>JASDDO010000016.1:180603262-185403262 GCA_030015575.1 Agapanthus africanus | reverse complement strand
CATTATATCGCATTCATACCTCAGCTTTATGATATGTTACTACCCGAGGCACTGACACGAGCACATGGTATTACACTTATGTCTAGATTTACCATTGCCACCATATCATGCTTCAGACCTTATCATATTGAGGATATATATTACTGATCGTATTGACCTAGGATTGAGTCATACATACGATTTCTGCTCTGTGATGTTTTCTACTCACGAGTTGGCAACTCACCCCCGTTGTGCCACAGTTTCTTGCAGGTTTTTCTGTACAGGTTTTCATTACGGCTTTGTTGGCACACTGCTTCCATTCCGGGTGATTGCTTTGGTAGGTGGGTTCACTTGCATTGTGACCACCCTTGAATTTTATTTACCTTGTTGTATGTAGTAAACTCCATCAACCAAACTTGTATATTTATTTCAGACTTAGAGACCAGTTGTATATTATTTCGACCTTAGAGTCGCGCGTTGTATTATTATGGTTTTCATGTTGATTTTGAGTTTCGATTTGAGTTTTGATCCTCGCCCTTCGGCGTTGTATATTATATTGCTTGCGTGGTTGTGACCGTCGATTGACGAAGAGCTAGCTCCCGCTTGGGGATGCCTTTTATCATTATGCATATATTATTCATGTTGTACCCCGTTCGGGGCCAGTATTTACAAAGGAAACTCTACCGAAATTTTCAGAAAAGACTTGATGTTTTTAAAAACGCATACTTCGGCTTATGCTATTAAACCACTTGCTTTTAAAACAAGTTTTCCTTCACTTATTATTTAAAATGGTTTAGATTTCTGGGAATTTTGGCTTACTTGAATTAGATGGGGTCCTATAGACTTCATATGATTCAAGTGCTAGTCACGGGCCATCTCGGGTCGTGACAAGGCTCTATCATGTGTGCGATATTATGTACCAGACCAGATGTAGCTTACTCACTAGGTAGTGATCAGGAATCAATCAGATCTTGGGAGAATCACTGGACAGCTGTGGAGGACATTCTTAAGTACTTGAGAAGCACTAAAAGAATGTTCTTGGTTCAAGCTTCCAGAGTAATAAGGTAGACTGAATGTCAGTCACAGGTATTGTCTTTACCCTCAGTGGAGGACCGGTATGTTGGAAGAGTTCTAAGCTAGATACTGTGGCATACTAGACGATAAAGGCTGAATACAATGCTACCAACGATACTACCAAGGTGGCTGTCTGGACATTTCTTGTTAATGAGATGAACAAGGTTCCTACCATTGAGCGTCCAATAACTGTTATTGTGACAACAATGGAGTTGTGGCTTTGGCCTAGGAACGCCGGTCCCATCAGTGTTCCAGACATATTCTAAGGCAAGTATCACCTGATCAGGGAGATGGTTGATCTCCAAGGGATCGAGGTCAGGAGAGTTGACACGAAGGATAACACGGCGGATCCACTTACCAAGGACTGCTTCCTCAAATACTATTTGATAGATTTTGGGATGGTTGAGTATGGGATACTACAACCACTGCTATATTGTTGGGTATTGGATACTACAACAGATGACCTTAGTGCAAGTGGGAGATTGTTAGTTATATGTATGCCGTAGAGGCCATTACTGCACATGGGATGTAAATTGTAGTGGATGCTTGGACATATATAGGGAGGACTTTCTTGCTCGATATGATAGTATTGTTAGTGTATATGCCCTAGAGGCCATTACTGTATCATACTAGTTTGTATATTACTTGATGGAAGCTTGGGATATTCACAGTTGTATATACAATCTTGCTCGAAATGGTAGTATGCTACTTGGTTTGTCTCTACTTCAATATGTGCATGTGTTTCTTTTAGCATATAGCTTATATACATATTAGTAGAGCCCTTAGGATCTTTGCTTGATTACCAGCGTTATGATGGCGCTCACACTCGTGGGGGCTTGGTAATCCATAAGCACATCCTTATACAGGTCCCTAGTCGTTGGACTATCGAGACAGGGCATCGATACTCCGGAGTAGACTAGCGTATGCGCTTCTCATCCCAGCGTGGGAGACGGTCTGTCCCACAGCCGTCAGTACGTTTTACTTGAGATAGTATGCGGGTGCTCGTTAGGTTACGAGTACACTGGACAGGACTCGTCGGGAACTGTTGGTTGGTATTATACCTATCGTCAGTTATCAGTTCCCAGGTGACATGAGTACAGCTTAGTCCGCTGACTTGACACTGTCACTTCGCCTCGAGTGTGTTCCCACTGCACTTTGATTACTACCCTATCACGGCTCAAAGGAGTCGTGCAAACAGGTTGTTTTTGGGTGCAGTCCCGAAGCACTTGGAGGCAGTGACGGTTAGACAGGATTCGTCTCTCCCGGTATTGGAGGTTGACATCGCGCTGTGTCCAGGAGAGCCATTACACAAGTAGTCCCTGGCCAGGGCAAGCGAGATATACTGGTAGGTTTCCAGTGTTATCTCAGGATGTTCTGGGCTACACTCCGACACGACTTGTACCGCTATTAGGGGACTGACGTTCACCGCCCCCTAGGCCCGCCATGCGATGTATCAGACGAACAGACCGGACTGTACGGAGACTGTCATATACAGGCTCAGTAGGAGTTCAGATGGGGTTCACCTCGTCAGTCTTCTTATCGGCATCTACCTGGGGACCGTTACGTACAGCTAGTGCCGCTTGCGGTCTGTGGTTAAACCCACTGCCAGCGTAGTGTCGAGTCTTTAGAGTCCCACACAGAGAGCTATTCGCCTTTAGGCAAAATGAGTAGAGGTCGCATGGTTTTGCGACAGGGTTCGTTCACATCCGCGCACTTGTGCACGTTTGCTGTCCGGACAGCTTATACTAGCGGGCTTTGGTTTAAGCCAGATCCTAGTATATGATTTGGGATTGGTTTTATCTCTTTGTATTCGCGTTCCTCGGATCGCGAATGCGGGTGTGTATGCACAGTTGATTGAGTCAGAGGAAGAGAACTTTGATTAGGGTTAATGACCATTGTCATTTTATTAACCCAAATGCTTATGTGTGTATTATAATTAATTGATATTAGCTATATATATATATAATTGTGCATGGTTAGGATTGTTGACATTTTGACCATACTTGACTTGTTGACCTTAGTTGACATGTTGACCATCATCATTCCATATAAAAGATGCTCTTTGATCCTTTCAATTTTATTTAATGTGAAATGATAATGGTCAAGTCTCGATTAACCATGACAATTATCTAGCTAATTATCTATTTTTTATAATTCACACATATATGTGAGAATGGCTTATTATTCTCTTATTTTTCTATCATATACTTTCTCTCTCTTGCTCTTCCTCTTCCTCAAGCTCTCCCCTCTCATGTGTTGAGAAACACTTGAGCTTGAGAAAAACCATTCCATAGTAATCTCTACTCTCATCTAGGGTTCTAGGATTAGCACATCTAGCACCCTAGTAACTTCTAGCTTGAAGTTGAAGCCAAAGGTTGAGGCTCTCGGGTGGATCCTTCTTCGACGTGAGAAGACGACAAAGGTGATCCCTTTCTACTACTCCAAGGAGCAAGGAGAGAAGGACATAAAGCCCAAGGTATAACCTTTCTACCCTTTAGCTAATTTCTAGTTAGCTTTAGCTAGTTTTTGTTTAGCAAAGATCCTCCTTTGTCTAGTCCATGTTGCCTAGCATGATAAAAATCCGATTTTTATTCCGTTTCCCGCCTCCCCGCAAGCACCGGGGTGGGCAACGTGGACTTACAGTGGTATCAGAGCCTAACTAAACATAAACTTGCTAGGTAGTAAAGTGTATGGAAGTTCAATCGAAAAAAATCACAAAACTAAAAACACAAAACCCTAACTTTCTGTTGAAATTTTTTCTGTTCAAAATAAAATAAATCATACTTCAAAAATTGGCTCAGGGTTTTGTGAAGAAGCACACCAAATACGGTCAAGTGAACAGTTCAAAGCGCGGCGGTTCCGCGGCAAAAGCATGCCTATTGCCGCGGAACCGCGGCCGTTTTGAGTCTGTTCTGGACCGGGTTTGGTGCAGTGTTCTTACGACTTGGTTTTGGGATTTTTAAGATGGTTTATTTGTGCCCAGGTTTTCCTGAAAATAAATTTGTTTTTGGGGGCCTATAAATCCGTATTTTTTTATCGAACTTCACTACACTTTGACTAATGGGTTATATCTGTGATGTTTATATGTATTGAACGTCTGCTAATCGCTATAAGTTGATTAGTGGGGGTTATACATATCTGTGATCTGTGTTTGATGATGGTATGTGTATATGAATGCGTTGGATTGTCGCGGGTGAATAGCCGGGGTGGATGTGAGATGAGTGTTTATTTTTCTTTCATTCATTGTAATATGTACATTGATGTATTATTATTTGTTTGGCCGCGCAACCGGGTCAGGGTTGTAGCCGTCATTGTATAATTATTTTTACTGTTTTTGCTCCCAGGATAGACCCATGGAGGGGGTGCACAAACTACCGGGTATCTCGAAGTGCCGAGTGGCCTACTCACGGTGTTGAGGGAGGTTGCTTCGCTTCGGGTACTTGGTGGGTAGTTTGCCGCACCCGTAGGGGTCTTGGGTGGGGTATTGGCTATTCACCGCGACCGTGTAATCCGCTTTTCGTTGCAGGCTCGAACGGATTGCGGATTCCTAGTATATCCAATGTATTCATCTGTGATCTGTAATGTCTATCATTGCTATATATTTATATATGATAACTATTTAGGCGTTGCTTATGTTTTGCAGCCGCGCTAGCCCAGCCCCCGCTCTGTCGTTAGTTAAGTAACCTAACGGGTGATGACGGGGCCCGTGGCGAATGCGAATGGCATAAGCTTACGTCATATTTTGGTTGTTTTCTGCAATGGTAGGATTAAATGATGGGACGCATTAAAAGAACTAATGCAAGAAAATAAACCAAGTAAAAGTCGATTGGAACACTTTGAAAACCACTCGGTTCTTTTCAAAACTAAACTTTTAAACGCGGAGCTTGAACCACTCCTTTTAAAAGCTATCTCGTTCCATCGATTATATCAAGTTCACTACGTTCACGGTTTCGCCAAAACCATTCGTAGCCCTCCGTCATTCCACATGAATGGTCAAAAAGTATTCAAGCTATGTATTTTGGCTAAAGTCAAGGCATAGTGATTGGTAGCTATTGGGTATTCATGTGCGGCATAGATAGATGCGTTGGTTTGGGACAGTCGTGCTGCCATTTTGGCCAAAGTCAAGGGTAGGTACGGGTGGGTCCAAATTAACCAGGAGAATGACGGGTAGAACTTGACATGTGACTTATGATATTTTGGCCAAAGTCAAGATCATAAGAGCATGGGGCAAAAATCCACATCGGGAGTTTCATAAGCACTGAAACTTGCTAGCGCTGCATACCATTTGGAGTGTGATGATTCTGGTAGGATTCCTTCGGTTTTATCACGCGATGATATTTGGATCCCGATCCTACTGTGAGTATATGCTACTCCTCGGGAAAACTCTCACTTAACGATCAATGCAATAAACCTAGTAGGTGTCTAGAAAGGTGTTAACGGGGCTACGCCCCCAGGGAAAAGAGGTTCTTAAATTAAGGAACTTCGCGAAAGCGTTGGAAAACCTCCCTCGAAGTACCGACAC
The DNA here is from genome assembly GCA_030015575.1 of Agapanthus africanus. Taxonomy (NCBI): domain Eukaryota; kingdom Viridiplantae; phylum Streptophyta; class Magnoliopsida; order Asparagales; family Amaryllidaceae; genus Agapanthus; species Agapanthus africanus. Next base: position 185,397,687 of record JASDDO010000016.1, on the reverse strand, counting down.
TGGCCTGGCTGAACGGTTAAGCAAGTATTGTACGGTGAGATTGATCCCGACTAATCCTTTCTTTACAGTTTGAGAAGGGATTCGAGAGACAGTGGGAGCCATCCGGTTTAGACAAACTAAAAACCACTCTAAACTTGCAAGAGCATCATGCTAAAGTGTTTCTTTTCTCTCTCCTAATTGCAGCGACCATTCAACATGACCGGACTTAAGTTATTACTAGATAAAAACATACTGACAGAGCCAAACTACAAAGATTGGCTCAGGAATGTCAAGATGGCAATCACTTACGACAAGTTGGGGTATATCCTTACCACCAAAGCTCCCCCTGTCCCAGGTCCCACCTCCAGCATCGCGGATGTAGAAATCCGTAAGACATGGGAGATAGATTGCGCGAAGGCCAAATGCCTCGTACTTGCCTCGATGGACAACGAACATCAGAGGAGGCACGAGAATATGGACCTAGAGTCCATATTTCTCCATACAAAAGAACTGTATGGAGAGCAGTCTCGTATCGCCAGATACGAAGTGTCGAAGAAGCTATTTTCGGAAAGATTGGCCGTCGGATCATCGGTAGCGGAACACGTGCTTAAGAAGATTGGCTACATAGAGGAGCTCGCGGACCTTGGGACCACGTTGGAGAATGAACTCTACACAGATTTGATTCTCTAGTCCCTTCCTTCCACTTACGCCCAGTTTATCCTTAACTTCAACATGCAAGGAAAGGAGGTTGAACTTTCCGAACTTCTGAACATGTTGAGGAGTGCTGAGGGCACCCTACAGAAGGATAGGGAGACATCCACTTTGTTTGTAGGAGGATCTTCCTCTTCTAGATCCAGGGCGAAAGCCAAGGGTAAGAAGAAGAAAGCCCCCGCCAAACCAAGAGGCGGTGTCAGTAAAGTGGATACGAAGGGAAAGGGAAAGGCAACAAAGATAGCGGGAAAGCTGGTGGGGAAGGAAGAATGCTTCTACTGTCACAAAAGTGGTCACTGGAAACAGGATTGCAAGGCTTGGAAGGCCAGAACCCAGGATTTGAAGCGAGTTGCGGCTTCAGCTTCAGGTGTGTATGTTATTGAAAACTGTCTATCAATAAACTCTACTTCCTGGGTATTGGATACCGGATCAGGATCTCATATCTGTAATTCTTTGCAGGCGTTGAGAAAGCGTAGAGTTTTGAAGGCAGGTAACATGACCCTCAGAGTTGCAAACGGTGCTAGCATGGATGCCGAGGCCGTGGGGGACTATCACCTGGGATTGTCGGATGGACACTTTTTGGTTTTTCGTAGTTGTTATTATGTACCAAATGCAACCTGTAATATCATTTCTGTATCTTTATTATCTAAAGAAGGTTATGAATTTGCATTTGTAAGTAATGTAGTGAACATTCACCTTAATCAAGTTTTGATTGGGTCAGGTACATTGAACAACGGTATATACGTATTAAACCAACCACAGATTTTCAATGTCCAGAATACACACAAAAGAAAGTCTCCAGAAATCAATAAAACTTTCTTATGGCATTGTAGACTGGGTCACATCAATGAGAGAAGATTGACTAAGTTACATACAGAAGGATATTTGGATCCGTTAGAATATCAATCGTATGCAACTTGTCAATCCTGTCTCAAAAGAAAGATGACAAAGACTCCGTTCACTGGATACGGAGTAAGAGCGAGCGAGCTCTTGGGACTCGTACACAGCGACGTGTGCGGTCCAATGTCTACGCATGCACGAAGCGGTTATTCTTATTTCATTACTTTTACGGATGACTTTTCAAGGTACGGTTATGTCTTCTTAATGAAACATATATCCGAGGCTTTTGAAAAATTCCAGGAATATAAGAATGAAGTAGAAAAACAAACAGGCAAAAGTATCAAGGCACTGAGATCTGATCGAGGTGGTGAATACTTGAGTGCCGAGTTCCTGGGTTACTTAAAAGAGAATGGAATTCTCTCTCAGCTTACTCCTACATACACTCCGCAACATAATGGTGTATCGGAGAGACGGAACCGAACCCTATTGGATATGGTACGGTCCATGATGAGTAACGCTGAGTTGCCGCGATCGTTCTGCGGATATGCGCTAGAATCAGCTGCATACCTTTTGAACCGAGTTCCAACTAAGACTGTGCCTACTACACCATATCAGATGTGTTGTGGGAAGAGACCCTATCTTAATCACATTAAGCCATAGGGATGTCCAGCTTTTGTAAAAAAGCAGCATGCGGACAAGCTCGAGGCACGCTCAGTACAGTGCAAGTTTGTGGGATATCCAAAGAACTCCAAGGGATATTTCTTCTATTGCGAAGAGGAACAAAAGGTTTTTGTTTCTCGCCATGCCCACTTTCTAGAACACCAGTTCATAGAAAAAGAAATAAGTGGGAGCGCAATAGAACTGGAAGAAATTCCAGAACCACGAGCTATTACTGAAAGCTTAGTAGAACCAGAGGGTTCGAAAGATCAGGACATTCCCACGCCACTCCGCAGGAGTATTAGGCAGTCTCATCCGCCCGAGAGATACTACGGTTTTCTCATTGACGGGGATAGAGGATTGCATCATAGATTGTGATGAGCCTACTAGCTTCCAGCAAGCCATTCAGAGAGTCGACTCGGTAAAATGGCTGGATGCAATGCGGACCGAAATGGAGTCCATGTGCACCAACAAAGTATGGACGTTGGACATTGCTCTAGATGGGGCAAAACCCGTAGGATGCAAGTGGATCTTTAAAAGGACGATTGGTGTAGATGGACAGGTTGAGACCTATAAAGCTAGACTGGTTGCAAAGGGTTTTCATCAGCGACCTGGTTTGGACTATGACGAAACCTTTTCTCCAGTAGCTATGCTGAAATCCATTCAGATCCTTCTTGCCATTGCTGTCTTCCACGATTATGAGATTTGGCAGATGGACGTAAAGACCGCTTTTCTAAATGGACATTTAGAGGAGTGTTTCTATATGGACCAGCCAGAGGGTTTCATTCAGAGTGGGAGCAGCAGAAAGGTGTGCAAGTTGCTTAAGTCCATTTATGGACTAAAGCAGGCATCGCGGAGTTGGAACATCTGTTTTGATGAGACGGTCAAGGAATTTGGCTTTATCAAAAATCCAGATGAACAATGCATCTATTGTAGATTTGTAGCGAGAACTGTAGTATTCCTCGTTTTATACGTGGATGACATTCTCTTAATAGGAAATGACATTCCTATGCTACAATATGTCAAGGGGTTCTTGTCACACAGGTTCTCCATGAAAGACCTGGGTGATGCCTCATACATTCTGGGTATCCGGATCTACCGTGACAGATCCAAGAAGATATTAGGACTTTCACAGTCCAGGTACATCGACACCATACTGAAGAGATTCAGTATGGAAGATTCCAAACGAGGTAATTTACCGGCTTGTCACGGGATCACCCTCTCCAAAGAGATATCTCCCAAGACTGATTTGGAGAGGGATCGCATGTCTATTATACCCTACGCTTCTGCGGTAGGCTTTATAATGTATGCGATGTTGTGTACCAAACCAGATGTGGCTTATGCACTGAGTGTGGTAAGCAGGTATCAGTCAAACCCTGGGGAGAAACATTGGATAGCGGTAAAGAACATTCTCAAGTACCTGAGAAGGACTAAGGAGATGTTCTTGGTGTATGGCGGAAAAGACCTCCAGATTGAGACCTTTGCTGACTCCAGCTTCCAGAGTGACAAGGATGATTCCAAGTCCATGTCGGGTTTTGATTTTACCCTCAATGGAGGGGCGGTGTATTGGAAGAGCTCCAAACAGGAAACCGTTGCTGACTCGACTATGGAAGCGGAATACATCGCTGCATCTGATGCCGCAAAAGAAGCTGTCTGGATGAGGAAATTCTTGAATGAACTTCAGGTGGTTCCGTCCATTGTTGACCCAATACCTCTGTATTGCGACAACAACGGGGCTATAGCTTTAGCGAAGGAACCCAGGTCCCATCAGAAATCCAGACACATCTTGAGGAGGTATCACCTGATCAGGGAGATCGTGGATCGCCAGGAGATCGAGGTTCGGAGGGTTGCTTCAGAAGATAACACTGCAGATCCATTCACCAAGGCCTTGCCCCAGACTCAGTTCGAGCGGCTGATCGAGATGATAGGTCTTCGATACGCCAGTACATGGCCTTAGTGCAAATGGGAGATTGTTAGTGTATATGCCCTAGAGGCCATTACTGTATCATACTAGTTTGTATATTACTTGATGGAAGCTTGGGATATTCACAGTTGTATATACAATCTTGCTCGAAATGGTAGTATGCTACTTGGTTTGTCTCTACTTCAATATGTGCATGTGTTTCTTTTAGCATATCGCTTATATACATATTAGTAGAGCCCTTAGGATCTTTGCTTGATTACCAGCGTTGTGATGGCGCTCACACTCGTGGGGGCAGGGTAATCCATAAGCACATCCTTATACAGGTCCCTAGTCGTTGGACTATCGAGACTGGGCATCGATACTCCAGAGTAGACTAGCGTATGCGCTTCTCATCCCAGCGTAGGAGACGGTCTGTCCCACAGCCGTCAGTACGTTGTACTTGAGATAGTATGCGGGTGCTCGTTAGGTTACGAGTACACTGGACAGGACTCGTCGGGAACTGTTGGTTGGTATTATACCTATCGTCAGTTATCAGTTCCCAGGTGACATGAGTACAGCTTAGTCCACTGACTTGACACTGTCACTTCGCCTCGAGTGTGTTCCCACTGCACTTTGATTACTATCCTACCACGGCTCAAAGGAGTCGTGCAAACAGGTAGTTTTTGGGTGCAGTCCCGAAGCACTTGGAGGCAGTGACGGTTAGACAGGATTCGTCTCTCCCGGTATTGGGGGTTGACATCGCGTCGTGTCCAGGAGAGCCATTACATAAGTAGTCCCTGGCCAGGGCAAGCGAGATATACTGGTAGGTTTCCAGTGTTATCTCAGGGTGTTCTGGGCTACACTCCGACACGACTTGTACCGCTATTAGGGGACTGGCGTTCACCGCCCCCCTAGGCCCGCCATGCAATGTATCAGACGAACAAACCGGACTGTAAGGAGACTGTCACATACAGGCTCAGTAGGAGTTCAGATGGGGTTCACCTCGTCAGTCTTCTTATAAGCATCTACCTGGTGACCGTTACGTACAGCTAGTGCCGCTTGCGGTCTGTGGTTAAACTCACTGCCAGCGTAGTGTCGAGTCTTTAGAGTCCCACACAGAGAGCTGTTCGCCTTTAGGCAAAATGAGTATAGGTCGCATGGTTTTGCGACAGGGTTCGTTCACATCCGCGCACTTGTGCACGTTTGCTGTCCGGACAACTTATACTAGCGGGCTTTGGTTTAAGCCAGATCCTAGTATATGATTTGGGATTGGTTTTATCTCTTTGTATTCGTGTTCCTCGGATCACGAATGCGGGTGCATATGCACAGTTGATTGAGTCAGAGGAAGAGGACTTTTATTAGGGTTAATGACCATTGTCATTTTATTAACCCTAATGCTTATGTGTGTATTATAATTAATTGATATTAGCTATATATATATATATATAATTATGCATGGTTAGGATTGTTGACATTTTGACCATACTTGACTTGTTGACCTTAGTTGACATGTTGACCATCATCATTCCATATAAAAGATGCTCTTTGATCCTTGCAATTTTCATTTAATGTGAAATGATAATGGTCAAGTCTTGATTAACCATGACAATTATCTAGCTAATTATCTATTTTTTATAATTCACACATATATGTGAGAATGGCTTATTATTCTCTCATTTTTCTATCATATACTTTCTCTCTCTTGCTCTTCCTCTTCCTCAAGCTCTCCCCTCTCATGTGTTGAGAAACACTTGAGCTTGAGAAAAACCATTCCATAGTAATCTCTACTCTCATCTAGGGTTCTAGGATTAGCACTTCTAGCACCCTAGTAACTTCTAGCTTGAAGTTGAAGCCAAAGGTTGAGGCTCTCGGGTGGATCCTTCTTCGACGTGAGAAGACGACAAAGGTGATCCCTTTCTACTACTCCAAGGAGCAAGGAGGGAAGAACATAAAGCCCAAGGTATAACCTTTCTACCCTTTAGCAAATTTCTAGTTAGCTTTAGCTAGTTTTTGTTTAGCAAAGATCTTCCTTTGTCTAGTCCATGTTGCCTAGCATGATAAAAATCCGATTTTTATTCCGTTTTCCGCCTCCCCGCAAGCACCGGGGTGGGCAACGTGGACTTACAAGTATGCTATCTGGTTGCTCTTTGTCATAACATGTTGACTTGTATAAGTGATGCTGTCTTGCTCTCACATGTTGATAAAGCCCTTAGGATGTGTACTTGACTCCAGGACTATGATGGAGATTATACTAGTGGGGTAGCGGTAGTCGGCAAGTACATCCTTCAAATGTTCCCAGTCGTGAGAGTATCGAGACTGGGCATCGATACGCCAGAGTTGACTAGCAAATGCGCTTCTCGACCCATATGATGGGCGATGGATGATCCCATATCCATTGGTGTTTGACATCAGAGATGGTATACGGGTGCTCAGTGGAGACTGGGTACACTGGATGAACTCGCCGAGAACTCCTAGAGGGTATTATACCTAACGTCATATAGCAGTTCTCTGGTGATACTGGTACAGGTTAGTCTGTCGACCTGAGATCGTTATAGAGTCTTGTGTGATTCCCACTGTGCTTTGATTTCCACCGTACCACGTTCAAGAGATCATGCAAAAATGTGGTTTTTGGGTACAGTCCCGAGTCATATGGAGACAATAAGCGATAGGAGGGGATTCGTCTCTCCCGGTATTGGGAGTTGATGTTGCGCTATACTCGATTGGCCATAACAGGAAATCCCTGGCCAGGCTTGCTGAGATCTAGTGGTAAGTGTTATCAGTAGTTTCTCGAACCGTTATGGACCTTGCATCGGCATAACTTATTAGGCTATTGTGGTCTGACGTTATACCACCTCCAGGCTGTAATATGCGACATATTTGACGAAGAGACCGGACTGTACGGTAGTGTTACTGATTGGATTCACAGGAGTATGAGCAGGCTTCCTTGTTGATCTTCTGATCGCTCAATACCCGGGTGGCCGTTACGTTTAGCAGAATGCTTGCGGCTTGTGGGTGTTTGACATGATCATCTCCTACTGCCGGCGTATTGACGAGTTTTTAGAGTCCTATACAGAGGTTTCCTGGTTCATGCGAAACGGGGTAGGAGCACATATGTGATATGTACGGGACCAAGATTAATGCGCGTATGTGATACCGCATTCTATTCTCGCGATATGTGACATCGGTCGGTTATATGTGATATAGCCGGGTTATCGGATCAAGTGTTGGTTCGATAAGTTGTTACATTTGATATTAGTCAGGTTATATGTGATATAGCCGGATTATTAAATCAGGTGTTGATTTAATAATTTAATGTAGAATTATATATTTGATATATTAAATTACATTAACTAATATTAGCTCACTTAAGCATTTCTCTTTCTCACTTTTGATACATTAATATATATGTGATATATGTTAATTGTATTGTTTTCTTTCTTAGCACACACTAATATATATGTGATATATATTAGTATGTCATGCTAGGTTACACATGCAACATGGATGTATGAGACTCACACCATGCTTAGGGTTAAGGTGAGGTTTTATTTGTTTTTAAGTAATTCAAAACAAATGGAATTTGTCATGGTTGATTAGTGGAAACTTGTCGAACATTAACTTAGTCCACTTGTTTTGTCATGCTTAAGATATTTATTAACCTAACCTTTACCCTACACAATGGTTTAGTCTCTACAAAGGTTAGTGTATGTCATATACTGACCATGGTTGCATTTCTAGCCTCATGAGTTTCATTCATCATCTTCTTCCTCATTTGAGAAAAAGCTTGCTAGTTTTTTCTAAGTGATGAAATATTATGAGAAAAAGAAATCTAAAGAGAGCCCAATTCCTACTTCATCATCCTCTACTACTAGCCATTTAGTTTAGGGTGTTTGCTTCACTAAACACTAATTTAGTGAAGAGGTAGCATGAGCTTGAGTCTCCTCGACGTAGATCATCTTCGGCTTCGAAGACTTCGAGCAAGTTTGCATCTTTCACCTTGTGGAGCCTCTCAAGAGTATGGGAGATCATTACTCGCAGCGAAGGGACTTCTACACGGAGCATTTGAAGTGAAGGACCGCTTTACAAAGGTTGTATTCCGCATTCACTTAGTTGTTAAGATGTTAACATTGCTAATTTGTTTAAATCTCTAGTTAAGATACTAGGGTTAGGGTTCTTTAGAACGGCAAAAATTTGAAAACGGCATGGACGATGCCTTCCGAAACCTTGCCACCGCGCTATGTAACCCTACAATTGGCCGGTTATATGTGATATAGCCGAGTTATCGGATCAAGTGTTGATTCGATAAAATGATACATATGATATTAGTCGGTTATATGTGATATAGTTGGCTTATTAAATCAAGTGTTGATTTAATAATTTAATGTATAATTATATATTTGATATATTAAATTACATTAAGTAATATTTTCTCACTTAAGTATTTCTTTTTTCTCACTTATGATACATTTAATATATATATGATATATGTTAATTGTATTGTTTTCTTTTGTGCACAAATAATATATATGTGATATATATTATTGTGGCATGCTAAGTTATACATGCAACATGGGTGTATGAGACTTACACCATGCTATTGATAATGTATGGGTTTTTATTTATATAAGTAATTCAAAATTATTTGGAAATTAGTCATGGTTGAGCTTGGATGGAAGCTTGTAGAACCGTTGACTTAGTCCACTAATTTTGTTTTATCTAAGATATTTATTAACCTAACCATTATCACTTAGCCATAGTTTATTCTCTACATGGGTTAGTGTATGATATGAACTCACCCATGGTTGCATTTCTATCCTCACTCTTATTCATTCATCATCTTCTTCATCTCCTTCAAGCTCTCTTGCTTTTGATAAAGTGAAGAAAAATAATGAGAAAATAAATTCTAAAGTGAGAAAAATGCCTACTTCATCACCCTCTACTAGATTAGCCATTTAGTTTAGGGTGTTAGCTTCACTAATCCCTAATTAGTGAAGAGGTAGCTTTAGTCGGTGTCTCCTCGACGTAGATCATCTTCGGCATTGAAGACTTCAAGCAAGTTTGCATCTTTCACCTTGTGGGGCCTCTCAAGAGTTCGGGAGATCATTACTCCCAGCGAAGGGACCACTACTTGGAGCTATTGAAGTGAAAGACCGGTCTACAAAGGTTGTATTCCCTCACTTAGTTGTAAAGTTGTTTACACTTTGTTTCATCTAAATCTTTAGTTAAGATTCTAGGGTTAGGGTTAAGTAGCATGACAAATTTATTAAAATGGCATGGACGATGCCTCCCGAAACCTTGCTGTCGTGCTAGGTAACCCTACAGTTGTCTCAGAGCCAAGCTAGAGAATTAGACAATGTTTGTTAGATTATGAAACCGAAACAACTCCGTAACTTGAAACATTGAAATCAAGTTTATGTCAAATTTTAAATGGGTTCTAAAAATTTTTTTAGCAACTGCAGAATGTTGTATGTGATATAACATGAACACCATCGAAATTTGAAGCAAACCCACCTATTTTTGGCTGGCCACAAGCATCAAAATTCCGAGCTGGCCGGTTTTGTGAAGGAATTCGGGCTTCAAAATTTTTTGGTGTTCCAGTCTCTGGGTTTTGGTGTTTCAGGTGTTGCATGTTTTTTCTAAAATTTCATGAGATGTTAATTTTTCTATAAAGGCAATTTGGAGTGTTTCATAGCCGTAATTCTAACTTTATTTCGGGTTATTTAGACGACGTTAAAAAGTTCGAACGGATATCAAAAACCCATTTTAACCCTCGCCGGAAAATTTTCCAAGAGTTGGATTTTTTTCACAGTTAAAGAACATTCAAATATCATGCAAGTGATTCGATGGACCCTCTAAAAGAACGAAACCATAACTCGATTCTATGACCGTAAGAACCGCCGCCAAACCCTATGGTTTGCGGTGGTTCCGCGGCGCCATAGGTGAGGCAAGGGTTGACCCTTCTACGGTTGGTCCATAAGTACTGTGGCAAGTTCTGAGTATTTTTAAACTGTGTTCAAGTGTTAAGCTTTTTGGGAAATTTTGGGTGTTTGTGATTCGATCGGAATGTTTAACATCATCTAGCTTTTTCTGGAATGTGATACAATATTTGGAATTCATATTGTTAAGCATGAAATCAGAGGTATGTGATATTTCAGGTTTATGATGTCTAATGTGATTGTGGATTCCAAATGTTGTAGTTTGACATTTTCTTTTCTGCGACCGTAAGTGTAATATGTTGTGTATCGCCTGTTTCGTTGCTATACATCAACGATAATTGGGATACGCATATTTACTTACGTTGATGACATGTGATGTTATGTGTTGTTGGGATATGTTATATTGGATCGTCGTGTTTTGAATAGCCGGGGTTTTTATGTGAGATGAGAGTTTTTATTTTCATTCATGTAAAATTCATTGTATGTAATATTATTTTATTGGGGAACTTCTGGTTTGAGGATGATGTCACCATTGTTGTATATTATTTACTTTTCTGCATTAGGATAGACCCAAGGAGGGGAGCACAAGTAACCGGGTTCTAGGGTCCAGTGGGAGACCATCTCGAGGAGTCGAGACCGGGTCTCCTAACTCTAGAATTGGTAGGGTTGCTTGCCGCTCACGTAGGGGTCTAGGGATGTGGGTTTGGCTATTCATCGCGACTATAGAATTCGTGTTTTATACTGGCTTAATTTAAAACACGGAATTCATAGTGTATCCAATACTTCATATGTTATCTTCTGCTGCTGATATTCTATGATGTGATCATCTTATATGCTTGAGACGAATGCTTTATTATTATATATATGATATATAATAAACGTTGCTTATGTTTTGCACCCGCGCTAGTCCCGCCCCGCTATGCCGTTAGTTAAGTAACCTAACAGTGCATAACGGGATACTGTGGTGAATGCGGATGGCATAAGCGTACGTTGTATTTTCGTTTCTTCAGTGATGCTTAGGAAACATAAATGATGGGACTTCATTAATGAGATTAATGAAAGAAAAAGAAACGTAAAAGATGTTGTGGAATCAAATTTCAAAAAGGGTAGCTTTAGTTTTTTCTTTGCATAGCGGTATTCCTTGTAGAATATCCATCACCTTATTCGATAATGACCTATTTAGCAGAAGCTAGCAGACGCTACAACACTCGGTTTTGTTTTTTGATTGCTTCTATAGTTCTTTCTTTGCATAGTGGTATTTGTGAAATATCCTGCACCTTATTCGATAAGGAAAGAGCCGAGATCCCTTCACCGGGAGTGACCTCTTTAGCGAAACTAGTAAAAGCCTCAAAAACACTCCTTTTCAAAATCACTTGTTTCTACAATGATATCAAGTTCATTACGCAAAAAGTTTTCATAAAAAAACTGTCGTAACCCTCCGTCATTTCAGATAAGTAATATTTAGTATTCGTGCTACGGTAGTTTGGCCTCCGTCAAGGCGTAGTGTACGGTAGCTGATTAGTACTTATCTATAGCATGAGATGCGATTGGATTTGGGTATTCGTACGACGTTGTTTGGCCTCCGTCAAGGGTCGTGCGGGCGGGTCTAATTTTATCAAGAAATGAACGGGTTGAACTTGACTAGCGCCCTATGGGTAGTTTGTCCTCCGTCAAGGTCATAGGACGCTAGGGGTAAAAAGTATTATCGGGATTTTCAAGTGTAGAAATTTGCAATGAGATTGCATTCCTTCTATGAGATAGTTGGATCCCGATACCCACTGCGAGTAAGAGTTACTGCTAGGAGAGTTTTACACATCACAATTAGTCGATCAAGTAGGTGTCTAGAAAGGTGTTAACGGGGTTACGCCACTGGGAAAACGAGGTTTATTTTAATTAGGACCGTGCGAAAGCACAAGGAACCTCCCTCAAAGTACCAACACTGGCCTGGCCGATAGATTGACGAACTTGTAAGGTGTAATTAATCCCGGCTTGTCTTACCTTTTAGGGTTTGAAGAAAGATTTGATAAAAACAGTGGGAGTCATCCTGATTAGATAAGATAATAACCAATCTAATCTTGCAAGAGCATGCACTAAACTGTTTTCTTCTCTCTCTCTCCAGGTAGCGACCATGTCAGGCCTTAATCAAGATAATAATATGGATGTATTGACCGAACCCGCTTGTTATACTGAGCAGGGGAACATTGGTTCAGTTCTTTCTTAAAATTGTTATAAGACTGAGCAGGGAATAGGGACATATCCGGATTCCCACGCCGCCCAAACGAAGAATAAGCATATTGATGCATTTTCTTCGGGTGTGTTAGTTATCGAGAACTGTTTCTCAGTTCACCCTACGTCCAGGGTATTAGATACTGGATCGGGATCCCACATATGTAATATGTTACATAGGCTAAGGAAAGGTAGAGAACTGGGAATGGGTGATCATTCCGTAAGAGTAGGGAATGGTGCAAATGTTGCAGCCAAAGCAGTTGGCGAAATCACTTTGTATTACCAAATGGTAATACATTGATTCTGAACAAATGCAATTACATACCGACCATGATATGCAATCTTATATCAGTTTCTTTATTAAGTAAAGAAGGATATAATTTTGTAGTACAGGATAATGTTATGAACATCTTTCTGAATCAAAAGTTGATTGGATCAGGCTCGTTAAATAATGGCATGTACGTTCTGAATCAAACCACGGTTCTTAATGTACAAAACACACACAAGAGGAAGAGTTTAGAAATGAACGAATCCTTCTTGTGGCATTATAGACTAGGTCATATCGGTGTGACACGACTAGCTAAGTTACATAAGGATAGATATTTGAATCCGTTCGAATTTTCATCTTATGATACTTGCCAGTCAAGTCTCAAAGGCAAAATGACCAAAACTCTTTTTACTGGACACGGAGAAAGAGTTACGGAACTCTTGGGTCTGATACATAGTGATGTATGCGGTCCCATGTCTACACATGCCAGGAATGGTTTCTCATACTTCATTACATTCACTGACGATCTCTCAAGATACGGACATGTGTTCCTGTTGAAACACAAGTCTGAAGCTTTTGAGAAATTCAAAGAATATAAGCACGAAGTAGAGAACCAAACGGGTAAAAGTATTAAAATCCTTCGATCAGATCGACGAGGAGAATACATGAGCAATGAGTTTCGGGACTATCTAAAAGAGAATGTGATTCTCTCTCAGCTTACTCCTCTGTATAAACCACAACACAATAGTATATCAGAGCGGAGGAACCGCACCCTATTGGATATGGTGCGCTCTATGATGAGCACCGCCGAGTTACCTATTTCCTTTTGGGGTTATGCGCTGGAGACAACAGCATACCTATTGAATAGAGTTCCAACCAAATCAGTGCCTACCACTCCATATGAGATATGGAATGGGAAGATGCCATATCTTAATTTTATTCAGATATGGGGTTGTCCGGCCTATGTGAAAACAAAAAATCCATACAAGCTCGAGGCAAGGTCTGTTTTGTGCAAGTTTATTGGATATCCAAACATTCGCGATGTTATATCTTCTACCACTCCGAGGAACAAAAGGTGTTTGTTTCTCGACATGCCACCTTTTTAGAAAAGGGTTTTCTTATGAAAGAAATTAGTGGCAATGAGGTAGAACTGGAAGAAGTTCCAGCTACACAAACTGCAACAGAAGATTTGGTGGAACCAGAAGATTCAGTAGTCTCCAACGAACCCCAGCCTCTTCGCCGATCTTGTAGGGTTCCATATCCACCGGAGAGATGCTACGGTTTTCTCGTTGATCGTGGGAGCGGGGATTGCATCATGAAAGATGATGACCCAACTAGCTTCAAGTAGGCCATCTCGAATGGGGACTCTGTGAAATGGTAGGATGCAATGCAATCTGAGATGGAATCCTTGTACACCAACAAAGTATGGACTTTGGAAGTTGCTCCCGAAGGGGTAAAACCTATTGGGAGAAAATGGATATTTAAGAAGAAACTTGGTGTAGATGGAAAAGTTGATACTTTCAAAGCTAGACTTGTTGCAAAAGGTTTTCGTCAACGACCAGGTGTGGATTATGATGAAACCTTTTCTCCAGTGGATATGCTTAAGTCCATCCGGATCCTACTTGCCATCGCTGCATACCGTGACTACGAAATCTGGAAAATAGATGTTAAGACCGCCTTTCTAAATGGTGATTTAGAAGAGTGCGTGTACATGACTCAGCCAGAGGGCTTAGTAGACAGTGGGAGCAGCGGAAAGGTGTACAAGCTGCTTAAATACATCTACGGGTTGAAGCAGGCATCGCAGAGTTGGACCATCTATTTTGATGTTGTAGTCAAAGAGTTTGACTTCATCAAGAACGAAGATGAACCTTGTATATACAAGAAGGTGGCAGAGAGTAAGGTTGTCTTCCTCGTATTGTACATGGATGACATACTCTTGATACGAATTGATGTTCATATGCTGCACTCGGTCAAGCTCTTCTTATCACATAGATTCTCATTAAAAGATCTAGATGATGCTTCCTACATCTTGGGGATTAAGATCTATAGAGATAGATCTAAACGGATACTGAGATTATCCCAATCCAGGTACATTGACACCATACAAAAGAGGTTTAGTATGGAAGAATCCAAGCGTGGGAATTTACCCACGATCACAGAACTCACTCTCTCCAAAGAGATGTCTCCCAAGACTGATTTGGAGAGAGCTCACATGCAAGGGATACCCTATGCTTCGGCAGTAGGCTCTATCATGTATGCGATGCTATGTACCAAACCCGATGTAGCATACTCACTAAGTGTAGTGAGTAGGTATCAAGCAGATCCAGGAGAGTGTCACTTGACAGCTGTAAAGAACATTCTCAAGTACTTGAGAAGGACTAAAGAGATGTTCTTGGTGTATGGTAACGGAGAACTCCAAGTGGAGTCCTTTACCGATTCGAGCTTCCAGAGTGATAAGGACGACTCTAAGTCGGTCTCGGGATTTGTCTTTACCCTTAATGGAGGGGCGGTTTGTTGGAAGAGTTCCAAACAGGAAACCATGGCAGACTCGATGATGGAGGCTAAATACATCGCTGTCAATGATGCCGCTAAATAGGCTGTCTGGATGAAGAAGTTCATAAACGAAATTGGAGTGGTTCCGTTTATCGAGCATCCAATACCTTTGTATTGTGATAACAATGGAGAAGTGGCTTTGGCCAAGGAACCCAGGTCCCATCAGAGATCCAGGCATATTCTGAGGCGGTATCACCTGATCCGGGAGATAGTTGATCGCCGGGAGATCGAGGTCAGGAGAGTTGACACGAAGAACAACACAACGGATCCACTCACAAAAGCCATACCCTAGATACAATTTGAGAGACTCTTCGGGATGTTGGGTATGAGATAATACAACAACTGGCCTTAGTGCAAATGGGAGATTGTTAGTTATGTATATGCCCTAGAGGCCATTATTGTACATATGATGTATATTATAGTGGATGCTTGTATATATATAGAGAGGACTTTCTTGCTCGACATGATAGTATGCTATCTGGTTGCTCTTTGTCTTAACATGTAGATTAGTATTGTGATACTGTCTTGCTCTCACATGTTGATAAAGCCCTTAGAATGTGTACTTGACTGCTAGGACTATGATGGAGATCATACTAGTGGGGCCAAGGGTAGTCCACAAGTACATCCTATAATTGTTCCTAGTCGAGGGTGTATCGAGACAGGGCATCGATATTCCAGAGTAGACTAGCATATGCGCATCTTGACCCATATGATGGGTGATGGATGTGTTGGATATGTATGCCCTAGAGGCCATTATTGTATAGTACTAGTTTGTATAATACATTTTGGAAGCTTGGGATATATACATGGATTTTACGACAGTCTTGCTCGATATAGTAGTATGCTACTTGGTTTGTTTCTATCTTAATATGTGTATATGTTTCTTTTAACATATCGCTAATACATATTGATGGAGCCCTTAGGATCTTTGCTTGACTACCGGCATTGTGATGGCGATCACACTAGTGGGGGCTGGGTAGTCTATAAGCACATCCTTATTTTAGTCCCTAGTCGTAGGATTATCGAGACAGGGCATCGATATTCCAGAGTAGACTGGTGCATACGCTTCTCGTCCCAGCAGGGGAGATGGTCTGTCCCACACCCATCAGTACGTCGTACTGGAGATAGTATGCAGGTGCTCGTTAGGTTACGAGTACACTGGACATGACTCGTCGGGAACTGTTGGTTGGTATTATACCCATCGTCAGTTAACAGTTCCCAGGTGACATGAGTACAGCTTAGTCCGCTGACTTGGCACTGTCACTTCGCCTCGAGTGTGTTCCCATTGTTCTTAGATTACTACCCTACCACGGCTCTATTGAGTCGTGCAAACAGGTAGTAGTTGGGTGCAGTCCCGAAGCCCTTGGAGGCAGTGACGGTTAGACATGATCCGTCTCTCCCGGTATTGGGGGTTGATATCGCGCTGTGTCTAGGAGAGCCATTACACATAGTCGTCCCTGGCCAGGGCAAGCGAGAATTACTGGTAGTGTTTCCAGTAGTTTCTCAGGTTGTTCTGGGCTACACTCCTACAGGACTTGTACCGCTATTAGAGGATTGACGTTTACCGCCCCCTAGGCCCGCCATGTGATACTCTCAGACGAACAGACCGGACTGTACGGTGATTGTCACATTCAGGCTCAGTAGGAGTTCAGATGGGTTCACCTCATCGGTCTTCATATCGGCATCTATCTGGGGACCGTTACGTACAGCTAGTACCGCTTGCGGCCTGTGGTTAAACCCACTGCCAGCGTAGTGTCGAACCTTTAGAGTCCTACACAGAGGGTTATTCGCCTTTGGGCAAAATAGAGTAGAGGTCGCATGGTTTTGCGACGGGGTTCGTTCACATCCGCGCACTAGTGCACGTTTGGTGTCTGGGCAGTTATTACTAGTGGGCTTTGGTTTAAGCCAGATCCTAGTATTTGTTTTGGGATTGGTTTTGTCTCATTGTATTCGTGTTCCTCGGAACACGGATGCGGGTGTGTATGCACAGTCGACAGAGGCAGAGGAATCTCATTAGGGTTTTTGACAGTTGACTTTTTCTTAACCCTAATGAGAATGAGAAATATGATTAATGATATTAATTAAGGATAATTGTGCCATGGTTAGGTTGACCATTTGACTTTTGTTGACCTTTTGACTTTGGTTGACCGGTTGACTTTTGTTGACCTTTTGACCATTATCATTTCACTTGCAAGATGCTTCTTGTTTCCTGCAAAATGCATTTATTGTGAAATGATAATGGTCATTCCAAACTAACCATCACAATTATCTTTATTATTATTATTATTATTTCATATTATCTCATATGTGAGCATGGTTGTAGAATTCTATTCTCATTCTATCATGCTCTTTCTCTCTCTTGAAAAAGCTCTCCGTCTTCCTCTCTCAAAGCTTAAGTGTTTCATGTGTTGAAAATCATAAGCTTTTGAGACTAAACCATCAAAGCATCTCTCTACTCTTTCTAGAGTTCTTTGTCTAGCAAACCAAGCACTCTAATTACCTCTTGGTTGAGGTAGGAGCTCAAGGTAGAGGCCCTCGGGTGGATCTATCTTCGGCAAAGAGAAGACGATGAGGAGGAGCCGTCTACGGCACTACAAGGAGCAAGCAAGAAGGAAAACCACAACAAGAAAAGAAGGAGTTCAAGATCTAGGTATAACCTTCTAACCGAGTAGCTAGAACTTGTTGTTAGTTTATTAGTTTTTGTTTAACAAAGATCTTTCATGGTTGGTCCATGTTACCTTGTGAGAAAAATTTGATTTTTACCTATTCCGCCTCCCCGAAAGAATCGGGGTAGGTAACGTGGACCTAACAGTGGTATCAGAGTCTAGCTAAACAACAACTAACTGTTAGCAAAGTGTTTAGACTTCGATCCGGAAAAAATCCCGAAAACACACCAAAATATTGTATTTTCTGTCGATTTTCAAAACTGGCCTAAAAATATTTCCACAGACATGAAAAATACAAGCAGACATTTTTGAGAAATCTGTAGAATTTTGGGTGCCTGAATCGCTCATAGGACCGCGGATCCGCGGCCAATCCAAGCTATCCGCCGTGGTTCCGCGGCCGAGTCAACTCGGCGGCGCACCCAAATTCTTCTGGGGTTCTCTGTGTTCGTTTTGTGTATTCTGGGAATTTTTATTTCTGCCCAGATTTGTCTGAGTACTGGATTTTACTTGGGGTAGATTCAAATACAGTTATTGATCGAAATTCTATAAACTTTAGCTAAAATGGTTATATCTGTAATGTGATATACGTACCGAACGTCGACTAATCGCTATACGTCGATTAGTGGGAGTTGTACATATCTGTGATCTTTGATGTTGGTTTGTGTATATGAACTTGTTGGATTGTCGCGGATGAATAGCCGGGGTTTGTGAGATGAGAGTTTATTTATCTTTCATTTGATATAAATTGTAAATTGATGTAATATTATTTTTATGGCCGCACATCCGGGATGAGGTTGTAGCCGCCATTGCATATTATTTCTTTTACTGTTTTTGCTCCTAGGATAGACCCAAGGTGGGGTGCACAAACTACCGGGTACTTTGAAGTGCTGAGTGGCCTACTCACGTTGTTGAGGGAGGCGGCTTCACTTCAGGTAGTTTGCAACACCCGTAGGGGTGTAGGGTAGGGTTTGGCTATTCATCGTGACCGTGTAATCCGTCTTTCGTTGCAGGCTCGAACGAAACGCGGATTTCTAGCATATCCAATGTGTTCATCTGTGATCTGGAATGGCTATCATTGCATCTGACGAATGTATATATCTATATATGAATCTAGTAGGCGTTGCTTATGTTTTGCATCCGCGCTAGCCCAGCCCCCGCTCTGTCGTTAGTTAAGTAACCTAACGGGTGATGACGGGGTCCTTGGCGAATGCGGATGGCATAAGCGTACGTCATATTTTCGTTGTTTTCTGCAATGGTAGGATTAACTGATGGGACGCATTATATTAATGCAAAGAAAAACAAACCTAAAAGACGTTGTTGGAACAATTTTCAAAAAGCTGTTATTGCAAGGACGTTCTCTTTTGTTATGCACAGAGATATTCAGTTATGAATGCCCGACGAGGCAAGGGCCGAGATCCCTTCATCGGGAGTGACCCCTTGGACAGAAGTTTGCGTCAGGGTAATAACTTCACTATAGTCGATTATTCTTGCTTTGCATCGAGGTATTCAGTTTAGAATATCCTGCACCTCATTCGACGAGGAAAGAGCCGAGATCCCTTCACAGGGAGTGACCTCTTTAGCAAAAAATTTCGCTACTATATTTTTAAAAATGCAATCATGTTCCTTCAACGATATCAAGTTCATTATGTTAACGGGGTTTTCGCCAAAAACCCAGCCGTAGCCCTCCGTCATTTCCTACAAGTACTACTTAGTATTCGAGCTACGTATTTTGGCATTGTCAAGGCGTAGTGATTGGTAGCTAAGTATTGCTTGTTTGCGGCTTTATTTTCAGATTATTTAGAACAGTCGCATAGCTATGTTGGCATTGTCAAGGGATATGCGGGTGGGTCTAAGTTAATCAAGATAATGACGGGCCGAACTTGACTAGCGACTTATGATATGTTGGCATTGTCAAGGTCATAAACCGTTAGGGGCAAAAACCACATCGGGAGTTTCAAATATACAGGAAACTTGCAGATTTAGCATACCTTCTGGAGTGTAGTGACTAGAGTGGATTCCATCTAGGTCATTACACAATGATAGTTGGATCCCGATCCCACTAATGAGTTGGATTACTCTCGGGAGATTATTTCACTTAACAATCAATGCTATAAACAAAGTAGGTGTCTAGAACGGTGTTAGCGGGGCTACGCCTCCAGGGAAAAGTGGTTATATAATTAAGGAACTTCGCGAAAGCGTTGGAAAACCTCCCTCGAAGTACCAACACTAGCCTGGCTGAAAGGTTAAGCAGGTATTGTGACGTGCGATTAATCCTGACTAGTTCTTCTTTTAGGGTTTGAAGAAGAATTTAAGAAAACAGTGGGAGCCATCCTGGTTAGATAAATTAATAAACCAATCTTATCTTGCAAGAGCACACTCTAAGTGTTTCTTTTCTCTCTCTCCAGGTAGCAACCATTTCACTCCCTAATCAAGATAATAAAATGTATTGCTTGACCAATCCGAATTCTTATTCGGGGCTGGGGAACGTCGGTTCGGCTCTAACTTATGAAAACAATCATAAGTATGAGCAAGGTAAAGAGGATTGTATGGATTCCAAGGATACCAAGTTGAAGAAGAAGCATGGTTTTGCATCTACTTCAGGTGTTCTTGTAATTGAGAACTGCTTTACGGTCAGCCCTACCTCCTGGGTACTTGATACCGAATCAGGATCTCATATCTGTAATTTATTACGGGGACTGAGAAAAAGTAGGAAAGTTGCACCTGGTGATATGTCGCTCAGGGTAGCGAACGGAACACAAGTTAATGCTGCAGCCGTCGGTGAATATCACATAGTGTTGCCAAATGGCAATACTATGATTTTGAACAATTGCTACTATGTACCTTCCATGGTTTGCAACATCATATCAGTTTGTTTACTCAATAAAGATGGATATAACTTTGTTCTTGATAGAAATATCATGAACATTTACCTTCATAAGGTACTGGTTGCAGAAGGTACACTGTGTAATGGTATCTATGTTCTAAATCAGAATACAGTTCTCAATGTACAAAACACACGCAAGAGGAAGAATTCAGATACGAATGAATCCTACTTGTGGCATTGTAGACTTGGTCATATCGGAGAGAAAAGACTAAGTAAGTTGCATAAAGATGGACTCTTTAATGCGTACGAGTTTTCATCTTATGAAACTTGTCAGTCTTGTCGCAAAGGAAAGATGACCAAATCTCCGTTCACCGGACATGGAGTAAGAGCAACAGAGCTCTTGGGACTCATACACAGTGATGTTTGTGGTCCAATGTCTAGACATGCAAGGGGTGGGTTCTCGTACTTCATCACATTCACTGACGATCTCTCTAGATTCGGATATGTGTATCTTATGAAACATAAATCTGAAACTTTTGAGAAATTCAAAGAATTCAGAAACGAAGTAGAGAACCAGACTGGCAAAAGTATCAAGATCCTCCGATCGGATAGGGGAGGGGAGTACTTAAGCACGGAATTCCTAGATTACTTAAAAGAGAATGGAATTCTCTCTCAGCTTACTCCTCCGTACACACCACAGCACAACGGCGTATCGGAGCGGAGGAACCGTACCCTATTGGATATGGTTCGCTCCATGATGAGTAATGCTGAGTTACCTCTTTCATTCTGGGGACTTGCGCTAGAAACAACAGCATACTTACTGAATCAGGTTCCGTCTAAATCTGTGCCTAAAACTCCATATGAAATATGGAGCGGTAAAAGACCGTATCTTGAACGTATTAAGATATGGGGTTGTCCGGCATATGTAAAGATACAAAATCCGGACAAGCTTAAAGCACGATCATTTTTGTGCAAGTTTGTGGGATATCCTAGAAATTCTCTGGGATATCTGTTCTACCACACTGACGAACAAAAGGAGTTCGTTGCTCGTCGCGCCAACTTTTTCGAGTGGCAATTTCTTGAAAAAGAAATAAGTGGTAGCATGGTAGAACTGGATGAAATATCAGATCCACAAACTCAAACTGAGGATTTAGTAGAACCAGGAAATTCAATAGTCCCAGATGAACCTCAGCCACTTGATTGATCTTTTTAGGATGTGTCGGTATTTAGAAACTTGTATGATATCACAACCAAAAATATTTGACCGCAATCAATAACGGTGTCGGTCTGTAGCGCATTGTGAGTGCGGATCGTCCACAGGGATTGTGCGATTCGTTCGTATTTTGTTTTGTTTGAATTGAAAATTTAATAGAAAATAAAAGCAAAACGATTCAAGATTTTTATCGATGAATTTCAAGAATAAACTAAATCAAATAGGGAATCAAGAAAGCGTTAAACATCAAGAATCAAGAAAGACAGAATTCCAATCGATTTAGGTTTCAAGATTTGAAGTAAAGCTCGTAAGAATCAATTAGATCGTAGATGTGAAGAAGACTAGTAATTACCGTTTCTTATCCATTAACGAATTGATGCTAAATCGATGTCGATTGATCTAGGATTAAGGATCTTGCGAAGAATTAGGGTTTCTTCATCCTATCCTTTGTTCTTTCGATGAATCACATTCACAAGATAGCTTCTAGGATATTGAATGATTGATCGTTGATCTTTAGATCGTGCGAAAAGAATCAAGAACGCATTTCGCATCGATCTAGATCATCGATCATTCAATTTTCAAGAATTTACAATTGTTATAAGACTTAATAAAACATTTAAAGATTCATCAACATCATCATTCTACAATCATCTCGATTCCTCCACGAGCGGAGTTTTCTTCAAGCATCATCACAAGAATACATTCAAGAATTTAAGATGAATCATAATAATCGAATTGAAATATAAGCAAGTTTAAAGAATCTTCACCTTTATTTATTCCACAAATTGTTACACATTGCTCAAGGCTACAAGAATTTGAGAAGGAACAAGATTGTCGAATCTAGCGTTGCATCGGCTCCTTGAGTCGTGGATCGGCTTGGATCTCGTGCTCCGTTGAAGTCTGGCTTCGATTACTCATGTGCTTGCTTATTTGGTGTATTTTCCTCGTCTTGCACCACCTAAGGCTTAGCAGTGACTCCCAGACCAGTTGGTCTTAGGGCACTAGGTGAAGAGGCACCCTCGCTATATTTTTTTATTGCTGCCTTGGCGATAACAAAACCAGTGTCCATTTCTCTCACCATTTTATATTTTCTTCATTTTTTTATTTCCTTCATACTTTTGGCATTAAGACAAGAGTATTTCAAGGTATCCTCTACTATCCCGGGTTTCAAGACGTGTGTAAGTGCGAATAGCAGGGTATCAACGTTCAAAATGTTTGGCTTCCAGAATAGAAACTATTTTTCAGACTTATTTTTATCCTCAGATTAGTGACTTCCTTCATTTTACTAACCCTTGGGACAACGGCTCATAACTATTTATTACTAGATCGTATAAGAAAACTTTTAATTTTCTTGGTTTTCTTAAATTTTTCCAATCTTTTGGATGTAATTTTTTCACTATCTAATATTTTATTATCTTATTTATGTACAAAAATATTAAATATTAAATATTTTGAAATTTTTTAAATTTTTATGGATTTTGAAAATTTTTAAATTTTTATAGGGTTTTAAAGAAATGTTTTGTGCTTATGCAAATGATATGCAAATGATGCAAAAATAAGCACAAACCTCCCTTAATCTTGTTTTCAACAGTGTCCTTACTGTTGCCAACCACTATATCTACAAAACCTGTAAGCCTGGAAGGAATTTATTAGTGGGGGCAAAATATATAAGTGAAGAACCTCCCCTAAACTTATTCTATTCACTCACCTCCGTTCAAAAAATGATGCAGTGATATACATGACATGGGGTGAGACGGAGGAATTTTAATCCAAATAAAATGGCTCCTGTAAGAACAGGTGCTCCTCTATAGGGTCAGTGGAAAAATACGGCTTTAGTCTATGTCCATTCACTTTGAAAAATGTGCCGTTTTTAACATTTTCTACTTCTACTGCCACGTGCGGGTATACAGACCGCACAACAAAAGGTCCCTTCCACCGAGATTGAAGCTTACCCACGTGAAGGTGTAGTCGTGAATCATAAAGAAGGACTTGCTGACCAGGTGAAAATGTTTTCCTCAAAATGTTTTTATCATGAAAAACCTTAGTCCTATTCTTTATGATTACAGCGTTATCATAAGCTTCATCACGGAGTTCGCTTAGCTCATTTAATTGCAGCTTCCGAAAGTTGCAGGCTTGGTTTAGGTCAAAGTTGATTTCCTTAATAGCCCACAATGCTTTATGCTCAATCTCGACAGGTAAGTGACATGCCTTCCCAAACACTATCCTATATGGAGACTTCCCTAGGTCGGTTTTAAATGCAGTTCGGAATGCCCAAAGAGCATCCGTCAGTTTGGTCGACCAGTCTTTTCTATTTTTAGCAACAGTCTTCTCCAAGATTTGTTTGATCTGTCTATTCGAAATCTCAGCCTGCCCGCTCGTTTGGGGATGATAGGGTGTAGAAAGTCTGTGGTTGATTGCATATTTCTGCATCAGAGTCTCGAAAGACCTGTTGCAGAAATCTGTCCCATTATCGCTAATGATAGCGCGTGAGTGTCCAAATCGCGAAAAGATATTTTCTTTTAAGAACTTAATGACAACTTTCTTGTCATTAGTGCGACATGGAATGGCTTCAACCCACTTTGAGACATAATCAACCGCCAGCAGTATGTACAAATTCCCAAAGGAGTTGGGAAAGGGACCCATAAAGTCAATGCCCCAAACATCAAAAATTTCAACCACTAGGATGGGTTGCTGAGGCATTTCATTTCTCCGGGAAATTCTACCCGTGTACTGACATTGTGTACAGGTTTTGCAATAGTCAAATGCATCCTTGAACAAGGTCGGCCAATAAAAACCACATTGCAAAACCTTCTCCGCCGTCTTTTTAGGACCGAAGTGACCCCCGCAAGCCTGATCATGACAAATAGAAAGAACACTCTTGAACTCTTATTTAGGGACACACCGGCGAATGATCTGATCAGGACAATACTTAAACATATATGGATCGTCCCAGTAAAAGTGTTTTACTTGGGATAGAAAACGGTATTTGTCCTGTTTTGACCAATCGCTGGGTACAAGTCCCGTGACAAGATAGTTCACAATATCCCTGAACCAAGGTTCATTGGATACGCTCAAGAGTTGTTCGTCCGGAAACGAATCATTGATCGGCAGGGTCAAAGGGGAAGAAGAGATGCGTGAAAGATGGTCGGCTACCACGTTTTCACATCCTTTCTTATCTTTGATAACAAGATCAAATTCTTGTAATAGAAGGATCCAACGTATTAGCCTACCTTTTGCATCTTTCTTCGCCAGAAGATGTTTGAAGGCGGAATGGTCAGTGTACACAACTATAGGTGAACCAATCAAGTAAGGCCTGAATTTTTCTAATGCAAATACAACTGCCAAAAGTTCCTTTTCAGTAGTTGTATAATTGATTTGAGCATCATTCAGGGTCTTACTCGCATAATAGATCACGTGTGGCATATTTTCAATGTGCTGTCCTAAGACTGCACCAACTGCAAAATCGGATGCATTACACATCAGCTCAAAGGGGTAGTCCCAATTTGGAGACGATAGAACGGGGGCTGTAGTGAGGGAGTGTTTGAGTGAGTCGAAAGCTGCCTCACAATCCGAGTCAAAGTGGAAGGTCGTATCCTTGGCCAAGAGAAGAGTTAAAGGTATAGCAATTTTGCTAAAATCCTTAATGAATCTCCTATAAAAGCCCGCATGACCAAGGAAAGATCGAATGTCCTTGACGCTTTTGGGATGAGGAAGTTTTTGAATGACATCTATCTTAGCTCTGTCAACCTCAATGCCTTTCTGTGAAATAACATGTCCAAGTACAATTCCCTCTTGGACCTGAAATTGCATTTTCCCCAATTCAAGCTTAAGTTCTTCTCTTTGCAACGAGTAAGAACTGAGTCAAGATTCGCTAGGCAATCAGAAAAAGAGTCTCCAAAAATCGAGAAATCGTCCATAAAGATCTCTAGAAAATTCTCAACCATGTCAGAGAATATCCCCATCATACACCGCTGAAAGGTAGCGGGAGCATTGCATAACCCAAATGGCATGCGTCTATAAGCAAAGGTACAAAAAGGACAAGTAAAAGTGGTTTTATCTTGATCCTTTTTGGCTATGGGGACCTGATTATAGCCAGAGTATCCGTCCATAAAGCAATAATACTCTTGTCCTACTAAGCGTTCCAGCATTTGATCAATGAATGGTAGAGGAAAGTGGTCTTTCCTCGTGGCGGCATTGAGTTTTCTGTAATCAATACATACACGCCACCCAGTTTGGGCGCGTGTCTGAATCAACTCATTTGCCTCATTGGTAATAACAGTGATGCCGGATTTCTTAGGGACGACATGTATAGGACTCACCTATTGGCTATCGGAGATTGGGTATATAATACCATTATCAAGGCATTTGACGATCTCTTTCATCACCGCTTCCTTCATGACGGGATTTAACCGTCTCTGTGGTTCTCAGGTTGGTCTAGCATCATCCATCACATGTATATGATGTTCTACTATCAAGGGACTAATCCCTTTGATGTCCGCCATAGTCCAACCAAACGCCTCCCTATAAGATCTCAATACCGATAAAAGTGCATTCTCCAGCTCTGATGTTAGAGAAGCGGATATGATAACCGGTAAAGACTCATTCTCACCTAAATATGCATATTTAAGATGAGAAGGTAAAGTTTTAAGATCTAATGTAGGCGGAGAAATAATAGAAGGTGGGATCATCGAGTGATTTTTGGAGTCACAAAGAAGATCATAGCCTGTGAAACATAGAGACTCGGGTGGTGATAGGTCAGGAGTGTCAGACTCAAGTGTGTGAAAGGTGTCCTCACTAAGATCATGTGTAAGATCAAACAGTGATGTGGTAGTGTCGTCGAGATCTGTAAAGCAAAGTTCCTCAACTCCGCAACTTTCGGGAGCGATCTCGTGGACAGAGCACACATCAAGAATATGAGCAGAGGGTTCTGATGGCTGACTTCCAACTTTGTAGATGTTTAGTTCAATGGTCATATTTCCAAATGATAAGTTCATTGAACCATTTCTACAGTTAATAACAGCATTGGAAGTGGCAAGGAAAGGTCGACTCAAAATCACCGGAATTTGGCTCCGGGGGTTTGCTACAGGTTGTGTATCAAGAACAATGAAGTCTACAGGGAATATAAATTCCCCGACCTTTATCAACACATCCTCTAGTTCACCCCTTGGTTTGGTGATTGAACGGTCTGCCATTTGGAGAGTGCAGTGAGCTGGTTTCAACTCTCCAATCCCTAGCTGCTCATAGACAGAATATGGAAGTAGGTTAACACTTGCGCCAAGGTCTAAAAGAGCACGGTTTATGTTTTTACCCCCAATAGAAATCGATATCGTAGGACATCCTGGGTCCTTACGTTTCTTTGGTAGCTGGGGGATAAAAGCAGTGCTAATGTTATTAGACATGAAGACCTTCTTCGGCACTTGAGTCTTCCTCTTCCTAGTGCACAAATCCTTAAGAATTTTCGCATAAGCGGGGACTTGTTGAATAGAATCTAGGAGAGGGATGTTGATGTTAACCTGTTTGAACATTTCCATAATTTTCTCCATATGTGGACTCGATTTGTTACCCTTTAACCGATTTGGGTATGGAGCTTTAGCAATAAGCGCCGGGTCCATCATAGGAGAAGGAAGTAGGGGTAGACGTGATCCTAAAAGAGGAGTGGGGATCGTCTGTGGAGAAGAGATATACTAAGGTGTCGAGCCTAGTGGGAAATGGAGAATAAGCTCGCGAGAAGGCGGTGGGGTAGAAGAACAAGGATCAGAAGTAGAAGTGTGTGTGTGAAGAAAGGTCTCAGCCGAGGTGTTATTGATAGGATTTTCAATATCATCAATTCCTTCCCCGACATGGTTATTCAGCACTCTTCCCGATCTCAACGTTGTGACGGCATTTACATTGTAATGCCCAGGATTCGGTAGGGGTTGAGACAGAAGTTTCCCTTTTTCTCTCGCACTCATTTCGGCTTTAAGTCATGCGATTTCAGCTTCCATCGATCTGATACTCTCAGCTTGGGACGCTGAGTTTTTCTTTATCTCACTGACGGAAGATCTAACCTCAGCCGAAACCTCTATGAAATTTGACAAGAGTGATTTCATGGTTTGAGTTAATTGAGAGAATTCGTCAGAACAGGACAATTGCATAGGATTAGACGATGCAGGAGTGTTGACCTGGTTTTGGAAATTTTGTGACTGGTAGGGGTGCTGAGTGAGTTGAAGTGGTTGCTGTTGTGGTGGAAGGGCCCTTTGGAAATTATTTTGGCTGGAACCGTGTTTTGAGATTGTTGTTGTTGGTTCCAAGCAAAATTCGGGTGATTCCTCCAACCCTGATTGTACGTGGAAGATTATGGATCATTTCTAGGTCTTTGAAATGCGGCATTGGTATGCTCGTGACCTTGAAACGGAGAGTTTAATGGACATTCTTCCGTCAAGTGAGAAGGATCAGAACAGCACCCACATACAGTTTTAGTGAGCGAGATTGGGTTTAGGGAGGCTGCTGAAAATTTGTGTTCCATAGCTTCGAGCTTCTTTTGCATTGCTGCCATCTCAGCTCGAACACCTATGGACACATCAATTTGGTGTACGCCACCCCTAGTCGATGATTAGGTTCCACTCTCCCACTGTTATGATTTTTCAGCGAACTCTTCTAAAAATTTCCAAGCTTCCACATCATCCTTGGTCATAAAGGTGCCTTGACATATATTTTCAAGGTTCTGTTTAGTGTTTGGGTTAATGCCCTCATATATGATTCGGCAAAGATCCCATCTCGGGATGCCGTGATGAGGACATTGAACCAAAAGATCCTTGAATCGTTCAAGGCACTTTGAAAATGGTTCAGTCGGAAGCTGGGTGAATTGATTTAGTTCGCTACGGATTCGAGCTGTCTTTTGCATAGGGTAAAATTTCTTAAGGAATGCCGCGACGAATTCTTCCCAATTCGTAATAGAGTGTGCGGTAGTGTTATATAGCCACTTCTCGGCTATATCACACAAAGTAAATGGAAGAAGTCGTAGATGCATAGCATCCACTGAAAGTTGTGACGTACCCATCTTTGCGCATACGTTTTCAAATTTGGTGATGAAAACGTATGCGTCCTCAGTCTCGAGTCCGTGGAATTTGGGTAAAAGGTTGATGTATTGGGGTTTAATCTCAAAGTTATCCCCGTTGGCTGGTGGAATGGATAAGCAGATCGAAAGAGGACCTCGCAAAGGATAGCACCTCTCTTGGAGAGAGATGCGGGGTGGATTCTGCGCACCAACGGACGGCGGAAGATTAGTAGTAAAGAAGTTCGATGGAGACGGATCCATCGATGTGGGTGTGGTAGTGGGTAAAGAAGAAGTAAATGGAGAAATACCGACTTCGGAGTCGATTGGGGGTACGCGGACTAAACGGGCACTAGAATCCCGTGTCCAGCCTATCTTGCACTAAAAAGGGTTAGTACAAGTGGCAGCGTGACTTATAATTAGGGGAAATGAATGAATGCGGTGTTTGTTTTGAAAAATGATACGGATTTTTGAAAATATGATGCAAGCACAACAAATGCAACATACAAAACCCTAATTCTAGGGGTCACCTAGGTCAAATCTCTAGACCGCTCCTAACTGCCAAAAGACAAGTCGCAGGATAAATCCTCCACTGCCTCTTTGTCTCTCCTGTGGCCAGGTAAGTGCCAGGTAAATGGGAGGTTTTCCAGTACGTAAGTAGTGGGCCTAATTAAGTAACCACTAGCCTTCGACACACTTGCCTTAGACACCACAAAAGAAACGCGGATAAGCAATGAATTACCCACGGCCTTCTTCTGTGCTAAGTGAGCGCGACGGTCCTTAGAGTCATCTCTAGATTTCTTTTAGTTAATGAGGGTAAATGCGGATGCAATTTTGCGATTTTCGGGGCTTAGGAAGGGTAATGAACTCCCCACCTAATCTGGATTTGGTCTTTGCCCCTTAATGTCCGTATTAATATGCAAACAACCAAAAAATCAAAAACACGCACAATTTAATTTTGCTTTTTTGCGGCGCTGCGATTTTTGCAAAGAAGCCTGCAGAAAAATGTTATTTGGAGCAGACAGAGGAGGAGATAAGAAAGTTGTAGATATACCTGCAAAATTTTGTACAGAGGGGCTCCCACCAAGGCGCGGAACCGCCGCAATAGGGGGCTAATACCGCGGAAACGCCGCCGTCGGTGTTGTTCACTGTACAAGTTTTTTACAGAGAGCTTATGTTAACTCCCTTAGTCCTTTGGAATATTCTGAAAAAAATTTCAGTTGCTCCACAGCTTCCAGAATTCCTCACAATCAAATCACAACAACACGTTTAGATTTTGCACGAATTTTGATCTCAAAAATTTTAATGGAATAAATCTTTCAATTCAAATTTTAATAAAGAATGAATTAGCGCGCGATCCCCGGCAACGATGCCATTTGATTGATCTTTTTAGGATGTGTCGGTATTTAGAAACTTGTATGAAATCACAACCAAAAATATTTGACCGCAATCAATAACGTTGTCGGTTTGTAGAGCATTAGTGAGTGCGGATCGTCCACAGGGATTGTGTGATTCGTTCATATTTTGTTTTGTTTGAATTGAAAATTTAATAGAAAAGAAAAGCAAAATGATTCAAGATTTTTATCGATGAATTTCAAGAATAAACTAAATCAAATCAAGAATCAAGAAAGCGTTAAACATCAAGAATCAAGAAAGATAGAATTCCAATCGATTTAGGTTTCAAGATTTGAAGTAAAGCTCGTAGGAATCGATTAGATCGTAGATGTGAAGAAGACTAGAAATTACCGTTTCTTATCCATTAACGAATTGATGCTAAATCGATGTCGATTGATCGAGGATTAAGGATCTTGCGAAGAATTAGGGTTTCTTCATCCTATCCTTTGTCCTTTCGATGAATCGCATTCACAAGATAGCTTCTAGAAAATTGAATGATTGATCGTTGATCTCTAGATCGTGCGAAAAGAATCAAGAACGCATTTCGCATCGATCTAGATCATCGATCATTCAATTTTCAAGAATTTACAATTGTTATAAGACTTAAGAAAACATTTAAAGATTCATCAACATCATCATTCTACAATCATCTCGATTCCTCCATGAGCGGAGTTTTATTCAAGCATCATCACAAGAATACATTCAAGAATTTGAGATGAATCATAATGCTCGAATTGAAATATAAGCAAGTTTAAAGAATCTTCACCTTTATTTATTCCACAAACTGTTACACATTGCTCAAGGCTACAAGAATTTGAGAAGGAACAAGATTGTCGAATCTAGCGTTGCATCGGCTCCTTGAGTCGTGGATCGGCTTGGATCTCGTGCTCCGTTGAAGTCCGGCTTCGCTTCTAAAGGTTGGTTGAAGACTTGCTTTCTAGAACTCAAAGGATCTTGAATTTGGAGTTTCTTGATTGGATTAGGGTTAGGGTTTGGAGGTGGCTAGAGTTAGGTTGAAGATGAAGAACAACACTCAACCATAAATGAATTGAGGAACAAACTATTGAACAACCTTTTCAAGAGAGACCTAGGGTCCTTTTTATAGGTTTCCAAAACCCTAGCTCTAGGATTTTGAATTTGAATTTCCCTCCAAAAGTTTGTTATAAGGAGAGGCTTCTAGGAGTAGTTAGTTAGGAGCTTAGCTTCTACCTTAAGCTAGGAGGTTAGGGAGAAGGTTCTAGGTTCTTAATGGAGTTAGGGTGAAGCTTGCTTTGGAAGCTAGGAATGTTTAGTTTAGAACCCAAGGGCTTGCTGATCTGGCGGAATGTTCAGGATCTTTCTGGAATTTGTAGTGGCTTGAAGAGCTGTAGGAGCTGAGGTAGAGATTCTGAAGCAGAGCAAGGATGATGACGTGGCCAAGCAGTCATGGAACCGCGGCGCAAGGCGGCTCCGGCCGCGGTTCCGCGGCCAAGTGGCAGGCTTAGGCTTTCAGTCTTCACATGTTGACTTCTTATGACTTCAAGTGTATTTTCTGATATGTTGAATCTCTGAATGCCTTTTAGATCATTGCCAGATTCCAAATCCTTGAGTTGGCGTATTTTTTAGCAGCACTGTTGTGTAATTTTGACCATTCTTTTGGATTTCCCTGCACAGACTTCGAAACACAAGTTGCGCAATATAGGAATGATGCCATGCTATGAAATACAGTCAATTTCCCTTGAAATGCCGGTTTTAGAGTATAACACATGAAATCTGGTATTTCAGAGATGTTTTGCTAATATGTGTAATATGAATGCCGAACACTTCTAGATGAGTGCAAATGATAGGAAAATTGCCGTGTTAAAGATGCAGTATTTTCGACTGATCACCACTCCGCAGATCTGGTAGGATTTCTCATCCGCCCGAGAGATACTACGGTTTTCTCATAGACGAGGATCGAGAGGATTGCATCTTGGATGAAGATGACCCTACCAATTTCAGGCAGGCCATTATCAGTAGGGACTCTGATAAGTGGCTGGATGCTATGCGGTCCGAAATGGAGTCCATGTACACCAATAAAGTGTGGACCTTGGATATTGCTCCACCTGGGGTAAAGTCCGTTGGATGCAAATGGATCTACAAAAGCAAACTTGGTGTAGATGGGCAGGTGGAAACCTATAAGGCTAGACTCGTTGCAAAAGGTTTTCGTCAAAGACCTGGTATGGACTATGATGAAACTTTTTCTCCAATGGCGATGCTCAAATCCATTCGGATCCTACTTGCCATTGCTGCCTTCCATGACTTTGAAATCTGGCAGATGGACGTAAAAACGGATTTTCTAAACGGCTATTTGGAAGAGCGCGTTTACATGGATCAGCCAGAGGGTTTTGTAGACAGTGGGAGCAGCGAGAAGGTGTGCAAGTTGCTTAAATCCATTTATGGATTAAAGCAGGCATCACGGAGCTGGAACATCTGTTTTGATGAGGCAATCAAGGAATTTGATTTCATCAAGAATGAAGATGAACCTTGTATCTATAAGAAGATTGTAGGACGAACTGTCGTGTTCCTAGTCTTGTCGTGGACGGCATTCTTTTGATAGGAAATGACATTCGTATGCTACAATCGGTCAAGCTATTCTTGTCACAACGGTTCTCCATGAAGGACCTGGGTGATGCCTCGTACATTCTGGGGATCAAGATCTACAGAGATAGATCCAAGAGATTACTGGGACTTTCGCAGTCTAGGTACATAGAGACCGTACTAATGAGATTTAGTATGGAAGATTCCAAGCGCGGTAATATACCCACATTGCAAGGAATCACCCTCTCCAAGAAGGTATCTCCTAAGACTGACGAGGAGAGGGTTCGCATGAGCACTATACCCTACGCTTCGGCGGTAGGATCCATAATGTATGCGATGCTATGTACAAGACTAGATGTAGCTTACGCGCCGAGCGTGGTGAGCTGGTATCAATCAGACCCAGGTGAGAACCACTGGATGGCAGTGAAGAACATTCTCAAGTACCTGAGAAGGACTAAGGAGATGTTCCTGGTTTACGGTAATGGAGACCTCAGGGTCGAGTCCTTTACCGATTCAAGCTTCCAGAGTGACAAAGATGACAGTAAGTTTGTCTCGGATTTTTTGTTTACCCTCAACGGAGGGGCGGTGTGTTGGAGGAGTTCCAAACAGGATACCGTCGCAGACTCGACGATGGAGGATGAATACATTGCTGCATGCGATGCCGCAAAAGAGGCGGTCTGGATGAAGAAGTTCATTATTGAACTTAAGGTGGTTCCGTCCATTGTTGACCCAATACCTTTGTATTGCGATAACAATGGGGCTATAGTTTTAGCAAAGGAACCAAGGTCCCACCAGAAATCCAGACACATCTTAAGGCGGTATCACCTGATCAGGGAGATCATTGATCGCCAGGAGATCGAGGAACGGAGAGTGGACACAAAAGACAACACGGCGGATCCATTCACAAAGGCCCTCCCTCAAACACAGTTCGAGCGACTTTTGAGCTATTGGGTATGCGGTACGCCAGCAGTTGACCTTAGTGCAGATGTTGGGTATGCGGTACACCAATTACTGGCCTTTAGTGCAAGTGGGAGATTGTTGGATATGTATGCCCTATAGGCCATTATAGTATAGTACTAGTTTGTATAATACATTTTGGAAGCTTGGGATATATACACGAATTTTACGATAGTCTTGCTCCATATAGTAGTATGCTACTTGGTTTGATTCTATCTTAATATGTGTATATGTTTCTTTTAACATATCGCTAATACATATTGATGGAGCCCTTAGGATCTTTGCTTGAATACCGGCATTATGATGGCGATCACACTAGTGGGGGCTGGGTAGTCTATAAGCACATCTTTATTTTGGACCCTAGTCGTAGGATTATCGAGACTGGGCATCGATACTCCAGAGTAGATTGGTGCATACGCTTCTCGTCCCAGCAGGGGAGATGGTCTGTCTCACAGCCATCAGTACATCGTACTGGAGATAGTATGCAGGTGCTCGTTAGGTTACGAGTACACTGGACAGGACTCGTCGGGAACTGTTGGTTGGTATTATACCTATCGTCAGTTAACAGTTCCCCGGTGACATGAGTACATCTTAGTCCGCTGACTTGACACTGTCACTTCGCCACGAGTGTGTTCCCACTGTTCTTAGATTACTACCCTACCACGGCTCTATTTAGTCTTGCAAACAGGTAGTAGTTGGGTGCAGTCCCGAAGCACTTGGAGGCAGTGACAGTTAGACAGGATTCGTCTCTCCCGGTATTGGAGGTTGATATCGCACTGTGTCTAGGAGAGCCATTACACATAGTCGTCCCTGGCCAGGGCAAGCGAGAATTACTGGTAGTGTTTCCAATAGTTTCTCAGGGTGTTCTGGGCTACACTCCGACACGACTTGTACCGCTATTAGGGGACTGACGTTTACCGCCCCCTAGGCCCGCCATGCGATACTCTCAGACGAACTGACCGGACTGTACGGAGATTGTCACATTTAGGCTCAGTAGGAGTTCAGATGGGTTCACCTCATCGGTCTTCTTATCGGCATCTACCTGGGGACCGTTACGTACAGCTAGTACCACTTTCGGCCTGTGGTTAAACCCACTACCAGCGTAGTGTCGAGCCTTATGAGTCCCACACAGAGGGTTATTCGCCTTTGGGCAAAACAGAGTAGAGGTCGCATGGTTTTGCGACGGGGTTCGTTCACATCCGCGCACTAGTGCACGTTTGGTGTCCGGGAAGTTATTACTGGTGGGCTGTGGTTTAAGCCAGATCCTAGTATTTTTTTTGGGATTGGTTTTGTCTCATTGTATTCGTGTTCCTCGGAACACGTATGCGGGTGTGTTGACAGAAGCAGAGGAATCTCATTAGGGTTTTTGACAGTTGACTTTTTCTTAACCCTAATGAAAATGAGAAATATGATTAATGATATTAATTAAGGATAATTGTGCCATGGTTAAGTTGACCATTTGACTTTTGTTGACCTTTTGACTTTGGTTGACTTTTGTTGACCTTTTGACCATCATCATTTCACTTGCAAGATGCTTCTTGTTTCTTGCAAAATGCATTTATTGTGAAATGATAATGGTCATTCCAAACTAACCATCACAATTATCTTTATTATTATTATTATTTCATATTATCTTATATGTGAGCATGGTTGTAGAATTCTATTCTCATTCTATCATGCTCTTTCTCTCTCTTGAAAAAGCTCTCCGTCTTCCTCTCTCAAAGCTTAAGTGTTTCATGTGTTGAAAATCATAAGCTTTTGAGACTAAACCATCAAAGCATCTATCTACTCTTTCTAGGGTTCTTTGTCTAGCAAACCAAGCACTCTAGTTACCTCTAGGTTGAGGTAGGAGCTCAAGGTAGAGGCCCTCGGGTGGATCTATCTTCGGCAAAGAGAAGACGACGAGGAGGAGCCGTCTACGCCACTACAAGGAGCAATCAAGAAGGAGAACCACAACAAGAAGAGAAGGAGTTCAAGATCTAGGTATAACCTTCTAACCGAGTAGCTAGAACTTGTTGTTAGTTTGTTAGTTTTCGTTTAGCAAAGATCCTTCATGGTTGGTCCATGTTACCTTGTGAGAAAATTTTGATTTTTACCAATTCCGCCTCCCCGAAAGAACCGGGGTGGGTAACGTGGACCTAACAGGATGATCCCACATCCATCGGTGTTTGACATCAAAGATGGTGTACAGGTGCTCAGTGGAGACTGGGTACACTGAACGGACTCGTCGAGAACTCCTAGTTGGTATTATACCTATCGTCAGATAGCAGTTCTCTGGTGACACTGGTACAGGTTAGTCTGTAGATCCGAGATCGTCCAAGAGTCTTGTATGATTCCCACTGTGCTTTGATTTCCACTTTACCACGTTCAAGAGAACGTGCAAAACGGTGGCTTTTGGGTACAGTCCCGAATCACATAGAGGCAATGAGCGATAGAAGGGGATTCGTCTCTCCTGGTATAGGGGGTTGATTTTGCGCCGTGCTCGATTGGCCATAACTGGAAGTCCCTGGACAGGGCTGATACAGAGATTTACTGGTAAGTGTTATCAGTAGTTTCTCGACCCGTTATGAGCCTTACATCGGCACAACTTATCGGTTTCTGGGGTCTGACGTTTACTACCTCTAGACTAGATATGCGACATATCAGATAAAGAGACCAGACTGTATGGTAGTGTTACTGACAGGCTTTATAGGAGTTAGAGCGGGCTTTCTTGTTGATCTTCTGATCGCTCAATACCCGGGTTGCCGTTACGTCCAGCTAGTACCGCTGACGGCGTGTAGGTGCTTGATGTGATCATCACCTACTGCCGGCGTATTGACGAGTCTTTAGAGTCCTACACAGAGGTTTACTGGCTCAGGAAAAACGAAGTTGGGACACATATGTGATATGTGCGGGACCGAGATTAATATGAGTATGTGATACCGTATTCTATTCTCGCGATATGTGATATCGGCCGGTTATATGTGATATAGCCGGGTTATCGGATCAAGTGTTAATTCGATAAAATGATACATATGATATTATTCGGTTATATATGATATAGCCAGATTATTAAATCAAGTGTTGATTTAATAATTTAATGTTTAATTATATATTTGATATATTAATTACATTAACTAATATTTGCTCACTTAAGTATTTCTTTTTTCTCACTTATGATACATTTAATATATATGTGATATGTGTTAACTGTATTGTTTTCTTTTATGCACAAATAATATATATGTGATATATATTATTGTGGCATGCTAGGTTATACATGCAACATGGGTGTATGAGACTTACTCCATGCTATTGATAATGTATGGGTTTTTATTTATATAAGTAATTCAAAATTATTTGGAAATTAGTCATGGTTGAGCTTGGATGGATGCTTGTAGAACCATTGACTTAGTCCCCTAATTTTGTTTTATCTAAGATATTTATTAATTTAACCATTATCACTTAGCCATGGTTTATTCTCTACATGGGTTAGTATATGATATGAACTTACCCATGGTTGCATTTTTAACCTCAGTCTTATTCATTCATCATCTTCTTCATCTCCTTCATCTCCTTCAAGCTCTCTTGCTTTTGATAAAGTGAAGAAAAATAGTGAGAAATAAATTCTAAAGTGAGCAAAATTCCTACTTCATCATTCTCTACTAGATTAGCCATTTAGTTTAGGGTGTTAGCTTCACTAATCCCTAATTAGTGAAGAGGTAGCTTGAGTCGGTGTCTCCTTGACGTATATCATCTTCGGCTTTGAAGACTTCAAGCAAGTTTGCATCTTTCAGCTTGTGGAGCCTTTCAAGAGTTCGGGAGATCATTACTCACAGCGAAGGGACCACTACTTGGAGCTATTGAAGTGAAGGACCAGTCTACAAAGGTTGTATTCCTTGTTCACTTAATTGTAAAGTTGTTTACACTTTGTTTCGTCTAAATCTTTAGTTAAGATTCTAGGGTTAGGGTTAGGTAGCATGGCCAATTTTTTAAAATGGCATGGACGATGCCTCCCGAAACCTTGCTTTCGTGCTAGGTAACCCTACAGCTTCCTAAAGTTTTAATGACGAAAAAATGTTTTCAACAAGAATATAATCCACCCGCATTTTCATATATCATTACCTATGCATTAAGAGAAAAACTTGATTTCATTAGACCTTTATTTTAAAAACTTCACCTCTATTATTTTCCCTAAAAAGATTTAGATTCTGGGCTTTGGCTTACTTGAATTATGTTACGCCTTTAGACGTTGCGTGATTTAAGTGCCGGTCACGAGCTAAATTACGGGTCGTGACAAAGTTGGTATTAGAGCGTTAGGTTTAACCTTGGTTTATGTTTAGGCTTGACCTTACGGAACTTAGACTTGACTTAGGCGGTATTAGACGTAAACTTTCGTCGCGTAGGATGACCTTGGTTGATAGAGTTGGTAGCTTGAGTAAAGTGACGTACCGTGTGTATGATCCGCGGCATACTTACGACACGCTGCTCCTCTTAAGTGACCTTAGGATCTACATTTCTTAAGATCCGTGATTTTATTCGTTACTATGATCATACTCCCATTGATTTCATTCTTTCTTATGATAATATATCCATTTTGGACCTGTTGATTCCTTTCGTTTCTTTGATCTATCTTCTTCGGTACTGGCTTGAGGTTCCTGTCACCAGGGTTTTGAGCACACAGAGAGAGCTGCTCCTATAGATGCGGTCAGAGCGAGCTCGTCACGGACGAGGACTGACCATGATGTTTTTATGGTGACATAGGAACGCATCGGTATAGTGTTTGTGTTGAGATCTCTCGTTGAGGCGAGTGTTCGGATCTATACTGGATAATCGGGCCATTGATAGAAGCTGTTAGATTGAGAGGACTGCTGATGTACAGCCTACCCAAGAGGTCGCGATATTGTCTACCGTGCAGACAGATGACCCAGCTGTTGCTGAGATTGATGTGATGTTGCCTCCAGAGTTTATGAGCTGAAACCGCTGGAGCTTTCAGACAGAGATGTGACAGAAGATAGCTAGTCTATCTTGAGTTGAGCGACTGAGATGATTCGTCTAATCTGATGCGCCGACGCAGGCTCAGTTGAGTTGAAGAATTCCAGTTTGGAAAAACTTACTAAGATCTAGAGTAAATCGATCAAGAGAAAACGTTGTTTGTTGGATGTTCCGTTGTGAGATCGGTAAGTTGACCAGCTTCGGATAGAAGGACCTCACCCAGATGCGTTGTGAGTTGATCGAGAATGAATGAATGACGCGTATCCTCCGATAAATTGGACGAGTTCCCGAAAATGTAATCGACTAGATATCTTCCACAGAGTGGTGAAGATACTCGAGTTCATAGTTTCGAGTCCTTGTGAGAGACTGCGGATTAGACTGTAGCCGAGAATGAATTGCAGAACGCAGCCAGCAAGACGTGATTTCGATGTGGATGATAATGAAGACGGGTGGAACAATAAGTTCTTGCGAGATATCGACAAGCAGTTGTTACTCCCCGTTGTGTATGACCTAAAGGCCATTGTTGTACATGATTGTATATTAAAATGGATGCTTGGACATATATAGGGAGGACTTTATTGCTCGACATGATAATATGCTATCTGGTTGCTCTTTATCTTAACATTTAGACTAGTATTATGATACTGTCTTGCTCTCACATGTTGATAAAGCCCTTAGGATGTATACATGATTACCAAGACTATGATGCAGATCATACTAGTGGGGTCAGGGTAGTCCACAAGTTCGTCCTTTAATTGTTTCTAGTCGAAGGTGTATCGAGACGGGGCATCGATATTCCAGAGTAGACTAGCGTATACGCTTCTTGACCCATTTGATGGGGGATGGATGATCCCATATCCATTGGTGTTTGACATCAAAGATGGTATACGGGTGCTCAGTGGAGACTGGGTATACTGAACAGGACTCGCCGAGAACTCCTAGATGGTATTATACCTAACGTCAGATAGCAGTTCTCTGGTGACACTGGTACAGGTTAGTCTGTAGACCCGAGATCGTCATAGAATCTTGTGTGATTCCCACTATGCCTTGATTTCCACCTTACCACGTTTAAGAGAGCATGCAAAACGGTGGTTTTTGGGTACAGTTCCGAGTCACATGGAGGTAATGAGCGATAGGAGGGGATTCGTCTCTCCCGGTATTGGGGGTTGATGTTGCTCTGTGCTCGATTGGCCATAACAGGACGTCCCTGTCCAGGGCTGATACGGAGATTTACTCGTAAGTGTTATTAGAGTTTCTCGACCCATTATCAGCCTCATATCAGCATCACTTATCAAGTTACTGGGGTCTGACGTTTACCACCCATAGACTCGATATGCGACAAATCAGACAAAGAGACCGGACTGTACTGTAGTGTTGCTGTTGGATTCACAGGAGTATGGACAAGCTTGTTTGTTGATCTTCTGATCGCTTAATACCCAGGTAGCCGTTACATCCAGCTAGTACCACTGACGGTTTGTGGATGACTGATATGATCATCGCCTACTGCAGGCGTATTGACGAGTCATTAGAGTCCTACACATAGGTTTCCTAGCTCATGCGAAACGAAATAGGGCACATATGTGATATGTGCAGGACCGAGATTAATACGTGTATGTGATACCGTATTCCAATCTCGCGATACGGGTTATATGTGATATAACCGGATTGTTGAATCAAGTGTTGATTCAATGATTTATTATATGTATATGTGATATGCATATAAATGATATTAGTCGGTTATATGTGATATAGCCGGGTTATTAAATCAAGTGTTGATTTAATAATTTAATGTGCAATTATATATTTGATATATTAATATACATTAACTAATATTAGCTCACTTCAGAAAATGTTTTCTAATTATGCATTTAATATATATGTGATATATATTAATGTATTTATGTGTCATGCTAGATGATACATTGGATATGGGTGTATGAGACTCACACCATACTTGAGATAATATGAGGTTTTAATTATTAAGGGTAAATCAAAATTAGGCGGAAAATTGTCATGGTTAATGATGCTTGGAGAAGCTTGTGGAACCATTGACTTAGTCCACTAATTTTGTCTTACCTTAGATATTTATTAACCTAACCATTATCTAAAGCTATGATTAAGTCTCTACTTGAGTTATATGAGATATTTCTCACCCTTGGTTGCCATTCTAATTATTCTACACTTCATCTTCTTCTTCATCTATAAAATGCTCTGTAAGTCTACGCTAGCGCCCCGGCCGTCTACAGACGCCAAATGCGGAACAAAAACTTTTAAACTGGCGCTATCGTATACTTTAACCCGGATCTGCCATTATTGCTAAACTAACATACTGTAAAGAGTGTAGAATGGTTATACCGAACGATCCGAGTCCTTCGTTCTTCAACCATCATCCCACGCTCCGTTGCGGCTGCTCCGATCTCGTCGATCTCCGATGTCCTCGTCGAAGTGGCACCACATGATCGGTTCTTTAAACGGGCTCCCGCCTCTGACTCGAGGCAACTCGATCGTCAAGTTTGCTAAAAGAGACGACCAAGATTGATGTAGAGAATGAGTAGATGACTTTGTCTCACTTCGTCCAAATCCGTGGACGATCGGTTAATGAAGTTGCCGTGGAAATCGGGTGATGGAATGAAATGAACTGTGAATTCCATACACCCCAAAACTATCATATCTTTTCTAACCGAAATGAAAACTCAAGTGAGAGTGTTCGAATGAGGCGAGAGAGAGGGCAAGCCATATATAGCAAGAGGGAGGTGACCGTAGGAGAAGGGGGTGACCTTAAGCTAAAAGCTTCTCACTTCAAAATATCTTAAGCAATCCAAAAGGAATTAATCACAAAGCATGAGTCATTAGGCTAGTCATCATCTAATAAATGCAACCAATTAGAACTTAACACCATTTAATCCTAGTCACCTCATCTAGAACCTTCTAGAAGAATCCACACTCATCTCAAGAAAAGACAAATCAGTCTTTAACCGAATGTTAAAAGACGGCTAATAGAAAACTGGAAACTGGCAACTTCCAACAGTGATCCTGAAACGAATTTCAGGACAACCCCGAAACAGTATAAATATACCCGCATTTGTATTACGACCGAATACAAATGCAACTGAGACAAAGATATTATACCTACTCAATATAATACTCGGATCCGGCTTAAACCAAAGCCGACCAGTATCATCTGTCCGAAAATCGACACATGCGTAAACGCACGTGCATTTTCCGAACCCTGCCATAAAACCATACGGCCTCTACAACGTTTCGCCCGAACTTGGGAAACTGTCTGTGGGGGACTCTAATGACTCGTCAGCACCCTGGCAGTGGGTTTAACCACAAACCGTCAGTGGCACTAGCTATGCGTAACGGCTGCCCATGGACTGACCTCAAGGGTGGCCGAGGAGCGAACTCAAGGGAGACCGATGAGCGAACTCCTCCGAAAACCCTACTGAGCCTAACAGAGACTATGTATATACAGTTCGGTCCGTTCGTCAATGAGTATCGCATATCCGCCTAGGGGGCTAGTAACGTCAGACCCCCTTTAGCAGTATAAGTCGTGTCGGAGTGTAGCCCAGAACGCCCTGAGATACTACTGGAATACCTACCAGTAAATCTCCTGCCTCGGCCGAGGGCTTTGCGTAATGGCTCTCCTAGACACAGCACGATCTCGCCCCCAATACCGGGAGAGACGAATCCCCTGCCGATCCGCTCACGTGCCTCCATATGGCTCGGGACTGTACCCAAAAGCTACCTGTTTGCACGACTCCTTTGAGCCGTGGTAGGGTAGAAATCAAAGCACAGTGGGAACTCATACGAGACAAATGACGACCTCAGGTCGATGAACTAACCTGTACACATGTCACCAGGGAACTGCTATCTGACGATAGGTAAAGTACTAACTAGCAGATTCCCGGCGAGTCCTGTCCGGTGTACTCATAACCCAATGAGCACCTGTATACATCTTAGGTGATCCAACTGACACCAGTGGCTTGTGAGACCGGCCACCGCCCCTCGTCGGGGTCTCGACTGTACACACTAGTCTACTCCGGAGTATCGATGCCCTGTCTCGAAACTCCCACGACTAGGGACCACAATTAAGGATATGCATATAAACTACCCAACTCTCACGTATATGATCGCCATCATACTGTTGGTAGTAAAGCAAGATCCTAAGGGCTCTATCAAAGTGTAACATGCAATCAGTCACCTGAACATGAACACGACTGATAAAGGCAAACCAGATAGCATACTATCATCTCGAGTAAGACTGTCCTACCGGGATAGGTCCTCCGCAATCATTGCAATCACGTGCCTGCGATCCAATAATTGACTATGAGGGCACTATCTCCAACAATCTCCCACTTGCACTCAAGGCTAATATTGCGATGTCGACTACTCACAGCCCGTGTGAAACCGAACATCCAACTCCTCTACTAATCAGTTTCACAAAGCCCGTTTGTAAAACTATTGTGTTCGAGAAATAGCCTCGGTGAGTGGATCCGCCTAGAAGTATCTTTCTATATCTCTCTTAATCTCAAGTTCGCGGAGAAAGCCATCTCCCGAATTGAGTAGTACCTGTCTTAGAACATGTCTGGATATCTGATGGGACCTTAGTTCATAAATGAACTCCATATCCAAACTTCTTAGACTGAATCGATCACTGAACCTAATCAGTATCGGGCACCTAGCTTCCCACAGTATCCTATTGGACCACCTGTCCACAATACTGTCCCTCTTCTGAGGGAAAACTAAAACTCTGACAAACACTCTGTCATCCATGTCACCTTTGAAGCCTGGAATGATAACCGTCTCCCGAAAGAGGCTGCCGTTATCAAATCCGCAGAACATGTACCAATGTTCTAAAACTGCTTCCTTATGTTTCTCCAGGATTGGATTAATACAAACTTATTGCATCTAGTGCAAAACCAACATTTGGTGTGGTACTTGACATCTCATGATTGACTCAATTGCCTAAGCAAGTGATCTGCCAATCATGCACATCCCTCTCCCCTTTAGTCTATACGACACCTTTAGAGAGGGTGACTCGATCACCTGCAGGTACACTACCATGCTAGGAGTCAACTATTCTAAAAACCATTAGAATATCTGTCAAAGTACCCACATTGGGAAACTACCCAAATCCAGATCTAAAACCATAGATCTAGAAACCAGAATGTCAAATATTATATCCATATCCTGTCTGGAGAAACAACTGTGTGACGACCACAGTACAACCGATCGTAGTATAGGAATTTTACTTCCTACTCTGTGTAAGTCATCCAGATACCATGACATCACACCCTACTACCTTCTTAACTGATCCATCCCCTATTCTGATTGAAGTCAAACCCATGACTGTCACATCAAAATTAGATGATCTATCTCCGCTATAACTGCTCAAGTCTATAAATAGACATAAGCTACTTGCCCACCATGCTTCCGTTGCTCCCACTGACTACGACAACCCTCCTACCGGGTCTCATATCCTGGAACAACAGTAGTGTCAAGTCTGGGTAGATAAGAACCTCCCTGTCACCGTCCTTGAGGCTACCGAAGTACCTCTCGGGTGTCTGAGGTTACCTACCATACCTGCGGAGTGGCTATTGGAATGTCAAACCTGATTGAATGTATAGGTCCTATTAAATTTTCCGTAATCGTTTGCGGTTCTGGAATCACTTCCAGTTCTACCATACTCCCACTACTGTTTTCTGAAAAAGATCCATTTTACTAAAACTGTGGCGAGTCAAGAACAATA
The DNA here is from genome assembly GCA_030015575.1 of Agapanthus africanus. Classification (NCBI taxonomy): domain Eukaryota; kingdom Viridiplantae; phylum Streptophyta; class Magnoliopsida; order Asparagales; family Amaryllidaceae; genus Agapanthus; species Agapanthus africanus. The sequence continues at coordinate 185,353,241 of JASDDO010000016.1, read as the reverse complement.
ACACTATTGATCTTCCAAATGGTAGAATATCAACCCTCGTCATAGCCAGGGTCAACCCACAAACAGCCATTACAGAAACGTGCCCTGAGTCATCCAGTGTCTGGTTTTAATCATAAGCTGGACAACTCCCCGTACCTTAATTTCTTTTAAGGTACGAGCTATTCTATATCCAATATAGAAACTTTGGCACTTATTTAATTGGAACCAAGATTCAATCCATGCAGCTGTCTCCGGTGCATATCAACTTAATGGAAAGAGGTTAATCAGCATTACTCAACTTAGGAATCCATCCAATTATGAGTAACCTGAAAGAGAAACACGTTTCTCAAAACCATCACTATCATCTGAATACCAATCACAAGAATCTACATCTTCGATCTCTTTGAAGAATCCCGATACTTGCGATACCTGGTTCTCTACTTTATTCTTATACCCACAACTTCTCAAAACATAGACCTTGTATTTCTACGAAACACTCGTCTAAATACTAGAGAAGTTATAAGTAAATAGAACATAGTACGAGGACCTACCCCTTTGTCCTGATGGACACTTGGACAACATACAATACTCTGTATAAGTCCGCTGAGTTAAACAACTCAAAACCTGTGCGTCGTAGGTAGAAAACTGTACCCTGGCGATTTCCTCAAATATCACCAATTGCAACGAATTCCGATATAATGAGGATGATCACCTAATTCCCAATATCTTACTCCCACTCATCATCTGTAAAACCATACAGATATGAGAATGAAACCTGGTAAATACATACCCTTGGAGTAAGTGTCTAATCGGGAAAACAGTTTTTCTTTAACAATGCACTGAAACATGAAAATGTTTCGTAGGGGTATCCTGGTATTCATAGCAATGCCTCTTCCATAATCCAATTCATGACTTCAACCGTATATTTTATTGCCATCTCTCCAAATCCCTTTATTTGTCTTTAGTCGTTACCTTCTGTACACCATCGTTAGGCTAACTGGTTTTCTTCCTTCCCTACCGTTCGGCACCAGCCTATGGTTTGGAAGAAGACTATCCAGTAAGCATAATAGGTGTACCCTCCTAAACTAAGGAGTACTCGCAACTGAGAGAAGGTGACGATAAAAGACAACTGAATAATACCTTATTCTTCTTAAAGGTGAAATAGGAGCGGCGATGAAGTACGCGGTTTTGGTCGTGAATGATATTAGTCGCAATTTTCTTTGCCCTCTTTCTAATCCCTTTATTTTGTCTTTACATATTACCTTCTGCACACCCTACTTAGGCTAATTGGTTTTCTTCATTCCCTACCTTTCGGCACCAGCCTATGGTTTGGAATAAGACTATCCAATAGGCGTAATAGGTGTACTCTCCTAAACCAAGGAGCTCTCGCAACCTGAGAGAAGGTGATAATAAAAGACAACTGAATAAACCAATTCTATTTCTCCTGAACCTTGATCCATCCTCGAAGAAGTCCCTTCGAGTTCGTATATAACCATACGATGGCTCTATCCAATGGAAGTGGATATCCGTAGTAATACGGGTGTTCTGAGAAATTCAAAGGGTAAAAGAAGGAGTGGCAATGACTTATGCAACTCAGACAATCCAAAAGCCAGTATTTTAAGAAGGTTCGGTCAACCTGGTCACTGAGTCATAGTCTAGGGTCGGTCAAAGGTCGCTGCCAAAGAGAGAGAGAGAAAAGAAACACTCTGCGTGCACTCTATCCTAGATCAGAATGGTCATCATTTTATCTAATCCGGAAACCTCCCACTGTCCTGTCAAATTCTCCTCCAAACCTAAAGAAGAATCAATCGGGATCACCCGAAGAGTAAACCAACTCATCAGTGGGAATCAGGATCCAACTCTCATCGCATGATAACGTGATGTAATGCATCCACGTTACTCATACTCCAGAAGGTATGCGCATACTCGGCAAGTTTCAGTTTCTTTAGAAACTCCTGATATAGTTTTTGCCCCATGCTCTTATAACCTTGGCTTTGGTCAAAATGTCATAAGTCACATGCCAAGTTCTACCCATCACTATCTTGTCAATTTGAACCCACCCGTACATGCCCCTGACTTTGGCCAATCGGCAGAACGACTGTCCCAAACTAACTCATCTATCTATGCAACAATTGAATACCCAGCAGCTACCAAACACTATGCCTTAACTTTGGCTAAAATGCATAGCTTGAATACTACTGAATACCCAAAAGAAGTGACGGAGGGCTACGGCTGGTTTTTGGCGAAAAAACCTTTAGCGTAGTGAACTTGATATCGCTGAAGGAACCTAATAGCTTTTTAAAATATAGTGGCGAAAACCTTTTGCTAAAGAGGTCACTCCCGGTAAAGGGATCTCGGCTCTTTCCTCGTGGAATGAGGTGCAGGATATTCCACTGAATACCACTATGCAAAGCAATATGTAATCGACTATAGTAAAGTTATTACTCTGACGCAAACTTCTGTCCAAGGGGTCAGTCCCGGTGAAGGGATATCAGCCCTTGCCCCGTCGAATGAGGTGCAGGATATTCCACTGAATACCGCTATGCATAACAAAAGGAAACGTCTTTGCAACAACACTTTTTAAATTTATTCCAACAACTCAAACAGGTTTGTTTAACTTTGCATTGATCAAAATCAACGCAGTCCCATCAATCAATCACACCAGAAAAGAACGAAAATAAAATGTACGTATATGCCATCCGCATTCGTCACTAGGTCCCGTCATCACCCGTTAGGTTACTTAACTAACGACAGAGCGGGGACTGGACTAGCGCGGGTGTAAAACATATACAACATCTAATAGTATATAAACCAATATACATAATCGCTCCAGGCGTGATAATATGCAACATTACAGAAAAGTAATAAGCATCACAGAACAATACAGATATCTGGGATCCCCGAGTTTCACAGAGCCGCTGCTGAAACTCGACGTTCCCCTGTCGTGTGGATAGCCTGTGCAATGAAACCTAGACCCCTACGGGTGCGGCAAGTTACCCGCCAAGACCTGAAGCAAGGCAGCCCCCTACAGCATAGTGAATGGACCACCCAGCACTCCAGGGAATCCGGTAAGCTTGGGCACCCCTCCTTGGGTCAACCTGTACCCCCTACGAGTGCGGCGAATAGTCTGCCAATTCTGAAGTGGGACCCCTTTGCCTCTCAAAGCCATGAGATGCGGACCCGTTGCCCCCCAGAACCCGGCTATCCGTGCACTCCGTCTCGGGGCAAAACCTAGTACAGTAAGGAAAAATAGTACAATAGGTACATCGACCGCAACCTGGTCGTGCCCCAAAAGAATATTATACAACAGGCAGTGACGGCAGTCCACAAGTTGGACGCTCGCCCCGCAATATCAAATGTACAAATAAACTCAATCTGTACTACCATTGCACACTGCTATCCACCACGACAAATCCGCAACATCACAGCACAACACAGAACATCAACGCGAATGTCACGTTCGCAAACCCGTCTAAAAGAACTATAGCAATCAGACGCGGTTTACCGATCAAATGACATTCCCGGTCGGAGATATAATGTAAGCACTGTAAACTAACGTGTTTAAATTTCGATCGACCAAAGACCAAATATCAAAAAGTGGGCCCCACAGCTTACTGGTGAACAGTAACAAAATCTGGGCCAAAACTTTATATACCAAAAACCCCAAAATCAAACACTGAACATCCTGACAAAATTTGGGAGCACGTGCTCCCCACGTGGCCGCGGTTGCGCGGCCAAACCATGGGTTTGGCCGCCCTTCCGCGGCGGCTTGGAGGGATCACGACTCCAAATTTTGTCGTAGTTCTTAGAATTCCCTGCACGGATTTTTAAGACATCCAGAAATAAATTTTGAGACCGTTTAAAATTAACAGAAACTGTCGGGCATGGATTTTGCAGTTTTTAGTTTTCCGGTCGGATCGATGTTTTAAACGCGTTAGCACAAGTTAGTATAGCAAAATGGTTAGGCTCTGATACCACTGTAAGTCTACGCTAGCGCCCCGGCCGTCTACAGACGCCAAATGCGGAACAAAAACTTTTAAACTGGCGCTATCGTATACTTTAACCCGGATCTGCCATTATTGCTAAACTAACATACTGTAAAGAGTGTAGAATGGTTATACCGAACGATCCGAGTCCTTCGTTCTTCAACCATCATCCCACGCTCCGTTGCGGCTGCTCCGATCTCGTCGATCTCCGATGTCCTCGTCGAAGTGGCACCACATGATCGGTTCTTTAAACGGGCTCCCGCCTCTGACTCGAGGCAACTCGATCGTCAAGTTTGCTAAAAGAGACGACCAAGATTGATGTAGAGAATGAGTAGATGACTTTGTCTCACTTCGTCCAAATCCGTGGACGATCGGTTAATGAAGTTGCCGTGGAAATCGGGTGATGGAATGAAATGAACTGTGAATTCCATACACCCCAAAACTATCATATCTTTTCTAACCGAAATGAAAACTCAAGTGAGAGTGTTCGAATGAGGCGAGAGAGAGGGCAAGCCATATATAGCAAGAGGGAGGTGACCGTAGGAGAAGGGGGTGACCTTAAGCTAAAAGCTTCTCACTTCAAAATATCTTAAGCAATCCAAAAGGAATTAATCACAAAGCATGAGTCATTAGGCTAGTCATCATCTAATAAATGCAACCAATTAGAACTTAACACCATTTAATCCTAGTCACCTCATCTAGAACCTTCTAGAAGAATCCACACTCATCTCAAGAAAAGACAAATCAGTCTTTAACCGAATGTTAAAAGACGGCTAATAGAAAACTGGAAACTGGCAACTTCCAACAGTGATCCTGAAACGAATTTCAGGACAACCCCGAAACAGTATAAATATACCCGCATTTGTATTACGACCGAATACAAATGCAACTGAGACAAAGATATTATACCTACTCAATATAATACTCGGATCCGGCTTAAACCAAAGCCGACCAGTATCATCTGTCCGAAAATCGACACATGCGTAAACGCACGTGCATTTTCCGAACCCTGCCATAAAACCATACGGCCTCTACAACGTTTCGCCCGAACTTGGGAAACTGTCTGTGGGGGACTCTAATGACTCGTCAGCACCCTGGCAGTGGGTTTAACCACAAACCGTCAGTGGCACTAGCTATGCGTAACGGCTGCCCATGGACTGACCTCAAGGGTGGCCGAGGAGCGAACTCAAGGGAGACCGATGAGCGAACTCCTCCGAAAACCCTACTGAGCCTAACAGAGACTATGTATATACAGTTCGGTCCGTTCGTCAATGAGTATCGCATATCCGCCTAGGGGGCTAGTAACGTCAGACCCCCTTTAGCAGTATAAGTCGTGTCGGAGTGTAGCCCAGAACGCCCTGAGATACTACTGGAATACCTACCAGTAAATCTCCTGCCTCGGCCGAGGGCTTTGCGTAATGGCTCTCCTAGACACAGCACGATCTCGCCCCCAATACCGGGAGAGACGAATCCCCTGCCGATCCGCTCACGTGCCTCCATATGGCTCGGGACTGTACCCAAAAGCTACCTGTTTGCACGACTCCTTTGAGCCGTGGTAGGGTAGAAATCAAAGCACAGTGGGAACTCATACGAGACAAATGACGACCTCAGGTCGATGAACTAACCTGTACACATGTCACCAGGGAACTGCTATCTGACGATAGGTAAAGTACTAACTAGCAGATTCCCGGCGAGTCCTGTCCGGTGTACTCATAACCCAATGAGCACCTGTATACATCTTAGGTGATCCAACTGACACCAGTGGCTTGTGAGACCGGCCACCGCCCCTCGTCGGGGTCTCGACTGTACACACTAGTCTACTCCGGAGTATCGATGCCCTGTCTCGAAACTCCCACGACTAGGGACCACAATTAAGGATATGCATATAAACTACCCAACTCTCACGTATATGATCGCCATCATACTGTTGGTAGTAAAGCAAGATCCTAAGGGCTCTATCAAAGTGTAACATGCAATCAGTCACCTGAACATGAACACGACTGATAAAGGCAAACCAGATAGCATACTATCATCTCGAGTAAGACTGTCCTACCGGGATAGGTCCTCCGCAATCATTGCAATCACGTGCCTGCGATCCAATAATTGACTATGAGGGCACTATCTCCAACATGCTCTATGTGTTTTCAAGAGGTAAAGAATATTAGCGAGAAAAATAATTCTAAAGTGAGCAAAAATCCTACTTCATCAACCTACACTAGATTAGCCATTTAGTTTAGGCCGTTTTCTTCACTAATTCCCAATTAGTGAAAAGGTAGCTTGAGTTAAAGATTTCTCGACGTAGATCATCTTCGGCCTCGAAGACTTCAAGCAAGCTTGTTTCTTTCGCCTTGTGAACCCATACTAGAGTCCGGGAGATCACTACTTGGAGCGAAGGGAATACTACTCGAAGCTAATGAAGTGAAGGAACGGTCTACAAAGGTTGTATTTCTCATTCACTTAGTGTAAAGTTGTTTACATGCATAGCTTACCCTAATTTCTCTAGTTAGATCCTTTGTTAGGGTTCTTTAGCACACTAAAAATTTATAAAATGGCATGGTTGTGCCTTCTGAAACCTACTAGTAATGCTAAGGAACCCTTCAGTGGTATCAGAGCCAAGCTAGAGAATTAGACGATTTTAGTAGAATTACGAAACCGAAAAAACTCCGAAACCTCGAAACAAAATCCCCAGTTTCTGTCGAATTTTTTAAGTTTTCTGAAAATTATTTAAACAGTTGCAGAATGTTACATGTGATTTAATATGAACACCAGAGGAAAACGAGCCCATTCCACCGGATTTGACCCGACGAAAAGCTTCAAAAAACCGGCCTAGCCGGTTTTGTATTTAAATTATGGCTTCATTTTCCTGTGGTGTTCCATTTTCTGGGGTTTGGTGTTTCAGGTATTGTTTGCTTTTTCTAAAGATTGCACGTGATGTTATCTTTCTGTAGTGGTAATTCAGAGTGTTTCATAGTCGTATTTTAACATCGTTTTTGGGTAATCTAGATGACGTTAAAATGTTCGAACGAACATCAAACACCACCTCAAGATTGCTCTTTGGAAATTTTTCAAAAGTTGGAATTTTTGGGTTTAAAAATGTTCACAAAATTGTGCAGGGTATTTTGTGGACCCCCAAGAAAATCGAATCCCTGACTCGACCTAACGACCGCGGAACCGCGGTCAAAAGATGCTATTGGCAGCTGTTCCGCGGCGCCGTTGGTGAGGCTTGGGACGTGCTTTCTTGTGTTGGTCCGTATGTGCTTGTCGCACTGTCTGGGAATTTTTTAATCTAACTCAAGTATTGAGTCCTCTGAGAATTTTGGGAGGTTTATCGATCGATCAAAAAGTTTAACATCAACTAATTTTTATGAATGTGATACAATATTTGGAATCTACACTAATTAGTTTTGTGAAAATTGATTGGTTGCCTGTAAATTTAACATTTCGGTCTCGGTAGGAATCGGGAATCTTGTTGAATTACCCGATTTATTTTGAAAAGGTGTTTTCATAGATGAGACCCAAATGTAAGATCTACAATGTTAGGCATGAAATCCGAAATATGAGATATTCCGGGTTGATGATGTCTAAGGGATATGTCGATTCCAAATGTTGTAATTTGACATTTTCTTTTCTGCGGCCGTAAGTGTAATATGTGGTGTATCGCCAGTTTCGTTGCTATATTTCAACGACAATTGGGATACGCATATTTACTTACGTTGATGACATGTGATGTTATGTGTTGCTGGGATATGTTAAATTGGATCGTCGTGTTTGAATAGCCGGGGTTTTTTGCGTGAGATGAGAGTTTTTCATTTTCATTCATGTAAAAACTTGTATGTAATATTCTTTTATTGGGGTACTTCTGGGTTGAAGATGATGTCACCATTGATGTATATTATTTATTTTTCCGCATTAGGATAGATCCAAGGTGGAGAGCACAAGTAACCGAGTTCTAGAGTCCAGGGGGGCCATCTCGAGGAGTCGAGACCGGGTCTCTTAACTCTAGAATTCGTAGGTTTTCTTTCCGCTCTCGTAGGGGTCTAGAGATGTGGGTTTGGCTATTCATCGCGACCGTGGAACCCGTGTTTTTTACTGGATTAATTTAAAATACGAACCTCTTAGTATATCCAATATTTCATATGTTGGCTTCTGCTGCTGATATTCTGTGATGTGATCACTTTATATGCCTGAGACGAATGCTTTATTATTATATATATGATATATAATAAATGTTGCTTATGTTTTGCATCCGCGCTAGTCCATCCCCCGCTCTGCCGTTAGTTATCTAAGCTAACGGTGCATGACGGGACCCCATGGCGAATGCGAATGGTATAAGCGTAAGTTGTATTTTCGTTTCTTCTGTGATTTTTAGAAATCATAAATGATGGGAATTCATTAATGAGATTAAAGAAAAAGGAAAGAAACCTAAAGATGTTGTAGAATCAAATTTTCAAAAAGGCCAGGTCTAGATTTTGCTTTGCATAGTGGTATTCCTTGATGAATATCCAGCATGTCATTCGATGAGGAAAGAGCCAAGATCCCTTCACCGGGAGTGACCTCTTTAGCGAAACTAGTAGATGCTACAACCCACTCGGTTTTGTTTTTCGATTGCTTCTCTAGTTTTTTTTTGCATGGTGGTATTCATGAATATCCAGCATCTCATTCGATGAGGAAAGAGACGAGATCCTTTCACCGGGAGTGACCTCTTTAGCGAAACTAGCAAAAGCCTAAAAAAAACTCCTTTTCAAAATCACTTGTTTCTACAACGATATCAAGTTCATTAAGCAAAAGGTTTTCTTATAAACCTGTCGTAGCCCTCCGTCATTTCAGATAAGTACTACTTAGTATTCGTGCTACGTTTGTTGGCCTCCGTCAAGGCGTAGTGTGCGGTAGCTAAGTAGTGCTTATCTGCAATATATGATGCGATTGGATTAGGGTAGTCGTGCGACTTTGTGGGCCTAAGTCAGGGGTCGTGTGGATGGGTTTAATTCAATCTTGAAATGTACGGGATGCACTTGACTAGCAGCCTATGGTTTGTTAGCCTCCGTCAAGGTCATAGGACGCTAGGGGAAAAATATTATAAGGAATTTCAAGTGTTGAAATTTGCAATGAGATTGTATACCTTCTATGAGATAGTTGGATCCCGATACCCACTGTGAGTAAGAGTTACTCCTGGGAGAGTTTTACACATCACAATTAGCCGATCAAGTAGGTGTCTAGAAAGGTGTTATTGGGGTTATGCCCCTGGGAAAACGAGGTTTATTTTAATTAGGTCCATGCGAAAGCACGGGGAACCTCCCTCAAAGTACCGACACTGGCCTGGGTGAAAGGTTGGCGAACTTGTATGGTGTAATTAATCCCGGCTAGTCTTACTTTTTAGGGTTTGAAGGAAGATTTGATAAAAACAGTGGGAGCCATCTTGATTAGATAAGATAATAACCAATCTAATCTTGCAAGAGCATATGCTAAGTGTTTTCTTCTCTCCCTCTCCAGGTAGTGACCATGTCAGGCCTTAATCAAGATAATAATATGGTTGTATTGACCGAACCTACTTATTATACTGAGTTGGGGAACGTTGGTTCAGTTCTTTCTTATAATTGTTTTAAGTCTGAGCAGGAAATTGGGGAATATCCGGATTCCTACGCGACCCAAACGAAGAATAAGCATGTTGATGCATCTTCTTCGGGTGTGTTCGTTACCGAGAACTGTTTCTCAGTACACTATACGTCCTGGAAATGAGTTACCGGGTCAGGATCCTACATATGTAATTGTTAGTGTAATATGCCCTAGAGGCCATTATTGTATAGTACTAGTTTGTATATTACATTTTTGAAGTTTGGGATATATACACGGATTTATAACAGTCTTGCTCAATATGGTAGTATGCAACTTGGTTTGTATCTATCTAAATATGTGTATAAGTTTCTTTTGACGTATCGCTAATACATATTGATAGAGACTTTAGAATCTTTGCTTGACTACCAGCGTTGTGATGGCAGTCACACTAGTGGGGGCTGGGTAGTCTATAAGCACTTTCTTATACAGGTCCCTAGTCGTAGGATTATCGAGACAGGGCATCGATACTCCAGAGTAGACTGGTGTATACGCTTCTCATCCCAGCAGAGGAGATGGTCTGTCCCACAGCCGTCAGTACGTCGTACTAGAGATAGTATCCAGGTGCTCATTGTGTTATGAGTTATACTGGATGGACTCATGGGGTACTGCTGGTTGGTAATATACCTATCGTATGGTAGTAGTTCCCAGGTGACATGAGTACAGCTTAGTCCGTTAACTTGACACTGCTACTTCGCCTCAAGTGTGTTCCCACTGTTCTTATATTGCTACCATACCACGGCTTTATTTAGTCGTGCAAACAGGTAGTAGATGGGTGCAGTACCGAAGCACTTGGAGGCAGTGGTGGTTAGATAGGATTCGTCTCTCCCGGTATTGGGGGTTGATGTCGCACTGTGTTCGGAACGCCATTACACAAAGTCCCAGGCCAGGGCAAGCGAGATTTACTGGTAGGTACTCCAGTAGTTTCTCAGGGTGTTTTGGGCTGTACTCCGACATGACTTATTGCTCTATTAGGGGTCTGACGTTTACCGCCCCCTAGGCCCGATGTGCGATACTCATAGACGAACAAACCGGACTGTACAGAGATTGCCACAGACAGGCTTAGTAGGAGTTTGGATGAGCTTGCTCGTCGACCTTCTTATCGACAGATACCTGGGTATCCATTACGTTCAGCTAGTACCGCTGACTTGCTTATGGTTAAATCCATTGCTAGCGTACTGTCGAGTCTTTAGAGTCCCACACAGAGAGTTTCCCAGCTTCGGGCGAAATGATGTAGAGGTCGTATGGTTTTACGACAGGGTTCGTTCACATACGTGTACTTGTGCGCGTGTGATGTTCGAGCGGACAAATACTAGTGGGCTTTGGTTTAAGCCGGATCCTAGTATTTGATTGTTGGATTAGTTTCGTCTCATTGTATTCGTGTTTCTCGGAACACGGATGCAGGTATGTATATACGGATGAGAGGGGTATAGAAGGAGACACCTCATTAGGGTTTTGACCATTGACTTGATTAAAACAATTATGAGGTGGAGAAAAGTATTTTTTATTTTTGCAAATGATAATTGTGACATGGCTACTTTTTTTGTAAGTCTACGCTAGCGCCCCGGCCGTCTACAGACGCCAAATGCGGAACAAAAACTTTTAACTGGCGCTATCGTATACTTTAACCCGGATCTTCCATTATTGCTAAACTAACAAACAGTAAAGAGTGTAGAAAGGTTATACCGAACGATCCGAGTCCTTCGTTCTTTAACCATCATCCCACGCTCCGTTGCGGCTGCTCCGATCTCGTCGATCTCCGATCTGCTCGTCCAGGTGGCACCACATCATCGATTCTTTAAACGGGCTCCCGCCTCTGACTTGAGACAACTCGATCGTCAAGTTTGCTAAAAGAGATGACCAAGAATGATGTAGAGAATGAGTAGATGACTTTGTCTCACTTCGTCCAAGTCCGTGGACGATCGGTAAATGAAGTTGCCGAGGGAATTGGGTGATGGAATGAAATGGACTGTAAAATTCCATGCACCCCAAATACTATCATATCTTTTCTACAAATGAAAACATCAAGTAGTGAGAGAGAGAGAGGGGGCCGGCCTCATATATGGAGAGGGGGTGAGTATAGGAGAAGGGGGGGTGACCACAAGAATGATCCTTATCATAACAAAAGATCTTAAGCAATCCAAAAGATATTAATTAAAACCATGAGTCACAAAAACCTAGTCACCATTTAATAAATGCAAAGATGAGTCATGAACCTAGTCACCATCCTTGTCATCACTTCCAGAAACTTCTAGAACACTGACTCACCTCATCCAAGAAAAGATAAATCCGTCTTTAACCGAATGTTAAAAGACGGCTGATAGAAAACTGGAAACTGGCAACTTCCAAAAGTGATCCTGAAACAACTTTCAGGATAACCCCGAAACTGTATAAATATACCCGCATTTGTATTACGACCGAATGCAAATGCAACTGAGACAAAGATATTATACCTACTCAATATAATACTCGAATCCGGCTTAAACCAAAGCCGACCAGTATTATCTGCCCGAAAAATAACACGTGCGTAAACGCACGTGCATTTTCCGAACCCTGCCATAAAACCATACGGCCTCTACAACGTTTCGCCCGAACTTGGTAAACTGTTTGTGGGGGACTCTAATGACTCGTCAGTACCCTGGCAGTGGGTTTAACCACAAACCGTCAGCGGCACTAGCAATGCGTAACGGCTGCCCATGGACTGACCTCAAGGGATGCCGATGAGCGAACTCATCCGGAAAACCCTACTGAGCCTAACAGTGACAATGTATATACAGTCCGGTCCGTTCGTCTATGAGTATCGCATATCTGCCTAGGGGGCTAGTAACGTCAGACCCCCAATAGCAGTATAAGTCGTGTCGGAGTGAAGCCCAATAACACCCTGAGATACTACTGGAGTACCTACCAGTAAATCTCCTGCCATGGCCATGGACTTTGTGTAATGGCTCTCCTAGACACAGCACGACCTCGCCCCCAATACCGGGAGAGACGAATCCCCTGCCGATCCGCTCATGTGCCTCCATATGGCTCGGGACTGTACCCAAAAGCTACCTGTTTGCACGACTCCTTTGAGCCGTGGTAGGGTAGAAATCAAAGCACAGTGGGAACTCACACGAGACAAATGACGACCTCAGGTCGATGAACTAACCTGTACACATGTCACCAGGGAACTGCTATCTGACGATAGATATAGTACTAACTAGCAGATTCCCGGCGAGTCCTGTCCGGTGTACTCATAACCCAATGAGCACCTGTATACATCTTAGGTGATCCAACTGACACCAGTGGCTTGTGAGACCGGCCACCGCCCCTCGTCGGGGTCTCGACTGTACACACTAGTCTACTCCGGAGTATCGATGCCCTGTCTCAAAACTCCCACGACTAGGGACCACAATTAAGGATATGCGTATAAACCACCCAACTCTCACGTATATGATCGCCATCATACTGTTGGTGGTAAAGCAAGATCCTAAGGGCTCTATCAAAGTGTAACATGTAATCAGTCACCTGATCAGGTACACGACTGATAAAGGCAAACCAGATAGCATGCTATCATCTCGAGTAAGACTGTCCTACCGGTATAGGTCCTCCGCAATCATTGCAATCACGTACCTGTGATCCAATAATTGACTATGAGGGCACTATCTCCAACAATCTCCCACTTGCACTCAAGGCTAATTATTGCGATGTCGACTACTCACAGCCCGTATGAAACCGAACATCCAACTCCTCTACTAATCAGTATCACAAAGCCCGTTTGTAAAACTATTGTGTTCGAGAAATAGCCTTAGTGAGTGGATCCGCCTAGAAGTTTCTTTCTATATCTCTCTTAATCTCAAATTCGCGGAGAAAGCCATCTCCCGAATTGAGTAATACCTGTCTTAGAATATGTCTGGATATCTGATGGGACCTAGTTCATAAATGAACTCCAAATCCAAACTTCTTAGACTGTATCGATCACTGAACCAAATCAGTATCCGGCACCATGCCACCCACAGTATCCTCTTGGACCACCTGTCCATAATACTGTCCCTCTTCGTCAGAAGGAAAAACTATAACTCTGACAATCACTCTGTCAACCATGTCACCTTTGAAGCCTGGAATGATAACCGTCTCTCGAAGGAGGCTGCCGTCATCAAATCCGTAGAACATGTACTTATGTTCTAAAACTGCTTCCTTATGTTTCTCCAGGATTGGATTAATACAAACTTATTGCATCTAGTGCAAAAACAACATCTGGTGTGGTACTTGACATCTCATGATTGACTCAATTGCCTAAGCAAGTGATCTGCCAATCATGCACATCCCTCTCCCCTTTAGTCTATACGACACCTTTAGAGAGGGTGACTCCATCACCTGCAGGTACACCACCATGCTTGGAGTCATCTATTCTAAAAACCATTAGAATACTGTCAAAGTACCCACATTGGGAAACTACCCAAATCCAGATCTAAAACCATAGATCCAGAAACCAGAATGTCAAATATTATATCCATATCCTGTCTGGAGAAACAACTGTGTGACGACCACAGTACAACCGATCGTAGTATAGGAATTTTACTTCCCACTCTGTGTATGTCATCCAGATACCATGACATCACACCCTACTACCTTCTTAACTGATCCATCCCTTATTCTGATTGAAGTCAAACCCATGACTGTCACATCAAAATTAGATGATCTATCTCCGCTATAACTGCTCAAGTCTATAAATAGATATAAGCAACTTGCCCACTATGCTTCCGCTGCTCCCACTGACTACGACAACCCTCCTACCGGGTCTCATATCCTGGAACAACAGTAGTGTCAAGTCTTGGTAGATAAGAACCTCCCTGTCACCGTCCTTGAGCCTACCGAAGTACCTCTCGGGTGTTTGAGGTTACCTACCATATCTGCGGAGTGGCTATTGGAATGTCAAACCTGATTGAATATATAAGTCCTATTAAATTTTCCGTAATCGTTTGCGGTTCTGGAATCACTTCCAGTTCTACCATACTCCCACTACTGTTTTCTGAAAAAGATCCATTTTTACTAAAACTGTGGCAAGTCAAGAACAATATCACTATTGATCTTCCAAATGGTAGAATATCAACCCTCGTCATAGCCAGGGTCAACCCACAAACAGCCATTACAGAAACGTGCCCTGAGTTATCCAGAGTCTGGTTTTAAGCATAAGCTGGACAACTCCCCGCACCTTAACATCTTTTAAGGTACGAACTATTCTATATCCAATATAGAAACTTTGGCACTTATTTAATTGGAACCAGATTCAAATCATGCAGCTGTCTCCAGTGCATATCAACTTAATGGAAAGAGGCTAATCAGCATTACTCAACTTAGGAATCCATCCAATTATGAGCAACCTGAAAGAGAAACACGTTTCTCAAAATCATCACTATCATCTGAATATCAATCACAAGAATTTACATCTTCGATCTCTTTGAAGAATCCCGATACTTGTGACACCTGGTTCTCTACTTTATTCTTATACCCACAACTTCTCAAAACTTAGACCTTGTATTTCTACGAAACACTTGTCTAAAAACTAGAGAAGTTATAAGTAAACAGAACAAAGTACGAGGACCTACCCCTTTTTCCTGAAGGACACTTGGACAACATACAATACTCTGTATAAGTCCGCTGAGTTAAACAACTCAAAACTTGTGCGTTGTAGGTGGAAAACTGTACCCTGGCGATTTCCTCAAATATCACCAATTACAACGAATTCCGATATAATGAGGATAATCACCTAATTCCCAATAACTTACTCCCACTCATCATCTGTAAAACCATACAGATATGAGAATGAAACCTGGTAAATACATACCCTTGGAGTAAGTGTTTAATCGGGAAAACAGGTTTTCTTTAACAATGCACTGAAACATGAAAATGTTTCGTAGGGGTATCCTGGTATTCATAGCAATGCCTCTTCCATAATCCAATTCATGACTTCAACCGTATATTTTATTGCCGTCTCTCCAAATCCCTCTATTTGTCTTTAGTCGTTAACTTCTGTACACCATTGTTAGGCTAAATGGTTTTCTTCCTTCCCTACCGTTCGGCACCAGCCTATGGTTTGGAAGAAGACTATCCAGTAAGCATAATAGGTGTACCCTCCTAAACCAAGGAGTACTCGCATCTCGAGAGAAGGTGATGATAAAAGACAACTGAATAATACCTTATTCTTTTTAAAGGTGAAATAGGAGTGGCGATGAAGTACGCGGTTTTGGTCGTGAATGATATCAGTCGCAATTTACTTTGCCCTCTTTCCAATCCCTTTATTTTGTCTTTACATATTACCTTCTGCACACCCTACTTAGGCTAATTGGTTTTCTTCATTCCCTACGTTTCGGCACCAGCCTATGGTTTGGAATAAGACTATCCAATAAGCGTAATAGGTGTACTCTCCTAAACCAAGGAGCTCTCGCAACCTGAGAGAAGGTGATAATAAAAGACAACTGAGTAAACCAATTCTATTTCTCCTGAACCTGGATCCATCCTCGAAGAAGTCCCTTCGAGTTCGTATATAACCATACGATGGATCTATCCAATGGAAGTGGATATCCGTAGTAATACGGGTGTTCTGAGAAATTCAAAGGGTAAAAGAAGGAGTGGCAATGACTTATGCAACATAGACAATCCAAAAGCCAGTATTTTAAGAAGGTTCGGTCAACCTGGTCACTGAGTCATAGTCTAGGGTCGGTCAAAGGTCGCTGCCAAAGAGAGAGAGAAAAGAAACACTCTGCGTGCACTCTAACCTAGATCAGAATGGTTATCACTTTATCTAATCCGGAAACCTCCCACTGTCCTGTCAAATTCTCCTCCAAACCTAAAGAAGAATCAATCGGGATCACCCGAAGAGTAAACCAACTCATCAGTGGGAATCAGGATCCAACTCTCATCGCATGATAACGTGATGGAATGCATCCACGTTACTCATACTCCAGATGGTATGCGCATACTTGGCAAGTTTTAGTTTCTTTAGAAACTCCCGATATGATTTTTGCCCCATGCTCTTATAACCTTGGCGTTGGTCAAAATGTCATAAGTCACATGCCAAGTTCTACCCGTCACTATCTTGTCAATTTGAACCCACCCGCACATGCCCTTGACGTTGGCCAAAATGGCAGAACGACTGTCCCAAACTAACTCATCTATCTATGCAACAATTGAATACCCAGCAGCTACCAAACACTATGCCTTGGCGTTGGTCAAAATACATTGCTTGAATACTACTGAATACCCAAAAGAAGTGACGGAGGGCTACGGCTGGTTTTTGGCGAAAAACCTTTAACGTAGTGAACTTGATATCGCTGAAGGAACCTGATAGCTTTTTAAAATATAGTGGCAAAAACCTTTTGCTAAAGAGGTCACTCCCGGTAAAGGGATCTCGGCTCTTTCCTCGTGGAATGAGGTGCAGGATATTCCACTGAATACCGCTATGCAAAGCAACTTGTAATCGACTATAGTGAAGTTATTACCCTGACGCAAACTTCTGTCCAAGGGGTCGGTCCCGGTGAAGGGATATCGGCCCTTGCCCCGTCGAATGAGGTGCAGGATATTCCACTGAATACCGCTTTGCATAACAAAAGAAAACGTCTTTGCAATAACACTTTTTAAATTTGTTCCAACAACTGTAAACAGGTTTGTTTAACTTTGCATTGATCAGAATCAACGCAGTCCTATCATTTAATCACACCAGAAAAGAACGAAAATAAAATGTACGTATATGCCATCCGCATTCGTTACTGGGTCCCGTCATCACCCGTTAGGTTACTTAACTAACGACAGAGCGGGGACTGGACTAGCGCGGGTGTAAAACATATACAACATCTAATAGTATATAAACCAATATACAATAATCGCTCCAGGCGTGATAGTATGCAACATTACAGAAAAGTAATAAGCATCACAGAATAATACAGATAATCTGGGATCCCCGAGTTTCACAGAGCCGCTGCTGAAACCCGACGTTCCCCTGTCGTGTGGATAGCCTGTGCAATGAAACCTAGACCCCTACGGGTGCGGCAAGTTACCCGCCAAAACCTGAAGCGAGGCAGCCCCCTACAGCATAGTGAATGGACCACCCAGCACTTCACGGAATCCGGTAATCTTGGGCACCCCTCCTTGGGTCAACCTGTACCCCCTACGAGTGCGGCGAATAGTCTGCCAATTCTAGAGTGGGGCCCCTCTGCCTCTCAAAGCCATGAGATGCGTACCCGTTGTCCCTCCAGAACCCGGCTATCCGTGCACTCCGTCGCGAGGCAAAACCTAGTACAGTAATGAAAAATAGTACAACAGGTACATCGACCGCAACCTGGTCGTGCCCCAAAAGAATATTATACAACAGGCAGTGACGGCAGTCCACAAGTTGAACGCTCGCCCCGCAATATCAAATGTACAAATAAACACAAACTGTACTATCATTGCACACTGCTATCCACCACGACAAATCCGCAACAACACAGCACAACACAGAACATCAACGCGAATGTCACGTTCGCAAACCCGTCTAAAAGAACTATAGCAATCAGACGCGGTTTACCGATCAAATGACATTCCCGGTCGGAGATATAATGTAAGCACTGTAAACTAACATGTTTAAATTTCGATCGACCAAATATCAAGAAGTGGGCCCCACGACTTACTGGTGAACAGTAACAAAACCTGGGCCCAAACGATATATACCAAAAACCCCAAAATCCAACAGAGAACCCACTGTACAAATTTGGGAGCATGAGCTCACCAAGTGGCCGCGGATGCGCGGTCAAACCATGGGTTTGACCGCGTTTCCGCGGCAGTTTGGTGGAGTCACGTGCCCAAATTTTGTCGTGGTTCTTAGAAAAGCCTGCACAGTTTTCTGAGACATGTAGAAAAATTTTAGGAGGCCATTTAAAATCAACAGAAACTGTCAAGTTGGAAAAATGCAATTTTTGATTTCCGGTTCGATCGATATTTTAAACGCGTTAGCACAAGTTAGTATAGCAAAATGGTGAGGCTCTAATACCACTGTAAGTCTACGCTAGCGCCCCGGCCGTCTACAGACGCCAAATGCGGAACAAAAACTTTTAACTGGTGCTATCGTATACTTTAACCCGGATCTTCCATTATTGCTAAACTAACAAACAGTAAAGAGTGTAGAAAGGTTATACCGAACGATCCGAGTCCTTCGTTCTTTAACCATCATCCCACGCTCCGTTGCGGCTGCTCCGATCTCGTCGATCTCCGATCTGCTCGTCCAGGTGGCACCACATCATCGATTCTTTAAACGGGCTCCCGCCTCTGACTTGAGGCAACTCGATCGTCAAGTTTGCTAAAAGAGACGACCAAGAATGATGTAGAGAATGAGTAGATGACTTTGTCTCACTTCGTCCAAGTCCGTGGACGATCGGTAAATGAAGTTGCCGAGGGAATTGGGTGATGGAAAGAAATGGACTGTAAAATTCCATGCACCCCAAATACTATCATATCTTTTCTACAAATGAAAACATCAAGTAGTGAGAGAGAGAGGGGGGGCCGGCCTCATATATGGAGAGGGGGTGAGTGTAGGAGAAGGGGGGGTGACCACAAGAATGATCCTTATCATAACAAAAGATCTTAAGCAATCCAAAAGATATTAATTAAAACCATGAGTCACAAAAACCTAGTCACCATTTAATAAATGCAAAGATGAGTCATGAACCTAGTCACCATCCTTGTCATCACTTCCAGAAACTTCTAGAACACTGACTCACCTCATCCAAGAAAAGATAAATCCGTCTTTAACCGAATGTTAAAAGATGGCTGATAGAAAACTGGAAACTGGCAACTTCCAAAAGTGATCCTGAAACAACTTTCAGGATAACCCCGAAACTGTATAAATATACCCGCATTTGTATTACGACCGAATACAAATGCAACTGAGACAAAGATATTATACCTACTCAATATAATACTCGGATCCGGCTTAAACCAAAGCCGACCAGTATTATCTGCCCGAAAAATAACACGTGCGTAAACGCACGTGCATTTTCCGAACCCTGCCATAAAACCATACGGCCTCTACAACGTTTCGCCCGAACTTGCGAAACTGTCTGTGGGGGACTCTAATGACTCGTCAGTACCCTGGCAGTGGGTTTAACCACAAACCGTCAGCGGCACTAGCAATGCGTAACGGCTGCCCATGGACTGACCTCAAGGGATGCCGATGAGCGAACTCATCCGGAAAACCCTACTGAGCCTAACAGTGACAATGTATATACAGTCCGGTCCGTTCGTCTATGAGTATCGCATATCTGCCTAGGGGGCTAGTAACGTCAGACCCCCAATAGCAGTATAAGTCGTGTCGGAGTGAAGCCCAATAACACCCTGAGATACTACTGGAGTACCTACCAGTAAATCTCCTGCCATGGCCATGGACTTTGTGTAATGGCTCTCCTAGACACAGCACGACCTCTCCCCCAATACCGGGAGAGACGAATCCCCTGCCGATCCGCTCACGTGCCTCCATATGGCTCGGGACTGTACCCAAAAGCTACCTGTTAGCACGACTCCTTTGAGCCGTGGTAGGGTAGAAATCAAAGCACAGTAGGAACTCACACGAGACAAATGACGACCTCAGGTCGATGAACTAACCTGTACACATGTCACCAGGGAACTGCTATCTGACGATAGATATAGTACTAACTAGCAGATTCCCGGCGAGTCCTGTCCGGTGTACTCATAACCCAATAAGCACCTGTATACATCTTAGGTGATCCAACTGACACCAGTGGCTTGTGAGACCGGCCACCGCCCCTCGTCGGGGTCTCGACTGTACACACTAGTCTACTCCGGAGTATCGATGCCCTGTCTCGAAACTCCCACGACTAGGGACCACAATTAAGGATATGCGTATAAACCACCCAACTCTCACGTATATGATCTCCATCATACTGTTGGTGGTAAAGCAAGATCCTAAGGGCTCTATCAAAGTGTAACATGTAATCAGTCACCTGATCATGTACACGACTGATAAAGGAAAACCAGATAGCATACTATCATCTCGAGTAAGACTGTCCTACCGGTATAGGTCCTCCGCAATCATTGCAATCACGTACCTGTGATCCAATAATTGACTATGAGGGAACTATCTCCAACATTTTTTGACTATTTGACTTGGATTGACCATTTGACTTGGATTGACCACTTGACTTGGTTTGACTTAGATATTTTTGTGAGATATTTTGTGAACTAGATATTTTGGTGAGATGTTTTATTATGCCATGGTTTTGGTCATGTCAAGATAGCCATCTCATTTTTATTATCATTATCAAAAATCATTTCTCTTTCCTCAAGTGAGCTCTCATGTTAACTCTCTCCTTCTTCCTCTTCCTCTCAAAAACCCCAGTGTCTCATGTGTTGAGAATCAAGGGTTAGTGAGACTAAGCTACCCAAAATCACACTCTACTCATTCTAGGTTACTTAGTTTAGCACACCAAGTGATCTAGTTGCCTCAACTTGGAGTTTAAGCTCAATGTTGGAACTTTCGGGTGGATCTTCTTCGACTTCGAGAAGCCTATGAGGAGGTGCTATCCATTTCCACTCCAAGGAGCACACGAGGTGAAGGAGGAAAGTGAGAAGAAAAGAAAGACACGATCCTATGAGGTATAACATTCATCCGAGTAGTTAAAACTCATATAGTTTTCTTGCTAGGGTTTTATGTTCGATCCTTGCTTAAAATCAATGTTGTGAAGCCCGTAAAAATCATTTTTTGCTAATTCCGCCTCCCTGCGAACATGTGGGGTGCGCAACATTGACTAACAGTGGTATCAGAGCCTCTCATAAACCCTAAATAGCTTGTAACGATGTTAGAATTCCGCCGTTTTTTCACGGACAAACTGTCGACAAAAACAGTTTTCAAAAGTGATACTTTGAGTTGTTTACGCACCCCGTGGGCTCACGGTTTGAACCGAGAAGCCGCAGGGTGAAGCGTGCGCACCCCGGGGATACCCCAGGAGGGGACCAACGGCCGGGACAACCCCCCAAGACCACCACTTGGTGGCCTTGGGGGCTGGTGACCCGAGAGCACCAGAAATTGGTGCTCTCGGGTCTGCCCTCCTTTGGGCGACACCTCATGGTGGACCCCAGGGGTGGGTACCCCCCTCCCTAGGCCCTCCATTCGACGATAATACTTATGTCTTCGCCTTCGCGAAGATTCGAGCGGGTTTCGAGTTCGTTTCGACTCCCGGATTGGCTCAAAACTATTGATTTTGGAACTTTAGCTCACTGGATTTTCAAGTATTAGAAAATTGATTAAGTTTGCTAATTGCGTGCGGAATTCTATTGTCGTAGTTACTTTACAAGCTCTGTGTTGTATATATGTGTTTGGAAACTTCGACTAATTGCTATACGTCGATTAGTCGGGGTTGCACATATCTGTGATGTTGTTGTGATGGTTTGTATATATGAACTTGTTGGATCGTCATGAATGAATAGCCGGGGATGTGAGATGAGAGTTTTCATTCTTTCATTCGATGTAAAATTTATAAAGTGATGTAATATTATTTTTGCGGGGCACATCCGGGTTGAGCTTGTAGCCACCGTTATATTATTTCTTTTACTGTTTTTGCTCCTAGGATAGACCCAAGGTGGGGTGCGAAAACTACCGGGTACTTTGAAGTGCCAAGTGGCCTACTCACTTTTTTGAGGGAGGTTGCTTCACTTCAGGTATTTGGCGGGTAGTTTGCCGCACCCGTAGGGGTATAGGGTGGGGTTTGGCTATTCATCACGACCGTAGAATCCGTCTTTCGTTACAGGCTTAAACGAAATGCGGAATTCCTAGTATATCCAATGTGTCCATCTGTGATCTGGAATGACTATCATTGCGTCTGACGAATGGATATAATTATATATGTATTATATAATAGACATTGCTTATGTTTTGCATCATCGCTAGTCCATCCCCCGCTCTGTCGTTAGTTAAGTAACCTAACGGGTGATGACGGGGCCCCGTGGCGAATGCGGACGGCATAAGCGTACGTTTATTTTCGTTGTTTTCTGCAATGGTAGGTTAATTGATGGGACTGCATTACATTAATGCAAAGCAAACAAGCCAAAGTTGAATCGTTGGAACAATTTTAAAACCACTCGGATTTTTTCAAAACAGCAAAACTTTTAAAATGCGGAGCTTAAACCACTCTTTTTGAAAGCTATCTGGTTCCTTCGATTATATCAAGTTCACTACGTTCACGATTTCGCCAAAACCATTCGTAAACCTCCTTCATTTCAGTTGGATATTCAGTAGTATTCAAGCTATGTATTTTGACCTTCACCAAAGCATAGTGATTGGTAGCTGCTGAATATTTATCTGTAGCATAGATAGATGCGTTGGTTTGGGACAATCGTACTGCTATTTTGGCCTTCGTCAAAGGTATGTACGGGCGGGTTCAAATTAACCTGGACAATGACAGGTAGAACTTGACACGTGACTTATGATATGTTGGCCTTCGTCAAGGTCATAAGAGCATGGGGCAAAAATCCACATCTGAAGTTTCTAAAGAAACTGAAACTTGCTAATGTTTCATACCATTTGGAGTGTGATAATTTTGGTAGGATTCCTTCAACTTTATCACACGATGATATTTGGATCCCGATCCTACTGTGAGTATATGCTACTCCTCGGGAGATTTTTTCACTTAACGATCAATGCTATAAACCAAGTAGGTGTCTAGAAAGGTGTTAGCAGGACTACGCCCCCAGGAAAAAGAGGTAATTTAATTAAGGAACTTCGCGAAAACGTCGTAAAGCCTTCCTCGAAGTACCGACACTGGCCTGGCTGAACGGTTAAGCAAGTATTGTACTGTGAGATTAATCCTGACTAATTCTTCTTTTATGGTTTGAGGAAGGATTTGAGAAATAGTGGGAGACATCTTTTTTAGATAAACTAAAAACCAATCTAAATTTGCAAGAGCATCATGCTCAAGTGTTTCTTCTCTCTCTCCTAATTGCAGCGACCAAACATGACGGGCCTTAAGTTACTATTAGATAAAAATATACTGACAGGGCCAAACTATAAAGATTAGTTCAGGAATGTCAAGATGACAATCACTTATGATAAATTGGGCTATGTTCTTACTAATAAAGCCCCCCGCCGTCCCAGGTCCAAAGTCCAGCGTCGCGTATAAGCAAATCCGTAAGACCTGGGAGATTGACTGCGCGAAAGCCAAGTTCCTCGTGCTGGCCTCCATGGACAATGAACACCAGAAGCGGCACGAGAATATGGATCTTGAATCCATATTCCTCCATACCAAAGAATTATATGGAGAGCAATCTCGTATCGCAAGATACGAGACCTCGAAGAAGCTATTTCAGGCGAGGTTGGCTGTCGGGTCATCTGTACGGGAACACGTCCTTAAGATAAATGGCTACATTGAGGAGCTCGCGGATCTTGGGACCACGTTAGAGAACGAGCTGTATACAGACTTGATTCTCCAATCCCTTCCTTCCACCTACGCCCAGTTTATCTTGAATTTTAATATTCAAGGTAAAGAAGTTGAACTACCGGAACTCCTCAACATGTTGAGGAGTGCTGAGCGCACCCTGATGAAATCCAGGGAAACACCCGCTTTGCTTATTGGTGGAGCTTCCTCTTCTAAGTCCAAGGCGAAAACCAAAGGAAAGAAGAAGAAGGCCCCCACCAAGCCGAGAGGCGGTGTCAGTAAGGTAGAAGCAAAGGGAAAGGTAAAAGTGGCGGGGCCGACAGTAGGAAAGGAAGAATGCTTCTGCTGTCATAAAAGGTGCCATTGCAAGAAAGATTGCAGGGCTTGGAAGGCCAAGAACCAGGACCCGAAGCAAGTTGTGGCTTCGGCTTCAGGTGTGTTTGTAATTGAAAACTGTCTGTCAATCAACTCTACTTCCTAGGTATTGGATACCGGATCAGGATCTCATATCTGTAATTCTTTGCAAGCACTAATGTAACACTTTGAAAATTCGTTTAGTCTTATTTCATGATAGTTAGCATTGATGCGTGTTTCCATAAAATCCGTAAATTTTATTTCCGTCTCAATCTGGTCAAATTGAGATGAATGGGGGTTTCATATATTTTAAACGGGGTTTATTATCTTTAATTAATTTTAAATTTAGCAATGTGTTCTTTTAATTAGAATTATTTTCTTTAATTACTTTCCTAATGAGGATTAGTGTGCTTGCTTGCACACTTAGCTTTTTTAAGTGGCACATACTTATTCTTCTCACCCTTTTCAAATTTACTTATTTCTTTTTCCTTTTAAAACAAAAGAAATTGATTTTTGAGAGAAAAGGGAGAGGTATGGTGAGCATTAATGAGACATGGAGGCAATAAATATGGCTTTTCTCTCTCTTTCTTTTCTTTCTCCCTCTCTTTTCTCTTTTCATTTCTTGCTGAAATTTCTGCAGTAGAACTGCAGCTCCAGCAGCAACAACCTCACCTTTTCACCCTCTTTTCATTTCCCCTTTGATTCATGCTCACACCCTACACAAAAACCTAATTTTTCCTTCACAAAAACCTTGATTTAGTGGCTCTTTTGAGGTGTTTGGAGCAAATCAGTGCACCTGAGGCTAGAGCTGGAACTTTAGGTTTTTTCTAAAGTCTTTTGAAGGTATTACACTCATATTTAACATCTCATTTCATAACTTGTATTTTAGCAAAATATCACCTTGTTATGCATGTTTTGTGCTATATAAGGGGGTTTTAGTGAGGTTATGTTAAAAATTAACTTTTTATGGCTTGATTAGATTGGTAATGTAATATTAGTATGGTTTTAGACTTGGGTTTGTTTCAGATTTCAGAAAAATACCCTAAAGTATCAATTTAGTGCTAAATGTTGTTTTTAACTGATTTTTGGACTATGTTGGTATCTGCTTGCACTCGGGTTGCTTCAGAATAAAATTGTATTTACTGGAGCACGTACACTAGGAGTAGAAAACACAAACAAAGCACGGGAGGCAGGCTCCCAACCTGGGCCGCCGAAATAATGCTTCTGGCCGCAAATTGCGGCCAGATTGGTGACCTGGGGGTTGGGGTTTTGGTGATGGGTGTCTGCTGCTATGTGGGGTTTTATGGTATGTTTAGTTTTGCAAAACTCTTTCTGTATCAAAATCTGGAGCTAATTACCTGTTTCTCGTATTTTAAATCTTCGCGACACGCGTGATACGTGTGTGGGTTTGGGGTGTTCTGCGTATCGCGACGCGTCGAGGTAGTTTCAGACGCTTAATCACACGTTTTAGCGTATCGCGCAAACGCGCGCTTGGTTTGCGACGTGGGTTTCTAGTTTGACCCTAATATCGTGTTTTGTGGATTTGAGCTTATATATGATATATTGTGTAATTATAGGTTCGCAGGCGAGTGAGACGGACGCTGCGAAGAAGGGGAAGCAAGTCATCGGCTGCACTTAGCGCGAGACTTCGGTGAGTAGATTTAATATCTACGGCGATATCGTCCGCATGGCGTTATGCGTCAGGGCTGATAAGACCTTATAGCTATATGTTGCATTTACCCCATTGACTGTCATGGATACTGTTGTTGCATACTGCATTCCCTGCTATCTGTATGTAAACTTAGAATTGATAGAACACCGCACTCTTACTAATGGTTCATGTTGCACGAGCACTAATCTTCATGTTACACACACACCGTTAGTAATTGCCATGACACACTCACTGTAGAATTGTCATGATTATATTGCTGTAGTTCATTTAACTTATGATTCGATATGATTTTCATAGAATTGGGAGCCACACGATGTCCTTGAAAACTGAAACTATTTTAAAAAGCGGTTTCTCCCTTGTACCTATATTATGGCTTGATATACATAGCACATCGCATTTAATTTACTTATTGGTGTTGGGTTTTCATGTGATTTCTGTTTTGAGGACCGTGGGATTATTTGAGAAAAGATGCACTATTAGAAAACCCGGTTCCTCGTGATATAATATTTTGGTGCGTCCACCACGCGTTTTTTATCGGTGCTGAGACGTGTGCTTGAAACCCGATTCGAGGTGTTGGATGATCCGTTTGCGGGTTCGTGGTGGACCCGGTATGGTTCCCCTCGGCAAGATGATCGATAGACTTTGCCGATTGAGCTTGGAGGTGGGCGAGTACCTACCGGTGATTAGTTGGACCTGGAGGTTATCCGGAGGATACCGACCAGAGTCGAGAGATGGATGCGGGATGATCCGTACTGCCGGGGCCGAGGGCCGATACCGCAGACGGAGCCCGTGGGCTGACCCGGATTTACGGAGCCCGATATATGAGTATTTGCGTGTCGATGTTGGATACGAGTATTTTATGATATTTTGAGTGCCGATGTTGGGCACTCGTGATTCTCAGAGATTTTACAGGATTTGAGGGCCGAGGAGAGTGCCGGCGCCTGAGTTTATTTGGGATTTTGGTGCAGTTTTGGGCACCGACTATTTTTCCACGATTGATATTCCGTGTAGGTGTTGTTTATCCCATGCTCAGCATTGACTATCATGTATCTCATCCTGTAATTATTTTACCTGACATAGCACTTGCATGATTATTGCACCTACTGCTTGTCGCATATAGATTTATACCTACTAGCATATGATATAGTAGCGCAGTATGTGCATGCTCGCGATTACCTTTATAAGTTATATCTATTCACGAGTTGGCAACTCACCCCCGTTGTGCCACAGTTTGCTGGTTGCCCATTGGTGTAGTCGCGGCAGGCTGCCTTTTTGCATCTTTTGGCTACAGATACCACTACAGCTGGTGCGAGTGGTATTTTGCCATTAGGTGGGTTGTGGTATCTGGTTACTTTTATTGTACACACTTTTGTATCTAGTATTCTCCATCTACCATATATGTACTTGACTTAGAGACAGTGTGAGGACGATGATGTATATTATTTGTATTCTGGTGTCGAGCTCGTGGGAGCCGACTGTTTATATATGAAGTTTATTATTCTGTGATGCTTACTATTGTTCATTCTTCGCTACGGCGTCATATATTACTCTTGTGGTGATGGTTTCCGCCGTTGGGCGTGATTGCTCCCGTTTGGGGATGCTTTATTCCATTATATATCATTTTCACTTATATCCTATTTTATACCCGATTTTCGGGGTCACTTTTACAAAGGAAATGCTGCCAAAATTATTATAAGGATAATTTAACTCTAAAAAGGAACTTTATTTAACTATTTAAGGTTTTCTAAATGTTTAATTGAATGTTTTCAACACTTACTACTTTTAAATGGTTTTTGATTTCTGGGTTCGGCTTACTTAGCCGCGTTACGCCTGTAGACGTTGCGTGGTTAAGTGCCGGTCACGTGTCGAAATATTCGGGTCGTGACAAAGTTGGTATCAGAGCGTAGGTTTTACCTTTCGGAGTGTAGGATGACCTTGGTATGATGGAGTAGGTAGCTGAAGCAGAGTGGCGTAGCGTGTGTATGTTCCGCGGCATACTCATGACACGGTACTCCGCCAAGGCGACCTTAGGACTTATTGATTTAAATTCCTTCTCGAGTATATATATTCTTGTGATTCGATTTCCGTATTCTTATCGAATCCTAATTTTCTTTCAGCCATTATGCCGCCAAAGACTACTAGGGCGCAGAGAACGGCCGCGAGGGCCAAGATTAGAGTTGATTCGTCTGAGACGAGGACAGATCCGGGTAGTACACCGGTTGTGCCTGAGCAGGCTATTCCTCCCGTGACGGATCAGATCGCTATGATAGGGGCTGGTGATTGATCGAATTTTCCGATTGTGTCGGTTTAGAAAATAGAATTCACAATCAAAGAATTATTTGACCGCAATCAATAACGGTATCGGATTGTAGATCATTAGAGAGTGCGGATCGTCCACAGGGATTGCGCGATTCGTTCGTATTTTGATTTGTTTGAATCAAAACTTTAATAGAAAGAAAACAAACAATTCATGATTTATAGTTGAAGTTCAAGAATTAGAAAATTTAGATCTAATAACAAGAAAACGATAAAATCAAGAATTGAGAGTTTGATGATTTTTCCAACCAAATTTCAAGAATCTAAATGAGGCTCGTAGGAATCGATCGGATCTATAGATATGATGTAATCTCATGATGACGTATTCTTATCCTTCGATGAATGGATACTAGATCGATGATGATCGACGAGAATTATGGATTTCTAGTGAAACTAGGGTTTCATCATTTATCCCTTGTTCCTTCGTCGATATCATTCACATTCTAGCCTCTAGTAAATTCAAGAAACGATCGTAGATCCCTAATTTCGAGCGATAACAATCATGAAAGCATCGCAACGAAACTAGGTCGTCGATTCTTCAATTTGCTAGGGTTTACAAAACTCGTAGGACTTAAGAATCGTTTTAAGATTTGTTACATCATCATTCTATTGATCGTCTCGACTCCTTTACGAGCGGAGTTTTACTCAAACATCACAACAAGAACTACAATTACAAATTGAGATCGAATCATGATGCAAGAATTTAAAGGAAGCAAGATTAAAGAATTTCAACTTTTATTTATATCAACAATTTCATTACAATCGCTCAAGAACTACAAGAGGAAGAACTCGATTGTCGATTTGGCTTCGCTCGTCTCCGTGAGTCGCGGATCGGCTTGGATCACTTGCTCGATTAAAGATCGGCTCCGCTCCTAAAAGGTTGAAGGGCTTCTCGCTTGATTGGTACTCGGGATCTTGAATTTGGATTGGAATTAGGGTTAGGGTTTCGCACAAGTCGTGTCATTCAACTTGTGGAAGAAGATGAGAGAGTGAAGAAGAAGGGATTAAGGAAGAAGTTTAACCCTAGGTCTAGGCTTCTATTTATAGACTTCCCAAAACCCTAGATCTAGGATTTGAATTTTGAATTTCCCTCCAAAATTTAGTTAGAGGGAGAGGCTTTTAGAAGTAGTTAGGAGGGAGGGAGCTTCTAGAAATAGTTTGTTAGGAGCTTAATTAGGATTAGCTTAATTAATCATCTTTGCTGATCTGGCAGAAGCTTCGAGAGTTATCTGGAATTTGAAGCATATGAAATGAATGTGGGCCCTGAGAGAGGAATATTGAAGCAAAGTTGAGGAGGTGACGTTGCAAGACCGCCGCGGAACCGCGGCGCAAGCCGGCTCCGGCCGCGGTTCCGCGGCCAAGTATTGGCTTCAGGTCTTGGGCTCTCTTCTGCTGCTTTGGGCTGATATTTGGGCCTGCTTCTGATATGTTGAATTTTATTTGGCCTTCTGTATTGCTACCATATCTTTAGCCTTTGAGTTGGCGTATTTTTGATCAGCTTCTTTTGGCTTTGTTCCTGCAATTTCCTGCACAAATCTCGAAACAAGTGTTGCGCAATACAGGGATGATGCGATGCCATGATAAACACACAATTTCCTCAGAAATGTCAGTTTTAGAGTATAACACATGCAATCTGGTATTTCAGGACTGTTTTGCTAATATGTGCAATATGAATACCGAACACTTCTGGATGAGTGCAAAAGATAAGGAAATTGCCATGTAAAAAATGCAGTATTTTCGACTGATCAAATTCCCCCAAACTTATTTTCGATCGTCTCGAGCGAACTTTTTATTAAAAATAAAGGAGAAAATAAAGATAGAGAAAAAAAACTAACTAGCACACTTTCGTAGGCAACACGATTGCCCTGAGCACGTGCAACAAGCCTTTAAACCTCTAGGTGTCCCTAGTAGGAGGAGTGTTGTCTCCTGAGGGTTTTCAGCGGATTGCACCCATAAAATCCAATAATAAAAGAAAGATCATGAATATTACATTTAAAGAAAAGAATTGTAAAAGAAAAGCTTCGAAAATTAGGGTTTCCAACTAAGCTAGCTTTTCGGTTGTCATGAGCCCTATCTTAATAGTCATGAAAAGATGTTAGAAATCACGTCCTCCCTCAATAAAACATCGTCTTATTCTTCATTCCTATCTTTCGTCCAAACAACGATCATATAACCTTACGTGTGTGTAAAAGACATCCCTACACACGGAGAATTCAATTCAAGCTATCATACTCTTGCCCATCAGCCTCAGTACTTTTTAATTAATAAATATTTAGATGAGATTGCTCACACACTTTCATGCGACCGTTAATACTTCTTGAGGTACTAACCGACCGATTACTCCTGTGCTTGCTTACTTGGTGTATTTTCGTCGTCTTGCACCACCTAAGGCTTAGCAATGACTCCCAGACCAGTTGGCCTTAGGGCACTAGGTGAAAAGGCACCCTCGCTATATTTTTTTATTGCTGCCTTGGCGATAACAAAACCAGTGTTCATTTTTCTCACCATTTTATATTTTCTTCATTTTTTTTATTTCCTTCATACTTTTGGCTTTAAGACAAGAGCATTTCAAGGTATCCTCTACTATCCCAGGCTTTAAGACGTGTGTAAGTGCGAATAGTAGGGTATCAACGTTCAAAATGTTTGGCTTCTAGAATAGAAACAATTTTTCAGACTTATTTTTATCCTCAGATTAGTGACGTCCTTCATCTTACTAACCCTTGGGACAACGGCTCATAACTACTTATTACTAGTTCTTATAAGAAAACTTCTAATTTTCTTGGTTTTCTTAAATTTTTCAAATCTTTTGGATGTAATTTTTCACTATCTAAACTTTTATTATCTTATTTATGTACAAAAATATTTTTATCTTTTGAATTTTTTTAAATTTTTATAGGTTTTCAAAATGTTTTTGTGCTTATTCAAAGTATGATGCAAATGATGCGAAAATAAGCACAAACCTCCCCCAAACTTGTTTTCAACAGTGTCCTCACCGTTGCCATCTGCTAAATCTCGAAAAAAACCTGTAAGCTTGGGAGGAAATTTATTAACGAGGGCAAAATATTTAAGTGAAGATCCTCCCCCAAACTTATTTTTGGCTCAAAAGTTTGTAAAAATTTTCTTTTCAAGAGCCAGAAAATATACCCCCCCCCAAACTTGAGTTATGCAATGTTAATCTTTGAAAATCACATGAGGGGGTCAAAAATCAGTGGTCGATGCCAGGCTTTGCAAAGACCAAAGTTTAACACCAACCATTCAAAAATTTTATCAATGCAGTGCTCTGGTTGGTGGAAGAAGAAATGGGGAAAGGTTAAGTGGTGGAATAGAATGTGTGTGCGTCTCATTTTGGAGAGACGATGTAGTGAATGTGATGGATTACTCCCATTCTTTATACAGTTCAGAAAAAGGGGTGGAGGTTCAATTTCATTGATTGGGAGATGATTCATCTCAACACCCGTGTCATTTAAAAATGCGAGTTCATCAGCGAAGATTTCCTCAAAAGTTCCATTAATACCCCGATGAATAATGTCATCACAAAGTACGGGGTGATCTTCAGACTCTAAAAACAGTTCATAATCGGTGTTAATTCTTGACCCGGACAACTCGGTGGAAGAGTCCGTATGTGTATGATACATAGTTGGGTCAAACAGTAACGTATGAAAAGAGTCTAGATCAACATCAGGAGGATCATCAAATTCGCTGCTGTCGACATCCATTAAGTCGACAGAACATACATGAGCAGTAGGTTCGGAGGGTACACTTCCCAACTTGTAAATGATCAGCTCTATTGACCTATTCCCGAAAGATAGGGTCATAGAACCATTACGACAGTTGATTATAGCGTTGGAAGTGGCCAAAAAGGGGCGACCTAAAATCACCGGAATTTGATTCCGTGGTTTCGCTACAGGCTGTGTATCAATTACAATAAAGTCCACAGGGAATATAAATTCCCCGATTTTTATTAACACATCCTCCAGTTCACCCCTAGGTTTGGTGATTGATTGGTCAGCCATCTGGAGAGTGCAATGGGCTGGTTTCAACTCTCCGATCCCTTACTGCTCATAGACTGAGAAAGGAAGCAGGTTAACACTTGCGCCATGGTCTAGTAGAGCACGGTTGATGTATTTCTCCCCGATAGAAATGGAAATAGTAGGATATCCAGGATCCTTACGTTTCCTCGGTAATTGTTGGGGGAAAGCCGTGTCTACTGTCTTTGCCATGAATATCTTCTTGGGCACTTGAGTCTTCCTCTTTCTAGTGCACAAGTCCTTAAGAGTTTTCGCATAAGCGGGGACTTGTTGGATAGCATCTAGAAGAGGGATGTTGATGTTAACCTGTATCAAGATTTCAGTGATCTTCTCCATTTGTGGACTTGGTCTGTTTCCCCTTAACCGATTCGGGTAAGGAGCTTAGGCAATAAGGTCGGGGTCCAACATTGGAGAAGATCGTGTGGGTGGGAACGATCTAAGAATAGGAGTGGGGATCGTTTTCGGTGGACTAGAAGAGCTGTGCTGAGGTGTCGAGCCTTGTGGGAAATGGAGAATAGGCTCGGAAGAAGATGGTGGGGTAGAAGAACTGGGGTTAGAATTAGAAGTAGAAGTGGAAAGTGTAAGTCGATGTACTTCACCCCAGTACTTGTGGGGAGGCGGATTTTACAAAAACTATCAAGTTTAAACAACGAACATCGACTAACCGCTTGAATCGAAGCTAAACTATAAATAACCGTATCCAATGAGTTTCTTTTCACTAGTGATTAGGGATTATACCTAATGAAACCGGTCCTTCTTCTTTGTGTCCTCCTTTGTTCTCCTCGACCTTCTCTAGGTAGTAGACGATCCACCCGAGAGCAAAACACCAAGCTAAACCTCTAACTTGAGGTAACTAATCAACTTTGATTGCTAATCAAAGATGAAAGGATGATATAGAGTGAAGGTAATGGATTGTTTAGTCTAACTAATCCTTTGATCTCAACACATGAGGATTAAGGATTAGGGTTTGAAGATGAGAGCTTGAGGAGAGAGAATGTGAGATAAGATAATGAGAGGAGAGAGAGTGTATCATAATATATTATGAAGCATTTCTTTTTAACAATAATGAATAAAGGAAATGAATAAGCATGCTTCATAAAATATCTAGTGGTGATTCATTAGCATGAGTCATTAAGCAATAAATGTGCATTAATGAAATGAATGAATCACCACCATGACTCACTTTCTTATCCAAAAGAAACCTCCTTAGTCACATCTTCTAGAAGCTTCTCGAGTAATTACGAGAACGCCCCTCCGAACCGTAAAAATACGGAAAATCTTTAGACTGTATAAATCCAATAACCGGATACCAGTAACTGGCTTAAACCAAAGCCGACTGGTAAAAACTGTCCGAAAGTCGTACGCGCGTAAACGCACGTATGCGTCCGAACCCTTTGTCGCAAAACCATGCAACCTCTATATCGTTTCGCCTGGAGTAGGAAACTCTCTGTGTGGGACTCTAGAGACTCGACTACTACGCTGGCAGTGGGTTTAACCACATACCGCAAGCGGCACTAGCTGTACGTAACGGTCCCCAGGTAGTTGTCGATAAGAAGGCCGATGAGTAAACCCATCCGAACTCCTACTGAGTCTGATGTGACAATCTCCATACAGTCCGGTCCGTTCGTCCATGACTATCGCATATCGGGCCTAGGGGGGGCGGCAAGCGTCAGTCCCCTAATAGCGGTATAAGTCGTGTCGGAGTGAAGCCCATTACACCCTGAGAAACTACTGGAACCTACCAGCAAATCTCGCTTGCCCTGGCCAGGGACTTTGCGTAATGGCTCTCTGACACAGCACGATATCTACTCCCAATACCGGGAGGGACGAATCCTGTCTAACCGCCACTGCCTCCAAGTGCTCGGGACTGCACCCAACTGCTACCTGTTTGCACGACTCCTTTGAGCCGTGGTAGGGTAGCAATCTAAGAACAGTGGGACACACTCGAGGCGAAGTAGCAGTGTCAAGTCTGCGGACTATGTTGTACTCATATCACCTGGGAACTGTTCACTGACGACTGGTATCAAACCAACCAACAGTTCCCTGTGAGTCCTGTCCGGTGTACCTGTAACCTAACGAGCACCTGTATACTATCTCCAGTACGACGTACTGACGGCTGTGGGACAGACCATCTCCCCAACTGGGATGAGAAGCGTACACACCAGTCTACTCCGGAGTATCGATGCTCAGTCTCGATAATCCAACGACCAGGGACCTGAATAAGGATGTGCTTGTAGACTACCCAGCCCCCACTAGTGTGACTGCCATCACAACGCTGGTAGACAAGCAAGATCCTAAGAGCTCTATCAATACGTATACTCACATATTAAGATAGAAAAACCAAGTAGCATACTACCATGTTTAGCAAGACTGTTATATACATGTGAATATCCCAAGCTTCCATTAAGTAATATACAAGCTAGTATGATACAGTAATGGCCTTCTAGGGCATAAACACTAACAATCTCCCACTTGCACTAGGGCCATGTACTGGCATATCGTAGACCAATGATCTCGAGTAGCCTCTCGAACTGAATCTGAGGAAGGGCCTTCGTGAATGGATCAGCAATGTTCTCTTCTGAAGCAACTCTCCGAACCTCGTTCTCCTGACGATCAATGATCTCCCTGATCAGGTGATACCGCCTCAAGATGTGTCTGGACTTCTGATGGGACCTTGGTTCCTTCGCTAAAGCTATAGCTCCGTTGTTGTCGCAATACAGAGGTATTGGATCAACTATGGTAGGAACCACCTGAAGTTCTGTTAGGAACTTCTTCATCCAGACTGCTTCTTTTGCGGCATCGCTAGCAGCTATATACTCCGCTTCCATCGTCGAGTCAGCAACGGTGTCCTGCTTGGAGCTCTTCCAGCACACCGCCCCTCCATTGAGGGTAAAGACATAACCCGACATGGACTTGGAATCGTCCTTATCACTCTGGAAGCCGGAATCAGCAAAGGCCTCCAACCTGAGGTCTTTTCCGCCGTAAACCAAGAACATCTCCTTAGTCCTCCTCAGGTACTTGAGAATGTTCTTTACTGCTATCCAGTGTTTCTCCCCTGGGTCTGACTGATACCGGCTTACCACGCTTAGTGCGTAAGCTACATCTGGTCTGGTACACAACATCGCATACATTATAGAGCCTACCGCAGAAGCGTAGGGTATAATAGACATGCGTTCCCTTTCTAAATCAGTCTTGGGAGACATCTCTTTGGAGAGGGTGATTCCGTGACAAGCCGGTAGATTACCGCGCTTAGAATCTTCCATACTGAATCTTTTCAGTACAGTGTCGATATACCTGGACTGCGAAAGTCCCAACATCCTCTTGGATCTATCACGATAGATCCGGATCCCCAGAATGTAAGAGGCATCACCCAGGTCTTTCATGGAGAACCTGTGTGACAAGAATCCTTTGACAGATTGTAGCATAGGAATGTCATTTCCTATCAATAGAATGTCATCCACGTACAAGACGAGGAATACGACACTTCTGGCCACAACTTTACTATATATGCACGGTTCATCTGGATTTTTGATAAAGTCATATTCTTTGACTGTCTCATCAAAACAGATGTTCCAACTCCGCGATGCCTGCTTTAGTCCATAAATGGACTTAAGCAGCTTGCATACTTTCCCGCTGCTCCCACTCTGATTGAAACCCTCTGGCTGATCCATATAGACGCTCTCTTCTAAATTTCCATTCAGAAAAGCCGTCTTTACGTCCATCTGCCAGATTTCATAATCATGGAAGGCAGCAATAGCAAGAAGGACCCGAATGGATTTGAGCATAGCCACTGGAGAAAAGGTTTCGTCATAGTCCAAACCAGGTCTTTGACGAAAACCCTTTGCAACAAGTCTAGCCTTATAGGTTTCCACCTGTCCATCTACACCAATCTTTTTCTTGAAGATCCATTTGCATCCTATGGGTTTTACCCCATCTGGAGCAAAGTCCAAAGTCCATACTTTGTTGGTGTACATGGACTCCATCTCGGTCCGCATTGCATCTAGCCATCGTACCGAGTCGCCGCTCTGGATGGCCTGCTGGAAGTCAGTAGGTTCATCATCATCTATGATGCAATCCTCTCTATCCCCGTCTATGAGAAAACCGTAGTATCTCTCAGGCGGATGAGACGGCCTACTACTCCTGCGGAGGGGTGCGGGAATGTTCTGTTCTTCTTGAACCTCTGGTTCTACCAAGCTTTCAGTAGCAGTTTGTGGTTCTGGAATTTCTTCCAGTTCTATTTCGCTCCCACTTATTTCCTTTTCTAAAAACTGATTTTCCAGAAAATGGGCATTACGAGAAACAAAAACCTTTTGTTCCTCTGCGTAATAGAAATAATATCCCTTGGAGTTCTTTGGATATCCCACAAACATACATTTTACTGATCGTGCCTCGAGCTTGTCCACATGCTGCTTTTTAACAAAAGCTGGACATCCCCAAATCTTCATATGCTGAAGATGGGGTTTCTTCCCAGTCCACATCTGATATGGAGTGGTAGGCACAGTCTTGGTAGGAGCTCTGTTCAGAAGATATGCCGCTGATTCTAGCGCATAACCCCAGAAAGATCGCGGTAACTCAGCATTACTCATCATGGATCGTACCATATCCAATAGGGTTCGATTCCGTCTCTCCGATACACCGTTATGCTGTGGAGTGTATGGAGGAGTAAGCTGAGAGAGAATTCCTTTCTCTTTTAGGTAACCTAGGAACTCGGCACTCAAGTATTCTCCACCTCGATCAGATCTAAGTGTCTTTATACTTTTGCCGGTTTGGTTTTCTACTTCATTCTTATACTCTTGGAATTTCTCAAAAGCCTCGGATTTATGTTTCATCAGATAAATGAATCCGTATCTTGAGTAATCATCCGTGAAAGTAATGAAATAGGAAAAACCACCTCTCGCATGTGTAGACATTGGACCACATACATCACTGTGTATGAGTCCTAAGAGCTCGCTCGCTCTTACTCCTTGTCCAGTGAATGGAGTCTTTGTCATCTTTCCTTTGAGACAAGATTGACAAGTGTCATAAGTTTGATATTCGAACGTGTCCAAATATCCTTCTCTATGCAACTTAGTCAACCTTCTCTCATTGATGTGACCCAGTCTACAATGCCATAAGAAAGCTTTATTTAAATCTGGAGACTTTCTTTTTAGTGTGTTCTGGACATTGAAAATTTGGAGTTGGTTTAACACATATATGCCGTTATTTAGAGTACCGGACCCAATCAAACCATGATTAAGGTGGATGTTGACAACATCTCTTACAAACGTGAAATCATAACCTTTATTTGATAACAAGGAAACTGATATGATATTACACGTTAAGCTGGGTACAAAATAACAGTTATGTAAAACCAAAATGTGTCCACTCGTCAATCCTAGGTGATAATCCCCGACGGACGCAGCTCCCACGCTAGCTCCGTTAGCAACCCTGAGGATCATATCACCTTCCTTCAGCACTCTACGGTTTCTCAGTGCCTGCAAAGAATTGCAAATATGAGATCCTGATCCGGTATCCAATACCCAGGAAGTAGAGTTGATCGACAGACAATTCTTAATTACAAACACACCTGAAGTCGAAGCCACAGCTTGCTTCGATTCCTGGTTCTTGGCGTTCCACGCCTTGCAATCTTTCTTCCAGTGCCCTTTCCTGTGACAATGGAAGCACTCATCCAGGCCAACTACCGGTGCTGTAAACTTTTCCTTTCCTTTCTTTCCCACCTTACTAACACCTCCTCTAGGTCTGGGTGCGGCCTTCTTCTTCCTTCCTTTGGCCCTAGCCTTGGACCCGGAAGAAGATGAACCGCCAACAAACATAGCGGGTGTTTCCCTTGCCTTCTGCAAGGTGCCCTCTGCACTCCTTAACATGTTCAGGAGTTCCGCAAGTTCAACTTCTTTTCCTTGAAGATTGAAGTTGAGGATAAACTGGGCGTAGGTGGGAGGAAGGGACTGGAGAACAAGGTCTGTATAGAGCTCATTATCCAAAGTCGTCCCAAGGTCCGCGAGCTCTTCAATATAGCCGATCATCTGTAGGACATGTTCACCTACCGATGACCCGACAGCCAACCTCGCTCGAAACAGTTTCTTAGAGGTCTCGTATCTTGCTATACGAGATTGCTCTCCATAAAGTTCCTTTGTATGGAGAAATATGCCATCTAGGGACATATCCTCGTGCCTCCTCTGATGTTCATTGTTCATCGAGGCAAGCACGATGCACTTGGCTCTCGCGCAATCTAAATCCCAGGTCTTGCGGATTTCCTTATCCGCATTGCTGGATTTGGGACCAAGGACAGCAGGTGCTGTAGCGGTGAGGACGTACCCCAGTTTGTCATAGGTCAAAGCCATCTTGACATTCCGCAGCCAATCTTTATAGTTTGGCCCCGTCAGTATATTTTTCTCTAAAAGTAACTTAAGTCCAGTCATTTTCAGGGTCGCTGCAATTAGGAGAGAGAGAAGAAAACTCTTTAGCATGATGCTCTTGCAAGTTTAGAGTGGTTTTTAGTTTATCTAAACTGGATGGCTCCCACTGTTTCTCGAATCCTTCCTCAAACCATAAAAGAAGAATTAGCCAAGACTATTCTCACCGTACAATACTTGCTTAACCGTTCAGCCAGGCTGGTGTCGATACTTCGAGGGAGGTTTTCCAACGCTTTCGCGAAGTTCCTTAATTAAATAACCTCTTTTCTCTGGGGGCGTAACCCCGCTGACACTTTTCTGGACACCTACTAGGTTTATAGCATTGATCGTTAAGCGACGAATATCCTGATAAGTAGCATATACTCACAGTAGGATCGGGATCCAAATATCATCGTATGATAATGTTGAAGGAATCCTACCAACATTCATCAAACTCCAAATGGTATGCATCTCTTTGCAAATTTCAGTTTCTTTAGAAATTCCCGATATAAGTTT
This sequence comes from Agapanthus africanus, assembly GCA_030015575.1. Taxonomy (NCBI): domain Eukaryota; kingdom Viridiplantae; phylum Streptophyta; class Magnoliopsida; order Asparagales; family Amaryllidaceae; genus Agapanthus; species Agapanthus africanus. The sequence goes on along the minus strand of JASDDO010000016.1, from coordinate 185,313,989 downwards.
TTGCCCCATGCTCTTATGACCTTGGCTTTGGTCAAAATGTCATAAGTCACATGTCAAGTTCTACCCGTCATTATCTTGTCAATTTGAACCCATCCGTATATACCCCTGACTTTGGTCAAATGATAATACGACTGTCCCAAACTAACTCATCTATCTTATGCAACAAATGAAAATCCAGTAGCTACCAAACACTATGCCTTGACTTTGGCCAAAATGCATAGCTTGAATACTACTGAATACCCAAATGAAACGACGGAGGGCTACGACTGGTTTTGGCGAAACCGTAAACGTAGTGAACTTGATATAACCGAAGGAACCTGATAGCTTTTAAAAGGAGTGGTTAAATCTCCGCATTTAAAAATATCTGTTTTAAAAATAACCGAGTGGTTTCTTTTAAATTGTTCCAACGATTTAAACTTTGGTTTATTTTACTTTGCATTATAGATAATGCGTCCCATCATTAACCTATCATTGCAGAAAACAACGAAAATACAACGTCCTCTTATGCCATCCGCATTCGCCACGGGGTCCCGTCATCACCCGTTAGGTTACTTAACTAACGACAGAGCGGGGGCTGGGCTAGCGCGGGTGTAAAACATAAGTGGCGTCTAAATAGCTATCATAAATATAGATATTTTACATTCGTCTGACGCAATGATATTCATTCCAGAACACAGATAAACAATATTGGATTTGCAAGCAATCTGTATTTCTTTTGAGCCTGCAAGAAAAGACAGATTACACAGTTGTGATGAATAGCCGTTTACCCCACCCTCGACCCCTGCGGGTACGGCAAACTACCCACCCGGCAGTCTGTGTACCCCACCTTGGGTCAGTCCTAGGAGCAAAAACAGTAAAAAGAAATAATACAACGGTGGCTACAACCGCAACCTGGAAGTGCCCCGCGAAAATAATATTACAACAAATTACATTTACTACAAATGAATTAATCAATAACCCATTGCTAAACCCCGGCTATACACCACAACAGTCCAATACAGTTTATATGCACAAACAGATATAACCATTTCAGAAATGTGCAACCCCCTGCCAACCGACATACTAGCAGTTGGGGGAGGTTTACGAACACATTAAACAATCACAGATATAATCCAATACGCAAATACTGTACAATTCGATCGAATAAACAACATCAATATTGCTCCAAAATCTGCTCTGTTAAACAGTAACCTGAGCAATAATTAAACATTCCAGAAAACCCAAAACACCACAGGGGACCCACCCAAAAAAAACGAGTTCCTGACTCGTCAACTCGGCCGCGGTTGCGCGGCGGATCGGTGGGATCCGCCGCCCTTCCGCGGCGCTTTAGACGAATCAGAAGCCCAAATTTTTTGGGTGTTCTACTGTGGTCATGTCAAGCTCTCTGAACATACCTGAAAAATTTTCTGACTTCATTTTAACTTCGACAGAAACTTGACAGAATTAGGGTTTTGCGGCTTTGTTTTTCCGTTCGAAATTCGTACAAATTTGCAATTAAGTTATTTATTGTTTAGCGAGGCTCTGATACCACTGTAAGTCGATGTACTTCACCCCAGTACTTGTGGGGAGGCGGATTTTACAAAAAATATCAAGTTTAAACAACGAACATCGACTAACCGCTTGAATCGAAGCTAAACTATAAATAACCGTATCCAATGAGTTTCTTTTCACTAGTGATTAGGGATTATACCTAATGAAACCGGTCCTTCTTCTTTGTGTCCTCCTTTGTTCTCCTCGACCTTCTCTAGGTAGTAGACGATCCACCCGAGAGCAAAACACCAAGCTAAACCTCTAACTTGAGGTAACTAATCAACTTTGATTGCTAATCAAAGATGAAAGGATGATATAGAGTGAAGGTAATGGATTGTTTAGTCTAACTAATCCTTTGATCTCAACACATGAGGATTAAGGATTAGGGTTTGAAGATGAGAGCTTGAGGAGAGAGAATGTGAGATAAGATAATGAGAGGAGAGAGAGTGTATCATAATATATTATGAAGCATTTCTTTTTAACAATAATGAATAAAGGAAATGAATAAGCATGCTTCATAAAATATCTAGTGGTGATTCATTAGCATGAGTCATTAAGCAATAAATGTGCATTAATGAAATGAATGAATCACCACCATGACTCACTTTCTTATCCAAAAGAAACCTCCTTAGTCACATCTTCTAGAAGCTTCTCGAGTAATTACGAGAACGCCCCTCCGAACCGTAAAAATACGGAAAATCTTTAGACTGTATAAATCCAATAACCGGATACCAGTAACTGGCTTAAACCAAAGCCGACTGGTAAAAACTGTCCGAAAGTCGTACGCGCGTAAACGCACGTATGCGTCCGAACCCTTTGTCGCAAAACCATGCAACCTCTATATCGTTTCGCCTGGAGTAGGAAACTCTCTGTGTGGGACTCTAGAGACTCGACTACTACGCTGGCAGTGGGTTTAACCACAGACCGCAAGCGGCACTAGCTGTACGTAACGGTCCCCAGGTAGTTGTCGATAAGAAGGCCGATGAGTAAACCCATCCGAACTCCTACTGAGTCTGATGTGACAATCTCCATACAGTCCGGTCCGTTCGTCCATGACTATCGCATATCGGGCCTAGGGGGGCGGCAAGCGTCAGTCCCCTAATAGCGGTATAAGTCGTGTCGGAGTGAAGCCCATTACACCCTGAGAAACTACTGGAACCTACCAGCAAATCTCGCTTGCCCTGGCCAGGGACTTTGCGTAATGGCTCTCTGACACAGCACGATATCTACTCCCAATACCGGGAGGGACGAATCCTGTCTAACCGCCACTGCCTCCAAGTGCTCGGGACTGCACCCAACTGCTACCTGTTTGCACGACTCCTTTGAGCCGTGGTAGGGTAGCAATCTAAGAACAGTGGGACACACTCGAGGCGAAGTAGCAGTGTCAAGTCTGCGGACTATGCTGTACTCATGTCACCTGGGAACTGTTCACTGACGACTGGTATCAAACCAACCAACAGTTCCCTGTGAGTCCTGTCCGGTGTACCTGTAACCTAACGAGCACCTGTATACTATCTCCAGTACGACGTACTGACGGCTGTGGGACAGACCATCTCCCCAACTGGGATGAGAAGCGTACACACCAGTCTACTCCGGAGTATCGATGCTCAGTCTCGATAATCCAACGACCAGGGACCTGAATAAGGATGTGCTTGTAGACTACCCAGCCCCCACTAGTGTGGCTGCCATCACAACGCTGGTAGACAAGCAAGATCCTAAGAGCTTTATCAATACGTATACTCACATATTAAGATAGAAAAACCAAGTAGCATACTACCATGTTTAGCAAGACTGTTATATACATGTGAATATCCCAAGCTTCCATTAAGTAATATACAAGCTAGTATGATACAGTAATGGCCTTCTAGGGCATAAACACTAACAGAAAGAAAGGTCTCAGCCGGGGTATCATCGATAGATTTTTTAGTATCATCAAACTCTTCCCCAACGTGAGTGTCAAGCACTCTTCTAGATCTCAACGTTGTTAGTTATATGTATGCCCTAGAGGCCATTACTGTACATAGGATGTATATTGTAGTGGATGCTGGGACATATATAGGTATGACTTTCTTGCTCGACATGATAGTACGCTATCTGGTTGCTCTTTATCTTAACATGTATACTTGCAGTCTCTCTATTACATGTTGATAAAGCCCTTAGGATGTGTGCTCGACTTCCAGGACTATGATGTAGATCATACTAGTGGGGCCTAGGTAGTCCATGAGTACATCCTTCAATGTTCCTAGTCGTGGGAATATCGGGACGGGACATCGATATTCCAGAGTAGACTAGCGTATATCTTCTCGACCCATGTGATGGGCGATGGATGATCCCATATCCATTGGTGTTTGACATCAGAGATAGTATGCGGGTGCTCAGTGATGACTGGGTACACTGAACGGACTCGCCGAGAACTCCCAGATGGTATTATACCTCACGTCAGATGGCAGTTCTCTGATGACACTGGTACAGCTTAGTCTGTTGACCCGAGATCGTCATAGAGTCTTCTGTGTCTCCCACTGTGCTTTGATTTCCACCCTACCACGGCTCTACTGAGTCGTGCAAACAGGTGGTTTTTAGGTACAGTCCCGATTCACATGGAGGCAATGAGCGATAGGAGGGGATTCGTCTCTCCCGGTATTGGGGATTGATGTTGTGCTATACTCGACTGGCCATAACTGGAAATCCCTGGCCAGGGTTGCAGTGATTTACTGGTAAGAGTTATCAGTAGTTTCACGCTTGTTATGGACCTTACATCGGCATGACTTATCAAGCTACTGAGGTCTGACGTTTACCACCCCTAGGCGAGATATGCGACATATCAGACGAACAGACCGGACTGTACGGTAAGTGTTGCTGGTTGGATTCACAGGAGTGTGAGCGGGCTTGCTCGTTGATCTTCTGATCGCTCAATACCCGGGTGGCCGTTACGTTTAGCAGACCGCTTGCGGCTTGTGGGTGTTTGATATGATCATCACCTGCTGCCGGCGTATTGACGAGTCTTTAGAGTCCTACACAGAGGTTTCCTGGCTCAAGCGAAACGAAATAGGAGCGCATATGAGATATGTGCGGGACCGAGAATAATACCAGTATGTGATACTATATTCTATTCTCGCGATTTGTATCATTGGACGGTTATATGAGATATAGCCGGGTTACCGAATCAAGTGTTGATTCGATACATTGATACACTTGATATTAGTCGGTTATATGCGATATGACCGGATCATTAAATCAAGTATCGATTTAATGATTTAATGTATAATTATATATTACTTTACATTAACTAGTATTGGTTCACTTAAGATTTGTTTTCTCACTACTTTGTGCATAAGTGTATATATGATATATATTTGTGTACATATGTTTGTATCATGTTTGATGATACAAACAAGTTGTGTGTATGAGAATTATATCAAGATTAAGTTTAAGATTAGGGTATTGTTTTATCAAGAGAATTAACAAAAGAAATGAACTTGGTCAAAGTTGTCAAGCTTGAAGAAGCTTGGAGAAACCTTGACAAATTCCACTCTTTTGTCATTTCTTTTGATAATTCTTTAACCTAATACCTTGGTCAATTCTCTACATGAGTTAAGCATGAGGGCTTAACTCAACCATGGTGCCATAATTAAAAGGATAAGTTTCATTTTTATTTGAAAATCATTTTTCTTTCTTCTTCTTCATCTTCATCTTCATCAAGTTTCATGAAAGCTTGCTAGCTCTAATGGTGCCATAAGAAAAAGAGTGAGAAATCCAATTCTAAAGTGAACCCACTTTCTATTTTTTCGTCCTCTACTACTTGCCATGTAGTATAGGGTGTTCTCTTCACAAATTTTTTGACCAAGTGAAGGAATAGCTTGAGTTTGAGTCGCCTCGACGTAGATCATCTTCGGCATCGAAGTCAACGACCAAGCCCGATCATTTCTCCGACGAAACCAACGCTAGAGTCCAGGATCCCGATGGTCGCAGCGGAAGGACGTCATCACGGAGCTAAAGAGGTGGAGGACCGGATCTACAAAGGTTGTAGTCACTTTCACTTGTAGTTAAACTGTTAACTTGCTTTGTATCGCCTTACCTCTAGTAACGATCTAGCATTAGGGTTCTTTGGAACATGGATATATTTGATTTTGGCATGGTTGATCAGTTGTAGAACCTCATGAGTGTGCCGAGGAACCCTACAGTGGTATCAGAGCCTAGCTAGAGTTTTAGGCGATGTGTAGACGAAGTTAGAGATCCGATCGAACCCCGAAACCCCGATCAAAACCCTTCTCTGTACATTTTTTCAAACTGTGGTTTTTTTGTGAATTAAAAATGCTCAGAAAAATAAGCAGGAAAAACTAAGAATTACTGTGAAGTACGGACATCTAACTCAAAAATTGGACTGCGGAACCGCGGCCAAACCAAGTGTTTGGCGGCGGTTCCGCGGCCAAAATTATGACTTAGTCCCTGGAATTTCATGTAATTATTCTTAGGTCCTTTCTTGTTAATTTTTTCTGGGAATTTTTTAATTCCACTCAAGTGTTGAGTTTTCTAGGGTTGTATTGGGGACTCGTTGATTCAATCGGATAATTTAACTTTGTTTAGTTTATCCGGGTAATTTTTTAGAAACTGTTAAAAAGTTCGAACGGATATCAATAACTCATTTTTTCCCCAGTCGGAAATTTTTTCAAAATTTGGATTTTTCCGTGGTTTAAGAACGTTCTAAGTATGCAAGTAACACGCTGGACCCTCTAGAAGACAACAAACCTTAACTCGATTATGTGACCGTCTTGAACTGCCCTTTGAACCTTAGGGTTTGGGGCGGTACGGCGTGCCACATGTGAGGCGTTGACTTGACCCTTCTACGGCTGGACCGTTGGTACTGTGGCATGAAGTGAATGTTTTTAAACTTATTTCATGTGTTGAGTTGTTTCGGGAAAACTTGGGTCTTTGAATGTTCGATCGGAAAGTTTGACATTTTCTATTTATCTGGAATGTGATACAATATTTGGAATCCACAAGTAGTTATGAGATAACTGAATTGAATATTATAAATCTAGCACTTTAGTCTCACTTGATCGGTTGCCACGGAATTTTGATGCGATCAAAAGTCAGTCGCAATCACGTAGCGTACGCGGATACTCGCTGGGTAAACTTAATAGACAGCTACACCCCACAGCCCCGACCAAGTGACTGTAGGAGAACCCCGTCGCCGAAAGCATCCGTTCGGGTGCTCGCGGCAGCGGTGTTCCGCCTTAGTGCACTTCGTCGACGGTATCGGGGGTGCGGCCGTCTACTAAAGTTTGCGATGAGCATTCGTTCAGGATGCCGGGAATCTTGTTGAATTGCCTGACTTTACATTGAAAAGTGTTTTCGATATTGAGACTAAAATGCGGGGTTTATAATTTTTAGGCATGTGATGTCTAAGGAATTCAGATGGTTAGGCATGCGATGTCTAAGTAGGTTGCGGATTCCAACTGTTGTAGTTTTACACTTTCTTTTCTATGACCGTAAGTGTAATATGTGATATCTCCGGTTTCGTTGCTATATGTCAACGACAATTGTGATACACATGTTTACTTACGTTGATGACATGTGATGTTATGTGTTGCTGGATATGTTATATTGGATAGTCATGTTTGAATAGCCGGGTTTTTTTATGTGAGATGAGTGTTTTTCTTTTTCATTCATGTAAAAACTTGTATGTAATATTCTTTTATTGGGGCACTTCCAGGTTGCGGAAGATGTCACCGTTGATGTATATTATTTACTTTTCCGCATCATGATAGACCCAAGGAGGGGAGCACAAGTAACCGGGTTCTAGGGTCCAGTGGGAGACCATCTCGAGGAGTCGAGTCCGGGTCTCCTAACCCTAGAATTGGTAGGGTTGCTTGCAGCTCTCGTAGGGGTCTAGGGGTGTGGGATTGGCTATTCATCACGACCATGGAATCCGTGTTTTATACTGGCTCGTATTAAAAACACGGACGTCCTAGTATATCCAATATTTCATATGATATTTTCTGCTGCGTTATCTGTGATGTGATCATGTGATTTGTTCAGATAGATATTGTATATAGTATATATGATATTTTATATAGACGTTGCTTATGTTTTACACCCGCGCTAGCCCTGCCTCGTTCTGGCGTTAGTTACCTAACCTAATGGTGCAGACGGGACATCGAGGCGAATGCGGATGGCATAAGCGTACGTTGTATTTATCTGTGATGTTTAGGTGGACTTAAATGATGGGACATTCATTAATGAGATTAATGAAAGAAAATAAACCTAAAAGATGTTGTGGAATCGAAATTCAAAAATCAGGTAGCTCTAGTTGTTGCTATGCATAGCGGTGTTCCTTGTAGAACATCCAGCACCTTATTCGATAAGGAAAGAACCGACGATCCCTTCACCGGGAGTGACCTCTTTAGCAATAACTAGCAGATGCTACAACCTTCGGTTTGTCTTTTGATTGCTTTTCTAGTTCTTGCTTTGCATAGTGGTATTGTGAATATCCTGCACCTCATTCGACGAGGAAAGAGCCGAGATCCCTTCACCGGGAGTGACCTCTTTAGCAAAACTAGCAAAAGCCTCAAAAGAACTCCATTTTTTAAAACCATTTGATTCCGCAACGAGATCAAGTTCAAAGCGTTAAAGGTTTTCTTAAAAACCATCCGCAACCCTCCATCATTTTAGAAAGTAGAGTACTTAGTATTCGTGCTGTGTTTGTTGACCATAGTCAAGGCACAGTGTACGGTAGCTAAGTGATGTCTTCCTACACCGCATATGATGCGATTAGTTAGGACAGTCATGTGGCTTTGTTGACCTTAGCCAAGGGTCATGTGGGTGGGTCTAATTAATCATGAAATGACGGGTAGAACTTGACTAGTGCTTATGATTTGTTGACCTTAGCCAAGGTCATAGGTGTTAGGGGTAAAAATCTTTATCGGGAGTTTCAAGTGTTGAAATTTGCAATGAGATTGCATACCTTCTATATGATAGTTGGATCCTGATACCCACTGCGAGTAATTATTGTTAGTGTATATGCCCTAGAGGCCATTACTGTATCATACTAGTTTGTATATTACTTAATGGATGCTTGGGATATTCACCTTGTATATACAATCTTGCTCAAAATAGTAGTATGCTACTTGGTTTGTCTCTACTTCAATGTGTACTTGTGTTTATTTTACTATATCACTTATACGCATTAGTGGAGCCCTTAGGATCTTTGCTTGATTACCAGCGTTGTGATGGCAGTCACACTAGTGGGGGCTGGGTAATCTATAAGCACATCCTTATACAGGTCCCTAGTCGCAGGACTATCGAGATAGGGCATCGATACTCCGGAGTAGACTAGCGTATGCGCTTCTCATCCCAGTGTGGGAGATGGTCTATCCCACAGCCATCAGTACGTCGTACTGGAGATAGTATACGGGTGCTCGTTGGGTTACGAGTACACTGGACATGACTCGTCGGGAACTGACAGGTTGGTATTATACCTATCGTCAGTCATCAGTTCCCAGGTGACATGAGTACAGCTTAGTCCGCTGACTTGACACTGGCACTTCGCCTCGAGTGTGTTCCCACTGCACTTTGATCACTACCCTACCACGGCTCAAAGGAGTCGTGCAAACAGGTGGTGGTTGGGTGCAGTCCCGAAGCACTTGGAGGCAGTGACGGTTAGACAGGATTCGTCTCTCCCGGTATTGGGGGTTGACATCGCGCTGTGTCTAGGAGAGCCATTACACAAGTAGTCCCTGGCCAGGGCAAACGAGATATACTGGTAGGTTTCCAGTGTTATCTCAGGGTGTTTTGGGCTTCGCTCCGGCACGACTTGTACCGCTATTGGGGGACTGACGTTTACCGCCCCCTAGGCCCGCCATGCGATGTATCAGACGAACAGACCGGACTGTACGGAGACTGTCACATTCAGACTCAGTAGGAGTACAGATGGGGTTTCACCTCGTCAGCCTTCTTGTCGACATCTACCTGGGGACCGTTACGCACAGCTAGTGCCGCTTGCGGTCTGTGGTTAAACCCACTGCCAGCGTAGTGTCGAGTTTTTAGAGTCCCACACAGAGGGTATTCGCCTATGGGCAAAACAGAGTAGAGGTCGCATGGTTTTGCGACAGGGTTCGTTCTCATCCGCGCACTTGTGCACGTTTGGAGTCCGGACAGATTTTACCAGCGGGCTCTGGTTTGAGCCGGATACTGGTATAGTATTTGGGGTTGCTTTTATCTCTCAGTATTCATGTTCCTCGGAACAAGAATGCAGGTGTGTATGCACAGTTATTTGAGGAGGAGGAAGATGATTTCCATTAGGGTTTCGGAACGGGTGCGTATGCACAGTTGACAGTCGTCTTTTTCCAAACCCTAATGGATTTGTATTATATCATTTAATAATATATAATAAAATGAAATTGTGTCATGGTTAGTTTTTGTTGACTTGTTGACCATGGTTGACTTGTTGACCATGGTTGAACATTTGACTACCATCATTACAAATGCAAGATGCCTTTTCATTCTTGCTTTATTCATTTAATGCTTGTAATGATATTAGTCATTCTAAACTATCCATCAAACCTTTTTCATTTTGATTATTGTTATTATTTGATTTTCCTTTTTCTTTTGTTATGGTTGCAAAAGGAAAAGAGAGGATTATTCTATCATTCTCACTCTCTCTCTTCACTTCATCTTCTTCTTCCTCTAGTCAAGAGAAACCTTCTCATGAGTTGAGAATCCTTCTCTTGAAAAACAAAAGCAAACCCTAGACACTCTCTACTCACTCTAGGATCAAGGGTCTAGCAAGCCGGCGATTCTAGTTCACTCCAAGTACGAGAAAGAGCCCAAAGGTCGAGCCTTCGAGGTGGATCCATCTTCGACGGGAGAAGGCGACAAAGGAGAACCATCAACCTCTACAAAGTTTGAAGACGAAGGAGTTCAAGTCTAGGTATAACCATCTTCATCCGAGTAGCTAAACTTCTTTAGCTAGGTTGCTAGTTTTAGTTTAGGTAACGATCCCGACCTTGCATAGTCCATGTTGCCTCTTGCACTAAAAATTTGATTTTTATACCGTTTCCGCCTCCCCGTAAGAACCGGGGGTCGCAACGTGGACTTACAGTGGTATCAGAGACTAACTAAACTTAAACTAGCTTGGTAGTGAAGTGTAACGAAGTTCGGAACCGTAAAAAAACCCAAAAACCGTATTTTTCAAAACCTGAGTTTCTGTTGAAATTTTTTGGGCTCAAAATGAAAAAATTTATATTTGTAAAATCATCTCAGGGTTTTCTAAAAACACCCATGAAAAACGATCCAGTGTTGAGCTCAAAGCGCCGCGCATCCGCGGCACGAGGTAGGCTCGTGCCGCGGAACCGCCGCGCTTTGTCGTCTTCTGCGCGTCGTTTTTCGTGCAGTGTCTGTAGGTGTTGGTTTTGGGATTTTTGAGATATATTATATGTGCCCAGATTTTCCAGAAAAGAAATTTCCTTTTGGGGTCCTATAATTCCGTATTTTTCCGAACTTCACTGCACTTTGACTATGATGGTTATATCTGTAATGTTTGCATGTATTGAACGTCGGCTAATCGCTATAAGACGATTAGTCGGGGTTATACATGATCTGTAATGTGCTGGAATGTGTATATGAATGTGTTGGACTGTCGCGGGTGAATAGCCGGGGTGGATGTGAGATGAGCTTTTGTTTTTCTTTCATTCATTGTAAATGTAAATTGATGTAATAATATTATTTGTTTGGCCGCACAACCGGGTCGGGGTTGTAGCCGTCATTGTATAATTCTTTTTACTGTTTTTGCTCCTAGGATAGACCCATGGAGGGGTGCACGAACTACCGGGTATGCCGAAGTGTCGAGTGGCCTACTCATGGAGATGAGGGAGGTTGCTACGCTTCGGGTACTTGGCGGGTAGTTTGCCGCACCCGTAGGGGTCTTGGGTGGGGTATTTGGCTATTCACCGCGACCGTGTTATCTGTTTTTTGTTACAGGCTCGTACAAATTACAGATTACTAGTATATCCAATGTATTTATCTGTGATCTGAAATGTTTATCATTGCTTTCTATTTAGGCGTTGCTTATGTTTTACAGACGCGCTAGCCCAGCCCCCGCTCTGTCGTTAGTTAAGTAACCTAACGGGTAATGACGGGGCCCAGTGGCGAATGCGAATGGCATAAGCGTACGTCATATTTTGGTTGTTTTCTGCAATGGTAGGATTTAAATGATGGGACGCATTAAAAGTACTAATGCAAGAATATCACGCATTAAAAGAACTAATGCAAGATAATAAACCAAGTTAAAGTCGTTGGAACACTTTCGAAAAACCACTCGGTTCTTTTCAAAACTAACTTTTAAAATGCGGAGCTTGAGCCACTCCATTTAAAAGCTATCTCGTTCCATCGACCAAATCAAGTTCACTACGTTCACGGTTTTGCCAAAACCATTCGTAGCCCTCCGTCGTTTCGTATGAATATTCAAATAGTATTCAAGCTGTGTTTGTTGACCTTCGTCAAGGCATAGTGATTGGTAGCTGTTAAGTATTCATATGTAGCATAGATAGATGCGTTGGTTTGGGACACTCACATTACCTTGTTGACCTTCGTCAAGGGTATATGCGGGTGGATTCAAATTAACCTGGATAATGACGGGCAGAACTTGACATGTGACTTATGATTTGTTGACCTTCGTCAAGGTCATAAGAGCATGGGGCAAAAATCCACATCGGGAGTTTCATAAGTACTGAAACTTGCTAGATTTGCATACCATTTGGAGTGTGGTGATTCTGGTAGGATTCCTTCAGTTTCGTCACGCGATGATATTTGGATCCCGATCCTACTGTGAGTATATGCTACTCCTCGGGAAATTTCTCACTCAACGATCAATGCTATAAACCTAGTAGGTGCCTAGAAAGGTGTTAGCGGGGCTACGCCCCCAGGGAAAAGAGGTTTTTTAATTAAGGAACTTCGCGAAAGCGTTGGAAAACCTCCCTCGAAGTACCGACACCAGCCTGGCCGAACGGTTAAGCAAGTATTGTACGGTGGGATTGATCCTGACTAATTCTTCCTTTATGGTTTGAGGAGGGATTCGAGAAACAGTGGGAGCCATCCTGTTTAGACAAATTAAAAACCACTCTAAACTTGCAAGAGCATCATGCTGAGTGTTTCTTCTTCTCTCTCCTAATTGCAGCGACCAATCAACATGACTGGACTTAAGTTACTCCTAGATAAAAACAAGCTGACAGGGCCAAACTACAAAGATTGGCTCAGGAATGTCAAGATAGCAATCACTTATGACAAGCTGGGGTATCTTCTTACCACCAAAGCTCCCCCTGTCCCTGGTCCAACTTCCAGCGTCGCGGATAAGGAAATCCGCAAGACTTGGGAGATTGATAGCGCGAAGGCCAAGTGCCTCCTGCTTGCCTCGATGGACAACGAACATCAGAGGAGGCATGAGAATATGGACATGGAGTCCATATTGCTTCATACAAAAGAACTGTATGGAGAGCAATCACGTATCGCAAGATACGAAGCGTCGAAAAAGTTGTTTTCGACAAGAATGGCAGTCGGATCATCAGTAGCCGAGCACGTGCTAAAGATGATCGGCTACATTGAGGAGCTCGCTGACCTAGGGATCACATTGGAGAGTGAGCTATATACGGATATAGTTCTCCAGTCCCTTCCTTCCACTTACGCCCAGTTTATAATGAATTTCAACCTACAAGAAAAGGAGGTTGAACTTTCAGAGCTCCTCAACCTGCTGAGGAGCGCAGAGGGCACCCTACAGAAAGGTAGGGAAACATCCACTTTGTTTGTAGGAGGATCATCTTCTTCTAGGTCCAAGGCGAAAGCCAAGGGAAAGAAGAAGAAAGCCCCCGCCAAACCAAGGGGCGGTGTTAGTAAAGTGGATACGAAGGGAAAAGGAAAAGCAACAAAGATAGCGGGGAAGCTTGTGGATAAGGAAGAATGCTTCTTTTGTCATAAGAAAGGACACTGGAAGAATGATTGCAGGGTCTGGAAGGCCAGAACACAGGAATTGAAGCAGGTTGCAGCTTCAGCTTCAGGTGTGTATGTTATTGAAAACTGTCTTTCTATAAACTCTACTTCCTGGATATTGGATACCGGATCAGGATCTCATATCTGTAATTCTTTGCAGGCATTGAGAAACCGTAGGGTTTTGAAGGCAGGTGACATGACCCTCAGAGTTGCGAACGGAGCTAGCATGGATGCTAAAGCCGTGGGGGACTATCACCTGGGAATGTCAGATGGACATGTTTTGGTTTTGCGTAATTGCTTTTTTGTACCCAACGCAACTTGTAATATCATTTCTGTATCTTTAGTTTCTAAAGAAGGTTATGAATTTGCGTTTGTAAGTAATGTTGTAATCATTCACCTTAATCAAGTTCTGATTGGGTCAGGTACATTGAGTAATGGTATATACGTATTGAACCAACCACAGATTTTCAATGTCCAGAATACACACAAAAGAAAGTCTCCAGAAATAAACCAGACTTTCTTATGGCATTGTAGATTGGGTCACATCAATGAGAGAAGGTTGACGAAGTTACATACAGAAGGGTATTTGAATGCGTTCGAATATCAGTCGTATGCCACTTGTCAATCCTGTCTCAAGGGAAAGATGACAAAAACTCCATTTACTGGACATGGAGAAAGAGCGAGCGAGCTCTTGGGACTCGTACACAGTGACGTGTGCGGTCCAATGTCTACACATGCCCGAAGCGGACATTCTTACTTCATTACTTTTACGGATGACTTCTCAAGGTACGGTTATGTTTTCTTAATGAAACATAAGTCCGAGGCTTTTGAAAAATTCCAGGAGTATAAGAATGAAGTAGAGAAACAGACCGGCAAAAGTATTAAGATTCTAAGATCGGATCGAGGTGGAGAATACTTAAGTGCCGAATTCCTGAATTACTTAAAAGAGAATGGTATTCTCTCTCAGCTTACTCCTCCATACACTCCGCAACATAACGGTGTATCGGAGAGACGGAACCGAACCCTATTGGATATGGTTCGGTCCATGATGAGTAACGCTGAGTTACCGCGATCATTCTGGGGATATGCAATAGAAGCAGCTGCGTATCTCTTGAACAAGGCTCCCACCAAGACTGTGCCTACCACCCCTTATGAGATGTGGACTGGGAAGAAACCCTGTCTCAAGTATCTCAAAGTATGGGGATGTCCAGCTTTTGTAAAAAGGCAGCATGCGGACAAGCTTGAGGCACGTTCAGTACAGTGTAAGTTTGTGGGATACCCATGGAACTCCAGGGGGTATCTTTTCTATTCGGCTGAGGAACAAAAGGTTTTTGTTTCTCAGCATGCCCGCTTCTTGGAAACTGAGTTTTTGGAAACCCAGATAAGTGGGAGCACAATAGAACTGGAAGAAGTTCCAGAACCACAAACTGTTACTGAAAGTTTGGTGGAACCAGAGGGTTCAACAGAACAGGACATTCCTACGCCGCTCCGCAGAAGTAGTAGGCAGTCTCATCCGCCCGAGAGATACTACGGTTTTCTCATAGACGGGGATAGAGAGGATTGCATCATAGATTATGATGAACCTACTAGCTTCCAGCAGGCCGTTCAGAGCGTTGACTCAGTGAAATGGCTGGATGCAATGCGGACCGAAATGGAGTCCATGTACACCAACAAGGTATGGACGTTGGACATTGCTCCAGACGGGGTAAAACCCGTAGGATGCAAGTGGATCTTCAAAAGGAAGATTGGTGTAGATGGACAGGTTGAGACCTATAAAGCTAGGCTGGTAGCAAAGGGTTTCCGTCAAAGACCTGGCTTGGACTATGACGAAACCTTTTCTCCAGTAGCCATGCTGAAATCCATTCGGATCCTTCTTGCCATCGCTGCCTTCCACGATTATGAGATCTGGCAAATGGACGTAAAGATAGCTTTTCTAAATGGAAATTTAGAGGAGTGTTTCTATATGGACCAGCCAGAGGGCTTCATTCAGAGTGGGAGCAGCGGAAAGGTGTGCAAGTTGCTTAAGTCCATCTATGGACTAAAGCAGGCATCGCGGAGTTGGAACATCTGCTTTGATGAGACGGTCAAAGAATTTGGCTTTATCAAAAATCCAGATGAACCATGCATCTATAGTAGATTTGTAGCGAGAACTGTAGTATTCCTCGTTTTATACGTGGATGACATTCTCTTAATAGGAAATGACATTCCTATGCTACAATCTGTCAAGGGGTTCTTGTCACAAAGGTTCTCCATGAAAGACCTGGGTGATGCCTCATACATCCTGGGGATCCGGATCCATCGTGATAGATCCAAGAGGATATTGGGACTTTCTCAGTCCAGGTACATCGACACCATAGTGAAGAGATTCAGTATGGAAGATTCCAAGCGCGGTAACCTACCGGCTTGTCACGGGATCACCCTCTCTAAAGAGATGTCTCCCAAGACTGATTTGGAGAGGGATCGCATGTCTATTATACCCTACGCTTCTGCGGTAGGCTCTATAATGTATGCGATGTTATGTACCAGACCGGATGTAGCTTATGCACTGAGTGTGGTAAGCCGGTATCAGTCAAACCCTGGGGAGAAACACTGGATAGCGGTAAAGAACATTCTCAAGTACCTGAGAAGGACTAAGGAGATGTTCTTGGTGTATGGCGGAAAAGACCTCCAGATCGAGGCTTTTGCTGACTCCAGCTTCCAGAGTGACAAGGATGATTCCAAGTCCATGTCGGGCTTTGTCTTTACCCTCAATGGAGGGGCGGTGTGTTGGAAGAGTTCCAAACAAGAAACCGTTGCAGACTCGACGATGGAAGCGGAATACATCGCTGCATCTGATGCCGCAAAAGAAGCTGTCTGGATGAGGAAGTTCTTGAAAGAACTTCAGGTGGTTCCGTCCATTGTTGATCCAATACCTCTGTATTGCGACAACAATGGGGCTATAGCTTTAGCGAAGGAACCCAGGTCCCATCAGAGATCCAGGCACATCTTGAGGCGGTATCACCTGATCAGGGAGATCGTGGATCGCAAGGAGATCGAGGTTCGGAGAGTTGCTTCAGAAGACAACACTGCAGATCCATTCACCAAGGCGCTACCCCAGACTCAGTTCGAGCGGCTGATCGAGATGATAGGTCTTCGATACGCCAGTACATGGCCTTAGTGCAAGTGGGAGATTGTTAGTGTATATGCCCTAGAGGCCATTACTGTATCATACTAGTTTGTATATTACTTAATGGATGCTTGGGATATTCACCTTGTATATACAATCTTGCTCAAAATAGTAGTATGCTACTTGGTTTGTCTCTACTTCAATGTGTACTTGTGTTTATTTTACTATATCACTTATACGCATTAGTGGAGCCCTTAGGATCTTTGCTTGATTACCAGCGTTGTGATGGCAGTCACACTAGTGGGGGCTGGGTAATCTATAAGCACATCCTTATACAGGTCCCTAGTCGCAGGACTATCGAGATAGGGCATCGATACTCCGGAGTAGACTAGCGTATGCGCTTCTCATCCCAGTGTGGGAGATGGTCTGTCCCACAGCCATCAGTACGTCGTACTGGAGATAGTATACGGGTGCTCGTTGGGTTACGAGTACACTGGACAGGACTCGTCGGGAACTGACAGGTTGGTATTATACCTATCGTCAGTCATCAGTTCCCAGGTGACATGAGTACAGCTTAGTCCGCTGACTTGACACTGGCACTTCGCCTCGAGTGTGTTCCCACTGCACTTTGATCACTACCCTACCACGGCTCAAAGGAGTCGTGCAAACAGGTGGTGGTTGGGTGCAGTCCCGAAGCACTTGGAGGCAGTGACGGTTAGACAGGATTCGTCTCTCCCGGTATTGGGGGTTGACATCGCGCTGTGTCTAGGAGAGCCATTACACAAGTAGTCCCTGGCCAGGGCAAACGAGATATACTGGTAGGTTTCCAGTGTTATCTCAGGGTGTTTTGGGCTTCGCTCCGGCACGACTTGTACCGCTATTGGGGGACTGACGTTTACCGCCCCCTAGGCCCGCCATGCGATGTATCAGACGAACAGACCGGACTGTACGGAGACTGTCACATTCAGACTCAGTAGGAGTACAGATGGGGTTTCACCTCGTCAGCCTTCTTGTCGACATCTACCTGGGGACCGTTACGCACAGCTAGTGCCGCTTGCGGTCTGTGGTTAAACCCACTGCCAGCGTAGTGTCGAGTCTTTAGAGTCCCACACAGAGGGTATTCGCCTATGGGCAAAACAGAGTAGAGGTCGCATGGTTTTGCGACAGGGTTCGTTCTCATCCGCGCACTTGTGCACGTTTGGAGTCCGGACAGATTTTACCAGCGGGCTCTGGTTTGAGCCGGATACTGGTATAGTATTTGGGGTTGCTTTTATCTCTCAGTATTCATGTTCCTCGGAACAAGAATGCAGGTGTGTATGCACAGTTATTTGAGGAGGAGGAAGATGATTTCCATTAGGGTTTCGGAACGGGTGCGTATGCACAGTTGACAGTCGTCTTTTTCCAAACCCTAATGGATTTGTATTATATCATTTAATAATATATAATAAAATGAAATTGTGTCATAGTTAGTTTTTGTTGACTTGTTGACCATGGTTGACTTGTTGACCATGGTTGAACATTTGACTACCATCATTACAAATGCAAGATGCCTTTTCATTCTTGCTTTATTCATTTAATGCTTGTAATGATATTAGTCATTCTAAACTATCCATCAAACCTTTTTCATTTTGATTATTGTTATTATTTGATTTTCCTTTTTCTTTTGTTATGGTTGCAAAAGGAAAAGAGAGGATTATTCTATCATTCTCACTCTCTCTCTTCACTTCATCTTCTTCTTCCTCTAGTCAAGAGAAACCTTCTCATGAGTTGAGAATCCTTCTCTTGAAAAACAAAAGCAAACCCTAGACACTCTCTACTCACTCTAGGATCAAGGGTCTAGCAAGCCGGCGATTCTAGTTCACTCCAAGTACGAGAAAGAGCCCAAAGGTCAAGCCTTCGAGGTGGATCCATCTTCGACGGGAGAAGGCGACAAAGGAGAACCATCAACCTCTACAAAGTTTGAAGACGAAGGAGTTCAAGTCTAGGTATAACCATCTTCATCCGAGTAGCTAAACTTCTTTAGCTAGGTTGCTAGTTTTAGTTTAGGTAACGATCCCGACCTTGCATAGTCCATGTTGCCTCTTGCACTAAAAATTTGATTTTTATACCGTTTCCGCCTCCCCGTAAGAACCGGGGGTCGCAACGTGGACTTACAATTATTACTCCTGGGAGAGTTTTGCACTTTACAATTAGCCGATCAAGTAGGTGTCTAGAAAGGTGTCAACGGGGTTATGCCTCTGGGAAAACGGGGTTTATTGTAATTAGGTCCGTGCGAAAGCACGGGAAACCTCCCTCAAAGTACCGACACTGGCCTGGCTGAAAGATTGTGAACTTGTAGAGTGTAATTAATCCCGGCTAGTCTTTCCTTTTAGGGTTTGAAGGAAGATTTGATAAAAACAGTGGGAGCCATCCTGATTAGATAAAATAAATAACCAATCTAATCTTGCAAGAGCGCACGCAGAGTGTTTTCTTTTCTCTCTCTCCAGGTAGCGACCATATCACGCCTTAATCAAGATAATAATATGGATGTATTGACCGAACCCGCTTGTTATACTGAGCTAGGGAACGTTGGTCCTGCTCCAACTTATAATTGTTATAAGACAGAGCAGGAAATAGGGGGATACCAAGATTCCCATGCCTCCCAAACGAAGAAAGTGCATATGATGCATCTTCTTTGGGTGTGTTCGTTACACAGAACTATTTCTCAGTATCCTCTGCGTCCTGGGTATCTGATACCGGATTAGGATCCCAGATATGTAATCAGTTACATAGGGCTACAGAAAGCTAGAGAACTGAGAACGGGTAATAAGTTTCATGAGACAGAAAATGGTGCAAGTGTTGCAGCCAAGTCTGTTGGTCATTGTCACCCTATATTACCAATATATTGATTCTGAACAAACGCTATTAGATACTGAACCTGATATACAAAATCATATCAATCTCTTTATTTACTAAAGAAGTATACAATTTTGTATTGTTGGATAATGTTTTGAACATTTCCTATATCAAAAGTTGATCGGTTCAGGCACGTTATCTAAAAGCATTGACGTTCTAAATCAAACTACAGTTCTTAGTATACAGAACACACACAAGAGGAAGAGTTCAGAAATGAACGAATCCTTCTTTAGGTATTGTAGACTAGGTCATATCAATTTGACCTGACTAGCTTAAGTTACATTTTAGATGCATATTTAAATCAGTTTGAATTTACATCTTGTGGAACTTGTCAGTCATGTCTCAAATATTAGATGACCATAGCTCTGTTTATTGGAAACAGAGAAAGAGTTAGTAAACTCTTGGGACTGATACATGATGATGTATGTAAGGTCCCCTATCTATACATGCCAAGACCGGTTCTTTGTACTTCATTACATTCTATGATGATCTCTCAAGATTCAGTCACATGTTCCTGCTGAAACATAAGTCCGAAGCTTTTGAGATATTCACAGAATATAAGTTAGAAGTAAAGAACCAAAATTACGAGTATAAGTATTATGTCCTATGATGAGATCATGGAGGAGAATACTTGTGCATAGAATTCCTGGACTATTCTAAAGGAGAATGAGATTCTCTCTCGGTGTTACTCCTCTGAATATACCACAGCACAAAGGTGTATCGGGGCGGAGCAATCGCACCATATTAGATATAGTGTGCTCTATGATGAGTACTGCCGAGTTACCTATTTCCTTTTGGAGGTTATGCACTTAAGAAGCTGCATACCTATTGAATTAGGTTCGAATCAAATCAGTGCCTACCACTCCATATAAGATATGGTATGGGAAGAGCCTATCTCTTAAGTAAGTTAAGATTTGGGATTGTCCGGCCTATGTCAAAAGCAAAATGCGGACAAGATCGAAGCAAGGTCAGTTCTGTAGAACTGGAAAAGTTCCAGCTATACAAACTACAGCTAATGATTTGACAGAACCAAAGGATTCAATAGTCCCCGACGAACCTCAGCCTCTCCGCCGATCTAGCAGGGTTCCTCATCCGCCCGAGAGATACTTTGGTTTCTCGATGACAGTGGGAGCGAGGAATGCATCATGAGATGATGACCCAACTAGTTTTGAGCAGGCCATCAAGAGTAGGGACTCTGTAAGAATGGCTGGATGCTTAGCGATTTGAAATGGAATACATGTACACCAACAAAGTATGGACTTTGGTTGCTATATCTGAAGGGTTAAATCCCCATCAGGAGCAAGTATATCTTGAGAAGATTACTTGGTGTAGATGGAAAAGTTGAGACTTTCAAAGCTAGTCTTGTTAAAGGTTTTCGTCATCGACCAGGCGTGGATAATGATGAAACCTTTTCCAGGGACGATGCTTAAGTCCATCCATATCCTACTTGCCATTGCTACATACCATGACTACGATATCTGGTGGTTGGGTGCCATGACTACTTTTCTAAATAATAATTTAGAAGAGAACTTCTATAAGAACACAGCCAGAGGGCTTCGTAAACAGTGGGAGCAGCGGAAACATGTGCAAGTTGCTTTACAAGATAAAGCAGGCATCGCGGAGTTGGAACGTCTGTTTTGATGTGGTAGTCAAAGTGTTTGACTCCATCAAAATGGTAGATGAACCTTGTATATACAAATCGGTAGTAGAGAGTAAGGTGATTATCCTTGTATTGCACGTGGACAACATACTCTTGATAGGAAAAGAGTTTCCTATACTATGAACGGTCAATCTTCTCTTATCACAAGGATTCTCTAAATAGGATAAAGATGATACCTCATAAATCCTGGGATTTAGATCAATGAGATAGATCTAAATGGATATTAGGATTCTCACTAGGTTTAGTGAGATGGTATCAATCGATCCTGGGGAGAATCACTGGAAAGGTTCCAGGGTGATAAAGACGACTGAATACCAGTCGCAGGCAATGTCTTTACCCTCAGTGGAGGGACGGTATGTTGGAAGAGTTCCAAGCTATATACCGTGGCAAACTGGACGATAAAGGCTGGTAACATCGCTATCAAAGATACTACCAAAGAGGCAGTTTGGGTGTATATTAGTTCATGAGATGAACTAGGTTCCTACCATTGTGTGACAATGGAGGTGTGGCTTTGGCCCAGGAACCCTAGTCCCATCAGTGACCCAGACATATTCTGAGGCAGCATCACCTGATCATGGAGATAGTTGATCTCCAGGGTGATCGAGGTTAGGAGAGTAGACTCAGAGGACAACACGGTGGATCCACTCACAAAGGCTTTTTCCCGGAGAGAGACTTTTATGGGATGGTTGAGTATTAGATACTGCAACCACTGCTACAGATGGCCCTAGTGCAAGTGGGAGATTATTAGTTATATGTATGCCCTAGAGGCCATTACTGTATATAGGATGTATATTATAGTGGATGCTGGGACATATATAGGTATGACTTTCTTGCTCGACATGATAGTACGCTATCTGGTTACTCTTTATCTTAACATGTATACTTGCAGTCTCTCTATTACATGTTGATAAAGGCCTTAGGATGTGTGCTTGACTTCCAGGACTATGATGTAGATCATACTAGTGGGGCCTGGGTAGTCCATGAGTACATCCTTCAATGTTCCTAGTCGTGGGAATATCGAGACGGGGCATCGATATTCCAGAGTAGACTAGCGTATATCTTCTCGACGCATGTGATGGGCGATGGATGACCCCATATCCATTGGTGTTTGACATCAGAGATGGTATGCGGGTGCTCGGTGATGACTGGGTATACTGAACGGATTCGCCGAGAACTCCCAGATGGTATTATACCTCACGTCAGATGGCAGTTCTCTGGTGACACTGGTACAGCTTAGTCTGTTGACCCGAGATCGTCATAGAGTCTTGTGTGTCTCCCACTGTACTTTGATTTCCACCCTACCACGGCTCTACTGAGTCGTGCAAACAGGTGGATTTTGGGTACAGTCCTGATTCACATGGAGGCAATGAGTGATAGGAGGGGATTCGTTTCTCCCGGTATTGGGGGTTGATGTTGCGCTATGCTCGACTGGCCATAACTTGAAATCCCCGGCCACGGTTGCAGTGATTTACTGGTAAGAGTTATCAGTAGTTTCATGCTTGTTATGGACCTTACATCGGCATGACTTATCAAGCTACTGGGGTCTGACGTTTACCACCCCTAGGCGAGATATGCGACATATCAGACGAACAGACCGGACTGTACGGTAAGTGTTGCTGGTTGGATTCACAGGAGTGTGAGCGGGCTTGCTCGTTGATCTTCTGATCGCTCAATACCCGGGTGGCCATTACGTTTAGCAGACCGCTTGCGGCTTGTGGGTGTTTGATATGATCATCACCTGCTGCCGGCGTATTGACGAGTCTTTAGAGTCCTACACAGAGGTTTCCTGGCTCAAGCGAAACGAAATAGGAGCGCATATGAGATATGTGCGGGACCGAGAATAATACCAGTATGTGATACTATATTCAATTCTCGTGATTTGTTTTATTGGACGGTTATATGAGATATAGCCGGGTTACCGAATCAAGTGTTGATTCGATACATTGATACACTTGATATTAGTCGGTTATATGCGATATGACCGGATCATTAAATCAAGTATCGATTTAATGATTTAATGTATAATTATATATTTGATATATTACTTTACATTAACTAGTATTGGTTCACTTAAGATTTGTTTTCTCACTACTTTGTGCATAAGTGTATATATGATATATATTTGTGTACATATGTTTGTATCATGTTTGATGATATATACAAGTTGTGTGTATGAGAATTATATCAAGATTAAGTTTAAGATTAGGGTATTGTTTTATCAAGAGAATTAACAAAAGAAATGAACTTGGTCAAAGTTGTCAAGCTTGAAGAAGCTTGGAGAAACCTTGACAAAGTCCACTCTTTTGTCATTTCTTTTGATAATTCTTTAACCTAACCTTTAACCTAATACCTTGGTCAATTCTCTACATGAGTTAAGAATGAGGGCTTAACTCAACCATGGTGCCATAATTAAAAGGATAAGTTTCATTTTTATTTGAAAATCATTTTTCTTTCTTCTTCTTCATCTTCATCAAGCTTCATGAAAGCTTGCTAGCTCCAATAGTGCCATGAGAAAAAGAGTGAGAAATCCAATTCTAAAGTGAACCCACTTCCTATTTTTTCATTCTCTACTACTTGCCATGTAGTATAGGGTGTTCTCTTCACAAAGTTTTTGACCAAGTGAAGGAATAGCTTGAGTTTGAGTCGCTTCGACGTAGATCATCTTCGGCATCGAAGTCAATGACCTAGCCCAATCATTTCTCCGACGAAACCAACGCTAGAGTCCAGGATCCCGATGGTCGCAGTGGAGGGACGTCATCACGGAGCTAAAGAGGTGGAGGACCGGATCTACAAAGGTTGTAGTCACTTTCACTTGTAGTTAAACTGTTAACTTGCTTTGTATCGCCTTACCTCTAGTAACGATCTAGCATTAGGGTTCTTTGGAACATGGAAATATTTGATTTTGGCATGGTTGATCAGTTGTAGAACCTCATGAGTGTGCCGAGGAACCCTACAAACGTGATTGCACTCACATGATGTGAATAGCCAGGATTGGATAAGGGTTGAGCTGGAAGTTTCCCTTTCTCTCTTGCACTCATTTCGGCTTTTAATCGTGCAATTTCTTCTTCCATCGATTTAATACTCTCGCTTTGGGACGCAGAGTTTTTCTCAATTTTATCGATAGAAGACTTCATTTCAGCCGAAACTTGCATGATATTTGTTAAGACCAAATTCATGTATTGTGAAAATGAAGAGGATTCATCAGTCCCGGTCAACTGTAAAGGACTAGACAGTGCTGGTGTGTTGACCGGATTTTGAAAGTTATGTGTTTGGAAGGGGTGCTGACTCAATTGAAGTTGTGGGTGTTGTTGTGTTGGAGGGACCCTTTGGAAATTGTTTTGGGTTGGAACCGTGTTTTGAGATTGTGATTGGTTCCAAGCAAAATTTGGGTGATTCCTCCAACCCTGATTATATGTAGAAGAAAATGGATCGTTCCTAGGTCGTTGTTGGAAAGCAGAATTGATATGGTCATGACCTTGAAACAGAGAATTTCGTGGATATTCTTCCGTCAAATGAGAAGGATCAGAACAACAGCCACATATAGTTTTGGAGAGTGATATTTGACTTAGGGCGGCTAAAAATTTGTTTTCCATAGTCTCGAGTTTCTTTTGCATAGCTGAAATGTCAGCTCTAACTCCTATGGAAATATTATTGCCATCCCTAGACGATTGACTCACACCCTCCCACTGTAAAGATTTTTCAGCAAAATCTTCTAGAAATTTCCAGGCTTCCCCATCATCTTTAGTCATGAAGTTGCCTTGACACATGGATTCAAGAGTCTGTCTTGTGTTAGGATTAATGCCCTTATAAATGATTCGGCATAGTTCCCATCTCGGGATGCCGTGATGTGGACATTGGACTAACAGATCCTTGAAGCGTTCAAGACATTTTGAAAATGGTTCATTTGGAAGCTGGGTGAATTGATTGATTTCGCTACGGACTCGAGCTGTCTTATGATGTGGGTAGAATTTCTTTAGGAATGCTTGTACGAATTCTTCCCAGTTTGTGATGGAATGTGCGATGGTGTTATACAGCCACTTCTCGGCTCTATCGCACAAGGTGAATGGGAGAAGACGTAGACACAAAGCATCCATAGAAAGCTGTGAGGTACCCATCATTGCGTATACATTTTCAAATTTGGTGATAAATGCATATGCGTCTTCAGACTCGAGACCGTGAAATTTTGGTAGAAGGTTGATGTATTGGGGTTTTATTTGAAAATTTTCCCCGTTGGCTGGTGGAATGGAAAGACAGGTGGAAAGGGGACCTCGTATAGGGTAGCATCTCTCTTGGAGAGAGATGCGTGGTGGATTCTGCGCACCAACGGACGGCGGCAGATTGGTGGAAAAGAAGTTCGATGGAAACAGATCCATCGATGTGGGTGTCGTGGTGGGTAAAGAAAGGGTAAATGTAGAAATACCGACTTTTGGGTCGATCAAGGGAAACGCGGACTTAACGGGCACTAGAATCCCGTGTCCAGCCTATCTTGAACTAAAAAGGGTTAGTACAAGTGGCAGCGTGAATTTATAATTAGGGGAAATGATATGAATACGGTGTTTGTTTTGAAAATTGATACGGATTTTTAAAAAAAAAATGATGCAAATCACAAAATGCAACACACAAAACCCTAATTCTAGGGTCACCTAGGTCAAAACTCTAGACCGCTCCTAACTGCCAAAAGACAAGTCGCAGGATAAATCCTCCACTGCCTCTTGTTAGTTATGTATATGCCCTAGAGGCCATTGTTGTACATATGATGTATATTATGATGAATGCTTGGATATATACAGAGAGGACTTTCTTGCTCGTCATGATAGTATGCTATTTGGTTTCACTTTATCTTAACAAGTTGACTTGTATTGGTTTACTGTCTTTCTCTCACATGTTGATAAAGCCCTTAGGATCTGTACTCGACTACTGGGATTATGATGAGATCATACTAGTGGGGCCATGGTAGTCGATGAGTACATCCTATAAATGTTCCTAGTCGAGGGTATATCGAGACAGGGCATCGATACACCAGAGTAGACTAGCGTATACGCATCTTGACCCATATGATGGGCGATGGATGATCCCATATCCATCGGTGTTTGACATCAAGGATGGTGTACAGGTGCTCAGTGGAGACTGGGTACATGGACGGACTCGCCGAGAACTCCCAGATGGTGATATACCACACGTCAGATGGCAGTTCTCCGGTGACACTTATACAGGGTAGTCTGTAGACCTGAGATCGTCATAGAGTCTTGTATGATTCCCATTGTGCTTTGATTTCCACCTTACCACGTCCAAGAGGGCGTGCAAAACAGTGGCTTTTGGGTACAGTCCCGAATCACATGGAGGCAATGAGCGATAGGAGGGGATTCGTCTCTCCCGGTATAGGGAGTTGATGTTGTGCAGTGTTCGATTGGTTATAACTGGAAGTCCCTGGCCAGGGCTGATATAGAGATATACTGGTAAGTGTTACGAGTAGTTTCTCGACCTGTTATGAGCCTCACATCGACACGACTTATCGGTTGCTGGGGTCTGACGTATACCACCCCTAGACTTGATATGCGACATATCAGACGAACAGACCGGACTGTACGGGAGTGTTACTGATTGGATTCACAGGAGAACGGACAGGCTAGCTTGTTGATCTTCTGATCGCTCAATACCTGGGTGGCTGTTATGTTTAGCTGACCGCTTGCAACTTGTGGGTGTTTGATATGATCATCACCTGCTACCCGGCGTATTGACGATTCTTTAGAGTCCTACACAGAGGTTTCTTGGCTCAGGCTAAACGGAGTAGAGGCACATATGTGATATGTGCAGGACCGAGGATAATGCGATATGAGATACCGTATTATATTCTCGCGATATTTAGATATGAATCGGGACATCGGGTCAAGTGTTGATTCGATGAATCGGTACATGATATATTAGTCGGTTATATTCGATATAGCCGGATCGTTGGATCAAGTGTTGATTCGATGATTTAATGTATAATGATATATTGCATTACATTATCTAATATTGGCTCGCTTTATTATTTCATTTTCTCACCGTATTAATACATTGATATATATACGATATATGTTAATTGTATTATTTTCTTTTGTTGCAAATATATAATATATATGTGATATATATTATTGTGACATGTAATGATTTATTATGAAACATGATTAGGGATGATAAAAAGGGATTAGGGTTTGATTAGGGTTAGCTCTTTCAAGCACTTTCTAGAAGGATTCTCTTTTGTCTTGGTTAAGATATTATGGTTGATCTTTATTCTTAACCTAACCAAACCCTAACCCTAGTTTATTCTCTACAAAGTTTAGGCCTCTCATCCTTGACCATGGTTTGATAATCAATCATATACACTTGAATACTATTCATCACAAAAGGATGATTTTTTCATTCTTCATCTTCTTCTCCCTTTGGTTTTTGAAAGAGAGAGCTCACCAGAAATTCCTTATGTAATGATTTATTGTGAGAAAGTGAAATAAAAAGATAGCATAAATACTACTCCATCATCCTCATCTAATCTAGCCCATTAGATTAGGGTGTTCATCTCTTTAGAGTGAGAAATCTTGGGTTATAGCAACTTCGACTTAGATCATCGGAGAATCGGAACACTTCAAGCTAGCATGGATCGTTCGAGTCGTGGAGCCTCTCTTGAGTCCGGGAGATCGTGGATCGCGGCGAAAGGACTTCTACTCGGAGCTTATGAAGCGAAGGAGCGGACTACAAAGGTTGTAATCCCTCACACTTAGCTTTAAAGATGTTATCTTGCATGCTAAACCCTAATAATCTAGCAAAGATCCCGTCTTTGGGTTGTTCGGCACATGTAAAATTTTATTCGGGCATGTTTGATGCTTTATGAACCTTCAAAAGTGTGCCTAGGAACCCTACAGTGGTATCAGAGCCTAACTAGAGCATTAGGCGACGTGTTTACGAAGTTAAAACTCCGATCGAACCCGAACCGACGAAAATGAACCCCTCTCTGGATATTTTTCAAAAACTGTGATTTTTCTGAATTAAAAATACCTAAAAAAATCAGCAGGGAATTCTAAGAATTACTATAAAATACGAGCTCACAATTCCGTACAACCGCCGCGGATCCGCGGCGCCAACCCACTTTTGGCGGCGGTTCCGCGGTGGTATAAGTTAAGTGTGAACAGTATTTTGTGCAGTAATGTCCGTAGGTGCTTTTTGATGCTTCTTGGTATTTTTAAAGTGACTCAAGTGTTGAGTGTTCTGGGGTTTATTTTGTAATCGTAGATTCGATCGGAAAATTTAAATTCGTTATTATTTCCGGATATTTAGAAACTGTTAAAATGTTCGAACGGATATCATTAACTCACTTTTTCCCGGCACGGCAAAATTTTCAAGTGTTGAATTTTTATCGGGTTTAAATCTTTCGGAAAAATATGCAAGTAACACGGTGGACCCTCTAGAAGACAACAAACCTTAACTCGATTATGTGACCGTCTTGAACTGCCTTTTGAACCTTCGGATTTGGGGCAGTACGGCGTGCCACATGTGAGGCGTTGGCTTGACCCTTCTACGGCTGGATCACTGGTACTGTGACATATTCTGGGATTATTTGAACTCCGCTCAAGTGTTGAGCACTTCAGGAAATTTTGGGTATTTGATTATCTGTTCGAAAAGTTTAATATTGTCTATTTATCTGGAATGTGATACAATATGTGGAATTCATAGAATTAGGCATGAAATGCGAAGTATGTGATATTTCGGATTTACGATGTCTAAAGTGATTGTGGATTCCAAATATTGTAGTTTTACAATTTCTTTTCTGTGACCGTAAGTGTAGTATGTAGTTGTATTGCCGGTTTTTCGTTGCTATACATCGACGACGATCGGTGGTAGCATACTTACTTACGTTGATGATATGAGATATTATGTGTTGCTGAGATATGATGTGCAGGATTGTCGCGATTGAATAGCCGGGCGTTTTATGTGAGATGAGAGTTTTATATTTTCATTCATGTAAATTCAAATGTAATGTAATATTCTTTTATTTGGGGCATTTCCAGGTTGAGGTTGATGCCACCAGTGTTGTATATTATTTACTTTTCCGCATTAGGATGGACCCAAGGAGGGGAGCACAGGTGACCGGGTTCTGGGGTTCAGTGGGAGGCCATCTCGAGAAGTCGAGACCGGGTCTCCTAAACTCCAGAATTGGTAGGGTCGCTTGCCGCTCTCATAGGGGTCTAGGGTATGGGCTTGGCTATTCATCGCGACTGTGGAATCCGTATTTTCTATTGTTGGCTAAATACTAAATACGGACGTCCTAGTATATCCCTCATTATATCTATGTTTCTGCTGCGATATCTGTGATGTGATCATTTGATATGATGTGATGGATACAGTATATAGTATATATGATATATTATATAGGCGTTACTTATGTTTTACACTCACGCTAGCCCTGCCCTGCTCTGCCGTTAGTTACCTAACCTAACGGTGCACGTGGAGACATCGAGACGAATGCGGATGGCATAAGTGTACGTCGTATTTATCTGTGATGCTTAGGAAGCATAAGCTGATGGGATTTTTTATTAATGAGATTAATAAAAAGAAAAGAAACCTAAAAGATGTTGTAGAATCTAAATTTTATAAAAAAAAGGGGTAGCTACAGTTTTGCTTTGCATAGTGGTATATATGATATACCCTGCACCTTATTCGATGAGGAAAGAGCCGAGATCCCCTCACCGGGAGTGACCTCTTTAGCGAAACTGGCAGATGCTACAAAACTCGGTTTGTTTTTTGATTGCTTTTAGAGTTTTGCTTTGCACAGTGATATATATGATATGTCCTGCACCTTATTCGATGAGGAAAGAGCCGAGATCCCTTCACCGGGAGTGACCTCTTTAGCAAAACCAATGAAAGCCTAAAAAACACTCCATTTCAAAATTTCACATGATTCTACGACGATATCAAGTTCATTACGCTCATGGTTTTCTGAAAAACCTGCGTAGCCCTCCGTCATTTCAGATAAGTACTACTTAGTATTCGTGCTACGGTAGTTTGGCATTCGTCAAGGCGTAGTGTACGGTAGCTAACTATTATTTATCTGCTTATGCATATGATGCAGATTGGATTATGGTATTCGTACGGCGTTGTTTGGCATTCGTCAAGGGTCGTGCGGGTGGGTTTAATTCAATCAAGAAATGTACGGGTTGAACTTGACTAGTGGACTATGGGTTGTTTGGCATTCGTCAAGGTCATAGAACACTAGGGGTAAAATATTATTGGGAATTTCAAGTGTTGAAGTTTGCAATGAGATTGCATACCTTCTATGAGATAGTTGGATTCCGATACCCGCTGCGAGTAAGAGTTACTCCTGGGAGAGTTTTACACAGGGCAATTAGTCGATCAAGTAGGTGTCTAGAAAAGTGTTAACGGGGTTACGCCTCTGGGAAAATGAGGTTTACTTTAATTAGGTCCGTGTGAAAGCACGGGGAACCTCCCTCAAAGTACCGACACTGATCTGGCTGAAAAATTGACGAAATTGTAGGGTGTAATTAATCCCGGCTAATCTTACCTTTTAGGGTTTGAAGGTAGATTTGATAAAAACAGTGGGAGACATCCTGATTAGATAAGATAATAACCAATCTAATCTTGCAAGAGCATACGCTAAAGTGTTTTCTTCTCTCTCCCTCCAGGTAGCGACCATGTCAGGCCATAATCAAGGTAATAATATGGATGTATTGACTGAACCCGCTTATTATACTGAGCAGGGGAACGTTGGACCCGTTCTTTCTTATAAGAGTTATAAGACTGAACAGGGAATAGGAGAATATCTGGTTTCTCACGCCGCCCAAAAGAACATGCATGTTGATGCATCTTCTTCAGGTGTGTTAGTTATTGAGAACTGTTTCTCAGTTCACCCTACGTCCTGGGTATTAGATACCGGATCAGGATCCCACATATGTAAACTGTTACATGGGCTACGTAAAGGTAGAGAACTGGAAAAGGTGATCATTCCGTTCAAGTAGGGAACGGTGCAAATGTTGCAGCCAAAGCAGTTGGCGAATATCACCTAGTATTACCAAGTGGTGATACACTGATTCTGAATGAGTGCTATTATATACCGAACATGATCTGCAACATTATATCAGTTTCTTTATTAAGTAAAGAAGGATATAGTTTTGTAGTACAGGATAATGTTATGAACATATTCCTAGATCAAAAGTTGATTGCATCAGGCTCGTTACATAATAGCATATTCATTCTAAATCAAAATACAGTCCTCAATATACAAAACACACACAAGAGGAAAAGTTCAGAAATGAACGAATCCTTCTTGTGGCATTGTAGACTTGGTCTTATCAATGCAACGCGACTGGCTAAGTTACATAAGGATGGTTATTTGAATCCGTTCGAATTATCATCTTGTGATACTTTCCATTCATGTCTCAAAGGAAAGATGACCAAAGCTCTGTTTAGTGGATACGGAGAAAGAGTTACCGAACTCTTAGGACTGGTACATAGTGATATATGCGGTCCCATGTCTACGCATGCCAGGAACGGTTCTTCCTACTTCATTACATTCACTGACGATCTCTCTAGATACGGGCATGCGTTCCTGTTGAAACACAAGTCTGAGGCTTTTGAGAAATTCAGAGAATATAAGCACGAAGTAGAGAACCAAACGGGCAAAAGTATTAAGATCCTTCGATTTGATCGAGGAGGAGAATACTTGAGCAATGAGTTCCAAGATTATCTAAAAGAGAATGGGATTCTCTCTCAGCTTACTCCACCTTATACACCACAGCACAACGGTGTATCGGAACGAAGGAATCGTACCCTATTAGATATGGTGCGTTCAATGATGAGTACAGCTGAGTTACCTATTTCCTTCTGGGGGTATGCGCTTGAGACAGCCATACACCTATTGAATATGGTTCCTACCAAATCAGTGCCTACCACTCCATATGAGATATGGAAAGGGAAGAGACCATCTCTTAAGTATGTTAAGATATGGGGTTGTCCAGCCTATGTCAAAAGACAAAATCCGGACAAACTCGAGGCAAGATCTGTCTTATGTAAGTTTATAGGATATCCCAAAAATTCACAAGGGTATATCTTCTACCACCCCGAGGAACAAAAGGTGTTTGTTTCTCGACATGCCACTTTCTTAGAAAAAGGTTTTCTTATGAAACAGATTAGTGGCATTGAGGTAGAACTGGAAGAGGTTCCAGCGACACAAACTATAACAGATGACTTGGTAGAACCAGAGGATTCAGTAGTACCCGACGAACCCCAGCCTCTCCGCCGATCTAGCAGGGTTTCTCATCCTCCTGAGAGATACTACGGTTTTCTCATTGATGGTGGAAGCGAGGATTGCATCATGGAAGATGATGACCCGACTAGTTTCAAGCAGGCCATCACGAGTGGTGACTCTGTGAAATGGCTGGATGCAATGCGATCTGAGATGGAATCCATGTACACCAATAAAGTATGGATTTTGGAAAATGCTCCTGAAGGGGTAAAACCCATTGGGAGCAAGTGGATTTTTAAAAAGAAATTTGGTGTAGATGGAAAAGTTGAGACTTTCAATGCTAGACTTGTAGCAAAGGGATTTCGTCAACGACCAGGTGTGGATTATGACGAAACCTTTTCTCCAGTGGCTATGCTTAAGTCCATCCGGATCTTACTTGCCATTGCTGCATACCATGACTACGAAATCTGGCAAATGGATGTTAAGATCGCCTTTCTAAATGGTGATTTAGAAGAGTGCGTGTGCATGACTCAGCCAGAGGGCTTCGTAGATAGTGGGAGCAGCGGAAAGGTGTGCAAACTGCTTAAATCCATCTATGGGTTAAAGCAAGCATCGCGGAGTTGGAACATCTGTTTTGATGTTGTAGTCAAAGAGTTTAACTTCATCAAAAATATAGATGAACCTTGTATCTATAAGAAGGTGGCAGAGAGTAAGGTTGTCTTCCTCGTATTGTACGTGGATAACATACTCTTGATAGGAAATGATATTCCTATGCTGCAATCAGTCAAGCTCTTCTTATCACAAAGATTCTCAATGAAAGATCAAGGTGATTCCTCCTGCATATTGGGTATTAGGATCTATAGAGATAGATCCAAAAGGATACTGGGATTCTCCCAATCCAGGTACATTGACACCATACTAAAGAGATTTAGTATGGAAGAATCCAAGCGTGGGAACCAACCCATGATCTCTGGACTCACTCTCTCCAAAAAGATGTCTCCCAAGACTGATTTGGAGAGAGCTCGCATGCAAGGGATACCCTATGCTTCGGCAGTAGGCTCTATCATGTATGCGATGCTATATACCAGACCCGATGTAGCATACTCACTAAGTGTAGTGAGTCGGTATCAAGCGGATCCTGGAGAGAGTCACTGGACAGCTGTGAAGAACATTCTCAAGTACTTGCGAAGGACTAGAGAAATGTTCTTGGTGTATGGTAACGGAGAACTCCGGGTGGAGTCCTTTACCGATTCCAGCTTCCAAAGTGATAAGGACGACTCTAAGTCGCACTCGAGATTTGTCTTTACCCTCAATGGAGGGGCGGTATGTTGGAAGAGTTCCAAACAGGATACCGTTGCAGACTCGACGATGGAGGCTGAATACATCGCTGCCAACGATACTGCCAAAGAGGCTGTCTGGATGAAGAAGTTCATTAGTGAACTTGGTGTGGTTCCATCCATTGAACATCCAATACCTCTGTATTGCGATAACAATGGAGCTGTGGCTTTGGCCAAGGAACCCAGATTCCATCAGAAGTCCAAACATATTCTGAGGCGGTATCACCTGATCAGGGAGATAGTTGATCGCCGGGAGATCGAGGTCAGGAGAGTAGATACGAAGGATAACACTGCGGATCTACTCACGAAGGCCATTCCCCAGATACAGTTTGAGAGATTATTCGGGATGCTAGGTATGAGATACTACAGCAGCTGGCCTTAGTGCAAGTGGGAGATTGTTAGTTATGTATATGCCGTAGAGGCCATTGTTGTACATAAGATGTATATTATGATGGATGCTTGGATATATACAGAGAGGACTTTCTTGCTCGTCATGATAGTATGCTATTTGGTTTCACTTTATCTTAACATGTTGACTTGTATTGGTTTACTGTCTTTCTCTCACATGTTGATAAAGCCCTTAGGATCTGTACTCGACTACTGGGATTATGATTAGATCATACTAGTAGGGCCACGGTAGTCGATGAGTACATCCTATAAATGTTCCTAGTCGAGGGTATATCGAGACAGGGCATCGATACACCAGAGTAGACTAGCGTATACGCATCTTGACCCATATGATGGGCGATGGATGATCCCATATCCATCGGTGTTTGACATCAAAGATAGTGTACGGGTGCTCAGTAGAGACTGGGTACACTGGACGGACTTGCCGAGAACTCCCAGATGGTGATATACCACACGTCAGATGACAGTTCTCCGGTGACACTTGTACAGGGTAGTCTGTAGACCCGAGATCGTCATAGAGTCTTGTATGATTCCCACTGTGCTTTGATTTCCACCTTACCACGTCCAAGAGGGCATGCAAAACGGTGGCTTTTGGGTACAGTCCCGAATCACATGGAGGCAATGAGCGATAGGAGGGGATTCGTCTCTCCCGGTATAGGGAGTTGATGCTGTGCTGTGTTTGATTGGCTATAACTGGAAGTCCCTGGCCAGGGATGATATAGAGATATACTGGTAAGTGTTACGAGTAGTTTCTCGACCTGTTATGAGCCTCACATCGATGCGACTTATCGGTTGCTGGGGTCTGACGTATACCACCCCTAGACTTGATATGCGACATATCAGACGAACAGACCGGACTGTACGGGAGTGTTACTGATTTGATTCACAGGAGAACGGATAGGCTAGCTTGTTGATCTTCTGATCGCTCAATACCTGGGTGGCTGTTACGTTTTGCTGACCGCTTGCAGCTTGTGGGTGTTTGATATGATCATCACCTGCTACCGGCGTATTGACGATTCTTTAGAGTCCTACACAGAGGTTTCTTGGCTCAGGCTAAACGGAGTAGAGGCACATATGTGATATGTGCAGGACCGAGGATAATGCGATATGAGATACCGTATTATATTCTCGCGATATTTAGTTATGAATCGGGACATCGGATCAAGTGTTGATTCGATGAATCGGTACATAATATATTATTCGGTTATATTCGATATAGCCGGATCGTTGGATCAAGTGGTGATTCGATGATTTAATGTATAATGATATATATGATATATTGCATTACATTATCTAATATTGGCTCGCTTTATTATTTCATTTTCTCACCGGATTAATACATTGATATATATACGATATATGTTAATTGTATTATTTTCTTTTGTTGCAAACATATAATATATATGTGATATATATTATTGTGACATGTATTGATTTATTATGAAACATGATTAGGGATGATAAAAAGGGATTAGGGTTTGATTAGGGTTAGCTCTTTCAAGCACTTTCTAGAAGGATTCTCTTTTGTCTTGGTTAAGATATTATGGTTGATCTTTATCCTTAACCTAACCAAAACCTAACCCTAGTTTATTCTCTACAAAGTTTAAGCCTCTCATCCTTGACCATGGTTTGATAATCAATCATATACACTTGACTACTATTCATCACAAAAGGATGATTTTTTCATTCTTCATCTTCTTCTCTCTTTGGTTTTTGAAAGAGAGAGCTCACTAGAAATTCCTTATGTGATGATTTATTGTGAGAAAGTGAAATAAAAAGATAGCATAAATACTACTCCATCATCCTCATCTAATCTAGCCCATTAGATTAGGGTGTTCATCTCTTTAGAGTGAGAGAGCTTGGGTTATAGCAACTTCGACGTAGATTATCGGAGAATCGGAACACTTCAAGCTAGCATGGATCGTTCGAGTCGTGGAGCCTCTCTTGAGTCCGGGAGATCGTGGATCGCGGCGAAGGGACTTCTACTCGGAGCTTATGAAGCGAAGGAGCGGACTACAAAGGTTGTAATCCCTCACACTTAGCTTTAAAGATGTTATCTTGGATACTAAACCCTAATAATCTAACAAAGATCCCGTCTTTGGGTTGTTCGGCACATGTAAAATTTTATTCGGGCATTTTTGATGCTTTATGAACCTTCAAAAGTGTGCTTAGGAACCCTACACCTCTTTGTCTCTCCTGTGGCCAGGTAAGTGCCAGGTAAGTGGGAAGTTCTCCACTACGTAAGTAGTGGGCTTAATTAAGTAACCACTAGCCTTCGACACACTTGCCTTAGACATCACAAGAAAAACGCGGATAAGCAATGAATTACCCACGGCCTTCTATTGTCTTAAGTGAGCGCGACGGTCCTTAGAGTCATCTCTAGATATTTTTTAGTTAATTAGGGTAAATGCGGATGCAAATTTTGCGATTTTCGGGGCTTAGGAAGGGTAATGAACTCCCCACCTAATCTGGATTTGGTCTTTGCCCCTTAATGTCCGTATTAATTATGCAAACAACCACAAAGATCAAAACAAGCACAATTTAATTTTGCTTTTTGCGCTGCGCTGCGATTTTTGCAAAGAAACCCGCACAAAATGTTAATTGGAGCAGATTTAGGAGGAGATAAGAAAGTTAAAAGCTCACTGAGCAAATTTGACGCAGTGATGACGTCACCACGCGGCGGAATCGCGGTGGGAGATGGCTAATACCGCGGAATCGCGGCGCTTTGAAAAGATCACTGCACAAAAAATTTTGGTACTGTTCCTGTTCACCTCAAGAGCTCTCTGGAGTTTTCAGAAATTTTTTTCCACAGCTCAAATGATTCCAGATTTCCTCGCACAAATCACAACAACTCGTATTAGTTTTTGCGCGAATTTTGATCTAAAAATGCAATGGAATAAATCTTTCAATTCAAATTTCAATCAAGAACGAATTAGCGTGCGATCCCCGGCAACGGTGCCATTTGATTGAATGATATTTTCCGATTGTGTCGGTTTAGAAAATAGAATTCACAATCAAAGAATTATTTGACCGCAATCAATAACGGTGTCGGATTGTAGATCATTAGAGAGTGCGGATCGTCCACATGGATTGCGCGATTCGTTCGTATTTTGATTTGTTTTAATCGAAACTTTAATAGAAAGAAAACAAACAATTCATGATTTATAGTTGAAGTTCAAGAATTAGAAAATTTAGATCTAATAACAAGAAAACGATAAAATCAAGAATTGAGAGTTTGATGATTTTTCCAACCAAATATCAAGAATCTAAATGAGGTTCGTAGGAATCGATCGGATCTATAGATGTAATGTAATCTCATGATGACGTATTCTTATCCTTCGATGAATGGATACTAGATCGATGATGATCGACGAGAATTAGGGATTTCTAGTGAAACTAGGGTTTCATCATTTATCCCTTGTTCCTTCGTCGATATCATTCACATTCTAGCCTCTAGTAAATTCAAGAAACGATCGTAGATCCCTAATTTCGAACGATAACAATCAAGAAAGCATTGCAACGAAACTAGGTCGTCGATTCTTCAATTTGCTAGGGTTTACAAAACTCGTAGGACTTAAGAATCGTTTTAAGATTTGTTACATCATCATTCTATTGATCGTCTCGACTCCTTTACGAGCGGAGTTTTACTCAAACATCACAACAAGAACTACAATTACAAATTGAGACCGAATCATGATGCAAGAATTTAAAGGAAGCAAGATTAAAGAATTTCACCTTTTATTTATATCAACAATTTCATTACAATCACTCAAGAACTACAAGAGGAAGAACTCGATCGTCGATTTGGCTTCGCTCGTCTCCGTGAGTCGCGGATCGGCTTGGATCACTTGCTCGATTGAAGATCGGCTCCGCTCCTAAAAGGTTGAAGGGCTTCTCGCTTTATTGGTACTCGGGATCTTGAATTTGGATTGGAATTAGGGTTAGGGTTTCGCACAAGTCGTGTCACTCAACTTGTGGAAGAAGATGAGAGAGTGAAGAAGAAGGGATTAAGGAAGAAGTTTAACCCTAGGTCTAGGCTTCTGTTTATAGACATCCCAAAACCCTTGATCTAGGATTTGAATTTTGAATTTCCCTCTAAAAGTTAGTTAGAGGGAGAGGCTTCTAGAAGTAGTTAGTTAGGAGGGAGCTTCTAGAAATAGTTTGTTAGGAGCTTAATTAGGATTAGCTTAATTAATCATCTTTGCTGATCTGGCAGAAGCTTCGAGAGTTCTCTGGAATTTGAAGCATGTGAAATGAATGTGGGCCCTGAGAGAGGAATATTGAAGCAAAGTTGAGGAGGTGACGTGGCAAGACAGCCGCGGAACCGCGGCGCAAGCCGGCTCCGGCCGCGGTTCCGTGGCCAAGTATTGGCTTCAGGTCTTGGGCTCTCTTCTGCTGCTTTGGGCTGATGTTTGGGCCTGCTTCTGATATGTTGAATTTTATTTGGCCGTCTGTATTGCTACAAGATCTTTAGCCTTTGAGTTGGCGTATTTTTTATCAGCTTCTTTTGGCTTCGTTCCTGCAATTTCCTGCACAAATCTCGAAACAAGTGTTACGCAATACAGGGATGATGCGATGCCATGATAAACATACAATTTCCTCAGAAATGTCAGTTTTATAGTATAACACATGCAATCTGGTATTTCAGGACTGTTTTGCTAATATGTGCAATATGAATATCGAACACTTCTGGATGAGTGCAAAAGATAGGGAAATTGCCGTGTAAAAAATACAGTATTTTCGACTGATCAGCTGGTATGCAGGAGATGCGCCAGACGATGGGATCCAGTATGGAGGAGATGCGCCAGATGATGTGATCTCTAGTTGAGACACTTCGAGCGCAGCGACCAGAGGTAGTTCCACCCGTTGCAGAGACCGTAGTGATACCCACAGCACAGGCAGTTGTCCCTATAGCTACAGAGGTCATCTCCGTATCGCTATCAGAGTTTATGAGGCTGAAGCCTCCGGTCTTCACAGGCACCGATGCAGTCGAGGACCCACAGTCTTTCATTGATAGGATGGCTCGGATATGCCGTTCCCTCAGATGCGCGGATGCGAGATGGGTTGAGTACGCGAGCTTTCGCCTGGAAGGTCTTGCGCAGAAATGGTGCGAATCAGTCGAGAAGGGCAGAGCAGCAGGTCTTCCTCCTATGACCTGGACAGAGTTCGTGGCGCTATTCCTTGCCCGCTTCCTTCCACTGAGCGTCAGAGATGCTAGAGCACGCAGGTTCGAGTCCTTACGCCAAACTCCGGAGATGTCAGTGGCAGAGTATGATGTGCTGTTCACAGAGCTATCTATCTATGCCCTGTATTTAGTGGCTACTGAGGAGTCACGAGTCAAGAGATTTGTCCGAGGCTTGCTTACACCACTGTTCCTTACGATCAGCGTGCAGCACTACGAGATATATGCAGCAGCGGTAGACGCAGACCTATTAGTCGAGGAGCGCCTTGCTGAGACTTCGGTAGTTCCAGACCCGAAGAGAGTTCGTACTGGTATATCGGCACAGAGACAGACATTCAGATGCCACGACAGGTATTGTTCCGGTACGGGGAGTGGCAGAGATTCGGGACGAGGCCAGATGTTTAGTTCGTATCCACGAGAGAGTCAGCAGTTGTCGCGGGGTTGCTATAGATGCGGCAATCTACTTCACCTCGTCAGAGATTGTCCTGAGATACACCGGAGGGAGACAGCAGCACCGCACGTTACATTACCACCTTCACCACCCTAGAAGGTGTTGCCTATTGTACCTACTGTTACTCCGCGTCAGACTCATACACAGAGAGGTCGTGGGCGTGGAGGATTTGCTCAGAGAGGACGGGGCGACCGAGGCAGAGGATAGTCAGCCACAGGTGGAGGACAGGCGCGAGTTTTTGCTTTAACGCATCAGGACGCGCAGGCGTCCAATGCGGTGGTCTCAGGTATCCTTCCAGTATGTTCGGTTGATGCACACGTGTATTCGACCCCGGATCCACGCACTCGTACGTATCCACACACTTTGTGCCGAGTTTGGGTAGAGAGTCCGGTTTGCTTGATCAGCCGCTTGTTGTGACCACTCTTATGGGAGAGTCGTTTGTTGCTAGGCACGTGTTCCGATCCTGTACCGTCTGTATTGGCGAGAGAGAGTTGCCTGTCGACTTGATCCTTCTAGAGATGTTGGACTTCGACGTTCTTTTGGGCATGGATTGGTTAGCCACATGCTATGCTTCTGTGGACTGCCGTGAGAAGACAGTTAGATTTTGTTTTACCGGCGAGTCCGTTTTTGTTGTGTTGGGGGACCGTGGTGCCACCCCTCACAGTTTGATTTCTTCTTTTCATGCTGGACAGCTTTTGAGGAGGGGATGTCAGGGATTTCTCGCCTATGTTTGCGATACTAGAGTTGCAGAGGTTCCGTTGGATCAAGTTCCGATTGTTAGCGAGTTCCCTGATGTGTTCCCTGACGAGCTTCCTGGGCTACCGCCCGAGCGCGACATTTCCTTCTGTATTGATTTGGTTCCTGGCGCGGGGCCTATTTCTATACCGCCTTATCGGATAGCCCCAGCGGAACTTAGAGAATTGAAGGGCCAGTTGCAAGATTTGTTGGATAAGGGACTTATTTGACCCAGTGTTTCTCCTTGGGGTGCTCTGGTCCTGTTTGTTAAGAAGAAGGATGGTAGTTTGCGTTTGTGTATCGACTACCGCCAGCTGAACAAGGTTACAGTGCGGAACAGGTATCCTTTGCCACGCATCGACGATTTGTTCGACCGGCTTCAAGGGGCAGGATACTTTTCGAGGATCGATTTGCGTTCAGGCTACCATCAGCTGCGTGTTCGACAGGAGGACATTCCTAGGACAGCTTTCCGCACGCGCTACGGCTATTACGAGTTTTTGGTGATGTCGTTCGGACTCACAAATGCGCCAGCAGCATTTATGGACTTGATGAACCGTATTTTCCGGCCATATCTTGATCTATTCATCATAGTATTCATTGACGATATCTTGGTGTATTCTCGGAGCAGAGACGAGCACGAGCAGCACCTGCGGATTACACTGCAGACCTTGAGGGAGCATTAGCTTTTCGCCAAATTCTCCAAGTGTGCTTTCTGGCTGGACAGTGTAGACTTCTTGGGGCATGTGATTTCACGAGACGGTATATGTGTAGACCCGAGGAAGATCGAGGCCGTTCAGCGTTGGCCCAGACCAACATCAGTTACGGAGATTCGCAGCTTCCTAGGGCTGGCCGGCTACTACAGGCAATTCGTGCAGGACTTCTCCCATATTGCTACACCGTTGACCGGGTTGACCCGGAAGGGAGTTTCTTTAGTTTGGAAGGAGGAGTGTGAGCACAGTTTTCAGCAGTTACGGGCTCTACTGACTACGGCGCTAGTATTATCTTTTCCTTCAAGGTCAGGCGGATTTATGGTATATTGTGACGCTTCTCTAGTGGGGCTAGGGTGTGTTTTGATGCAGCATGACAGGGTGATCGCGTATGCTTCGCAGCAATTGAAGAAACATGAACAGAACTACCCCACTCACGATTTGGAGATGGCAGCAGTGGCCTTTGCACTTAAGATCTGGCGACATTACCTTTACGGTGAGTCGTGCCAGATATTCACTGATCACAAGAGTTTAAAGTATATATTCCAGCAGCGAGACCTGAACCTTAGACAACGCCAATGGATGGAGTTAGTGAAGGATTACGATTGCGAGATCTTGTACCACCCGGGCAAGGCTAATGTGGTGGCGGATGCTTTGAGCAGGAGGCCCGGGGGTAGTTTATCTTGTTTGAGCGCAGTGCAGAGTCAGTCATCGGCGGATTGG
Organism: Agapanthus africanus; assembly: GCA_030015575.1. NCBI lineage: Eukaryota > Viridiplantae > Streptophyta > Magnoliopsida > Asparagales > Amaryllidaceae > Agapanthus > Agapanthus africanus. Next base: position 185,272,043 of record JASDDO010000016.1, on the reverse strand, counting down.
CAGATTTTATGCGACAACCGGTTACAGTTCGAGTTTATGCCGATCGGGGGACAGATTGCGCATGTTCGTGCACGCCCACAGTTGCTTGACCGTATACATGAGGCACAGCACAGTGATGACCGTTGTTCAGAGATCAGGACACAGATGGGACATGGCAGATTTTCCGAGTTCGTGATCGATGATCAGAGGATACTACGATTTGGGACTAGACTGTGCATACCAGATGCTGAGGGACTGCGGCGTGAGATTCTTGAGGAGGCACATCGCTCGGTGTACAGTGTTCATCCAGGTTCCACCAAGATGTACCACGATATGAGAGATGTTTACTGGTGGGACGGTATGAAGAGGGACATCGCAGATTTAGTGTCGAGATGCCTGACTTGTCAGCAAGTCAAGGCCGAGCACCAGAGGCCCGCGGGAGAGCTACAACCGTTACTTATTCCAGAGTGGAAATGGGAACAGATTTCTATGGACTTCATTGTGGGTCTACCCAGGACTAGTCAAGGGTATGACTCCATCTGGGTGATCGTGGATCGTTTGACGAAAGCGGCTCACTTCCTACCGGTGAAGACGACTTTCGGATTTGCTCAGTATGCCCAGATTTACATTGACGAGATCGTACGACTGCACGGAGTTCCGACATGTATCGTGTCCAACAGAGGCACCTAGTTTACCAGCCGACTATGGCAGAGGCTTCAGGAGGCTTTGGGCACCCGCTTGAGTTTCAGCACAGCATTTCATCCGCAGACCGACGGACGGTCAGAGCGGACTATTCAGACTCTCGAGGACATGCTCAGAGCGTGCGTATTAGACTTCGGAGGTAGCTGGGATCATCATTTGCCCTTAGTAGAGTTCTCCTACAATAACAGCTACCAGGAGACCATTCAGATGGCACCATTTGAGGCTCTTTATGGGAGGAGATGCAGATCGCTCGCCTGTTGGACGGAGCTCAGTGAGAGCAGTATTTTAGGGCCACAGATTGTTGAGGAGACGACCGCGAAAATCCAGTTGATTCGCGATAGGATGAGGGCAGCCCAGAGTAGGCAGAGATCTTATGCGGACCGTCGTCGGCGCAGACTTGAGTTTTCTGTTGGTGATCATGTTTTCTTGAGGGTCTCCCCAATGAAAGGTGTGATGAGAGTTGGGAAGAAGGGGAAGCTTAGTTCCAGATATGTGGGCCCCTTCGAGATCCTCGAGCGCGTTGGTGCAGTTGCGTATCGGTTGGCCCTTCCATCTAGTTTCCCAGATGTGCACCCCGTTTTTCACGTTTCGATGCTCTGTAGATATCTTCATGATCCTTCGCATGCGATTCAGCACCCGACGATCCAGCTTGAGCGTGACCTTTCCTATGCAGAGCAGCCGATGATCATTTTGGATCGACAAGTGAAGAAATAGAGATCGAAGGACATACCGTCGGTCAAGGTACTTTGGCGTGGCCCGGGCAGCGAGGAGGTCACTTGAGAGACCGAGAGCGATATGGGGAAGAGATATCCCCATCTCTTTGAAGGTACGTGTTGTTATATTTTTAAATTCGGGGACCGAATTTCTTTAAGGGGGGTAGATTGTAACACTTTGAAAATTCATTTAGTCTTATTTCACGATAGTTAGCATTGATGTGTGTTTCCATAAAATCCGTAAATTTTAGTTTCGTCTCGATCTAGTCAAATTGAGATGAACGGGGGTTTCATATATTTTAAATGGGGTTTATTATCTTTAATTAATTTTAAATTTAGCAATGTGTTCTTTTAATTAGAATTATTTTCCTTAATTACTTTCCTAATGAGGATTAGTGTGCTTGCTTGCACACTTAGCTTTTTTAAGTGGCACATACTTATTCTTCTCACCCTTTTCAAATTTACTTATTTCTTTTTCCTTTTAAAACAAAAGAAATTGATTTTTGAGAGAAAAGAGAGAGGTATGGTGAGCATTAATGAGGCATGGAGGCAATAAATGTGGCTTTTCTCTCTCTTTCTTTTCTTTCTCCCTCTCTTTTCTCTTTTCCTTTCTTGCTGAAATTTCTGCAGTAGAACTGCAGCTCTAGCAGCAACAACCTCACCTTTTCACCCTCTTTTCATTTCCCCTTTGATTCATGCTCACACCCTACACAAAAACCTCATTTTTCCTTCACAAAAACCTTGATTTAGTGGCTCTTTTGAGGTGTTTGGAGCAAATCAGTGCACCTGAGGCTAGAGCTGGAACTTTAGGCTTTTTCTATAGTCTTTGGAAAGTATTACACTCATATTTAACATCCCATTTCAAAACTTGTAGTATTTTAGCAAAATATCACCATGTTATGCATGTTTTGTGCTATATAAGAGGGTTTTAGTGAGGTTATGTTAAAAATTAACTTTTTATGGCTTGATTAGCTTGGTAATGTGATATTAGTATGGTTTTAGACTTGGGTTTGTTTCAGATTTCAGAAAAATACCCTAAAGTATCAATTTAGTGCTAAATGTTGTTTTTAACTGATTTTTGGACTCTGTTGGTATCTGGTTGCACTCGGGTTGCTCAGAATAAAATTGTATTTACTGGAGCACGTACACTAGGAGTAGAAAACACACACGAACCACGGGAGGCAGGCTCCCAACCTGGGCCGCCGAAATAATGCTTCTGGCCGCAAATTGCGGCCAGATTGGTGACCTGGGGGTTGGGGTTTTGGTGATGGGTGTCTGCTGCTATGTGGGGTTTTATGGTATGTTTAGTTTTGCAAAACTCTTTCTGTATCAAAATCTGGAGCTAATTACATGTTTCTCGTATTTTAAATCTTCGCGACACGCGTGATACATGTGTGGGTTTGGGGTGTTCTGCGTATCGCGACGCGTCGAGGTAGTTTCAGACGCTTAATCACACGTTTTAGCGTATCGCGCACACACGCGCTTGGTTTGCGACGTGGGTTTCTAGTTTGACCCTAATATCGCGTTTTGTGGATTTGAGCTTATATATGATATATTGTGTAATTATAAGTTCGCAGGAGAGTGAGACGGACGCTGCGAAGAAGGGGAAGCAAGTCGTCGGCTACACTTAGCGCGAGACTTCGGTGAGTAGATTTAACATCTACGGGGATATCGCCCGCATGGCGTTATGTGTCAGGGTTGATAGGACCTTATAGCTATATGTTGCATTTACCCCATTGACTGTCATGGATACTGTTGTTGCATACTGCATTCCCTGCTATCTGTATGTAAACTTAGAATTGATAGAACACCGCACTCTTACTAACGGTTCATGTTGCACGAGCACTAATCTGCATGTTACACACACACCGTTAGTAATTGCCATGACACACTCACTGTAGAATTGCCATGATTATATTACTGTAGTTCATTTCACTTATGATTCAATATGATTTTCATAGAATTGGGAGCCGCATGATGTCCTTGAAAACTGAAACTATTTTAAAAAGCGGTTTCTCCCTTGTACCTATATTATGGCTAGCACATCGCATTTGATTTACTTTTGGGTGTTGGGTTTTCATGTGATTTCCGTTTTGAGGACCGTGGGATTATTTGAGAAAAGATGCACTATTTGAAAACCCGGTTCCTCGTGATATGATATTTTGGTGCGTCCACCACGCGTTTTTTCTCGGTGCTGAGACGTGTGCTTGAAACCCGATTCGAGGTGTTGGATGATCCGTTTGCGGGTTCGTGGTGGACCCGGTATGGTTCCCCTTGGCAAGATGATCGATGGACTTTGCCGATTGAGCTTGGAGGTGGGCGAGTACCTACCGGTGATTGGTTGGACCCGGCGGTTATCCGGAGGATATCGACCAGAGTCGAGAGATGGATGCGGGATGATCCGTACTGCCGGGACCGAGAGCCGATACCGCAGACGGAGCCTGTGGGCTGACCCGGATTTACGGAGCCCGATATATGAGGATTTGCGTGTCGATGTTGGACACGAGTATTTTATGATATTTTGAGTGCCGATGTTGGGCACTCGTGATTCTCAGAGATTTTACAGGATTTGAAGGCCGAGGAGAGTGCCGGCGCCTGAGTTTATTTGGGATTTGGGTGCAGTTTTGGGCACCGACTATTTTTCCACGATTGATATTCCGTGTAGGTGTTGTTTATCCCATGCTCAGCATTGACTATCATGTATCTCATCCTGTAGTTATTTTACCTGACATAGCACTTGCATGATTATTGCACCTACTGCTTGTCGCATATAGATTTTTACATGCTGGCATATGATAGAGTAGCGCAGTACGTGCATGCTCGCGATTACCTTTATATGTTATCTCTATTCACGAGTTGGAAACTCACCCCCGTTGTGCCACAGTTTGCAGGTTGCCTATTGGTGTAGTCGCGGTAGGCTGCCTTTTTGCATCTTTTGGCAACAGATACCACTACAGCTGGTGCGAGAGCTATTTTTCCATTAGGTGGGTTGTGGTATCTGGTTACTTTTATTGTACACACTTTTGTATCTAGTATTCTCCATCTACCATATATATACTTGACTTAGAGACAGTGTGAGGACGATGATGTATATTATTTGTATTCTGGTGTCGAGCTCGTGGGAGCCGACTGTTTATATATGCAGTTTATTATTCTGTGATGCTTACTATTGTTCATTCTTCGCTACGGCGTCGTATATTACTCTTGTGGTGATGGTTTCCGCCGTTGGGCGTGATTGCTCCCATTTGGGGATGCTTTATTCCATTATATATCATTTTCACTTATATCCTGTTTTATACCCGATTTTCGGGGTCACTTTTACAAAGGAAATGCTGCCAAAATTATTATAAGGATAATTTAACTATAAAAAGGAACTTTATTGAACTATTTAAGGTTTTCTAAATGTTTAATTGAATGTTTTCAACACTCACTACTTTTAAATGGTTTTTGATTTCTGGGTTCGGCTTACTTAGTCGCGTAACGCCTGTAGACGTTGCGTGGTTAAGTGCCGGTCACAAGTCGAAATATTCGGGTCGTGACAACTAAGAAGCCGTAGAGTTCTGAAGACCGGTGATATGACCCTCAGGGTTGCTAACGGAGCGAGCGTGGATGCTGTGTCCGTAGGGGAATATCACCTAGGATTGACGAGTGGACATATTTTGGTTTTGCGCAACTATTTTTGTGTACCTAGTTTGACTTGTAATATCATTTCTGTATCATTGTTATCAAAAGAAGGTTATGATTTTACATTTGTAAGCGATGTTGTAAACATCCACCTTAATCATGGTCTGATTGGGTCAGGTACTCTAAACAACAGTATATACGTATTAAACCAACTATAAGTTTTCAAAGTCCAGAACACACATAAAATAAAGACTCCAGAATTAAATCAAGCTTTCTTATGGCATTATAGACTGGGTCACATCAACGAAACAAGGTTGACCAAATTACATAAAGAAGAATATTTGGATCCGTTCGAATATCAATCTTATTCAACTTGTCAATCATGTCTCAAAGGAAAGATGACAAAAACTCCGTTCACTGGACACGGAATAAGAGCGAGCGTGCTCTTGGGACTCATACACAGCGACATGTGTGGTCCAATGTCTACACATGCAAGAAGTGGTTATTCCTATTTCATTACTTTTACGGATGATTTCTCTAGGTATGAACACGTCTTCTTGATGAATCATAAATCCGAGGCCTTTGAGAAATTCCGAGAATATAAGAATGAAGTGGAAAAATAAACCGACAAAAGTATCAAGACACTGAGATCTGATCGAGGTGGTGAATACTTGAGTGCCGAGTTCCTGGATTACGTAAAAGAGAATGGAATTCCCTCTCAGCTTACTCCTCCATACACACCACAACACAACGGTGTATCGTAGAGACGGAACCAGACCTTATTGGATATGGTACGTTCCATGATGAGTAACGCTGAGTTACCGTGATCATTCTGGGGTTATGCACTAGAATCAGCTGCATAACTTTTGAGCAAGGTTTCTACCAAGACTGTGTCTACCACACCATATCAGATGTGGAGTGGGAAGAAACCCTATCTTCAGTATCTGAAGATATGGGGATGTCCAGCTTTTGTCAAAAAGCAGCATGAGGACAAACTCGAGGCACACTCAGTACTGTGTAAGTTTGTGGGATACCTAAAGAACTCCAGGGGGTATCTTTTCTATTACGCAGAGGAACAAAAGGTTTTTGCTTCTCGTCTTGCCCACTTTTTGGAACATCAATTTTTAGAAAAAGAAACTAGTGGGAGCGCAATAGAACTGGAAGAAATTCCAGAACCACAAGTTATTACTGAGAGCTTGGTGGAGCCAGATGTTCCAAAAGAACAGGACATTCCTGCGCCACTCCGCAAGAGTAGTAGGCTGTCTCATCCGCCCAAGAGATACTACGGTTTTCTCGTAGACAGGGATAGAGAGGATTGCATCATTGATAATGATGAGCCAACTAACTTCCAGCAAGCCGTTCAGAGCATAGACTCTGTAAAATGGCTGGATGCAATGCGGACCGAGATGGAGTCTATGTACACCAACAAAGTATGGACTTTGGACATTGCTCCAGAAGGGGTAAAACCCGTAGGCTGCAAATGGATCTTCAGAAAGAAGATTTGTAAGTCTACGGTAGCGCCCCGGCCGTCAATCTGAGGCCAAACGCGGAACAAAAACTTTTACAACTGGCGCTATCACATACTATAACCCGGATCTTGCCATTAACGCTAAACTAAAAAACTGTAAATAGGTAGAAAGGCTATACCGATCGATCCGTGTCTTTCGGTCTTTAGCCATCATCCCACGCTCCTCGCGGCATCTCCGATCTCATGTCTCCTCGTTAAGGTGGCACCATGTCAACGGATTTTTATACGGGCTCCCGCCTCTAAACCGAGGCAACTCAGACATGACGTTTGCTAGCCAACATGTCCAAGATTGATGTAGAGATAGCGTAGAATACTTTGTCTCAAGGCACCCAAGCCATTGGGTGAAGGTAAATTGAAGTTGCCAATTGGGGTGATGAATTGAGCTTTGGATTTTACAAAATGAATCAATCTCCTAACAGAATGGGGCTCGGCCATTTTATGGGCTGAATTGGGTGGGGCCGGCCAATGAGGTGGAGGGGGTGAGCACAAAGAAAACCAAGGTGAGGCTAAGAAGAAAATATCTCTCAAAAGATCAACACATAATATCCTAAGCATTACAAAAGAATTTAATGCTTAAGTGAGTCACAAGACACCTCACACTCAAGAAGAATCCAGCAGCTTCCTGGAGCCCCTGCGGCCACAAAAAACACCCTCCCTTTATAAAAGTGACATTTGCAAATAACCCCTTCACAACAAAGAAATTCGGCCAAGGAGGAAAGAAAGAAAAATGGCCAAAACAAAGATACAAACTGGCAACTTCAAAAAGCGATCCCTTAACTAATTACAGGACAACCCCACTGCAGCATATACACACCCGCATTTGTATTCCGACCGAAAACAAAATGCAAAGAGACAAAAATACTCCTACACAATATAATACTAGAATCCGGCTTAAACCAAAGCCCACTAGTATTATTTGTCCGAACCATGACACGTGCACAAGTGCACGTGTCATAGTTCGAAACCTACAATAAAACCATACGGCCTCTACAACATTTCGCCCGAACTTGGAAAAATATCTGTGGGGGACTCTAAAGACTCATGAATACCTGGCAGTGGGTTTAACCACAAGCCATCAGTGGTACTAGCTGTACGTAACGGCTGCCCATGTACTGACCGAAAGGGAACCCGATGAGCGAACTCATCCTGGAACCTTACTGAGCCTAGCAGTGACAATATCCGTACAGTCCGGTCCGTTCGTCTATGATCATCGCATATCGGGCCAAGGGGGCAGGTAACGTCAGACCCCCAATAGCGGTATAAGTCGTGTCGGAGAGTAGCCCTAAACACCCTGAGAAACTACTGGAATACCTACCAGTAATTATCACCTGCCTTGGCTAAGGACTTGGTGTAATAGCTCTCCTAGACACAGTGCTATCTCACCCCCAATACCGGGAGAGACGAATCCCCTGCCGATCCGCTTACTGCTTCTATGTGGCTCGGGACTGTACCCAACTAAAACCTGTTTGCACGACTCCGTTGAGCCATGGAAGGGTAGTAATCTAAGCACAGTGGGAACTCACACGAGACTAATGACGACCTCAGGTCGATGAACTAACCTGTACATATGTCACCTGGGAACTGCTATCTGACACTAGGTATAATACCAACTAGCAGGTTCCCGGCGAGTCCTGTCCGGTGCACTCATAACCCAATGAGCACCTGTATACATCTTAGGTGATCCAACTGACACCAGTGGCTTGTGAGACCGGCCACCGCCCTCGTCGGGGTCTCGACTGTATACAGGTGCTCATTGGGTTATTGATGCCCTGTCTCGAAACTCCCACGACTAGGGACCACTTTTAAGGATGTGCTTATAGACTACCCAACTCTCACGTATTTGATCGTCATCATACTGTTGGTAGTCAAGCAGGATCCTAAGGGCTCCATAAACATGTAATAGTGAATAGTAATGTCACCTAAAGCTTTACACGCTGATAAAGGCAAACCAGATAGCATACTATCATCTCGAGTAAGACTGTCCTACCGGTATAGGTCCTCCTCAATCATTGCAATCACGTGTCGGCGATCTAATAATTGACTTTGAGGGCACTATATCCAACAATCTCCCACTTGCACTTAAGGCTAATTATTGCGATGTCGCATACTCACAGCCCGTGTGATACCGAACATCCAACTCCTCTACTAACTAGTTTCACAAAGCTCGTTTGTAAAACCCTTGTGTTCGAGAGATAGCCTCAGTGCGTGGATCCGCCCTGATGTTTCTTTCTATGTCTCTCTTAATCTCAAGTTCGCGGAGAAAGCCATCTCCCGAATTGAGTAATACCTGTCTTAGAATATGTCTGGATATCTGATGGGACCTAGTTCATTAATGAACTCCAAATCCAAACTTCTTAGACTGTATCGACAACTGAAACTAATCAGTATCATGCACCATACCTCCCACAGTATCCTCTTGGACCACCTGTCTATAATACTGCCCCCTTCGTCAGAGGGAAAAATATAACTCTGACAATCACTCTGTAATCCATGTCACCTTGGAAGCCTGGAATGATAACCATCTCCGAAGGAGGCTGCCGTCATCAAATCCCTAGAACATCCACTTATGTTCTAAAACTACTTCCGTATGTTTCTCCAGGATTGGATTAATATAAACTTATTGCATCTAGTGCAAAAACAACATCTGGTGTGGTACTTGACGTCTCACGATTGACTCAATTGCCTAAGCAAGTGATATGCCAATCATGCACATCCCTCTCTCCTTTAGTCTGTAAGACACCTTTAGAGAGGGAGACTCCATCACTTGCAGGTACACCACCTTGCCAGGAGTCGTCCATTCTAAAATACTATTAGAATACTGTCTAAGTACCCAGATTGGGAACTCCCCAAATCTAGATCTAAAGCCATAGATCTAGTAACCAGAATGTCTGATATTATATCCATATCCTTTGTGGAGAAACAACTGTATGACAACCACAGTATAACCGATCGTAGTATAGGAATTTTACTTCCTACTCTGTGTATGTCATCCAAATACCAGGACATCACACCCTACTACCTTCTTTAACAGATCCATCTCCTATTCTGATGAAGTCAAAGCCATGACTGTCACATCAAAAATAGATGATCTATCTCCGCTATATCTACTCTAGTCTATAAATAGACATAAGCAACTTGTCCACTATGCTTCTGCTGCTCCCACTGACCACAACAACCCTCTGGCAGAATAATATATACGTGCACTTCTAAAGCTAGTTTAGAACGACGCTATACTTAACCTCTTGCCGGGTCTCATAGTCTGGAACATCAGTAATGGCAAGTCTGGGCAAACAAGAACCTCCCTGTCACCGTCCTTGAGGCTACCGGAGTACCTCTCGGGTGCCTGAGGTTACCTACCATATCTGCGGAGTGGCTAATGGAATGTCAAACCTGATTGAATCTTTAGGTCCTAATAAATTTTCCGTAATCGTTTGCGGTTCTGGAATCTCTTCCAGTTCTACCGTACTCCCACTACTGTTTTCTAAAAAAATTCCATTTTACTCAAACTGTGGAGAGTCAAGAACAATATCACCATTGATCTTCCAGATGGTAGAAAATCAACCCTTGTCATAGCCTGGGCTAACCCGCAAACTGCAATTACAGAAACGTGCTATGAGTTATCCAGAGTCTGGTTTTAAGCATAAGCCGGACAACTCCCCGTACCTTAACATCGTTAAGATATGAACCATTCTATATCCAATATAGAAACTTTGGCACTTATTTAATTGGAACCAGATTCAAATCACGCAGCTGTCTCCAGTGCATGTCAACTTAATGGAGAGAGGCTAATCAGCATTACTCAACTTAGGAATACATCCAATTATGAGTAACCTGAAAGAGAAACAAATTTCTCAAAACCATTACTATCAACTTAATACCAATCACAAGTATCTACATCTTCGATCTCTTTGAAGAATCCCGATACTTGCGATACCTGGTTCTCTACTTTATTCTTATACCTATAACTTCTCAATACTTAGACCTTGTATTTCTACGAAACACTTGTCTAAAAGCTCGAGAAGTCATAAGTAAACAGAATATAGTACGAGGACCAACCCTTTTGTCCCAATGGACACTGGACAACATACAATACTCTGTATAAGTCCGCTGAGTTGAATAACTCAAAACCTATGTATCGTAGGTTGAAAACTGTACTTATGTTTAAGAACTACTCCGCTGTTCAATGCTCCTTACCCAATCGTCAACTGATATAGGTAAATGCCATGGACATAATTTCAAAAAGTTTTATCTCACTTTATAAACGTACAGATATATTAGTTTGAAATTGGTGCATAACAACGTATATTCAAAACCAAATACATGCCGTCCGGCAAAAACCCAGGCGATTTCCTCAAATATCACCAATTACAACGAATTCCGATATAATGAGGATGATCACCTAATTCCCAAAAAATTACTCCCACTCATCATCTGTAAAACCATACAGATGTGAGAATCATACCTGGTAAATACATACCCTGGAGTAAGTATCTAATCGGGAAAACAGTTTTCCTTTAACAATGCATAGTGAAACTGAAACATGAAAATGTTTCGTAGGGGTATCCTGGTATTCCTAGTAATGCCTCTTCCATAATCCAATTCATGACTGTAACCGTAAATTCCATTGCCATCTCTCCAAATCCCTTTATTTGTCTTTAGTCATTACCTTCTGTACGCCATCGTTAGGCTTAATGGTTTTCTTCCTTCCCTACCGTTCGGTACCAGCCTATGGTTTGGAAGAAGACTATCCAGTAAGCGTAATAGGTGTATACTCCTAATCCTAGGAGTACTCGCAACTTGAGAGAAGGTGATGATAAAAGACAACCTGAAGAAACCTTATTCTATTCCTCCTCAACTGGAGAAAAGCAAAGGTGAAATAGGAGTAGCAATGATGTACGCGGTTTGGTCGTGAATGATACCTGTCGCATTTTACTTTGCCCTCTTTCTAATCTCTTCATATGCCTTTACTTATTACCTTCTGTACACCCTAGTTAGGCTAATTGATTTTTTTCATTCCCTATCTTTCGACACTTGCCTATGGTTTGGAAGAAGACTATCCAATAAGCGTAATAGGTGTACTCTCCTAAACTAAGGAGCCCTCGCAACCTGAGAGAAGGTGATAATAAAAGACAACTGAATAAACCAATTCAATTTCTCCTGAACCTGAATCAATCCTCGAAGAAGTCCCTTCGAGTTCATATATAACCATACAATGGATTTATCCAATGGAAGTGGATGTTCGTAGTAATACGAGGAGTTCTGGAGAAATTCAAATGGTAAAAGAAGGAGCGGCAATGACTTATGCAACTCAGACAATCCAAAAACCAGTGTTTTAAGAAGTTTCGGTCAACTTGGTCACTGAGTCATAGTCTAGGGTCGGTCAATGGTCGCTGCCAAAGAGAGAGAGAAAAGAAACACTCTGCGTGCACTCTAACCTAGATCAGAATGGTTATCACTTTATCAAATCAGGAAACCTCCCACTGTATCGTCAAATTCTCCCCCAAACCTGAAAGAAGAATTAGTCGGGATCACCCGAAGAGTAAACCAACTCATCAGTGGGAACCGGGATCCAACTATCATCGCATGATAACCTGAAGGAATCCACTCATGTTATCACACTCCAGAAGGTATGCGCATGCCTAGCAAGTTTCCTATATCTTTGAAACTCCCGATATGAATTTTTGCCCCATTCTCTTATAACCTTGACGTTGGCCAAAATGCCATAAGTCACATGTCAAGTTCTACCCATCAATATCTTGTTAATTTGAACCCACCCGTACATACCCCTGACGTTGGCCAAATGGCAGAACGACTGTCCCAAACTAACTCATCTATCTATGCAACAGATGAATACCCAGCAGCTACCAAACACTATGCCTTGGCGTTGGTTAAAATACATAGCTTGAATACTACTGAATACCCAACTGAAATGACGGAAGGCTACGGCTGGTTTTTGGCGAAAAACCATTAACGTAACGAACTTGATATCGCTGAAGGAACCTGATAGCTTTTTACAAAAATATAGCGGCGAAAATCTTTGCTAAAGAGGTCACTCCCGGTGAAAGGATCTCGGCTCTTTCCTCGTGGAATGAGGTGCAGGATATTCTAACTGAATACCGCGATGCAAAACAACAAGTAATCGACTATAGTGAAGTTATTACCCTGACGAAAACTTCTGCCCAAGGGGTCACTCACAGTGAAAGGATCTCGGCCCTTGCCTCGTCGAATGAGGTGCAGGATATTCCAACTGAATACCACTGTGCAAAATAAAAGAAAACGTCTTTGTAATAACACATTTTGAAAACTGTTCCAACTACGTCAAACAGGTTTGTTTTCCTTGCATTGATCAAAATCAACGCATGTTAGTTATATGTATGCCCTAGAGGCCATTACTGTACATTGGATGTATATTGTAGTGGATGCTGGGACATATATAGGTATGACTTTCTTGCTCGACATGATAGTATGCTATCTGGTTGCTCTTTATCTTAACATGTATGCTTTCTGTCTCTCTGTTACATGTTGATAAAGCCCTTAGGATGTGTACTCGACTTCCAGGAATATGATGTAGATCATACTAGTGGGGCTTGGGTAGTCCATGAGTACATCCTTCAATGTTCCTAGTCGTTGGAATATCGAGACGGGGCATCGATATTCCAGAGTAGACTAGCGTATATCCTCTCGACCCATGTGATGGGCGATGGATGATCCCATATCCATTGGTGTTTGACATCAGAGATGGTATGCGGGTGCTCAGTAGAGACTGGGTACACTGAACGGACTCGCCGAGAACTCCTAGATGGTATTATACCTCACGTCAGATGGCAGTTCTCTGGTGACACTGGTACAGCTTAGTCTGTTGACACGAGATCGTCATAGAGTCTTGTGTGTCTCCCACTGTGCTTTGATTTCCACCCTACCACGGCTCTACTGAGTTGTGCAAACAGGTGGTTTTTGGGTACAGTCCCGATTCACATGGAGGCAATGAGCGATAGGAGGGGATTCGTCTCTCCCGGTATTGGGGGTTGATGTTGCGCTATGCTCGACTGGCCATAACTGGAAATCCCTGGCCAGGGTTGCTGTGATATACTGGTAAGAGTTATCAGTAGTTTCACGCTTGTTATGGACCTTACATCAGCATGACTTATCGAGCTACTGGGGTCTGACGTTTACTACCCCTAGGCGAGATATGCGACATATCAGACGAACAGACCGGACTGTGCGGTAAGTGTTACTGGTTGGATTCAAAGGAGTGTGAGCAGGCTTGCTCGTCGATCTTCTGATCGCTCAATACCCGGGTGGCCATTACGTTTAGCAGACCGCTTGCGGCTTGTGGGTGTTTGATATGATCATCACCTGCTGCCGGCGTATTGACGAGTCTTTAGAGTCCTACACAGAGGTTTCCTGGCTCAAGCGAAACGAAATAGGAGCGCATATGAGATATGTGCGGAACCAAGAATAATGCGTGTATGTGATACCGTATTCTATTCTTGCGATGAATGCATCGATTGGTTGTATGCGATATAACCTAGTTATCGAATCAAGGAATGATTCGATAAGTCGATACATTGGATATTGGTCGGTCATATGCGATATAACCGGATCATTAAATCAAGTGTTGATTTAATGATTTAATGTATAATTATATATTAGATATATTACTTTACATTAACTAGTATTTGTTCACTTAAAGATGGATTTTCTCACTTTAGTGCACATTGTATATATGATATAGTTTTGTGCACTAGTTTGTATCATGTTTGATGATACATGCAAACTTGGGTATAAGTTTACTTTAAACCATGTTTAAGTGAATGGTTAGGGTTTTGTTATCTTTTCTTGATTATTTATTTTATTTATTTATTCATATTCTTTTTCTTCTTCTTCTTCTTCAAGAGAGAGAAAAAGAAAACCTTTGCTTGAAAATGATCAAGTGATGATTCCAAGTGAGAAAGCAAAATCCAAAGTGAACCCACTTCCTATTTCTTCATCCTCTACCAGTTGCCATGTAGGATAGGGTGTTTTCTTCACAAGTTTCATGACTTGGTGAAGGTGGAGCTTGATCTTGAGTTGCCTCGACGTAGATCATCTTCGGCATCGAAGTCAACGACCTAGCACGATCATTTCTCCGATGAAACCATCGCTAGAGTCCGGGATCCCGATGATCGCAGTGGAGGGACGTCATCATGGAGCTAAAGAAGTGGAGCAACGGATCTACAAAGGTTGTAATCCGTTTCACTTAGTAGCAAAGTTGTTTGCTTTCTTTTTCATTCGCTATCCTCTAGTTAACGATTTAGGTTAGGGTTTCTCGGCACCTAAATTTTTGAATTTGGCATGGTTGATCTGTTGTGAAACCTCATGTGTGTGCCCAGGAACCCTACAGTGGTATCAGAGCCTAGCTAGAGCCTTAGGCGATGCGTAAACGTTGTTAGAAGTCCGATCGATCCGAAACCCTAATCCCAAACCACTCTCTGGACATTTTCTGAAATTGTGGTTTTTTCTGAATTAAAAATACCTGAAAAATTCAGCAGGGATATATAAGAATTGTGGTGAAAAACGACCCCCTAAATCGTACATTCCACCGCGGAACCGCGGTAATACCCTGCTTGGGCCACGGTTTCGCGGCCGTACAGAGGAGTTAAGCCATCATTTTTCCACCATAACTCTTATTTCTATGATTTATATTTTATGGGTGTTTTTATTATGACTCAAGAGTTGAGTGTTCTGGGGTTGTATTGGGAGTTCGTAGATTCGATCGGATTGTCTAATTCTGTCTATGTGTTTTTCCGGGTAATTTTAGAATATGTTAAAAAGTTCGACCGGATATAAATACCCACTTTTTCCCCTGTCGGGAAATTTCCAAATGTTGGATTTTTCCGTGGTTTAAAGACGTTCTAAGTAGTGAAAGTAACGCGATGGACCCTCTAGAAGAAAACAAACCTTAACTCGATTATGTGACCGTCTTGAACTGCCCTTTGAACCTTAGGGTTTGGGGCAGTACGGCGTGCAACTTGTGAGGCGTTGGCTTGACCCTTCTACGCTGGACCGTCGGTACTGTGGCATGAAGTGAATGTTCTTAAACCTATTTCATGTGTTGAGCTGTTTCGGGAAAACTTGGGTGTTTGATTGTTCGATCGAAAAGTTTATCATTTTCTATTTATCCGGAATGTAATACAATATTTGGAATTCACAAGTAGTTATGAGATAACTAATATGAATGTTAAAAACATAGCACTTTAGTCTCACTTGATCGGTTGCCACGGAATTTTGATGTGATCAAAAGTCCGTCGCAATCACGTAGCGTACGCGAATACTCGCCGGGTAAACTTAATAGACAGCCTCACCCAATAGCCCCGACCAAGTAACTGTAGGAGAACCCCGTCGCCGAAAGCATCCGTTCGGGTGCTCGCGGCAGCGGTGTTCCTCCTTGGTGCACTTCGTCGACGGTATCGGGGGTGCGGCCGTCTACTGAAGTTTGCGACGAGCATTCGTTTTGGTTGTCGGGAATCTTGTTGAATTACCCGACTTTATATTGAAAAGTGTTTTCGATATTGAGGCTAAAATGCGGGGTTTATAATTGTTAGGCATGCGATGTCTAAGGGATTCATTTGATTAGGCATACGATGTCTAAAGAGTTTGCGGATTCCAACTGTTGTAGTTTTACACTTTCATTTCTGTGACCGTTAGTGTAATATGTGATATCGCCGGTTTCGTTGCTATATGTCAACGACAATTGGGATACGCATGTTTACTTACGTTGATGACATGTGATGTTATGTGTTGCTGGATATGTTATATTGGATCGTCGTGTTTGAATAGCCGGGTTTTTTTTATGTGAGATGAGTGTTTTTCATTTTCATTCATGTAAAAAACTTGTATGTAATATTCTTTTATTGGGGCACTTCCACGTTGCGGAAGATGTCACCGTTGATGTATATTATTTACTTTTCCGCACTAGGATAGACCCAAGGAGGGGAGCACAAGTAACTGGGTTCTGGGGTCCAGTGGGAGACCATCTCGAGGAGTCGAGTCCGGGTCTCCTAACCGTAGAATTGGTAAGGTTGCTTGCCGCTCTCGTAGGGGTCTAGGGGTGTGGGATTGGCTATTCATCACGACCGTGGAATCCGTGTTTTATACTGGCTCGTATTAAAAACACGGACATCCTAGTATATCCAATATTTTATATGATATTTTCTGCTGCGTTAACTGTGATGTGATCATGTGATTTGTTCAGATAGATATTGCATATAGTATATATGATATATTATATAGACGTTGCTTATGTTTTACACCCGCGCTAGCCCTGCCCCGCTCTGCCGTTAGTTACCTAACCCAACGGTACAGACGGGACTGTAGGGTTCCTAGGCACACTAATGAGATCTCACAAGGCATCAACCATGCCAAATTCAAATGATTCCGGTGCCAGGAAACCCTAATGCGATCGTTGACTAGAGATTAGGCGAAACTACGAGCTAGTTAACAACTTAACCGCTAAGAGATTGGAAATACAACCTTTGTAGATCCGGTCCACCACCTCCATTGCTCCGTGATGATGTCCCCTCGCTGCGATCATCGGATCCCGGGCTCTAGCGTCGGCTTCATCGGAGAAATGGGCGGGCTAGGTCGTCGACTTCGATGCCGAAGATGATCTACGTCGAGGCAACACAAGATCAAGCTCCAACTTCACCAAGCCATGAAACTTGTGAAGAAAACACCCTATACTACTTGGCAAGTGGTAGAGGATGAAGAAATAGGAAGTGGGTTCACTTTAGAATTGGATTTCTCACTCATTTTCTCAAGTTGCCATTGAAGCTAGCAAGCTTCTTTCTTCTTCAAGAAGAAGAAGAAGAAGATGATGATATGATATGATATGAATTATTGGAAAATAGAAAATAAGGTGATTCTTATCATATCACAACCATGGTCAAGTGTAGAGAATAAACTAGGGTTAAGTTGAATGGTTAGGTTAAAGGAAAGAAACAAAATGGTCAAGCTTTCAAACCTTCATGAAGTTTCAACAAAAGAACAAAATTAGCCGCCATTTTATTTCTTTCTCTAACAAATAAATAAATAAATGAAAAAAGAAAATAAAGCAAATGAAACCCTAACCATTAACTAACCATGGTTTAATACAAACATACACTCAAGTTAGCATGTATCAACAAACATGATACAAACTTGTGCACAAAAAATATATCACATATACAATGTGTACAAACAAGTGAGAAAAACATATTAAGTGAACCAATATTAGTTAATGTAAAGTAATATATCAAATATATAATTATACATTAAATCATTAAATCAACAGTTGATTTAACGATCCGGTCATATCGCATATGACCGACTAATATTCAATGTATCGGCTTATCGAATCAATCCTTGATTCGATAACTAGGTTATATCGCATACAACCAATCGATACATTCATCGCGAGAATAGAATACGGTATCACATACACGCATTATTCTCGGTCCCGCACATATCTCATATGCGCTCCTATTTCGTTTCGCTTGAGTCAGGAAACCTCTGTGTAGGACTCTAAAGACTCGTCAATACGCCGGCAGCAGGTGATGATCATATCAAACACCCACAAGCCGCAAGCGGTCTGCTAAACGTAACGGCCACCCGGGTATGTAAGTCTACGCTAGCGCCCCGGCCGTCTACAGACGCCAAATGCGGAACAAAAAACTTTTAACTGGCGCTATCGTATACTTTCACCCGGATCTGCCATTATTGCTAAACTAACAAACTGTAAAGAGTGTAGAATGGTTATACCGAACGATCCGAGTCCTTCGTACTTCAACCATCATCCCACGCTCCGTTGCGGCTGCTCCGATCTCGTCGATCTCCGATCTCCTCGTCGAGGTGGCACCACATGATCGGTTCTTTAAACGGGCTCCCGCCTCTGACTCGAGGCAACTCGATCGTCAAGTTTGCTAAAAGAGACGACCAAGATTGATGTAGAGAATGAGTAGATGACTTTGTCTCACTTCGTCCAAATCCGTGGACGATCGGTTAATGAAGTTGCCGTGGAAATCGGGTGATGGAATGAAATGAACTGTAAAATTCCATACACCCCGAATACTATCATAATCTTTTCTAACCAAAATGAAACATCAAGTGAGAAAGTATGTGTAGAGAGAGGGGGGTGGCCACTTATAAAGAAGGAGGAAGGTGAGTGTAGGAGAGGGGGGTGACCACAAGAAAGCTTCTCACTTAAAAGATCAAGAAGAAATATCCTTAGCTAAACAAAATGCTTTAATGTTAAAGCATGAGTCATAAACCTAGTCATCATGCTTTAATGAACCATTAAATGCATCCAATTAGAACACAACACCAATTAGCCTAGTCACCTCATCTAGAATCTTCTAGAACACTGACTCACCTCAACTGAAGAAAAGATAAATCCGTCTTTAACAGAATGTTAAAAGACGGCTGATAGAAAACTGGAAACTGGCAACTTCCAAAAGTGATCCTGAAACGAATTTCAGGACAACCCCGAAACTGTATAAATATACCCGCATTTGTATTACGACCGAATACAAATGCAACTGAGACAAAGATATTATACCTACTCAATATAATACTCGGATCCGGCTTAAACCAAAGCCGACCAGTATCATCTGTCCGAAAATCGACACGTGCGTAAACGCACGTGCATTTTCCGAACCCTGCCATAAAACCATACGGCCTCTACAACGTTTCGCCCGAACTTGGGAAACTGTCTGTGGGGGACTCTAATGACTCGTCAGTACCCTGGCAGTGGGTTTAACCACAAACCGTCAGCGGCACTAGCAATGCGTAACGGCTGCCCACGGACTGACCTCAAGGGTGGTCGAGGAGCGAACTCAAGGGAGACCGATGAGCGAACTCCTCCGAAAACCCTACTGAGCCTAACAGTGACAATGTATATACAGTCCGGTCCGTTCGTCAATGAGTATCGCATATCTGCCTAGGGGGCTAGCAACGTCAGACCCCCAATAGCAGTATAAGTCGTGTCGGAGTGAAGCCCAATAACACCCTGAGATACTACTGGAGTACCTACCAGTAAATCTCCTGCCATGGCCATGGACTTTGTGTAATGGCTCTCCTAGACACAGCACGACCTCGCCCCCAATACCGGGAGAGACGAATCCCCTGCCGATCCGCTCACGTGCCTCCATATGGCTCGGGACTGTACCCAAAAGCTACCTGTTTGCACGACTCCTTTGAGCCGTGGTAGGGTAGAAATCAAAGCACAGTGGGAACTCACACGAGACAAATGACGACCTCAGGTCGATGAACTAACCTGTACACATGTCACCAGGGAACTGCTATCCGACGATAGGTATAGTACTAACTAGCAGATTCCCGGCGAGTCCTGTCCGGTGTACTCATAACCCAATGAGCACCTGTATACATCTTAGGTGATCCAACTGACACCAGTGGCTTGTGAGACCGGCCACCGCCCCTCGTCGGGGTCTCGACTGTATACACTAGTCTACTCCGGAGTATCGATGCCCTGTCTCGAAACTCCCACGACTAGGGACCACAATTAAGGATATGCATATAAACTACCCAACTCTCACGTATATGATCGCCATCATACTGTTGGTAGTAAAGCAAGATCCTAAGGGCTCTATCAAAGTGTAACATGCAATCAGTCACCTGAACATGTACACGACTGATAAAGGCAAACCAGATAGCATACTATCATCTCGAGTAAGACTGTCCTACCGGGATAGGTCCTCCGCAATCATTGCAATCACGTACCTGCGATCCAATAATTGACTATGAGGGCACTATCTCCAACAATCTCCCACTTGCACTCAAGGCTAATATTGCGATGTCGACTACTCACAGCCCGTGTGAAACCGAACATCCAACTCCTCTACTAATCAGTTTCACAAAGCCCGTTTGTAAAACTATTGTGTTCGAGAAATAGCCTCAGTGAGTGGATCCGCCTAGAAGTATCTTTCTATATCTCTCTTAATCTCAAGTTCGCGGAGAAAACCATCTCCCGAATTGAGTAATACATGTCTTAGAACATGTCTGGATATCTGATGGGACCTTAGTTCATAAATGAACTTCATATCCAAACTTCTTAGACTGAATCGATCACTGAACCTAATCAGTATCGGGCACCTTGCTTCCCACAGTATCCTCTTGGACCACCTGTCCATAATACTGTCCCTCTTCGTCAGAGGGAAAAACTATAACTCTGACAATCACTCTGTCATCCACGTCACCTTTGAAGCCTGGAATGATAATCGTCTCCCGAAGGAGGCTGCCGTCATCAAATCCGTAGAACATGTACTAATGTTCTAAAACTGCTTCCTTATGTTTCTCCAGGAATGGATTAATACAAACTTATTGCATCTAGTGCAAAAACAACATTTGGTGCGGTACTTGACATCTCATGATTGACTCAATTGCCTAAGCAAGTGATCTGCCAATCATGCACATCCCTCTCCCTTTTAGTCTATACGACACCTTTAGAGAGGGTGACTCCATCACCTGCAGGTACACTACCATGCTAGGAGTCAACTATTCTAAAAACCATTAGAATATCTGTCAAAGTACCCACATTGGGAAACCACCCAAATCTAGATCTAAAACCATAGATCCAGAAACCAGAATGTCTAATATTATATCCATGTCCTGTCTGGAGAAACAACTGTGTGACGACCACAGTACAACCGATCGTAGTATAGGAATTTTACTTCCTACTCTGTGTATGTCATCCAGATACCATGACATCACACCCTACTACCTTCTTAACTGATCCATCCCCTATTCTGATTGAAGTCAAACCCATGACTGTCACATCAAAATTAGATGATCTATCTCCGCTATAACTGCTCAAGTCTATAAATAGATATAAGCATCTTGCCCACTATGCTTCCGTTGCTCCCACTGACTACGACAACCCTCCTACCGGGTCTCATATCCTGGAACAACGTAGTGTCAAGTCTGGGTAGATAAGAACCTCCCTGTCACCGTCCTTGAGCCTACCGAAGTACCTCTCGGGTGTCTGAGGTTACCTACCATACCTGCGGAGTGACTATTGGAATGTCAAACCTGATTGAATATATGGGTCCTATTAAATTTTCCGTAATCGTTCGCGGTTCTGGAATCACTTCCAGTTCTACCGTACTCCCACTACTGTTTTCTGAAAAAGATCCATTTTTACTAAAACTGTGGCAAGTCAAGAACAATATCACTATTGATCTTCTAAATGGTAGAATATCAACCCTCGTCATAGCCAGGGTCAACCCACAAACAACCATTACAGAATCGTGCCCTGAGTTATCCAGTGTCTGGTTTTAATCATAAGCTGGACAACTCCCCGTACCTTAATTTCTTTTAAGGTACGAACTATTCTATATCCAATATAGAAACTTTTGCACTAATTTAATTGGAACCATGTTCAATCCATGCAGCTTTCTCCAGTGCATATCAACTTAATGGAAAAAGGCTAATCAGCATTACTCAACTTAGGAATCCATCCAATTATGAGTAACCTGAAAGAGAAACACGTTTCTCAAAACCATCACTATCATCTGAATATCAATCACAAGAATCTACATCTTCGATCTCTTTGAAGAATCCCGATACTTGTGATACCTGGTTCTCTACTTTATTCTTATACCCACAACTTCTCAAAACTTAGACCTTGTATTTCTATGAAACACTCGTCTAAATACTAGAGAAGTTATAAGTAAACAGAACATAGTACGAGGACCTACCCCTTTGTCCTGAAGGACACTAGGACAACATACAATACTCTGTATAAGTCCGCTGAGTTAAACAACTCAAAACCTGTGCGTTGTAGGTGGAAAACTGTACCCTGGCGATTTCCTCAAATATCACCAATTACAACGAATTCCGATATAATGAGGATGATCACCTAATTCCCAATATCTTACTCCCACTCATCATCTGTAAAACCATACAGATATGAGAATGAAACCTGGTAAATACATACCCTTGAGTAAGTGTCTAATCGGGAAAACAGTTTTTCCTTAACAATGCACTGAAACATGAAAATGTTTCGTAGGGGTATCCTGGTATTCATAGCAATGCCTCTTCCATAATCCAATTCATGACTTCAACCGTATATTTTATTGCCATCTCTCCAAATCCCTTTATTTGTCTTTAGTCGTTACCTTCTGTACACCATCGTTAGGCTAACTGGTTTTCTTCCTTCCCTACCGTTCGGCACCAGCCTATGGTTTGGAAGAAGACTATCCAGTAAGCATAATAGGTGTACTCTCCTAAACCAAGGAGTACTCGCATCTCGAGAGAAGGTGACGATAAAAGACAACTGAATAATACCTTATTCTTTTAAAGGTGAAATAGGAGTGGCGATGAAGTACGCGGTTTTGGTCATGAATGATATCAGTCGCAATTTACTTTGCCCTCTTTCTAATCCCTTTATTTTGTCTTTACATATTACCTTCTGCACACCCTACTTAGGCTAATTGGTTTTCTTCATTCCCTACCTTTCGGCACCAGCCTATGGTTTGGAATAAGACTATCCAATAGGCATAATAGGTGTACTCTCCTAAACCAAGGAGCTCTCGCAACCTGAGAGAAGGTGATAATAAAAGACAACTGAATAAACCAATTCTATTTCTCCTGAACCTGGATCCATCCCCGAAGAAGTCCCTTCGAGTTCGTATATAACCATACGATGGATCTATCCAATGGAAGTGGATATCCGTAGTAATATGGGTGTTCTGAGAAATTCAAAGGGTAAAAGAAGGAGTGGCAATGACTTATGCAACTCAGACAATCCAAAAGCCAGTATTTTAAGAAGGTTCGGTCAACCTGATCACTGAGTCATAGTCAAAGGTCGGTCAAAGGTTGCTGCCAAAGAGAGAGAGAGAAAAGAAACACTCTGCGTGCACTCTATCCTAGATCAGAATGGTCATCAGTTTATCTAATCCGGAAACCTCCCACTGTCCTGTCAAATTCTCCTCCAAACCTAAAGAAGAATCAATCGGGATCACCCGAAGAGTAAACCAACTCATCAGTGGGAATCAGGATCCAACTCTCATCGCATGATAACGTGATGGAATGCATCCACGTTACTCATACTCCAGAAGGTATGCGCATACTCGGCAAGTTTCAGTTTCTTTAGAAACTCCTGATATCAATTTTGCCCCATGCTCTTATAACCTTGGCGTTGGTCAAAATGTCATAAGTCACATGCCAAGTTCTACCCATCACTATCTTGTCAATTTGAACCCACCCGCACATGCCCCTGACGTTGGCCAATCGGCAGAACGACTGTCCCAAACTAACTCATCTATCTATGCAACAATTGAATACCCAGCAGCTACCAAACACTATGCCTTGGCGTTGGTCAAAATGCGTAGCTTGAATACTACTGAATACCCAAAAGAAGTGACGGAGGGCTACGGCTGGTTTTTGGCGAAAAAACCTTTAGCGTAGTGAACTTGATATCGCTGAAGGAACCTGATAGCTTTTTAAAATATAGTGGCGAAAACCTTTTGCTAAAGAGGTCACTCCCGGTAAAGGGATCTCGGCTCTTTCCTCGTGGAATGAGGTGCAGGATATTCCACTGAATACCGCTATGCAAAGCAACTTGTAATCGACTATAGTAAAGTTATTACCCTGACGCAAACTTCTGCCCAAGGGGTCAGTCCCGGTGAAGGGATATCAACCCTTGCCCCGTCGAATGAGGTGCTGGATATTCCACTGAATACCGCTATGCATAACAAAAGAAAACGTCTTTGCAATAACACTTTTTAAATTGTTCCAACAACTGTATACAGGTTTGTTTAACTTTGCATTGATCAGAATCAACGCAGTCCCATCAATCAATCACACCAGAAAAGAACGAAAATAAAATGTACGTATATGCCATCCGCATTCGTCACTGGGTCCCGTCATCACCCGTTAGGTTACTTAACTAACGACAGAGCGGGGACTGGACTAGCGCGGGTGTAAAACATATACAACATCTAATAGTATATAAACCAATATACATAATCGCTCCAGGCGTGATAATATGCAACATTACAGAAAAGTAATAAGCATTACAGAACAATACAGATATCTGGGATCCCCGAGTTTCACAGAGCCGCTGCTGAAACTCGACGTTCCCCTGTCGTGTGGATAGCCTGTGCAATGAAACCTAGACCCCTACGGGTGCGGCAAGTTACCCGCCAAAACCTGAAGCGAGGTAGTCCCCACAGCATAGTGAATGGAACACCCGGCACTTCACGG
Organism: Agapanthus africanus; assembly: GCA_030015575.1. Classification (NCBI taxonomy): domain Eukaryota; kingdom Viridiplantae; phylum Streptophyta; class Magnoliopsida; order Asparagales; family Amaryllidaceae; genus Agapanthus; species Agapanthus africanus. Next base: position 185,247,257 of record JASDDO010000016.1, on the reverse strand, counting down.
AATCCGGTAAATTGAGCACCCCTCCTTGGGTCAACCTGTACCCCTTACAAGTGCGGCGAATAGTCTGCCAATTCTGAAGTGGGGCCCCTCTGCCTCTCAAAGCCATGAGATGCGGACCCGTTGCTTTCCCGAACCCGGCTATCCGTGCACTCCGTCGCGGGGTAAAACCTAGTACAGTAATAAAAAATAGTACAATAGGTACATCGACCGCAACCTGGTCGTGCCCCAAAAAAGAATATTATACAACAGGCAGTGACGGCAGTCCACAAGTTGGACGCTCGTCCCGCAATATCAAATGTACAAATAAACTCAAACTGTACTATCATTGCACACTGCTATCCACCACGACAAATCCGCAACATTACAGCACAACACAGAACATCAACGCGAATGTCACGTTCGCAAACCCGTCTAAAAGAGCTATAGCAATCGGACGCGGTTTACCGATCAAATGACATTCCCGGTCGGAGATATAATGTAAGCACTGTAAACTAACGTGTTTAAATTTCGATCGACCAAACACGAAATATTAAAAAGTGGGCCCCACAGCTTACTGGTGAACAGTAACAAAAACTGGGCCAAAAATAAATATATCAAAAACCCCAAAATCCCAATTAGAACCCACTGGCAAAAATTGGGAGCACGTGCTCCTCACATGGCCGCGGAAGGGCGGCCAAACCATGGGTTTGGCCGCGCTTCCGCGGCAACTTGGAGGAGTCACGAGTCCAAATTTTGTCGTGGGTCTTAAAATTGCCTGCTCGGATTTTTAAGACATCCAGAAATCAATTTTGACACTGTTCAAAATCAACAGAAACTGTCGGCATAGGATTTTGTAGTTTTCGATTTCCGGTCGGATCGATATTTTAAACGCGTTAGCACAAGTTAGTATAGCAAAATGGTTAGGCTTTGATACCACTGTAAGTCTACGCTAGCGCCCCGGCCGTCTACAGACGCCAAATGCGGAACAAAAAACTTTTAACTGGCGCTATCGTATACTTTCACCCGGATCTGCCATTATTGCTAAACTAACAAACTGTAAAGAGTGTAGAATGGTTATACCGAACGATCCGAGTCCTTCGTACTTCAACCATCATCCCACGCTCCGTTGCGGCTGCTCCGATCTCGTCGATCTCCGATCTCCTCGTCGAGGTGGCACCACATGATCGGTTCTTTAAACGGGCTCCCGCCTCTGACTCGAGGCAACTCGATCGTCAAGTTTGCTAAAAGAGACGACCAAGATTGATGTAGAGAATGAGTAGATGACTTTGTCTCACTTCGTCCAAATCCGTGGACGATCGGTTAATGAAGTTGCCGTGGAAATCGGGTGATGGAATGAAATGAACTGTAAAATTCCATACACCCCGAATACTATCATAATCTTTTCTAACCAAAATGAAACATCAAGTGAGAAAGTATGTGTAGAGAGAGGGGGGTGGCCACTTATAAAGAAGGAGGAAGGTGAGTGTAGGAGAGGGGGGTGACCACAAGAAAGCTTCTCACTTAAAAGATCAAGAAGAAATATCCTTAGCTAAACAAAATGCTTTAATGTTAAAGCATGAGTCATAAACCTAGTCATCATGCTTTAATGAACCATTAAATGCATCCAATTAGAACACAACACCAATTAGCCTAGTCACCTCATCTAGAATCTTCTAGAACACTGACTCACCTCAACTGAAGAAAAGATAAATCCGTCTTTAACAGAATGTTAAAAGACGGCTGATAGAAAACTGGAAACTGGCAACTTCCAAAAGTGATCCTGAAACGAATTTCAGGACAACCCCGAAACTGTATAAATATACCCGCATTTGTATTACGACCGAATACAAATGCAACTGAGACAAAGATATTATACCTACTCAATATAATACTCGGATCCGGCTTAAACCAAAGCCGACCAGTATCATCTGTCCGAAAATCGACACGTGCGTAAACGCACGTGCATTTTCCGAACCCTGCCATAAAACCATACGGCCTCTACAACGTTTCGCCCGAACTTGGGAAACTGTCTGTGGGGGACTCTAATGACTCGTCAGTACCCTGGCAGTGGGTTTAACCACAAACCGTCAGCGGCACTAGCAATGCGTAACGGCTGCCCACGGACTGACCTCAAGGGTGGTCGAGGAGCGAACTCAAGGGAGACCGATGAGCGAACTCCTCCGAAAACCCTACTGAGCCTAACAGTGACAATGTATATACAGTCCGGTCCGTTCGTCAATGAGTATCGCATATCTGCCTAGGGGGCTAGCAACGTCAGACCCCCAATAGCAGTATAAGTCGTGTCGGAGTGAAGCCCAATAACACCCTGAGATACTACTGGAGTACCTACCAGTAAATCTCCTGCCATGGCCATGGACTTTGTGTAATGGCTCTCCTAGACACAGCACGACCTCGCCCCCAATACCGGGAGAGACGAATCCCCTGCCGATCCGCTCACGTGCCTCCATATGGCTCGGGACTGTACCCAAAAGCTACCTGTTTGCACGACTCCTTTGAGCCGTGGTAGGGTAGAAATCAAAGCACAGTGGGAACTCACACGAGACAAATGACGACCTCAGGTCGATGAACTAACCTGTACACATGTCACCAGGGAACTGCTATCCGACGATAGGTATAGTACTAACTAGCAGATTCCCGGCGAGTCCTGTCCGGTGTACTCATAACCCAATGAGCACCTGTATACATCTTAGGTGATCCAACTGACACCAGTGGCTTGTGAGACCGGCCACCGCCCCTCGTCGGGGTCTCGACTGTATACACTAGTCTACTCCGGAGTATCGATGCCCTGTCTCGAAACTCCCACGACTAGGGACCACAATTAAGGATATGCATATAAACTACCCAACTCTCACGTATATGATCGCCATCATACTGTTGGTAGTAAAGCAAGATCCTAAGGGCTCTATCAAAGTGTAACATGCAATCAGTCACCTGAACATGTACACGACTGATAAAGGCAAACCAGATAGCATACTATCATCTCGAGTAAGACTGTCCTACCGGGATAGGTCCTCCGCAATCATTGCAATCACGTACCTGCGATCCAATAATTGACTATGAGGGCACTATCTCCAACAGGGTATTGAGCGATCAGAAGATCGACGAGCAAGCCCGCTCACACTCCTGTGAATCCAACCAGTAACACTTACCGTATAGTCCGGTCTCGTTGTCTGATATGTCGCATATCTCACCTAGGGTTGGTAAACGTCAGACCCCAATAGCTCGATAAGTCGTGTCGATATGAGGTTTATAACATTTCAAGAAACTACAGGTAACACTTACCAGTAAATCTCAGCAACCCTGGCCAGGGATTTCCGGTTATACCCAATCGAACACAGCGCAACATCAACTCCCTATACCGGGAGAGACGAATCCCTTCCTATCGCTCATTGCCTCCTTGTGATTCGGGATTGTACCCAAAAACCACCATTTTGCACGCCCTCTTGGACATGGTAAGGTGGAAATCAAAGCACAGTGGGAACCACACAAGACTCTATGACGATCTCGGGTTAACAGACTACTCTGTACCAGTGTCACCAGAGAACTGCCATCTGACGTAAGGTATAATACCATCTGGGAGTTCTCGGCGAGTCCGTCCAGTGTACCCAGTCTCCACGAGCACCCGTATATCATCTCTGATGTCAAACACCAATGGATATGGGATCATCCATCGCCCATCTGTATGGGTCGAGAAGGTATACGCTAGTCTACTCTGGTATATCGATGCCCCGTCTCGATACACCCACGACTAGGGACCTTGAAGGATGTACTTATGGACTACCATGTCCCCACTAGTATGATCCGCATCATAGTCCAGGTAGTTAAGTACACATCCTAAGGGCTTTACCAACATGTAACAGAGAGACAATCAGTATACACGTTAAGGTAAAGAGTAACCAGATAGCATACTATCATTTCGAGCAAGAAAGTCCTCCCTATATATGTCCCAGCATCCACTACAATATACATCCTATGTACAGTAATGGCCTCTAGGGCATACATATAACTAACAATCTCCTACTTGCACTAGGGCCATCTGTAGCAGTGGTTGTAGTATCTCATACTCAACCATCCCATAAAAGTCTCTCTCTGGGAAAAGGCCTTTGTGAGTGGATCCGCCGTGTTGTCCTCTGAGTCTGCTCTCCTAACCTCGATTAACCTGGAGATCAACTATCTCCATGATCAGATGATACTGCCTTAGAATATGTCTGGATCACTGATGAGACGGTCGTTCCTTGGCATAAGCCACAACTCCATTGTCACACAATGGGGGGAACTAAGTTCATCTCATGAACTAATATACACCCAAACAGCCTCTTTGGTAGCATCTTAAGTAGCGATGTATCCGTCCTTTATCGTCTAGTATGCCACGGTATCTAGCTTGGAACTCTTCCAACATACCGTCCCTTTACTGAGGGTAAAGACAATGCCTGTGACTGACATTCAGTCGTCCTTATCACCCTGGAACCCTTCCAGTGATTCTCCCCAGGACCAATTGATACCATCTCACTACAACTAGTGAGTATCCTAATATCCATTTAGATCTATCTCATAGATCCAAAACCCAGGATTTAGAAGGTATCAGTTTGATCCTATATGGAGAATCCATGTGATAAGCGGAGATTGACCGAGCATAGCATAGGAAACTCCTTCCCTATCAAGAGTATGTCATCCACGTACTCTACGAGGATCACTACCATACTCCCTACTACCTTTTCGTATATACAAGGTTCATCTACCATTTTGATGATGTCAAACTCTTTGACTAACTCATCAAAACAGATGTTCCAACTCCGCGATGCCTGCTTTATCACATAAAACATCTTGCTCACGTTTTCGCTGATCCCACTTTCTACGAAGCCCTCTGACTGTGTACTTATAGACTCTCTCTTCTAAAACAGCATTTAGAAAAAACAGTCATGATACCCAACCGCCAGATATCGTAGTCATGGTATGTAGCCGTGGCAAGTAGGATCTGGATGGTCTTAAGCATAGATCCTTAGAAAAGGTTTCAAAATAATCCATACCTGGTTGATGACGAAAACCTTTAACAAGTCTAGCTTTGAAAGTCTTAACTTTTCCATCTACACCAAGTAATCTTCTCAAGATATACTTGCTCCTGATGGGGATTTAACCCTTCAGATATAGCAACCAAAGTCCATACTTTGTTGGTGTATAAGGATTCCATCTCAGATCGCTAAACGTCCAGCCATTCTTACAGAGTCCCACTCCAGATGGCCAGCTCGAAACTAGTTGGGTCATCATCTCATGATGCAATCCTCGCTCCCACTGTCATAGAGAAACCAAAGTATCTCTCAGGTGGGTGAGGAACCCTACTAGATCGGCGAAGAGGCTGAGATTCGTTGGAATCTACTGAATCCTTTGGTTCTATCAAATCATCTGTTGCAGTTTGTATAGCTGGAACATTTCCAGTTCTACATAACAGACCTTGCCTAGAGCTTGACCGGATTTTGCTTTTAGACAAAGGCCGGACAACCCCAAATCTTAACTAACTTAAGAGATGGGCTCTTCCCTTTACATATCATATATGAAGTGGTAGGCAACTGATTTGATCGGAACCAGGTATGCAACTTCATAAGTGCACAACTCCCAAAAGGAAATAGGTAACTCAGTAGTACTTATCATAGAGCACACCTTATCATATAGGGTGTGATTGCTCCGCCCCGATATACCATCGTGCTATGGTGTATTCGGAGGAGTAATTCTGAGAGAGAATCTCATTCTCCTTTAGAATAGTCCAGGATTTCCGTGCTCAAGTATTCTCCTCCTCGATCACATCAAAAGACATAATACTTATACCCGTATTGGTTCTCTACTTCTAACTTATATTCTGTGAATATCTCAAAAGGTTCGGACTTGTGTTTCAACAGGAACATATGTCTGAATCTAAAGAGATCATCAGAGGATGTAATGAAGTACAAAGAACCGGTCTTGGCATGTGTAGACAGGGGACTATACATACATCAACATGTATCATCCCAAGAGTTCAACTAACTCTTTCTCTGCTTCCAATAAACAGAGCTGTGGTCATCTTATCTTTATGACATGACCGGCAATTTTTCATGAGATGTAAATTCAAACTAATTTAAATATGCATCTAAATGCAACTTCAGCCAGTCGGGTCGCATTGATATGACCTAGTCTACAATGCCTCAAGAAGGATTCGTTCATTTCTGAACTCTTCCTCTTATGCGTGTTCTATATACTAAGTACTGTATTTTGATTTAGAACATCAATGCTTTTAGATAATGTGCCTGAACCGATCAACTTTTGATATAGGAAATGTTCAAAACATTATCCATCAATACAAAATTTTATCGTTTCTTTACTAATAAAGAGACTGATATGATTTTGTATATCAGGTTCGGTATCTAATAACATTCGTTCAGAATCAATGTACCAATCATACAGGATGACAGTGACCAACAGACTTGGCTGAAACACTTGCACCGTTTTCTGTCTCATGAAACTTATCACCCGTTCTCAGTTCTCTACCTATCTGTAGCCCTATGTAACAGATTACATATCTGGGATCCTGATCCGGTATCATATACCCAGGAGTAAAGGACATTGACAAACAGTTTTGTATAATGAACACACCCGAAGATGATGCATCAGCATGCACTCTCTTCGTTTGGGCGGCATGGGAATCTTGGTATTCCTCTATTTCCTGCTCTGTCTTATAACAATTATAAGTTGGAGTGGGACCAACGTTCCCCGGCTCAGTATAACAAGCGGGTTCGGTCAATATATTCATATTATTATCTTGATTAAGGCGTGACATGGTCGCTACCAGGAGAGAGAGAGAAGAAAACACTCAGCGTATGCTTTTGCAAGATCAGATTGGTTATTATTTTATCTAATCAGGATGGCTCCCACTTCTTTTTATCAAATCTTCCTTCAAACCCTAAAAGGAAAGACTAGCCGGGATTAATTACACGTTACAAGTTCGCCAATCTTTCAGCCAGGCCAGTGTCGGTACTTTGAGGGAGGTGCCCCGTGCTTTCGCACGGACCTAATTAATGTAAACCTCGTTTTCCCAGAGGCGTTACCCCATTGACACCTTTCTAGACACCTACTTGATCGGCTAATTGTAATGTGTAAAACTCTCCCAGGAATAACAATTACTCGCAGCGGGTATCGGGATCCAACTATCTCATAGAAGGTATGCAATCTCATTGCAAATTTCAACACTTGAAATTCCCGATAATATTTTGCCCCTAGCGTGCTATGACATTGACGCATGCCAAACAACCCATAGTCCGCTAGTCAAGTTCAACCCGTACATTTCTTGATTGAATTAAACCCACCCGCACGACCCTTGACGCATGCCAAACAACACCGTACGAATACCCTAATCCAATCGCATCATATGCTAGCAGATAAGCACTAGTTAGCTACCGTACACTACGCCTTGACGCATGCCAAACTACCGCAGCACGAATACTAACTAGTACTTATTTGAAATGACAGAGGGCTACGACAGGTTTTTCTGAAAACCTATTGTGTAATGAACTTGATATCGTTGTAGAATCGAATGAATTTTGAAATGGAGTGTTTTTGAGGCTTTTCTAGTTTTGCTAAAGGAGTCACTCCCGGTGAAGGGATCGTCGGTCCTTTCCTCGTCGAATGAGGTGCGGGATATATCATATATATCACTGTGCAAAGCAGAACTCTTAAAAGCAATCAAAAGACAAACCGAGTGTGTAGCATCTGCCAGTTATTGCTAAAGGAGTCACTCCCGGTGAAGGGATCTCGGTCCTTTCCTTATCGAATAAGGTGCAGGATATATCATATATACCGCTGTGCAAAGCAAGAACTGTAGCTACCTGTTTTATTTTGAAATTCGATTCCACAACATCTTAGGTTTCTTTTCTTTCATTAATCACATTAATGAAGTCCCATCATTTAAAATACCTAAACATCACAGATAAATACGACGTACACTTATGCCATCCGCATTCGCCTCGATGTCCCCTCAGCACCGTTAGGTTAGGTGACTAACGGCAGAGCGGGGCAGGGCTAGCGCGGGTGTAAAACATAAGTAACGCCTATATAATATATCATATATACTATATACAGTATTTATCACAGAACATCAAATGATCACATCACAGATATCGCAGCAGAAGAAACATATGAAATATTGGATCTACTAGGACGTCCGTGTTTTCAATACGAGCCAGTATAAAACACGGATTCCACGGTCGCGATGAATAGCCAATCCCACACCCCTAGACCCCTACGAGAGCGGCAAGCAACCCTACTAATTCTAGAGTTAGGAGACCCGGACTCGACTACTCGAGTTGGTTTCCCACTGGACTCCAGAACCCGGTTACTTGTGCCCTCCTCCTTGGGTCTATCCTAGTGCAGAAAAGTAAATAATATACAAAGGGTGACATCTTCCGCAACCTGGAAGTGCCCCAATAAAAGAATATTACATACAAGTTTTTACATGAATGAAAATGAAAAACACTCATCTCACATAAAAACCCCCGGCTATTCAAACACGATGATCCAATATAACATATCCAGCAACATAACATCACATGTCATCAACGTAAGTAAACATGCGTATCCCAATTGTCGTTGACATATAGCAACGAAACCGGCGATATCACATATTACACTTACGGTCACAGAAAAGAAAATGTAAGTCTACAACAGTTGGAATCCGCAAACTCTTTAGACATCGCATGCCTAATCAAATGAATTCCTTAGATATCACATGCCTAACAATTATAAACCCCGCATTTTAGTCTCATTATCGAAAACTCTTTTCAATATCAAGTCGGGCAATTCAACAAGATTCCCGAAAAACTGATCGAATGCTCGTCGCAAACTTTAATAGGCGGCCGCACCCCCGACACCGTTGACGAAGTACACCAGAGCGGAACACCGCTGCCGCGAGCACCCGAACGGATGCTTTCGGTGACGGGGTTCTCCTACAGTCACTTGGTCGGGGCTATAGGGTGAGGCTGTCTATTAAGTTTATCCGGCGAGTATCCGCGTACGCTACGTGATTGCGACGGACTTTTGATCACATCAAAATTCCATGGCAACCGATCAAGTGAGACTAAACCGCTAGATTTATAACATTCATTCAGTTATCTCATAACTACTTGTGGATTCCAAGTGTTGTATCACATTCCGGCTAAATAGAAAAAGTTAAACATTCCGATCGAACAATCGAACACCCAAGTTTTCCCGAAACAGATCAACACATGATATAAGTTTAAAAACATTCGCTTCATGCCTCAGTACCAACGGTCCAGCCGTAGAAGGGTCAAGCCAACGCCTCACATGTGGCACGCCGTACTGCCCCAAACCCTAAGATTCAAAGGGCAGTTCAAGACGGTCACATAATCGAGTTAAGGTTTGTTGTCTTCTAGAGGGACCATCGCGTTACTTGCACTACTTGGAACGTCATTAAACCACGGAAAGATCCAACACTTGGAAATTTCCCGACAAGGGAAAAAGTGGGTATTTCTATCCGGTCAAACTTTATAACATGTTCAAAAATTTACCCGGAAAAACAATAACGAATTTAAAATTCCCGATCGAATCAACGGTTACAAAACAAACCCCATAATGCACAACACTTTTGTCAGATTAAAAATACCCATAAAATAGTAAACACAGAGAAAGGAATTACTGTGCAAAGAACTGTCCCTAATGCCATTATATTGCCGCGGAACCGCCGCCAATGGTGGGTCAACGCCGCGGTTCCACGGCCAAATTGAGGAATTGGGGTCTCGTTTTTCACCAGAATTCTTAGCTTTCCCTGCTGGAATTTTCAGGTATTTTTAATTTGGAAAAATCCCAGATTTTAAAAATAGACCAGAGAGGGGTGTATTTCGTCGTGTTTGGGTTCGATCGGGGTTTTAACTTCGTTAACGCATCGCCTAAAGCTCTAGCTAGGCTCTGATACCACTGTAGGGTTCCTAGGCACACTAATGAGGTCTCACAAGGCATCAACCATGCCAAATTCAAATGATTCCGATGCCGGGAAACCCTAATGCGATCGTTGACTAGAGATTGGGCGAAACTACGAGCTAGTTAACAACTTAACCGCTAAGAGATTGGAAATACAACCTTTGTAGATCCGGTCCTCCACCTCCATAGCTCTGTGATGATGTCCCATCGCTGCGATCATCGGATCCCGGGCTCTAGCGTCGGCTTCATCGGAGAAATGGGCGGGCTAGGTCGTGGACTTCGATGCCGAAGATGATCTACGTCGAGGCAACACAAGATCAAGCTCCAACTTCACCAAGCCATGAAACTTGTGAAGAAAACACCCTATACTACTTGGCAAGTGGTAGAGGATGAAGAAATAGGAAGTGGGTTCACTTTATAATTGGATTTCTCACTCATTTTCTCAAGTTGCCATTGAAGCTAGCAAGCTTCTTTCTTCTTCAAGAAGAAGAAGAAGATGATGATGATATGATATGAATTATTGGAAAATAGAAAATGAGGTGATTCTTATCATATCACAACCATGGTCAAGTGTAGAGAATAAACTAGGGTTAAGTTGAATGGTTAGGTTAAAGGAAAGAAACAAAATGGTCAAGCTTTCAAACCTTCATGAAGTTTCAACAAAAGAACAAAATTAGCCACCATTTTATTTCTTTCTCAAACAAATAAATAAATAAATGAATAAGCAAATAAAGCAAATGAAACCCTAACCATTAACTAACCATGCTTTAATACAAACATACACTCAAGTTAGCATGTATCATCAAACATGATACAAACTTGTGCACAAAAAATATATCACATATACAATGTGTACAAACAAGTGAGAAAAACATCTTAAGTGAACCAATATTAGTTAATGTAAAGTAATATATCAAATATATAATTATACATTAAATCATTAAATCAACAGTTGATTTAACGATCCGGTCATATCGCATATGACCGACTAATATTCAATGTATCGGCTTATCGAATCAATCCTTGATTCGATAACTAGGTTATATCGCATACAACCAATCGATACATTCATCGCGAGAATAGAATACGGTATCACATACACGCATTACTCTCGGTCCCGCACATATCTCATATGCGCTCCTATTTCGTTTCGCTTGAGTCAGGAAACCTCTATGTAGGACTCTAAAGACTCGTCAATACGCCGGCAGCAGGTGATGATCATATCAAACACCCACAAGCCGCAAGCGGTCTGCTAAACGTAACGGCCACCTGGGTATTTAGCGATCAGAAGATCGACGAGCAAGCCCGCTCACACTCCTGTGAATCCAACCAGTAACATTTACCGTACAGTCCGGTCTCGTCGTCTGATATGTCGCATATCTCACCTAGGGGTGGTAAACGTCAGACCCCAATAGCTCGATAAGTCGTGTCGATATAAGGTCTATAATAGTTCGAGAAACTACAGGTAACACTTACCAGTAAATCTCAGCAACCCTGGCCAGGGATTTTCGATTATAGCCAATCGAACACAGCGCAACATCAACTCCCTATACCGGGAGAGACGAATCCCCTCCTATCGCTCATTGCCTCCATGTGATTCGGGACTGTACCCAAAAAACACCGTTTTGCATGCACTCTTGGACGTGGTAAGGTGGAAATCAAAGCACAGTGGGAACCACACAAGACTCTATGACGATCTCGGGTCAACAGACTACTCTGTACCAGCGTCACCAGAGAACTGTCATCTGACGTAAGGTATAATACCATCTGGGAGTTCTCGGCGAGTCCGTCCAGTGTACCCAGTCTCCACTGAGCACCCGTATATCATCTCTGATGTCAAACACCAATGGTGTAACGTTTTGAAAATCGTTTCGGTGAAATTTCGAAAAAACGGTAAAATAAGGGGGTTTTCAGTAAAAAGTCAAAATACAAATATCTTTATTATAAAATTAAATATATATATTCTAGCTATGTAATTGCTAGTAATTGGTGTTTATTGAGCCACTGGTGAAATTTCAAATTTTCTGAAAATTTTTCCGAAATTAATTATTTTAATATTATTTTAAGCCGTCACTAATATATTTAATTAGGGAAAATTACAAATTGGAATGAGTTGAAACAAATTTTGTGCATCATAAAACATTAAATAAAATTTTATCATGTGGTTTTTGAAACGAAATCGTTTGCCAAAACGGTTTAGAAAATATCGAAGGAAAAGGCTTATATAGTGATATTAGTGTAAATAGATATTGGGGTATAGCATTTATCATTTTTTTCCCTTACCCATACTCACCCACACCCTCTCTCCCCTCTCCAAATCAGCAGCCCAATTGCCCCCTCATTTTCCCCACTTGAATTTTTAAAAGAAAAATCAAGAGAAGAGTAAAGAAAAAGGGGTTTAATAAAGAAAGAAGCTTGACTTTGTTGACTTTGACCATTCCTTATACCACACCACTCTCTCTCTCTCTCCCCCTCCCCATTTCCAGCCGACCACACCCTCTTACTGCTGCAGCCCTCTCCCCCCTCTTATTCTTCTCATTTCACCTCAAAAAAAAATCCACAAAATGCTTAAAATTCCTTCAAAAATCAAGCTAAAACTCAAATCCGAGTCCTACCCATTTCTCCTTAACCTATCAAGCATGGATCTTGGTGAAAAGTTTGCATTTTGGAGACAAGTTTCATGTTGATCTCAAGATGGTTATGAGGTATAAATCTTGTTCTTTTTTGAGTTGTTTGTTATTATTTCAAATTATGTTAATGAAGGGTTTAGTTTAGATTTTAAATTTAGAGTCCAAATTCAAGATTAGGGTTTATGAAATTGAAATGAGGTTTTGTTTTGGAGTTGAATGGTGATCAATTGTGCATGGTTATGTGATGTATTTTTGTATCTTAGGGCATGCAAAATGTAATCTTGTTGCTTAGTGCTAATTGTAACATTAAAATATCCAATTTTGCTTTATTTAAGCAAACTAGTTTTTAGCTTTTGGTTCCAAATGGGTGATTTAAAATCTAATTAAGGTTTTGATGACTTTATTAACATTTTAATTTGTTGTTTAGCAATTTAGATCATGCAAAACCAAGCTTAATTGATGAATTGTGAATTTTTCTATAAAAGGTGTTAAAAATTGATATTTTTGCAAACTAGGATTTTGGAAATTATGCAAATTTATGAGAATAATTATAGAAATGGTTTATATGACTTAGTTATGATATTTAGTGGATATTGTGGCCGCTAAATTTGTTTAAACATCGAGTTTTGTACTAAAACGGTTAATTTTGCTTGCTAGATTTTCGGAAAAATAGCTTTTAAAGTGAGTTTGAGGTTTTTGTAAATTGCAACCTATTTCATATTATAATTAGTGTTTTTGAATGTATAAATGAGTGTATTTGGGTTTTTCTCGATGGTTTGGCGTTTGTACGCCGACGTCGAGGGTTTTTAAGTCGATTTTTGGAAGCAAACCATAGGTTTTGACCTATGTGGGATTCGTGAGTCGTTTTGGTCATGAGTCGGATTTTAATGCGATGTGGTGCGTTATGATATGTAGGTACCCCATGTGAACTTCGAGACGACAAGCAAGCGCGTGGCGACGTCGGCACCGGCGAGCGAGGACCAGGTGAGTAGATTTGTATCTACGGGGAGAAGTCGGGTGGATGGCGTATAGCACCCCCGCAGTCCGTGGTGGTGTATACGGATGCGTATACACACCAACAATTATTATATGTTATTTGGGATTAATAACGATGTTTAGGATGGATATTGGTGTGTTGGATTATTTTAGTGTTGCGAACCCTAGGGTAGTGTTGCACTATACATACACACATACATACTTGCATACATTCCTATTTATATGTGCTCATGGGATTCTTTATTGTTATGTGTCACATGGGTATGGAACTATGTGTTCATATACGGATTTGAGGATGATACTTGGGATTGAGCTGAGTCGATGAGATTTGTTTTGTGGTTGTGATATCGGTGATATGGCAGGATTCGTACTTGAGGTACGTCCTGGTGTTATAGCGGATCTTGGGGCGGCGATACGGGTGAATAGTGTTATAAATAAAATGGTCGACATGTGATCGTGATATGAGTCATGATATGCTAGGATATTGATATTAGGCCATATCGGGCAATGTATACCCTTGATGATGCTATGTGCTGACGGTATCGGTTTGTACGAGATTGTCGATCTGTAGTTAGATCATGAGTATATTGAGGATATTAGTATTGTACTAGACATAGGTCGGTACCCTAGACTATGATCTTGAATAAAGAGGATACCAGAGGAATGGTGTGAGGAATATGATATTGACCCGTACCCAGAATTGGGGATGCCGTACGACGGATTTACGTACGAGCTATATCTTGATGATTGATCCGCACTCTTGACTTGGGATGCCTGATTATAGATATGGTATCGGATATGATATTATTGAGGCGGGATCACCGACTAATATATATATACAGGTATTTATATGGATCGACTCAGATGTTAGGCGGTTTCCTTACCTGTAGTCCAGCTTGTTAGCTTAGCCCTTTAGTTTAGTTTAGTTGTTAGATTAGATTCAATTCTTACCTATTTCAAAAACTAACAAATCATGGGTATTTTAAAAGACAGCCCAAGGGATCCTACGGATATTTCAAAAGACGTATCTTTTCATAAAAACACCGGAGCCCCTATTTTCAAAAACCCATGATTCGTGTTATTTCAAAAGGCACCATTTGTAGGACTTATATTAGATTAATGCAGGTTAGTTACAGTTGCGTCTAGTATTCAGCTCCCGCTTATTATTGTGGTTCGCTTCGCATCGCATACTTATGTTATAATTTCTTATTGCAATGTTGATATCATATTGTTAGGACACCAGCACCATTACCGATGATACGTATGTACCACGTACACTTACATGCCGGCTCACACACATCTTCATCGGTAATTGCCATGTCACGTATATCTTAGAAAATATTATTGCTTGACTTAGCTTGTTAGTTAGTAATTTGACATGATATTAGTGTGCCTGCCTTATATGCCAGCTTAACATTGTAGTTATTACTTGTCACTTCATGCATACTGTTATTCATTGTTATGCCTATATTCATGGTTTTTACATGCTATTGATGATTTGGATTCGGATTTCCATGAAATTTTCTGGATTTAGGGGGGAAAACCGCAAAACTTATATAAACTGATTTCTCTCTTTTTAAATAAAGAGTACGGTTTTTCCCATGATGTATGAGTCGTCCACCATGAGTTTGCTGATGGATTTCGAGACCCGATTCGAGGAGAAGGATGAACCATTTCGGGTACATGGTGGACCCGGTAAGGTACCCCGGGGCAAGAAGCGCGTGATGATGACGATGTGAGCCTGGCAGGGGAGCACTACCTACCGGTGATTTTACCCGACGCGTCGGATATCCGGAGGATACCGTCGTGGTCTTGAGATGGATGATAGGGGCCGGTCTGGACTGACGGCGCCCTAGATATTGTGATTGAGACATTGAGATTTCGAGATATTGAGGTACAGAGACTGTGATACAGAGACATCGAGATATTGGGATTACGTTTTTTGCCGATGCTAGGCACTGTTTTATGCTGATTTCATTATGATACCTCATTTTAAAAATACAAAGGAAATCTCACTAAATTATGAAAACGGTTCTTCATTTACATGTATTCTGTTTTCATGCATTCATACCTCATTCATATGATATATTGCTACTTGAGGCACTGACACGGGCACATGAGATTACACTCGGGTTAGATATTTACCCTAGCCTTGTTATAGGCTACGTGTTATTCATATATTTGAGGATATATTATGATCTTTGACCTAGGTTGCGTTATTTATGCGATTTCTATGCGTAGATATTTTTCTATTCACGAGTTGGCAACTCACCCCCGTTGTGCCCCAGTTTCTTGCAGGTTTGCCGTACAGGTTTCTTTACGGCTTGCGGGCATAGTTTCCTTCGGGTGATTTGCTAGTAGGTGGGTTTACTTGTATCGTACCCCCATTTTATATCTTGTATATTATTATTCTGTTGTATCTAGAAGTTCCATCAACCAAACATGTATTATTTTGAGATAGAGACCAGTGATGTTATTCTTTCGACCTTAGAGTCGCGCGTTGTATTTCTATGGTTTTCTTGTTGTTTTGAGTTCCTTTTAAGTTTTGATCCTCGCCCTTGGCGTTGTATATTATATTGCTTGTGTGGTTCTGACCGTCGATTGACGAAGAGCTAGCTCCAGCTTGGGGATGCCTTTTTATTGATTTCGTATACTATTCATGTTGTATCCCATTTGGGAGCCAGTATTTACAAAGGAGACTCTGCCGAAATTTTCAGGAAGTACTTGATGTTTTTTTAAAAACCGCATAATTCGGCTTATGCTATTAAAACTACTTGATTTAAATTGGTTTTCCTTCACTCTACTACTTTTCTTGGTTTGGATTTTTGGGTTTTCGGCTTACTTAGATTACGTACGCCTCGAGACGTTTCGGAGTTTAAGTGCTGGTCATGTTCCATCTTTTTCGGGACATGACAAAGTTGGTATCAGAGCGTTAGGTTTTACCTTCGGAGCGTAGGATGACCCTTGGTTTATGGAATAGGTGACTAAAGTAGAGTGACGTACCGTGGGTATGTTCCGCGGCATACTTACTATACACTACTCCACTTAAGAAGCCTTAGGATGTACATTTCTTTGTTCAGTATTATATCCATTCCTGATTTAGCCTCATCGGTACCAATTATGGTTTTGCTGCCACGATTACGGGTAAGGAGAGCTACGGTTAGAATTGCGGTCAGCACAAGCTCGTCACGAACGAGGATTGTCCAGGGCGTAATTTTTGGCGACACACGATTACGGAGATATGTCTTTTTACTGTGTTTCGCGCCACGAGCGTTTGGCGGATCGCCTTTATGATATTTCTCGGACGTGCCGATCAGTACCAGAGGATTGGGCCACCGACAGAGGCCAGCCAGATTTTGATGACCGTTGGTGTATTGCTTATTCATGATGGTCGAGGCACAGTTCAGCGTGCAGACGAGTGAGCCAGTTGTTGCTGCGAGTGACGAGATATCGCCCCATATGTTGGAGCTATTGCGGGACGAGTAGTACGAAGAGATTATAGAAGGTCGCTAGTCACCCGATGATGAATGACTAGGACAGGTGGTTCGTTCGCCTACCCCGATGCGAGGTCATCAGATAGATTGATTCCAGCTAGAGATGACTTCACGCGGAGACGTTGAGAGTCGACAGAGACGATCGAATGTCAGAAACCTATTATTCCAAGTTTAAAGTAGTCGGAAAGACATGCAGGCAATTCTATGGTCCCTCTAGAAGAATGAAACCCTAACTCGACTTAATGACCGTGTGAAAGCCTTTGAACCTTCGGGTTTGTGGCAGTTCTACGGCGCCATTAGTGAGGCTTGGGTTTGCCCTTCTACGGCTGGACCACCGATGCTGTGGAATGTACTCGATACTATTAAACTGTGCCCAAGATGTTGAGCTCTTGGGGGATTATGAGGTTTTGACGACTTGATCGGATGGCTCGACTTAATTCGGATGCTAGGTGGTGAGATGCATTTCTTGGGATACT
Organism: Agapanthus africanus; assembly: GCA_030015575.1. NCBI lineage: Eukaryota > Viridiplantae > Streptophyta > Magnoliopsida > Asparagales > Amaryllidaceae > Agapanthus > Agapanthus africanus. Next base: position 185,229,704 of record JASDDO010000016.1, on the reverse strand, counting down.
CCAGATACGAGGATAGTCATTGGAGCTCAGTCCATGCAGCCACGGCGAGACGAGTCCAGAGCAGTCGACATTAGAAAAATGGAGTAAGAGGTTCGTACAAGATCTGGATATGATGACGTTCCCCTCCGCCGACATCAGGGATGCGATACGTATGCCGAGGCATTGTACTTGGATATACCTTCCAGAAGGAGTCGCGATGAGTATGCAGCCCTTCCGGAACGAGAACAGATCTAGTAAGGGACGATGACTTCCGGACAGTTCGGCAGAGACGAGATTTGGGAGAGATCCCGACAGGACCTTTCTGGAAGGAATTACAAGAAGACCTTGACCCAGGAGTGGTCATTGTTACGCACACCAGCAGGCCAGAGTTCATGATCATCGACGAGACGTCCCACTAGTGACCGCGACAGTTGGCCCGAGATTCTTAGAGGATGCGCTTGAGCGGTACTTTTCCGCCATTATTGATTTCGATGTTTTGGGTGATTTATTCGCATGATTTGATTTTGATGATTGTGGATTTACGATCTTTGCACAGTGTTGCACTTGATATCGTTTTCGTGCTTGGTTTCACATGTTTGTGATTTTACGGTTTTAGACATTTGAGTTGATTTTGTGCGTATATACGCACACGATTTGGTTTTTGCACGCGGTATAGTTCATATATGCTTGCAGTGCAGTGTTACGTATGTTGTGCATTTAGATGCCCTGGACTTTGATTTCGATGGTGATGTTCGATATTTGTTTTGTGCACCTTGTGCACCTGATTTGATTTTGCGCATGTTCGGCACTTGATATTGGATTTCATGATTTCGTGCACGATGGATGCACCTGATTTGGATTTTCGCGCATGTTGGGCGCATGTTTTGAAGTGTGATTTTGGTGCACACCAGATGCACTAAATCGAGATTTTTCGTGCATGTCAGATGCACCTGATTTTGCTGTCAGGCACACATGTTGCCTACTGTAACGCCTTGAAAAGTCGTTTTCGTGTTTTCCTGAAAATCGGTGAAAATTCGGTATTTTTCCGAAAACCGTCCTTTTTGTTATTTTGCAGTTTAGGACTAATTATACCTAATTTGGATAGGTAATTGCTAGTTTTTAGTAGAAAATGAGTTACTTATGAAATTCTGGTCGTTTAAAAATTTTCCCTAATTTTTCAATATTTTAATATTATTTTAAGCCGGTAAAAAAATACATTAAATTAGCGATAAATACAAATTTAAATGGGCTAAATTTAAGCTTTAAAATCATGTTAATTAAAATCTAGTTGTAACATAAATTTTTAGTATTTTATTTTAAGTTTTAACAAATTTTTATTATGGAAAACGAAATTTTTTGAATTTAAGCTTAAACTTGTAATTTTGGACTTGTAGGGGGTCTTTTTGCAAAAAAAATTTTGTGCACTCTCACACACACATCCTCACATCTCCTTGGCTGGCCCTAAACTGCAGAAATTCTCCCCCTCTCTTTTGTTTTAAAACTCTTTTGTTAAGAATGAAGTGGGTTGATGTGTAGGTTTTAAAATATAGTATTTGGAGGTATGGTGTATTGACTTTGAGGGGATTTGACTTGGTGACTTTTTCCACACACCCCACCATCCCCTCTCCCTCATTCTGGCCGAGAGCAGCTCCCCCCCCCCCATTCCATTATTTTTCCTTCTCTTTTCTCTCATTTTCTTCAAAAAAATTGCATCAAAATTCAATAAAAATCAACAAATCTTTCACTATTTCAACACAAAACCTTAATCCATCTCTTCTCACACCCACTTTAGTTTAAATCTTGGATAAAGGAGGCATCTTTGGAGGCAAATTGTTCTTGCTAGATCTCTAGTTTGAGGTATAAATTCTTCCTAATTAAATTCTTTTGTTAAGTTTCTTAAATTAGATTTGTTGTAGTGTTAATTTAGTGTTAGTTTCTAATCTAGTTTTTTTAAGGTTATGGTTAGAGTTAAACTAGGGTTTTTAGAAACCATTATTTAGTTAATTAAAGCTAATTAGCTATCTAGTTGTTTACTAAACCAATCTTTAAGGTTACTTTGCTTAAGTGGCTTCATATTATGCTAATCTAAGTTAAACTTGTGTGAAATTTTCATTAAGATTGCTAATTACCAAAATTCAAGAAAGGGTTGTGTTTGGATATTGGGTTTTGTAGCATGGTAAATGAGTTAAAATTGTGTTATTGTGGCTAACTAGTTGTGTGGTTGGATGGTTGCGTTGGACTGTGATAACTTTGTCGCTAATTGTCGATGTTTGCACCAAATTGCAAATTCTAGCTTACTAGTTGTGTTATAAAATATTGTGATGAATTAATTGCGATGTCTTGATGACATTTTTAGCGTATCCTATGACTTTTAGGATGTGTGAGTGCGGATTTTTGAATGTTCGGGTTTTAGTTTTTTTTCCGGGCGACCAAATCGACGATTCTAGTTAGTTTTGCGATTTTCGCGTGCGTTCTGCGCACCTGTGCACGTTGTACCTAGCTTGTGAACGTTAGTATCTTCGTTTGGGTTTTGCGTCGTTCTTGATATGTAACCTTATGTTTGGTATTGATAATTCCAGGTTCGGTCGCGGAGACGTCAGACGCGGCTCGAAAGGGGAAAACGGTGATTGGACGTGACTAGCTAGGGATTCCGGTGAGTAGATGTAACATCTACGGGGGACTATCGTTGGATGGCGCAAGTCGCCCGATAGTTTTAGTAGCTTAAAAAGATTCTTAGTAATGTTAGTAATTAGGGGTGTAATACTTGTATGATTATTTGCTACATTCATGCCTTATATTGACATTCATATACGAACCCATTCTATAGGACACCTGCACCATTGCCAGGGTTTTTATATGCAGCACGAGCACTATTCATGCTTACACACACACCCTGGTAATTGCCATGCCACCACACTAGATAACCTTTAAATTGAAACCTTTTACTATAATTGATACTTAAACTTGCGCTATTGCTTTAATTCCTTAAAATGAAATCGTAGGATTGTTATTCATGTGCATGCACTTCATCATATTATTTGTTCATGCCTAATCTATTAATCACACATCGCAACTTGATTATTGATACCATATGCATTCATTATCATTGACATATGCACTTATGAGGATTTCTTGAGATTTCATGATATTTCTGGATTTCGGGAGAAAGCCGCGAAATTTCTAAACTTATTATATTTTTTAAAATATGTAAATTGCGGTTTTCTAGTGATGTAAGTGTCGTCCACCATGAGTTTGTTGTGGTTTTCGAGACCCGTTTCGAGGAGTTGGATGAACCTTCTCGGGTACATGGTGGGCCCGGTAAGGTACCCCGGGGCAAGAAGCTCGTGTTGCTGACGATGAGCCTGGCAGGGGACGGATTGCCTACCGGTGACTGTTTGGGACGGCGTATATCCAGAGGATACCGACCGTGGCCGCGAGATGATGAGATATTGATATTGAGATGGCTCAGCCGGATGGCTGAGGCCAGAGATACTATGACATGGATATATGAGATTTGTGATAGTTTTGAGGTGTCGTTGCTGGACACAGGTTCTTGTTGATTCTATTGGTATTGTGCTGGTATTTCAAAAGAGGTTCCAAAAGGAAAAACATGATTCTTCTACTTACACATTCAGATCATGAGTTGATTCGCATTGCATTCATACCTGCTAGTATATTCATATTGCATACCTACCTGCTATTATGTCCTGCCTTACCTGTATTTTAGATGCTAGGATACTTGTGTGCATGCTTTTGATAGCCTGTGTAGATGTTATTTATTACTCATGAGTTGGCAACTCATCCCCGTTGTGCCACAGCCTTTTGCAGGTCCGCTCCGTCAGTACAGTAGCGGCGGGCGCACTTGTTTCTTTTGCCTCCTTTGCCTGGACTCGAGGTTTTGCTCTTAGGTGGGTTATATTATTATTTTTGTACCACCTTGTATATTCTTTGTATCTAGTGCACTCCATCTACTGTATCTACCAGTATTGTTGTATATTGACCTAGAGATGAGACTGTGAGATTTGTGGACTTTTTATGTTGTATTTTGGCGTCGAGCTCACTTGAGTCGACATGCTGTTTTTCTCATGCTTCCTTATGATTATTTCGTATGTTGTTGCTTTATATTGCGTGGGATTTGTGGCCGCCTTGTGGCGAAGAGCTAGCTCCCGCTTGGGGATGCCTTATTTGTTGGATTCATATATATTCTTGTTGTACCCATTTTGGGGGCCAGTATTTACAAAGGAGACTCTGCCGAAATTTTCGGAAAAATTGATATTGTTTTTAAAAAGGTTTTATATGACTTATTTGATAAACTCGTTTTCAATTGATTGGGTTCTCTTCACTCTTTTGCTTATTTGGTTTTGGTTTTCTGGGCTTTGGCTTACTTATTTTACGGACGTCTTGAGACGTTTCGTAAACTTAAGTGCCAGTCACGTTCCGTACCCTACGGGTCATGACAAAGTTGGTATCAGAGCGATAGGTTTTACCTTTTTGAGTGTAGGATGACCCTTGGTAGATGGAGTAAGTGACTTAAGTAGGGTAACGTAGCGTGTGTATGTCCGCGGCATACTTGCGATACGGTACTCCGCCTAAGTGACTTTAGGATATACTTGCTTGAAAATTCCTTCTTCAATTCCGTGTATCCTATGATCCTATTGCACTGTTCTTATTATCCGTTTTCCTGTAACAGCCACTATGCCGCCGAAGGCTACGAGGGCACAGAGGGCTGCCGCCCGAGACGAGATTCGAGCTGGCTCGTCCGAGACTAGGACTGAGCAGGGTGGTATGCCTACGTCGCAAGGACAGACCGATCCACCTTCCCCAGGCCGTATGGATAGGCTCGAGACTGGTATGGAGGAGTTGCGACAGATGATGGGGGGCTTGCAGGAGCTACGTCAGATGGTAGGATCCCTAGTTGCAGCCAGTCGTACACCGAGGCCGGATGACGCACCTACTATATCCCAGACTGCTATGATACCTGCTCCTACTACTACCGCCGTGACCATCCCGGTTTCACTACAGGATTTCATGAGGCTGAGACCTCCAGTATTCACCGGCACCGAGGCAGCGGAGGACCCACAGACGTTCCTTGACAGTTTAGCCAGGATCTGTCGTTCGCTGAGATGTTCGGATGATCGATGGGTAGAGCTTGCGAGTTTCCGACTAGAGGGTCTCGCGCAGACATGGTGGGAGTCAGTCTTGAGAGGTCGAGCTGCAGGTCTACCGCCTATGACGTGGGCCGAGTTTACAGCGGTCTTTCTAGCTCGTTTCCTCCCAGAGAGCGTTCGTGACGCCAGAGCTCGTAGCTTCGAGGCCTTAGTCAAGACACCTGGGATGACGGTGTCTGAGTATGACATCCAGTTAACACAGTTATCCCGATATGCTCCGTATTTGGTGGATACCGAAGAGAAGATGGTGAAGAGGTTCGTACAGGGACTTGATGCCCAGCTATATCTTGCCATTGGCGCCCAGCACTATGACACTTATTCAGCTGCTATGGATACGGCATTACGGATGGAGGCACACATATCACAGACTTCGGCCGTTTCTGGGCCGAAGAGGATTCGCACCGATGTACCGTCTCAGAGGCAGCGCGCCAGATTTTTTCCGAGAGATAGGCATGGCAGAGGATTTGGATGGGGACAGTTATATGGTTCATATCCCTAGGGACAGCAGCCGTCGCCAGGGTGTTTTGGGTGCTGGAGTCCGCACCATCTTGTCAGAGACTGTCCGGCGAGACGACAGGGAGCAGCGACAGTTCCGCATGTGACCCTACCACCATCACCACCCCTTCCTCAGAGAGCCCTACTTCCTACCACCGGCGATGCTCCACGCCAGTTAGGTGCACCCAGAGGCCGTGGACGCGGCGGTCCTGTTCAGAGAGGACGAGGAGGCAGAGGCCGAGGTTGAGGTCAGCCCGCTATCGGTGGAGGACAGGCCCGAGTATTTGCTTTGACACCGCAGGATGCGCAGGCATCCAATGCCGTTGTGACAGGTACCTTGCCAGTTTGTTCTTTCGACGCACGGGTATTATTTGACCCAGGTTCCACACATTCGTACGTCTCTACACACTTTGCACCGATGTTGGGCCGTGGGTCGTCGTCGTTAGATCATCCGCTTGTTGTTAGTACTCCGGTAGGCGAGTCGTTTGTCGCTCGTTTTGTATTTCGTTTGTGTTCCGTTCGTATCGGGGAGAGGGATTCATCGGTTGATTTGATTCTCCTCGATATGTTGGACTTTGATGTGCTTCTGGGCATGGATTGGCTAGCCACCTGTTATGCTTCGGTGGACTGCCGTGAGAAGGCAGTCAGATTTAGCTTTCCGGGAGAGCCAGTCCTTGTTATTCAGGGAGACCGCAGCGTCACCCTTCCCAGCTTGATTTCGTCTCTTCGCGCTGGTCAGCTCTTGCGGAAGGGATGTCAGGGATTCTTAGCATATATTTGTGATACTCGAGCTGCAGAGGTTCCGTTGGACCGGGTCCCGGTTGTTTGTGAGTTCCCTGATGTTTTCCCTGATGAGCTACCTGGGCTACCGCCTGAGCGCGATGTTGAGTTCTGCATTGATTTGATTCCCGGCTCGGCGCCTATTTCTATACCGCCTTATCGGATGGCCCCGGCAGAGCTTCGAGAGCTGAAGGATCAGTTGCAGGATTTGTTAGATAAGGGGCTTATTCAACCTAGTGTTTCTCCGTGGGGTGCTCCGGTCCTGTTTGTCAAGAAGAAGGATGGAAGTTTGCGCTTATGCATCGACTACCGCCAGCTGAACAAAGTTACCGTTCGGAACAGATATCCGTTGCCACGCATTGATGATTTGTTCGACCAGCTTCACGGTGCGGGGTATTTTTTGAGGATCGACTTACGATCAGGATACCACCAGCTGCGAATCCGACAGGAGGATATACCGAAGACAGCCTTCCATACACGCTATGGCCACTACGAGTTTTTGGTGATGTCGTTCGGACTCACCAACGCCCCAGCAGCATTCATGGATTTGATGAACCGTACATTCAGGCCGTATCTTGACTTGTTCATCATCGTGTTTATCGATGATATCTTGGTGTACTCCCGGAGCAGAGAGGAGCACGAGCAGCACTTGCAGATTACATTACAGACTCTGAGGGAGCACCAGTTGTTCGTAAAGTTCTCCAAGTGTGCATTCTGGCTGGACAGCGTCGGATTCTTGGGTCACGTAGTTACGAGAGACGACATATGTGTGGACCCGAAGAAGATTGAGGCTGTTCAGCAGTGGCCCCGACCTACATCGGTTACCGAGATCCGTAGTTTTCTAGGCCTGGCAGGCTACTACAGGCGTTTTGTTCAGGACTTCTCCCATATAGCTGTTTGACCGGTTTGACCCGGAAAGGAGTTCCTTTCGTTTGGACAGAGGAGTGCGAGCGCAGTTTTCAGCATCTACGGACTTGTTTGACTACGGCGCCGGTATTATCTTTGCCTTCGGGATCAGGCGGATTTGTGGTCTACTGTGATGCTTCGCGAGTGGGATTAGGATGCGTATTGATGCAGCATGGCCGGGTGATCGCATATGCTTCTCGGCAGTTGAAGAAGCATGAACAGAACTACCCCACTCATGATTTGGAGATGGCTGCAGTGGTCTTTGCATTGAAGATTTTGCGACATTACCTATATGGCGAGTCGTGCCAAATATTCATAGACCACAAGAGCTTAAAATACATATTTCAGCAGCGAGACCTGAACCTCAGACAGCGTCGTTGGATGGAGTTGGCGAAAGACTACGACTGCGAGATCTTATATCACCCAGGCAAGGCGAATGTGGTGGCAGATGCGTTGAGTAGGAGGCCCGGGGATAGTCTATCCTTTTTGCGCGCAGTGCAGAGGCAGTCGTCAGCAGATTGGCAGATGTTATACGACAGCCGAGTTGAGTTCGAGTTCACTCAGACAGGGGGACAGCTCGCGCATGTTCGTGCACGCCCACAGTTGCTTGACCGTATATATGAGGCACAACGCAGAGACGACCGTTGCTCAGAGATCATGGCACAGATGGGACGGGGCAGATTTTCCGAGTTCGTGATTGACGATCAGGGGATTTTACGCTATGGATCTAGACTGTGCGTACCAGATGCTGATGGATTGCGGCGCGACATTCTTGAGGAGGCACACCGATCAGTGTATAGTGTCCATCCCGGTTCCACCAAGATGTACCATGATATGAGAGAGACCTACTGGTGGGACGGGATGAAGAGGGACATTGCGGAGTTTGTATCGAGATGCCTGACTTGTCAGCAAGTCAAGGCCGAGCACTAGAGGCCCGCAAGAGAGCTACAGCCGTTACCTATTCCGGAGTGGAAATGGGAGCAGATTTCGATGGATTTCGTTATGGGTCTACCCAGGACCAGTCGAGGGTATGACTCCATCTGGGTGATCGTAGATCGATTGACGAAAGCGGCTCACTTCCTGCCAGTGAAGACCACGTTCAGCTTCGCTCAGTATGCCTAGCTTTACATCGACGAGATCGTGCGGTTGCATGGCGTACCGACTTGTATCGTGTCAGATCGAGGCACCCAGTTCACCAGCCGACTTTGGCAGAGACTTCAGGAGGCTTTGGGCACTCGTTTGAGCTTCAGCACAGCGTTTCATCCGCAGACCGACGGACAGTCAGAGCGGACCATTCAGACTCTCGAGGACATGCTCAGAGCGTGCGTTTTAGACTTCGGCGGTAGCTGGGATCATCATTTACCTTTAGTGGAGTTCTCCTACAACAACAGCTTCCAGGATACTATTCAGATAGCACCTTTCGAGGCATTGTATGGGAGGAGATGCAGATCGCCCGTTTGTTAGACAGAGCTCAGCGAGAGCAGTATTTTGGGGCCGCAGCTTGTTGAGGAGACGACAACGAAGATACAGTTGATCCGAGACCGGATGAGAGTGGCTCAGAGCAGGCAGAAATCGTATGCGGACAGGTGCCGTCGCAGATTAGAGTTCGCAGTTGGCGACCATGTTTTTCTGAGAGTTTCTCCGATGAAGGGCGTGATGCGTTTTGGGAGAAAGGGGAAGCTTAGCCCTAGATTCGTAGGTCCCTTCGAGATCCTCGAGCGTGTCGGCGCTGTTGCATATCGTTTGGCCCTTCCACCCAGCTTTCCCGATGTTCACCCCGTCTTCCATGTTTCGTTGCTCCGCAAGTACCTTCACGACCCTTTGCATGCGATTCAGCACCCGACAGTCCAGCTAGAGCGCGACCTTTCTTTTCCAGAGCAGCCGGTGGCCATCCTGGACCGGCAGGTGAAGAAGTTGAGATCGAAAGTTATACCGACCGTCAAGGTCCTTTGGCGTGGCCCGATGTAACGTTGTGAAAATCGTTTTGGTGAAATTTCGGAAAATCGGCAAAATAAGGGGGTTTTCTGTAAAAAGTCAAAATACAAATATCTTTATTTTAAAATTAAATATAAATATTCTAATTATTTAATTGCTAGTATTTGGTGTTTATTGAGCCACTGGTGAGATTTCAAAATTTCTGAAAATTTTTCCGAAATTAATTATTTTAATATTATTTTAAGCCGTCACTAATACATTTAATTCAGGAAAATTACAAACTGGAATGAGTTCAAACAAATTTTGTGCATCATTATACATTAAACAAAATTTTATCATATGGTTTTTGAATTGAAATAGGGTTGTTATCCGGTGATAGAAAATATCGAAGAAAAAGGCTTTTTTCGGTGAAATTAGTGCAAACGGAGTGCGGTATAACTTTTATCTTTTCCCAAACCAAACCACACTATATTTTACTCCCTCACACTATTTTTGGCTGATCTTGGCAGCCCCTCTCACTTCATTCTTCAAGTGCCTTCTAGAAATTTGTTTTTTTTGAAAATAAAAGAAAAGGAAAATGCATAAAGGTTGAAAAGACATAAAGATGATGATTCTTTCTTGAAACTTCCACACTTTTCTTCACACTTTTCTCTTTCTCCCTCCCCATGGCCGGCCACAACTCATCCATGGCAGCCCCCCCATTTTCCACCTCTTTTTTATTCAAAAATCATCAAAAATACATCAAAAATTCAATTAAAATTCCACAAAATCATATATATTTTCATACCCTTTATTCTCTACTCTTCTTTACATGGAATTTGGAGTGGGAAAGCATGTATTTTTGAGGCTCATTTTCAAGTTTGGACATGAGGTTGTGGAGGTATAAATCCTTCTCTTTTATTTTATTTCTATTAGATATTTCTTTTAAAGTTTAATTAGATTTAATCTATTAATTCTATTTACTACTTTTAAAATTCAAGTTAGGGTTTGAAAAATCAAGTTGTGATTTTTATTAATTAATGAGGGTTATAATCACTAGTTTAACATATTTAGAAGTGGAAATTCTTATAGGGATGATATGTTGTAAATTGTTAACCTAAAATTGATTTAATTATACTTTTTAGCTAACTAGTTTTTATAAAATATGTTTATGGGTTATATAAAATTCCAATTAAGATTTCTATCATTAGATTGTAGTTTTAGTGAGCATATTAACATGTTAATGGGAAGAAAAACTTAGTTTGATCACTAGATTCAATTGATAATTGGAAAATAGTAATAAAATGCTATTATTTTATTAACTAGATTTTGGAAAATTCTAAATAAAAGGGATTTAAAATATAATATTGGTTTCATTATATCATTATCATCAAAAATTGTGGTTTAAGTCATTAATGTATGCAAAATCATGTTTTGAGGTGGAATTGTGGTATTTTGCTTGGAAAATGTTGAAAATTGTTAAATGTTGTAAACTAGAAATTTCAAATTTATATAAATTTGTGTAATAAAAATATAGTAGTGGTTTGTATAGTCTAGTAATGCTATTTAATGAGTTGTATGACCATTAGTTTCATTTAAATGTCAAGTTTTGATGAAAAACGGTATATTGGCATTTTCGGGTTTTTGCGAAATTGGACAGTTTGATAGATTTTAGGGTTTCGATGGATTTAATCGTGTTCTATGGTATAAGTAATGTGATTTTAAACTACAAGTTGTTTGATGATGTTATCTCGATCCATCGGAGTTTGTACGCCGATATCGAGCGGTATTTGGTTCTTTTGCGTGGACGGGACATAGGTTTTAACCTATGCTTGTTCTTTGTATCGTTTGACTTTTGTATGTGATTCAGTTTACGATGCTATTTAAATGTTTGCGTCTAGGTACCACTCACGTAGACTGCGGGAGATGAAGAGGAGGATGGCGACACTGTCTTCGGCAGACATGGACCAGGTGAGTAGATGTATATCTACGGGGGGAGGTCGGGTGGATGGCGTTTAGCACCCCCGCAACGTAGAATAGGAATAGTACTTAGTGACATTAGGAAACCCGATGTAACCCTAGATTCTTACCGAGCAGGACCCTAGTAATGACCCTAGGCGGGACTAGACTGATTTAGGAAAACCATACCTGAGGATGAATACTTTGGGAAAGGTTCGTAGGTTTCTGATAGAAACATACACGCACACACTAAAACTTGACTTGGCGTATACGTACATGTGTGTATATATATAAAACTAGGTATAGCTGTATATATATACACCACACGTATATGGGATTCATTGATGTGATATGATATCCGAGGTATGATAAACAGTATAACTGGGCTTGATGCCGTGATTCTTGACTAGACAGTCGTAATAAAGTGTTAGCGGATCATTAGAGAATGATATAATGAACATGAACATATAAATTATAAAGAGTGGTGTGATATTGATGTACATGGGATGCTAGAATAGTACCCGGACTGTAACTTGTGACTGATTACGATAAGATATATGTATAACTTGATTACAACATTATATTGGTGTGACCTGATGCCGATATCACATAAGTATGACTTAATCACAATATGATACATAGGACATGACATTCCTGAGAATAACATTATACTAATAATGAGACACCTATGAGATACTTGACCCGTACCCCGATATTGGGATGCCGTACGATGGATTTTACCGTACGAGACATAGATATGATGATTGATCCGCATTCTTGATTCGAGGAAGCCGTACTACGTACGTGACGCTATTGAGGCAGGATCGCCGACTATTAGAGATATTGATTCAGACCTTAGGTAGACTCTAGTTTCTTATTGACTAGTTCTTAGGTTTAGTTTTTCCTTAGGAGGTTAGATGGACACTAGGTTAGGGTTGAGTCATATAGTGGTAGTAGTATTAGTATATTAAATGAGTGGATAACACACATTCGTCTTTACCTTCACACTGTAATCATAATGTTGCATGTTCATACATATGTTGCTATAAACAGTATAAACCTTACCTGTTAGGACACCAGCACCATTACCGATGATGCGCATATTCCACGCACACTTATTTGCCGGCTCACACACATCATCATCGGTAATTGCTATGTCACGTACACTTTAGATCATATTATATTTTGTTGATAGAATCAGTTAACAACTAAACCGATATAATATTGTGATTACTCTCTGATGTTAGTATAGACATGATATTCATAACTTAGACATTCCTGCATTCATATTTTCATGTTATCGCACAGTATTATGAGCATATGCCGACATTTATCATATACTACTCATGATTTTGAGATTTCTGGATTTTTTGGGGAAAACCGCAAGAATATATATAAAAACTTTTCTCTCTCCTCCTTTCTTTTTAAATAAGATGCGGTTTTCTCGTGATGTATGTGTCGTCCACCATGAGATTTCGTGTTTTCTGATGGATTTCGAGACCCGATTCGAGGAGTGGATGAACCGTCTCGGGTACATGGTGGGCCCGGTATGGTACCCCAGGGCAAGAAGATCGAGTTGTAGACGATGAGCCTGGCAGGGGAAGGCTACCTACCGGTGATGTCTGGCGCGGCGGATATCCGGAGGATACCGACCGTTGTCGTGAGATTTGATGATATGGGCCGATCCGGACTGACGGAGCCCGAGATATTGAGGCTTGATATTTCATGTTTTGTGTCGATGTTTGACATGGATTTTCATGGATTTCATTATTGAGATTTCAGATTCTTATACACATTCTACTATGAGAACAGCTAAAGATTCACATACATACATATCTGGATTTCAGGATTTGTTACTTTACATTCATGGTGCATGCATTTCATTCATATGACATAGTACTATATGAGGCACTGACACGACACGGAGTATTTGCACTTACACGTAGTATTACCCTGCTATTAGTAGATGTTTGGGATATAGTAGTGTATTATTATGACCTAGGATAGCGTCGTGCATTCGATTTCTTTTCGTAGATGTCTTCTACTCACGAGTTGGCAACTCACCCCCGTTGTGCCAAATTCTTTACAGGTTCGATGTACAGGTTTCCGTGGTAGCTCGTTGGCACATCTTTTCTTCAGGGTGATTTGCACGGTAGGTTGGTTCACTTGTATCCGAACCACCATTGTACTTTTATTCATTCATTGGTATCTAGTAAGCTCCATCAACCATATTTGTATTACTTGATAAGTTTATTGGACCAGTTGTTTATTTCGACCTTAGAGTCGCGCATGTGTTATTCAGATCTGGTGGTTTTGTTTTCTTTTGAGTTTTGAGCCTCGCCTATTGGCGTTGCATATTATTGTGCTTGCTGTGGTTGTTTCCGCCTGTTGGCGTTGATGCTAGCTCCCGTTTGAGGATGCTTTTTATTGTTTATGTATATTATACTTGTTGTACCCGTTTGGGGGCCAGTTTTTACAGAGGAGACTCTGCCGAAATTTTTGGGAAAATTGCTGATGCTTTTAAACTTGTTTTCTTTTTCTTCTTCTTCTTCTTCTTCTTCTATGGTTTAGATTTCTGGGCTTCGGCTTACTTAGGTTACGTGGCGCCTCTAGACGCTTCGTAATCTAAGTGCCGGTCACGTTCCGTACTTTCGGGTCGTGACAAAGTTGGTATCAGAGCGCTAGGTTTAACCCTGTATAAGTCTAGGTGACCCTTGGTTGATGGAGTAGGCGATTTAGGTAGAGTAACGTACCGTGGGTATGGTCCGCGGCATACTTACGATACGCTACTCTGCTTAAGCAGCCTTAGGATGTACATTGTTTGTACCGTATTCCATTCGTTCTTTTGATCTATCTTCGTCAATGTTGGACGGCGGGTTCTATTACCACTGGCAGAGGGAGCTGCGGCTCGAATGCGATAACCATTAGAGTATGGGCTATTCTTGAGGATTGAAGCATTGCTTAGCGTGCGGACGAAGGGTATTCACATGCCGTCCGGATGAAGTTAAAGGGTTCGAACGATTATCAGAAAACCATTTTCCAAAGTTTAAAGTATTCGGAAGAACATGCAGGTATTTCGATGGACCCTCTAGAAGAATGAAACCCTAACTCGACATAATGACCACGAGAACGCCCTTGAACCTTAGGGTTTACGGCAGTTCCGATGTGCCATTAGTGAGGCTTGGGTTTGCCCTTCTACAGCTGGATCATCGATGCTGGGGTATGTACCGGATATTTTTAAACTGTACTTGAGTTTTGAGCTCTCGGGGAATTATGGGATTTTGATGGATCGATCGAAAAGTTTAATGTAGTCCGGATATCAAGTGAAGGGATCGACTATGTGGGAGGCTCTAGATATGAGTGTTGCCGTTGATAGCGCAGTCTGCATAGCTACGAAGAGACGAGTTCGAAGCAATCGACATCAGAGGAAAGGGGCGCGCATTGACGATAGTGATTTAGTGATTTGAATTTCATATTTTCATTGATTGGATTTTAGTATTTTGAGGATTTTGTGCTACGATTGGTATTTCATGTGTGTACCTTCATTCTATTTGTGTTTCATATATCAGTTGTATTGATGTTGTTGAGTACACACCCAGTACACTTGATTTGGTTTTACATATTTTGAGATTTTGAGTTGATTTCGTGTATAGGGGTTACACATGATTTTGACATATGTTTTGACCTAGTTTTCATGCATTTTCGTACTGTGATTCGAGTCTGATATCCGATGTATGTTTTCGTGCTCCATGTGCACCTGATTAGGATTCTTGCGCATACTTGGCGCACTTGATGCGATTTTGTGCACACCAGATGCACTAAATCGGGGTTTTGTGCAGATTAGATGCACCTGATAGTGAGTCGTGCACGCCCGTTGCACTTGACAGATGTTTTTGGTGCACACCTGTTGCACTTAGTTTTTTTGTTGTGGGTATTCATGGTTTCTGCATTTGGTTTCGATTTCAGTGCGCACCGGACGCACATGACATTTTATTGATGTGATTGGAATTGATTTCAGTTTGAGCAGTATATTTTCATAATGATTATTATTTGATTTAGTAACCAGGCGGGACGTGTATGTTAAATAAAAGATATATATATATATATATATAGTTATTTTAAATAAAAAAATAATAAACGTCCGCTACTTATGCCGTGACACGTGCATCACACGGCAATTTTCAAAAAGGGGTTTGCATATTTCCTTAGCCGGATATTTGTACGGTTTCACTATGATGCACACTATATATATAAGTTATAGTTTTGATATATATTATGTTGGTTTTCGTATTGGGTTTGATATTTTATCTTCGCCGTAACTCCGATGATTGCGTTATGCTTGACGGGGTTGATTTTAGTTATGTATTGATGATTTCGGAGCCCCGACGATTTGACTATTTTGATAAATGTTTTAGTATTTGGAGGGGGAGTTTTAATTTAAATTCGGGGACCGAATTTCTTTAAGGGGGGAAGATTGTAACGTTGTGAAAATCGTTTTGGTGAAATTTCGGAAAATCGGCAAAATAAGGGGGTTTTCTGTAAAAAGTCAAAATACAAATATCTTTATTTTAAAATTAAATATAAATATTCTAATTATGTAATTGCTAGTATTTGGTGTTTATTGAGCCACTGGTGAGATTTCAAAATTTCTGAAAATTTTTCCGAAATTAATTATTTTAATATTATTTTAAGCCGTCACTAATACATTTAATTCAGGAAAATTACAAACTGGAATGAGTTCAAACAAATTTTGTGCATCATTATACATTAAACAAAATTTTATCATGTGGTTTTTGAATTGAAATAGGGTTGTTATCCGGTGATAGAAAATATCGAAGAAAAAGGCTTTTTTTCGGTGAAATTAGTGCAAACGGAGTGCGGTATAACTTTTATCTTTTCCCAAACCAAACCACACTATATTTTACTCCCTCACACTATTTTTGGCTGATCTTGGCAGCCCCTCTCACTTCATTCTTCAAGTGCCTTCTAGAAATTTGTTTTTTTTGAAAATAAAAGAAAAGGAAAATGCATAAAGGTTGAAAAGACATAAAGATGATGATTCTTTCTTGAAACTTCCACACTTTTCTTCACACTTTTCTCTTTCTCCCTCCCCATGGCCGGCCACAACTCATCCATGGCAGCCCCCCCATTTTCCACCTCTTTTTTATTCAAAAATCATCAAAAATACATCAAAAATTCAATTAAAATTCCACAAAATCATATATATTTTCATACCCTTTATTCTCTACTCTTCTTTACATGGAATTTGGAGTGGGAAAGCATGTATTTTTGAGGCTCATTTTCAAGTTTGGACATGAGGTTGTGGAGGTATAAATCCTTCTCTTTTATTTTATTTCTATTAGATATTTCTTTTAAAGTTTAATTAGATTTAATCTATTAATTCTATTTACTACTTTTAAAATTCAAGTTAGGGTTTGAAAAATCAAGTTGTGATTTTTATTAATTAATGAGGGTTATAATCACTAGTTTAACATATTTAGAAGTGGAAATTCTTATAGGGATGATATGTTGTAAATTGTTAACCTAAAATTGATTTAATTATACTTTTTAGCTAACTAGTTTTTATAAAATATGTTTATGGGTTATATAAAATTCCAATTAAGATTTCTATCATTAGATTGTAGTTTTAGTGAGCATATTAACATGTTAATGGGAAGAAAAACTTAGTTTGATCACTAGATTCAATTGATAATTGGAAAATAGTAATAAAATGCTATTATTTTATTAACTAGATTTTGGAAAATTCTAAATAAAAGGGATTTAAAATATAATATTGGTTTCATTATATCATTATCATCAAAAATTGTGGTTTAAGTCATTAATGTATGCAAAATCATGTTTTGAGGTGGAATTGTGGTATTTTGCTTGGAAAATGTTGAAAATTGTTAAATGTTGTAAACTAGAAATTTCAAATTTATATAAATTTGTGTAATAAAAATATAGTAGTGGTTTGTATAGTCTAGTAATGCTATTTAATGAGTTGTATGACCATTAGTTTCATTTAAATGTCAAGTTTTGATGAAAAACGGTATATTGGCATTTTCGGGTTTTTGCGAAATTGGACAGTTTGATAGATTTTAGGGTTTCGATGGATTTAATCGTGTTCTATGGTATAAGTAATGTGATTTTAAACTACAAGTTGTTTGATGATGTTATCTCGATCCATCGGAGTTTGTACGCCGATATCGAGCGGTATTTGGTTCTTTTGCGTGGACGGGACATAGGTTTTAACCTATGCTTGTTCTTTGTATCGTTTGACTTTTGTATGTGATTCAGTTTACGATGCTATTTAAATGTTTGCGTCTAGGTACCACTCACGTAGACTGCGGGAGATGAAGAGGAGGATGGCGACACTGTCTTCGGCAGACATGGACCAGGTGAGTAGATGTATATCTACGGGGGGAGGTCGGGTGGATGGCGTTTAGCACCCCCGCAACGTAGAATAGGAATAGTACTTAGTGACATTAGGAAACCCGATGTAACCCTAGATTCTTACCGAGCAGGACCCTAGTAATGACCCTAGGCGGGACTAGACTGATTTAGGAAAACCATACCTGAGGATGAATACTTTGGGAAAGGTTCGTAGGTTTCTGATAGAAACATACACGCACACACTAAAACTTGACTTGGCGTATACGTACATGTGTGTATATATATAAAACTAGGTATAGGTGTATATATATACACCACACGTATATGGGATTCATTGATGTGATATGATATCCGAGGTATGATGAAACAGTATAACTGGGCTTGATGCCGTGATTCTTGACTAGACAGTCGTAATAAAGTGTTAGCGGATCATTAGAGAATGATATAATGAACATGAACATATAAATTATAAAGAGTGGTGTGATATTGATGTACATGGGATGCTAGAATAGTACCCGGACTGTAACTTGTGACTGATTACGATAAGATATATGTATAACTTGATTACAACATTATATTGGTGTGACCTGATGCCGATATCACATAAGTATGACTTAATCACAATATGATACATAGGACATGACATTCCTGAGAATAACATTATACTAATAATGAGACACCTATGAGATACTTGACCCGTACCCCGATATTGGGATGCCGTACGATGGATTTTACCGTACGAGACATAGATATGATGATTGATCCGCATTCTTGATTCGAGGAAGCCGTACTACGTACGTGACGCTATTGAGGCAGGATCGCCGACTATTAGAGATATTGATTCAGACCTTAGGTAGACTCTAGTTTCTTATTGACTAGTTCTTAGGTTTAGTTTTTCCTTAGGAGGTTAGATGGACACTAGGTTAGGGTTGAGTCATATAGTGGTAGTAGTATTAGTATATTAAATGAGTGGATAACACACATTCGTCTTTACCTTCACACTGTAATCATAATGTTGCATGTTCATACATATGTTGCTATAAACAGTATAAACCTTACCTGTTAGGACACCAGCACCATTACCGATGATGCGCATATTCCACGCACACTTATTTGCCGGCTCACACACATCATCATCGGTAATTGCTATGTCACGTACACTTTAGATCATATTATATTTTGTTGATAGAATCAGTTAACAACTAAACCGATATAATATTGTGATTACTCTCTGATGTTAGTATAGACATGATATTCATAACTTAGACATTCCTGCATTCATATTTTCATGTTATCGCACAGTATTATGAGCATATGCCGATATTTATCATATACTACTCATGATTTTGAGATTTCTGGATTTTTTGGGGAAAACCGCAAGAATATATATAAAAACTTTTCTCTCTCCTCCTTTCTTTTTAAATAAGATGCGGTTTTCTCGTGATGTATGTGTCGTCCACCATGAGATTTCGTGTTTTCTGATGGATTTCGAGACCCGATTCGAGGAGTGGATGAACCGTCTCGGGTACATGGTGGGCCCGGTATGGTACCCCAGGGCAAGAAGATCGAGTTGTAGACGATGAGCCTGGCAGGGGAAGGCTACCTACCGGTGATGTCTGGCGCGGCGGATATCCGGAGGATACCGACCGTTGTCGTGAGATTTGATGATATGGGCCGATCCGGACTGACGGAGCCCGAGATATTGAGGCTTGATATTTCATGTTTTGTGTCGATGTTTGACACGGATTTTCATGGATTTCATTATTGAGATTTCAGATTCTTATACACATTCTACTATGAGAACAGCTAAAGATTCACATACATACATATCTGGATTTCAGGATTTGTTACTTTACATTCATGGTGCATGCATTTCATTCATATGACATAGTACTATATGAGGCACTGACACGACACGGAGTATTTGCACTTACACGTTGTATTACCCTGCTATTAGTAGATGTTTGGGATATAGTAGTGTATTATTATGACCTAGGATAGCGTCGTGCATTCGATTTCTTTTCGTAGATGTCTTCTACTCACGAGTTGGCAACTCACCCCCGTTGTGCCAAATTCTTTACAGGTTCGATGTACAGGTTTCCGTGGTAGCTCGTTGGCACATCTTTTCTTCAGGGTGATTTGCACGGTAGGTTGGTTCACTTGTATCCGAACCACCATTGTACTTTTATTCATTCATTGGTATCTAGTAAGCTCCATCAACCATATTTGTATTACTTGATAAGTTTATTGGACCAGTTGTTTATTTCGACCTTAGAGTCGCGCATGTGTTATTCAGATCTGGTGGTTTTGTTTTCTTTTGAGTTTTGAGCCTCGCCTATTGGCGTTGTATATTATTGTGCTTGCTGTGGTTGTTTCCGCCTGTTGGCGTTGATGCTAGCTCCCGTTTGGGGATGCTTTTTATTGTTTATGTATATTATACTTGTTGTACCCGTTTGGGGGCCAGTTTTTACAGAGGAGACTCTGCCGAAATTTTTGGGAAAATTGCTGATGCTTTTAAACTTGTTTTCTTTTTCTTCTTTTTCTTCTTCTTCTTCTTCTTCTTCTATGGTTTAGATTTCTGGGCTTCGGCTTACTTAGGTTACGTGGCGCCTCTAGACGCTTCGTAATCTAAGTGCCGGTCACGTTCCGTACTTTCGGGT
The DNA here is from genome assembly GCA_030015575.1 of Agapanthus africanus. NCBI lineage: Eukaryota > Viridiplantae > Streptophyta > Magnoliopsida > Asparagales > Amaryllidaceae > Agapanthus > Agapanthus africanus. The sequence goes on along the minus strand of JASDDO010000016.1, from coordinate 185,209,450 downwards.
CGTGACACCCGAGCAGCGAGGAGGTCACCTGGGAGACCGAGGGCGAGATGAGGAAGAAATATCCCCATCTCTTTGAAGGTACGCGTAGTTATATTTTTAAATTCGGGGACCGAATTTCTTTAAGGGGGGAATTATAACGCCTTGAAAAGTCGTTTTGGTGTTTTCCTGAAAATCGGTGAAAATTCGGTATTTTTCCGAAAACCGTCCTTTTTGTTATTTTGCAGTTTAGGACTAATTATACCTAATTTGGATAGGTAATTGCTAGTTTTTAGTAGCAAATGAGTTACTTATGAAATTCTGGTCGTTTAAAAATTTTCCCTAATTTTTCAATATTTTAATATTATTTTAAGCCGGTAAGAAAATACATTAAATTAGCGATAAATACAAATTTAAATGGGCTAAATTTAAGCTTTAAAATCATGTTAATTAAAATCTAGTTGTAACATAAATTTTTAGTATTTTATTTTAAGTTTTAACAAATTTTTATTATGGAAAACGAAATTTTTTGAATTTAAGATTAAACTTGCAATTTTGGACTTGTAGGGGGTCTTTTTGCAAATTTTTTTTGTGCACTCTCACACACACATCCTCACATCTTCTTGGCTGGCCCCAAACTGCAGAAATTCTCCCCCTCTCTTTTGTTTTAAAACTCTTTTGTTAAGAATGAAGTGGGTTGATGTGTAGGTTTTAAAATATAGTATTTGGAGGTATGGTGTATTGACTTTGAGGGGGTTTGACTTGGTGACTTTTTCCACACACCCCACCATCCCCTCTCCCTCATTCTGGCCGAGAGCAGCCCCCCCCCCCATTCCATTATTTTTCCTTCTCTTTTCTCTCATTTTCTTCAAAAAAATTGCATCAAAATTCAATAAAAATCAACAAATCCTTCACTATTTCAACACAAAACCTTAATCCATCTCTTCTCACACCCACTTTAGTTTAAATCTTGGAGAAAGGAGGCATCTTTGGAGGCAAATTGTTCTTGCTAGATCTCTAGTTTGAGGTATAAATTCTTCCTAATTAAATTCTTTTGTTAAGTTTCTTAAATTAGATTTGTTGTAGTGTTAATTTAGTGTTAGTTTCTAATCTAGTTTTTTTAAGGTTATGGTTAGAGTTAAACTAGGGTTTTTAGAAACCATTATTTAGTTAATTAAAGCTAATTAGCTATCTAGTTGTTTACTTAACCAATCTTTAAGGTTACTTTGCTTAAGTGGCTTCATATTATGCTAATCTAAGTTAAACTTGTGTGAAATTTTCATTAAGATTGTTAATTACCAAAATTCAAGAAAGGGTTGTGTTTGGATATTGGGTTTTGTAGCATGGTAAATGAGTTAAAATTGTGTTATTGTGGCTAACTAGTTGTGTGGTTGGATGGTTGCGTTGGACTGTGATAACTTTGTCGCTAATTGTCGATGTTTGCACCAAATTGCAAATTCTAGCTTACTAGTTGTGTTATAAAATATTGTGATGAATTAATTGCGATGTCCTGATGACATTTTTAGCGTATCCTATGACTTTTAGGATGTGTGAGTGCAGATATTTGAGTGTTCGGGTTTTAGTTTTTTTTTCCGGGCGACCAAATCGACGATTCTAGTTAGTTTTGCGATTTTCGCGTGCGTTCCGCGCACCTGTGCACGTTGTACCAAGCTTGTGAATGTTAGTATCTTCGATTGGGTTTTGCGTCATTCTTGATATATAACCTTATGTTTGGTATTGATAATTCCAGGTTCGGTCGCGGAGACGTCAGACGCGGCTCGAAAGGGGAAAGCGGTGATTGGACGTGACTAGCTAGGGATTCCGGTGAGTAGATGTAACATCTACGGGGGACTATCGTTGAATGGCGCAAGTCGCCCGATAGTTTTAGTAGCTTAAAAAGATTCTTAGTAATGTTAGTAATTAGGGGTGTAATACTTGTATGATTATTTGCTACATTCATGCCTTATATTGACATTCATATACGAACCCATTCTATAGGACACCTGCACCATTGCCAGGGTTTTTATATGCAGCACGAGCACTATTCATGCTTACACACACACCCTGGTAATTGCCATGACACCACACTAGATAACCTTTAAATTAAAACCTTTTACTATAATTGATACTTAAACTTGCGCTATTGCTTTAATTCCTTAAAATGAAATCGTAGGATTGCTATTCATGTGCATGCACTTCATCATATTATTTGTTCATGCCTAATCTATTAATCACACATCGCAACTTGATTATTGATACCATATGCATTCATTATCATTGACATATGCACTTATGATGATTTCTTGAGATTTCATGATATTTCTGGATTTCGGGGGAAAGCCGCGAAATTTCTAAACTTATTATATTTTTTAAAATATGTAAATTGCGGTTTTCTAGTGATGTAAGTGTCGTCCACCATGAGTTTGCTGTGGTTTTCGAGACCCGTTTCGAGGAGTTGGATGAACCGTCTCGGGTACATGGTGGGCCCGGTAAGGTACCCCGGGGCAAGAAGCTCGTGTTGCTGACGATGAGCCTGGCAGGGGACGGATTACCTACCGGTGACTGTTTGGGACGGCGGATATCCAGAGGATACCGACCATGGCCGCGAGATGATGAGATATTGATATTGAGATGGCTCAGCCGGATGGCTGAGGCCAGAGATACTATGACATGGATATATGAGATTTGTGATAGTTTTGAGGTGTCGTTGCTGGACACAGGTTCTTGTTGATTCTATTGGTATTGTGCTGGTATTTCAAAAGAGGTTCCTAAAGGAAAAACATGATTCTTATACTTACACATTCAGATCATGAGTTGATTCGCATTGCATTCATACCTGCTAGTATATTCATATTGCATACCTACCTGCTATTATGTCCTGCCTTACCTGTATTTTAGATGCTAGGATACTTGTGTGCATGCTTTCGATAGCTTGTATAGATGTTATTTATTACTCACGAGTTGGCAACTCACCCCCGTTGTGCCACAGCCTTTTGCAGGTCCGCTCCGTCAGTACAGTAGCGGCGGGCGCACTTGTTTCTTTTGCCTCCTTTGCCTGGACTCGAGGTTTTGCTCTTAGGTGGGTTATATTATTATTTTTGTACCACCTTGTATATTCTTTGTATCTAGTGCACTCCATCTACTGTATCTACCAGTATTGTTGTATATTGACCTAGAGATGAGACTGTGAGATTTGTGGACTTTTTATGTTGTATTTTGGGGTCGAGCTCACTTGAGTCGACATGCTGTTTTTCTCATGCTTCCTTATGATTATTTCGTATGTTGTTGCTTTATATTGCGTGGGATTTGTGGCCACCTTGTGGCGAAGAGCTAGCTCCCGCTTGGGGATGCCTTATTTATTGGATTCATATATATTCTTGTTGTACCCATTTTGGGGGCCAGTATTTACAAAGGAGACTCTGCCGAAATTTTCGGAAAAATTGATATTGTTTTTAAAAAGGTTTTATATGACTTATTTGATAAACTCGTTTTCAATTGATTGGGTTCTCTTCACAATTTTGCTTATTTGGTTTTGGTTTTCTGGGCTTTGTCTTACTTATTTTACGGACGTCTTGAGACGTTTCGTAAACTTAAGTGCCAGTCACGTTCCTACCCTGCGGGTCGTGACACCTACGACTGATGTTTTGTGCACACCCGATGCACTTAGATGTTGTTTCTGTGCATATGTATGGCACATATTTGGATTTTGATTTCCGTGCGCACAAGACGCACGCAGTATTAATACGCGTATTTTGGGATTGATTTTTCTTATAGAGCAGTACGTTTTTATGATATTGCTATGTGTTTTCGTACTGAGCAGGACTAGTCAGAGGACAGTACCTGAATATATTTTACATGTATAGTTTCGAGTTATATCATATTGGTTTTGCTTTGGATTTGGTATTGATGTCTTCCCCATGACTCCGATGATTGTGGGATGCTTGACGGAGTTCTGATTTGAGTTATATGCTCATTTTTCATGCGCATGCGTTGCGCTACGATTTGTTTTATGTATTTATGATTTCGGAGCCCCGGCGATTTGATGGTTTTGGCTGAAATATTTTAGTATTTGGGGGAAGTTTTAATTTAAATTCGGGGACCGAATTTCTTTAAGGGGGGAAAATTGTAACGTTTTGAAAATCGTTTCGGTGGAATTTCGAAAAAACGGTAAAATAAGGGGGTTTTCAGTAAAAAGTCAAAATGCAAATATCTTTATTATAAAATTAAATATACATATTCTAGCTATGTAATTGCTAGTAATTGGTGTTTATTGAGCCACTGGTGAAATTTCAAATTTTGTGAATTTTTTTCCTAAATTAATTATTTTAATACTATTTTAAGCCGTCACTAATATATTTAATTAGGGAAAATTACAAATCTGAATGAGTTAAAACAAATTTTGTGCATCATAAAACATTAAATAAAATTTTATCATGTGGTTTTTGAAACGAAATCGTTTGCCAAAACGGTTTAGAAAATATCGAAGAAAAAGGCTTATATAGTGATATTAGTGTAAATAGATATTGGGGTATAGCATTTATCATTTTTTTTCCTTACCCACACTCACCCACACCCTCTCTCCCCTCTGCAAATCAGCAGCCCAAGTGCCCCCTCATTTTCCCCACTTGAATTGTTAAAAGAAAAATCAAAAGAAGAGTAAAGAAAAAGGGGTTTAATAAAGAAAGAAGCTTGACTTTGTTGACTTTGACCATTCCTTATACCCACACCACTCTCTCTCTCTCTCCCCCTCCCCATTTCCAGCCGACCACACCCTCTTACTGCTGCAGCCCTCTCCCCCCTCTTATTCTTCTCATTTCACCTCAAAAAAAAATCCACAAAATGCTTAAAATTCCATCAAAAATCAAGCTAAAACTCAAATCCGAGTCCTACCCATTTCTCCTTAACCGATCAAGCATGGATCTTGGTGAAAAGTTTGCATTTTGGAGACAAGTTTCATGTTGATCTCAAGATGGTTATGAGGTATAAATTTTTTTCTTTTTTGAGTTGTTTGTTATTACTTCAAATTATGTTAATGAAGGGTTTAGTTTAGATTTTAAATTTAGAGTCCAAATTCAAGATTAGGGTTTATGAAATTGAAGTGAGGTTTTGTTTTGGAGTTGAATGGTGATCAATTGTGCATGGTTATGTGATGTATTTTTGTATCTTAGGGCATGCAAAATGTAATCTTGTTGCTTAGTGCTAATTGTAACATTAAAATATCCAATTTAGCTTTATTTAAGCAAACTAGTTTTTAGCTTTTGGTTCCAAATGGGTGATTTAAAATCTAATTAAGGTTTTGATGACTTTATTAACATTTTAATTTGTTGTTTAGCAATTTAGATCATGCAAAACCAAGCTTAATTGATGAATTGTGAATTTTGCTATAAATGGTGATAAAAATTGATATTTTTGCAAACTAGGATTTTGGAAATTATGCAAATTTATGAGAATAAATTATAGAAATGGTTTATATGACTTAGTTATGATATTTAGTGGATATTGTGGCCGCTAAATTTGTTTAAACATCGAGTTTTGTACTAAAACGGTTAATTTTGCTTGCTAGATTTTCGGAAAAATAGCTTTTAAAGTGAGTTTGAGGTTTTTGTAAATTGCAACCTATTTCATATTATAATTAGTGTTTTTGATTGTATAAATGAGTGTATTTGGGTTTTTCTCGATGGTTTGGCGTTTGTACGCCGACGTCGAGTGTTTTTAAGTTGATTTGTGGAAGCAAACCATAGGTTTTGACCTATGTGGGATTCGTGAGTCGTTTTGGTCATGAGTCGGATTTTAATGCGATGTGGTGCGTTATGATATGTAGGTACCCCATGTGGACTTCGAGACGACAAGCAAGCGCGTGGCGATGTCGGCACCGGCGAGCGAAGACCAGGTGAGTAGATTTGTATCTACGGGGAGAAGTCGGGTGGATGGCGTATAGCACCCCCGCAATCCGTGGTGGTGTATACGGATGCGTATACAAACCAACAATTATTATATGTTATTTGGGATTAATAACGATGTTTAGGATGGATATTGGTGTGTTGGATTATTTTAGTGTTGCGAACCCTAGGGTAGTGTTGCACTATACATACACACATACATACTAGCATACATTCCTATTTATATGTGCTCATGGGATTTTTTATTGTTATGTGTCATATGGGTATGGAACTATGTGTTCATATACGGATTTGAGGATGATACTTGGGATTGAGCTGAGTCGATGAGATTTGTTTTGTGGTTGTGATATCGGTGATATGGCAGGATTCGTACTTGAGGTACGTCCTGGTGTTATAGCGGATCTTGGGGCGGCGATATGGGTGAATAGTGTTATAAATAAAATGGTCGACATGTGATCGTGATATGAGGCATGATATGCTAGGATATTGATATGAGGCCGTATCGGGCGATGTATACCCTTGATGATGCTATGTGCTGATGGTATCAGTTTGTACGAGATTGTCGATCTGTAGTCAGATCATGAGTATATTGAGGATATTAGTATTGTACTAGACATAGGTCAGTACCCTAGACTATCATCTTGAATAAAGAGGATACCAGAGGAATGGTGTGAGGAATATGATATTGACCCGTACCCAGAATTGGGGATGCCGTACGACGGATTTACGTACGAGCTATATCTTGATGATTGATCCGCACTCTTGACTTGGGATGCCTGATTGTAGATATGGTATCGGATATGATATTATTAAGGCGGGATCACCGACTAATATATATATATACAGGTATGTATATGGATCGACTCAGATGTTAGGCGGTTTCCTTACCTGTAGTCCAGCTTGTTAGCTTAGCCCTTTAGTTTAGTTTAGTTGTTAGATTAGATTCGATTCTTACCTATTTAAAAAACTAACGAATTGTGGGTATTTTAAAAGACAGCCCAAGGGATCCTACGGATATTTCAAAAGACGTATCTTTTCATAAAAACACCGTAGCCCCTATTTTCAAAAACCCATGATTCGTGTTATTTCAAAAGGCACCATTTGTAGGACTTTATTAGATTAATGCAGGTTAGTTACAGTTGCGTCTAGTATTCAGCTCCTGCTTATTATTGTGGTTCGCTTCGCATCAAATACTTATGTTATAATTTCTTATTGCAATGTTGATATCATATTGTTAGGACACCAGCACCATTACCAATGATGCGTATGTACCACGTACACTTACTTCCCGGCTCACACACATCTTAATCGGTAATTGCCATGTCACGTACACCTTAGAAAATATTATTGCTTGACTTAGCTTGTTAGTTAGTAATTTGACATGATATTAGTGTGCCTGCCTTATATGCCAGCTTAACATTGTAGTTATTACTTGTCACTTCATGCTGTTGGAGGTAGTTCCCTCAGATTCAATTATTCGATCACAGGCACGTGATTACAAAGATTGATGGAGGACCTATCCCGATAGGACAGTCTTACTCGAGATGATAGTATGCTATCTGGTTTACCTTTATCATCGTGTACTGCTTTAGGTGACCTGACAAGTCGCTATTACACGTTGATAGAGCCCCTAGGATTCTTGCTTGACCACCAGCAGTATGAGGGCGATCATATACGTGGGAGCTGGTAGTCTATAAGCATATCCTTAAATGGTCCCTAGTCGTGTGGGTTTCGAGACAGGGCATCGATACTCCAGAGTAGACTAGTGTGTACATTCGAGACCCCGACGAGGGGCGGTGGCCGGTCTCACAAGCCATTGGTGTCAGTTGGTTCACCTAAGATGTATACAGGTGCTCATTGGGTTATGAGTACACCGGACAGGACTCGCCGGGAACATGCCAGTTGGTCATATACCAGACGTCAGATGGCAGTTCCCTGCTGACATGTGTGCAGGTTAGTTCATCGACCTGGGGATCGTCATTTGTCTTGTGTGAGTTCCCACTGTACTTTGATTACTACCCTACCACGGCTCAAAGGAGTCGTGCAAACAGGTTTTAGTTGGGTACAGTCCCGAGCCACATGGAGGCAGTGAGCGTATCTTCAGGGGTTCGTCTCTCCCGGTATTTGGGGTGAGGTCGTGCTGTGTCTAGGAGAGCCATTACACGAAGCCCTCGGCCGAGGCAAGGAGATTTACTGGTAGGTATTCCAGTAGTATCTCAGGGTGTTCTGGGCTACACTCCGACACGACTTGTACCGCTTTTGGGGGTCTGACTTTTACCAACCCCCTAGGCCCGCCATGCGATACTCATAGACGAACGGACCGGACTGTACGGATATTGTCACTGACAGGCTCAGTAGGGTTGTCAGGCTGAGTTCGCTCACAGACGTCCCTTTTTAGTCAATACCTGGTAGCTCGTTACGTATTGGCTTATACCTCTGACGTACTAGTGGTTAAATCCATAACCAAGGTGTTGACGAGTCTTAAGAGTCCCCCACATTCAGTTACTCAGCTTTCGGGCGAAAAGTTGTAGAGGCCGTATGGAGATATGGCAAGGTCCGATCAGATACGTGCAGTATTGCACGGATCAGGATCGGACAGTTTGTACTATAGGCCGTATGGATATATGGCAGGGTTCGATCAGATACGTGCGGTATTGCACGGATCAGGATCGAACGGAAATTACTAGCCGGCTTTGGTTTAAGCCGGATCCTAGTTTAGTACAGTGTAGATTTTGTCTCATTGCATTTGTATTTCGGTCGGAATACAAATGCGGGTGTGTATGCACAGTATCGGGGTTTTCCTGTAATTCATTACGGGACCAGTTTTCTGGAGTTTCCAGTTTGCTTTCCGTTTCGGCCGATTTCCTTTGTATCGTTCATTGGCCGAAGTTTGGTGGAGGAGGGCTTATTTGCCTTGTTGCATATAGGCATTTGTGGAGGGGTTCTTTGCTTATATTTGTATCATGATGGTTTCATGATGGAGCCCATCCCTTGACCTTGACTTCTTGTCTTCTTCTTGTCATCATGGTTTGACTTGTGGAATGATGATGGTTGCTTTGGAGTGTTGGGTTTTGTTGTGATCATTTGATTGTTTTCATCATCACTTGCTTTCCACCCACCCCCTTGTCTTTGCTCTCTCTCTCCAATCACCTAAGGGGGGGGCGGCCACTTTTGAAAAGGGGAATGAGGGAAATGCTTCTTTTTTGAGTTGGGAGAAAAATGATACTCTCATTCTTGGTATATCACATTTTTCTTCACCTCCCTCCAAGTTCTTTTTCCTCCACCACAAAGGCATCTCCATGAACCCCAAATGAGACTTCTTCTCTACACATTCTACAGCGAATCTTAGGCACGTCAACTAGCCAGCTTCGTGCCCGAGTTGCCTCGGCATTGAGGTGGGAGCCCGTAAAAGAAGTAGGCGATGTGGTACACTTCCGGCGACGAGGTGGAGACCGGAGCTTCCGCAGGAGATCGGGACGAAGACGAGAAGACCGGAGGACTTGGATCAGTCGGTATATCTCTCTTCCCCATCTTGTAGTTAGCTAGGACTAGTTAATGGTTCGATCCGGATATTAGTGCGCGGCGGTTTGCCAGTATAAGTAAAATTTAAAGTTTATCACCGCTTCCGCATTTTGGCCTCGGGATGGAGGCCGGGGCGCCGCCGTGCACTTACAGTGGTATCAGAGCCTCGCCATTAACTTAGTCTAGCTTTGTTTAATGTGTTTTGCATTTCCGATCGACCAAAATTCCAAAATCTACATTTTTGTTCGCATCAGTTTTCTGTTAAAATTTTTTGGTGTCCAAAATTTTTTCAGGTTACTGAAAAGTGATCTACTAGAAAAGATAAGAGTTCTGTGAAAATTCGATGCAATAACTCTACAGTAGGAGCGCGGAACCGCGGCCAAACCCCCCTTTGGGCCGCGGTTCCGCCGCACACTGTTGGGTTCGCTGCACCAATTTTTTACAGAGGCTTTCTGGGGTGAAAATAGGGGTTTTGGAATAATAACATTGGGCCCAGAATTTCTTGATGTGCTACAGTAATGCTTGGGGGCCCACTTGTTAAAATTTGATTGATCGGATATTTTAAACACATTATTTCACAGTATTTACATTATGTCTGTGACCGTGAATGTCACTCGATCGGTAAATCCGGTCTAACTGCTATAGCCCGGTTAGACGGATTTGCGAACGTGACTTTCACATTGATGTTCTGTTTTTGCTGTGATGTTGCGGATCGGTCGTGGAGGATAGCCTGGATGCAATGCTAGTACAGTTCTGTTGTATTATGTACATTTGATATTGCGGGGCGAGCGTCCGACATGTGGACTGCCGTCACTGCCTGATAGTATTATTATTTTGGGGCACGACCAGGTTGCGGTCGATGTACCCGTTGTATGTATATTTTACTTTCTGTACTAGGATTACCCCAAGATGGGGTGTACGGATAGCCGGGTTCCAGAGGGCAACGGGCCCGCATCTCATGGCATTGAGACGGAGGGGGCCTCACTCTAGGATTGGCGGGCTATTCGCCGCACTCGTAGGGGGTACAGGTTGACCCAGGAGGGGTGCCCAAGTTACCGGATTCCGTGAAGTGCTGGGTGGTCCATTCACGGTACTGAAGGGGGCTGCCTCGCTTCAGGTTTTGGCGGGTGACTTGCCGCGCCCGTAGGGGTCTAGGTTTTCATTGCACAGGCTATCCACACGACCAGGGGAACGTCGGGTTTCAGTAGTGGCTCTGTGAAACCCGGGGATCCCAGATATCTGTATTGTTCTGTGATACATTAATGTGATGTTGCATTTCTTATCACGCCTTGAGCGAAATATAATATATTGGTATATATATTAGTAGATGTTGTATATGTTTTACATCCGCGGTAGTCCAGTCCCCGCTCTGTCGTTTGTTAGCTAACCTAACGGGTAATGACGGGACCCAGTGGCGAATGCGGATGGCATATACGTACGTCATATTATTTTCGTTCTTTGTGGTGTGATCAATTGATGGGACTGCGTTGATTCGGATCAATGCAAGTTAAAAACAAACCTAATCTGATGTTGTTGGAACACTTTTCAAAAAGCTGTTATTGCAAGGATGTTCACTTTTGTTTTGCATCGTGGTATTCGGTTAGAATATCCTGCTCCTCAGTCGACGAGGCAAGGGCCGAGATCCTTTCACCGGGAGTGACCCCTTGGACAAAAAGTTTGCGTCAGGGCAATGACTTCACTATAGCCGATTACTTTTGCTTTGCACCGTGGTATTCATTTGGAATATCCTGCACCCCATTCTACGGGGAAAGAGCCGAGATCCCTTCACCGGGAGTGACCTCTTTAGCGAAGGTTTTAGTCACTATAATTTTAAAAGCTATCAGTTCCTTCAACGATATCAAGTTCTTTACGTTAAAGGTTTTCGCCAGAAACCATTCGTAGCCCTCCGTCATTTCAGTTAAATATTCGGTAGTATTCAAGCTATGTATTTTGACCTCACGCCAAGGCATAGTGATTGGTAGCTACCGGGTATTTATCTGTAGCATAGATAGATGCGTTGGTTTGGGACAGTCGTACTACTATTTTGGCCTACGTCAAGGGTATGTACGGGTGGGTTCAAATTAACCTGGATAATGACGGGTAGAACTTGACATGTGACTTATGATATTTTGACCTCACGCCAAGGTCATAAGAGCATGGGGCAGAAATCTCATCGGGGTTTTCAAAAGAACCGAAACTTGCCAGATATGCGCATACCTTCTGGAGTGTAACACCGTGAGCGGATACCGTCACGTTATCATGCGATGATAGTTGGATCCCGATTCCCACTGATGAGTTAGTTTACTCCTCGGGTGACCCCGACTAGTTCTTCTTTCAGGTTTGGAGGAGAATTTGACGGTACAGCGGGAGGTTTCCAGATTAGATAAATTGGTAACCATTCTGATCTAGGATAGAGTGCACACTGAGTGTTTCTTTTCTCTCTCTCTTTGGCAGCGACCATTGACCCGACCCTAAGACAATGACTCAGTGACCAAGTTGACCGAACCTTCTTAACACTGGCTTATGGATTGTCAGAGTTGCAAACCTCATTGCCACTCCTACTTTTACCCTTTTCTCCAGGACACCCCGTATTACTACGAACGTCCACTTCCATTGGACAAAACCATCGTATGGTTAGATACGAACTCGAAGGAATTTATTCGAGGATGGTTTCTGGTTCTGGAGAAAACGGATAGGACTATTCAGTTGTCTTTTCCTTTTACCTTCTCTCAGGTTGCGAGTACTCCTTGGTTTAGGAGTAGTACACTTATTACGCAAATTGGATAGTCTTCTTCCAAACCTTAGGCTGGTGCCGACCGGTAGGGAATGAAGAAAACCAATTAGCCTAACGATGGTGTACAGAAGGTATTGAGTTAAAGACAAAACAAGGGATTAGTAAGAGGGCAAAGTAAATTGCGACTGCCATTCACGACCAAACCAAGTATTTCATTACCACTCCCATCTCACCTTTGTATTTCTCCAGGACACTCCGTATCACTACGAAGATCCACAGTTTATTGGATACTCCATCGTATGGTTATATACGAACTCGAAAGGAACTTGTTCCAGTTCGGGGATGGATTCTGGTTCAGGAGAAATAGGAATAAGATTTATTCAGGTGTCTTTTATCTTCACCTTCTCTCGCATTGCGAGTGTTCCTAGGATTAGGACAGTACACCCATTATGCTTATTGGATAGACTTCTTCCAAACCATAGGCTGGTGCCGAACGGTAGGGAAGGAAGAAAACCATTTGGCCTAAAGGGGTGTGCAGAAGGTAATGACTAAAGACATATGAAGGGATTTGGAGAGGTGGAAAAGAATTATACGGTTACAGTCGTGAATCTGGAAGAGGCATTACTAGGAATACCGGGATACCCCATTGAAACATTTCAATGTTTCAGTTTCACTGTGTACTGTTAAACGAAAACTGATTTCCCAGTGAGACACTTGCTCCAGGGTATGTATTTACCAAGTATGATTCTCACATCTGTATAGTCTTACAGATGATGAGTGAGAGTAAGATATTGGGAATTAGGTGATCATCCTCATTATATCGGGATTCGTTGTAATCGGTGATATTTGAGTAAATCACCTGGGCTGTTTGCCGGTCGGCAAATATTTGGTTTTGAATATCCGCTGTTATGCACCAATTTCAAATTGATATATCTGTACGTCTATTTTCATAGAGTGAGACATAACTTTTTGAAATTATGTCTGTGACATTTACCTATATCAGTGGATGGTTAGGTAAGGAGCATTAAACAGCGGTGTAATTCTTCTTAACCATAAGTACAGTTTTCAACCTACGACACACAGTGAATGAGTTATCAGACTCAAGGGACTTATACAGAGTATTGTATGTTGTCCAGGGTCCATCAGGACAGAGGGGTTGGTCCCCGTACTATATTCGGTTTACTTATGACTTCTCTAGTTTTTAGACAGGTGTTTCGTGGAAACACAGGGTCCGAATTTTGAGAAGTTATAGGTATTTGAATAAAGTAGAGAACCATATATCGCAAGTATCGGGACCTTTCAAAGTGATCGAAGATGTAGATACTTGTGTATGGTATTCAGTTGATAGTAATGATTACGAGAACTTGCTTCTCTTTCAGGTTACTCATAATTGGAAGCATTCCTAAGTTGAGTAACGCTGATCGGCCTCCTTCCATTTAGTTGACATGCACTGGAGACAGCTGCATGATTTGAATCTGGTTCAATTAAATCAGTGCCTCTGGTTCTATATTGGATATAGAACAGTTCATATCTTAACGATGTTAAGGTACGGGGAGTTGTCCGGCCTATGCTTAAAACCAGACTCTGGATAATTCAAGGCACGTTTCTGTAATGGCTGTTTGTGGGTTGACCCAAGCTATGACGAGGGTTGACTTTCTACCATCTGGAAGATCAATAGTGATATTGTTCTAGACTCGCCACAGTTTTAAATAAAATGGATTTTTTTTTAGAAAACAGTAGTGGGAGTATGGTAGAACTGGAAGAGATTCCAGAACCACAAACGATTACTGAAGATTTGATAGGAACCTAAAGATTCAATCTGGCTTGACATTCCATTGGCCACTCCGCAGATAAGATGGGTAACTTCAGGCACCCGAGAGGTACTACGGTAGCCTCAAGGACGGTGACAGGGAAGTTCTTGTTTACCCACAATTACCATTGCTGTTGTTCCAGGCTGCGAGACCCGGTGGGAGGATGAGTATAGCGTCGTTCTGAACTCGCTTCAGAAGTGTACGTGTATATGACTCTGCCAGAGGGTTGTCGTAGTCAGTGGGAGCAGCGGAAGCATTGGTGGACAGGTAGCTTATGTCTATTTATAGACTAAAGCAGATGTAGCGGAGATAGATCATCTATTTCTGACATGACAGTCATAGGTTTGACTTCATCAGAATAGGGGATGGATCTGTTGAGAAGATAGTAGGGTGTGATGTCATGGTATTTGGATGACATACACAGAGTAGGAAGTGATATTCCTACACTACAATCGGTTATACTTTGGTCGTCACACAGTGGTTTCTCCACACATGGGACTTGGACATTATATCAGACATACTGGTTACTAGATCTATGGTTTTAGATCTAGATTTGGGTGGTTTCCCAATCAGGGTACTTAGACAGCATTCTAAGAGTATTTAGAATGGACGACTCCTGGCACGGTGGTGTGCCTGTAGGTGACGGAGTCACCCTCTCTAAAGGTGTCTTACAGACTAAAGTAGAGAGGGATGTGCATGATTGACAGATCACTTGCTTAGGCAATTGAGTCAATCATGAGATGTCAAGTACCACACCAGATGTTGTTCTTGCACTAGATGCAATAAGTTGACATTAATCCAATCCTGGAGAAACGGTCGGAAGCAGTTTTAGAACATAAGTGAATGTTCTAGGGATATGATAACGACAGCCTCATTCGGGAGACAGTTATCATTCCAGGCTTCCAAGGTGACATGGACGACAAGGAGGTTGTCGGAGTTATAGTTTTCCTTCTGATGAGGGGCAGTATTTTGGACAGGTGGTCCAAGGCAATACTGAGGGTGGCATGGCGCAGGATACTGATTAAGTTCAGTTGACAATACAGTCTAAGAAGTTTGGATTTGGAGTTCATTTATGAGCTATGTCCCATCAGACATCCAGACACATTCTAAGACAGGTATTGCTCATTTCGGGAGATGGGTTTCTCCGCGAACTTGAGATATAGAGAGACATAGAAAGAGACATCAAGGCGGATCCACTCACTAAGGCTATTCCTCGAACGCAATAGTTTCGCAAGCGAGCTTTGTGAGACTGACTAGTAGAGGAGTTGGGTGTTCGGTATCACACGTGCTGTGAGTATGCGACATCGCAATAATTAGCCTTGAGTGCAAGTGGGAGATTGTTGGAGGTAGTGCCCTCAGATTCAATTACTCGATCACAGGCACGTGATTACAATGATTGATGGATGACCTATCCCGATAGGACAGTCTTACTCGAGATGATAGTATGCTATCTGGTTTACCTTTATCATCGTGTACTGCTTTAGGTGACCTGACAAGTCGCTATTACACGTTGATAGAGCCCCTAGGATTCTTGCTTGACCACCAGCAGTATGAGGGCGATCATATACGTGGGAGCTGGTAGTCTATAAGCATATCCTTAAATGGTCCCTAGTCGTGTGGGTTTCGAGACAGGGCATCGATACTCCATAGTAGACTAGTGTGTACATTCGAGACCCCGACGAGGGGCGGTGGCCGGTCTCACAAGCCACTGGTGTCAGTTGGTTCACCTAAGATGTATACAGGTGCTCATTGGGTTATGAGTACACCGGACAGGACTCGCCGGGAACATGCCAGTTGGTCATATACCAGACGTCAGATGGCAGTTCCCTGGTGACATGTGTGCAGGTTAGTTCATCGACCTGGGGATCGTCATTTGTCTTGTGTGAGTTCCCACTGTACTTTGATTACTACCTTACCACGGCTCAAAGGAGTCGTGCAAACAGGTTTTAGTTGGGTACAGTCCCGAGCTACATGGAGGCAGTGAACGTATCTTCAGGGGTTCGTCTCTCCCGGTATTGGGGGTGAGGTCGTGCTGTGTCTAGGAGAGCCAATACACGAAGCCCTCGGCCGAGGCAAGGAGATTTACTGGTAGGTATTCCAGTAGTATCTCAGGGTGTCCTGGGCTACACTCCGACACGACTTGTACCGCTTTTAGGGGTCTGACTTTTACCAACCCCCTAGGCCCGCCATGCGATACTCATAGACGAACGGACCGGACTGTGCGGATATTGTCACTGACAGGCTCAGTAGGGTTGTCAGGCTGAGTTCGCTCACAGACGTCCCTTTTTAGTCAATACCTGGTAGCCCGTTACGTATTGGCTTATACCTCTGACGTACTAGTGGTTAAATCCACAACCAATGTTAGTTATATGTATGCCCTAGAGGCCATTACTGTACATAGGATGTATATTGTAGTGGATGCTGGGACATATATAGGGAGGATTTTCTTGCTCGACATGATAGTATGCTATCTGGTTACCCTTTACCTTAACGTGTACACTGATTGTCTCTCTGTTACATGTTGGTAAAGCCCTTAGGATGTGTACTTGACTACCTGGACTATGATGCGGATCATACTAGTGGGGACATGGTAGTCCATAAGTACATCCTTCAAAGTCCCAAGTCGTGGGTGTATGAGACGGGGCATCGATATACCAGAGTAGACTAGCGTGTACCTTCTCGACCCATACAGATGGGCGATGGATGATCCCATATCCATTGGTGTTTGACATCAGAGATGATATACGGGTGCTCAGTAGAGACTGGGTACACTGGACGGACTCGCCGAGAACTCCCAGATGGTATTATACCTCACGTCAGATGGCAGTTCTCAGGTGACACTGGTACAGAGTAGTCTGTTGACCCGAGATCGTCATAGAGTCTTGTGTGGTTCCCACTGTGCTTTGATTTCCATCTTACCACGTCCAAGAGGGCGTGCAAAACGGTGGTTTTTGGGTACAGTCCCGAGTCACATGGAGGCAATGAGCGATAGGAGGGGATTCGTCTCTTCCGGTATAGGGGGTTGATGTTGCGCTGTGTTCGATTGGCTATAACAGGAAATCCTCGGCCAGGGTTGCTGAGATTTACTGGTAAGTGTTACCAGTAGTTTCTCGAATTGTTATAGACCTCATATCGACACGACTTATCGAGCTATTGGGGTCTGACGTTTACCACCCTAGGCAAGATATGCGACATATCAGACGATCAGACCGGACTGTACGGTAGTGTTACTGGTTGGATTCACTGGAGTGTGAGCGGGCTTGCTCGTCGATCTTCTGATCGCTCAATACCCGGGTGGCCGTTACGTTTAGCAGACCGCTTGCGGCTTGTGGGTGCTTGATATGATCATCATCCGCTGCCGGCGTATTGACGAGTCTTTAGAGTCCTACACAGAGGTTTCCTGGCTCAAGCGAAACGAAATAGGAGCGCATATGAGATATGTGCGGGACCGAGAATGATGCATGTATGTGATACCGTATCCCATTCTCGCGATGAATGTATCGAATGGTTGTGTGCGATATAACCTAGTTATCGATTCAAGTGTTGATTCGATAAGTCGATACATTGAATATTAGTCGGTTATATGCGATATGACCGGGTCGTTAAATCAAGTGTTGATTTAATGATTTAATGCATAATTATATATTTGATATATTACTTTGCATTAACTAGTATTGGTTCACTTTAAATGGTTTTTCTCACTTGTTTGTGCACATTGTATATATGATATATTTTATGTGCACAAGATTGTATCATGTTTGATGATACATGCTAGTTTGGGTTTGTGTAAAGTATTGAACCATGGTTACATAAGTGGTTAGGGTTTCATTTCCTTTTCTCATTTATTTATTTATTTATTTCATTTAAGAAAAGATAAAGAGAAAAGAATGGTTGCTAATTTTGTTTTATTTAAAGCTTCTTGAAGCTTTGAACAAGTCAACCATTCTTGTCTCTTCTCTAACCCTAACCACTCATCTAACCTTAGTTAAATCTCTACACTAAACCATGGTTGAGATTATGATAAGTATCATATTGTTTTTATTATTACAAAATACTTATCATAATATTCATCTTCTTCTTCTTCTTCATCTTCTTAAAAGAAGAAAGCTTACTTCATCAATGGTGAATTAAGCAAATGAGTGAGAAATCCAATTCTAAAGTCTACCCACTTCCTATTTCTTCATCCTCTACCTCTTGCCAAGTAGTAGAGTGTGTTTCCTTCACAAGTTTCATGACTTGGTGAAGTGAGAGCTTGATCTTGCGATGCTTTGACGTAGATCATCTTCGGCATGGACATCGATGACCTAGCCCGTCCATTCTCCGATGAAGCCGACGCTAGAGCCCGGGATCCGTCTTGGACAGCGAGGAGACTTCATTGCGGAGCCGTGGAGGTGGAGCACCGGATCTACAAAGGTTGTATATCCGTATTCCCTTAGTTAAGTGTTAACTAGTTTATCTTTTCGCCTAGTTTTTCTAGCAAACGATCCGTAGTCGGGTCACTCGGCACCTAGATTTTTTGTAATTGGCATGTTCGATGCCTTGTGAGACCTCACTAGAGTGCCTAGGAACCCTACAGTGGTATCAGAGCCTAGCTAGAGCCTTAGGCGAAGTCTAGAAGGAGTTTGAAGTCCGAACGAACCCGAAACCCGATCACAAAATTGCACTCTGTTCTTTTTTCAAAAACTGGGATTTTTCCATATTAAAAATATGCAGTAAAATCAGCAGGTAATTCTAAGGCATACTGTAAAATTCGGTTGCCTAATTCCAACAATGCGCCGCGTTTCTGCGGCACGAGCATGGCTCGTGCGGTGGAAGCGCGGCCGTTTTGTCTTTTGTGGCATCCAAATTTGTACAGTAATTCATAAAATGCAGTGCTGGTTTTCCTGGGTATTTTTAATATTTTTTCAAGAGTTGAATTTTTCTGGGTTGTTTTGGGGATTCGAATGTTCGATCGGATTATCAAATTTTGTCTGTGTGGCTTTCCGGATAAATTTTAGAATATGTTAAAAAGTTCGACCGGATATAAATACCCAACTTTTCCCCTGTCGGAAAATTTCCAAGTGTTGGATTTTTCCGTAGTTTAACGACGTTCTAAGAGTGCAAGTAACGCGATGGACCCTCTAGAAGACAACAAACCTTAACTCGATTATGTGACCGTCTTGAACTGTCCTTAGAACCTTCGGGTTTGGGGCAGTACGGCGTGCCACATGTGAGGCGTTGGCTTGACCCTTCTACGGCTGGACCGTTGGTACTGAGGCACGAACTGAATGTTGTTAGACTTATTTCATGTGTTGATCTGTATCGGGAAAACTTGGGTGTTTGACTGTTCGATCGAAAAGTTTAACATTTTCTGTTTATCTGGAATGTGATACAATAATTGGAATTCACAATAAGTTATGAGATAACTAAATGAATGTTATAAACATAGCAGTTTAGTCTCACTTGATCGGTTGCCACGGAATTTTGATGTGATCAAAAGTCCGTCGCAATCACGTAGCGTACGTGGATACTCGCCGGGTAAACTTGATAGACAGCCTCACTCCATAGCCCCGACCAAGTGACTGTAGGAGAACCCCGTCGCCGAAAGCATCCGTTTGGGTGCTTGCGGTGGCGGTGTTTCGCCTTGGTGCACTTCGTCGACGGTATCGGGGGTGCGACCGTCTACTAAAGTTTGCGACGAGCATTCGATCAGAATTTCGGGAATCTTGTTGAATTGCCCAACTTGATATTGAAAAGAGTTTTCGATATAGAGACTAAAATGCGGGGTTTATAATTGTTAGGCATGTGATGTCTAAGGAATTCATTTGGTCAGGCATGCGATGTCTGAGGAGGTTGCGGATTCCAACTGTTGTAGTTTTACACCTTTTTTTTCTGTGACCGTAAGTGTAATATGTGATATCGCCGGTTTCGTTGCTATATGTCAACGACAATTGGGATGCGCATATTTACTTACGCTGATGACATGTGATGTTATGTGTTGCTGGATATGTTATATTGGATCGTCGTGTTCGAATAGCCGGGGGTTTTTATGTGAGATGAGTGTTTTTCATTTTCATTCATGTAAAAACTGTATGTAATATTCTTTTATTGGGGCGCTTCCAGGTTGCGGAAGTTGTCACCTTTTGTATATTATTTAATTTTCCGCACTAGGATAGACCCAAGGAGGAGGGCACAAGTAACCGGGTTCTGGAGTCCAGTGGGAGACCAACTCGAGGAGTCGAGTCACGGTCTCCTAACTCTAGAATTGGTAGGGTTACTTGCTGCTCTCGTAGGGGTCTAAGGGTGTGGGTTTGGCTATTCATCACGACCGTGGAATCCGTGTTTTATACTGGTTCGTATTGAAAACACGGACGTCCTAGTATATCCAATATTTCATATGTTTCTTCTGCTGCGATATCTGTGATGTGATCATGTGATGTTCTATGATAGATACAGTATATAGTATATATGATATATTATATAACCGTTACTTATGTTTTACACCCGTGCTAGCCCTGCCCCGCTCTGCCGTTAATTACCTAACCTAACGGTGCACGAGGGGACATCGAGGCGAATGCGGATGGCATAAGTGTACGTCGTATTTATCTGTAATGTTTAGGTACTTAAATGATGGGACTTCATTAATGAGATTAATGAAATTAAAAGAAACCTAAGATGTTGTAGAATCGAATTTCAAAATAAAACAGGTAGCTACAGTTCTTGCTTTGCACAGAGGTATATGTGATATATCCTGCACCTTATTCGATGAGGAAAGGACCGAGATCCCTTCACCGGGAGTGACTCCTTTAGCGATAACTGGAAGATGCTACACCCTCGGTTTGTCTTTTGATTGCTTTTAAGAGTTTTTGCTTTGCACAGCGATATATATGATATATCCCGCACCTCATTCGACGAGGAAAGGACCGACGATCCCTTCACCGGGAGTGACTCCTTTAGCAAAACTAGAAAAGCCTAAAAAACACTCCATTTCAAAATTCATTTGATTCTACAACGATATCAAGTTCATTACGCAATAGGTTTTCAGAAAAACCTGTCGTAGCCCTCCGTCATTTCAGATACGTACTAGTTAGTATTCGTGCTGCGGTTGTTTGGCCTCCGTCAAGGCGTAGTGTACGGTAGCTAACTAGTGCTTATCTGCTAGCATATGATGCGATTGGATTAGGGTATTCGTACGGCGTTGTTTGGCCTCCATCAAGGGTCGTGTGGGTGGGTTTAATTCAATCAGGAAATGACGGGTTGAACTTGACTAGCGGACTATGGGTTGTTTGGCCTCCGTCAAGGTCATAGCACGCTAGGGGTAAAATATTATCGGGAATTTCAAGTGTTGAAATTTGCAATGAGATTGCATACCTTCTATGAGATAGTTGGATCCCGATACCCGCTGCGAGTAAGAGTTACTCCTGGGAGAATTTTATACATTACAATTAGCCGATCAAGTAGGTGTCTAGAAAGGTGTCAACGAGGTTACGCCTTTGGGAAAACGAGGTTTACATTAATTAGGTTCGTGCGAAAGCACGGGGGACCTCCCTCAAAGTACCGACACTGGCCTGGCTGAAAGATTGGCGAACTTGTAGTGTGTAATTAATCCCGGCTAGTCTTTCCTTTTAGGGTTTGAAGGAAGATTTGATAAAAAGCAGTGGGAGCCATCCTGATTAGATAAAATAATAACCAATCTATTCTTGCAAGAGCGCACGCTGAGTGTTTTCTTCTCTCTCTCTCCTGGTAGCGACCATATCACGCCTTAATCAAGATAATAATACGGATTATTGACCGAACCCGCTTGTTATACTGAGCTGGGGAACGTTGGTCCCGCTCCAACTTATAATTGTTATAAGACAGAGCAGGAAATTGGGGAATACCAGATTTCCCATGCCGCCCAAACGAAGAGAGTGCATGCTGATGCATCATCTTCGGGTGTGTTCATTACACAGAACTGTTTCTCAATGTCCTTTACGTCCTGGGTATATGATACCGGATCAGGATCCCAGACATGTAATCTGTTACATAGGGCTACAGATAGGTAAAGAACTGAGAACGGGTGATAAGTTTCATGAGGCAGAAAACGGGGCAAGAGTTGCAGCCAAGTCTGTCGGTCACTGTCATCCTGTATTACCAATACATTGATTCTGAACGAATGTTATTAGATACCGAACCTGATATACAAAATCATATCTGTCTCTTTATTAGTAAAGAAACGATAAAATTTTGTATTGTTGGATAATGTTTTGGACATTTCCTATATCAGAAGTTGATCGGTTCAGGCACATTATCTAAAAGCATTAATGTTCTAAATCAAACTACAGTTCTTTAGTATACAGAACACACACAAGAGGAAGAGTTCAGAAATGAACGGATCCTTCTTAAGGTATTGTAGACTAGGTCAGATCAATGTGACCCGACTAGCTAGAGTTACATAAAGATGCATATTTAAATTAGTTTGAATTTACATCTTGTGAAACTCGCCAGTCATGTCACAAAGATAAGATGACCATAGCTCTGTTTATTGGAAACAGAGAAAGAGTTAGTGAACTCTTGGGATGATACATGTTGATGTATGTAGATCCCCTGTCTACACATGCCAGGACTGATTCTTTATACTTCATTATATTCTCTGATAATCTCTCAAGATTCAATCATATGTTCCTGTTGAAACATGAGTCCGAATCTTTTGAGATATTCACAGAATATGATTTAGAAGTAGAGAACCAACATACAGGTAAAAGTATTATATCCTTTGATGAGATCAAGGAGGAGAATACTTGTGCATAGAATTTCTGGACTATTCTAAAGGAGAATGAGATTCTCTCTCAGCATTACTCCTCCGTATACACCATTGCATGATGGTATGTCGGGATGGAGCAATTGCACCCTATTCGATATGGTGTGCTCTATGATGAGTACTACTGAGTTACCTATTTCCTTTTGGGAGTTATGCACTTATGAAGCTGCATACCTATTAAATTAGGGTTCGAATCAAATCAAAGCCTACCATTTCATATGTGATATGGAAAGGGAAGAGCCCATATCTTAAGTTAGTTAAGATTTGGGGTTGTCCGGCCTATGTCTAAAAGCAAAATCCGGACAAGCTCGAGGCAACGTCTGTTATGTACAACTGGAAATGTTCCAGCCATACAAACTGCAGCTGATGATTTGATAGAACCAAAGGATTCAGTAGATTCCAACGAACCTCAGCCTCTCCGCCGATCTAGTAGGGTTCCTCACCCACCTGAGAGATACTTCGGTTTCTCTATGACAGTGGGAGCGAGGAATGCATCATGAGATGATGACCCAACTAGCTTCGAGCTGGCCATCAGGAGTAAGACTCTGTAAGAATGGCTGGATGCTTAGTGATCTGAGATGGAATCCGTGTACACCAACAAAGTATGGACTTTGGTTGCTGAATCTGAAGGGTTAAATCCCCATCAGGAGCAAGTATATCTTGAGAAGATTACTTGGTGTAAATGGAAAAGTTGAGACTTTCAAAGCTAGACTTGTTAAAGGTTTTCGTCATTGACCAGGCGTGGATAATGATGAAACCTTTTCCAGTACCTATGCTTAAGTCCATCCGGATCCTACTTGCCACGGCTACATACCATGACTATGATATCTGGCGGTTGGGTGCCATGACTGCTTTTCTAGATGGTGTTTTAGAAGAGTGTGTCTGTAAGTACACAGCCAGAGGGCTTCGTAAACAGTGGGAGCAGCGGAAACGTGTGCAAGATGCTTTATAGGATAAAGCAGGCATCGCGGAGTTGGAACATCTGTTTTGATGGATTAGTCAAAGAGTTTGACATCATCAAAATGGTAGATGAACCTTGTATAAACAAAAAGGTAGTAGGGAGTATGGTGGTGATCCTCGTAGAGTACGTGGATGACATACTCTTGATAAGAAAGGAGTTTCTTATGCTACGCTCGATCAATCTCCGTTTATCACAAAAATTCTCCGTATAGGATCAAAGTGATACCTCCTATATCCTGGTTTTTGGATCTATGAGATAGATCTAATTGGATGTTAGGACACTCACTAGAAGTAGTGAGATGGTATCAATCGATCCTGGGGAGAATCACTGGAAGTGTTCCAGGGTGATAAAGACGACTGAATGTCAGTCGCAGGCATTGTCTTTACCCTCGGTAAAGGGACGGTATGTTGGAAGAGTTCCAAGCTAGATACCGTGACATACTAGACGATAAAGGCTGGATACATCACTACTTGAGATGCTACCAAAGAGGATATTTGGGTGTATATTAGTTCATGAGATGAACTACGTTCCTGCCATTGTGAGACAATGGAGTTGTGGCTTATGCCAAGGAACGCCGGTCCCATCAGTGATCCAGACTTATTCTAAGGCAGTATCACCTGATCATGGAGATGGTTGATCTCCAAGGTGATCGAGGCAAGGAGAGCAGACTTAGAGGATAACGCAGCGGATCCACTCACGAAGGCCTATTCCCAGAGAGAGACTTTCATGGGATGGTTGAGTATGAGATACTACGACCACTGCTACAGATGACCCTAGTGCAAGTGGGAGATTGTTAGTTATATATATGCCCTAGAGGCCATTACTGTACATAGGATGTATATTGTAGTGGATGCTGGGACATATATAGGGAGGACTTTCTTGCTCGACATGATAGTATGCTATCTGGTTACCCTTTACCTTAACGTGTACACTGATTGTCTCTCTGTTACATGTTGGTAAAGCCCTTAGGATGTGTACTTGACTACCTGGACTATGATGCGGATCATATTAGTGGGGACATGGTAGTCCATAAGTACATCCTTCAAAGTCCCTAGTCGTGGGTGTATCGAGACGGGGCATCGATATACCAGAGTAGACTAGCGTGTACCTTCTCGACCCATACAGATGGGCGATGGATGATCCCATATCCATTGGTGTTTGACATCAGAGATGATATACGGGTACTCAGTAGAGACTGGGTACACTGGACGGACTCGCCGAGAACTCCCAGATGGTATTATACCTCACGTCAGATGGCAGTTCTCAGGTGACACTGGTACAGAGTAGTCTGTTGACCCGAGATCGTCATAGAGTCTTGTGTGGTTCCCACTGTGCTTTGATTTTCATCTTACCACGTCCAAGAGGGCGCGCAAAACGGTGGTTTTTGGGTACAGTCCCGAGTCACATGGAGGCAATGAGCGATAGGAGGGGATTCGTCTCTCCCGGTATAGGGGGTTGATGTTGCGCTGTGTTCGATTGGCTATAACAGGAAATCCCTGGCCAGGGTTGCTGAGATTTACAGGTAAGTGTTACCAGTAGTTTCTCGAATTGTTATAGACCTCATATCGACACGACTTATCGAGCTATTGGGGTCTGACGTTTACCACCCCTAGGCAAGATATGCGACATATCAGACGATCAGACCGGACTGTACGGTAGTGTTACTGGTTGGATTCACTGGAGTGTGAGCAGGCTTGCTCGTCGATCTTCTGATCGCTCAATACCCGGGTGGCCGTTACGTTTAGCAGACCGCTTACGGCTTGTGGGTGCTTGATATGATCATCATCCGCTGCCGGCGTATTGACGAGTCTTTAGAGTCCTACACAGAGGTTTCCTGGCTCAAGCGAAACGAAATAGGAGCGCATATGAGATATGTGCGGGACCGAGAATGATGCGTGTATGTGATACCGTATTCCATTCTCGCGATGAATGTATCGAATGGTTGTATGCGATATAACCTAGTTATCGATTCAAGTGTTGATTCGATAAGTCGATACATTGAATATTAGTCGGTTATATGCGATATGACCGGGTCGTTAAATCAAGTGTTGATTTAATGATTTAATGCATAATTATATATTTGATATATTACTTTGCATTAACTAGTATTGGTTCACATTAAATGGTTTTTCTCACTTGTTTGTGCACATTGTATATATGATATATTTTATGTGCACAAGATTGTATCATGTTTGATGATACATGCTAGTTTGGGTTTGTGTAAAGTATTGAACCATGGTTACATAAGTGGTTAGGGTTTCATTTCCTTTTCTCATTTATTTATTTATTTATTTCATTTAAGAAAAGATAAAGAGAAAAGAATGGTTGCTAATTTTGTTTTATTTAAAGCTTCTTGAAGCTTTGAACAAGTCAACCATTCTTGTCTCTTCTCTAACCCTAACCACTCATCTAACCTTAGTTAAATCTCTACACTAAACCATGGTTGAGATTATGATAAGTATCATATTGTTTTTATTATTACATAATACTTATCATAATATTCATCTTCTTCTTCTTCATCTTCTTAAAAGAAGAAAGCTTACTTCATCAATGGTGAATTGAGCAAATGAGTGAGAAATCCAATTCTAAAGTCTACCCACTTCCTATTTCTTCATCCTCTACCTCTTGCCAATTAGTAGAGTGTGTTTCCTTCACAAGTTTCATGACTTGGTGAAGTGAGAGCTTGATCTTGCGATGCTTCGACGTAGATCATCTTCGGCATGGACATCGATGACCTAGCCCGTCCATTCTCCGATGAAGCCGACGCTAGAGCCCGGGATCCGTCTTGGACAGCGAGGAGATTTCATTGCGGAGCCGTGGAGGTGGAGCACCGGATCTACAAAGGTTGTATATCCGTATTCCCTTAGTTAAGTGTTAACTAGTTTATCTTTTCGCCTAGTTTTTCTAGCAAACGATCCGTAGTCGGGTCTCTCGGCACCTAGATTTTTTGTAATTGGCATGTTCGATGCCTTGTGAGACCTCACTAGAGTGCCTAGGAACCCTACAACCAAGGTGTTGATGAGTCTTTAGAGTCCCCCACATTCAGTTACTCAGCTTTCGGGCGAAAAGTTGTAGAGGCCGTATGGAGATATGGCAAGGTCCGATCAGATACGTGCGGTATTGCACGGATCAGGATCGGACAGTTTGTACTATAGGCCGTATGGATATATGGCAGGGTTCGATCAGATACGTGCGGTATTGCACGGATCAGGATCGAACGGAAATTACTAGCCGGCTTTGGTTTAAGCCGGATCCTAGTTTAGTACAGTGTAGATTTTGTCTCATTGCATTTGTATTTCAGTCGGAATACAAATGCGGGTGTGTATGCACAGTATCGGGGTTTTCCTGTAATTCATTACGGGACCAGTTTTCTGGAGTTGCCAGTTTGCTTTCCGTTTCGGCCGATTTCCTTTGTATCGTTCATTGGCCGAAGTTTGGTGGAGGAGGGCTTATTTGCATTGTTGCAAATAGGCATTTGTGGAGGGGTTCTTTGCTTATATTTGTATCATGATGGTTTCATGATGGAGCCCATCCCTTGACCTTGACTTCTTGTCTTCTTCTTGTCATCATGGTTTGACTTGTGGAATGATGATGGTTGCTTTGGAGTGTTGGGTTTTGTTGTGATCATTTGATTGTTTTCATCATCACTTGCTTTCCACCCACCCCTTTGTCTTTGCTCTCTCTCTCCAATCACCTAAGGGGGGGCCCCACTTTTGAAAAGGGGAATGAGGGAAATGCTTCTTTTTTGAGTTGGGAGAAAAATGATACTCTCATTCTT
The DNA here is from genome assembly GCA_030015575.1 of Agapanthus africanus. Lineage (NCBI taxonomy): Eukaryota > Viridiplantae > Streptophyta > Magnoliopsida > Asparagales > Amaryllidaceae > Agapanthus > Agapanthus africanus. The sequence continues at coordinate 185,181,989 of JASDDO010000016.1, read as the reverse complement.
GGTATATCACATTTTTCTTCACCTCCCTCCAAGTTCTTTTTCCTCCACCACAAAGGCATCTCCATGAACCCCAGATGAGACTTCTTCTCTACACATTCTACAACGAATCTTGGGCACGTCGACTAGCCAGCTTCGTGCCCGAGTTGCCTCGGCATTGAGGTGGGAGCCCGTAAAAGAAGTAGGCGATGTGGTGCACTTCCGGCGACGAGGTGGAGACCGGAGCTTCCGCAGGAGATCGGGACGACGACGAGAAGACCGGAGGACTTGGATCAGTCGGTATATCTCTCTTCCCCATCTTGTAGTTAGCTAGGACTAGTTAATGGTTCGATCCGGATATTAGTGCGCGGCGGTTTGCCAGTATAAGTAAAATTTAAAGTTTATCACCGCTTCCGCATTTTGGCCTCGGGATGGAGGCCGGGGCGCCGCCGTGCACTTACACATGCATACTGTTATTCATTGTTATGACTATATTCATGGTTTTTACATGCTATTGATGATTTGGATTCGGATTTCCATGAAATTTTCTGGATTTGGGGGGGAAAACCGCAAAACTTATATAAACTGATTTCTCTCTTTTTAAATAAAAAGTGCGGTTTTTCCTATGATGTATGAGTCGTCCACCATGAGTTTGCTGATGGATTTCGAGACCTGATTCGAGGAGACGGATGAACCGTTTCGAGTACATGGTGGACCCGGTAAGGTACCCCGGGGCAAGAAGCGCGTGATGATGACGATGTGAGCCTGGCAGGGGAGCACTACCTACCGGTGATTTTACCCGACGCGTCGGATATCCGGAGGATACCGTCGTGGTCTTGAGATGGATGGGAGGGGCCGGTCTGGACTGACGGCGCCCTAGATATTGTGATTGAGACATTGAGATTTCGAGATATTGAGGTACAGAGACTGTGATACAGAGACATCGAGATATTTGGATTACGTTTTGTGCCGATGCTAGGCACTGTTTTATGTTGATTTCATTATGATACCTCATTTTCAAAATACAAAGGAAATCTCACTAAATTATGAAAACGGTTCTTCATTTACATGTATTCTGTTTTCATGCATTCATACCTCATTCATATGATATATTGCTACTTGAGACACTGACACGGGCACATGAGATTACACTCGGGTTAGATATTTACCCTAGCCTTGTTATAGGCTACGTGTTATTCATATATTTTAGGATATATTATGATCTTTGACCTAGGTTGCGTTATTTATGCGATTTCTGTGCGTAGATATTTTTCTATTCACGAGTTGGCAACTCACCCCCGTTGTGCCCCAGTTTCTTGCAGGTTTGCCGTACAGGTTTCTTTACGGCTTGCGGGCATAGTTTCCTTCGGGTGATTTGCTAGTAGGTGGGTTTACTTGTATCGTACCCCCATTTTATATCTTGTATATTATTATTCTGTTGTATCTAGAAGTTCCATCAACCAAACATGTATTATTTTGAGATAGAGACCAGTGATGTTATTCTTTCGACCTTAGAGTCGCGCGTTGTATTTCTATGGTTTTCTTATTGTTTTGAGTTCCTTTTAAGTTTTGATCCTCGCCCTTGGCGTTGTATATTATATTGCTTGTGTGGTTGTGACCGTTGATTGACGAAGAGCTAGCTCCCGCTTGGGGATGCCTTTTTATTGATTTCATATACTATTCATGTTGTATCCCGTTTGGGAGCCAGTATTTACAAAGGAGACTCTGCCGAAATTTTCAGGAAATACTTGATGTTTTTTTTAAAATCGCATAATTCGGCTTATGCTATTAAAACTACTTGATTTAAATTGGTTTTCCTTCACTCTACTACTTTTCTTGGTTTGGATTTCTGGGTTTTCGGCCTACTTAGATTACGTACGCCTCGAGACGTTTCGTAGTTTAAGTGCCGGTCATGTTCCATCTTTTTCGGGATGTGACAAATGGATATGGGATCATCCATCGCCCATCTGTATGGGTCGAGAAGATATACGCTAGTCTACTCTGGTATATCGATGCCCCGTCTCGATACACCCACGACTAGGGACCTTGAAGAATGTACTTATGGACTGCCATGTCCCCACTAGTATGATCCGCATCATAGTCCAGGTAGTCAAGTTCACATCCTAAGGGCTTTACCAACATGTAACAGAGAGACAATCAGTATACACGTTAAGGTAAAGAGTAACCAGATAGCATACTATCATGTCGAGCAAGAAAGTCCTCCCTATATATGTCCCAGCATCCACTACAATATACATCCTATGTACAGTAATGGCCTCTAGGGCATACATATAACTAACAGGGACATCGAGGCGAATGCGGATGACATAAGCGTACGTTATATTTATCTGTGATGATTAGGTGGATTTAAATGAAGGGATATTCATTAATGAGATTAATGAAAGAAAATGAACCTAAAAGATATTGTGGAACCGAATTTCAAATTAAAACAGGTAGCTACAGTTCTTGCTTTGCATCACGGTGTTCGTTGTAGAACATCCTGTACCTTATTCGATAAGGAAAAGACCGAGATCCCTTCACCGGGAGTGACTTCTTTAGCAATAACTGGCAGATGCTACAACCCTCGGTTTGTCTTTTGATTGCTTCTATAGTTTCTGCTTTGCACAGCGGTATATATGATATATCCTGCACCTTATTCGATGAGGAAAGGGCCGACGATCCCTTCACCGGGAGTGACCCCTTTAGCAAAACTAGAAAAGCCTCAAAAACACTACATTTAAAAACCATTTGATTCCGCAAAGAGATCAAGTTCAAAGCGTTAAAGGTTTTCATAAAAACCATTCGCAACCCTCCGTCATTTTAGGAAGTAAAGTACTTAGTATTCGTGCTGTGTTTGTTGACCATAGTCAAGACACAATGTACGGTAGCTAAGTGATGTCTTCCTACACCGCATATGATGCGATTAGTTAGGACAGTCGCGTGACTTTGTTGACCTTAGTTAAGGGTCATGTGGGTGGGTCTAATTAATCACGAAATGACGGGTAAAACTTGACTAGTGCTTATGATTTGTTGACCATAGTTAAGGTCATAGGTGCCAGGGGTAAAAACCTTTATCGGGAATTTCAAGTGTTGAAATTTGCAATGAGATTGCATACCTTCTATATGATAGTTGGATCCCGATACCCACTGCGAGTAATTGTTACTCCTGGGAGAGTTTTGCACTTAGCAATTAGCCGATCAAGTAGGTGTCTAGAAAGGTGTCAACGGGTATACGCCTCTGGGAAAATGAGGTTTACTTTAATTAGGTCCGTGCGAAAGCACGGGGAACCTCCCTCAAAGTACCGACACTGGCCTGGCTGAAAGATTGGCGAACTTGTAGAGTGTAATTAATCCCGGCTAGTCTTTCCTTTTAAGGTTTGAAGGAAGATTTGATAAAAACAGTGGGAGTCAACCTGATTAGATAAAATAAATAACCAATCTAATCTTGCAAGAGCGCACGCAGAGTGTTTTCTTCTCTCTCTCTCCAGGTAGCGACCATATCACGCCTTAATCAAGATAATAATATGGATGTATTGAACGAACCCGCTTGTTATACTGAGCTGGGGAACGTTGGTCCCGCTCCAACTTATAATTGTTATAAGACAGAGCAGAAAATATGGGAATACCAGGATTCCCATACCGCCCAAACGAAGAAAGTGCATGAGATGCATCTCCTTCGGGTGTGTTCATTACAAAGAACTGTTTCTCAGTATCCTCTGCATCCTGGGTATTTGATACCGGATCAGGATCCCAGATATGTAATCGGTTACATAGGGCTACAGAAAGGCAGAGAACTGAGAACGGGTGATAAGTTTCATGAGACAGAAAACGGGACAAGTGTTGCAGCCAAGTCTGTTGGTCACTGTCACCCTGTATTACCAATACATTGATTCTGAACAAATGCTATTAGATACCGAACCTGATATACAAAATCATATCAGTCTCTTTATTAGTAAAGAAAGGATATAATTTTGTATTGTTGGATAATGTTTTGAACATTTCCTACATTTCAAAAGTTGATCGTTTCAAGCACGTTATCTAAAAGCATTGACGTTCTAAATCAAACTACAGTTCCTAGTATACAGAACACACACAAGAGGAAGAGTTTAGAAATGAACGAATCATTCTTGAGGCATTGTAGACTAGGTCATATCAATGCGACCCGACTAGCTTAAGTTACATTCTAGATCCATAATTAAATCAGTTTGAATCTACATCTTATGAAACTTGCCAGTCATGTCACAAAGATTAGATGACCATAGCTCTGTTTATTGGAAACAGAGAAAGAGTTAGTAAACACTTGGGACTGATACATGATGATGTATGTAAGGTCCCCTGTCTACACATGCCAGGACCGGTTCTTTGTACTTCATTACATTCTCTGATAATCTCTCAAGATTCAGCCATATGTTCCTGTTGAAACATAAGTCCGAAGCTTTTAAGATATTCACAGAATATAAGTTAGAAGTAGAGAACCAAAATAAGGGTATAAGTATTATGTCCTTTGATAAGATCAAGGAGGAGAATACTTGAGCTTAGAATTCCTGGACTATTCTAAAGGAGAATGAGATTCTCTCTCGGTGTTACTCCTCTGATTATACCACAGCATAACGGTGTATCGGAGCAGAGCAATCGCACCCTATATGATATGGTGCGCTCTGTGATGAGTACTACTGAGTTACCTATTTCCTTTTTGGGGTTGTGCACTTGAGAAGTTGCAGACCTATTGAATTGGATTCGAATCAAATCAGTGCCTACCACTTCATATATGATATGGATTGGGAAGTGCCCATATCTTAAGTTTGTTAAGATTTGGGATTGTCTGGCCTATGTCAAAAGAAAACTCCGGACAAGATCGAGGCAAGGTCAGTTCTGTAGAACTGGAAGGAGTTCCAGTTATACAAACTACAGCTGATGATTTGACAGAACCAAAGGATTCAATAGTCCCCAACGAACCTCAGCCTCTCCGCCGATCTGGTCGGGTTCCTCATCCGCCTGAGAGATACTTCGGTTTCTAGGTGACAGTGGGAGCGAGGATTGCATCATAAGATGATGACCTAACTAGTTTCGAGCTGGCCATCAAGAGTGGGGACTCTGTAAGAATGGCTGGATGCTTAGCGATCTGAGATGGAATCCATGTACACCAACAAAGTATGGACTTTGGTTGCTATATCTGAAGGGTTAAATCCCCATCAGGAGCAAGTATATCTTGAGAAGATTACTTGGTGTAGATGGAAAAGTTGAGACTTTCAAAGCTAGACTTGTTAACGGTTTTCGTCATCGACCAGGCGTGGATAATGATGAAACCTTTTCCAGTGGCTATGCTTAAGTCCATCCGGATCCTACTTGCCACGGCTACATACCATGACTACGATATCTGGCGGTTGGGTGCCAGGACTACTTTTCTAAATAAAAATGATTTAGAAGAGAACGTCTATAAGAACACAGCCAGAGGTCTTCATAAACAATGGGAGCAGCGGAAACGTGTGCAAGCTGCTTTACAGAATAAAGCAGGTATCGCGGAGTTGGAATGTCTGTTTTGATGCGATAGTTAAAGAGTTGACTTCATCAAAATGGTAGATGAACCTTGTATATACGAAAAGGTAGTAGAGAGTAAGGTGATCATCCTCGTATTGTACGTGGACAACACACTCTTGATAGGAAAAGGGTTTCCTATACTACACACGGTCAATCTCCTCTTGTCACAAGGATTCTCCAAATAGGATAAAGGTGATACCTCCTAAATCCTAGGATTTGGATCTATGAGATAGATCTAAATGGATGTTAGGATTCTCACTAGGTTTAGTGAGATGGTATCAATCGATCCTGGGGAGAATCACTGGAAAGGTTCCAGGGTGATAAAGACAACTGAATGTCAGTCACAGGCAATGTCTTTACCCTCAGTGGAGGGACGGTATGTTGGAAGAGTTCCAAGCTATATACCTTGGCAGACTAGACGATAAAGGCTGGTAACATCGCTATTAAAGATACTACTAAAGAGGCAGTTTGGGTGTATATTGGTTCATAAGATGAACTAGGTTCCTACCATTGTGTGACAATAGAAGAGTGGCTTTGTCCAAGGAACCCTGGTCCCATCAGTGACCCAGACATATTCTGAGGCAGCATCACCTGATCATGGAGATAGTTGATCTCCAGGGTGATCGGGGTTAGGAGAGTAGACTTAGAGGACAACACGGCGGATCCACGCACAAAGGCCTTTTCCCAAAGAGAGACTTTTATGGGATGGTTGAGTATGTGATACTGCATCCACTGCTACAGATGGCCCTAGTGCAACTGGGAGATTGTTAGTTATATGTATGCCCTAGAGGCCATTACTGTACATTGGATGTATATTGTAGTGGATGCTGAGACATATATAGGTATGACTTTCTTGCTCGACATGATAGTATGCTATCCGGTTGCTCTTTATCTTAACATGTATGCTTTCTGTCTCTCTGTTACATATTGATAAAGCCCTTAGGATGTGTACTCGACTTCCAGAATATGATGTAGATCATACTAGTGGGGCCTGGGTAGTCCATGAGTACATCCTTCAATGTTCCTAGTCGTTGGAATATCGAGACGGGGCATCGATATTCCAGAGTAGACTAGCGTATATCCTCTCGACCCATGTGATGGGCGATGGATGATCCCATATCCATTGGTGTTTGACATCCGAGATGGTATGCGGGTGCTCAGTGGAGACTGGGTACACTGAACGGACTCGCCGAGAACTCCCAGATGGTATTATACCTCACGTCAGATGGCAGTTCTCTGGTGACACTGGTACAGCTTAGTCTGTTGACCCGAGATCGTCATAGAGTCTTGTGTGTCTCCCACTGTGCTTTGATTTCCACCCTACCACGGATCTACTGAGTTGTGCAAACAGGTGGTTTTTGGGTGCAGTCCCGATTCACATGGAGGCAATGAGCGATAGGAGGGGATTCGTCTCTCCCGGTATTGGGGGTTGATGTTGCGCTATGCTCGACTGACCATAACTGGAAATCCCTGGCCAGGGTTGCTGTGATATACTGGTAAGAGTTATCAGTAGTTTCACGCTTGTTATGGACCTTACATCGGCATGACTTATCGAGCTACTGGGGTCTGACGTTTACGACCCCTAGGCGAGATATGCGACATATCAGACGAACAGACCGGACTGTGCGGTAAGTGTTACTGGTTGGATTCAAAGGAGTGTGAGCGGGCTTGCTCGTCGATCTTCTGATCGCTCAATACCCGGGTGGCCGTTACGTTTAGCAGACCGCTTGCGGCTTGTGGGTGTTTGATATGATCATCACCTGCTGCCGGCGTATTGACGAGTCTTTAGAGTCCTACACAGAGGTTTCCTGGCTCAAGCGAAACGAAATAGGAGCGCATATGAGATATGTGCGGGACCAAGAATAATGCGTGTATGTGATACCGTATTCTATTCTCGTGATGAATGCATCGATTGGTTGTATGCGATATAACCTAGTTATCGAATCAAGGATTGATTCGATAAGTCGATACATTGGATATTAGTCGGTCATATGCGATATGACCGGATCATTAAATCAAGTGTTGATTTAATGATTTAATGTATAATTATATATTAGATATATTACATTACATTAACTAGTATTTGTTCACTTAAAGATGGATTTTCTCACTTGATGTACACATTGTATATATGATATAGTTTTGTGCACTAGTTTGTATCATGTTTGATGATACATGCAAACTTGGGTATATGTTTACTTTAAACCTTGTTTAAGTGAATGGTTAGGGTTTTGTTATCTTTTCTTGATTATTTATTTTATTTATCTATTCATATTCTTTTTCTTCTTCTTCTTCTTCTTCTTCTTCAAGAGAGAGAGAAAAAGAAAACCTTTGCTTGAAAATGATCAAGTGATGATTCCAAGTGAGAAAGCAAAATCCAAAGTGAACCCACTTCCTATTTCTTCATCCTCTACCACTTGCAATGTAGTATAGGGTGTTTTCTTCACAAGTTTCATGACTTGGTGAAGGTGGAGCTTGATCTTGAGTTGCCTCGACGTAGATCATCTTCGGCATCGAAATCAACGACCTAGCCCGATCATTTCTCCGACGAAACGATCGTTAGAGTCCAGGATCCCGATGATCGCAGCGGAGGGACGTCATCATGGAGCTAAAGAAGTGGAGCACCGGATCTACAAAGGTTGTAATCCGTTTCACTTAGTAGCAAAGTTGTTTGCTTGCTTTTTCTTTAGCCTATCCTCCAGTTAACGATCTAAGTTAGGGTTTCTCGGCACCTAAATTTTTTAATTTGGCATGGTTGATCAGTTGTAGAACCTCATGTGTGTGCCTAGTAACCCTACAACGCAGTCCCATCAATTAATCACACCAGAAAAGAACGAAAATAAAATGTACGTATATGCCATCCGCATTTGCCACTGGGTCGCGTCATCACCCGTTAGGTTACTTAACTAACGACAGAGCGGGGACTGGACTAGCGCGGGTGTAAAACATATACAACATCTACTAGTATATATTCCAATATACAATAATCGCTCCAGGCGTGATAAATGCAACATTACAGAAAAGTAATAAGCATCACAAAACAATACAGATAATCTGGGATCCCAGGGTTTCACAGAGCCGCTATTGAAACCCGACGTTCCCCTGGTCGTGTGGATAGCCTGTGCAATGAAAACCTAGACCCCTACGGGTGCGGCAAGTTACCCGCCAAAACCTGAAGCGAGGCAGCCCCTTCAGCAAAGTGAATGAACCAACCGGCACTTCACGGAATCCGGTAACTTGAGCACCCATCCTTGGGTCAACCTGTACCCCCTACGAGTGCGGCGAATAGCCTGCCAATTCTAGAGTGAGGCCCCCTACCTCTCAAAGCCATGAGATTCGGACCTGTTGCCCTCCAGAACCCGGCTATCCGTGCACTCCGTCGCGGGGTAAACCTAGTACAAAAATGAAAATATGTACAACGGGTACATCGACCTCAACCCGGTCGTGCCCCAAAAGAATAATATACAAACAGGCAGTGACGGCAGTCCACATGTTGGACGCTCGCCCCGCAATATCAAATGTACAAATAAATCCAAACTGCACTAACATTGCACACAGCTATCCACCACGACAAATCCGCAACATCACAGCACAACACAGAACATCAACGCGAATGTCACGTTCGCAAACCTGTCTAAACGGACTATAGCAATTAGACACGATATACCGCTCGAATGAAATTCATGGTTGGAGATATAATGTAAGTACTGTAAACTAACACATTTAAAATTCCGATCGAGAAAACTTCCCGAAGTGAGCCCCAAGTACAACTCCAGTACTCAAACAAAATCTGGGCCCAAACAAAATATTCCAGAAACCATAATTTCACATGAAAGACACCCAAAAGAAAAACAGTGCACTGAAGCCCCAAAATGGCGGCGGAACCGCGACCAATACAATGCTTGTACGGAGGTTCCGCGGCGGTCTTGAAGGTTCAGTCGACCAAATTTCTACAGTAGTCTTAGAAAAGCCTGCACGATTTTCTGACATACCCAAAATAATTTTTAGACCAGTTTAAAAATTCGACAAAACTTTAACATTGAAAATGTGGTTTTGGAAATTTCGTTCGATCGATATTTTAAACATGTTAGAACAAGCTAGTAAAGGTTAATGGCGTGTCTCTAATACCATGTAAGTCTACGGTAGCGCCTCGGCCGTCAATCTGAGGCCAAACGTGGAACAAAAACATTTACAACTGGCGCTATCGCATACTATTGTAAGTCCACGTTGCCCACCCCGGTGCTTGCGGGGAGGCGGAAACGGTATAAAAATCGGATTTTTAGCACTCAAGGCAACATGGACTAACTAAAGGCGGGATCTTTTCTAAACAAAAGTAGCTACCAAGCAAAAGATAGTTAGCTACTCGGAAAGGAGGTTATACCTAGGGCTTTATGTCCTTCTCTCCTTGCTCCTTGTAGTGAACGGAAGTGATCTCCATGTCGTCTTCTCTCGTCGAAGAAGGATCCACCCGAGAGCCTCAACCTTTGGCTTCAACTTCAAGCTAGAAGTAACTAAGATGCTAGAAGTGCTAATCCTAAAACCTTAGATGAGAGTAGAGATTGTTTTGGAGTGGGTTTTATCAAGCTCAAGTGTTTCTTAACACATGAGAGGGGAGAGTTTGAGGAAGAGGAAGAAGAGGAGAGAGAATCAATATGATAGGATGAAATGGTTTTTACAACCATAACAAAATATATGTGATTTTTCAAATAATAATATTAATCAAAAATGAAAAGATGATGGTTAGTTTGAAGAGACCATTATCATATCACAATAAATGAATTTGCAAAGATCAAAGAACATCTAAAAAAGTAATGATGATGGTCAATGTTTCAAACCTAGTCAACTAGTCAACCTTGGTCAACAAGTCAACAAGCCCAACCATGACACAATTTCACTTAATTAATATTATTAATTGATAAATCACAATATCATTAGGGTTTGGAAAAAGACGACTGTCAACTGTGCATACACACCTGTTCCAAAACCCTAATGAAAAACCTCTTCCTCCGCCTCAATCAACTGTGCATACACACCCGTATTCGTGATCTGAGGAACACGAATACAAAGAGATAAAACCAATCCCAAATCATATACTAGGATCTGGCTTAAACCAAAGCCCGCTAGTATAAGCTGTCCGGACAGCAAACGTGCACAAGTGCGCGGATGTGAACGAACCCTGTCGCAAAACCATGCGACCTCTACCCATGTTGCCAAAAGGCGAATAACTCTCTGTGTGGGACTCTAAAGACTTGACACTACGCTGGCAGTGGGTTTAACCACAGACCGCAAGAGGCACTAGCTGTACGTAATGGTCCCTAGGTAGATGCCGATAAGATGACTGACGAGGTGAACCCATCTAAACTCCTACTGAGCCTGTATGTGACAGTCTCCGTACAGTCCGGTCTGTTCGTCTGATACATCGCATGGCGGGCCTAGGGGGTCGGTGAACGTCAGTCCCCTAATAGCGGTACAAGTCGTGTCGGAGTGTAGCCCAGAACACCCTCAGATAACACTGGAAACCTACCAGTATATCTCGCTTGCCCTGGCCAAGGACTACTTGTGTAATGGCTCTCCTGGACACAGCGCGATGTCAACCCCCAATACCGGGAGAGACGAATCCTGTCTAACCGTCACTTCCTCCAAGTGCTTCGGGACTGCACCCAACTACTACCTGTTTGCACGACTCCTTTGAGCTGTGGTAGGGTAGTAATGAAAGTGCAGTGGGAACACACTCGAGGCGAAGTGACAGTGTCAAGTCAGCAGACTAAGCTGTACTCATGTCACCTGGTAACTGATAACTGACGATAGGTATAATACCAACCAACAGTTCCCGATGAGTCCAGTTCAGTGTAGTCGTAACCTAACGAGCACCCGCATACTATCTCAAGTATGACGTACTGACGGTTGTGGGACAGACCGTCTCCCACGGTGGGATGAGAAGCGCATACGCTAGTCTACTCCGGAGTATCGATGCCCTGTCTCGATAGTCCAACGACTAGGGACCTATATAAGGATGTGCTTATGGATTACCCAGCCCCCACGAGTGTGAGCGCCATCACAACGCTGGTAATCAAGCAAAGATCCTAAGGGCTCTACTAATACGTATATATAAGCGATATGCTAAAAGAAACACATGCACATATTGAAGTAGAGACAAACCAAGTAGCATACTACCATTTCGAGCAAGATTGTATATACAACTGTGAATATCCCAAGCTTCCATCAAGTAATATACATACTAATATGATATAGTAATGGCCTCTACGGCATATACACTAACAATCTCCCACTTGCTCTAAGGCCATATACTGGGCGTATCGAAGACCTATCATCTCAATCAGCCGCTCGAACTGAGTCTGGGGCAAGGCCTTGGTGAATGGATCTGCAGTGTTATCTTCTGAAGCAACCCTCCGAACCTCGATCTCCTGGCGATCCACGATCTCCCTGATCAGGTGATACCGCCTCAAGATGTGTCTGGATTTCTGATGGGACCTGGGTTCCTTCGCTAAAGCTATAGCCCCGTTGTTGTCGCAATACAGAGGTATTGGATCAACAATGGACGGAACCACCTGAAGTTCTTTCAAGAACTTCCTCATCCAGACAGCTTCTTTTGCGGCATCAGATGCAACGATGTATTCCGCTTCCATAGTCGAGTCAGCAACGGTTTCCTGTTTGGAGCTCTTCCAACACACCGCCCCTCCATTGAGGGTAAAGACAAAACCCGACATGGACTTGGAATCATCCTTATCACTCTGGAAGCTGGAGTCAGCAAAGGCCTCAATCTGGAGGTCTTTTCCGCCATACACCAAGAACATCTCTTTAGTCCTTCTCAGGTACTTGAGAATGTTCTTTACCGCTATCCAATGTTTCTCCCCAGGGTTTGACTGATACCTGCTTACCACACTCAGTGCATAAGCCACATCTGGTTTGGTACACAATATCGCATACATTATAGAGCCTACCGCAGAAGCGTAGGGTATAATAGACATGCGATCCCTCTCCAAATCAGTTTTGGGAGACATCTCTTTGGATAGGGTGATCCCGTGACAAGCCGGTAGATTACCACGCTTGGAATCTTCCATACTGAATCTCTTCAGTATGGTGTCGATGTACCTGGACTGTGAAAGTCCTAATATCCTCTTGGATCTGTCACGGTAGATCCGGATACCCAGAATGTATGAGGCATCACCCAGGTCTTTCATGGAGAACCTGTGTGACAAGAACCCCTTGATAGATTGTAGCATAGGAATGTCATTTCCTATTAAGAGAATGTCATCTACGTATAAAACGAGGAATACTACAGTTCTCGCTACAAATCTACAATAGATGCATGGTTCATCTGGATTTTTGATAAAGCCAAATTCCTTGACCGTCTCATCAAAATAGATGTTCCAATACCGCGATGCCTGCTTTAGTCCATAAATGGACTTAAGCAACTTGCACACCTTTCCGCTGCTCCTACTCTGAATGAAACCCTCTGGCTGGTCCATATAGACACACTCCTCTAAATGTCCATTTAGAAAAGCGTTCTTTACGTCCATCTGCCAAATTTCATAATCGTGGAAGACAGCAATGGCAAGAAGGATCCGAATGGAATTCAGCATAGCTACTGGAGAAAAGGTTTCGTTATAGTCCAGACCAGGTCGCTGAAGAAAACCTTTTGCAACCAGTCTAGCTTTATAGGTCTCAACCTGTCCATCTACACCAATCTTCCTTTTGAAGATCCACTTGCATCCTACGGGTTTTACCCCATCTGGAGCAATGTCCAACGTCCATACTTTGTTGGTGTACATGGACTCCATTTCGGTCCGCATTGCATCCAGCCATTTTACCGAGTCGACGCTCTGAATGGCTTGCTGGAAGCTAGTAGGCTCATCACAATCTATGATGCAATCCTCTCTATCCCCGTCTATGAGAAAACCGTAGTATCTCTCGGGCGGATGAGACTGCCTACTACTCCTGCGGAGTGGCGTGGGAATGTCTTGATCTTTCGAACCCTCTGGTTCTACTAAGCTTTCAGTAATAGCTCGTGGTTCTGGAATTTCTTCCAGTTCTATTGCGTTCCCACTTATTTTTTTTTCTATGAACTGGTGTTCTAGAAAGTGGGCATGGCGAGAAACAAAACCTTTTGTTCCTCTTCGCAATAGAAGAAATATCCCTTGGAGTTCTTTGAATATCCCACAAACTTGCACTGTACTGAGCGTGCCTCGAGCTTGTCCGCATGCTGCTTTTTTACAAAAGCTGGACATCCCTATGTCTTAATGTGATTAAGATAGGGTCTCTTCCCACACCACATCTGATATGGTGTAGTAGGCACAGTCTTAGTTGGAACTCGGTTCAAAAGGTATGCAGCTGATTCTAGCGCATATCCCCAGAACGATCGCGGCAACTCAGCGTTACTCATCATGGACTGTACCATATCCAATAGGGTTCGGTTCCGTCTCTCCGATACACCGTTATGTTACGGAGTGTATGGAGGAGTAAGCTGAGAGAGAATTCCATTCTCTTTTAAGTAACCCAGGAACTCGGCACTCAAGTATTCACCACCTCGATCAGATCTTAGTGTCTTGATACTTTTGCCTGTTTGTTTTTCTACTTCATTCTTTTATTCCTGGAATTTTTCAAAAGCCTCGGATTTATGTTTCATTAAGAAGACATATCCATACCTTGAAAAGTCATCCGTAAAAGTAATGAAGTAAGAATAACCGCTTCGTGCATGAGTAGACATTGGACCGCACACGTCGCTGTGTACGAGTCCCAAGAGCTCGCTCGCTCTTACTCCGTGTCCAGTGAACGGAGTCTTTGTCATCTTTCCTTTGAGACAGGATTGACAAGTTGCATACGATTGATATTCGAACGGATCCAAATATCCTTCTGTATGTAACTTAGTCAACCTTCTCTCATTGATATGACCCAGTCTACAATGCCATAAGAAAGTTTTATTGATTTCTGGAGACTTTCTTTTGTGTGTATTCTGGACATTGAAAATCTGTGGTTGGTTCAATACGTATATACCGTTGTTTAATGTACCTGACCCAATCAAAACTTGATTAAGGTGAATGTTCACTACATTACTTACAAATGCAAATTCATAACCTTCTTTAGATAATAAAGATACAGAAATGATATTACAGGTTGCATTTGGTACAAAATAACAACTACGCAAAACCAAAAAATGTCCATCTGACAATCCCAGGTGATAGCCCCCCACGGCCTCAGCATCCATGCTAGCTCCGTTTGCAACTCTGAGGTTCGTGTCACCCGCCTTCAAAACTCTACGCTTTCTCAACGCCTGCAAAGAATTACAGATATGAGATCCTGATCTGGTATCCAATACCCAGGATGTAGAGTTTATCGATAGACAGTTTTCAATAACATACACACCTGAAGCTGAAGCCGCAACTCGCTTCAGATCCTGGGTTCTGGCTTTCCAAGCCTTGCAATCCTGTTTCCAGTGTCCACTTCTGTGACAGTAGAAACATTCTTCCTTCCCCACCAGCTTTCCCGCTACCTTTGTTGCCTTTCCTTTTCCCTTCGTATCCACTTTACTGACACCGCCTCTTGGTTTGGCGGGGGCTTTCTTCTTCTTACCCTTGGCTTTCGCCCTGGACCTAGAAGAGGAAGATCCTCCTACAAACAAAGTGGATGTCTCCCTACCCTTCTGTAGGGTGCCCTCAGCACTCCTCAACATGTTCAGAAGTTCGGAAAGTTCAACATCCTTTCCTTGCATGTTGAAGTTTAGGATAAACTGGGCGTAAGTGGAAGGAAGGGACTGGAGAATCAAATCAGTGTAGAGTTCATTCTCCAACGTGGTCCCAAGGTCCGTGAGCTCCTCTATGTAGCCAATCATCTTAAGCACGTGTTCCGCTACCAATGATCCGACGGCCAATTTTGCCGAAAATAGCTTCTTCGACACTTCGTATCTGGCGATACGAGACTGCTCTCCATACAGTTCTTTTGTATGGAGAAATATGGACTCTAGGTCCATATTCTCGTGCCTCCTCTGATGTTCGTTGTCCATCAAGGCAAGTACGAGGCATTTGGCCTTCGCGCAATCCATCTCCCATGTCTTATGGATTTCGACATCCACGACGCTGGAGGTGGGACCAGGGACAGGGGGAGCTTTGGTGGTAAGGATATACCCCAACTTGTCGTAAGTGATTGCCATCTTGACATTCCTGAGCCAATCTTTGTAGTTTGGCCCTGTCAGTATGTTTTTATCTAGTAATAACTTAAGTCCGGTCATGTTGAATGGTCGCTGCAATTAGGAGAGAGAAAAGAAACACTTTAGCATGATGCTCTTGCAAGTTTAGAGTGGTTTTTAGTTTGTCTAAACAGGATGGTTCCCACTGTCTCTCGAATCCCTTCTCAAACAGTAAAGAAAGAATTAGTCGGGATCAGTCTCACCGTACAATACTTGCTTAACCGTTCAGCCAGGCCAGTGTCGGTACTTCGAGGGAGGTTTTCCAACGCTTTCGCGAAGTTCCTTAATTAAGTAACCTCTTTTCCCTGTGGGCGTAGCCCCGCTAACACCTTTCTAGACACCTACTAGGTTTATAGCATTGATTGTCAAGTGAGAACTTTCCCGAGGAGTAGCATATACTCACAGTAGGATCGGGATCCAAATATCATCGCGTGATAAAACCGAAGGAATCCTACCAGAATTATAACACTCCAAATGGTAAGCAGCGCTAGCAAGTTTCAGTACTTATGAAACTCCCGATGTGGATTTTTTCCCCATGCTCTTATGACCTTGACTTTGGCCAAAATATCATAAGTCACATGTCAAGTTCTACCCGTCATTCTCCTGGTTAATTTGGACCCACCCCTACCTACCCTTGACTTTGGCCAAAATGGCAGCACGACTGTCCCAAACCAACGCATCATACCTATGCTGTACATGAATACCCAAATAGCTACCAATCACTATCCCTTGACTTTGGCCAAAATACATAGCTTGAATACTTTTTGACCATTCATGTGGAATGACGGAGGGCTACGAATGGTTTTGGTGAAACCGTGAACGTAGTGAACTTGATATAATCGATGGAACGAGATAGCTTTTAAAAGGAGTGGTTCAAGCTCCGCGTTTAAAAGTTTAGTTTTGAAAAGAACCGAGTGGTTTTCAAAGTGTTCCAATCGACTTTTACTTGGTTTATTTTCTTGCATTAGTTCTTTTAATGCATCCCATCATTTAATCCTACCATTGCAGAAAACAACCAAAATATGACGTACGCTTATTCCATTCGCATTCGCCACGGGGCCCCGTCATCACCCGTTAGGTTACTTAACTAACGACAGAGCGGGAGCTGGGCTAGCGCGGCTGTAAAACATAAGCAACGCCTAAATAGTTATCATATATAAATATATAGCAATGATAGACATTACAAATCACAGATGAATACATTGGATATACTAGTAATCCGCAATACGTTCGAGCCTGCAATGAAAAGCGGATTACACGGTCGCGGTGAATAGCCAAATACCCTACCCAAGACCCCTACGGGTGCGGCAAACTACCCGCCAAGTATCCGAAGCGAAGCAACCTCCCTCAACACTGTGAGTAGGCCACTCGGCACTTCGAGATACCCGGTAGTTTGTGCACCCCCTCCATGGGTCTATCCTAGGAGCAAAAACAGTAAAAAGAATTATACAATGACGGCTACAACCTCGACCCGGTTGTACGGCCATACAAATAATAATACATCAATTTACATGTTACATGAATGAAAAGAAAAAGAAACACTCATCTCACATCCACCCCGGCTATTCACCCGCGACAATCCAACGCATTCATATACACATACCATCAACAAACACAGATCACAGATATGTATAACCCCCACTAATCGACATATAGCGATTAGCCGACGTTCAATACATATAAACATCACAGATATAACCCATTAGTCAAAGTGTAGGGAAGTTCGATCAAAAATACGGATTTATAGGCCCCCAAAAACAAATTTCTTTTCTGGAAAACCTGGGCACAAATAAACCATCTTAAAAATCCCAAAACCATGTCAGAAGAACACTGCACCAAACTCGATCCAGAACCGAGTCAACTCGGCCGCGGTTACGCGGCAATAGCTTGCTATTGCCGCGGAACCGCGGCGCTTTGAACGATTCACTGGACCGCGTTTGGTGAGTTTCTTAACAAAACCCTGAGATGATTTTTGACGTATGATTTTTTATTTTTAGAGCAGAAAAAATTTCAACAGAAACTTAGGGTTTTGTATTTTTAGTTTTGTGTTTTTTTCCGATTGAACTTCCATAAACTTTACTACCTAGCTAGTTTATGTTTAGTTAGGCTCTGATACCACTGTAAGTCCACGTTGCCCACCCCGGTGCTTGCGGGGAGGCAGAAACGGTATAAAAATCGGATTTTTAGCACTCAAGGCAACATGGACTAACTAAAGGCGGGATCTTTTCTAAACAAAACTAGCTACCAAGCTAAAGATAGTTACCTACTCGGAAAGGAGGTTATACCTAGGGCTTTATGTCCTTCTCTCCTTGCTCCTTGTAGTGAACGGAAGTGATCTCCTTGTCGTCTTCTCTCGTCGAAGAAGGATCCACTCGAGAGCCTCAACCTTTCGCTTCAACTTCAAGCTAGAAGTAACTAAGATGCTAGAAGTGCTAATCCTAGAACCTTAGATGAGAGTAGAGATTGTTTTGGAGTGGTTTTTATCAAGCTCAAGTGTTTCTCAACACATAAGAGGGGAGAGCTTAAGGAAGAGGAAGAAGAGGAGAGAGAATCAATATGATAGAATGAAATGGTTTTTACAACCATAACAAAATGTATGTGATTTTTCAAATAATAATATTAATCAAAAATAAAAAGGTGATGGTTAGTTTGAAGAGACCATTATCATATCACAATAAATGATTTTGCAAAGATCAAAGAGCATCTAAAAAAGTAATGATGATGGTCAATGTTTCAAACCTAGTCAACTAGTCAACCTTGGTCAACAAGTCAACAAGCCCAACCATGACACAATTTCACTTAATTAATATTATTAATTGATAAATCATAATATCATTAGGGTTTGGAAAAAGACGATTGTCAACTGTGCATACACACCTGTTCCAAAACCCTAATGAAAAACCTCTTCCTCCGCCTCAATCAACTGTGCATACGCACCCGTATTCGTGATCCGAGGAACACGAATACAAAGAGATAAAACCAATCCCAAATCATATACTAGGATCTGGCTTAAACCAAAGACCGCTAGTATAAGCTGTCCGGACAGCAAACGTGCACAAGTGCGCGGATGTGAACGAACCCTGTCGCAAAACCATGCGACCTCTACTCATTTTGCCAAAAGGCGAATAACTCTCTGTGTGGGACTCTAAAGACTCGATACTACGCTGGCAGTGGGTTTAACCACAGACCGCAAGCGGCACTAGCTGTACGTAACGGTCCCCAGGTAGATGCCGATAAGAAGACTGACGAGGTGAACCCATCTGAACTCCTACTGAGCCTGTATGTGACAGTCTCCGTACAGTCCGGTCTGTTCGTCTGATACATCGCATGGCGGGCCTAGGGGGCGGTGAACGTTAGTCCCCTAATAGCGGTACAAGTCATGTCGGAGTGTAGCCCAGAACACCCTGAGATAACACTGGAAACCTACCAGTATATCTCGCTTGCCCTGGCCAGGGACTACTTGTGTAATGGCTCTCCTGGACACAGCGCGATGTCAACCCCCAATACCGGGAGAGACGAATCCTGTCTAACCGTCACTGCCTCCAAGTGCTTCGGGACTGCACCCAACTACTACCTGTTTGCACGAGTCCTTTGAGCCGTAGTAGGGTAGTAATGAAAGTGCAGTGGGAACACACTCGAGGCGAAGTGACAGTATCAAGTCAGCGAACTAAGCTGTACTCATGTCACCTGGGAACTGATAACTGACGATAGGTTTAATACCAACCAACAGTTCCCGACGAGTCCAGTCCAGTGTACTCGTAACCTAACGAGCACCCGCATACTATCTCAAGTACGACGTACTGACGGTTGTGGGACAGACCGTCTCCCACACTGGGATGAGAAGCGCATACGCTAGTCTACTCCGGAGTATCGATGCCCGGTCTCGATAGTCCAACGACTAGGGACCTGTATAAGGATGTGCTTATGGATTACCAAGCCCCCATGAGTGTGAGCGCCATCACAACGCTGGTAATCAAGCAAAGATCCTAAGGGCTCTACTAATACGTATATATAAGCGATATGCTAAAAGAAACACATGCACATATTGAAGTAGAGACAAACCAAGTAGCATACTACCATTTCGAGCAAGATTGTATATACAACTGTGAATATCCCAAGAATCCATCAAGTAATATACATACTAGTATGATACAGTAATGGCCTCTAGGGCATATACACTAACAATTATAACCCGGATCTTGCCATTAACGCTAAACTAACAAACTGTAAAGAGGTAGAAATGCTATACCGATCGATCCGTGTCCTTCGGTCTTTAGCCATCATCCCACGCTCCTCGCGGCATCTCCGATCTCCTGTCTCCTCGTCAACGGATCTTTATACGGACTCCCTCCTCTAAACCGAGGCAACTCGGACATGAAGTTTGCTAGCCGACATGTCCAAGATTGATGTAGAGATAGTGTAGAATACTTTGTCTCAAGGCACCCAAGCCATTGGGTGAAGGTAAATTGAAGTTGCCAATTGGGGTGATGAATTGAGCTTTGGATTTTACAAAATGAATCAATCTCATCACAAAATGGGGCTCGGCCATTTTATGGGCTGAATTGGGTGGGGCCGGCCAATGAGGTGGAGGGGGTGAGCCCAAGGAAAACCAAGGTGAGGCTTAAGAAGAAAATATCTCTCAAAAGATCAACACATAATATCCTAAGCATTACAAAAGAATTTAATGCTTATGTGAGTCACAAGACACCTCACACTCAAGAAGAATCCAGCAGCTTCCTGGAGCCCCTGCGGCCACAAAAAACACCCTCCCTTTATAAAAGTGACATTTGCAAATAACCCCTTCACAACAAAGAAATTCAGCCAAGGAGGAAAGAAAGAAAAATGGCCAAAACAAAGATACAGACTGGCAACTTCAAAAAGCGATCCCTTAACTAATTACAGGATAACCCCACCGCAGTATATACATAGCCGTATTTGTATTCCGACTGAAAACAAAATGCAAAGAGACAAAAATACTCCTACACAATATAATACTAGAATCCGGCTTAAACCAAAGCCCACTAGTATTATCTGTCCGAACCATGACGCGTGACTGGCAACTTCAAAAAGCGATCCCTTAGCTAATTACAGGATAACCCCCACTGCAGTATATACATACCCGCATTTGTATTCCGACCGAAAACAAAATGCAAAGAGACAAAAATACTCCTATACAATATAATACTAGAATCCGGCTTAAACCAAAGCCCACTAGTATTATCTGTCCGAATCATGACACGTGCACAAGTGTACGTGTCATGGTTCGAAACCTGCCATAAAACCATACGGCCTCTACAATGTTTCGCCCGAACTTAGAAAACTATCTGTAGGGGACTCTAAAGACTCGTCAATACCCTGGCAGTAGGTTTAACCACAAGCCGTCAGTGGTACTAGTTGTACGTAACGGCTGCCCATGTACTGACCGAAAGGGAAGCCGATAAGCGAACTCATCCTGGAACCCTACTGAGCCTATCAGTGACAATATCCGTACAGTCCGGTCCGTTCATCTATGAGCATCGCATATCGGGCCTTGGGGGCAGGTAACGTCAGACCTCCAATAGCGGTATAAGTCGTGTCGTAGAGTAGCCCTGAACACCCTGAGAAACTACTGGAATACCTACCAGTAATTCTCACCTGCCTTGGCCAAGGACTGGGTGTAATGGCTCTCCTAGACACAGTGCGATCTCACCCCCAATACCGGGAGAGACGAATCCCCTGCCGATCCACTCACTGCCTCTATGTGGCTCAGGACTGTACCCAACTAAAACTTGTTTGCACGACTCCTTTGAGCCGTGGTAGGGTAGTAATCTAAGCACAGTGGGAACTCACACGAGACAAATGACGACCTCAGGTCGATGAACTAACCTGTACACATGTCACCAGGGAACTGCTATCTGACGCTAGGTATAATACCAACTAGCAGGTTCCCGGCGAGTCTTGTCCGGTGCACTCATAACCCAATGAGCACCTGTATACATCTTAGGTGATCCAACTGACACCAGTGGCTTGTGAGACCGGCCACCGCCCTTCGTCGGGGTCTCGACTGTATACACTAGTCTACTCCGGAGTATCGATGCCCTGTCTCGAAACTCCCACGACTAGGAACCACTTTTAAGGATGTGCTTATAGACTACCCAACTCTCACGTATATGATCGCTATCATAATGTTGGTAGTCAAGAAGGATCCTAAGGGCTCTATCAACGTGTAATAGTGAATAGTAATGTAACCTAAAGCTTTACACGACTGATAAAGGCAAACCAGATAGCATACTATCATCTCGAGTAAGACTGTCCTACCGGTATAGGTCCTCCTCAAACATTGCAATCACGTGCCTGCGATCCAATAATTGACTTTGAGGGCACTATATTCGACAATATTGGTGTAGATGGACCTGTTGAAACCTATAAGGCTAGACTTGTTACAAAAGGATTTCGTCAAAAACCTGGTTTGGACTATGATGAAACCTTTTCTCCAGTGGCTATGATCAAATCCATTCGGATCCTTCATACCATTGCTGCCTTCCACGATTATGAGATTTGGCAGATGGATGTAAAGACCGCTTTTCTAAATGGACGTTTGGAAGAGTGCGTCTATATGGAACAGCTTGAGGGTTTCATTCAGAGTGGGAGCAGCGGGAAAGTGTGCAAGTTTCTTAAGTCCATTTATGGACTAAAGCAGGCATCGCGGAGTTAGAACATCTGTTTTGATGAGACGGTCAAAGAATTTGATTTTATCAAAAATCTAGATGAGCCATGCATTTATAGTAAGATTGTAGCTAGAACTGTAGTATTCCTCGTCCTGTACGTGGATGAAATTCTCTTGATAGGAAATGACATTCATATGCTACAATCTGTCAAAGGATTCTTGTCACATAGGTTCTTCATGAAAGACCTGGGTGATGCCTCTTACATTCTGGGGATCCAGATCTATCATGATAGATCTAAGAGAATGTTGGGACTTTCAGAGTCCAGGTACATCGACACCATACTGAAAAGATTTAGTATGGAAGATATTGTCAGTGTATATGCCCTAGAGGCCATTACTGTATCATTCTAGTATGTATATTACTTGATGGAAGCTTGGGATATTCACAGTTGTATAGACAATCTTGCTCCGAATGGTAGTATGCTACTTAGTTTTTCTCTGCTTTAATATGTGCATGTGTTTCTTTTAGCATATCACTTATATACATATTAGTAGAGCCCTTAGGATCTTTGCTTGATTACCAGCGTTGTGATGGCGCTCACACTTGTGGGGGCTGGGTAATCCATAAGCACATCCTTATACAGGTCCCTAGTCGTAGGACTATCGAGACAGGGCATCGATACTCCGGAGTAGATTAGCGTATGCGCTTCTCATCCCAGCACGGGAGACGGCCTGTCCCACAGCCGTCAGTATGTCGTACTTGAGATAGTATGCGGGTGCTCATTAGGTTACGAGTACACTGGACAGGACTCGTCGGGAACTGTTGGTTGGTATTATACCTATCGTCAGTTATCAGTTCCCAAGTGATATGAGTACAACTTAGTCCGCTGACTTGACACTGTCACTTCTCCTCGAGTGTGTTCCCACTGTACTTTGATTACTACCCTACCACGGCTCAAAGGAGTCATGCAAACAGGTAGTAGTTGGGTGCAGTCCCGAAGCACTTGGAGGTTGTGACGGTTAGACAAGATTCGTCTCTCCCGGTATTGGGGGTTGACATCGCGCTGTGTCTAGGAGAGCCATTACACGAGTAGTCCCTGGCCAGGGCAAGCGAGATATACTGGAAGGTTTCCAGTGTTATCTCAGGGTGTTCTGGGCTTCACTCCGACACGACTTGTACCGCTTTTAGGGGACTGGCGTTTACCGCCCCCTAGGCCCGCCATGCGATGTATCAGACGAACAGACCGGACTGTATGGAGATTGTCACATTCAGACTCAGTAGGAGTTCAGATGGGTTTCACCTCGTCCGTCTTCTTATCGGCATCTACCTGGGAACCGTTACGCACAGCTAGTGCCGCTTGCGGTCTGTGGTTAAACCCACTGCCAGCGTAGTGTCGAGTCTTTAGAGTCCCACACAGAGGGCTATTCGCCTTTGGGCAAAACAGAGTAGAGGTCGCATGGTTTTGCGATAGGGTCCGTTCACATCCGCGCACTTGTGCACGTTTAGTGTCCGGACGGTCATTACTAGCGGGCTCTGGTTTGAGCCAGATCCTGGTAAATGCTTTGGGGTTAGTTTTATCTCATTGTGTTCATGTTCCTCGGAATATGAATGCGGGTGTGTATGCACAGTTGTTTGAGGTGGAGGAAGAGGTTTTTCATTAGGGTTTTGGAACGGGTGTATATGCACCGTTGACAGTCGTCTTTTTCCAAACCCTAATGATCTTGTGATTTATCAATTAATATTATTAATTAAATGAAATTGTGTCATGGTTGGGTTTTTTGACCAAGGTTGACTAGTTGACTAGGTTTGAAACATTGACCATCATCATTACCTTTCAAGATGCTCTTTGATCTTTGCAAAATACATTTATTATGATATGATAATGGTCTCTTCAAACTTTCCATCACCTTTTTCATTTTCAATTAATATTATTATTAGATAAATCACATATATGTTATGGTTGTAAAATACCATCTCATTCTATCATATTGTTTCTCTCTCTTCTCTTCATCTTCTTCCTCCTCTAGTTCAAGGAGAACAAATCTCATGTGTTGAGAAACATCACCTTGAAGTTAAAACACCCTAAGACACTCTCTACTCTCTCTAAGGTAAAAGGTTTAGCAAGTCGGATACCCTAGTTCTCTCAAAGTTCGAGAAAGGAGCTCAAAGGAAAAAACCCTCGGGTGGATCCATCTTTGACGAAAGAAGGCGACGAGGAAAGCACCATCCAACCACTACAAAGAGTTCAAGAAGAAGGAGTTCAAGTGAGGTATAACCCCTAACCGAGTAGACAAATCTCTTGTTAGGTTGCTAGTGTGTAGTTTAGCCAAGATCCGTTTTTGTAGTCCATGTTACCCAAACCCTAAAAATCGTTTTTCACCATTTCCGTAAGCCCGAAAGAACCGGGAGAGGTAACGTGGACTAATAGTGGTATCAGAGCCTAACTAAACACACCCTAGCTTGTTAGCAAAGTATTTAGAATATCGACCGAACGAAAATACCGGAAAACACACCGGAAAACCCTAGTTGCTGCCCATTTTTTTTCTGCTCTAAAAATAAAAAATCATGTCTTAAAAATCGGCTCAGGCTTTTCTATAAACAAGAAAGAAAAACGATCGCACGAGCCGACCAAGTCGCCACGGTTCCACGGCAGAAGCTTGCTTCTGTCGCGGATCCGCGGCCGAGTTGACTCGGCCGTGGATCGTTTCTCCTGCAGTTTGGTTCTGGTGGTGTTTTGGGATTTTTGGGATGGTTTGTTTCTGCCCAGATTTTCCAGAGAAAAAGTTTGTTTTTGGGGTGGTTACAAATCCGTATTTTTGTCGATTTTCTGTAGACTTTGGCTAATGGGTTATATCTGTAATGTTTTATATGTATTGAACGTCTACTAATCGCTATACGTCGATTAGTGGGGGTTGTAAATATCTGTGATCTGTGATGTTGATGGTTTGTGTATATGAATTCGTTGGAATGTCGCGGATGAATAGCCGGGGGGAATTGTGAGATGAGAGTTTTGTTTATCTTTCAATTCTTGTAATATGTAAATTGATGTAATATTATTTTTTTGGCCGCACAACCGGGTCGGGGTTGTAGCCGTCATTGTATAATTTCTTTTTACTGTTTTTCTCCTAGGATAGACCCAAGGTGGGGTGCACAAACTACCGGGTATCTCGAAGTGCCGAGTGGCCTACTCACGTCGTTGAGGGAGGTTGCTCCACTTCGGACATTTGGCAGGTAGTTCGCCGCACCCGTAGGGGTCTAGGGTGGGGTTTTGTCTATTCATCGCGACCGTGTAATCCGCTTTTCGTTACAGGCTCATACAAATTGCGGATTCCTAGTATATCCAATGTATTCATCTGTGATCTGAAATGGCTATCATTGCAATATATCTATGTATGATATTATTTAGACGTTGCTTATGTTTTGCAGCCGCGCTAGCCCAGCCCCCGCTCTGTCGTAAGTAAAGTAACCTAACGGGTGATGACGGGGCCCCGTGGCGAATGCGAATGGCATAAGCGTACGTCATATTTTGGTTGTTTTCTGCAATGGTAGGATTAATTGATGGGACGCATTAAAAGAACTAATGCAAGAAAAATAAACCAAGTAAAAGTTGTTGGAACACTTTAAAAACCACTCGGTTTCTTTTCAAAAGAACTTTTAAACACGGAGCATAAGCCACTCCTTTTAAAAGCTATCTCGTTCCATCGATCATATCAAGTTCACTACGTTCAAGGTTTTTCCAAAACCATCCGTAGCCCTCCATCATTTCAGTTAAATATTCGGTAGTATTCAAGCTATGTATTTTGACCTCACGCTAAGGCATAGTGATTGGTAGCTGCCGGATATTTATCTGTTGCATAGATAGAATGCGTTGGTTTGAGACAGTCGTACTGCCATTTTGGCCTACGTCAAGGGTAGGTACGGGTGGGTTCAAATTAACCTGGATAATGATGGGAAGAACTTGACATGTGACTTATGACATTTTGACCTCACGCTAAGGTCATAAGAACATGGGGCAAAAATCCACATCGGGAGTTTCAAAAGAACTGAAACTTGCTAGCACTGCATACCATTTGGAGTGTGATGATTCTGGTAGGATACCTTAAGTTTTGTCACGCGATGATATTTGGATCCCGATCCTACTGTGAGTATATGCTACTCCTTGGGAAATTTCTCACTAAACGATCAATGCTATAAACCTAGTAGGTGCCTAGAAAGGTGTTAACGGGGCTACGCCCCCAGGGAAAAGTGGTTCTTAAATTAAGGAACTTCGCGAAAGCGTTGGAAAACCTCCCTCGAAGTACCGACACCATCCTGGCCGAACGGTTAAGCAAGTATTGTACGGTGAGATTAATCCTGACTAATTCTTCCTTTTTGGTTTGAGGAGGGATTCGAGAGACAGTGGGAGCCATCCTGTTTAGACAAATTAAAAACCACTCTAAACTTGCAAGAGCATCATGCTAGAGTGTTTCTTCTCTCTCTCCTAATTGCAGCGACCATTCATCATGACTGGACTTAAGTTACTACTAGATAAAAACATACTGACAGGGCCAAACTACAAAGATTGGTTCCGGAATGTCAAGATGGCAATCACTTACGACAAGTTGGGGTATCTCTTTACCACCAAAGCTCCCCCCGTCCCAGGTCCCACCTCCAGCGTCACGGATAAGGAAATCCATAAGACTTGGGAGATCGATAGCGCGAAGGCCAAATGCCTTGTCCTTGCCTCTATGGACAACGAACATCAGAGGAGGCATGAGAATATGGACCTCGAATCCATATTTCTCCATACAAAAGAACTGTATGGAGAGCAATCTCATATCGCCAGATACGAAGTGTTGAAGAAGTTGTTTTCGGCAAGATTGGTCGTCGGATCATCGGTAGCGGAACACGTGCTTAAGATGATTGGCTTCATTGAGGAGCTCGCGGACCTTGGGACCACGTTGGAGAATGAGCGCTATACGGACTTAATTCTTCAGTCCCTTCCTTCCACTTACGCCCAGTTCATTCTGAATTTCAACTTGCAAGAAAAGGAAGTTGAACTTTCAGAGCTCCTCAACATGCTGAGGAGTGTAGAGGGCACCCTACAGAAAGGTAGGGAAACATCCACTTTGTTTGTAGGAGGATCTTCATCTTCTAGGTCCAAGGCGAAAGCCAAGGGAAAGAAGAAGAAAGCCCCTGCCAAACCAAGGGGCGGTGTTAGTAAAGTGGATACGAAGGGAAAGTCAAAAGCAACAAAGGTAGCGGGACGGCTTGTGGATAAGGAAGAGTGCTTTTTCTGTCATAAGAGTGGTCACTGGAAGAAAGATTGCAGGGCTTGGAAAGGCAGGACACAGGAACTGAAGCAAGTTGCGGCTTTAGCTTCAGGTGTGTATGTTATTGAAAACTGTCTATCAATAAACTCTACTTCCTGGGTATTGGATACCGGATCAGGATCTCATATCTGTAATTCTTTGCAGGCGTTGAGAAACCGTAGGATTTTGAAGGCAGGTGACATGACCCTCAAAGTTGCAAACGGGGCTGGCATGGATGCTAAGGCCGTGGGGGACTATCACCTGGGGTTGTCAGATGGACACGTTTTGGTTTTGCGTAATTGCTATTTTGTACCCAACGTAACTTGTAATATCATTTCTGTATCTTTGATTTCTAAAGAAGGTTATGAATTTGCGTTTGTAAGTAATGTTGTGAACATTCACCTTAATCAAGTTCTGATTGGGTCAGGTACATTAAGCAATGGTATATACGTATTAAACCAACCATAGATTTTCAATGTCCAGAATACACACAAAAGAAAGTCTCCGGAAATAAATCAGACTTTCTTATGGCATTGTAGACTGGGTCACATCAATGAGAGAAGGTTGACGAAGTTACATGCAGAAGGATATTTGAATCCGTTCGAATATCAATCGTATACCACTTGTCAATCCTGTCTCAAAGGAAAGATGACAAAGACTCCGTTCACTGGACACGGAGTAAGAGCGAGCGAGCTCTTGGGACTCGTACACAGCGACGTGTGCGGTCCAATGTCTACACATGCGCGAACCGGTTATTCATACTTCATTACTTTTACGGATGACTTTTCAAGGTACGGTTATGTCTTCTTAATGAAACATAAGTCCGAAGCCTTTGGAAAATTCCAGGAATATAAGAATGAAGTAGAAAAACAAACCGGCAAAAGTATCAAGATTCTAAGATCGGATCGAGGAGGTGAATACTTGAGTACCGAGTTCCTGGACTATTTAAAAGAGAATGGAATTCTCTCTCAGCTTACTCCTCCATACACTCCGCAACATAACGGTGTATCGGAGAGACGGACCCGGACCCTATTGGATATGGTACGTTCCATGATGAGTAACACTGAGTTACCGCGATCATTCTAGGGATATGCACTAGAATCAGCTGCATACCTTTTGAACCGAGTTCCAACTAAGACTGTGCCTACCACACCATATGATATATGGAGTGGGAAGAAACCCTATCTTCAATATCTGAAGATCTGGGGATGTCCGGCTTTTGTCAAAAAGCAGCATGCGGACAAACTCGAGGCACGCTCAGTACTGTGCAAGTTTGTGGGATACCTAAAGAACTCCAGGGGGCATCTCTTCTATTACGCAGAGGAACAAAAGATCATTGTTTCTCGTAATGCCCATTTTCTTGAACACCAGTTCTTAGAAAAGGAAACAAGTGGGAGCGAAATAGAACTGGAAGAAATTCCAGAACCACAGACTATTACTGAAAGCTTAGTGGAACCAGAGGTTTCAAAAGAAAATGACATTCCTACGCCGCTCCGCAGGAGTAGTAGGCAGTTTCATCCGTCCGAGAGATACTACGGTTTTCTCATAGACGGGGATAGAGAGGATTGCATCATTGATTATGATGAGCCGACTAGCTTCCAGCAAGCCAATCAGAGAGTTGACTCGGTAAAATGGCTGGATGCAATGCGGACCGAAATGGAGTCCATGTACACCAACAAAGTATGGGCGTTGGACGTTGCTCCAGATGGGGTAAAACCCGTAGGATGCAAGTGGATCTTCAAAAGGAAGATTGGTGTAGATGGACAGGTTGAGACCTATAAAGCTAGACTGGTTGCAAAGGGTTTTCGTCAAAGACCTGGTTTGGACTATGACGAAACCTTTTTCTCCAGTAGCTATGCTGAAATCCATTCTGATCCTTCTTGCCATTGCTGCCTTCCACGATTATGAGATTTGACAGATGGATGTAAAGACAGATTTTCTAAATGGAAATTTAGAGGAGTGTGTCTATATGGACCAGCCAGAGGGTTTCATTCAGAGTGGGAGCAGCGGACAAGTGTGCAAGTTGCTTAAGTCCATCTATGGACTAAAGCAGGTATCGCGGAGTTGGAACATCTGTTTTGATGAGATGGTCAAGGAATTTGGCTTTATCAAAAATCCAGATGAACCATGCATCTATAGTAGATTTGTAGCGAGAACTGTAGTATTCCTCATTTTATACGTGGATGACATTCTCTTAATAGGAAATGACATTCCTATGCTACAATCTGTCAAGGGGTTCTTGTCACACAGGTTCTCCATGAAAGACCTGGGTGATGCCTCATACATTCTGGGGATCCGGATCTATCGTGACAGATCCAAGAGGACACTCGGACTTTCACAGTCCAGGTACATCGACACCATACTGAAGAGATTCAGTATGGAAGATTCCAAGCGCAGTAATTTACCGGCTTGTCACGGGATCACCCTCTCCAAAGAGATGTCTCCCAAGACTGATTTGGAAAGTGATCGCATGTCTATTATACCCTACGGTTCTGCGGTAGGCTCTATAATGTATGCGATGTTGTGTACCAGACCAGATGTGGCTTATGCACTGAGTGTGGTAAGCAGGTATCAGTCAAACCCTGGGGAGAAACACTGGATAGCGGTAAAGAACATTCTCAAATACCTGAGAAGGACTAAGGAGGTGTTCTTGGTGTATGGCGGAAAAGACCTCCAGATTGAGGCCTTTGCTGACTCCAGCTTCCAGAGCGACAAGGATGATTCCAAGTCCATGTCGGGCTTTGTCTTTACCCTCAATGGAGGGGCGGTGTGTTGAAAGAGTTCCAAACAGGAAACCGTTGCTGACTCGACTATGGAAGCGGAATACATCGCTGCATCTGATGCCGCAAAAGAAGCTGTCTGGATGAGGAAGTTCTTGAAAGAACTTCAGGTGGTTCCGTCCATTGTTGATCCAATACCTCTGTATTGCGACAACAACGGGGCTATAGCGTTAGCAAAGGAACCCAGGTCCCATCAGAAATCCAGACACATCTTGAGGCGGTATCACCTGATCAGGGAGATCGTGGATCGCCAGGAGATCGAGGTTCGGAGGGTTGCTTCAGAAGATAACACTGCAGATCCATTCACGAAGGCCTTACCCCAGACTCAGTTCGAGCGGCTGATCGAGATGATAGGTCTTCGATACGCCAGTTGTTAGTGTATATGCCCTAGAGGCCATTACTGTATCATACTAGTTTGTATATTACTTAATGGAAGCTTGGGATATTCACCTTGTATAAACAATCTTGCTCAATATAGTAGTATGCTACTTGGTTTGTTTCTACTTCAATGTGTACATGTGTTTATTTTAGTATATCACCTATACACATTAGTGGAGCCCTTAGGATCTTTTCTTGATTACCAGCGTTGTGATGGCAGTCACACTAGTGGGGGCTGGGTAATCTATAAGCACATCCTTATACAGGTCCCTAGTCGCAGGACTATCGAGACAGGGCATCGATACTCCGGAGTAGACTAGCGTATGCGCTTCTCATCCCAGTGTGGGAGATGGTCTGTCCCACAGCCATCAGTACGTCGTACTGGAGATAGTATACGGGTCCTCGTTAGGTTACGAGTACACTGGACAGGACTCGTCGGGAACTGACTGGTTGGTATTATACCTATCGTCGGTTATCAGTTCCCAGGTGACATGAGTACAGCTTAGTCCGCTGACTTGACACTGTCACTTCGCCTCGAGTGTGTTCCCACTGTACTTTGATTACTACCCTACTACGGCTCAAAGGAGTCGTGCAAACAGGTGGTAGTTTGGTGCAGTCCCGAAGCACTTGGAGGCAGTGACGGTTAGACATGATTCGTCTCTTCCGGTATTGGGGGTTGACATCGCGCTGTGTCTAGGAGAGCCATTACACGAGTTGTCCCTGGCCAGGGCAATCGAAATATACTGGTAGGCTTCCAGTGTTATCTCAGGGTGTTTTGGGCTTCACTCCGACACGACTTGTACCGCTATTAGGGGACTGACGTTTACCGCCCCCCTAGGCCCGCCATGCGATGTATCAGACGAACAGACCGAACTGTATGGAGACTGTCACATTCAGGCTCAGTAGGAGTTCAGATGGGTTTCACCTCGTCAGTCTTCTTGTCGGCATCTGCCTGGGGACCGTTACTTACAGCTAGTGCCGCTTGCGGTCTGTGGTTAAACCCACTGCCAGCGTAGTGTCGAGTCTTTAGAGTCCCACACAGAAAGCTATTCGCCTTTAGGAAAAAGAGTAGAGGTCGCATGGTTTTGCGACAGGTCGCATGGTTTTGCGACAGGGTTCGGTCACATCCGTGCACTTGTGCACGCACAGTGTCCGGACAGTTAACACTAGCGGACTTTGGTTTAAGCCAGATCCTAGTGTACGTTTTGGGATTGGTTTTATCCAGTATGTATTCGTATTCCTCAGAACGCGGATGCGGGTGTGTATGCACAGTTGACAGAGAGACAGAGGCAGAGGATTCTCATTAGGGTTGTTGACTGTTGACCATTGACTTTTTGCTCTACCCTAATGAGAATATGATATGTAATTAACAATAATATTAATTAAGTATTATAGTGACATGGTTGTTGAGGGGTTGACTTTGTTGACCGGTTGACTAGGTTCGACTGGTTGACCATCATGATGACAATGGCTATCATTTCATGGCAAAGACTTTTGATTGCTTATTCTCTTGTGCAAAATGAGTGCATGAAATGATATGGCTATTGTAGCTTAAACCATCACTAATACTTGACTGCTATTATGGGTTATGATGGTTTTTGATTATGAGAGCCAAGAGTGAAAAGTCTTGCTCATTCTTTCATTTCCATTCTCTCTCTTGTTCTTGAGCTCTCATCTTCTTCCTCTTGCTCTCCCTCTCTTTAGTCTATGGTTCACTTGTCTCATGTGTTGAGAAGCAAGAACCATAGAGTATAATCCCAACACACTCTTCTCTACTCACTCTAGTTCACAAGGTTTAGCAAACCGAGAGAACTAGTTTCTTCAAAGATCGAAGAAGAAGCCAAAGGTAGAAGCTTTCAGGTGGATCGATCTTCGGCGCATGGAGATGACGGGGTGAAGCCGATCCGGACAACCATCGAGGCTTGAAGACGAAGGACTTCAAGAAAGAAAGGTATAACCCCCTAACCGAGTAGTTAACAACTCCTAGTTAGGTTGTTAGTTAGATGTTTAACAAAGATCCGGTTTTGAGTCCATGTTACCGCCTCTAGAAAATTGTTTTTCACCAAATTCCGCTTGCCCGAAAGTACCGGGAGAGGTAGCATGGACTTACAGTGGTATCAGAGACTAGTTAAACTCTATCTAACATGTTAGCAAAGTAACTAAAAGATCGATCAAAGAAAAAGTCACGAAATACACCAAAAATTCATGCTTGCTGTCGATTTTCAAAGTACTGTAAAAGTAATAAATCATGCTTCAAAAATCGACTCAGGGTTTTTAGAGTATACTGTAGAAAGACGATCCTCTGATCTCATCAAAGCGCCGCGGAAACACGGCAATAGCTTGCTATTGCCGCGGTTCCACGGCCGTATTGGCTCCTCTCAGGATCTTCTTTGCTACAGTATATTCAGTGGGGTATTTTGGGAATTTTGGTATATGTTTTTTCAGCCCAGATTTTCCAGAAAGAAAATTTAGTTTTTGGGGCTTTAAAAACCGTATTTTGATCGAGTTTCTTATGACTTAAGCTGACGGGTTTTTATCTGTGATGTGATATTTGTATTGAACGTCTGCTAATCGCTATATGTCGATTAGTGGGGGTTATACAAATCTGTGATCTGTAATGTCATTGGAATGTGTATATGAATTCATTGGATTGTCGCGGGTGAATAGCCGGGGGTTGTGAGACGAGAGTTTTCTTTTCTTTCAATTCATGTGAATTTGTAAATTGATGTAATAATTATTTGTATGGCCGCACAACCGGGTCGGGGTTGTAGCCGTCATTGTATAATTTCTTTTTACTGTTTTTGCTCCTAGGATAGACCCATAGAGGGGGTGCACAAACTACCGGGTATCCCGAAGTGCCGAGTGGCCTACTCACGGAGTTGAGGGAGGTTGCTTCGCTTCGGGTACTTGGCGGGTAGTTTGCCGCACCCGTAGGAGTCTTGGGTGGGGTATTGGCTATTCACCGCGACCGTGTAATCTGCTTTTCGTTACAGGCTCGTACGAATTGCGGGTTCCCAGTATATCCAATGTGTTCATCTGTGATCAGAAATGGCTATCATTGCAATATATCTATTTATGATATTATTTAGGCGTTGCTTATGTTTTACAGCCGCGCTAGCCCAGCCCCCGCTCTGTCGTTAGTTAAGTAACCTAACGGGTAATGACGGGGCCCCGTGGCGAATGCGAATGGCATAAGCGTACGTCATATTTTGGTTGTTTTCTGCAATGGTAGGATTAAATGATGGGACGCATTAAAAGAACTAATGCAAGAATTACACGCATTAAAAGAACTAATGCAAGAAAATAAACCAAGTAAAAGTCGTTGGAACACTTTCGAAAAACCACTCGGTTCTTTTCAAAACCAACTTTTAAAATGCGGAGTTTGAGCCACTCCTTTTAAAAGCTATCTCGTTCCATCGATTATATCAAGTTCACTACGTTCACGGTTTCGCCAAAACCATTCATAGCCCTCCATCATTTCAGTTAAATATTCGGTAGTATTCAAGCTATGTATTTTGACCTCACGCCAAGGCATAGTGATTGGTAGCTGCCGGATATTTATCTGTTGCATAGATAGAATGCGTTGGTTTGAGACAGTCGTACTGCCATTTTGGCCTACGTTAAGGGTACGTACGGGTGGGTTCAAATTAACCTGGATAATGATAGGAAGAACTTGACATGTGACTTATGACATTTTGACCTCACGCCAAGGTCATAAGAGCATGGGGCAAAAATCTATATCGGGAGTTTCAAAAGAACTGAAACTTGCTAGCACTGCATACCATTTGGAGTGTGATGATTCTGGTAGGATTCCTTCAGTTTTGTCACGCAATGATATTTGGATCCCGATCCTACTGTGAGTATATGCTACTCCTCGGGAAATTTCTCACTTAACGTTCAATGCTATAAACCTAGTAGGTGTCTAGAAAGGTGTTAGCGGGGCTACGCCCCCAGGGAAAAGAGGTTCTTAAATTAAGGAACTTCGTGAAAGCGTTGGAAAATCTCCCTCGAAGTACCGACACCAGCCTGGCCGAACGGTTAAGCAAGTATTGTACGGTGAGATTGATCCTGACTAATTCTTCCTTTTTGGTTTGAGGAGAGATTCTAGAAACAGTGGGAGCCATCCTGTTTAGACAAACTAAAAACCACTCTAAACTTGCAAGAGCATCATGCTGAGTGTTTCTTCTTCTCTCTCCTAATTGCAGCGACTAATCGACATGACTGGACTTAAGTTACTTCTAGATAAAAACATACTGACAATGCCAAACTACAAAGATTGGCTCAGGAATGTCAAAATGGCAATCACTTACGACAAGCTGGGGTATCTTCTTACCACCAAAGCTCCCCCGTCCCTGGTCCCACCTCCAGCGTCGCGGATAAGGAAATCCGTAAGACTTGGGAGATTGATTGCGCGAAGGCCAGGTGCCTCGTGCTTGCCTCTATGGACAACGAACATCAGAGGAGGCACGAGAATATGGACCTTGAGTCCATATTTCTCCATACAAAAGAACTGTATGGAGAGCAGTCTCGTATCGCAAGATACGAAATGTCGAAGAAGTTATTTTCGGCAAGGTTGGCCGTCGGATCATCGGTAGCGGAACACGTGCTTAAGATGATTGGCTACATAGAAGAGCTCGCGGACCTTGGGACCACGTTGGAGAATGAGCTCTATACGGACTTGATTCTCCAGTCCCTTCCTTCCACTTACGCCCAGTTTATCCTGAACTTCAACTTACAAGAAAAGGAAGTTGAACTTTCAGAACTCCTCAACATGCTAAGGAGCGCATAGGGCACCCTACAGAAAGGTAGGGAAACATCCACTTTGTTTGTAAGAGGATCTTCCTCTTCTAGGTCCAAGGTGAAAGACAAGGGAAAGAAGAAGAAAGCCCCCGCCAAACCAAGGGGTGGTGTTAGTAAAGTGGATACGAAGGGAAAGGCAAAGGCAACAAAGAAAAAGGGGCAGCTTGTGGATAAAGAAGAATGCTTCTATTGTCATAAGAAGGGACACTGGAAGAATGATTGCAGGGCTTGGAAAGCCAGAACACATGAACTGAAGCAAGTTGCGGCTTCAGCTTCAGGTGTGTATGTTATTGAAAACTGTCTTTCAATAAACTCTACTTCCTGGGTATTGGATACCGGATCAGGATCTCATATCTGTAATTCTTTGCAAGCACTGAGAAAGCGTAGGGTTTTGAAGGCAGGTGATATGACCCTCAGAGTTGCAAACGGAGCTGGCATGGATGCTGAGTCCGTGGGGGACTATCACCTGGGCTTGTCAGATGGACATGTTTTGGTTTTGCGTAATTGCTATTTTGTATCCAATACAACTTGTAATATCATTTCTGTATCTTTATTATCTAAAGAAGGTTATGAATTTGCATTTGTAAGTAATATTGTGAACATTCACCTTAATCAAGTTCTGATTGGGTCAGGTACATTAAGCAATGGTATATACGTATTAAACCAACCACAGATTTTCAATGTCCAGAATACACACAAAAGAATGTCTCCGGAAATAAATCAGACTTTCTTATGGCATTGTAGACTGGGTCACATCAATGAGAGAAGGTTGACGAATTTACATACAGAAGGATATTTGAATCCGTTCGAATATCAATCATTTGCCACTTGTCAATCCTGTCTCAAAGGAAAGATGACAAAGACTCCGTTCACTGGACACGGAGTAAGAGCGAGCGAGCTCTTGGGACTCGTACACAGCGACGTGTGCGGTCTAATGTCTATACATGCGCGAAGCGGTTATTCTTACTTCATTACTTTTACGGATGACTTTTCAAGGTACGGTAATGTCTTCTTAATGAAACATGAGTCCGAAGCCTTTGGAAAATTCCAGGAATATAAGAATGAAGTAGAAAAACAAACCGGCAAAAGTATCAAGATTCTAAGATCGGATCGAGGTGGAGAATACTTAAGTGCCGAGTTCCTGGATTATTTAAAAGAGAATGGAATCCTCTCTTAGCTTACTCCTCCATACACTCTGCAACATAAAGGTGTATCGGAGAGACGGAACCGAACACTATTGGATATGGTACGGTCCATGATGAGTAACGCTGAGTTACCGCGATCATTCTGGGGGTATGCGCTAGAATCAGCTGCATACCTTTTGAACCGAGTTCCAACTAAGACTGTGCCTACCACACCATATGAGATATGGAGTGGGAAGAAACCCTATCTTCAATATCTGAAGATCTGGGGATGTCCGGCTTTTGTCAAAAAGCAGCATGCGGACAAGCTCGAGGCACGCTCAGTACTGTGCAAGTTTGTGGGATACCCAAAGAATTCCAGGGGGTATCTCTTCTATTACGCAGAGGAATAAAAGATCATTGTTTCTCGTAATGTCCACTTTCTAGAACACCAGTTCTTAGAAAAAGAAATAAGTGGGAGCGAAATAGAACAGGAAGAAATTCCAGAACCACAGACTATTACTGAAAGCTTAGTAGAACCAGAGGGTTCAAAAGAAAATGACATTCCTACGCCGCTCCGCAGGAGTAATAGGCAGTCTCATCCGCCCGAGAGATACTACGGTTTTCTCATAGATGGGGATAGAGAGGATTGCATCATAGATTATGATGAGCCTACTAGCTTCCAGCAGGCCGTTCATAGTGTTGACTCGGTAAAATGGCTGGATGCAATGCGGACCGAAATGGAGTCCATGTACACCAACAAAGTATGGACGTTGGACGTTGCTCCAGACGGGGTAAAACCCATAGGATGCAAGTGGATCTTCAAAAGGAAGATTGGTGTAGATGGACAGGTTGAGACCTATAAAGCTAGACTGGTTGCAAAGGGTTTTCGTCAAAGACCTGGTTTGGACTATGACGAGACCTTTTCTCCAGTAGCTATGCTGAAATCCATTCGGATCCTTCTTGCCATTGCTGCCTTCCACGATTATGAGATTTGGCAGATGGACGTAAAGACCGCTTTTCTAAATGGAAATTTAGAGGAGTGTGTCTATATGGACCAGCCAGAGGGTTTCATTCAGAGTGGTAGCAGCGGAAAGGTGTGCAAGTTGCTTAAGTCCATTTATGGACTAAAGCAGGCATCGCGGAGTTGGAACATCTGTTTTGATGAGACGGTCAAGGAATATGGCTTTATCAAAAATCCAGATGAACCATGCATATATAGTAGATTTGTAGCGAGAACTGTAGTATTCCTCGTTTTATACGTGGATGACATTCTCTTAATAGGAAATGACATTCCTATGCTACAATCTGTCAAGGGGTTCTTGTCACATAGGTTCTCCATGAAAGACCTGGGTGATACCTCATACATCCTGGGGATCCGGATCCATCGTGATAGATCCAAGAGGATATTAGGACTTTCACAGTCCAGGTACATCGACACCATACTGAAAAGATTCAGTATGGAAGATTCCAAGCGCGGTAACCTACCGGCTTGTCACGGGATCACCCTCTCCAAAGAGATGTCTCCCAAGACTGATTTGGAGAGGGATCGCATGTCTATTATACCCTACGCTTCTGCGGTAGGCTCTATAATGTTTGCGATGTTGTGTACCAGACCGGATGTTGCTTATGCACTGAGTGTGGTAAGCCGGTATCAGTCAAACCATGGGGAGAAACACTGGATAGAGGTAAAGAACATTCTCAAGTACCTGAGAAGGACTAAGGAGATGTTCTTGGTGTATGGCGGAAAAGACCTCCAGATCGAGGCCTTTGCTGACTCCAGCTTCCAGAGTGACAAGGATGATTCCAAGTCCATGTCGGGTTTTGTCTTTACCCTCAATGGAGGGGCGGTGTGTTAGAAGCGTTCCAAACAGGAAACCGTTGCAGACTCGACGATGGAAGCGGAATATATTGTTGCATATGATGCCGCAAAAGAAGCTGTCTGGATGAGGAAGTTCTTGAAAGAACTTCAGGTGGTTCCGTCCATTGTCGATCCAATACCTCTGTATTGCGACAACAACGGGGCTATAGCTTTAGCGAAGGAACCCAGGTCCCATCATAGATCCAGACACATCTTGAGGCGGTATCACCTGATCAGGGAGATCGTGGATCGCCAGGAGATCGAGGTCCGGAGGGTTGCTTCAGAAGATAACACTGCAGATCCATTCACTAAGGCCTTGCCCCAGACTCAGTTCGAGCGGCTGATCGAGATGATAGGTCTTCGATACGCCAGTACATGGCCTTAGTGCAAATGGGAGATTGTTAGTGTATATGCCCTAGAGGCCATTATTGTATCATACTAGTTTGTATATTACTTAATGGAAGCTTGGGATATTCACCTTGTATAAATAATCTTGCTCAATATAGTAGTATGCTACTTGGTTTATTTCTACTTCAATGTGTACTTGGGATATTCACCTTGTATAAACAAACTTTGCTTGATTACCAGCGTTGTGATGGCAGTCACACTAGTGGGGG
Organism: Agapanthus africanus; assembly: GCA_030015575.1. Classification (NCBI taxonomy): domain Eukaryota; kingdom Viridiplantae; phylum Streptophyta; class Magnoliopsida; order Asparagales; family Amaryllidaceae; genus Agapanthus; species Agapanthus africanus. The sequence continues at coordinate 185,142,776 of JASDDO010000016.1, read as the reverse complement.
CTGGGTAATCTATAAGCACATCCTTATACAGGTCCCTAGTCGCAGGACTATCGAGACAGGGCATCGATACTCCGGAGTAGACTAGCGTATGCGTTTCTCATCCCAGTGTGGGAGATGGTCTGTCCCACAGCCATCAGTACGTCGTACTGGAGATAGTATACGGGTGCTCGTTAGGTTACGAGTACACTGGACAGGACTCGTCGGGAACTGACCGGTTGGTATTATACCTATCGTCAGTTATCAGTTCCCAGGTCACATGAGTATAGCTTAGTCCGCTGACTTGACACTGTCACTTCGCCTCGAGTGTGTTCCCACTGTACTTTGATTACTACCCTACCACGGCTCAAAGGAGTCGTGCAAACAGGTGGTAGTTGGGTGCAGTCCCGAAGCACTTGGAGGCAGTGACGGTTAGACAGGATTCGTCTCTTCCGGTATTGGGGGTTGACATCGCGCTGTGTCTAGGAGAGCCATTACACGAGTAGTCCCTGGCCAGGGCAATCGAGATATACTGGTAGGCTTCCAGTGTTATCTCAGGGTGTTTTGGGCTTCACTCCGACACGACTTGTACCGCTATTAAGGGACTGACGTTTACCGCCCCCCTAGGCCCGCCATGCGATGTATCAGACGAACAGATCGGACTATATGGAGACTGTCACATTCAGGCTCAGTAGGAGTTCAGATGGGTTTCACCTCATCAGTCTTCTTGTCGGCATCTGCCTGGGGACCGTTACGCACAGCTAGTGCCGCTTGCGGTCTGTGGTTAAACCGACTGCCAGCGTAGTGTCGAGTCTTTAGAGTCCCACACAGAAAGCTATTCGCCTTTAGGCAAAAGAGTAGAGGTCGCATGGTTTTGCGACAAGTCGCATGGTTTTGCGACAGGGTTCGGTTACATCCGTGCACTTGTGCACGTACAGTGTCCGGACAGTTAACACTAGCGGGCTTTGGTTTAAGCCAGATCCTAGTGTACGTTTTGGGATTGGTTTTATCCAGTATGTATTCGTGTTCCTCAGAACGCGGATGCGGGTGTGTATGCACAGTTGACAGAGAGACAGAGGCAGAGGATTCTCATTAGGGTTGTTGACTGTTGACCATTGACTTTTTGCTCTACCCTAATGAGAATATGATATGTAATTAACAATAATATTAATTAAGTATTATAATGACATGGTTGTTGAGGGGTTGACTTTGTTGACTTGTTGACTTTGTTGACCGGTTGACTAGGTTCGACTGGTTGACCATCATGATGACAATGGCTATCATTTCATAGCAAAGACTTTTGCTTTCTTGTTCTCTTATGCAAAATGAGTGCATGAAATGATATGGCTATTGTAGCTTAAACCATCACTAATACTTGATTGCTATTATGGGTTATGATGGTTTTTGATTATGAGAGCCAAGAGAGAAAAGTCTTGCTCATTCTTTCATTTCCATTCTCTCTCTTGTTCTTGAGCTCTCATCTTCTTCCTCTTGCTCTCCCTCTCTTTAGTCTATGGTTCACTTGTCTCATGTGTTGAGAAGCAAGAACCATAGAGTATAATCCCAACACACTCTTCTCTACTCACTCTAGTTCACAAGGTTTAGCAAACCGAGTGAACTAGTTTCTTCAAAGATCGAAGAAGAAGCCAAAGGTAGAAGCTTTCAGGTGGATCGATCTTCGGCGCAAGGAGACGACGGAGTGAAGCCGATCCGGACAACCATCGAGGCTTGAAGACGAAGGACTTCAAGAAAGAAAGGTATAACCCCCTAACCGAGTAGTTAACAACTCCTAGTTAGGTTGTTAGTTAGATGTTTAACAAATATCCAGTTTTGAGTCCATGTTACCGCCTCTAGAAAATTGTTTTTCACCAAATTCCGCATGCCCGAAAGTACCGGGAGAGGTAGCATGGACTTACACCAGTACATGGCCTTAGTGCAAGTGGGAGATTGTTAGTGTATATGCCCTAGAGGCCATTACTGTATCATACTAGTATGTATATTACTTGATGGAAGCTTGGGATATTCACAGTTGTATAGACAATCTTGCTCGAAATGGCAGTATGCTACTTGGTTTATCTCTGCTTTAATATATGCATGTGTTTCTTTTAGCATATCGCTTATATACATATTAGTAGAGCCATTAGGATCTTTGCTTGATTACCAGCGTTGTGATGGCGCTCACACTCGTGGGGGCTGGGTAATCCATAAGCACATCCTTATACAGGTCCCTAGTCGTAGGACTATCGAGACAGGACATCGATACTCCGGAGTAGACTAGCATATGCGCTTCTCATCTCAGCGCGGGAGACGGCCTGTCCCACAGCCGTTAGTATGTCGTACTTGAGATAGTATGCGGGTGCTCGTTAGGTTACGAGTACACTGGACAGGACTCGTCGGGAACTGTTGGTTGGTATTATACCTATCGTCAGTTATCAGTTCCCAGGTGACATGAGTACAGCTTAGTCCACTGACTTGACACTGTCACTTCGCCTCGAGTGTATTCCCACTGTACTTTGATTACTACCCTACCACGGCTCAAAGGAGTCGTGCAAACAGGTAGTAGTTGGGTGCAGTCCCGAAGCACTTGGAGGCAGTGACGGTTAGACAGGTTCGTCTCTCCCGGTATTGGGGGTTGACATCGCGCTGTGTCTAGGAGAGCCATTACACGAGTAGTCCCTAGCCAGGGCAAGCGAGATATACTGGTAGGTTTCCAGTGTTATCTCAGGGTGTTCTGGGCTTCACTCCGACACGACTTGTACCGCTATTAGGGGATTGGCGTTTACCGCCTCCTAGGCGCGCCATGCGATGTATCAGACGAACAGACCGGACTGTATGGAGATTGTCACATTCAGACTCAGTAGGAGTTCAGATGGGTTTCACCTCGTCCGTCTTCTTATCGGCATCTACATGGGGACCGTTACGCACAGCTAGTGCCGCTTGCGGTCTGTGGTTAAACCCACTGCCAGTGTAGTGTCGAGTCTTTAGAGTCCCACACAGAGGGCTATTCGCCTTTGGGCAAAACAGAGTAGAGGTCGCATGGTTCTGCGACAGGGTCCGTTCACATCCGCGCACTTGTGCACGTTTAGTGTCCGGACGGTCATTACTAGCGGGCTCTGGTTTGAGCCAGATCCTAGTATATGCTTTGTGGTTAGTTTTATCTCATTGTGTTCATGTTTCTCGGAACATGAATGCGGGTGTGTATGCACAGTTGTTTGAGGCGGAGGAAGAGGTTTTTCATTAGGGTTTTGGAACGGGTGTATATGCACTGTTGACAGTCGTCTTTTTCCAAACCCTAATGGTCTTGTGATTTATCAATTAATATTATTAATTAAATGAAATTGTGTCATGGTTGGGTCTGTTGACTTGTTGACCAAGGTTGACTAGTTGACTAGGTTTGAAACATTGACCATCATCATTACCTTTCAAGATGCTCTTTGATCTTTGCAAAATACATTTATTGTGATATGATAATGGTCTCTTCAAACTTTCCATCACCTTTTTCATTTTCAATTAATATTATTATTAGATAAATCACATATATGTTATGGTTGTAAAATACCATCTCATTCTATCATATTGTTTCTCTCTCTTCTCTTCATCTTCTTCCTCCTCTAGTTCAAGGAGAACAAATCTCATGTGTTGAGAAACATCTCCTTGAAGATAAAACACCTTAAGACACTCTCTACTCTCTCTAAGGTAAAAGGTTTAGCAAGCCGGATACCCTAGTTCTCTCAAAGTTCGAGAAAGGAGCTCAAAGGAAGAAACCCTCGGGTGGATCCATTTTTGACGAAAGAAGGCGACGAGGAAAGCACCATCCAACCACTACAAAGAGTTCAAGAAGAAGGAGTTCAAGTGAAGTATAACCCCTAACCGAGTAGACAAATCTCTTGTTAGGTTGCTAGTGTGTAGTTTAGCGAAGATCCGTTTTTGTAGTCCATGTTACCCAAACCTTAAAAATCGTTTTTCACCATTTCCGCAAGCCCGAAAGAACCGGGAGAGGTAACGTGGACTTACAGATCTAAGCTCTATAATTTACCGGTTTGTCATGGAATCACCATCTCCAAAGAGATGTCTCCCAAGGCTGATTTGGAAAGGGATCACATGTCTATTATACCTTACGCTTCTGCGATAGGCCCTATAATGTATGTGTAGGGTTTCCTAGCACGGCAGCAAGGTTTCAGGTGGCATCGTCCAAATCTTGGTACCATATTCCAGTATAGCGATGCAGACACCAACCAAATTCCAAATCCCATACCCCAACGGCGAATGATGAGTCGCTCCTGGTACCACATTCCAGTGCAGCGATGCAGACGCCAACAAAGCCCTGAAATTTTTCCGGCCCTACGGTCTGGATCATACATCCTGCAAAACCGTATACAATCCACGGGCGTAAAACAATCCCGATCTCTCCAAAAAAAAAGAAGAGAAAAAGAAGAAGAAAAAAATAATAAAAAAAAGGGTATGTCCACAAGCAAAATAGGGCACGGAGGAAAACCCGAAAGGGTTCCGTGAGTAAAAACAGCAGGACTGCCGGCGAGTTTGTGAAAACCTGAAAGGGCGCAAACTCGTGAAAAGGAGATGAAATGCACTCTCAAAGTCCTCTCGACTTTGAGAGGAGAAAATTCCCGCGTGAGATCCTTACGACTCACAAAGGAGTAACACACTTAGGAGTCCCCACGACTCCTATGGAGAAAATACACCTACGAGATCCTTTCGACTCGTAGGGAGAAAATGCTTTTATGGGACCCTCACGGCCCATAAAATTGAAAAGTCTTAGGTGATAGGGATCTAAACCTGCCTCCTAAGCCATCAATTCTCAAATTCTCTCGGGGCAGATGATGAGTTGCTCCAGGCATTATTCCAGTGCAGCGATGCAGATGCCAAACAAAAACCAAAATCCCAGAATCCTCTCAATGACAGATGATGATTCGCTCCTGGTACCATATTCCAGTATAGCGATGCTGATGTCAACCCAAATCAAAATCAACAAGTCAACTTCCACTCCGACACCGCAGAAAGCGGAGCAAGTCAGAATCCAATCTCGACACCGCAAGAAGCGGAGCAAGTCAAGTCTACCCCTGACACTGCAAGAAGCAGAGCAAGTCAAATCAAGCACCGACCGTCCACGTCGCTAAAAGGGCAGCATCGACCGTCCACGTTGCTAAAATGGCAGCATCGACCATCCACGTCGCTAAAATGGCAGAACCGACCGTCCACGTCGCAAAAAGGGCAACATCGACCGTCCACGTCGCAAAAATGGCAGCACCGACCGTCCAAGTCGCAAAAAGGGCAGCATCGACCGTCCACGTCGCTAAAATGGCAGCATCGACCGTCCACGTCGCTAAAATGGCAGAACCGACCGTCCACGTCGCTAAAAGGGCAGCATCGACCGTCCAAGTCGCAAAAAGGGCAGCATCGACCGTCCACGTCGCTAAAATGGCAGCATCGACCGTCCACGTCGCTAAAATGGCAGAATCGACCGTCCAAGTCGCTAAAAGGGCAGCATCGACCGTCCAAGTTGCAAAAAGGGCAGCGCAGGATTCCTACAAAGCGGGAACCAGATAACTCCGGGCCAGGGAAAACGTCTATCACGGACACTCCGTCTCGGAGACATGTCAAGCAACGACCGTCCATGTCGTAAAAAGGGCAGTGCCAGCTTCCCAAAAAGCGGGAACCAAATCAAGTCACCTCCACGTGAAAGAAGATCCATCAATTTCATGCACACGACCCACATATGTAGTGTGCATTTATTGATGGGGGGAAATTTGTTGGGGTAAAAATTTACACCCCGGTTGACCAAGTTAAAATCAAAGTCAACCTCAAGCCAAGTGGGCCCAAGCCCAGATCCAGTGGGCCCATGCCCGGGTCGAGCCCGAACATGAAGCGGCCGGCCTCCCCCCATGCCAAGATAAAAATTTTGTAATAAATAATTTTGTTGTATTTCTTTTATTTTATTTTTGGATAAATGTAAGAAAAAATAGGCATAAAGCCAAATTTTTGTAAAGCCCATGGCTTATGTGCAAAAAGAAATGGCACATGAGCCATGGGATAGGCAAAATGCCATTTTGTGAAGCCCAAGAGGCTATGTGTAAAATGTATGGCCTATAAAGGTAAGGATAATGAAATATCCCAAGAACTTTTTTTCTCTCTCAAAAAGTTTTTCCAGATCTGAGATCTTCCCTTCTTCTTCAAGGTTCCAAAACCTTCTTCTTTCTCTTGAATTAAATCAAGAGTTTTACTCTTCTTTATATAAAACAAATTAGTTTCTCACCATAAAACCCACAAAGGGGAACGGATCTATCATTAGATCTCAAAAAGAAGAGATTTTTAGATCTCACATCTCTTGAGCCAGCCAACAGAGGAGGAAGAAGAAGAACCCATTTCCCCAACCAAAACATTCTTCTTTTTTTTGTTAGGAGTTTAACTCCACTAATTTATCTTTCGAGAGTTTTTGGGGCTAAAATCCCTCTTTTCCTCTCCAGCGCACTGCGCCCGAGCGCAAAGCGCCCACGTGCCGACACGTGGCGCGCGCTTGCGCTCCAGCGCGCAGCACTCAAGCGCAAAGCGCCGACGTGCCGACACGTGGCGCGCGCGCTTGCGCTCCAGCGCGCAGCGTTCATGCGCAAAGCGACCACGTGCCGACACGTGGCGCGCGCGTGCGCTCCAGCGCGCAGCGTTCATGCGCAAAGCGCCCACGTGCCGACACGTGGCGCGCGCGCTTACGCTCCAGCGCACAGCGCTCATGCGCAAAGCGCCCACGTGCCGACACGTGGCGCGCGTGCTTGCGCTCCTGCGCGCAGCGCTCATGCGCAAAGCGCCCACGTGCCGACATGTGGCGCGCTTGCGCCTGAGCGCACACACCTAAGCGCACAGCGCCCAAGGTGCTGCCCCACGCATCCTTTGGATGCCTTTTTCCCTTTATTTATATATACATGTTTATATATACATATGTATACAAATGTACACATACACATACTCCACGACACTGTCCCTGTTAGAAAAAATTTCTAACGGGGCGCTGCCCTGCACCCCGCAAGGGGGCTGCTAGCCCCCTTGACCCCCAGCCCACTATCCGGGTAGCGGGACCCCCGTAAAAACTCTGCGTGGCTCCCGATATATCCAAACCTCCCTTTCAAAACACAACACACGTACACTGCACATTGAGTTCGCATGACCATTTTAACCCGTTTATCGGAGGTTCCCTCGCCCCAAAGGCGAGGGGTAATTAACGGCAGCTTAGTCCGCGGCTGCCGGAGATTCGGATCCCCACGATCATTAAACCCCGGCCTACCCTAGGCAGGGGGAATCTGTAGTACGCCTGACAAGCGTGCGCGTATTCCCATCTCAATAGGGTGACGAAAAACACCCTACAGTTAGAATTGCAACCATGGTGAGTTAGTGTCATACACTAACCCTTGTAGAGAGTTAACCATGGTGTAAGATTAATGGTTAGGTTAATAAATATCTTAAGAAAAACTAAACAAGAGGACTTAGTCAATGGTTCTACTGGCTTCTTCCAAGCTCAACCATGACTAATTCCAAATCATTTTGAATTACTTAAAACAAATAAAACCCTAACATTAACCTACCATGGTATGAGTCTCATACATACATGTTGCATGTGTAACCTAGCATGACACAACAATATATCACATATATATTTTGTGCAAAAAGAAAACAATACATTTAACATATATCACATATATATCAATGTATCATAAGTGAGAAAAAAGAATATTTAAGTGAGCTAATTTTAGTTAATGTAAGTTAATATATCAAATATATAATTATACATTAAATTATAAAATCAAAACTTGATTTAATAATCCGGCAATTTTATATACAACCGACTAATATCATATGAATCAACTTATCGAATCAACACTTGATTCGATAACCCAGCTATATCATATATAACCGACCGATATCACAAATCGCGAGAATAGAACGCGGTATCACATACGCGCATTAATCTCGGTCCCGCACATATCACATATGTGCTCCTACTCCGTTTCGCATGAACCAAGAAATCTCTGTGTAGGACTGTAAAGACTCGTCAATACGCCGGCAGTAGGTGATGATCATATCAAACACCCGCAAGCCGCAAGCGGTCTGCTAAACGTAACGGCCACCCGGGTATTGAGCGATCAGAAGATCAACAAGCAAGCCTGCTCATATTCCCGCGAATCCAATTAGTAACACTACCGTACAGTCCGGTCACTTCGTCTGATATGTCGCATATCACAGCCTGGGGGTGGTAAAACGGCAGACCCCAATAGCCTGATAAGTCATGCCGATGGAAGGTCCATAAGGGTTCGAGAAACTACTGATAACACTTACCAGTAAATCTCAGCAACCCTGGCCAGAGATTTCCTGTTATGGCCAATCGAGCATAGCGCAACATCAACTCCCAATAACGGGAGAGACGAAACCCCTCCTATCGCTCATTGCCTCAATGTGACTCGGGACTGTACCCAAAAACCACCTTTTTGCACGATCTCTTGACCGTGGTATGGTGGAAATCAAAGCACAGTGGGAATCACACAAGACTCAATGACGATCTCTGTTCTACAGACTAACATGTACCAGTATCACCAAAGAACTGCTATCCGGCGATAGGTATAATACCATCTAGGAGTTCTCGGCGAGTCCATTCAGTATACCCAGTCTCCACTGAGCAACCGTATACCTTCTCTGATGTCAAACACCAATGGATGTGGGATCATCCATCGCCCATCATATGGGTCAAGAAGCGCATACGCTAGTCTACTCCGGAATATCGATGCCCTTCCTCGATACTCCCTCGACTAGGAACATTTGAAGGATGTACTTACCGACTACCCTGTCCCCACTAGTATGATCTGCATCATAGTCTTGGTAGTCAAGTACTCATCCTAAGAGCTTTATCAACATGTAATAGAGAGACAATAAGTGTATATGTTAAGATAAAGAGGAACCAGATAGCATACTATCATGTCGAGCAAGAAAATCCTTCCTATATATGTCCAAGCATACATCACATGTACAGTAATGGCCTCTAGGGCATATATATAACTAACAATCTCCCACTTGTACTAAGGCCACCTGTTGTAGTATCCAATACCCAATAATATATCAGTGGTTGTAGTATCCCATACTCAACTATCCCATAGAAGTCTCTCTAAGGGTAGGGCCTTTGGGAGTAGATCCGCTGTGTTATCCTTCGTGTTTACTCTCCTTACCTCGATCCCTTGGAGATCAACAATCTCCCTGATCAGGTGATACTTGCCTCAGAATATGTCTGAAACGCTGATGGGACCGGTGTTCCTAGGCTAAAGCCACTGTAAGTCGATGCTATGCACCCCGCGGAATCGCGGGGAGGCGGAAGGTGTAAAAAATGATAATTTTAGCATCATAACATCGACTGAAAGCCATGATCATAATCTAAACTGTATCTAGCAAAAGCAAAAGAAGTATAAATTAAGTACAGAAATTATACCTCAAGAAACCTAGTCCTTCTTCTCCTTATCTCGCTGTCCTCCTCACCTGCACGAACTCCTCGAAGTGGTACGGATGTCGTCTCCTCCTCGCCTTGCTCGAATCCTAGATGATCCAACCGAACGTTTGTGCACCAAGCTTATCTTCTAAACCAAAGAAACTAGATCAAGTAGATTGCTAATCTAAATGATCTAGGTTGTGTAGATGGTGTAGATGGATTTACGAGTCTTTCTATTTCTTCTTAGGTAACTCAACACATGAGTATCCTAAAGTTTGAGGAAGAAGAAGATGTTTTAGGAAAAGCTAGTGAAGAAAATGTATGAGAGAGAGTGTAGCTCAATTATGGTTCTAAACTGAACACTATCTATTATTCATCTAATAAATTAAATGAATAATAGTAATTAGGGTTCAATTTACAACCAAATGAGTCATGGCTTCAAAGTCCACCATGTGTCACATTTAGCCATGCTCAATACCATGCAATTTCCACCTCATTTCTACCATGTCATAATGCATAAATCATTTAGTCCAAAATGAAAAATACATATATGAAATATCATATTCTAGAAGCATCTTTGAATAAATTACAAAAAACGCCCCTCGTCCGTACATACGTACCTGTATTCGTATTCCGAAAAATACGAATACCGAAGACGAAGAAAATCCATCTGTACAATACTAGGATCCGGCTTAAACCAAAGCCCACTAGTATCGTCTGTCCGACTCATCGTGCGTGCACGAGTGTACGCACGTGATCGAACCGTTTCGTAAAACCATATGATATCTACACGTTTCGCCCGATGCAGGGAAACGCTCTATGTGGGACTCTAAAGACTCGACTCTACGCTGGCAGTGGGTTTAACCACAAGCCGCAAGCGGTACTAGTTGTACGTTACGGTCCCCAGGTATTGTCGATAAGAAAGCCGATGAGAATAACTCATCCGAACTCCTACTGAGTCTGTATGTGACAATCTTTGTACAGTCCGGTCTGTCCGTCTAAGAGTATCGCATATCGGGCCTAGGGGGACGGTAAACGTCAGACCCCTAATAGCGGTATAAGCGTTTCGGAGTACGGTACAATACACCCTGAGAAACTACTGGAGCACCTACCAGTAAATCTCGCTTGCCCTGACCAGGGACTGTGTGTAATGGCGTTCCGAACACAGCGCGATATCAACCTCCAATACCGGGAGATACGGATCCTATCTAACCGCCACTGCCTCCAAGTGCTTCGGGACTGCACCCAACTACTACCTGTTTGCATGACTCAGTAGAGCCATGGTAGGGTAGTAATCTAAGAACAGTGGGAACACACTTGAGGCGAAGTAGCAGTGTCAAGTCAATGGAATAAGCTGTCTCATGTCACCTGGGTACTGCTATCTGACAATAGGTATATAACCAACGAGCAGTTCCCAATGAGTCCGTCTAGTGTAACTCACAACCTAATGAGCACCTGCATACTATCTCCACTACGACGTACCGATGGTTGTGGGACAGATCATCTCCTAGGCTGGGAAGAGAAGCGTATATACTAGTCTACTCTGGAGTATCCATGCCCTATATCGATAATCCCGTGACTAGGGACCTATATAAGGATGTGCTTGTAGATTACCTAGCCCCCACTAGTGTGACTGCCATCACAACGCTGGTAATCAAGCATAGATCCTAAGGGCTCTACTAATATGCATAGGTAATATGTTAAAAGAAACATATGTACATATTGAAGTAGAAACAAACCAAGTAGCATACTACTATTTTGAGCAAGAATGTTATTACAACTGTGAATATCCCAAGCTTCCATTAAGTAATATACAAACTAGTATGATACAGTAATGACCTCTAGGGCATATACACTAACAATCTTCCACTTGCACTAGGTCCATGTACTGGCATATCCCAGACCTATCATCTCGAATAGCCTCTCGAACTGTTTCTGAGAAATAGCCTTTGTGAATGGATCTGCAGTGTTGTTCTCTGTAGAAATTCTCCGAACCTCGATCTCCCGACGATCGACGATCTCCCTGATCAGGTGATACCGCCTCAAGATGTGTCTGGACTTTTGATGGGACCTTGGTTCCTTTTCTAAAGCTATAGCCCCGTTGTTGTCACAATACAGAGGTATTGGACCAACAATGGACGGAACCACCTGAAGATCTGTTAAGAACTTCCTCATCCAGACTGCTTCTTTTGCGGCGTCAGAAGCAGCAATATACTCTGCTTCCATAGTTGAGTCAGCAACGGTATCTTGTTTGGAACTTTTCCAACATACCGCCCCTCCTTTGAGGTTGAAGACGTAACCCGACATGGACTTGGAGTCATCCTTATCGCTCTAGAAGCTGGAGTCAGCAAAAGCCTCGATCTTGAGGTCTTTTCCGCCATACACCAAGAACATATCCTTAGTCCTTCTCAGGCACTTGAGAATGTTCTTTACCGCTATCCAGTGGTTCTCTCCTGGGTCTGACTGATACCGGCTTACCACGCTTAGTGCGTAAGCTACATCTGGTCTGGTATACAACATCGCATACATTATAGAGCCTACTTCAGAAGCGTAGGGTATAATAGACATGTGATCCCTTTCCAAATCAGTCTTGGGAGACATCTCTTTGGAAAGGGTGACTCCGTGACAAACCGGTAGGTTACCGCGTTTGGAATCTTCCATACTGAATCTTTTCAGTATGGTGTCGATATACCTGGACTGTGAAAGTCCCAACATCCTCTTTGATCTATCACGATAGATCCGGATCCCCAGTATGTAAGAGGCATCACCCAGGTCTTTCATAGAGAACCTTTGTGATAAGAATCTTTTGACAGATTGTAGGGTAGGAATGTCATTTCCTATCAAGAGAATGTCGTCTTTGTATAATACGAGGAACACAACAATTCTCCCTACAATCTTACTATATAAGCATGGTTCATCTGGATTTTTGATAAAGTCGAAGTCTTTGACTGTTTCATCAAAACAGATGTTCTAACTCCGCGATGCCTGCTTTAGTCCATAAATGGACTTAAGCAGCTTGCACACTTTTTCGCTGCTCCCACTCTGATTAAAACCTTCTGGCTGATCCATATAGACGCACTCTTCCAAATGTCCATTAAGGAAAGCCGTCTTTACGTCCATCTGCAAGATTTCATAATCGTAGAAGGAAGCAATGGCAAGAATAATGCGAATGGATTTGAGCATAGCCACTGGAGAAAAGGTTTTATCATAGTCCAAACCAGGTCTTTGACGAAAACTTTTTGCTACAAGTCTAGCCATATAGGTTTCAACCTGTCCATCTACACCCATCTTCTTTTTGAAGATCCATTTGAAGCCAACGGGTTTAACCCCTTCTGGAGCAAAGTCCAAAGTCCATACTTTGTTAGTGTACATGGACTCCATCTCGGTCCGCATTGCATCTAGCCATTTTACCGAGTCTCTGCTCTGAATGGCTTGCTGGAAGTTAGTTGGCTCATCATTATCAATGATGCAATCCTCTCTATCCTCGTCTATAAGAAATCCGTAGTATCTCTCGGGCGGATGAGAAAACCTACTACTCCTGCGGAGAGGTGTGGGAATGTCATGTTCTTTTGAAAACTTCTTGTTCCACCAAGCTTTCAGTAATAGCTTGTTGTTCTGGAATTTCTTCCCATTCCGTTGCGCTCCCATTAGTTTCCTTTTCCAAGAACAGGTGTTCTAGAAAGTGGGCATGACGAGAAACAAAAACCTTTTGTTCCTATGCGTGATAGAAAAGATACCCCCTGGAGTTCTTTGGGTATCCCACAAACTTACACAGTACTGAGCGTGCCTCGAGTTTGTCCGCATGCTGCTTTTTGACCCATATCTTCAGATATTGAAGATAGGGTTTCTTCCAACTCCACATCTGATATGGTGTGGTAGGCACAGTTTTGGTAGGAACCTTGTTTAAAAGATATGCAGCTGATTCTAGTGCATAGCCCCAGAATGATCGCGATAACTCAGCGTTACTCATCATGGAACGTACCATATCCAATAGAGATCGGTTCCGTCTCTCCGATATGTTGGATATAGTGCCCTCAGAGTCAATTATTGGATCGCAGGTACGTGATTGCAATGATTGAGGGAGGACCTATGCCGGTAGGACAGTCTTACTCCAGATGATAATATGCTATATGGTTTATCTTTATCATCGTGTACTTCTTTAGGTGATCTTACAGGTCACTATTACACGTTGATAGAAACCTTAGGATTCTTGCTTGATGGCCAGCAGTATGATGGCGATCATATACGTGGGAGCTGGGGTCTATAAGCACATCCTTAAAAGGTCCCTAGTCGAAGGAGTTTCGAGACTAGGCATCGATACTCCATTAGTGAACTAGTGTATACAGTCGAGACCCCGATGAGGGGCGGTGGCCGGTCTCACAAGCCATTGGTGTCAGTTGGATCACCTAAGATATATACAGGTGCTCATTGGGTTATGAGTACATCGGACAGGACTCGCCGGGAACATGCTAGTTGGTATTATACCTGACGTCAGATAGCAGTTCCCTGGTGACATGTGTACAAGTTAGTTCATCGACCAGAGATCGTCATTTGTCTCGTGTGAGTTCCCACTGTGCTTTGATTACTACCCTACCACGGCTCAAAGGAGTCGTGCAAACAGGTTTTAGATGGATACAGTCTCGAGCCACATGGAGGCAGTGAGCGGATCGGCAGGGGTTTCGTCTCTCCCGGTATTGGGGGTGAGATCGCGCTGTGTCTAGGAGAGCCATTACACGAAGTCCTTGGCCAAGGCTGGAGATTTACTGGAAGGTATTCCAGTAGTATCTCAGGATGTTCTGGGCTACACTCCGACACGACTTGTACCGCTTTTGGGGGTCAGACTTTTACCAACCCCCTAGGCCCGCCATGCGATGCTCATAGACGAACGGACCGGACTGTACGGATATTGTCACTGACAAGCTCAGTAGGGTGTCAGGATGAGTTCGCTCATCGACCTCCCTATCGGTCAATACCTGGTAGCCCGTTACGTACATCTAGTACCTTTGACGTGCTGGTGGTTAAATCCACAGCCAAAGTATTGACGAGTCATTAGAGTCCCCCAGAGACAGTTTCTCAAGTTTTGGGCGAAACGTTGTAGAGGCCGTATGATATATGGCAGGGTTCGATCATATACGTGTAGTAGTGCACGGATCATGATCGGACATATCATACTAGTGGGCTTTGGTTTAAGCTGGATCTTAGTATTAGATTTGTTGGATTACTTTAGTCTCATCGCATTCTCATTCGGTCGGAATGCGAATGCAGGTATGTATATACAGGTGAGGGGTATCCTTGTGAGCCGTCACGAGTTTACTTTAGATGTTGCCGTATCATTTTATTGTTGCAAACATTTGGATTAATGTTTGCATATGGAAATTATGAGCTAGAAATCATGATTAGGAGCATTAATTGTGACACATGCACAAGTGGTGACTCATGGTCTCTTTCTTTGTGCATGTTGTTAGTGTATATGCCTTAGAGGCCATTACTGTATCATACTAGTTTGTATATTACTTAATGGAAGCTTGGGATATTCACCTTGTATAAACAATCTTGCTCAATATAGTAGTATGCTACTTTGTTTGTATCTACTTCAATGTGTACTTGTGTTTATTTCAGTATATCACCTATACACATTAGTGGAGCCCTTAGGATCTTTGCTTAATTACCAGCGTTGTGATGGCAGTCACACTAGTGGGAGCTGGGTAATCTATAAGCACATCCTTACACAGGTTCCTAGTCGCAGGACTATCGAGACAGGGCATCGATACTCCGGAGTAGACTAGCGCATGCGCTTCTCATCCCAGAGTGGGAGACGGTCTGTCCCACAGCCGTCAGTACGTCGTACTGGAGATAGTATGCGGGTGCTCGTTGGGTTACGAGTACACTGGACAGGACTCGTCGGGAACTGACCGGTTGGTATTATACATATCGTCAGTTATCAGTTCCCAGGTGACATGAGTACAGCTTAGTCCGCTGACTTGACACTGTCACTTCGCCTCGAGTGTGTTCCCACTGTACTTTGATTACTACCCTACCACGGCTCAAAGGAGTCGTGCAAACAGGTGGTAGTTGGGTGCAGTCCCGAAGCACTTGGAGGCAGTGACGGTTAGACAAGATTCGTCTCTCCCGGTATTGGGGGTTGACATCGCGCTGTGTCTAGGAGAGCCATTACACGAGTAGTCCCTGGCCAGGGCAAACGAGATATACTGGTAGGCTTCCAGTGTTATCTCAGGGTGTTTTGGGCTTCACTCCGACACGACTTGTACCGCTATTAGGGGACTGACGTTTACCGCCCCCCTAGGTCCGCCATGCGATGTATCAGACGAACAGAACCAGACTGTACGGAGATTGTCACATTCAGGCTCAGTAGGAGTTCAGATGGGTTTCACCTCGTCAGTCTTCTTGTCGGCTTCTACCTGGGGACCGTTACGCACAGCTAGTGCCGCTTGCGGTCTGTGGTTAAACCCACTGCCAGCGTAGTGTCGAGTCTTTAGAGTCCCACACAGAAAGCTATTCGCCTTTAGGCAAAAGAGTAGAGGTCGCATGGTTTTGCGGCAGGTCGCATAGTTTTGCGACAGGGTTCGGTCACATCCGTGCACTTGTGCACGTACAGTGTCCGGACAGTAAACACTAGCGGGATTTGGTTTAAGCCAGATCCTAGTGTATGTATTGGGATTGGATTTATCCAGTTTGTATTCGTGTTCCTCGGAACGCGGATGCGGGTGTGTATGCACAGTTGATGGAGAAACAGAGGCGGAGGATTCTCATTAGGGTTGTTGACCGTTGACAGTTGACTATTGACTTTTTGCTCAACCCTAATGAGAATATGATATATGATTAACAATTATATTAATTAGGTATTATGGTGACATGATTGTTGAGTTGTTGACTTTGTTGACTTGTTGACTTTTGTTGACTTGTTGACTTTGTTGACCGGTTGACTAGGCTTGACTAGTTGACCATCATGATAACTATAGCTATCATTTCATGGCAAAGACTTTTGCTTGCTTGCTCTTTTGTGCAAAATGAGTGCATGAAATGATATGGCTATGGTTGCTTAAACCATCACATAATACTTGATTGTTATGATGTGTTATGATTGTTTTGGATTATGAGAGCTAAATGAGAAAAGTCTTCTCTCATTCTTTCATGCTCATTCTCTCTCTTGTTCTTGAGCTCTCATCTTCCTCCTCTTGCTCTCCCTCTCTTAGTCTATGGTTCACTGGTCTCATGAGTTGAAAATCAAGAACCATAGATAGAATCCCATACAAACTCTTCTCTACTCACTCTAGTTCACAAGGTTTAGCAAACCAAGTGAACTAGTTTCTTCAAAGACCGAAGAAGAAGCTAAAGGTAGAAGCTTTCGAGGTGGATCTATCTTCGGCGCAAGGAGACGACGGAGTGAAGGCGATCCGGACGACCATCAAAGCTTGAAGACGAAGGAGTTCGAGAAATAGAAAGGTATAACCCCCTAACCGAGTAGTTAGCAACTCGTAGTTAGGTTGTTAGTTAGATGTTTAACAAAGATCCGGGTTTTAAGTCCATGTTACCACCTCTAAGAAAATCGTTTTTTATCAAATTCCGCATGCCCGAAAGTACCGGGAGAGGTAGCATGGACTTACAGTGGTATCAGAGCCAGGTTAAACTCTATCTAACATGTTAGCAAAGTAGCTAGAAGATCGATCAAAGAAAAGTCGCAAAACGAACCCAAAATCGCCAAGTTTCTGCCGATTTTTATTCTGCTCAAAAGTTGATAATTTTCATCTTAAAAATCGGCTCAGGCTTTTATTAGAATAGTCACCAAATTTGGTCCAACGATCGAGTCAAAGCTCCGCGGAAATGCGGCGGGAGCACGCTCCCGCCGCGGATCCGCGGCCGAGTTGACTCGGCCGAGGTCCATCTTTGGTGCAGTGTAATTCTGGGGTTGTTTTGGGATTTTTGGAATATATGTTTTCTGCCCAGATTTTCTAGAACGAAAATTTTATTTTTTGGGGTCCTGAAAATCCGTATTTTTGATCGAACTTCTAAAAGACTTAAGCTGACGGGTTTTTCTGTAATGTGATATTTGTATTGAACGTCTACTAATCGCTATATGTCGATTAGTGGGGGTTATACAAATCTGTGATCTGTAATGTTGCTGGAATGTGTATATGAATATGTTGGATTGTCGCGGGTGAATAGCCGGGGGTTGTGAGACGAGAGTTTTCTTTTCTTTCAATTCATGTAAATTTGTAAATTGATGTAATAATTATTTGTATGGCCGCACAACCGGGTCGGGGTTGTAGCCGTCATTGTATAATTACTTTTTACTGTTTTTGCTCCTAGGATAGACCCATGGAGGGGGTGCACAAACTACCGGGTATGCCGAAGTGCCGAGTGGCCTACTCACGGGGATGAGGGAGGTTGCTTCGCTTCGGGTACTTGGCGGGTAGTTTGCCGCACCCGTAGGGGTCTTGGGTGGGGTATTGGCTATTCACCGCGACCGTGTAATCTGCTTTTCGTTACAGGCTCGTACGAATTGCGGATTCCTAGTATATCCAATGTATTCATCTGTGATATGAAATGTTTATCATTGCAGTATATCTATATATGATATTATTTAGGCGTTGCTTATGTTTTACAGCCGCGCTAGCCCAGCCCCCGCTCTGTCGTTAGTTAAGTAACCTAACGGGTAATGACGGGACCCAGTGGCGAATGCGAATGGCATAAGCGTACGTCATATTTTGGTTGTTTTCTGCAATGGTAGGATTAAATGATGGGACGCATTAAAAGGACTAATGCAAGAATATCACGCATTAAAAGAACTAATGCAAGAAAATAAACCAAGTAAAAGTCGTTGGAACACTTTCGAAAAACCACTCGGTTCTTTTCAAAACAAACTTTTAAAATGCGGAGTTTGAGCCACTCCATTTAAAAGCTATCTCGTTCCATCGACTAAATGAAGTTCACTACGTTCACGGTTTCGCCAAAACCATCCGTAGCCCTCCATCATTTCAGTTAAATATTCGGAAGTATTCAAGCTATGTATTTTGACCTCACGCCAAGGCATAGTGATTGGTAGCTGCCGGATATTTATCTGTTGCATAGATAGAATGCGTTGGTTTGGGACAGCCGTACTACCATTTTGGCCTACGTCAAGGGTAGGTACGGGTGGATTCAAATTAACCTGGATAATGATGGGAAGAACTTGACATGTGACTTATGACATTTTGACCTCACGCCAAGGTCACCAAGTAAAAGTCGTTGGAACACTTTCGAAAAACCACTCGGTTCTTTTCAAAACAAACTTTTAAAATGCGGAGTTTGAGCCACTCCATTTAAAAGCTATCTCGTTCCATCGACAAAATGAAGTTCACTACGTTCACGGTTTCGCCAAAACCATCCGTAGCCCTCCATCATTTCAGTTAAATATTCGGAAGTATTCAAGCTATGTATTTTGACCTCACGCCAAGGCATAGTGATTGGTAGCTGCCGGATATTTATCTGTTGCATAGATAGAATGCGTTGGTTTGGGACAGCCGTACTACCATTTTGGCCTACGTCAAGGGTAGGTATGGGTGGATTCAAATTAACCTGGATAATGATGGGAAGAACTTGACATGTGACTTATGACATTTTGACCTCACGCCAAGGTCATAAGAGCATGGGGCAAAAATCCACATCGGGAGTTTCAAAAGAACTGAAACTTGCTAGTGTTGCATACCATTTGGAGTGTGATGATTCTAGTAGGATTCCTTCAGTTTCGTCACGCGATGATATTTGGATCCCGATCCTACTGTGAGTATATGCTACTCCTCGGGAAATTTCTCACTTAACGATCAATGCTATAAACCTAGTAGGTGTCTAGAAAGGTGTTAGCGGGGCTACGCCCCCAGGGAAAAGAGGTTCTTAAATTAAGGAACTTCGCGAAAGCGTTGGAAAACCTCCCTCGAAGTACCGACACCAGCCTGGCCGAACGGTTAAGCAAGTATTGTAAGGTGAGATTGATCCTGACTAATTCTTCCTTTTTGGTTTTAAGGAGGGATTCGAGAAACAGTGGGAGCCATCCTGTTTAGACAAACTAAAAACCACTCTAAACTTGCAAGAGCAACATGCTAAGTGTTTCTTCTTCTCTCTCCTAATTGCAGCGACCAATCGAAATGACTGGACTTAAGTTACTCCTAGATAAAAACATACTGACAGGGCCAAACTACAAAGATTGGCTCAGGAATGTCAAAATGGCAATCACTTACGACAAGCTGGGGTATCTTCTTACCACCAAAGCTCCCCCTGTCCCAAGTCCCACCTCCAGCGTCGCGGATAAGGAAATCCGTAAGACTTGGGAGATTGATAGCGCGAAGGCCAAGTGCCTCGTACTTGCCTCGATGGACAACGAACATCAGAGGAGGCACGAGAATATGGACCTTGAATCCATATTTCTCCATACAAAAGAACTGTATAGAGAGCAATCTCGTATCGCAAGATACGAAGTGTCGAAAAAGTTATTTTCGGCAAGGTTGGCCATCGGATCATCGGTAGCGGAACACGTGCTTAAGATGATTGGCTTCATTGAGGAGCTCGCGGAACTTGGAACCACGTTGGAGAATGAGCTCTATACGGACTTGATTCTCCAGTCCCTTCCTTCCACTTACGCCCAGTTCATACTGAACTTCAACTTACAAGAAAAAGAAGTTGAACTTTCAGAGCTCCTCAACATGCTGAGGAGCACAGAGGGCACCCTACAGAAAGGTAGGGAAATATCCACTTTGTTTGTAGGAGGATCATCTTCTTCTAGGTCCAAGGCGAAAGCCAAGGGAAAGAAGAAGAAAACCCCCGCCAAACCAAGAGGCGGTGTTAGTAAAGTGGATACGAAGGGAAAAGCTAAAGCAACAAAGATAGCGGGGAAGCTTGTGGATAAGGAAGAATGCTTCTATTGTCATAAGAAAGGTCACTGGAAAAATGATTGCAGGGCGTGGAAAGCCAGGACACAGGAATTGAAGCAGGTTGCGGCTTCAGCTTCAGGTGTGTATGTTATTGAAAACTGTCTTTCAATAAACTCTACTTCCTGGGTATTGGATACCGGATCAGGATCTCATATCTGTAATTCTTTGCAGGCGTTGAGAAACCGTAGGGTTTTGAAAGCAGGTGACATGACCCTCAGAGTTGCAAACGGAGCTAGCATGGATGCTAAAGCCATGGGGGACTATCACCTGGGAATGTCAGATGGACATGTTTTGGTTTTACGTAATTGCTTTTTTGTACCCAACGCAACTTGTAATATCATTTCTGTATCTTTAGTTTCTAAAGAAGGTTATGAATTTGCGTTTGTAAGTAATGTTGTAAACATTCACCTTAATCAAGTTTTGATTGGGTCAGGTACATTGAGTAATGGTATATACGTGTTAAACCAACCACATATTTTCAATGTCCAGAATACACACAAAAGAATGTCTCCGGAAATAAATCAGACTTTCTTATGGCATTGTAGACTGGGTCACATCAATGAGAGAAGGTTGACGAAGTTACATACAGAAGGATATTTGAATTCGTTCGAATATCAATCGTATGCCACTTGTCAATCCTTTCTCAAAGGAAAGATGACAAAGACTCCGTTTACTGGACACGGAGTAAGAGCGAGCGAGCTCTTGGGACTCGTACACAGCGACGTGTGCGGTCCAATGTCTACACATGCGCGAAGCGGTTATTCTTACTTCATTACTTTTACGGATGACTTCTCAAGGTATGGTTATGTCTTCTTAATGAAACATAAGTCCGAAACCTTTGGAAAGTTCCAGGAATTTAAGAATGAAGTAGAAAACAAACCGGCAAAAGTATTAAGATTCTAAGATCGGATCGAGGTGGAGAATACTTGAGTGCCGAGTTCCTGGACTATTTAAAAGAGAACGGAATTCTCTCTCAGCTTACTCCTCCATACACTCCGCAACATAACGGTGTATCGGAGAGACGGAACCGAACCCTATTGGATATGGTACAGTCCATGATGAGTAACGCTGAGTTACCGCGATCATTCTGGGGATATGCGCTAGAATCAGCTGCATACCTTTTGAACCGAGTTCCGACTAAGACTGTGCCTACCACACCATATGAAATGTGGAGTGGGAAGAAACCATATCTTCAATATCTGAAGATCTGAGGATGTCTGGCTTTTGTCAAAAAGCAGCATGCGGACAAGCTCGAGGCACGCTCAGTACTGTGTAAGTTTGTGGGATACCCAAAGAACACCAGGGGGTATCTTTTCTACCACGCAGAGGAACAAAAAGTCCATGTTTCCCGTAATGCCCACTTTCTAGAACACCAGTTCTTAGAAAAGGAAATAAGTGGGAGCGCAGTAGAACTGGAAGAAATTCCAGAACCACAGACTATTACTGAAAGCTTAGTGGAACCAGAGGGTTCAAAAGAACAGGACATTCCTACGCCGCTCCGCAGAAGTAGTAGGCAGTCTCATCCGCCCGAGAGATACTACGGTTTTCTCATAGACGGGGATAGAGAGGATTGCATCATAGATTATGATGAGCCTACTAGCTTCCAGCAGGCCGTTCAGAGCGTCGACTCGGTAAAATGGCTGGATGCAATGCGGACCGAAATGGAGTCCATGTACACCAACAAAGTATAGACGTTGGACGTTGCTCCAGACGGGGTAAAACCCGTAGGATGCAAGTGGATCTTCAAAAGGAAGATTGGTGTAGATGGACAGGTTGAGACCTATAAAGCTAGACTGGTTGCAAAGGGTTTTCGTCAAAGACCTGGTTTGGACTATGACGAAACCTTTTCTCCAGTAGCTATACTGAAATCCATTCGGATCCTTCTTGCCATTGCTGCCTTCCACGATTATGAGATCTGGCAAATGGACGTGAAGACCGCTTTTCTAAATGGAAATTTAGAGGAGTGTATATATGGACCAGCCAGAGGGTTTCATTCAGAGTGGGAGCAGCGGAAAGGTGTGCATGTTGCTTAAGTCCATTTACGGACTAAAGCAGGCATCGCGGAGTTGGAACATCTGTTTTGATGAGACGGTCAAGGAATTTGGCTTTATCAAAAATCCAGATGAACCATGCATCTATAGTAGATTTGTAGCGAGAACTGTAGTATTCCTCGTTTTATACGTGGATGACATTCTCTTAATAGGAAATGACATTCCTATGCTACAATCTGTCAAGGGGTTCTTGTCACACAGGTTCTCCATGAAAGACCTGGGTGATGCCTCATACATTCTGGGTATCCGGATCTACCGTGACAGATCCAAGAGGATATTAGGACTTTCACAGTCCATGTACATCGACACCATACTGAAAAGATTCAGTATGGAAGATTCCAAGCGCGGTAACCTACCGGCTTGTCACGGGATCACCCTCTCTAAAGAGATGTCTCCCAAGACTGATTTGGAGAGGGATCGCATGTCTATTATACCCTACGCTTCTGCGGTAGGCTCTATAATGTATGCGATGTTGTGTACCAGACCGGATGTAGCTTATGCACTGAGTGTGGTAAGCCGGTATCAGTCAAACCCTGGGGAGAAACACTGGATAGCGGTAAAGAACATTCTCAAGTACCTGAGAAGGACTAAGGAGATGTTCTTGGTGTATGGCGGAAAAGACCTCCAGATCGAGGCCTTTGCTGACTCCAGCTTCCAGAGTGACAAGGATAATTCCAAGTCCATGTCGGGTTTTGTCTTTACCCTCAATGGAGGGGCGGTGTGTTGGAAGAGTTCCAAACAGGAAACCGTTGCAGACTCGACGATGGAAGCGGAATACATCGCTGCATCTGATGCCGCAAAAGAAGCTGTCTGGATAAGGAAGTTCTTGAAAGAGCTTCAGGTGGTTCCGTCCATTGTTGATCCCATACCTCTGTATTGCGACAACAACGGGGCTATAGCTTTAGCGAAGGAACCCAGGTCCCATCAGAGATCCAGATACATCTTGAGGCGGTATCACCTGATCAGGGAGATCGTGGATCGCCAGGAGATCGAGGTTCGGAGAGTCGCTTCAGAAGATAACACTGCAGATCCATTCACCAAGGCCTTGCCCCAGACTCAGTTCGAGCGGCTGATCGAGATGATAGGTCTTCGATACGCCAGTACATGGCCTTAGTGCAAGTGGGATATTGTTAGTGTATATGCCCTAGAGGCCATTACTGTATCATACTAGTTTGTATATTACTTAATGGAAGCTTGGGATATTCACCTTGTATAAACAATCTTGCTCAATATAGTAGTATGCTACTTAGTTTGTATCTACTTCAATGTGTACTTGTGTTTATTTCAGTATATCACCTATACACATTAGTGGAGCCCTTAGGATCTTTGCTTGATTACCAGCGTTGTGATGGCAGTCACACTAGTGGGAGCTGGGTAATCTATAAGCACATCCTTACACAGGTCCCTAGTCGCAGGACTATCGAGACAGGGCATCGATACTCCGGAGTAGACTAGCGCATGCGCTTCTCATCCCAGAGTGGGAGACGGTCTGTCCCACAGCCGTCAATACGTCGTACTGGAGATAGTATACGGGTGCTCGTTAGGTTACGAGTACACTGGACATGACTCGTCGGGAACTGACCGGTTGGTATTATACCTATCGTCAGTTATCAGTTCCCAGGTGACATGAGTACAGCTTAGTCCGCTGACTTGACACTGTCACTTCGCCTCGAGTGTGTTCCCACTGTACTTTGATTACTACCCTACCACGGCTCAAAGGAGTCGTGCAAACAGGTGGTAGTTGGGTGCAGTCCCGAAGCACTTGGAGGCAGTGACGGTTAGACAGGATTCGTCTCTCCCGGTATTGGGGGTTGACATCGCGCTGTGTCTAGGAGAGCCATTACATGAGTAGTCCCTGGCCAGAGCAAACGAGATATACTGGTAGGCTTCCAGTGTTATCTCAGGGTGTTTTGGGCTTCACTCCGACACGACTTGTACCGCTATTAGGGGACTGACGTTTACCGCCCCCTAGGCCCGCCATGCGATGTATCAGACGAACAGACCAGACTGTACGGAGATTGTCACATTCAGGCTCAGTAGGAGTTCAGATGGGTTTCACCTCGTCAGTCTTCTTGTCGGCTTCTACCTGGGGACCGTTACGCACAGCTAGTGCCGCTTGCGGTCTGTGGTTAAACCCACTGCCAGCGTAGTGTCGAGTCTTTAGAGTCCCACACAGGAAGCTATTCTCCTTTAGGCAAAAGAGTAGAGCTCGCATGGTTTTGCGGCAGGTCGCATAGTTTTGCGACAGGGTTCAGTCACATCCGTGCACTTGTGCACGTACAGTGTCCGGACAGTAAACACTAGCGGGCTTTGGTTTAAGCCAGATCCTAGTGTATGTATTGGGATTGGATTTATCCAGTTTGTATTCGTGTTCCTCGGAACGTGGATGCGGGTGTGTATGCACAGTTGACGGAGAAACAGAGGCGGAGGATTCTCATTAGGGTTGTTGACCGTTGACAGTTGACTATTGACTTTTTGCTCAACCCTAATGAGAATATGATATATGATTAACAATTATATTAATTAGGTATTATGGTGACATGGTTGTTGAGTTGTTGACTTGTTGACTTTTGTTGACTTGTTGACTTTGTGGACCGGTTGACTAGGCTTGACTAGTTGACCATCATGATAACTATAGCTATCATTTCATGGCAAAGACTTTTGCTTGCTTGCTCTTTTGTGCAAAATGAGTGCATGAAATGATATAGCTATGGTTGCTTAAACCATCACATAATACTTGATTGATATGATGTGTTATGATTGTTTTGGATTATGAGAGCCAAATGAGAAAAGTCTTCTCTCATTCTTTCATGCTCATTCTCTCTCTTGTTCTTGAGCTCTCATCTTCCTCCTCTTGCTCTCCCTCTCTTAGTCTATGGTTCACTGGTCTCATGAGTTGAGAATCAAGAACCATAGATAGAATCCCATACAAAATCTTCTCTACTCACTCTAGTTCACAAGGTTTAGCAAACCAAGTGAACTAGTTTCTTCAAAGACCGAAGAAGAAGCCAAAGGTAGAAGCTTTCGAGGTGGATCTATCTTCGGCGCAAGGAGACGACAGAGTGAAGGCGATCCGGACGACCATCAAAGCTTGAAGACGAAGGAGTTCGAGAAATAGAAAGGTATAACCCCCTAACCGAGTAGTTAGCAACTCGTAGTTAGGTTGTTAGTTAGATGTTTAACAAAGATCCGGGTTTTAAGTCCATGTTACCACCTCTAAGAAAATCGTTTTTTATCAAATTCCGCATGCCCGAAAGTACCGGAAGAGGTAGCATGGACTTACACATGTGTCACATTATGTGATTAATTTATGGTTGATATGATAAGAGGAGAGAGGAGGGGCAGCCATATGAAGAGTTTTGGTCTTGTATTTTTTTCACTCCCACTCTCTCATTTTATCACACATACAACAAAAGAAAAAGAAAGCTTCTTCTTCTTCTTCTTCCTCTAGCTCACAACCTCCATTGATGGCTTCTCCTTCAACCTCCATCCACACTATGGATGCAAGAGACAAAGTTGTCACACACATTCTCTACATCGCCTTGGACACATCGGCTAGAGAACTTCGTGCCCGAGTTGCTTCGGACGAAGCGGGAGCCCATAAAAAGACTCGAAGATGTGGTGCCCTTTCCGACGAGGAGATCGAGCTCGGAGATGCCGCGAGGAGCTTGGGATGGTGGCCAAAGACCGAAGGACACGGATCGATCGGTATAGCTTTTCCAACCCTTTCTCTAGTTGCTAGTTGTAGGTTAATGGTTCGATCCGGGTTTTAAGAATACGATAGCGCCGGTTTCAAATTTTGAAATGGTTTTTGTTTCCGCATTTTAGCCTCGGACAGACGGCCGGGGCGCTACCGTAGACTTACATGGTATCAGAGCCACGCCATTAACCTTTACTAGCTTGCTCTAACGTATTTAGAACTTCGATCGAACAAAATTTCCGAAACCGTAATTTCAACAACGAAGTTTCGGTCGAATTGTTTTTTTGGTCAAAAAATTATTTTGTGTATTGCAGAAAATCAGGCAGGCTTTTCTAAGAACACTGCCGAAATTTCGTAGCATGATATCACTGTAGCGCCGCAGAACCACAGCCGTACCCACGTTTTGGCCGCTGTTCCGCCGCAGTACTGTATCAACACTACACCAAATTTTCTGCAGTGTTCTCTGACTTGGAATTGGGGTTTCTGGTATTTTTAGTTTTGGCCCAGATTATTTTGAGTACTGGGAATTGTGCTTGGGGTCCACTTCGGGAAATTTTGTGGATCGAAAATTTTAAATATGTTAGTTCACAGTATTTACATTATATCTGCGACCGTGAATGTCATTTGATCGGTAAGTCTTGTCTAATTGCTATAGCTCTTTTAGACGGATTTGCGAACGTGACATTCACGTTGATGTTCTGTGTTGTGCTGTGATGTTGCGGATTTGTCATGGTGGATAGCCTGGATGCAATGGTAGTACAATTTGGTTGTATTTGTACATTTGATATTGCGGGGCGAGCGTCCGATATGTGGACTGCCGTCACTGCCTGTTTGTATATTATTCTTTTGGGGCACGACCGGGCGGAGGTCGATGTACCCGTTGTATATTTTACTTTCTGTACTAGGATTACCCCACGGAGGGGTGCACGGATAGCCGGGTTCTAGAGGGCAACGGGCCCGCATCTCATGGCTTTGAGACTGAGAGGGCTTCACTCTAGAATTAGCGGGCTATTCGCCGCACTCGTAGGGGGTATAGGTTGACCCAAGGAGGGGTGCTCAAGTTACCGTATTCTGTGAAGTGCTGGGTGGTCCATTCACTTTGTTGAAGGGGGCTGCCTCGCTTCAGGTTTTGGCGGGTAACTTGCCGCGCCCGTAGGGTTCTAGGATTTCATTGCACAGGCTATCCACACGACCAGGGGAACGTCAGGTTTCAGTAGCGGCTCTATGAAACCCGGGGATCCCAGATTATCTGTATTGTTCTGTGATGCTTATTACATTTCTGTGATGTTGCATTTTATCACGCCATGAGCGATTATTATATATTGATTTATATACTAGTAGATGTTGTATATGTTTTACACCCGTGCCCGCTCTATCGTTAGTTAAGTAACCTAACGGGTGATGACGGGACCCAGTGGCGAATGCGAATGGCATATACGTATATCATATTTTCGTTCTTTTGTGGTGTGATTAATTGATGGGACTGCATTGATTCGGATCAATGCAAGCTAAACAAACCTGTTTGATGTTGTTGGAACATTTTTCAAAAAAAGCTGTTATTGCAAGGACGTTCTCTTTTGTTTTGCACTGTGGTATTCGGTTATGAATATCCAGCACCTCAGTCGACGAGGCAAGGGCCGAGATCCCTTCACTGCGAGTGACCCCTTGGACAGAAGTTTGCGTCAGGGTAATAACTTCACTATAGCCGATTACTTTTTGCTTTGCACAGTGGTATTCAGTTGGAATATCCTGCACCTCATTCTACGAGAAAAGAGCCGAGGTCCCTTCACCGGGAGTGACCTCTTTAGCAAAGGTTTTCGCCACTATATTTTTATAAAAGCTATGCAGTTCCTTTAATGATATCAAGTTCATTACGTTAAAGGTTTTTCGCCAAAAACCAGCCGTAGCCCTCCGTCATTTCTTACGGGTATTATTTAGTATTCGTGCTGCGTTTGTTGACCTAGTCAAGACGTAGTGTTCGGTAGCTAAGTGGTGCTTGTTTGTTGCATAAATGGGATTGATTAGGAAAGTCGTTCGGCCTTGTTTACCTAGTCAAGGGCACGTACGGGTGGGTTTAATGCAATCCAGAAAAATGACGGGTTGAACTTGACTAGCGGTTTATGGTTTGTTGACCTAGTCAAGGTCATAAGCCGCTTGGGGTAAAAACATACATCGGGAGTTTCTAAAGAAACTGAAACTTGCCAGGCATGCGTATTCCTTCTGGAGTGTGATAACGTGAGTGGATTCCATCACATTATCATGCGATGATAGTTGGATCCCGATTCCCTCTGATGAGTTGGTTTACTCCACGGGTGATCCCGACTAATTCTTCTTTCAGGTTTGGAGGAGAATTTGACGATACAGTGGGAGGTTTCCTGATTAGATAAAGTGATAACCATTCTGATCTAGGTTAGAGTGCACGCTGAGTGTTTCTTTTCTCTCTCTCTCTTTGGCAGCGACCATGGCCTGTCCCTAGACTATGACTCAGTGACCAAGTTAACCGAACCTTCTTAAAACACTGGCTTTTGGATTGTCAGGGTTGCATACCTCATTGCCACTCCTACTTTTACCCTTTTCTCCAGAACACCCCGTATTACTACGAACATCCACTTCCATTGGATAAAACCATCGTATGGTTATATACGAACTCGAAGGAACTTGTTCCAGATTCGAGGATGGTTTCTGGTTCTGGAGAAAATGAATAGGACTATTCGGTTGTCTTTTCCTTTTACCTTCTCTCAGGTTGCGAGTGCTCCTTGGATTAGGACGGTACACCTATTACGCTAATTGGATAGTGTTCTTCCAAACCATAGGCAGGTGCCGAACGGTGGGGAATGAAGAAAACCAATTAGCCTAACGATGGTATACAGAAGGTAATAAGTTAAGACAAATAAAGGGATTAGAAAGAGGGCAAAGTAAATTGCGACTGCTATTCACAACCAAACCAAGTATTTCATCGCCACTCCTACTTCACCTTTGTATTTCTCCAGAACACCCCGTATCACTATGAACATCCAATTCCATTGGATAAATCCATCGTATGGTTATATACGAACTCGAAGGAACTTGTTCCTGTTCGGGGATGGATTCTGGTTCAGGAGTAATAGGAATAAGGTCTTATTCAGTTGTCTTTTATCTTCACCTTCTCTCAGGTTACGAGTACTCCTAGGATTAGGAGAGTACACCTATTATGCCTATTGGATAGTCTTCTTCTAAACCATAGGCTGGTGCCGAACGGTACGGAAGGAAGAAAACCGTTTAGCCTAAAGGGGTGTACATAAGGTAATGACTAAAGACATATAATGGGATTTGGAGAGATGACAAAGAAATATACGGTTACAGTTGTGAATCTGATAATGGAAGAGGCATTACTAGGAATACCCGGATATCCCTTCGAAACATTTACATGTTTCAGTTTCACTTTGTATTGTTAAAAGAAAACTGATTTCCCAATTAGTCCTTACTCCAGGGTATGTATTTACCAGGTTTGATTCTCACATTTGTATGGTTTTACAGATGATGAGTGGGAGTAATTTATTGGGAATTGGGTGATCATCCTCATTATATCGGGATTCGTTGTAATTGGTGATATTTGAGGAAATCACCTGGGTTGTTTGCCAGACGGCAAATATTTGGTTTTGAATATCCATTGTTATGCACCAATTTAAAATTGATATATCTGTACGTTTATTTTTATAAAGTGAGATATAACTTTTTGAAATTATGTCCATGACATTTACCTATATCAGTAGATGGTTAGGTAAGGAGCATTAAACAGCGGTGTAATTCTTCTTAACCATAAATACAGTTTTCAACCTACGACGCACAGGGTTTGAGATATTCAACTAAGGGACTTATACAAAGCATTGTATGTTGTCCAGTGTCCATTAGGACAGAGGGGTTGGTCCTCGTACTATATTCTGTTTACTTGTGACTTCTCTAGTTTTAGACAGGTGTTTCATAGAAACACAAGGTCATAGTTTTGAGAAGTTATAGGTATAAGAGTAAAGTAGAGAACCAGGTATTGCAAGTATCATGATTCTTCAAGGTGATCGAAGATGTAGATACTTGTGTATGGTATTCAGTTGATAGTAATGATTATGAGAACTTGCTTATTTTTCAGGTTACTCATAAATGGAAGCATTCCTAAGTCGAGTAATGCTGATTGGCCTCTCTCTATTTAGTTGACATGCACTGGAAACAGCTGCATGATTTGAATCTGGTTCCAATTAAATCAGTGCCTCTGTTTCTATATTGGATATAGAATAGTTCATATCTTAACATTGTTCAGGTACGAGGAGTTGTCCGCTTATGCTTAAAACCAGACTCTGGATAACTCAAGGCACATTTCTGCAATGGCTGTTTATGGGTTGACCTGGGCTATGACGAGGGTTGACTTTCTACCATCTGGAAGATCAATAGTGATATTGTTCTTGACTCTCCACGGTTTTGATAAAAATGGATTTTTTCAGAAAACGGAAGTGGGAGTATGGTAGAACTGGAAGTGATTCCAGAACAGCAAAAGATTACTGAAAATTTAATAGGACCTAAAATTCAATCTGGTTTGACATTCCATTGGCCACTTCGCAGATATGGTGGGTAAGCTCAGGCACCCGAGAGGTACCCCGGTAGCCTCAAGGACGGTGACAGGGAGGTTCTTGTTTACCCAGACTTACCATTGCTGTTGTTCCAGACTATGAGGCCCGGCAGGAGGATGAGTATATGACTCTGCCGGAGGGTTGTCGTAGTCAGTGGGAGCAACGGAAGCATAGTGGACAAGTAGCTTATGTCTATTTATGGACTAAAGCAGATATAGCGGAGATAGATCATCTATTTCTGATGTGACAGTCATAGGTTTGACTTCATCAGAATAGGGGATGGATCTGTTAAGATGGTAGTAGAGTGTGATGTCCTGGTATTTGGATGACATACACAAAGTAGGAAGTGAAATTCCTATACTACGATCGGTTATACTTTGGTTTTCACACAGTGGTTTCTCCACAAAGGATATAGATATAATATCAGACATTCTGGTTACTAGATCTATGGTTTTAGATCTAGATTTGGGTAGTTTCCCAATCTGGGTACTTAGACAGTATTCTAAAGTTATTTTAGAATGGACGACTCCTGGCATGGTAGTGTACCTGCAGGTGATGGAGTCACCCTCTCTAAAGGTGTCTTACAGACTAAAGAGGAGAGGGATGCGCATGATTGGCAGATCACTTGCTTATGCAATTGAATCAATCATGAGATGTCAAGTACCACACCAGACGTTGTTTTTTGCACTAGATGCAATAAGGTGTTACTAATCCTATCCTGGAGAAACGTTCGGAAGCAGTTTTAGAACATAAGTGGATATTCTAAGGAAATGATAACGGCAGCCTCCTTCGGGAGACAGTTATCATTCCAGGCTTCCAAGGTGACCTGAATGACAGAGTGGCTGTCAGAGTTATAGTTTTCCCTCTGACGAGGGGCAGTATTTTGGACAGGTGGTCCAAGATGATACTGAGGGAGGCATGGCACAGGATACTGATTAAGTTCAGTTGACGATACAGTATAAGAAGTTTGGATTTGGAGTTCATTTATGAACTAGGTCCCATCAGATATCCAGACATATTCTAAGACAGGTATTGCTCATTTCGGGAGATGGCTTTCTCCGCGAACTTGAGATAAAGAGAGAACATAGAAAGAAACATCAAGGCGAATCCACTCACTGAGGCTATTCCTCGAACGCAATAGTTTCGCAAACGGGTTTTGTGAGACTGATCAGTAGAGGAGTTGGGTGTTCGGTATCACACGGGCTGTGAGTATGCGACATCGCAATAATTAGCCTTGAGTGCAAGTGGGAGATTGTTGGATATAGTGCCCTCAGAGTCAATTATTGGATCACAGGCATGTGATTGCAATGATTGAGGGAGGACCTATGCCTGTAGGACAGTCTTACTCAAGATGATAGTATGCTATCTAGTTTATCTTTATCATCGTGTACTGCATTAGGTGACCTTACAGGTCACTATTACACGTTGATAGAGCCATTAGGATTCTTGCTTGATGGCCAGCAGTATGATGGCGATCATATACGTTGGAGCTGGGTTCTATAAGCACATCCTTAAAAGGTCCCTAGTCGAAGGAGTTTCGAGACTAGGCATCGATACTCCATTAGTAGACTAGTGTATACAGTCGAGACCCCGACGAGGGGAGGTGGCCGGTCTCACAAGCCATTGGTGTCAGTTGGATCACCTAAGATGCATACAAGTGCTCATTGGGTTATGAGTACACCGGACAGGACTCGCCGGGAACATGCTAGTTGGTATTATACCTGACGTCAGATAGCAGTTCCCTGGTGACATGTGTACAGGTTAGTTCATCGACCTGAGATCGTCATTTGTCTCGTGTGAGTTCCCACTGTGCTTTGATTACTACCCTACCACGGCTCAAAGGTGTAACGCTTTGAAAATCGTTTCGGTGAAATTTCGAAAAATCGGTAAAATAAGGGGGTTTTCTGTAAAAAGTCAAAATACAAATATCTTATTATAAAAATTAAATATACATATTCTAGCTATGTAATTGCTATTATTTGGTATTTATTGAGCCGCTGGTGAAATTTCAAATTTTCTGAAAAAAATATTATTTTATTATTATTTTAAGCCGTCACTAATACATTTAATTAGGGAAAATTACAAATTGGAATGAGTTGAAACAAATTTTGTGCATCATAAAACATTAAATAAAATTTTATCATGTGGTTTTTGAAACGAAATCATTTGCCAAAACGGTTTAGAAATTATTGAAGAAAAAAGGCTTTTTTTAGCGTAAATGGATGTTTGGGGTATTGTATTTATCATTTTTCATCACCCCACACCCGTACCCACACCCACACACCTCCATTCACTTATCCCCTTGAAGAATTCAGCAGCCCCCTCTTTTGTCCCCACATGGATTTCAAGGAAAATAAATGAAAGAAAAGAAAAGGAAATGAATGAAATTAGATAATAAGATATGGGCTTAGTTGACTTTGACCATTCCATTGACCCACACCATACATTCTCTCTCTCCCCCTCCCCATATCAGACGAAACCTACAGCCCTCTCAACAGCAGCCCTTCCCCGTTGCTTCTTGCTCCTTCTTGTTCAAAGAAAACCCCAAATTTCTATTAAAATCCAAAGAAAAACACTCAAAATCAAACCGAAATCAAAATCCACCTCTTACCCATTTTCCCTTGGATACCATAGCATGGATCTAGGGATTTAGATTTCAATTTTGGAGGCTAAGTATGCTTGGGGGATCTTCAAATTAATTGGGTATAAATTCTAACCTTTTTGCTTAATGTGTTGTTAATTGTTTTAAGTTAGCTTAATTAAGTGTTAATGGAGAGTTGTAAATTCTAGGAAAAAGGGTTTGGATCAAGTTAGGGTTTGAATTCAATATGGTTGTTGTCACTTGTTTATGTTTGCAAGGTGTAGTTTGGCATGAGAAGACATGGAAAACCTAATTTAGCTAATAATTACAAATTGTTACTTGCAAAATGTCCATGCTTAAGCTTTTTAACAAACTAGTTTTTGGAAACTATGAATATAATTGGGATTAAAATCTAATTAGGGTTTCTATCGTTAGAGTATGGTTTTAATGAGTAGGTTAACTTGAAATTTAATGAAAAAGCTAAACTTGTAACTAGTTTGCTAATTTCTAGTTTAAAATTGTTAAAGGTGGTTAATATTGCAAACTAGGTTTTTAGTTTTAATTCAAAATATGAGATTAAAAATATGGTTAGGGTTTTTATCATATTATTAACTTTATTAAGTGTAGTTTAACACTTTAGTTCATAGGAATCCAACCTAAATTGTAGTTTGTGCATTTTGCTATGAAATTGTTAAAAAGGGTATTTTGTAAACTAGAATATTAGGGTTTTTTGGAATTTAATGAGATTAAATTCCGGAAATTTTTTCTATGACTTATTTAAGATATTTAATAAATATATTGACCGCTACATTCATTTAAACATCCTGTTTTGTACAAAAACGGCGAATTGTGCTTGCCAGATTTTCGGAAAAGTGACTTTTTAAGTAAAGTTGGGGTTTTTGTGAGTTTTAACCTAGATTATATTAAAATTAGTGTTCGTGAATGTGCAAATGAGTGTGATTGGATTTTTCTCGATTGTTTGACGTCTGTACATCGACATCGAGGGTTGGTTTGACTATTCTTGCATGCGTAGGCGATAGGATTGGACCTATGCGTGATACACGTGCCGAATTGATTTTCGTATGCCGTTTCGATTTCGAATTTAGTTTTAATGCGATACGGTGCGTTATGATATGTAGGTACCCCATGTGAACTTCAAGACGACAAGCAAGCGCGTGGCGACGTCGGCACCGGCGAACGAGGACCAGGTGAGTAGATTTATATCTACGGGGAGAAGTCGGGTGGATGGCGTATAGCACCCCCGCAGTCCGTGGTGATGTATACGGATGCGTATACACACCAACAATTTATGATATGTTGTTAGGATTTATTATTGATGATTTTAGATGGATATTGGTGTTGGATTGGTGCATGGTTACGAAACCTTAGGTAGTGGTTGCACCACACATACACACACACCCATATTTGCATACATTCTTCTTTCATATGTGCGTACATAGGATTATATATTGTTGTGTATATTTACACATGGGTATGGGACTATGTGTTTATATACTGGATTTGAGGATAGTAATTGGGATTTGAGATGAGTCAATGATATTGTGCTTGAGGCCAGAAGATCCGTGATGTGTTTTGGTTCGTATTGAGATACGACATGATGTTTTAGCGGGTCTTTTGACGTAGTGATTCTTACATGCATGCATACATAGATGATATCAATATTGTACTAGACGTAGATCAGTACCCCGATCATGATATTTGATAAAGAGGATATCAGATGAATAGTATGATGAATGTGATATTGACCCGTACCCAGATTTGGGGATGCCGTACGACGGATTTACGTACGAGCTATATTTTGATGATTGATCCGCACTCTTGACTTGGGATGTCTGGTTATGGATATAATATTATTGAGGCGAGATCACCGACTGTATATATACAGGTATGTATATGTATCGACTCAGATGATAGGCGGTTTCCTTACCTGTAGTTCAGCTTGTTAGTTCAGCCGTATAGTTTAGTGTAGTTGTTAGATTAGATTAGACTCCTACCTATTTCAAAACTAGCGGATCGTAGGTATTTTACAAGACAGGTCAAGGGATCTACGGATATTTCAAAAGACGTATCCTTTCTTAAAAACCACCGTAGCCCTATTTTCAAAACCCCGCGGTTCGTGTTATTTCAAATGGCACCATTTGTAGGACTTATATTAGATTATTACAGATTAGTTATCGTTGTGTCTAGTATTTAGCTCCCGCATATTATTGCTGTTCACTCTGCCTCGCATACTTATTTTGCTGCATATTCCATTATTGATATCATGCTGTTAGGACACCAGCACCATTACCGATGATGCGTATGTACCACGTACACCTACTTGCCGGCTCACACACATCTTCATCGGTAATTGCCATGTCACGTACACTTTAGAGAATATATTTGCTTGACTTAGCTTGTTAGTTAGTAGTCGATATGATATTAGTGTACCTGCCTTACATGCCTAGTTTATTAATCATACATTGCAACTTGGTTATTGATACCATATGCATTCATTATCATTGACATATGCACTTGTGATGATTTCTTGAGATTTATGATATTTCTGGATTTCGGGGAAAGCCGCAAAATTTACAACTTATGATCTTTTAAAATATAAAATGTTGCGGTTTTCTAGTGATGTAAAGTGTCGTCCACCATGAGTTTGCTGTGGTTTTAGAGATCCGTGTCGAGGAGTGGAGGAACCGTCACGGGTACATGGTGGACCCGGTATGGTACCCCGGGGCAAGATGAATGTGGTGTTGACGTTGAGCCTGGCAGGGGACAGATTACCTACCGGTGATATTACCCGACGCGTCGGATATTCGGAGGATACCGTCGTGGTCTTGAGATGGATGGTAGGGGCCGGTCTGGACTGACGGCGCCCTAGATATTGAGATTGAGACATTGATATTTCGAGACAGTGAGATTTATGTTTTGTGTCGATGCTAGACACTGTTGATACTGATTTCATTATGATACCTCAGTTTAAAAATACGAAGGAAATCTCACTAATTTATGAAGACAGTTTCTTCATTTACATGTATTCTGTTTTCATGCATTCATACCTCATTCATATGATATATTGCTACCTGAGGCACTGACACGGGCACACGAGATTTCACTCGGTTAGATATTACCCTAGCCATTGTTATAGGCTGCTTGTTATGTATATTTTTGAGGATATATTATGATCATTGACCTAGATTGCGTTATTTATGCGATTTCTGTGCGTAGATGTTTTTCTATTCACGAGTTGGCAACTCACCCCCGTTGTGCCCCAGTTTCTTGCAGGTTTGCCGTACAGGTTTCATTACGGCGTTGCGGGCTCAGTTTCATTCGGGTGACTTGCTAGTAGGTGGGTTTTTCTTGTATCGTACCCATCATATTACCTTGTATAATATTATTCAGTTGTATCTAGTAAATTCCATCAACCAAACATGTATTTTTGAGATAGAGACCAGTGTTGTTTATTCTTTCGACCTTAGAGTCGCTCGTTATATTTCTGGTGGTTTTGAGTTTCCTTTTGAGTTTTGATCCTCGCCGTTGGCGTTGTATATTATATTGCTTGTGTGGTTGTGACCGTCGATTGACGAAGAGCTAGCTCCCGCTTGGGGATGCCTTTTTATTGATTTCGTATACTATTCATGTTATATCCCGTTTGGGAGCCAGTATTTACAAAGGAGACTCTGCCGAAATTTTCAGTAAATTTTGATGTTCTTAAAAACCGTATAATTCGGCCTATGCTATTAAAACTACTTGTTTTAAATTGGTTTCCCTTCACTCTACTATTTTCTTGGTTTGGATTTCTGGGTTTTCGGTTTACTTAGATTACGTACGCCTCGAGACGTTCGTAGTTTAAGTGCCGGTCATGTTCCGTACTTTCGGGTCGTGACAAAGTTGGTATCAGAGCGTTAGGTTTTAACCTTCGGAGCGTAGGATGACCCTTGGTTGATGGAATAGGTGACTAAAGTAGAGTGACGTACCGTTGATATGTTCTGCGGCATATTTACGACACGCCACTCCACTTATGAAGCCTTAGGATGTACATTTCCTTGTTCAGTATTATATTCCTTCCTGATCTAGCCTCATCGGTACCAGTTTGGTTTTGCTGCTACGGTTACGGCAGGGAGAGCTACGGCTAGAGTTGCGGTCAGCATGAGCTCGTTACGAACGAGGACTGACCATGGCGTGATTCCGGCGACACACGATTGCAGAGATGTGTCTTTTTACTGTGTTTCCGCGCCACGAGCGTTTGGCGGATCGCCTTTATGAGATTTCTCGGACGTGCCGATCAGTATCAGAGGATTGAGCCAATGATAGAGGCCAGCCAGATCTTGATGCCCGTTGGTGTGTTGCTTATTCATGACGATCGAGGCACTGTTCAGCGTGCAGACGAGCGAGCCAGTTATTGCTGCGAACGACGAGATATTGCCCCAGATGCTGGAATTCGTGCAGGACGAGTTGTACTAAGAGATGATAGAAGGTCGCTAGTCATCGAGGATGAATGACTAGGACATGTGGATCGTTCTCCTACCCCGATGCGAGGTCATCAGATAGATTGATTCCAGCTAGAGACGACTTCGCGCGGAGACGTTGGGAGTCGACAGAGACGATCGAATGTCAGAAACCTATTATTCCAAGTTTAAAGTAGTCGGAAAGACATGCAGGCAATTCTATGGTCCCTCTAGAAGAATGAAACCCTAACTCGACTTAATGACCGTGTGAAAGCCTTTGAACCTTCGGGTTTGCGGCAGTTCTACGGCGCCATTAGTGAGGCTTGGGTTTGCCCTTCTACGGCTGGACCACCGATACTGTGGTATGTACTCGATACTATTAAACTGTGTACAAGATGTTGAGCTCTTGGGGGATTATGAGGTTTTGACGACTCGATCGGATGGCTCGACTTAATTCAGATGCTAGGTGGTGAGATGCATTTCTTGGGAGACTCCAGATATGAGGATAGCCGTTGGAGCTTAGTCCATGCAGCCGCGACGAGACGAGTCCAAAGCAGACGACATTAGAGAAAAGTGGAGTAAGAGGTTCGCACCAGATCTAGATGAGATGATATTCCACTCCGCCGACATCAGAGAGGCGATGCGCATGCCGAGGCATGGTACTTGGACTTACCTTCCAGAAGGAGTCGCGATGAGTATGCAGTCGTTCCAGAGCAAGATGCAGATATAGGAAAGGACAATGACTTTCGGACAGTTGGCAGAGACGAGAAATGGAAGTGACCGTGAGCAGGATTCCTTCCAGGACACTGCTGCAATGATACTTGCACTCAGGATCAGATGTAACACGTACATTCAGAGAGCCAGAGGCCGACGCCAGTGATATGCTGTCTTACGAGTGGTCGCGATGATTGACCAAGAGATGACCCGAGAAGTGCCAGAACGGAATCGTCCCCGTTAGCACACCTGACAGGGACGATGAGCCGATGGACCGAAAGATTGGTAATTCACAGTGAAGACCTTGACCCAGGAGTGGTTATGGTTACGCACACCAGCAGGCCAGAGTTCATGATCATCGACGAGACATCCCATTAGTGACCGCGACAGTTGGGCCGAGATTCTTAGAGGATGCACTTGAGCGATACTATTCCGCCATTATTGATTTCGATGTTTTGGGTGATTTATTCGCATGATTGGATTTTGATGATTGAGGATTTACGATCTTTGCACAGTGTTGTACTTGATATCGTTTTCGTGCTTGGGTTTCACATGTTTGTGATTTTACGGTTTTAGACATTTGAGTTGATTTTGTGCATATGCACGCACACGAATTGGTTCCTACACTCTGTATAGTTATTATATGCTTGCAGTGTGCACTGGACTTCGATTTCGATTGTGATACTCGATATTTGTTTTGTGCACCTTGTGCACCTGATTGATTTTGCGCACGTTCGGCGCTTGATATTGGATTTCATGATTTCGTGCACGATGGATGCACCTGATTTGGATTTTCGCGCATGTTGAGCGCATGTCTTGAGATGCAATTTTGGTGCACACCAGATGCACTAAATCGAGATTTTCGTGCATGTCAGATGCACCTGATATTGCTGTCAGGCACACATGTTGCCTACGACAGATGTTTCATTCGTCTCTCCCGGTATAGGGGGTTGATGTTGCGCTGTGTTCGATTGGCTATAACAGGAAATCCCTGGCCAGGGTTGCTGAGATTTACTGGTAAGTGTTACCAGTAGTTTCTCGAATTGTTATAGACCTCATATCGACACGACTTATCGAGCTATTGGGGTCTGACGTTTACCACCCCTAGGCGAGATATGCGACATATCAGACGATCAGACCGGACTGTACGGTAGTGTTACTGGTTGGATTCACTGGAGTGTGAGCGGGCTTGCTCGTCGATCTTCAGATCGCTCAATACCCGGGTGGCCGTTACGTTTAGCAGACCGCTTGCGGCTTGTGGGTGTTTGATATGATCATCACCTGCTGCCGGCGTATTGACGAGTCTTTAGAGTCCTACACAGAGGTTTCCTGGCTCAAGCGAAACGAAATAGGAGCGCATATGAGATATGTGCGGGACCGAGAATACTGCGTGTATGTGATACCGTATTTCATTCTCGCGATCAATGTATCGATTAGGTTATATGCGATATACCCTAGTTATCGAATCAAGGGTTGATTCGATAAACCGATGCATTGCATACTACTCGGTTATATACGATATGACCGGATCGTTAAATCAAGTGTTGATTTAATGATTTGATGCATAATTATATATTTGATATATTACTTTGCGTTTACTAGTAACGGTTCACTTTAAATGGATTTTCTCACTCGGATGTGCGCATTGCATATGCGATATGATTTTGTGCACTTGCTTGTATCATGTTTGATGATACATGCTTTTTGGTTAAGTGTAAAGAATTAAACCTTGGTTAATGAAATGGTTAGGGTTTACTATTTCCTTATTCATTTATTTATCTATTTATTCTTTTTGGAAAATGATTTGCATAAAGATTAAATGGTGGCTTTCTTTGGATGCATTATGAAGCTTCATGATACTTTGACTAAGTCACCATTTTGTCTTGATGCTTAACCCTAACCCTTCAATCTAACCTTGATTTATTCTCTACACTAAACTATGGTTGGTTAATGATAAGTATTCATATTTATTTCCTTTTACAAATAACTTATCATAACTTTTCATCATCTTCTTCTTCTTCACTT
Source organism: Agapanthus africanus (assembly GCA_030015575.1). Classification (NCBI taxonomy): domain Eukaryota; kingdom Viridiplantae; phylum Streptophyta; class Magnoliopsida; order Asparagales; family Amaryllidaceae; genus Agapanthus; species Agapanthus africanus. Next base: position 185,102,274 of record JASDDO010000016.1, on the reverse strand, counting down.
CAAGAAGAAAGCTAACCTCATCAATGGTGATTGATGAATTAGAGTGAGAAATCCAATTCTAAAGTCTACCCACTTCCTATTTCTTCATCCTCTACCTCTTGCCAAGTAGTAGAGTGTGTTTCCTTCACAAGTTTTTAGGGCTTGGTGAAGGTGGAGCTTGATTTAGCGATGCCTCGACGTAGATCATCTTCGGCATGGACATCGATGACCTAGCTCCCTTTTTCTCCGACGAAGCCGACTTTAGAGCCCGGATTCCTTTTGGACAGCGGAGACGACTTCTTTGCGGAGCTATGGAGGTGGAGCACCGGATCTACAGAGGTTGTATTTCCGATATCCCATTAGTTAAGTGTTAACTAGTTCTTTTTCGCCTAGTTTTCTAGCAAACGATCTTGTTAGGGTTTGTAGGCACCGTTAAAATTTGATAATGGCATGTTCGATGCCTTGTATAACCTCTTTAGGGTGCCTAGGAACCCTTCACTGGTATCAGAGCCTAGCTAGAGCCTTAGGCGAAGTCCAGACGGAATCTGAAACCCGAACGAACCCGAAACCCGTCTCAAAACATGCTCTCTGTCCTTTTTTCAAAAATTGGGATTTTTCCAAATTAAAAGCTGCTAAAAAATTCAGCAGGCGAATTTAGGAGTTTCTGTAAAATTCGTAGCCCTAACTCCATCAATCTGCCGCGGTTCCGCGGCACGAGCAAGCCTTGTGCGGCGGTTCTGCGGCCGTACGGCCACCGTATTTAATATATTTTACACAGTAACTCCTGATAAATTCTGCTGAGTTTTCTGGGAATTTTTAAAATATTTTCAAGAGTTGAATTTTCTGGAGTAGTTTTGGGGATTCGGTGTTTCGATCGGGGTATCAAATTTTGTCTATTTGGCTTTCCGGATAAATTTTAGAATATGTTAAAATGTTCGACCGGATATAAATACCCAACTTTTCCCCTGTCGGGAAATTTCCAAGTGTTGGATTTTTCCGAAGTTTAACGACGTTCTAAGTAGTGCAAGTAACGCGATGGACCCTCTAGAAGACAACAAACCTTAACTCGATTATGTGACCGTCTTGAACTGCCCTTTGAACCTTCGGGTTTGGGGCAGTACGGCGTGCCACATGTGAGGCGTTGGCTTGACCCTTCTACGGCTGGACCGTTGGTACTGAGGCACGAACTGAATGTTGTTAGATTTGTTTCATGTGTTGATCTGTATTGGGAAAACTTGGGTGTTCGATTGTTCGATCGAAAAGTTTAACGTTTTCTGTTTATCTGGAATGGGATACAATAATTGGAATTCACAAGTAGTTATGTGATAACTAAATGAATGTTATAAACGTAGCACTTTAGTCTCACTTGATCGGTTGCCACGGAATTTTGATGTGATCAAAAGTCCGTCGCAATCACGTAGCGTACGCGGATACTCGCCGGGCAAACTTAATAGACAGCCTCGCCCCATAGCCCCGACCAAGTGACTGTAGGAGAACCCCGTCGCCGAAAGCATCCGTTCGGGTGCTCACGGCAGCGGTGTTCCACCTTGGTACACTTCGTCGACGGTATCGGGGGTGCGGCCGCCTACTAAAGTTTGCGACGAGTATTCGATCAGGATGTCGGGAATCCTGTTGAATTGCCCGACTTGATATTGAAAAGTGTTTTCGATAAAGAGACTAAAATGCGGGGTTTATAATTATTAGGCATGTGATGTCTAAGTAATTCATTTGGTCAGGCATGCGATGTCTGAGGTGGTTGCGGATTCCAACTATTGTAGTTTTACACTTTCTTTTCTGTGACCGTAAGTGTAATATGTGATATCGCCGGTTTCGTTGCTATATGTCAACGACAATTGGGATGCACATGTTTACTTACGTTGATGACATGTGATGTTATGTGTTGCTGGATATGTTATATTGGATCGTCGTGTTTCAATAGCCGGGGTTTTTTTATGTGAGATGAGTGTTTTTCATTTTCATTCATGTAAAAACTTGTATGTAATATTCTTTTATTGGGGCACTTCCAGGTAGCGGAAGTAGTCACCGTTTGTATATTATTTACTTTTCCGCACTAGGATAGACCCAAGGAGGGGAGCACAAGTAACCGGGTTCTGGAGTCCAGTGGGAGACCAACTCGAGGAGTCGAGTCCGGGTCTCCTAACTCCAGAATTGGTAGGGTTGCTTGCCGCTCTCGTAGGGGTCTAGGGGTGTGGGTTTGGCTATTCATCACGACCGTGGAATCCGTGTTTTATACTGGCTCGTATTAAAAACACGGACGTCCTAGTATATCCAATATTTCATATGTTTCTTCTGCTGCGATATCTGTGATGTGATCATGTGATGTTCTGTGATAGATACAGTATATAGTATATATGATATATTATATAGACGTTACTTATGTTTTACACCCGCGCTAGCCCTGCCCCGCTCTGCCGTTAGTTACCTAACCTAACGGTGCACGAGGGGACATCGAGGCGAATGCGGATGGCATAAGTGTACGTCGTATTTATCTGTGATGTTTAGGTACTTATATGATAGGACTTCATTAATATGATTAATGAAATAAAAGAAACCTAAGATGTTGTAGAATCGAATTTCAAAATAAAACAGGTAGCTACAGTTCTTGCTTTGCACAGCGGTATATATGATATATCCTGCACCTTATTCGATAAGGAAAGGACCGAGATCGCTTCACCGGGAGTGACTCCTTTAGCAATAACTGGCAGATGCTACACCCTCGGTTTGTCTTTTGATTGCTTTTAAGAGTTTCTGCTTTGCACAGTGATATATGTGATATATCCCGCACCTCATTCGACGAGGAAAGGACCGACGATCCCTTCACCGGGAGTACTCCTTTAGCAAAAATAGAAAAGCCTCAAAAGCTCTCCATTTTAAAAATCATTTGATTCTACAACGATATCGAGTTCATTACGCAATAGGTTTTCAGAAAAACCTGTCGTAGCCCTCCGTCATTTCAGATAAGTACTAGTTAGTATTCGTGCTGCGGTTGTTTGGCATGCGTCAAGGCGTAGTGTACGGTAGCTAACTAGTGCTTATCTGCTAGCATACGATGCGATTGGATTAGGGTATTCGTACGGCGTTGTTTGGCATGCGTCAAGGGTCGTGCGGGTGGGTTTAATTCAATCAGGAAATGACGGGTTGAACTTGACTAGCAGACTATGGGTTGTTTGGCATGCGTCAAGGTCATAGCGAGCTAGGGGCAGAATATTATCGGGAATTTCAAGTGTTGAAATTTGCAATGAGATTGCATACCTTCTATGAGATAGTTGGATCCCGATACCCGCTGCGAGTAAGAGTTACTCCTGGGAGAATTTTATACATTACAATTAGCCGATCAAGTAGGTGTCTAGAAAGGTGTTAACGAGGTTACGCCTCTGGGAAAACGAGGTTTACATTAATTAGGTTCGTGCGAAAGCACGGGGGACCTCCCTCAAAGTACCGACACTGGCCTGGCTGAAAGATTGGCGAACTTGTAGTGTGTAATTAATCCCGGCTAGTCTTTCCTTTTAGGGTTTGAAGGAAGATTTGATAAAAAGCAGTGGGAGCCATCCTGATTAGATAAAATGAAAACCAATCTATTCTTGCAAGAGCGCACGCTGAGTGTTTTCTTCTCTCTCTCTCCTGGTAGCGACCATATCACGCCTTAATCAGATAATAATACGGATTATTGACCGAACCCGCTTGTTATTCTGTGCTGGGGAACGTTGGTCCCGCTCCAACTTATAATTGTTATAAGACAGAGCAGGAAATTGGGGAATACCAGATTTCTCGTGCCGCCCAAACGAAGAGAGTGCATGCCGATGCATCATCTTCGGGTGTGTTCATTATACAGAACTGTTTCTCAGTATCCTCCGCATCCTTGGTATTTGATACCGGATCAGGATCCCAGATATGTAAGATGTTACAATAGGGCTACAAAAAGGTAGAAAAACTGAGAACGGGTGATAAGTTTCATGAGGCAGAAAACGGGGCAAGTGTTGCAGCCAAGTCTGTCGGTCACTGTCACCCTGTATTACCTGAATACATTGATTCTGAACAAATGTTATTAGATACCGAACCTGATATACAAAATCATATCAGTTTCTTTATTAGTAAAGAAAGGATATAATTTTGTATTGTTGGATAATGTTTTGAACATTTCCTATATCAAAAGTTGATCGGTTCAGGCACGTTATCTAAAAGCATTAATGTTCTAAATCAAACTACAGTTCTAAGTATAGGGAACACACACAAGAGGAAGAGTTCAGATATGAACGGATTCTTCTTAAGGTATTGTAGACTGGGTCATATCAATGCGACCCGACTAGCTAGAGTTACATAAAGATGCATATTTAAATTAGTTTGAATTTACATCTTGTGAAACTCGCCAGTCATGTCACAAAGATAAGATGACACCAGCTCTGTTTATTGGAAACAGAGAAAGAGTTAGTGATCTCTTGGGATGATACATGTTGATGTATGTAGGTCCCCTGTCTACACATGCCAGGACTGGTTCTTTTTACTTCATTACATTCTCTGATAATCTCTCGAGATTCAGACCTATGTTCTTGTTGAAACACAAGTCCGAACCTTTTGAGATATTCACAGAATATAAGTTAGAAGTAGAGAACCAATACGGGTATAAGTATTATGTCCTATGATGAGATCAAGGAGGAGAATACTTGAGCACGGAAATCCTGGGCTATTCTAAAGGAGAACGAGATTCTCTCTCAGCATTACTCCTCCGTATACACCATAGCACGATGGTATATCGGGGCGGAGCAATCAACACCCTATGTGATATGGTGTGCTCTATGATGAGTACTACTGAGTAACCTATTTCCTTTTGGGTGTTATGCACTTGAGAAGTTGCATACCTATTGAATAAGGGTTCCAATCAAATCAGTTGCCTACCACTCCATATGAGATATGGAAAGGGAAGAGCCCATTTCTTAAGTTAGTTAAGATTTGGGGTTGTCCGGCCTATGTCTAAAAGCAAAATCCGGACAAGCTCGAGGCAAGGTCTGTTATGTAGAACTGGAAATGTTCCAGCTATACAGACTGCAGCTGATGATTTGATAGAACCAAAGGATTCAGTAGATTCCAACGAACCTCAGCCTCTCCGCCGATCTAGTAGGGTTCCTCACCCACCTGAGAGATACTTCGGTTTCTCTATGACAGTGGGAGCGAGGATTGCATCATGAGATGATGACCCAACTAGCTTCGAGCTGGCCATCAGGAGTGAGACTCTGTAAGAATGGCTGGATGTTTAGCGATCTGAGATGGAATCCTTATACACCAACAAAGTATGGACTTTGGTTGCTATATCTGAAGGGTTAAATCCCCATCAGGAGCAAGTATATCTTGAGAAGATTACTTGGTGTAAATGGAAAAGTTGAGACTTTCAAAGCTAGACTTGTTAAAGGTTTTCGTCATTGACCAGGCGTGGATAATGATGAAACCTTTTCCAGTACCTATGCTTAAGTCCATCCAGATCCTACTTGCCACGGCTACATACCATAACTACGATATCTGGTGGTTGGGTGTCATGACAGCTCTTCTAAAATGATGTTTTGGAAGAGGGCGTCTATAAGTACACAGCCAGAGGGCCTCGTAGACAGTGGGAGCAGCGGAAACGTGTGCAAGATGTTTTATAAGATAAAGCAGGCATCGCGGAGTTGGAACGTCTGTTTTGATGCGTTAGTCAAAGAGTTTGACATCATCAAAATGGTAGATGAACCTTGTATAAACAAAAAGGTAGTAGGGAGTATGGTGGTGATCCTCGTAGAGTACGTGGATGACATACTCTTGATAAGAAAGGAGTTTCTTATGCTACGCTCGATCAATCTCCGTTTATCACAAAGATTCTCCGTGTAGGATCAAAATGATACCTCCTAAATCCTGAGTTTTAGATCTATGAGATAGATTTAATTGGATGTTAGGATTCTCACTAGTTGTAGTGAGATGATATCAATAGATCCTGGGGAGAATCACTGGAAGTGTTCCAGGGTGATAAAGACGACTGAATGTCAGTCGCAGGCATTGTCTTTACCCTCAGTAAAGGGAAGGTAAGTTGGAAGAGTTCCAAGCTAGATATCGTGGCAAACTAGACGATAAAGGCTGGATACATCGCTGCTTAAGATGCTACCGAAGAGGCTATTTGGATGTATATTGGTTCATGAGATGAACTATGTTCCTCCCATTGTGTGACAATGGAGTTGTGGCTTATGCCAAGGAACGCAGGTCCCATCAGTGATCCAGACTTATTCTAAGACAGTATCACCTGATCATGGAGATGGTTGATCTCCAGGGTGATCGAGGCAAGGAGAGCAGACTTAGAGGATAACGCAGCGGATCCACTCACGAAGGCCTATTCCCAGAGAGAGACTTTTATGGGATGGTTGAGTATGAGATATTACAACCACTGCTACAGATGGCCCTAGTGCAAGTGGGAGATTGTTAGTTATATGTATGCCCTAGAGGCCATTACTGTACATTGGATGTATATTGTAGTGGATGCTGGGACATATATAGGGAGGACTTTCTTGCTCGACATGATAGTATGCTATCTGGTTACTCTTTACCTTAACGTGTACTAAGATTGTCTCTCTATTACATGTTGGTAAAACCCTTAGGATGTGTACTTGACTACCTGGACTATGATGCAGATCATACTAGTAGAGACATGGTAGTCCATAAGTACATCCTTCAAAGTCCCTAGTCGTGGGTGTATCGAGATGGGGCATCGATATACCAGAGTAGACTAGCGTGTACCTTCTCGACCCATACAGATGGGCGATGGATGATCCCATATCCATCGGTGTTTGACATCAGAGATGATATACGGGTGCTCAGTAGAGACTGGGTACACTGGACGGACTCGCCGAGAACTCCCAGATGGTATTATACCTCACGTCAGATGGCAGTTCTCAGGTGACACTGGTACAGAGTAGTCTGTTGACCCGAGATCGTCATAGAGTCTTGTGTGGTTCCCACTGTGCTTTGATTTCCATCTTACCACGTCCAAGAGGGCGTGCAAAACGGTGGTTTTTGGGTACAGTCCCGAGTCACATGGAGGCACTGAGCGATAGGCGGGGATTCGTCTCTCCCGGTATAGGGGGTTGATGTTGCGCTGTGTTCGATTGGCTATAACAGGAAATCCCTGGCCAGGGTTGCTGAGATTTACTGGTAAGTGTTACCAGTAGTTTCTCGAATTGTTATAGACCTCATATCGACACGACTTATCGAGCTATTGGGGTCTGACGTTTACCACCCCTAGGCGAGATATGCGACATATCAGACGATCAGACCGGACTGTACGGTAGTATTACTGGTTGGATTCACTGGAGTGTGAGCGGGCTTGCTCATCGATCTTCAGATCGCTCAATACCCGGGTGGCCGTTACGTTTAGCAGACCGCTTGCGGCTTGTGGGTGTTTGATATGATCATCACCTGCTGCCGGCGTATTGACGAGTCTTTAGAGTCCTACACAGAGGTTTCCTGGCTCAAGCGAAACGAAATAGGAGCGCATATGAGATATGTGCGGGACCGAGAATAATGCGTGTATGTGATACCGTATTTCATTCTCGCGATCAATGTATCGATTAGGTTATATGCGATATACCCTAGTTATCGAATCAAGGGTTGATTCGATAAACCGATGCATTGCATACTACTCGGTTATATACGATATGACCGGATCGTTAAATCAAGTGTTGATTTAATGATTTGATGCATAATTATATATTTGATATATTACTTTGCGTTAACTAGTAACGGTTCACTTTAAATGGATTTTCTCACTCGGATGTGCGCATTGCATATGCGATATGATTTTGTGCACTTGCTTGTATCATGTTTGATGATACATGCTTTTTGGTTAAGTGTAAAGAATTAAACCTTGGTTAATGAAATGGTTAGGGTTTACTATTTCCTTATTCATTTATTTATCTATTTATTCTTTTTGGAAAATGATTTGCATAAAGATTAAATGGTGGCTTTCTTTGAATGCATTATGAAGCTTCATGATACTTTGACTAAGTCACCATTTTGTCTTGATGCTTAACCCTAACCCTTCAATCTAACCATGATTTATTCTCTACACTAAACTATGGTTGGTTAATGATAAGTATTCATATTTATTTCTTTTTACAAATAACTTATCATAACTTTTCATCATCTTCTTCTTCTTCACTTCAAGAAGAAAGCTAACCTCATCAATGGTGATTGATGAATTAGAGTGAGAAATCCAATTCTAAAGTCTACCCACTTCCTATTTCTTCATCCTCTACCTCTTGCCAAGTAGTAGAGTGTGTTTCCTTCACAGGTTTTTAGGGCTTGGTGAAGGTGGAGCTTGATTTAGCGATGCCTCGACGTAGATCATCTTCGGCATGGACATCGACGACCTAGCTCCCTTTTTCTCCGACGAAGCCGACTCTAGAGCCCGGATTCCTTTTGGACAGCGGAGACGACTTCTTTACGGAGCTATGGAGGTGGAGCACCGGATCTACAAAGGTTGTATTTCCGATATCCCATTAGTTAAGTGTTAACTAGTTCTTTTTCGCCTAGTTTTCTAGCAAACGATCTTGTTAGGGTTTGTAGGCACCGTTAAAATTTGATAATGGCATGTTCGATGCCTTGTATAACCTCTTTAGGGTGCCTAGGAACCCTTCACTAAACCCCTTTAGTATGGTGTTAATGTACCTGGATTTGGGACACTCCCAATATCCACTTAGATCTATCTCATAGATCATAATCCACAAGATGTATCAGGTATCATCCAAATCTTCCATGGAGAATCCTCGTGATAAGAGGATCTTGACCGAGTGTAGCATAGGAAACCATTTCCTATCAAGAGTATGTCATCTACGTACAATACGTGGAAGACAACCTTACTCTCTACAACCTTCTTGTATATACAAGTTCATCTGCCATTTTAATGAAGTCAAACTCTTTGACTGTCACATCAAAACAGATGTTCTAACTCCGCGATGCTTGTATTGATCCTGATGGACTTAAGCATAGCTTTGAAAGTCTCAACTTTTCTATCTATACCAAGAATCTTCTCAAGATCCTTTTGCTCCCAATAGGTTTTACCCCTTCAGGTGCAACATGCAAAGTCTTACTTTGTTGGTGTACATGGATTCCATCATTGATCGCATAGCATCCAGCCATTCCACAAAGTCTCCACTTGTGATGGCCTGCCTGAACCTAGTTGGGCCATCATCTACCATGATACAATCTTCGCTCCCACTGTCACCAAGAAGACCGTAGTATCTCTCAAGTGGATGAGGAACCCTACCAGATTCGTGGAGAGGCTGAGGTTTTCGGTCTCGACCGGGTCCACCATGTATCTGACTGTATATCCCCCTGCTCAGTCCGGATATATAACAAGTACGTAACCGTATAGCCCCCCACTAAGTTCGGAATAAAATCCAATCAGAAAACATAAAACTCATGGTGGACGTCAACTCATCGTATCCAGAAATATCATGTAAGGAAGAAGAATAATTGCATATATCACTCTAATGACATATTATATATATATATATATATATATATATATATATATATATATATATATATATATATATATCAGCGTCCCATATAACTGATATATATCATCAAAAGTAAAAACATCATAAGACTCATAAGAATCAAATACGAATACCCAGGTTACTGGTATTCACAATAACTCAACAGGTAAAAAATGCACAACACGTAAGTGTAGTCAGGCATGCAAACAAATGTAATTGTTCTACTGTGTCATGGCCATACTCATAATGTGTAGTGTAGTATACACGTCTGTGCTCGTGCAGCATGACAATCATTAGTATTTGTGCAAGTGTTATATAATTGTTTAAAGCAGAAAGTAATTCTACTCATATCCGTAGCATATAATTACAACCAAATTTCCGGATACAGGGAATCCATAACACCTCGTATCGACATTTACATACACATCGCGTGGTATAGCAGTCCTATAGTGGCATGGCAGTACCAATAAGGTGTAGTTTAACATATGTGTCTGTGCTCGTGTAACATAGTACTCATTGGTAGTTGTGCAGTGTTCTGTCAGTGTATTCGTATAAAGGATAATGAATACAATCGATAAGCGTATCGCGTAATTACTAACGTAACTAATTACTATGAGCTTGTCATTTATCATTTAAAATGGAAAACGAATCATTGGTTTTTTAAAGAGTATAGCTTACTCAAACATAACATCCCAATTCGGGATAACTCATGACTCCATGAGTCCAAATGAAGCTTGGACGTAAACGACACACTCTCCATATCATCACAAGTACGCTATGATCCCTCGTACAATGTCCATCCAATCATATACATATCGTACGGATCTACCGTCACGTAAGTATGTCACCATAACCAAATATCACTTAGCTAAGTTATCTAACATATCGTTAAGAACTAACTAGATAACATAACTATCCTAGTTAAATGGTTGCGGGGGTGATATACGCCATCTACCCGACTTCCCCCATAGTTATAAATCTACTCACCAACTTGTCGAGCTCGTCGAAATCCATGAATTCTTTGTCCGTCCTTGCTGTCTTGGAAACCTCCGCGATCGTATCAACAATCGTAGTTATAACATATCGGCATAAATATCATATCAAAACCAAAACAAGAAGCTAAGAACACATAGGTTAGAAGCTATAGCTTACTTACTCCAAAAACGATTAAATACCCCTGACATTAACGTACAAACATCACTATTTCAGTCGATGTAAAGAAATACGAAAAACCGTATCGTAAATGTCGGAAACATTGATAAAACCTTACTAGAACACTCACAGATTTCTCTATATGAAATTTAAGACAAATCAAACAATGCAGTAGCTTAAGTTATTACCAACTAAAACTACAGAACAAAACCCAAAACACAAACCTACAGAAAAACCGGCGGCGCCGGCCAAAATAGGGAAACCGTCGGGTGAACTAGAGAGGTTGGGTCTCGGGCTTTAAGTGTGGTCTCCCAGTGGTCTCACCATATCCTAGTATTGTTAGTTCTTCTAGTGGGTTATCCTAATAGTTCCAGATTCAAATTTAGCTTCCCAAATATCACAAAATTTACAGTTTTATGATATTTGACACTAAAATAGATATTAAAAAGAATAGAATTTGCAAAGAAGGTGAGATATACCTATAGTGATGATGCACAAGGGAAAACGAGCTCATGAATCACATGGTGGAAGCTCCTAGGGGTTGTAATGGTTCTAGCTTGATGGTATGGGCAATATTGATGAAGGAACCCTCTCATTTCTCTCTTGATATGATGAATGCTTGAAGTATTTGGTGTTGGAACATGAAGGGGTTTATGGTTTCAGTTGAGAGTTCAAGGAATAACCTAAGGGTTGAATAATGATAAGATGGGAGGTATCATGGTCTTATCCAAAGCAAGCATGAGGTGCCAAGGGAGAAGGAGGAGGTGGAATGAGGAGAATGTGAGTGTGGTGTAGAGATTGTGAGGGTTTACTCTAGGATAAACATATACCCACCATCACTAAAATAAAACACAATACAATTTGCAAATAATTACCCTTTTTTCATATAAGTACCTTTATGTTACTAAAAATCTAAAATCTTTATTTTAAAAGAATAAAACACTTAATATAATACTAAAATACCATTATCTTATTATAAAATCTCATGTCATTTTAAAACAATTAAAATATCCATTTTATGATATCACTCCTTTTTCTCCATTTTTACCAAAATAATTACATTTTTGCGGATATAAATCCGATACCAAAATTCATATGCGATATCACTTTTTTAAACTCATTATATCCATATTTTAATTTATAAATTAATATTTATAATTTTCCTAAATGTTACATGTTCTTGCAAGTTTAGATTGGTTATTAGTTTATCTAAACAGGATGACTCCCACTGTTTCTCAAATCCTCCTTCGAACCATAAAAGAAGAATTAGTCGGGATTAATCATACCCTTACAATTCTTGCTTAACCTTTCGGCCAGGCTAGTGTCGGTACTTCGAGGGAGGTTTTCCAACGATTTCGCGATTTTCCTTAAATATATAACCTCTTTTCCCTGGAGGCATAGCTGTCACGACCCAATTTAGGAACACGACTGGCACTTAAATCACACAACGTCACTAGGCGTAACGTAATTCAAGTAAGTCGAAAACCCAGAAATATAAACCATGAAAAGATAGAGTGATAAAACATTAGTTAAAAACATTTAAAATCTCAAGTTAAAAATCTTAAAACTTAAAAAAAAAATTAAAATTTTGGCAGCATCTCCTTTGTAAAAACTAGCCCCAAACGGGTACAAAACATAGAATATATTAAAGTCATCTCCAAACGGGAGCAACTCACGTATAAAGGAAAAACACAACCACAACAGGTATATATACGACGCCATAGCGAAGAAATAAGCAAATAAGAAGGGAAAACAACATAACAAGAGGTAAAACAGCATCGCAGCATGAAATAAAAGCATGCTCACACGAGCACGAAAGCCAGAAGCATAAATAAAATACAATACTGAATCTCTCAGTCTCGTGTCTAAGTCAAATACATGTAAGTGGTAGATGGAGAGTACTAGATACAATAAGATATACAATAGAGTCATATATGGATCCCGCACAAAAACCCGCCTACAAAAGGTCTCACACCCAACAGTAGCGGTTTCCACTGAAAATGATGCAATAAAGAGCTCTGCCGCGACTATACTGAGGGTCAACCCTTTAAAACACTGTGGCACAACGGGGGTGAGTTTCCAACTCGTGAATAGTAAATAACATCGTACAGATAATCACAAACATGCACGAAAAGCGATAATCCGAAATATGCAATCTGATGGCATAAGTATAGCAGTATGGATATGCAACAAAATCATGATCAATAAATCATCATCATAGAAATCCGGTGTCCATCGACGACACCAAAAATCCCAATATCTCAGGCGCCATCACTCTGATCGGCCCTCATATCCATCTTATCTCATAACTCCGAACGGTATCCTCCGGAAATCCGTCATGTTTCCATACAATCACCGGTAGGTAGTACCCCCTGCCAGGCTCATCGTCCATTCCATGATCTTCTTGCTCCGGGGTACCTCACCAGGTCCACCATGTACCCGTAGACGGCTCAGCCAACTCCTCGAATCGGGTACTCGAAATAGCTCAGAACCGAGAAAACTCATGGTGGACACAATTATCATATTAACGGAAAACCACACTTTTTAAATATATCTAGTTTCAAAAGGTATCTTGCAGTTTTCCAAATCCACGAAATCGAAATAAAACATCATATGAGAGTTTATATATTACTATAGCAATATATTTATGTATGCATGTATGTATGTATGTATGTATGATGCAATTCATAATGCGCAATAGAACAAGAATCAATGTCTAACTGTTAATAATGAATGCGGTACAATATATTTATCCATGTCAAATTATATAGTGAGCGTGTCATGGCAATTTCTATAGTGAGCGTGTCATGGCAATTTCTATAGTGAGCATGTCATGGCAATTACCAACGGTGTGTGTGTGTGGCATAAAATTCAGTGCTCGTGCAACATGAACCATTAATAATGGTGCAGTGTCCAATTAATACTATGTCAATGTATAACAGGTAATAGGATGCGCAATATGACAATCACGCACAATCACAATGTATATATAAGCATAAGGTTATATCACTGAATCTATCCATCGGCGCTTAACGCCATACAAGCGATTCCCCCGTAGATGTTAAATCTACTCACTGGACGATCTCGAGCTAGGTGAACCCTATCACTTCTTTCCCCTTCCTAGCAGTGTCCGAAGTCCCCGCAAATGATCCTAATGTCACACAAAACCAATACTCATGAAATTAGTAACTTTCGAATCAAACACGAACACAACGCCAAATTAACGAATCGACTCCCACAAGCTACCAAGGGTTAGCTTAGCGGGCTAACGTGTGCAGCGACATCCTAACCCAACCTACGACTGTTAACCGTACGAAACACCTAACAATGTCAGATAAAACTATACCGCACGATATCGAAACGCAAGAATTAGCTAAACGGTCCTATATTTTGTCTACAGATTAAAAAGGAAAAACAAAGTATACCAAATATCCTAAAGACCCACAGAGAGCTACCCAAAAAAAAACCAAACATCCAGTCATCAGGAAAACCAGCGACGCCGGGTAAAATACTCTTCTCGCCGGTCGAAAAGTGTAGGGTGGGGTTGATTGGTATGAGATTTTGCGTATGCGTTTTGAATAAAAAATTAAGAATTACCGCAATCAATAACGGTGTCGCTTGGTAGCTAACCGGTTGAGTACGGGTCGGTCCACAGGGAAATCATGTTCTTTTCTTATTGTTCTTACGAGTTAAGTCCTATTTGTGGTAGCTTTTGATTTTTATAAAAACTGAAATTGAATTTGATTTGGATTAAAACCTTGCTAGGGTTAGGATTAGGTTGGTTTGGAAAGGTAATTCTACTCACCGCTTCGTTTGCCCTAATTAAGAACAAAGGTGTTAGGGTAATAATTAACAAAGGGGATTACCACAATTAGGAAGAAACGAAGTTTATTCCTTTTGGTCCTTGTCCGTCCTTTCTTAATTCTTAGCCCTAACCTCTATCTAAATCAACCAAGACCGGTCTAACTAGGGAATCACCGCTATCTCGTAGGATAGGGTGCCGTAGTGAACGGTGGGTGATTGATTTACATAGAGTCCTAATTTAAAATATTAAACGGGCAAGAAAGGAGTGAGAGATTTCCATCTCTCAAACCTACACAATCTTAACCCTAACAAGTGAGGAACTACTCACTCATTAAGGATGTTATGATGAAATTAATTTTTATAATTTTCTTTTTAAGAAACTAATTAATTTGCAAATAAGTAAAAAAATGCAGAGAAATAAAATTGCAATTAAGAAGAACACAAGATAAAATGAAAAACACTTACTTTTATTGACACCTCTTGACGATTACAATGGAATTAAAAATTTAATCTAGAATTAAAAAGAGGCATGCCCTTAAAGAGGCTGTAGGCTTTCCTATTTATAGATAGGAGAAACCCTAGGGTTTACATTTGATCCACATCTAAAATTACAAGATTACCCTAAGAAAGCCGGGTCAACGCACCGACACCACCGAAAAATTGCACCGACACGTGCTCAGCACGGCCGCGGAACCGCGGCCATAAGCCTTGTTTGGCCGCGGATCTGCGGCCATATGGTGGGGTCTTGACTTCATTTTCTTAGGGATGCTTCATGTTGCTTTTTCCTTCTGTTTCTTCACTTGGTTCTTCAGAATTTTTTCTAGTTTCTTCCAGATTTCCAACAGTGCAGAATTTGTGGACTTTTACCGTCTGCTTCGCGTTGAAGTCTTGAATCTTGTGTTGCCCTTGTACTTTGTGTATTGAACTGTTTTGTTCCTCGAACTGGTAGGCGACATCTTGCAGATTCATCTATTTGTTGGTCGTAGTCTCACATTTGTAGCATCTTTTCACCATTTTCACTGTATTGTTCCGAGAACTTGTAACCTGCAACTATTTAGCAGACATGGATCAAAAGCACCTATTTATTTGAAATATGATTAAGAATGGAGAATATAATAATGCAAAATTCTGATATGAACAAATACCCCCAAACTTATCTTTTACTCGTCCCGAGTAAAACCAATTTATTCTCGAAAAAACCTAACCTCACTTTCGCAGGGAATCGCGATTGCACTGAGCTCGTGCAACAAGCCGTTAAACCTTTAGGTGTCCCTAGTAGGAGGAGTGTTGTCTCCTGAGGGGTTTCAACGGATACTACCCACAAAATCCGATCAATTTGGCCTATTGAGTTTCATTCATCAATTAGGTATTCTAGTAAGAAATTCTATTATCTTTAACTTAGAAATCATCAACCCATATTTTTCACACTTGCTTATCACTTAACTTAAGATCATATATGTTCTGCAAATTTATAAAGCTTTCAGCATCTTTTGAATTTCCCTTCTAAGGTTTCATCTCAACTTAGGAATTTTTATCATCTCTACTGAAGATATAAGTCCTATTTTTCATTCCTATCTCTAATCCAAACCCAATCATATACCCCTACGCGTGTGTATGTATCACCCCTACACTTGGAAATTCAATTCAAGTTATAATACTCTTGTCCATTGTCCAATGTACTTTTAGTTGGTGAATTTAGATGAAATTGCTCACACATCCTTCATGCGACCGTTAATACTTCTTGAGATACTAACGACCGATTACAAAACGTGTTTGCACATTAAGGCGTAATTCCTCGTTTTGTAATACCTAAGGCTTTAGCAGTGACTCCCAAACCAGATGGTCTAAGGCACTAGGAGATAAAGCACCCTCGCTATATATATATATTTTTATTTTGCGCAGCCTCAAGTAATTACAAAACCGGTGTTCATTTTTTTTTATATCTCTTTATTCACACTTATGCTTTTATTCAATTTTTTTTATACTAAGGATTTTAGACAAGAGCACTTCAAGATATCCTCTACTATCCCAGGTTTCAAGATGCGTGTATGTGCGAGTTGTAGGGTATATACTTTCAGAATTTAGACTTAAGGTTCGGAATTATTTTTCAGACTTACACTTCAATAAAAATTTCAATACTCTTCCTTTATTTTGACTTAGCCCAAGAACTGAACTCAAAATTTTCCTTTCTAAATAAACTACAAGGACATATATTTTCTACCGTTAAACTTTTAGAAAGGTTATTTTTACGGTTTTTAATTTACTAAGTTTAGGATCTAGTTTTCCCTAGCTAATTAACTGTCTTATCAAACTTAAGTCAAATTTGGCCAAAATTGAATTTTTGAATTTTTAAAATTTTTTTTAAAATTTTTCAATTTTTATTTGATTTTTTTTTTTAATTTTCAGTTTTTTTTAAATTTTTTTATAAAGATGCAATGCTGAATTAAATATGCAAAGAAAAAAAAACAAATATGTACAAAAATAAAAATATGCAAATGCAAAGATAACTATATACAAACCACCTCCTCCCCCAAACTTACCAAAAGTAGTGCCCTTACTGCTCAAGCCCTTGGCGTCCCCTTGAACGTGAACGGGAACGTTCCTCTCTCGCCAGCAGCGTAGATACGCCATGTTCAATCTCTGTCACCCAGTAATCCAAGTTGGTCACCATCCCCACCAAATTATCAATCCCCCTAATGGCTCTTCTAAGAAGACGTGCATGTTCTGCAGGGGTAAGTTCTTCTCCGCTCGCGGTCGAGCTGGAGCTGGGTGTTCTGGCGGGTACATGTTCGGCCGGTTGCCTTCGCGACCATACATCAGTTAGGCGGGTATAGGACGTAGATACGCCTTCAATAAGAGGCCTGATGGGTATACCTCCATGCATGTAAAAATCAAATTCCTCCACAGGGAGGAAATAGCTACACAGCTGTGTCACTAAAATAGGACATGGGTAATTTGCGGCCCTTTTGCAAGCACCAATTGAATTAAATAAAACCGTGCACATGTCAAATCTAGGGTTCCTAGTCATTAAGGTGTGCACGATATGAAGTGATGGGGTGAAAAATGTTGTGTTATGTGAACTGCCAAAAATGTTGTTTTGTGCCCAACGGCACACGGTTAATACATTGGCGAAGAGGGTTCTAGCATGTATGCCCTTCCTAGGTTCTCTCGAACAGTCATTACCCATTAAGGGTAAGTAATCTTCAAATTGAAGCGGTTGGTCGTGAACAGGTAATCTAGGAATTAAGGTGACTTCATGGATGAAGTCCCTGTCAATGATTATTTCCCTATCGCCCCAAAGTAATTTTATAAAACCGTATTGTGCTAAGCACCCTTCCTCCATGCACTCGTAAAAACGAGTGACTAGATCTGGAAAGGCGTAGGCATTGAGATGATTGTAAATTAAAAAATTCCACCCTCGCCGTGTGATTTCATCAGCAAAATAACTTCCGTAAATTGTGTGTGAAAACATTTATGAAAAATCTCGTTCTAACTGCATTGTTGGTGCCATTCAGAAAGTTCACAGATCTAAAAAAAATTTAACAGAGAGGGAGAGATGATGCAAACCTCCTCTGAAAAAATCAGAGGGTGCAGAAACCAATGCGCGGCGGTTGGGCGACCGAAGGCAGGCTCTGGCGGCGGTTCCGCGGAGGCGTGAGAAGGTCTGGCTGCAGAAATCGAAGCTGCGGCTAGGGTTTTTAGAGATATGAAATTAGGGTTTTGGAAAAGGCAGAAAGGGTCGGGTTCTATTTATAGGGGGTAATGTGTTGGTTATTTTCAAAAAACTCCTCTTGAAAAGAAGAAATTATTTGTAAATAAATTTTTTATTTTTTTATTAAAACTGGAAATTTACAAAAATACCCCAATTTTTTTTTATTTTCAAATTTTCATCATTTTTTATTTTGTTTTTATATAATTACAAATGATACATACCCCCAAACTTGTTTGAAACAGTGTTTTGGCTAGATAATCGAAATTTAGGGGTAAATGGAGGAAGATCAGTCAATGTAAATCGGCTCCTGCAAAAACAGGAGCTCCTCCGAAGGGTCCGCAGTGAGGAACGGTGTAAGTCTATGTCCGTTCACTTTAAATAGTGAACCATCCTCCGGGTTTTCTAGATCAACCGCACCGTACGGATATACGGTGCGTACCAAAAATGGCCATTTCCATCGAGATCGGATCTTTCCGGGATGGAAGTGCAATCGCGTGTCGTAAAGTAAAACCTGTTGACCAGGTTTGAAAGTTTTGCGCATAAGGTGTTTATTGTGAAACACCTTCGTTCTGTTTTTAACGACTACTGCGTTCTCGTAAGCTTCATCCCGCAGCTCGTTCAATTAGTTCAACTGCAGCTTTCTATTGCTGCCTGCATCTCCTAGAGATAAATTCAACTCTTTTATTGCCCAAAATGCTTTATGCTCAATTTCAACTGGAAGGTGGCAAGCCTTTCCATAAACAAGCCTATATGGAGACATGCCAAGATCGGTCTTATAGGCAGTTAGGAATGCCCAAAGGGCATCAATAAGCTTTGACGACCAATCTTTACGGTTTTTGGAAACCGTTTTCTCCAATATCTGTTTAATCTGCCAATTCGAAATCTCGGCTTGCCCACAAGTTTGGGGATGATAGGGCGTTGACAGCTTGTGAGTAATGGAGTATTTCAGCATTAAGGACTCGAAAGTCATATTACAAAAGTGAGATCCATTATCACTGATAATCGCGTGAGGATGCCCAAACCGAGAAAAAATATTTTCTTTGAGAAATCTAACGACAACATTGTTGTCATTAGTTCGGCTGGGCACAGTCTCGACCCATTTTGAAACATAGTCAACAGCGAGTAGAATATA
This sequence comes from Agapanthus africanus, assembly GCA_030015575.1. NCBI lineage: Eukaryota > Viridiplantae > Streptophyta > Magnoliopsida > Asparagales > Amaryllidaceae > Agapanthus > Agapanthus africanus. Next base: position 185,082,959 of record JASDDO010000016.1, on the reverse strand, counting down.
CATGTTCCTAAAGGAATTGGGAAATGGTCCCATAAAGTCTATCCCCCAAACATCAAAAATTTCAACAACTAAAATTGGTTGGAGAGGCATTTCATTTCTCCGAGATATCTGACCCAAGTGTTGGCACCGGGAGCACGTCTTGCAGTATTCGTGTGCGTCTTTAAAAAGTTGTGGCCATTAGAAGCCACACTGCAAGATATTTTCTGCTGTTTTTTTTAGGGCCAAAATGCCCGCCACACGCTTGATCGTGGCAAAAAGACAGCATGCTCTTAAACTCGTTGTCGGGGACACACCGACGAATGATTTGGTCGGAACAGTATTTGAAGAGATACTGTTCGTCCCAGTAAAAATGTTTTACTTGGGATAGGAATCGAAGTTTGTCTTGGTTCGACTAATCATGAGGTATAAGTCCGGTGGCCAAATAATTTACAATATTTGCGAACCAAGGTTCGCAAGACACGGTTAAGAGCTGCTTATCGGGGAAAACGTCTGTTATTGGAATTTGAAGCGTTGGCGAAGAAGGGAGGCGTGAAAGATGGTCGGCGACTACGTTTTCATATCCTCTCTTTTCTCTGATGACAAGATCGAACTCTTGTAGTAGGAGGATCCAACGTATAAGCCGAGATTTAGCATCCTTCTTCGTAAAAAGATGGCGAAAAGCTGAGTGGTCAGTGTAAAGGATGACTGGAGAGCCGATTAAATAGGGCCTGAACTTTTCTAGTGCAAATACAACAGCTAAGAATTCTTTTTCAGTTGTTGTGTAGTTTAATTGGGCCTCGTTCAATGTCCGGCTAGCTTAATAAATTACATGCGGCATCTTATTGATGTGGTGTCCAAGGACAACACCAATGGCAAAATCTGATGCATCGCACAAAATTTCAAATGGTTGCGTCCAGTCAGGAGGTGAAAGAATGGGAGCGGAAGTAAGCGAGTTTTTCAAAGACTCGAACGCCTTCATACAGCTCGAGTCGAAATCAAAAGTAGCGTCCTTGGCCAACAAAAGAGTCAAGGGTCTAGCAATCTTGCTAAAATCCTTGATGAGCCGTCTATAAAAACCGGTATGGCCAAGGAAGGATTGAATGTCACGGACGCACTTGGGAGGAGGAAGATTAGAAATAACTTCAATCTTAGCCTTATCTACCTCAATGCCATTTTGTGAGATGATATGTCCTTGTTAGTTATATGTATGCCCTAGAGGCCGTTACTATACATAGGATGTATATTGTAGTGGATGCTTGGACATATATAGGGATGACTTTCTTGCTCGATATGATAGTATGCTATCTGGTTACTCTTTACCTTAACGTGTACACTGATTGTCTCTCTGTTACATGTTGGTAAAGCCCTTAGGATGTGTACTTGACTACCTGGACTATGATGCGGATCATACTAGTGGGGACATGGTAGTCCATAAGTACATCCTTCAAGGTCCCTAGTCGTGGGTGTATCGAGACGGGGCATCGATATACCAGAGTAGACTAGCGTGTAGCTTCTCGACCCATACAGATGGGCGATGGATGATCCCATATCCATTGGTGTTTGACATCAGAGATGATATACGGGTGCTCAGTGGAGACTGGGTACACTGGACGGACTCGCCGAGAACTCCCAGCTGGTATTATACCATACGTCAGATGGCAGTTCTCTGGTGACACTGGTGCAGGTTAGTCTGTAGACCCGAGATCGTCATAGAGTCTTGTGTGATTCCCACTGTGCTTTGATTTCCATCATACCACGTCTAAGAGGGCGTGCAAAAAGGTGGCTTTTGTGTACAGTCCCGAATCACATGGAGGCAATGAGCGATAGGAGGGGTTTCGTCTCTCCCGGTATAGGGAATTGATGTTGCACTGTGCTCGATTGGCTATAACAGGAAGTCCTTGGCCAAGGCTGCTTTAGGGATTTACTGGTAAGTGTTACCAGTGGTTTCTAGACCCGTTATGAGCCTCATATCGACACGACTTATCGAGTTATTGGGGTCTGACGTTTACCACCCCTAGACGAGATATGCGACATATCAGACGAACAGACCGGACTGTACGGTAGTGTTACTCGTTGGATTCACAGGAGTGTGAGCGGGCTTGCTCGTTGATCTTCTGATTGCTCAATACCCGGGTGGCCGTTACGTTTAGCAAACCGCTTGCGGCTTGTGGGTGTTTGATATGATCATCACCGGCTGCCGGCGTATTGACGAGTCTTTAGAGTCCTACACAGGGGTTTTCTGGCTCAAGCGAAACGAAATCGGAGCGCATATGAGATATGTGCGGGACCGAGAATAATACCAGTATGTGATACTGTATTCTATTCTCGCGATTTATGACGTTGATCGGTTGTATGCGATATAGCCGGGTTATCGGATCAAGTGTTAATTCGATAAGTTGTTACTATTGATATTAGTCGGTTATATACGATATGAACGGATCGTTAAATTAAGTGTTGATTTAATGATCTAATGTATAATTATATATTTGATATATTACATTACATTAACTAGTATTGGTTCACTTAAGATTGATTTTCTCACTTGAATGTGCACATTGTTTATATGTGATATATGCAAGTGTACATGTTTGTATCATGCTTGATGATACAAACAAGTTGTGTGTATGAGACTTGAACCATATCAAGGTTAGATTAGGGTTTACTATTTTCCTTAACAAATAACAAAAGTGTGTGACATTGGTCAAAGTTATCAAGCTTCATGAAGCTTGATAAATATTGACAAAGTCAACTCTCTTTGTCATTTGTTTAAGATATTAGCTAACCCAACGCTTAACCTTTTGCTATGGTTAATTCTCTACATGAGTTAAGCATGAGGGCTTAACTCAACCATGGTGCCATGATTAAAAGGATGAGTATTCATATTATTCTTTTAATGGATATGATACTTTACTTCTTCTTCATCTTCATCAAGCTCACAAAAGCTTGAGAGCTCCAATGGTGCCATGAGAAAAAGAGTGAGAAATCAAATTCTAAAGTGAACCCACTTCTTATTTCTTCATCCTCTACTACTTTCCATGTAGTATAGGGTGTTCTCTTCACAAATTTTTTGACCAAGTGAAGGAATAGCTTGAGTTAGAGTCTCCCCGACGTAGATCATCTTCGGCCTCGAAGGCAATGACCTAGCCCGATCATTTCTCCGACGAAACCATCGCTAGAGTCCAGGATCCGATGATCGCAGCGGAGGGACGTCAACACGGAGCTAAAGAAATGGTGGAGCGGATCTACAAAGGTTGTAATCCCTTTCACTTAGTAGCAAAGTCGTTTGCTTACATATTTTTCGCCTATCCTCTAGTTAACGATCTTCATTAAGGTTTCTCGGCACCAGAAAATTTTAATTTGGCATGGTTGATGCCTTGTGGAACCTCTTGAGTGTGCCTAGGAACCCTACAGTGGTATCAGAGCCTAGCTAGAGCTTTAGGCGTTGTGTAGACGATGTTAGAAGTCCGATCGAACCCGAAACCCTAATTTAAAACCACTCTCTGGAAATTTTCTGGATTTTTGGATTTTTGTTAATTAAAAATATGCAGAAAAATAAGCAGGGTTTTCTAGGGGTTACTGTGAAGCACGTGTCCCTGAATCATTTAAAGCGCCGCGGAACCGCGACCCCACCCTGGCATCTGCGGCGGTTCCGCGGCCATAAAGAAGCTTCTTGTCACTTTCTTTACACAGTAATCCCCATCTGTAATGCCTGTGTTTTCTGGGTAATTTTAATTACTGCTCAAGAGTTGAGTTTTCTGGGTTGTATTGGGAGTTCGACGATTCGATCGGAATCTTTAACTTTGTCTGTGTTTTTCCAGATAATTTTTGAATATGTTAAAAAGTTCGATCGGATATAAATACCCAATTTATCCCCTGCCGGAAAATTTCCAAGTGTTGGATTTTTCCGTAGTTTAAGAACGTTCTAAGTAATGCAAGTAACGCGATGGACCCTCTAGAAGACAACAAACCTTAACTCGATTATGTGACCGTCTTGAACCGTCCTTTGAACCTTAGGGTTTGGGACAGTACGGCGTGCCACATGTGAGGCGTTGGCTTGACCCTTCTACGGCTGGACCGTTGGTACTGTGGCATGAAATGAATGTTTTTGAACTTATTTCAAGAGTTGAGCTGTTTCGGGAAAACTTGGGTGTTTGAATGTTCGATCGGAAAGTTTAACATTTTCTATTTATCTGGAATGTGATACAATATTTGGAATCCACAAGTAGTTATGAAATAACTGATTTGGATGTTATAAACATAGCACTTTAGTCTCACTTGATCGGTTGCCACAGAATTTTGATGTGATCAAAAGTCCGTCGCAATCACGTAGCGTACGCGGATACTCGCCGGATAAACTTAATAGACAGCTACAGCCCTTAGCTCCGACCAAGTGACTGTAGGAGAACCCCGTCGCCGAAAGCATCCGTTCGGGTGCTCGCGGTAGCGGTGTTACGCCTTGGTGCACTTCGTCGACGGTATCGGGGGTGCGGCCGTCTACTAAAGTTTGCGACGAGCATTCGATCAGGATGTCGGGAATCTTGCTGAATTACCCGACTTGATATTGAAAAGAGTTTTCGATAATAAGACTAAAATGCGGGGTTTATAATTGTTAGGCATGCGATGTCTAAGGAATTCATTTGGTTAGGCATGCGATGTCTAAAGGGGTTGCGGATTCCAACTGTTGTAGTTTTACACTTTCTTTTCTGCGACCGTAAGTGTAATATGTGATATCGCCGGTTTCGTTGCTATATGTCAACGACAATTGGGATGTGCACATTTACTTACGTTGATGACATGTGATGTTATGTGTTGCTGGATATGTTATATTGGATCGTCGCGTTTTGAATAGCCGGGGGTTTTATATGAGATGAGAGTTTTTATTTTCATTCATGTAATATTATTTTATTGGGGCACTTCCAGGTAGCGGAAGATGTCACCTTTGTATATTATTTACTTTTCCGCACTAGGATAGACCCAAGGAGGAGGGCACAAGTAACCGGGTTCTGGAGTCCAGTGGGAGACCAACTCAAGGAGTCGAGTCCGGGTCTCCTAACTCTAGAATTGGTAGGGTTGCTTGCCGCTCTCGTAGGGGTCTAGGGGGTGTGGGTTTGGCTATTCATCGCGACCGTGGAATCCGTGTTTTATACAGGCTCGTATTGAAAACACGGACGTCCTAGTATATCCAATATTTCATATGATTATTCTGCTGCGATATCTGTGATGTGATCATTTGATGTTCTTTGATAAATACTGTATATAGTATATACGATATATTATATAGACGTTACTTATGTTTTACACCCACGCTAGCCCTGGCCCGCTCTGCCGTTAGTTACCTAACCTAACGGTGCACGAGGGGACATCGAGGCGAATGCGGATGGCATAAGTGTACGTCGTATTTATCTGTGATGTTTAGGTGATTTAAATGATGGGACTTCATTAATATGATTAATGAAAGAAAAAAAACCTAAGATGTTGTGGAATCGAATCTTCAAAAACAGGTAGCTACAGTTCTTGCTTTGCATCGCGGTGTTCCTTGTAGAACATCCTGCACCTTATTCGATAAGGAAAGGACCGAGATCTCTTCACCGGGAGTGACTCCTTTAGCAATAACTGGCAGATGCTGTTGCGCCATGGCAGCGCCCCGGCCGTCTATCCGAGGACAAAATGCGGAATCAAAAATTTTCCTTACTTGGAAACTGGCGCTACCGCGGACAATGAAAACCCGGATCGTAACCATTAACCTAATGCTAGCTAACAAGAGATGGGAAGAGAAGTATACCAAGTGATCCGAGTCCTCCGGTCTTCTCTTCATCGTCCCGATCTCCCGCGGAAAGTCCTGTCTCCATGTCGTCGCCTCCTCGCCGGAAGTGCACCACATCGTCTGTATCTTTTACGGGCTCCCACCTCAATACCGAGGCAACTCGGGCGCGAAGTTGGCTGGCCGACGCGTCCAAGATTTGCTGTAGAATGTGTAGTGTAGAGGCTATGTCTCATTTGGGGTTTGTTTCCATTTGAAGATGATGGAGGAAACAAGATAAGGAAAAATGGTGCTTGCATTTTTCCTAGCATGAAATGAGATCAAGGAAAGATCCCACAAGCTCAAAAATGAAGCTCTCTCTTCTTCTTCTCTAGAGTGAGAATAATAATGGTCGAGGAATGAAAAATATGAACCATGACAAGAAGGGAGGTAAGTGTAGGAGAGCACAAAGGGTGACCATATCATAAAGCAAGCTTCACATCCAAAAACACAAATCAATCCTATTCCTTTCTCATCTCATAAATGCAAAGGAAAAGACTAAGAAAGAATCTCATCATGATAAAGCAAAGATGCTTAACTTATCATAATGACACAAATGCATAAAACCCCTCCTCAATAAGTTATTTGCAAACTTGCAAATAACCCCCCTCCATCGGAAAAGTCCGGCCGGGAAAGAACAAAGGAAAACCGGCCGGAACGGAATGCAAACTGGCAACTCCAGAAAACTGGTCCTGTAATAAATTACAGGAAAACCCCGATACTGCAAATACATGCCCGCATTTGTATTCCCACTGAACACAAATGCAAAGAGACAAAACTACACTAACAAATACTAGGATCCAGCTTAAGCCAAAGCCGGCTAGTAAAAACCGTCCGATCACGATCCGTGCAATACCGCACGTATCTGATCGAACCCTGCCATATCTCCATACGGCCTCTACAGCGTTTCGCCCGAAAGCTTGAGTAACTGAAAGTGTGGTGGACTCTGAAGACTCGTCAATACTATGGCTGTGGATTTAACCACTAGCACGTCAGAGGTATAAGCCAATACGTGACGGGCCACCAGCTATTGACCAAAAGGGACGTCGATGAGCGAACTCATCCTGACACCCTACTGAGCCTGTCAGTGACAATATCCGTACAGTCCGGTCCGTTCGTCTATGAGTATCGCATGGCGGGCCTAGGGGGTTGGTAAAAGTCAGACCCCCAAAAGCGGTACAAGTCGTGTCGGAGTGTAGCCCAGAACACCCTGAGATACTACTGGAATACCTACCAGTAAATCTCCTGCCTCGGCCGAGGGCTTTGTGTAATGGCTCTCCTAGACACAGTGCGACCTCACCCCCAATACCGGGAGAGACGAACCCCTGCAGATCCGCTCACTGCCTCCATGTGGCTCGAGACTGTACCCAACTAAAACCTGTTTGCACGACTCCTTTAAGCCGTGGTAGGGTAGTAATCAAAGCACAGTGGGAACTCACACGAGAAAAATGACGATCTCAGGTCGATGAACTAACTTGTACACATGTCACCAGGGAACTGCTATCTGACATCTGGTATAAGACCAACTAGCATGTTCCCGGCGAGTCCTGTCCGGTGTACTCATAACCCAATGAGCACCTGTATACATCTTAGGTGAACCAACTGACACCAGTGGCTTGTGAGACCGGCCACCGCCCCTCGTCGGGGTCTCGACTGTATACACTAGTCTACTAATGGAGTATCGATGCCCTGTCTCGAAACTCCTACGACTAGGGACCTTTTAAGGATGTGCTTATAGACTACCAGCTCCCACGTATATGATCGCCATCATACTGCTGGTAATCAAGCAAGAATCCTAGGGGCTCTATCAACGTGTAATAGCGACATGTCAGGTCACCTAAAGCAGTACACGATGATAAAGATAAACCATATAGCATACTATCATCTCGAGTAAGTCTGTCCTACCGGGATAGGTCCTCCCTCAATCATTGCAATCACGTGCCTGTTATCCAATAATTGACTCTGAGGGCACTATCTCCAACAGATGCTACAACCCTCGGTTTGTCTTTTGATTGCTTCTCTAGTTCTTGCTTTGCACAGTGATGTATATGATATATCCTGCACCTCATTCGACGAGGAAAGGGCCGACGATCCCTTCACCAGTAGTGACCCCTTTAGCAAAACTAGAAAAGCCTCAAAAACACTCCATTTTAAAATCATTTGATTCTACAACGATATCAAGTTCATTACGCAATAGGTTTTCAGAAAAACCTGTCGTAGCCCTCCATCATTTCAGATAAGTACTAGTTACTATTCGTGCTACGTTTGTTGACTATGTTAAGGCGTAGTGTGCGGTAGCTGATTAGTGCTTATCTGTATAAGCATATGATGCGATTGGATTAGGGTAGTCGTGCGACTTTGTTGACTATGTTAAGGGTCGTGCGGGTGGGTTTAATTCAATTGGGAAATGAAGGGTTGAACTTGACTAGCACTTATGATTTGTTGACTATGTTAAGGTCATATAGCTGCTAGGGGCAAAATATTATCGGGAATTTCAAGTGTTGAAATTTGCAATGAGATTGCATACCTTCTATGAGATAGTTGGATCCCGATACCCGCTGCGAGTAAGAGTTACTCTTAGGAGAGTTTTACACATTACAATTAGCCGATCAAGTAGGTGTCTAGAAAGGTGTCAACGAGGTTACGCCTCTGGGAAAACGAGGTTTACATTAATTAGGTTCGTGCGAAAGCACAGGGGACCTCCCTCAAAGTACCGACACTGGCCTGGCTGAAAGATTGGCGAACTTGTAGCGTGTAATTAATCCCGGCTAGTCTTTCCTTTTAAGGTTTGAAGGAAGATTTGATAAAAACAGTGGGAGCCATCCTGATTAGATAAAATAATAACCAATCTGATCTTGCAAGAGCGCACGCAGAGTGTTTTCTTCTCTCTCTCTCTCTCCAGGTAGCGACCATATCACGCCTTAATCAAGATAATAATATGGATGTATTGACCGAACCCGCTTGTTATATTGAGCTGGGGACTCCAACTTATAATTGTTATAAGACAGAGCAGGAAATTGGGGATTACCAGAATTCCCGTGCCGCCCAAACGAAGAAAGTGCATATGATGCATCTCCTTCGGGTGTGTTCATTACAAAGAACTGTTTCTCTGTATCCTCTACGTCCTGGATATTTGATACCGGATCAGGATCCCAGATATGTAATCTGTTACATAGGGCTACAGATAGGTAGAGAACTGAGAACGGGTGATAAGTTTCATGAGGCAGAAAACGGTGCAAGTGTTGCAGCCAGGTCTGTTGGTCACTGTCACCCTGTATTACCAGAATACATTGATTCTGAATAAATGTTATTAGATACTGAACCTGATATACAAAATCATATCAATCTATTTATTTAGATAAAGAAGGATATAATTTTGTATTGATTGGATAATGTTTTGAACATTTCCTGTATCAAGAGTTGATCGGTTCAGACACGTTATCTAAAAGCATTGACGTTCTAAATCAAACTACAGTTCCAAGTATACAGAACACACACAAGAGGAAGAGTTTAGAAATGAACGAATCCTTCTTGAGGCATTGTAGACTAGGTCATATCAATGCGACCCGACTGGCTTAAGTTACATTAAGATGCATATTTAAATTAGTTTGAATTTACATCTTGTGAAGCTTGCCAGTCATGTCACAGAGATAATATGACCATAGCTCTGTTTATTGGAAACAGAGAAAGAGTTAGTGAACTCTTGGGATGATACATAGTGATGTATGTAAGGTCCCCTGTCTACACATGCCAAGACCGGTTCTTTGTACTTCATTACATTCTCTGATAATCTCTCAAGATTCAGACATATGTTCCTGTTGAAACACAAGTCCGAACCTTTTGAGATATTCATAGAATATAAGTTAGAAGTAGAGAACCAAAATACGGGTAAAAGTATTATGTCCTTTGATGTGATCAAGGAGGAGAATACTTGAGCACGGAATTCCTGGATTATTCTAAAGGAGAATGAGATTCTCTCTCAGCATTATTCCTCCGCTTACACCACAGCACTTCGGTGTATCGGGACGGAGCAAAAACACCCTATGTGATATGGTGTGCTCTATGATGAGTACTACTGAGTTTCCTATTTTCTTTTAGGGAGTTATGCACTTATGAAGTTGCATACCTATTGAATAGGGTTCCGATCAAATCAGATGCCTACCATATGAGATATGGAAAGGGAAGAGCCAATCTCTTAAGTCAGTTAAGATTTGGGGTTGTCCGGCCTATGTCTAAAAGCAAAATCCGGATAAGCTCGAGGCAAAGTCAGATCTATGGAAGTTTGTTGGATATCCCAAGCATTCGCAAGGGAATATCTTCTACCTAACCGAGGAACAAAAATGTTTTGTTTCTCAGCATGCCACCTTTGTGAAAGGGAATTTCTTATGAAGAAATTTGTAGACATGAGGTAGAACTGGAAAGAGTTCCACCTATACAAACTGCAGCTGATGATTTGATACAACCAAAGGATTCAATAGTAACCAACGAACCTCAGCCTCTCCGCCGATCTAGTAGGGTTCCTCACCCACCTGAGAGATACTTCGGTTTCTCTATGACAGTGGGAGCAAGGATTGTATCATGAGATGATGACCCAACTAGTTTCGGGCTGGCCATCAGGAGTAGGACTCTATAAGAATGGCTGAATGCTTATCGATCTGAGATGGAATACTTATACACCAACAAAGTATGGACTTTGGTTGCTTTATCTGAAGGGTTAAATCCCCATCAGGAGCAAGTATATCTTGAGAAGATTACTTGGTGTATATGGAAAAGTTGAGACTTTCAAAGCTAGACTTGTTAAAGGTTTTCGTCATCGACCAGGCGTAAATAATGATGAAACCTTTTTCCAGTTGCTATCTTATGTCCATCCAGATCCTACTTGCCACGGCTACATATCATGACTACGATATCTGGTGGTTGGGTGCCATGACTGCTTTTATAAATATTGATTTAGAAGAGAACGTCTATAAGTACACAGCCAGAGGGCTTCTTAAACAGTGGGAGCAGCGGAAACGCGTGCAAGATGTTTTATGTGATAAAACAGGCATCGCGGAGTTGGAATATCTGTTTTGATGAGTTAGTCAAAGAGTTTGACATCATCAAAATGGTAGATGAACCTTGTATATACAAAAAGGGTAGTAGGGAGTATGGTGGTGATCCTCGTAGAGTACGTGGATGACATACTCTTGATAGGGAAGAAGTTTCCTATGCTACGCTCGGTCAATCTCCGCTTATCACAAGGATTCTCCATATAGGATCAAAGTGATACCTACTAAATCCTGGGTTTTGGATCTATGAGATAGATCTAATTGGATGTTAGGATACTCACTAGTTGTAGTGAGTTGGTATCAATCGATCCTGGGGAGAATCACTGGAAAGGTTCCAGGGTGATAAGGACGACTGAATGTCAGTCGCAGGCATTGTCTTTACCCTCAGTGGAGGGACGGTATGTTGGAAGAGTTCCAAGCTAGATACCGTGACATACTAGACGATTAAAGGCAAGATACATCGTTACCAAAGATGCTACCAAAAAGGCAGTATGGGTGTATATTAGTTCATGAGATGAACTTCGTTCCTCCCATTATGTGACAATGGAGTTATGGCTTATGTCAAGGAACGCCCGTCCCGTCAGTGATCCAGACATATTCTAAGGCAGTATCACCTGATCATGGAGATGGTTGATCTCCAGGGGATCGAGGTTAAGAGAGTATACTCAGAGGAAAACACGGCGGATCCACTCACGAAAGGCCTTTTCCCAGAGAGAGACTTTTATAGGAAGGTTGAGTATGAGATACTACAACCACTGCTATCAGATGGCTCTAGTGCAAGTGGGAGATTGTTAGTTATATGTATGCCCTAGAGGCCATTACTATACATAGGATGTATAATGTAGTGGATGCTTGGACATATATTAGGATGACTTTCTTGCTCGATATGATAGTATGCTATCTGGTTACTCTTTACCTTAACGTGTACACTGATTGTCTCTCTGTTACATGTCGGTAAAGCCCTTAGGATGTGTACTTGACTACCTGGACTATGATGCGGATCATACTAGTGGGGACATGGTAGTCCATAAGTACATCCTTCAAGGTCCCTAGTCGTGGGCGTATCGAGACGGGGCATCGATATACCAGAGTAGACTAGCGTGTAGCTTCTCGACCAATATAGATGGGCGATGGATGATCCTATATCCATTGGTGTTTGACATCAGAGATGATATACGGGTGCTCAGTGGAGACTGGGTACACTGGACGGACTCGCCGAGAACTCCCAGCTGGTATTATACCTTACGTCAGATGGCAGTTCTCTGGTGACACTGGTGCAGGTTAGTCTGTAGACCCGAGATCGTCATAGAGTCTTGTGTGATTCCCACTGTGCTTTGATTTCCATCATACCACGTCCAAGAGGGCGTGCAAAAAGGTGGCTTTTGGGTACAGTCCCGAATCACATGGAGGCAATGAGCGATAGGAGGGGTTTCGTCTCTCCCGGTATAGGGAGTTGATGTTGCACTGTGCTCGATTGGCTATAACAGGAAGTCCTTCGCCAAGGCTGCTTTAGGGATTTACTGGTAAGTGTTACCAGTAGTTTCTCGACCCGTTATGAGCCTCATATCGACACGACTTATCGAGTTATTGGGGTCTGACGTTTACCACCCCTAGACGAGATATGCGGCATATCAGACGAACAGACCGGACTGTACGGTAGTGTTACTCGTTGGATTCCCAGGAGTGTGAGCGGGCTTGCTCGTTGATCTTCTGATCGCTCAATACCCGGGTGGCCGTTACGTTTAGCAGAACGCTTGCGGCTTGTGGGTGTTTGATATGATCATCACCTGCTGCCGGCGTATTGACGAGTCTTTAGAGTCCCACACAGGGGTTTCCTGGCTCAAGCGAAACGAAATAGTAGCGCATATGAGATATGTGCGGGACCGAGAATAATACCAGTATGTGATACTGTATTCTATTCTCGCGATTTGTGACATTGATCGGTTGTATGCGATATAGCCGGGTTATCGGATCAAGTGTTGATTCGATAAGTTGTTACTATTGATATTAGTCGGTTATATACGATATGACCGGATCGTTAAATCAAGTGTTGATTTAATTATTTAATGTATAATTATATATTTGATATATTACTTTACATTAACTAGTATTGGTTCACTTAAGATTGATTTTCTCACTTGAATGTGCACATTGTTTATATGTGATATATGCAAGTGTACATGTTTGTATCATGCTTGATGATACAAACAAGTTGTGTGTATGAGACTTGAACCATATCAAGGTTAGATTAGGGTTTACTATTTTCCTTAACAAATAACAAAAGTGTGTGACATTGGTCAAAGTTATCAAGCTTCATGAAGCTTGATAAATATTGACAAAGTCAACTCTCTTTGTCATTTGTTTAAGATATTAGCTAACCCAACGCTTAACCTTTTGCTATGGTTAATTCTCTACATGAGTTAAGCATGAGGGCTTAACTCAACCATGGTGCCATGATTAAAAGGATGAGTATTCATATTATTCTTTTAATGGATATGATACTTTACTTCTTCTTCATCTTCATCAAGCTCACAAAAGCTTGAGAGCTCCAATGGTGCCATGAGAAAAAGCGTGAGAAATCCAATTCTAAAGTGAACCCACTTCCTATTTCTTCATCCTCTACTACTTTCCATGTAGTATAGGGTGTTCTCTTCACAAAGTTTTTGACCAAGTGAAGGAATTGCTTGAGTTAGAGTCTCCCCGACATAGATCATCTTCGGCCTCGAAGTCAATGACCTAGCCCGATCATTTCTCCAACGAAACCATCGCTAGAGTCCAGGATCCGATGATCGCAGCGGTGGGACGTCAACACGGAGCTAAAGAAATGGTGGAGCGGATCTACAAAGGTTGTAATCCCTTTCACTTAGTAGCAAAGTCGTTTGCTTACATGTTTTTCGCCTATCCTCTAGTTAACGATCTTCATTAGGGTTTCTCGGCACCGGAAAATTTTAATTTGGCATGGTTGATGCCTTGTGGAACCTTTTGAGTGTGCCTAGGAACCCTACAGTCCTAAGACAATACCTCCTCGCACCATAAAGTGGCATTTGTCCCAATTTAGATTAAGATTCTTATCCTTACAATGGGTAAGGACTGCGTCTAAATGTAGCAAACACTCATCAAAGGAGTCACCGAAAATGGAGAAATCATCCATGAAGATCTCCAAGAATTTTTCAACCATGTCAGAAAAATTCCCCATCATACACCGCTGAAAAGTAGCGGGTGCATTGCACAACCCAAAGGGCATACGACGGTAAGCTAATGTACCGAACGAACAAGTGAATGTGGTCTTGTCTTGGTCCTTTTCGGCAATGGGAATTTGATTATAGCCGGAGTAGCCATCTAAAAAGTAATAGTACTCGTGCCCAGCCAATCGTTCTAGCATTTGGTCAGTAAAAGGTAACAGAAAGTGGTCTTTCCGTGTCGCGGCGTTGAGTTTTCTATAATCGATGCATACTCGCCACCCATTTTGGGTGCGAGTAGGTATCAACTCATTCGCCTCATTAGGTATGACCATTATGCCCGATTTCTTTGGGACAACGTGAATGGGGCTAACCCACTGGCTATCGGAGATAGGGTAAATGATACACTATCAAGACATTTTACAATCTCCTTTTTAACAGCCTCATTCATGATTGGGTTGAGGCATCTCTGTGGATCCCTTGCTGGCTTGGCATCATCCATCATATGAATATGATGTTCAACAATTAGGGGACAAATCCCCTTGATGTCCGCCATAGACCAGCCAAAAGCTTGCCGATTGTTTTGTAAGACCGTTAAAAGGGCTTTCTCTTGCTCGGTGGATAGAGACACCGATATGATAACAGGAAGGGTCTCATTCTCACCTAAGTAAGCGTATTTAAGGTGAGACGGCAATAGCTTGAGTTCGATTGTTGGAGGCGAAACAATTGAAGGTAAAATTGGTGAAATAGTCTCGAACTCGAAGGATTCCAACAAAGGTTCATAGCGAGTGTAAGCAACCGAGTCGGATGGTTCAGTTAACTCATCCGAAAATTCAAAGGTTTCAAACTCGGGTGGTGATTCTTCAAAATCGTTCGGAAAAGTGAAACACTCGTAATCGATATCGGGTGTGAAAGCTGTGTCAGAATCAAGGAGGAACGCGCTATTTGCGTCAAAATTGTTGTGATCGAACAGAAATTTTTCGAGCTCACAGTCCTCCTGAGTGATCTCTTGGATCGAGCAAACATCAAGTATATTAGCATTAGGCTCGGAAGGTTGATTCCCCAACTTAAAAATGTTGAGCTCAACTGTCATGTTTCCAAAAGATAGGTTCATTGAACCATTTCGACAATTGATAACCGCATTAGAAGTTGCAAGGAATGGTCGACCGAGTATCACCGGAATTTAACTCCGGAGGTTAGCTACAGGCTATGTGTCCATAACAATGAAATCAACAGGGAATATGATGTCCCCTACATTAATCAACACATCCTCTAACTCACCCCTAGGATGGGTAATGGATCGGTCGGCTATTTGGAGAGTACAATGTGTGGGTTTCAACTCTCCAACGCCTAATTGCTCATATACTGAATAGAGAAGCAGGTTAACACTGCCACCAAGATCTAATAGTGCGCAATTTATTTTCTTATCCCCAATAGTTATTGAAATTGTAGGACAGCTAGGGTCCTTTTTCTTTTGAGGTAAAGATTGGGTAAGAGCATCACTCACTTCATTAGCTAAGAAAACTTTCTTGGGTACCTGTGATTTCATCTTCTTGGTGCATAAGTCCTTTAAGATTTTAGCGTAAGAAGGGACTTGTTGGATTGCATCCAAGAGGGGAATGTTAATGCTAACCTGTTTAAATAACTCCACAATCTTCTTCATTTGTGGACTTGGTTTATTGGATCTCAATCTGTTTGGAAATAGAATATTTTGAAAATTTGTTGAGTCCAATGTTTGTGGAGTAGATTGCAGAGTTGGAACGGATCCCAGTGTTGGTGTTTTCGTGGAGTGAGATGTGGGTCCGTTCGGAGTAGTAGAAGAGTTAGAGCCTTGTGAAGAATGGAGAACATGCTCTGAAGATGAAGAAGAAGAAGAAGAAGAAGCGGTGGCCGGGGTGTCATCATTAATTCCCACTTTATTATGCAACACTCTTCCAGATCTCAACATAGTCACAACACTCACATTATGATTTTGTTGTTCATGAGCAACATATGTATTTTGTGTGTGACCAGGATTTGGCAGTGGTTGAGATGGAAGTTTCCCCTTCTCTCGCTCGCTTAGAGCAGCATTCAGTTGTGCAATTTGGGCTTCAATTGTTTTGATGCTCTGATCATGTGAAGCAGTGTGTTGCACCAAAGATTTAATGGAAGACTGGATGCTTGCCGAGGATTGCGTAGATTGTTTTAAAAACGCATCCAGACTTCGTTCTAGCGAGGAAACCTTATCATTATTTGGCTGAACAAAATTGTTTTGAGAATAAGAGTTGTTTGGTACAAAATTGTTGTTTTGGTAAGGTTGGGGTTGGAAAGGTTGCTGATATTGAGTTTGTTAAGGGTTTTGTTGTTGTGGAGGAGGCTCTTGAAAATTGTTATTGCCTTGGAATTGTTGTTGATTTTGATTTCAAGCAAAATTTGGGTGGCTCCTCCAACTAGGATTATATGTTGAAGAGTATGGATCATTTCTTTGTCTTTGCTGAAAGGCTGCATTGACATGATCCTGTCCTTGAACAGGTGGATTGTAAGGACACTCTTCAGTAAAATGTGATGGATCCGAACAACTGCGAGTGGGTAAAGCAGGGGCAGGAGAAGGCGATGAGAATTTGCTCTCAATTGCCTCTAGTTTTTTCGTGAGTGCAGCCATTTTGGCCTTCATTGCAATCGACATATCAAGTTGATGTATGCCTGCCCTAGACTGACCTGATGAAGTAGATGAAGTGGTATGTCTAGTTCTTTCCCACTGAAGTGTTTCTTCAGCAAGATCGTCGAGAAATTGCCAAGCTTCCTCGATCGATTTGGTTAGAAAGTGACTTTGACAAATGGTTTCCAGCAACTGCTTAGTTGCTGGGTTCAGTCTTTCGTATAAAGTTTGGCAAAGTTGCCATTTCTCAATACCGTGGTGAGGGCACTGAACAAGAAGGTCCTTAAATCGTTTGAAACACTTCCAAAAAGGTTCGGAAGGAAGCTGAGAAAATTGGTAAATTTTATTTCGAATTCCCGCGGTCTTGTGGTGTGGGTAAAACTTTTTAAGAAAAGCCTTAAAAAACTCTTCCCAATTTTTTATGGAATGCGTTGCTGTACTATATAGCCACTTTTCAGCTAGGTCACATAAAGTGAAGGGAATCACACGTAGCCTTATAGCATCGTCGGAAAGTTGGGTGGTCTTCATCATGGCGCAAACATTCTGGAATTTGTTAAAGAAGATATAGGCATCTTCAGATTCCAGCCCGTGAAATTTGGGCAACATATTGATGAAGTGGGGTTTAATTTCGAAGTTATCCCCATTAGGCGGCGGAAGTGAAAGGCAAGTGGGAAGTGCGGTGCGGGTGGGATAGAAAAGATCCTGGAGCGCGATTCGTTGGTGCGCTTCAACAGGCGGGTGTTGTGGGTTATTCGCACCCAGTGGAGGTGGAATCAGTCCCGAAATAGGTAAGGGGTTGTTAGGATCGAATCCTGACATCTCTTTAGAAAACGATGAATGTGAAGATGAAGGTAAAGAAGTGGAGGGAATTTCGACTTCGGAGTCGAAATCGTCGTCAGTAGGAACTAACGAGACACGGACTAAACGGGCGCTAGTGTCCCTAGTCTAACCAGACATACACTAAATGAGGTGTAGTGTAGTCAAAAAGTAGAAGGTGAGGGTAAGAAAACGTCAATGGAGAAAATGAGGGTGAAAGTTGGGTGCAATGGATTTCTAGCGACAAAATGGCAAGTTTTTGTAAAAATTTTTGTTTTATGGTTTTTTTTTCTTTCTTTTTAGAGTCTTTGCAAAAGATTTTATACGGACTACGACACACTTTCAAACAGTCACAATATAAGTATGCACAATCAAGCCTAGAGCTAGGGTCTCCAAGTCAACTAGACTTCTCCTAACTGGTCCAAAGGGCAAGTTGTGAGATATCCCTCGAATCGCCTCTTCACCGCCAATTGTGGCCAGGTAAGCACAAGTGATGAAAGGAGGGTTCCGCTCACGAATCACGGTGAGACGGTCCTTTTAAAGTTACCTTTCTCACTTGTCTAGCCTAGGCACCACAAAGTCAGGTTTAGATAAACGACTGAATGCCCACAACCTTCCTCTGTCCTAATGAGCGCGGCAGTCCTTATTGGCTGAGTCTAAATATTTCTTAATTAACTCGAGGGTTGATGCATATGCTTTTTGTGATTTTAGGGTCCTAGGAAGGGTAATGAATTCCCCACCCAATCTGTATTGGTGTTATAGCACCTTAAAAGTCCGTTTTAAAAATGCAAAGCAGTAAATACACAAAATCTAAAACACTTTGCCAAAAAAAATTTCTTTTTATTTGATGCGCAAAGAATCCTGCACAAGATGATTTATTGGAGAGGGAGAAGAAGTTTTTGCGCAAAGAATCCTGCAGGAAAATTTTTCAGTGGAGTTCAGGGGGTTACAGAGAAGACAAGAAATACTCACAGAGGGATTTGAAGTGCTGACGTCAGCAAGGGGCGGGGGATCCGCGGTCAAAAGCAAGAACTTGCAGCGGTTCCACGGTGTACTTGTTGACTCAGATCTCAAAATTTGTTCTGTGCTGTTTTGATTCTCCTCTATCTGTTTGTTGATATGTTCACTGTCTTCATCCAGATCTGAATCTGTCCGTCTTCTTTTTCCTGCACAATTCACACAAAACCCCTTAAAAAATAACAAGATGATTTTATTTTATTTTTCAATTTTTATATTTTTCAATTTTAATTAACCCGAAATTACAAAAAGAAATAACTACCGTTTCCCCGGCAACGGCGTCATTTGATTGGTATGAGATTTTGCTTATGAGTTTTGAATCAAAAATTAAGAATTACCGCAATCAATAACGGTGTCACTTGGTAGCTAACCGGATGAGTACGGGTTGGTCCACAGGAAAATCGTGTTCTTTTCTTATTGTTCTTACGAGTTAAGTCCTATTTGTGGTAGATTTTGATTTTTATTAAAACTGAAATTGAATTTGATTTGGATTAAAACCTTGCTAGGGTTAGGATTAGGTTAGTTTGGAAAGGTAATTCCACTCACCGCTTCTTTTGCCCTAATTAAGAACATAGGTGTTAGGGTAATAATTAACAAAGGGGATTAGCACGATTAGGAAGAAATTCGTTTCTTCCTTTTGGTCCTTGTCTGTCCTTTATTAATTCTTAGCCCTAACCTCTATCTAAATCAACCAAGACCGGTCTATCTAGGGAATCACCGCTATCTCGTAGGATAGGGTGCCGTAGTGAACGGTGGGTGATTGATTTACATAGAGTCCTAATTTAAAATATTAAACGGGCAAGAAAGGAGTGAGAGATTTCCATCTCTCAAACCTACACAATCCTAACCCTAACAAGTGAGGAACCACTCACTCATTAAGGATGTTATGATGAAATTCATTTTTATAATTTTCTTTTTAAGAAACTAATTAATTTGCAAATAAATAAGAAAGGTAAAAAAATTGCAGAGAAATAAAATTGCAATTAAGAAGAACACAAGATAAAATGAAAAACACTTACTTTTATTGACTCCTCTTGACGATTACAATGAAATTAAAAATTTAATCTAGAATTAAAAAGAGGCATGCCCTTAAAGAGGCTGTAGGCTTTCCTATTTATAGATAGGAGAAACCCTAGGGTTTACATCTGATCCACATCTAAAATTACAAGACTACCCTAAGAAAGCCGGGTCAACGCACTGACACCACCGACAAATTGCACCGACACGTGCTCAGCACGGCCGCAGAACCGCGGCCATAAGCCTTGTTTGGCCGCGGATCCACGGCCATATGGTGGGGTCTTGACTTCATTTTCTCAGGGATGCTTCATGTTGCTTTTTCCTTCTGTTTTCTTCACTTGGTTCTTCCGAATCTTTTCCAGATTTCTTCCAGATTTCTAACAGTGCAAAATTTGTGGACTTTTACCGTTTGCTTCACGTTGAAGTCTTGATTCTTGTGCTACCCTTGTACTTTGTGTATTGAACTGTTTTGTTCCTCGAACTGGTAGGCGACATCTTGCAGATTCATCTATTTGTTGGTCGTAGTCTCACATTTGTAGCGTCTTTTCACCATTTTCGCTGTATTGTTCTGAGAACCTGTAACCTGCAACTATTTAGCAGACATAGATCAAAAGCACTTATTTTTTTGAAATATGATTAAGAATGGGGAATATAATAATGCAAAATTCTGATATGAACTGGGGTCCGGGTTTCTAGGGTACACATAGGGATCTAACATCAATCTACTGTATTGTTAGATTAAATTGCTGATCAACGTAATAATAGCAGATTCGACAGAGACTCAAATCTTACAAAAATACGATATTTAACTGAAACTAATTAACACAAAACCTTTCGTAGAGCCTAACAAAGAGTTTAACATCAATACCTCACCATGACTTGGATGAAACCCTAACCATCAAGCTCCAAGACATCACAAGAGGGCTTAAGCAAGCTTAGTGAAGGGTTTAGTGGGGTTTGAAGTTGGTTTAGACTTAGGGTTAGGGAGGAAAATATTTTCAAGAGATGTTTTTAGTGAAGAAGAAGAAGAAATGAGAGAGAATGAGGGTTGAGGGAATAAAATGAGAGAGTGAGAGGGTGAGGGTGAGAGATGAGAGTTGAGCCATGTTCTCTCTCTCTCTCTCTCTTCCTTAAATGCCTCTCATGCTTGTCCCATGCCTCATCATGCTTCCAAAAGTCAATTCTTTTCCTTTTTCTTTTATTTTTAAAATAAAACCCTTTTGATAATTAAAATAGATATAAGTAAACATAACATGACATAATGTGGTTAAGGTGCCATGGCTAACAAAGCATGGTTAACACTTACTTAACCCTAGATTAACATGCACATGTGTGTGCAAGCACAAAAATAATTAATTAATTATAATAAAATATGTGAAAACAATTTTTGGTTAAATTTTATTAAAAACCCGCATTATATCGCTTAATTAACTCTAATCGCATTCTAAGGTGTTACAGTAGCCCCGCTAACACCGTTCTAGACACCTACTTAGTTTATAGCATTGATTGTAAAGTGAAAAAACTCCCGAGGAGTAACAAACACATGGTGGGATCGGGATCCAACTATCATTGTGTGACAGTTTTGAAGGAATCCTTCCAAAATCATCACACTCCAGATGGTATGCAAAACTAGCAAGTTTCCTTTTCTTTTGAAACTCCCGATGTGGATTTTTGTCCCAAGCGCTAATGACCTTGACGAAGGCCAACATATCATAAGACGCAACTCAAGTTCTACCCGTCATAGTCCAAGTTAATTTGAACCCATTCATACAAACCCTTGACGAAGGCCAAAATAGTTGTACGCCTTTCCCAAATTAACGCATCTATCTATGCTACAGATGAATACCCAGCAGCTACCATTCGCTATGCCTTGGCGAAGGTCAAAATACATAGCTTGAATACTACTGAATACTCATCTGAAATGACGGAGAGCTACGTCTGGTTTTGCCGAATCCATGAACGTAATGAACTTGATATAGTCGAAGGAACCATGATAGTTTTTAAAAGGGGTGGTTTAGGCTCCGTATTTAAAAGTTGTTTTTCATGAAAACCGAGTGGTTTTGAAATTGTTCCAACTATTTAACTTTGGTTTGATTTCTTTGCCTTAATCAATAATAATGTTGTCCCATCATTTAACCCTATTAATGTAGAAAGAAACGAAAATAGAACGTATGCTTATGCCATCCGAATTAGCCTCGGGGCCCCGTCATGCACCGTTAGGTTACATAACTAACGGCAGAGCGGGGCTGGACTAGCGCGGGTGCAAAATATAAGTAATGTTTATTATATATAATATATATATGGCCATTCGTCTCACGCAATAATAGGCATTCCAGATCATAGATCACAACAGCACAGATGAATATATTGGATATACTAGGATTTCCGTGTTTCGTTTTAGCCTAGAACGAAAAACGGATTCCACGGTCGTGATGACCCTAGACCCCTATGGGTCCGGTAAACTACCCGCCAAATTCCTGAAGTGAAGCAAGCTCCCTCAATGAAATGAGTAGGCCACTCGGCACTTTAAGAACCCGGTAGTTTGTGTTAGTGGATGTTGCACACTCTCACAACACTTGTGAGTAGGCGGAAGCGATAAAAAAAAATTTCTTGCATGAACACCCACATAAACCAAGATCTTGTGCTTAAACCTTAACTAGCAAAAACTATCTAGAGATCTAATCTACTAAGATAGTGTTATAGCTAATGAACCGGTCCTTCGGGTCTTCTTTTGAATGTGACTCCTAGGCTCCTTGTGGTCGCAAAGAGCTCGGTCTCCGGCCACCTCAAGATCCAAGACGATCCACCCGAGAGCTATCGAACAAGTTATAAACTCTTCTCAAGAGTTTAACTAAGAGATCAAGATTGCTAGAAGTGATCACTTAGATGATGTAGAGATTAAGTATTGGATTATAATTTTGCTCTAAGATTTTGATTCACAACTCATGTGAAGGTTAAAGAAAAGTGGAGGAAGAAGGAGAGAATGAGGAGAGAGAATGTCAAAGCGATGAATGAAAAAATCAAGCATTGAAAAATGATATGGCTCAAATGAAAATAATTGAAGCATGCATTAAAAAAATGCACCATACTTCAATAGTAACTCCAAATGAATAAAAAAATGAAAGAAGCCATTCCTTCATCCATGCTTAGACTTTTTCAAATTCACCTCATTTATTTCTTTTCACAAAATAAATATCCATTTTTGAGGTGTCTCCTTCTAGAAGGAATTCTTGTAACAATTACAAGAATACCCCTCCACCGTATACCATATAAGTATACCCGTATCCGAATTCTAAAAAATACGAATACAAATAATCTAATAATATAATACCGGCATCCGGCTTAAACTAAAGCCTACCAATATTATCCTTCCGATCATTATTCCTGTAACAATTACACGAATATGATAGAAACCCTGCCGTAACAACTTACGGCCTCTACATCTTTTGCCTGAACCAGGGAACCCTCTGTATGGGACTCTAAAGACTCGACAGTACGCTGGCAGTGGGTTTAACCACAAGCACGTCAGCGGCACTAGATGTCCGTAACGGATACCCAGGTACATTACAAAAAGGTGGCCGACGAGCGAACTCATCACAACCCTAACGAGCCTGTAAGCAACACTTACCGTACAGTCCGGTCTTTTCGTCTGATACATCGCATATGAAGTCTAGGGGTGGTAAATATCAGACCTCAGTAACTTTATAAGTCATGCTGATTTGCGGCCCATAACGGTTCGAGAAACTACTGATAACTCTTATCAGTAAATCTCGAGAAACCTGTCCAGGGATTTTCTGTTATGGCCGTCAAGCATAGCGCGACGTCAACTCCCTATACCGGGAGAGACGAAACCCCTACTATCGCTCACTGCCTCCACGTGGTTCGGGACTGTACCCAAAATCCACCTGTTTACACGACTCAGTAGAGCCGTGGTAGGGAGGAAATCAAAGCACAGAAGGAATCACACAAGACACTATGACGATCTCGGGTCTACAGACTAATCTGTACAAGTGTCACCAGAGAACTGCTATCTGACAATAGGTATATATACCATCTAGGAGTTCACGGCAAGTCCTGTTCAGTGTATCCATTCTCCAATGAGCACCCGTGTACAATCTTTGATGTCAAACACCAATGGTTGTGGGATCAACCATCGCCCCCAGGGTCATGAAACGTACACACTAGTCTACTCTGGTAATATCAATGCCCTGTCTCGATATACCCTCGACTAGGAACTATTAAAGGACATACTTATAGACTGCCCAGGCCCCACTAGTATGATCTACATCAAAATCTCGGTAGTCAAGCATAATCCTAAGGGCTTTATCAACATGTATATAAAGATATGAAATACAACACATTACACGTTAAGATGAAGATAAACCAGATAGCATACTATCATTTCGAGCAAAGATTGTTTCTGTACATATACATGCCTAGTATCCTATACAATACAGGCCTCTAGGGCATACATATCTAACAATCTCCCACTTGCACTAAGGCCTGTAGTTGGTGCAATAAGTACCCACTGTCTACACTAGAACCAGATTCCGGCGTACCGTATGCCCAACTGCTCGAACAGTTTCTCAAACTGGAATTGAGGGATGGCCTTGGTGAATGGATCTGCTGTGTTGTCTTTCGTGTCCACTCTCCGTACCTCAATGTCCTGGCGATCCACTATCTTCCTGATGAGGTGATACCGCCTCAAGATATGTCTGGATTTCTGATGGGACCTTGGTTCCTTTTCCAAATCCATGGCTCCATTGTTATCGCAATACAGAGGTATTGGATTAGCAATGGATGGAACCACCTGAAGTTCAAAAATGAACTTCCTCATCCAGACTGCCTCTTTTGCGGCATCATTAGCAGCAATATACTCAGCTTCCATTGTGGAGTCAGCGACGGTATATTGCTTGGAACTCTTCCAACATACCGTCCTTCCATTTATGGTAAATACAAACCCTGAGATGGACTTACTATCATCCTTGTCTCTCTGGAAGCTGGAGTCGGTAAAGCCCTCCATTTGGAGATCTCCGTTACTGTAATACCCGGTTCCTTTTATACGCCTATGTCCGTACTTTTTATAAATTACCACTTACAGGTTGTTAGTTTATTTTTAATATTATTTTAGTTAATTTAAAAACCCTTAATATTTCCACATCCTTATTCATTTCCAACCCCTTTTTATTTTCCCATTTCATTTTCTCTAAATCCTCTGGCCAGGCCCATGATTTCATTTTCATTTTTTGTTTAACCCCTTTAAACTTTTTATCAGCCCATCTCCACCAGCCACTCCATTCATACTTTTCCCAAATTTCTTTTATTCATTTATTTTTCAGCCCTTTACTCAGCCCAAATCCTTTAATTAAAGCCGGCCCATTCCGTTACTAAGCTATTAACAATTATTTTGAATAAATTCCTTCATATATTTTAGCCCGGCCCGTTTCAATAAATTCTTTTATTTTTCCTCGGCCCAGAAGCCCGCTCCTGTTTATCTCCCTCACCACAACGGCTCTTTCCCTCCCCTTTCGCGCGCGTTTCCTTCGCGACCACGTCGCGCGTTTCTCGCCTCCGCCTCCGCCGACGTTCGCGTGCACGTTACACCCCACGATGTGCGTCCTCTCTCCTCTACCCACTACTCCCCTCCCTCGCTCGCTCTCACTCCCTCCTCAAAACTCCCTGCAACCATTTTTTCCCTCGTCGACGACGACGACGACGACACCTCCACCGAGCTCAATCCCCTCGCCCAACCTCGTCTCTTCACCACCTTCCCTCCCTCTCCTCTGCCCTCAATACCCCTGCACCAACCCAGTTTTTCCCCGAGCTTCCCACTCGACTCATCGAGTCGAGCCCCTGCCGAGCACCATCACCGCCGGCGCCCCGTCTTCCCGTCGCAACCACCTCTCATACTCCCCTTCCTCCTCCAGTCCCCTCAACCGCCATTTCTCTCTCTCGCGCGCGTTTTTCTCTCTCTCCCTAACTCCCTCTGCCTCTCTCTCCCTCTCACTCTGCCTCTCTCTCTCTCCCTGAGTTCCCTCTCTCTGTGCCTCTCTCTCTCTCCCCTCCAATCCCTTCTCTCTCCCTCTGCCTAACACTCTCTCTCCCTCCCAATCTCTCCCTCCAACTCTCTCTTCCTCTGTGCTCTCTCTCGTCTCTCGTCTCTCATCTCTGAGATCTCTCTCCTGCAAACCCCCTGTTCTCTCTCTCTCTCTGAAAATCTGTCACCTCTCACTCTCATCTATTCAAATCCTTTCTCTCTCGCTAACGCTCTCTCTCGATATATATTCCTCTGCAAATCCCTCACCAGCGATACCCCAGCGCCACCTTCGATCATCATCGTCATCATCACCCCTCGTCGAGCCCATTTGAGTGCAAGGCCCAAGCTCCACAGTCAAGCACCGACCACCAAACTGTGAGCCACTGCTGCCATCATCGAAGCGCCACCGACTGTCAACGATCCCGGCACGCCCAAGAGATCCAAAGAGCACCTCCCCGCTTCCAACATTCACGAGTCGTCCCCGGATAAATCCGACGACGAACCTGAAACTCGAGCCTAAGTCGTGCAAGCCAATTCACGCCGTTCGTCGCGCGTTCGTGACGCCGCTGATACCGTGCGACACCGAGGAGTTCCCAGGCAAGTTTTTACTTGCTTTCATGCTATTCTCTATATGTTACAAGTCAATATCGTAGAGATATCACATGTTTGCTTTATGTAAATATTATAACAAAACTGTTCGATGCTCGTTCTCATAGAAAATTATTATTAAATATGACGGAACTGGACTAATTACTTTGGCCCTGGCTATGATGGATAATGTGTGAAAGTTTCACTGGAAAATATGATTGTTAATAATCAAAACGACTACCCCCAAATTTGATCGTAAAACTGAAATTCTGTTGCACCTGAAAATAGTTAAATTCATCATAAATCATATACATATTAGAATGGTGCGTTCGAGGGCTTAAATTGAAGCTAACTCGACGAACTTTAACCCTATGCTAGTTTCCATACATTCCTGTACCTAAATCATGATGATAATTGTATCGGAGTACGACTCTGGACTGCAGTCCAGAGCGACTCACATTGTGCTTGCTGTCCCGTAATGGATACCATAGGATTTCCTTAACTCGTAGGTTGCGGGACTCCACTGCTTATTGTAGATAACTCTGTTAGCTAGACAACACAATTAATTTCATCCTGTTTCGTTATCATTTTCTATTTAATCTGTAATTTAGAAGATCGGGACACATAACAGTCCCAGCAGATTCAGAATTGACTTGTTGATATTAAACAGATTATAACTCCTAACATACAGACGCGATTGAAGATCCGTTTGTTGCGTTGAAAACTTTACTGAAAACCCTAGAATTCATCCAACTGTAGCGTCGCTAAATTATGATCCCAACTGGGGTTAAAATGCGTTGCGAAATGGATTTCTGATTCTGAAACTGGATTTCCAGCCGCGTGCGCTTAAAATGAAACAGTTATAACTAATGATCCTGAAACCCGTTTGACCTGAAACAAAATTCTAAGGATAGATAACTGAACATATTAAATACTATCTGTTTATCATTTCGCTAAATTATATACATATGTTTCATGATAAATCGTGCAAGTGATAGACTGCTGTTTTTATGATACCTTAGTTGTGCTTCTTATACTGTTCATGCATCAGATCATACCTATATCATTGTAGTGATAACCTAGTGACATCGTGCATTTACCCAGTGTTAGATTTTTAGTGTTGATTGTGGCAAGTACGTCAGTGTTCGTGTATTCGTGATTAAGTGAAAGTGATACGTACTTGTGCACAATCAGTGTCCCTTTTATTCTATTGCATTGTCGACGTCTGTGGGATGCGTGTACGTGTGACTATAAGTGGTATGGGACACTTATGGAAGCGCTTGCACGGATGTCATAGATAAGGCATCCGACACTGCCATTTGTCTTAGGTATTAGTCGGGACGTGCTTGATGGAGGTCCCGCCTCCAGTTCTCGCGCAGACTTGTCACGGATCGATTAGTATTTAGGGTGATGGTTAGCGTTTGATGTAGACCACGGGGTGTGGGGTAGTTCAAGTGTGAATTCAACAGAATCTCGGGAGTCCCATGCCGGCTTATATATTTAGGGAGTTATATGGAGATTTACAGGGTATGTGCTATATCACCGTGATACACTCGTTACATGTTGGGCCCGTGGTCCCTTGCCCTTGGGTTCTACCCTTGGGTGGAGGACACTCGCGAGTGGTTGACTCTCACACTTGGACTGACGATAGGCTTATTGACCTGTGCAGTGAGACTTAGGGACTGATAGGGTTACTGTCATTTACATTCCTTATATACTGTGTTGACATACAGGACATATCGTTATACTGCTTTACTGCTCCGCTGCATTTATCTCTGCTCATTTATATTCATGCTGTTATTGATTTACTGTTATTCATATCCTTCACCACTGTTAGAACTGTTACTTGATTATATACATTATATTGCTATTGTGTCGCTCTGACGACCTGAGTATGCATGCTCAGTGTGAGGAGAAGATTTAGCCTGGATCAGAACTAGACGTGCATCACAGATTTCTTGACTTGCCGTTCCGAGTACATTTGTTTGTTCCACTTCAGGTCAGTCTTTATATTATTTCCTTCAGTTACTGCATTTCTCATTACCTGTGCAATATATACTGTTTACCATGAGAAACTAGAAGCCGAAGTGTGACTACGGCAGGACTTTTCCTTGACCGTAGGAGCATGGCTGGCCTTGTTTACCCCTCGTATTCCGTATTTTGGGAAGCGGGGCGTGACATGGTTTAGTTGGTATCAGAGCCCAGGTTTTGCATCGATTGGGATTGCAGTTTTCCGTGTACAGTTTGGCAATCTAAGACATCCTTCGGTCTAGGTTGTAAACTGTCATTCTTGATTCATATTCACATCGTGCGTTCAGATATCCATTCACTATGGTTTCGGGTGACTTGACAAGGGTACGTAGTGACAATTGCACTACTGTACTTTGTTCAAGTGACTTAAAGTGATGCAGTTGATTCCCCACTTGTGATGATATTCATCATCTCTGATATTCTTGAATCCATGTCCTATCCATATCATATTTTGATTCATTTAGCGTGTGACTCATATCATTCTCGAAATTGTTGTTTCAGGATCATGTCTTCCAACGACTTTTCATCTTTATCCGCTCCCCAGAATCAAAATGTTGAGATCCTTAGTGTACTACAAGGTTTAAAGGAAGCCCAGGAGCGAACGAACGACCTATTAACTGAAGGGCTGAGAAGACAGGTGAGTCAGACCCCAGCGGGAGCCTCCTATCATAAAGGGATTCCTATTGGACGAGGAAGGGAGAAGAAGATGAAGCGTCAACAGAAGCATCAGAAGAACCCTTGCTGTGGATATTGTAAGAGGCCAGAACACCTTCAGAGGGATTGTCGCCGTGCTCAAGGGAAATTTCTGATATGCGGTTCCAACAAACACCTCATCAACGGCTGCCCAGAAAGGAAAGAACTGCAAGAAAGAAACTCGTCCACACTCCCCACTTCTGCCGAGTGAGAATTGCCGCGTAGTTCGGACTTCGAAGATAAGGCGGATCAAACGCAGGATTCAACTCACGCGACGAGAATGCAATGTTATAGTAGCCGAAGAATGATTTTTCATGTTATCTACTTTCAGTAATAATATTGTCGTCTTTTTGAATGTTTCCTTCCGTTTGAATCTTGTATCTGTCGAACTTTTAGTTGGATGAAATAAAATTTGAATCATAATATATGTATCATTCTCATGCTTTCTCTATATCAAATTCTATTCATTATCACAGTATTTTAACTCTGAGCTTTCAATTCCTTTCACTGCATATCTTTCCATACTTTGTACACTTGGCCATTTTCCTTATTCATTCCATTGTTTAATCATGACTTTTCTTTTCGGGCCATGGCACACCCTGGAGCAGCGCCGCATCTAGATAAGGATGCACAGTCATGCGTGTCCTTAGACCACACGATGACGAGTTCTGACGATGAGATCAACGGTCCCCAAGTCAACTTCGAAAACAATGATTCAGAGGACGAGGGAGCAGCCGCCCCAGAGTTTGACATGATAGCTGATTCCGACGAAGAAGAAGAAGATCCTGAAGAGAACCCTATAGAAGAAGACCCGATAGAGAAAGACCCCGAGGAAGAACCGATAGGAGGAAATCCAGCGGAAGAAAACCCAGAAGAAGAAAAACCACATGGGATCGGACCTCGATGAAGAAGCTCTATTCGAGGATGGAGGACCAGAAGATCAAGACCTGCCGTGGAAGAACTTCCTTTAGCGATACCTGCGAGGCGATATGGGAATGGACGCCCCTACCCGAGTGCGTGAGCCTACCGCAACCTGCTGAATCTCCACAACCGCGACTGATGGGATTTCTTTTGATGTTATCTTTCTGGCCAAACAAAATGTGTATAGTTTAGGGCCACTTATCGTCTTTGGGAATGTCCTGTTTCAGATTTCCTTGAATTAAATAAATCTCCTGTATTCGTAAACCTTTTGATTATTGGTTCGTTTGATACTAGTTTATTGCCCCTATCCATTTATCGTTCTGCTGAGATCTCTGACTGTCCACCCCTACTTGCTGTAAAGATTTTTCACCCTCGTTCCAATTGGAAAGTATCGCACTCTGAGCCTTGGAATGAGCCACCTTTCATCTTTTGTCTGTACCCTGTAGGAGATCCTTCTGGGAGGAGATTAGTTCTTGTGAAACTTCCGAATTCTTTAACTTTTCAAAATTTGGTTCGTGTGTTGTACCAACTGTTGTTTCCCCCACACTTTCATTTTTGTATTCTTTTGTTGCTCATCCTTACTTCCTGTGCTGACCCGATCCCAATCTTCTCGATCTTCAGCCTAAAACCGACACACTTCAACCTTCTGATTGAGCCACACCTTCTTGTAATCACTACCCTAGCTAGCCTTATTCATATTGGTGATTTCTCTTGTACCCCAAATATATTTAGGGTCATTATTATTCAAAATTTAGTTTTTCACTATTTTAAATTTATCAAAAAGCGCGTGTTATTGATTATTCTGTTTTATGTATTTTGAGTACGCTAATAGTATTTTTCATTTTTCAGTAGCGCAACCTTACACCGCGCATATTTCTGTTCCATGTTTCTTATTTTCACTATATAAGTTTCCTAAATTATTTTAAACCTATTCTATCGATACGTTTTCCTAAAATGTTTTAATCTACTGACTAGTTTTCACTGCATTATCGTCGTTACATTAATTTTGAGTTTTGTGCCTACGATTACTATCATATATAGTTGAACCTTACACTTAATTCTCTGTTTGCTATTTTGATATACTTAGATGTGCACACATTTGGGCTTCGATCTTATTGAACACGTCTTGAATATTTCCGTTCGCTATTGTTACCTATATTCTCGTGTACTTATAGCTCGACCATACAGTTGTTCCTGCCGTATACTTAATTAAATCTTTTCTGTGTATGTTGTTCTTGTATATATATATATCTTCACAAATTTCAACCGCCCGTTTTAAGTAAACCATTATGGTAGCTTTCGTTTTTGATTTTACAACTTATCATTAGTTTTAAATTTCGAGGACGAAATTTTTGTAAGGGTGGTATGATGTAATACCCGGTTCCTTTTATACGCCTATGTCCGTACTTTTTATAAATTACCACTTACAGGTTGTTAGTTTATTTTTAATATTATTTTAGTTAATTTAAAAACCCTTAATATTTCCACATCCTTATTCATTTCCAACCCCTTTTTATTTTCCCATTTCATTTTCTCTAAATCCTCTGGCCAGGCCCATGATTTCATTTTCATTTTTTGTTTAACCCCTTTAAACTTTTTATCAGCCCATCTCCACCAGCCACTCCATTCATACTTTTCCCAAATTTCTTTTATTCATTTATTTTTCAGCCCTTTACTCAGCCCAAATCCTTTAATTAAAGCCGGCCCATTCCGTTACTAAGCTATTAACAATTATTTTGAATAAATTCCTTCATATATTTTAGCCCGGCCCGTTTCAATAAATTCTTTTATTTTTCCTCGGCCCAGAAGCCCGCTCCTGTTTATCTCCCTCACCACAACGGCTCTTTCCCTCCCCTTTCGCGCGCGTTTCCTTCGCGACCACGTCGCGCGTTTCTCGCCTCCGCCTCCGCCGACGTTCGCGTGCACGTTACACCCCACGATGTGCGTCCTCTCTCCTCTACCCACTACTCCCCTCCCTCGCTCGCTCTCACTCCCTCCTCAAAACTCCCTGCAACCATTTTTTCCCTCGTCGACGACGACGACGACGACACCTCCACCGAGCTCAATCCCCTCGCCCAACCTCGTCTCTTCACCACCTTCCCTCCCTCTCCTCTGCCCTCAATACCCCTGCACCAACCCAGTTTTTCCCCGAGCTTCCCACTCGACTCATCGAGTCGAGCCCCTGCCGAGCACCATCACCGCCGGCGCCCCGTCTTCCCGTCGCAACCACCTCTCATACTCCCCTTCCTCCTCCAGTCCCCTCAACCGCCATTTCTCTCTCTCGCGCGCGTTTTTCTCTCTCTCCCTAACTCCCTCTGCCTCTCTCTCCCTCTCACTCTGCCTCTCTCTCTCTCCCTGAGTTCCCTCTCTCTGTGCCTCTCTCTCTCTCCCCTCCAATCCCTTCTCTCTCCCTCTGCCTAACACTCTCTCTCCCTCCCAATCTCTCCCTCCAACTCTCTCTTCCTCTGTGCTCTCTCTCGTCTCTCGTCTCTCATCTCTGAGATCTCTCTCCTGCAAACCCCCTGTTCTCTCTCTCTCTCTGAAAATCTGTCACCTCTCACTCTCATCTATTCAAATCCTTTCTCTCTCGCTAACGCTCTCTCTCGATATATATTCCTCTGCAAATCCCTCACCAGCGATACCCCAGCGCCACCTTCGATCATCATCGTCATCATCACCCCTCGTCGAGCCCATTTGAGTGTAAGGCCCAAGCTCCACAGTCAAGCACCGACCACCAAACTGTGAGCCACTGCTGCCATCATCGAAGCGCCACCGACTGTCAACGATCCCGGCACGCCCAAGAGATCCAAAGAGCACCTCCCCGCTTCCAACATTCACGAGTCGTCCCCGGATAAATCCGACGACGAAGCTGAAACTCGAGCCTAAGTCGTGCAAGCCAATTCACGCCGTTCGTCGCGCGTTCGTGACGCCGCTGATACCGTGCGACACCGAGGAGTTCCCAGGCAAGTTTTTACTTGCTTTCATGCTATTCTCTATATGTTACAAGTCAATATCGTAGAGATATCACATGTTTGCTTTATGTAAATATTATAACAAAAATGTTCGATGCTCGTTCTCATAGAAAATTATTATTAAATATGACGGAACTGGACTAATTACTTTGGCCCTGGCTATGATGGATAATGTGTGAAAGTTTCACTGGAAAATATGATTGTTAATAATCAAAACGACTACCCCCAAATTTGATCGTAAAACTGAAATTCTGTTGCACCTGAAAATAGTTAAATTCATCATAAATCATATACATATTAGAATGGTGCGTTCGAGGGCTTAAATTGAAGCTAACTCGACGAACTTTAACCCTATGCTAGTTTCCATACATTCCTGTACCTAAATCATGATGATAATTGTATCGGAGTACGACTCTGGACTGCAGTCCAGAGCGACTCACATTGTGCTTGCTGTCCCGTAATGGATACCATAGGATTTCCTTAACTCGTAGGTTGCGGGACTCCACTGCTTATTGTAGATAACTCTGTTAGCTAGACAACACAATTAATTTCATCCTGTTTCGTTATCATTTTCTATTTAATCTGTAATTTAGAAGATCGGGACACATAACAGTCCCAGCAGATTCAGAATTGACTTGTTGATATTAAACAGATTATAACTCCTAACATACAGACGCGATTGAAGATCCGTTTGTTGCGTTGAAAACTTTACTGAAAACCCTAGAATTCATCCAACTGTAGCGTCGCTAAATTATGATCCCAACTGGGGTTAAAATGCGTTGCGAAATGGATTTCTGATTCTGAAACTGGATTTCCAGCCGCGTGCGCTTAAAATGAAACAGTTATAACTAATGATCCTGAAACCCGTTTGACCTGAAACAAAATTCTAAGGATAGATAACTGAACATATTAAATACTATCTGTTTATCATTTCGCTAAATTATATACATATGTTTCATGATAAATCGTGCAAGTGATAGACTGCTGTTTTTATGATACCTTAGTTGTGCTTCTTATACTGTTCATGCATCAGATCATACCTATATCATTGTAGTGATAACCTAGTGACATCGTGCATTTACCCAGTGTTAGATTTTTAGTGTTGATTGTGGCAAGTACGTCAGTGTTCGTGTATTCGTGATTAAGTGAAAGTGATACGTACTTGTGCACAATCAGTGTCCCTTTTATTCTATTGCATTGTCGACGTCTGTGGGATGCGTGTACGTGTGACTATAAGTGGTATGGGACACTTATGGAAGCGCTTGCACGGATGTCATAGATAAGGCATCCGACACTGCCATTTGTCTTAGGTATTAGTCGGGACGTGCTTGATGGAGGTCCCGCCTCCAGTTCTCGCGCAGACTTGTCACGGATCGATTAGTATTTAGGGTGATGGTTAGCGTTTGATGTAGACCACGGGGTGTGGGGTAGTTCAAGTGTGAATTCAACAGAATCTCGGGAGTCCCATGCCGGCTTATATATTTAGGGAGTTATATGGAGATTTACAGGGTATGTGCTATATCACCGTGATACACTCGTTACATGTTGGGCCCGTGGTCCCTTGCCCTTGGGTTCTACCCTTGGGTGGAGGACACTCGCGAGTGGTTGACTCTCACACTTGGACTGACGATAGGCTTATTGACCTGTGCAGTGAGACTTAGGGACTGATAGGGTTACTGTCATTTACATTCCTTATATACTGTGTTGACATACAGGACATATCGTTATACTGCTTTACTGCTCCGCTGCATTTATCTCTGCTCATTTATATTCATGCTGTTATTGATTTACTGTTATTCATATCCTTCACCACTGTTAGAACTGTTACTTGATTATATACATTATATTGCTATTGTGTCGCTCTGACGACCTGAGTATGCATGCTCAGTGTGAGGAGAAGATTTAGCCTGGATCAGAACTAGACGTGCATCACAGATTTCTTGACTTGCCGTTCCGAGTACATTTGTTTGTTCCACTTCAGGTCAGTCTTTATATTATTTCCTTCAGTTACTGCATTTCTCATTACCTGTGCAATATATACTGTTTACCATGAGAAACTAGAAGCCGAAGTGTGACTACGGCAGGACTTTTCCTTGACCGTAGGAGCATGGCTGGCCTTGTTTACCCCTCGTATTCCGTATTTTGGGAAGCGGGGCGTGACAGTTACCATACACCAAGAACATTTCTTTAGTTCTTCTCAAGTACTTCAGAATGTTCTTCACAACAGTCCAGTGTTTCTCCCCTGGATTAGATTGATACCTGCATATTGCACTCAGTGCATAAGCTACATCTGGGAGAGTACACAACATCGCATACATTATAGATCCTACCGCCAAAGCGTAGGGTATAATGCTCATGCGAGCCCTCTCCTCATCAGTCTTTGGAGACATCTCTTTGGAGAGGGTGATCCTGTGACAAGCGGGTAAATTACCTCGCTTGGAATCTTCCATACTAAACCTCTTTAGTATGGTGTCAATGTATCTCGATTGGGACAATCCTAATAATTTCTTAGATCTATCTTTATAGATCATAATCTCTAGAATGTACGAGGCATCACCCAGGTCTTTCATGGAGAACCTCTGCGATAAGAATAGTTTGACCGATTGTAGCATAGGAACATCATTTCCTATCAAGAGAATGCCGTCCACGTACAATACGAGGAATGTAACAGTACTCTATATAATCCTTTTATAAATACATGGTTCATCTAAATTTTTGATAAAACCAAATTCTTTGATTGTATCATCAAAGCAGATGTTCCAACTCCGTGATGCCTGGTTTAATCTATAGATGGATTTAAGCAACCTGCATACTTTTCCGCTGCTCCCACTATTAATGAAGCCTTCTGGCTGATCCATAAAAACGCATTCTTCTAAATCACCATTTAGAAATGCCGTTTTAATATCCATCTTCCAGATCTCATAATCATACTGAGTAGCTATAGCAAGCAGGATCCGAATGGATTTGAGCATTACGACTGGTGAAAAGGTTTCACCATAGTCCAAGCCTTGTCTTTGACGAAATCCTTTTGCTACCAATCTAGCTTTATAGGTCTCCACCTGACCATCCACACCGATCTTTCTCTTAATGATCCATTTGCACCCTATGGGTTTCACTCCAGAAGGTGCAACCTCCAAAGTCCATACTTTGTTGGTGCGCATGGATTCCATTTCGGATCTCATGGCATCCAGCCACTTCACTGAGTCACCACTCGTGATAGCTTGCTGAAAACTAGTAGGATCATCATCATCCATGATGCAATCTTCTCTATCACCATCAATTAGAAAACCATAGTATCTATCAGGTTGGCGAGAAGTCCTACTAGATATATGGAGTGGCTGAGGTTCGTCAGGTTCTATTGAAACCTCAGGTTCAACCAAATTATCAGTAATTGTTTGTGTATCTGGAATTTCTTCCAGTTCTACCGCATTGCCAACAGTTTCATTTGTAAAAAATTCATTTTCTAAAAATGTGGCATACTGAGAAACAAACACCCTTTGTTCCTCCTTGTGGTAGAAAAGATATCCATACAAGTGTTTTGGATATCCCACAAATTTAGACAAAACCGATCGTTTCTCGAGTTTGTCCGGATTCTGCTTTTTCACAAAAACTGGACAACCCCATATTCTTACTCTTTTAAGAGATGGTCTCTTCCTATACCATATCTCATATGGAGTGGTAGACACGGGTTTGGTTGGAACCCTATTCAATAGATAAATCGCAGTCTCCAATGCGTGCCCCCAGAATGATATTGGTAACTCAGCATCACTCATCATAGATCGTACCATATCTAATAGGGTACGATTTCACCATTCCGACACACCGTTGTGCTGTGGTGTGTACGGAGGAGTGAGCTGACAGAGAATCCCATTCTCTTTTAGGAAATCTAGAAACTCTGAGCTTAGATACTCACCTCCTCGATCCGATCGAAGTTTCTTGATACTCAAGCCTGTTTGTTTTTCTACTTCAGATTTATACTCCTTGAATTTTTCGAAGGTTTCGGACTTATGTTTCAACAAGAACACGTTCCCAAATCTCGAGAAATCATTAGTGAAAGTTATGAAGTACAAAAAACCACCTCTCGCATGTATAGACATTGGTCCACATACATCACTACGTATGAGGCCTAAGAGTTCAGTAGCTCTTTCTCCGTGTCCAGGAAACGGAGTTTTGGTCATTTTACCTTTTATACAAGACTGGCAAGTCGCATAAGATTTATATTCAAACAGGTTTAAATATCTATCTTTATGTAGCTTGGTTAGTCTTGTCTCGTTAATATGACCAAGTCTACAATGCCAAATGAAAACTTCATTTATGTCTGAAACCTTTCTTTTGTTTGTGTGTTGTATATTGAAAACTGTGTGCTGGTTTAGGACGTATATCCTGTTATTTAATGTACCAGACCCAATCAACTCTTGATTAAGGTTAATGTTCATAACATTAGATTGTAATACAAAATTATATCCAGCATTGTCCAACAACGATGCGGATATAATATTACATAACATCGAAGGTACAAAATAACATGGGTTCAAAACCAATATACAACCGGACGGCAAACCAAGGTGATACTCTCCCACTGCTGTAGCATATACTGAGGTACCATTCCCAACCCGGAGAGTTTGATCACCTTTCTTCAAAAACCGGCTATTTCTCAGCCCCTGCACACAATTGCAGATGTGAGATCCTGACCCGGTATCTAAAACCCAGGAAGCAGAGTTAATTGAAAAACAGTTCTCTCTTACAAACACACCTGAAGTGGAAGCATCACCATGCTTCTTCTTCTTGAGGCTGGCCAGGTATCCAACGCATTTTCTCTTCCTGTGCCCAGTCTGGTGGCAGTGGAAGCATTCCCTTCGTCCTATCGCAGTAGCCCCAATCTTGTCCTTTTTCGGTGCCTTTTTCACTCCGCCTCTCTGCTTGATGGGATTCTTCTTCTTCTTTCCCTTGGCCTTGGCTTTCGGGACGGAGGAGGAAGATGGCCCATCAATTAGAGCAGGAGTTTTCGCTACCTTTAGCGTGCTCTATACACTCCTCAACATATTGAGGAGTTCAGGTAAGGACTTCTCCATGTTGTGCATGTTGAAGTTTACAATGAACTGAGCAAAGGCAGGGGGAAGGGACTGTAGAACAATATCAACATACTGTTCGTTCTATATGGTCCAGCCCATGTTCACTAATTCTTCGATAAGTCCAATCATCTTCAATACATGGTCACTTACAGACGTGCCAGCAGCCATACGCATCTGAAACAACTTTCGAGATGCCCCGTATCGGAGAGTACGAGATTTCTCTGCATACAATTCCTTTGTATGGAGAAAGATGGATTGTACATCCAACTTCACATGCTGCTTCTGATGTTCATTGTTCATAAAAGCAAGCGCGAGGCACTTGGCTGTTGCACAGTCTATATCCTATGCCTTGCGGATTTCTTTATCCGCAACTGAAGAATCAGGGCCTGGGCTAGGTGGGCCTGGAGTAGTCAGGACGTATCCGACCTTATCATAGGTAAGGGCAATATTTACGTTCCTTAGCCAATCTTTGTAATTCGGTCCCGTGAGTTTATTCTTGTCTAATAAAAGCTTAAGTCTCGTCATAGGTATCTGCCATTAGGAGAGAGAAAAGAAGACACTCAGCGAATGCTCTTGCATAAATAGATTGGTTATTAATCTTATCTAATTGATGTCTCCCACTACTTTTTATCAAATTTTCCTTCAAACCTTAAAAAGAAAATTAGCCAGGATTAATTGCAATCTACAAGGTCGCTAACCGGTCGGCCAGGCCAGTGTTGATACTCCGAGAGAGGTTCCCCGTGCTTTCGCACAGACCTAATTAAAATAAACCTCGTTTTCCTAGAGGCGTAACCCCGTTGACACATTTTCTAGACACCTACTGGATTAGCTAATTGTAAAGTGCAAAACTCTCCCGGGAGTAACTTTTACTCACAGTGGGATCGGAATCCACTATCAAATAGAAGGTATGCAATCTCATTGCAAATTTCAACTCTTGAAATTCCCTATATGATTTTTACCCCTAGTGTCTTATGACCTTAACTATAGTCAACAAATCATAAGCACCAGTCAAGTTCTACCCGCCATTTCGTGATTGATTTAGACCCACCCGCATGACCCTTAACTATGGTCAACAATGTCATTCGAATGTCCTAATCGATCGCATCAAATGCTTTGTAGGAAGACATCACTTAGCTACCGTACACCACGCCTTAACTATAGTCAACAAACGTGGCATGAATACTAAGTACTCTGCTTCCTAAAATGGCGGAGGGCTACGGATGGTTTTTATGAAAACCCTTAACGTTTTGAACTTGATATCGTTGTAGAATCTAGTGAAAGGAGTGGTTTAAGCTCCAGTTTTAAAAGCCGAATGGTTTTGTAGTATCTTTCTAACATTGCTAAAGAGGTCACTCCCGGTGAAGGGATCTCGGCTCTTTCCTCATCGAATGAGGTGCTGGATATTTATGAATACCACGATGCAAAGAAAAAGTTAGATCAACTATAAAAAACAATCGAGTGCTTTGTAACATTTGCTAGTTTCGCTAAAGGGGTCACTCCCGGTGAAAGGATCTCGTCCATTTCCTCATCGAATGAGGTGATGGATATTCATCAAGGAAAACCACTATGCAAAGAAAAAACTAGAGTTACCCTTTGTAAAAAGTTTGATTCTACAACATCTTTAGGTTTCTTTTTCTTAACATTAATCACATTAATGTTGTCCCATCATTTACGTTTCCTAAATATCACAGAAAAGAAATGAAAATAGAACGTACGCTTATGCCATCCGCATTCGCCACGGGCCCCCGTCATGCACCGTTAGGTTACTTAACTAACGGCATAGCGAGGGCTGGACTAGCGCGGGTGCAAAACATAAGCAACATTTATTATATATCTCATATATAAATATCCATTCATCGCACACATTTGTAAACATTCCAGATCACAGATGAAAACATTTAATATACAAGGAATTCCGTACTTCATTTAAGCCCTTAATGAAAGACGGGTTCCACGGTCGTGATGAATAGACAAACCCTACCCTAGACCCCTACGGGTGCGGCAAACTACCCGCCAAATTCTCGAAGTGAAGAAACCTCCCTCAACAATGTGAGTAGGCCACTCGGCACTTCGAGAAACCGGTAGTTTGTGTACCCCACCTTGGGTCTATCCTAGGAGCAAAAACAGTAAAAAGAAAATATACAACGGTGGCTACAATCTCAACCCGGATGTGCCACGCAAAATAATATTACATTTCTTTTTACAAATTACATGAATGAAAGAAAAATGCTCTTCTCACATCCCCGGCCATTCATCACGACGATCTAACATATTCATATACACATACCATCACATGATATCAATACCGATGTGTACAACCCCGACTAATCGACATATAGCAATTAGTCAACATTTCCAAACACGCATACACATCACTAAGCTTGTAAAGTAACCGCGACATTAGAATTCCGCACGCGATAAGCAAAATAAATTATTTTCCAACACTTGGAAAAATCAAGTGAGTTAGTTTTCAAAAACTGATCTTTTAAGCCATTCCGGGAGTCGAAACGATCTCGAAACTCGCCCGAACTTCGCAGAGGCGAAGAACATCATATTAACGGTCGAATGGGGGGCCTTAGGGGGGGTTACCCACCCCTGGGGCCACCTCGAGGTGGCCCCATGGGGTTGGCAACCCCGAGAGCACCCGGTTGAGGTGCTCTCGGGTCACCCACCCACAAGGCCACCTTGACGTGGTCTTGGGGTGTGGGTCCGGCCTCTAGTCCCCTTGGGGTGTCCTCGGGGTGCGCGCGCTCCACCCCGCGGCTTCTCGGTTCAAACCGTGAGCCCACGGGGTGTGCAAACAACTCAAAACATCGATTTTCAAAACTGTTTTTCGGCAGTTTTTGCCTGACAAAAAACGGCGGAATTCTAACGTTGCTACAAGCTATTTAAGGTTTAATATAGGCTCTGATACCATGTTAGTGGATGTTTCACACTCTCACAACACTTGTGAGGAGGCGGAAGTGATAAACAAAAATTTCTTGCATGCAACACCCACATAAACCAAGATCTTGTGCTTAAACCTTAACTAGCTAAAACTACCTAGAGATGTAATCTACTAAGATAGTTTTATACCTAATGAACCGGTACTTTGGGTCTTCTTTTGAATATGACTCCTAGGCTCCTTGTGGTCGTAAAGAACTCGGTCTCTGGCCACCTCAAGATCCAAGACGATCCAACCGAGAGCTATCGAACAAGCTACAAACTCTTCTCAAGAGTTTAACTAAGAGATCAAGATTGCTAGAAGTGATCACTTAGATGATGTAGAGATTAAGTATTGGATTATAATTTTGCTCTAAGCTTTTGATTCACAACTCATGTGAATGTTAAAGCAAAGAGGAGGAAGAAGAATAGAATGAGGAGAGAGAATGTCAAAGTGATGAATGAAAAAATCAAGCATGGAAAAATGATATGGCTCAAATGAAAATAATTGAAGCATGCATTAAAAAAATGCACCATGCTTCAATAATAATTCCAAATGAATAAAAAAATGAAAGAAGCCATTCCTTCATCCATTCTTAGACTTTTTCAAATTCCACCTCATTTATTTATTTTCACAAAATAAATATCCATTTATGAGGTGTCTCTTTCTAGAAGGTATTCTTGTTACAATTACAAGAATACCCCTCCACCGTATACCGTATAAGTATACCCGTATCCGAGTTCCGAAAAATACGAATACAAATAATCCAATAATATAATACCAGCATCCGGCTTAAACCAAAGCCTACCAGTATTATCCTTCCGATCATTATTCCTATAACAACTACTTGAACATGATTGAAACCCTGCCGTAACAACTTACGGCCTCTACATCTTT
The DNA here is from genome assembly GCA_030015575.1 of Agapanthus africanus. Lineage (NCBI taxonomy): Eukaryota > Viridiplantae > Streptophyta > Magnoliopsida > Asparagales > Amaryllidaceae > Agapanthus > Agapanthus africanus. The sequence goes on along the minus strand of JASDDO010000016.1, from coordinate 185,041,331 downwards.
TTCCTGAACCAGGAAACCCTCTTTGTGGGACTCTAAAGACTCGACAGTACGCTGGCAGTGGGTTTAACCATAAGCACGTCAGCGGCACTAGTTGTGCGTAACGGCTACCCAGGTACATGACGAAAAGGTGGCCGACGAGCGGACTCATCATAACCCTAACGAGCCTGTAAGCAACACTTACCGTACAGTCCGGTCTCTTCGTCTGATACGTCGCATATGAAGTCTAGGGGTGGTAAATGTCTGACCCCAGTAACTTTATAAGTCATGCTGATTTGCGGCCCATAACGGTTCGAGAAACTACTGATAACTCTTATCAGTAAATCTCGAGAACCCTGGCCAGGGATTTGCTGTTATGGCCGTCAAGCATAGTGCGACATCAACTCCCTATACCGGGAGAGACGAAACCCCTACTATCGCTCACTGCCTCCATGTGGTTCGGGACTGTACCCAAAATCCACCTGTTTGCACGACTCAGTAGAGCCGTGGTAGGGAGGAAATCAAAGCACAGTGGGAATCACACAAGATACTATGACGATCTCGGGTCTATAGACTAACCTGTACAAGTGTCACCAGAGAACAGCTATCTGACAATTGGTATATATACCATCTAGGAGTTCTCGGCGAGTCCTGTTCGGTGTACCCATTCTCCAATGAGCACCTGTGTACAATCTTTGATGTCAAACACCAATGGTTGTGGGATCAACCACCGCCCCCAGGGTCAAGAAACGTACACATTAGTCTACTCTGGTAATATCGATGTCCTGTCTCGATATACCCTCAACTAGGAACTATTAAAGGATATGCTTATAGACTGCTCAGGCCCCACTAGTATGATCTACATCAAAATCCCGGTAGTCAAGCATAATCCTAAAAGCTACATCAACATGTATATAAAGATATGAAATACAACACATCACACGTTAAGATGAAGATAAACCGGATAGCATACTATCATTTCGAGCAAAGATTGTTTCTGTACATATACATGCCTAGCATCCTATACAATACAGGCCTCTAGGGCATACATATTTAACAGTTTTTGCACACCCTCCTTGGATCTATCCTAGGTGTAAGAAAAAGTAAATGAAATAATACAACGGTGGCTACAACCTCAACCCGGATGCGCCCCGCAAAAAAATATTACATCGATTTACAAATATACATGAATGAAAGAAAAGAACACTCTTCACACATCCTCTCGGCTATTCATTCACGATGATCCAATACTTCATATCCACAAAACATCAACATGATACTAGATATGTGAAACCCCCACTAATCGACATATAGCAATTAGTAGACGTTTAACAACACATATACAAACTTAAATGAATAAACGATGTTCAAATTTCGACTTCGAAATACTCCATATTGCACCAACACAAAGATAACAGAATATGAAATCTGGGCAAAATCAAACAATACCTAAAATCCTAAATCCAAGAGTACAGAACACCACAAAAAACCCAAGACCAAACTCTCTTACTTGACTGGCGAGGGCGGGAAAAATGGCATTTTCGCCGGTCGAACCATAGAGTTTGGGCCTCGTTTTTATCTGGTGCTCTAGTAACTTTATGAGGAGAATTCTGCACTTGTTTAAAAAAATTTTAAAAGCACTTTTAAAATCGACAGAAACTTGGATTTCGTTTTGTTTGTTTCGGATTTATTTCGGTTTCGTAACTTTAAACTTCGTTTAACAAGCAAGTTAAGGTTTGAGTAGGCTCTGATACCACTGTAAGTCGATGTCGGATACCCCACGCACTTGTGGGAGGCGGAATTTACAAAAAACGATTTTTATACTTGCAACATCGACCTATCTAAAGGATCTTTCCGAAAACCTTAAGTAGCTAAACAACTTGGAGGTTTTTAACTACTATGGAAGAGTTTTATACCTCCTTGATTCAAGTCCTTCGGGTCTTCTTCTCCTTAGTTTGAGCTTCTCGAAGTTGCGGATCTAGCTAAGTCATCGGCCTCTTCGTATCGAAGACGATCCACCTGAGAGTCTATGGTTCAAGCTTCAACCTCTAAACCGAGGTAACTGTAAGTCCGCGGCGGCGCCCCGGCCGTCAACCCGACGGCCAAATGCGGAAACGGTGAAAAAACTTTAATTTTGCGGACTTAGCAAACCGGCACCACCGCGCACTAAACCCCGGATCGTGCCATTAAACTATATCTAGCTAACTACAAAGAGAATGGGAAGAGATATACCGACGATCCAAATCCTCCAGTCTTCTCGTCATGGTCCCGATCTCCTACGGAAGATCCTGCCTCCTCCTCGTCGCCGGAAGTGCACCACATCGCCTACTTTGTTTACGGGCTCCCACCTCAATGCCGAGGCAACTCGGGCACGAAGCCGGCTACTCGACGTGCCCAAGATATGCTGTAGAAATGTAGTGTGCACGTCTCAATTTGGGGTTGTAGGAATTGCCTTTTTGATGGAGGAATGATACAAGAGAAAAATCCATGGAGGCTTGCAGGGAATGGAAAAATGAAGCATGCTCTATTTCTCATGAGCTCGGCCAGAAAAGAGCAGCCCCAATCAAAATAGCTCTCTGGAAAATGAAAGAAGCCTGCACTCCCTCTCTCTCTCTCTGTGAAAGAATAAAAAGCCCCTTCCTATAATCTCATTCCCTCATCAATTAATTAATGCAATCAATCTCACCAAAAGCCAGCACCCCCACAATAAAACCTTACCCACTCAATAAATTAATCCAACCTCTCATACCAAAAGAATCTCCAGCATAAGCATGGGGAGGGGGGGCTCACGAAAATGCAAGCAACATTTTTTCATCTAATCAAGTGGCCGGCCAAGGCTTTTAGAATGGTGGAGGGAAAAGGCAAGGATGTGGGTAGAAAACAAGAAAAGCATAATGATGTCCACAAAACCCAACACTCCAACATCATCAAACACAATAAAGCCATCATGAAAAGAAGCAAAGATGCTTGACTTTTCATAATGCCACAAGTGCAAGAAAACCCCTCCAAAATTGTTATTTGCAAACTTGCAAATAACCCCCTCCATCAAAATGTCCGGTCGGGAAAGAACAAAGGAAAACCGGCCGGAACGGAATACAAACTGGCAACTCCAGAAAACTGGTCCCGTAATAAATTACAGGAAAACCCCGATACTGTGCATACACACCCGCATTTGTATTTCTGCCGAAATACAAATGCAAAGAGACAAAACTACACTATAATATACTAGGATCCGGCTTATACCAAAGCCGGCTAGTATTATCCGTCCGATCCTGATCCGTGCAATACCGCACGTATCTGATCGGACCCTGCCATATCTCCATACGGCCTCTACAGCCTTTCGCCCGAAAGCTGAGTAACTGAATGTGGGGGACTCTAAAGACTCGTCAATACCTTAGTTGTGGATTTAACCACTAGCACGTTAGAGGTATAAGCCAATACATAACGGGCTACCAGGCATTGACTAAAAGGGATGTCTGTGAGCAAAATCAGCCTGACACCCTACTGAGCCTGTCAGTGACAATATCCGTACAGTCCGGTCCGCTCGTCTATGAGTATCGCATGGCGGGCCTAGGGGGTTGGTAAAAGTCGGACCCCCAAAAGCGGTACAAGTCGTGTCGGAGTGTAGCCCAGAACACCCTGAGATACTACTGGAATACCTACCAGTAAATCTCCTTGCCTCGGCCGATGGCTTCGTGTAATGGCTCTCCTAGACACAGCACGACCTCACCCCCAATACCGGGAGAGATGAACCCCTGAAGATACGCTCACTGCCTCCATGTGGCTCGGGACTGTACCCAACTAAAACCTGTTTGCACGACTCCTTTAAGCCGTGGTAGGGTAGTAATCAAAGTACAGTGGGAACTCACACGAGACAAATGACGATCCCCAGGTCGATGAACTAACCTGTACACATGTCACCAGGGAACTGCCATCTGACGTCTGGTATATGACCAACTAGCATGTTCCCGGCGAGTCCTGTCCGGTGTACTCATAACCCAATGAGCACCTGTATACATCTTAGGTGATCCAACTGACACCAGTGGCTTGTGAGACCGGCCACCGCCCCTCGTCGGGGTCTCGACTGTATACACTAGTCTACTCGGGAGTATCGATGCCCTGTCTCGAAACTCACACGACTAGGGACCATTTAAGGATATGCTTATAGACTCCAGCTCTCACTTATATGATCGCCCTCATACTGCTGGCAGTCAAGCAAGAATCCTAGGGGCTCTATCAACGTGTAATAGCGACTTGTCAGGTCACCTGAAGCAGTACACGGTGATAAAGGCAAACCAGATAGCATACTATCATCTCGAGTAAGACTGTTCAACCGGGATAGGTCCTCCCTCAATCATTATAATCACGTGCCTGTGATCCAATAATTGACTCTGAGGGCACTATCTCCAACAATCTCCCACTTGCACTCAAGGCTAATTATTGCGATGTCGCATACTCACAGCCCGTGTGATACCGAACACCCAACTCCTCTACTAGTCAGTCTCACAAAGCCTGTTTGCGAAACTCTTGCGTTCGAGGAATAGCCTCAGTGAGTGGATCCGCCTTGATGTTTCTTTTTATGTCTCTCTAAATCTCAAGTTCGCGGAGAAAACCATCTCCCGAAATGAGCAATACCTGTCTTAGAATGTCTGGATGTCTGATGGGACCTAGCTCATAAATGAACTCCAAATCCAAACTTCTTAGACTGTATCGTCAACTGAACTTAATCAGTATCCTGCGCCAAGCCTCCCTCAGTATTGCCTTGGACCACCTGTCCAAAATACTGCCCCTCGTCGGAGGGAAAACTATAAATCTGACAACCTCCCTGTCGTCCAGGTCACCTTGGAAGCCTGGAATGATAACTGTCTCCTTAATGAGGCTGTCGTTATCATATCCCTAGAACATCCACTTATGTTCTAAAACTTCTTCCGACTGTTTCTCCAGCATTGGATCATTATCAACTTATTGCACCTACTGCAAGAACAACATCTGGTGTGGTACTTGACATCTCATGATTGACTCAATTGCCTGAGCAAGTGATCTGCTAATCATGCACGTCCCTCTCCCCTTTAGTCTGTAAGACACCATTAGAGAGGGTGACTCCATTACCTGCAGGTACACTACCGTGCCAGGAGTCGTCCATTCTAAATACTCTTAGAATGCTGTCAAAGTACCCTGATTGGGAGACCACCCAAATCTAGATCTAAGACCATAGATCTAGTAACCAGTATGTCTGATATAATATCCAAGTCTTATGTGGAGAAACCACTGTGTGACGACCAAAGTATAACCGATCGTAGTATAGGAGTTTCCTTTCCTACTCTGTGTATGTCATCCAAATCCCATGACATCACACCCTACTACCTTCTTAACAGATCCATCCCCTATTCTGATGAAGTCAAACCCATGACTGTCACGTCAGAAATAGATGATCTATCTCTGCTACTTCTGCTTTAGTCTATAAATAGACATAAGCTACATGTCCACCAATGCTTCTGCTGCTCCCACTGACTACGACAACCCTCTGGCAGAGTCATATACACATACACTTCTAAAACTAGTTTAGAACGACGCTATACTCATCCTTCCGCCGGGTCTCGCAGCCTGGAACAACAGCAATGGTAATTGTGAGTAAACAAGAACTTCCCTGTCACCGTCCTTGAGGCTACCGTAGTACCTCTCGGGTGCCTGAAGTTACCCACCTTATCTGCGGAGTGGCCAATGGAATGTCAAATCAGATTCAAATCATGTAACTGTCTCCAGTGCATGTCAACTAAATGGAAGGAGGCCGATCAGCGTTACTCAACTTAGGAATGCTTCCAATTATGAGTAACCTGAAAGAGAAGCAAGTTCTCTTAGTCACTACTACCAACTAAATACCATACAAAAGTATCTATATCTTCGATCTCTTTGAAGAATCCCGATACTTGCTACCCCTGGTTCTCTACTCTATTCAAATACCTATAACTTCTCAAAATTCGGACCCTGTGTTTCCACGAAACACCTGTCTAAAAACTAGAGAAGTCATAAGTAAACCGAACATAGTACGAGGACCAACCCCTCTGTCCTGATAGACCCTGGACAACATACAATACTCTGTATGAGTCCCTGAGTCTGATAACTCATTTACTGTGTGTCGTAGGTTGAAAACTGTACTTATGGTTAAGAAGAATTACACCGCTGTTTAATACTCCTTACCTAACCATCCACTGATATAGGTAAATGTCGTAGACATAATTTCAAAAAGGTATATCTCACTCTATGAAAATAGACGTACAGATATATCGATTTGAAATTGGTGCATAACAGCGGATATTCAAAACCAAATACTTGCCGGCCGGCAAACAACCCAGGTGACTTCCTCAAATATCACCGATTACAATGAATCCCGATACAATGAGGATGATCACCCAATTCCCAATAACTTACTCCCACTCATCATCTGTAAAACCATACAGATGTGAGACTTATACCTGGTAAATACATACCCTGGAGTAAGTATCTAATCGGGAAATCAGTTTTCTTTTAACAGTACACAGTGAAACTGAAACATTGAAATGTTTCGATGGGGTATCCTGGTATTCCTAGTAATGCCTCATCCATTATCCAGATTCACAACTGTAACCGTATAATTCTTTGCCACCTCTCCAAATCCCTTCATATGTCTTTAGTCATTACCTTCTGTACACCCCTTTAGGCCAAATGGTTTTCTTCCTTCCCTACCGTTCGGCACCAGCCTATGGTTTGGAAGAAGACTATCCAAAAAGCATAAAGGGTGTACTGTCCTAATCCTAGGAGCACTCGCAACACGAGAGAAGGTGAAGATAAAAGACACCTGGATGTACTTTATTCCTATTTCTCCTGAACCAGGATCCATCCCCGAACTGGAACAAGTTCCTTTCGAGTTCGTATATAACCATACGATGGATTATCCAACAAACTGGGATCTTCGTAGTGATACGGAGTGTCCTGGAGAAATACAAAGGTGATTTAGGATTGGCGAAGGAATACTTGGTTTGGTCGTGAATATCTGTTGCAATTTACTTTGCCCTCTTACTAATCCCTTGCTTTGTCTTAACTTAATACCTTCTGTACACCGTTTAGGCTAATTGGCTTTCTTCCTTCCCTACCGGTCGGCACCAGCCTAAGGTTTGGAAGAAGACGATCCAATTTGCGTAATAGGTGTACTACCCTAAACCAAGGAGTACTCGTAACCTGAGAGAGGGTAAAAGGAAAAGACAACTGAATAATCCTATCCGTTTTCTCCAGAACCGGAAACCATCCTCGAATAAATTCTTTCGAGTTCGTATCTAACCATACGATGGTTTTGTCCAATGGAAGTGGACGTTCGTAGTAATACAGGGTGTCCTGGAGAAAAGGGTAAAAGTAGGAGTGGCAATGAGGTTTGCAACTCTGACAATCCAAAAGCCGGTGTTTAGAAGGTTCGGTCAACTTGGTCACTGAGTCATAGTCTTAGGGTCGGGTCAATGGTCGCTGCCAAAGAGAGAGAGAAAAGAAACACTCAGCGTGCACTCTAACCTAGATCAGAATGGTTACCATTTCATCTAATCTGGAAACCTCCTACTGTACCTCAAATTCTCCTCCAAACCTGAAAGAAGAATTAGTCGGGAACACCCGAGGAGTAAACCAACTCATCAGTGGGAATCGGGATCCAACTATCATCGCATGATAACGTGACGGAATCCGCTCACGGTATCACACTCTAGAAGGTATGCGCATATCTGGCAAGTTTCAGTTCTTTTGAAACTCCCGATATGATTTCTGCCCCATGCTCTTATGACCTTGACTTTGGCCAACAAATCATAAGTCACATGTCAAGTTCTACCCGTCATTCTCCAGGTTGATTCGAATCCACCCGCACAAGCCCTTGACTTTGGCCAACAAGGCTATACGACTGTTCCAAACCAACGCATCTATCTATGCTGCATATGAATAGCCAACAGCTACCAAACACTGTGCCTTGACTTTGGCCAACAAACACAGCTTGAATACTATTGACTACCCATATGAAACGACAGAGGGCTACGAATGGTTTCTGGCGAAAACCTTTAACGTAAAGAACTTGATATCGTTGAAGGAACGGATAGCTTTTTAAAATATAGTGATGAAAACGATTGCTAAAGAGGTCACTCCCGGTGAAGGGATCTCGGCTCTTTCCCCGTAGAATGAGGTGCAGGATATTCCAACTGAATACCACGATGCAAAGCAAAAGTAATCGGCTATAGTGAAGTTAATGCCCTGACGCAAACTTTTTGTCCAAGGGGTCACTCCCGGTAAAGGGATCTCGGCCCTTGCCTCGTCGACTGAGGTGCTGGATATTCATAACCGAATATCACTGTGCAAAACAAAAGTGAACGTCCTTGCAATAACAGCTTTTTGAAAAGTGTTCCAACAACATCAGATTAGGTTTGTTTTTAACTTGCATTGATCCGAATCAACGCAGTCCCATCAATTGATCACACCACAAAGAACGAAAATATACTGATGTATGTATATGCCATCCGCATTCGCCACTGGGTCCCGTCATTACCCGTTAGGTTAGCTAACTAACGACAGAGCGGGGACTGGACTAGCGCGGATGTAAAACATATACAACATCTACTAATATATAGACCAATATATTATATTTCGCTCAAGGCGTGAATAAAATGCAACATCACAGAAATGTACAGCATCACAGAACAATACAGATATCTGGGATCCACGGGTTTCACAGAGCCACTACTGAAACCCGACGTTCCCCTGGTCGTGTGGATAGCCTGTGCAATGAAATCCTAGACCCCTCCTGGGTCAACCTGTACCCCCTACGAGTGCGGCGAATAGCCCGCTAATTCTAGAGTAAAGCCCCCTCCGTCTCAATGCCATGAGATGCGGGCTTGTTGCCCTCCAGAACCCGGCTATCCGTGCACCCCACCTTGGGGTAATCCTAGTACAGAATGTAAAATATACATATACCGGGTACATCGACCGCAACCTGGTCGTGCCCCAAAAATAATACAAACTGGCAGTGACGGCAGTCCACATGTCGGACGCTCGCCCCGCAATATCAAATGTACATAATACAACCACAACTGTACTAGCATTGCATCCAGGCTATCCCCACGACCGATCCGCAACATCACAGCAAAAACAGAACATCAACGTGAAAATCACGTTCGCAAATCCGTCTAACCGGGCTATAGCAGTTAGACCGGATTTACCGATCGAGTGACATTCACGGTCGCAGATATAATGTAAATACTGTGAAAAATGTGTTTAAAATATCCGATCAATCAAATTTTAACAAGTGGGCCCCCAAGCAATACTGTAGCAGTTAAAGAAATTCTGGGCCCAAATTTAATATTCCAAAAACCCTATTTTCTCCCCAGAAGCCCACTGTAAAAACCCAACCCACTGATTCCTCCATGCTGCGGCGGAAGCGCGGCCACAAGTAGGTTTTGGCCGCCCTTCCGCGCTCTGGTTAGAAGATCAGTGCGTCGAATTTGAACAGTGGTCTTATAATTTTTAGTACATAAATATTTTACAACCTGAAAAATTTTTCGAGACCAAAAATTTTCAACAGAAACTGATGCGAAGGCAATACGGGTTTTGGAACTTTTTGATCGATCGGAAATGCAAACACATTACACAAAGCTAGACTAAGTTAATGGCGAAGCTCTGATACCACTGTAAGTCCGCGGCGGCGCCCCGGCCGTCAACCCGACGGCCAAATGCGGAAACGGTGAAAAAACTTTAATTTTGCGGACTTAGCAAACCGGCACCACCGCGCACTAAACCCCGGATCGTGCCATTAAACTATATCTAGCTAACTACAAAGAGAATGGGAAGAGATATACTGACGATCCAAATCCTCCGGTCTTCTCGTCATGGTCCCGATCTCCTGCGGAAGATCCTGCCTCCTCCTCGTCTCCGGAAGTGCACCACATCGCCTACTTTGTTTACGGGCTCCCACCTCAATGCCGAGGCAACTCGGGCACGAAGCCGGCTACTCGACGTGCCCAAGATATGCTGTAGAAATGTAGTGTACACGTCTCAATTTGGGGTTGTAGGAATTGCCTTTTTGATGGAGGAATGATACAAGAGAAAAATCCATGGAGGCTTGCAGGGAATGGAAAAATGAAGCATGCTCTATTTCTCATGAGCTCGGCCAGAAAAGAGCAGCCCCAATCAAAATAGCTCTCTGGAAAATGAAAGAAGCCTGCACTCCCTCTCTCTCTCTCTGTGAAAGAATAAAAAGCCCCTTCCTATAATCTCATTCCCTCATCAATTAATTAATGCAATCAATCTCACCAAAAGCCAGCACCCCCACAATAAAACCTTACCCACTCAATAAATTAATCCAACCTCTCATACCAAAAGAATCTCCAGCATAAGCATGGGGAGGGGGGGCCCACGAAAATGCAAGCAACATTTTTTCATCTAATCAAGTGGCCGGCCAAGGCTTTTAGAATGGTGGAGGGAAAAGGCAAGGATGTGGGTAGAAAACAAGAAAAGCATAATGATGTCCACAAAACCCAACACTCCAACATCATCAAACACAATAAAGCCATCATGAAAAGAAGCAAAGATGCTTGACTTTTCATAATGCCACAAGTGCAAGAAAACCCCTCCAAAATTGTTATTTGCAAACTTGCAAATAACCCCCTCCATCAAAATGTCCGGCCGGGAAAGAACAAAGGAAAACCGGCCGGAACGGAATACAAACTGGCAACTCCAGAAAACTGGTCCCGTAATAAATTACAGGAAAACCCCGATACTGTGCATACACACCCGCATTTGTATTTCGGCCGAAATACAAATGCAAAGAGACAAAACTACACTATAATATACTAGGATCCGGCTTATACCAAAGCCGGCTAGTATTATCCGTCCGATCCTGATCCGTGCAATACCGCACGTATCTGATCGGACCCTGCCATATCTCCATACGGCCTCTACAGCCTTTCGCCCGAAAGCTGAGTAACTGAATGTGGGGGACTCTAAAGACTCGTCAACACCTTAGTTGTGGATTTAACCACTAGCACGTTAGAGGTATAAGCCAATACATAACGGGCTACCAGGCATTGACTAAAAGGGATGTCTGTGAGCAAAATCAGCCTGACACCCTACTGAGCCTGTCAGTGACAATATCCGTACAGTCCGGTCCGTTCGTCTATGAGTATCGCATGGCGGGCCTAGGGGGTTGGTAAAAGTCGGACCCCCAAAAGCGGTACAAGTCGTGTCGGAGTGTAGCCCAGAACACCCTGAGATACTACTGGAATACCTACCAGTAAATCTCCTTGCCTCGGCCGAGGGCTTCGTGTAATGGCTCTCCTAGACACAGCACGACCTCACCCCCAATACCGGGAGAGACGAACCCCTGAAGATACGCTCACTGCCTCCATGTGGCTCGGGACTGTACCCAACTAAAACCTGTTTGCACGACTCCTTTGAGCCGTGGTAGGGTAGTAATCAAAGTACAGTGGGAACTCACACGAGACAAATGACGATCCCCAGGTCGATGAACTAACCTGTACACATGTCACCAGGGAACTGCCATCTGACGTCTGGTATATGACCAACTAGCATGTTCCCGGCGAGTCCTGTCCGGTGTACTCATAACCCAATGAGCACCTGTATACATCTTAGGTGATCCAACTGACACCAGTGGCTTGTGAGACCGGCCACCGCCCCTTGTCGGGGTCTCGACTGTATACACTAGTCTACTCGGGAGTATCGATGCCCTGTCTCGAAACTCACACGACTAGGGACCATTTAAGGATATGCTTATAGACTCCAGCTCTCACTTATATGATCGCCCTCATACTGCTGGCAATCAAGCAAGAATCCTAGGGGCTCTATCAACGTGTAATAGCGACTTGTCAGGTCACCTGAAGCAGTACACGGTGATAAAGGCAAACCAGATAGCATACTATCATCTCGAGTAAGACTGTTCAACCGGGATAGGTCCTCCCTCAATCATTGCAATCACGTGCCTGTGATCCAATAATTGACTCTGAGGGCACTATCTCCAACAGTAACTAAAGTACCTAGTTTGCTAAACTAGGTAGCTTAGAAGATGTAGAGCGTTAATTGGAGTATTTAATCTCAAGTGACCCTAGAGTTTACAACACATGTGAGGGTTAGGGTCTTGAGGAAGAAGGAGGAGAAGAAAATGGAGAGAGAAAGAAAAAAAGCACAAATGAGCTAAGTGTTGAGTCTAGTGAAGAATGGCTCATTCTTTTTCTTACATGAAGCATGGATTATTTTCAATAGAAAATATCAACCATGCTTCAATAGTAAGTCCAAACCAATAAGTCCAAACTAATGAATAATCCATGCTTCAATAGTAATATCAACCTTGCTTCAATAGTAAGTCCAAACAAATGAATAAGCCATGCTTCACCCATGCCACATATATCTCCATTTTCCACCTCATTAATCTATTTTCCAAAAATAGATAAATCCAATAATGAGGTGTCCCCTTCTAGAAGCATTTCTTGTAAAATTACAAGAATGCCCACACCGTATATACATACCTATATTCGTACTGCAAAATATGAATACGATGAGATAATAATAATCCAATAATATAATACTAGAATCCGGCTTAAACCAAAGTCCACTAGTATTATCCGTTCGAACAACATTCGTGTAGCCAGTACACGTATATGATCGGAACCCTACATGTAAAACCATACGTCCTCTACATCGTTTCGCCTGAACCAGGGAAACACTCTTTGTGGGACTCTAAAGACTCGACAGTACGCTGGCAGTAGGTTTAACCAGAAGTCTGTCAGCGGTACTAGCTGTACGTAATGGCTACCCAGGTATTTGTCGAAAAGATGGCCGACGAGGGAATTCATCTGAACCCATACTGAGCCTATTTGTGACAATCTCCGTATAGTCCGGTCTGTTCGTCTAAGAGTATCGCATATCGGGCCTAGGGGGTGATAAACGTCAGACCCCTAATAGCGCAATAAGTCGTGTCGGTATAGAGCCTAATACACCCTGAGAAACTACTGATGTACCTACCAGTATTTATCACTTGCCCTGGCCAGGGAATTTGTGTATTGGCTATCCGAACACAGCGCGATATCAACTCCAAATACCGGGAGAGACGAATCTTTTCTATCCACTACTGCCTCCAAGTGCTTCGGGACTGCACCCAACTACTACCTGTTTGCACGACTCATTTGAGCCGTGGTAGGGTAGTGATCTAAGTACAGTAGGAACACACTCGAGACGAATAGTGATGTCAAGTCAATGGAATAACCTGTACTCTGCTCACTGACGATAGGTATAATACCAACCAGCAGTTCCTATCGATTCCGTCCAGTGTAACTCATAACCCAATGAGTACCTGTATTGTAAGTCCACGTTGCTCACCCCGGTTCTTACGGGGAGGCGGAAACGACGAAAAACAATTATTTAGCGCAAAGGCAACATGGACTAAAAGCTGGATCTTTGCTAAACTAGAAACTAGCAAACTACAAGAGGCTTTAACTACTATGCCGTAGAAATTATACCTCACGAAAACGGTCCTTCGGGTCTTCTCTCCGCTGTCCGGCTCGTCCATCCACGCTCCGAGGGTCGATCTGGATCTTGGTCACCTCCACGGCCTTCTTGAGTCGAAGATGATCCACTTGAGAGATGTACACCGAGCTCCACCTCGAGCTGAGGAAACTAGGGCAACGAGATCGCTAGTCTAGATGCCCTAGGTTGTGTAGTAGAGATATATGGAGGTGTTTGTCTTTGTGGGATCTTTTTCTCTCAACACATGAGATCAAAAGAAGAAATCAAGAGGAGGAAGAAGGAGGAGCTAGCAACCATGAGAGCTTTTCTTTCCTTCTCACAAGAACAAGAGAGAGAAAAATGAAAAATGAATTGTGAGCTAAAGAAATGAACCATGGTTGCAATAATGCAAAACTATCTTCATTACCAATCCTTTCATGATAAAGTTGATGGCTACTAATTGAATTGACCATTTTCATAATCCAAAAATGAAAAAGAAATCCAAAGAAGAGTGTAGACCTCTCATGAAGGTCAACGGTCAACTTCGGTCAACGGGTCAACAAAGTCAAGAGTGGTCAAGGTGGTCAATGCAATTAGCCATCACTAAATTATCACAAAAGGATTAGTAAAATTAGGTCTCCGGCTCATAATGGTTTTGACAGAACGAATTGTCAAAACCCTAATGAGCCCGCCACATAACTGTTTTGGCCGAACCAACTGCCAAAACCCTAATGGGGGCACCTCCTCCTTTATCGCTCCTCAAAACTGTGCATACACACCCGCATCCGCATTCCGTAGAATGCGAATGCACAGAAGACAAAACAAATACATCCGTGCAATACTAGGATCCGGCTTAAACCAAAGCCCACTAGTATTTCCTGCCCGAACAGCATACGCACACAAGTGCACGTAAGTGATCGCAGCCCTGCCGTAAAACCATACGGCCTCTACACGTTTCGCTCAGTGCAGGGAAACTTCTGTGTGGGACTCTAAAGACTCGACACTACGCTGGCAGTAGGTTTAACCACAGACCGCAAGCGGCACTAGCTGTACGTAACGGTCCCCAGGTAGATGTCGATAAGAAGGCCGATGAGGTAAACCCATCCGAACTCCTACTGAGCCTGTATGTGACAATCTCCGTACAGTCCGGTCTGTTCATCTGATACATCGCATGGCGGGCCTAGGAGGGTGGTGAACGTCAGTCCCCTAATAGCGGTACAAGTCGTGTCGGAGTGTAGCCCAGAACACCCTGAGATAACACTGGAAACCTACCAGTTGTTGGGGTAAAAATTTACACCCGCGTTGACCGAGTCAAAGTCAAGGTCAACCCCAAGCAAGGTGGGCCCAAGCCCAGGTCAAGCGGGCCCATGCCCAAGTCGAGTCCGCGGCCAGCTTCCTCCATGCTAATGTAACATTTAGGAAAAAGTTAGAAATAAATAAATTTAATTAAATTAAGAATAAGCTGATAAATCACAAAATTGTTAAAATCAAATATGTCAATCTTCATAAGTTATATGTAATACAAATTAAATTAGAATTTTAAAATGTAATTTAAATAAGTTATAAGGGTTTTAATGAAAATTTTAGCTTCATTTTAACAAAATAGGTGTTTTATAATAAGTAAGTTGTGAGGGGTTAAATTGTAAAGTTAGGTTTTATGCAAATAGGGTTTTGTCAAGGGTTTAAATGAATAATTGAAATCAATTCAGTTCTGAAATCAAATGCAAATAAAAAGGGAAAAATGGAAGATAATTATCAATAGCACCTCATGCTTGCATGGTTCCAAATACATTACACCTCCTTCTTGCATGAAACACCCACACTCCTTCACTTGACACCTCCACCTTACCTTATCCCTTCCCCCTCTCACATATATAGCTCATTTCAGTTTAAACTCAGAATCTAAACTGAAAAGAAAATCAAAAGAAAAGGAAAACTAAAGAAAGAGAAAAGAAAACAAGAGAAAGAAAAGGAAGAATGGAGCTTGTTCTTGAGTTTGGATCATCATCAAGCTAGGAGGGAGCTTGTAAATCTTTGGGGGTTATTCCTACAACAAATTAAGAGGGTAAATTCCTAATCTCAGTTGGTAGATTAAATTCTGTAGTTAGTTAATTATAGTTTAGCATGTCGCATAATATCGTATTCTAGGTAAAAAATTGTGTCTGTTAGAATCTGCTATAATCTGGAACTTAATTAAATAAATTCAACAGAGTAGAAATGATGTAGGAATCAAATAGAACACACCACAAGAAGACGGAGGCAGGGCGCCGGTTTTGGGCCGGCGACAGTAGGGTTTTGGCCGGCGTCGCCGGCCATGTGGGAAGCTTTGGGGGTTTGGTCAATTGGGTAGTCTACAGTGTACAATTTGGGCTATTTTGGCACTGTTGATTTAACTTAGTTTTACTGTAACTAAAATCTGGGAAGATATATCGGTAAAAGAATCGTAAAACACTAAATACGACACGATGAAATCAAGTCGCGTGTTAATTTCTGAACCAGTACAGATTTAGGCTAAAATCCAGCAAGACTAAGTGTTTAATAACTTGAAGAGATCAGAAAGTATATAACTTATGTGGGTTAGTGTGTTTTTATTTCCGTTATATCGGAATAGCTATTTTGCTTATATACGTAAACTTGGTATATTTAGACGCGGATACAAGAAATACGGAAGCCGCGAGGAAAGGGAAAGGATTAGCGATTCCGGAGTAGATTCGACTTTCCGGTGAGTAGACTAAACATCTACCGGGGAATTTAGTAAAGATGGCGTGTTTCGCCCATGGTTTTACTTAATGTGATATTCATATCATCATGTGTAAATGTTAGAATTTCATTCATTAAAATACTTGTATATTGCTTAGTTGTAGAACACTTCACAATTATCGACGAGCCATGCCACGTGCACTTCTTATATGCTACACCCACCTCGTCGATATTGCCATGTCACATACACCTAAATATCATACTTATTAACATGAATTATATCGTATTTCACATGTCAAGTATATTGGTAGATTGCATTCTTTACATCCTGTTGCTTTATGCGTATTTCTATGATTGGATATGAGATAGATACAGAATTGAGGATTTATGGTTTTGAGTTTTGAATACTATTACATAAATCCAGTATTTTTCATGATTGATGAGTCATGTCCACCATGAGATGATTTCTGTTTTGGTTTTATTCCGGACCGAGTGGGGGAGATATACGGTCGCGGATTTGCGTTATCCATACTGAGTGGGGGAGATATACAGTTGGATACATGGTGGACCCGGTCGAGACCGAGGGGCAGGATAGCCGTATTGAGACGGGGGAGCCTAGCGAGGTTACTCGATACCGGAGTTGGTTATAGAAATACGGCGTGTATCTAGAGGATAACGACCGATATTATGAGTATAGGATCATTCGGGGAATGATGCCTATAAGAAATGAAGATTTTGTGTCGTTGATAGACACCGGGAAATGATTTACTTGAGTTATGATTTCAGAAGTATAATGAGATTTATTGTTGGATTTCACATATACTCATATATCATATTGATTCATATTCAGTAGCATGATTGTCATATTTACTTTATTCGCCGTTATATGTTAGTTGTATTCACTGAGTGTAAGTCTACGCTAGCGCCCCGGCCGTCTACAGACGCCAAATGCGGAACAAAAACTTTTAAACTGGCGCTATCGTATACTTTAACCTGGATCTGCCATTATTGCTAAACTAACAAACTGTAGAGAGTGTAGAATGGTTATACCGAACGATCCGAGTCCTTCGTTCTTCAACCATCATCCCACGCTCCGTTGCGACTGCTCCGATCTCGTCGATCTCCGATCTCCTCGTCGAGGTGGCACCACAAGATCGGTTCTTTAAACGGGCTCCCGCCTCTGACTCGAGGCAACTCGATCGTCAAGTTTGCTAAAAGAGACGACCAAGAATGATGTAGAGAATGAGTAGATGACTTTGTCTCACTTCGTCCAAATCCGTGGACGATCGGTTAATGAAGTTGCCGAAGGAATTGGGTGATGGAATGAAATGAGCTGTGGATTCCATACACCCCAAATCTATTATAATCTTTTCTCTCTAAAATGAAACATCAAGTGAGTGTAAGTAGGAGAGAGAAGGCCGGCCACTTATATATGCAAGTGGGAGGTGACCGTAGGAGCAAGTGGTGACTATAAGAAAGCTTCTCACTCAAAAGATCAAGAAGAAATATCCTTATCTAAACAAAACTCATTAATGAAAACCATGAGTCACTTAAACACCTCATCATGCCTTTAATGAAACCATTAATGCACTAATGAGTCATATGCCTCATCACCACTTCTAGAAGCTTCTAGAATGATGACTCACTCATATCTGAAGAAAGGATAAATCCGTTTTTAACCGAATGTTAAAAGACGGCTGATAGAAAACTGGAAACTGACAACTTCCAAAAGTGATCCTGAAACAACTTTCAGGATAACCCCGAAACTGTATAAATATACCCGCATTTGTATTACGACCGAATACAAATGCAACTGAGACAAAGATATTATACCTACTCAATATAATACTCGGATCCGGCTTAAACCAAAGCCGACCAGTATCACCTGCCCGAAAACTGACACGTGCGTAAACACACGTGCATTTTCCGAACCCTGCCATAAAACCATACGGCCTCTACAACGTTTCGCCCGAACTTGGGAAACTGTCTGTGGGGGACTCTAATGACTCGTCAGCACCCTGGCAGTGGGTCTAACCACAAACCGTCAGCGGCACTAGCTATGCGTAATGGCTGCCCATGGACTGACCTCAAGGGTGGCCGAGGAGCGAACTCAAGGGAGACCGATGAGCGAACTCCTCCGAAAACCCCACTGAGCCTAACAGTGACAATGTATATACAGTCCGGTCCGTTCGTCAATGAGTATCGCATATCCGCCTAGGGGGCTAGCAACGTCAGACCCCCAATAGCAGTATAAGTCATGTCGGAGTGAAGCCCAATTACACCCTGAGATACTACTGGAGTACCTACCAGTAAATCTCCTGCCACGGCCGTGGGCTTTGTGTAATGGCTCTCCTAGACACAGCACGATCTCGCCCCCAATACCGGGAGAGACGAATCCCCTGCCGATCCGCTCACGTGCCTCCATATGGCTCGGGACTGTACCCAAAAGCTACATGTTTGCACGACTCCTTTGAGCCGTGGTAGGGTAGAAATCAAAGCATAGTGGGAACTCACACGAGACAAATGACGACCTCAGGTCGATGAACTAACCTGTACACATGTCACCAGGAAACTGCTATCTGACGGTAGATATAATACTAACTAGCAGATTCCCGGCGAGTCCTGTCCGGTGTACTCATAACCCAATGAGCACCTGTATACATCTTAGGTGATCCAACTGTCACCAGTGGCTTGTGAGACCGGCCACCGCCCCTCGTCGGGGTCTCGACTGTACACACTAGTCTACTCCGGAGTATCGATGCCCTGTCTCGAAACTCCCACGACTAGGGACCACAATTAAGGATATGCATATAAACTACCCAACTCTCACGTATATGATCGCCATCATACTGTTGGTAGTAAAGCAAGATCCTAAGGGCTCTATCAAAGTATAACATGCAATCAGTCACCTGAACATGTACACGACTGATAAAGGCAAACCAGATAGCATACTATCATCTCGAGTAAGACTGTCCTACCGGGATAGGTCCTCCGCAATCATTGCAATCACGTACCTGCGATCCAATAATTGACTATGAGGGCACTATCTCCAACAATCTCCCACTTGCACTCAAGGCTAATATTGCGATGTCGACTACTCACAGCCCGTGTGAAACCGAACATCCAACTCCTCTACTAATCAGTTCCACAAAGCCCGTTTGTAAAACTATTGTGTTCGAGAAATAGCCTCGGTGAGTGGATCCGCCTAGAAGTATCTTTCAATATCTCTCTAAATCTCAAGTTCGCGGAGAAAGCCATCTCCCGAATTGAGTAGTACCTGTCTTAGAATATGTCTGGATATCTGATGGGACCTTAGCTCATAAATGAACTCCATGTCCAAACTTCTTAGACTGAATCGATCACTGAACCTAATCAGTATCGGGCACCTTGCTACCCACAGTATCCTTTTGGACCATCTGTCCATAATACTGTCCCTCTTCGTCAGAGGGAAAAACTATAACTCTGACAATCACTCTGTCATCCATGTCACCTTTGAAGCCTGGAATGATAATCGTCTCCCGAAGGAGGCTGCCGTCATCAAATCCGTAGAACATGTACTAATGTTCTAAAACTGCTTCCTTATGTTTCTCCAGGATTGGATTAATACAAACTTATTGCATCTAGTGCAAAACCAACATTTGGTGTGGTACTTGACATCTCATGATTGACTCAATTGCCTAAGCAAGTGATCTGCCAATCATGCACATCCCTCTCCACTTTAGTCTGTAAGACACCTTTAGAGAGGGTGACTCCATCACCTGCAGGTACACCACCATGCTAGGAGTCAACTATTCCAAAAACCATTAGAATATCCGTCAAAGTACCCACATTGGGAAACTACCCAAATCCAGATCTAAAACCATAGATCCAGAAACCAGAATGTCAAATATTATATCCATATCCTGTCTGGAGAAACAACTGTGTGACGACCACAGTACAACCGATCGCAGTATAGGAATTTTACTTCCTACTCTGTGTATGCAATCCAGATACCATGACATCACACCCTACTACCTTCTTAACTGATCCATCCACTATTCTGATTGAATTCAAACCCATGACTGTCACATCAAAATTAGATGATCTATCTCCACTATAACTGCTCAAGTCTATAAATAGATATAAGCATCTTGCCTACTATACTTCCGCTGCTCCCACTGACTACGACAACCCTCCTACCGGGTCTCATATCCTGGAACAACAGTAGTGTCAAGTCTTGGTAGATAAGAACCTCCCTGTCACCGTCTCTGAGGCTACTGAAGTACCTCTCGGGCGTCTGAGGTTACCTACCATACCTGCGGAGTGGCTATTGGAATGTCAAACCTGATTGAATATATAGGTTCTATTAAATTTTCCGTAATCGTTCGCGGTTCTGGAATCACTTCCAGTTCTACCATACTCCCACTACTGTTTTCTGAAAAAGATCCATTTTTACTAAAACTGTGGCGAGTCAAGAACAATATCACTATTGATCTTCCAAATGGTAGAATATCAACCCTCGTCATAGCCAGGGTCAACCCACAAACAGCCACTACAGAAACGTGCCCTGAGTTATCCAGTGTCTGGTTTTAAGCATAAGCTGGACAACTCCCCGTACCTTAATATCTTTTAAGGTACGAACTATTCTATATCCAATATAGAAACTTTGGCACTTATTTAATTGGAACCAAGATTCAATCCATGCAACTGTCTCCAGTGCATATCAACTTAATGGAAAGAGGCTAATCAGCATTACTCAACTTAGGAATCCATCCAATTATGAGTAACCTGAAAGAGAAACACGTTTCTCAAAACCATCACTATCATCTGAATACCAATCACAAGAATCTACATCTTCGATCTCTCTGAAGAATCCCGATACTTGTGATACCTGGTTCTCTACTTTATTCTTATACCCACAACTTCTCAAAACTTAGACCTTGTATTTCTACGAAACACTTGTCTAAATACTAGAGAAGTTATAAGTAAACAGAACATAGTACGAGGACCTACCCCTTTGTCATGATGGACACTGGACAACATACAATACTCTGTATAAGTCCGCTGAGTTGAACAACTCAAAACCTGTGCGTTGTAGGTGGAAAACTGTACCCTGGCGATTTCCTCAAATATAACCAATTACAACGAATTCCGATATAATGAGGATGATCACCTAATTCCCAATATCTTACTCCCACTCATCATCTGTAAAACCATACAGATATGAGAATGAAACCTGGTAAATACATACCCTTGGAGTAAGTGTCTAATCGGGAAAAACAGTTTTTCTTTAACAATGCACTGAAACATGAAAATGTTTCGTAGGGGTATCCTGGTATTCATAGCAATGCCTCTTCCATAATCCAATTCATGACTTCAACCGTATATCTCTTTGCCATCTCTCCAAATCCCCTTTATTTGTCTTTAGTCGTTACCTTCTGTACACCATCGTTAGGCTAAATGGTTTTCTTCCTTCCCTACCGTTCGGCACCAGCCTATGGTTTGGAAGAAGACTATCCAGTAAGCATAATAGGTGTACCCTCCTAAACCAAGGAGTACTCGCATCTCGAGAGAAGGTGACGATAAAAGACAACTGAATAATACCTTATTCTTTTTAAAGGTGAAATAGGAGCGGCGATGAAGTACGCGGTTTTAGTCGTGAATGATATCAGTCGCAATTTACTTTGCCCTCTTTCTAATCCCTTTATTTTGTCTTTACATATTACCTTCTGCACACCCTACTTAGGCTAATTGGTTTTCTTCATTCCCTACCTTTCGGCACCAGCCTATGGTTTGGAATAAGACTATCCAATAAGCGTAATAGGTGTACTCTCATAAACCAAGGAGCTCTCGCAACCTGAGAGAAGGTGATAATAAAAGACAACTGAATAAACCAATTCTATTTCTCCTGAACCTGGATCCATCCTCGAAGAAGTCCCTTCGAGTTCGTATATAACCATACGATGGATCTATCCAATGGAAGTGGATATCCGTAGTAATACGGGTGCTCTGAGAAATTCAAAGGGTAAAAGAAGGAGTGGCAATGACTTATGCAACTCAGACAATCCAAAAGCCAGTATTTTAAGAAGGTTCGGTCAACCTGGTCACTGAGTCATAGTCTAGGGTCGGTCAAAGGTCGCTGCCAAAGAGAGAGAGAGAAAAGAAACACTCTGTGTGCACTCTAACCTAGATCAGAATGGTCATCATTTTATCTAATCCGGAAACCTCCCACTGTCCTGTCAAATTCTCCTCCAAACCTAAAGAAGAATCAATCGGGATCACCCGAAGAGTAAACCAACTCATCAGTGGGAATCAGGATCCAACTCTCATCGCATGATAACGTGATGGAATGCATCCACGTTACTCATACTCCAGAAGGTATGCGCATACTCGGCAAGTTTCAGTTTCTTTAGAAACTCCTGATATTATTTTTTTGCCCCATGCTCTTATAACCTTGGCTTTGGTCAAAATGTCATAAGTCACATGCCAAGTTCTACCCATCACTATCTTGTCAATTTGAACCCACCCGCACATGCCCCTGACTTTGGCCAATCGGCAGAACGACTGTCCCAAACTAACTCATCTATCTATGCAACAATTGAATACCCAGCAGCTACCAAACACTATGCCTTAACTTTGGCTAAAATACATAGCTTGAATACTACTGAATACCCAAAAGAAGTGACGGAGGGCTACGGCTGGTTTTTGGCGAAAAACCTTTAGCGTAGTGAACTTGATATCGCTGAAGGAACCTGATAGCTTTTTTAAAATATAGTGGCGAAAACCTTTTGCTAAAGAGGTCACTCCCGGTAAAGGGATCTCGGCTCTTTCCTCGTGGAATGAGGTGCAGGATACTCCACTGAATACCGCTATGCAAAGCAACTTGTAATCGACTATAGTGAAGTTATTATGCTGACGCAAACTTCTGCCCAAGGGGTCAGTCCCGGTGAAGGGATATCGGCCCTTGCCCCGTCGAATGAGGTGCAGGATATTCCACTGAATACCGCTGTGCATAACAAAAGGAAACGTCTTTGTAACAACACTTTTAAAATTGTTCCAACAACTCAAACAGGTTTATGTTTACTTTGCATTGATCAGAATCAACGCAGTCCCATCATTCAATCACACCAGAAAAGAACGAAAATAAAATGTACGTATATGCCATCCGCATTCGTCACTGGGTCCCGTCATCACTCGTTAGGTTACTTAACTAATGACAGAGCGGGGGCTGGACTAGCGCGGGTGTAAAACATATACAACATCTAATAGTATATAAACCAATATACAATAATCGCTCCAGGCGTGATAGTATGCAACATTACAGAAAAGTAATAAGCATCACAGAACAATACAGATAATCTGGGATCCCCGAGTTTCACAGAGCCACTGCTGAAACTCGACGTTCCCCTGTCGTGTGGATAGCCTGTGCAATGAAACCTAGACCCCTACGGGTGCGGCAAGTTACCCGCCAAAACCTGAAGCGAGGCAGTCCCCCACAGCATAGTGAATGGAACACCCGGCACTTCACGGAATCCGGTAAATTGAGCACCCCTCCTTGGGTCAACCTGTACCCCCTACGAGTGCGGCGAATAGTCTGCCAATTCTGAAGTGGGGCCCCTCTGCCTCTCAAAGCCATGAGATGCGGACCCGTTGCTTTCCCGAACCCGGCTATCCGTGCACTCCGTCTCGGGGTAAAACCTAGTACAGTAATGAAAAATAGTACAATAGGTACATCGACCGCAACCTGGTCGTGCCCCAAAAGAATATTATACAACAGGCAGTGACGGCAGTCCACAAGTTGGACGCTCGCCCCGCAATATCAAATGTACAAATAAACACAAATTGTACTACCATTGCACACTGCTATCCACCACGACAAATCCGCAACATCACAGCACAACACAGAACATCAACGCGAAAGTCACGTTCGCAAACCCGTCTAAAAGAACTATAGCAATCAGACGCGGTTTACCGATCAAATGACATTCCCGGTCGGAGATATAATGTAAGCACTGTAACCTAACGTGTTTAAATTTCGATCGACCAAAGACCAAATATCAAAAAGTGGGCCCCACTGCTTACTGGTGAACAGTAACAAAATCTGGGCCAAAACTATATATATCAAAAATCACAAAATCCAACACTGAACCATCTGACAAAATTTGGGAGCACGTGCTCCCCAAGTGGCCGCGGTTGCGCGGCCAAACCATGGGTTTGGCCGCCCTTCCGCGGCGGCTTGGAGGGATCACGACCCCAAATTTCGTCGTAGTTCTTAGAAAACCCTGCTCTGATTTTTAAGACATCCAGAAATAATTTTTGAGACCGTTTAAAATTAACAGAAACTGTCGGCATAGGATTTTGTAGTTTTTGATTTCCGGTCGGATCGATGTTTTAAACGCGTTAGCACAAGTTAGTATAGGAAAATGGTTAGGCTTTGATACCACTGTAAGTCTACGCTAGCGCCCCGGCCGTCTACAGACGCCAAATGCGGAACAAAAACTTTTAAACTGGCTCTATCGTATACTTTAACCCGGATCTGCCATTATTGCTAAACTAACAAACTGTAAAGAGTGTAGAATGGTTATACCGAACGATCCGAGTCCTTCGTTCTTCAACCATCATCCCACGCTCCGTTGCGGCTGCTCCGATCTCGTCGATCTCCGATCTCCTCGTCGAGGTGGCACCACAAGATCGGTTCTTTAAACGGGCTCCCGCCTCTGACTCGAGGCAACTCGATCGTCAAGTTTGCTAAAAGAGACGACCAAGAATGATGTAGAGAATGAGTAGATGACTTTGTCTCACTTCGTCCAAATCCGTGGACGATCGGTTAATGAAGTTGCCGAGGGAATTGGGTGATGGAATGAAATGAGCTGTGGATTCCATACACCCCAAATCTATTATAATCTTTTCTCTCTAAAATGAAACATCAAGTGAGAGTAAGTAGGAGAGAGAAGGCCGGCCACTTATATATGCAAGAGGGAGGTGACCGTAGGAGCAAGTGGTGACTATAAGAAAGCTTCTCACTCAAAAGATCAAGAAGAAATATCCTTAGCTAAACAAAACTCATTAATGAAAACCATGAGTCACTTAAACACCTCATCATGCCTTTAATGAAACCATTAATGCACTAATGAGTCATATGCCTCATCATCACTTCTAGAAGCTTCTAGAATGATGACTCACTCATATCTGAAGAAAGGATAAATCCGTCTTTAACCGAATGTTAAAAGACGACTGATAGAAAACTGGAAACTGGAAACTGGCAACTTCCAAAAGTGATCCTGAAACAACTTTCAGGATAACCCCGAAACTGTATAAATATACCCGCATTTGTATTACGACCGAATACAAATGCAACTGAGACAAAGATATTATACCTACTCAATATAATACTCGGATCCGGCTTAAACCAAAGCCGACCAGTATCACCTGCCCGAAAACTGACACGTGCGTAAACGCACGTGCATTTTCCGAACCCTGCCATAAAACCATACGGCCTCTACAACGTTTCGCCCGAACTTGGGAAACTGTCTGTGGGGGACTCTAATGACTCGTCAGCACCCTGGCAGTGGGTTTAACCACAAACCGTCAGCGGCACTAGCTATGCGTAACGGCTGCCCATGGACTGACCTCAAGGGTGGCCGAGGAGCGAACTCAAGGGAGACCGATGAGCAAACTCCTCCGAAAACCCCACTGAGCCTAACAGTGACAATGTATATACAGTCCGGTCCGTTCGTCAATGAGTATCGCATATCCGCCTAGGGGGCTAGCAACGTCAGACCCCCAATAGCAGTATAAGTCATGTCGGAGTGAAGCCCAATTACACCCTGAGATACTACTGGAGTACCTACCAGTAAATCTCCTGCCACGGCCGTGGGCTTTGTGTAATGGCTCTCCTAGACACAGCACGATCTCGCCCCCAATACCGGGAGAGACGAATCCCCTGCCGATCCGCTCACGTGCCTCCATATGGCTCGGGACTGTACCCAAAAGCTACCTGTTTGCACGACTCCTTTGAGCCGTGGTAGGGTAGAAATCTAAGCACAGTGGGAACTCACACGAGACAAATGACGACCTCAGGTCGATGAACTAACCTGTACACATGTCACCAGGGAACTGCTATCTGACGGTAGATATAATACTAACTAGCAGATTCCCGGCGAGTCCTGTCCGGTGTACTCATAACCCAATGAGCACCTGTATACATCTTAGGTGATCCAACTGTCACCAGTGGCTTGTGAGACCGGCCACCGCCCCTCGTCGGGGTCTCGACTGTACACACTAGTCTACTCCGGAGTATCGATGCCCTGTCTCGAAACTCCCACGACTAGGGACCACAATTAAGGATATGCATATAAACTACCCAACTCTCACGTATATGATCGCCATCATACTGTTGGTAGTAAAGCAAGATCCTAAGGGATCTATCAAAGTATAACATGCAATCAGTCACCTGAACATGTACACGACTGATAAAGGCAAACCAGATAGCATACTATCATCTCGAGTAAGACTGTCCTACCGGGATAGGTCCTCCGCAATCATTGCAATCACGTACCTGCGATCCAATAATTGACTATGAGGGCACTATCTCCAACACTGAGTTGGCAACTCATCCCCGTTGTGCCATAGTTCCTTGCAGGGATAGAGTGGACGGGTAGCTGCGAGGCAGGATCACTTTTGCAGTTATATTCCATCTTTTGCTAGGTAGGTTACATGTGTAGTAACCTTCCATTTTGTTCCTATGTATCTAGAAAAACTCCATCAGACTTGTATTTGACATAGAAATGAGAGATGGTATGTATATGTATAGTTGAGATCGGTTGATCAGTTTCATAGCTTCTTTCTATATGAGATTCAGTAATGTTTATTATGTGTATATTCATGTTCAATGTTGATATCGTTGATTCCAACTAGGAATACAACCACACTTAACCTTTATTACTTGCTTAATGAATTAACTTCATAACTCGAGATTTCTACTTAAAAACTAAATTTTCATAAATAATTCCGAAATAAGGTATTTTGATCTTGGTTTTTGGCTTACTTGGACTTGTGCATATCTTTAGATATGATACAATCTAAGTGCCTGTCACATCCAAACTTGGGTCGTGACAAGGTTGGTATCAGAGCTTAGGAGTAACCTTACGGAATTCAGTAAGGGATTTCAATAGGTTGATGTAAGTATGAGAGTTAGGATGACCTTTGGTTTGATGGAGTAGGTGAATTAGGACGAATGCAGTACCGTACGTATGCTCCGCGGCATATTTACGTTATCGTATTCAGCCTAACTAACCTTAGGATGTTTATCTTGACCTATTCTTCCGTTGATTCTCCGTTATTGATTGCTTCTGTTCCCACACCTTATCAACTCTCGTTTCTTGTTCCAGTTGCTATGGCTACGCGGGCTAGGCGAGCCGTAGCCAGGAATGCAGCTAGGGCGAGTCCGCCTGTGATGATGACTGGTACACCGGACGTTCCGGCGGTGCATGAGCATGTTGATCCTCCTCCTCCAGATCGCATGACTAGGATTGAGGAGGGTATGTTGGGATTACAGCGAGTGGTAGGACTGTTAGCTGAGACCACTCGAGCATTGAGATCAGATCCAGCACCGACCGTAGCAGAGTCCGAGGTACAGCCTACACAGACGGTAGCGCCAGTAGATACGAGAGTGATAGAAGTATCACTTGCAGAGTTTATGAGATTGAGACCACCGGTATTTACAGGGACCGATGTGGCGGAAGATCCTCAGTCTTTTCTTGATAGAATGGCGAGGATTGGCAGATCATTGCGATGTTCTGATGCGAGGTCAGTTGAGCTGACTAGCTTTCGTTTGAAGGGACTTGCACAGGAGTGGTGTGAGTCGATGGAGAGAGGGCGAGCTACGAATCTTCCTCCGATGACGTGGACCGAGTTTTCTACGGTCTTTCTTGCCAGATTTCTTCTCCAGAGTGTGAGGGATGCTAGAGCTAGCAGTTTCGAAGCGTTGAAGAAATCAGCAAGTATGTCAGTAGCCGATTATGACTTACGATTCACCCAGCTATCGCGATATGCCCCATACTTAGTACCTACAGAGGAGCTTCGGGTGAAAAGGTTCTTAAGGAGTTTGGACACACAGTTGTATCTGGCGATAGGCTCCCAGCATTTTGATACATATGCACAGGCCATGGATGCGGCGATTCGAGTAGAGGAGCGTTTGAGCCAGTCAGGAGTTGTTCCGGAGCCAAAGAGGAGTAGACCATTTGTGCCGACAAATAGACAGTTTGGCCGAGGCAGAGGGTCCTATCCAGGCAGATATACTCCAGGCCGCAGTGTTGGACGAGGTTGGACACAGGGCCAGATGTTCAGTTCTTATCCTGATGATCAGAGACCACCATCTACTTGTTATAGTTGTGGACTTCCCGGACACTTTGCGCGAGATTGCAGATCTCAGGGCGGGACCGTTGCTCCACAGGCTGCTTTACCCCTTCCATCTCCTACACCGATGGCTTTACTTCCTCCCCCAGTTGGCGCTACACGCCAGGCAGTTGCACCACGAGGTCGAGGCTATGCAGGACGTGCTCAGAGAGGTCGAGGAGATAGAGGTAGAGGACGACAGGATGCGGGCAGGGGCCAGGCACGGGTTTTTGCGCTGACTCCACAGGATGCCCAGGCATCAAATGCAGTCGTGACAGGTACTCTTACAGTATGCTCATTAGAGGCACATGTTTTATTTGATCCCGGCTCTACACATTCTTATGTATCTTCACGATTCGCACTTTTGTTGGGAAAGGAGTCGTCATTATTAGAGTTACCTTTGGTAGTGAGTACTCCAGTTGGAGATTCCTTTATAGCTCGGCACGTATTCAGATCGTGTTCGGTGCGTATTGGTAATAGAGATTCGCTTGTTGATCTGATTCTCCTGGACATGTTGGATTTTGATATACTGCTTGGGATGGATTGGTTAGCCGCTTGTCATGCCTATGTAGATTGTAGAGGAAAAGCGGTTCGATTTTGTTTTCCAGGAGAACCGGTGTTTGTTGTGCAGGGGGATTGCAAGTTAACCCCTGTCAACATGATTTCTGCTTTTGGTGCGAGACGGCTCTTGAAGAAGGGTTGTCATGGGTTCTTGGCTTTTATTCAGGACATAGGGGTCGCTGAAGTTCCATTGGACCAAATCCCGATCATACGAGAAATTCCTGAGGTATTTCCTGCAGAGTTACCAGGATTGCCACCTGATCGAGATATTGAGTTTTGCATTGACTTGATTCCGGGTGCAGGGCCTATTTCTATACCACCCTATTGAATGGCACCGACGGAATTAAAAGAACTCAAGAGTCAGTTGCAAGAATTGTTAGATAGAGGACTTGTTCGTCCTAGTGTTTCACCGTGGGGAGCTCCTGTGTTATTTGTAAAGAAGAAGGACGGTAGTATGAGAATGTGCATTGACTACCGACAGCTGAATCGCGTCACGGTGCGAAACAGGTATCCATTACCACGAATAGATGACTTGTTCGATCAGTTGCAAGGAGCCGGATTCTTTTCAAAGATTGACTTGAGGTCAGGATATCATCAGTTGAGGGTTCGGAAGGACGATATTCCGAAGACAGCGTTTCGTACGAGATATGGGCATTATGAATTTCTGGTGATGTCGTTCGGACTTACCAATGCTCCAGCAGCTTTTATGGATATGATGAACCGTATCTTTAGACCATTTATCGATCGGTTTATTATAGTATTCATAGATGATATTCTTGTATATTCTCGGAGTCAGACGGAGCACGAGCAACATTTACGTATCACATTGCAGACCTTGAAGGAGCATAAATTGTATGCAAAGTTTTCTAAGTGTGCTTTTTGGCTCGATAGTGTGGATTTCTTGGGTCATATAGTTACGAGAGAAGGTATATGCGTAGACCCAAAGAAGATTGAAGCGGTACAACACTGGCCCAGGCCTATGTCAGTTACGGAGGTTCGGAGTTTCTTAGGTCTGGCAGGTTATTACAGACGCTTCGTACAAGATTTCTCACGGATAGCGGCACCTTTGACAGGATTGACTAGGAAGGAAGTTCCTTTTCAGTGGACAGATGAGTGTGAGCAGAGTTTCCAACAGTTGAAGATGCGTTTGACGACTGCACCGGTATTATCTTTACCTTCCGGTTCAGGGGGTTTCGTCGTGTATTGCGATGCTTCTAGAGTGGGCTTAGGCTGTGTGTTGATGCAACACGGCAAAGTTATAGCATATGCTTCTCGACAGTTGAAGAGGCATGAACAAAACTACCCCACTCATGATCTAGAGATGGCTGCTGTAGTATTCGCATTGAAGATTTGGAGACATTACCTGTATGGAGAAACGTGTCAAATCTTCACAGATCATAAAAGTTTAAAGTATATCTTTCAACAGAAGGATCTGAACCTCAGGCAGCGTAGATGGATGGAACTGGTGAAAGATTACGACTGTGAGATATTGTACCATCCAGGCAAAGCAAATGTTGTAGCAGATGCCTTGAGCCGGAGGCCTGGAGGTAAATTATCTCATTTGAGCATTTTGCAGAGACAGTCTTCTACAGACTGGCAGATCTTATGTGATAATCGTATACAGTTTGAGTTTACATCGGCAGGAGGTCAGCTAGCATATGTTCGCACCAGACCTCAGCTATTGGATCGTATTCGAGATGCGCAGCCTACAGATACTCGCATGATGGATATTATGGATCATGTTAGGCAGGGCAAGGAGACGGAGTTCGTGATTGATGATTATGGAGTGTTACGTTTTCGGACTCGTCTCTGTGTGCCAGATTCTGACGGATTGAGGCGTGAGATTTTGGAGGATGCCCACAGATCAGTATACAGTATTCATCCTGGTTCCACTAAAATGTACCGTGATTTGAAGGATAATTATTGGTGGGAAGGATTGAAGAAGGATGTTACGAATTTTGTTTCACGATGCTTGACTTGTCAGCAAGTTAAAGCAGAACACCAGAGGCCAGCCGGGGAGCTGCAACCATTACCCATTCCAGAGTGGAAATGGGAACAGATTTCTATGGATTTTGTGGTGGGTCTACCCAGGACTAGCAGGGGGTATGATTCAATTTGGGTGATTATAGACAGGCTGACGAAGGCCGCTCATTTTCTTCCAGTAAAGACGACATATGGATTTGCTCAGTATGCACAGATTTATATCGATGAGATTGTACGTCTACATGGAGTGCCAACATGCATAGTATCAGATCGAGGTACCCAGTTCACGAGCCGGCTATGGCAGAAACTTCAGGACGCTCTTGGTACACGACTGAGTTTTAGTACAGCTTTCCACCCACAGACAGACGGTCAGTCGGAGCGGACCATTCAGATACTAGAGGATATGCTTCGGGCTTGTAGCCTAGATTTCGGTGGTAGTTGGGATCGTCATCTACCTTTGGTAGAATTCTCATATAACAACAGTTTTCAAGAGACGATCCAGATGGCACCCTTTGAAGCCTTGTATGGAAGGAAATGTAGATCACCTGTTTGCTGGACGGAACTTAGTGAAAGTGGTATATTGGGACCGCAGATAGTACAGGAAACTACAGAGAAGATTCACTTGATACGGGATAGAATGAAAGCGGCTCAATGCAGACAAAAGTCATATGCAGATCGAAGACGACGCAAACTCGAGTTTGATGTGGGAGATCATGTGTTCCTTAGAGTATCTCCAATGAAAGGTGTGATGCGCTTCGGGAAGAAAGGGAAGCTCAGCCCCAGATATGTTGGACCATACGAGATTTTAGAGAGAGTGGGTGCTGTGGCTTATCGGTTAGCACTTCCACCTGGTTTTCCCGACGTACATCCAGTGTTCCATGTTTCGATGCTTCGCAGATATCTTCACGATCCATCTCATGCGATCCATCATCAGACTCTACAGCTTGAGCCAGATCTATCCTTCACAGTGCAGCCAGTAGCTATTCTGGACAGACAGGCAAAGCAACTACGATCAAGGATACTGCCATTTGTAAAGGTTCTCTGGCAAGGAAAGGATCGCGAGGAGATTACTTGGGAGACGGAGGACGCAATGCGAAAGAAATTTCCACATCTTTTCATAGGTATGTCTAGTAATTATTTTAAATTCGGGGACAGAATTTTCTTAAGGGGGGAATATTGTAACATTTAGGAAAAAGTTAGAAATAAATAAATTTAATTAAATTAAGAATAAGCTGATAAATCACAAAATGGTTAAAATCAAATATGTCAATCTTCATAAGTTATATGTAATACAAATTAAATTAGAATTTTAAAATGTAATTTAAATAAGTTATAAGGGTTTTAATGAAAATTTTAGCTTCATTTTAACAAAATAGGTGTTTTATAATAAGTAAGTTGTGAGGGGTTAAATTGTAAAGTTAGGTTTTATGCAAATAGGGTTTTGTCAAGGGTTTAAATGAATAATTGAAATCAATTCAGTTCTGAAATCAAATGCAAATAAAAAGGGAAAAATGGAAGATAATTATCAATAGCACCTCATGCTTGCATGGTTCCAAATACATTACACCTCCTTCTTGCATGAAACACCCACACTCCTTCACTTGACACCTCCACCTTACCTTATCCCTTCCCCCTCTCACATATATAGCTCATTTCAGTTTAAACTCAGAATCTAAACTGAAAAGAAAATCAAAAGAAAAGGAAAACTAAAGAAAGAGAAAAGAAAACAAGAGAAAGAAGAGGAAGAATGGAGCTTGTTCTTGAGTTTGGATCATCATCAAGCTAGGAGGGAGCTTGTAAATCTTTGGGGGTTATTCCTACAACAAATTAAGAGGGTAAATTCCTAATCTCAGTAGGTAGATTAAGTTCTGTAGTTAGTTAATTATAGTTTAGCATGTCGCATAATATCGTATTCTAGGTAAAAAATTGTGTCTGTTAGAATCTGCTATAATCTGGAACTTAATTAAATAAATTCAACAGAGTAGAAATGATGTAGGAATCAAATAGAACACACCACAAGAAGACGGAGGCAGGGCGCCGGTTTTGGGCCGGCGACAGTAGGGTTTTGGCCGGCGTCGCCGGCCATGTGGGAAGCTTTGGGGGTTGGTCAATTGGGTAGTCTACAGTGTACAATTTGGGCTATTTTGGCACTGTTGATTTAACTTAGTTTTACTGTAACTAAAATCTGGGAAGATATATCGGTAAAAGAATCGTAAAACACTAAATACGACACGATGAAATCAAGTCGCGTGTTAATTTCTGAACCAGTACAGATTTAGGCTAAAATCCAGCAAGACTAAGTGTTTAATAACTTGAAGAGATCAGAAAGTATATAACTTATGTGGGTTAGTGTGTTTTTATTTCCGTTATATCGGAATAGCTATTTTGCTTATATACGTAAACTTGGTATATTTAGACGCGGATACAAGAAATACGGAAGCCGCGAGGAAAGGGAAAGGATTAGCGATTCCGGAGTAGATTCGACTTTCCGGTGAGTAGACTAAACATCTACCGGGGAATTTAGTAAAGATGGCGTGTTTCGCCCATGGTTTTACTTAATGTGATATTCATATCATCATGTGTAAATGTTAGAATTTCGTTCATTAAAATACTTGTATATTGCTTAGTTGTAGAACACTTCACAATTATCGACGAGCCATGCCACGTGCACTTCTTATATGCTACACCCACCTCGTCGATATTGCCATGTCACATACACCTAAATATCATACTTATTAACATGAATTATATCGTATTTCACATGTCAAGTATATTGGTAGATTGCATTCTTTACATCCTGTTGCTTTATGCGTATTTCTATGATTGGATATGAGATAGATACAGAATTGAGGATTTATGGTTTTGAGTTTTGAATACTATTACATAAATCCAGTATTTTTCATGATTGATGAGTCATGTCCACCATGAGATGATTTCTGTTTTGGTTTTATTCCGGACCGAGTTGGGGAGATATACGGTCGCGGATTTGCGTTATCCATACTGAGTGGGGGAGATATACAGTTGGATACATGGTGGACCCGGTCGAGACCGAGGGGCAGGATAGCCGTATTGAGACGGGGGAGCCTAGCGAGGTTACTCGATACCGGAGTTGGTTATAGAAATACGGCGTGTATCTAGAGGATAACGACCGATATTATGAGTATAGGATCATTCGGGGAATGATGCCTATAAGAAATGAAGATTTTGTGTCGTTGATAGACACTGGGAAATGATTTACTTGAGTTGTGATTTCAGAAGTATAATGAGATTTATTGTTGGATTTCACATATACTCATATATCATATTGATTCATATTCAGTAGCATGATTGTCATATTTACTTTATTCGCCGTTATATGTTAGTCGTATTCACTGAGTTGGCAACTCATCCCCGTTGTGCCACAGTTCCTTGCAGGGATAGAGTGGACGGGTAGCTGCGAGGCAGGATCACTTTTGCTGTTATATTCCATCTTTTGCTAGGTAGGTTACATGTGTAGTAACCTTCCATTTTGTTCCTATGTATCTAGAAAAACTCCATCAGACTTGTATTTGACATAGAAATGAGAGATGGTATGTATATGTATAGTTGAGATCGGTTGATCAGTTTCATAGCTTCTTTCTATATGAGATTCAGTAATGTTTATTATGTGTATATTCATGTTCAATGTTGATATCGTTGATTCCAACTAGGAATACAACCACACTTAACCTTTATTACTTGCTTAATGAATTAACTTCATTACTCGAGATTTCTACTTAAAAACTAAATTTTCATAAATAATTCCGAAATAAGGTATTTTGATCTTGGTTTTTGGCTTACTTGGACTTGTGCATATCTTTAGATATGATACAATCTAAGTGCCTGTCACATCCAAACTTGGGTCGTGACAGCTAAAATATAGATCATGTAATAAATAATTTTTATGTAATTTTTTATACATGAATGTATGTAAAATGGGCATAAAGCCAATTATTTGTAAGCCCATGGCTTATGTGCAAAAATGAAATGGCACATGAGCCATGGGATAGGCAAAAAATGCCATTTTGTGAAGCCCAAGGGGCTATATGCAAATATGTAAGCCTATAAAAGGCAACATGATGAATAAAAAAAGGGGGATAATTTTCATTCTCTCTACAAAATTTTTTAGATCTGAGATCTTTTGTGCCTCCTGCTCCTTCTCCAAGGTTCTAAACCTTCTCGTTTCTTTGAATTAAATCAAGAGTTTTACTCTTTCTTTTCAAAAACTAAGAAGTCTTCCACCATGAAACCCCCAAAAGGGAACTTGGATCTACCATTAGATCTCAGAAAGGAGAGATTTTTAGATATCACATCTCTTGATCATCAAGATCCAGCCAACAGAGGAGGAGGAAGAAGAACCCCTATCATCAACCAAAACATTTCAGGAGTCTAACTCCATATATTTACATATATATATATATATATATATAATAAATATTTCCTTTCTGAAGCATAGCTTCTGGTTCTGGGACTAAAAGCCCCCTTTTTTTCTCGCCAGCGCCCGGCGCTCGAGCGCAAAACGCCCACGTGCCGACACGTGGCGCGCTTGCGCTCGGGCGAACTACGTCGAGCGCAAAGCGCCCACGTGCCGACACGTGGCGAGCTTGTGCTCTGGCGCACTGCGCTCGAGCGCAAAGTGCCCACGTGCCGACACGTGGCGCGCACTACGCTCGAGCGCAAACCGCCCACGTGCCGACACGTGGCGCGCTTGCGCTCAGGGGCACTGCGCTCGAGCGCAAACCGCCCACGTGCCGACACGTGGCGCGCTTGCGCTCAGGGGCACTGCGCTCGAGTGCAAACCGCCCACGTGCCGACACGTGGCGCGCTTGCACTCAGGCGAACTGTGCTCGAGCGTAAAACGCCCACGGGCCGACACTTGGCGCGCTTGCGCTCATGCGCACTGCGCTCGAGCGCAAAGCGCCCACGTGCCGACACGTGGCGCGCTTGCGCTCATGCACACTGCGCTCGAGCGCAAAGCGCCTACATGCCGACACGTGGCGCGCTTGCGCCTGAGCGCACAGCGCTCAGGGTGCTGGCCCCACGCATCCCTTGGATGCCCTTTTACCCCTCTTTTTATGTACATACATGTATATATACATATGTATACATATTTACACACACATGTACCCCACGACACTGTCCCTGTTAGAAAAATATTTCTAACGGGGCGGTGCCCTGCACCCTGCAAGGGGGCTGCTGGCCCCCTTGACCCCCAGCCCGCTATCCGGGTAGCGGGACCCCAGTAAAAACTCTGCGTGGCTCCCGACATATCCAAAACCCCCTTTCAAAACGCATCGCATCCACTCTGCACATTGAGTTCGCATGACCAGTTTAACCCGTCAATCGGAGGTTCCCTTGCTCCAAAGGCGAGGGGTAATTAACGACAGTTTAGTCCGCGGCTGCCGGAGATTCGGATCCCCACAATCATTAAACCCCGGCCTACCCTAGGCAGGGGGAATCTATAGTACGCCTGACAAGCGCGTGCGTATTCCCATCTCAATGGGGTGACGAAAAACACCCTACAGATTCTGGCACGCCCGGTGGGACCAATCTCTCCTCCCATATTTCGGGTTAAGCATTCATGCAGACTCAATCATTATACATACCTGTATTTATACTAAAATAATGCTCTTTCATGCAGATTTTCAAGCAATCACCTTCCGACGATGTCTTCGATGATGAACTCAGCTTCCGTCTCCTACACGATGAATATAGACTCCAAGACGGTCCTCCCGGCCAGTCTCGGGCGACAATGGGTGGAGCCGCTGCTACCATTCGGCTCTATTATGTTCATGCCTGTTGGCGCCATCCCAGCTCCTCAAGCCCCGGAGACAGACAAACCGGTCTCGAGAGGCAAGAGGCCAAATGTGGTGGTCTCGAAGGCCCCCTAACTCAAACGCAAGTCGGTGTTTGAGCGGTTCTCCTTGGTCCCAGCTGGGGGCAAGGCCATCGACACCAACAAAGCAACAAGGCGTCTCGATCAAGCTCGGGCGGTGCCCCTGACAACTGCTCGATCGGGTGTCTTCTCTAAGCTCCCCTCTGATCAACTCACAATGGCTTCCCGGATAGCGGATGCCCGCCAAGCCTTCAAAATCGAGAAGCTGAGGGAGAAAAGGCTCAGATACAGAGCCAACAAAAGGGCCAGGGCTCTGTCCATGTTAAAATTTATGAATTTCCAAAGCCCGGACCGCTCCGCGAAATCAGCTACCAAAGATTAAAAGATGGCTGGGTATGTAGTCCACACTGTCTACATGGTGGGCACGCGCAGCAAGAGCAAGGACGGGGCCACCACATCCCAAGCCCAATCTGGCTTGAATGTGGTCGTCGCTGCCCAAGAACAGCCGCCCCCGCTGGGTGATGAAAACCTTCTCGATGAGGATGATAGGCGGAAAGACCCTTCGGTCCATGAGGAGTCAGGCTCGGAAAGCGAAGATGAGCCAACTTTCCAGCCTAAGAATGCGGAGCAACAACTTCTCCAAGAGCTCCGAAAACAGCTCAGAAGCAAAGACAAGGAGATGGCCAAGCTCTACTCAATGATCGACGACTTGACGAATGTCGTGATGCAGCTCACGGCCCAACTTGCCCCTCAGCCGCCCAATCAGGCGCAAGGCACTCATGAACCGGGGAACGATGTCCCGAAACAGCCGACGCCCGTTCCCTCAAATCCAAAAGTAGGCGCACCGCATGAAAATCAGTCGCATCCTATCTCAGGAAATGTCTTGGCTACTGATGAAAGTAGCCCGCTAACTCAAGATCAAATCATGGATTTGGTTGCCAGCAAAGTCAAAACATTGATGGCCGAAGCCGAAGCGCAAAAAGATAACAGCAGTA
The DNA here is from genome assembly GCA_030015575.1 of Agapanthus africanus. Taxonomy (NCBI): domain Eukaryota; kingdom Viridiplantae; phylum Streptophyta; class Magnoliopsida; order Asparagales; family Amaryllidaceae; genus Agapanthus; species Agapanthus africanus. The sequence continues at coordinate 185,003,372 of JASDDO010000016.1, read as the reverse complement.
GTGGGAGCCCTATCCTGCTCAGTATGATCTGGTAGAATTTCCTAGCGGCTATGTCATCCCCAAATTCGGAAGATTCGATGGGACGGGAAATGCGAATCAACACATCGCCCACTTCAAAGCCTCATGCGGGAATACTGGGGGCAATGATGCACTTCTCCTCCGCCAGTTCGTTAATAGCTTGACCGATGTTGCTTTCGACTGGTACGCCAGCATACCGGATGGCTCCGTCACAACTTTTGTCCAAATGGAATCTCTGTTTCGGCAGAGGTTCATGAGCGTCAGCGATAAGATTACCATTGCCGAGCTCGTAAGGACCAAGCCCAAGAACAACGAAAGCAGCACGGATTTTATAACCCGATGGCGCAATCTCTCCGTTAAATGCGAACCGCCGATAGAGCAGGACCAATCTGTCAGCCTCCTCTTCGGAAATCTCAACAATTGGATGGCCCCGTTTCTATGCACCGCGGGTCTCAAAACATTCCAAGAGCTGACCAGGAAAGTTCAGATGCTGGAGCGCTCAAAGCAGGAGTCCTCCTCGGATTTCCAAAATAACAATAGGTCCTAGAGAAACCGAAAGGACGATAATCGCAAAGGAGGAAACTCCGATGATTCTAAATCTTTCAACACTTCGGCTAACCGAAATAAGCAAGGGATGAGCGGGCCTAGTGCTAACCAGCCTCGGAAGCCAATGTTCGGAGAAGGAGGAGAATCTCCACTGAAAGAGAAGCTGGATAAGGTCTATTCCTTCAGAAGGGACAAAATCCGTAAATTATTCAAAGACGCCCTGAAGAACGGTCTACAACTACTAGAGTCAAAAAGACCGCAGGAAGCGAATAGGACCGACGTCCCCAAATACTGCCCCTATCACAGAGTGATATGTCATGCCATTGAGGAATGCTTCGTCTTCAAAGATTGGGTCCAAAAGCAATACAAGGCAGGAGAAATAGAACTGTCCAAAGGGGTGTTAACAAACAGTCAAGCTGCAACCGCCAATTTCATACAAACGGAGACCGAAGTTCTTCGTGAAACCGATTCTCTCAGACATCTGCCTTTCTCTGAAAACAATCGACCACCACGTCATTAAATTGGGAACAATCGACCACCACGTCATTAAACTGGGAACAATCGACCACCACGTCATTAAACTGGGAACAGTCGACCTCTAAGTCGTTAAACTGGGAATGTTAAAAAAAATGTGTGTATATAAAAAAATGTGTAAATAAAAGAAAAATAAAGAAAAGACGAAATGATGGGGCAACTCGCAATAAAAACCAGCGAGTAAAAATGAAAATGAAAATAAAGCCGAAATGTTGGAGCAACCGCGAATAAATAGCCGAAATGATAGGGCAATCGCGACCTTCGTGATAAGAAGAGCTGAAATGATAGAGTTATCGCGGTAAAACAAAAAAAATATATACAAAAAAAATACAACGGCGAATGATGAGTCGCTCCTGATACCATATTCCAGTGCAGCGATGCAGACACCAACTGAAATTCAAATTCCCAAAACTCTCCCAGACCTACGGCTAGTCCCCAAATTGACTGACGTATACAATCCACGGGCTCAAATAATTCCCAGCATACCCATGCCCCACCGCAATCACCAGTTGCTCGGCTGGTCTCCGCCTGTGAAATTATGCTCCATTGAGAAGACCCACTCATGTGTCCTCACGATACATGAGGAGAACAAACCTTTGTGGGATCCTTACGACTCACGAAGGAAAAAACACACTTAGGAGTCCTCACGACTTCTAAGGAGAAAATACACCTACGGGATCCTTACGACCCGTAGGGAGAAAATGCTTTTATAGGACCCTCACGGCCCATAAAATTGAAAAGCCTTAGGCGATAGGGATCTAAACCTGTCTCCTGAGCCATCGCTCCCCAATCCCCAAGTGGCGAATGATGAGTCGCTCCTGGTACCATATTCCAGTGCAGCGATGCAGACGCCAACCAAATTCCAAATTCCAATCCCTAAGTGGCGAATGATGAGTCGCTATTGGTACCATATTCCAGTGCAGCGATGCAGACGCCAATCAAATTCCAAATTCCAATTCCTAAATGGCGAATGATGAGTTGCTCCTGGTACCATATTCCAGTGTAGCGATGCAGACGCCAACCAAATTCCAATTCCCATACCCCAACGGCGAATGATGAGTCGCTCCTGGTACCATATTCCAGTGCAGCGATGCAGACGCCAACAAAGTCCCAAATTTTTTTTCTGGCCCTACGGTCTGGATCATACATCCTGCAAAACCGTATACAATCCACGGACGTAAAACGATCCCAACCTCTCCCAAGTCCTAATGGTGAGACCGCATTCAAAGTCCAAAAAAAGATTGAAAAATAAAAATAAAATAAAATAAATAAAATGGTATGTCCACAAGCAAAATGGGCACGGATGAAAACCCGAAAGGGCTCCGTGAGTAAAAACAGCAGGACTGTCGGCGAGTTTGTGAAAACCCGAGAGGGCGCAAACTCGTAAAAAAAGAGATGAAATGCACTCACAAAGTCCTCTCGACTTTGAGGAGAAAATTCCCGCGTGAGATCCTTACGACTCACAAAGGAGCAACACACTTAGGAGTCCCCACGACTCCTAAGGAGAAAATACACCTATGGGATCCTTATGACCCGTAGGGAGAAAATGCTTTGTGAGACCCTTACGGCTCACAAAAACTGTAAAGTCTTAGGTGATAGGGACCTAAAACCTGTCTCCGAAGCCATCGTTTCTTAATAAACAAATGCAAATGATGATTCGCTCCTGGTACCATATTCCAGTGTAGCGATGCTGATGCCAAACAACAAAAACCAGTTCCCAAGTCCTCCCGGGGAAAATGATGAGTTGCTCCTGGCATTATCCCAATGTAGTAATACAGATGCCAAACCAAAACCGAAATACCCAAATCCGCTCATGACAAATGATGATTCGCTCCTGGTACCATATTCCAGTGTAGCGATGCTGATGTCAACCAAATCAAATCAAACCAACAACCTCTACGACGGAATCATGCTCTGTCCCCGAATTTACCCTGTGTTGAAATCATGCTTCGGCTTAGAATCAACCAACGACCTCCTCATCGGAATTATGCTCCGCCTCGGAATCAAGTCAACCAGCAAGCTCTGCGTCGGAATTATGCTTCGTCTCAGAATGCACCCCGTGTCGAAACGATGCTTCGCCTCGGTGTACCTGCCTTCCCTGTCGAAATTATGCTTCCTCTCGGAATCAAGTCAGCCAACAAGCTCTGCGCTGGAATCATGCTCCGTCTCAGAATCTACCCCGTATCGAAATCAATGCTTCACCTCGGAATATTTGCCTTCCTTGTCGGAATTATACTTCTCCTAGGAATCTACCTCTGCATCGAAATCATGCTTCGGTCAGAATGTCTGCCGATCCTCGGAATGATGCTCCGAGCTCTGGAATTATGCTCCGCCCATCGGAATGATGCTCCGAATCCTGGAATCATGCTCCGCTCTTCGGAAAGATGTTCCGAACTCTGGAATCATGCTCCGCCCTTCGGAATGATGCTCCGAATCCTGGAATTATGCTCCGCTCTTCGGAAAGATGCTCCGAACTCTGGAATCAAGCTCCACTCTTCGGAAAGATGCTCCGAACCCCGGAATTATGCTCCGATCATCGGAATGATGCTCCGATCTCTGGAATTATGATCCGCCCATCGGAACGATGCTCCGATCTCTGGAATTATGCTCCGCTCTTCGGAATGATGCTCCGAAGCCTGGAATTATGCTCCGCTCTTCGGAAAGATACTCCGAACTCTGGAATCAAGCTCCGCTCTTCGAAAGGATGCTCCGAACCCTGGAATTATGCTCCACAAATCGGAATGATGCTCCGATCTCTGGAATTATGATCCGCCCATCGGAATGATGCTCCGATCTCTGGAATTATGCTCCGCTCTTCGGAAGGATTCTCCGAATCCTGGAATTATGCTCCTCTCTTCGGAATGATGCTTCACCTCCGGAATGATGTTCCACCTTGAAGTTCAGCTTCAAGATCCATCAATTTCATGCACACAACTCAAATGTGCGGTGTGCATTTATTGATGGGGGGCACTTTGTTGGGGTAAAAATTTACACCCCCGTTGACCGAGTCAAGGTCAAGGTCAACCCCAAGCCAGGTGGGCCCAAGCCCAGGTCAAGCGGGCCCATGCCCAAGTCGAGTCCGCGGCCAGCCTCCTCCATGCTAAAATATAGATCATGTAATAAATAATTTTTATGTAATTTTTTATACATGAATGTATGTAAAATGGGCATAAAGCCAAATTTTTGTAAGCCCATGGCTTATGTGCAAAAATGAAATGGCACATGAGCCATGGGATAGGAAAAAATGCCATTTTGTGAAGCCCAAGGGGCTATATGTAAATATGTAAGCCTATAAAAGGCAACATGATGGATAAAAAAAAGTGGGATACTTTTCATTCTCTCCACAAAAATTTTTAGATCTGAGATCTTTTGTGCCTCCTGCTCTTTCTCCAAGGTTCTAAACCTTCTCATTTTTTTGAATTAAATCAAGAGTTTTACTCTTTCTTTCCAAAAACTAAGAAGTCTTCCACCACAAAACCACCAAAGGGGAACTTGGATCTACCATTAGATCTCAGAAAGGAGAGATTTTTTGATCTCACATCTCTTGATCATCAAGATCCAGCCAACAGAGGAGGAAGAAGAAGAACCCCTTTCATCAACCAAAACATTTCAGGAGTCTAACTCCATATATTTACATATATATATATATATAATAAATATTTCCTTTCTGAAGCATAGCTTCTGGTTCTGGGACTAAAAGCCCCCCTTTTTCTCGCCAGCGCCCGGCGCTCGAGCGCAAAGCGCCCACGTGCCGACACGTGGCGCGCTTGCGCTCAGGCGCACTGTGCTCAAGCGCAAAGCGCCCACGTCCCGACACGTGGTGTAAGTCGATGTAGTACACCCCAGTACTTGTGGGGAGGCGGAATTTATAAAAACAATCAAGTTTAAGGAACGAACATCGACTAACCGCTTAAATCGAAAGCTAAACTATAAATAACCGTACACAAAGAGTTTCTTTTCACTTGTGTTTAGGGATTATACCTAATGAAACCGGTCCTTCGTCTTTGTGTCCTCCTTTGTTCTCCTCGACCTTCTCTAGGTAGTAGACGATCCACCTGAGAGCAAAACACCAAGCTACACCTCTAACTTGAGGTAACTAATCTACTTTGATTGCTAATCAAAGAAGAAAGGATGATATAGAGTGAAGGTAATGGATGTTTAAGTCTAACTAAACCTTTGATCTCAACACATGAGGATTAAGGATTAGTCTCTTGAAGATGAGAGCTTGAGGAGAGAGAATGTGAGATAAGATAATGAGATGAGAGAGAGTGTATCATAATATATTATGAAGCATTCTTATTATAGAATAAATCAATAATAGAAATGAATAAGCATGCTTCATAAATGAAAAGAGGTGATTCATTAACATGAGTCATTAAGCATTTATGATGCATTAATGACCATGATGAATCACCCTCATGACTCACTAATCTTATCCAAAGCTTATGTCACCTTAACCTCCTTAGTCACATCTTCTAGAAGCTTCTCGTACAATTACGAGAACGCCCCTACAATCCGCAAAAATACGGAAAAACTTTTAGACTGTAAAATCCAATAACCGGATACCAGTAACTGGCTTAAACCAAAGCCGACTGGTAAAAACTGTCCGAAAGTCGTACGTGCGTAAACGCACGTATGCGTCCGAACCCTTTGTCGCAAAACCATGCGACCTCTATATCGTTTCGCCTGGAGTAGGAAACTCTCTGTGTGGGACTCTAGAGACTCGACTACTACGCTGGCAGTGGGTTTAACCACAGACCGCAAGCGGCACTAGCTGTACGTAACGGTCCCCAGGTAGTTGTCGATAAGAAGGCCGATAAGAAAACCCATCCGAACTCCTACTGAGTCTGATGTGACAATCTCCATACAGTCCGGTCCGTTCGTCCAAGACTATCGCATATCGGGCCTAGGGGGGCGGCAAGCGTCAGTCCCCTAATAGCGGTATAAGTCGTGTCGGAGGGAAGCCCATTACACCCTGAGAAACTACTGGAACCTACCAGCAAATCTCGCTTGCCCTGGCCAGGGACTTTGCGTAATGGCTCTCTGACACAGCACGATATCTACTCCCAATACCGGGAGGGACGAATCCTGTCTAACCGCCACTGTCTCCAAGTGCTCGGGACTGCACCCAACTGCTACCTGTTTGCACGACTCCTTTGAGCCGTGGTAGGGTAGCAATCTAAGAACAGTGGGACACACTCGAGGCGAAGTAGCAGTGTCAAGTCTGCGGACTACGCTGTACTCATGTCACCTGGGAACTGTTCACTGACGACTGGTATCAAACCAACCAACAGTTCCCTGTGAGTCCTGTCCGGTGTACCCGTAACCTAACGAGCACCTGCATACTATCTCCAGTACGACGTACTGACGGCTGTGGGACAGACCATCTCCCCAACTGGGATGAGAAGCGTACACACCAGTCTACTCCGGAGTATCGATGCTCTGTCTCGATAATCCAACGACCAGGGACCTGAATAAGGATGTGCTTGTAGACTACCCAGCCCCCACTAGTGTGACTGCCATCACAACGCTGGTAGACAAGCAAGATCCTAAGAGCTCTATCAATACGTACACTCACATATTAAGATAGAAAAACCAAGTAGCATACTACCATGTTTAGCAAGACTGTTATATACATGTGAATATCCCAAGCTTCCATTAAGTAATATACAAGCTAGTATGATACAGTAATGGCCTTCTAGGGCATAAACACTAACAATCTCCCACTTGCACTAGGGCCATGTACTGGCATATCGTAGACCAATGATCTCGAGTAGCCTCTCGAACTGAATCTGAGGAAGGGCCTTCGTGAATGGATCAGCAATGTTCTCTTCTGAAGCAACTCTCCGAACCTCGATCTCCTGACGATCAATGATCTCCCTGATCAGGTGATACCGCCTCAAGATGTGTCTGGACTTCTGATGGGACCTTGGTTCCTTCGCTAAAGCTATAGCTCCGTTGTTGTCGCAATACAGAGGTATTGGATCAACTATGGTAGGAACAACCTGAAGTTCTGTTAGGAACTTCTTCATCCAGACTGCTTCTTTTGCGGCATCGCAAGCAGCTATATACTCCGCTTCCATCGTCGAGTCAGCAACGGTGTCCTGCTTGGAGCTCTTCCAGCACACCGCCCCTCCATTGAGGGTAAAGACATAACCCGACATGGACTTGGAATCATCCTTATCACTCTGGAAGCCGGAATCAGCAAAGGCCTCCAACCTGAGGTCTTTTCCGCCATAAACCAAGAACATCTCCTTAGTCCTCCTCAGGTACTTGAGAATGTTCTTTACTGCTATCCAGTGTTTCTCCCCTGGGTCTGACTGATACCGGCTTACCACGCTCAGTGCGTAAGCTACATCTGGTCTGGTACACAACATCGCATACATTATAGAGCCTACCGCAGAAGCGTAGGGTATAATAGACATGCGTTCCCTTTCCAAATCAGTCTTGGGAGACATCTCTTTGGAGAGGGTGATTCCGTGACAAGCCGGTAGATTACCGCGCTTAGAATCTTCCATACTGAATCTTTTCAGTATAGTGTCGATATACCTGGACTGCGAAAGTCCCAACATCCTCTTGGATCTATCACGATAGATCCGGATCCCCAGAATGTAAGAGGCATCACCCAGGTCTTTCATGGAGAACCTGTGTGACAAGAATCCTTTGACAGATTGTAGCATAGGAATGTCATTTCCTATCAATAGAATGTCATCCACGTACAAGACGAGGAATACGACACTTCTGGCCACAACTTTACTATATATGCACGGTTCATCTGGATTTTTGATAAAGTCATATTCTTTGACTGTCTCATCAAAACAGATGTTCCAACTCCGCGATGCCTGCTTTAGTCCATAAATAGACTTAAGCAGCTTGCATACTTTCCCGCTGCTCCCACTCTGATTGAAACCCTCTGGCTGATCCATATAGACGCTCTCTTCTAAATTTCCATTCAGAAAAGCCGTCTTTACGTCCATCTGCCAGATTTCATAATCATGGAAGGCAGCAATAGCAAGAAGGACCCGAATGGATTTGAGCATAGCCACTGGAGAAAAAGTTTCGTCATAGTCCAAACCAGGTCTTTGACGAAAACCCTTTGCAATAAGTCTAGCCTTATAGGTTTCCACCTGTCCATCTACACCAATCTTTTTCTTGAAGATCCATTTGCATCCTATGGGTTTTACCCCATCTGGAGCAAAGTCCAAAGTCCATACTTTGTTGGTGTACATGGACTCCATTTCGGTCCGCATTGCATCTAGCCATCGTACCGAGTCGCCGCTCTGGATGGCCTGCTGGAAGTCAGTAGGTTCATCATCATCTATGATGCAATCCTCTCTATCCCCTTCTATGAGAAAACCGTAGTATCTCTCAGGCGGATGAGACGGCCTACTACTCCTGCGGAGGGGTGCGGGAATGTTCTGTTCTTCTTGAACTTCTGGTTCTACCAATCTTTCAGTAGCAGCTTGTGGTTCTGGAATTTCTTCCAGTTCTATTTCGCTCCCACTCTTCTGATTTTCTAAAAATTCAGTTTCTAAGAAGGTGGCATGACGAGAAACAAAGACCTTTTGTTCCTCTGCGTAATAGAAATAATATCCCTTGGAGTTCTTTGGATATCCCACAAGCTTACACTGTACTGAACGTGCCTCGAGCTTGTCCACATGCTGCTTTTTTACAAAAGCCGGACACCCCCATGTCCTAAAATGTTTTAGACAGGGTTTCTTCCCACTCCACATCTGATATGGTGTGGTAGGCACAGTCTTGGTTGGAACCTGGTTCAAAAGATATGCCGCTGATTCTAGCGCATAACCCCAGAAAGATCGCGGTAACTCAGCATTACTCATCATGGATCGTACCATATCCAATAGGGTTCGATTCCGTCTCTCCGATACACCGTTGTGCTGTGGAGTGTATGGAGGAGTAAGCTGAGAGAGAATTCCTTTCTCTTTTAGGTAACCTAGGAACTCGGCACTTAAGTATTCTCCACCTCGATCAGATCTTAGTGTCTTAATACTTTTGCCTGTTTGGTTTTCCGCTTCACTCTTGAATTCCAGGAATTTCTCAAAGGCCTCTGATTTATGCTTCATTAAGAAAACATATCCATACCGAGAGAAATCATCTGTAAAAGTAATGAAGTAGGAATAACCACCTCTCGCATGTGTAGACATTGGACCACATACATCGCTGTGTATGAGTCCTAAGAGCTCGCTCGCTCTTACTCCTTGTCCAGTGAATGGAGTCTTTGTCATCTTTCCTTTGAGACAAGATTGACAAGTGTCATAAGATTGATATTCGAACGAGTCCAAATATCCTTCTCTATGCAACTTAGTCAACCTTCTCTCATTGATGTGACCCAGTCTACAATGCCATAAGAAAGCTTTATTTAAATCTGGAGACTTTCTTTTTAGTGTGTTCTGGACATTGAAAATTTGGAGTTGGTTTAAAACATATATGCCGTTATTTAATGTACCGGACCCAATCAAACCATGATTAAGGTGGATGTTGACAACATCTCTTACAAACGTGAAATCATAACCTTTATTTGATAACAAGGAAACTGATATGATATTACACGTTAAGCTGGGTACAAAATAACAGTTATGTAAAACCAAAATGTGTCCACTCGTCAATCCTAGGTGATAATCCCCGACGGACGCAGCTCCCACGCTAGCTCCGTTAGCAACCCTGAGGATCATATCACCTTCCTTCAGCACTCTACGGTTTCTCAGTGCCTGCAATGAATTGCAAATATGAGATCCTGATCCGTTATCCAATACCCAGGAAGTAGAGTTGATCGACAGACAATTCTCAATTACAAACACACCTGAAGTCGAAGCCACAGCTTGCTTCGGTTCCTGGTTCTTGGCGTTCCACGCCTTGCAATCCTTCTTCCAGTGTCCTTTCCTGTGACAATGGAAGCACTCATCCTGGCCAACTATCGGTACTGCTTTCTTTTTCTTTCCCTTCCCTCCCACCTTACTAACACCTCCTCTAGGTCTGGGTGCGGCCTTCTTCTTCCTTCCTTTGGCCCTAGCCTTGGACCCGGAAGAAGATGAACCGCCAACAAACATAGCGGGTGTTTCCCTTGATGTCTTCAAGGTGCCCTCTGCACTCCTTAACATGTTCAGGAGTTCCGGAAGTTCAACTTCTTTTCTTTGAAGGTTGAAGTTCAGGATAAACTGGGCGTAGGTGTGAGGAAGGGACTGGAGAATAAGGTCTGTATAGAGCTCATTATCCAAAGTCGTCCCAAGGTCTGCGAGCTCTTCAATATAGCTGATCATCTGTAGGACATGTTCACCTACCGATGACCCGGCAGCCAACCTCGCTCGAAACAAGTTCTTAGAGGTCTCGTATCTTGCTATACGAGATTGCTCTCCATAAAGTTCCTTTGTATGGAGAAATATGCCATCTAGGGACATATCCTCGTGCCTCCTCTGATGTTCATTGTTCATCGAGGCAAGCACGATGCACTTGGCTCTCGCGCAATCTAAATCCCAGGTTTTGCGGATTTCCTTATCCGCATTGCTGGATTTGGGACCAGGGTCAGCAGGTGCCGTAGCGGTGAGGACGTACCCCAGTTTGTCATAGGTCAAAGCCATTTTGACATTCCGCAGCCAATCTTTATAGTTTGGCCCCGTCAGTATATTTTTCTCTAAAAGTAACTTAAGTCCAGTCATTTTCAGGGTCGCTGCAATTAGGAGAGAGAGAAGAAAACTCTTTAGCATGATGCTCTTGCAAGTTTAGAGTGGTTTTTAGTTTATCTAAACTGGATGGCTCCCACTGTTTCTCGAATCCTTCCTCAAACCATAAAAGAAGAATTAGCCAAGACTATTCTCACCGTACAATTCTTGCTTAACCGTTCAGCCAGGCCGGTGTCGATACTTCGAGGGAGGTTTTCCAACGCTTTCGCGAAGTTCCTTAATTATATAACCTCTTTTCTCTGGGGGCGTAACCCCACTGACACTTTTCTGGACACCTACTAGGTTTATAGCATTGATCGTTAAGTGACGAATATCCTGATAAGTATCATATACTCACAGTAGGATCGGGATCCAAATATCATCGTCTGATAATGTTGTAGGAATGCTACCAACATTCATCAAACTCAAAATGGTATGCATCTCTTTGCAAATTTCAGTTTCTTTAGAAATTCCCGATATAGATTTTTGCCCCATGCTCTTATGATCTTGACTAAGGGCCAACAAATCATAAGTCACATGTCAAGTTCTGCCCATCATTTTCCTGTTGATTTGAACCCATCCGTATACTCTTGACTAAGGGCCAAACAAAGTAATACGACTGTCCCAAACCAACTCATCTATCTATGCAACAAATGAATACCCCAGCAGCTACCAATCACTATGTCTTGACTAAGGGCCAAACAAACATAGCTTGAATACTACTGACCATTCATAAGAAATGACGGAGGGCTACGACTGGTTTTGGCGAAACCGTGAACGTAGTGAACTTGATATAACCGAAGGAACCTGATAGCTTTTAAAAGGAGTGGTTAAAGCTCCGCATTTAAAAATATCTGTTTTAAAAATAACCGAGTGGTTTCTTTTAAATTGTTCCAACGATTTAAACTTTGGTTTGTTTTACTTTGCATTATAGATAATGCGTCCCATCATTAACCTATCATTGCAGAAAACAACGAAAATACAACGTCCTTTTATGCCATCCGCATTCGCCACGGGGTCCCGTCATCACCCGTTAGGTTACTTAACTAACGACAGAGCGGGGGCTGGGCTAGAGCGGGTGTAAAACATAAGTGACGTCTAAATAGCTACAATAAATATAGATATTTTACATTCGTCTGACGCAATGATATACATTCCAGAACACAGACAAACAATATTGGATTTGCAAGCAATCTGTATTTCTTTTGAGCCTGCAAGAAAAGACAGATTACACAGTTGTGATGAATAGCCGTTACCCCACCCTCGACCCCTACGGGTACGGCAAACTACCCACCCGGCAGTCTGTGTACCCCACCTTGGGTCAGTCTTAGGAGCAAAAACAGTAAAATGAAATAATACAACGGTGGCTACGACCGCAACCTGGAAGTGCCCCGCAAAAATAATATTACAACAAATTACATTTACAACAAATGAATTAAACAATAACCCATTGCTAACCCCGGCTATACACCACAACAGTCCAATACAGTTTATATGCACAAACAGATATAACCATTTCAGAAATGTGCAACCCCCTGCCAACCGACATACTAGCAGTTAGGGGAGGTTTACGAACACATAAAACAATCACAGATATAATCCAATACGCAAATACTGTACAATTTCGATCGATTAAACAACATCAATATTGCTCCAAAATCTGCTCTGTTAAACAGTAACCTGAGCAAATATTAAATATTCCAGAAAACCCCAAATTTCACAGAGAAGCAACAGAAGAAAACTCGGCTCCTAACTCGCCAACTCGGCGGCGGAACCGCGGCGACTCAGTAGGCTGAGGCCGCGGTTCCGCGGCGTGTTAGACGATTTAGGCGACTGTTTTTCTTGGGTGTTCTACTGTGGTCATGTCAAGCTCTCTGAACACTCCAGAAAAATTTTTGGACTTCATTTTAACTTCGACAGAAACTTGACAGAATTAGGGTTTTTCGGCTTCGTTTTTCCGTTCGAAATTCGTACAAATTTGCAATTAAGTTATTTATTGTTTAGCGAGGCTCTGATACCACTGTAAGTCGATGTAGTACACCCCAGTACTTGTGGGGAGGCGGAATTTACAAAAACAATCAAGTTTAAGGAACGAACATCGACTAACCGCTTAAATCGAAAGCTAAACTATAAATAACCGTACACAAAGAGTTTCTTTTCACTTGTGTTTAGGGATTATACCTAATGAAACCGGTCCTTCGTCTTTGTGTCCTCCTTTGTTCTCCTCGACCTTCTCTAGGTAGTAGACGATCCACCCGAGAGCAAAACACCAAGCTACACCTCTAACTTGAGGTAACTAATCTACTTTGATTGCTAATCAAAGAAGAAAGGATGATATAGAGTGAAGGTAATGGATGTTTAAGTCTAACTAAACCTTTGATCTCAACACATGAGGATTAAGGATTAGTCTCTTGAAGATGAGAGCTTGAGGAGAGAGAATGTGAGATAAGATAATGAGATGAGAGAGAGTGTATCATAATATATTATGAAGCATTCTTATTATAGAATAAATCAATAATAGAAATGAATAAGCATGCTTCATAAATGAAAAGAGGTGATTCATTAACATGAGTCATTAAGCATTTATGATGCATTAATGACCATGATGAATCACCCTCATGACTCACTAATCTTATCCAAAGCTTATGTCACCTTAACCTCCTTAGTCACATCTTCTAGAAGCTTCTCGTACAATTACGAGAACGCCCCTACAATCCGCAAAAATACGGAAAAACTTTTAGACTGTAAAATCCAATAACCGGATACCAGTAACTGGCTTAAACCAAAGCCGACTGGTAAAAACTGTCCGAAAGTCGTACGTGCGTAAACGCACGTATGCGTCCGAACCCTTTGTCGCAAAACCATGCGACCTCTATATCGTTTCGCCTGGAGTAGGAAACTCTCTGTGTGGGACTCTAGAGACTCGACTACTACGCTGGCAGTGGGTTTAACCACAGACCGCAAGCGGCACTAGCTGTACGTAACGGTCCCCAGGTAGTTGTCGATAAGAAGGCCGATGAGAAAACCCATCCGAACTCCTACTGAGTCTGATGTGACAATCTCCATACAGTCCGGTCCGTTCGTCCAAGACTATTGCATATCGGGCCTAGGGGGGCGGCAAGCGTCAGTCCCCTAATAGCGGTATAAGTCGTGTCGGAGGGAAGCCCATTACACCCTGAGAAACTACTGGAACCTACCAGCAAATCTCGCTTGCCCTGGCCAGGGACTTTGCGTAATGGCTCTCTGACACAGCACGATATCTACTCCCAATACCGGGAGGGACGAATCCTGTCTAACCGCCACTGCCTCCAAGTGCTCGGGACTGCACCCAACTGCTACCTGTTTGCACGACTCCTTTGAGCCGTGGTAGGGTAGCAATCTAAGAACAGTGGGACACACTCGAGGCGAAGTAGCAGTGTCAAGTCTGCGGACTACGCTGTACTCATGTCACCTGGGAACTGTTCACTGACGACTGGTATCAAACCAACCAATAGTTCCCTGTGAGTCCTGTCCGGTGTATCCGTAACCTAACGAGCACCTGCATACTATCTCCAGTACGACGTACTGACGGCTGTGGGACAGACCATCTCCCCAACTGGGATGAGAAGCGTACACACCAGTCTACTCCGGAGTATCGATGCTCTGTCTCGATAATCCAACGACCAGGGACCTGAATAAGGATGTGCTTGTAGACTACCCAGCCCCCACTAGTGTGACTGCCATCACAACGCTGGTAGACAAGCAAGATCCTAAGAGCTCTATCAATACGTACACTCACATATTAAGATAGAAAAACCAAGTAGCATACTACCATGTTTAGCAAGACTGTTATATACATGTGAATATCCCAAGCTTCCATTAAGTAATATACAAGCTAGTATGATACAGTAATGGCCTTCTAGGGCATAAACACTAACACGTGGCGCGCTTGCGCTCTGGCGCACTGCGCTCGAGCGCAAAGTGCCCACGTGCCGACAAGTGGAGCCCACTACGCTCGAGCGCAAAGCACCCACGTGCCGACACGTGGCGCGCTTGCGCTCAGGGGCACTGCGCTCGAGCGCAAACCGCCCACGTGCCGACACGTGGCGCGCTTGCGCTCAGGCGCACTGCGCTCGAGCGTAATGCGCCCACGTGGCGCGCGCTTGCGCTCAGGCACACTGCGCTCAAGCGCAAAGCGCCCACGTGGCGCGCTTGCGCTCAAGTGCACTGCGCTCCAGCGGAAAACGCCCACGTGGCGCGCTTGCGCCTGAGCGCATAGCACCAAGCGCACAGCGCTCAGGGTGCTGGCCCCACGCATCCCTTGGATGCCCTTTTACCCCTCTTTTTATGTACATACATGTATATATACATATGTATACATATTTACACACACATGTACCCCACGACACTGTCCTTGTTAGAAAAAAATTTAGTCCGCACGACCCCCGTAAAAACTCTGCGTGGCTCCCGACATATCCAAAACCCCCTTTCAAAACACATCGCATGCACACTGCACATTGAGTTCGTATGACCAGTTTAACCCGTCAATCGGAGGTTCCCTCGCTCCAAAGGCGAGGGGTAATTAACGGAAGTTTAATCCACGTCTTCCGGAGATTCGGATCCCCACAATCATTAAACCTCGGCCTACCCTAGGCAGGGGGAATCTGTAGTACGCCTGACAAGCGCGCGCGTATTCCCATCTCAATGGGGTGACGAAAAACACCCTACACCAGTATATCTTGCTTGCCCTGGCCAGGGACTACTCGTGTAATGGCTTTCCTAGACACAACGCGATGTCAAACCCCAATACCGGGAGAGACGAATCCTGTCTAACCGTCACTGCCTCCAAGTGCTTCGGGACTGCACCCAATTACTACCTGTTTGCACGACTCCTTTGAGCCGTGGTAGGGTAGTAATCTAAGTACAGTGGGAACACACTCGAGGCGAAGTGACAGTGTCAAGTCAGCGGACTAAGCTGTACTCATGTCACCTGGGAACTGATAACTGACGATAGGTATAATACCAACCAACAGTTCCCGACGAGTCCTGTCCAGTGTACTCGTAACCTAACGAGCACCCGCATACTATCTCCAGTACGACGTACTGATGGCTGTGGGACAGACCATCTCCCCTGCTGGGATGAGAAGCGCATACGCTAGTCTACTCCGGAGTATCGATGCCCTGTCTCGATAATCCTATGACTAGGGACCTGTATAAGTATGTGCTTATGGATTACCCAGCCCCCACGAGTGTGACTGCCATCACAACGCTGGTAATCAAGCAACGATCCTAAGGGCTCTACTAATATGTATAAGCGATATGCTAAAAGAAACACATGCACATATTGAAGTAGAAACAAACCAAGTAGCATACTACCATTTTGAGCAAGATTGTCTGTACAACTGTGAATATCCTAAGCTTCCATCAAGTAATATACAAACTAGTATGATACAGTAATGGCCTCTAGGGCATATACACTAACAATCTCGCACTTGCAATAAGGCCATGTACTGGCGTATCGAAGACCTATCATCTCGATCAGCCGCTCGAACTGAGTCTGGGGTAGGGCCTTCGTGAGTGGATCTGCAGTGTTATTCTCCAAATCTACTCTCTTCACCTCGATCTCCCGGCGATCTACGATCTCCCTGATCAGGTGGTACCGCCTCAAAATGTGCCTGGACTTCTGATGGGACCTGGGTTCCTTCACTAAAGCTATAGCGCCGTTGTTGTCGCAATACAGCGGTATTGGATCAACAATGGTAGGAACCACCTGAAGCTCCGTGAGGAACTTCTTCATCCAGACAGTTTCCTTTGCGGCATCGCAAGCAGATATGTACTCCGCTTCCATAGTTGAGTCAGCAACGGTCTCCTGCTTGGAACTCTTCCAGCAAACCGCCCCTCCATTGAGGGTAAAGACATAACCCGACATGGACTTGGAGTCATCCTTGTCACTATGGAAGCTGGAGTCAGCAAAGGCCTCGATCTGGAGGTCTTTTCCGCCATACACCAAGAACATCTCCTTAGTCCTCCTCAGATACTTGAGAATGTTCTTTACTTCTATCCAGTGTTTCTCTCCTGGGTCTGACTCATACCGGCTTACAACGCTTAATGTGTATGCTATATCTGGTCTGGTACATAACATCGCATACATTATAGAGCCTACCGCAGATGCGTAGGGTATAGATGACATGTGAGCCCTTTCCAAATCAGTCTTGGGAGACATCACTTTGGAGAGGGTGATTTCGTGACAAGCCGATAGATTACCGTGCTTGGAATCTTCCATACTGAATCGTTTTAGTATGGTGTCTATGTACCTCGACTGTGAAAGTCCCAACATCCTCTTAGATCTATCACGATAGATCTGGATCCCCATAATGTAGTTGGCATCGCCCAGGTCCTTCATGGAGAACCTCTGTGACAAGAATCGTTTGACTGACTGTAGCATAGGAATATCATTTTCTATTAGGAGAATGTCATCCACGTACAAGACGAGGAATACCACAGTTCTCCCTACAATCTTACTGTAAATGCATGGTTCATATGGGTTTTTGATAAAGTCGAATTCCTTGACAATATCATTAAAGCAGATGTTCCAACTCCGCGATGCCTGCTTCAGTCCATAGATGGACTTGAGCAACTTGCACACTTTACCGCTGCTCCCACTCTGAATGAATCCCTCCGGCTGATCCATAAAGACGCACTCTTCCAAATTTCCATTTAGGAAAGCCGTCTTTACGTCCATCTGCCAGATCTCATAATCGTGGAAGGCAGCAATGGCAAGGAGGATCCGAATGGATTTGAGCACAGCCACTGGAGAAAAGGTCTCGTCATAGTCCAAACCAGGTCTTTGACGAAAACCCTTTGCTACAAGTCTAGCTTTATAGGTTTCAACCTGCCCATCTACACCAATCTTCTTTCTGAAGATCCATTTGCAGCCTACGGGTTTTATCCCTTCTAGAGCAAAGTCCAAAGTCCAAACTTTATTGGTGTACATGGACTCCATCTCGGTCCGCATTGCATCCAGCCATTTTACCGAGTCACTGCTCTGAATGGCTTGCTGGAAGCTAGTAGTGTAAGTCCGCGGAGGCGCCCCGGCCGTCGAACCGACGCCGGAAACGCGGAAACAAAAACTTTGCAAACTAGCAAACCGGCACCACCGCACACTTTTCACCCGGATCGGGCCATTAACCTAGCTACTAGCAAACTAAAAGATGGGTAGAGAAGTATACCAAGCGATCCGTGTCCTTCGGTCTTCGTCTCCACTCCGATCTCCTGCGGAATCTCCATCTGTCACCTCCTCGTCGGAAAGGGCACCACGTAGCCGAATTCTTTTACGGGCTCCCACCTCTGGACTGAGGCAACTCGGGCATGAAGTTGGCTAGCCGACGCGTCCAAGGTTTTCTGTAGGCAAGTGTAGAAACCATGTCTTTTTGGGGTCAAGAAGTTGCCATTGATGGAGAAGAGAATGAAATGAACTTTCAAGTGGAGCTAGAATTTTGTAGCATGAAAAAGAGATGAACAAATTTTCTCTCATCCAAAAATGAACCACTCATCTCACTCAAATGTGGCCGACCAAAAAAGAGAAAGGAATCCAAATAAGGGAGGTGAGTGTAGGAACTAAAGTGGTGACCACATCAAAAGCAAGCCTCATATCAAAGACAAATCAACTCTAATCTCATTAATGCATGTAATGATGCATGAAAAGAAAAGATGCCATCATAATCTATGAAAATGCAAGAAACCCCACCACAATGTGTTATTTGCAAACTTGCAAATAACACCCTCATCACAAAAGTCCGGCCGTAAAGGAACAAAGAAAAACCGGCCGGAACGGAAAGCAAACTGGCAACTTCAGAATACTGATCCCGTAATAAATTACAGGAAAACCCCGCTACTGCATATACATGCCCGCATTTGTATTCCCACTGAACACAAATGCAAAGAGACAAAACTACACTATCTAATACTAGAATCCGGCTTAAGCCAAACCCGGCTAGTAAAAACCGTCCGATCACGATCCGTGCAATACCGCACGTATCTGATCGAACCCTGCCATATCTCCATACGTTCTCTACAGCGTTTCGCCCGAAACTTGAGTAACTGTGTGTGGTGGACTCTAAAGACTCGTCAATACTATGGCTGTGGATTTAACCACTAGCATGTCAGAGGTATTAGCCATACGTGACGGGCCACCAGCTACTGACTAAAAGGGACGTCGATGAGCGAACTCATCCTGACACCCTACTGATCCTGTCAGTGACAATATCCATACAGTCCGGTCCGTTCGTCTATGAGCATCGCATGGCGGGCCTAGGGGGTTGGTAAAAGTCAGACCCCCAATAGCGGTACAAGTCGTGTCGGAGTGTAGCCCAGAACACCCTGAGATACTACTGGAATACCTACCAGTAAATCTCCTGCCTTGGCCAAGGACTTTTCATGTTCTGGCTCTCCTAGACACAGCGCGACCTCACCCTCAATACCGGGAGAGACGAACCCCTGCAGATCCGCTCACTGCCTCTATGTGGCTCGGGACTGTACCCAACTAAAACCTGTTTGCACGTTTCCTTTGAGCGTGGTAGGGTAGTAATCAAAGCACAGTGGGAACTCACACGAGACAAATGACGATCTCAGGTCGATGAACTAACCTGTAAACATGTCACCAGGAACTGCTATCTGACATCAGGTATAATCCCAACTAGCAGGTTCCCGGCGAGTCCTGTCCGGTGTACTCATAACCCAATGAGCACCTGTATACATCTTAGGTGTACCAACTGACACCAGTGGCTTGTGAGACCGGCCACCGCCCCTCGTCGGGGTCTCGACTGTATACACTAGTCTACTCCGGAGTATCGATGCCCTGTCTCGAAACTCCCACGACTAGGGACCTTTTAAGAATGTGCTTATAGACTCCAGCTCTCACGTATATGATCGCGCTCATACTGCTGGTAGTCAAGCAAGAATCCTAGGTGCTCTATCAACGTGTAATAGCGACTCGTAAGGTCACCTAAAGCAGTACACGATGATAAAGATAAACCAGATAGCATACTATCATCTTGAGTAAGACTGTCCTACTGGGACAGGTCCTCCCCTCAATCATTGCTATCACGTGCCTGTGATCCAATAATTGACTCTGAGGGCACTATCTCCAACAATCTCCCACTTGCACTCAAGGCTAATTATTGCGATGTCGCATACTCACAGCCCGTGTGATACCGAACACCCAACTCCTCTACTAGTCAGTCTCACAAAGCTCGTTTGCGAAACTATTGCGTTCGAGGAATAGCCTCAGTGAGTGGATCCGCTCTGGTGTTTCTTTCTATGTCTCTCTCTATCTCAAGTTCGTGGAGAAAGCCATCTCCCGAAATGAGCAATACCTGTCTTAGAATGTGTCTGGATGTCTGATGGGACCTAGCTCATAAATGAACTCCAAATCCAAATTTCTTAGACTGTATCGTCAACTGAACTTAATCAGTATCCTGCGCCATGCCTTCCCTCAGTATCCACCTGGACCACCTGTCCAAAAATACTGCCCCTCGTCAGAAGGAAAACTATAACTCTGACAGCCACTCTACCATCCATGTCACCTTGGAAGCCTGGAATGATAACTGTCTCCCGAAGGAGAATGCTGTTATCATATCCCTAGAACATCAACTTATGTTCTAAAACTGCTTTCGACTGTTTCTCCAGGATTGGATCAATATCAACTTATTGCACCTACTGCAAGAACAACATCTGGTGTGGTACTTGACATCTCATGATTGACTCAATTGCCTAAGCAAGTGATCTGCTAATCATGTACTTCCCTCTCTCCTTTAGTCTGTAAGACATCTTTAGAGAGGGTGACTCCATCACCTGCAGGTATACTACCGTGCCAGGAGTCGTCCATTCTAAATACTCATAGAATGCTGTCAAGGTACCCTGATTGGGAAACTACCCAATTCTAGATCTAAAACCATATATCCAGTAACCAGAATGTATGATATAAGATCCAATTCCTATATGGAGAAACTACTGTGTGACGACCAAAGTATAACCGATCGTAGTATAGGAATATCATTTCCTACTCCGTGTATGTCATCAAATACAAGGACATCACACCCTACTACCTTCTTAAAAGATCCATCCTCTTATTCTGATGAAGTCAAACCTATGACTATCACATCAGAAATAGATGATCTATCTCCGCTGTATCTGCTTTAGTCTAAAAATAGACATTAGCCTGATGACCACCAATGCTTCCGCTGCTCCCACTGACTACGACAACCCTCTGCCAGAGTCATATAGACGTGCACTTCTAAAACTAGTTTAGAACGACGCTATACTCATCCTCCTGCCGGGTCTCACAATCTGGAACAACAGCAATGGAAAGTCTAGGTAAACAAGAACCTCCCTGCCACCGTCCTTGAGCATACCGAAGTACCTCTCGGGTGCCAGAGGTTACCCACCATATCTGCGGAGTGGCCAATGGAATGTCAAACCAGATTGAATCTTTAGGTTCTTATCAAATCTTCAGTAATCGTTTGCGGTTCTGGAATCACTTCCAGTTCTACCATACTCCCACTACTGTTTTCTGAAAAAATCCATTTTTAATTAAAACTGTGGCGAGTCAAGAACAATATCACTATTGATCTTCCAGATAGTAGAAAGTCAACCCTCGTCATAGCCCGGGTCAACCCACAAACAGCCATTACAGAAACGTACCTTGAGTTATCCGGAGTCTGGTTTTAAGCATAGGCCGGACAACTCCCCGTATCTTAACAATGTCAAGATATGAACTGTTCTATATCCAATATAGAAACAGAGGCACTGATTTAATTGAACCAGATTCAAATCATGCAGCTGTCTCCAGTGCATGTCAAGTAAATGGAGAGAGGCCGATCAGCGTTACTCAACTTAGGAGTGCTTCCAATTATGAGTAACCTGAAAGAGAAGCAAGTTCTCTTAATCATTACTATCAACTGAATACCATATACAAGTATCTATATCTTCGATTACCTTGAAGAATCCCGATACTTGCAATACCTGGTTCTCTACTTTATTCTTATACCTATAACTCCTCAAAACTTAGACCTTGCATTTCTACGAAACACCTGTCTAAGAACTAGAGAAGTCACAAGTAAACAGAATATAGTACGAGTACCTACCCCTCTGTCCTAATGGACACTGGACAATATACAATACTCTGTATAAGTCCCATAAGTCTAATAACTCATTCACTGTGTGTCGTAGGTTGAAAACTGTACATATGGTTAAGAAGAATTACACCGTTGTTCAATGCTCCTTACCTAACCATCCACTGGTATAGGTAAATGTCATAGACATAATTTCAAAAAGGTATGTCTCACTCTATAAAAATAGACGTACAAATATATCAATTTGAAATTAGTGCACAACAACGGATATTCAAAACCAAATGTTTGCCGACCGGCAAACAGCCCAGGTGACTTCCTCAAATATCACCAATTACAACGAATACCGATATAATGAGGATGATCACCTAATTCCCAATAACTTACTCCCACTCATCATCTGTAAAACCATACAGATGTGAGAATCATACCTGATAAATACATACCCTGGAGCAAGTGTCTAATTGGGAAATCAGTTCTCTTTTAACAGTACACAGTGAAACTGAAACATTGAAATGTTTCGATGGGGTATCCGGGTATTCCAAGTAATGCCTCTTCCATTATCCAGATTCACAACTGTAACCGTATAATTCTTTGCCACTTCTCCAAATCCCTTTATATGTCTTTAGTCATTACCTTCTGTACACCCCTTTAGGCCAAATGGTTTTCTTCCTTCCCTACCGTTCGGCACCAGCCTATGGTTTGGAAGAAGACTATCCAATAAGCATAATGGGTGTACTGTCCTAGTCCTAGGAGCACTCGCGACGCGAGAGAAGGTGAAGATAAAAGACACCTGAATGAACTTTATTCCTATTTCTCCTGAGCCAGGATCCATCCCCGAACTGGAACAAGTTCCTTTCGAGTTCGTATATAACCATACGATGGATTATCCAATAAACTGGGATCTTCGTAGTGATACGGAGTGTCCTGGAGAAATACAAAGGTGATTTAGGATTGGCGAAGAAATACTTGGTTTGGTCGTGAATAGTAGTCGCAATTTACTTTGCCCTCTTACTA
Organism: Agapanthus africanus; assembly: GCA_030015575.1. Taxonomy (NCBI): domain Eukaryota; kingdom Viridiplantae; phylum Streptophyta; class Magnoliopsida; order Asparagales; family Amaryllidaceae; genus Agapanthus; species Agapanthus africanus. The sequence continues at coordinate 184,980,472 of JASDDO010000016.1, read as the reverse complement.
ATCCCTTTCTTTGTCTTAACTTAATACCTTCTATACACCGTTTAGGCTAATTGGTTTTCTTCATTCCCCACCGTTCACCACCACCCTAAGGTTTGGAAGAAGACTATCCAATTTGCGTAATAGGTGTACTATCTCCTGAACCAAGGAGTACTCGCAACCTGAGAGAAGGTAAAAGGAAAAGACAACTGAATAGTCCTATTCGTTTTCTCCAGAACCGGAAACCATCCTCGAATTCCTTCGAGTTTGTAAGTGCACGGCGGCGCCCCGGCCGTCAATCCGACGGCCAAACGCGGAAACGGTGATAAACTTTAATTTTGCGGACTTAGCAAACCGGCACCACCGCGCACTAAACCCCGGATCATGCCATTAAACTAGTCTAAGCTAACAAGAGAATGAGTTAGAGATATACCGACTGATCCGAGTCCTCCGGTCTTCATCTCCACTCCGATCTCCTCGCGGGATCTCCGGTCGTCGCCTCCTCGCCGGAAGGGCACCACGTCGCCTGCACCTTTTACGGGCTCCCGCCTCTATACCGAGGCAACTCGGGCATGAAGCCGGCAACTCGACATGCTCAAGATGTGCTGTAGGAAGTGTAGTGCTTTGTCTCTTTGGGGTTTGCTGCCTTTGGATGGAGGAATGGTATAAAGAAAATTGGTGCTTTCAATTTTCTAGCAATGGAATGAGATGAAGAATGATATACACAAAATGAATCACTCTCATTTTTCTTCCTCTCCCCTCAAGTGAAGTGGCCGGCCTAGCATCAAGAGAATGGTGGAGGAAAAATGAAATCATCCATACATATAAACCATGAAGGAGAGTGAGTGTAGGAGAAAAGCAATGGTGACCACATCCAAGAGACAAGAAAACATCAACCATAACAAAACCCATTCCCTTTCCAATCTCATTAATGCAAGAATGGATGAAAGATATCATGATCAAACCTTATGCAATAAAACCCTCCACAATGTGTTATTTGCAAACTTGCAAATAACACCCTCCATCGGAAAAGTCCGGCCGGGAAAGAACAAAGGAAAACCGGCCGGAACGGAAAGTAAACTGGCAACTCCAGAAAACTGGTCCCGTAATAAATTACAGGAAAACCCCATACTGTGCATACACACCCGCATCTGTATTCCGTCCGGATACAAATGCAGTGAGACAAAATCTACACTGTACTATACTAGGATCCGGCTTAAACCAAAGCCGGCTAGTAGTATCCGTCCGATCCTGATCCGTGCAATACCGCACGTATCTGATCGAACGCTGCCACATAACCATACGGCCATTAGTACAAAACTGTCCGATCCTGATCCGTGCAATACCGCACGTATCTGATCGGACCCTGCCATATCTCCATACGGCCTCTACAGCGTTTCGCCCGAAAGCTGAGTAACTGAAAGTGTGGTGGACTCTAAAGACTCGTCAATACTATGGCTGTGGATTTAACCACCAGCACGCCAGAGGTATAAGCCAATACGTGACGGGCCACCAGCTATTGACTAAAAAGGGACGTCGATGAGTGAACTCATCCTGACACCCTACTGAGCCTGTCAGTGACAATATCCGTACAGTCCGGTCCGTTCGTCTATGAGCATCGCATGTCGGGCCTAGGGGGTTGGTAAAAGTCAGACCCCCAAAAGCGGTACAAGTCGTGTCGGAGTGTAGCCCAGAACACCCTGAGATACTACTGGAATACCTACCAGTAAATCTCCTGCCTTGGCCAAGGTCTTCGTGTAATGGCTCTCCTAGACACAGCGCGACCTCACCCCCAATACCGGGAGAGACGAACCCCCGAAGATCCGCTCACTGCCTCCATGTGGCTCGGGACTGTACCCAACTAAAACCTGTTTGCACGACTCCTTTGAGCCGTGGTAGGGTAGTAATCAAAGTACAGTGGGAACTCACACGAGACAAATGACGATCCCCAGGTAGATGAACTAACCTGTACACATGTCACCAGGGAACTGCTATCTGACGTCAAGTATAATCCCAACTAGCAGGTTCCCGGCGAGTCCTGTCCGGTGTACTCATAACCCAATGAGCACCTGTATACATCTTAGATGAACCAACTGACACCAGTGGCTTGTGAGACCGGCCACCGCCCCTCGTCGGGGTCTCGACTGTATACACTAGTCTACTCTGGAGAATCGATGCCCTGTCTCGAAACTCCTACGACTAGGGACCTTTTAAGGATGTGCTTATAGACTCCAGCTCTCACTTATATGATCGCCCTCATACGGCTGGCAGTCAAGCAAGAATCCTAGGGGCTCTATCAACGTGCAATAGCGACATGTCAGGTCGCCTAAAGCAGTACACGATGATAAAGGTAAACCAGATAGCAAACTATCATCTCGAGTAAGACTGTCCTACCGGGATAGGTCCTCCCTCAATCATTGCAATCACGTGCCTGTGATCCAATAATTGACTCTGAGGGCACTATCTCCAACAATCTCCCACTTGCACTCAAGGCTAATTATTGCGATGTCGCATGCTCACAGCCCGTGTGATACTGAACACCCAACTCCTCTACTAGTCAGTCTCACAAAAACCGTTTGTGAAACTATTGCGTTCGAGGAATAGCCTCAGTGAGTGGATCCGCCTTGATGTTTCTTTCTATGTCTCTCTATATCTCAAGTTCGTGGAGAAAGCCATCTCCCGAAATGAGCAATACCTTTCTTAGATTGTCTGGATACCTGATGGGACCTAGCTCATAAATGAACTCCAAATCCAAACTTCTTAGACTGTATCGTCAACTGAACTTAATCAGTATCCTGCGCCATGCCTCCCTCAGCATTTCCTTGGACCACCTGTCCAAAATACTGCCCCTCATCAGAAGGAAAAATATAACTCTGACAACCTCCTTGTCGTCCATGTCACCTTGGAAGCCTGGAATGATAACTGTTTCCCGAATAGGGCTTTCGTTATCATATCCCTAGAACAGCCACTTATGTTCTAAAACTGCTTCCGACTGTTTCTCCAGGATTGGATCAATGTCAACTTATTGCATCTAGTGCAAGAACAACATCTGGTGTGGTACTTGACATCTCATGATTGACTCAATTGCCTAAGCAAGTGATCTGCCAATCATGCGCATCCCTCTTTACTTTAGTCTATAAGACACCTTTAGAGAGGGTGACTCCATCACCTGCAGGTACACTACCGTGCCAGGAGTCGTCCATTCTAAATTCTCTTAGAATGCTGTCAAAGTACCCTGATTGGGAAACCACCCAAATCTTGATCTAAAACCATAGATCTAGTAACCAGTATGTCAGATATAATGTCCAATTCCCATGTGGAGAAAACACTGTGTGACGACCAAAGTATAACCGATCGCAGTATAGGAATATCACTTCCTACTACCTTCTCAACAGATCCATCCCCTATTCTGATGACGTCAAAACTATGACTGTCACATCAGAAATAGATGATCTATCTCCGCTACATCTGCTTTAGTCTATAAATAGACATAAGCCTGATGTCCACCAATGCTTCCGCTGCTCCCACTGACTACGACAACCCTCTGGCAGAGTCATATAGACGTGCACTTCTAAAGCTAGTTTAGAACGACGCTATACTCATCCTCCTGCCGGGTCTCGCAGCCTGGAACAACAACAATGGCAAGTGTGGGTAAACAAGAACTTCCCTGTCACCGTCCTTGAGGCTACCGGAGTACCTCTCGGGTGCCTGAAGTTACCCACCTTATCTGCGGAGTGGCCAATGGAATGTCAAATCAGATTGAATCTTTAGGTTCCTTATCAAATCTTCAGTAATCGTTTGCGGTTCTGGAATCACTTCCAGTTCTACCATACTCCCACTACTGTTTTTAAAAAAATCCATTAATAAAACTGTGGCGAGTCTAGAACAATATTTCTATTGATCTGCCAGATGGTAGAAAATCAACCCTCGTCATAGCCTGGGTCAACCCACAAACAGCCATTACAGAAACGTGCCTTGAGTTATCCAGAGTCTGGTTTTAATCATAAGCCGGACAACTCCCCGTACCTTAACAATGTTAAGATATGAACTGTACTATATCCAATATAGAACCAGAGGCACTGATTTAATTGAACCAGATACAAATCATGCAACTATCTCCAGTGCATGTCAACTAAATGGAAAGAGGCCGATCAGCGTTACTCAACTTAGGAATGCTTCCAATTATGAGTAACCTGAAAAAGAAGCAATTTCTCTTTATCATTACTATCAACTGAATACCAAGTATCTACATCTTCGATCACTTTGAAGAATCCCGATACTTGCTATACCTGGTTCTCTACTCTATTCAAATACCTATAACTCCTCAAAACTTAGACCCTGTGTTTCTACGAAACACATGTCTAAGAACTAGAGAAGTTAAAAGTAAACAGAACATAGTATGAGGACCAAGCCCCTCTGTCCTAATGGACACTGGACAACATACAATACTCTGTATAAGTCCGCTGAGTCTAACAACTCTTTTACTGTGCGTCGTAGGTTGAAAACTGTACTTATGGTTAAGAAGAATTACACCGCTGTTTAATGCTCCTTACCTAACCATCCACTGATATAGGTAAATGTCATCGACATAATATCAAAAGATATATCTCACTCTATAAAAATAGACGTACAGATATTTCAATTTGAAATTGGTGCACAACAGCGGATATTCAAAACCAAATATTTGCCGACCGGCAAACAACCCAGATGATCTCCTCAAATATCACCGATTACAACGAATCCCAATATAATGAGGATGATCACCTAATTCCTAATGACTTACTCCCACTCATCATCTGTAAAACCATACAGATGTGAGAATCAAACCTGGTAAATACATACCCTGGAGCAAGTGTCTAATCAGGAAATCAGTTTTCCATTAACAGTACACAGTGAAATTGAAACATTGAAATGTTTCGTTGGGGTATCCTGGTATTCCTAGTAATGCCTCTACCATTATCCAGATTCACAACTATAACCGTATAATTCTTTGCCATCTCTCCAAATCCCTTTATATGTCTTTAGTCATTACCTTCTGCACACCGCTTTAGGCCAATTGGTTTTCTTCCTTCCCTACCGTTCGGCACCAGCCTATGGTTTGGAAGAAGACTATCCAATAAGCATAAAGGGTGTACTGTCCTAATCCTAGGAGCACTCGCAACGCGAGAGAAGGTGAAGATAAAAGACACCTGAATGTACTTTATTCCTATTTCTCCTGGACCAGGGTCCATCCCCGAACTGGAACAAGTTCCTTTCGAGTTCGTATATAACCATACGATGGATTATCCAATAAAATGGGATCTTCGTAGTGATACGGAGTGTCCTGGAGAAATACAAAGGTGATTTAGGATTGGCGAAGAAATACTTGGTTTGGTCGTGAATATCTGTTGCAATTTACTTTGCCCTCTTACTAATCCCTTGCTTTGTCTGAACTTAATACCTTCTGTACACCGTTTAGGCTAACTGGTTTTCTTCATTCCCTACCGGTCGGCACCAGCCTATGGTTTGGAAGAAGACTATCTAATTTGTGTAATAGGTGTACTACTCCTAAACCAAGGAGTACTCGCAACCTGAGAGAGGGTGAAAAGAAAAGACAACTGAATAATCCTATCCGTTTTCTCCAGAACCGGAAACCATCCTCGAATTCCTTCGAGTTCGTATCTAACCATACGATGGTTTTGTCCAATGGAAGTGGACGTTCGCAGTAATACGGGGTGTCCCGGAGAAAAGGGTAAAAATAGGAGTGGCAATGAGGTCTGCAACTCTGACAATCCAAAAGCCAGTGTTAAGTAGGTTCGGTCAACTTGGTTACTGAGTCGTAGTCTTAGGGTTGGGTCAATGGTCGCTGCCAAAGAGAGAGAGAAAAGAAACACTCAGCGTGCACTCTAACCTAGATTAGAATGGTTATCACTTTTTCTAATCTGGAAACCTCCCACTGTACCTCAAATTCTCCTCCAAACCTGAAAGAAGAATTAGTCGGGGTCACCCGAGGAGTAAACCAACTCATCAGTGGGAATCGGGATCCAACTATCATCGCATGACAACGTGACGGAATCCGCTCACGGTATCACACTCCAGAAGGTATGCGCATATCTGGCAAGTTTCAGTTCTTTTGAAACTCCCGATGTGATTTCTGCCCCATGCTCTTATGACCTTGGCGTGAGGTCAAAATATCATAAGTCACATGTCAAGTTCTTCCCATCATTATCCAGGTTAATTTGAACCCACCCGTACATACCCTTGACGTAGGCCAAAATAGTAGTACGACTGTCCCAAACCAACGCATCTATCTATGCTGCAGATAAATACCCGGCAGCTACCAAACACTATGCCTTGGCGTGAGGTCAAAATACATAGCATGAATACTACCGAATATTTAACTGAAATGATGGAGGGCTACGAATGGTTTCTGGAGAAAACCTTTAACGTAATGAACTTGATATCGTTGAAGGAACTGATAGCTTTTTAGAAAATATAGTGACGAAAACCTTTACTAAAGAGGTCACTCCCGGTGAAGGGATCTCGGCTCTTTCCCCGTAGAATGGGGTGCAGGATATTCCAACTGAATACCACGGTGCAAAGCAAAAGTAATCGGCTATAGTGAAGTTAATGCCCTGACGCAAACTTCTGTCCAAGGGGTCACTCCCGGTGAAGGGATCTCGGCCCTTGCCTCGTCGACTGAGGAGCAGGATATTCCAAATGAATACCACGATGCAAAACAAAAGTGAACGTCCTTGCAATAACAGCTTTTTGAAAAGTGTTCCAACAACATCAGAATGGGTTTGTTTATCTTGCATTGATCCGAATCAACGCAGTCCCATGAATTGATCACACCAATAAAGAACGAAAATATACTGACGTACGTATATGCCATCCGCATTCGCCACTGGGTCCCGTCATCACTCGTTAGGTTAGCTTACTAACGACAGAGCGGGGACTGGACTAGCGCGGATGAAAAACATATACAACATCTACTAATATATATACCAATATATTATATTTCGCTCAAGGCGTGAAAAGAAATGCAACATCACAGAAATGTACAGCATCACAGAACAATACAGATATCTGGGATCCCCGGGTTTCACAGAGCCACTACTGAAACCCGACGTTCCCCTGGTCGTGTGGATAGCCTGTGCAATGAAATCCTAGACCCCTACGGGCGCGGCAAGTCACCCGCCAAAACCTGAAGCGAGGCAGCCCCCTTCAGCTCCGTGAATGGACCACCCAGCACTCCACGGAATCCGGCAACTTGGGCACCCCTCCTGGGTCAACCTGTACCCCCTACGAGTGCAGCGAATAGCCCGCCAATCCTAGAGTGAAGCCCCCTCTGTCCCAATGCCATGAGATGCGGGCTTGTTGCCCTCCAGAACCCGGCTATCCGTGCACCCCTCCGCGGGGTAATCCTAGTACAGAAAGTAAAATATACATACAACGGGTACATCGACCGCAACCAGGTCGTGCCCCAAAAGAATAATACAATCTGGCAGTGACGGCAGTCCACAAGTCGGACGCTCGCCCCGCAATATCAAAAGTACATAATACAACAAAACTGTACTAGCATTGCATCCAGGCTATCCCCACGACCGATCCGCAACATCACAGCATAAACATAGAACATCAACGTGAAAGTCACGTTCGCAAATCCGTCTAACCGGGCTATAGCAGTTAGACGGGATTTACCGATCGAGTGACATTCACGGTCGCAGATATAATGTAAATACTGTGAAAAATGTGTTTAAAATTTTCCGATTGATCAAACAATTAACAAGTGGGCCTCCAATCAAAACTGTAGCACTCACAGAAAACCTGGGCCTAATTTTAATATTCCAAAACCCATATTCTAAGTCCAGAAGGCCTCTGAAAAAAAATTGGTGAAGTGATGTGAATAGTGCGCGGCGGAAGGGCCGCGGGAATGGGGTTTGTGCGGCGGTTCCGCGCTCCAACTGTGGATTCACTTCATCGAAATTTTACAGAGTTCTTAGATTTTCCAGTACATCAATATTTTACAACCTGAAAAATTTTTCGAGACCAAAATATTTCAACAGAAACTGATGTGAAGGAAAAAATACGGTTTTGGAATTTTGGTCGATCGGAACTGAAAAACACATCAAACGAAGCTAGACGAAGTTAATGGCGAGGCTCTGATACCACTGTAAGTGCACGGCGGCGCCCCGGCCGTCAATCCGACGGCCAAACGCGGAAACGGTGATAAACTTTAATTTTGCGGACTTAGCAAACCGGCACCACCGCGCACTAAACCCCGGATCATGCCATTAAACTAGTCTAAGCTAACAAGAGAATGAGTTAGAGATATACCGACTGATCCGAGTCCTCCGGTCTTCATCTCCACTCCGATCTCCTCGCGGGATCTCCGGTCGTCGCCTCCTCGCCGGAAGGGCACCACGTCGCCTGCACCTTTTACGGGCTCCCGCCTCTATACCGAGGCAACTCGGGCATGAAGCCGGCAACTCGACATGCTCAAGATGTGCTGTAGGAAGTGTAGTGCTTTGTCTCTTTGGGGTTTGCTGCCTTTGGATGGAGGAATGGTATAAAGAAAATTGGTGCTTTCAATTTTCTAGCAATGGAATGAGATGAAGAATGATATACACAAAATGAATCACTCTCATTTTTCTTCCTCTCCCCTCAAGTGAAGTGGCCGGCCTAGCATCAAGAGAATGGTGGAGGAAAAATGAAATCATCCATACATATAAACCATGAAGGAGAGTGAGTGTAGGAGAAAAGCAATGGTGACCACATCCAAGAGACAAGAAAACATCAACCATAACAAAACCCATTCCCTTTCCAATCTCATTAATGCAAGAATGGATGAAAGATATCATGATCAAACCTTATGCAATAAAACCCTCCACAATGTGTTATTTGCAAACTTGCAAATAACACCCTCCATCGGAAAAGTCCGGCCGGGAAAGAACAAAGGAAAACCGGCCGGAACGGAAAGCAAACTGGCAACTCCAGAAAACTGGTCCCGTAATAAATTACAGGAAAACCCCATACTGTGCATACACACCCGCATCTGTATTCCGTCCGGATACAAATGCAGTGAGACAAAATCTACACTGTACTATACTAGGATCCGGCTTAAACCAAAGCCGGCTAGTAGTATCCGTCCGATCCTGATCCGTGCAATACCGCACGTATCTGATCGAACGCTGCCACATAACCATACGGCCATTAGTACAAAACTGTCCGATCCTGATCCGTGCAATACCGCACGTATCTGATCGGACCCTGCCATATCTCCATACGGCCTCTACAGCGTTTCGCCCGAAAGCTGAGTAACTGAAAGTGTGGTGGACTCTAAAGACTCGTCAATACTATGGCTGTGGATTTAACCACCAGCACGCCAGAGGTATAAGCCAATACGTGACGGGCCACCAGCTATTGACTAAAAAGGGACGTCGATGAGTGAACTCATCCTGACACCCTACTGAGCCTGTCAGTGACAATATCCGTACAGTCCGGTCCATTCGTCTATGAGCATCGCATGTCGGGCCTAGGGGGTTGGTAAAAGTCAGACCCCCAAAAGCGGTACAAGTCGTGTCGGAGTGTAGCCCAGAACACCCTGAGATACTACTGGAATACCTACCAGTAAATATCCTGCCTTGGCCAAGGTCTTCGTGTAATGGCTCTCCTAGACACAGCGCGACCTCACCCCCAATACCGGGAGAGACGAACCCCCGAAGATCCGCTCACTGCCTCCATGTGGATCGGGACTGTACCCAACTAAAACCTGTTTGCACGACTCCTTTGAGCCGTGGTAGGGTAGTAATCAAAGTACAGTGGGAACTCACACGAGACAAATGACGATCCCCAGGTAGATGAACTAACCTGTACACATGTCACCAGGGAACTGCTATCTGACGTCAAGTATAATCCCAACTAGCAGGTTCCCGGCGAGTCCTGTCCGGTGTACTCATAACCCAATGAGCACCTGTATACATCTTAGATGAACCAACTGACACCAGTGGCTTGTGAGACCGGCCACCGCCCCTCGTCGGGGTCTCGACTGTATACACTAGTCTACTCTGGAGAATCGATGCCCTGTCTCGAAACTCCTACGACTAGGGACCTTTTAAGGATGTGCTTATAGACTCCAGCTCTCACTTATATGATCGCCCTCATACGGCTGGCAGTCAAGCAAGAATCCTAGGGGCTCTATCAACATGCAATAGCGACATGTCAGGTCGCCTAAAGCAGTAAACGATGATAAAGGTAAACCAGATAGCAAACTATCATCTCGAGTAAGACTGTCCTACCGGGATAGGTCCTCCCTCAATCATTGCAATCACGTGCCTGTGATCCAATAATTGACTCTGAGGGCACTATCTCCAACAGAGTTCGTATATAACCATACGATGGTTTTGTCCAATGGAAGTGGAAGTTCGTAGTAATACGGGGTGTCGTGGAGAAAAGGGTAAAAGTAGGAGTGGCAATGAGGTTTGCAACTCTGACAATCCAAAAGCCAGTGTTAAGAAGGTTCGGTCAACTTGGTCACTGAGTCATAGTCTAGGGTCGGGTCAATGGTCGCTGCCAAAGAGAGAGAGAAAAGAAACACTCAGCGTGCACTCTAACCTAGATCAGAATGGTTATCACTTTATCTAATCTGGAAACCTCCCACTGTAACGTCAAATTCTTCCCCAAACCTAAAAGAAGAATTAGCCGGGATCACCCGAGGAGTAAACCAACTCATCAGTGGGAATCGGGATCCAACTATCATCACATGATAACGTGACGGAATCCGCTCACGCTATCACACTCCAGAAGGTATGCGCATATCTGGCAAGTTTCAGTTCTTTTGAAACTCCCGATGTGATTTTTGCCCCATGCTCTTATAACCTTGACGAAAGCCAACAAATCATAAGTCACATGTCAAGTTCTACCCGTCATTGTCCAGGTTGATTTGAACCCACCCGTACAAGCCCTTGACGAAGGCCAACAAGGCTATACGACTATCCCAAACCAACGCATCTATCTATGCAGCAGAAAGGCAATAAGCAGCTACCATACACTATGCCTTGACGAAGGCCAACAAACATAGCATGAATACTACGTGCTACCCGTCTGAAACGACGGAGGGCTATGAATGGTTTCTGGCGAAAACCTTTAACGTAATGAACTTGATATCGTTGAAGGAACCGGATAGCTTTTAAAAAATATAGTAACGAAAACCTTTGCTAAAGAGGTCACTCCCAGTGAAGGGATCTCGGCTCTTTCCCCGTGGAATGAGGTGCAGGATATTCCAACTGAATACCACGATGCAAAGCAAAAGTAATCGGCTATAGTGAAGTTATTGCCCTGACGCAAACTTCTGTCCAAGGGGTCACTCCCGGTGAAGGGATCTCGGCCCTTGCCTCGTCGACTGAAGAGCAGGATATTCCAACTGAATACCACTGTGCAAAACAAAAGTGAACGCCCTTGCAATAACAGCTTTTTGAAAAATGTTCCAACAACATCAGAATAGGTTTGTTTATCTTGCATTGATCCGAATCAACGCAGTCCCATCAATTGATCACACCACAAAAGAACGAAAATAATGATGTACGTATATGACATCCGCATTCGCCACTGGGTCCCGTCATCACCCGTTAGGTTACTTAACTAACGACAGAGCGGGGACTGGACTAGCGCGGATGTAAAACATATACAACATCTACTAGTATATATATAATATATAATTTTCGCTCAAGGCATGATAAAATGCAACATCACAGAAATGTACAGCATCACAGAACAATACAGATATCTGGGATCCCCGGGTTTCATAGAGCCGCTACTGAAACCCGACGTTCCCCTGGTCGTGTGGATAGCCTGCGCAATGAAAATCCTAGACCCCTACGGGCGCGGCAAGTCACCCGCCAAAACCTGAAGCGAGGCAGCCCCTTCCAGCGATGTGAATGGACTACCCAGCACTTCACGGAATCCGGTAACTTGGGCACCCCTCCTGGGTCAACCTATACCCCCTACGAGTACGGCGAATAGCCCTGCCAATTTTAGAGTAAAGCCCCCTCCGTCTCAACGCCATGAGATGCGGGCTTGTTGCTCTCTAGAACCCGGCTATCCGTGCACCCCTCCGCGGGGTAATCCTAGTACAGAAAGTAAAATATAAATACAACGGGTACATCGACCTCGACCTGGTCGTGCCCCAAAAGAATAATACAAACAGGCAGTGACGGCAGTCCACATGTCGGACGCTCGCCCCGCAATATCAAATGTACATATAAAACAAAACTATACTAGCACTGCAACCAGGCTATCCCCCATGACCGATCCGCAACATCACAGCACAACACAGAACATCAACGTGAATGTCACGTTCGCAAATCCGTCTAACCGGGCTATAGCAGTAAGACAGGATTTACCGATCAAGTGACATTCACGGTCGCAGATATAATGTAAATACTGTGAACTTGCATGTTTAAAATATCCGATCGAACAAATTTAACGAAGTGGGCCCCAAGCAGTACTGCAGCACTTACAGAAAATCTGGGCCCAAAAATAATATCCCAAAACCCCTTATTTCCAAGTCAGAAGCAATCTGCAAAAATTCGGTCAAATGATCACTCAAAAGCGCGGCGGAACCGCGGTCCAAGCATGGGTTTGGCCGCGGTTCCGTGGTGGAATGGTGAGATCTCGCGACCAAATTTTCACAGATTGCTTAGATTTCCATGCACTGTATTCTGCAACAACCTGAAAAATTTTTGGAGTAGAAAAAATTTCGACAGAAAACACATGCACTGAAAATATGGTTTTTGCGATTTTTGTTCGATCGGGTTTTAAACATACTAGAGCAAGCTAGGCATGGTTAATGGCATGGCTCTGATACCAAAGTAAGTCCACGGCGGCGCCCCGGCCGTCGAACCGACGCCGGAAACGCGGAAACAAAAACTTTGCAAACTAGCAAACCGGCACCACCGCGCACTTTTCCCACGGATTGGGCCATTAACCTAGCTACTAGCAAACTAAAAGATGGGTAGAGAAGTATATCAAGCGATCCGTGTCCTTCGGTCTTCGTCTCCACTCCGATCTCCCGCGGAATCTCCATCCGTCACCTCCTCGTCGGAAAGGGCACCACGTAGCCGAGTTCTTTTACGGGCTCCCACCTCTGGACCGAGGCAACTTGGGCGCGAAGTTGGATAGCCGACGCGTCCAAGGTTTGCTGTAGGCAAGTGTAGAAACCATGTCTCTTTGGGGTCAAGAAGTTGCCATTGATGGAGAAGAGAATGAAATGAACTTTCAAGTGGAGCTAGAATTTTGTAGCATGAAAAAGAGATGAACAAATTTTCTCTCATCCAAAAATGAACCACTCATCTCACTCAAATGTGGCCGGCCAAAAAAGAGAAGGGAATCCAAATAAGGGAGGTGAGTGTAGGAACTAAAGTGGTGACCACATCAAAAGCAAGCCTCATATCAAAGACAAATCAACTCTAATCTCATTAATGCATGTAATGATGCATGAAAAGAAAAGATGCCATCATAATCTATGCAAATGCAAGAAACCCCACCACAATGTGTTATTTGCAAACTTGCAAATAACACCCTCCATCACAAAAGTCCGGCCGTAAAGGAACAAAGAAAAACCGGCCGGAACGGAAAGCAAACCGGCAACTTCAGAAAACTGATCCCGTAATAAATTACAGGAAAACCCCGCTACTGCATATACATGCCCGCATTTGTATTCCCACTGAACACAAATGCAAAGAGACAAAACTACACTATCTAATACTAGAATCCGGCTTAAGCCAAACCCGGCTAGTAAAAACCGTCCAATCACGATCCGTGCAATACCGCACGTATCTGATCGAACCCTGCCATATCTGTTGGAGATAGTGCCCTCAGAGTCGATTATTGGATCACAGGCACGTGATTGCAATGATTGAGGGAGGACCTATCCCGGTAGGACAGTCTTACTCGAGATGATAGTATGCTATCTGGTTTACCTTTATCATCGTGTACTGCTTTAGGTGACCTGACATGTCGCTATTGCACGTTGATAGAGCCCCTAGGATTCTTGCTTGACTGCCAGCAGTATGAGGGCGATCATATAAGTGAGATCTGGAGTCTATAAGCACATCCTTAAAAGGTCCCTAGTCGTAGGAGTCTCGAGACAGGGCATCGATTCTCCAGAGTAGACTAGTGTATACAGTCGAGACCCCGACGAGGGGCGGTGGCCGGTCTCACAAGCCACTGGTGTCAGTTGGTTCACCTAAGATGTATACAGGTGCTCATTGGGTTATGAGTACATCGGACAGGACTCGCCGGGAACATGCTAGTTGGTCTTATACCTGACGTCAGATAGCAGTTCCCTGGTGACATGTGTACAGGTTAGTTCATCGACCTGGGGATCGTCATTTGTCTCGTGTGAGTTCCCACTGTACTTTGATTACTACCCTACCACGGCTCAAAGGAGTCGTGCAAACAGGTTTTAGTTGGGTACAGTCCCGAGCCACATGGAGGCAGTGAGCGGATCTTCAGGGGTTCGTCTCTCCCGGTATTGGGGGTGAGGTCGCGCTGTGTCTAGGAGAGCCATTACACGAAGTTCTTGGCCAAGGCAGGAGATTTACTGGTAGGTATTCCAGTAGTATCTCAGGGTGTTCTGGGATACACTCCGACACGACTTGTACCGCTTTTGGGGGTCTGACTTTTACCAACCCCCTAGGCCCGACATGCGATGCTCATAGACGAACGGACCGGACTGTACGGATATTGTCACTGACAGGCTCAGTAGGGTGTCAGGATGAGTTCGCTCATCGACGTCCCTTTTAGTCAATAGCTGGTGGCCCGTTACGTATTGGCTTATACCTCTGACGTGCTAGTGGTTAAATCCACAGCCATAGTATTGACGAGTCTTTAGAGTCCACCACACTTTCAGTTACTCAAGCTTTCGGGCGAAACGCTGTAGAAGCCGTTTGGAGATATGGCAGGGTTCGATCAGATACGTGCGGTATTGCACGGATCGTGATCGGACGGTTTTTACTAGCCGGCTTTGGCTTAAGCCGGATTTTAGTATTTGATTGTGTAGTTTTGTCTCTTTGCATTTGTATTTCGGTCGGAATACAAATGCGGGTGTGTATGCACAGTGTCGGGGTTTTTCCTGTAATTCATTACGGGACCAGTTTTCTGGAGTTGCCAGTTTACATTCCGTTCCGGCCGGTTTTTTCATTGTTCCTTCACGGCCGGACTTTTCGTTGGAGGGGGTTATTTGCAAGTTTGCAAATAACACATTGTGGAGGGGTTTATTGCAAAAAGGATTGATTATGAAATCTTCTTTGCTATTCATGCATTAATTAAGGTAAGGATGGGTATGGGTTTTGGTTGTGATTTTGTGATGGATAAATGGGCCGGCCACTGTTGGGTATGGAGTGAGGTTTTTTTTTGGTTGAGAATTTCTTTCATGCTTTATTTAGTGGACCCCCTTCCATTTGTGTGTGCAGAGAAGAATTTTTGTTTTTGGTATTAATTCATACACACATTCATTCATTTGTAAGCTTGCTTGATTTTCATTCTTTTTCCAGTGAGCAAAAATGGGAGCTCATTTTAGTTTGCTGGCCGAGCCTTTTTCCTTGCATGCTCCTTTTTCCCTCTTGGCTCCATGAATATCTTTATGCAAAATTCCTCCAACATGGCAACCTCATAAACCCCAAAGAGACCTGCTTGCTACACTATTCTATAGCAAATCTTGGACGCGTCGGGCAGCCAACTTCGCGCCCGAGTTGCCTCGGTATTGAGGTGGGAGCCCGTAAAAGATGCAGGCGATGTGGTGCCCTTCCGGCAAGGAGGCGACGGACGGAGATCCCGCGAGGAGATCGAAGTGGAGATGAAGACCGGAGGACTTGGATCAGTCGGTATATCTCTTCCCCTTCTTGTTAGTTGTTAGATCTAGTTTAATGGCCCGATCCGGGGTTTTGTGCGCGGTGGTGCCGGTTTGCTAAGTCCGCAAAAATTAAAGTTTATCACCGCTTCCGCATTCCGGCGTCGGATTGACGGCCGGGGCGCCGCCGTGCACTTACAGTGGTATCAGAGCCTCGCCATTAACTTAGTCTAGCTTGGTTTAATGTGTTTTGCATTTCCGATCGACCAAAATTCCAAAAACTACATTTTTGCTAGCGACAGTTTTCTGTTGAAATTTTTTGGTCTCCAAAATTTTTTCAGGTTGTATAAAATTGATGTACTGGAGATTATAAGGCTACTGTAGAAATTCGACAGGGTGAGTCCACTGTGGTAGCGCGGAACCGCGGCCAAAACCCTCTTTGGGCCGCGGTTCCGCCGCACACTGTTTAGATCCCTGCACCAAATTTCTACAGTATCTTTCTGGGGTTAAAACTGGGGTTTTGGAATATTAATATTGGGCCCAGAATTTCTTGATGTGCTACAGTAGTACTTGGGGGCCCACTTGTTAAAGTTTGATCGATCGGATATTTTAAACACATTATTTCACAGTATTTACATTATATCTGCGACCGTGAATGTCACTTGATCGGTAAATCCTGTCTAACTGCTATAGCCCGGTTAGACGGATTTGCGAACGTGACTTTCACGTTGATGTTTTGTGATTTTGCTGTGATGTTGCGGATCGGTCGTGGGGATAGCCTGGATGCAATGTTAGTACAGTTTTGTTGTATTATGTACATTTGATATTTGCGGGGCGAGCATCCGACATGTGGATTGCCGTCACTGCCTGATTGTATTATTCTTTTGGGGCACGACCTGGTTGCGGTCGATGTACCCGTTGTATGTATATTTTATTTTCTGTACTAGGATTACCCCGCGGAGGGGTGCACGGATAGCCGGGTTCTAGAGGGCAACGGGCCCGCATCTCAGGGCATTGAGACGGAGGGGGCTTCAGTCTGGAATTGGCGGGCTATTCGCCGCACTCGTAGGGGGTACAGGTTGACCCAGGAGGGGTGGCCAAGTTACCGGAATCCGTGAAGTGCTGGGTGGTCCATTCACGGTGCTGGAGGGGGCTGCCTCGCTTCAGGTTTTGGCGGGTGACTTGCCGTGCCCGTAGGGGTTTAGGTTTTCATTGCATAGGCTATCCACACGACCAGGGGAACGTCGGGTTTCAGTAGTGGCTCTGTGAAACCCGGGGATCCCAGATATCTGTATTGTTCTGTGATGCTGTACATTTCTGTGATGTTACATTATTATTCACGCCTTGAGCGAATATAATATATTGGTATATATATTAGTAGATGTTGTATATATTTTTCATCCGCGCTAGTCCAGTCCCCGCTCTGCCGTTAGTTAGCTAACCTAACGGGTGATGACGGGACCCAGTGGCGAATGCGGATGGCATATACGTACGTCAGTACATTTTCGTTCTTTGTGGTGTGATCAATTGATGGGACTGCGTTGATTCGGATCAATGCAAGTTAAAACAAACCTATTCTGATGTTGTTGGAACACTTTTCAAAAAGCTGTTATTGCAAGGACGTTCACTTTTGCTTTGCATCGTGGTATTCATTTGGAATATCCTGCTCCTCAATCGACGAGGCAAGGGCCGAGATCCCTTCACCGGGAGTGACCCCTTGGACAGAAGTTTGCGTCAGGGCATTAAATTCACTATAGCCGATTACTTTTACTTTGCATCGTGGTATTCTTTTGGAATATCCTGCACCTCATTCTACGGGGAAAGAGCCGAGATCCCTTCACCGGGAGTGACCTCTTTAGCAAAGGTTTTCGTCACTATATTTTCTAAAAGCTATCTGTTCTTTCAACGATATCAAGTTCTTTACGTTAAAGGTTTTCGCCAGAAACCATTCGTAGCCCTCCATCGTTTCAGACGGGTAGCACGTAGTATTCATGCTATGTTTGTTTGCCTTCGTCAAGGCATAGTGTATGGTAGCTGCTTGTTGCCTTTCTGCAGCATAGATAGATGCGTTGGTTTGGGACAGTCGTATAGCCTTGTTGGCCTTCGTCAAGGGCTTGTGCGGGTGGGTTCAAATCAACCTGGAGAATGACGGGTAGAACTTGACATGTGACTTATGATTTGTTGGCCTTCGTCAAGGTCATAAGAGCATGGGGTAGAAATCACATCGGGAGTTTCAAAAGAACTGAAACTTGCCAGATATGCGCATACCTTTTGGAGTGTGATAGCGTGAGCGGATTCCGTCACGTTATCATGCAATGATAGTTGGATCCCGATTCCCACTGATGAGTTAGTTTACTCCTCGGGTGACCCCGACTAATTCTTCTTTCAGGTTTGGAGGAGAATTTGAGGTACAGTGGGAGGTTTCCAGATTAGATAAATTGGTAACCATTCTGATCTAGGTTAGAGTGCACGCTGAGTGTTTCTTTTCTCTCTCTCTTTGGCAGCGACCATTGACCTGACCCTAGACTATGACTCAGTGACCAAGTTGACCGAACCTATTTAACACTGGCTTTTGGATTGACAGAGTTGCAAACCTCATTGCCACTCCTACTTTTGCCCTTTTCTCCAGGACACCCCGTATTACTACGAACGTCCACTTCAATTGGACAAAACCATCGTATGGTTAGATACGAACTCGAAGGAATTCGAGGATGGTTTCCGGTTCTGAAGAAAACGGATAAGATTTATTCAGTTGTCTTTTCCTTTTTGCCTTCTCTCAAGTTGCGAGTACTCCTTAGTTTAGGAGATAGTACACCTATTACGCAAATTGGATAGTCTTCTTCCAAACTTTAGGCTGGTGCCGAATAGTGGGGAATGAAGAAAACCAATTAGCCTAAACGGTGTGCAGAAGGTATTAAGATTAAGACAAAGCAAGGGATTAATAAGAGGGCAAAGTAAATTGCGACTGATATTCACGACCAAACCAAGTATTTCTTCGCCAATCCTAAATCACCTTCGTATTTCTCTAGGACACTCCGTATCACTACGAAGATCCACAGTTTATTGGATACTCCATCGTATGGTTATATACGAACTCGAAAGGAACTTGTTCCAGTTCGGGGATGGATTCTGGTCCAGGAGAAATAGGAATAAGGTTTATTCGGTTGTTTTTTATCTTCACCTTCTCTCGCATTGCGAGTGCTCCTAGGATTAGGACAGTACACCCATTATGCTTATTGGATAGTCTTCTTCCAAACCATAGGCTGGTGCCGAACGGTAGGGAAGGAAGAAAACCAATTGGCCTAAAAGGGTGTGCAGAAGGTAACGACTAAAGACATATAAAGGGATTTGGAGAGGTGGCAAAGAATTATGCGGTTATAGTTGTGAATCTGGATAATGGTAGAGGCATTACTAGGAATACCAGGATACCGCATCGAAACATTTCAATGTTTCAGTTCAACTGTGTACTGTTAAAAGAAAACTGATTTCCTGATTAGACACTTGCTCCAGGGTATGTATTTACCAGGTTTGATTCTCACATCTATATGGCTTTACAGATGAGTAGTGGGAGTAAGTTATTGGGAATAGGGTGATCATCCTCATTATATCAGGATTCGTTATAATCGGTGATATTTGAGGAGATCACCTGGGCTGTTTGCCGGTCGGCAAATATTTGGTTTTGAATATCCGCCGTTGTGCACCAATTTCAAATTGATATATCTGTACGTCTATTTTCATAGAGTGAGATATACTTTTTGATATTATGTCGATGACATTTACCTATATCAGTGGATGGTTAGGTAAGGAGCATTAAACAGCGGTGTAATTCTTCTTAACCATAAGTACAGTTTTCAACCTACGACACACAGTGAAAGAGTTGTTAGACTCAGCGGACTTATACAGAGTATTGTATGTTGTCCAGTGTCCATTAGGACAGAGGGGTTGGTCCTCTTACTATATTCTGTTTACTTTTAACTTCTCTAGTTCTTAGACATGTGTTTCGTAGAAACGCAGGGTCTAAGTTTTGAGGAGTTATAGGTATTTGAATAGAGTAGAGAACCAGGTGTAGCAAGTATCGGGATTCTTCAAAGTGATCGAAGATGTAGATACTTGTGTATGGTATTCAGTTGATAGTAATGATAAAGAGAACTTGCTTCTCTTTCAGGTTACTCATAATTGGAAACATTCCTAAGTTGAGTAACGCTGATCGGCCTCTCTCCATTTAGTTGACATGCACTGGAGACAGCTGCATGATTTGAATCTGGTTAAATTAAATCAGTGCCTCTGGTTCTATATTGGATATAGAACAGTTCATATCTTAACGATGTTAAGGTACGGGGAGTTGTCCGGTTTATGATTAAAACCAGACACTGGACAACTCAAGGCACGTTTCTGTAATGGCAGTTTATGGGTTGACCCAGGCTATGACGAAGGTTGACTTTCTACCATCTGGCAGATCAATAGAAATATTGTTCTAGACTCGCCACAGTTTTATTAAAAATAGATTTTTTCAAAAACAGTAGTGGGAGTATGGTAGAACTGGAAGTGATTCCAGAACCGCAAACGATTACTGAAGATTTGATAAGAAACCTAAAGATTCAATCTGATTTGACATTCCATTGGCCACTCCGCAGATAAGGTGGGTAACTTCAGGCACCCGAGAGGTACTCCGGTAGCCTCAAGGACGGTGACAGGGAAGTTCTTGTTTACCCACACTTGCCATTGTTGTTGTTCCAGGCTGCGAGACCCGGCAGGAGGATGAGTATAGCGTCGTTCTAAACTAGCTTTAGAAGTGCATGTCTATATGACTCAGCCAAAGGGTTGTCGTAGTCAGTGGGAGCAGCGGAAGCATTGGTGGACATCAGGCTGATGTCTATTTATAGACTAAAGCAGATATAGCGGAGATAGATCATTTATTTCTGATGTGACAGTCATAGGTTTGACGTCACCAGAATAGGAGATGGATCTGTTGAGAAGGTAGTAGGGTGTGATATCCGGGTTTTGGATGACATACACAAAGTAGGAAGTGACATTCCTATACTACGATCGGTTATACTTTGGTCATCACACAGTGGTTTCTCCACAAAGGACTTGGACATTATATCAGACATACTGGTTACTAGATCTATGGTTTTAGATCTAGATTTGGGTGGTTTCCCAATCATGGTACTTTGACAGCATTCTAAGAGTATTTAGAATGGACGACTCCTGGCACGGTAGTGTACCTGCAGGTGATGGAGTCACCCTCTCTAAAGGTGTCTTATAGACTAAAGTAGAGAGGGATGTGCATGATTGACAGATCACTTGCTTAGGCAATTGAGTCAATCATGAGATGTCAAGTACCACACCAGATGTTGTTCTTGCACTAGATGCAATAAGTTGATATTGATCCAATCCTGGAGAAACAGTCGGAAGCAGTTTTAGAACATAAGTGGCTGTTCTAGGGATATGATAACGAAAGCCTCTTTCGGAAGACAATTATCATTCCAGGCTTCCAAGGTGACATGGACGACAAGGAGGTTGTCAGAGTTATAGTTTTCCTTCTGACGAGGGGCAGTATTTTGGACAGGTGGTCCAAGGCAATACTGAGGATGGCATGGCGCAGAATACTGATTAAGTTCAGTTGACGATACAATCTAAGAAGTTTGGATTTGGAGTTCATTTATGAGCTCGGTCCCATCAGACATCCAGACATTCTAAGACAGGTATTGCTCATTTCGGGAGATGGTTTTCTCCGCGAACTTGAGATATAGAGAGACATAGAAAGAAACATCTGAGCGGATCCACTCACTGAGGCTATTCCTCGAACGCAATAGTTTCACAAACGAGTTTTGTGAGACTGACAAGTAGAGGAATTGGGTGTTCGGTATCACACGGGCTGTGAGTATGCGACATTGCAATAATTATCCTTGAGTGCAAGTGGGAGATTGTTGGAGATAGTGCCCTCAGAGTCGATTATTGGATCACAGGCACGTGATTGCAATGATTGAGGGAGGACCTATCCCGGTAGGACAGTCTTACTCGAGATGATAGTATGCTATCTGGTTTACCTTTATCATCGTGTACTGCTTTAGGTGACCTGACATGTCGCTATTGCACGTTGATAGAGCCCCTAGGATTCTTGCTTGACTGCCAGCAGTATGAGGGCGATCATATAAGTGAGAGCTGGAGTCTATAAGCACATCCTTAAAAGGTCCCTAGTCGTAGGAGTCTCGAGACAGGGCATCGATTCTCCACAGTAGACTAGTGTATACAGTCGAGACCCCGACGAGGGGCGGTGGCCGGTCTCACAAGCCACTGGTGTCAGTTGGTTCACCTAAGATGTATACAGGTGCTCATTGGGTTATGAGTACACCGGACAGGACTCGCCGGGAACATGCTTGTTGGTCTTATACCTGACGTCAGATAGCAGTTCCCTGGTGACATGTGTACAGGTTAGTTCATCGACCTGGGGATCGTCATTTGTCTCGTGTGAGTTCCCACTGTACTTTGATTACTACCCTACCACGGCTCAAAGGAGTCGTGCAAACAGGTTTTAGTTGGGTACAGTCCCGAGCCACATGGAGGCAGTGAGCGGATCTTCAGGGGTTCGTCTCTCCCGGTATTGGGGGTGAGGTCGCGCTGTGTCTAGGAGAGCCATTACGCGAAGTCCTTGGCCAAGGCAGGAGATTTACTGGTAGGTATTCCAGTAGTATCTCAGGGTGTTCTGGGCTACACTCCGACACGACTTGTACCGCTTTTGGGGGTCTGACTTTTACCAACCCCCTTGGCCTGACATGCGATGCTCATAGACGAACGGACCGGACTGTACGGATATTGTCACTGACAGGCTCAGTAGGGTGTCAGGATGAGTTCGCTCATCGACGTCCCTTTTAGTCAATAGCTGGTGGCCCGTTACGTATTGGCTTATACCTCTGACGTGCTAGTGGTTAAATCCACAGCCATAGTATTGACGAGTCTTTAGAGTCCACCACACTTTCAGTTACTCAAGCTTTCGGGCGAAACGCTGTAGAGGCCGTATGGAGATATGGCAGGGTTCGATCAGATACGTGCGGTATTGCACGGATCGTGATCGGATGGTTTTTACTAGCCGGCTTTGGCTTAAGCCGGATCTTAGTATTTTATTGTGTAGTTTTGTCTCTTTGCATTTGTATTTCGGTCGGAATACAAATGCGGGTGTGTATGCACAGTATCGGGGTTTTTCCTGTAATTCATTACGGGACCAGTTTTCTGGAGTTGCCAGTTTACATTCCGTTCCGGCCGGTTTTTTCATTATTCCTTCACGGCCGGACTTTTCGTTGGAGGGGGTTATTTGCAAGTTTGCAAATAACACATTGTGGAGGGGTTTATTGCAAAAAGGATTGATTATGAAATCTTCTTTTCTATTCATGCATTAATTAAGGTAAGGATGGGTATGGGTTTTGGTTGTGATTTTGTGATGGATAAATGGGCCGGCCACTGTTGGGTATGGAGTGAGGTTTTTTTTTGGTTGAGAATTTCTTTCATGCTTTATTTGGTGGACCCCCTTCCATTTGTGTGTGCAGAGAAGAATTTTTGTTTTTGGTATTAATTCATACACACATTCATTCATTTGTAAGCTTGCTTGATTTTCATTCTTTTTCCAGTGAGCAAAAATGGGAGCTCATTTTAGTTTGCTGGCCGAGCCTTTTTCCTTGCATGCTCCTTTTTCCCTCTTGGCTCCATGAATATCTTTATGCAAAATTCCTCCAACATGGCAACCTCATAAACCCCAAAGAGACCTGCTTGCTACACTATTCTATAGCAAATCTTGGACGCGTCGGGCAGCCAACTTCGCGCCCGAGTTGCCTCGGTATTGAGGTGGGAGCCCGTAAAAGATGCAGGCGATGTGGTGCCCTTCCGGCAAGGAGGCGACGGACGGAGATCCCGCGAGGAGATCTAAGTGGAGATGAAGACCGGAGGACTTGGATCAGTCGGTATATCTCTTCCCCTTCTTGTTAGTTGTTAGATCTAGTTTAATGGCCCGATCCGGGGTTTTGTGCGCGGTGGTGCCGGTTTGCTAAGTCCGCAAAAATTAAAGTTTATCACCGCTTCCGCATTCCGGCGTCGGATTGATGGCCGGGGCGCCGCCGTGCACTTACAATATCTCCATACGGTCTCTACAGCATTTCGCCCGAAACTTGAGTAACTGTGTGTGGTGGACTCTAAAGACTCGTCAATACTATGGCTGTGGATTTAACCACTAGCATGTCAGAGGTATTAGCCATACGTGACGGGCCACCAGCTACTGACTAAAATTGACGTTGATGAGCGAACTCATCCTGACACCCTACTGAGCCTGTCAGTGACAATATCCGTACAGTCCGGTCCATTCGTCTATGAGCATCACTTGGCGGGCCTACGGGGTTGGTAAAAGTCAGACCCCCAATAGCGGTACAAGTCGTGTCGGAGTGTAGCCTAGAACACCCTGAGATACTACTGGAATACCTACCAGTAAATCTCCTGCCTTGGCCAAGGACTTTTCATGTTCTGGCTCTCCTAGACACAGTGCGACCTCACCCCCAATACCGGGAGAGACGAACCCCTGCAGATCCGCTCACTGCCTCCATGTGGCTCGGGACTGTACCCAACTAAAACCTGTTTGCACGTCTTCTTTGAGCGTGGTAGGGTAGTAATCAAAGCACAGTGGGAACTCACACGAGACAAATGACGATCTCAGGTCGATGAACTAACCTGTACACATGTCACCAGGGAACTGCTATCTGACATCAGGTATAATCCCAACTAGCAGGTTCCCGGCGAGTCCTGTCCGGTGTACTCATAACCCAATGAGCACCTGTATACATCTTAGGTGAACCAACTGACACCAGTGGCTTGTGAGACCGGCCACCGCCCCTCGTCGGGGTCTCGACTGTATACACCAGTCTACCTCGGAGTATCGATGCCCTGTCTCGAAACTCCCACGACTAGGGACCTTTTAAGGATGTGCTTATAGACTCCAGCTCTCACGTATATGATCTCCCTCATACTGCTGGTAGTCAAGCAAGAATCCTAGGGGCTCTATCAACGTGTAATAGCGACTCGTAAGGTCACCTAAAGCAGTACACGATGATAAAGATAAACCAGATAGCATACTATCATCTTGAGTAAGACTGTCCTACCGGGACAGGTCCTCCCTTCAATCATTGCAATCACGTGCCTGTGATCCAATAATTGACTCTGAGGGCACTATCTCCAACAAGTAGTCTAACCATAATCCATAGTGCAATCCTCTCTATCCCCGTCTATGAGAAAAACGTAGTATCTCTCGGGCGGATGAGATTGCCTACTACTCCTGCGGAACGGCGTAGGAATGTCCGGTTCTCTTGAAACTTCTGGTTCTTCCAAGCTTTCAGTAATAGCTTGTGGTTCTGGAATTTCTTCCAGTTCTATTGCGCTCCCACTTATCTGATTTTCTAAAAATTCAGTTTCCAAGAAGTAGGCATGCTGAGAAACAAAAACCTTTTGTTCCTCTGCGGAATAGAAAAAATACCCCCTGGAGTTCTTTGGGTATCCCACAAACTTACACAGTACTGAGCGTGACTCGAGTTTGTCTGCATGCTGCATTTTTACAAAAGCTGGACATCCCCATGTCTTAAGATACTTAAGACAGGGTTTCTTCCTACTCCACATCTGATATGGGGTGGTAGGCACAGTCTTGGTTGGAGCCTTATTTAAGAGATATGCAACTGTTTCTAGTGCATAACCCCAGAAAGATCGCGGCAACTCAGCCTTACTCATCATGGAACGAACCATATCCAATAGGGTTCGATTCCGCCTTTCCGATACACCGTTGTGTTGTGGTGTGTATGGAGGAGTACGCTGAGAGAGAATTCCATTCTCTTTTAAGTAGTCCAGAAACTCGGCACTCAAGTATTCACCACCTCGATCAGATCTCGGTGTCTTGATACTTTTGCCTGTTTGTTTTTCAACTTCATTCTTGTATTCCTGAAATTTCTCAAAGGCCTCGGATTTGTGCTTCATCAAAAAGACATGCCCATACCTAGAGAAATCATCTGTGAAAGTAATGAAGTATGAATAACCACTTCGCGCATGTGTAGACATTGGACCACACACATCACTGTGTATGAGTCCCAAGAGCTCGCTCGCTCTTTCTCCGTGTCCAGTGAACGGAGTCTTTGTCATCTTTCCCATGAGACAAGATTCACAAGTGGCATAAGACTGATACTCGAACGGATTCAAGTATCCCTCTTTATGTAACTTTGTTAACCGTGTCTCATTAATGTGACCCAGTCTACAATGCCATAAGAAAGCCTGATTTGTTTCCGGAGACTTTCTTTTAAGTGTGTTCTAGACACTGAAAATCTGAGCTTGATTTAATACGTATATACCGTTTTCTAATGTACCTGACCCAATCAGAACTTGATTTAGGTGGATGTTAACTACATCGCTTACAAAAGTAAAATCATATCCTTCCCTAGAAAGTAAGGATACATATATGATATTACAAGCCGCACCTGGTACATATAAACAGTTACACAGAATCAATAGCTTCCCAGTTGTCAGTCCAAGATGATATTCCCCTACGGATTCAGCGTACATGCTCATTCCGTTAGCAACCCTGAAAGTCATATCACCTTTCCTGATAACCCTACGGTTTCTCAGAGTCTGTAACGAATTACAGATATGGGATCCTAATCCGGTATCCAATACCCAGGAAGTAGGGTTAACTGACATGCAGTTCTCTATCACAAACACACCCGAAGCCGAAGCCACAACATGTTGCGTATTCTGGCTACTGGCTATACAAGCCCTGCAATCCTTCTGCCAATGTTCATTCCTGTAACAATAGGAACATCCCTCTTTTACTACATCTAGTCCCGAAATTTCTGCCCTTCCCTTTCTTTCTACTTCCCTGGTTTCCTTCAGGGTAGAAGGGAGAGACTGTTGAACTAAGTCAGCGTCTGACCCGTTCTTCAACGTGGTCTTCAGGTCCGTGAGCTCAAAAGAGCTGGTCTCTGTAAGAACGTTGCCCCTTACAGATGACCCGATAGCCAACCTCGCTGGAAGAAATTCGTTCGAGGTCTCATATCTTGCGATACGAGATTGCTCTCCATATAAATCTTTGTTATGGAGGAAGATAGAAACTAAGTCCATCTTCTCGTGCTGACTCTGGTATGAACCATCAACTGAGGCTAACACGAGGCACTTGGCTTTCGCACAGTTCTTTTCTGATGCCTGGCGGATATGAATATCCGTGACAGGGGAAACTGGACCTAAGACGGCAGGGGTTGGATCAGTCAAGAGGTGTCCCAGCTTGTCATGGGCAATGGACATCTGGACAGACCTTTGCCAGTCATAACAGTTAGATCCAGTCATTTTATTATCTAGATATAACCTATGTCTGGTCACTGGGTCGCTGCAATTAAGAGAGAGAGAGAAGAAAACACTTTAGCATGATGCTCTTGCAAGTTTAGATTGGTTTTTAATTTATCTAAACAGGATGGCTCCCACTGTCTCTCGAATCCCTCCTCAAACCATAAAGGAAGAATTAGTCGGGATCAATCTCACCGTACAATACTTGCTTAACCGTTCAGCCAGGCCGGTGTCGGTACTTCGAGGGAGGTTTTCCAACGCTTTCGCGAAGTTCCTTAATTAAGTAACCTCTTTTCCCTGTGAGCGTAGCCCCGCTAACACCTTTCTAGACACCTACTTGGTTTATAGCATTGATCGTTAATTGAGAAAGTTCCGGAGGAGTAGCATATACTCACAGTAGGATCGGGATCTAAATATCATTGCGTGACAAAACTGAAGGAATCCTACCAGAATCATAACACTCCAAATGGTATGCAGCGCTAGCAAGTTTCAGTTCTTTTGAAACTCCCGATGTGGATTTTTTCCCTATGCTCTTATGACCTTGACGAAGGTCAACAAATCATAAGTCACATGTCAAGTTCTACCTGTCATTTTCCAGGTTAATTTGAACCCACCCGTATATACCCTTGACGAAGGTCAACAAGGTAATACGACTGTCCCAAACCAACGCATCTATCTATGCTACATATGAACACCCAACAGCTACCAATCACTATGTCTTGACGAAGGTCAACAAACATAGCTTGAATACTATTGAATATTCATACAAAATGACGGAGGGCTACGAATGGTTTTGGCGAAACTGTGAACGTAGTGAACTTGACATAATCGATGGAACGAGATAGCTTTTAAAAGGAGTGGTTCAAGCTCCGTATTTAAAAAAACTGGTTTTTGAAAAGAACCGAGTGGTTTTCAAAGTGTTCCAATGACTTTTACTTGGTTTATTTTCTTGCATTAATTCCAATGCGTCTCATCATTTAATCCTACCATTGCAGAAAACAACGAAAATATGACGTACGCTTATGCCATCCGCATTCCCCACGGGGTCCCGTCATCACCCGTTAGGTTACTTAACTAACGACAGAGCGGGGGCTGGACTAGCGCGGATGCAAAACATAAGCAACGCCTAAATAGATATCATATAGATATATATAAATATTCGTCACATGCAATGATAGCCATTCCAGATCACAGATGAATACATTGGATATACTAGGAATCCGCAATTCGTACGAGCCTGTAACGAAGAACAGATTACACGGTCGCGATGAATAGCCAAAACCCCACCCTAGACCCCTACGGGTGCGGCAAACTACCCGCCAAGTACCCGAACCGAAGTTACCTCCCTCAACACCGTGAGTAGGCCACTCGGCACTTCGAGATACCCGGTAGTTTGTGCACCCCACCTTGGGTCTATCCTAGGAGCAAAAACAGCAAAAAGAAATTATACAATGATGGCTACAACCCCGACCCGGTTGTGCGGCCAAACAAATAATATTACATTAATTTACATATTACAAGAATTGAAAGAATAAGAAAACTCTCATCTCACAACCCCCGGTTATTCATCCGCGACAATCCAACGAATTCATATACACAAACCATCAACATTACAGATCACAGATATGTATAACCCCCACTAATCGATGTATAGCGATTAGCAGACGTTCAATACATATATCACATCACAAATAATATCCATTAGCCAAAGACTACGGAATATCGATCAAAATACGGATTTGTAACCACCCAAAAAATCAATATGTTCTCTGGAAAATCTGGGTAGAAACAGACTGTATTAAAAATCCCAAAACAACACAGTAAGAACACTGCAGCAAAACGGAGTCGCGGCCGAGTCAACTCGGCCGCGGATCCGCGGCCAAACCCATGGTTTGGCCGCGTTTCCGCGGTGAGTTGGCCGAGTCAGCGGCTCAGTTTTGCTGTGTTCTATAAAAACCCTGAGACGATTTTTCATGTATGTCAAATAATTTTTTGAACAGTATAAAAAATCGACAGAAAGTTGGTTTTTGCCGGACGTGTTTTGCGACTTTTTTCCGATCGACATTCTAAATACTTTGCTAACTTGCTAGTTTATGTTTAGCTAGGCTCTGATACCACTGTAAGTCCACGTTGCTCACCCCGGTTCTTACGAGGAGGCGGAAACGGCGAAAAAAATTATTTAGCGCAAAGGCAATATGGACTAAAAGCCGGATCTTTGCTAAACTAGAAACTAGCAAACTACAAAAGGCTTTAACTACTATGCCGTAGAAATTATACCTCACGAAAACGGTCCTTCGGGTCTTCTCTCCGCCGTCCGGCTCGTCCATCCACGATCCGAGGGTCGATCCGGATCTTGGTCACCTCCGCGGCCTTCTTGAGTCGAAGACGATCCACCTGAGAGATGTACACCGAGCTCCACCTCGAGCCGAGGCAACTAGGGCAACGAGATCGCTAGTCTAGATGCCCTAGGTTGTGTAGTAGAGATATATGGAGGTGTTTGTCTTTGTGGGATCTTTTTCTCTCAACACATGAGATCAAAAGAAGAAATCAAGAGGAGGAAGAAGGAGGAGCTAGCAGCCATGAGAGCTTTTCTTTTCTTCTCACAAGAACAAGAGAGAGAAAAATGAAAAATGAATTGTGAGCTAAAGAAATGAACCATGGTTGCAATAATGCAAAACTATCATCATTACCAATCCTTTCATGATAAAGTTGATGGCTACTAATTGAATTGACCATTTTCATAATCCAAAAATGAAAAAGAAATCCAAAGAAGAGTGTAGACCTCTCATGAAGGTCAACGGTCAACTTCGGTCAACGGGTCAACAAAGTCAAGAGTGGTCAAGATGGTCAAATGGTCAATGCAATTAGCCATCACTAAATTATCACAAAAGGATTAGTAAAATTAGGTCTCCGGCTCATAATGGTTTTGACCGAATGAATTGTCAAAACCCTAATGAGCCCGCGACATAACGGTTTTGGCCGAACCAACTACCAAAACCCTAATAGGGCACCTCCTCCTTTATCGCTCCTCAAAACTGTGCATACACACCCGCATCCGCATTCCGTAGAATGCGAATGCACAGAAGAAAAAACAAATCCATCCGTGCAATACTAGGATCCGGCTTAAACCAAAGCCCACTAGTATTGCCTGCCCGAACAGCATACGCACACAAGTGCACGTAAGTGATCGCAGCCCTGCCGTAAAACCATACGGCCTCTACACGTTTCGCTCAATGCAGGGAAACTCTCTGTGTGGGACTCTAAAGACTCGACACTACGCTGGAAGTGGGTTTAACCACAGACCGCAAGCGGCACTAGCTGTACATAACGGTCCCCAGGTAGATGTCGATAAGAAGGCCGATGAGGTAAACCAATCCGAACTCCTACTGAGTCTGTATGTGACAATCTCCGTACAGTCCGGTCTGTTCGTCTGATACATCGCATGGCGGGCCTGGGGGGTGGAGAACGTCAGTCCCTTAATAGCGATACAAGTCGTGTCGCAGTGTAGCCCAGAACACCCTGAGATAACACTGGAAACCTACCAGTATATCTCGCTTGCCCTGGCCAGGGACTACTCGTGTAATGGCTCTCCTAGACACAGCGCGATGTCAACCCCCAATACCGGGAGAGACGAATCCTGTCTAACCATCACTGCCTCCAAGTGCTTCGGGACTGCACCCAACAACTACCTGTTTGCACGACTCCTTTGAGCCGTGGTAGGGTAGTAATCTAAGTACAGTGGGAACACACTCGAGGCGAAGTGACAGTGTCAAGTCAGCGGACTAAGCTGTACTCATGTCACCTGGGAACTGATAGCTGACGATAGGTATAATACCAACCAACAGTTCCCGACGAGTCCTGTCTAGTGTACTCGTAACCTAACGAGTACCCGCATACTATCTCCAGTACGACGTACTGATGGCTGTGGGACAGACCATCTCCCATGCTGGGATGAGAAGAGCATACGCTAGTCTACTCCGGAGTATCGATGCCCTGTCTCGATAATCCTACGACTAGGGACTTGTATAAAGATGTGCTTATGGATTACCCAGCCCTCACGAGTGTGACTGCCATCACAACGCCGGTAATCAAGCAAAGATCCTAAGGGCTCTATTAATATGTATAAGCGATATGCTAAAAGAAACACATGCACATATTGAAGTAGAAACAAACCAAGTAGCATATTACCATTTTGAGCAAGATTGTCTGTACAACTGTGAATATCCTAAGCTTCCATCAAGTAATATACAAACTAGTATGACACAGTAATGGCCTCTAAGGCATATACACTAACATGTATACTATCTCTGGTACGACATACCAATGGCTGCGGGACAGGCCATCTCCCCTGACTGGGATGAGAAGCGTATACAGTAGTCTACTCTAGAGTATCGATGCCCTGTCTCGATAATCCTACGACTAGGGACAAGCTTAAGGATGTGCTTATAGACTACCCAGCCCTACTAGTGTGACTGCCATCACAATGCTGGTAGTCAAGCAAATATCCTAAGGGCTCTATAAATATGTATTAGCAATATGCTAAAAGAAACATATACACATATTAAGATAGAATCAAACCAGATAGCATACTATCTGTAATGTGATACAATATTTAGAATCTACACTAATCAGCATGACTTATAAAGTTACTGGGGTCTGACATTTACCACCCCTAGACTTCATATGCGACGTATCAGACGAAGAGACCAGACTGTACGGTAAGTGTTGCTTACAGGCTCATTAGGGTTGTGATGAGTTCGCTCGTCGGCCACCTTTTCGTCATGTACCTGGGTAACCATTACACACAACTAGTGGCCGACGAGCGAACTCATCACAACCCTAACGAACCTGTAAGTAACACTTACCGTACATTCTGGTCTCTTCGTCTAATACGTCGCATATGAAGTCTAGGGGTGGTAAATGTCAGACCCCGGTAACTTTATAAGTCATTCTACACCTAGAATATCCAGCACCTCATTCGATGATTTGTTGATTCGACCGAAATGTTTAACATCGTCTAGCTATCTGTAATGTGATACAATATTTGGAATCTACACTAATTAGTTTTGTGAAAATTGATTAGTTGCTTGTAAATTTAACATTTTGGTCTCGGTAGGAATCAGGAATCTTGTTGAATTACCCGATTTCTTTTGAAAAGGTGTTTTCATAGATGATACCCAAATGTAAGATTTACAATGTTAGGCATGAAATCCGAAATATATGATATTCCGGGTTTATGATGTCTAAGGACTGTGTCGATTCCAAATGTTGTAGTTTGACATTTTATTTTCTGCGAACGTAAGTGTTATATATGGTGTATCGCCGATTTCGTTGCTATATGTCAACGACAATTGGGATACGCATATTTACATACGTTGATGACATGTGATGTTATGTGTTGCTGGGATATGTTATATTGGATCGTCGTGTTTTGAATAGCCGGGTTTTTTTTATGTGAGATGAGAGTTTTTCATTTTCATTCATGTAAAAACTTGTATGTAATATTCTTTTATTGGGGCACTTCCGGGTTGAGGATGACGTCACCATTGTTGTATATTATTTACTTTTCTGCATTAGGATAGACCCATGGCGGGGAGCATAAGTAACCGGGTTCTAGAGTCCAGTGGGAAACCATCTCGAGGAGTCGAGACCGGGTCTCCTAACTCTAGAATTGGGAGGGTTGCTTGTCGCTCTTGTAGAGGTCTAGGGATGTGGGTTTGGCTATTCATCACGACCGTGGAATCCGTGTTTTTTACCGTCTTAATTTAAAACATGGAATTCCTATTATATCTAATATTTCATTTGTGGACTTCTGCTGCTGATATTCTATGATGTGATCACTTTATATGATGAGACGAATGTTGTTATTATATATAAGATATATAATAAACGTTACTTATGTTTTGCACCCGCGCTTGTTCCGCCCCGCTATGTCGTTAGTTAAGTAACCTAACGGTGCATAACGGGACACTTTGGTGAATGCGGATGGCATAAGCGTACGTTGTATTTTCGTTTCTTCTGTGATGCTTAGGAAGCATAAATGATGGGACTTCATTAATGAGATTAATGAAAAGAAAGAAACCTAAAGATATTGTAGAATCAAATTTTCAAAAACGGTAGCTCTAGTTTTCGCTTTGCATAGCAGTATTCCTTATAGAATATCTAGCACCTCATTCGATGAGGAAAGAGCCGAGATCCCTTCACCGGGAGTGACCTCTTTAGCAAAAAGCTAGCAGATGCTACAACCCACTTGGTTTTGTTTTTGATTGCTTCTCTAGTTCTTAGTTCGCATAGTGGTATTCATGAATATCCATCACCTCATTCGATGAGGAAACAGCCGAGATCCTTTCATCGGGAGTGACCTCTTTAGCGAAACTAGCAAAAGCCTCAAAAACACTCCTTTTCAAAATCACTTGTTTCTACAACGATATCAAGTTCATTACGCAAAATGTTTCATTAAAAACCTGTCGTAGCCCTCCGTCATTTCAGATAAGGACCATTTAGTATTCGTGCTGCGTTTGTTGACCTTAGCCAGGGCGTAGTGTGCGGTAGCTAATTAGTGCTTATCTGCAAGCATATGATGCGATTGAGTTAGGGTAGTCGTACGGCTTTGTTAATCGTAGCCAATGGTCGTATGGGTGGGTTTATTCAATCATGAAATGACGGGTTGAACTTGGCTAGCGCTTATTACTTGTTGACCATAGCCAAGATCATAAGTTGCTAGGGACAAATTATCTTTGGGAATTTCAAGTGTTGAAATTTGTAATGAGATTGCATACCTTCTATGAGATAGTCGGATCCCGATACCCACTGCGAGTAAGAGTTACTCCTGGGAGAGTTTTGTACATTACAATTAGCCGATTAAAGTAGCTGTCTAGAAAGGTGTTAATGGGGTTACGCCCCTTGGAAAATGAGGTTTATTTTAATTAGGTCCGTGCGAAAGCACGGGGAACCTCCCTCAAAGTACCGACACTGGCCTGGCTGAAATATTGGCGAACTTATAAATTAATCCCGGCTAGTCTTACGTTTTAGGGTTTGAAGGAAGATTTGATAAAAACTGTGGGAGCCATCCTGATTAGATAAAATAATAACCAATCTGATCTTGTAAGAGCATACGCAGAGTGTTTCTTCTCTCTCTCTCTCCTGGTAGCGACCGTAACACGTCTTAATCAAGATAATAATATGGATGATTTGACCGAACCTGCTTATTATACTGAGCTGGGGAACATTGGTTCCGCTCTATCTTATAATTGTTATAAGCCCGAGCAGGAAATAGGGGAATATCCGGATTCCTACGCGACCCAAACGAGGAATGAGCATTTTGATGCATATTCCTCGGGTGTGTTCGTTACCGAGAATTGTTTCTCAGTACACTCTACGTCCTGGGTATGAGATACCGGATCAGGATCCCATATATGTAATCTGTTACATGGGCTACATAAAGGTAGAGAACTAGGATTGGGTGATATGTCTCTATGTGTAGAGAATGGTGCAATTGTTGTAGCCAAATCAGTTGGCAGATATCACCTTGTATTACCAAATACATTGATTCTTAACGAATGTTATTACATACCGAACCTGATATACAACATTACATCAGTTTCTTTAATAAGTTAAAAAAGGATATAATTTTGTATTACAGGATAATGTTGTGAACATTTTCCTTAATCAAGAGTTGATTGGATCAGGCACGTTGTGTAATAGCATATACGTTCTAAATCAAACCACAGCTCAATGTATATAGAACACACACAACAGGAGTAGTTCGGAAATGAATGAATCCTTCTTGTGGCATTATAGACTAGGTCATATCAATGCGACACAACTAGCTAAGTTACATAAGGATGAATATTTGAATCCATTTGAATTTTCATCTTTTGATACTTGCCAGTCATGTCTCAAAGGTAAAATGACCAATACTCCGTTTACTGGAAACGGAGAAAGCGTTATTGAACTCTTAGGACGGATACATGATGATGTATACGGTTCTTGTTAGTGTATATGCCCTAGAGGCCATTACTGTATCATACTAGCTTGTATATTACTTAATGGAAGCTTGGGATATTCACAGTTGTATAGACAATCTTGCTCAAAATGGTAGTATGCTACTTGGTTTGTCTCTACTTCAATATGTGCATGTGTTTCTTTTAGCATATCGCTTATATACATATTAGTAGAGCCCTTAGGATCTTTGCTTGATTACCAGCATTGTAATGGCGCTCACACTCATGGGGGGCTGGGTAATCCATAAGCACATCCTTATACAGGTCCCTAGTCGTAGGACTATCGAGACAGGGCATCGATACTCCGGAGTAGACTAGCGTATGCGCTTCTCATTCCAGCGGGGGAGACGGTCTGTACCACAGCCGTCAGTACGTCGTACTTGAGATAGTATGCGGGTGCTCGTTAGGTTACGAGTCACTGGACAGGACTCGTCGGGTACTGTTGGTTGGTATTATACCTATCGTCAGTTATCAGTTCCCAGGTGACATGAGTACAGCTTAGTCCGCCGACTTGACACTTTCACTTCGCCTCGAGTGTGTTCCCACTGTACTTAGATTACTACGCTACCATGACTCAAAGGAGTCGTGCAAACAGGTAGTAGTTGGGTGCAGTCCCGAAGCACTTTGAGGCAGTGACGGTTAGACAGGATTCGTCTCTCCCGGTATTGGGGGTTGACATCGCGCTGTGTCTAGGAGAGCCATTACACAAGTAGTCCCTGGCCAGGGCAAGCGAGATATACTGGTAGGTTTCCAGTGTTATCTCAGGGTGTTCTGGGCTACACTCCGACACGACTTGTACCGCTATTAGGGGACTGACGTTCACCGCCTCCTAGGCCCGCCATGCGATGTATCAGACGAACAGACCGGACTGTACGGAGATTGTCACATACAGGCTCAGTAGGAGTTCGGATGGGTTTACCTCATCAGCCTTCTTATCGACATCTACCTGGGGACCGTTACGTACAGCTAGTGCCGCTTGCGGTCTGTGGTTAAACCCACTGCCAGCGTGTTGAGTCTTTAGAGTCCCACACAGAGAGTTTCCCTGCATTGAGCGAAACGTGTAGAGGCCGTATGGTTTTACGGCAGGGCTACGATCACTTGCGTACACTTGTGTGCGTATGTTGTTCGGGCAGGCAATACTAGTGGGCTTTGGTTTAAGCCGGATTCTAGTATTGCACAGATGGATTTGTTTTGTCTTCTGTGCATTCGCATTCTACGGAATGCGGATGCGGGTGTGTATGCACAGATTTGCGGAGTGGAGAAGGAGGAGGTGCCTCATTAGGGTTTTGATAGATGGTTCGGTCAAAACCATTATGAGCCGGGGACATTATTTACTAATCCTTTTATTGGTAATTATGTTATGGCTAATTACATTGACCATTTGACCATCTTGACTTTGTTGACCGTTTGACCAAAGTTGACTAGGATCTTCTTGAAAGGTCTAAAGTATTCTTTGGTTTTCTTTTTCCTTTTTGTTATGAAAATGGTCTTGTCATTGGTGCCATCAACTTTATCATGATAGGATTAGTAATGATGAAAATGGGTATTATTGCAACCATGGTTGTGTTTTCTCTTGGTTAAGCTTTTCATTTGTTGATTTTCATTCTCTCTCATAGAAAAAAATGAGAAACATTTCCATGGTTGCTCCTCCTTCTTCCTCCTCTTGATTCTTCCTTTGATCTCATGTGTTGAGAGAAAAAGGATTCCACTTGACAAACACATCCATACATCTCCTCTACACATCCTAGGGCTTCTTGACTAGCAATCTCTTTGCCCTAGTTTCCTCGGCTCGAGGTAGAGCTCGGTGTACATCTCTCGGGTGGATCGTCTTCGACTCAAGAAGGCCGCGGAGGTGCCCAAGGTCCGGATCGACACTTGGAGCTTGGATGGACGAGCGGGACAGCGGAATGAAGACCCGAAGGACCGGTTTCGTGAGGTATACTTTCTACAGCATAGTAGTTATAGCCTCTAGCAGTTTACTAGTTTCTAGTTTAGCAAAGATCCGTGCTTTAAGTCCATGTTGCCTTGCGCCATAATCATTGTTTTTCGCCGTTTCCGCCTCCCCGTAAGAACCGGGGTGAGCAACGTGGACTTACAGTGGTATCAGAGCCTGGCTAAACATAAACTAGTAAGTTAGTAAAGTGTTTAGAATATCGATCGGAAAAAAGTCGCAAAACACGTCCGCAAAACCTCAAGTTTCTGTCGATTTTCATATTGCTCAAAAAGTGATTTAAAATATATGAAAAATCGTCTCAGGGTTTTGTGAAAACACTGCAGAAAAACGATCCAGTGAATCGATCAAACGACCGCGGTTCCGCGGCAAAGACATGCTCATTGCCGTAGTTCTGCCGCCGTTTTGACTCGGCACTGGATCGGATTTTGTGCAGTGTTTTAGTTTGGCTGTTTTAGGATTTTTAAGACATGTTTTTTCTACCCAGTTTTTCCAGAGAGCAAATTGACCTTTGGGGTGGTTAAAAATCCGTATTTTGATCGATATTCCGTAGACTTTGGCTAATGGATATTATCTGTGATGTGATATATGTATTGAACGTCTACTAATCGCTATAAGTCGATTGGTGGGGGTTATACATATCTGTGATCTGTAATATTGATGGTTTGTGTATATGAACTCGGTGGATTGTCGCGAATGAATAGCCGGGAATAGATGTGAGATGAGGGTTTCTTTTTCTTTCATTCATTGTAAAATTTGTAAATTGATGTAATATTATTTGTTTGGCCGCACAACCGGGTCGGGGTTGTAGCCGTCATTGTATAATTTCTTTTTACTGTTTTTGCTCCTAGGATAGACCCAAGGTGGGGTGCACAAACTATCGGGTATCTCGAAGTGCCGAGTGGCCTACTCACGGTGTGGAGGGAGGTTGCTTCGCTTCGGGTACTTGGCGGGTAGTTTGCCGCACCCGTAGGGGTCTACGATGGGGTTTGGCTATTCATCGCGACCGTGTAATCCGCTTGTCGTTGCAGGCTCGAACGAATCGTGGATTCCTAGTATATCCAAAATGTTCATCTGTGATCTGTAATGGCTATCATTGCTATATGTCTATAAATAATAACTATTTAGGTGTTGCTTATGTTTTGCATCCGCGCTAGTCCAGCCCCCGCTCTGTCGCTAGTTAAGTAACCTAACGGGTGATGACGGGGCCCCGTGGCGAATGCGGATGGCATAAGCGTACACCATATTTTGGTTGTTTTCTGCAATGGTAGAATTAAATGATGGGACGCATTAAAAGAACTAATGCAAGAAAATAAACCAAGTAAAAGTCGTTGGAACACTTTCAAAACCACTCGGTTCTTTTCAAAAACCAGCTTTTTAAACGCGGAGCTTGAACCACTCCTTTTAAAAGCTATCTCGTTCCATCGATTATATCAAGTTCACTACGTTCACGGTTTCGCCAAACCATTCGTAGCCCTCCATCATTTCGGTTAAATATTCAGTAGTATTCAAGCTATGTATTTTGACCTTCGCTAAGGCATAGTGATTGGTAGCTGCTGAATATTTATCTGTAGCATAGATAGATGCGTTGGTTTGGGACAGTCGTACTACTATTTTAGCCTTCGTCAAGGGTATGTACGGGTGGGTTCAAATTAACCTGGATAATGACGGGTAGAACTTGACATGTGACTTATGATATGTTGGCCTTCGTCAAGGTCATAAGAGCATGGAGCAAAAAATCCACATCGGGAGTTTCAAAAGTACTGAAACTTGCTAGCGCTTCATACCATTTGGAGTGTGATGATTCTAGTAGGATTCCTTCAGATTTGTCACGCGATGATATTTGGATCCCGATCCTACTGTGAGTATATGCTACTCCTCGGAAACTTTTTCACTTAACGATCAATGCTATAAACCAAGTAGGTGTCTAGAAAGGTGTTAGCGGGGCTACGCCTACAGGGAAAAGTGGTTACTTAATTAAGGAACTTCGCGAAAGCGTTGGAAAACCTCCCTCGAAGTACCGACACTGGCCTGGCTGAACGGTTAAGCAAGTATTGTACGGTGAGATTGATCCTGACTAATTCTTCCTTTATGGTTTGAGGAGGGATTCAAGAGACAGTGGGAGCCATCCTGTTTAGATAAATTAAAAACCAATCTAAACTTGCAAGA
Source organism: Agapanthus africanus (assembly GCA_030015575.1). Lineage (NCBI taxonomy): Eukaryota > Viridiplantae > Streptophyta > Magnoliopsida > Asparagales > Amaryllidaceae > Agapanthus > Agapanthus africanus. The sequence continues at coordinate 184,941,186 of JASDDO010000016.1, read as the reverse complement.
GCATCATGCTGAGTGTTTTCTTCTCTCTCTCTTAATTGCAGCGACCCAGTGACCGCACCTAGGTTACATCTAGATAATAAAATGACTGAATATGACTGTTATGACTGGCAAAGTTCTGTCCAGATGTCCATTGCCCATGACAAGCTGGTGTAAGTCCATATTGCGACCCCCGGTGCTTACGGGGAGGCGGAAACGGTATAAAAAACGAATTTTTATCGCAAGAGGCAACATGGACTAAACATGGTCGGGATCGTTGTCTAAACTAAAACTAGTATTCTAGCTAAAGAGAGTTAGCTACTATGGAAGATGGTTATACCTAAACTTGAACTCCTTCTTCTTCAAACCTTGTAGAGATTGATGGTTCTCTTTACGTCGCCTTCTCCCGTCGAAGATGGATCCACCTCGAAGGTTCGACTTTGGGCTCTTCCTCGATCTTTGAGTGAACTAGGGTTTCCGGCTTGCTAAACCTTCATCCTAGAATGAGTAGAGAGAGATTAGGGTTTGCTTTTCTTTCTAAAGAGAATGATTCTCAACACATGAGAAGGTTTCTCTTTTCAAGAGGAAGAAGAAGATGAAATGAGGAGAGAGAGAGGTTATGATAGAATGAGCTCAATAATTTCTTTCTTGCAACCATATTGCAAAAGAAAATGAATTATCTAAATGATAATAATTGAAATAAGAATAGTTGATGGTAATTTTGGAATGACCACTATCATGCTTCTTTAAATGAAGTGTAAGCATGAATCAAGGAAGACTTTCAAGGCATGAAAGTGGTCAATGGTCAACAAGTCAACCAAGGTCAACAAGTCAACAAAAAACAACCATAACATAATTCTCATTTAATTACTATTATTAATAGATAATATATAAATCCATTAGGGTTTGGAAAATGATAACTGTCAACTGTGCATACGCACCCGATCCGAAACCCTAATGAAAAACCTCATTCTCCGCCTCAAGCAACTGTGCATACACACCTGCATTCTCGTTCCGAGGAACAAGAATACCAAGATATAAAAGCAAGCCCCAAAACATATACCAGTATCTGGCTCAAACCAGAGCCTGCCAGTATAATCCGTCCGGACTCCAAACGTGCATAAGTGCGCGGATGAGAACGAACCCTGTCGCAAAACCATGCGACCTCTACTCTGTTTTGCCCAGAGGCGAATACCCTCTGTGTGGGACTCTAAAGACTCGACACTACGCTGGCAGTGGGTTTAACCACAGACCGCAAGCGGCACTAGCTGTGCGTAACGGTCCCCAGGTAGATGCCGACAAGAAGGCTGACGAGGTGAAACCCCATCTGAACTCCTACTGAGTCTGAATGTGACATTCTCCGTACAGTCCGGTCTGTTCGTCTGATACATCGCATGGCGGGCCTAGGGGGCGGTAAACGTCAGTCCCCCAATAGCGGTACAAGTCGTGCCGGAGCGAAGCCCAAAACACCCTGAGATAACACTGGAAACCTACCAGTATATCTCGTTTGCCCTGGCCAGGGACTACTTGTGTAATGGCTCTCCTAGACACAGCGCGATGTCAACCCCCAATACCGGGAGAGACGAATCCTGTCTAACCGTCACTGCCTCCAAGTGCTTCGGGACTGCACCCAACCACCACCTGTTTGCACGACTCCTTTGAGCCGTGGTAGGGTAGTGATCAAAATGCAGTGGGAACACACTCGAGGCGAAGTGCCAGTGTCAAGTCAGCGGACTAAGCTGTACTCATGTCACCTGGGAACTGATGACTGACGATAGGTATAATACCAACCTGTCAGTTCCCGACGAGTCCTGTCCAGTGTACTCGTAACCCAACGAGCACCCGTATACTATCTCCAGTACGACGTACTGATGGCTGTGGGACAGACCATCTCCCACACTGGGATGAGAAGCGCATACGCTAGTCTACTCCGGAGTATCGATGCCCTGTCTCGATAGTCCTGCGACTAGGGACCTGTATAAGGATGTGCTTATAGATTACCCAGCCCCCACTAGTGTGACTGCCATCACAACGCTGGTAATCAAGCAAAGATCCTAAGGGCTCCACTAATGCGTATATTGTAAAATAAACACAAGTACACATTGAAGTAGAGACAAACCAAGTAGCATACTACTATTTTGAGCAAGATTGTATATACAAGGTGAATATCCCAAGCATCCATTAAGTAATATACAAACTAGTATGATACAGTAATGGCCTCTAGGGCATATACACTAACAGCTGGGACACCTCTTGACTGATCCAACCCCTGCTTTCTCAGGTCCAGTTTCCCCTGTCATGGATATTGATATCCGTAGTTCATCGGAAGAAGACTGTGCGAAAGCCAAGTGCCTCGTGTTAGCCTCAGTTGATGGTATATACAAGAGGCAGCACGAGAAGATGGACTCAGCTTCTATCTTCCTCCATAACAAAGTTTTATATGGAGAGCAATCTCGTATCGCAAGATATGAGACCTCGAACGAATTGCTTCCAGCGAGGTTGGCTATCGGGTCATCTGTAGGGGGCAACGTCCTTACAGAGACCAGCTCTTTTGAGCTCTCGGACCTGAAGACCACGTTGAAGAACGGGTGAGATGCTGACTTAGTTCAACAGTCTCTACCTACTACCCTGAAGGAAACCAGGGAAGTGGAAAGAAAGGAAAAGGCAGAAGTTTCAGGAATGGATGCAGTAAAAGAGGGATGTTCCTATTGTTACGGGAATGAACATGGGCAGAAGAATTGCAGGGCTTGCAAAGCCAGTAGCCAGAATTCGAAGCATGTTGTGGCTTCGGCTTTGGGTGTGTTTGTAATAGAGAACTGTATGTCAGTTAACCCTACTTCCTGGGTATTGGATACCGGATCAGGTTCTCATATCTGTAATTCGTTACAGGCTCTGAGAAACCGTAGGGTTATCAGGAAAGGTGATATGACTCTCAGGGTTGCTAACGGAATGAGCATGTATGCTGTATCCGTAGAGGAATATCATCTAGGACTGACAACTGGGCAGATATTGATTCTGCGTGACTATTTTTATGTACCAGGTGCAACTTGTAACATCATATCTGTATCCTTACTTTCTAAGGAAGGATATGATTTTACTTTTGTAAGCGATGTAGTAAACATCCACCTAAATCAAATACTGATTGGGTCAGGTACATTGAAATACGGTATATACGTTTTGAATCAAGCTCAGGTCTTCAGTGTCCAGAACACACTTAAAAGAAAGTCTCCGGAATTAAATCAGGCTTTCTTATGGCATTGTAGACTGGGTCACATTAATGAGACACGGTTGACAAAGTTACATAAAGAAGGATACTTGGATCCATTCGAGTACCAGTCTTATGCCACTTGTGAATCTTGTCTCATGGGAAAGATGACAAAAACTCCGTTCACTGGACACAGAGAAAGAGCGAGCGAGCTCTTGGGACTCATACACAGTGATGTGTGTGGTCCAATGTCTACACATGCGCGAAGTGGTTATTCATACTTCATTACTTTTACAGATGATTTCTCTAGGTATGGACATGTCTTCTTGATGAAGCACAATTCCGAGGCCTTTGAGAAATTTCAGGAATATAAGAATGAAGTTGAAAAACAAACAGGCAAAAGTATCAAGACACTGAGATCTGATCGAGGTGGTGAATACTTGAGTGCCGAGTTTCTGGGCTACTTAAAAGAGAATGGAATTCTCTCTCATCTTACTCCTCCATACACACCACAACACAACGGTGTATCGGAAAGGCGGAATCGAACCCTATTGGATATGGTTCGTTCCATGATGAGTAAGGCTGAGTTACCGCGATCCTTCTGGGGTTATGCACTAGAATCAGCTGCATATCTTTTGAACAAGGTTCCCTCCAAGACTGCGCCTACCACACCATATCAGATGTGGTGTGGGAAGAAACCCTGTCTTAAGTATCTGATGATATGGGGATGTCCAGCTTTTGTAAAAAAGCAGCATGCGGACAAGCTCGAGGCACGCTCAGTACTGTGTAAGTTTGTGGGATACCCAAAGAACTCCAGGGGGTATTTTTTCTATTACGCAGAGGAACAAAAGGTTTTTGTTTCTCGTCATGCCCACTTTCTGGAACATCAGTTTTTAGAAAAAGAAGAAGTGGGAGAGTAGTAGAACTGGAAGAAATTCCAGAACCACAAGCTATTACTGAAAGCTTGGAAGAACCAGAAGTTTCAAGAGAACCGGACATCCCAGCGCCACTCCGCAGGAGTTGTAGGCAGTCTCATCCGCCCGAGAGATACTACGGTTTTCTCATAGACGGGGATAGAGAGGATTGCACCATGGATTATGGTGAGCCTACTAGCTTCCAGTAAGCCATTCAGAGTGGCGACTCGGTAAAATGGCTGGATGCAATGCGGGCCGAGATGGAGTCCATGTACACCAACAAAGTTTGGACTTTGCTCCAGAAGGGGTAAAACCCGTAGGCTGCAAATGGATCTTCAGAAAGAAGATTGGTGTAGATGGGCAGGTTGAGACCTATAAAGCTAGACTTATTGCAAAGGGTTTTCGTCAAAGACCTGGTTTGGACTATGACGAGACCTTTTCTCCAGTGGCTATGCTGAAATCCATACGGATCCTTCTTGCCATTGCTGCCTTCCACGATTATGAAATCTGGCAGATGGACGTAAAGACGGCTTTCCTAAATGGAAATTTAGAAGAGTGCATCTATATGGATCTGCCGGAAGGATTCATTCAGAGTGGGAGCAGCGGTAAAGTGTGCAAGTTGCTAAAGTCCATTTATGGACTTAACCAGGCATCGCGGAGTTGGAACATCTACTTTGATGATACTGTCAAAGAATTCGACTTTATCAAAAACCCAGATGAACCATGCATTTACAGTAAGATTGTAGGGAGAACTGTGGTATTCTTCGTCTTGTACGTGGATGCCATTCTCCTAATAGGAAATGATATTCCTATGCTACAGTCAGTCAAAGGATTCTTGTCACAGAGGTTCTCCATGAAGGACCTGGGCGATGCAAACTACATTCTGGGGATCCAGATCTATCGTGATTGATCTAAGAGGATGTTGGGACTTTCACAGTCAAGGTATATCGACACCATACTGAGAAGATTCAGTATGGAAGATTCCATGCGCGGTAATTTACCGGCTTGTCACGAGATCACCCTCTCCAAAGAGATATCTCCCAAGACTGATTTGGAAAGGGATCGCATGTCTATTATGTAAGTCGATGTAGTACACCCCAGTACTTGTGGGGAGGCGGATTTTACAAAAACGATCAAGTTTAAGGAACGAACATCGACTAACCGCTTAAATCGAAGCTAAACAAATAATAACCAAACACATAGCTATACTAAACTATAGTGTTAAGGGATTATACCGATCGAAACTAGTCCTTCGTCTTTGTGTCCTCCTTTGTTCTCCTCGACCTTCTCTAGGTAGTAGACGATCCACCCGAGAGCAAAACACCAAGCTACACCTCTCACTTGAGGTAACTAATCAACTTTGATTGCTAATCAAAGATGAAAGGATGAGATAGAGTGATGGTTATGGATGCTTAAGTCTAACTAAACCTTTGATCTCAACACATGAGGATTAAGGATTAGTCACTTGAAGATGAGAGCTTGAGGAGAGAGAATATGAGATAAGATAATGAGAGAAGAGAGAGAGTGTATCATAATATTATGAAGCATTCTTATTTAAGAATAATGTATAAAAGAAATGAATAAGCATGCTTCATAAAATATCTAGTGGTGATTCATTAGCATGAGTCATTAAGCAATAAATGTGCATTAATGAAATGAATGAATCACCACCATGACTCACTTTCTTATCCAAAAGAAACCTCCTTAGTCACATCTTCTAGAAGCTTCTCGTACAATTACGAGAACGCCCCTCCAATCCGCAAAAATACGGAAAAACTTTAGACTGTATAAATCCAATAACCGGATACCAGTAACTGGCTTAAACCAAAGCCGACTGGTAAAAACTGTCCGAAAGTCGTACGCGCGTAAACGCACGTATGCGTCCGAACCCTTTGTCGCAAAACCATGCAACCTCTATATCGTTTCGCCTGGAGTAGGAAACTCTCTGTGTGGGACTCTAGAGACTCGACTACTACGCTGGCAGTGGGTTTAACCACAGACCGCAAGCGGCACTAGCTGTACGTAACGGTCCCCAGGTAGTTGTCGATAAGAAGGCCGATGAGTAAACCCATCCGAACTCCTACTGAGTCTGATGTGACAATCTCCATACAGTCCGGTCCGTTCGTCCAAGACTATCGCATATCGGGCCTAGGGGGCGGCAAGCGTCAGTCCCCTAATAGCGGTATAAGTCGTGTCGGAGTGAAGCCCATTACACCCTGAGAAACTACTGGAACCTACCAGCAAATCTCGCTTGCCCTGGCCAGGGACTTTGCGTAATGGCTCTCTGACACAGCACGATATCTACTCCCAATACCGGGAGGGACGAATCCTGTCTAACCGCCACTGCCTCCAAGTGCTCGGGACTGCACCCAACTGCCACCTGTTTGCACGACTCCTTTGAGCCGTGGTAGGGTAGCAATCTAAGAACAGTGGGACACACTCGAGGCGAAGTAGCAGTGTCAAGTCTGCGGACTACGCTGTACTCATGTCACCTGGGAACTGTTCACTGACGACTGGTATCAAACCAACCAACAGTTCCCTGTGAGTCCTGTCCGGTGTACCCGTAACCTAACGAGCACCTGTATACTATCTCCAGTACGACGTACTGACGGCTGTGGGACAGACCATCTCCCCAACTGGGATGAGAAGCGTACACACTAGTCTACTCCGGAGTATCGATGCTCTGTCTCGATAATCCAACGACCAGGGACCTGAATAAGGATGTGCTTGTAGACTACCCAGCCCCCACTAGTGTGACTGCCATCACAACGCTGGTAGACAAGCAAGATCCTAAGAGCTCTATCAATACGTACACTCACATATTAAGATAGAAAAACCAAGTAGCATACTACCATGTTTAGCAAGACTGTTATATACATGTGAATATCCCAAGCTTCCATTAAGTAATATACAAGCTAGTATGATACAGTAATGGCCTTCTAGGGCATAAACACTAACAATCTCCCACTTGCACTAGGGCCATGTACTGGCATATCGTAGACCAATGATCTCGAGCAGCCTCTCGAACTGAATCTGAGGAAGGGCCTTCATGAATGGATCAGCAATGTTCTCTTCTGAAGCAACTCTCCGAACCTCGATCTCCTGACGATCAATGATCTCCCTGATCAGGTGATACCGCCTCAAGATGTGTCTGGACTTCTGATGGGACCTTGGTTCCTTCGCTAAAGCTATAGCTCCGTTGTTGTCGCAATACAGAGGTATTGGATCAACTATGGTAGGAACCACCTGAAGTTCTGTTAGGAACTTCTTCATCCAGACTGCTTCTTTTGCGGCATCGCAAGCAGCTATATACTCCGCTTCCATCGTCGAGTCAGCAACGGTGTCCTGCTTGGAGCTCTTCCAGCACACCGCCCCTCCATTGAGGGTAAAGACATAACCCGACATGGACTTGGAATCATCCTTATCACTCTGGAAGCCGGAATCAGCAAAGGCCTCCAACCTGAGGTCTTTTCCGCCGTAAACCAAGAACATCTCCTTAGTCCTCCTCAGGTACTTGAGAATGTTCTTTACTGCTATCCAGTGTTTCTCCCCTGGGTCTGACTGATACCGGCTTACCACGCTCAGTGCGTAAGCTACATCTGGTCTGGTACACAACATCGCATACATTATAGAGCCTACCGCAGAAGCGTAGGGTATAATAGACATGCGTTCCCTTTCCAAATCAGTCTTGGGAGACATCTCTTTGGAGAGGGTGATTCCGTGACAAGCCGGTAGATTACCGCGCTTAGAATCTTCCATACTGAATCTTTTCAGTACAGTGTCGATATACCTGGACTGCGAAAGTCCCAACATCCTCTTGGATCTATCACGATAGATCCGGATCCCCAGAATGTAAGAGGCATCACCCAGGTCTTTCATGGAGAACCCGTGTGACAAGAATCCTTTGACAGATTGTAGCATAGGAATGTCATTTCCTATCAATAGAATGTCATCCACGTACAAGACGAGGAATACGACACTTCTGGCCACGACTTTACTATATATGCACGGTTCATCTGGATTTTTGATAAAGTCATATTCTTTGACTGTCTCATCAAAACAGATGTTCCAACTCCGCGATGCCTGCTTTAGTCCATAAATAGACTTAAGCAGCTTGCATACTTTCCCGCTGCTCCCACTCTGATTGAAACCCTCTGGCTGATCCATATAGACGCTCTCTTCTAAATTTCCATTCAGAAAAGCCGTCTTTACGTCCATCTGCCAGATTTCATAATCATGGAAGGCAGCAATAGCAAGAAGGACCCGAATGGATTTGAGCATAGCCACTGGAGAAAAGGTTTCGTCATAGTCCAAACCAGGTCTTTGACGAAAACCCTTTGCAACAAGTCTAGCCTTATAGGTTTCCACCTGTCCATCTACACCAATCTTTTTCTTGAAGATCCATTTGCATCCTATGGGTTTTACCCCATCTGGAGCAAAGTCCAAAGTCCATACTTTGTTGGTGTACATGGACTCCATCTCGGTCCGCATTGCATCTAGCCATCGTACCGAGTCGCCGCTCTGGATGGCCTGCTGGAAGTCAGTAGGTTCATCATCATCTATGATGCAATCCTCTCTATCCCCGTCTATGAGAAAACCGTAGTATCTCTCAGGCGGATGAGACGGCCTACTACTCCTGCGGAGGGGTGCGGGAATGTTCTGTTCTTCTTGAACCTCTGGTTCTATCAAACTTTCAGTAACAGCTTGTGGTTCTGGAATTTCTTCCAGTTCTACTTCGCTCCCACTCTTCTGATTTTCTAAAAATTCAGTTTCTAAGAAGTGGGCATGACGAGAAACAAAAACCTTTTGTTCCTCTGCGTAATAGAAATAATATCCCTTGGAGTTCTTTGGATATCCCACAAGCTTACACAGTACTGAGCGTGCCTCGAGCTTGTCCACATGCTGCTTTTTTACAAAAGCTGGACACCCCCATGTCCTAAAATGTTTTAGAAAGGGTTTCTTCCCACTCCACATCTGATATGGTGTGGTAGGCACAGTCTTGGTTGGAACCTGGTTCAAAAGATATGCCGCTGATTCTAGCGCATAACCCCAGAAAGATCGCGGTAACTCAGTATTACTCATCATGGATCGTACCATATCCAATAGGGTTCGATTCCGTCTCTCCGATACACCGTTGTGCTGTGGAGTGTATGGAGGAGTAAGCTGAGAGAGAATTCCTTTCTCTTTTAGGTAACCTAGGAACTCGGCACTTAAGTATTCTCCACCTCGATCAGATCTTAGTGTCTTAATACTTTTGCCTGTTTGGTTTTCCGCTTCACTCTTAAATTCCAGGAATTTCTCAAAGGCTTCTGATTTATGCTTCATTAAGAAAACATATCCATACCTAGAGAAATCATCTGTAAAAGTAATGAAGTAGGAATAACCACCTCTTGCATGTGTAGACATTGGACCACATACATCACTGTGTATGAGTCCTAAGAGCTCGCTCGCTCTTACTCCTTGTCCAGTAAATGGAGTCTTTGTCATCTTTCCTTTGAGACAAGATTGACAAGTGTCATAAGTTTGATATTCGAACGTGTCCAAATATCCTTCTCTATGCAACTTAGTCAACCTTCTCTCATTGATGTGACCCAGTCTACAATGCCATAAGAAAGCTTTATTTAAATCTGGAGACTTTCTTTTTAGTGTGTTCTGGACATTGAAAATTTGGAGTTGGTTTAACACATATATGCCGTTATTTAGAGTACCGGACCCAATCAAACCATGATTAAGGTGGATGTTGACAACATCTCTTACAAACGTGAAATCATAACCTTTATTTGATAACAAGGAAACTGATATGATATTACACGTTAAGCTGGGTACAAAATAACAGTTATGTAAAACCAAAATGTGTCCACTCGTCAATCCTAGGTGATAATCCCCGACGGACGCAGCTCCCACGCTAGCTCCGTTAGCAACCCTGAGGATCATATCACCTTCCTTCAGCACTCTACGGTTTCTCAGTGCCTGCAATGAATTGCAAATATGAGATCCTGATCCGGTATCCAATACCCAGGAAGCAGAGTTGATTGACAGACAATTCTCAATTACAAACACACCTGAAGTCGAAGCCACAGCTTGCTTCGGTTCCTGGTTCTTGGCGTTCCACGCCTTGCAATCCTTCTTCCAGTGCCCTTTCCTGTGACAATGGAAGCACTCATCCAGGCCAACTACCGGTGCTGTAAACTTTTTCTTTCCCTTCTTTCCCACCTTACTAACACCTCCTCTAGGTCTGGGTGCGGCCTTCTTCTTCCTTCCTTTGGCCCTAGCCTTGGACCCGGAAGAAGATGAACCGCCAACAAACATAGCGGGTGTTTCCCTTGCCTTCTGCAAGGTGCCCTCTGCACTCCTTAACATGTTCAGGAGTTCCGCAAGTTCAACTTCTTTTCCTTGAAGATTGAAGTTGAGGATAAACTGGGCGTAGGTGGGAGGAAGGGACTGGAGAACAAGGTCTGTATAGAGCTCATTATCCAAAGTCGTCCCAAGGTCCGCGAGCTCTTCAATATAGCCGATCATCTGTAGGACATGTTCACCTACCGATGACCCGACAGCCAACCTCGCTCGAAACAATTTCTTAGAGGTCTTGTATCTTGCTATACGAGATTGCTCTCCATAAAGTTCCTTTGTATGGAGAAATATGCCATCTAGGGACATATCCTCGTGCCTCCTCTGATGTTCATTGTTCATCGAGGCAAGCACGATGCACTTGGCTCTCGCGCAATCTAAATCCCAGGTTTTGCGGATTTCCTTATCCGCATTGCTGGATTTGGGACCAAGGACAGCAGGTGCTGTAGCGGTGAGGACGTACCCCAGTTTGTCATAGGTCAAAGCCATCTTGACATTCCGCAGCCAGTCTTTATAGTTTGGCCCCGTCAGTATATTTTTCTCTAAAAGTAACTTAAGTCCAGTCATTTTCAGGGTCGCTGCAATTAGGAGAGAGAGAAGAAAAACTCTTTAGCATGATGCTCTTGCAAGTTTAGAGTGGTTTTTAGTTTATCTAAACTGGATGGCTCCCACTGTTTCTCGAATCCTTCCTCAAACCATAAAAGAAGAATTAGCCAAGACTATTCTCACCGTACAATACTTGCTTAACCGTTCAGCCAGGCCGGTGTCGATACTTCGAGGGAGGTTTTCCAACGCTTTCGCGAAGTTCCTTAATTAAATAACCTCTTTTCTCTGGGGGCGTAACCCCGCTGACACTTTTCTGGACACCTACTAGGTTTATAGCATTGATCGTTAAGCGATGAATATCCTGATAAGTAGCATATACTCACAGTAGGATCGGGATCCAAATATCATCGTATGATAATGTTGAAGGAATCCTACCAACATTCATCAAACTCCAAATGGTATGCATCTCTTTGCAAATTTCAGTTTCTTTAGAAATTCCCGATATAAGTTTTTGCCCCATGCTCTTATGATCTTGACTAAGGGCCAACAAATCATAAGTCACATGTCAAGTTCTGCCCATCATTATCCTGTTGATTTGAACCCATCCGTATACTCTTGACTAAGGGCCAAACAAAGTAATACGACTGTCCCAAACCAACTCATCTATCTATGCAACAAATGAATACCCCAGCAGCTACCAAACACTATGTCTTGACTAAGGGCCAAACAAACATAGCTTGAATACTACTGACCATTCATAAGAAATGACGGAGGGCTACGACTGGTTTTGGCGAAACCGTGAACGTAGTGAACTTGATATAACCGAAGGAACCTGATAGCTTTTAAAAGGAGTGGTTAAATCTCCGCATTTAAAAATATCTGTTTTAAAAATAACCGAGTGGTTTCTTTTAAATTGTTCCAACGATTTAAACTTTGGTTTGTTTTACTTTGCATTATAGATAATGTGTCCCATCATTAACCTATCATTGCAGAAAATAACGAAAATACAACGTCCTCTTATGCCATCCGCATTCGCCACTGGGTCCCGTCATCACCCGTTAGGTTACTTAACTAACGACAGAGCGGGGGCTGGGCTAGCGCGGGTGTAAAACATAAGTGACGTCTAAATAGCTACAATAAATATAGATATTTTACATTCGTCTGACGCAATGATATTCATTCCAGAACACAGATAAACAATATTGGATTTGCAAGCAATCTGTATTTCTTTTGAGCCTGCAAGAAAAGACAGATTACACAGTTGTGATGAATAGCCGTTACCCCACCCTCGACCCCTACGGGTACGGCAAACTACCCGCCCGGCAGTCTGTGTACCCCACCTTGGGTCAGTCCTAGGAGCAAAAACAGTAAAATGAAATAATACAACGGTGGCTACGACCGCAACCTGGAAGTGCCCCGCAAAAATAATATTACAACAAATTACATTTACAACAAATGAATTAAACAATAACCCATTGCTAACCCCGGCTATACACCACAACAGTCCAATACAGTTTATATGCACAAACAGATATAACCATTTCAGAAATGTGCAACCCCCTGCCAACCGACATACTAGCAGTTGGGGAAGGTTTACGAACACATTAAACAATCACAGATATAATCCAATATGCAAATACTGTACAATTCGATCGAATAAACAACATCAATATTGCTCCAAAATCTGCTCTGTTAAACAGTAACCTGAGCAAGAATTAAATATTCCAGAAAACCCAAAACACCACAGGGGACCCACCCAAAAAAAACGAGTTCCTGACTCGTCAACTCGGCCGCGGTTGCGCGGCGGATCGGTGGGATCCGCCGCCCTTCCGCGGCACTGTAGACGAATCAGAAGCCCAAATTTTTTGGGTGTTCTCCTGTGGTCATGTCAAGCTCTCTGAACACACCTGAAAAATTTTCTGACTTGATTTTAACTTCGACAGAAACTTGACAGAATTAGGGTTTTGCGGCTTTGTTTTTCCGTTCGAAATTCGTACAAATTTGCAATTAAGTTATTTATTGTTTAGCGAGGCTCTGATACCACTGTAAGTCGATGTAGTACACCCCAGTACTTGTGGGGAGGCGGATTTTACAAAAACGATCAAGTTTAAGGAACGAACATCGACTAACCGCTTAAATCGAAGCTAAACAAATAATAACCAAACACATAGCTATACTAAACTATAGTGTTAAGAGATTATACCGATCGAAACTAGTCCTTCGTCTTTGTGTCCTCCTTTGTTCTCCTCGACCTTCTCTAGGTAGTAGACGATCCACCCGAGAGCAAAACACCAAGCTACACCTCTCACTTGAGGTAACTAATCAACTTTGATTGCTAATCAAAGATGAAAGGATGAGATAGAGTGATGGTTATGGATGCTTAAGTCTAACTAAACCTTTGATCTCAACACATGAGGATTAAGGATTAGTCACTTGAAGATGAGAGCTTGAGGAGAGAGAATATGAGATAAGATAATGAGAGAAGAGAGAGAGTGTATCATAATATTATGAAGCATTCTTATTTAAGAATAATGTATAAAAGAAATGAATAAGCATGCTTCATAAAATATCTAGTGGTGATTCATTAGCATGAGTCATTAAGCAATAAATGTGCATTAATGAAATGAATGAATCACCACCATGACTCACTTTCTTATCCAAAAGAAACCTCCTTAGTCACATCTTCTAGAAGCTTCTCGTACAATTACGAGAACGCCCCTCCAATCCGCAAAAATACGGAAAAACTTTAGACTGTATAAATCCAATAACCGGATACCAGTAACTGGCTTAAACCAAAGCCGACTGGTAAAAACTGTCCGAAAGTCGTACGCGCGTAAACGCACGTATGCGTCCGAACCCTTTGTCGCAAAACCATGCAACCTCTATATCGTTTCGCCTGGAGTAGGAAACTCTCTGTGTGGGACTCTAGAGACTCGACTACTACGCTGGCAGTGGGTTTAACCACAGACCGCAAGCGGCACTAGCTGTACGTAACGGTCCCCAGGTAGTTGTCGATAAGAAGGCCGATGAGTAAACCCATCCGAACTCCTACTGAGTCTGATGTGACAATCTCCATACAGTCCGGTCCGTTCGTCCAAGACTATCGCATATCGGGCCTAGGGGGCGGCAAGCGTCAGTCCCCTAATAGCGGTATAAGTCGTGTCGGAGTGAAGCCCATTACACCCTGAGAAACTACTGGAACCTACCAGCAAATCTCGCTTGCCCTGGCCAGGGACTTTGCGTAATGGCTCTCTGACACAGCACGATATCTACTCCCAATACCGGGAGGGACGAATCCTGTCTAACCGCCACTGCCTCCAAGTGCTCGGGACTGCACCCAACTGCCACCTGTTTGCACGACTCCTTTGAGCCGTGGTAGGGTAGCAATCTAAGAACAGTGGGACACACTCGAGGCGAAGTAGCAGTGTCAAGTCTGCGGACTACGCTGTACTCATGTCACCTGGGAACTGTTCACTGACGACTGGTATCAAACCAACCAACAGTTCCCTGTGAGTCCTGTCCGGTGTACCCGTAACCTAACGAGCACCTGTATACTATCTCCAGTACGACGTACTGACGGCTGTGGGACAGACCATCTCCCCAACTGGGATGAGAAGCGTACACACTAGTCTACTCCGGAGTATCGATGCTCTGTCTCGATAATCCAACGACCAGGGACCTGAATAAGGATGTGCTTGTAGACTACCCAGCCCCCACTAGTGTGACTGCCATCACAACGCTGGTAGACAAGCAAGATCCTAAGAGCTCTATCAATACGTACACTCACATATTAAGATAGAAAAACCAAGTAGCATACTACCATGTTTAGCAAGACTGTTATATACATGTGAATATCCCAAGCTTCCATTAAGTAATATACAAGCTAGTATGATACAGTAATGGCCTTCTAGGGCATAAACACTAACATATTATACCCTACGCTTCTGCGGTAGGCTCTATAATGTATGCGATGTTATGTACCAGACCAGATGTAGCATACGCATTGAGCGTTGTAAGCCGGTAACAGTCAAACCCAAGGGAGAAACACTGGATAGCGGTAAAGAACATTCTCAAGTACCTGAGAAGGACTAAGGAGATGTTCTTAGTGTATGGCGGAAAAGACCTCCAGCTCGAGGCCTTTGCTGACCCCAGCTTCCAGAGTGACAAGGATGACTCCAAGTCCATGTCGGGTTATGTCTTTACCCTCAATGGAGGGGCGGTTTGCTGGAAGAGTTCCAAGCAGGAGACCGTTGCTGACTCAACTATGGAAGCGGAGTACATAGCTGCTTGCGATGCCGCAAAGGAAGCTGTCTGGATGAAGAAGTTCCTCACGGAGCTTCAGGTGGTTCCTACCATTGTTGATCCAATACCGCTGTATTGCGACAACAACGGAGCTATAGCTTTAGCGAAGGAACCCAGGTCCCATCAGAAGTCCAGGCACATTTTGAGGCGGTACCACCTGATCAGGAAGATCGTAGATCGCCGAGAGATCGAGGTGAAGAGAGTAAATACGGAGAAAAACACTGCAGATCCACTCACGAAGGCCCTACCCCAGACTCAGTTCGAGCGGCTGATCGAGATGATAGGTCTTCGATACGCCAGTACATGGCCTTAGTGCAAGTGGGAGATTGTTAGTGTATATGCCCTAGAGGCCATTACTGTATCATACTAGCTTGTATATTACTTAATGGAAGCTTGGGATATTCACAGTTGTATAGACAATCTTGCTCAAAATGGTAGTATGCTACTTGGTTTGTCTCTACTTCAATATGTGCATGTGTTTCTTTTAGCATATCGCTTATATACATATTAGTAGAGCCCTTAGGATCTTTGCTTGATTACCAGCGTTGTGATGGCGCTCACACTCGTGGGGGGCTGGGTAATCCATAAGCACATCTTTATACAGGTCCCTAGTCGTAGGACTATCGAGACAGGGCATCGATACTCCGGAGTAGAGTAGCGTATGCGCTTCTCATCCCAGCGGGGGAGACGGTCTGTCCCACAGCCGTCAGTACGTCGTACTTGAGATAGTATGCGGGTGCTCGTTAGGTTACGAGTACACTGGACAGGACTCGTTGGGAACTGTTGGTTGGTATTATACCTATCATCAGTTATCAGTTCCCAGGTGACATGAGTACAACTTAGTCCGCCGACTTGACACTGTCACTTCGCCTCGAGTGTGATCCCACTGTACTTAGATTACTACCCTACCACGGCTCAAAGGAGTCGTGCAAACAGGTAGTAGTTGGGTGCAGTCCCGAAGCACTTGGAGGCAGTGACGGTTAGATAGGATTCGTCTCTTCCGGTATTGGGGGTTGACATCACGCTGTGTCTAGGAGAGCCATTACACAAGTAGTCCCTGGCCAGGGCAAGCGAGATATACTGGTAGGTTTCCAGTGTTATCTCAGGGTGTTCTGGGCTACACTCCGACACGACTTGTACCGCTATTAGGGGACTGACGTTCACCGCCTCCCTAGGCCCGCCATGCGATGTATCAGACGAACAGACCGGACTGTACGGAGATTGTCACATACAGGCTCAGTAGGAGTTCGGATGGGTTTACCTCATCGACCTTCTTATCGACACCTACCTGGGGACCGTTACGTACAGCTAGTGCCGCTTGCGGTCTGTGGTTAAACCCACTGCCAGCGTAGTGTCGAGTCTTTAGAGTCCCACACAGAGAGTTTCCCTGCATTGAGCGAAACGTGTAGAGGCCGTATGGTTTTACGGCAGGGCTGCGATCACTTGCGTATACTTGTGTGCGTATGTTGTTCGGGCAGGCAATACTAGTGGGCTTTGGTTTAAGCCGGATTCTAGTATTGCATAGATGGATTTGTTTTGTCTTCTGTGCATTCGCATTCTACGGAATGCGGATGCGGGTGTGTATGCACAGATTTGCGGAGTGGAGACGGAGGAGGTGCCTCATTAGGGTTTTGACAGTTGGTTCGGTCAAAACCATTATGAGCCGGGGACACTATTTACTAATCCTTTTATTGATAATTATGTTATGGCTAATTATATTGACCATTTGACCATCTTGACTTTGTTGACCGTTTGACCAAAGTTGACTAGGATCTTCTTGAAAGGTCTAAAGTATTCTTTGGTTTTCTTTTTCCTTTTTGTTATGAAAATGGTCATGTCATTGGTGCCATCAACTTTATCATGATAGGATTAGTAATGATGAAAATGAGTATTATTGCAACCATGGTTGTGTTTTCTCTTGGTTAAGCTTTTCATTTGTTGATTTTCATTCTCTCTCATAGAAAAAAATGAGAAACATTTCCATGGTTGCTCCTCCTTCTTCCTCCTCTTGATTCTTCCTTTGATCTCATGTGTTGAGAGAAAAAGGATTCCACTTGACAAACACATCCATACATCTCCTCTACACATCCTAGGGCTTCTTGACTAGCAATCTCTTTGCCCTAGTTGCCTCGGCTCGAGGTGGAGCTCGGTGTACATCTCTCGGGTGGATCGTCTTCGACTCAAGAAGGCCGCGGAGGTGCCCAAGGTCCGGATCAACACTTGGAGCTTGGATGGACGAGCAGGACAGCAGAATGAAGATCCGAAGGACCGGTTTCGTGAGGTATACTTTCTACAATATAGTAGTTATAGCCTCTAGTAGTTTACTAGTTTCTAGTTTAGCAAAGATCCGTGCTTTAAGTCCATGTTGCCTTGTGCCATAATCATTTTTTTTCGCCGTTTCCGCCTCCCCGTAAGAACCGGGGTGAGCAACGTGGACTTACAGTTCTATGTCTACAAATGCCAGGGTTGGTTCTTTGTACATCATTGCATTCATCGATAATCTCTCAAGATTCGGACATGTGTTCCTGTTGAAACACGAATCTTAAGCTTTTGAGAAATTCAAGGAATATAAGTGCGAAGTAGAGAACCAAATGGGTAGAAGTATTAAGTCCTTCGATGTGAACGGGGAGGAGAATACTTGAGCACGGAGTTCCAAGATTATTTAAAAGAGAATAGGATTCTCTCTCAGCTTACTCCTCCGAGTACACCAAAGCACAACGGTGTATCGGGGCGGAGGTATCGCACCCTATGAGATATGATGCGCTCTATGATGAGTACTGCTGAGTTGCATGTTTCCTTTTGGAGTTATGCACTTGAGAAGCTGCATACCTATTGAATGGGGTTCCATCCAAATCAGTGCCTACCACTCCATATGAGATATGGAATGGGAAGAGACCATCTCTTAAACGAGTTAAGATATGGGGTTTTCCGGCCTATGTTGAAAAGCAAAATCCGGACAAGCTCGAAGCAGGGTTAGTTCTGTATAAGTTTGTTGGATATCCCAAACATTCGCGAGGGTATATCTTCTACCATCCTGAGAAGCAAAATGTGTTTTTTTTCTCAGCATGCCACCTTTTTAGAAAATGAATTTCTTATAGAAGAAATTAGTGGTCATGAGGTAGAACTGGAAGGAGTTCCAGCTAGTCAGACTGACAGCTGATGATTTGGTAAAACCAAAGGATTCAATAGTCTCCAACGAACCTCTACCTCTCCGCGAGTATGGTAGGGTTCTTCATCCACCTGAGAGATACTGCGGTTTCTTCATTGACGGTGGGAGCGAGGATTGCATCATGGTAGATGATGACCCAACTAGGTTCAGGCAGGCCATCACGAGTGGAAACTCTGTGAAGTGGCTGGATGTTATGCAATCTGAGTTGGAATCCATGTACACCAACAAAGTATGACTTTGCGAGTTGCACCTAAAGGGATAAAACCCATCGGGAGCAAGTGGATCTTAAGAAGATTCTTGGTGTAGATGGAAAAGTTGAGACTTTCGAAGCTAGACTTGTAGTAAAAGATTTTCGTCAATAACCAGGTGTGGATTATGATGAAACCTTTTCTCCAGTGGCTATGCTTAAGTCTATCGGGATTAAAGCATGCATCACGGAGTTGGAACATCTGTTTTGATTTGGCAGTCAAAGAGTTTGACTTCATCAAAAGGGTAGATAAACCTTGTATATACAAGAAGGTTGTAGAGAGTAAGGTTGTATTCCACGTATTGTACGTAGATGACATACTCTTGATAGGAAATGGTTTCCTATGCTACATTCGGTCAATCTCCTCTTATCACGAAGATTCTTCATGGATGATCTGGATGATACCTACTACATCTTGTGGATTATGATCTATGGTGATAGATCTAAGTGGATGATGGGAGTGTCCCAAATCCAGGTACATTAACACCATACTAAAGGGTTTTAGTATGGAGGATTCTAAGCGTGGTGGTTCGCCTACTTACTCAGGAATCACTCTCTCCAAAAAGAATTCTCACGAGACTGATTTGGAGAGAGCTCGCGTGTATGGGATACCCTATGCTTCGGCAGTAGGCTCTATCATGTATGTGATGTTATGCACCAGACCAGATGTAGCTGACTCACTAGGAGTAGTGATCAGGAATCAATCGGATCTTGGGAGAATCATTGGACAGCTGTGAAGGACATTCTTAAGTAGTTGAGAAGCACTGAAGAAATGTTCTTGGTTATTGGTAACGGTGAACTCCAGTTGGAGTCCTTTACCGATTTGAGCTTCCAGAGTGATAAGGAGGACTGAAAGTCAGTCGCAAGCTTTGTCTTTACCCTCAGTGGAGGGACGGTATGTTGGAAGAGTTCCAAGCTAGATACCGTAGAAAACTAGACGATAAAGGAAGAATACATCGCTACCAACGATGCTGCCAAAGTGGCTGTCTGGATATTTCTTGTTCATGAGATGAACATGGTTCCTACCATTGAGCGTCCAATAACTGTTATTATGATAACAATGGAGTTATGGTTTTGGCCTAGAAACGCCGGTTCCACAGCGATCCAGACATATTCCGAGGCAGTATCACCTGATCAGGGAGATGGTTGATCTCCAGGGGATCGAGGTCAGGAGAGTTGACGCGAGGGATAACACGGCGGATCCACTCACAAAGGCCTTTCCCTAGAGAGACTTTTATCGGACGTTGAGTATGAGATACTACAACAAATAGCCTTAGTGCAAGTGGGAGATTATTAGTTATATGTATGCCCTAGAGGCCATTATTGTACATATGATGTATATTATAGTGGATGCTTGGACATATATAGGGAGGACTTTCTTACTCGACATGATAGTATGCTATCTGGTTGCTCTTTGTCTTGATATGTATACTAATTGTCTCTCTGTTACATGTTGATAAAGCCCTTAGGATGTGTACTTGACTACCAGGATTATGAAGCAGATCATACTAGTGTGGCCAGGGTAGTCGGTAAGTACATCCTTCAATTGTTCCTAGTCATGGGAGTATCGAGACGGGGCTTCGAATTCCAGTGTAAACTTGCGTATACGCTTCTTGACCCATATGATGGGCAATGAATGATCCAACATCCATTGGTGTTTGACATCAAAGATGGTATACGGGTGCTCAGTGGAGACTGGCTACACTGAACGGGACTCGCCGAGAACTCCTAAATGGTATTATACCTCACGTCAGATAGCAGTTCTCTGGTGACACTGGTACAGGTTAGTCTGTAGACCCGAGATTGTCATAGAGTCTTGTGTGATTCCCACTGTGCTTTGATTTCCACCTTACCACGTTCAAGAGAACGTGCAAAACAGTGGTTTATGGGTACCTTCCCGAGTCACATGGAGGCAGTGAGCGATAGGAGGGGATTCGTCTCTCCCAGTATTGAGGGTTGATGTTGCGCTGTGCTCGATTGGCCATAATAGGAAGTCCCTAGCCAGGGATGATACAAAGATTTACTGGTAAGTGTTATCAGTAGTTTCTCGACCCGTTATGAGCCTCACATCGGCACGACTTATCAAGTTATTGGGGTCTGACGTTTACCACCCCTAGACTAGATATGCGACATATCAGACGAAGTGACCGGACTGTACGGTAGTGTTACTGATTGGATTCGCAGGAGTATGAGCAGGCTTGCTTGTTGATCTTCTGATCACTCAATACCCGGATGGCCGTTACATCTAGCTCACCGCTGACGGCTTGTGGGTGACTGATATGATCATCACCTACTGCCGGCGTATTGACGAGTCTTTAGAGTCCTACACAGAGGTTTCTTGGCTCAGGCGAAACGAAGTAGGAGGGCAAATGTGATAAGTGCGAGACCGAGATTAATACGAGTATGTGATACCGTATTCTATTCTCGCGATATGTGATATTGGTCAGTTATATGTGATATAGCCGGGTTATCGAATCAAGTGTTGATTCGATAAGTTGATACAAATTATATTAGTCGGTTATATGTGATATAGCCGGATTTTTAAATCAAGTGTTTATTTAATAATTTAATGTATAATTATATATTTGATATATTAATTTACATTAACTAATATTAGCTCACTTAAGCATTTCTTTTTCTAACTTGTGTGCACTTAATATATATGTGATATATATTATTGTGTCATGCTAGTTGCTACATGCTACATGGGTATATGAGACTCACACCATTCTTAAAATAATGAAGGATTTTATTTATTTAAAGTAAATCAAAATTAGTTGGAAATTAGTCACATGGTTTGAGCTTAGTGGAAGCTTGTAGAACCATTGACTTAGTCCACTAATTTTGTTTTATTAGAGATATTTATTAACCCAACCATTACCTTAAGCCATGGTTAAGTCTCTACATGAGTTAATATGAGATATTATCTCACCCATGGTTGCTATTCTCACTTATAAGATTCATTCTACATTTGCTTCTCCCCATGGTTGCTCTCCTTCCTCAAGCTCTCTAGCTTTTTGAGAGGTGAAGAAAATGAGTGAGAAAAATATTTCTAAAGTGAGCAAAATTCCTACTTCATCAACCTACACTAGACTAGCCATTTAGTTTAGGTTGTTTGCTTCACTAATTCTTAATTAGTGAAGAGGTATCTTAAGTTAGCGTCTCCTCGACGTAGACCATCTTCGGCCTCGAAGACTTCAAGCAAGCTTGTTCATTTCACCTTGTGGAGCCTTACTAGAGTCCGGGATATCACTACTTGGAGTGAAAGGACTACTACACGGAGCTTATGAAGTGAAGACCGGTCTACAAAGGTTGTATTCCTTATTTACTTAGATGTAAAGATGTTTACATGCTTAGTTTGTCTAATTCTCTTGTTAAGATTCTAGGTTAGGGTTCTTTAGCGTACCAATTTTTTGAAAACGGCATAGTCGATTCCTCCCGAAACATTGCGGCGGTGCTAGGGAACCCAGCAGTATTGAAAAGGCGTTAAGCCCGGCAGGGGAGCACTACCGACCGGTGATATTTGACACGGCAGACATCCGGAGGATACCGACCGTAGTGATGCGATCAGATGATTTGGGCCGATCCGGACTGACGGAGCCCGAGATTTATGATGATTTTGTGTCGCTGATAAACACGGTTTTCATGATTTTTTCGAGTGTCGATGCTTGGCACTCAGGTTTATCCTGATTTTTCTTTGTCGTTGCTGGAAACGCTCATTTAGTGATGTGTTCATACATCATACATGTGACATATAGTTATTTTATGACACGAATACGAATACCTGACCTAACACATATGTCTATATTATCACCTCTACTGTTACTCGATGTTGTAGTACTACTATTATTATTGTACTGTATTGTATGACCTAAGAGATCGTCATACATTCGGTTTCTGCTCGGTGATGTCTTCTACTCACGAGTTGGAAAGTCACCCCCGTTGTGCCACAGTTTCTTGCAGATTTAGCAGTACAGGTTCCGTAGCGGCTTGCTGGCACTTTTCTTTCTTCCGGGTGATTGCTGGATAGGTGGGACACATTGCATCGTGATCGCCATCTTATACTTGTATATTTATTTTGTTCTATCTAGTTAAAGCTCTATCAACCAAACTTTGTATATTTAGTAGACTTAGATAACCACAGCTTGTTTATTCTTTCGGCCATAGAGTCACGCTTATGTATTTATTGTTGTTTCTTTTTTTCCTGATGTTTAGTTTGTTGGATATATGTATGCCCTAGAGGCCATTATGTGATAGTGGATGTATCGGTATGTGTATATATATATATTCAGAGGACATTCGTGCTCGACATGATAGTATGCTATCTGGTTGTACTTTATCTTGACATGTTCATTTGATCATGCTTCTTACTCATTTGGTACATGTTGGTAAAGCCCTTTGGATATTTGGTTGACTACTGAGATTATGATGCAGATCATACTAGTGGGACATGTGTAGTTTATAAGCATATCCTTGAAATGTTCCTAGTCGTGGGTGTATGCAGATGGGGCATCGATATTCCAGAGTAGACTAGCGTGTACGTTACTTGACCCATATAATGGGCGATGGATGATCCCATATACATTGGTGTGGTGACACCAAAGACCGTATAAGGGTGCTCAGTGAGACTGGGGACACTGAACGGACTCGCCGAGAACTCCTATGTGGTATTATATCTATCGTCGGATAGCAGTTCTTAGGTGACACTCATACAGGTTAGTCTGTAGATCCGAGATCATCATAGAGTCTTGTGTGTCCTCCCACTGTACTTTGATCTCCACCCTACCACGGCTCTACTGAGTCGTGCAAACAGGTGGATTTTGGGTACAGTCCCGAGGCACATGGAGGCAATGAGCGATAGGTGGGATTTCGTCTCTCCCGGTATTGGGGGTTGATGTTACGCCATGCACGATTGGCTATAAAAGGAAGTCCCTGGCCATGGCTGATAAGTGTTATCAGTAGTTTCTCGATCTGTTATGAGCCATATACCGGCATGACTTATTTGAGTTATTGGGGTCGACGATGCCATCCCTAGACTCGATATGCAGCATATCTGACGAAGAGACCGGACTGTACGGTAAGTGTTGCCAGCTGGCTCGACGGGAGTTTTGACAGGTTCGCTTGTGTTTCTTCTGATCGCTCAATACTTGGGAGCCGTTACGTACAGGTTGTGCGATTGACGGTTTGTGGGTATGTGGCGTGATCACTGCCTACTGCTAGCGTATTGACGAGTCTTAGAGTCCCACAAAGGTGTCTCCTAGCTCTGGCGAAAAGATGTGGAGTGGATATGGAATATGCACGGGAGCTCGATTAAATGCGTGTATTTGATACCGTATTTTAATCGGGCATTTACTATTGGACGGGTCGTATGTGATATGACCGGGTTATTAAATCAAGTGTTGATTTAATATTAAGTCCATGAGCTCATTTGTCACGACCCAAAGTTTGGCCCATGACCGGCACCTAACCACGTAACGTCTACAGGCGTAACGCGACTAAGTGAACCGAAAACCCAGAAATCAAACCAGTAAAAGTATAGAGTGTTATAAGTTTAAAATGGAAGCACTTACTAACATGTTAAGAAATTTAAGTAAATAATCACGAAGATAGCAATATACGACGCCGTAGCGAAGATCAAGATCCACAAGTGGGAACATCATAGATAGAATAAACTGCAAGTACAGTCGACTCACAACGAGCTCGACACCAGAATACAAATAATATACATCACCGTCCTCACACTGTCTCTAAGTCAAATACATACATGGTAGATGGAGAATACTAGATACAACAATATACATAACTGAAAGATAAACAGATACCGCACAAAACCCACCTATCAGCCAAAGAGCTAGTACACCAACTATGGGGGTATCTGTGTCAAAAGATGCAAAACGCAGCCTGCCGCCACTACTCCGAAGGGCAACCTGCAAACACTGTGGAACAACAGGGGTGAGTTATCAACTCGTGAATAGAGATAACATATAAAGGTAATCGCGAGCATGCACGTACTGCGCTACTCTATCATATGCCGACAGATGATATCAATATGTGATAAGCAGTATGTGCAATAATCATGCAAGTGCTCTATCAGGTAATATAACTACAGGATGAGGTACAATAATAAAAACTGACCATGGGCAGTATAACATCTACACGGAATGTCATCGTGGAATATATAATCGGTGTCCATCAATGCACCCAGATCCCCAAATAGGTCAGGCGCCGGCACCCTCATTGGCCCTATAATCCTGTAAATCTCTGAGAATCACGAGTGCCCAACATCGGCACCCAAATATCATAAGTACTCGTGTCCAGCATCGACACGCAAATCCTCATCCATCGGGCCCCGTCAGTTCGGGTCAACCCACGGGCTCCGTCTGCGGTATCGGCCCTCGGCCCCGGCAGTACGGATCATCCCGCATCCATCTATAGACTCTGATCAGTATCCTCCAGATAACTGTCAGGTCCAACCAATCACCGGTAGGTAGTAGTCGCTCTTCCAGGCTCACCATCTACTACACAGCGAAACCGTTCTCGCCCCAGGGTACCATACCGGGTCCACCATGTACCCGTAATCGGCCTCAACTAGCTCCTCGATTCGGGTTCACATATATCACTCTAGCACCGAGGAAACACATGGCGGATGCACCGAAATATCATATCAAGGGAACCGGGTTTTTAAATGATTACATATTTGAAATAGCCACGGTTCCCAAATCCAGAAATCATATGTAATGCAAGTCAATGTGAGGTAATATGTGCATCAAGTATGAATATCATGTCTAGTCACATAAAAGATGAGATACAGCATAATGATCATGGAAATTCTACAGTGTGAGTGTCATGGCAATTACTAACGGTGTGTGTGTAACATGCAGGATAGTGCTCGTGCCACATGGACCGTTAGTAATGGTGCGGTGTTCTATCAATTCTAATTTATATCCATATAGCAGGGAATGCAGTATGCACTAAATAGTAGCCATGAACAGTCAATGTATGTAAATGTAGTTATAAGGTCCCATCAGCCCTGACGTAGAACGCCATGCGGGCGATATCCCCGTAGATGTTAAATCTACTCACCGTAGTCTCTCGCTAGATATAGCCAACAACTTGTTTCCCCTTCTGCGCGGCGTCCGCCGTACTCGCCTGCGAACCTAGAATTACACAATATATCACACATAAGCTCAAAGTCACATAAACACGGCCTTAAAGCCGAACTAGTAACTCGTGTCGTGAACCAAGCACGCGTGTGCGCGATACGCTAAAATGTGTGATTACGCGCCTGAAGCCACTCCGACGCGTCGCGATACGCAGAACCCAAAACCCATACACACGTATCACGCGTGTCGCAAAGATTAAAATATGGGAAAATAGGTATTCATCTACAGATTTTGATACAGAACTGATATTGTAAAATTATATATACCAAAATAACATACACAGCAGCAGACTCTAGTGGCCCAAACCCCAAATCCCAACTCACCCATCTGGCCGCAAATTGCGGCCAGAATGAATATTCCGGCGGCCTGGGTCGGGGGTGGGCTCCCAGGTTTGGTGTGTACACTCTATACCCCCCATACATGCTACAGTAACATCTAGTTTTGTCCTGAAACATCTCGGGTTGTAGCAGATACTACAGAGCCTTAAATCAAGTTAAAATCCACACTTTTTGCACTAAAATGGTACTTTATGGTATTTCTGTGCAAACTGAAACAAACCTGGCCTAAAATGGCTCTAATAACACATAATAGAGCTAGCTCAACTAACAAAACCCTAATCCAACATGTGAATCACAAATATCCTTTAATATCACTAAAAATGCACAAAAAAGAGATTTTTGCTAAGGAATACTACAAGTTTAAGGAAAAGGAGTGCTAACATGAGTTAATACCTTCTAAAAACTTTATAAAACACCAAAAGTCCCAGCTCTTCCCTCAAGTGTGCAGATTTGCCTTCAAACACCCCAAAAAGCTCACTTTTTCTATGGTTTTGTGATGAAAAATGTGTTGATTTGTGAAGGTTTTGTGTAGGGATAAAAAGGAAATGAAAGAGGACAAGAAAAGATAGAGAAAGATGGGGTTTTTCCTGCTGGAATTCTCAGAATCCTGAGATGGGGAAAGAGAGAGAGAAGAGAAGGAAATGGGGTCAAAAAAGTCAACCACTTACCTAACACCATGCTCTCAATTGTTTGATTGGATTTTTGAATTATAAAAAGGGTTTTGTTTTGATTAAGGGGTGGGGTATTAAAATGAACCATGCAACAAAAGAATGGTTAACATGTTATACCAAAAACCCTAAGTCACAAAAAAAAAAGCTAAGTGTGCAAGTATACACTACAAAGGAAAATTTTCCAATTTGCTAACATGACTAAATATAATTACTAAAACCGACTAAAATAACTAATAATCCCATGTACACATATATAATAACACGTACAATTACTAATTATCACGAAAAACATTCTAACTGAAATTCAATGTGTTACAATCTACCCCCTTAAAGAAATTCGGTCCCCGAATTTAAAATCTAATTATACGCACCTTCAAAAAGATGGGGATACCTCTTCCTCATCTCGCTCTCGGTCTCCCAAGTGACCTCCTCACCGCTCTGGCCACGCCAAAGTACCTTGACGGACGGTATCTCTTTTGACCTCAATTTCTTCACTTGTCGATCCAAGATCATCACTGGCTGCTTTGCATAGGAAAGGTCGTGCTCAAGCTGGATCGTCGGGTGCTGAATCGCATGCGAAGGATCATGAAGATATCTGCGGAGCATCGAAACGTGAAATACGGGGTGCACGTCTGGAAAACTGGGCGGAAGGGCTAATCGATACGCAACCGCACCAACACACTCGAGGATCTCGAAGGGGCCCACATATCTGGGACTAAGATTCCCCTTCTTCCCAAACCTCATCACACCTTTCATTGGGGAGACCCTCAAGAAAACATGATCACCAACAGAAAACTCAAGTCTGCGCCGACGACGGTCCGCATAAGATCTCTGCCTACTCTGGGCTGCTCTCATCCTATCGCGAATCAACTGGATCTTCGCGGTCGTCTCCTCCACAATCTGAGGCTGTAAGATACTGCTCTCACTGAGCTCTGTCCAACAGGCGGGTGATCGGCATCTCCTCCCATAAAGAGCTTCAAAATGTGCCATCTGAATGGTCTCCTGGTAGCTGTTGTTGTAGGAGAACTCTACTAAGGGCAAATGATGATCCCAGCTACCTCCGAAGTCTAATACGCATGCTCTGAGTATGTCCTCGAGATTCTGAATAGTCCGCTCTGACTTTCCGTCGGTCTGCGGATGGAATGCTGTGCTGAAACTCAAGCGAGTGCCCAAAGCTTCCTGAAGCCTCTTCCATAGCCGGCTGATAAACTGGGTGCCTCTATCGGACATGATACATGTCGGAACTCCGTGCAGTCGTACAATCTCATCAATGTAAATCTGGGCATACTGAGCAAACCCGAAATTCGTCTTCACCGGTAAGAAGTGAGCCGCTTTCGTCAAACGATCCACGATCACCCAGATGGAGTCATACCCTCGACTAGTCCTGGGTAGACCCACAATGAAGTCCATAGATATATGTTCCCATTTCCACTCCGGAATGGGTAACGGCTGTAGCTCTCCCGTGGGCCTCTGGTGCTCAGCCTTGACTTGCTGACAAGTCTGGCATCTCAACACAAAATCTGTGATGTCTCTCTTCATTCCGTCCCACCAGTAAACACCTCTCAAGTCATGGTACATCTTGGTGGAATCGGGATGAACACTATATACTGATCGATGTGCCTCCTCAAGAATCTCGCGCCGCAATCCCTCAGCATCTGGTATACACAGTCTAGCCCCAAATCGTGGTATCCCCTGATCATCAATCACGAACTCGGAAGATCTGCAATGTCCCATCTGTGTCCTGATCTTTGAACAGCGGTCATCACTGTGCTGTGCCTCATGTATACGGTCAAGCAACTGTGGGCGTGCACGAACATGCGCAATCTGTCCTCCGATCGGCGTAAACTCGAACTATACCCGGCTGTCGCATAAGATCTGCCAATCTTCCGACGACTGCCTCTGCACTGCGCTCAAACAAGATAGACTACCCCCGGGCCTCCTGCTCAAAGCATCCGCCACTACATTCGCCCTACCCGGGTGATACAAGATCTCACAATCGTAGTCCTTCACTAAATCCATCCATCGGCGCTGTCTAAGGTTCAGGTCTCGCTGCTGGAATATATACTTTAAGCTCTTGTGGTCAGTGAATATCTGGCACGACTCTCCATACAGATAATGCCGCCAGATCTTGAGTGCAAAGACCACTGCAGCCATCTCCAGATCATGAGTGGGGTAATTCTGTTCATGTTTCTTTAATTGCCGTGAAGCATACGCGATCACCCTGTCATGCTGCATCAAAACGCACCCTAGCCCCACTCGTGAAGCGTCACAGTAGACTACAAATCCGCCTGATCCTGAAGGCAATGATAGCACTGGTGTCGTAGTCAGTAGAGCCCGTAGCTGCTGGAAACTGTGCTCACACTCCTCCGTCTAATCAAAACGAACTCCCTTCCGGGTCAACCCGGTCAAAGGTGTAGCAATGCGAGAGAAGTCCTGCACGAATCGCCTGTAATAGCCTGCCAGCCCTAGAAAGCTGCGAACCTCCGTCACTGACGTGGGTCTAGGCCAACTCCGAACTGCCTCGATCTTCCTCGGGTCTACACATATACCATCTCGTGTAATCACATGCCCCAAGAAGTCTACGCTGTCTAGCCAGAAAGCACACTTGGAGAATTTGGCGAAAAGCTGATGCTCCCTCAAGGTCTGCAGTGTAATCCGCAGGTGCTGCTCGTGCTCCTCTCTACTCCGAGAATACACCAAGATATCGTCAATGAAAACTATGATGAATAGATCAAGATACGGCGGGAAAATACGGTTCATCAAGTCCATAAATGCCGCTGGCGCGTTGGTGAGTCCGAACGACATCACCAAAAACTCATAATGGCCGTAGCGCGTGCGGAAAGCCGTCCTAGAAATGTCCTCCTGTCGAACCCGCAGCTGATGGTAGCCTGATCGTAAATCGATCCTCGAAAAGTATCCTGCCCCCTGAAGATGGTCGAACAAATCGTCGATGCGTGGCAAAGGATACCTGTTCCGCACTGTCACCCTGTTCAGCTGGCGGTAGTCAATACACAGACGCAAACTGCCGTCCTTCTTCTTGACGAACAGGACTGGAGCACCCCAAGGAGAAACACTGGGTCGAATAAGTCCCTTATCCAGCAAATCTTGCAACTGACCCATCAATTCTCTAAGTTCCGCCGGGGCCATCCGATAAGGCGGTACAGAAATAGGCCCCGCGCTAGGAACCAAATCAATACAGAAAGAAATATCACGCTCGGGCGGTAGCCCAGGAAGCTCGTCAGGGAACACATCAGGGAACTCGCTAACAACCGGAACCTGATCTACTGGAACCTCTGCAGCTCTAGTATCGCAAACATAGGCGAGAAATCCCTGACATCCCTTCCTCAAAAGCTGTCCAGCGCGAAAAAAGAAATCACACTGTGAGGGGTAACACCGCAGTCCCCCAACACAACAACAACCGACTCGTCGGGAAAACAAAATCGAACTGTCTTCTCGCGGCAGTCAACAGAAGCATAGCACGTGGCTAACCAATCCATGCCCAAAAGAACGTCGAAGTCCAACATCTCAAGAAGGATCAAATCGACAGGCAACTCTCTCTCGCCAATATGGACGGTACAGGATCGGAACACGTGCCTAGCAACAAACGACTCTCCCACAGGAGTAGTCACAACAAGCGGTTGGTCAAGAAAACCGGACTCTCCACCCAAACTCGGCACAAAGTGTGTGGATACGTACGAGTGCGTGGATCCGGGATCGAATAACACGTGTGCATCAACCAAACATACTGGAAGGATACCTGAGACCACCGCATTGGACGCCTGCGCGTCCTGACGCGTCAAAGCAAAACTCGCGCCTGTCCTCCACCTGCAACTAACTGTCCCCTGCCGGCCGCTGGCTGCCCTCTTCCTCGGTCACCTCGTCCTCTATGAACAAATCCTCCATGACCACGACCTCTCTGTGCAAGCGTCTGACGCGGAGTAACAGTAGGTACTGTAAGTCCACGCTAGCGCCCCGGCAGTCTACAGACGCCAAATGCGGAACAAAACTTTTAACTTGGCGCTATCGTATACTTTAACCCGGATCTGCCATTATTGCTAAACTAACAAACTGTAAAGAGTGTAGAATGGTTATACCGAACGATCCGAGTCCTTCGTTCTTCAACCATCATCCCACGCTCCGTTGCGGCTGCTCCGATCTGATCGCCGATCTCCTCGTCGAGGTGGCACCACATGATCGGTTCTTTAAACGGGCTCCCGCCTCTGACTCGAGGCAACTCGATCGTCAAGTTTGCTAAAAGAGACGACCAAGATTGATGTAGAGAATGAGTAGATGACTTTGTCTCACTTCGTCCAAATCCGTGGACGATCGGTTAATGAAGTTGCCGTGGAAATCGGGTGATGGAATGAAATGGACTGTGAAATTCCATACACCGATTAATACTATCAAAATCTTTTCTCTCTTGAATCAAGTAAGTGAATGAGAGAGAGAGAGAGGAGGCTATATATATATATCAAAGGAGGAGAGTGAGTGTAGGAGCAAAGGGTGAGTATAAGAAAGCTTCTCACTCAAATATCTTAAGGAATCCAAAAGGAATTAAACACAAAGCATGAGTCATTAGGCTAGTCATCAAAAACAATAATGACACCATTAATGCCTAATGAGTCATGAAGCCACTTCATCACTTCTAGAAGCTTCTAGAATGATGACTCACTCCATCCGAAGAAAAGATAAATCCGTCTTTAACAGAATGTTAAAAGACGGCTGATAGAAAACTGGAAACTGGCAACTTCCAAAAGTGATCCTGAAACGAATTTCAGGACAACCCCGAAACTGTATAAATATACCCGCATTTGTATTACGACCGAATACAAATGCAACTGAGACAAAGATATTATACCTACTCATTATAATACTCGGATCCGGCTTAAACCAAAGCCGACCAGTATCATCTGTCCGAAAATCGACACGTGCGTAAACGCACGTGCATTTTCCGAACCCTGCCATAAAACCATACGGCCTCTACAACGTTTCGCCCGAACTTGGGAAACTGTCTGTGGGGGACTCTAATGACTCGTCAGTACCCTGGCAGTGGGTTTAACCACAAACCGTCAGCGGCACTAGCTATGCATAACGGCTGCCCATGGACTGACCTCAAGGGTGGCCGAGGAGCGAACTCAAGGGAGACCGATGAGCGAACTCCTCCGAAAACCCTACTGAGCCTAACAGTGACAATGTATATACAGTCCGGTCCGTTCGTCAATGAGTATCGCATATCTGCCTAGGGGGCTAGCAACGTCAGACCCCCAATAGCAGTATAAGTCGTGTCGGAGTGAAGCCCAATAACACCCTGAGATACTACTGGAGTACCTACCAGTAAATCTCCTGCCATGGCCATGGACTTTGTGTAATGGCTCTCCTAGACACAGCACGACCTCGCCCCCAATACCGGGAGAGACGAATCCCCTGCCGATCCGCTCACGTGCCTCCATATGGCTCGGGACTGTACCCAAAAACTACCTGTTTGCACGACTCCTTTGAGCCGTGGTAGGGTAGAAATCAAAGCACAGTGGGAACTCACACGAGACAAATGACGACCTCAGGTCGATGAACTAACCTGTACACATGTCACCAGGGAACTGCTATCTGACGATAGATATAATACTAACTAGCAGATTCCCGGCGAGTCCTGTCCGGTGTACTCATAACCCAATGAGCACCTGTATACATCTTAGGTGATCCAACATACACCAGTGGCTTGTGAGACCGGCCACCGCCCCTCGTCGGGGTCTCGACTGTATACACTAGTCTACTCCGGAGTATCGATGCCCTGTCTCGAAACTCCCACGACTAGGGACCATAATAAAGGATATGCATATAAACTACCCAACTCTCACGTACATGATCGCCCTCATACTGTTGGTAGTAAAGCAAGATCCTAAGGGCTCTATCAAAGTGTAACATGCAATCAGTCACCTGAACATATACATAACTGATAAAGGCAAACCAGATAGCATACTATCATTTCGAGTAAGACTGTCCTACCGGGATAGGTCCTCCGCAATCATTGCAATCACGTACTTGCGATCCAATAATTGACTATGAGGGCACTATCTCCAACAATCTCCCACTTGCACTCAAGGCTAATATTGCGATGTCGACTACTCACAGCCCGTGTGAAACCGAACATCCAACTCCTCTACTAATCAGTTTCACAAAGCCCGTTTGTAAAACTATTGTGTTCGAGAAATAGCCTCGGTGAGTGGATCCGCCTAGAAGTATCTTTCAATATCTCTCTAAATCTCAAGTTCGCGGAGAAAGCCATCTCCCGAATTGAGTAGTACCTGTCTTAGAATATGTTTGGATATCTGATGGGACCTTAGTTCATAAATGAACTCCATATCCAAACTTCTTAGACTGTATCGATCACTGAACCTAATCAGTATCGGGCACCTGGCTTCCCACAGTATCCTCTTGGACCACCTGTCCATAATACTGTCCCTCTTCGTCAGAGGGAAAAACTATAACTCTGACAATCTCTCTGTCAACCATGTCACCTTTGAAGCCTGGAATGATAACCGTCTCCCGAAAGAGGCTGCCGTTATCAAATCCGTAGAACATGTACCAATGTTCTAAAACTGCTTCCTTATGTTTCTCCAGGATTGGATTAATACAAACTTATTGCATCTAGTGCAAAACCAACATTTGGTGTGGTACTTGACATCTCATGATTGACTCAATTGTCTAAGCAAGTGATCTGCCAATCATGCACATCCCTCTCCTCTTTAGTCTGTATGACACCTTTAGAGAGGGTGACTCCATCACCTGCAGGTACACCACCATGCTAGGAGTCAACTATTCCAAAAACCATTAGAATATCTGTCAAAGTATCCACATTGGGAAACTACCCAAATCCAGATCTAAAACCATAGATCTAGAAACCAGAATGTCAAATATTATATCCATATCCTGTCTGGAGAAACAACTGTGTGACGACCACAGTACAACCGATCGTAGTATAGGAATTTTACTTCCCACTCTGTGTATGTCATCCAGATACCATGACATCACACCCTACTACCTTCTTAACTGATCCATCCCCTATTCTGATTGAAGTCAAACCCATGACTGTCACATCAAAATTAGATGATCTATCTCCGCTATAACTGCTCAAGTCTATAAATAGACATAAGCTTCTTGCCCACTATGCTTCCGTTGCTCCCACTGACTACGACAACCCTCCTACCGGGTCTCATATCCTGGAACAACAGTAGTGTCAAGTCTTGGTAGATAAGAACCTCCCTGTCACCTTCTCTGAGGCTACCGAAGTACCTCTCGGGCGTCTGAGGTTACCTACCATTCCTGCGGAGTGGCTATTTGAATGTCAAACCTGATTGAATGTATAGGTCCTATTAAATTTTCCGTAATCGTTCGCGGTTCTGGAATCACTTCCAGTTCTACCATACTCCCACTATTGTTTTCTGAAAAAGATCCATTTTACTAAAACTGTGGCGAGTCAAGAACAATATCACTATTGATCTTCCAAATGGTAGAATATCAACCCTCGTCATAGCCAGGGTCAACCCACAAACAGCCATTACAGAAACGTGCCCTGAGTTATCCAGTGTCTGGTTTTAATCATAAGCTGGACAACTCCCCGTACCTTAATTTCTTCTAAGGTACGAACTATTCTATATCCAATATAGAAACTTTGGCACTTATTTAATTGGAACCAGATTCAATCCATGCAGCTGTCTCCAGTGCATATTAACTTAATGGAAAAAGGCTAATCAGCATTACTCAACTTAGGAAACCATCCAATTATGAGTAACCTGAAAGAGAAACACGTTTCTCAAAACCATCACTATCATCTGAATACCAATCACAAGAATCTACATCTTCGATCTCTTTGAAGAATCCCGATACTTGTGATACCTGGTTCTCTACTTTATTCTTATACCCACAACTTCTCAAAACTTAGACCTTGTATTTCTACGAAACACTTGTCTAAGTACTAGAGAAGTTATAAGTAAACAGAATATAGTACGAGGACCTACCCCTTTGTCCTGAAGGACACTTGGACAACATACAATACTCTGTATAAGTCCGCTGAGTTAAACAACTCAAAACCTGTGCGTCGTAGGTAGAAAACTGTACCCTGGCGATTTCCTCAAATATCACCAATTTCAACGAATTCCGATATAATGAGGATGATCACCTAATTCCCAATATCTTACTCCCACTCATCATCTGTAAAACCATACAGATATGAGAATGAAACCTGGTAAATACATACCCTTGGAGTAAGTGTCTAATCGGGAAAACAGTTTTTCCTTTAACAATGCACTGAAACATGAAAATGTTTCGTAGGGGTATCCTGGTATTCATAGCAATGCCTCTTCCATAATCCAATTCATGACTTCAACCGTATATTTTATTGCCATCTCTCCAAATTCCTTTATTTGTCTTTAGTCGTTACCTTCTGTACACCATCGTTATGCTAAATGGTTTTCTTCCTTCCCTACCGTTCGGCACCAGCCTATGGTTTGGAAGAAGACTATCCAGTAAGCATAATAGGTGTATCCTCCTAAACCAAGGAGTACTCGTATCTCGAGAGAAGGTGACGATAAAAGACAACTGAATAATACCTTATTCCTTTTAAAGGTGAAATAGGAGCGGCGATGAAGTACGCGGTCTTGGTCATGAATGATATCAGTCGCAATTTACTTTGCCCTCTTTCTAATCCCTTTATTTTGTCTTTACATATTACCTTCTGCACACCCTACTTAGGCTAATTGGTTTTCTTCATTCCCTACCTTTCGGCACCAGCCTATGGTTTGGAATAAGACTATCCAATAGGCGTAATAGGTGTACTCTCCTAAACCAAGGAGCTCTCGCAACCTGAGAGAAGGTGATAATAAAAGACAACTGAATAAACCAATTCTATTTCTCCTGAACCTGGATCCATCCCCGAAGAAGTCCCTTCGAGTTCGTATATAACCATACGATGGCTCTATCCAATGGAAGTGGATATCCGTAGTAATACGGGTGTTCTGAGAAATACAAAGGGTAAAAGAAGGAGTGGCAATGACTTATGCAACTCAGACAATCCAAAAGCCAGTATTTTAAGAAGGTTCGGTCAACCTGGTCACTGAGTCATAGTCTAGGGTCGGTCAAAGGTCGCTGCCAAAGAGAGAGAGAGAAAAGAAACACTCTGCGTGCACTCTAACCTAGATCAGAATGGTCATCATTTTATCTAATCCGGAAACCTCCCACTGTCCTGTCAAATTCTCCTCCAAACCTAAAGAAGAATCAATCGGGATCACCCGAAGAGTAAACCAACTCATCAGTGGGAATCAGGATCCAACTCTCATCGCATGATAACGTGATGGAATGCATCCACGTTACTCATACTCCAGAAGGTATGCGCATACTCGGCAAGTTTCAGTTTCTTTAGAAACTCCTGATATAGTTTTTGCCCCATGCTCTTATGATCGTGACTAAGGGCCAGCCCACCATAAGTCACATGTCAAGTTCTTCCCATCATTATCTTGTTAATTTGAACCCACCCGTACTCGCCCTTGACTAAGGGCCAACAAGGCTGTACGACTGTCCCAAACCAACTCATCTATCTATGCAACATGTGAACACCCCAGCAGCTACCAATCACTATGTCCTAGCTAAGGGCTAGACCAACATAGCTTGAATACTACTGACCATCCATATGAAATGACGGAGGGCTACGGCTGGTTTTTGGCGAAAAACCTTTAGCGTAGTGAACTTGATATCGCTGAAGGAACCTGATAGCTTTTTAAAATATAGTGGCGAAAACCTTTTGCTAAAGAGGTTACTCCCGGTAAAGGGATCTCGGCTCTTTCCTCGTGGAATGAGGTGCAGGATATTCCACTGAATACCTCTATGCAAAGCAACATGTAATCGACTATAGTGAAGTTATTACTCTGACGCAAACTTCTGTCCAAGGGGTCAGTCCCGGTGAAGGGATATCAGCCCTTGCCCCGTCGAATGAGGTGCTGGATATTCCACTGAATACCGCTATGCATAACAAAAGAAAACGTCTTTGCAATAACACCTTTTAAATTGTTCCAACAACTGTATACAGGTTTGTTTAACTTTGCATTGATCAGAATCAACGCAGTCCCATCAAATAATCACACCAGAAAAGAACGAAAATAAAATGTACGTATATGCCATCCGCATTCGTCACTGGGTCCCGTCATCACCCGTTAGGTTACTTAACTAACGACAGAGCGGGGACTGGACTAGCGCGGGTGTAAAACATATACAACATCTAATAGTATATAAACCAATATACAATAATCGCTCCAGGCGTGATAGTATGCAACATTACAGAAAAGTAATAAGCATCACAGAACAATACAGATATCTGGGACCCCCGAGTTTCACAGAGCCGCTGCTGAAACTCGACGTTCCCCTGTCGTGTGGATAGCCTGTGCAATGAAACCTAGACCCCTACGGGCGCGGCAAGTTACCCGCCAAAACCTGAAGCGAGGCAGTCCCCACAGCATAGTGAATGGAAC
This sequence comes from Agapanthus africanus, assembly GCA_030015575.1. NCBI lineage: Eukaryota > Viridiplantae > Streptophyta > Magnoliopsida > Asparagales > Amaryllidaceae > Agapanthus > Agapanthus africanus. The sequence continues at coordinate 184,903,790 of JASDDO010000016.1, read as the reverse complement.
ACCCGGCACTTCACGGAATCCGGTAAATTGAGCACCCCTCCTTGGGTCAACCTGTACCCCCTACGAGTGCGGCGAATAGTCTGCCAATTCTGAAGTGGGGTCCCTCTGCCTCTCAAAGCCATGAGATGCGGACCCGTTGCTTTCCCGAACCCGGCTATCCGTGCACTCCGTCGCGGGGTAAAACCTAGTACAGTAATGAAAAATAGTACAATAGGTACATCGACCGCAACCTGGCCGTGCCCTAAAAAGAATATTATACAATAGGCAGTGACGGCAGTCCACAAGTTGGACGCTCGCCCCGCAATATCAAATGTACAAATAAACTCAAACTGTACTACCATTGCACACTGCTATCCACCACGACAAATCCGCAACAATACAGCACAACACAGAACATCAACGCGAATGTCACGTTCGCAAACCCGTCTAAAAGAACTATAGCAATCAGACGCAGTTTACCGATCAAATGACATTCCCGGTCGGAGATATAATGTAAGCACTGTAAACTAACGTGTTTAAATTTCGATCGACCAAAGACCAAATTTCAAAAAGTGGGCCCCACTGCTTACTGGTGAACAGTAACAAAATCTGGGCCAAAACTTTATATACCAAAAACCCCAAAATCCCACCAAGAACCCACTGAAAAAAAATTGGAGCACGTGCTCCTCACATGGCCGCGGAAGCGCGGCCAAACCATGGGTTTGGCCGCCCTTCCGCGGCAATTTGGAGGAGTCACGACTCCAAATTTCGTCGTGGGTCTTATAATTCTCTGCTCTGATTTTTAAGACATCCAAAAATCAATTTCGACACCGTTTAAAAACAACAGAAACTGTCAAGTAAGGAAAATGATATTTTTGGCAGTTTTCGATTTTCGGTCAGATCGATGTTTTAAACGCGTTAGCACAAGTTAGTATAGCAAAATGGTTAGGCTCTGATACCACTGTAAGTCCACGCTAGCGCCCCGGCAGTCTACAGACGCCAAATGCGGAACAAAACTTTTAACTTGGCGCTATCGTATACTTTAACCCGGATCTGCCATTATTGCTAAACTAACAAACTGTAAAGAGTGTAGAATGGTTATACCGAACGATCCGAGTCCTTCGTTCTTCAACCATCATCCCACGCTCCGTTGCGGCTGCTCCGATCTGATCGCCGATCTCCTCGTCGAGGTGGCACCACATGATCGGTTCTTTAAACGGGCTCCCGCCTCTGACTCGAGGCAACTCGATCGTCAAGTTTGCTAAAAGAGACGACCAAGATTGATGTAGAGAATGAGTAGATGACTTTGTCTCACTTCGTCCAAATCCGTGGACGATCGGTTAATGAAGTTGCCGTGGAAATCGGGTGATGGAATGAAATGGACTGTGAAATTCCATACACCGATTAATACTATCAAAATCTTTTCTCTCTTGAATCAAGTAAGTGAATGAGAGAGAGAGAGAGGAGGCTATATATATATATCAAAGGAGGAGAGTGAGTGTAGGAGCAAAGGGTGAGTATAAGAAAGCTTCTCACTCAAATATCTTAAGGAATCCAAAAGGAATTAAACACAAAGCATGAGTCATTAGGCTAGTCATCAAAAACAATAATGACACCATTAATGCCTAATGAGTCATGAAGCCACTTCATCACTTCTAGAAGCTTCTAGAATGATGACTCACTCCATCCGAAGAAAAGATAAATCCGTCTTTAACAGAATGTTAAAAGACGGCTGATAGAAAACTGGAAACTGGCAACTTCCAAAAGTGATCCTGAAACGAATTTCAGGACAACCCCGAAACTGTATAAATATACCCGCATTTGTATTACGACCGAATACAAATGCAACTGAGACAAAGATATTATACCTACTCATTATAATACTCGGATCCGGCTTAAACCAAAGCCGACCAGTATCATCTGTCCGAAAATCGACACGTGCGTAAACGCACGTGCATTTTCCGAACCCTGCCATAAAACCATACGGCCTCTACAACGTTTCGCCCGAACTTGGGAAACTGTCTGTGGGGGACTCTAATGACTCGTCAGTACCCTGGCAGTGGGTTTAACCACAAACCGTCAGCGGCACTAGCTATGCATAACGGCTGCCCATGGACTGACCTCAAGGGTGGCCGAGGAGCGAACTCAAGGGAGACCGATGAGCGAACTCCTCCGAAAACCCTACTGAGCCTAACAGTGACAATGTATATACAGTCCGGTCCGTTCGTCAATGAGTATCGCATATCTGCCTAGGGGGCTAGCAACGTCAGACCCCCAATAGCAGTATAAGTCGTGTCGGAGTGAAGCCCAATAACACCCTGAGATACTACTGGAGTACCTACCAGTAAATCTCCTGCCATGGCCATGGACTTTGTGTAATGGCTCTCCTAGACACAGCACGACCTCGCCCCCAATACCGGGAGAGACGAATCCCCTGCCGATCCGCTCACGTGCCTCCATATGGCTCGGGACTGTACCCAAAAACTACCTGTTTGCACGACTCCTTTGAGCCGTGGTAGGGTAGAAATCAAAGCACAGTGGGAACTCACACGAGACAAATGACGACCTCAGGTCGATGAACTAACCTGTACACATGTCACCAGGGAACTGCTATCTGACGATAGATATAATACTAACTAGCAGATTCCCGGCGAGTCCTGTCCGGTGTACTCATAACCCAATGAGCACCTGTATACATCTTAGGTGATCCAACATACACCAGTGGCTTGTGAGACCGGCCACCGCCCCTCGTCGGGGTCTCGACTGTATACACTAGTCTACTCCGGAGTATCGATGCCCTGTCTCGAAACTCCCACGACTAGGGACCATAATAAAGGATATGCATATAAACTACCCAACTCTCACGTACATGATCGCCCTCATACTGTTGGTAGTAAAGCAAGATCCTAAGGGCTCTATCAAAGTGTAACATGCAATCAGTCACCTGAACATATACACAACTGATAAAGGCAAACCAGATAGCATACTATCATTTCGAGTAAGACTGTCCTACCGGGATAGGTCCTCCGCAATCATTGCAATCACGTACTTGCGATCCAATAATTGACTATGAGGGCACTATCTCCAACAGGTACTATCGGAAATGCCGTCTGGGGTGGTGAAGGTGGTAATGTAACATGAGGTGCTGCCGCCTCACTCCGGGGTACCTCCGGACAATCTCGCACACGATGATAAGAGCTCCCGCAACGGTAACATCCCGATGATGGTCGCTGAGCCTCCTGGGGATAGGAGCAAAACAATCGGCCTCGCCTCGAATCTCTGCCATCTGTAAGGTGCCTGTCACGACGCCGAAAAGGCCGTCTCTGCACTGACGTATCTGCACGAACTCTCTTCGGCTCTGGGACTGCCGAAGTCTCAGCAAGGCGCTCCTCAACCAATAATGCTGCATCTACTGCCGCAGCGTAGGTCTCGTAATGCTGCGCGCTGATCGCAAGGAACAGTGGTGTAAGCAAGCCTCACACAAATCTCTTGACTCGCAACTCCTCAGTAGCCACTAGGTACGGAGCATAAACTGATAGCTCGGTAAACAGCACATCGTACTCTACCACTGACATCTCTGGCGTCTGGCGCAAGGACTCAAATCTGCATGCTCGGGCATCCCTAACACTCTGGGGAAGAAAACGGGCAAGGAATAGCGCCACGAACTCTGTCCAGGTCATAGGAGGAAGACCTGCTGCTCTACCCTTCTCGACTGATTCGCACCATTTCTGCGCAAGACCTTCCAGGTGAAAGCTCGCGAACTCAACCCATCTCGCATCTGTGCATCTGAGGGAACGACATATCCGCGCCATCCTATCAATGAAAGACTGTGGGTCCTCGGCCACATCGGTGCCTGTGAAGACCGGAGGCTTCAGCCACATAAACTCTTACAGCGATACTGTAATAACCTCTGTAGTCGCAGGTGCAACTGCCTGTACTGTGGGTACCACCGCGGTCTCTGCAACGGGTGGAACTATCTCTGGTCGCTGCGCTCGAAGTGTCTCAACTAGAGATCCCATCATCCGGCGCATCTCCTGCATACTGGATCCCATCGTCTGGCGCATCTCCTGCACACCAGCCCCTAACATGGTAATCTGATCTGTCACAGCAGGAACAGCCTGCTCGGGCACAACCGGTGTACTACCCGGATCAGTCCTCGTCTCGGACGAGTCAACTCGAATCTCGGCCCTCGCGGCCGCTCTCTGCGCCCTCGTAGTCTTTGGCGGCATAATGGCTAAAAGGAACAATAGGATTCGATAAGGATACGGAAATCGAATCGCAAGAATGTATATACTCAAGAAGGAATTTAAATCAACAAGTCCTAAGGTCGCGTAGGCGGAGTACCGTGTCGTGAGTATGCCGCGGAACATACACACGCTACGCTACCCTGCTGCAGCTACCTACTCCATCATACCAGGGTCATCCTACACTCCGAAAGGTAAAACCTGGCTCTGATACCAACTTTGTCACGACCCAAAGTTTGGCCTGTGACCGGCACCTAACCATATAACGTCTACAGGCGTAACCCGACTAAGTGAACCGAAAACCCAGAAATCAAACCAGTAAAAGTATAGAGTGTTATAAGTTTAAAATGGAAGCACTTACTAACATGTTAAGAAATTTAAGTAAACAATCACCAAGATAGCAATATACGACGCTGTAGCGAAGATCAAGATTCACAAGTGGGAACATCACAGATAGAATAAACTGCAAGTACAGTCAGCACACAACGAGCTCGACACCAGAATACAAATAATATACATCACCGTCCTCACACTGTCTCTAAGTCAAATACATACATGGTAGATGGAGAATACTAGATACAACAATATACATAACTGAAAGATAAACAGATACCGCACAAAACCTACCTATCAGCAAAAGAGCTAGTACACCGACTATGGGGGTATCTGTGTCAAAAGATGCAAAACGCAACCTGCCGCGACTACTCCGAAGGGCAACCTGCAAACACTGTGGCACAACAGGGGTGAGTTGCCAACTCGTGAATCGAGATAACATATAAAGGTAATCGCGAGCATGCACGTACTGCGCTACTCTATCATATGCCAACAGATGATATCAATATGTGATAAGCAGTATGTGCAATAATCATGCAAGTGCTCTATCAGGTAATATAACTACAGGATGAGGTACAATAATAAATACTGAGCATAGGTAGTATAACATCTACACAGAATGTCATCGTGGAATATATAATCGGTGTCCATCAATGCACCCAGATCCCCCAAATAGCTCAGGTGCCGGCACCCTCATCGGCCCTCTAAGTCAAATACATACATGGTAGATGGAGAATACTAGATACAACAATATACATAACTGAAAGATAAACAGATACCGCACAAAACCTACCTATCAGCAAAAGAGCTAGTACACCGACTATGGGGGTATCTGTGTCAAAAGATGCAAAACGCAACCTGCCGCGACTACTCCGAAGGGCAACCTGCAAACACTGTGGCACAACAGGGATGAGTTGCCAACTCGTGAATCGAGATAACATATAAAGGTAATCGCGAGCATGCACGTACTGCGCTACTCTATCATATGCCAACAGATGATATCAATATGTGATAAGCAGTATGTGCAATAATCATGCAAGTGCTCTATCAGGTAATATAACTACAGGATGAGGTACAATAATAAATACTGAGCATAGGTAGTATAACATCTACACAGAATGTCATCGTGGAATATATAATCGGTGTCCATCAATGCACCCAGATCCCCCAAATAGCTCAGGCGCCGGCACCCTCATCGGCCCTCTAATCCTGTTAATCTCTGAGAATCACGAGTGCCCAACATCGGCACCCAAATATCATAAGTACTCGTGTCCAGCATCGACACGCAAATCCTCATCCATCGGGCCCCGTCAGTCCGGGTCAGCCCACGGGCTCCGTCTGCGGTATCGGCCATCGGCCCCGGCAGTACGGATCATCCCGCATCCATCTATCGACTCTGATCAGTATCCTACGGATAACTGTCAGGTCCAACCAATCACCGGTAGGTAGTAGTCCCTCTGCCAGGCTCACCGTCTACTACACAGAGAAACCGTTCTCGCCCCGGGGTACCATACCGGGTCCACCATGTACCCGTAATCGGCCTCAACCAGCTCCTCGATTCGGGTTCACATATATCACTCTAGCACCAAGGAAACACATGGTGGACGCACCGAAATATCATATCAAGGGAACAAGGTTTTTAAATTATTACATATTTGAAATAGCCACGGTTCCCAAATCCAGAAATCACATGTAATGCAAGTCAATATGAGGTGATATGTGCATCAAGTATGAATATCATGTCTAGTCACATAAAAGATGAGCTACAACATAATGATCATGGAAATTCTACAGTGTGAGTGTCATTGCAATTACTAACGGTGTGTGTAACATGCAGGATAGTGCTCGTGCAACATGGACCGTTAGTAATGGTGCGGTGTTCTATCAATTCTAATTTATATCCATATAGCAGGGAATGCAGTATGCACTAAATAGTAGCCATGAACAATCAATGTATGTAAATGTAGTTATAAGGTCCCATCAGCCCTGACGTAGAACGCCATGCGGGAGATATCCCCGTAGATGTTAAATTTACTCACCGTAGTCTCTCGCTAGGTATAGCCAACAACTTGTTTCCCTTTCTGCGCGGCGTCCGCCGTACTCGCCTGCGAACCTAGAATTACACAATATATCACAAATAAGCTCAAAGTCACATAAACACGGCATTAAAGACGAACTAGTAACTCGTGTCGTGAACCAAGCGCGCGTGTGCGCGATACGCTAAAACGTGTGATTGCGCGCCTAAGCCACTCCGACGCGTCGGGATACGCAGAACCCAATACCTATACACACGTATCATGCGTGTCGCAAAGATTAAAATACGGGAAAATAGGTATTCACCTACAGATTTTGATACAGAACTGATATTGTAAAGCTATATATACCAAAATAACCCACATAGCAGCAGACTCTAGTGGCCCAAACCCCAAATCCCAACTCACCCATCTGGCCGCAAATTGCGGCCAGAATGAATATTCCGGCGGCCTGGGTAAGGGGGTGGGCTCCCAGGTTTGGTGTGTGCACTCTATACCCCCCATACATGCTACAGTAACATCTAGTTTTGTCCTGAAACATCTCGGGTAGTAGCAGATCCTACAGAGCCTTAAATCAAGTTAAAATCCACACTTTTTGCACTAAAATGGAACTTTATGGTATTTCTGTGCAAACTGAAACAAACCTGGCCTAAAATGGCTCTAATAACACATAATAGAGCTAACTCAACTAAGAAAACCCTAATCCAACATGTGAATCACAAATATCCTTTAATATCAGTAAAAATGCACAAAAAAGAGATTTTTGCTAAGGAATACTACATGTTTAAGGAAAAGGAGTGCTAACATGAGTTAATACCTTCTAAAAACTTTATAAAACACCAAAAGTCCCAGCTATTCCCTCAAGTGTGCAGATTTGCCTTCAAACACCCCAAAAAGCTCACTTTTTCCATGGTTTTATGATGAAAAATGTGTTGATTTGTGTAGGTTTTGTGTAGGGATAAAAAGGAAATGAAAGAGGAGAAGAAAAGATAAAGAAAGATGGGGTTTTTCCTGCTGTAATTCTCAGAATTCTGAGATGGGGAAAGAGAGAGAGAGAAGAGAAGGAAATGGGGTCAAAAAAGTCGACCTCTTACCTAACACCATGCTCTCAATTGTTTAATTGGACTTTTGAATTATAAAAAGGGTTTTGTTTTGATTAAAGGGTGGGGAATTAAAATGAACCATGCAACAAAATAATGGTTAACATGTTATACCAAAAACCCTAAGTCACAAAAAAAGCTAAGTGTGCAAGTGTACACTACAAAGGAAAATTTTCCAATTTGCTAACACGACTAAATATAATTAGTAAACCCGACTAAAATAACTAATAATCCCATGTACACATATATAATAACACGTACAATTACTAATTATCACGAAAAACATTCTAACTGAAATTCAAAGTGTTACATCATTTATTAAAACCTATTTCTTTATAATGCATACATGAGTTTATGTATATGTTGATATGAATGCACACATGCAAGCATACATGTGTCATGGTTGATGATACATTGGTGGTGGCAATGCAAGACTCACATGGTAACATATTTATATATTTTTATTATTTGAGAAAAGCAAAATGGGAATAAAATCATGGTTGACTATTCAACTCTCTTCTCTTTTGTTGACCAAAGTCAATACAATGGTTTCATTGCCCATGGTTTTGTAGATCATGGTTTTGCTTAACCTCAAGTCTCAAAATATCTAGATATTTTATAACCATAGTTAAGCATGACATAATTCACTCTCTCTTTTGATTATGTGAATTATTATTATAACTTGAGTCAAGTTAAGCCTCTCATTTCTTTCTTCCTCCTTCAAGCTCTCTAGGGTTTCAAAAGTGAGGGAAGAACATAAAAAAGAAAAGGTTTTTGATTGAGATCCAAACCCACATCACCAATCTATATTAGTATAGCCCACTAGTGTAGGTTGGTTGCTCCACTTCTTCAAAGATCAAGTGAAGCTAGGTGCTTGAGCAAAGGGACTTCGTGGTGGATCATCCTGGACTTGGAAGGATTCTAGCGAACCGGTTCAACCCCTACTTGATCCAAGGAGTCACAAGAGGAGGTCTATAAAAATGGTATTACTTACCTCTTAGTGTTAGACGCTTGTTAGTATGAGATACTAGTTGTTGTTACTCTAATTTTCTAGTTCGATTCATGGTTGGTATTGTTTAGCAACCCCTAAAATTTTAATATAGCATGTGTGATGCAACCCAAAACCTAGGATGGTGCTAGTGAATCAATACAGTGGTATCAGAGCCAAGCTAGAAACTTAGAAGATGTTAGATAAATTACGAAACCGAAACAACTCCAAAATCACGATATTCTGAAACCCTAGAAAGTGCTCTCTATCGTTTTTAAAATGGGCTCGAAATTTTTTTTAGCAACTGCAGAAGTTTTTATGTGATGCATTGAGAACACTGGAGAAAAGCGAGGCCCATCCATCGGATTTCACCTAAGCACATGGCTCATTTTTCCGGCCTGGCCGGCCCCTATGCCTCCAATCAGCCTCGTTTTCCTCTGGTGCTCTGGTCTGTAGATTTTGGGGTTTCAGGTGTTGTTTGTTTAGCCCAAAGTTTCATGTGATGTCAATTTTGCTTAGGGGCTAATTCGGAGTATTTTGTAGTCATAATTTTAACATTTTTTTGGTAACTTGGACAACGTTTAACAGTTCGAGCGAACATCAATCACCCCTTCATTGCTCTCGCTGGAAATTTTCCAAGTGTTGGAATTTTCCAAGTTAAAGATATTTGAAAGTTTATGCAAGTAACCCTATGGACCCTCTAGAGGAACGTAACCCTAACTCGATTCTATGACCATGGAACGGCTGCCAAACCTTAGGGTTTGCCGTTGTCCCATGGCGCCATTGGTTAGGCAAGGGTTGACCCTTCTACGGTTGGTCCATAGACGCTGTGGCAAGTTTTGGGTATTTTAGCTTTGCTCAAGTGTTGAGCTCTCGGGGTAATTTGTGGGTGTTTGTTAATTCGATCGAAACGTTAGACATCGTCTAGATATTTGTGAATGTGATACAATAATTAGAATATACACTAATTAGTTTTGTGAAAAGTAATTAGTTGCGTGTAATTCTAATATTTTGGCCTTGGTAGAATCGGGAATCTTATTGAATTACCCGACTTCTTTTGAAAAGATGTTTTCATAGATGAGAACTAAATGTAAGATTTGCATCGTTAGGCATGAAATCCAGAATCTGTGATATTCCAGGTTTATGATGTCTAAAGGCAGTGTTGATTCCAATTTTGGAGTTTCTCACTTTTTTTTCTGCGGCCGTAAGTGTAGTATGTGGTGTATCGCCGGCTTCGTTGCTATACATCAACGACAATTGGGATACACATACTTACATACATTGATGATATGTGATATTATATGTTGCTGAGATATGATATACAGGATCGTCGTGAATGAATGGCCGGGGTTTTTATGTAAGATGAGAGTTTTTCTTTTCATTCATGTAAAATTAATTGTATATAATATTCTTTTATTGGGGCACTTCCGGATTGAGGATGATGTCACCATTGTTGTATATTATTTACTTTTCCACATTAGGATAGACCCAAGGAGGGGAGCACAAGTTACCGGGTTCTAGGGTTCAGTGGGAGGCCATCTCGAGGAGTCGAGACCGGGTCTCCTAAACTCTAGAATTGGTAGGGTCACTTGCCGCTCTAGTATGGGTCTAGGGGTGTGGGCTTGGCTATTCATCGCGATCGTGGAATCCGTATTTTCTATTGTTCGCTAAATACAAAATACAGACCTCCTAGTATATCATGTATTTTCATATATGTGCTTCTGCTGTTAATATTCTGTGATGTGATCACTTTATATGTTGAGACGAATGATGTATTATATATATGATATATAATAAACGTTGCATATGTTTTGCATTCGCGCTAGTCCCGCCCCGCTATGCCGTTAGTTAAGTAATCTAACGGTACATAACGGGACATTGTAGAGAATGTGGATGGCATAAGCGTACGTTCTATTTTCGTTTCTTTTCTGTAATGGCTTAAGGACATAAATGATGGGACTACATTAATGAGATTAATGTAAACAAAAAGGAACCTAAAAAGATGTTGTAGAATCAGATTTGAATCCTACTCGGCTTTTTATGAAAAAACAAGTTTTCAAATTGCGGAGCTTGAGCCACTCCTTTTAAAACAATTAGATTATACAACGATATCAAGTTCAAAGCGTTAAAGGTTTTCTTAAAAACTATTCGCAGCCCTCCATCATTTTAGGAAGTAGAGTATTTAGTATTCGTGCTGCGTATTTTGACTATAGTTAAGGCGCAGTGTACGATAGCTAAGTGATGTCTTCTTACGCCGCATATGATGCGATTAGTTAGGACATTCATATGATTATGTTGACTATAGTTAAGGGTCATATGGGTGGGTCTAGTTAATAAAGAAATGACGGGAAGAACTTGACTAGTACTTGTTAGTGTATATGCCCTAGGGGCCATTAATGTATCATACTGGCTTGTATATTACATAATGGATGCTTGGGATATTAACAGTTATATTAACAGTCTTGCTAAACATGGTAGTATGCTACTTGGTTTATATCTATCTTAATATGTGTGTACGTATTGATAGAGCCCTTAGGATCTTGCTTGACTACCAGAGTTGTGATGGCAGTCACACTAGTGGGGGATGGGTAGTCTACAAGCACATCCTTTTTTAGGTCCCTAGTGTTAGATATGTATGCCCTAGAGGCCATTATTGTATAGTACTGCTTTGTATAATACATTTTGGAGGCTTAGGATATATATAAGGTTTTACGACAGTCTTGCTCGATATAGTAGTATGCTACTTGGTTTGTTTCTATCTTAATATGTGTATATGTTTCTTTTAATATATCCCTAAAAACATATTGGTAGAGCCCTTAGGATCTTTGCTTGACTACCGGCGTTGTGATGGCGATCACACTAGTGGGGGATGGGTAGTCTATAAGCACATCCTTATTTTGGTCCCTAGTCGTAGGATTATCGAGACAGGTCATCGATACTCCAGAGTAGACTAGTGCATACGCTTCTCTTCCTAGCAGGGGAGATGGTCTGTCCCACAGCCATCAGTACGTCGTACTGGAGATAGTATGCAGGTGCTCGTTAGGTTACGAGTGCACTGGACAGGATTCGTCGGGAACTGTTGGTTGGTATTATACCTATCGTCAGTTAACAGTTCCCAGGTGACTTGAGTACAGCTTAGTCCGTTGACTTGACGCTGTCACTCCGCCTCGAGTGTGTTCCCACTGTTCTTAGATTACTACCCTACCACGGCTCTACTGAGTCGTGCAAACAGGTAGTAGTTGGGTGCAGTCCCGAAGCACTTGGAGGCAGTGACGGTTAGACATGATTCGTCTCTCCCGGTATTGGGGGTTGATATCGCGCTGTGTCTAGGAGAGCCATTACACAAAGTCTCTGGCCAGGGCAAGCGAGATAGACAGGTAGGTTTCCAATGTTATCTCAGGTGTTCTGGTCTACACTCCGGCACGACTTGTACCGCTAGTAGGGGACTGACGTTTACCGCCCCCCTAGGCCTGCCATGCGATGTTCTTAGACGAACAGACCGGACTGTATGGAGATTGTCACATACAGGCTCAGTAGGAGTTCGGATGGGTTCACCTCATCAGTCTTCTTATTGGCATCTACCTGGGGACCGTTACGTACAGCTAGTGCCGCTTGCGGTCTGTGGTTAACCCCACTGCCAGCGTAGTGTCGAGTCTTTAGAGTCCAATACAGAGGGTTACTCGCCTTTGGGTAAAACTGAGTAAAGGTCGCATGGTTTTGCGACAGGGTTCGTTCACACTCGCGCACTTGTGCACGTTTGGTGACCGGGAAGTTATTACTAGTGGGCTTTGGTTTAAGCCAGATACTGGTATTGGTTTTGTCTCATTGTATTCGTGTTCCTAGGAGCGCGAATGCGGGTGTGTATGCACAGTTGATAGAGGCAGAGGCAGAGAATTCTCATTAGGGTTGTTGACCGTTTGACTTTGGTTGACTTGTTGAACGTTGACTTTTTCTAAACCCTAATGAGAATGATAAATATGATTAATAATGATAATCAAGGATTGTTGTGTGATGGTTAGGTTGACCATTTGACCATGGTGGACATTTTGACCATTGTTGACATTTTGACCATAATCATTTCATATCAAAGATGCTTCTTGACCTTTGCAAATTGCATTTATTATGAAATGATAATGGTCATTCCATACTCACCATCACATTTTCCTTTTTTGATTATTATTGTTAATCCATTATTCTTATATGAGCATGGTTGCAAGAGAGAGCTCTCATTTTCTATCATATCTTTTCTCTCTCTTTGCAAAAGCTCTTCTTCTTCCTCTCTCAAAGCTTAAGTGTTTCATGTGTTGGAAATCATAAGTTTTTGAGACAAAGCCACCATAACACATCTCTACTCATTCTAGGGTACTAGGTTTAGCAAACCAAATACCTTAGTTACCTCTAGGTTGAGGTAGGAGCTCAAGTTCGAGGCCCTCGGGTGGATCTATCTTCGACAAAGAGGAGAGGACGAGGAGGAGCCGTACAAACTACTACAAGGAGCAAGTAAGGAGGAGAACAACAAGAAGAGAAGGAGTTCAAGAGAACAACACGAAGAGAAGGAGTTCAAGACTAGTTATAACCATTCTACATAGCAGTTAGAACTTGTAGATTTTATGTTAGTTTTGTTTAGCAACGATCCTTCATGAAACGGTCTATGTTACCTAGCTAGGGAAAAAATTTCGTTTTACCTATTCCGCCTCCCCGAAAGAACTGGGGTGGGTAACGTGGACCAAACAATGGTATCAGAGCCTAGCTGAACACAAACTAGCATGTTAGCAAAGTATATAGAATTTCGATCGGACAAAAATCGCAAAACACGTCCGGAAAAACCATGTTTCTGCCGATTTTTTATACCGCTCTAAAAATGATTTAACATACATGAAAAATCGGCTCAGGGTTTTGTAAAAACACAGAACAAAAACGATCCAGTGACTCGGTCAAAGCGCCGCGGATCCGCGGCAAGAACATGCTTCCTGCCGCGGAACCGCGGCCGAGTTGACTCGGTCGTGGACCGGGTTTTGTGCAGTGTTCTTATTTGGAGGTTTTGGGATTTCTAGTATATGTTGTTTCTGCCCAGATTTTCCAGAGAACAAATTTGTTTTTGGGTTGGTTACAAATCCGTATTTTGATCGAACTTCTCTAGACTTTGGCAAATGGGTTATATCTGTGATGTGATATATGCACTGAACGTCGGCTAATCGCTATACGTCGATTAGTGGGGGTTGTGCATATCTGTGATCTGTAATGTTGATGGTTTGTGTATATGAATTCGTTGGATTGTCGCGGATGAATAGCCGGGGGTTGTGAGATGAGAGTTTTCTTTATCTTTCAATTCAAGTAATATGTAAATTGATGTAATATTATTTATTTGGCCGCACAACCGGGATGGGGTTGTAGCCGTCATTGTATAATTTCTTTTACTGTTTTTGCTCCTAGGATAGACCCAAGGTGGGGTGCACAAACTACCGGGTACCTCGAAGTGCCGAGTGGCCTACTCACGGCGTTGAGGGAGGTTGCTTCGCTTCGGGTACTTGGCGGGTAGTTTGCCGTACCCGTAGGGGTCTAGGGTGGGGTTTTGGCTATTCATCGTGACCGTGTAATCCGCTCTTCGTTACAGGCTCGTACGGAATGCGGATTCCTAGTATATCCAATGTGTTCATCTGTGATTTGGAATGGCTATCATTGCATCTGACGAATGTGTATATATCTATATGATATCTATTTAGGCGTTGCTTATGTTTTGCATCCGCGCTAGTCCAGCCCCCGCTCTGTCGTTAATTAAGTAACCTAACGGGTGATGAAGGGACCCCGTGGCGAATGCGGATGGCATAAGCGTACGTCATATTTTCGTTGTTTTCTGCAATGGTATGATTAACTGATGGGACGCATTAAATTAATGCAAAGAAAAATAAACCAAAAAGACCTTGTTGGAACAATTTTCAAAAAGCTGTTATTGCAAGGACGTTCTCTTTTGTTTTGCATAGAGGTATTCGGTTATGAATGCCCAGCACCTCAGTCGACGAGGCAAGGGCCGAGATCCCTTCATCGGGAGTGACCCCTTGGACAAAAAGTTTGTGTCAGGGTAACAACTTCACTATAGTCGATTATTCTTGCTTTGAATCGAGGTATTCAGTTTGGAATATCCTGCACCTCATTCGACGAGGAAAGAGCCGAGATCCCTTCACAGGGAGTGACCTCTTTAGCAAAAGTTTTCGCCGCTATATTTTCAAAAGGTTATCAAGTTCCTTCAACGTTATCAAGTTCATTACGTTAACGGGTTTTTCGCCTAAAACCCAGCCGTAGCCCTCCGTCATTTCTTATAAGTTATACTTAGTATTCGTGCTGCGTTTGTTGACTGTGTCAAGGCATAGTGAAGGTAGCTGAGTATTGCTTATCTGCTGGATACAATGTGATTGGTTAGGACAGTCGTGTAACCTTGTTGACTGTGTCAAGGGTTATGCGGGTGGGTTTAATGCAATCAAGATAATGACGGGTTGAACTTGAGTAGGACTCTTTGATTTGTTGACTGTGTCAAGGTCACTTAGGTCCTAGGGGCAAAAATCCACATCGGGGGTTTCTAAAGAAACTGAAACTTGCAGATTTAGCATACCTTCTGGAGTGTGGTGACTAGAGTGGATTCCATCTAGGTCATCGCACAATGATAGTTGGATCCCGATCCCACTGAGGAGTTGGATTACTCTCGGGATATTTTTTCACTTAACAATCAATGCTATAAACCAAGTAGGTGTCTAGAACGGTGTTAGCGGGGCTACGCCTCCAGGGAAAAGAGGTTATTTAATTAAGGAACTTCACGAAAGCGTTGGAAAACCTCCCTCGAAGTACCAACACCAGCCTGGCTAAAAGGTTAAGCAAGTATTGTGATGTGCAATTAATCCTGACTAGTTCTTCTTTTAGGGTTTTGAAGAAGAATTTGAGGAAATAGTGGGAGCCATCCTGATTAGATAAATCAATAAACCAATCTAATCTTGCAAGAGCGCACGCTGAGTGTTTCTTTTCTTTCTCTCCAGGTAGCAGCCATTTCACGCCCTAATCAAGATAATAAAATGTATCGCTTGACCGATCCGAATTCTTATTCGGGGCTGGGGTGTTGCGCCACGGCAGCGCCCCGGCCGTCTATCCGAGGCCAAAATGCGGAATCAAAATTTTTCCTTACTTGGAAACTGGCGCTACCGCGGACAATAAAACCCGGATCGTTAACCATTAACCTATACTAGCAAACAAGAGATGGGAAGAGAAGTATACTAAGTGATCCGAGTCCTCCGGTCTTCTCGTCATCGTCCCTATCTCCCGCGGAAAGTCTTGTCTCCATGTCGTCGCCTCCTCGCCGGAAGGGCACCACGTCGCCTGCATCTTTTACGGGCTCCCACCTCAATACCGAGGCAACTCGGGCGCGAAGTTGGCAAGCCGACGCGCCCAAGATTTGCTGTAGAATGTAGTGTAGAATCGTTGTCTCATTTGGGGTAGTGAAGTTGCCTTTGATGGAGGAATCAATATGAACTTTGGAGAGGAGAAGGATTTCTTTGTGGCAAGCATGCAAAATGAGATATAGATAATTCCCTCAACCAAAATGAATTCCTATCATTTCACTCCAAGATGTGGCCGGCCATAACTAGGAGGAAATTAACAAAGGGGTGAGTGTAGTAAAAGCATATGGTGACCATATCCACAAAAGCAAGCCTCACATCTAAACACAAATCAATCTCATCTCATTAATACATGTAATGATGCATGAAAAGAAAAGATGGAAAGGGAATCTAAAGATGCTATCATAATCTCTCATCTCACAAATAAAACCTCCACAATATGTTATTTGCAAACTTGCAAATAACACCCTCCATCAAAAGGTCCGGCCGGGAAAGAACAAAGGAAAACCGGCCGGAACGGAATGCAAACTGGCAACTCCAGAAAACTGGTCCCGTAATAAATTACAGGAAAACCCCGATACTGTGCATACACATCCGCATCTGAATTCCGACCGGATACAAATGCAATGAGACAAAATCTACACTGTACTAAACTAGGATCCGGCTTAAACCAAAGCTGGCTAGTAATATCCGTCCGATCCTGATCCGTGCAATACCGCACGAATCTGATCGAACCCTGCCATATATCCATACGGCCACTAGTATAAATCGTCCGATCCTGATCCGTACAATACCGCACGTATCTGATCGGACCCTGCCATATCTCCATACGGCCTCTACAGCGTTTCGCCCGAAAGCTTGAGTAACTGTAAGTGTGGTGGACTCTAAAGACTCATCAATACTATGGCTGTGGATTTAACCACTTGCACGTCAGAGGTATTAGCCAATACGTGACGGGCCACCAGCTATTGACCAAAAGGGACGTCGATGAGCGAACTCATCCTGACACCCTACTGAGCCTGTCAGTGACAATATCCGTACAGTCCGGTCCGTTCGTCTATGAGCATCGTATGTCGGGCCTAGGGGGTTGGTAAAAGTCAGACCCCCAAAAGCGGTACAAGTCGTGTCAGAGTGTAGCCCAGAACGCCCTGAGATACTACTGGAATACCTACCAGTAAATCTCCTGCCTCGGCCGAGGGCTTTGCGTAATGGCTCTCCTAGACACAGCGCGACCTCACCCCCAATACCGGGAGAGACGAACCCCTGCAGATCCGCTCACTGCCTCCATGTGGCTCGGGACTGTACCCAACTAAAACCTGTTTGCACGACTCCTTTGAGCCGTGGTAGGGTAGTAATCAAAGCACAGTGGGAACTCTGTAAGTCTACGCTAACGCCCCGGCAGTCTACAGACGCCAAATGCGGAACAAAAACTTTTTAACTGGCGCTATCGTATACTTTAACCCGGATCTGCCATTATTGCTAAACTAACAAACTGTAAAGAGTGTAGAAAGATTGTACCGAACGATCCGAGTCCTTCGTTCTTCAACCATCATCCCACGCTCCGTTGCGGCTGCTCCGATCTCGTCGATCTCCGATATCCTCGTCGAGGTGGCACCACATGATCGGTTCTTTAAACGGGCTCCCGCCTCTGACTTGAGGCAACTCGATCGTCAAGTTTGCTAAAAGAGACGACCAAGAATGATGTAGAGAATGAGTAGATGACTTTGTCTCACTTCGTCCAAATCCGTGGACGATCGGTTAATGAAGTTGCCGTGGAAATCGGGTGATGGAATGAAATGAACTGTAAAATTCCATACACCCCGAATACTATCATAATCTTTTCTAACCAAAATGAAACATCAAGTGAAGTGAGGAGGAGAGAGAGGGCCGGCCACTTTTATGCAAGGAGGGAGGTGACCGTAGGAGCAAGTGGTGACCATAAGATATGAAGCTTCTCACAAAAATATCTTAAGCTTAACAAAACTCTTTAATGAAAACCATGACTCACATAAACACCTCATCATGCCTTTAATGCATCCAATGAAAACTCAACACCAATTAATCCTAGTCACCTCATTTAGAATCTTCTAGAACACTGACTCATCATATCTGAAGAAAAGATAAATCCGTCTTTAACAGAATGTTAAAAGACGGCTGATAGAAAACTGGAAACTGGCAACTTCCAAAAGTGATCCTGAAACGACTTTCAGGATAACCCCGAAACTGTATAAATATACCCGCATTTGTATTACGACCGAATACAAAAGCAACTGAGACAAAGATATTATACCTACTCAATATAATACTCGGATCCGGCTTAAACCAAAGCCGACCAGTATCATCTGCCCGAAAAATAACACGTGCGTAAACGCACGTGCATTTTCCGAACCCTGCCATAAAACCATACGGCCTCTACAACGTTTCGCCCGAACTTGGGAAACTGTCTGTGGGGGACTCTAATGACTCGTCAGTACCCTGGCAGTGGGTTTAACCACAAACCGTCAGCGGCACTAGCTATGCGTAACGGCTGCCCATGGACTGACCTCAAGGGAGGCTGATGAGTGAACTCAAGGGAGGTCGATGAGCGAACTCATCCAGAAACCCTACTGAGCCTAACAGTGACAATGTATATACAGTCCGGTCCGTTCGTCAATGAGTATCGCATATCTGCCTAGGGGGCTAGTAACGTCAGACCCCAAGAGCAGTATAAGTCGTGTCGGAGTGAAGCCCAATAACACCCTGAGATACTACTGGAGTACCTACCAGTAAATCTCCTGCCATGGCCATGGACTTTGTGTAATGGCTCTCCTAGACACAGTACGACCTCGCCCCCAATACCGGGAGAGACGAATCCCCTGCCGATCCGCTCACGTGCCTCCATATGGCTCGGGACTGTACCCAAAAGCTACCTGTTTGCACGAATCCTTTGAGCCGTGGTAGGGTAGAAATCAAAGCACAGTGGGAACTCACACGAGACAAATGACGACCTCAGGTCGATGAACTAACCTGTACACATGTCACCAGGGAACTGCTATCTGACGGTAGATATTATACTAACTAGCAGATTCCCGGCGAGTCCTGTCCGGTGTACTCATAACCCAATGAGCACCTGTATACATCTTAGGTGATCCAACTGACACCAGTGGCTTGTGAGACCGGCCACCGCCCCTCGTCGGGGTCTCGACTGTACACACTAGTCTACTCCGGAGTATCGATGCCCTGTCTCGAAACTCCCACGACTAGGGACCACAATTAAGGACATGCATATAAACTACCCAACTCTCACGTATATGATCGCCATCATACTGTTGGTAGTAAAGCAAGATCCTAAGGGCTCTATCAAAGTGTAACATGCAATCAGTCACCTGAACATGTACACGACTGATATAGGCAAACCAGATAGCACACTATCACCTCGAGTAAGACTGTCATACCGGTATAGGTCCTCCGCAATCATTGCAATCACGTACCTGCGATCCAATAATTGACTATGAGGGCACTATCTCCAACAATCTCCCACTTGCACTCAAGGCTAATTATTGCGATGTCGACTACTCACAGCCCGTGTGAAACCGAACATCCAACTCCTCTACTAATCAGTATCACAAAGCCCGTTTGTAAAACTATTGTGTTCGAGAAATAGCCTTAGTGAGTGGATCCGCCTAGAAGTTTCTTTCTATATCTCTCTAAATCTCAAGTTCGCGGAGAAAGCTATCTCCCGAATCGAGTAATACCTGTCTTAGAATATGTCTGGATATCTGATGGGACCTAGTTCATAAATGAACTCCAAATCCAAACTTCTTAGACTGTATCGATCACTGAACCTAATCAGTATCCGGCACCATGCCACCCACAGTATCCTCTTGGACCACCTGTCCACAATACTGTCCCTCTTCGTCAGAGGGAAAAACTATAGCTCTGACAATCTCTCTGTCAACCATGTCACCTTTGAAGCTTGGAATGATAACCGTCTCCCGAAGGAGGCTGCCGTCATCAAATCCGTAGAACATGTACTTATGTTCTAAAACTGCTTCCTTATGTTTCTCCAGGATTGGATTAATACAAACTTATTGCATCTAGTGCAAAACCAACATTTGGTGTGGTACTTGACATCTCATGATTGACTCAATTGCCTAAGCAAGTGATCTGCCAATCATGCACATCCCACTCCCTTTTAGTCTATACGACACCTTTAGAGAGGGTGACTCCATCACCTGCAGGTACACCACCATGCTAGGAGTAAACTATTCCAAAAACCATTAGAATATCTGTCAAAGTACCCACATTGGGAAACTACCCAAATCCAGATCTAAAACCATAGATCCAGAAACCAGAATGTCAAATATTATATCCATATCCTGTCTGGAGAAACAACTGTGTGACGACCACAGTACAACCGATCGTAGTATAGGAATTTTACTTCCTACTCTGTGTATGTCATCCAGATACCATGACATCACACCCTACTACCCTCTTAACTGATCCATCCCCTTTTTCTGATTGAAGTCAAACCCATGACTGTCACATCAAAATTAGATGATCTATCTCCGCTATAACTGCTCTAGTCTATAAATAGACATAAGCTACTTGCCCACCATACTTCCGTTGCTCCCACTGACTACGACAACCCTCCTACCGGGTCTCATAACCTGGAACAACAGTAGTGTCAAGTCTTGGTAGATAAGAACCTCCCTGTCACCGTCCTTGAGGCTACCGAAGTACCTCTCGGGTGTCTGAGGCTACCCACCATATCTGCGGAGTGGCTATTGGAATGTCAAACCTGATTGAATATATAGGTCCTATTAAATTTTCCGTAATCGTTCGCGGTTCTGGAATCACTTCCAGTTCTACCATACTCCCACTACTGTTTTCTGAAAAAGATCCATTTTACTAAAACTGTGGCGAGTCAAGAACAATATCACTATTGATCTTCCAAATGGTAGAATATCAACCCTCGTCATAGCCAGGGTCAACCCACAAACAGCCATTACAGAAACGTGCTCTGAGTTATCCAGAGTCTAGTTTTAAGCATAAGCTGGACAACTCCCCGTACCTTAATATCTTTTAAGGTACGAACTATTCTATATCCAATATAGAAACTTTGGCACAAGTTTAATTGGAACCATATTCAAACCATGCAGCTGTCTCCAGTGCATATCAACTTAATGGAAAGAGGCTAATCAGCATTACTCAACTTAGGAATCCATCCAATTATGAGTAACCTGAAAGAGAAACACGTTTCTCAAAACCATCACTATCATCTGAATACCAATCACAAGAATCTACATCTTCGATCTCTTTGAAGAATCCCGATACTTGTGACACCTGGTTCTCTACTTTATTCTTATACCCACAACTTCTCAAAACTTAGACCTTGTATTTCTACGAAACATTCGTCTAAATACTAGAGAAGTTATAAGTAAACAGAACATAGTACGAGGACCTACCCCTTTGTCCTAATGGATACTTGGACAATATACAATACTCTGTATAAGTCCGCTGAGTTGAACAACTCAAAACCTGTGCGTTGTAGGTGGAAAACTGTACCCTGGCGATTTCCTCAAATATCACCAATTACAACGAATTCCGATATAATGAGGATAATTACCTAATTCCCAATATCTTACTCCCACTCATCATCTGTAAAACCATACAGATATGATAATGAAACCTGGTAAATACATACCCTTGGAGTAAGTGTCTAATCGGGAAAACAGTTTTTCCTTTAACAATGCACTGAAACATGAAAATGTTTCGTAGGGGTATCCTGGTATTCATAGCAATGCCTCTTCCATAATCCAATTCATGACTTCAACCGTATATTTTATTGCCATCTCTCCAAATCCCTTTATTTGTCTTTAGTCGTTACCTTCTGACACCATCGTTAGGCTAAATGGTTTTCTTCCTTCCCTACCGTTCGGCACCAGCCTATGGTTTGAAAGAAGACTATCCAGTAAGCATAATAGGTGTACCCTCCTAAACTAAGGAGTACTCGCATCTCGAGAGAAGGTGACGATAAAAGACAACTGAATAATACCTTATTCTTTTAAAGGTGAAATAGGAGCGGCGATGAAGTACGCGGTTTTGGTCGTGAATGATATCAGTCGCAATTTACTTTGCCCTCTTTCTAATTCCTTTATTTTGTCTTTACATATTACCTTCTGCACACCCTACTTAGGCTAATTGGTTTTCTTCATTCCCTACCTTTCGGCACCAGCCTATGGTTTGGAATAAGACTATCCAATAAGCGTAATAGGTGTACTCTCCTAAACCAAGGAGCTCTCGCAACCTGAGAGAAGGTGATAATAAAAGACAACTGAATAAACTAATTCTATTTCTCCTGAACCTGGATCCATCCTCGAAGAAGTTCCTTCGAGTTCGTATATAACCATACGATGGATCTATCCAATGGAAATGGATATCCGTAGTAATACGGGTGTTCTGAGAAATGCAAAGGGTAAAAGAAGGAGTGGCAATGACTTATGCAACTCAGACAATCCAAAAACCAGTATTTTAAGAAGGTTCGGTCAACCTGGTCACTGAGTCATAGTCTAGGGCCGGTCCAAGGTCGCTGCCAAAGAGAGAGAGAGAAAAGAAACACTCTGCGTGCACTCTAACCTAGATCAGAATGGTCATCACTTTATCTAATCCGGAAACCTCACACTGTCCTGTCAAATTCTCCTCCAAACCTAAAGAAGAATCAATCGGGATCACCCGAAGAGTAAACCAACTCATCAGTGGGAATCGGGATCCAACTCTCATCGCATGATAACGTGATGGAATGCATCCACGTTACTCATACTCCAGATGGTATGCGCATACTTGGCAAGTTTCAGTTTCTTTAGAAACTCCCGATATGATTTATGCCCCATGCTCTTATGACCTTGGCGTATGTCAACAAATCATAAGTCACATGTCAAGTTCTGCCCGTCATTATCTTGTTAATTTGAACCCACCCGTACATACCCTTGACGTATGCCAACAAGGTAATACGACTGTCCCAAACCAACTCATCTATCTATGCAACAAATGAATACCCAGCAGCTACCAAACACTATGCCTTGACGTATGCCAACAAACATAGCTTGAATACTACTGACCATCCATAAGAAACGATGGAGGGCTACGGCTGGTTTTTGGCGAAAAACCTTTAACGTAGTGAACTTGATATCGCTGAAGGAACCTGATAGCTTTTTTAAAATATAGTGGCGAAAACCTTTTGCTAAAGAGGTCACTCCCGGTAAAGGGATCTCGGCTCTTTCCTCGTGGAATGAGGTGCAGGATATTCCACTGAATACCGCTATGCAAAGCAACTTGTAATCGACTATAGTGAAGTTATTACTCTGACGCAAACTTCTGCCCAAGGGGTCAGTCCCGGTGAAGGGATATCGGCCCTTGCCCCGTCGAATGAGGTGCAGGATATTCCATTGAATACCGCTATGCATAACAAAAGGAAACGTCTTTGCAATAACATTTTTTAAATTTGTTCCAACAACTGCAAATAGGTTTGTTTTACTTTGCGTTGATCAGAATCAACGCAGTCCCATCATTAATCACACCAGAAAAGAACGAAAATAAAATGTACGTATATGCCATCCGCATTCGTCACTGGGTCCCGTCATCACTCGTTAGGTTACTTAACTAACGACAGAGCGGGGACTGGACTAGCGCGGGTGTAAAACATATACAACATCTAATAGTATATAAACCAATATACAATAATCGCTCCAGGCGTGATAATATGCAACATTACAGAAAAGAAATAAGCATCACAGAACAATACAGATATCTGGGATCCCCGAGTTTCACAGAGCCGCTGCTGAAACTCGACGTTCCCCGGTCATGTGGATTGCCTATGCAATGAAACCTAGACCCCTACGGGTGCGGCAAGTTACCCGCCAAAACCTGAAGCGAGGCAGCCCCCTACAGCATAGTGAATGGACCACCCAGCACTTCACGGAATCCGGTAAGCTTGGGCACCCCTCCTTGGGTCAACCTGTACCCCCTACGAGTGCGGCGAATAGTCTGCCAATTCTAGAGTGGGACCCCTCTGCCTCTCAAAGCCATGAGATGCGGACCCGTTGCCCGCCAGAACCCGGCTATCCGTGCACTCCGTCGCGGGGCAAAACCTAGTACAGTAATGAAAAATAGTACAATAGGTACATCGACCGCAACCTGGTCGTGCCCCAAAAGAATATTATACAACAGGCAGTGACGGCTGTCCACAAGTTGGACGCTCGCCCCGCAATATCAAATGTACAAATAAACTCAAACTGTACTACCATTGCACACTGCTATCCACCACGACAAATCCGCAACATCACAGCACAACACAGAACATCAACGCGAATGTCACGTTTGCAAACCCATCTAAAAGAACTATAGCAATCAGACGCGGTTTACCGATCAAATGACATTCCCGGTCGGAGATATAATGTAAGCACTGTAAACTAACGTGTTTAAATTTCGATCGACCAAATATCACAAAGTGGGCCCCACGAAAATCTGCGGAACAGTAACAAAACCTGGGCCCAAACGATATATACCAAAAACCCCAATTTCCAACAGAGAATCTACTGTAGAATTTTGACCAAGTGATTTGACTTTCCTGCGGCGGATCCGCGGCCAAACCCATGCTTGGGCCGCGGATCCGCGGCGGAACAGTAGAATTGCTTCGTCGAATTTCTGCAGTATTCCTAAAAAAGCCTACTTGATTTTCTGGTATGGTCAAAATGACATTTGGACCAGTTTAAAAATTAACAGAAACTGTCAAGAGGAAAAATTGCGATTTTTGATTTCCGGTTCGATCGAAGTTTTAAACGCGTTAGCACAAGTTAGTATAGCAAAATGGTGAGGCTCTGATGCCACTGTAAGTCTACGCTAGCGCCCCGGCAGTCTACAGATGCCAAATGCGGAACAAAAACTTTTTAACTGGCGCTATCGTATACTTTAACCCGGATCTGCCATTATTGCTAAACTAACAAACTGTAAAGAGTGTAGAAAGATTGTACCGAACGATCCGAGTCCTTCGTTCTTCAACCATCATCCCACGCTCCGTTGCGGCTGCTCCGATCTCGTCGATCTCCGATATCCTCGTCGAGGTGGCACCACATGATCGGTTCTTTAAACGGGCTCCCGCCTCTGACTTGAGGCAACTCGATCGTCAAGTTTGCTAAAAGAGACGACCAAGAATGATGTAGAGAATGAGTAGATGACTTTGTCTCACTTCGTCCAAATCCGTGGACGATCGGTTAATGAAGTTGCCGTGGAAATCGGGTGATGGAATGAAATGAACTGTAAAATTCCATACACCCCGAATACTATCATAATCTTTTCTAACCAAAATGAAACATCAAGTGAAGTGAGGAGGAGAGAGAGGGCCGGCCACTTTTATGCAAGGAGGGAGGTGACCGTAGGAGCAAGTGGTGACCATAAGATATGAAGCTTCTCACAAAAATATCTTAAGCTTAACAAAACTCTTTAATGAAAACCATGACTCACATAAACACCTCATCATGCCTTTAATGCATCCAATGAAAACTCAACACCAATTAATCCTAGTCACCTCATTTAGAATCTTCTAGAACACTGACTCATCATATCTGAAGAAAAGATAAATCCGTCTTTAACAGAATGTTAAAAGACGGCTGATAGAAAACTGGAAACTGGCAACTTCCAAAAGTGATCCTGAAACGACTTTCAGGATAACCCCGAAACTGTATAAATATACCCGCATTTGTATTACGACCGAATACAAAAGCAACTGAGACAAAGATATTATACCTACTCAATATAATACTCGGATCCGGCTTAAACCAAAGCCGACCAGTATCATCTGCCCGAAAAATAACACGTGCGTAAACGCACGTGCATTTTTCGAACCCTGCCATAAAACCATACGGCCTCTACAACGTTTCGCCCGAACTTGGGAAACTGTCTGTGGGGGACTCTAATGACTCGTCAGTACCCTGGCAGTGGGTTTAACCACAAACCGTCAGCGGCACTAGCTATGCGTAACGGCTGCCCATGGACTGACCTCAAGGGAGGCTGATGAGTGAACTCAAGGGAGGCCGATGAGCGAACTCATCCAGAAACCCTACTGAGCCTAACAGTGACAATGTATATACAGTCCGGTCCGTTCGTCAATGAGTATCGCATATCTGCCTAGGGGGCTAGTAACGTCAGACCCCAAGAGCAGTATAAGTCGTGTCGGAGTGAAGCCCAATAACACCCTGAGATACTACTGGAGTACCTACCAGTAAATCTCCTGCCATGGCCATGGACTTTGTGTAATGGCTCTCCTAGACACAGTACGACCTCGCCCCCAATACCGGGAGAGACGAATCCCCTGCCGATCCGCTCACGTGCCTCCATATGGCTCGGGACTGTACCCAAAAGCTACCTGTTTGCACGACTCCTTTGAGCCGTGGTAGGGTAGAAATCAAAGCACAGTGGGAACTCACACGAGACAAATGACGACCTCAGGTCGATGAACTAACCTGTACACATGTCACCAGGGAACTGCTATCTGACGGTAGATATTATACTAACTAGCAGATTCCCGGCGAGTCCTGTCCGGTGTACTCATAACCCAATGAGCACCTGTATACATCTTAGGTGATCCAACTGACACCAGTGGCTTGTGAGACCGGCCACCGCCCCTCGTCGGGGTCTCGACTGTACACACTAGTCTACTCCGGAGTATCGATGCCCTGTCTCGAAACTCCCACGACTAGGGACCACAATTAAGGACATGCATATAAACTACCCAACTCTCACGTATATGATCGCCATCATACTGTTGGTAGTAAAGCAAGATCCTAAGGGCTCTATCAAAGTGTAACATGCAATCAGTCACCTGAACATGTACACGACTGATAAAGGCAAACCAGATAGCACACTATCACCTCGAGTAAGACTGTCATACCGGTATAGGTCCTCCGCAATCATTGCAATCACGTACCTGCGATCCAATAATTGACTATGAGGGCACTATCTCCAACAAACTCACACGAGACAAATGACGATCTCAGGTCGATGAACTAACCTGTACACATGTCACCAGGGAACTGCTATCTGACATCTGGTATAAGACCAACTAGCAGGTTCCCGGCGAGTCCTGTCCGGTGTACTCATAACCCAATGAGCACCTGTATACATCTTAGGTGAACCAACTGACACCAGTGGCTTGTGAGACCGGCCACCGCCCCTCGTCGGGGTCTCGACTGTATACACTAGTCTACTAATGGAGTATCGATGCCCTGTCTCGAAACTCCTACGACTAGGGACCTTTTAAGGATGTGCTTATAGACTACCAGCTCCTACGTATATGATCGCCATCATACTGCTGGTAGTCAAGCAAGAATCCTAGGGGCTCTATCAACGTGTAATAGCGATATGTCAGGTCACCTAAACCAGTACACGATGATAAAGATAAACCAGAAAGCATACTATCATCTCGAGTAAGACTGTCCTACCGGGATAGGTCCTCCCTCAATCATTGCAATCATATGTCTGTGATCCAATAATTGACTCTGAGGGCACTATCTCCAACAATCTCCCACTTGCACTCAAGGCTAATTATTGCGATGTCGCATACTCACAGCCCGTGTGATACCGAACATCCAACTCCTCTACTAGTCAGTCTCACAAAACCCGTTTGCGAAACTATTGCGTTCGAAGAATAGCCTCAGTGAGTGGATCCGCAGAGAAGTTTCTTTCTATGTCTCTCTATATCTCAAGTTCGCGGAGAAAGCCATCTCATGAAATGAGCAATACCTGTCTTGGAACGTCTGGATGTCTGATCTGACCTAGCTCATAAATGAACTCCAAATCCAAACTTCTTAGACTGTATCGTCAACTGAACTTAATCAGTATCCTGCACCATGCCTTCCCTCAGTATCCACCTGGACCACATGTCCAATATACTGCCCCTCGTCAGAGGGAAAACTATAACTCTGACAGCCACTCTGCCATCCATGTCACCTTGGAAGCCTGGAATGATAACCGTCTCCTAAAGGAGGCTGCTGTTATCATATCCCTAGAACATCAACTTATGTTCTAAAACTGCTCCCGATTGTTTCTCCAGGATTGGATGAATATCAACTTATTGCACCTACTGCAAGAACAACATCTGGTGTGGTACTTGACATCTCATGATTGACTCAATTGCCTGAGCAAGTGATTTGCCAATCATGCACATCCTCTCCCCTTTAGTCTGTAAGACACCATTAGAAAGGGTGACTCCATTACCTGCAGGTACACTACCGTGCCAGGAGTCATCCATTCTAAATACTCATAGAATGCTGTCTAAGTACCCAGATTGGGAAACCACCCAAATCTAGATCTAAAACCATAGATCTAGTAACCAGAATGTCTGATATAATATCCAAGTCTTATGTGGAGAAACCACTGAGTGACGACCAAAGTATAACCGATCGTAGTATAGGAATATCACTTCCTACTCTGTGTATGTCATCCAAATACCAGGACATCACACCCTACTACCTTCTCAACAGATCCATCCCCTATTCTGATGAAGTCAAACCTATGACTGTCAGGTCAGAAATAGATGATCTATCTCCGCTGTAACTGCTTTAGTCTATAAATAGACATAAGCCACCTGTCCACCAATGCTTCCGCTGCTCCCACTGACTACGACAACCCTCTGGCAGAGTCATATAGACGTACACTTCTAAAGCTAGTTTAGAACGACGCTATACTCATCCTCCTGCCGGGTCTCACAGTCTGGAACAACAGCAATGGTAAATCTGGGTAAACAAGAACCTCCCTGCCACCGTCCTTGAGGCTACCGGAGTACCTCTCGGGTGCCTGAGGTTACCCACCAAATCTACGGAGAGGCCAATGGAATGTCAATCCAGATTGAATCTTTAGGTTCCTTATCAAATCTTCAGTAATCGTTTGTGGTTCTGGAATTACTTCCAGTTCTACCATACTCCCACTGCTGTTTTCTGAAAAATCCATTTTTGTTAAAACTGTGGCGAGTCAAGATGGTAGAAAATCAACCCTCGTCATAGCCTGGGTCAACCCACAAACAGCCATTACAGAAACGTGCCTTGAGTTATCCAGAGTCTGGTTTTAATCATAAGCTGGAAAACTCCCCGTACCTTAACAATGTTAAGATATGAACTGTACTATATCCAATATAGAACTAGAGGCACTGATTTAATTGAACCAGACTCAAAATCATGCAACTGTCTCCAGTGCATGTCAACTAAATGGAGAGAGGCCGATCAGCGTTACTCAACTTAGGAATGCTTCCAATTATGAGTAACCTGAAAGAGAAGCAATTTCTCTTTATCATTACTATCAACTGAATACCATACACAAGTATCTACATCTTCGATCACTTTGAAGAATCCCGATACTTGCTACACCTGGTTCTCTACTCTATTCAAATACCTATAACTCCTCAAAACTTAGACCCTGTGTTTCTACGAAACACATGTCTAAGAACTAGAGAAGTTAAAAGTAAACAGAATATAGTATGAGGACCAACCCCTCTGTCCTAATGGACACTGGACAACATAAAATACTCTGTATAAGTCCGCTGAGTTTAACAACTCTATCACTGTGCGTCGTAGGTTGAAAACTGTACTTATGGTTAAGAAGAATTACACCGCTGTTTAATGCTCCTTACCTAACCATCCACTGATATAGGTAAATGTCATCGACATAATATCAAAAGGTATATCTCACTCTATGAAAATAGACGTACAGATATATCAATTTGAAATTGGTGCACAACAGCGGATATTCAAAACCAAATATTTGCCGACCGGCAAACAGCCCAGATGATCTCCTCAAATATCACCGATTACAACGAATCCCGATATAATGAGGATGATCACCCTATTCCCAATAACTTACTCCCACTCATCATCTGTAAAACCATACAGATGTGAGAATCATACCTGGTAAATACATACCCTGGAGTAAGTATCTAATCGGGAAATCAGTTTTCTTTTAACATTACACAGTGAAACTGAAACATTGAAATGTTTCGGTGGGGTATTCCGGTATTCTTAGTAATGCCTCTTCCATTATCCAGATTCACAACTGTAACCGTATATCTCTTTGCCATCTGTCCAAATCCCTTTATATGTCTTTAGTCATTACCGTCTGCACACCCCTTTAGGCCAAATGGTTTTCTTCCTTCCCTACCGTTCGGCACCAGCCTATGGTTTGGAAGAAGACTATCCAATAAGCATAAAAGGTGTACTGTCCTAATCCTAGGAGCACTCGCAAAGCGAGAGAAGGTGAAGATAAAAGACAACCGAATAAACCTTATTCCTATTTCTCCTGAACCAGAATCCATCCCCGAACTGGAACAAGTTCCTTTCGAGTTCGTATATAACCATACGATGGAGAATCCAAATAAACTGTGGATCTTCGTAGTGATACGGAGTGTCCTGGAGAAATACAAAAGTGATTTAGGATTGGCGAAGAAATACTTGGTTCGGTCGTGAATAGCAGTCACAATTTACTTTGCCCTCTTACTAATCCCTTTATTTTGTCTGAACTTAATACCTTCTGTACACCGTTTAGGCTAATTGGTTTTCTTCATTCCCTACCGGTCGGCACCAGCCTAAGGTTTGGAAGAAGACTATCCAATTTGCGTAATAGGTGTACTACTCCTAAACCAAGGAGTACTCGCAACCTGAGAGAAGGTGAAAGGAAAAGACAACTGAATAATCCTATTCGTTTTCTCCAGAACCAGAAACCATCCTCGAAGTCCTTCGAGTTCGTATATAACCATACGATGGTTTTTGTCCAATGGAAGTGGACGTTCGTAGTAATACGGGGTGTCCTGGAGAAAAGGGTAAAAGTAGGAGTGGCAATGAGGTTTGCAACTCTGACAATCCAAAAGCCTGTGTTAAGAAGGTTCGGTCAACTTGGTCACTGAGTCATAGTCAAGGGTCGGGTCAAAGGTTGCTGCCAAAGAGAGAGAGAGAAAAGAAACACTCAGCGTGCACTCTAACCTAGATCAGAATGATTATCACTTTATCTAATCAGGAAACCTCCCACTGTACCTCAAATTCTCCTCCAAACCTGAAAGAAGAATTAGTCGGGGTCACTCGAGGAGTAAACCAACTCATCAGTGGGAATCGGGATCCAACTATCATCGCATGATAACGTGACGGAATCCACTCACGTCACCACACTCCAGAAGGTATGCGCATGTCTGGCAAGTTTCAGTTCTTTTGAAACTCCCGATGTTTGTTTTTACCCTTAGGACCCAAGTGACCTTGACAATGCCAACAAATCAAAGAGTCCTAGTCAAGTTCTACCCATCATTATCTTGATTGCGTTAAACCCACCCGTACGAGTCCTTGACAATGCCAACAAGACCGTACGACTGTCCTAACCAATCCACTTATCCATGTGACAGAAAAGCATTACATAGCTACCGAACACTACGCCACGGCAATGCACCACAAACGCAGCACGAATACTAAGTAATACTAATCTGAAATGACGGAGGGCTACGACTGGTTTTTGGCGAAAAACCTTTAACGTAATGAACTTGATATCGTTGAAGGAACTGGATAACTTTTTAGAGAATATAGTGACGAAAACCTTTACTAAAGAGGTCACTCCCGATGAAGGGATCTCGGCTCTTTCCCCGTAGAATGAGGTGCAGGATATTCCAACTGAATACCACGATGCAAAGCAAAAGTAATCGGCTATAGTGAAGTTAATGCCCTGACGCAAACTTCTGTCCAAGGGGTCACTCCCGGTGAAGGGATCTCGGCCCTTGCCTCGTCGACTGAGGAGCAGGATATTCCAAATGAATACCACGATGCAAAACAAAAGTGAACGTCCTTGCAATAACAGCTTTTGAAAAAATGTTCCAACAACATCAGAATAAGTTTGTTTAGCTTGCATTGATCTGAATCAACGCAGTCCCATCAATTAATCACACCACAAAGAACGAAAATAATGATGTACGTATATGCCATCCGCATTCGCCACTGGGTCCCGTCATCACCCGTTAGGTTACTTAACTAACGATAGAGCGGGGACTGGACTAGCGCGGATGCAAAACATATACAACATCTACTAATATATATACCAATATATTTTATTCGCTCAAGGCGTGATAAGAATGCAACATCACAGAAATGTACAGCATCACAGAACAATACAGATATCTGGAAGCCCCGGGTTTCACAGAGCCGCTGCTGAAACCCGACGTTCCCCTGGTCGTGTAGATAGCCCGTGCAATGAAATCCTAGACCCCTACGGGCGCTACAAGTCACCCGCCAAAACTTGAAGCGAGGCAGCCCCCTTCAGCACTGTGAATGGACCACCCAACACTTCATGGAATCCGGTAACTTGGGCACCCCTCCTGGGTCAACCTGTACCCCCTACGAGTGCGGCGAATAGCCCGCCAATCCTAGAGTGAACCCCCTCCGTCTCAATGCCATGAGATGCGAGCCCGTTGCCCTCTAGAACCCGGCTATCCGTGCACCCCTCCGCGGGGTAATCCTAGTGCAGAAAGTAAAATATACATACACCGGGTACATCGACCGCAACCAGGTCGTGCCCCAAAAGAATAATACAATCAGGCAGTGACGGCAGTCCACATGTCGGACGCTCGCCCCGCAATATCAAATGTACATAATACAAGTAAACTGTACTAGCATTGCATCCAGGCTATCCCCCATGACCGATCCGCAACATCACAGCATAAACACAGAACATCAACGTGAAAATCATGTTCGCAAATCCGTCTAACCGGGCTATAGCAGTTAGACAGGATTTACCGATCAAATGATATTCACGGTCGCAGATATAATGTAAATACTCTGAAATAATGTGTTTAAAATATCCAATCGATCAAAAATTAACAAGTGGGCCCCCAAGTAATACTGTAGCACTCACAGAAATTCTGGGCCCAAAAATAATATTCCAAAACCCCTATTTTCAACACTTAAGCATTCTGCAAAATTTTGGGCGACTGAACAGTCCAAGTCGCGGCGGAACCGCGGCCAAAGCATGGCTTTGGCCGCGGTTCCACGGTGTTCTGAACTGTTCACGAGCCCAAATTTTTAGAGAACTCTTAGAATGTCCTGTACATTAGTTTTCTACAACCTGAAAAAATTTTAGAGCCCGGAAAAATTCGACAGAAAACTGATGCATGCAAAAACGCGGTTTTTGGAATTTTGGTCGATTGGATAAGTAAAACGCATTGGAACAAGCTAGACAAGGTTAATGGCGTGGCTCTGATACCATGTTGCGCCACGGCAGCGTCCCGGCCGTCTATCCGAGGCCAAAATGCGGAATCAAAATTTTTCCTTACTTGGAAACTGGCGCTACCGCGGACAATAAAACCCGGATCGTTAACCATTAACCTATACTAGCAAACAAGAGATGGGAAGAGAAGTATACCAAGTGATCCGAGTCCTCCGGTCTTCTCGTCATCGTCCCTATCTCCCGCGGAAAGTCTTGTCTCCATGTCGTCGCCTCCTCGCCGGAAGGGCACCACGTCGCCTGCATCTTTTACGGGCTCCCACCTCAATACCGAGGCAACTCGGGCGCGAAGTTGGCAAGCCGACGCGCCCAAGATTTGCTGTAGAATGTAGTGTAGAATCGTTGTCTCATTTGGGGTAGTGAAGTTGCCTTTGATGGAGGAATCAATATGAACTTTGGATAGGAGAAGGATTTCTTTGTGGCAAGCATGCAAAATGAGATATAGATAATTCCCTCAACCAAAAATGAATTCCTCTCATTTCACTCCAAGATGTGGCCGGCCATAACTAGGAGGAAATTAACAAAGGGGTGAGTGTAGTAAAAGCATATGGTGACCATATCCACAAAAGCAAGCCTCACATCTAAACACAAATCAATCTCATCTCATTAATACATGTAATGATGCATGAAAAGAAAAGATGGAAAGGGAATCTAAAGATGCTATCATAATCTCTCATCTCACAAATAAAACCTCCACAATATGTTATTTGCAAACTTGCAAATAACACCCTCCATCAAAAGGTCCGGCCGGGAAAGAACAAAGGAAAACCGGCCGGAACGGAATGCAAACTGGCAACTCCAGAAAACTGGTCCCGTAATAAATTACAGGAAAACCCCGATACTGTGCATACACATCCGCATCTGTATTCCGACCGGATACAAATGCAATGAGACAAAATCTACACTGTACTAAACTAGGATCCGGCTTAAACAAAAGCCGGCTAGTAATATCCGTCCGATCCTGATCCGTGCAATACCGCACGTATCTGATCAAACCCTGCCATATATCCATACGGCCACTAGTACAAATCGTCCGATCCTGATCCGTACAATACCGCACGTATCTGATCGGACCCTGCCATATCTCCATACGGACTGCCATATCTCCATACGGCCTCTACAGCGTTTCGCCCGAAAGCTTGAGTAACTGTAAGTGTGGTGGACTCTAAAGACTCGTCAATACTATGGCTATGGATTTAACCACTAGCACGTCAGAGGTATTAGCCAATACGTGAAGGGCCACCAGCTATTGACCAAAAGGGACGTCGATGAGCGAACTCATCCTGACACCCTACTGAGCCTGTCAGTGACAATATCCGTACAGTCCGGTCCGTTCGTCTATGAGCATCGCATGTCGGGCCTAGGGGGTTGGTAAAAGTCAGACCCCCAAAAGCGGTACAAGTCGTGTCGGAGTGTAGCCCAGAACGCCCTGAGATACTACTGGAATACCTAGCAGTAAATCTCCTGCCTCGGCCGAGGGCTTTGCGTAATGGCTCTCCTAGACACAGCGCGACCTCACCCCCAATACCGGGAGAGACGAACCCCTGCAGATCCGCTCACTGCCTCCATGTGGCTCGAGACTGTACCCAACTAAAACCTGTTTGCACGACTCCTTTGAGCCGTGGTAGGGTAGTAATCAAAGCACAGTGGGAACTCACACGAGACAAATGACGATCTCAGGTCGATGAACTAACCTGTACACATGTCACCAGGGAACTGCTATCTGACATCTGGTATAAGACCAACTAGCAGGTTCCCGGCGAGTCCTGTCCGGTGTACTCATAACCCAATGAGCACCTGTATACATCTTAGGTGAACCAACTGACACCAGTGGCTTGTGAGACCGGCCACCGCCCCTCGTCGGGGTCTCGACTGTATACACTAGTCTACTAATGGAGTATCGATGCCCTGTCTCGAAACTCCTACGACTAGGGACCTTTTAAGGATGTGCTTTAGACTACCAGCTCCCACGTATATGATCGCCATCATACTGCTGGTAGTCAAGCAAGAATCCTAGGGGCTCTATCAACGTGTAATAGCGACATGTCAGGTCACCTAAAGCAGTACACGATGATAAAGATAAACCAGATAGCATACTATCATCTCGAGTAATACTGTCCTACCGGGATAGGTCCTCCCTCAATCATTGCAATCGCGTGCCTGTGATCCAATAATTGACTCTGAGGGCACTATCTCCAACATGGGGAACGTTGGTTCGGCTCTAACTTACGACAACAGTCATAAGTGTGAGCAAGGGAAAGAGGATTGTATGGATTCCAAGGATACCCAGTTGAAGAAGAAGTATGGTTTTGCATCTACTTCAGGTGTTCTTGTAATTGAGAACTGCTTTACGGTCAGCCCTACCTCCTGGGTACTTGATACCGGATCAGGATCTCATATCTGTAATTTATTGCAGGGACTGAGAAAAAGTAGGAGAGTTGTACCTGGGATATGTCGCTCAGAGTAGCGAACAGAGCACAAGTTAATGCTGCAGCCGTCGGTGAATATCACCTAGTGTTGCCAAATGGCAATACTATGATTTTGAACGATTGCTACTATGTACCTTCCATGGTTTGCAACATCATATCAGTTTCTTTACTCGATAAAGATGGATATAACTTTGTTCTTGATAGAAATATCATGAACATCTACCTTCATAAGGTACTAGTTGCAGAAGGTACACTGTGTAATGGTATCTACGTTCTAAATCAGAATACAGTTCTCAATATACAAAACACACGCAAGAGGAAGAATTCAGATACGAATGAATCCTACTTATGGCATTGTAGACTTGGTCATATCGGAGAGAAAAGACTAAGTAAGTTGCATAAAGATGGAGTCTTGAATACGTTCGAGTTTTCATCTTATGAAACTTGTCAGTCTTGTCTCAAAGGAAAGATGACCAAATCTCCGTTCAGCGGACATGGAGAAAGGGCAGCAGAGCTCTTGGGACTCATACACAGTGATGTATATGGTCCGATGTCTATACATGCAAGGGGTGGGTTCTCGTACTTCATCACATTCACTGACGATCTCTTTAGATTCGGATATGTGTATCTTATGAAACATAAATCTGAAGCTTTTGAGAAATTCAAGGAATTCAGAAACGAAGTAGAGAACTAGACTAGCAAAAGTATCAAGATCCTCCGATCAGATAGAGGAGGGGAGTACTTAAGCAGGGAATTCCTAGATTACTTAAAAGAGAATGGTAATCTTTCTCGGCTTACTCCTCCTTATACACCACAGCACAACGGTGTATCGGAACGGAGGAATCGTACCCTATTGGATATGGTTCGCTCCATGATGAGTAGTGCTGAGTTGCCTCTTTCATTCTGGGGACATGCGCTTTTAACAGCAGCACATCTATTGAATCAAGTTCCATCCAAATCCGTGCCTAAGACTCCGTATGAAATATGGAGTGGTAAAAGTTTGTATCTTAAACGTATTAAGATTTGGGGTTGCCCAGCTTATGTCAAAAAGCAGAACCCAGACAAACTTGAGGCACGGGCAGTTTTATGTAAGTTTGTGGGATACCCAAAAGATTCAAGTGGGTATCTATTCTACCATGCAGAGGAACAGAAGATAATTTTTTTCCAGGAATGCCACATTTTTGGAAAAAGAATTTCTTGTTAAAAATGTTAGTGGCAGCACGGTAGAACTAGATGAAATTCCAGAAACACAAACTTTAACTAAAGATTTGGAGGAACCGCTAGATTCAGTTACACCCAACGAACCTCTGCCACTCCGCAGATCTGGTAGGATTTCTCATCCGCCCGAGAGATACTACGGTTTTCTCATAGACGGGGATCGAGAGGATTGCATCTTGGAAGAAGATGACCCTACCAGTTTCAGGCAGGCCATTATCAGTAGGGACTCTGATAAGTGGCTGATGCAATGAAATCCGAAATGGAGTCCATGTACACCAATAAAGTGTCGACCTTAGATATTGCTCCACCTGGGGTAAAACCCGTTGGATGCAAATGGATCTACAAAAGGAAACTTGGTGTAGATGGGCAGGTGGAAACCTATAAGGCTAGACTCGTTGCAAAAGATTTTCGTCAAAGACCTGGTTTGGACTATGACGAAACTTTTTCTCCAGTGGCTATGCTCAAATCCATTCGGATCCTACTTGCTATTGCTGCCTTCCATGACTATGAAATCTGGCAAATGTACATTAAAACGGCTTTTCTAAACGGCTGTTCAGAAGAGTGCGTTTACATGGATCAGCCAGAAGGTTTCGTGGACAGTGGGAGCAGCGGGAAGGTGTGCAAGTTACTCAAATCCATTTATGGATTGAAGCAGGCATCGCGGAGCTGGAACATCTGTTTTTATGAGGCAATTAAGGAATTTGATTTCATCAAGAACGAAGATGAACCTTGTGTCTATAAGAAGATTGTAGGACGAACTGTCGTATTCCTAGTCTTGTACGTGGACGACATTCTTTTGATAAGAAATGACATTCCTATGCTATAATCGGTCAAGCTATTCTTGTCACAACGGTTCTCCATGAAGGA
This sequence comes from Agapanthus africanus, assembly GCA_030015575.1. Taxonomy (NCBI): domain Eukaryota; kingdom Viridiplantae; phylum Streptophyta; class Magnoliopsida; order Asparagales; family Amaryllidaceae; genus Agapanthus; species Agapanthus africanus. The sequence goes on along the minus strand of JASDDO010000016.1, from coordinate 184,865,940 downwards.
CCTGGGTGATGCCTCGTACATTCTGGGGATCAAGGTCTATAGAGATAGATCCAAGAGACTACTGGGACTTTCGTAGTCCAGGTACATAGAGACCGTACCAAAGAGATTTAGTATGGAGGATTCCAAGCGCGGTAACATACCCGCATTGCACGGAATTACCCTCTCCAAGAAGATGTCTCCTAAGACTGACGAGGAGAGGGTTCGCATGAACACTATACCCTACGCTTCGGCGGTAGGATCTATAATGTTTGCGATGCTATGTACAAGACCAGATGTAGCTTACGCGCTGAGCGTGGTGAGCCGGTATCAGTCAGACCCAGGTGAGGACCACTGGACGGCAGTGAAGAACATTCTCAAGTACCTGAGAAGTACTAAGGAGATGTTCCTGGTTTACGGTAATAGAGACCTCAGGGTCAAGTCCTTTACCGATTCAAGCTTCCAGAGTGACAAAGATGACAGCAAGTCTGTCTCGGGTTTTGTGTTTACCCTCAACGGAGGGACGGTATGTTGGAGGAGTTCCAAACAGGATACCGTCGCAGACTCGACGATGGAGGCTGAATACATTGCTGCAAGCGATGCCGCAAAAGAGGCGGTCTGGATGAAGAAGTTCATTAGTGAACTTCAGGTGGTTTCGTCCATTGTTGACCCAATACCTTTGTATTGCGATAACAATGGGGCTATAGCTTTAGCGAAGGAACCAAGATCCCATCAGAAATCCAGACACATCTTAAGGCGGTATCACCTGATCAGGGAGATCATTGATCGCCAGGAGATCGAGGTACGGAGAGTGGACACAAAAGACAACACATCGGATCCATTCACGAAGGCCCTCCCTCAAACACAGTTCGAGCGACTTTTTGAGCTATTGGGTATGCGGTACGCCGGCAGCCGGCCTTAGTGCAGACGTTGGGTATGCGGTACACCAATTACTGGCCTTTAGTGCAAGTGGGAGATTGTTAGATATGTATGTCGTAGAGGCCATTATTGTATAGTACTGGTTTGTATAATATATTTTGGAGGCTTGGGATATATATATATGGTTTTACGACTGTCTTGCTCGATATAGTAGTATGCTACTTGGTTTGTTTCTATCTTAATATGTGTATGTGTTTCTTTTAACATATCGCTAAAAACAAATTGGTAGAGCCCTTAGGATCTTTGCTTGACTACCGGCGTTGTGATGGCGATCACACTAGTGGGGGCAGGGTAGTCTATAAGCACATCCTTATTTTGGTCCTTAGTCGTAAGATTATCGAGACAAGGCATCGATACTCCAGAGTAGACTAGTGCATATGCTTCTCTTCCCAGCAGGGAAGATGGTCTGTCCCACAGCCATCAGTACGTCGTACTGGAGATAGTATGCAGGTGCTCGTTAGGTTACGAGTACACTGGACATGACTCGTCGGGAACAGTTGGTTGGTATTATACCTATCGTCAGTTAACAGTTCCCAGGTGACATGAGTACAGCTTAGTCCGTTGACTTGACACTGTCACTCAGCCTCGAGAGTGTTCCCACTGTTCTTAGATTACTACCCTACCACGGCTCTACTGAGTCGTGCAAACAGGTAGTAGTTGGGTGCAGTCCCGAAGCACTTGGAGGCAATGACGGTTAGACAGGATTTGTCTCTCCCGGTATTGGGGGTTGATATCGCGATGTGTCTAGGAGAGCCATTACACAAAGTCCCTGGCCAGGGCAAGCGAGATAGAATGGTAGGTTTCCAGTGTTATCTCAGGTGTTCTGGGCTACACTCCGGCACGACTTGTACCGCTAGTAGGGGACTGACGTTTACCGCCCCGCTAGGACCGCCATGCGATGTTCTTAGACGAACAGACCGGACTGTACGGAGATTGTCACATACAGGCTCAGTAGGAGTTCGGATGGGTTCACCTCATCAGTCTTCTTATCGGCATCTACCTGGGGACCGTTACGTACAGCTAGTGCTGCTTGCAGTCTGTGGTTAACCCCACTGCTAGTGTAGTGTCGAGTCTTTAGAGTCCCACACAGAGGGTTACTCGCCTTTGGGCAAAACTGAGTAGAGGTCGCATGGTTTTGCGACAGGGTTCGTTCACACTCGCGCACTTGTGCACGTTTGGTGACCGGGCAGTTATTACTTGTGGGCTTTGGTTTAAGCCAAATACTGGTATTGGTTTTAGGATTGGTTTTGTCTCATTGTATTCGTGTTCCTTGGAACGCGGATGCGGGTGTGTATGCACAGTTGATAGAGACAGAGGATTCTCATTAGGGTTGTTGACCGTTTGACTTTGGTTGACTTGTTGACCGTTGAATTTTTCCAAACCCTAATGAGAATGATAAATATGATTAATAATGATAATCAAGGATTGTTGTGTGATGGTTAGGTTGACCATTTGACCATGGTAGACATTTTGACCATTGTTGACATTTTGACCATAATCATTTCATATCAAAGATGTTTCTTGATCTTTGCAAATTGCATTTATTATGAAATGATAATGGTCATTCCATACTCACCATCACATTTTCCTTTTTTGATTATTATTGTTAATCTATTATTCTCATATGAGCATGGTTGCAAGAGAGAGCTCTCATTTTCTATCATATCTTTTCTCTCTCTTTGCAAAAGCTCTTCTTCTTCCTTTCTCAAAGCTTAAGTGTTCCATGTGTTGGAAATCATAAGTTTTTGAGACAAAGCCGCCATAACACATCTCTACTCATTCTAGGGTACTAGGTTTAGCAAACCAAATACCTTAGTTACCTATAGGTTGAGGTAGGAGCTCAAGTTCGAGGCCCTCAGGTGGATCTATCTTCGACAAAGAGGAGACGACGAGGAGGAGCCATACAAACTACTACAAGGAGCATGTAAGGAGGAGAACAACAAGAAGAGAAGGAGTTCAAGAGAACAACAAGAAGAGGAGTTCAAGACTAGGTATAACCATTCTACATAGTAGTTAGAACTTGTAGATTTTATGTTAGTTTTGTTTAGCAATGATCCTTTATGAAACAGTCCATGTTACCTAGCTAGGGAAAAATTTTTGTTTTACCTATTCCGCCTCCCCAAAAGAACCGGGGTGGGTAACGTGGACCTAACACCTAGTCGTAGGATTATCGAAACAGGGCATCGATACTTCGGAGTAGACTAGTGTGTACGCTTCTCATCCCAGTTGGGGAGATGGTCTGTCCCACAGCCATCAGTACGTCGTACTGGAGATAGTATACATGTGCTCGTTGGGTTACGGGTACACCGGATAGGACTCGCAGGGAACTGTTGGCTGGTATTATACCCGTCGTCAGTTAACAGTTCCCAGGTGACATGAGTACAGCATAGTCCGCAGACTTGACACTGCTGCTTCGCCTCAAGTGTGTTCCCACTGTTCTTAGATTGCTACCCTACCACGGCTCAAAGGAGTCATGCAAACATGTAGCAGTTGGGTGCAGTCCCGAAACACTTGGAGGCAGTGGCGGTTAGACAGGATTCGTCTCTCCCGGTATTTGGAGTTGATATCGCGCTGTGTCTGGAGAGCCATTACGCAAAGTCCCTGGCCAGGGCAAGCGAGATTTACTGGTAGGTTTTCCAGTAGTTTCTCAAGGTGTAATGGGCTTCGCTCCGTCACGACTTATACGGCTTTTAGGGGACTGACGCTTGTCGCCCCCTAGGCCCGATATGCGATAGTCCTAGACGAACAGACCGGACTGTACGGAGATTATCACATCAGGCTTAGTAGGAGTTCGGATGGGTTTCCTCATCGGCCTTCTTATCGACATCTACCTGGGGACCTTTACGTACAGCTAGTGCCACTTGCGGTCTGTGGTTAAACCCACTGCCAGCGTAGTAGTCGAGTCTTTAGAGTTCCACACAGAGAGTTTCCCTGCTTCGGGCGAAACGATATAGAGGTCGTATGGTTTTACGACAGGGTTCGGACACGCACGTGCATTTATGCGCGTACGATGTTCGGACAGTTTTTACTAGCTGGCTTTGGTTTAAGCCAGATTCTAGTATCGGATTATTGGATTTATACAGTCTAAAGTATTTTCGTGTTTTCACGGATATGAGGGGCGTTCTCGTAAATTGTCGAGAAGCTTCTAGAAGGTTGATGACTTGGAGGGCTTAGGTGGCATTTGCATTAATGGATTAGTGACTCATTAGATGAATCATTCAAGTGAGTTAATGAAGCATTTATTGCTTAATGACTCACTTGATGATTCATTTCATATATTAAATGAAGCATGGTTGTTAATATCATTTAATTGATTTATTAGATATTTTTTATGCTTCATCATATATTGGAAATGAGAAATAATTCATATGATTCTCACTCTCACCTTCTCTCTCCTCAAGCTCTCTCTCTTCAAACCCTAACCCTAACCTCTCATGTGTTGAGATCAAGGGTTAGCAAGACTTATTGATCCATAATCCCACTCTATATTCCCTAGGTTGCTTTGATTAGCACTTTGAGTAACCTAGTTATCTCAAGTTAGAGGTCAAGCTTGAAGTAGTAGCTTTCGGGTGGATCTTCTATTACAAAGAGAAGGCCGACGAGGAGGTGGTCATCGAGAAGAAGGACTTGGTTCATTAGGTATAATCTTCTTTCATAGTTGTTAATCCCTCCTATGATGTTGTTAGTTAAGGTTTGGCAAAGATCCGTAAGTTAGTCGATGTTTGTTTTAAACAAAATGATTGTTTTACCTATTCCGCCTTCCCGCAACTCATGGGGTGTCTAACGTCGACTTACAGTGGTATCAGAGCCTCGCTAAACCATAACTAACTTGTTAGCAAAGTCGTTAGAAATTCGATCGCGAAACGAACCGGAAAAATCATCATTTTCACATAGTTTCTGTCGATTTTAAAACGGGGTCTAAAATTTTTTCAGGGACCCTTAAAATTACAATCAGGAAATTATAAGAATACTGGAGAAATTTGGGTTCCTGACTCGACCAAAAAGCCGCGGAACCGCGGCCGATCCAAGCGATTCGCCGCGGATCCGCGGCAGAGTTGAAGCTGAGTCACCCCAAAATTCCCAGTAACTCTTCTGTGTTAATTTTGGTATTTCTGGGATATTTTGTTTCTGCTCAAGTCTCAGGTGCAAAGAGAAATTTTTGGAGTAGAATCATTTGCGTTTGCTCGATCAAAATTCTACGATATTTAGCTAATTAGATTATATCTGTAATTTGTATAATGTGTTCGTAAACCTCCCCTAACTACTAGTATGTTGGTTGGCAGGGGGTTGCACATTTCTGTAATGTTATTACTGTTTGTGTTTGTGGACTTGTTGGATTGTCGTGAATGGATAGCCGGGGATGTGAGACGAGCGTTTCTTTCATTCAAATGTAATTTGTAAATTGTTGTAATATTCTTTTGCGGGGCACATCCAGGTTGCGGTTGTAGCCACTGTTGTATTATTTCATTTAGTGATTTATGCTCCTAGGATAGACCCAAGGTGGGGTGCACAAACTACAGGGTACTTTGAAGAGTTTAGTGGCCTACTCACGTTGTTGAGGGAGACCGCTTCACTTCGGGTACTTGGCGGGTAGTTTGTCGTACCCGTAAGGGACTAGGGTGGGGTTTTGGCTATTCATCACGACTGTGTAATCGGTCTTTCTTTGCAGGCTCAAAAGAATGCGGATTCGTAGAAAATCCAATGTGTTCATCTTTGATCTGGAATGCCTATTATTGCGTCTGACGAATGTACAATATCTATATATGATAGCTATTAGACGTCACTTATGTTTTATACCCGCGTTAGCCCAGCCCCCGCTCTGTCGTTAGTTAAGTAACCTAACGGGTGATGACGGGACCCAGTGGCGAATGCAGATGGCATAAGAGGACGTTGTATTTTCGTTGTTTTCTGTAATGATAGGTTAATGATGGGACGCATTATATTAATACAAAGAAAATAAACCAAAGTTGAATCGTTGGAACAGTTTAAAAGAAACCACTCGGTTATTTTTAAAACAGAAGATATTTTTTAATTGCGGAGCTTTAACCACTCCTTTTAAAAGCTATCAGGTTCCTTCGGTCATATCAAGTTCACTACGTTCACGGTTTCGCCAAAACCATTCGTAGCCCTCCGTCATTTCATTTGGGTATTCAGTAATATTCAAGCTATGTATTTTGGCCAAAGTCAAGGCATAGTGTTTGGTAGCTGTTGGGTATTCATTTGTTGCATAGATAGATGAGTTAGTATGGGGCAGTCGTATTATCATTTGACCAAAGTCAGGTGTATGTACGGATGTGTTCAAATTAACAAGATAATGATGGGTAGAACTTGACATGTGACTTATGACATTTTGACCAAAGCCAAGGTCATAAGAGCATGGGGCAGAAATTTATATCGGGAATTTCTAAAGAAACTGAAATTTGCAAAGAGATGCATACAATTTGGAGTTTGATGAATGTTGGTAGGATTCCTTCAGCATTATCATACGATGATATTTGGATCCCGATCCTACTGTGAGTATCCGCTACTCATCAGGAGATTCGTCACTTAACGATCGATGCTATAAACAAAGTAGGTGCCGAGAAAGGTGTCAGCGGGGCTACACCCCCAGAGAAAAGAGGTTATTTAATTAAGGAACTTCGCGAAAGCATTGGAAAACCTCCCTCGAAGTACCGACACCGGCCTGGCTGAACGGTTAAGCAAGTATTGTACGGTGAGAATAGTCCTGGCTAGTTCATCCTTTTTGGTTTGAGGAGGGTTTCGAGAAACAGTGGGAGCCATCCAGTTTAGATAAACTAAAAAACACTCTAAACTTACAAGAGCATCATGCTAAAGTGTTCCCTCTCTCTCTCATTGCAGCGACCCAAAACATGACAGGCCTTAAATTACTATTAGAGAAAAATATATTGACAGGGCCAAACTATAAAGATTGGCTGTGGAATGTCAAGATGGCTTTGACTTATGACAAATTGGGGTATGTCCTTACCACTAAGGCACCTGCTGTCCCTGGTCCAAAATCCAGTATTGCGGATAGGGAAATCCACAAGACCTGGGAGTTAGATTGCGCGAAGGCCAAGTGCATCATGCTTGCCTCTATGAATAATGAACATCAGAGGAGGCACGAGGATATGGATCTTGAATCCATATTTCTCCATACAAAGGATTTGTATGGGGAGCAATCTCGTATAGCAAGATACGAGACCTCGAAGAACTTGTTTCAGTCGAGGTTGGCCGTCGGATCGTCTGTAGGAGAACATGTCCTAAAGATGATTGGCTATATAGAAGAGCTCGCAGACCTCGGGATGACTTTGGAGAACGAGCTCTATACAGACTTGATTCTCCAGTCCCTTCCTTCCACCTACGCCCAGTTTATTCTGAATTTCAACATTCAAAGAAAAGAAGTTGAACTTCCAGAACTCCTTAACAAGTTGAGGAGTGCAGAGGGCATCTTACAGAAGGCAAGGGAAACACCCGCTATGTTTGTTCGTGGTGCTTCTTCTTCCAGGTCTAAGGCTAGGGCCAAAGGAAGGAAGATGAAGGACGCTACCAAACCAAGAGGTGGTGTTAGTAAGGTGGGAGCTAAGGGAAAGACAAAGATTGCAGTGCCAGTAGTGGCAAAGGACGAGTGCTTCAACTGTCGTAGAAAAGGCCATTGGAAGAAAGATTGCAAAGCTTGGAATGCCAAGAACCAGGAACCGAAGCAAGCTGTGGCTTCGAGGTGTGTTTGTAATTGAAAAATGTCTATCAATCAACTCTACTTCCTGGGTATTGGATACCGAACCAGGATCTCATATATGCAATTCATTGCAGGCACTGAGAGACCGTAGAGAGCTGAAGGTTGGTGATATGACCCTCCAGGTTGCTAACGGAGCTAGCGTTGGAGCTGTGTCCGTAGAGTATTATCACCTAGGATTGACGAGTGGACATATTTTGGTTTTGCATAACTGTTTTTGTGTACCCAGTTTAACGTGTAATATCATATCGGTTTCGTTGTTATCAAAAGAAGGTTATGATTTCACGTTTGTAAGCGATGTTGTTAACATCCACCTTAATCATGGTTTGATTGGGTCCAGTACACTAGATAACGGTATATATGTCTTAAACCAATTACAGATTTTCATTGTCCAGAACACACTAAAAAGAAAGTCTCCAGATTTAAATAAGGCTTTCTTATGGCATTGTAGACTAGGCCACATCAATAAGACAAGGTTAACTAAGTTACATAGAGAAGGATATTTGGATTCGTTCGAATATCGATCTTATGCCACTTGTCAATCATGTCTCAAAGGAAAGATGACAAAGACTCCATTCACTGGACATGGAGTAAGAGCGAGCGAGCTCTTAGGACTCACACACAGCGATGTATGTGGTCCAATGTCTACACATGCAAGAGGTGGTTTTTCCTATTTCATTACTTTTACGGATGATTACTCTAGATACGGATTCATTTTCTTCATGAAACATAAATCCGAGGCTTTTGAGAAATTCCAAGAGTATAAGAATGAAGTAGAAAACCAAACCGGCAAAAGTATCAAGACACTAAGATCTTATCGAAGTGGTGAATACTTAAGTGCCGAGTTCCTAGGTTACCTAAAAGAGAAAGGAATTCTCTCTCAGCTTACTCCTCCATACACTCCACAGAATAACGGTGTATCGGAGAGACGGAATCGAACCCTATTGGATATGGTACGTTCCATGATGAGTAATGCTGAGTTACCGCGATCTTTCTGGGGTTATGCGCTAGAATCAGCGGCATATCTTTTGAACAGGGCTCCTACCAAGACTGTGCCTACCACGCCATATCAGATGTGGAGTGGGAAGAAAGCCTATCTTCAGCATCTGAAGATATGGGGATGTCCAGCTTTTGTTAAAAAGCAGCATGTGGACAAACTCGAGGCATGATTAGTACAGTGTAAGTTTGTGGGATATCCAAAGAACTCCAAGGGGTATTTAATCTATTACGCAGAGGAACAAAAGGTTTTTTGTTTCTCGTCATGCCCATTTTCTAGAACAGCAGGTTATAGAAAAGGAAACAAGTGGGAGCAAAATAGAACTGGAAGAAATTCCAGAACCACAAACTACTACTGAAAGTTTGGTAGAACCAGTAGTTCAAGAAGAACAGGACATTCCCGCACCCCTCCGCAGGAGTAGTAGGCCGTCTCATCCGCCTGAGAGATACTATGGTTTTCTCATAGATGGGTATAGAGAGGATTGCATCATTGATGATGATGAACCTACTAGCTTCCAGCAGGCCATCCAGAGCGGTGACTCGTTACGATGGCTAGATGCAATGCGGACCGAGATGGAGTCCATGTACACCAACAAAGTATGGACTTTGGACTTTGCTCCAGATGGGGTAAAACCCATAGGATGCAAATGGATCTTCAAGAAAAAGATTGGTGTAGATGGACAGGTAGAAACCTATAAGGCTAGACTTGTTGCAAAGGGTTTTCGTCAAAGACCTAGTTTGGACTATGACGAAACTTTTTCTCCGGTAGCTATGCTCAAATCCATTCGGGTCCTTCTTGCTATTGCCGCCTTCTATGATTATAAGATCTGGCAGATGGACGTAAAGATGGCTTTTCTAAATGGTAATTTAGAAGAGTGCGTCTATATGGATCAGCCAGAAGGCTTCAATCAGAGTGGGTGCAGCGGGAAAGTGTGCAAGTTTCTTAAGTCTATTTATGAACTAAAGCAGGCATCGCGGAGTTGGAACATCTGTTTTGATGAAACGGTCAAATAATATGACTTTATCAAAAATCCAGATGAACCATGTATATATAGTAAAATTGTAGCACGAACTGTCGTATTCCTCGTCTTGTACGTGGATGACATACTATTGATAGGAAATGACATTCCTATGCTACAATCTGTCAAAAGATTCTTGTCACACATGTTCTCCATGAAAGACCTGCGTGATGCCTCTTACATTCTGGGGATCCGGATCTATCGTTATAGATCCAAGAGGATGTTGGGACTTTCGCAGTCCAGGTATATCAACACTGTACTGAAATGATTCAGTATGGAAGATTCTAAGCGCGGTAGTTTACCGGCTTGTCATGGAATCACCCTCTCCAAAGAGATGTCTTCCAAGACTAATTTGGAAAGGGATCGCATGTCTATTATACTCTACGCTTCTGCGGTAGGCTCTATAATGTATGCGATGTTGTGCACCAGACCATATGTAGCTTACGCACTGAGCGTGGTAAGCAGGTATCAGTCAGACCCAGGGGAGAAGCACTGGGTAGAAGTAAAGAACATTCTCAAGTACCTGAGAAGAACTAAGGAGATGTTCTTAGTTTACGGCGAGATAGAGGCCTTTGCTGATTCCAGCTTCCAGAGTGATAAGGATGACTCCAAGTCCATGTCAGGTTATATCTTTACCCTCAATGGAGGGGCGGTGTGCTGGAAGAGTTCCAAGCAGGACACCGTTGCTGACTCGACGATGGAAGCGGAGTATATTGCTGCTTGCGATGCCGCAAAAGAAGCAGTCTGGATGAAGAAGTTCTTAACAGAACTTCAGGTGGTTCCTACCTTTGTTGATCCAATACCGCTGTATTGCGACAACAACGGAGCTATTGCTTTAGCGAATGAACCCAGGTCCCATCAGAAGTCCAGACACATCTTAAGGCGGTATCACCTGATCAGGGAGATCATAGATCGCCAGGAGATCGAGGTACGGAGAGTTGCTACAGAGGAGAACACTGCTGATCCATTCACAAAGGCCTTACCTCAGAGTCAGTTCGAGAGGCTACTCGAGATGATCGGTCTTCGATATGCCAGTACATGGCCCTAGTGCAAGTGGGAGATTGTTAATGTATATGCCCTAGGGGCCATTAATGTATCATACTGGCTTGTATATTACTTAATGGAAGCTTTGGATATTCACAGTTATATTAACAGTCTTGCTAAACATGGTAGTATGCTACTTGGTTTATATCTATCTTAATATGTGTGTACGTATTGATAGAGCCCTTAGGATCTTGCTTGACTACCAGCGTTGTGATGGCAGTCGCACTAGTGGGGCTGGGTAGTCTACAAGAACATCCTTTTTCAGGACCCTAGTCGTAGGATTATCGAGACAGGGCATCGATACTCCGGAGTAGACTAGTGTGTACGCTTCTCATCCCAGTTGGGGAGATGGTCTGTCACATAGCCATCAGTACGTCGTACTGGAGATAGTATACAGGTGCTCGTTGGGTTACGGGTACACCGGACAGGACCCGCAGGGAACTGTTGGTTGGTATTATACCCGTCGTTAGTTAACAGTTCCTAGGTGACATGAGTACAGCATAGTCCGCAGACTTGACACTGCTGCTTCGCCTCGAGTGTGTTCCTACTGTTCTTAGATTTCTACCCTAACAGGTAGCAGTTGGGTGCAGTCCCGAAGCACTTGGAGGCAGTGGCTGTTAGACGGGATTCGTCTCTCCCAGTATTGGGAGTTGATATCGCGCTGTGTCTGGAGAGCCATTACGCAAAGTCCCTGGCCAGGGCAAGCGAGATTTACTGGTGGGTTTTCCAGTAGTTTCTCAAGGTGTAATGGGCTTCGCTCTGACACGACTTATATCGCTTTTAGGTGACTGACGCTTGCCGCCCCCCTAGGCCCGATATGCGATAGTCCTAGATGAACAGACCGGACTGTACGGAAAATGTCACATCAGGCTCAGTAGGAGTTCGGATGGGTTTTCTCATCGGCCTTCTTATCGACATCTACATGGGGACCGTTACGTACAGCTAGTGCCGCTTGCGGTCTGTGGTTAAACCCACTGCTAGCGTAGTAGTCGAGTTTTTAGAGTCCCACACAGAAAATTCCCTGCTTCGGGGGAAACGATATAGAAGTCGTATGGTTTTACGACAGGGTTCGGACACGCACGTGCATTTATGCACTTACGATGTTCGGACAGTTTTTACTAGCGGGCTTTGGTTTAAGTCAGATTCTAGTATCGGATTATTGGATTTATACAGTCTAAAGTATTTCCGTGTTTTCACGGATATGAGGGGCGTTCTCGTAAATTGTCGAGAAGCTTCTAGAAGGTTGATGACTTGGAGGGCGTAGGTGGCATTTGCATTAATGGATTAGTGACTCATTAGATGAATCATTCAAGTGAGTTAATGAAGCATTTATTGCTTAATGACTCACTTGATGATTCATTCCATATATTAAATGAAGCATGGTTGTTAATATCATTTAATTGATTTATTTGATATTCTTTATGCTTCATCATATATTGGAAATGAGAAATAATTCATATGATTCTCACTCTCACCTTCTCTTTCCTCAAGCTCTTTCTTTTCAAACCCTAACCCTAACCTCTCATGTGTTGAGATCAAGGGTTAGCAAGACTTATTGATCCATAATCCCACTCTATATTCCCTAGGTTTCTTTGATTAGCACTTTGAGTAACCAGTTACCTCAAGTTAGAGGTCAAGCTTAGAGTAGTAGCTCTCGGGTGGATCTTCTATTACAAAGAGAAGGCCGACGAGGAGGTGGTCATCGAGAAGAAGAAGGACTTGGTTCATTAGGTATAATCTTCTTTCATAGTAGCAAATCCCTCCTATAATGTTGTTAGTTAAGGTTTGGCAAAGATCCGTAAGTTAGTCGATGTTTGTTTTAAACAAAATGATTGTTTTACCTATTCCGCCTCCCCGCCACTCGTGGGGTGTCTAACGTCGACTTACAGTACTTATGATATGTTGACTATAATTAAGGTCATGAGTGATATGGGTAAAAACCATATCGGAAGTTTCAAGAGTTGAAATTTTCAATGAGATTGCATACTTTCTATATGATAGTAGGATCCCGATCCCACCATAAGCAAAGTTGCTCCCGGGAGAGTTTTGCACTTTACAATCTGCTAACCCATTAGGTGTCTTGAAAGGTGCAACGGGGCTACGCCTCTGGGAAAATGAGGTTTATTTTAATTAGGTCTGTGCGAAAGCACGGGGAACCTCCCTCAGAAGTACCGGCACTGGCCTGGCTGAACGGTTAGCGAAGTAGTAGAATGTAATTAATCCTTGCTAAATTTTCTTTTTAAGGTTTGAAGGAAAATTTGATAATAGCAGTGGGAGACATCGATTAGATAAGATAATAACCAATCTGATCTTTGCAAGAGCTTTCGCTGAGTGTATTCTTTTCTCTCTCCTAATGGCAGATAACCATGACTGGACTTAAGCTACTGTTAGAGAAAAATATGCTAAATGGGCCGAACTATAAAGATTGGCTGAGGAATATTAACATTGCTCTCATATATGATAAAGTATCATATGTCCTCGCTCGCTCAGCCTTGCCCAGCCCAGGCCCTGAATCTTCTATTGCGGATAAAGAGATCCGCAAAACGTGGGATATTGACTGTGCGACTGTCAAATGCCTCGCGCTTGCATCGATGGACAATACACATCAAAAGCAGCACGAGCAGATGGATGTTCAATCCATCTTACTCCATACAAAAGAGTTGTATGGGGAGCAATCTCGTATCCTACGATGCGGAGCGTTTCGAAAGCTGTTTCAAATGCGGATGGCTCTTGGTACACCAGTAGGTGACCATGTTTTGAAGATGATAACTCTTATTGAAGAGCTTGAGGGCCTCGGATGGACAATGGACAACGAGCAATATACTGATATTGTTTTATAGTCTCTTCCCTCTGCCTTTGCTCCATTCATAGTGAACTTCAACATGCATAACATGGGGAAGTCACTACCCGAACTTTTCAATATGTTGAGAAATGCGGAGAGCACGCTTAAAGCGAAGTCTCTCTCTCTGATTGTTGGACAATCTTCTTCTTCCGTCCTAAAAGCTAAGGCCAAGGGAAAGAATAAGAAGAAATCCACCAAACCGAGAGGTGGAATCAAGAAGGCACAAGGAAGAGACAAACCCAAGGTTGACAAGTCGGGAAAAAGAGAATGTTTCTATTTCAAGAAGACGGGGCATTGGAAGCGGAATCGTGTCGCGTATATTGCTGATCTCAACAAAAAGAAGCATGATGATGCTTCTGCTTCAGGTGTGTTTGTGACTGAAAACTGTTTTTCAATAAACTCTGCTTCCTGGGTATTAGATACCGGTTCGGGTTCTCACATCTGCAATTCTGTGCAGAGCTTGAGAAATAGCAGAGTTTTGAAGACCGGTGATCACACTCTCCGAGTTGGAAATGGTTCCAATGTACATGCAGTTTCAGTGGGAGAGTATCACCTAGGGTTGCCGTCGGGTTGTATATTGGTTTTGAACCCATGTTATTTTGTACCTAGCATGCTTTGGAATATAGTATCCATTTCTTTGTTAGACAATTAAGGATATCATTTTGTATTGCAGCATAATGTTATGAACATTAAACTAAATCAAGAGTTGATTGGTTCTGGTATACTTAATAAGGGGATATACGTCCTAAATAAACACACAATTTTCAACATACAACACACAATAAATGAAAATTTTCAAATATAAATGAAGCTTTTCTTTGGCATTGTAGACTTGGTCATATTAATGAAATAAGACTAAACAAGCTTCATAAAGATTGATATTTAAATCCTTTTGAGTATAAATCTTACGCGACTTGTCAGTCTTGTATCAAAGGGAAAATGACCAAAACTCCGTTTACTGGACACGGAGAAAGAGCTATAAAGCTCTTGGGCCTCATACATAGTGATGTATGTGGGCCAATGTCTACACATGCGAGAGGCGGTTTTTCTTACTTCATAACTTTTACTGATGATTTCTCGAGATTCGGTCATGTGTTTTTATTAAAGCATAAGTTTGAAGCTTTCGAGAAATTCAAGGAGTACAAACTTGAAGTAGAAAAACAAACTGGATTGAGCATCAAAATACTTCGATCAGATCGAGGTGGAGAGTATCTTAGTACAGAGTTTTTGAACTTCCTAAAAAAGAATGGGATTCTCTCTCAGCTCACTCCCCCTTACACACCACAGCACAACGGTGTGTCAGAGCAGCGGAATCTTACCCTATTAGATATGGCACGATCCATGATGAGTGATATTGAGTTGCCTCTCTCCTTTTTGGGGCATGCATTGGAGACTGCAGCTTTTCTGTTGAAAAAAGTTCCAACCAAGACCGTGTCTACCACTCTATATGAGATATGGTATGGGAAGAGACCATCTCTTAAACGAGTTAATATTTGGGGTTGTTCGGCTTTTGTTAAAAAGCAGAATCCAGACAAACTCGAGACACGATCGGTCAAGTCTATATTTGTGGTGTAGGGTTACTAGGCACTCTAATAAGGTTCTACAAGGCATCAACCATGCCCGATTTAAATTTTAGTCGTGCCGAACAACCCTAACCGAGATATTTAAACTAGAGATTAGGCGAAACAAAGCATGTTAAACACTTTAACATCTAAGAGTTTGGCATTACAACCTTTGTAGTCCGGTCCTTCACTTCTAAAGCTCCGTTTTGAGGTCCCTTCGCTGCGATCATCATGTTCCCGGACTCTAGAGAGGCTCCACGAAGAGAAAGATGCAAGCTTTCTTCCGATCTTCGATAACTAAGATGATCTACCTTGAAGTTTCTTTAACACAAGCTCTCACTCACTAAATGAAGTGAACACCCTAATCTAAATGGCTAGGATAGATTAGGATGATGAAGTAGGATTTTATCTCTCATTTGTTTTCTTAATCTCACTCATTTTCATCACAACATAAAAAGCTAGAAAGCTTTTTCATGAAAGAAGAAGAAGGAAGAAGAAGATCTAATCCTTTTGTGATGAATAATGAAAGTCAAGTATAAGGTTAGAAATGCAACCATGGTATATGTAACCCTTGTAGAGATTTAACTAAGGTTAAAGGGTTGGGTTGGGTTAAACAAATATCTTGCAAAATATCAAAACAAATATCTTTGCACAAAACAAAACAAAACCTTCTAGAAGGTTCTAGAAAAGATTAACCCAAATCAAACCCTAACCATATTTAATCTCCACTAAACATGTTGCATTAATAACCTTAACATGTTACAATATTATATATCACATATACAATATTTATTGTAACAAAAAAAAAATTTAACATATATCGCATATATATCAATGTATTACCCGAGTGAGAAAAAGAATCTTTTAGTGAGCTTATATTAGTTAATGTAATTTAATATATCAAATATATAATTATAAATTAAATTGTCGAATGAACACTTGATCCGATAATCCGGCTATTTCACAAATAACCGACTAATATAATCTGTATCAGTTCATCGAATCAACACTTGATCCGATGACCCGGCTATATCACATATACCCGGCCGATATCTCATATCGCGAGAATCTAATACGGTATCACATATTCGTATTGTTCTCGGTCCCGCACATATCACATATGTGCCCCTACTCCGTTTTTCCTGAGTCAAGAAACCTTTGTGTAGTACTCTAAAGAATCGTCAATACGCCGGCAGTAGGTGATGATCATATCAAACACCCACAAGCTGCAAGCGGTCAGCTAAACGTAACAGCCACCCATGTATTGAGCGATCAGAAGATCAACAAGCAAGCCAGGGATTTCTAGTTATAGCCAATAGAACACAGCGCAACATTAACTCCCTATACTGGGAAAGACGAATCCCCTCCTATCGCTCATTGCCTCCATGTGATTCGGGACTGTACCCAAAAGCCACCTTTTTGCACGCCCACTTGGACGTGGTATGATGGAAATCAAAGCACAGTGGGAATCATACAAGACTCTATGACGATCTCGGTTCTACAGACTAACCTGTACCAGTGTCACCAGAGAACTGCCATCTGACGTGAGGTATAATACCATTTGGGAGTTCTCGGCGAGTCCGTCTAGTGTACCCAGTCTCCACTGAGCACCCGTATACCTTCTCTGATGTCAAACACCAATGGATATGAGATCATCCATCACCCATCATAAGGGTCAAGAAGCGGATACGCCAGTCTACTCTGGAGTATCGATGCCCTGTTTCGGTACTCCCACGACTAGGAACATTTGAAGGATGTGCTTGGCGACTACACTGTCCTCACTAGTATGATCCGCATCATAGTCCTGGTAGTCAAGTACTCATCCTAAGGGCTTTATCAACATGTAACATAGAGACAATCATAGTACATGTTAAGATAAAGAGCAACCAGATAGCGTACTATCATGTCGAGCAAGAAAGTCCTCCCTATATATGTCCAAGCATCCACTACAATATACATCGTATGTACAGTAATGGCCTCTAGGGCATACATATAACTAACAATCTCCCACTTGCACTAGGGCCATCTGTTGTGGTATCGCATACCCAACAATCAGTTGTGGTTGAAGTATCTCATACTCAACCTTCCCATAAAAGTCTCTACTGGGAAAAAGGCCTTTGTGACTGGATCCGCGCTGTTGTCCTCTGTGTATACTCTCCTAACCTCGATCTCCCTGGAGATCAACCATCTCCATGATCAGGTGATACTACCTAAGAATTATATCTGGATTTCTGATGGGACGGGGGTTCCTGGGCATAAGCCACAACTCCATTGTCACACAATAGTAGGAATGAAGTTCAACTCATGAACTTATATATATCAAGACTGCCTCTTTGGTAGCATCCTTGGTAACGATGTATCTTGCCTTTAATCGTCTAGTAAGTCACGGTATCTAGCTTGGAACTCTTCCAACATACCGTCCCTCCACTGAGGGTAAAGACAATTCCTGCGACTGACATTCAGTCGTCCTTATCACCCTGGAACCTTTCCAGTGATTCTCCCTAGGATCGATTGATACCATCTCACTACAACTAGTGAGAATCCTAACATCCAATTAGATCTATCTCATACATCCATAACCCAGGATTTAGGACGTATCACCTTTATCCTATATGGAGAATCTTTGTGAAAATTGGAGATTGACCGAGCGTAGCATTGGAAACTCCTTCTCTATCAAGAGTATGTCATCCACGTACTCTATGAGGATCACCACCATACTACCTACTACCTTTTTGTATATGCAAGGTTCATCTACCATTTTGATGAAGTCAAACTCTTTGACTACCACATCAAAACAGATGTTCCAACTCCGTGATGCCTGATTTATCAAATAAATCATCTTGCACACGTTTCCGCTGCTCCCACTGTCTACGAAGCCCTCTGGCTGTGTACTTATAGACGCTCTCTTCTAAAACATCATTTAGAAAAGCAGTCATGACACCCAACCACCAGATATCATAGTCATGGTATGTAGCCGTGGCAAGTAGGATCTGGATGGACTTAAGCATAGCTTTGAAAGTCTCAACTTTTCCATGTAGACCAAGTAATCTTCTCAAGATATACTTGCTCCTGATGGGGATTTAACCCTTCAGATAAAGCAACCAAAGTCCATACTTTGTTGGAGTATAAGGATTCCATCTCAGATCGCTAAGCATCCAGCCATTCTTATAGAGTCCCACTCCTGATGGCCAGCTCGAAACTAGTTGGGTCATCATCTCATGACGCAATCCTCGCTCCCACTGTCATAGAGAAAACCGAAGTATCTCTCAGGTGGGTGAGGAACCCTACTAGATCGGCGGAGAGGCTGAGGTTCGTTGGAAACTATTGAATCCTTTGGTTCTACCAAATCATCAGCCGCAATTTGTATAGATGGAACTCCTTCCAGTTCTACCTCATGACCAATAATTTCTTCAAAAGAAATTCCCTTTCACAAAGGTTGCATGCTGAGAAACAAAACATCTTTTGTTCCTCGGTTAGGTAGAAGATATTCCCTTGCGAATGCTTGAGATATCCAACAAACTACTACAAAACTGACCTTGCCTCGAGCTTGTCCGGATTTTGCTTTTAGACATAGGCCGGACAACCCCAAATCTTAACTTACTTAAGATATGGGTGTTAGTTATATGTATGCCCTAGAGGCCATTACTGTACATTAGATGTAAATTGTAGTGGATGCTGGGACATATATAGGGAGGACTTTCTTGCTCGACATGATAGTATGCTATCTGGTTGATCTTTACCTTAACGTGTATACTGATTGTCTCTCTGTTACATGTTGGTAAAGCCCTTAGGATGTGTACTTGACTACCTGGACTATGATGCGGATCATACTAGTGGGGGCATGGTAGTCCATAAGTACATCCTTCAAAGTACCTAGTCGTGGGTGTATCGAGACGGGGCATCGATATACCAGAGTAGACTAGCGTATACCTTCTTGACCCATATAGATGGGCGATGGATGGTCCCATATCCATTGGTGTTTGACATCAGAGATGATGTATGGGTGCTCAGTAGAGACTGGGTACACTGGACGGACTCGCCGAAAACTCCCAGATGGTATTATACCTTACGTCGGATGGCAGTTCTCTGGTGACACTGGTACAGAGTAGTCTGTTGACCCGAGATCGTCATAGAGTCTTGTGTGGTTCCCACTGTGCTTTGATTTCCACCTTACCACGTCCAAGAGAGCGTGCAAAACGGTGGTTTTTGGGTACAGTCCCGAGTCACATGGAGGCAATGAGCGATAGGAGGGGATTCGTCTCTCCCGGTATAGGGAGTTGATGTTGCGCTGTGTTCGATTAGCTATAACCGGAAATCCCTGGCCAGGGTTGCTGAGATTTACTGGTAAGTGTTACCAGTAGTTTCTCCAATTGTTATAGACCTCATATCGACACGACTTATCGAGCTATTGGGGTCTGACGTTTACCACCCCTAGGCAAGATATGCGACATATCAGACGACGAGACCGGACTGTACGGTAGTGTTACTGGTTGGATTCACCGGAGTGTGAGCGGGCTTGCTCGTCGATCTTCTGATCGCTCAATACCCGGGTGGCCGTTACGTTTAGCAGACCGCTTGCGGCTTGTGGGTGTTTGATATGATCATCACCTGCTGCCGGCGTATTGACGAGTCTTTAGAGTCCTACACAGAGGTTTCCTGGCTCAAGCAAAACGAAATAGGAGCACATATGAGATATGTGCGGGACCGAGAATGATACCAGCATGTGATACTGTATTCGTTTCTCGCGATTTGTGACATTGATCGGTTATATGCGATATAGCCGGGTTATCGGATCAAGTGTTGATTCGATAAGTTGTTACTGTTGATATTAGTCGGTTATATGCGATATGACCAGATCATTAAATCAAGTGTTGATTTAATGATTTAATGCATAATTATATATTTGATAAATTACTTTGCATTAACTAGTATCGGTTCATTTAAGATGGATTTTCTCACTCGCATGTGCACATCGTATATGTGATATATTTTTGTGCACTTGATTGTATCATGTTTGATGATACATGATAGCTAGGGTTTGTGTAAAGACTTATACCATTGTTATGTTAATGGTTAGGGTATTGGTTTTATTCATTTATTTATTTATCTATTCATTTTTGAGAAATAGATAAAAGCAAAACAAAAATGGTTTCTTTCTTTCTTACATGAAGCTTGTTGAAGCTTCATGAAGCTTTGACCAAAGCAACCATTCTTGTCTTCTTCTCTAACCCTAACCATTCAACCTAACTCAAGTTAACTCTCTACACATAACCATGGTTAATATTATGATAAGTATTCTTTTTTTCTTTTGTTTTTATTTAACTTATCATATTATTATCTTCTTCTTCTTCTTCTTCAAGATGAAGAACCTTGCATCCATCAATGGTGATTGAAGAAAAAGAGTGAGAAATCCAAATCTAAAGTGAACCCACCTCCTATTTCTTCATCCTCTACTTCTTGCCAAGTAGTATAGGGTGTTTTCTTCACAAGTTTCATGACTTGGTGAAGTGGGAGCTTGATCTAGTGATGCCTCGACGTAGATCATCTTCGGCATCGACGTCGACGACCTAGCCCGCCCATTTCTCCGATGAAGCCGACGCTAGAGCCCGGGATTCCGTTTGGACAGCGAGGAGACTTCATTGCGGAGCTATGGAGGTGGAGGACCGGATCTACAAAGGTTGTATTTCCGTCCTTTTAGTAAAGTAGTTTACTAGTTGCATTTTATTTCCTAAACTTCTAGCCAACGATCCGTATTAGGGTTTCTCGGCACCATATTTTTGAAATTGGCATGGTTGATGCCTTGTGAGACCTCATTAGCGTGCCTAGGAACCCTACAGTGGTATCAGAGCTACTAGGCATTGGATGTCGACCTATGGGGGGTTCTCACTGTGTGACAGTGTGGCGAAGCATAGGCTCTTACCCCCAGGGTGTCCCGAGACCGGAAGGTGTTCCGGCGGGTTGTAGTCCTCGCGAGGGGGCATGCGTACGAAGTAGCGGCTGAGGGACCCGTTGGTGCCACGGCGACCCCATTGGATGGGGTGGCTGCCTGACCTACAGTGGTATCAGAGCCTAGCTAGAGCCTTAGGCGAAGTCTAGACGGAGTTTGAAGTCCGATCGACCCGAAACCCCAACTCAAAACGGCTCTCTGGACTTTTTCTGAATTTGTGGATTTTTGAGTATTAAAAATATGCAGAAAACTAAGAAGGATATTCTAAGAATTGTTGTACAAAACGGGACTCATGATTCCTCCAAAGCGCGGCGGAACCGCGGCATAAGCATGGCTTATGCGGCGGTTCCGCGGTCAACAAGTCTCATCAGTCAACGATTTTGGCACAGTAACTTATTTATTTTAATGCTGAGTTTTCTGGGAATTTTTAATATTTATTCAAGAGTTGGATTTTCTGGGGTTGTTTTGGGGATTCGGTGTTTCGATCGGAGTATCAGATTTTGTCTATGTGGCTTTCCGGATAAATTTTAGAATATGTTAAAAAGTTCGACCGGATATAAATGTTGGAGATAGTGCCCTCAGAGTCAATTATTGGATCACAGGCACGTGATTGCAATGATTGAGGGAGGACCTATCCCGGTAGGACAGTCTTACTCGAGATGATAGTATGCTATCTGGTTTACCTTTATCATCGTGTACTGCTTTAGGTGACATGACAGATCACTATTGCACGTTGATAGAGCCCTAGGATTCATGCTTGACTGCCAGCAGTATGAGGGCGATCATATAAGTGAGAGCTGGAGTCTACAAGCACATCCTTAATAGGTCCCTAGTCGTGGGAGTTTCGAGACAGGGCATCGATTCTCCAGAGTAGACTAGTGTATACAGTCGAGACCCCGACGAGGGGCGGTGGCCGGTCTCACAAGCCACTGGTGTCAGTTGGATCACCTAAGATGTATACAGGTGCTCATTGGGTTATGAGTACACCGGACAGGACTCGCCGGGAACCTGCTAGTTGGGATTATACTTGACGTCAGATAGCAGTTCCCAGGTGACATGTGTACAGGTTAGTTCATCGACCTGGGGATCGTCATTTGTCTCGTGTGAGTTCCCACTGTACTTTGATTACTACCCTACCACGGCTCAAAGGAGTCGTGCAAACAGGTTTTAGTTGGGTACAGTCCCGAGCCACATGGAGGCAGTGAGCGGATCTTCGGGGGTTTTGTCTCTCCCGGTATTGGGGGTGAGGTCGCGCTGTGTCTAGGAGAGCCATTACACAAAGACCTTGGCCAAGGCAGGAGATTTACTGGTAGGTATTCCAGTAGTATCTCAGGGTGTTCTGGGCTACACTCCGACACGACTTGTACCGCTTTTGGGGGTCTGACTTTTACCAACCCCCTAGGCCCGCCATGCGATGCTCATAGACGAACGGACCGGACTGTACGGATATTGTCACTGACAGGCTCAGTTGGGTGTCGGGGTGAGCTTCCTCATCGACGTCCCTTTTAGTCAATAGCTGGTGGCCCGTCACGTATTGGCTTATACCTCTGACGTGCTAGTGGTTAAATCCACAGCCATAGTATTGACGAGTCTTTAGAGTCCACCACACTTTCAGTTACTCAAGCTTTCGGGCGAAACGCTGTAGAGGCCGTATGGAGATATGGCAGGGTCCGATCAGATACGTGCGGTATTGCACGGATCAGGATCGGACAGTTTGTACTAGTAGCCGTATAGGTATATGGCAGGGTTCGATCTGACACGTGCGGTATTGCACGGATCAGGATCGGACGGATTTTACTAGCCGGCTTTGGCTTAAGCCGGTCCTAGTTTAGTACAGTGTAGATTTTGTCTCATTGCATTTGTATCCGGTCAGGAATACAGATGCGGGTGTGTATGCACAGTGTCGGGGTTTTCCTGTAATTTATTACGGGACCAGTTTTCTGGAGTTGCCAGTTTGCATTCCGTTCCGGCCGGTTTTCCTTTGTTCTTTCCCGGCCGGACTTTTCCGATAGAGGGGGTTATTTGCAATTGTGCAAATAACTTTAGTGGAGGGGTTTTATTGCATAAAGATTGATTATGATAGCTTTCATTATCTTTTGCACCATTCTTGCATTAAATTGTGATTTATGAGAGGGTATGGGTTTGATGTGAGTGGAGTATGGTTGATGTTGTGGTCACCTCTTCTTGTTTCCTACAATAACCTCCCTCTTGCATTTTTTGTTCTCATTCCCTCCACCATTCAAAAGAGATGGCCGGCCAAATTTTTGAGAGAGATAGAGTGGTTCATTTTGTGAGGAGATATATTTTGTTCATATCATTTTGCATGCAAAATTGATAGCTTCATTTTTCCCTCCAAAGCTTATTCTTCCTTCACCTCCATCAAAGGCAACATACCCCAATGAGACTTAGACTCTACACATCCTACAGCAAACCTTGGGCATGTCGAGTTGCCGGCTTCATGCCCGAGTTGCCTCGGTATTGAGGTGGGAGCCCGTAAAAGCTACAGGCGATGTGGTGCCCTTTCCGACGAGGAGGAGACGGACAGCTTTTCCCGTGAGGAGATCGGAGTGGAGATGAAGACCGGAGGACTCGGATCTGTCGGTACATCTCTTCCCTTTCTTGTTAGTAGCTTAGACTTGTTAATGGTTACGATCCGGAGTTTAGTGCGCGGTGGTGCCGGTTTGCTAAGTCCGCAAAATTAAAGTTTACCACCGTTTCCGCGTTTGGCCGTCGGGTTGACGGCCGGGGCGCCGCCGTGCACTTACAGTGGTATCAGAGCCTCGCCATTAACATAGTCTAGCTTGGTGTAATGTGTTTGCATTTCCGATCGATCAAAAGTTCCAAAAACCATATTTGTTCACATCAGTTTCTGTTGAAAATTTTTGGTCTCAGAAAATTTTTCAGGTTGTATAAAATTGTTGTACTCAAAATTCTAAGACATCTGAGAAAATTCGACAACTTCAGTCGACTACCTGAGCGCGGAAGCGCGGCCAAACCCCCCCTTGGGCCGCGCTTCCGCCGCACTCTGGAGTCTTCACAGTGTCAAATTTTTTCAGTGGGCTTGTGGGCTTATTTCAGGGGTTTTGGAATATTAAAATTGGGCCCAGGATTTCTGTGAGTGCTACAGTTTTGATTGAGGGCCCACTTGTTATTTTTTTGATCGATCGGATATTTTAAACACATTTTTCACAGTATTTACATTATATCTGCGACCGTGAATGTCACTCGATCGGTAAATCCGGTCTAACTGCTATAGCCCGGTTAGACGGATTTGCGAACGTGATTTTCACGTTGATGTTCTATGTTTATGCTGTGATGTTGCGGATCGGTCGTGGGGGATAGCCTGGATGCAATGCTAGTACAGTGTTGGTGTATTATGTACATTTGATATTGCGGGGCGAGCGTCCGACATGTGGACTGCCGTCACTGCCTGATTGTATTATTATTTTGGGGCACGACCTGGTTGCGGTCGATGTACCCGGTGTATGTATATTTTACATTATGTACTAGGATTACCCCACGGTGGGGTGCACGGATAGCCGGGTTCTGGAGGGCAACAAGCCCGCATCTCATGGCATTGGGACGGAGGGGGCTTCACTCTGGGATTGGCGGGCTATTCGCCGCACTCGTAGGGGGTACAGGTTGACCCAGGAGGGGTGCCCAAGTTGCCGGATTCCGTGGAGTGCTGGGTGGTCCATTCACGGAGCTGAAGGGGGCTGCCTCGCTTCAGGTTTTGGCGGGTGACTTGCCGCGCCCGTAGGGGTCTAGGATTTCATTGCACAGGCTATCCACACGACCAGGGGAACGTCGGGTTTCAGTAGTGGCTCTGTGAAACCCGGGGATCCCAGATATCTGTATTGTTCTGTGATGTTGCATTTCTTTTCACGCCTTGAGCGAAATACTATATATTGGTATATATATTAGTAGATGTTGTATATGTTTTTCATCCGCGCTAGTCCAGTCCCCGCTCTGCCGTTAGTTAGCTAACCTAACGGGTGATGACGGGACCCAGTGGCGAATGCGGATGGCATATACGTACGTCAGTATATTTTCGTTCTTTATTGGTGTGATCAATTGATGGGACTGCGTTGATTCGGATCAATGCAAGTTAAACAAACCTATTCTGATGTTGTTGGAACACTTTTCTAAAAGCTGTTATTGCAAGGACGTTCTCTTTTGTTTTGCATCGTGGTATTCATTTGGAATATCCTGCTCCTCAGTCGACGAGGCAAGGGCCGAGATCCCCTCACCGGGAGTGACCCCTTGGACAGAAGTTTGCGTCAGGGCATTAACTTCACTATAGCCGATTACTTTTGCTTTGCATCGCGGTATTCATTTGGAATATCCTGCACCCCATTCTACGGGGAAAGAGCCGAGATCCCTTCACCGGGAGTGACCTCTTTAGCAACGGTTTTCGTCACTATATTTTTAAAAGCTATCCGTTCCTTCGACGATATCAAGTTCTTTACGTTAAAGGTTTTCGCCAGAAACCATTCGTAGCCCTCCATCATTTCAGTTAAATATTCGGTAGTATTCAAGCTATGTATTTTGACCTCACGCCAAGGCATAGTGATTGGTAGCTGCCGGGTATTTATCTGTTGCATAGATAGATGCGTTGGTTTGGGACAGTCGTACTACTATTTTGGCCTACGTCAAGGGTATGTACGGGTGGATTCAAATTAACCTGGATAATGATGGGCAGAACTTAACATGTGACTTATGATATTTTGACCTCACGCCAAGGTCATAAGAGCATGGGGCAGAAATCCACATCGGGAGTTTCAAAAGTACTGAAACTTGCCAGATATGCGCATACCATCTGGAGTATGACACCGTGAGCGGATTCCGTCACGTTATCATGCAATGATAGTTGGATCCCGATTCCCACTGATGAGTTGGTTTACTCCTCGGGTGACCCCGACTAATTCTTCTTTCAGGTTTGGAGGAGAATTTGAGGTACAGTGGGAGGTTTCCAGATTAGATAAATTGGTAACCATTCTGATCTAGGATAGAGTGCACGCTGAGTGTTTCTTTTCTCTCTCTCTTTGGCAGCGACCATTGACCCGACCCTAAGACTATGACTCAGTGACCAAGTTGACCGAACCTACTTAACACTGGCTTTTGGATTGTCAGAGTTGCGAACCTCATTGCCACTCCTACTTTTACCCTTTTCTCCAGGACACCCCGTATTACTACGAACGTCCACTTCCATTGGACAAAACCATCGTATGGTTAGATACGAACTCGAAGGAATTCGAGGATGGTTTCCGGTTCTGGAGAAAACGGATAGGATTATTCAGTTGTCTTTCCTTTTCACCCTCTCTCAGGTTGCGAGTACTCCTTAGTTTAGGAGTAGTACACCTATTATGCAAATTGGATAGTCTTCTTCCAAACCATAGGCTGGTGCCGACCGGTAGGGAATGAAGAAAACCAGTTAGCCTAAGCGGTGTACAGAAGGTATTAAGTTCAGACAAAGCAAGGGATTAGTAAGAGGGCAAAGTAAATTGCGACTGCTATTCACGACCAAACCAAGTATTTCTTCGCCAATCCTAAATCACCTTTGTATTTCTCCAGGACACTCCGTATCACTACGAAGATCCCATTTTATTGGATAATCCATCGTATGGTTATATACGAACTCGAAAGGAACTTGTTCCAGTTCGGGGATGGATCCTGGTTCAGGAGAAATAGGAATAAAGTACATTCAGGTGTCTTTTATCTTCACCTTCTCTCGCGTTGCGAGTGCTCCTAGGATTAGGACAGTACACCCTTTATGCTTTTTGGATAGTCTTCTTCCAAACCATAGGCTGGTGCCGAACGGTAGGGAAGGAAGAAAACCATTTGGCCTAAAGGGGTGTACAGAAGGTAATGACTAAAGACATATGAAGGGATTTGGAGAGGTGGCAAAGAATTATACGGTTATAGTTGTGATTCTGGATAATGGATGAGGCATTACTAGGAATACCAGAGTACCCCAACGAAACATTTCAATGTTTCAGTTTCACTGTGTACTGTTAATGGAAAACTGATTTCCCGATTAGACACTTACTCCAGGGTATGTATTTACCAGGTATGATTCTCACATCTGTATGGTTTTACAGATGATGAGTGGGAGTGAGTTATTGGGAATTGGGTGATCATCCTCATTTTTGAGGAAGTCACCTGGGTTGTTTGCAAGTTAGCAATTATTTGGTTTTGAATATCCGCGGTTATGCACCAATTTCAAATTGATATATCTGTACGTCTATTTTCATAGAGTGAGATATACCTTTTGATATTATGTCGATGACATTTACCTATATCAGTGGATGGTTAGGTAAGGAGCATTAAACAGCGGTGTAATTCTTCTTAACCAAAAGTACAGTTTTCAACCTACGACACACAGTGATTGAGTCACTAGACTCAAGGGACTTATACAGAGTATTGTATGTTGTCCAGTGTCCATCAGGACAGAGGGGTTGGTCCTCGTACTGTATTCTGTTTACTTTTGACTTCTCTAGTTCTTAGACATGTGTTTCGTAGAAACACAGGGTCTAAGTTTTGAGGAGTTATAGGTATTTGAATAGAGTAGAGAACCAGGTATAGCAAGTATCGGGATTCTTCAAAGTGATCGAAGATGTAGATACTTGTGTATGGTATTCAGTTAATAGTAATGATAAAGAGAAATTACTTCTCTTTCAGGTTACTCATAATTGGAAGTATTCCTAAGTTGAGTAACGCTGATCGACCTCCTTCCATTTAGTTGACATGCACTGGAGAAAGCTGCATGATTTGAATCTGGTTCTATAATGGATGTAGAACAGTTCATATCTTAACGTTGTTAAGGTACGGGGAGTTGTCCGGCTTATGCTTAAAACCAGACACTGGACAACTCAAGGCACGTTTCTGTAATGGCTGTTTGTGGGTTGACCCAGGCTATGACGCGGGTTGATTTTCTACCATCTGGATGAACAATAGCAATATTGTTCTAGACTCGCCACAGTTTTATTAAAAATGGATTTTTTCAAAAACAGCAGTGGGAGTATGGTAGAACTGGAAGTGATTCCAGAACCGCAAACGATTACTGAAGATTTGATAAGGAACCTGAAGATTCAATCTGATTTGACATTCCATTGGCCACTCCGCAGATAAGGTGGGTAACTTCAGGCACCCGAGAGGTACTTCGGTAGCCTCAAGGACGGTGACAGGGAAGTTCTTGTTTACCCACACTTACCATTGTTGTTGTTCCAGGCTGCGAGACCCGGCAGGAGGATGAGTATAGCGTCGTTCTGAACTAGCTTCAGAAGTGTACGTGTATATGACTCTGCCAGAGGGTTGTCGTAGTCAGTGGGAGCAGCGGAAGCATTGGTGGACATCAGGCTTATGTCTATTTATAGACTAAAGCAGATGTAGCGGAGATAGATCATCTGTTTCTGATGTGACAGTCATAGGTTTGATGTCATCAGAATAGGGGATGGATCTGTTGAGAAGGTAGTAGGAAGTGATATTCCTATACTACGATCGGTTAGACTTTGGTCGTCACACAGTGGTTTCTCCACACAGGACTTGGATTTATATCAGACATTCTGGTTACTAGATCTATGGTTTCAGATCTAGATTTGGGTGGTTTCCCAATCAGGGTACCTTGACAGCATTCTAAGAGTATTTAGAATGGACGACTCCTGGCACGGTAGTGTACCTGCAGGTGATGGAGTCACCCTCTCTAAAGGTGTCTTACAGACTAAAGGGGAGAGGGATGTGCAAGATTGGCAGATCACTTGCTCAGGCAATTGAGTTAATCATGAGATGTCAAGTACCACACCAGATGTTGTTCTTGCACTAGATGCAATAAGTTGACATTGATCCAATCCTGGAGAAACAGTCGGAAGCAGTTTTAGAACATAAGTGGCTGTTCTAGGGATATGATAACGAAAGCCCCATTCGGAAAACAGTT
Organism: Agapanthus africanus; assembly: GCA_030015575.1. Lineage (NCBI taxonomy): Eukaryota > Viridiplantae > Streptophyta > Magnoliopsida > Asparagales > Amaryllidaceae > Agapanthus > Agapanthus africanus. Next base: position 184,836,949 of record JASDDO010000016.1, on the reverse strand, counting down.
ATCATTCCAGGCTTCCAAGGTGACCTGGACGACAAGGAGGTTGTCAGAGTTATAGTTTTTCCTTCTGACGAGGGGCAGTATTTTGGACAGGTGATCCAAGGCAATACTGAGGGTGGCATGGCGCAGGATACTGATTAAGTTCAGTTGAAGATACAGTCTAAGAAGTTTGGATTTGGAGTTCATTTATGAGCTACGTCCCATCAGACATCCAGACATTCTAAGGCAGGTATTGCTCATTTCGGGAGATGGCTTTCTCCGCGAACTTGAGATATAGAGAGACATAGAAAGAAACATCAAGGCGGATCCACTCACTGAGGCTATTCCTCGACCGCAATAGTTTCACAAACGGGATTTGTGAGACTGACTAGTAGAGGAGTTGGGTGTTCGGTATCACATGGGCTGTGAGTATGCGACATCGCAATAATTAGCCTTGAGTGCAAGTGGGAGATTGTTGGAGATAGTGCCCTCAGAGTCAATTATTGGATCACAGGCACGTGATTGCAATGATTGAGGGAGGACCTATCCCGGTAGGACAGTCTTACTCGAGATGATAGTATGCTATCTGGTTTACCTTTATCATCGTGTACTGCTTTAGGTGACATGACAGATCACTATTGCACGTTGATAGAGCCCTAGGATTCATGCTTGACTGCCAGCAGTATGAGGGCGATCATATAAGTGAGAGCTGGAGTCTACAAGCACATCCTTAATAGGTCCCTAGTCGTGGGAGTTTCGAGACAGGGCATCGATTCTCCAGAGTAGACTAGTGTATACAGTCGAGACCCCGACGAGGGGCGGTGGCCGGTCTCACAAGCCACTGGTGTCAGTTGGATCACCTAAGATGTATACAGGTGCTCATTGGGTTATGAGTACACCGGACAGGACTCGCCGGGAACCTGCTAGTTGGGATTATACTTGACGTCAGATAGCAGTTCCCAGGTGACATGTGTACAGGTTAGTTCATCGACCTGGGGATCGTCATTTGTCTCGTGTGAGTTCCCACTGTACTTTGATTACTACCCTACCACGGCTCAAAGGAGTCGTGCAAACAGGTTTTAGTTGGGTACAGTCCCGAGCCACATGGAGGCAGTGAGCGGATCTTCGGGGGTTTCGTCTCTCCCGGTATTGGGGGTGAGGTCGCGCTGTGTCTAGGAGAGCCATTACACAAAGACCTTGGCCAAGGCAGGAGATTTACTGGTAGGTATTCCAGTAGTATCTCAGGGTGTTCTGGGCTACACTCCGACACGACTTGTACCGCTTTTGGGGGTCTGACTTTTACCAACCCCCTAGGCCCGCCATGCGATGCTCATAGACGAACGGACCGGACTGTACGGATATTGTCACTGACAGGCTCAGTTGGGTGTCGGGGTGAGCTTCCTCATCGACGTCCCTTTTAGTCAATAGCTGGTGGCCCGTCACGTATTGGCTTATACCTCTGACGTGCTAGTGGTTAAATCCACAGCCATAGTATTGACGAGTCTTTAGAGTCCACCACACTTTCAGTTACTCAAGCTTTCGGGCGAAACGCTGTAGAGGCCGTATGGAGATATGGCAGGGTCCGATCAGATACGTGCGGTATTGCACGGATCAGGATCGGACAGTTTGTACTAGTAGCCGTATAGGTATATGGCAGGGTTCGATCTGACACGTGCGGTATTGCACGGATCAGGATCGGACGGATTTTACTAGCCGGCTTTGGCTTAAGCCGGTCCTAGTTTAGTACAGTGTAGATTTTGTCTCATTGCATTTGTATCCGGTCAGGAATACAGATGCGGGTGTGTATGCACAGTGTCGGGGTTTTCCTGTAATTTATTACGGGACCAGTTTTCTGGAGTTGCCAGTTTGCATTCCGTTCCGGCCGGTTTTCCTTTGTTCTTTCCCGGCCGGACTTTTCCGATAGAGGGGGTTATTTGCAATTGTGCAAATAACTTTAGTGGAGGGGTTTTATTGCATAAAGATTGATTATGATAGCTTTCATTATCTTTTGCACCATTCTTGCATTAAATTGTGATTTATGAGAGGGTATGGGTTTGATGTGAGTGGAGTATGGTTGATGTTGTGGTCACCTCTTCTTGTTTCCTACAATAACCTCCCTCTTGCATTTTTTGTTCTCATTCCCTCCACCATTCAATAGAGATGGCCGGCCAAATTTTTGAGAGAGATAGAGTGGTTCATTTTGTGAGGAGATATATTTTGTTCATATCATTTTGCATGCAAAATTGATAGCTTCATTTTTCCCTCCAAAGCTTATTCTTCCTTCACCTCCATCAAAGGCAACATACCCCAATGAGACTTAGACTCTACACATCCTACAGCAAACCTTGGGCATGTCGAGTTGCCGGCTTCATGCCCGAGTTGCCTCGGTATTGAGGTGGGAGCCCGTAAAAGCTACAGGCGATGTGGTGCCCTTTCCGACGAGGAGGAGACGGACAGCTTTTCCCGTGAGGAGATCGGAGTGGAGATGAAGACCGGAGGACTCGGATCTGTCGGTACATCTCTTCCCTTTCTTGTTAGTAGCTTAGACTTGTTAATGGTTACGATCCGGAGTTTAGTGCGCGGTGGTGCCGGTTTGCTAAGTCCGCAAAATTAAAGTTTACCACCGTTTCCGCGTTTGGCCGTCGGGTTGACGGCCGGGGCGCCGCCGTGCACTTACAGTGGTATCAGAGCCTCGCCATTAACATAGTCTAGCTTGGTGTAATGTGTTTGCATTTCCGATCGATCAAAAGTTCCAAAAACCATATTTGTTCACATCAGTTTCTGTTGAAAATTTTTGGTCTCAGAAAATTTTTCAGGTTGTATAAAATTGTTGTACTCAAAATTCTAAGACATCTGAGAAAATTCGACAACTTCAGTCGACTACCTGAGCGCGGAAGCGCGGCCAAACCCCCCCTTGGGCCGCGCTTCCGCCGCACTCTGGAGTCTTCACAGTGTCAAATTTTTTCAGTGGGCTTGTGGGCTTATTTCAGGGGTTTTGGAATATTAAAATTGGGCCCAGGATTTCTGTGAGTGCTACAGTTTTGATTGAGGGCCCACTTGTTATTTTTTTGATCGATCGGATATTTTAAACACATTTTTCACAGTATTTACATTATATCTGCGACCGTGAATGTCACTCGATCGGTAAATCCGGTCTAACTGCTATAGCCCGGTTAGACGGATTTGCGAACGTGATTTTCACGTTGATGTTCTATGTTTATGCTGTGATGTTGCGGATCGGTCGTGGGGGATAGCCTGGATGCAATGCTAGTACAGTGTTGGTGTATTATGTACATTTGATATTGCGGGGCGAGCGTCCGACATGTGGACTGCCGTCACTGCCTGATTGTATTATTATTTTGGGGCACGACCTGGTTGCGGTCGATGTACCCGGTGTATGTATATTTTACATTATGTACTAGGATTACCCCACGGTGGGGTGCACGGATAGCCGGGTTCTGGAGGGCAACAAGCCCGCATCTCATGGCATTGGGACGGAGGGGGCTTCACTCTGGGATTGGCGGGCTATTCGCCGCACTCGTAGGGGGTACAGGTTGACCCAGGAGGGGTGCCCAAGTTGCCGGATTCCGTGGAGTGCTGGGTGGTCCATTCACGGAGCTGAAGGGGGCTGCCTCGCTTCAGGTTTTGGCGGGTGACTTGCCGCGCCCGTAGGGGTCTAGGATTTCATTGCACAGGCTATCCACACGACCAGGGGAACGTCGGGTTTCAGTAGTGGCTCTGTGAAACCCGGGGATCCCAGATATCTGTATTGTTCTGTGATGTTGCATTTCTTTTCACGCCTTGAGCGAAATACTATATATTGGTATATATATTAGTAGATGTTGTATATGTTTTTCATCCGCGCTAGTCCAGTCCCCGCTCTGCCGTTAGTTAGCTAACCTAACGGGTGATGACGGGACCCAGTGGCGAATGCGGATGGCATATACGTACGTCAGTATATTTTCGTTCTTTATTGGTGTGATCAATTGATGGGACTGCGTTGATTCGGATCAATGCAAGTTAAACAAACCTATTCTGATGTTGTTGGAACACTTTTCTAAAAGCTGTTATTGCAAGGACGTTCTCTTTTGTTTTGCATCGTGGTATTCATTTGGAATATCCTGCTCCTCAGTCGACGAGGCAAGGGCCGAGATCCCCTCACCGGGAGTGACCCCTTGGACAGAAGTTTGCGTCACGGCATTAACTTCACTATAGCCGATTACTTTTGCTTTGCATCGCGGTATTCATTTGGAATATCCTGCACCCCATTCTACGGGGAAAGAGCCGAGATCCCTTCACCGGGAGTGACCTCTTTAGCAACGGTTTTCGTCACTATATTTTTAAAAGCTATCCGTTCCTTCGACGATATCAAGTTCTTTACGTTAAAGGTTTTCGCCAGAAACCATTCGTAGCCCTCCATCATTTCAGTTAAATATTCGGTAGTATTCAAGCTATGTATTTTGACCTCACGCCAAGGCATAGTGATTGGTAGCTGCCGGGTATTTATCTGTTGCATAGATAGATGCGTTGGTTTGGGACAGTCGTACTACTATTTTGGCCTACGTCAAGGGTATGTACGGGTGGATTCAAATTAACCTGGATAATGATGGGCAGAACTTGACATGTGACTTATGATATTTTGACCTCACGCCAAGGTCATAAGAGCATGGGGCAGAAATCCACATCGGGAGTTTCAAAAGTACTGAAACTTGCCAGATATGCGCATACCATCTGGAGTATGACACCGTGAGCGGATTCCGTCACGTTATCATGCAATGATAGTTGGATCCCGATTCCCACTGATGAGTTGGTTTACTCCTCGGGTGACCCCGACTAATTCTTCTTTCAGGTTTGGAGGAGAATTTGAGGTACAGTGGGAGGTTTCCAGATTAGATAAATTGGTAACCATTCTGATCTAGGATAGAGTGCACGCTGAGTGTTTCTTTTCTCTCTCTCTTTGGCAGCGACCATTGACCCGACCCTAAGACTATGACTCAGTGACCAAGTTGACCGAACCTACTTAACACTGGCTTTTGGATTGTCAGAGTTGCGAACCTCATTGCCACTCCTACTTTTACCCTTTTCTCCAGGACACCCCGTATTACTACGAACGTCCACTTCCATTGGACAAAACCATCGTATGGTTAGATACGAACTCGAAGGAATTCGAGGATGGTTTCCGGTTCTGGAGAAAACGGATAGGATTATTCAGTTGTCTTTCCTTTTCACCCTCTCTCAGGTTGCGAGTACTCCTTAGTTTAGGAGTAGTACACCTATTATGCAAATTGGATAGTCTTCTTCCAAACCATAGGCTGGTGCCGACCGGTAGGGAATGAAGAAAACCAGTTAGCCTAAGCGGTGTACAGAAGGTATTAAGTTCAGACAAAGCAAGGGATTAGTAAGAGGGCAAAGTAAATTGCGACTGCTATTCACGACCAAACCAAGTATTTCTTCGCCAATCCTAAATCACCTTTGTATTTCTCCAGGACACTCCGTATCACTACGAAGATCCCATTTTATTGGATAATCCATCGTATGGTTATATACGAACTCGAAAGGAACTTGTTCCAGTTCGGGGATGGATCCTGGTTCAGGAGAAATAGGAATAAAGTACATTCAGGTGTCTTTTATCTTCACCTTCTCTCGCGTTGCGAGTGCTCCTAGGATTAGGACAGTACACCCTTTATGCTTTTTGGATAGTCTTCTTCCAAACCATAGGCTGGTGCCGAACGGTAGGGAAGGAAGAAAACCATTTGGCCTAAAGGGGTGTACAGAAGGTAATGACTAAAGACATATGAAGGGATTTGGAGAGGTGGCAAAGAATTATACGGTTATAGTTGTGATTCTGGATAATGGATGAGGCATTACTAGGAATACCAGAGTACCCCAACGAAACATTTCAATGTTTCAGTTTCACTGTGTACTGTTAATGGAAAACTGATTTCCCGATTAGACACTTACTCCAGGGTATGTATTTACCAGGTATGATTCTCACATCTGTATGGTTTTACAGATGATGAGTGGGAGTGAGTTATTGGGAATTGGGTGATCATCCTCATTTTTGAGGAAGTCACCTGGGTTGTTTGCAAGTTAGCAATTATTTGGTTTTGAATATCCGCGGTTATGCACCAATTTCAAATTGATATATCTGTACGTCTATTTTCATAGAGTGAGATATACCTTTTGATATTATGTCGATGACATTTACCTATATCAGTGGATGGTTAGGTAAGGAGCATTAAACAGCGGTGTAATTCTTCTTAACCAAAAGTACAGTTTTCAACCTACGACACACAGTGATTGAGTCACTAGACTCAAGGGACTTATACAGAGTATTGTATGTTGTCCAGTGTCCATCAGGACAGAGGGGTTGGTCCTCGTACTGTATTCTGTTTACTTTTGACTTCTCTAGTTCTTAGACATGTGTTTCGTAGAAACACAGGGTCTAAGTTTTGAGGAGTTATAGGTATTTGAATAGAGTAGAGAACCAGGTATAGCAAGTATCGGGATTCTTCAAAGTGATCGAAGATGTAGATACTTGTGTATGGTATTCAGTTAATAGTAATGATAAAGAGAAATTACTTCTCTTTCAGGTTACTCATAATTGGAAGTATTCCTAAGTTGAGTAACGCTGATCGACCTCCTTCCATTTAGTTGACATGCACTGGAGAAAGCTGCATGATTTGAATCTGGTTCTATAATGGATGTAGAACAGTTCATATCTTAACGTTGTTAAGGTACGGGGAGTTGTCCGGCTTATGCTTAAAACCAGACACTGGACAACTCAAGGCACGTTTCTGTAATGGCTGTTTGTGGGTTGACCCAGGCTATGACGCGGGTTGATTTTCTACCATCTGGATGAACAATAGCAATATTGTTCTAGACTCGCCACAGTTTTATTAAAAATGGATTTTTTCAAAAACAGCAGTGGGAGTATGGTAGAACTGGAAGTGATTCCAGAACCGCAAACGATTACTGAAGATTTGATAAGGAACCTGAAGATTCAATCTGATTTGACATTCCATTGGCCACTCCGCAGATAAGGTGGGTAACTTCAGGCACCCGAGAGGTACTTCGGTAGCCTCAAGGACGGTGACAGGGAAGTTCTTGTTTACCCACACTTACCATTGTTGTTGTTCCAGGCTGCGAGACCCGGCAGGAGGATGAGTATAGCGTCGTTCTGAACTAGCTTCAGAAGTGTACGTGTATATGACTCTGCCAGAGGGTTGTCGTAGTCAGTGGGAGCAGCGGAAGCATTGGTGGACATCAGGCTTATGTCTATTTATAGACTAAAGCAGATGTAGCGGAGATAGATCATCTGTTTCTGATGTGACAGTCATAGGTTTGATGTCATCAGAATAGGGGATGGATCTGTTGAGAAGGTAGTAGGAAGTGATATTCCTATACTACGATCGGTTAGACTTTGGTCGTCACACAGTGGTTTCTCCACACAGGACTTGGATTTATATCAGACATTCTGGTTACTAGATCTATGGTTTCAGATCTAGATTTGGGTGGTTTCCCAATCAGGGTACCTTGACAGCATTCTAAGAGTATTTAGAATGGACGACTCCTGGCACGGTAGTGTACCTGCAGGTGATGGAGTCACCCTCTCTAAAGGTGTCTTACAGACTAAAGGGGAGAGGGATGTGCAAGATTGGCAGATCACTTGCTCAGGCAATTGAGTTAATCATGAGATGTCAAGTACCACACCAGATGTTGTTCTTGCACTAGATGCAATAAGTTGACATTGATCCAATCCTGGAGAAACAGTCGGAAGCAGTTTTAGAACATAAGTGGCTGTTCTAGGGATATGATAACGAAAGCCCCATTCGGAAAACAGTTATCATTCCAGGCTTCCAAGGTGACCTGGACGACAAGGAGGTTGTCAGAGTTATAGTTTTTCCTTCTGACGAGGGGCAGTATTTTGGACAGGTGATCCAAGGCAATACTGAGGGTGGCATGGCGCAGGATACTGATTAAGTTCAGTTGAAGATACAGTCTAAGAAGTTTGGATTTGGAGTTCATTTATGAGCTACGTCCCATCAGACATCCAGACATTCTAAGGCAGGTATTGCTCATTTCGGGAGATGGCTTTCTCCGCGAACTTGAGATATAGAGAGACATAGAAAGAAACATCAAGGCGGATCCACTCACTGAGGCTATTCCTCGACCGCAATAGTTTCACAAACGGGATTTGTGAGACTGACTAGTAGAGGAGTTGGGTGTTCGGTATCACATGGGCTGTGAGTATGCGACATCGCAATAATTAGCCTTAAGTGCAAGTGGGAGATTGTTGGAGATAGTGCCCTCAGAGTCAATTATTGGATCACAGGCACGTGATTGCAATGATTGAGGGAGGACCTATCCCGGTAGGACAGTCTTACTCGAGATGATAGTATGCTATCTGGTTTACCTTTATCATCGTGTACTGCTTTAGGTGACATGACAGATCACTATTGCACGTTGATAGAGCCCTAGGATTCATGCTTGACTGCCAGCAGTATGAGGGCGATCATATAAGTGAGAGCTGGAGTCTACAAGCACATCCTTAATAGGTCCCTAGTCGTGGGAGTTTCGAGACAGGGCATCGATTCTCCAGAGTAGACTAGTGTATACAGTCGAGACCCCGACGAGGGGCGGTGGCCGGTCTCACAAGCCACTGGTGTCAGTTGGATCACCTAAGATGTATACAGGTGCTCATTGGGTTATGAGTACACCGGACAGGACTCGCCGGGAACCTGCTAGTTGGGATTATACTTGACGTCAGATAGCAGTTCCCAGGTGACATGTGTACAGGTTAGTTCATCGACCTGGGGATCGTCATTTGTCTCGTGTGAGTTCCCACTGTACTTTGATTACTACCCTACCACGGCTCAAAGGAGTCGTGCAAACAGGTTTTAGTTGGGTACAGTCCCGAGCCACATGGAGGCAGTGAGCGGATCTTCGGGGGTTTCGTCTCTCCCGGTATTGGGGGTGAGGTCGCGCTGTGTCTAGGAGAGCCATTACACAAAGACCTTGGCCAAGGCAGGAGATTTACTGGTAGGTATTCCAGTAGTATCTCAGGGTGTTCTGGGCTACACTCCGACACGACTTGTACCGCTTTTGGGGGTCTGACTTTTACCAACCCCCTAGGCCCGCCATGCGATGCTCATAGACGAACGGACCGGACTGTACGGATATTGTCACTGACAGGCTCAGTTGGGTGTCGGGGTGAGCTTCCTCATCGACGTCCCTTTTAGTCAATAGCTGGTGGCCCGTCACGTATTGGCTTATACCTCTGACGTGCTAGTGGTTAAATCCACAGCCATAGTATTGACGAGTCTTTAGAGTCCACCACACTTTCAGTTACTCAAGCTTTCGGGCGAAACGCTGTAGAGGCCGTATGGAGATATGGCAGGGTCCGATCAGATACGTGCGGTATTGCACGGATCAGGATCGGACAGTTTGTACTAGTAGCCGTATAGGTATATGGCAGGGTTCGATCTGACACGTGCGGTATTGCACGGATCAGGATCGGACGGATTTTACTAGCCGGCTTTGGCTTAAGCCGGTCCTAGTTTAGTACAGTGTAGATTTTGTCTCATTGCATTTGTATCCGGTCAGGAATACAGATGCGGGTGTGTATCCACAGTGTCGGGGTTTTCCTGTAATTTATTACGGGACCAGTTTTCTGGAGTTGCCAGTTTGCATTCCGTTCCGGCCGGTTTTCCTTTGTTCTTTCCCGGCCGGACTTTTCCGATAGAGGGGGTTATTTGCAATTGTGCAAATAACTTTAGTGGAGGGGTTTTATTGCATAAAGATTGATTATGATAGCTTTCATTATCTTTTGCACCATTCTTGCATTAAATTGTGATTTATGAGAGGGTATGGGTTTGATGTGAGTGGAGTATGGTTGATGTTGTGGTCACCTCTTCTTGTTTCCTACAATAACCTCCCTCTTGCATTTTTTGTTCTCATTCCCTCCACCATTCAAAAGAGATGGCCGGCCAAATTTTTGAGAGAGATAGAGTGGTTCATTTTGTGAGGAGATATATTTTGTTCATATCATTTTGCATGCAAAATTGATAGCTTCATTTTTCCCTCCAAAGCTTATTCTTCCTTCACCTCCATCAAAGGCAACATACCCCAATGAGACTTAGACTCTACACATCCTACAGCAAACCTTGGGCATGTCGAGTTGCCGGCTTCATGCCCGAGTTGCCTCGGTATTGAGGTGGGAGCCCGTAAAAGCTACAGGCGATGTGGTGCCCTTTCCGACGAGGAGGAGACGGACAGCTTTTCCCGCGAGGAGATCGGAGTGGAGATGAAGACCGGAGGACTCGGATCTGTCGGTACATCTCTTCCCTTTCTTGTTAGTAGCTTAGACTTGTTAATGGTTACGATCCGGAGTTTAGTGCGCGGTGGTGCCGGTTTGCTAAGTCCGCAAAATTAAAGTTTACCACCGTTTCCGCGTTTGGCCGTCGGGTTGACGGCCGGGGCGCCGCCGTGCACTTACAATAAATACCCAATTTTTCCCCTGTCGGGAAATTTCCAAGTGTTGGATTTTTCCGTAGTTTAAAGACGTTCTAAGTAGTGCAAGTAACTCGATGGACCCTCTAGAAGACAACAAACCTTAACTCGATTATGTGACCGTCTTGAACTGCCCTTTGTACCTTCGGGTTTGGGGCAGTACGGTGTGCCACATGTGAGGCGTTGGCTTGACCCTTCTACGGCAGGACCGTTGGTACTGAGGCACGAACTGAATGTTTTTAAACTTGTTTCATGTGTTGATCTATATCGGGAAAACTTGGGTGTTTGAATGTTCAATCGGAAAGTTTAACATTTTCTAATTATCTGGAATGTGATACAATAATTGGAATTCACAAGTAGTTATGAGATAACTGAATGAATGTTATAAACATAGCACTTTGGTCTCACTTGATCGGTTGCCACGGAATTTTGATGTGATCAAAAGTCCGTCGCAATCACGTAGCGTACGCGGATACTCGTCGGGTAAACTTAATAGACAGCCTCATCCCATAGCCCCGACCAAGTGACTGTAGGAGAACCCCGTCGCCGAAAGCATCCGTTCGGGTGCTCGCGGCAGCGGTGTTCCGCCTTGGTGCACTTCGTCGACGGCGTCAGGGGTGCGGCCGCCTACTGAAGTTTGCGACGAGCATTCGATCAGGATGTCGGGAATCTTGTTGAATTGCCCGACTTGATATTGAAAAGAGTTTTCGATTTTGAGACTAAAATGCGGGGTTTATAATTGTTAGGCATGCGATGTCTAAGTAATTCATTTGGTCAGGCATGCGATGTTTGAGGTGGTTGCGGATTCCAACTGTTGTAGTTTTACACTTTCTTTTCTGTGACCGTAAGTGTAATATGTGATATCGCCGGTTTCGTTGCTATATATCAACGACAATTGGGATGCGCATATTTACTTACGTTGATGACATGTGATGTTATGTGTTGCTGGATATGTTATATTGGATCGTCGTGTTTGAATAGCCGGGGTTTTTATGTGAGATGAGTGTTTTTCATTTTCATTTATGTAAAAAACTTGTATGTAATATTCTTTTATTGGGGCACTTCCAGGTTGCGGAAGATGTCACCGTTTGTATATTATTTACTTTTCCGCACTAGGATAGACCCAAGGAGGAGGGCACAAGCAACCGGGTTCTGGAGTCCAGTGGGAGACCAACTCGAGGAGTCGAGTCCGGGTCTCCTAACTCTAGAATTGGTAGGGTTGCTTGCCGCTCTCATAGGGGTCTAGGGGTGTGGGTTTGGCTATTCATCACGACCGTGGAATCCGTGTTTTATACTGGCTTGTATTGAAAACACGGACGTCCTAGAATATCCAATATTTCATATGATTCTTCTGCTGCGATATCTGTGATGTGATCATGTGATGTTCTGTGATAGATACAGTATATAGTATATATGATATATTATATAGGCGTTACTTATGTTTTACACCCGCGCTAGCCCTGCCCCGCTCTGCCGTTAGTTACCTAACCTAACGGTGCACGAGGGGACATCGAGGCGAATGCGGATGGCATAAGTGTACGTCGTATTTATCTGTGATGTTTAGGTACTTAAATGATGGGACTTCATTAATATGATTAATGAAAGAAAAGAAACCTAAAGATGTTGTAGAATCGAATTTCAAAATAAAACAGGTAGCTACAGTTCTTGCTTTGCACAGCGGTATATATGATATATCCTGCACCTTATTCGATGAGGAAAGGACCGAGATCCCTTCACCGGGAGTGACTCCTTTAGCAATAACTGGAAGATGCTACACACTCGGTTTGTCTTTTGATTGCTTTTAAGAGTTCTGCTTTGCACAGTGATATATATGATATATCCCGCACCTCATTCGACGAGGAAAGGACCGACGATCCCTTCACAGAGAGTGACTCCTTTAGCAAAACTAGAAAAGCCTAAAAAACACTCCATTTCAAAATTCATTCGATCCTACAACGATATCAAGTTCATTACGCAATAGGTTTTTAGAAAAACCTGTCGTAGCCATCCGTCATTTTAGATAAGTTGTATATAGTATTCGTGCTGCATTTGTTGTCTTTCGTCAAGGTGCAGTGTGCGGTAGCTATATGCTGCTTATCTGCCAGCATACGATGCGATTGGATTAGGGTAGTCGTGCGGCTTTGTTGGCTTTCGTCAATGGTCGTGCGGGTGGGTTTAATTCAATCAAGAAATGTACGGGTTGAACTTGACTAGCGGGCTATGGTTTGTTGGCTTTCGTCAAGGTCATAGCACGTTAGGGGCAAAATATTATCGGGAATTTTAAGTGTTGAAATTTGCAATGAGATTGCATACCTTCTATGAGATAGATGGATCCCGATACCCGCTGCGAGTAAGAGTTACTCCTGGGAGAGTTTTACACATTACAATTAGCCGATCAAGTAGGTGTCTAGAAAGGTGTTAACGAGGTTACGCCTCTGGAAAAACGAGGTTTACATTAATTAGGTTCATGCGAAAGCACGGGGGACCTCCCTCAAAGTACCGACACTGGCCTGGCTGAAAGATTGGCGAACTTGTAGTGTGTAATTAATCCCGGCTAGTCTTTCCTTTTAGGGTTTGAAGGAAGATTTGATAAAAAGCAGTGGGAGCCATCCTGATTAGATAAAATAATAACCAATCTATTCTTGCAAGAGCGCACGCTGAGTGTTTTCTTCTCTCTCTCTCTTGGTAGCGACCATGTCACGCCTTAATCAAGATAATAATACGGAATATTGACCGAACCCGATTGTTATACTGAGCTGGGGAACGTTGGTCCCGCTCCAACTTATAATTGTTATAAGACAGAGCAGGAAATAAGGGGAATACCAGATTTCCAGTGCCGCCGAAACGAAGAGAGTGCATGCTGATGCATCATCTTCGGGTGTGTTCATTACAAAGAACTGTTTCTCAATGTCCTTTACGTCCTGGGTATATGATACCGGATCAGGATCCCAGATATGTAATCTGTTACATAGGGCTACAGATAGGTAGAGAACTGAGAACGGGTGATAAGTTTCATGAGGCAGAAAACGGGGCAAGAGTTGCAGCCAAGTCTGTCGGTCACTGTCACCCTGTATTACCAATACATTGATTCTGAACGAATGTTATTAGATACCGAACCTGATATACAAAATCATATCAGTCTCTTTATTAGTAAAGAAATGATAAAATTTTGTATTGTTGGATAATGTTTTGAACATTTCCTATATCAAAAGTTGATCGGTTCAGGCACGTTATCTAAAAGTATTGATGTTCTAAATCAAACTACAGTTCTTAGTATACGGAACACACACAAGAGGAAGAGTTCACATATGAACGGATCCTTCTTGAGGTATTGTAGACTAGGTCATATCAATGTGACCCGACTAGCAGAGTTACATAAAGATGCATATTTAAATTAGTTTGAATTTACATCTTGTGAAACTCGCCAGTCATGTCACAAAGATAAGATGACCACAGCTCTGTTTATTGGAAACAGAGAAAGAGTTAGTAAACTCTTGGAATGATACATGATGATGTATGTAAGGTCTCCTATCTACACATGCCAGGACTGATTCTTTATACTTCATTATATTCTCTGATAATCTCTCAAGATTCAGTCATATGTTCCTGTTGAAACATGAGTCCGAACCTTTTGAGTATTCACAGAATATAAGCGAGAAGTAGAGAACCAAAATACGGGTAAAAGTATTATGTCCTTTGATGAGATCAAGGAGGAGAATACTTGTGCATAGAATTTCTGGACTATTCTAAAGGAGAATGAGATTCTCTCTCAGCATTACTCCTCCGTATACACCATTGCACGATGGTATGTCGGGGCGGAGTAGATACTCCCTATTTGATATGGTGTGCTCTATGATGAGTACTACTGAGTTACCTTTTTCCTTAGGGGGTTATGCACTTGAGAAGTTGCATACCTATTGAAAAGGGTTCCAATCAAATCAGTTGCCTACCGCTTCATATGTGATATGGAATGGGAAGAGCCCATGTCTTAAGTTAGTTAAGATTTGGGATTGTCCGGCCTATGTCTAAAAAGCAAAATCCGGACAAGCTCGAGGCAAGGTCAGTTATGTACAACTGGAAAGGTTCCAGCTATACAAGCTACAACAGATGATTTGGTAGAACCGAAAGATTCAGTAGATGCCAACGAACCTCAGCCTCTCCGCCGATCTAGTAGGGTTCCTCACCCACCTGAGAGATACTTCGGTTGCTCTATGACAGTGGGAGCGAGGATTGCATCATGAGATGATGACCCAACTAGCTTCGAGCTGGCCATCAGGAGTAAGACTCTGTAAGAATGGCTGGATGCTTAGTGATCTGAAATGGAATCCATGTACACCAACAAAGTATGGACTTTGGTTGCTATATCTGAAGGGTTAAATCCCCATCAGGAGCAAGTATATCTTGAGAAGATTACTTGGTGTAAATGGAAAAGTTGAGACTTTCAAAGCTAGACTTGTTAAAGGTTTTCGTCATTGACCAGGCGTGGATAATGATGAAACCTTTTCCAGTACCTATGCTTAAGTCCATCCAGATCCTACTTGCCACGGTACATACCATGACTACGATATCTGGTGGTTGGGTGTCATGACAGCTTTTCTAAATGATGTTTTAGAAGAGAGCATCTATAAGTACACAGCCAGAGGGCCTTGTAGACAGTGGGAGCAGCAGAAACGTGTGCAAGATGCTTTATAGGATAAAGCAGGCATCGCGGAGTTGGAACATCTATTTTGATGACGTAGTCAAAGAGTTTGACATCATCAAAATGGTAGATGAACCTTGTATATACAAAAAGGTAGTAGGAAGTATGGTGGTGATCCTCGTAGAGTACGTGGATGACATACTCTTGATAGGGAAAGAGTTTCCTATGCTACGCTCGATCAATCTCCGCATATCACAATGATTCTCCATAAAGGATCAAACTGATACCTACAAAATCCTAAGCTTTGGATCTATGAGATAGATCTAATTGGATGTTAGGATACTCACTAGTTGTAGTGAGATGGTATCAATTGATCCTGGGGAGAATCACTGGAAGTGTTCCAGGGTGATAAAGACGACTGAATGTCAGTCGCAGGCATTGTCTTTACCCTCAGTAAAGGGACGGTATGTTGGAAGAGTTCCAAGCTAGATACCGTGGCATACTAGACGATAAAGGCAGGATACATCGCTACTTAAGATGCTACCATAGAGGCTGTTTGGGTGTATATTGGTTCATGAGATGAACTTAGTTCCTCCCATTGTGTGACAATGGAGTTGTGGCTTATGCCAAGGAACGTCCGTCCCATCAGTGATCCAGACATATTCTAAGGCAGTATCACCTGATCATGGAGATGGTTGATCTCCAGGGTGATCGAGGTAAGGAGAGTAGACTCAGAGGATAACACGGCGGATCCACTCATGAAGGCCTATTCCCAGAGAGAGATTTTTTTTGGGATGGTTGAGTATGAGATACTACAACCACTGCTATCAGATGGCCCTAGTGCAAGTGGGAGATTGTTAGTTATATGTATGCCCTAGAGGCCATTACTGTACATTGGATGTATATTGTAGTGGATGCTGGGACATATATAGGGAGGACTTTCTTGCTCGACATGATAGTATGCTATCTGGTTGATCTTTACCTTAACGTGTATACTGATTGTCTCTCTGTTACATGTTGGTAAAGCCCTTAGGATGTGTACTTGACTACCTGGACTATGATGCGGATCATACTAGTGGGGACATGGTAGTCCATAAGTACATCCTTCAAAGTCCCTAGTCGTGGGTGTATCAAGACGGGGCATCGATATACCAGAGTAGATTAGCGTATACCTTCTCGACCCATACAGATGGGCGATGGATGGTCCCATATCCATTGGTGTTTGACATCAGAGATGATGTACGGGTGCTCAGTAGAGACTGGGTACACTGGACGGACTCGCCGAGAACTCCCAGATGGTATTATACCTTACGTCAGATGGCAGTTCTCTGGTGACACTGGTACAGAGTAGTCTGTTGACCCGAGATCGTCATAGAGTCTTGTGTGGTTTCCACTGTGCTTTGATTTCCACCTTACCACGTCCAAGAGGGCGTGCAAAACGGTGGTTTTTGGGTACAGTCCCGAGTCACATGGAGGCAATGAGCGATAGGAGGGGATTCGTCTTTCCCGGTATAGGGAGTTGACGTTGCGCTGTGTTCGATTAGCTATAACCGGAAATCCCTGGCCAGGGTTGCTGAGATTTACTGGTAAGTGTTACCAGTAGTTTCTTGAATTGTTATAGACCTCATATCGACACGACTTATCGAGCTATTGGGGTCTGACGTTTACCACCCCTAGGCAAGATATGCGACATATCAGACGACGAGACCGGACTGTACGGTAGTGTTACTGGTTGGATTCACTGGAGTGTGAGCGGGCTTGCTCGTCGATCTTCTGATCGCTCAATACCCGGGTGGCCGTTACGTTTAGCAGACCGCTTGCGGCTTGTGGGTGTTTGATATGATCATCACCTGCTGCCGGCGTATTGACGAGTCTTTAGAGTCCTACACAGAGGTTTCCTGGCTCAAGCAAAACAAAATAGGAGCACATATGAGATATGTGCGGGACCGAGAATGATACCAGTATGTGATACTGTATTCGTTTCTCGTGATTTGTGATATTGATCGGTTATATGCGATATAGCCGGGTTATCGGATCAAGTGTTGATTCGATAAGTTGTTACTGTTGATATTAGTCGGTTATATGCGATATGACCGGATCATTAAATCAAGTGTTGATTTAATGATTTAATGCATAATTATATATTTGATAAATTACTTTGCATTAACTAGTATCGGTTCATTTAAGATGGATTTTCTCACTCGCATGTGCACATCGTATATGTGATATATTTTTGTGCACTTGATTGTATCATGTTTGATGATACATGATAGCTAGGGTTTGTGTAAAGACTTATACCATTGTTATGTTAATGGTTAGGGTATTGGTTTTATTCATTTATTTATTTATCTATTCATTTTTGAGAAATAGATAAAAGCAAAATAAAAATGGTTTCTTTCTTTCTTTCATGAAGCTTGTTGAAGCTTCATGAAGCTTTGACCAAAGCAACCATTCTTGTCTTCTTCTCTAACCCTAACCATTCAACCTAACTCAAGTTAACTCTCTACACATAACCATGGTTAATATTATGATAAGTATTTTTTTTCTTTTGTTTTTATTTAACTTATCATATTATTATCTTCTTCTTCTTCTTCTTCAAGATGAAGAACCTTGCATCCATCAATGGTGATTGAAGAAAAAGAGTGAGAAATCCAAATCTAAAGTGAACCCACCTCCTATTTCTTCATCCTCTACTTCTTGCCAAGTAGTATAGGGTGTTTTCTTCACAAGTTTCATGACTTGGTGAAGTGGGAGCTTGATCTAGTGATGCCTCGACGTAGATCATCTTCGGCATCGACGTCGACGACTTAGCCCGCCCATTTCTCCGATGAAGCCGACGCTAGAGCCCGGGATTCCGTTTGGACAGCGAGGAGACTTCATTGCGGAGCTATGGAGGTGGAGGACCGGATCTACAAAGGTTGTATTTCCGTCCTTTTAGTAAAGTAGTTTACTAGTTGCATTATATCGCCTAAACTTCTAGCCAATGATCCGTATTAGGGTTTCTCGGCACCGTATTTTTGAAATTGGCATGGTTGATGCCTTGTGAGACCTCATTAGCGTGCCTAGGAACCCTACAATGGGCTCTTCCCATTCCATATCACATATGAAGTGGTAGGCAACCGATTTGATTGGAACCCTATTCAATAGGTATGCAGCTTCACAAGTGCATAACTCCCAAGAGGAAATAGGAAACTCAGTAGTACTCATCATAGACCGCACCATATCAAATAGGGTGTGATTGCTCCATCCCGATACACCGACGTACTGTAGTGTATACGGAGGAGTAATGCTGAGTGAGAACCTCATTCTCCTTTAGAATAGTCCAGGAATCCCGTGCTCAAGTATTCTCCTCCTTGATCTCATCAAAGGACATAATACTTATACCCGTTTTTGGTTCTCTACTTCTAACTTATATTCTGTGATTATTTCAAAAGTTTCGGACTTGTGTTTCAACAGGAACATATGTCTGAATCTTGAGAGATCATCATTGAATGTAATGACGTACAAAGAACCGGTCCTGGCATCTGTTGTCACGACCCACAGGGTACGGAACGTGACTGGCACTTAAGTTTACGAAACGTCTAAAGGCGTCCGTAAAATAAGTAAGCCAAAGCCCAGAAAACAAAACCAATTAAGCAAAAGAGTGAAGAAAACCCAACATTTGAAAGCAAGTTTATCAAATAAGTCATGTGAAACACTTTTTAAAAACAATACCAACTTTTCCCGAAAATTTCGGCAGAGTCTCCTTTGTAAATACTGGCCCCCAAAATGGGTACAACAAAATATATATGAATCCAACAAAATAGGGCATCCCCAAGCGGGAGCTAGCTCTTCGCCACAAGGCGGTCACAAATCCCACGCAATGTAAATGACAACAAGCATAATAAAGCATAAGGAAGCATGAAAAAGTAGCATGTCGGCTCAAGTGAGCTCGACCCCAAAATACAGCATAAAATCCACAAACCTCACTGTCTCATCTCTAGGTCAATATACAATAATCTGGTGGAAACAGTAGATGGAGTACACTAGATACAAAGAATATACAAGGTGGTACAAAATAAAAACATAACCCACCTATGAGCAAATCTCGAGCTCAGGCAAAAGACAAGTGCGCCCGCCGCTACTGAACTGACGGAGCGGACCTGCAAAAGACTGTGGCACAACGGGGGTGAGTTGCCAACTCGTGAGTAATAAATAGCATCTACAAAGGCTATCGTATGCATGCACACAAGCATCCTAGCATCTAAAATACAGGTATGACTGGATGCACTAGCAGGTGTGTATACAACATCAGTGTACTAATATGTATGCAACATGAATATCTGAGGTCTCAATAGGTATATATATAAGAAATATTTTATCTCTTTTTGTTTTTGAAACTCTTTTAGAATGCCAGCATAATGTCAATGAATCGACGAAAATCGGTGTCCAGCAACGACACCCAAAAAGCTGTCTCAAATCTCATAAATGTATCTCTGGCCTCAGCCGTCCGGCTGACCCATCTCAAATATCAATATCTCATCATCCAGCGGCCACGGTCGGTATCCTCTGGATATCCGCCGTCCCAAACAGTCACCGGTAGGTAATCCGTCCCCTGCCAGGCTCAACGTCATCACCACATTCCTCTTGCCCCGGGGTACCTTACCGGGCCCACCATGTACCCGTGCCGGTTCCTCCACTCCTCGACACGGATTTCCAAATCCACAGCAAACTCATGGTGGACGACACGTACATCACTAGAAAACCGCAATTTTACATATTTTAAAAATATAATAAGTTTAGAAATTTTGCGGCTTTCCCCCGAAATCCAGCAATATCATAAAATCTCCAGAAATCCACATAAGTGCATATATCAATGATAATGAATGCGTATGATATCAATAATCAAGTTGCGATGTGTGATTAATATATTAAGCATGAACAATTAATATGATGAAGTACATGCACATGAATTAGCAATACTACGGTTTCATTTTTAAGGAATTAAAGGCAATAGTACCAGTTTAAGTATCAATTAGTAAAAGGTTTCAATTTAAAAGTTATCTAGTGTGGTGGCATGGCAATTACCAGGGTGTGTGTGTAAACATGAATAGTGCTCGTGCTGCATATAAAAACCTGGTAATGGTGCATGTGTCCTACAATTGAGTTTGCGTATATGGATATAACATATTGATCTAATTGCAGCAATTATCATGCCAGTATTATTATTCTAATGTCACAAGTGATTATCCAATTTACTATTTTCCAGTTTACTAAATCTATCGGGCGACTTGCGTCATCCAAACGATCGTCCCCCGTAGATGTTAAATCTACTCACCGGGATCCCTGACTAGCTGTGTCCAATCACCGCCTTTCCCTTTCGCGCCGCGTCTGACGTTTCCGCGACCGAACCTGGAATTTACATCAATACCAAATATAAGGTTACACATTCAAGAACGACGCAAAACCCCCAACGAAACTACTAAAGTTCGCTAGCTAGGTACAACGTGCACAAAGTGCGCGGAACACACGCGAAAATCGCAAAAACTGCCAAAAAAAACGCCGATTTGGGTCACCCGGCAAAACTAAAACCCGACTACCCAAAAACCGCACTCACGCATCCTAAAAGTCGTAGGATAAGCCATTACAATCATCAAGATATCAAAAATAGTCCATCACATAATTTATATAAAAATCTAGTAAGCATAGCGTCCCAAAATCGGTGCAAAAATCGCCGATTTGCGACAAAACGACTACAATAAAGCATACTCACCCAAGCACACTACAAGCAATCCACACCCACTAATTACAACACATTAACCATGCTCCAAAACCTATATTCCACAACCAAACCCTTTCTTGATTTTTATAAATAGCAATTGCAAATCAAAATCCACACTTGAAAAACTTAATTAACACTAATTTCAACCTCAATTAGCAAGTTCACCTCTTAGATTTAGGTTAGCAAAATACTAGATAACAAATTAGGTTTAACCAACTAAATAATGGTTTTTAAAACTTAATCAACTCACTAATCATGTTTCAAATACCATTTCCATACAAAATCCTTTTCTTGAAAATCCTAAAAAGCAATTTCACACTTCTAAATTTAACCAAATTAGCATAATTGGAAACTATATCAACAAGATAACTATATAGGTTAGTTCATTAACAACTAACTTAACTATAAACAACTTAATTAACCACCATGGTTCAAAACCCTAGTTTAGACAAACTACTTCTTTTAAACTAGATTAGAAATAAGCTAACTTTTAACACTAACCATACAATTAAAGGAATTTTTAGCAAAAGAAAGCAACTTGATGAGAATTATACCTCTTGATCAATGGATCAAGCAAGAGAATTTGCTCCAAAAATGCCTCCTTTCCACATGTTTTCAACTATAATAGGCTTGAGAAGAGGTAGCACAAGGATTTGTTTTGGTTTTGTAAACAAATTTGTGGATTTAAATGGATTTTTGTAGCAATTTTGATGAAATTTTGGAGGAAATGAAAAGAGGAAGGTGAAGGGGGAGGGCTGCTGGAATTTTCGACCAGAAGAGGGATGGGGGAGGGTGTGGGCAAGTGGGGAAGGTCATGGGTCAAGTCTCCAAGTCAATGTATCATACTTTATTCAATTAAATTAAAATAAACCCAAAAAAAACCCCTTAAATCAACTAAAGAAACAACTAAAGAAAAGAGATCAGAATTTTCTGGACTTGGTCATGGTTGGGCTGTCCTAGGGCTGAGGGAAATGAGAGAGGGGTTTTACAAAAGAAATTTTATGCAAAAAGGCCCCCTACAACTCAAAAATTGCAAGTTTTAGCCCAAAATTCAATAAATTCATTTAAATTCATAAAAATTTGAAAAAAATCAAAATAAATTACTAAAAATTCATGTTATCACTAGAATATAATTATCATAATTTTAGAGATTAAAATTAGCCCGGAAAAATTTGTATTTATCGCTTATTTAATGTATTTTCCTACCGGCTTAAAATAATATTAAAAAAATGAAAAATAGGGAAAAATTTTTAAATGACCAAAATTTCATAATTAACTCATTAGTCACTAAAAACAAGTAATTACCTATCCACTTTAAGTATAATTAGCCCTAAACTGCAAAATATCGAGAAAGACGGTTTTCGGAAAAATACCGAATTTTCACCGAATTTCAAGAAAACACCAAAACGACTTTTCAAGACGCTACAATCTTCCCCCCTTAAAGAAATTCGGTCCCCGAATTTAAAAATATAGCTATGCGTACCTTCGAAGAGATGGGGATATTTCTTCCTCATCTCGCCCTCGGTCTCCCAGGTAACCTCCTCGCTGCTCGGGCTACGCCAAAGGACCTTGACGGTTGGTATAATCTTCGACCTCAACTTCTTCACCTGCCGATCCAGGATGGCCACCGGCTGCTCTGCAAAAGAAAGGTCGCGCTCTAGCTGGACTGTCGGGTGCTGAATCGCATGCGAAGGGTCGTGAAGGTACTTGCGGAGCATCGAAACATGAAAAACGGGGTGAACATCGGGAAAGCTGGGTGGAAGAGCCAAACGATAAGCAACAGCGCCGACACGCTCGAGGATCTCGAAGGGACCTACGAATCTAGGGCTAAGCTTCCCCTTTCGCCCAAAACGCATCACGCCCTTCATCGGAGAGACCCTCAGAAAAACATGGTCGCCAACTGCGAACTCTAATCTGCGACGGCGTCTGTCTGCATAGGATTTCTGCCTGCTCTGAGCCGCTCTCATCCGGTCTCGGATCAACTGGATCTTCGATGTCGTCTCCTCAACAAGCTGCGGCCCCAAAATGCTGCTCTCGCTGAGCTCTGTCCAACAAACGGGCGATCTGCATCTCCTCCCATACAATGCCTCGAAAGGTGCCATCTGAATAGTATCCTGGAAGCTGTTGTTGTAGGAGAACTCCACTAGAGGTAAATGATGATCCCAGCTACCACCAAAGTCTAAAACGCACGCTCTGAGCATGTCCTCGAGAGTCTGAATGGTCCGCTCTGACTTTCCGTCTGTCTGCGGATGAAACGCTGTGCTGAAGCTCAAACGAGTGCCCAAAGCCTCCTGAAGTCTCTGCCAAAGTCGGCTGGTGAACTGAGTGCCTCGATCTGACACGATACAAGTTGGTACGCCATGTAGTCGCACGATCTCGTCAATATAGAGCTGAGCATACTGAGCGAAGCTGAAAGTCGTCTTCACGGGAAGGAAGTGAGCCGCTTTCGTCAATCTATCCACGATCACCCAGATGGAGTCGTACCCTCGACTGGTCCTGGGTAGACCCACAACGAAATCCATCGAAATCTGCTCCCATTTCCACTCTGGAATGGGTAACGGCTGTAGCTCTCCTGCGGGCCTCTGGTGCTCGGCCTTGACTTGCTGACAAGTCAGGCATCTCGAAACGAACTCCGCAATGTCCCTCTTCATCCCGTCCCACCAGTAGGTCTCTCTCATATCATGGTACATCTTGGTGGAACCGGGGTGGACACTATACACTGATCGGTGTGCCTCCTCAAGAATGTCGCGCCGCAATCCATCAGCATCTGGTACGCACAGTCTAGATCCATATCGTAAAATCCCCTGATCGTCAACCAAGAACTCGGAAAATCTGCCCTGTCCCATCTGTGCCATGATCTCTGAGCAACGGTCGTCACTGCGCTGTGCCTCATATATACGGTCAAGCAATTGTGGGCGTGCACGAACATGCGCGAGCTGTCCCCCTGTCTGAGTGAACTCGAACTCAACTCGGCTATCGCATAACATCTGCCAATCTGCTGACGACTGCCTCTACACTGCGCGCAAAAAGGATAGACTACCCCCGGGCCTCCTACTCAACGCATCTGCCACCACATTCGCCTTGCCGGGGTGATATAAGATCTCGCAGTCGTAGTCTTTCACCAACTCCATCCAACGACGCTGTCTGAGGTTCAGGTCTCGCTGCTGAAATATGTACTTTAAGCTCTTGTGATCGGTGAATATCTGACATGACTCGCCGTAAAGGTAATGTCGCCAAATCTTCAGTGCAAAGACCACTGCAGCCATCTCCAAATCATGAGTGGGGTAGTTTTGTTCATGCTTCTTCAACTGCCGAGAAGCATAAGCGATCACCCGGCCATGCTGCATCAAAACGCATCCTAATCCCACTCGCGAAGCATCACAGTAGACAACAAATCCGCCTGATCCCGAAGGTAAAGATAATACCGGCGCCGTAGTCAAACATGTCCGCAGCTGCTGAAAACTGCGCTCGCACTCCTCCGTCCAGACGAAAGGAACTCCCTTCCGGGTCAAACCGGTCAACGGTGCAGCTATACGGGAGAAGTCCTGAACAAAACGCCTGTAGTAGCCCGCCAAGCCTAGAAAACTACGGATCTCAGTAACCGATGTAGGTCGGGGCCACTGCTGAACAGCCTCAATCTTCTTCGGGTCTACACAAATGCCATCTCTCGTAACCACGTGACCCAAGAATCCGACGCTGTCCAGCCAGAAAGCACACTTGGAGAACTTCGCGAACAGCTGGTGCTCCCTCAGAGTCTGTAACGTAATCCGCAAGTGCTGCTCGTGCTCCTCTCTGCTCCGGGAGTACACCAAGATATCGTCGATAAACACGATGATGAACAAGTCAAGATACGGCCTGAATGTACGGTTCATCAAATCCATAAATGCTGCTGGGGCGTTGGTGAGTCCGAACGACATCACCAAAAACTCGCAGTGGCCATAGCGTGTACGGAAAGCTGTCCTCGGTATATCCTCCTGTCGAACTCGCAGCTGATGGTATCCTGATCGCAAGTCGATCCTCGAAAAATACCCTGCACCCTG
Organism: Agapanthus africanus; assembly: GCA_030015575.1. Lineage (NCBI taxonomy): Eukaryota > Viridiplantae > Streptophyta > Magnoliopsida > Asparagales > Amaryllidaceae > Agapanthus > Agapanthus africanus. The sequence goes on along the minus strand of JASDDO010000016.1, from coordinate 184,812,021 downwards.
AAGCTGGTCGAACAAATCATCAATGCGCGGCAACGGATATCTGTTCCGAACGGTAACTTTGTTCAGCTGGCGGTAGTCGATACATAAGCGCAAACTTCCATCCTTCTTCTTGACAAACAGGACCGGAGCACCCCACGGAGAAACACTCGGTCGAATAAGCCCCTTGTCCAACAAATCCTGCAACTGATCCTTCAGCTCTCGAAGCTCTGCCGGGGCCATCCGATAAGGCGGTATAGAAATAGGCCCCGAACCGGGAATCAAATCAATGCAGAACTCAACATCGCGCTCAGGAGGTAGCCCAGGTAGCTCATCAGGGAAAACATCAGGGAACTCACAAACTACCGGGACCCGGTCCAACGGAACATCTGCAGCTCGAGTATCACAAATAGATGCTAAGAATCCCTGACATCCCTTCCGCAAGAGCTGACCAGCGCGAAGAGAAGAAATTAAGCTGGGAAGGGCGACACTGCGGTCTCCCTGAATAACAAGGACTGGCTCTCCCGGAAAGCTAAATCTGACTGCCTTCTCACGGCAGTCCACCGAAGCATAACAAGTGGCTAGCCAATCCATGCCCAGAAGCACATCAAAGTCCAACATATCGAGGAGTATCAAATCAACTGATGAATCCCTCTCCCCGATACGAACGGAACACAAACGAAAAACAAACCGAGCGACAAACGACTCGCCTACCGGAGTAACAACAACAAGCGGCTGATCTAACGACGACGACTCACGGCCCAACATCGGTGCAAAGTGTGTAGAGACGTACGAATGTGTGGAACCTGGGTCGAATAATACCCGTGCGTCGAAAGAACAAACTGGCAAAGTACCTGTCACGACGGCATTGGATGCCTGCGCATCCTGCGGTGTCAAAGCAAAAACTCGGGCCTGTCCTCCACCGATAGCGGGCTGACCTCGACCTCGGCCTTTGCCTCCTCGTCCTCTCTGAACAGGACCGCCGCGTCCATGGCCTCTCGGTGCACCTAACTGGCGTGGAGTATCGCCTGGGGTAGGAAGTAGGGCTCTCTGAGGAGGGGGTGGTGATGGTGGTAGGGTCACGTGCGGAACTGTCGCTGCTCCCTGTCGTCTCACCGGGCAGTCTCTGACAAGATGGTGCAAACTCCCGCACCCAAAACATCCTGGCGACGGCTGCTGCCCCTGGGAATAAGAACCATATAACTGTCCCCGCCCAAATCCTCTGCCAGGCCTATCTCTCGGAAAGAATCTGGCGCGCTGCCTCTGAGGTGGTACATCGGTGCGCATCCTCTTCGGCCCAGAAACGGCCGAAGTCTGTGATATGCGTGCCTCCATCCGCAATGTCGTATCCCTAGCAGCTGAATAAGTGTCGTAGCGCTGGGCGCCAATGGCAAGATATAGCTGGGCATCAAGTCCCTGTACGAACCTCTTCACCATCTTCTCCTCGGTATCCACCAAATACTGAGCATATCGGGACAACTGTGTAAACTGGATGTCATACTCAGACACCGTCATCCCAGGTGTCTTGACTAAGGCCTCGAAGCTGCGAGCTCTGGCGTCACGAACGCTCTCTGGAAGGAAACGGGCTAGAAAGACCGCTGTAAACTCGACCCAAGTCATAGGCGGCAGATCTGCAGCTCGACCTCTCAAGACTGACTCCCACCACGTCTGCGCGAGACCCTCTAGTCGGAAACTCGCAAGCTCTACCCATCGATCATCCGAACATCTCAGCGAACGGCAGATCCTGGCTAAACTGTCAAGGAATGTCTGTGGGTCCTCCGCTGTCTCGGTGCCGGTGAATACTGGAGGTCTCAGCCTCATAAAATCCTGTAGTGAAACCGGAATGGCCACGGTGGTAGTAGTAGGAGCAGGTATCATGGTCGTCTGTGATGTAGTAGGTACGTCATCCGGCCTCGGTGTACGACTGGCTGCAACTAGGGATCCTACCATCTGACGCAGCTCCTGCATGCCTCCCATCATCTGTCGCAACTCCTCCATACCAGTCTCGAGCCTATCCATACGGCCTGGGGAAGGTGGATCGGTCTGTCCCTGCGGCGTAGGCATACCACCCTGCTCAGTCCTAGTCTCGGACGAGCCAGCTCGAATCTCGTCTCTGGCGGCAGCCCTCTGTGCCCTCGTAGCCTTCGGCGGCATAGTGGCTGTTACAGGAAAACGGATAGTAAGGACAGAGCGATAGGTTCATAATTAACTCATTAGTCACTAAAAACAAGTAATTACCTATCCACTTTAAGTATAATTAGCCCTAAACTGCAAAATATCGAGAAAGACGGTTTTCGGAAAAATACCGAATTTTCACCGAATTTCAAGAAAACACCAAAACGACTTTTCAAGACGCTACATCTGTAGACAGAGGACCTTCATACATCAGCATGTATCAATCCCAAGAGTTCACTAACTCTTTCTCTGTTTCCAATAAACGAAGCTGTGGTCATCTTATCTCTGTGACATGACCGGCAAGTTTCACAAGATGTAAATTCAAACTAATTTAAATATGCATCTATATGTAACTTCAGCTAGTTGGGTCGCATTGATATGACCTAGTCTACAATGCCTCAAGAAAGATTCGTTCATTTCTGAACTCTTCCTCTTGTGTGTGTTCTGTACATTAAGAACCGTGGTTTGATTTAGAAAGTCTATGCTTTTAGATAACGTGCCTGATCCGATCAACACTTGATATAGAAAATGTTCAAAACATTATCAAACAATACAAAATTATATCCTTCTTTACTAATAAAGAGACTGATATGATGTTGTATATCAGGTTCGGTATCTAATAACATTCGTTCAGAATCAATGTATTCTAGTAATACAGGGTGATAACTGCCAACAGACTTGGCTGCAACACTTGCATTATTTCTAACTCTTGAAACTTATCACCCGTTCTCAGTCCTCTACCTATCTGTAGCCCATGTAACAAAATTACATATTGCGGGATCCTGATCCGGTATCTCATACCCAGGACGTAAAGGATATTGAGAAACAGTTCTCGGTAATGAACACACCCGAAGAAGATGCATCAGCATGCACTTTCTTCGTTTGGGTGGCACGGGAATTCTGGTAATCCCCTATTTCTTGCTCTGTCTTATAACAATTATAATTTGGAGCGGGAACAACGTTCCCTAGTGCAGTATAACAAGCGGGTTCGGTCAATACATCTGTATTATTATCTTGATTAAGGCATTACATGGTCACTACCAGGAGAGAGAGAGAGAGAAGAAAACACTCAGCGTGCGCTTTTTACAAGATTAGATTGGTTATAAATTTATCTAATCAGGATGTCTCCCACTGTTTTAGTTAAATCTTCCTTCAAACCCTAAAAGGAAAGACTAGCCAGGATTAATTACACCCTACAAGTTCTCCAATCTTTCAGCCAGGCCAGTGCCGGTACTTTGAGGGAGGTTCCCCGTGCTTTCGCATGGACCTAATTAAAATAAACCTCGTTTTCCCAGGGGTGTAACCCCGTTAACACCTTTCTAGACATCTACTTGATCGGCTAATTGTAATGTGTAAAACTCTTCCAGGAGTAACTCTTACTCGCAGCGGGTATCGGGATCCAACTATCTCATAGAAGGTATGCAATCTCATTGCAAATTTCAACTCTTGAAATTCCCAATAATATTTTACCCCAAACCTGTAGGGTTCCTAGGCACTCTTGTGAAGGTTCATGAGGCATCAAACATGCCCGGATTAAATTTTAGACGTGCCGAACAACCCAAAGCCGGGATCTTTGCTAGATAATTAGGGTTTAACATGTAAATAGATAACATTTATCTAAGTGTGAGGGATTACAACCTTTGTAGTCCGCTCCTTCACTTCACAAGCTCTGAGTAGAAGTCCCTTTGCCGCGATCCACGATCTCCCGGACTCATGAGAGGCTCCACGACTCGAACGATCCATTCTAGCTTGTCGTATTCCAAATCTCCGATGATCTACGTCGAGGTTTCGAAGAACTCAAGCTATCTCACTCTAAAGAGAAGAACACCCTAATCCCAAGGGCTAGATGAGATGAGGATGAGAGAGTAGTGATTTTGCTTTCTTTCTATATCATTTTCTCATATTTTATCATCACTTAAGAAAATCAAGAGAGCTTCTTCAAGAGAGAAGAAGAAGAAGATGATAATGGAAAAGGAAAAATCATTCACATTTTTCTTTTGTGATGAATAGAAATATAAATCATATGATTTAATTATTAACCATGGTTAAGGATGATTGGATGAGAACAAGTAGAGAAACAACTAGGGTTAGGGTTTGGTTGAGTTAAAAAGGGTGTCATCACAAAATATCTTCATAATGACAAAAGAAAATGCTTCTAGAAGCAACTTGAAGCAACTAAACCAAATCAAACCCTAACCTCAATTAATCATCCTTAAACATGTTTAACAATTAATCATATCATGTCACAATAATATATATCACATATATATTATATATTTGCAACAAAAGAAAATAATACAATTAACATATATCGCATATATATCAATGTATCATCCACTGAGAAAATGAAATAATAAAGCAAGCCAATATTAGTTAATATAATAATATATCATATATATTATTTTATATTAAATCATCGAATCAACACTTGATCCGACGATCCGGCTATATCGAATATAACCGACTAATATATCATGTACCGATTCATCGAATCAACACTTGATCCGATGACCCGGTTCATATCCATATATCGCGAGAATCTAATACGGTATCCCATATCGCATTATTCTCGCTCCTGCGCATATCACATATGTGCCACTACTCTGTTTCGCCTGAACCAAGAAACCTCTGTGTAGGACTCTAAAGAATCGTCAATACGCCGGTAGCAGGTGATGATCATATCAAACACCCACAAGCTGCAAGCGGTCAGCCAAACGTAACAGCCACCCAGGTATTGAGCGATCAGAAGATCAACAAGCTAGCCTGTGCGTTCTCCTGTGAATCCGATCAGTAACACTCCCGTACAGTCCGGTCTGTTCGTCTGATATGTCGCATATCAAGTCTAGGGGTGGTATACGTCAGACCCCAGTAACCGATAAGTCGTGTCGATGTATGGCTCATAACGGGTCGAGAAACTACTAGTAACACTTACCAGTAAATCTCTATATCAGCCCTGGCCAGGGACTTCCAGTTATAGCCAATCGAACACAGCACAACATCAACTCCCTATACCGGGAGAGACGAATCCCCTCCTATCGCTCATTGCCTCCATGTGATTCGGGACTGTACCCAAAAGCCACCGTTTTGCACGCCCTCTTGGATGTGGTAAGGTGGAAATCAAAGCACAGTGGGAATCACACAAGACTCTATGACGATCTCGGGTCTTCAGACTACCCTGTACCTGTGTCACCGGAGAACTGCCATCTGACGTGTGGTATATCACCATCTGGGAGTTCTCGGCGAGTCCGTCCAGTGTACCCAGTCTCTACTGAGCACCCGTACACCATCTCTGATGTCTAACACCGATGGATATGGGATCATCCATCGCCCATCATATGGGTCAAGATGCGTATACGCTAGTCTACTCTGGTGTATCGATGCCCTGTCTCGATATACCCTCGACTAGGAACAGTTATAGGATGTACTCATCGACTACCGCGGCCCCACTAGTATGATCTCATCATAGTCCCAGTAGTCGAGTACAAGTCCTAAGGGCTTTATCAACATGTGAGAGTAAAACAGTAAACCAGTACAAGTCAACATGTTAAGATAAAGTGAAACCAAATAGCATACTATCATGACGAGCAAGAAAGTCTTCTCTATATATAACCAAGCATCCATTATAATATACATCATATGTACAACAATGGCCTCTAGGGCATATACATAACTAACAATCTCCCACTTGCACTAAGGCCAGCTGCTGTAGTATCTCATACCTAGCATCCCGAATAATCTCTCAAATTGTATCTGGGGAATAGCCTTCGTGAATGGATCCGCAGTGTTGTCCTTCGTATCTACTCTCCTGACCTCGATCTCCCGGCGATCAACTATCTCCCTGATCAGGTGATACCGCCTCAGAATATGTCTGGACTTCTGATGGGACCTGGGTTCCTTGGCCAAAGCCACAGCTCCATTGTTATCGCAATACAGAGGTATTGGATGCTCAATGGATGGAACCACACCAAGTTCACTAATGAACTTCTTGATCCAGACAGCCTCTTTGGCAGCATCGTTGGCAGCGATGTATTCAGCCTCCATCGTTGAGTCTGCAACGGTATCCTGTTTGGAACTCTTCCAACATACCGCCCCTCCATTGAGGGTAAAGACAAAACCCGAATGCGACTTAGAGTCGTCCTTATCACTTTGGAAGCTGGAATCGGTAAAGGACTCCACCTGGAGTTCTCTATTACCATACACCAAGAACATCTCCTTAGTCCTTCGTAAGTACTTGAGAATGTTCTTCACTGCTGTCCAATGACTCTCTCCAGGATCTGCTTGATACCGACTCACTACACTTAGTGAGTATGCTACATCGGGTCTGGTACATAGCATCGCATACATGATAGAGCCTACTGCCGAAGCATAGGGTATCCCTTGCATGCGAGCTCTCTCCAAATCAGTCTTGGGAGACATCTCTTTGGAGAGAGTGAGTCCAGATATCGTGGGCTGATTCCCACGTTTGGATTCTTCCATACTAAACCTCTTTAGTATGGTGTCAATGTACCTGGATTGGGACAATCCTAGTATCCGTTTAGATCTATCTCTATAGATCATGATTCCCAATATGCAGGAGGCATCACCTAGATCTTTCATTGAGAATCTTTGTGATAAGAAGAGCTTGACTGATTGCAGCATAGGAATATCATTTCCTATCAAGAGTATGTCATCCACGTACAATACGAGGAAGACTACCTTACCCTCTGCCACCTTCTTATAGATACAAGGTTCATCTATATTTTTGATGAAGTCAAACTCTTTGACTACAACATCAAAACAGATGTTCCAACTCCGCGATGCTTGCTTTAATCCATAAATGGATTTAAGCAGCTTGCACACCTTTCCGCTGCTCCCACTATCTACGAAGCCCTCTGGCTGAGTCATGTACACGCACTCTTCTAAATCACCGTTTAGAAAGGCGGTCTTAACATCCATTTGCCAGATTTCGTAGTCATGATATGCAGCAATGGCAAGTAAGATCCGGATGGACTTAAGCATAGCCACTGGAGAAAAGGTTTCGTCATAATCCACACCTGGTCGTTGACGAAAACCCTTTGCTACAAGTCTAGCTTTGAAAGTCTCAACTTTTCCATCTACACCAAATTTCTTTTTAAAAATCCACTTGCTCCCAATGGGTTTTACCCCTTCAGGAGCATTTTCTAAAATCCATACTTTATTGGTGTACATGGATTCCATCTCAGATCGCATTGCATCCAGCCATTTCACAGAGTCACTACTTGTGATGGCCTGCTCGAAACTAGTCGGTTCATCATCATCCATGATGCAATCCTCGCTTCCACCATCAATGAGAAAACCATAGTATCTCTCAGGTGGACGAGAAACCCTACTAGATCGGCGGAGAGGCTGGGGTTCGTCGGGTACTATTGAATCCTCTGGTTCTACCAAGTCTTCTGTTATAGTTTGTGTTGCTGGAACCTCTTCCAGTTCTACCTCATTGCCATTAATTTCTTTTGCAAGAAATCCCTTTTCCAAAAAGATGGCATGTTTAGAAACAAACACCTTTTGTTCCTCAGTGTGGTAGAAGATATACCCTTGTGAGTTCTTGGGATATCCTACAAACTTACATAAGACAGATCTTGCCTCGAGTTTGTCCGGATTTTGTCTTTTGACATAGGCTGGACAACCCCATATCTTAACATACTTAAGAGATGGTCTCTTCCCTTTCCATATCTCATATGGAGTGGTAGGCACTGATTTGGTAGGAACCATATTCAATAGATGTATCGCTGTCTCAAGCGCATACCCCCAGAAGGAAATAGGTAACTCAGCCTCGCTCATCATAGATCGTACCATATCTAATAGGGTCCGATTCCTTCGTTCCGATACACCGTTGTGCTGTGGTGTATAAGGAGGAGTAAGCTGAGAGAGAATCCCATTCTCTTTTAGATAATCTAGGAACTCACCGCTCAAGTATTCACCTCCTCGATCAGATCGAAGAATCTTAATACTTTTGCCCGTTTGGTTCTCTACTTCGTGCTTATATTCTCTGAATTTCTCAAAAGCTTCAGACTTGTGTTTCATCAGAAACACATGTCCGTATCTAGAGAGATCGTCAGTGAATGTAATGAAGTAGGAAGAACCGTTCCTGGCATGCGTAGACATGGGACCGCATACATCACTATGTATCAGTCCTAAGAGTTCAGCAACTCTTTCTCCGTGTCCACTAAACGGAGCTTTGGTCATTTTTCCTTTGAGACATGAATGGCAAGTATCATAAGATGATAATTCGAACGGATTCAAATAACCATCTCTATGTAACTTAGCCAGTCGTGTCGCATTGATATGACCAAGTCTACAATGCCACAAGAAGGATTCGTTCACATCTGAACTTTTCCTCTTGTGTGTGTTTTGTATATTTAGGACTGTATTCTGATTTAGAATGAATATGCCATTATGTAACGAGCCTGATGCAATCAACTTTTGATCTAGGAATATGTTCATAACATTATCCTGTACTACAAAATTATATCCCTCTTTACTTAATAAAGAAACTGATATAATGTTGCACATCATGTTCGGTATATAATAGCACTCATTTAGAATCAGTGTATTACGACTTGGTAATACAAGGTGATATTCGCCAACTGCTTTGGCTACAATACTTGCACCGTTCCCTACTTGAACGGAATGATCACCTTTTCCCAGTTCTCTACCTTTACGTAGCCCATGTAACTGTTTACATATGTGGGATCCTGATCCGGTATCTAATACCCAGGACGTAGGGTGAACTGAGAAACAGTTCTCAATAACTAACACACCTGAAGAAGATGCATCAACATGCATGTTCTTTTGGGCGGCGTGAGAATCTAGATATTCTCCTGTTTCCTGTTCAGTCTTATAACTCTTATAAGAAAGAACGGGTCCAACAATTCCTAGCTCAGTACAATAATCGGGTTCAGTCAATACATCCATATTATTATCTTGATTATGGCCTGAAATGGTCGCTACCTGGAGAGAGAGAGAAGAAAACACTTTAGCGTATGCTCTTGCAAGATTAGATTGGTTATTATCTTATCTAATCAGGATGTCTCCCACTGTTTTTATCAAATCTACCTTAAAACCCTAAAAGGTAAGATTAGCCGGGATTAATTACACCCTACAATTTCGTCAATCTTTCAGCCAGATCAGTGTCGGTACTTTGAGGGAGGTTCCCCGTGCTTTCGCACGGACCTAATTAGTAAACCTCGTTTTCCCAAAGGCGTAACCTCGTTAACACTTTTCTAGACACCTACTTGAATGACTAATTGTCCTGTGTAAAACTCTCCCAGAAGTAACTCTTACTCGCAGTGGGTATCGGGATCCAACTATCTCATAGGAGGTATGCAATCTCATTGCAAATTTCAACACTTGAAATTCCCGATAATGCTTTTGCCCCTAACGTTCTATGACCTTGACGAAAGCCAACAAACCATAGTGCGCTAGTCAAGTTCAACCCGAACATTTCTTGATTGAATTAAACCCAGCCGTACGTCCCTTGTCGAAAGCCAACAAAGCCGCACGACTACCCTAACCCAATCTCATCATATGTAACAGATAAGTAATAATTAGCTACCGCACACTACGCCTTGACGAAAGCCAACAAACGTAGCACGAATACTAAGTATTACCTATCTGAAATGTCGGAGGGCTACGCAGGTTTTTCAGAAAACCCTGAGCGTAATGAACTTGATATCGTCGTAGAATCATATGTTTTTGAAAAGGAGTGTTTTTGAGGCTTTTCTTAGTTTCGCTAAAGGGGTCACTCCCGGTGAAGGGATCGTCGGCCCTTTCCTCATCGAATAAGGTGCAGGATATATCATATATACCGCTGTGCAAAGCAAAACACTAAAAGCAATCAAAAGACAAACCGCGTTTTGTAGCATCTGCCAGTTTTGCTAAAGGAGTCACTCCCGGTGAAGGGATCTCGGTCCTTTCCTCATCGAATAAAGTGCAGGATATATCGTATATATCACTGTGCAAAGCAAAACTGTAGCTACCCTTTTTATTAAGTTTTGATTCTACAACATCTTTAGGTTTCTTTTCTTTTATTAATCTCATTAATAAAAATCCCATCAGCTTATGCTTCCTAAGCATCACAGAAGAAACGAAAGCAGTAATATTTATATATCAACATATATATATAGTATAAGCATTCGTCTCAGGCAGTAATATGATCTCATCACAGAACATTGCAGCAGAAGAACATATATGAAATATTGGATATACTAGGACGTCCGTGTTTTTAATACGAGCCTGTATAAAACACGGATTCCACGGTCGCGACGAATAGCCAAACCCACATCCCAAGACCCCTACGAGAGCGGCAAGTAACACTGCCAATTCTAGGGTTAGGAGACCCGGTCCCGACTCCTCGAGATGGCCTCCCACTGGACCCTAGAACCCGGTTACTTGTGCTCCCCTCCTTGGGTCTACCTAATGCGGAAAAGTAAATAATATACACTGGTGACAGCAACCGCATCCTGGAAGTGCCCCAAATAAAAGAATATTACATTACAAATGAATTTTACATGAATGAAAATAAGAACCCTCATCTCACATAAAACCCCCGGCTATTCTGATCGCGACGATCCAATATAACATATCACAGCAACACATAATATCTCATATCATCAACGTAAGCAAGTATGCGTATCCCGATTGTCGTTGATGTATAGCAACGAAGCCGGCGATACACCACATACTACGCTTACGGTCACAGAAAAGAAAATGTAAAACTACAATATTTGGAATCCACAATCACTTTAGACATCGTAAATCCGAAATATCACATATTCCGCATTTCATGCCTAACTCTATGAATTCCACATATTGTATCACATTCCAGATAAATATACGGTATTAAACTTTTCGAACAGATAATCAAACACCCAAAATTTCCTTAACCGCTCAACACTTGAGCGGGGTTCAAATAATCCCAGAATATGTCACAGTACCGGTGATCCAGCCGTAGAAGGGTCAAGCCAACGCCTCACATGTGGCACGCCGTACTGCCCCAAACCCGAAGGTTCAAAAGGCAGTTCAAGACGGTCACATAATCGAGTTAAGGCTTGTGTCTTCTAGAGGGTCCACCGGTTAACTTGTACAATTGTTCCGAACGATTTAAACCCAAATAAATTTCAACACTTGAAAATTTGCCGTGCCAGGAAAAAGTCGGTTAATGATATCCGTTCGACTAGTTTAACAGTTTCTAAATATCCGGAAAGAAATACGAATTTAAAATTTCCAATCGAGTCTACTATTACCAAATAAATCCCAGAATTTTAAACACCTGGAACAGAATAAAAATATCCAGAAGCCTCAGCAAGTAACTACAAACATTACCATGAAGCCACGTGTCATGATCACACTGTTCCGCCGCGGAAGCGCCGCGCAAGCCATGCTTGCGCCGCGCTTCCGCCGCCGAATGGTCGAGTTGGGGGGTCGGGTTTCATGATAATTCTTAGAATTGCCTGCTGATTTTTTTACATATTTTTAATTCAGAAAAATCCCAAAATTTAAAAAATTTCCAGAAAGGGGTCTATTTGCGTCGTTTCGGGTTCGATCGGAGTTTTAACTTCGTAAACACATCGCCTAATGCTCTAGCTTGGCTCTGATACCACTGTAGGGTTCCTAGGCACTCTTGTGAAGGTTCATGAGGCATCAAACATGCCCGGATTAAATTTTAGACGTGCCGAACAACCCAAAGCCGGGATCTTTGCTAGATAATTAGGGTTTAACATGTAAATAGATAACATTTATCTAAGTGTGAGGGATTACAACCTTTGTAGTCCGCTCCTTCACTTCACAAGCTCTGAGTAGAAGTCCCTTTGCCGCGATCCACGATCTCCCGGACTCATGAGAGGCTCCACGACTCGAACGATCCATTCTAGCTTGTCGTATTCCAAATCTCCGATGATCTACGTCGAGGTTTCGAAGAACTCAAGCTATCTCACTCTAAAGAGAAGAACACCCTAATCCCAAGGGCTAGATGAGATGAGGATGAGAGAGTAGTGATTTTGCTTTCTTTCTATATCATTTTCTCATATTTTATCATCACTTAAGAAAATCAAGAGAGCTTCTTCAAGAGAGAAGAAGAAGAAGATGATAATGGAAAAGGAAAAATCATTCACATTTTTCTTTTGTGATGAATAGAAATATAAATCATATGATTTAATTATTAACCATGGTTAAGGATGATTGGATGAGAACAAGTAGAGAAACAACTAGGGTTAGGGTTTGGTTGAGTTAAAAAGGGTGTCATCACAAAATATCTTCATAATGACAAAAGAAAATGCTTCTAGAAGCAACTTGAAGCAACTAAACCAAATCAAACCCTAACCTCAATTAATCATCCTTAAACATGTTTAACAATTAATCATATCATGTCACAATAATATATATCACATATATATTATATATTTGCAACAAAAGAAAATAATACAATTAACATATATCGCATATATATCAATGTATCATCCACTGAGAAAATGAAATAATAAAGCAAGCCAATATTAGTTAATATAATAATATATCATATATATTATTTTATATTAAATCATCGAATCAACACTTGATCCGACGATCCGGCTATATCGAATATAACCGACTAATATATCATGTACCGATTCATCGAATCAACACTTGATCCGATGACCCGGTTCATATCCATATATCGCGAGAATCTAATACGGTATCCCATATCGCATTATTCTCGCTCCTGCGCATATCACATATGTGCCACTACTCTGTTTCGCCTGAACCAAGAAACCTCTGTATAGGACTCTAAAGAATCGTCAATACGCCGGTAACACCCACAAGCTGCAAGCGGTCAGCCAAACGTAACAGCCACCCAGGTATTGAGCGATCAGAAGATCAACAAGCTAGCCTGTGCGTTCTCCTGTGAATCCGATCAGTAACACTCCCGTACAGTCCGGTCTGTTCGTCTGATATGTCGCATATCAAGTCTAGGGGTGGTATACGTCAGACCCCAGTAACCGATAAGTCGTGTCGATGTATGGCTCATAACGGGTCGAGAAACTACTAGTAACACTTACCAGTAAATCTCTATATCAGCCCTGGCCAGGGACTTCCAGTTATAGCCAATCGAACACAGCACAACATCAACTCCCTATACCGGGAGAGACGAATCCCCTCCTATCGCTCATTGCCTCCATGTGATTCGGGACTGTACCCAAAAGCCACCGTTTTGCACGCCCTCTTGGACGTGGTAAGGTGGAAATCAAAGCACAGTGGGAATCACACAAGACTCTATGACGATCTCGGGTCTTCAGACTACCCTGTACCTGTGTCACCGGAGAACTGCCATCTGACGTGTGGTATATCACCATCTGGGAGTTCTCGGCGAGTCCGTCCAGTGTACCCAGTCTCTACTGAGCACCCGTACACCATCTCTGATGTCTAACACCGATGGATATGGGATCATCCATCGCCCATCATATGGGTCAAGATGCGTATACGCTAGTCTACTCTGGTGTATCGATGCCCTGTCTCGATATACCCTCGACTAGGAACAGTTATAGGATGTACTCATCGACTACCGCGGCCCCACTAGTATGATCTCATCATAGTCCCAGTAGTCGAGTACAAGTCCTAAGGGCTTTATCAACATGTGAGAGTAAAACAGTAAACCAGTACAAGTCAACATGTTAAGATAAAGTGAAACCAAATAGCATACTATCATGACGAGCAAGAAAGTCTTCTCTATATATAACCAAGCATCCATTATAATATACATCATATGTACAACAATGGCCTCTAGGGCATATACATAACTAACAAAACCTCCTATGACCTTGACAAAGGCCAACAAACCATAGGCTGCTAGTCAAGTTAAACCCGTCATTTCCTGATTGAATCAAACCCACCCGCACGATATTTGAGAAAGGCCAACAAGGTCGTACGACTACCCTAATCCAATCTGAATCATATGCATAAGCAGATAAATACTATTCAGCTACTGCACACTACGCCTTGACAAAGGCCAACAAACACAGCACGAATACTAAACAGTCCTTATCTGAAATGACGGAGGGCTACGACAAGTTTTTAAGAAAACCCTTTGCTTAATGAACTTGATATCTTTGTAGAATCGAGTGATTTTAAATGGAGTGTTTTTGAGGCCTTTTCTAGGTTTGCTAAAGAGGTCACTCCCGGTGAAGGGATCGTCGGCTCTTTCCTTATCGAATAAGGTGCATGATATTTCACAAATACCACGGTGCAAAGCAAGAACTATAAAAACAATCAAAATACAAACCGAGTTTGTAGCATCTGCCAGTTATTGCTAAAGAGGTCACTACCGGTGAAGGGATCTCGGCTCTTTCCTTATCGAATAAGGTGCTGGATATTCTACAAGGAATACCGCTATGCAAAGCAAGAACTAGAGCTACCAGTTTTTAAACATGTTTCTACAACATCTTTAGGTTTCTTTTTAGTTTCATTAATCTCATTAATGAAGTCCCATTTTATTATGCTTCACAAGCATCACATTTGAAACGAAATCTGCAATATAACATATATCTCATATATATAATATAAACATTCGTCTCAGGCAGTAATATGATCTCATCACAGAACATTGCAGTAGAAGAACATATATGAAATATTGGATATACTAGGACGTCCGTGTTTTAATACGAGCCTGTATAAAACACGGATTCCACGGTCGCGATGAATAGCCAAACCCACATCCCTAGACCCCTACGAGAGCGGCAAGCAACACTGCCAATTCTAGGGTTAGGAGACCCGGTCTCGACTCCTCGAGATGGTCTCCCACTGGACCCCAGAACCCGGTTACTTGTGCTCCCCGCCTTGGGTCTACCTAATGCGGAAAAGTAAATAATATACAATGGTGACATCATCCTCAGCCCGGAAGTGCCCCAATAAAAGAATATTACATACAAATGAATTTTACATGAATGAAAAAGAAAAAACTCTCATCTCACATAAAACCGCCGGCTATTCAGAACACGACGATCCAATATAACATATCACAGTAACACATAATATCTCATATCATCAACGTAAGCAAGTATGCGTATCCCGATTGTCGTTGATGTATAGCAACGAAGCCGGCGATACACCACATACTACGCTTACGGTCGCAGAAAAGAAAGTGTAAAACTACAACAGTTGGAATCCGCAACTTCCTTAGACATCTCATGCCTAACCAAATGAATTTCTTAGACATCGCATGCCTAACAATTATAAACCCCGCATTTTAGTCTTATTATCGAAAACTCTTTTCAATATCAAGTCGGGCAATTCAACAAGATTCCCGACATCCTGATCGAATGCTCGTCGCAAACTTTAGTAGACGGTCGCACCCCCGGATGCCATCGACGAAGTGCACTAAGGCGGAACACCGCTGCCGCGAGCACCCGAACAGATGCTTTTGGCGACGGGGTTCTCCTACAGTCACTTGGTCGGGGCTATGGGGCGTGGCTGTCTGTTAAGCTTACTCGGCGAGTATCCGCGTACGATACGTGATTGCAACGGACTTTTGATCACATCAAAATCCCATGGCAACCGATCATCTGAGACTAAACTGCTAGATTTATAACATTCAAATTAGATATCTCATAACTACTTGTCGATTCCAAATATTGTATCACATTCCAGATAAATAGACAATGTTAAACTTTCCGATCGAATAATCTAACACCCAAGATTTCCCAAATAGCTCAACGCTTGAGCGGAGTTCAAAAAATATACATCACATGCCACAGTACCAATGGTCCAGCCGTAGAAGGGTCAAGCCAACGCCTCACATGTTGTAATGCCGTACTGCCCCAAACCCTAAGGTTCAGAGGCGGTTCAGACGGTCACATAATCGAGTTAAGGTTTGTGTTCTTTTAGAGGGTCCACCGCGTTACTTGCATGATATTCCGGGAGTTTCAAACTCGAGAAAAAATCCAACTTTTGAAAAAATTTCCGACAGGGGAAAAAGTGAGTTATTGATATCCGTTCGAACTTTTTAACAGTTTCTAAAATTACCCGGAAAAAAAAAATAAACGAAGTTATATTTTCCGATCGAATCAACGAGCTCCCAATACAACCAAGAAAACTCAACACTTGAGTAAGAATTAAAAATTCCCAGAAGTATCAGGAAACACATACGGACCTTACTGTAGAAAATTGAAACCCTAAGTCCACTATTCAGCCGCGGAACCGCCGCGCAAGGCATTTCTTTGCCGCGGTTCTGCGGCGCATTAATGGAATTAGTGGGTCGTTTTTCACAGTTGTCCATAGAATTCCCTACTAATTTTTTTTGAGTATTTTTAATATGAAAAAATCAACATTTTTAGAAAATTTATGGAAACTAGGGTTTTACTGGTATTCGGAGTTTGATCGGACTTTAAACTTCGCCTATACTTCGCCTAAAACTCTAGCTTGGCTTTGATACCACTGTAGGGTTACTAGGCACTCTAATAAGGTTCTACAAGGCATCAACCAAGACTGATTTAAATTTTAGCCGTGCCGAACAACTCTAACCAAGATCTTTAAATTAGAGATTAGGCGAAACAAAGCATGTTAAACACTTTAACATCTAAGAGTTTGGGATTACAACCTTTGTAGTCCGGTCCTTCACTTCTAAAGATCCGTGTTGAGGTCCTTTCGCTGTGATCATCATGTTCCCGGACTCTAGAGAGGCTCCATGAAGAGAAAGATGCAAGCTTGCTTCCGATCTTCGATAACTAAGATGATCTACCTTGAAGTTTCTTTAACACAAGCCCTCACTCACTAAATGATGTGAACACCCTAATCTAAATGGCTAGGATAGATTAGGATGATGAAGTAGGATTTTATCTCTCATTTGTTTTCTTAATCTCACTCATTTTCATCACAATATAAAAGCTAGAAAGCATTTTCATGAAAGAAGAAGAAGGAAGAAGAAGATCTAATCATTTTGTGATGAATAATGAAAGTCAAGTATAAGGTTAGAAATGCAACCATGGTATATGTAATCCTTGTAGAGATTTAACTAAGGTTAAAGGGTTGGGTTGGGTTAAACAAATATCTTGCAAAATATCAAAACAAATATCTTTGCACAAAACAAAACAAAACCTTCTAGAAGGTTCTAGAAAAGATTAACCCAAATCAAACCCTAACCATGTTTAATCTCCACTAAACATGTTGCATTAATAACCCTAACATGTTACAATATTATATATCACATATACAATATTTATTGTAACAAAAATTTTTTTTAACATATATCGCATATATATCAATGTATTACCCGAATGAGAAAAAGAATCTTTTAGTGAGCTTATATTAGTTAATGTAATTTAATATATCAAATATATAATTATACATTAAATTATCGAATCAACACTTGATCCGATAATCCGGCTATTTCACAAATAACCGACTAATATAATCTGTATCAGTTCATCGAATCAACACTTGATCCGATGACCCGGCAATATCACATATACCCGGCTGATATCTCATATCGCAAGAATCTAATATGGTATCACATACTCGTATTGTTCTCAGTCCCGCACATATCACATATGTGCCTCTACTCCGTTTTGCCTGAGTCAAGAAACCTCTGTGTAGGACTCTAAAGAATCGTCAATACGCTGGCAGTAGGTGATGATCATATCAAACACCCACAAGCTGCAAGCGGTCAGCTAAACGTAACAGCCACGCAGATATTGAGCGATCAGAAGATCAACAAGCAAGACTGTACATTCTCCTACGAATCCAATCAGTAACACTCCCGTACAGTCCGGTCTCTTCGTCTGATATGTCGCATATCTCTCCTAGGGGTGGTAAAACGTCAGACCCCAGTAGCTTGATAAGTTATGTCGATATGAGGTCTATAGAAGTTCGAGAAACTACTGATAACACTTACCAGTAAATCACAGCAACCCTGGCCAGGGATTTCCAGTTATAGCCAATCGAACACACAGCAACATCAACTCCCTATACTGGGAGAGACGAATCCCCTCCTATCGCTCATTGCCTCCATGTGATTCGGGACTGTACCAAAAAGCCACCTTTTTGCACGCCCTCTTGGACGTGGTATGATGGAAATCAAAGCATAGTCGGAATCACACAAGACTCTATGACGATCTTCGGTCTACAGACTAACCTGTACCAGTGTCACCAGAGAACTGCCATCTAACGTGAGGTATAATACCATCTGGGAGTTCTCAGCGAGTCCGTCCAGTGTACCCAGTCTCCACTGAGCACCCGTATACCTTCTCTGATGTCAAACACCAATGGATATGAGATCATCCATCGCCCATCATATGGGTCAAGAAGCGCATACGCTAGTCTACTCTGGAGTATCGATGCCCTGTTTCGGTACTCCCACGACTAGGAACATTTGAAGGATGTACTTGGCGACTACACTGTCCTCACTAATATGATCCGCATCATAGTCCTGGTAGTCAAGTACTCATCCTAAGGGTTTTAACAACATGTAACATAGAGACAATCATAGTACATGTTAAGATAAAGAGAAACCAGATAGCGTACTATCATGTCGAACAAGAAAGTCCTCCCTATATATGTCTAACCATCCACTACAATATACATCGTATGTACAGTAATGGCCTCTAGGGCATACATATAACTAACATGTGGGATATCTAAAACATTCGTTTGGGTATCTTTTCTACCACAAGGAGGAATAAAAGGTGTTTGTTTCTCAGTATGCCATAATTTTAGAAAATGAGATTTTTCCAAATAATACCGATGGCAATGTGGTAGATCTAGAAGAGTTTGTAGAGACACAAGTTACAAATAACGACTTGGTTGAACCTGATATAGCAACAGAAACTTATGAAGCTCAGCCACTCCGTATATCTGGTAGGACTTTTCGCCCACCGGAGAGATTCTACGGTTTTCTCGTTGATGGTGATGGAGAAGATTGCATTATGGATGATGATGACCCTACCAGTTTTCAGCAAGCTATCACGAGTGGTGACTCTGTGAAGTGGCTGGATGCCATGAGATCCGAAATAGAGTCTATGTATACCAACAAAGTATGGACATTGGATGTTGTACCCTCTGGGGTAAAACCAGTAGGGTGCAAATGGATCTTTAAGAGAAAGATCGGTGTAGATGGGCAGGTGGAGACCTATAGGGCAAGGCTTGTAGCGAAATGATTTCGTCAAAGACCAGGACTGGACTATGATGAAACCTTTTCTCCTGTAGCCATGCTTAAATCCATTCGGATCCTACTTGCTATTGCTGCTCACTACGCTATGAAATCTGGCAGATGGACATTAAAACTGCTTTTCTAAATGGCGATTTAGAAGAATGCGTTTATATGGATCAGCCAGAGGGCTTCATTGATAGTGGGAGCAGCGGGAAAGCATGTAGGTTTCTTAAATCCATTTATGGATTAAAGCAGGAATCACCGAGTTGGAACATCTGTTTTGATGATGTTATCAAAGAGTCTGATTTCGTCAAAAATCCAGATGAACCTTGTGTTTATAAGAAGATTGTAGGAAGTACTGTCACATTCCTCGTATTGTACGTGGATGACATTCTTCTGGTAGGAAACGATGTTCCTATGCTACAATCGGTCAATGTTCTTATCACAAAGGTTCTCCATGAAGGACCTTTGTGATGCCTCATACATATTGGGCATGAAGATATATAGGGATAGATCTAAAAGGTTGCTGGGATTATCCCAAACCAGGTACATTAATGTCACGACCCAAATGTAGTACGTGACTGGCACTTAAAACACGTGACATCTAAAGACGTCGACGCAGTTCAAGTAAGCCGAAACCCGGAATCTAAACCCTTTTTAAAATTGTTGGAGGTGGGTTTTAAAATAGTCAACCGATGAAATCAGTTTAAAAATAACATTTGAATTTAACTAAGTATGTTGAAAAGCATCTATGATGTTTTGAAATTTGACGTCAACTCCTTTACATTTTTTTTGTAAAACCCGATACAACATAATAATAAAATAGCCTCCCAACGGAAGCTAGTCTCCACGTCCAAACGATGGAGCAACCAACAATCTAAATCAGAAATCAACTCCAAAAGGGGCGACATCAGCACACATAAACTCTAAGTCTCGCTTCTAAGTCCACAATATACCATTTATAAGTTGATGGAGTTTCCACTAGATACAAGAATATATGAATAATCAAAAGTGAGTATGATACAATAATAACCTACTTACCAATCAATCCCCGAAAAGAATGTGTGCCCAAGCCGCTGATAATCCAAGCGGTAAAACCTGCAAGAAACTGTGGCACAACGGGGATGAGTTGCCAACTCAGTGAATAAAAGTAAATCTAAAGGTAGAAATCGAAATGCATGACGATACCTAGGTCATAAGTATAGTACTACCGTAATCTATACTAATATAATATGATATACATGTGTATGATAATGCAACACTATCGATCATGCAACCCCAAGTAGAATATATATATATAGGTACTGTCCCCTGGATCAGTCCTAGTCGACTACAATAACTGAAATCTAACTGTGTACCTCATGATAGAAATCATATCAATATAAATGGATGTCCAATATCGACATCCGAAAATCCGAAATCTCTCGTGTCCAGCATGGACACGTAAATGCAGATACGTCGACACCATCTCAACAGATGATCGCCACCCGATATCCCTGGCCCGGTCGGTATCCCTGGATATCCGCCGTGCCCATCGAACCCCGGTCAGTATTCCCTGAATATCTGCCGTGCTCATCTCTATCTCCGGAATCGAGTATCCTTGTTAGGCTCCCCGCCTAAAATACGGCTATCCTGCCCCAGGGTCTCGACCGGTTCCACTATGTTTCCAACTGTATGCCCACCGACTCAGTCTGGATAACTTGTAAATCCGCAACCCTATGACCCCCAACTCGGTTCGGAATAAAATCAGAAAAACACAAAACTCATGGTGGACGTTTAACTCATCATATCAAAAATATCAAGTAAGGAATAAGAATACTTGCATAGATTATATTGATGATATATTATATATATATACATATATAATAGTGTCCCATACCACCGATATATATCATCAGGAGTAAAATATCCAGAAAATCCATAAGAATCAAATACAGCATCTATATTACTAATATTCATAATTTACAACAGGAATAAAGAAAGACTGCGTAATTATATCACATAGGAATAATGATCTCAATTTTACTGTGTCATGGAACTACTAATGATGTGTAGTGTAGCATACGCGTCTGTGCTCGTGCAACATGGCAATCATTAGTATTTGTGCAAGTGTTCTATGGAGTAACAACCTATTTATATTCAACACATATATAACAAAATGGCTCTACAGTGACATAACAGTACCAATGAGGTGTAGTGTAACATATATTTACGTGCTTGTGCAGCATAGTACTCATTGGTATTTGTGCGGTGTTCTATCAGAGTGTTCGTGTCGCAGAAATGGATAAGATCGATAATATAATGCAAACATGTAAAGTAATCTAAGGGTAACTATTGTAATTACTTTCTATGAGCTATACCATTATTTTTAGAATTGAAACGAAACGTTGAGTTTGAAATAAGGAAGCTGCCCTAGATTAAAATAGATATTCATTTTGGAAATTGGCACGCATCCTTGTATTTTATTAAAGGACAAACGAAACATAGTTTTTAAAGGAATATAGCTCACACAAGTATTACATCCTAAAACGGAATATAATCTAACTCTATGAGTCAAAGGATAAATTGTCCATTATTCGGCATACAAATTTCATCATTTCCAATATGTATAAATCCTTGTATTATATCTCATCATATCGCTATATCTGTATCATCTTAAGTACGGCATGATCCCTCGTACAAACTCATCAAATCATATCCATGTCGTACGGATCTAACATCACGTACATGTCTCACTTAAAACCATAAATGAACTCTATGCAAATGAAGGACATATAAGATGCGATATTATATCAATACCTTGAATAACTACTATACTAACTAGAGATCATAATAATATTTATAACGTTGCGGGGGTGCTATACGCCATCCACCCGACTTCCCCTGTAGATGTAAATCCACTCACCAACTTAAAAGCTCGCTGAATCCACGCTGCTACATCGCCAACTACGTCTCGGAATCCTCGAATCGTACCTATATTCGTATTTAAATCACATTGATGTAAATATCATATCGAAAACCAAAACAACAAGCTAAACGCCCGTAGGTTAGAACCTACAGCACACTTAACCCAAAAACGACAACATAATTCTGTCGTTAACGTATAAACGTCAACGGTTCAGCTGCAACTTCAAAATACGAAAACTCCGTATCGTAAATATCTGAAATTTGATAAAACCATTTCTAAAACTTTCCCAGATTTTACTGTATAAATATTTAAATAAAACAAACAATACAGAGACTTGTAAAATATCAACTCAAAGCTACAGAAGAAAAATCAACACCAAAAGACATAAGGAGGCCGGCGTCGCCGGAATTTTGGGTTGGGTCGCCGGATCTTCTAGGGAATTTTGGGTTCATGTATGAAGTGGTGTCTCCTAGTAGTCTCAGTATACTTTCGGTCTTGCTGGATTTTCTAGTGATTATACCTAGTGGTTCCAGATTCTTTTACAGTAGGCTTAACACCACAATTTACACTGTTTTTCCTATTCAGCACACTAAAAACAAATATTTGTTACCAGATTTTATAGACTGAAATAATAACATGAACAAACAATACCAAACAACCCAAAATATACACAGAGAGCTACCCTGAAAACCCCAATACCTAACTCCATTACAAAACCGGCGAGGTCGGAATTTTGGTGATGGTCGCCGGCCAAAATCCGAGCACCTAGGTTCGTTTTCCTATGGTTAATTCTAGGTCTAGTTTATAAGATCAAGGTACTGTTTGATCAATTTATTTATCATCTAAACTATAGCAGATCTTCACAGAGCTAAACCTTGCCTAAAATACGATATCCGATTTCTAAACAAAACATTACTAACTTAAGTTACAGGGTTTGAAGTTATACCTACTGAAAGACCACTAGAAAGGCTTCCTCCAAGATGCACAAGCTCAATCTATTCTAGCTTGATGGTGGTGGTAATGACCTTAGTTCTTAGTCTCATCTTTCTATTTTTTCTCTTTGATTTGATGAAAGATTTAAATTTGGGTAATGAGGTGTTTGGCTCAGTTTGAGATATAGTGTTTTATTTAGGAGATAAGAATAGGTGTGAGAATTTGTTGTAGAGAAAAGAGAAGGTGGCATGGAGGAAGGAGGATGTGTCCTGAGGATGGGACATGGTGTATTCATGCAAAGAAGAGGTGGCAAGTTATGAAGAAGGAAGTGGAAAGATAATAAGGAGGAGGTGTTAGCTTATAATGAAGGGTGAAATGAGGTGTTTTGTGTAAAGGTTAACATATAATGATATATGCCATCCATCATAACATATAACAATAAGTAAAAACCTTCATATCATAAATCAATTTCATAAAAGATATGAAAGGATAAATCTATCACTTAATTATTATTAGCTAAATGACAAATACAATGTCATATTAAAATATCATTTTCTTGATATCACCCACTTTATTCATAATTATCAAAATAATTACATTTTTCGGATATGATTCCGATACTCAATTTCTTAAGCGGTATCATTTTCGTAAACTTATCAATTTTATAATTTTTATAATAAAAATATAATTTAATATTATTAATTTTTTCCAAAATGTTACAGTCTCTCCCCCTTAAAGAAATTCGGTCCCCGAATTTAAATTAAACATCTTTCGTAAACATTTTCTTAATCCAATCAACTTATTGCAAAACAATTTCCCGGGGTCCAATTTTAAAACATAAAATTTGCTATATATCACAAGACTACAAAGTCCCATATGAGCTAAAATGCATCCCATTGAAACAGTGTGCGTGAAAAATCAGAAGATATAATCTTTCATAATTGTAACTCTAGCGGTTGCTATGAGAATTACTCCAGTTATGAAAAAAAATTCCAAATACGAAAACCATTGTGTATCCTAAGTACACAAAATCATTGGCATGATCGCAGTGCAATATCAGTGCACACGACCAAGAGAAAATATAAAAATCAAATCTATCACATATCCTATCAAGTGCAAAGCACGAAAACAAAATCAACCCTAGTGGGTTTGCACGTAAGTCTCAAACCGCACTTCACGGTGTGCACGAAAACAACATCGCTAAGTGCAACAGGCGTGCACGAAACGATATCCACTGCATCCACTGTGCATGGAATAAAAGTATACAAAATAATACCAAGTGCATCGGGGTGCACAAAAATCAAATCCAAGTGCATCAGGGTGCACAATTTAAATCTCAAGTGCATCGGGGTGCACAAAACTAAAATCAAATGCATCAGAGTGCACAAAATCAAAACGGGCAACTAATGTGCACGAAATCAAACCAAGTATACCTAGAATATATATATAAATTCTTAACCATATGCATCTGATGTACACGGAAATTCAGTGTAGTGCATCCTGTGTACACAACACTCCCATCGAGTGCAGTCACCTCGCACTAAAATCTCAACAAGTGCACCTGGTGTGCACAAAGCATAAGTCAAAGTGAAATTATTGTACATAGAAATCTCATCAAGTGCACCTGGTGTGCACAAAACATAAATTGATCCTCAAATCCTTAAAATACATATATCAAAATCACGGACATCGAGTTGTCCTTTCTCCAACGTTTGAAAATGAATGTTTTAGGGTATAAAAACGTAAATCGAACTTAAAGGACATCGAAGCATAACCTCTTCAATGTCGGAAGGTGTTTACACCACCGAAATTGGCATAGCAAGAATTACTACTTGCCGTCTGCCACGTTCTAACGTTCTCTGTCTCTGAATTCAGGTTCTTCTTACGGATCTCTAATACATAGCTTATTTATGCGATCGTCCGGTGAGGAGCAACGACACCATTCGTCTTATTGCGGATACATCCCATTATACCTTCTTGACCAGTAGTCCAGTCCTTTGTAACGTAACATGTTGATAACGGAAATCTCTGTCCTCTGCTTGTGTGATAACAACTAATCCCAGCCCAATCTTATTTATTATAAATTCCTGGAAGAGAATCCATCAAGTCTTCTGCTAACATCATTTATCCAGCCTGCCCGGAACTAACACTCATTTCTTAACCCACTTTCTCTTTAGTAACCATTGTCATTCCTGTTTGATTCCCTCCTAAAAGTGTAGTTGCACGCGTCATCAAATCTTCAATATCAACTATGAAGAACAACTGTCCACTAAAACATCGCACCATTCTCCTGTTCCTTAAATCTCTTTAGTAACCAACTTTGTCACGCGAATTGCAAGTCATACTTGGTTATGACCAACTTGGAGTCTTACAAACTCGGAAACACGAATCCGTTACTTCTGATACTTGTAAAGGAATCTGGCTAATCTCACCTTCGAAGACTCGTCCCAATTTGTCCGAGGAAAACTTACTGCACGATCTCCTTCTTGAACTACTTGCATCTGGTCTGAACAAGCTCCATCGGAAGAAATACATCAATTTCACCGATCTCGTATCGAAGTGCCATAATGGATTAAAAATCTTAACCACCCCACATCTGAATGGCTATGAATCGTCCTGATCCATCTATACTGGTAACATCGTCAACCTTTAACTTCATGAATTCTGGGGGTAACATCTCGATAATCTCAGCAATGATTGGTACCGCTGTCTGAACAGTACACAACACCATAATCTTCGGAGAGGGAAAACATCACGTCTCAAGTCTGTCTGATCTCTAACAATGACTCTACCATCTGGTGCGGATCGCGAAGAAACTCGCTCCACTATTAGAACTCGATCAAATATGAATAAACAACGTGTCTCTATATCATCGGAAAGTCACCCCGGTCAGTCCTAGTCCCAGAAAAGTCTGATCTGACCGTATCTCTAACTGCATCCCTCTCGACCCTCATAAACATGGTGACCGAAGTAATCAACATACACTGACGAAGATAGATCAACGGAAGGGATAGAAGGGAGATCTCAAGATAAAATTCCTAAGGTATCTTAGGCGGAGTATCATATCGTAAATATGCCGCGGAACATATGTACGGTACGTCACTCTACTTAGTACCTGCTCCATCAACAAAGGTCATCCTATATAACGAAAGTTCGGGTATATGACCCCCAAAGTCAAGTCTAAGTCTTATAAGGTCAAGCCCAGGTAACAAAATGTATGCCCAGACTCCATATAGTCAACCTAGACTTGAACAAAGGTTAAACCAAACGCTCTGATACCAACTTTGTCATGACCCAAATGTGGCACGTGACCGGCACTTAAAACACGTGACATCTAAAGACGTCGACGCGGTTCAAGTAAGCCGAAATCCGGAATCTAAACCTTTTTTAAAATTATTGGAGGTGGGTTTTAAAATAGTCATCCGATGAAATCAGTTTACAAATAACATTTGAATTTAACTAAGTATGTTGAAAAGCATCTATGATGTTTTGAAATTTGACGTCACCTCCTTTACATTTTTTTTTGTAAAACCCGATACAACATAATAATAAAATAGCCTCACAACGGAAGCTAGTCTCCACGTCCAAATGATGGAGGAACCAACAATCTAATTCAAAAATCGACCCCAAAGGGTGCGACATCACCACACATAAATTCTAAGTCTCGCTTCTAAGTTCACAATATACCAATTCTAAGTTGATGGAGTTTCTATTAGATACAAGAATATATGAATAATCAAGAGTGAGTATGATACAATAATAACCCACTTACCAATCAATCCCCGAAAAGAATGTGTGCCCAAGCCGCTGATAATCCAAGCGTTAAAACCTGCAAGAAATTGTAGCACAACGGGGATGAGTTGCCAACTCAGTGAATAAAAGTACATCTAAATGTAGAAATCGAAATGCATGACGATACCAAGGTCATAAGTATAGTACTACCGTAATCTGTACTAATATAATATGATTTACATATGTATGATAATGCAACACTATCGGTCGTGCAACCCCAAGTAGAATATATATATATATATATATATATATATATATATATAGGTACTGCCGCCTGGATCAGTCCTGGTCGACTACAATAACTAAAATCTAACTGTGTACCTCATGATAGAAATTATATCAATATAAATGGATATCCAATATCAACATCCGAAAATCTGAAATCTCTCGTCTCCAGCATCGACACGTAAATACAGATACGTCGACACCATCTCAACAGATGATCGTTACCCGATATCCCTGGCCCGGTCGGTATCCCCCGGATATCCGCCGTGCCCATCGAACCCCGGTCAGTATTCCCTGAATATCTGTCGTGCTCATCTCTATCTTCGGAATCGAGTATCCTCGTTAGGCTCCCCGCCTAAAATGATGCTATCCTGCCCCTGGGTCTCGACCGAGTCTACCATGTATCCAACTGTATACCCACCGACTCAGTCTGGATAACTTGTAAATCCGCAACCGTATGACCCCCAACTCGGTTCATAATAAAATCAGAAAAACACAAAACTCATGGTGGACGTTTAACTCATCATATCAAAAATATCAAGTAAGGAATAAGAATACTTGCATAGATTATATTGATGATATATTATATATATACATATATAACAGTGTCCCATACTACGAATATATATCATCAGGAGTAAAATATCCAGAAAATACATAAGAATCAAATACAGCATCTATAGTACTAATATTCATAATTTACAACAGTAATAAAGAAAGACTACGTAATTATATCATATAGGAATAATTATCTCAATTCTACTGTGGCATGGCACTACTAATGATGTGTAGTGTAGCATACGCATCTGTGCTCGTGCAACATGACAATCATTAGTATTTGTGCATTTGTTCTGCGGTGTAACAACCGATTTATATTTAACACATATATAACAAAATGGCTCTACAGTGACATAGCAATACCAATGAGGTGTAGTGTAACATATATTTACGTGCTTATGCTGCATAGTACTCATTGGTATTTGTGCAGTGTTCTATCAGAGTGTTCGTGTCGCAGAAACGGATAACATCGATAATATAATGCAAACATGTAAAGTAATCTAAGCATAACTATTGTAATTACTTGCTATGAGCTATACCATTATTTTTAGAATTGAAACGAAACGTTGAGTTTGAAATAAGGAAGCTGCCCTAGATTAAAATAGATATTCATTTTGGAAATTGGCACCGCATCCTTGTATTTTATTAAAAGACAAACGAAAGATAGTTTTTAAAAGAATATAGCTCACACAAGTATTACATCCTAAAACGGAATATATTCTAACTCTATGAGTCAAAGGATAAATTGGCCATTATTCGGCATACAAATTTCATCATTTTCAATACGTATAAATCCTTGTATTATATCTCATCATATCGCTATATCTGTATCATCTTAAGTACTGTATGATCCCTCGTACAAACTCATCAAATCATATCCATGTCGTACGGATCTAACATCACATACATGTAAACTTAAAACCATAAATGAACTCTATGCAAATGAAGGACATATAAGATGCGATATTATATCAATACCTTGAATAAATACTATACTAACTAGAGATCATAATAATATTTATAAGGTTGCGAGGGTGCTATACGCCATCCATCCGACTTCCCATGTAGATGTAAATCCACTCACCAACTTAAAAGCTCGCTGAATCCACGCTGCTACATCACCAACTCCGTCTCGGAATCCTCGAATCGTACCTATATTCGTATTTAAATCGCATTGATGTAAATATCATATCGAAAACCAAAACAACAAGCTAAACACCCGTAGGTTAGAACCTACAACACACTTAACCCAAAAACGACAATATAATTCTGTCATTAACGTATAAACGTCAACAGTTCAGCTGCAACATCAAAATACAAAAACTCCGTATCATAAATATCTGAAATTTGATAAAACCATTTCTAAAACTTTTCCAGATTTTACAATATAAATATATAAATAAAACAAACAATATAAAGACATCTAAAATACCAACTCAAAGCTACAGAAGAAAAATCAACACCAAAAGACATGAGGAGGCCGGCGTCGCCGGAATTTTGGGGTGGGTCGCCGGATTTTCTAGGGGGTTTGGGGTTCATGTTTGAAGTGGTGTCTCCTAGTAGTCTCAAAATACTTTTGGTCTTGCTGGATTTTCTAGTGATTATACCTAGTGGTTCCAGATTCATTTACAGTAGGCTTAACACCACAATTTACACTGTTTTTCCTATTCAGCACACTAAAAACAGATATTTGTTACCAGATTTTATAGACTGAAATAATAACATGAACAAACAATACCAAACAACCCAAAATATACACAGAGAGCTACCCTGAAAACCCTAATACCTAACTCCATTACAAAACCGGCGAGGTCCGAATTTTGGTGATGGTCGCCGGCCAAAATCCGAGCACCTAGGTTCGTTTTCCTATGGTTAATTCTAGGTCTAGTTTATAAGATCAAGGTACTGTTTGATCAATTTATTTATCATCTAAACTATAGCAGATTTTCACAGAGCTAAACCTTGCCAAAAAT
The DNA here is from genome assembly GCA_030015575.1 of Agapanthus africanus. NCBI lineage: Eukaryota > Viridiplantae > Streptophyta > Magnoliopsida > Asparagales > Amaryllidaceae > Agapanthus > Agapanthus africanus. The sequence goes on along the minus strand of JASDDO010000016.1, from coordinate 184,782,347 downwards.
ACGATATCCGATTTCTAAACAAAACATTACTAACTTAAGTTACGGAGTTTGAAGTTATACCTACTGAAAGACCTCTAGAAATGCTTCCTCCAAGATGCACAAGCTCAATCTATTCTAGCTTGATGGTGGTGGTAGTGACCTTAGTACTTAGTCTCATCTTTCCTTTTCTTCTCTTTGATTTGATGAAGGATTTAAATTTGGGGAATGAGGTGTTTGGCTCAGTTTGAGATATAATGTTTTATTTAGGAGATAAGAATAGGTTTGAGAATTTGTTGTAGAGAAAAGAGGAGGTGGCATGGAGGAAGGAGGATGTGTCATGAGGATGAGACATGGTGTATTCATGCAAAGAAGAGGTGGCAAGTTATGAAGGAAGAGGTGGAAAGATAATAAGGAGGAGGTGTTAGCTTATAATGAAGGGTGAAATGAGGTATTTTGTGTGAAGGTTAACATATAATGATATATGCCATCCATGATAAAATATAACAATAAGTAAAAACCTTCATATCATAAATCAATTTCATAAAAGATATGAAATGATAAATCTATCACTTAATTATTATTAGCTAAATGACAAATACAATGTCATATTAAAATAATTAAAATATCATTTTCTTGATATCACCAACTTTATTCATAATTATCAAAATAATTACATTTTTCGGATATGATTCCGATACTCAATTTCTTAAGCGGTATCATTTTCGTAAACTTATTAATTTTATTATTTTTATAATAAAAATATAATTTAATATAATTAATTTTTTCCAAAATGTTACAATTAACACCATCCTAAAAAGGTTTATTATGGAAGACTCCAAGCGGGATGCCTTACCCGCTAGCCATGGAGTCACCCTCTCTAAAGACTTTTGCCCAAAGGATGATGAAGAGAGGGCTCGCATGAGCATTATACCCTACGCTTCTGCTGTAGGATCTATAATGTATGCGATGTTATGTACACCCCCTGATGTAGCTTATGCACTGGGTGTAGTAAGCAGGTATCAATCCAACCCATGGGAGAATCACTGGACAGCTGTGAAGAACGTTCTTAAGTACTTGTGAAGGACTAAAGAAATGTTCTTGGTGTATGGTAACGGGGATCTCCAAATGGAGGCCTTTACCGATACGAGCTTCCAGAGTGATAAGGATGACAGCAAATCTATCTCAGGGTTTTTGTTTACCCTCAATGGAGGGGCGGTGTGTTGGAAGAGTTCCAAATAGGATACCGTTGCAGACTCCACGGTAGAAGCTGAGTATATTGCTGCGAATGATGCTGCTAAGGAAGCCGTCTAAATGAGGAAGTTCATCTCGGAGCTAGGAATAGTTCCAACCATTATTGATCCAATACCATTATATTGTGATAATAATGGGGCTATGGCATTGGCCAAAGAGCCCAGGTCCCATAAGCGTTCCAGACACATACTCAGGCGATATCATCTGATCCGGGAGATAGTTGATCACCGCGAAATCGTGATTCGGAGAGCAGATACAAAGAATAACACCGCGGATCCACTCACCAAGGCCCTCCCTCTGCCGCAGTATGAGCGGCTTTTTGAGATGTTGGGGAGTAGATACGCCAACAATTGGTCGTAGTGTAAGTGGGAGATTGTTGGATATATGTATGCCCTAGAGGCCTTTATATGATAGTGGATGTATCGGTATGTGTGTATATATATTCAAGGGACATTCTTGCTCGACATGATAGTATGCTATCTGGTTGTACTTTATCTTGACATGTTCATCTGATCATGCTTCTTACTCATTTGGTACATGTTGATAAATCCCTTAGGATATTTGCTTGACTACTGAGATTATGATGCCGATCATACTAGTGGGACATGTGTAGTTTATAAGCATATCCTTGAAATGTTCCTGGTCATGGGTGTATCGAGACGGGGCATCGATATTCCAGAGTAGACAAGCGTATACGTGTTAGTGTATATTCCCTAGAGGCCATTACTGTATCATACTAGTTTGTATATTACTTGATGGAAGCTTGGGATATTCACAGTTGTATAGACAATCTTGCTCGAAATGGTAGTATGCTACTTTAATGTGTGCATGTGTTTCTTTTAGCATATCGCCTATACACATTAATGGAGCCTTTAGGATCTTTGCTTGATTACAAGCGTTGTGATGGCAGTCACACTAGTGGGGGCTGGGTAATCTACAAGCACATCCTTATACAGGTCTCTGGTCGTAGGATTATCGAGACCGGGCATCGATACTTCGGAGTAGAATAGCGTATGCGCTTCTCATCCCAGCAGGGGAGATGGTCTGTCACACAGCCGTCAGTACGTCGTACTTGAGATAGTATGTGGGTGCTCGTTAGGTTACGAGTACACTGGACAGGACTTGTCGGGAACTGTTGCTTGGTACTATACCTATCGTCAGTTATCAGTTCCCAGGTGACATGAGTACAGCTTAGTCCGCTGACTTGACACTATCACTTCGCCTCGAGTATGTTCCCACTGTTCTTAGATTGCTACCCTACCACGACTCAAATGAGTCGTGCAAACAGGTAGCAGTTGGGTGCAGTCCTGAAGCACTTGGAGGAAGTGACGGTTAGACAGGATTCGTCTCTCCCGGTATTGGGGGTTGATATCGCGCTGTGTCTAGGAGAACCATTACACAAAGTCCCTGACCAGGGAAAGCGAGATATACTGGTAGGTTATCCAGTGTTGTCTCAGGGTGTTCTGGGCTACACTCCGACACGACTTGTACCGCTATTAGGGGACTGACGTTTACCGCCCCCTAGGCCCGCCATGCGATATTCTCATACGAACAGACCGGACTGTACTTAAATTGTCACATTCAGGCTCAGTAGGAGTTCGGATGGGTTCACCTCATCAGTCTTCTTATCGACATCTACCTGGGGACCGTTACGTACAGCTAGTACCGCTTGCGGCCTATGGTTAAACCCACTGCCAGTGTAGTGTCGAGTCTTTAGAGTCCCACAAAGAGAGCTATTAGCCTTTGGGCAAAAAGGAGTAGAGATCGCATGGTTTTGCGACAGGGTTCGTTCACATCCGCGCACTTATGCACGTTTGGTGTCCGGGCAGTTATTACTAGCGGGCTTTGGTTTAAGCCAGATCCTAGTATGCATTTTGGGGTTGGTTTTATCTCGATTGTATTCGTGTTCCTCGGAACACGGATGCGGGTGTGTATGCACGGTTCACAAAGACAGAGGCAGAGGATTCTCATTAGGGTTGTTGACTGTTCGCTTTTTCTAAACCCTAATAAGAATAAGAAATATGATCAATAATAATATTAATTAAGTATTATTGTGCCATGGTTGAGTTGAAAGTTTAACTTTTGTTGACTTGTTGACTTGGTTGACCGGTTGACTATTTTGGACTTGTTGACCATCATTATTTCATGGCTATCATTTCATGGCTATGACTTTTGCTTGCTTATTGTTTACAAAATGCATTAAATGCATGAAATGATAATGCCATTGACATGAACCATCACAAATACTTAATTATTATTATTATCATGATTATTTTGTTTTTGAGAGCATGGTTGTAAAAAGTCTTTCTCATTCTATCATTCTCTCTCATCCAAGCTCTCCCTCTTCCTCTTGCTCAAGGCTCTCATATCTCATGAGTTGAGAAACATGAGCCATTGAGATAAAACCCTAAAAACACTTTTCTACTTATTTCTAAAGTTCAAGGTCTAGCAAGCCAAGGACTTTAGTTTCCTCTCGATTGAGGTAGGAGCCCAAGGTAGTAGCTTTCGGGTGGATCCATCTTCGACAACAAGAAGACGACGAGGTGAGGCCGATCCAACCACTCCAAGGAGAAAGAAGAGAAGGAGTTCAAGACCTAGGTATAACCCCTAACATAGTAGTTAAACTTGTAGTTAGCTTGCTAGATGTTTGTTTAGCAAAGATCCTATTCTAAAGTCCATGTTACCTTCACCGTAAAAATCGTTTTTTACCGTTTCCGCATCCCCGAAAGAACCGGGAAGGGTAACTGGACTTACAGTGGTATCAGAGCCTAGCTAAACACTATCTAGCATGTTAGAAAAGTATCTAGAATTTCGATCGGAGGAAAAATCACAAAACACGCCCGAGATCTGAACTTTCTGCCGATTTTTAAACTGCTCTAAAAATAATTTGACACATACCAAAAATCGGCTGAGGGTTTTAAATAAACACAGAAGAAAAATGAGTCACCGACTCAGTCAACGCGCCGCGGAACCGCGGCAAGAACATGCTTCTTGCCGTGGATCCGCGGCCGAGTTCACTCGGCCGTGGCTTATTTTTCCTGCAGTGTACTCAGTGTGCTATTTTGGGATTTTTAGAATATGTTGTTTCTGCCCAGATTTTCCAGAAAACAAATTTGTGTTTAGGGTGGTTAAAGATCCGTATTTTGATCGAACTTCTGTAGACTTTAGCTAATGGGTTATATCTGTGATGTGATATATGTATTGAATGTCTGCTAATCGCTATACGTCGATTAGTGGGGGTTATACATATCTGTGATCTATAATGTTGATGGTTTGTGTATATGAATTCGTTGGATTGTCGTGGATGAATAGCCGGGGGTTGTGAGATGAGAGTTTTCTTTAACTTTTCATTTGATGTAATATGTAATTGATGTAATATTATTTTTATGGCCGCACATCCGGGATGAGGTTGTAGCCGCCATTGTATAATTTCTTTTACTGTTTTTGCTCCTAGGATAGACCCAAGGTGGGGTGCATAAACTACCGGGTACCTCGAAGTGCCGAGTGGCCTACTCACGTTGTTGAGGGAGGTTGCTTCACTTCGGGTATTTGGCGGGTAGTTTGCTGCACCCGTAGGGGTCTAGGGTGGGTCTTGGCTATTCATCGCGACCGTGTAATCCACTTTTCGTTGCAGGCTTGAACGAAACGCGGATTCCTAGTATATCCAATGTGTTAATCTGTGATCTGGAATGGCTATCATTGCATCTGACGAATGTAAATATCTATAAATGATATCTATTTAGGCATTGATTATGTTTTGCATCCGCGCTAGTCCAGCCCCCCTCTGTCGTTAGTTAAGTAACCTAACGGGTAATGACGGCCCCCCGTGGCGAATGCGGATGGCATAAGCGTACGTCATAGTTTTGTTGTTTTCTGCAATGGTAGGACTAAATGATAGGGCGCATTAAATTAATGCAATAAAATAAAACAAAGTTAAAGTCGTTGGAACAATTTCAAAACCACTCGGTTTCTTTTCAAAAACAACTTTTAAACGCGGAGCTTAAGCCACTCCTTTTAAAAGCTACCACGTTCCATCGATTATATCAAGTTCACTACGTTCACGGTTTCGCCAAAACCATTCGTAGCCCCCCGTCATTTCATATGGATAGTCAATAGTATTCAAGCTGTGTTTGTTGGCCAAAGTTAAGGCATAGTGATTGGTAGCTATTGGATATTCATATGCAGCATAGATAGATGCGTTGGTTTGGAACAGTCGTACTGCCTTGTTGGCCAAAGTCAAGGGTAGGTACGGGTGGGTTCAAATTAACCTGGAGAATGACGGGTAGAACTTGACATGTGACTTATGATTTGTTGGCCAAAGTCAAGATCATAAGAGCATGGGGCAAAAATCCACATCGGGAGTTTCTAAAGAAACCGAAACTTGCTAGCGCTGCATACCATTTGGAGTGTGATGATTCTGGCGGGATTCCTTCAGTTTTGTCACACGATGATATTTGGATCCCAATCCTACTGTGAGTATATGCTGCTCCTCGGGAACTTTCTCACTTAACGATCAATGCAATAAACCAAGTAGGTGTCTAGAAAGGTGTTAGCGGGGCTACGCCCACAGGGAAAAGAGGTTATTTAATTAAGGAACTTCGCAAAAGCATTGGAAAACCTCCCTCGAAGTACCAACACTGGCCTGGCTAAACGGTTAAGCAAGTATTGTACGGTGAGATTCATCCCGACTGATTCTTCCTTTTTGGTTTGAGGAGGGATTCGAGAAACAGTGGGAGCCATCCTGTTTAGACAAACTAAAAACCACTCTAAACTTGCAAGAGTATCATGCTAAAGTGTTTCTTCTCTCTCTCCTAATTGCAGCGACCAAACATCATGACCGGACTTAAGTTACTACTAGATAAAAGCATACTGACAGGGCCAAACTACAAAGATTGGCTCAGGAATGTCAAAATGGCAATCACTTATGACAAGTTGGGGTATATCCTTACCACCAAAGCTCCCCCTGTCCCAGGTCCCAAAACCAGCGTCGCGGATAAGGAAATCCGTAAGACCTGGGAGATCGACTGCGCGAAGGCCAAGTGCCTCGTGCTTGCCACTATGGACAATGAACATCAGAGGAGGAACGAGAATATGGACCTAGAATCCATATTTCTCCATACTAAGGAACTATATGGAGAGCAATCCCGTATCGCCAGATACGAAGTCTCGAAAAAGTTGTTTTCGGCGAGATTGGCCGTCGGATCATCGGTAGCGGAACACGTGCTTCAGATGATTGGCTTTATTGAAGAGCTCGCGGACCTTGGGACCACGTTAGAGAACGAGCTCTACACTGACTTGATTCTCCAGTCCCTCCCTTTCACTTACGCCCAGTTTATCCTGAACTTCAACTTGCAAGAAAAGGAAGTTGAACTTTCGGAACTCCTCAACATGTTGAGGAGTGCAGAAGGCACCTTACAGAAAGTAAGGGAAACATCCACTTTGTTTGTTGGAGGATCTTCCTCTTCTAGGTCCAAGGCGAAAGCCAAGGGAAAAAAGAAGAAAGCCCTCACCAAACCAAGGGCCGGTGTTAGTAAAGTGGAAGCGAAGGGAAAGGCAAAGGCAACAAAGGTAGCGAGAAAGCTTGTGGGAAAGGAAGAGTGCTTTTACTGTCACAAGAATGGACACCGGAAGAAAGATTGCAGGGCTTGGAAGGCCAGAAACCAGTTCCGGAAGCAAGTTGTGGCTTCGGCTTCAGGTGTGTATGTTATTAAAAACTGTCTATCAATAAATTCTACTTCCTGGGTATTGGATACCGGATCAGGATCTCATTTCTGTAATTCTTTGCAGGCATTGAGAAAGCGTAGGGTTTTGAAGGCAGGTGATATGACCCTCAGAGTTGCAAACGAAGCTGGCATGGATGCTGAGTCCGTGGGGGACTATCACTTGGGATTGTCAGATGAACATGTTTTGGTTTTACGGGATTGTTATTTTGTACCCAGTGCGACTTGTAATATCATATCTGTATCTTTAATGTCTAAAGAAGGTTATGATTTTGCATTTGTAAGCAATGTTGTAAACATTCACCTTAATCAAGTTCTGATTGGGTCGGGTACATTAAGCAACGGTATATACGTATTAAACCAACCACAGATTTTCAATGTCCAGAATACACACAAAAGAAAGTCTCCAGAAATAAATCATGCTTTCTTATGGCATTATAGACTGGGTCACATCAATGAGAGAAGGTTGACGAAGTTACATACAGAAGGATATTTGGATCCGTTTGAATATCAATCATATGCAACTTGTCAATCCTGTCTCAAAGGAAAGATGACAAAGACTCCGTTCAGTGGACACGGAGTAAGAGCGAGCGAGCTCTTGGGGCTCGTACACAGCGATGTGTGCGGTCCAATGTCTACACATGCGCAGAGCGTTTATTCTTACTTCATTACTTTTACGGATGATTTTTCAAGGTACGGATATGTCTTCTTAATGAAACATAAATCTGAAGCCTTTGGAAAATTCCAGGAATACAAGAATGAAGTAGAAAAACAAACAGGCAAAATTATCAAGACACTGAGATCTGATTGAGGTGGTGAATACTTGAGTGCCGAGTTCCTGGATTACCTAAAAGAGAATGGAATTCTCTCTCAGCTTACTCCTCCATACACTCCACAACATAATGGTGTATCGGAGAGACGGAACCGAACCCTATTGGATATGGTACGTTCCATGATGAGTAACGCTGAGTTGCCGCAATCATTCTGGGGATATGCACTAGAATCAGCTGCATACCTTTTGAACCGAGTTCCAACTAAGACAGTGCCTACCACACCATATCAGATGTGGAGTGGGACTATCTTAAGCACATTAAGACATGGGGATGTCCAGCTTTTGTCAAAAAGCAGCATGCAGACAAACTTGAGGCACGCTCAGTACAGTACAAGTTTGTAGGATATCCAAAGAACTCTAAGGGATATTTCTTCTATTGCGAAGAGGAACAAAAGGTTTTTGTTTCTCGTCATGCCTGCTTCTTGGAAACTGAATTTTTGGAAAATCAGATAATTGGGAGCGCAATAGAACTGGAAGAAATTCCAGAACCACGAGCTATTACTGAAAGCTTAGTAGAACCAGAGGGTTCGAAAGAATAGGACATTCCCGCGCCGCTCCGCAGAAGTAGTAGGCAGTCTCATCCGCTCGAGAGATACTACGGTTTTCTCATAGACGGGGATAGAGAGGATTGCATCATTGATAATGATGAGCCGACTAGCTTCCAGCAGGCCATTCAGAGCGTTGACTCGGTAAAATGGCTGGATGCAACGCGGACCAAAATGGAGTCCATGTACACCAACAAAGTATGGACTTTGGACGTTGCACCAGAAGGGGTAAAACCCGTAGGATGCAAATGGATCTTCAAGAGGAAGATTGGTGTAGATGGACAGGTTGAGACCTATAAGGCTAGACTTGTTGCAAAGGGTTTTCGTCAAAGACCTGGTTTGGACTATAACGAAACCTTTTCTCCAGTGGCTATGGTCAAATCCATTCGGGTCCTTCTTGCCATTGCTGCCTTCCATGATTATGAGATTTGGTAGATGGACGTAAAGACCGCTTTTCTAAATGGAAATTTAGAGGAGTGTGTCTATATGGACCAGCCAGAGGGTTTCATTCAGAGTGGGAGCAGCGGAAAGGTGTGCAAGTTGCTTAAGTCTATTTATGGACTAAAGCAGGCATCGCGGAGTTGGAACATCTGTTTTGATGAGACGGTCTAAGAATTTGGCTTTATCAAAAATCCAGATGAACCATGCATCTATAGTAGATTTGTAGCAAGAACTGTTGTATTCCTCGTTTTATACGTGGATGACATTCTCTTGATAGGAAATAACATTCCTATGCTACAATCTGTCAAAGTGTTCTTGTCACACAGGTTCTCCATGAAAGACCTGGGTGATGCCTCTTACATTCTGGGGATCCGGATCTTTCGTGACAGATCCAAGAGGATATTAGGACTTTCACAGTCCAGGTACATCGACACGATACTGAAAAGATTCAGTATGGAAGATTCCAAGTGCGGTAATCTACCGGGTTGTCACGGGATCACCCTCTCCAAAGAGATGTCTCCCAAGACTGATTTGGAAAGGGATCGCATGTCTATTATACCCTACGCTTCTGCGGTAGGCTCTATAATGTATGTGATGTTGTGTACCAGACCAGATGTAGCTTATGCACTGAGTGTGGTAAGCCGGTATCAGTCAAACCCTAGGGAGAAGCACTGGATAGCGGTAAAGAACATTCTGAAGTACCTGAGAAGGACTAAGGACATGTTTTTGGTTTACGGCGGAAAAGACCTCCATATGGAGGCCTTTGCTGACTCTAGCTTCCAGAGTGACAAGGATGACTCCAAGTCCATGTCGGGTTATGTCTTTACCCTCAATGGAGGGGCGGTGTGTTGGAAGAGTTCCAAACAGGAAACCGTTGCTGATTCAACGATCGAAGCGGAATATATCGCTGCATCTGATGCCGCAAAAGAAGCCGTCTGGATGAGGAAGTTCTTGACAGAACTTCAGGTGGTTCCATCCATTGTTGATCCAAAACCTCTGTATTGCGACAACAACGTGGCTATAGCTTTAGCGAAGGAACCCAGGTCCCATCAGAAGTCCAGACACATCTTGAGGCGGTATCACCGGATCAGGGAGATCGTGGATCTCCGGGATATCGAGGTTCGGAGGGTTGCTTTAGAAGATAACACTGCAGATCCATTCACGAAGGCCTTACCCCAGACTAAGTTCGAGCGGCTAATCGAGAAGATAGTTCTTCGATACGCCAGTACATGGCCTTAGTTCAAGTGGGAGATTGTTAGTGTATATGCCCTAGAGGCCATTACTGTATCATACTAGTTTGTATATTACTTTATGGAAGCTTGGGATATTCATAGTTGTATAGACAATCTTGCTCGAAATGGTAGTATGCTACTTGGTTTGTTTCTACTTTAATGTGTGCATGTGTTTCTTTTAGCATATCGCCTATACACATTAGTGGAGCCCTTAGGATCTTTGCTTGATTACCAGCGTTGTGATGGCAGTCACACTATTGGGGGCTGGGTAATCTACAAGTACATCCTTATACAGGTCCCTGGTCATAGGATTATCGAGACGGGGCATCGATACTCCGGAGTAGAATAGCGTATGCGCTTCTCATCCCAGCAGGGGAGACGGTTTGTCCCACAGCCGTCAGTACGTCGTACTTGAGATAGTATGCGGGTGCTCGTTAGGTTACGAGTACACTGGACAGGACTCGTCGGGAACTGTTGGTTGGTACTATACCTATCGTCAGTTATCAGTTCCCTGGTGACATGAGTACAGCTTAGTCCGCTGACTTCACACTGTCACTTTGCCTCGAGTGTGTTCCCACTGTTCTTAGATTGCTACCCTACCACGGCTCAAATGAGTCGTGCAAACAGGTAGCAGTTCGGTGCAGTCCCGAAGCACTTGGAGGCAGTGACGGTTAGACAGGATTCATCTCTCCCGGTATTGGGGGTTGATATCGCGCTGTGATTGAATTGATTTCCGATTATGTAAGTAAATCAAATGATCCCCGGAAACGGCGCCATTTGATTAAAACCATTTTGGATTGTGTAGTTGGAAAAATGTATAGAAATCACAACCAAAAATATTTTGACCGCAATCAATAACGGTGTCGAATGTAGCGCGTTAGTAAGTGCGTATCATCCACAGGGAAAGTGTAATCGTTCGTGTTTCGAATTAAATGAATTGAAACTTTAAAGAAAAGAAAACAAACAATTCATGATTTGTAATTGAAGTTCAAGAATTAGAAAATCTAGATCTAATAACAAGAAAACGATAAAATCAAGAATTGAGAATTTGTTGATTTTCCAAATCAAATATCAAGAATCGAAATGAGGCTCGTAGGAATCGATCAGATCTATAGATGTGATGAAATCTATTGATTACGTATTCTTATCCATCGATGAATTGATACTAGATCGATGATGATCTACGAGAATTAGAGATTTCTAATGAAACTAGGGTTTCATCATTTATCCCTTGTTCCTTCGTCGATATCATTCACATTCTAGCCTCTAGTAAATTCAGGAATCGATCGTGGATCCCTAATTTTGAGCGATCACAATCAAGAAAGCATCGCAACGAAACTAGGTCATCGATTCTTCAATTTGCTAGGGTTTACAAAACTCGTAGGACTTAAGAATCGTTTTTATGATATGTTACATCATCATTCTATTGATCGTCTCGACTCCTTTACGAGCGGAGTTTTACTCAAACATCACAACAAGAACTACAATCACAAATTGAGATCGAATCATGATGCAAGAATTTAAATAAAGAAAGATTAAAGAATTTCACCTTTTATTTATATCAACAATTCCGTTACAATCGCTCAAGAACTACAAGAGGAAGAACTCGATCGTCGATTTGGCTTCGCTCGTCTCCTTGAGTCGCGGATGGGCTTGGATCACTTGCTCGATTGAAGATCGGCTCCGCTCCTAAAAGGTTGAAGGCTTCTCGATTGAATGGTACTCGGGATCTTGAATTTGGCTTGGATTTTGGATTAGGGCTACAAGATGTGTCACTCAACTTGTAGATGAAAATTGGGGAAGATGAAGATTAATGAACTAAAGATTAGCCATTAACCCTAGATCTAGGCTCCTTTTTATAGACTTCCAAAACCCTAGATCTAGGATTCAAAATTTGAATTTCCCTCCAAAAGTTTGTTAGCTAGAGAGGCTTCTAGAAGTAGTTAGTTATAGGGAGCTTCTAGAACTAGTTTGTTAGGGGCTTAATCAAGATTAGCTTGCTTAATGATCTTTGCTGATCTGGCAGAAGCTTCGAGAGTAATCTGGAATTTGACATGTCTTGATGAGGTGTACATACTGAGAGAAAGACTATTGCAGCAAAGATGAGGAGCTGACGTGGCAAGGCCGCAGCGGAACCGCGGCGCAAGCCGGCTCCGGCCGCGGTTCCGCGGCTTCTGTGAAGCCTTAGGGCTTGGGATCTCTGGTACCTGTTTGGGCTGACACTTGGGCCTTTTCCTGATATGTTTATTCTCAAACTTCTTTCTATATTTCTACCAGATCTCAAATCCTTGAGTTGGCGTAATTTTGATCAGCACTTTGACAATTTTGGCTCTGCTCCTGGAATTCCCTGCACAGACTTCGAAACAAGTGTTGCGCAATATAGGGATGATGCGATGCCATGAGAAAAAGTCAATTTCCCTTAAAGTGCCGTTTTTAAAGTATAACACATGTAATCTGGTATTTCAGAGATGTTTTGCTAATATGTGCAATATGAATACCGAACACTTCTAGATGAGTGCAAATGATAGGGAAATTGTCGTGTTAAAAATGCAGTATTTTCGACTGATCAAATTCCCCCAAACTTATTTTTGGTCGTCTCGAGCGAACTGTTTTATTAAAAAGAGAAGGAGAAAATAAAGAAAGAGAAAAACTAACTAGCAAACTTTCGTAGGCAACACGATTGCACTGAGCACGTGCAACAAGCCTTTAAACCTCTAGGTGTCCCTAGGAGGAGTGTTGTCTCCTGAGGGTTTTCAGCGGATTGCACCCATAAAATCCAATAATAAAAGGAAGATCATGAATATTACATTTAAAGAAAAGAATTGTAAAAGAAAAGCTTTGAAAATTAGGGTTTCCAACTAAGCTAGCTTTTCGGTTGTCATGAGCCCTATCTTAATAGTCATGAAAAGATATTAGAAATCACATCATCCCTCAATAAAACATCATCTTTATTCTTCATTCCTATCTTTCTTCCAAACATCGATCATATAACCCTACGTGTGTGTAAGAGACATCCCTACACCCGGAGAATTCAATTCAAGCTATCATACTCTTGCCCATCTGCCTCAATACTTTTTAATGAATATTTAGATGAATTTTGCTCACACACTTTCATGCGACCGTTAATACTTCTTGAGGTACTAACCGTCCGATTACTCATGTGCTTGCTTATTTGGTGTATTTTGCTCGTCTTGCACCACCTAAGACTTAGCAGTGACTCCCAGACCAGTTGGCCATAGGGCACTAGGTGAAGAGGCACCCTCGCTATATTTTTTTATTGCTGCCTTGGCGATAACAAAACCATTGTTCATTTTTCTCACCATTTTATATTTTATTCATATTTTATTTCCTTCATACTTTGGCTTTTAGACAAGAGCAGTTCAAGATATCCTTTACTATCCCGGGCTTCAAGACGTGTGTAAGTGCGAATAGTAGGGTATCAACGTTCAAAATGTTTGGCTTCCAAAATAGGAACTATTTTTCAGATTTATTTTTATCCTCAGATTAGTGACTTCCTTCATCTTACTAACCCTTGGGACAACGGCTCATAACTATTATTACTAGTTCGTATAAGAAAACTTCTAATTTTCTTGGTTTTCTTAAATTTTTCTAATCTCATGGATGTAATTTTTCACTATCTAATCTTTTATTATCTTATTTATGTACAAAAATATTTCTTTTATAATTTTGAAAAATTTTAAATTTTTATAGGTTTTGATATGTTTTGTGCTTATGCAAAGTATGATGCAAAAGATGCAAAAATAAGCACAAACCTCCCCCAAACTTGTTTTCAACAGTGTCCTCACTGTTGCCATCTGCTAAATCTCAAAAAACATGTAAGCTTGGGAGGAATTTATTAGTGGGGGCAAAATATTTAAGTGAAGAACCTCCCCTAAACTTATTCTTGGCTCATCATTTTGTAAAAAAAAATTCTTATTAAGAGCCAGAAAAAATACCCCCCCAAACTTGAGTTATGCAATGTTAATCATTTGAATATCATATGAGGGGGTCAAAAATCATTGGTCGATGCCAAACTTTGCAAAGACCGAAGGTTAACACCAACCATTCAAAATTTTTATCAATGCAGTGCTCGGGTTGGTGGAAGAAGAAGTGGGAAAAGGGTAAGTGGTGGAATAGAATGTGCGTGCGTCTCATTTTGGAGAGACGATGCAGTGAATGTGAAGGATTACTCGCATTCTTTTTACAGTTCAGAAAAAGGGGTGGAGGTTCAATTTCATTGATTGGGACATGATTCATCTCAACACCCGTGTCATTCAAAAATGCGAGTTCATCAGCGAAGATCTCCTCAAAAGATCCATCTATACCCCGATTAATAATGTCATCACAAAGTGCGGGGTGATCTTCAGACTCTAAAAACTGTTCATAATCAGTGTTAATTGTTGACCCGGACATCTCGGTGGAAGAATCCGTATGTGTTTGATACATAGTTGGGTCAAACAATAACGTATGAAAAAAGTCAAGATCGGTATCATGAGGATCATCAAATTCGCTGATGTCGACATCCATTAAGTCGACAGAACAGACCTGAGCAGTAGGTTCGGAGGTTACACTTCCCAACTTGTAAATGTTAAGCTCAATTGACCTATTCCCGAAGGATAGGGTCATAGAACCATTACGACAGTTGATTATAGCGTTGGAAGTGGACAAAAGGGGGCGACCTAAAATCACCGGAATTTGATTCCGTGGGTTCGCTACAGGCTGTGTATCAATTACAATAAAGTCCACAGGGAATATAAAGTCCCTGATTTTTATTAACACATCCTCCAGTTCACCCCTAGGTTTGGTGATTGATCGGTCAGCCATCTGGAGAGTTATGCTCGAGGGCTTTAACACTCCGATACCTAGTTGCTCGTAAACCGAATATGGAAGAAAGTTAACACTAGCACCAAGGTCTAGTAGAGCACGGTTGATGTGTTTTTCCCCAATAGAAATAGAAATAGTAGGACAGCCAAGGTCCTTACGTTTCCTCGGTACTTGTTGGGGGAACGCCGAGTCTACAGTCTTTGCCATGAATATCTTCTTAGGCACTTGAGTCTTCCTCTTCCTAGTGCACTAGTTCTTAAGAGTTTTAGCATAGGACGAAACTTGTTGGATAGCATCTAGGAGAGGGATGTTGATGTTAACTTGCTTAAACATGTTCATAATCTTCTCCATATGTGGACTCGATTTGTTAGCCCTTAACCGATTAGGATAAGGTGCTTTAGCAATAAGCGCTGGGTCCATCATAGGAGAAGGAAGTGTGTGTGGACTCGATCCCAGAATAGAGTTGGGAATCGTCCGTGGAGAACTAGAAGAGATGGGCTGAGGTGGCGAGCCTTGTGGGAAACAAAGAATAGGCTCGCAAGAAGGTGGTGGGGTAGAAGAACTGGGGTTAGAATTAGAAGTAGAAGTGGAAGGAAAGGTCTCAGCCGGGGTATCATTGATAGATTTATCAGTATCATCAAACTCTTCCCCAAGGTGATTGTCAAGCACTCTTCCAGATCTCAACGTGATTGCATTCACATGATGTGAATAGCCAGGGTTGGGTAGGGGTTGAGCTGGAAGTTTCCCTTTCTCTCTTGCACTCATTTCGGCTTTTAATCGTGAAATTTCTGCTTCCATCGATTTAATACTCTCAGGTTGGGACGCTGAGTTTTTCTTTATATCATCGACAGAAGTCTTTATTTCAGCCGATACATGCATGAGATTTGTTAGAAGCAAGTTATGAATGAAGAGGATCCATCGGTACCGGTCAACTGCAAAGAATTAGACGGTGCAGGTGTGTTGACCGGATTTTGAAAGTTTTGTGCTTGGAAGGGGTGCTGACTCAATTGTGGTGGTTGCTGTTGTGGTGGAGGAGCCCTTTGGAAATTGTGTTGGTTTGGAACCGTATTTTGATTTTGTGATTGGTTCCACGCAAAATTTGGGTGATTCCTCCAACCCTGATTATATGTGGAAGAAAATGGATCGTTCCTAGGTCTTTTAAATGCGGCATTGGTATGCTCGTGACCTTGAAACAGAGAATTTCGTGTACATTCTTCGGTGAGATGAGAAGGATCAGAACAGCATCCACATACAGTTTTGGAGAGTGACATTTGACTTAGGGTGGCGGCTACAAATTTGTTTTCCATATTGTCGAATTTCTTGTGTAAAGCTGAAATTTTAGCTCTAACTCCTATGGAAATATCATTGCCATCCCTAGACGATCGACTCACACCCTCCCACTGTAAAGATCTTTCAGTGAAATCTTCTAGGAATTTCCAGGCTTCCCCATCATCTTTGGTCATGAAGTTGCCTTGACACATTGATTCAAGGGTCTGTCTTGTGTTCGGATTAATGCCCTCATATATGATTCGGCACAGTTCCCATCTAGGGATTCCGTGATGTGGATATTGGACTAACAGATCCTTGAAGCGTTCAAGACATTTTGAAAATGGTTCATTTGGAAGCTAGGTGAACTGATTTATTTCGCTACGGACTCGAGCTGTTTTATGATGTCGGTAGAATTTCTTTAGGAATGCTTTTACGAATTCTTCCCAGTTTGAAATGGAATGTGCGATTGTGTTGTAAAGCCACTTCTCGGCTATATCGCATAAGGTAAATGGGAGAAGACGTAGACGCATTGCATCCATAGAAAGCTGTGAGGTACCCATCATTGCGCATACATTTTCAAATTTGGTGATAAAGGCATATACGTCTTCAGACTCGAGACCGTGAAATTTTGGTAGAAGGTTGATGTATTGGGGTTTAATTTCAAAATTTTCCCCGTTGGCTGGTGTAATGGAAAGACAGGTGGAAAGAGGACCTCGAATAGGATAGCACCTCTCTTGGAGAGAGATGCGGGGTGGATTCTGCGCACCAACGGACGGCGGCAGAGTAGTGGTAAAGAAGTTCGATGGAGACGGATGCATCGAAGTGGGTGTGGTGGTGGGTAAAGAAGAAGTAAATGGAGAAATACAGACTTCGGAGTCGATCGGGGGAACACGGACTAAACGGGCACTAGAATCCCATGTCCAGCCTATCTTGCACTAAAAAGGGTTAGTAAAAGTGGCAGCGTGACTTATAATTAGGGGAAAGAATGAATGTGGTGTTTGTTTTGAAAAATGATACGGATTTTTGAAAATATGATGCGATCACAACAAATGCAACAAGCAAAACCCTAAAATTTAGTGGTCACCTAGGTCAAAGCTCTAGACCGCTCCTAACTGCCAAAAGACAAGTCGCAGGATCAATCCTCCACTGCCTCTTTGTCTCTCCTGAGGCCAGGTAAGTGCCAAGTAAGTGGGAGGTTCTCCGCTACGTAAGTAGTGTGCCTAATTAAGTAACCACTAGCCTTCGGCACACTTGCCTTAGACACCACAAAAGAAACGCTGATAAGCAATGAATTACCCACGGCCTTCTTCTGTCCTAAGTGAGCGCGACGGTCCTTAGAGTCATCTCTAGATATTTTATAGTTAATAAGGGTAAATGCGGATGCAAGTTTTTGATTTTTGGGGCTTAGGAAGGGTAATGAACTCCCAACCTAATCTGGATTTGGCTGTGCCCCTTAATTTCCGTATTAATATGCAAACAACCAAAAATCAAAACACGCACAATTTATTTTGCTTTTGCGGCGCTGCGATTTATTTGCAAAGAAACCTGCAGCAAATTGGTAATGGAGCAGATTGAGAAGGAGATAAGAAAGATAGAATTCACCTGAGAAAAGTTTGTACAGAGAAGCCCTCAAAGAGCCGCGGAAACGTGGTGGAAGTTAGTTTTATGCCGCGGAAATGCGGTGGGATTGCTTGATCTCTGCACAAAAAAAATTGGTATTGTTCCTGATTGTCTCCAGAGCTCTCTGGATTATTCTGGAAAAAAATTCCACAGCTCCACAAATTCCAGATTTCCTCGCAACAAAACACAACAACACGTTTAGGGTTTGTGCGAATTTAGATCTAAAAATATGGACGGAATAAACTTTTCAACTCAAATTTCAAAATACGAACAATTAGCGCACTATTCTCGGCAACGACGCCATTTGATTGAATTGATTTCCGATTGTGTAAGTAAATCAAATGATCCCCGGCAACATCGCCATTTGATTGAAACGATTTCGGATTGTGTAGTTGGAAAAATGTATAGAAATCACAACCAAAAATATTTTGACCGCAATCAATAACGGTGTTGAATGTAGTGCGTTAGTAAGTGCGGATCATCCACAGGGAAAGTGTAATCGTTCGTGTTTCGAATTAAATGAATTGAAACTTTAAAGAAAAGAAAACAAACAATTCATGATTTTTAATTGAAGTTCAAGAATTAGAAAATCTAGATCTAATAACAAGAAAACGATAAAATCAAGAATTGAGAATTTGTTGATTTTCCAAACCAAATATCAAGAATCGAAATGAGGCTCGTAGGTATCGATCGGATCTATAGATGTGATGAAATCTATTGATTACGTATTCTTACCCATCGATGAATTGATACTAGATCGATGATGATCTACGAGAATTAGGGATTTCTAGTGAAACTAGGGTTTCATCATTTATCCCTTGTTTCTTCGTCGATATCATTCACATTCTAGCCTCTAGTAAATTCAAGAATCGATCGTGGATCCCTAATTTCGAGCGATCACAATCAAGAAAGTATCACAACGAAACTAGGTCATCGATTCTTCAATTTGCTAGGGTTTATAAAACTCGTAGGACTTAAGAATCGTTTTTAGGATTTGTTACATCATCATTCTATTGATCATCTCGACTCCTTTACGAGCGGAGTTTTACTCAAACATCACAACAAGAACCACAATCACAAATTGAGATCGAATCATGATGCAAGAATTTAAAGAAAGCAAGATTAAAGAATTTCACCTTTTATTTATATCAACAATTCCGTTACAATCGCTCAAGAACTACAAGAGGAATAACTCGATCGTCGATTTGGCTTCGCTCGTCTCCTTGAGTCGCGGATCGGCTTGGATCACTTGCTCGATTGAAGATCGGCTCCGCTCCTAAAAGGTTGAAGGCTTCTCGCTTGAATGGTACTCGGGATCTTGAATTTGGCTTGGATTTTGGATTATGGCTACAAGATGTGTCACTCAACTAGTAGATGAAAATTGGGGAAGATGAAGATTAATGAAGTAAAGATTGGCCATTAACCCTAGATCTAGGCTCCATTTTATAGACTTCCAAAACCCTAGATCTAGGATTCAAAATTTGAATTTCCCTCCAAAAGTTTGTTAGCTAGAGAGGCATCTAGAAGTAGTTAGTTAAGGGAGCTTCTAGAACTAGTTTGTTAGTGGCTTAATCAAGATTAGCATGCTTAATGATCTTTGCTGATCTGGCAGAAGCTTTGAGAGTAATCTGGAATTTGACATGTCTTGATGAGGTGTACACACTGAGAGAAGAATATTGCAGCAAAGATGAGGAGCTGACGTGGCAAGGCCGCCGCGGAACCGCGGCGCAAGCCTGCTCCGGCCGCAGTTCCGCGGCTTCTGTGAAGCCTTAGGGCTTGGGCTCTCTGGTACCTGTTTGGGCTGACACTTGGGCCTTTTCCTGATATGTTTATTCTCAAACTTATTTCTATATTTCTACCAGATCTCAAATCCTTGAGTTGGCGTAATTTTGATCATCACTTTAACAATTTTGGCTATGTTCCTAAAATTCCCTGCACAGACTTCGAAACAAGTGTTGCGCAGTATAGGGATGATGCGATGCCATGAGAAACTGTCAATTTCCCTTAAAGTGCCGGTTTTAAAGTATAACACATGTAATCTGGTATTTCAGAGATATTTTGCTAAAATGTGCAATATGAATACCGAACACTTCTAGATGAGTGCAAATGATAGGGAAATTGCCGTGTTAAAAATGCAGTATTTTCGACTGATCAAATTCCCCCAAAATTATTTTCGGTCGTCTCGAGCGAACTGTTTTATTAAAAAGAGAAGGAGAAAATAAAGAAAGAGAAAAACTAACTAGCAAACTTTCGTAGGCAACACGATTGCACTGAGCACGTGCAACAAACCTTTAAACCTTTAGGTGTCCCTAGTAGGAGGAGTATTGTCTCCTGAGGGTTTTCAGCGGATTGCACCCACAAAATCCAATAATAAAAAGAAGATCATGAATATTACATTTAAAGAAAAGAATTGTAAAAGAAAAGCTTTGAAAATTAGGGTTTCCAACTAAGCTAGCTTTTCGGTTGTCATGAGCCCTATCTTAATAGTCATGAAAAGATATTAGAAATCACATCATCCCTCAATAAAACATCGTCTTTATTCTTCATTCCTATCTTTCTTCCAAACATCGATCATATAACCCTACGTGTGTGTAAAAGACATCCCTACACCCGGAGAATTCAATTCAAGCTATCATACTCTTGTCCATCTGCCTCAGTACTTTTTAATGAATATTTAGATGAATTTTGCTCACACACTTTCATGCGACCGTTAATACTTCTTGAGGTACTAACCGTCCGATTACTCATGTGCTAGCTTATTTGGTGTATTTTCCTCGTCTTGCACCACCTATGGCTTAGCAGTGACTCCCTGACCAGTTGGCATTAGGGCACTAGGTGAAGAGGCACCCTCGCTATATTTTTTTATTGCTGCCTTGGCGATAAAAAAAACCAGTGTTCATTTTTCTCACCATTTTATATTTTATTCATATTTATTTCCTTCATACTTTGGCTTTTAGACAAGAGCATTACAAGGTATCCTCTACTATCCCGGGCTTCAAGACGTGTGTAAGTGCGAATAGTAGGGTATCAACGTTCAAAATGTTTGGCTTCCAAAATAGGAACTATTTTTCAGACTTATTTTTATCCTCAGATTAGTGACTTCATTCATCTTATTAACCCTTGGGACAATGGCTCATAACTACTTATTACTAGTTCGTATAAGAAAACTTCTAATTTTCTTGCTTTTCTTAAATTTTTCTAATCTCATGGATGTAATTTTTCACTATCTAATCTTTTATTATCTTATTTATGTACAAAAATATTTTTTTTTATAATTTTGAAAATTTTTAAATTTTTATAGGTTTTGAAATGTTTTGTGCTTATGCAAAGTATGATGCAAATTATGCAAAAATAAGCACAAACCTCCCCCAAACTTGTTTTGAACAGTGTCCTCACTGTTGTCATCTGCTAAATCTCGAAAAACCTGTAAGTTTGGGAGGAATTTAATAGTGGGGCAAAATATTTAAGTGAAGAACCTCCCCTAAACTTATTCTTGGCTCATCATTTTGTAAAAAAAAATTCTTATCAAGTGCCAGAAAAAATGCCCCCTCCAAAACTTGAGTTATGCAATGTTAATCTTTTGAAAATCACATGAGGGGGTCAAAAATCATTGGTCGATGCCAAGCCTTGCAAAGACCGAAGGTTAACACCAACCATTCAAAAAATTGATCAATGTAGTGCTCGGGTTGGTGGAAGAAAAAGTGGGGAAAGGGTAAGTGGTGGAATAGAATGTGTGTGCGTCTCATTTTGGAGAGACGATGCAGTGAATGTGATGGATTACTCGCATTCTTTTTACAGTTCAGAAGAAGGGGTGGAGGTTCAATTTCATTGATTGGGACATGATTCATCTCAACACCCGTGTCATTTAAAAATGCGAGTTCATCAGCGAAGATCTCCTCAAAAGTTCCATCTATACCCCGATGAATAATGTCATCACAAAGTGCGGGGTGATCTTCAGACCCTAAAAACAGTTCATAATCAGTGTTAATTGTTGACCCGGACATCTCGGTGGAAGATTCCGTATGTGTTTGATACATAGTTGGGTCAAACAATAACGTATGAAAAGAGCCAAGATCGGTATCATGAGAATCATCAAATTCGCTGCTGTCGACATCCGTTAAGTCGACAGAACATACCTGAGCAGTAGGTTCGGAGGGTACACTTCCCAACTTGTAAATGTTCAGCTCAATTGACCTATTCCCGAAGGATAGGGTCATAGAACCCTTACGACAGTTGATTATAGCGTTGGAAGTGGCCAAAAAGGGGCGACCTAAAATCACTGGAATTTGATTCCGTGGGTTCACTACAGGCTGTGTATCAATTACTATTAAGTCCATAGAGAATATAAATTCCCTGATTTTTATTAACACATCCTCCAGTTCACCCCTACGTTTGGTGATTGATCGGTCAGCCATCTGGAGAGTTATGCTCGAGGGCTTTAACACTCCGATACCTAGTTGCTCGTAAATCGAATATGGATGCAAGTTAACACTAGCGCCAGGGTCTAGTAGAGCACGGTTGATGTGTTTTTCCCCAATAGAAATAGAAATAGTAGGACAGCCAGGGTCCTTACGTTTCCTCGGTACATGTTGGGGGAAAGCCGTGTCTACAGTCTTTGCCATGAATATCTTCTTGGGTAATTGAGTCTTCCTCTTCCTAGTGCACAAGTTCTTAAGAGTTTTAGCATAGGACGGAACTTGTTGGATAGCATCTAGGAGAGGGATGTTGATATTAACTTGCTTAAACATGTCCATAATCTTCTTCATATGTGGACTCGATATGTTAGCCCTTAACCGATTAGGATAAGGTGCTTTAGCAATAAGCGCTGGGTCCATCATAGGAGAAGGAAGTGTGCGTGGACCCGATCCCAGAATAGAGTTGGGGATCGTCCGTGGAGAACTAGAAGAGATGGGCTGAGGTGGCGAGTCTTGTGGGAAACGAAGAATAGGCTCGCAAGAAGGTGGTGGGGTAGAAGAACTGGGGTTAGAATTAGAAGTAGAAGTGGAAGGAAAGGCCTCAGCCGGGGTATCATTGATAGATTTATCAGTATCATCAAACTCTTCCCCAAGGTGATTGTCAAGCACTTTTTCAGATCTCAACGTGATTGCATTCACATGATGTGAATAGCCAGTGTTGGGTAGGGGTTGAGCTGGAAGTTTCCCTTTCTCTCTTGCACTCATTTCGGCTTTTAATCGTGAAATTTCTGCTTCCATCGATTTAATACTCTCAGCTTGGGACGCTGAGTTTTTCTTTATATCATCAACAGAAAGCTTTATTTCAGCCGATACTTGCATGAGATTTGTTAGAAGCAAGTTTATGAATGAAGAGGATCCATCGGTACCGGTCAACTGCAAAGAATTAGACGGTGCAGGTGTGTTGACCGGATTTTAGAAGTTTTGTGCTTTGAAGGGGTGCTGACTCAATTGTCGTGGTTGTTGTTGTGGTGGAGGAGCCCTTTGGAAATTGTGTTGGTTTGGAACCGTATTTTGATTTTGTGATTGGTTCCAAACAAAATTTGGGTGATTCCTCCAACCCTGATTATATGTGGAAGAAAATGCATCGTTCCTAGGTCTTTGAAATGCGGCATTGGTATGCTCGTGACCTTGAAACGGAGAATTTCGTGGACATTCTTCCGTGAGATGAGAAGGATCAGAACAGCATCCACATACAGTTTTGGAGAGTGACATTTGACTTAGGGCGGCGGCTAAAAATTTGTTTTCCACATTGTCGAATTTCTTGTGTAAAGCTGAAATTTCTGCTCTAACTCCTATGGAAATATCATTGCCATCCCTAGACGATTGACTCACACCCTCCCACTGTAAAGATCTTTCAGCGAAATCTTCTTGGAATTTCCAGCTTCCCCATCATCTTTGGTCATGAAGTTGCCTTGACACATGGATTCAAGGGTCTGTCTTATGTTCGGATTAATGCCCTCATATATGATTCGGCACAGTTCCCATCTAGGGATTCCGTGATGTGGACATTGGAATAACAGATCCTTGAAGCGTTCAAGACATTTTGAAAATGGTTCATTTGGAAGCTAGGTGAATTGATTTATTTCGCTACGGACTCGAGCTGTTTTATGATGTGGGTATAATTTCTTTAGGAATGCTTTTACGAATTCTTCCCAGTTTGAAATGGAATGTGTGGTTGTGTTGTAAAGACACTTCTCGGCTATATCGTACAAGGTAAATGGGAGAAGACGTAGACGCATAGCATCCATAGAAAGCTGTGAGGTACCCATCATTGCGCATACATTTTCAAATTTGGTGATAAAGGCATATGCGTCTTCAGACTCGAGACCGTGAAATTTTGGTAGAAGGTTGATGTATTGGGGTTTAATTTCAAAATTTTCCCCCGTTGGCTGGTGGAATGGAAAGACAGGTGGAAAGAGGACCTCGAATAGGATAGCACCTCTCTTTGAGAGAGATGCGGGGTGGATTCTGCGCACCAACGGACGGCGGCGGAGTAGTAGTAAAGAAGTTCGATGGAGACAGATCCATCGAAGTGGGTGTGTTGGTGGGTAAAGAAGAAGTAAATGGAGAAATACCAACTTCGGAGTCGATTGGGGGAACGCGGACTAAACGGGCACTAGAATCCCGTGTCCAACCTATCTTGCACTAAAAAGGGTTAGTACAAGTGACAGCGTGACTTATAATTAGGGGAAAGAATGAATGTGGTGTTTGTTTTGAAAAATGATACGGATTTTTGAAAATATGATGCGATCACAACAAATGCAACAAGCAAAACCCAAAAATCTAGTGGTCACCTAGGTCAAAGCTCTAGACCGCTCCTAACTGCCAAAATACAAGTCGCAGGGTCAATCCACCACTGCCTCTTTGTCTCTCTTGTGGCCAGGTAAGTGCCCGGTAAGTGGGAGGTTCTCCACTACGTAAGTAGTTGGCCTAATTAAGTAACCACTAGCTTTCGACACACTTGCCTTAGACACCACAAAAGAAACACTGATAAGAAATGAATTACCCACGACCTTCTTCTGTCCTAAGTGAGCGCGACAGTCCTTAGAGTCATCTCTAGATATTTTTTAGTTAATGAGGATAAATGCGGATGCAAGTTTGTGATTTTTGGGGCTTAGGAAGGGTAATGAACTCCCCCCTAAT
This sequence comes from Agapanthus africanus, assembly GCA_030015575.1. NCBI lineage: Eukaryota > Viridiplantae > Streptophyta > Magnoliopsida > Asparagales > Amaryllidaceae > Agapanthus > Agapanthus africanus. The sequence goes on along the minus strand of JASDDO010000016.1, from coordinate 184,757,516 downwards.
CTGGATTTGGCGGTGCCCCTTAATTTCCGTATTAATATGCAAACAACCAAAAATCAAAACACGCACAATTTATTTTGCTTTTGCGGCGCTGCGATTTATTTGCAAAGAAACCTACAGCAAATTGTTAATGGAGCAGATTGAGAAGGAGATAAGAAAGATAGAATTCACCTGAGAAAAGTTTGTACAGAGAAGCCCTCAAAGAGCCGCGGAAACGCGGTGGGATTGCTTGATCTCTGCACAAAAAATTTTGGTACTGTTTCTGATTGTCTCCTGAGCTCTCTGGATTATTCAGAAAAAAATTTCCACTGCTCCACAAATTCCAGATTTCCTCGCAACAAAACACAACAACACGTTTAGGGTTTGTGCGAATTTAGATTTAAAAATATGGACGGAATAAACTTTTCAACTCAAATTTCAAAATACGAACAATTAGCGCACTATCCCCGGCAACGGCGCCATTTGATTGAATTAATTTCCTATTATGTAAGTAAATCAAATGATCCACGGCAACGACGCCATTTGATTGAAACGATTTCGGATTGTGTAGTTGGAAAAATGTATAGAAATCACAACCAAAAATATTTTGACCGCAATCAATAATGTTATCGAATGTCGCGCGTTAGTAAGTGCGGATCGTCCACAGGGAAAGTGTAATCGTTCGTGTTTCGAATTAAATGAATTGAAACTTTAAAGAAAAGAAAACAAACAATTCATGATTTGTAGTTGAAGTTCAAGAATTAGAAAATCTAGATCTAATAACAAGAAAACGATAAAATCAAGAATTGAGAATTTATTGATTTTCCAAACCAAATATCAAGAATCGAAATGAGGCTCGTAGGAATCGATCGGATCTATAGATGTGATGAAATCTATTGATTACGTATTCTTATCCATCGATGAATTGATACTAGATCGATGATGATCTACGAGAATTAGGGATTTCTAGTGAAACTAGGGTTTCATCATTTATCCCTTGTTTCTTCGTCGATATCATTCACATTCTAGCCTCTAGTAAATTCAAGAATCGATCGTGGATCCCTAATTTCGAGCGATCACAATCAAGAAAGCATCGCAACGAAACTAGGTAATCGATTCTTCAATTTGCTTGGGTTTACAAAACTCGTAGGACTTAAGAATCGTTTTTAAGATTTGTTATATCATCATTCTATTGATCGTCTCGACTCCTTTACGAGCGGAGTTTTACTCAAACATCACAACAAGAACCACAATCACAAATTTAGATGCAAGAATTTAAAGAAAGCAAGATTAAAGAATTTCACCTTTTATTTATATCAACAATTCCGTTACAATCGCTCAAGAACTACAAGAGGAAGAACTCGATCGTCGATTTGGCTTCGCTCGTCTCCTTGAGTCGCAGATCGGCTTGGATCACTTGCTCGATTGAAGATCGGCTCCGCTCCTAAAAGGTTTAAGGCTTCTCGCTTGAATGGTACTCGGGATCTTGAATTTGGCTTGAATTTTGGATTAGGGCTACAAGATGTGTCACTCAACTTGTACATGAAAATTGGGGAAGATGAAGATTAATGAACTAAAGATTAGCCATTAACCCTAGATCTAGGCTCCTTTTTATAGACTTCCAAAACCCTAGATCTAGGATTCAAAATTTGAATTTCAGTATTCGCTACGTTTTCTCTTCTCACGGAGCCGTTACAATAGAAGAAATGGAGCAGAGGTGGTAGTTCGCCAAGCATCTTCTTCCAGGTAGAGCTTATTACATACCTCACAACTATTCTAGAACAAGGCGAAAAGCTCCAACGAGACTAACCCATTTCAAAAAAAGGAGGCACTTTGCCATCTGCAATTGCTCTTTATTTAAACTCTGATCATTCATCTTCTCGGGGAATTGATAGCTAGGCTGATGATTTTACTGACTATTCTCGAATGGGAAAAGCGAAGGAAGATGGAAATCATTGCTTCGCCCTGCTGAATCTTTATTTCAATTTGAGTTTAAGTAACCTCCTATCCGGCTTTCGCATTCGTCGCTTCTGTTATGGCCCCGCCGATGACTTTCTTTTATTCTTTTTTGAGGAATGCGATTGATCATGACATTAGGTTTCCGCACCAGTTGCTAGAGCTTGAATCTCCGGCACCCTTTGAATGAATTCGGATATGGCCTGGAAATCGTTAGTTCTGAATTGAGTAAAAACATAGCCAAAATTACCGGCTTAACGTGCAAGAGAATTGGCAAAGGAAGGAATAAGCTTGAACTAAGCTTTCAACCCAGCTTCAGGCTAAGACGATCTGCCAACATTGATAGTCAGACCACTGGCCAATAACATCTTTCTTTCACGTATTACCAGACTCATCATCTAGGAATTTGTCCTTCTTTATCATGCTTAGCTCTCCTAATTGTGAACACCAAACTCTCGTTGGTATTTAGAACTTCTTTCTATTGAAGGAACTTAGCCTCTGAACGAAGATTGAAAATAGTATAGCTTTCTGCCTCCCCCCCCCCCCCCCCCCGCATCTTTTTTCTACCTTGACTTTAGGATTGGCTTGAACTTCCGAGTAGGATTCACAACAACTCACTAAGAAATTTCTAAGGGGGAAGAACTCTGAGCTTTGAGAATAGCTTGACTTTCCCCCTACCTTATAGGAAGCTCCCCCGGAGGATTCATTTCGCACTCTTCCTTTAATGCCGTTCGTTGGCCAACCCTCAAATACGATAGAATTTCACCGTTGAGGCATGGATACACTCTCAATAGCCGCTACCAATTCCATTATGAAACTAAATGATTGAAAGCGCAACTAGACTACATTTATTCAAATGCATTTTTGTCCTTTCCGCATTTCTAGCTTAGTTGGTTGAAACCGCTTCTGTTAACTCACCGAAATCCGTCTTAGCTGATCTAAAGCCGGCTCTAGACGAAGCTGCGGGGGTAAACAGGGAGGCAGACAAAGCAAGAGGGGGTCAGTCCGCTAAGTCCAGCTAGTCTAAGCAATTCTGCAGTAACTTCACTTGCTCCTTCGGAGGACCAAGAAACCACCCGACCTCGTACATCTGTAACGGTCACAATGGTATTGTTGAAACTTGCTTGAACATGAAAAACTCCCTTTGGTATTCTACGTCCATTCCTACGTGAACCGGTATAGGATAAGCCAGATTTTTCCTTTTGGGGAAAGCAGAGATGGAACGATTGATAGATGGTGTCCGTAGGGGCTATTCTCTATGGGCCCTTCAAGTATGCTTCTTTTCCTTTAGAGGACAGTAGAATGGTAACAAAACATGGCACTAAATGCTTGGAAGCGATCATCCTGGAAAGGTTTGATTCAAAGAGATGGGTATCCGTTCCGAAGAGCTTGTTCCCCCTTCCCCTATGGTCTTGGTCCTTTCCATAGGTACTGCTCCACCAGATGTGAGTGAAAGAAGGGCTTTGCTCTAGGTCTATCTGCTCCAGATAAAAGAGATGTATGGAACCCCGTCAATGATGAAATTCGAAAAAATATAGTCACACATGGACCTATCTGAAGGGTTCTCGGTAAGACCATACAGAAGTAGCCAAACCATAGTTCCATGGATTTTTATTTTTGGCAAAGGCATAGGAGGTGTCCAAGAGCACAGAAGACAGATGACGAGACAAGACGATCGCTAACGATTCAAGGATGAGATCATCCAACCTTCTAGGAACGCCGAAGAATACCAAGGTGGGAGAGATGGACCAAAACAGAAAATCCGACGTTCCCCCCTCGGACTTAGTCATAACAGTTCGACATAAAGGGGACAGCTTATAGTTACCGGAAAGAAGCAAACTCCTTGTAGAGGACATATAAGGATCCAGTTGGGCCTTGAGCTTCGAACGAACACAATCAATCTCTACTTGACGCACCAGAGCTGAGTTATTCACAGGAACTGTAACAGTACTCATTGCTCTAACAAAAAGAGAAAAGGGACTTCAAAGAAATAACTAAAGAAAAAGAATAGAAACGAGGCGATGTAATCGTTGGACAAAACTCATTAAAGACAAATACAGGTTGTTAGTAAGTTGGTATTCTCCGCCATCGGTAAATCGGTGCTAAGGGCCTTAATTCAGAGCGAACAGAAAAACGGACCATTATATAACGAAATTCCATCTGCGTCTTTCTATAAGAAATGAAATCTGACTATAAGAGAATGGTGACAACGGTCACTGTCCCCTGAAAGACAGTCTGACTTGATTGAACTGAGGGCACACCCACGGATGGATTGAATCGGGTTAAGCAAAAGGGGAGATTGTGCGCCTTGCCAAAAGAAAAGGAGACCTCAGAATAGGCAGATGAACACGGCAGACTCTTTACAGAAAGAAAGCATACGACGTCAACTCCCTCTCCTTGCTTTATAGTAATCGCGCGAGCCAGCAAAAGGATAAAATCCCAGCATGAAAACGGATTATAAGCAAGGCTTTGAATATAGCAGGCACATGAAAACCAATATCGCCTGCTATATTCAGTCTAGCTCATCCCTTGCTTGTTGGAAGAGAAAGAAAACCTCATCTTTGGATGCTCACTACCTCTTCATAGGTCTCAAAAGCCCTTCTATGCAATGCGGGAAGAAGAGTTCTTTCTATAGGTCAGGACTCGACCACACGAGACGCGAGGAATCCATTCCATCCCTTCAGTGCAGCCCTCAAAGCCTACTGCTGCTTTTAGACCGATGAGAGACTGTGCAAACATTCACCCATAGAGGAAATGCTGGAAGATCAAAACCAGAGCTAGTAGCATGCCCCTCCTTTATAGCTTGTCTGCAACCCCCCTAAAAAAAGGGTGACAAGTGCAAAGTATAGATTGCGGACTTTCGTTTTCTAAGCTACGCGATTCTGTTGGATTTGATGAAGTCGGATAGCGCCCTTTGAACATGGCGCTGGTTAGCCCCTCTAACGTTCCAAGAACCGGTTGATGCTTCTTGTTACGAGAGGGCCGTTGGGGAAGGGGCTGGTGCGTATCAATCAGTCCCTTTCTTCATTGCGGATTTTCAAACTAAGGATCTGTGTGCACAGGGGCGTCCATGACCTGCGTCGGTGAGGCTTGCTGATCAGCATCCAGGGCGAGGAGCTGCACTGCGCTTTCTAGTGATGATCTGGATTCGGGCTCAGCTGCAATTCAGGGATTTCTTTTTTACTTTCCTGTGAAGACAAATGCTTATCGGAGGGGGGGATTGACGCTGGTAGAAGGAGGGAGCAGTGAGAAGTTCTCGTGCTGGAGTTTGGATAGTTGTCCCAATCCCTGTGAGACCTTCTAGTTCTTGCATGACTCGGAGTGACTTGTAGGGAAGGGACGAGGGTAGGTCAGTTGGTCTAAGGAAGGGGATATGCATGATGACTCCTGATTGTTATTCTCTCGACCCTCTCGCCAGCAATATCATCCTGCAATCTCCAACATCATAGCTATCTCCCTGAATTGGTTCGTTCTCAAGTTATGGCTTCTTTACTTTATCATCCATTTTGTAGTGAGGACCAGGTTGGCGACCCTATCCTATGTTTATGGCTATTGTGCATCTGCTGCATCACCAAAGGAAAATAGGCTTATATGGGCCTTAACTAGCTCTTTCATCTTTCGAAGCCCCTTTCACATTGTTTTAATAATAAGCTCTAAGCCGCGTCCTTACTTTCCTGAAAGCTTAGTAAGGCAAGTGCTAAGGAACTTCTTCTTTGTACAAGACAGATAGGGCAAGAAGAGGGATTAGGCGAGAGTGGCAGAGACGAGAGAAGTTGCGCCGAATCGAAAAAAGAAGGCAATGCGCGAAATCGTTCAAAGTAGATGCACAGTGGCATATAAAAAGTCAAATCAAATACCCGGAAATCTCCGACTCCAAGAAGAGTGCGCAGTTCCTTCTCTTCGGTCAGTGCCTTTGCTTGTCTTAAGCATAGTCAGAGAGATTTCTTTATGAATGATTTCGAGATGGCAAGAATCCAAGCTTTGGAAATAAGCCAATCATAGGCTGCACATTCATATTCAAGATGTTTACGAATAGGACTAGTTGCTTTAAGGACAGATGAGCTAATCGTGGAAATTCTCCCTCTACAGGCCAACCTAGGCCTTCTCTCTGCTTTGAATAGCGTACTTTTTCGAGCTAAGCAAGCAAAGGAGCCAAGCCAGTAGTATGCTTTCTAATAACCTTCCTCGCCGGCCAAGCCTCTTTCAAGCTGTCCAAGCCGTTGACCTTCCTTTTGCAAATCTCCTTACCTTCCCCTCGCTCTGTCGATACCATTCCTTCCATTCCTTGCCTCAAGGATCTGATCTTCGGTTAATCCAATCCCTTCTTTCTTTTAACTAATATCCTGTTCTTCTCTTTGATTCCGCAAAGAGGTCCAGTTCAAGCAAATCAGATCTTTATCTCATATGCAGTCTGTGCTTTAGGGGATATTTCTTTTCCTTCGCTCGTGACCAGGGCATTCCTTTAGCAAGCGCTAGGCCCCTCAGCCGGTAGGGAGTGCAGAATCAACTAGGGCTAACCTTTCTTTAGCCTATATGTCCTCATGCTAGCCAATCTCTGGCAATTGGTCTATGGCAAAGGGTCATATTCAAGATGTGAACAAATCGGATGTGCACATTCATGCAAGATCCGGTGCTCTCTTTGACCGCTCTTAGGATAGAAGAATAAGTTCTTTCGGAAGAGAAGAAGTAGCAGAATCCGTCGCCACAGAACTCATCCAGAAGGAGTATGCAGCCAGACTGACTACGGAGATAGAAAGAAGAGGATGAAGATGAATCAATATTAAAGAAAGAATAGGTTGCTAGAGAATCGGATCTTAGATAGTGCACGAATGAATGCATAGTGAAAGTCAGTCTTGGTCTTGGGGTAATATCATCTTTCCTGCCAATCCGCTTTCAAGCATTCCTGCGAGCCTCTGTCCTTTATAAGGCAATCCTGTCTCCTCTCTCTGCTCTTTCAAATCGGATAGAATCAATTTCTTACCGGTTTTTGAAGTTGGGATTGGAAATGTCCCCAACTGTGCACTAACTCCATTCCTCAGCAAAGCAATCCGGTCGGTGCGGGCAAGGCAGTACGGTACCAATCCCATCGGTCGTAGTAAGCTTCAGTCTTCAAGTTCAGAGAATCAGTACTGGCATTCCTCCTCTTAAAGGAATCGGGGAGTGAAGACTTTTATTCAATCAACTAGTAGGAGTTTATGCTTGGAAAGACTTCCTCGGTAGCTATCAAAGGGCGTTATCCTCTTTAAAAGGAAGAATCAAGGAGCACCTACTGGTAGTGGTGAATACTGAGAACATTCATTCCCTTAGCGCGTTGGATCATCGAAGAATGGAGAAATTCCTATCTCTGGTAAGACCACCCATGCGAGCATAATAAAACGCCTTGGAAGGGCCTAACCTTCTGGGTAAAGTTAGCCACTAGAAATCGATTCCTCAGCTCCGGGAATAGGAAGACTGGCGTGGACCTCTTTGCCGAGGTATGAAACTACTGGGGGATGATATCTCACTACGGTGGAAAAGGCTTCTATAGTTCGAGAAGGCATCGGTTCTGAGCCGAGAAGCTCCACACAAGTAGCTTTTAAGGCAGTCTCAGTGGTACAGCGAACCACTCATTCAATCTACTGTGAGTTGCGGACTTGACCTTGTTCGGTCAAGTACCTGAGAGTCGTCTGATGACGAGATGGTGTGTTCTCCGGCTTGGGTATGGAGAGGCAGTAGAAGCAGTGAGTCGACCCGTTAGTCTAGTATCGGTGGTAGGGTTTACTTTCCTTCTTGTGCTTATTGATCTGAAGTTGGTTAACTGTGATTTCAAGGGTCCCAGTTTATAGGCATTAAGGCAATAGGCACTAGCGGGTCCTGTTCACTTTGAGTAGTAAGGAAGCCAGTGAGGTAGGCGCTCGTAAAGAGCCCTGACCTTTTTCAGTGAGCTCTTGGTTGCTCTTTTCCCCAAGTTTCGTACGAAACTACTTTATTATATATAAAGAGCTCTTATTTAGGAGCTGTTTAAAGGGCATATAGCTGGTCTTAAGGAAAGGGCCATAAAGACGTTGCCTTCGTCGCCCTCCCATACTTGACTTTATAATGCCTCACCGAACTCTTTCCAAATGGAATGGATTCTTCGTGGATTCCGATTCACCACCTTGACTTCTAGACCGAGCGGAGTGACCTTCTTCTTAACAATGTGGCAGACCTTATAATAAAGGAAAGGTAAGAATCAAAGATTATTTAAATACTTTAGTAATATAATACCATGCCTGTATTCAGGATTTTCAGATCTTTTGACTTTCTTTGCTCATGTCATGGACCTTCTACACTATCTCTTTCGCTTTCAACTTTCATTTCTCTATGTATATACTATATACTTTAGCTCTTCACTTTTGCTTTATGACTCTAAGCAAACTCATTCTGTAACCATTTGTTCAATGGGAACTTCTTTCCTTCTTTATGTTCTTAGGTCACATCCCATGGGAAGAAAGAACTCCTTCTATCTTAGTTTTGAATGACCAAAAAAGCAGAATCATTCTCTGGTAAGATAGATCTCAACTCTTGCTGCAAGAGAACTCTTTCTATACAAAGCAATACTTGGCCAAAGATCAATTATCAACCGAATTAGACTTAGGCAAATAGAAAGATTTCTTCGAATTGAGTACAACTGCTTCATAGCCTAATCAACTCTTGCCTATCTATAAAGACAGTTCCTTCTTCTGCTGCGGACATAAGGCTGACGAAAGTTTTGCTCCCTCGGGACATGAGCTCACTCACGGCTAAATCCCCATTTGCCATGGTCATGCTTGCTCTTTCGAATGGAAGTAAGAAGGACTTCGATCTCTGCTTCGAACTTCTTCACTCTTCATCCGAAACGAAGTACTTCGAACTACCCTCTGGTCCTTCTAGTAGCAAAGGTCCAGAAAGCCTTTAACAGGAGGAAAAAAGTAGGACTCTATTTTGACCTCAGGATAAGGCTTCTGCTCTGCTTTCCTTCTCTCTCGAGGCATCTCGTTTGACCCAGCTTTCATGATAACCTCCAATGGGCCAACTTCCCCCGAATATCAGACTTGGCCTCGATGAAATTCGAAGAAGGTCTGCACACACAACTTCCATTTTCTCCTTCTTCCAAAAGAAAGAATAAAAGCTGATCTAAAGTGGATGACAGACATCCATTCGAATGTAGCCAATCTCTACCCAAGAAGGCATGAGAAAATAAGTTCTTTCTATCTATGACAAAGCAAAGAAAGCCGTGCACTTATTTGATTCAGGGATCCCACTTTTCATTCAACTGGTAGAATGCCTTTCGTCTGAGTGGTATTTCCAGCAAAAGCACATAGAGCCACATCTTTGGGTATTAGGTTTTCTTCAGTTTTACCAAGTGCTTTTAACGGCAAGATATTTACAGCAGCGCCTCCCTCTATTAAGACTCTAGTGAGTATACCATCAATAAAAGCCTTAACTAACTATATAATGGCTGATATCTTTCTTTATTTTACTATCTGGCTTTTCGAAGAGAATTAGAGGAATTCCGAGGTTCAAGAGAAATTGCTCACCAGCATCTTGCCTTCTTCCTCTTGATTGCTCGATTCCCGATCCTCCTTTGCCAGAATGATTCTGAGACATTTATGGTCTTACCAGCTCGTGACTTGCCCTCTGCTTATCCACCACGTCTTTCTCTAAGGTCTCACTTTTCTTTGGCTTTGCCCTTCACTCCTTCGGCAGTGTAAGCACCCTCTTAGAATCCACCCGCGGATTACCAAACGGAATTTGAGACTTCGAGCCACACTCCTTTTTCCTCGGTCTGGACACTTGGCTCTTCTCTTTTCGAATCTTCCTAAGTCAACCTGTGGAGGCAAGTCCTCAAAGAGCTCCTCCGAAACCTCCGCTGATGAGGTCTCTTCTTTCTCTAACCTCTTGTGATCTTTCCTCCCCTCCTGCTGCCTTCGTCTTTGTCAGGCCAAGATCTGCCTTCGATTCTAATTCAGCTTGCACTCTCTTCATCACTGAGGCTCTCCCTTTCTGAGTCCTAGTTTACCTTAACGACTGCGCTTGGCTAGGTCTTGCTTCCTCAGGCTTAGGCTTCTGAACAACAGGTACCCAACGACTCGCCGGAAAGACAGGTCCCTTAGGCATTCTTGCTTGTTGTGGGAAGTTGGACATCTTCCTCTACATTGCCAACTGATTCAATCCAATCTTGGCCTCCTGTCCTTCCTTCTGTCCAAGCTCTTTTCAACTGCCCCCCGAATGAGAGGACTCCTTCTTGCCTGGGGACCCTCCTTCGTGCAGCTTCCTACCTTTTGGCTGGTGGACTAGATAGGGACAGGACCTTTTAAAGAGCGGTGAGAGGCTTGCGCTTCTTTCTATGTCTATGGAGAGCATGAAAGGCCATAACGTCGGCATGCCACAACAAGAACCACAACAAGAACCACAACCACAACCACAATCACGAATCATGATGCAAGAATTTAAAGAAAGCAAGATTAAAGAATTTCACCTTTTATTTATATCAACAATTCCGTTACAATCGCTCAAGAACTACAAGAGGAAGAACTCGATCGTCGATTTGGTTTCGCTCGTCTCCTTGAGTCGCGGATCGGCTTGGATCACTTGCTCGATTGAAGATCGGCTCCGCTCCTAAAAGGTTTAAGGCTTCTCGCTTGAATGGTACTCGGGATCTTGAATTTGGCTTGGATTTTGGATTAGGGCTACAAGATGTGTCACTCAACTTGTAGATGAAAATTGGGGAATATGAAGATTAATGAACTAAAGATTAGCCATTAACCCTAGATCTAGGCTCCTTTTTATAGACTTCCAAAACCCTAGATCTAGGATTCAAAATTTGAATTTCTTTCCAAAACTTTGTTAGCTAGAGAGGCTTCTAGAAGTAGTTAGTTAGAGGGAGCTTCTAGAACTAGTTTGTTAGGGGCTTAATCAAGATTAGCATGCTTAATGATCTTTGCTGATCTGGCAGAAGCTTCGAGAGTAATCTGGAATTTGACATATCTTGATGAGGTGTACACACTGAGAGAAGAATATTGCAGCAAAGATGAGGAGCTGACGTGGCAAGGCCGCCGCGGAACCGCGGCGCAAGCCGGCTTCGGCCGTGGTCCCGCGGCTTCTGTGATTCCTTAGGGCTTGGGCTCTCTGGTACCTGTTTGGGCTGACACTTGGGCCTTTTCCTGATATGTTTATTCTCAAACTTCTTTCTATATTTCTACCAGATCTCAAATCCTTGAGTTGGCGTAATTTTGATCAGCACTTTGACAATTTTGGCTCTGTTCCTGGAATTCCCTGCACAGACTTCGAAACAAGTGTTGCGCAATATAGGGCTGATGCGATGCCATGAGAAACAGTCAATTTCCCTTAAAGTGCCGGTTTTAAAGTATAACACATGTAATCTGGTATTTCAGAGATGTTTTGCTAATATGTGCAATATGAATACCGAACACTTCTAGATGAGTGCAAATGATAGAGAAATTGCCGTCTTAAAAATGCAGTATTTTCGACTGATCACGCTGTGTCTAGGAGAGCCATTCACAAAGTACCTGGCCAGGGCAAGCGAGATATACTGGTAGGTTATCCAGTGTTGTCTCAGGGTGTTCTGGGCTACACTCCGACACGACTTGTTCCGCTCTTAGGGGACTGACGTTTACCGCCCCCCAGGCCTGCCATGCGATATTCTCAGACGAACAGACCGGACTGTACGGAGATTGTCACATTCAGGCTCAGTAGGTATTCGGATGGGTTCACCTCATCAGTCTTCTTATCGGCATCTACCTGGGGACCGTTACGTACAGCTAGTACCGCTTGCGGCCTGTGGTTAAACAGTCACGACCTGTATATTTCTACTCGTGACCGACACTTAACCACGCAACGTCTACAGGAATAACGCGACTAAGTAAGTCGAACCCAGAAATCACATGAAAATCCAACACCAATGAGTAAATCAAATGCGATGTGCTATGTACATCTAGCCAGAATATAGGTACAAGGGAGAAACCGCTTTTTAAAATAGTTTCAGTTTTCAAGACATCGTGCGGCTCCCAATTCTATGAAAATCATATCGAATCATATGTGGAATGAACTACAGTATAATGATCATGGCAATTCTACAGTGAGTGTGTCATGGCAATTACTAACGGTGTGCGTGTAACATGCAAAACAGTGCTCGTGCAACATGAACCGTTAGTAATAGTGCGGTGTTCTATCAATTCTAAGTTTACATACATATAGCAGGGAATGCAGTATGCAACAATAGTATCCATGATAGTCAATGTAGGTAAATGCAACATATAGCTATAAGGTCCTATCAGCCCTGACGCATAACGCCATGCAGGCGATATCCCCGTAGATGTTAAATCTACTCACCGAAGTCTCGCGCTAAGTGTAACCGACGACTTGCTTCCCCTTCTTCGCAGCGTCCGTCTTACTCTCCTGCGAACCTAGAATTACATAATATATCACACATAAGCTCAAATCCACAAAAACGCGATATTAGGGTCAAACTAGAAACCCGCGTCCCATACCAAGCGCGCGTGTGCGCGATACGCTAAAACGTGTGATTAAGCGTCTGAAACTACCTCGACGCGTCGCGATACGCAGAACACCCCAAACCCACACACGTATCACGTGTGTCGCGAAGATTTAAAATACGAGAAACAAGTAATTAGCTCCAGATTTTGATACAGAAAGAGTTTTGCAAAACTATATATACCATAAAACCCCACATATCAGCAGACACCAACCACAAAAACCCCAACTCCCAGGTCACCTATCTGGCCGCAATTTGCGGCCAGATCGCATTTTTCGGCAGCCCAGGTTGGGAGCCTCCCTCCCATGCTTCGTGTGTGTTTTCTACTCCTAGTGTACGTACTCTAGTAATTACAATTTTATTCTGAAATAATCAGAGTGCAAGCAGATTTCAACAGAGTCCCAAAACCAGTTAAAAAGCAACATTTAGCACTAAATTGATACTTTAGGGTATTTTTGTGTAATCTGAAATGAAAACTTGGTTTGAACAGCTCTAATAGCACTTAAATGAGTTAACCAAGCCATAAGATTCCCAACTTATCATATACTTTACAAAATTCCTTTCAATATCACAAAATGCACATAAAAACATGATTTTTAGCTAAAATACTACAAATTATGAAAAAGGGTGTTAAGTGTGAGTTTAATACCTCTCAAAAGCCTTAGGAAAAACCATAAATTCCAGCTCTATCCTCAAGAGTACAGACTTGCCTCCAAACTCCCCCAAAAAGCCATTTTCCCAAGGTTTTGAGTGAAGAATGAGTGGTTTTGTGTAGGATCTTGTATAGATCTAAAAGAGAAATGAAAGGAAAAGAAAAGATGGTGAAAATGTGATGTTGGTGCTGCTGGAGCTGCTGTTTCTTCTGCTGAAATTTCAGCAAGAAAGAAAAGAGGGGGAAAAGAAAATAGAGAGAGAGATGCTTCAATAAATGCTCACCATACCTCATTAAATGCACACCATACCTCTTTCTTTTCTCTCAAATTCAAATTTCATTTTGTTTTTTAAAAAAGAAAGAAAAAGGTAATTTGAAAGAGGTGGAAAGAATCATATGTTAACTAAATGTGTTAAGTGCTTAAGCAAGATCACTAATCCTAATTAGGAAAAGTAATTAAGGAAAAAATTAATTTTAATTAAAAGATCACATAGCTAATTTAAAATTAATAACCCCCATTTATATATAAAACACTTCTCCTCTCAATTTGACTAGATTGAGACGGAAATAAGATTTACGGATTTTATGGAAACACGCATCAATGCTAACTATCGTGAAATAAGACTAACGAATTTTTCAAAGTATTACATAAACCCACTGCCAGCGTAGTGTCGAGTCTTTAGAGTCCCACGCAGAGAGCTATTCGCCTTTGGGTAAAACAGAGTAGAGGTCGCATGGTTTTGCGACAGGGTTCGTTCACATCCGCACACTTGTGCACGTTTGGTGTCCGGGCAGTTATTACTAGCGGGCTTTGGTTTAAGCCAGATCCTAGTATGCGTTTTGGGATTAGTTTTATCTCGATTGTATTCGTGTTCCTCGGAACACGGATGCGGGTGTGTATGCACGGTTCACAGAGACAGAGGCAGAGGATTCTCATTAGGGTTGTTGACTGTTGACTTTTTCTAAACCCTAACGAGAATAAGAAATATGATTAATAATAATATTAATTAAGTATTATTGAGCCATGGTTGAGTTGAAAGTTTGACTTTTGTTGACTTGTTGACTTTGTTGACCGGTTGACTATTTTGGACTTGTTGACCATCATCATTTCATGGCTATCATTTCATGGCTATGACTTTTGCTTGCTTGTTGTTTACAAAATGCATTAAATGCATGAAATGATAATGCCATTGACATGAACCATCACAAATACTTAATTATTATTATTATCATGATTATTTTGTTTTTTAGAGCATGGTTGTAAAAAGTCTTTCTCATTCTATCATTCTCATTCTCTCTCATCCAAGCTCTCCCTCTTCCTCTTGCTCAAAGCTTTCATGTCTCATGAGTTGAGAAACATGAGCCATTGAGATAAAACCCTAAAAACACTTCTCTACTCATTTCTAAAGTTCATGGTCTAGCAAGCCAAGGACTTTAGTTTCCTCTCGGTTGAGGTAGGAGCCCAAGGTAGAAGCTTTCGGGTGGATCCATCTTCGACAACAAGAAGACGACGAGGTGAGGCCGATCTAACCACTCCAAGGAGCAAGAAGAGAAGGAGTTCAAGACCTAGGTATACCCCCTAACATAGTAGTTAAACTTATAGTTAGGTTGCAAGATGTTTGTTTAGCAAAGATCCTGTTCTAAAGTCCATGTTACCTTCACCGTAAAAATCGTTTTTTACCATTTCCGCATCCCCAAAAGAACCGGGAAGGGTAACATGGACTTACAATACGTTACTTGACCCATATGATGGGCGATGGATGATCCCATATCTATCGGTGTGGTGACACCAATCACCGTATACGGGTGCTCAGTGAGACTGGGTACACTGAACGGACTCGCCGAGAACTCCTATATGGTATTATATCTATCGTAGGATAGTAGTTCTCAGGTGACACTGGTACAGGTTAGTCTGTAGACCTGAGATCATCAAAGAGTCTTGTGTGTCCTCCCACTATACTTTGATCTCTACCCTACCACGGCTCTACTGAGTCGTGCAAACAGGTGGATTTTGGTTACAATCCCGAGGCACATGGAGGCAATGAGCGATAGGAGGGGTTTCGTCTCTCCCGGTATTGGGGGATGATGTTGTGCCATGCACGATTGGCTATAACAGGAAGTGTCTGTCCAGGGCTGATGAGATTTTCTGATAAGTGTTATCAGTAGTTTCTCGATCTGTTATGGGCCATAAACCGGCATGACTTATTTGAGTTATTGGGGTCGACGATGCCATCCCTAGACTCGATATGCAGCAAATCTGACAAAGAGACCGGACTGTATGGTAAGTGTTACCAGTTGGCTCGACGGGAGTTTAGACATGTTCGCTTGTGTTTCTTCGGATCGCTCAATACCTGGGAGCCGTTACGTACAGCTTGTTCCACTGACGGTTTGTGCGTATGTGATGTGATTACTGCCTACTGCTAGCGTATTGACGAGTCTTAGAGTCCCATAAAGGGGTCTCCTAGCTCAGGCGAAAAGATGTGGGGTGCATATGGGATATGCGCAGGAGCTCGATTAAATGCATGTATTTGAAAGTCTATCGATGTTAGTTATATATATGCCCTAGAGGCCATTGTTGTACATATGATGTATATTATAGTAGATGCTTGGATATATATAGAGAGGACTTTCTTGGTCGACATGACAGTATGCTATTTGGTTTCACTTCATCTTAACATGTTGACTTGTATTGGTTTACTTTATTGCTCTCACAAGTTGATAAAGCCCTTAGGATATGTAATCGACTACTAGGACTATGATGCAGATCATACTAGTGGGGCCAGGGTAGTCAAAGAGTAAATCCTATAACTGTTCCTAGTCGAGAGAGTATCGAGACAGGGCATCGATACTCCAGAGTAGACTAGCGTATACGCTTCTCGACCTATATGATGGGCGATGGATGATCCCATATCCATTGGTGTTTGACATCAGAGAAGGTATACGGCTGATCAGTGGAGACTGGGTATACTGAACGGACTCGCCGAGAACTCCTAGATGGTATTATACCTATCGTCAGATAGCAGTTCTCTGGTGACACTGGTACTGTTGGATATATGTATGCCCTAGAGGCCATTATGAGATAGTGTATGTACTGATGTGTATATATATATATATTCGGGTGACAGTCTTGCTCAAAATGATAGTATGCTATCTGGTTTTACTTTATCATATGTTCATTTGATCATGTTTATATTCATTTGGTACATGTTGATAAAGCCCTAAGGATATTGGCTTAACTACTGGAATTATGATGCGGATCATACTAGTGGGACATCTGTAGTTTATAAGCATATCCTTGAAATGTTCCTAGTCGTAGGTATATCGAGACAGGGCATCGATATTCCAGCTTAGACTAGCGTATACCATTCTTGTTCCATATGATGGGCGATGGATGATCCCATATCCGTCTGGTGTGTTGACACCGAAGATAGTATACGGGTGCTCAGTGAGACTGGGTACACTGAACGGACTCACCGAGAACTCCTATATGGTATTATATCATACGTCGGATAGCAGTTCTCAGGTGACACTGGTACAGGTTAGTCTGTAGACCCGAGATCGTCATAGAGTCTTGTGTGTCCTCCCACTGTACTTTGATCTCCACCCTACTGCGGCTCTACTGAGTCGTACAAACAGGTGGATTTTGGGTATAGTCTCGAGGCATGTGGAGGCAGTGAGCGATAGGAGGGGTTTCGTCTCTCCCGGTATTGGGGGTTGATGCTGTACTGTGCACGATTGGCTATAACGGGAAGTCCCTGGCCAGGGCTGCTGAGATATTACTGATAAGTGTTATCAGTAAGTTTCTCGATCTGTTATAGACCATATACCGGCATGACTTATTGAGTTATTGGGGTCGACGATTCCATCCCTAGACTCGATATGCAGCATATCTGACGAAGAGACCGGACTGTACGGTTAGTGTTGCCAGATGGATTGACAGGAGTTTTGACAGGTTCGCTTGTTCTTATTCTGATCGCTCAATACCCGGGTGGCCGTTACGTTTAGCTGACCGCTTGCGGCTTGTAGGTGTTTGATATGATCATCATCTACTGCTGGCGTATTGACGAGTCTTAGAGTCCCGCATAGAAGTTTCTCGGCTCTGGCGAAACGAAATGGTGCACATATGAGATATGCGCGGAGCCTCGATTAAATACTAGTATATGATACTGTATTTTAATCGGGCATTTAATATTAGTCGGGTCATATGAGATATGATGGATTTATTAAATCAAGTGTTGATTTAATATTGGCTTTTATATTATTTATTTAAATCCTTTTCTTCTTATGGATACATGGATGTATATGTACATGATGATGTGCACACATACATACATACATGAAATGTATCATGGTTGATGATACAAATAGGAAGGCAATATAAGAATCATATTGTAGAAAAGATAATGCTTAGATTTTTCATTAAAGATTAAAGGCAAAAGAAATGGTTAATGAGTCATTGCTTCCACACTCATCTACACAATTCTTTAACTCAACCATAGTTTCCATTCCTTTTGCCTTTTAACCTTAGATGAAATATCTAGATTTTATTTTCTACCATGGTTAAAGTTATGATAAGATCTCTCTCTCTCTCTCATTTATCTTTTACATTATCATTATCTTAGAAAAAGAAAAGAGTGAGAGTTCTTCTTCTTCCTCAAACCCTAGCTCTCTTTTAATGGTTAAAAAGAGTTAGAAAAATAAAAGAAAAGGTAATAAATAAGAATATCAATCACTTCATCATCCTACACAACCTTAGCCATCTTGTGTAGGGTGTTGTGCTTCAAGGATTTCCAAAGATCGTAGGAAGCATCAAGCTTAGGGCGAAGTGCTTCAGGTGGATCGTCGTGGACGAGGAGTTGATCAAGTGGACCTTTCCAAAGCTTAGGAGTCTTCCAAAGTGAACTACAAAGGTTGTAGTTTCAACACTTAGCATAACTTAACTCTTAATCTTGATACTATTAATTGTTACTTCATATATTCTAGTTCGATTCTTTGTTTAGTTTGCTTAGCACCTCAAAAATTTTATTGTTATAGCATGCATGATGCTTCTAAACCTTCATAGAGGTGTTAAGAAAACCCTACAGGTACAGGTTAGTCTGTAGACCCGAGATCTTCATAGAGTCTTTTGTGATTCCCACTGTGCTTTGATTTCCACCTTACCACGTTTATGAGAACATGCAAAACGGTGGCTTTTGGGTATAGTCCTGAATCACATGGAGGCAATGAGCGATAGGAAGGGTTTCGTCTCTCCCGGTATTGGGAGTTGATGTTGCGCTGTGTTCGATTGGCTATAACTGGAAGTCCCTAGCCAAGGCTGATATGGAGACCTACTGATAAGTGTTAGCAGTAGTTTCTTGACCCGTTATGAGCCTCACATCGACACGAATTATCGGTTACTGGGGTCTGACGTTTACCACCCCTAGACTGGATATGCGACATATCAGACGAAGAGACCGGACTGTACGGTAGTGTTACTGATTGGATTCACAGGAGTGTGTGTAGGCTTGCTTGTTGATCTTTTGATCGCTCAATATCCGGGTGGCTATTACGTTTAGCTGACCGCTTGCAGCTTGTGGGTGTTTGATATGATCATCACCTACTGCCGGCGTATTGACGATTCTTTAGAGTCCTACACAGAGGTTTCCTGGCTCAGGAAAAACGGAGTAGGAGCACATATGTGATATGTGAGGGATCGAGAATAATACATGCCGTATTCGAATCTCGCGATATGTGATATCGGCCGGGTATATGTGATATAGCCGGGTCATCGGATCAAGTGTTGATTCGATGAACTGATACAGATTATATTAGTCGGTTATTTGCAAAATAGCCGGATTATCGGATCAAGTGTTGATTCGATAATTTAATGTATAATTATATATTTGATATATTACATTACATTAACTAATATAAGCTTACTTAAAGATTCTTTTTCTCACTTGATGATACATTTATGTATATGTGATATATGTTAATTGTATTATTTTCTTTTATTACATTATATATTATATATGTGATATATAATATTGTAACATGTTAAGGTTACAATTGCAACTAGAGTTTTGAGATTAAACCATGCTAGGGTTTGGATTAGGGTTAATCTTTTGCGTTGGGTAAATTCTAAATTATGTAGATATTTATCCATGTTGACTTTGTCAACCCCCCTTGATATTTGTTAGATATTTGTTAACCCAAACCCTAACCTTAGTACATGGTTAAGTCTCTACAAGGGTTAAGCATGACATGCTTAACCCTTGGTTGCAATTCTAACCTAAACAATTAATTGATTTTTCATCACACTTTTTCTTCTTCATCTTCTTCAAGCTCTTAAAAAAGCTTGCTTGATTTTTATTTGTGATGAAATAAAGTGAGATAAAGAAAACTAAAGAGAGAAAAATTCCTACTTCATACTCCTCATCTATTCTAGCCACTTAGATTAGGTTGTTCACTTCACTAATACCTCATTAAAGAAGTGTGAGCTTGGGTTAGTGTTTCTTCAAGGTAGATCATCTAAGAAAGTGAAGTCTTCTAGCAAGGATTTCTCATTCACTTCATGGAGCATCTCTAGAGTCCGGGACCTTGATGATCGCAGCAAAGGGACTTCAACTCGGAGCTTATGAAGCGAAGGAACGGACTAAAAAGGTTGTAATCCCTAACTCTTAGATGTTAAGTTGTTAACATATTGTTTTGTTTGAATCTTTAGCTTAAGATCTTGTGTTAGGGTTAACTATAATGGCAAAAATTTGAAATTGACATGGGAGATGCCACCCGGAACCTTACTGCTGTTGTAGGTATCCCAACAGTGGTATCAGAGCCTAGCTAGATAATTAGACGGATAAGTGTAGGATTACGAAACCGAAACAACTCCGTAACACCCGACGAAAAACCCTAGTTTCTGTAAATTTTTTCAGAGTCTCAAATTTTTTTTCAAACAGTTGCAGAATGATGTAAGTGATACAATATGAACACCGTACAAAATTTAGCCCATTCCCTGAAAAAATGGCCGGCCACACTCGTCCCAAAACCGGCCACCTTGGATCCAAACAGGTTGAAATTTGCACAGTGTTTAAAGCTCTGGGTTTTGATACTTTCAGTGTTGTTTGTGTTTGCTAATTTTTCATGTGATGTTATCTTTTAGCAAAGGCAATTCGGAGTGGTTCGTATTCGTAATTCTAGCTTTGGTTTCGGTTATTTTAGACGGTATTAAAAAGTTCGATCGGATATCAAATACCCACTTTGACCCTTTCCGGAAAATTTTCAAGTGTTGGATTTTTCTTTAGTTAAAGAACGTTCAAATAGCGTGCAAGTGATGCGGTTAACCCTCATGAAGAACAAAACCTTATCTCGATTTTGTGACCGTCAAAACCGCCACTAAACCCTAGGGTTTGTGGTAGTTTAGCGGTGCCACAAGTGAGGCATTGGTTGACCTTTCTACGGCTGGTTCATTGCTACTGTGTCATGTGATATATACTTCTAAACTACGCTCAAGTGTTGAGCATTTTGGGAAATTTTGGGTGTTTGTTGATTCGATCAGAATGTTTAACATCGTCTAACTTTTTCTGTAATGTGATAAAATATATGGAATTCATATAGTTAGGCATGAAATCCGTAATATGTGATATTTCGGGTTTACGATGTCTAGGTCGATTGTGGATTCCAAATGTTGTAGTTTTTCACTTTATTTTCTGCGACCGTTAGTGTAATATGTGGTATATCGCCGTTTTCGTTGCTATATGTCAACGACAATTATGATAGGCATATTTACTTACGTTGATGACATGTGATGTTATGTGTTGCTGTGATATGTTATATTGGATCGTCGTGTTTTGAATAGCCGGGGTTTTTATGTGAGATGAGGGTTTTTATTTTCATTCATGTAAAATTCATTTTATGTAATATTCTTTTATTGGGGCACTTCCGGGTTAAGGATGCTGTCACCATTGTATATTATTTACTTTTCCACATTAGGATAGACCCAAGGAGGGGAGCATAAGAAACCTGGTTCTAGGGTCCAGTGGGAGGCCATCTCGAGGTGTCGAGACCGGGTCTCCTAATCCTAGAATTGGTAGGGTTGCTTGCCGCTCTCTTAGGGGTCTCGGGATGTGGGTTTCGCTATTCATCGCGACCGTGGAATCCTTGTTTTATACAAGCTCACAATAAAACACGGTCCTCCTACTATATCCAATATTTCATATATTTCTTCTGCTGCTGATATACTGTGATGTGATCATTTTATATGCCTGAGACGAATGCTTTATTATTGTATATATGATATATAATAAATGTTGCTTATGTTTTACACCCGCGCTAGTCCCGTCCCGGTGTGCCGTTAGTTAAGTAACCTAACGGTGCATAACGGGACACTGTGGCGAATGCGGATGACATAAGCGTACGTTGTATTTTCGTTTCTTCTGTGATGCTCAGGAAACTTAAATGATGGGATTCATTAATGAGATTAATGGAAGAAAAAGAAACCTAATAGATGTTGTAGAATCAAATTTATAAAAATGGTAGCTCTACTTTTGCTTTGCATAGCGGTATTCCTTGTAGAATATCCAGCTCCTTATTCGATAAGGAAAAAGCTGAGATCCCCTAACCGGGAGTGACCTCTTTAGCGAAACTAGCAGATGCTACAATTCACTCGGTTTTGTTTTTGATTGCTTATATAATTCTTGCTTTGCACAGCGGTATTTTTGAAATATCCTGCACCTTATTCGATAAGGAAAGAGCCGACATCCCTTCACCGGGAGTGACCTCTTTACCAAAACTAGAAAAAGCCTAAAAAACACTCATTTTTAAAATCACTTGTTTCTACAACGATATCAAGTTCATTACGCTCATGGTTTTCTGAAAAACCTGCGTAGCCCTCCGTCATTTCAGATAAGTCCTACTTAGTATTCGTGCTATGTTTGTTGACTATGTTAAGGCGTAGTGTGCGGTAGCTAATAGTGTTTATCTGCTAAAGCATGAGATGCGATTGGATTAGGGTAGTCTTACAACTTTGTTGACTATGTTAAGGGTCGTGCGGATGGGTTTAATTCAATCGGGAAATGACGGTTGAACTTGGCTAGCGATTATGATTTGTTGACTATGTTAAGTCATAAGTCACTAGGGGCAAAATCAATATCGGGAATTTCAAGTGTTGAAATTTGCAATGAGATTGCATACCTTCTATGAGATAGTTGGATCCTGATACCCACTGCGAGTAAGAGTTACTCCTGGGAGAGTTTTACACAGGACAATTAGCCGATCAAGTAGGTGTCTAGAAAAGTGTTAACGGGGTTATGCCTCTGAGAAAACGAGCTTTATTCTAATTAGGTCCGTGCAAAAGCATGGGGAATCTCCCTCAAAGTACCAACACTGGCCTGGCTGAAAGATTGGCGAACTTGTAAGGTGTAATTAATCCTGGCTAGTCTTACCTTTTAGGGTTTTAAGGAAGATTTGATAAAACCAGTGGGAGCCATCCTGATTAGATAAAATAATAACCGATCTAATCTTGCAAGAGCATACGCTAAAGTGTTTTCTTCTCTCTCTCCAGGTAGCGACCTTGTCAGGCCTTAATCATGATAAAAATATGGATGTATTGACCGAACCCGCTTATTATACTGAGCAGGGGTACGTTGGTCCCGTTCTTTTTTATAATTGTTATAAGATAGAGCAGGAATTGGGAGGATATCCGGATTCTCACGCCGCCCAAACGAAGAATAAGCATGATGATGCATCTTCTTCGGGTGTGTTTGTTATCGAGAACTGTTTTTTAGTTCACTCTACGTCCTTGGTATTAGATACCGGATCGGGACCCCACATATGTAATATGTTACATGAGCTACGGAAAGGTAGGGATCTGGGAGAGGGTGATCATTCCATAAAAGTAGGGAATGATGCAAATGTTGCAGCCAAAGTTGTTGGCGAATATCACCTTGTATTACCAAATAGTAATACATTTATTCTGAACGAATGCTATTACATTCCGACCCTGATATGCAATCTTATATCAGTATCTTTATTGAGTAAAGAAGGATATAATTTTGTAGTACATGATAATGTTATGAACATCTTCCTGAATCAAAAGTTGATTGGATCAGGCTCGTTAAATAATGGCATATGCGTTCTGAATCAAACTACAGTACTTAATATACAAAACACACACAAGAGGAAGAGTTCAGAAATGAACGAATCCTTCTTGTGGCATTGTAGACTAGGTCATATCAATGCGACACGACTAGCTAAGTTACATAAGGATGGATATTTGAATACGTTCGAATTATCATCTTATGATACTTTCCAGTCATGTCTCAAAGGCAAGATGACCAAAACTCCATTTAGTGGACACGGAGAAAGAGTTTCAGAACTCTTAGGACTGATACATAGTGATGTATGTGTTAGTGTTTATGCCCTAGAAGGCCATTACTGTATCATACTAGTTTGTATATTACTTAATGGAAGCTTGGGATATTCACATGTATATAACAGTCTTGCTAAACATGGTAGTATGCTACTTGGTTTTTCTATCTTAATATGTGAGTGTACGTATTGATAGAGCTCTTAGGATCTTGCTTGTCTACCAGCGTTGTGATGGCAGTCACACTAGTGGGGCTGGGTAGTCTACAAGCACATCCTTATTCAGGTCCCTGGTCGTTGGATTATCGAGACAGAGCATCGATACTCCGGAGTAGACTAGTGTGTACGCTTCTCATCCCAGTTGGGGAGATGGTCTGTCCCACAGCCGTCAGTACGTCGTACTGGAGATAGTATGCAGGTGCTCGTTAGGTTACGGGTACACCGGACAGGACTCACAGGGAACTGTTGGTTGGTTTGATACCAGTCGTCAGTGAACAGTTCCCAGGTGACATGAGTACAGCATAGTCCGCAGACTTGACACTGCTACTTCGCCTCGAGTGTGTCCCACTGTTCTTAGGTTGCTACCCTACCACGGCTCAAAGGAGTCGTGCAAACAGGTAGCAGTTGGGTGCAGTCCCGAGCACTTGGAGGCAGTGGCGGTTAGACAGGATTCGTCCCTCCCGGTATTGGGAGTAGATATCGTGCTGTGTCAGAGAGCCATTACGCAAAGTCCCTGGCCAGGGCAAGCGAGATTTGCTGGTAGGTTCCAGTAGTTTCTCAGGGTGTAATGGGCTTCCCTCCGACACGACTTATACCGCTATTAGGGGACTGACGCTTGCCGCCCCCATAGGCCCGACATGCGATAGTCTTGGACGAACGGACCGGACTGTATGGAGATTGTCACATCAGACTCAGTAGGAGTTCGGATGGGTTTCCTCATCGGCCTTCTTATCGACAACTACCTGGGGACCGTTACGTACAGCTAGTGCCGCTTGCGGTCTGTGGTTAAACCCACTGCCAGCGTAGTAGTCGAGTCTCTAGAGTCCCACACAGAGAGTTTCCTATTCCAGGCGAAACGATATAGAGGTTGCATGGTTTTGCGACAAAGGGTTCGGACGCATACGTGCGTTTACGCGCGTACGTCTTTCGGACAGTTTTTACCAGTCGGCTTTGGTTTAAGCCAGTTACTGGTATCCGGTTATTGGATTTTTACAGTCTAAAGTTTTTCCGTATTTTTGCGGATCGGAGGGGCGTTCTCGTAATTGCTCGAGAAGCTTCTAGAAGATGGTGACTAAGGAGGGTTATGTGTCATATTCATTGAATGAGTTTATGAGTCATGGTGGTGATTCATTCATTTCATTAATGCACATTTATTGCTTAATGACTCATGCTAATGAATCACCACTAGATATTTTATGAAGCATGATTTATCATCACTCTTTATTCTTTTCTTATTATTAGAAAATGCTTCATATATGATATAATACTCATAAACTTATATCATAATATTATTCACATTCTCTCTTCTCAAGCTCCCTCTCTTCAAAAGACTAATCCTCACCCTCATGTGTTGAGATCTAGGATTAGTTAGACTAATCAATCCATAACCATCACTCTATTTCATCTATCTTCTTTGATTAGCAATCCAAGAAGGTTAGTTGCCTCAAGTTTAGAGGTTTAGCTTGGAGTTTTGCTCTCGGGTGGATCGTCTACTACCTAGAGAAGGGCGAGGAGAACAAGGAGATCGTAAAGACGAAGGACAAGTTTCGATAGGTATAATCCCTAAGCATAGTAGTTTAGAACAACTATATGTTTGGTTAGTTATCGTTTAGCTTCGATTCAAGCGGTTAGTCGATGTTCGTTCACTAAACAAGTTCGTTTTTGAAAATTCCGCTTCCCCACAAGTACTGGGGTGTACTACATCGACTTACAGTGGTATCAGAGCCTCGCTAAACAATAAATAACTTAATTGCAAATTTGTACGAATTTCGAACGGAAAAACGAAGCCGGAAAACCCTAAAATATTTCAGTTTCTGTCGAGTTTAAAATGATGTCCTAAAATTGTTCAGGGTTGCTCAGAAAGCTAGAAAAGTGTCCAGGAGAACACCCATGAAATTCGAGCCCATGACTCGGCTAAAGCGCCGCGGAAGGGCGGCGGATCCCACCGATCCGCCGCGGTTCCGCGGCCGAGTTGCCGAGTCATGGACTCATCTTTCATGTGTGGGTCCTCTCTGGTATTTGGGGTTTTCTGGAATATTTTAATTTTGCTCAGGTTTCCAGTTAACAGAGCAGATTTTGGAGCAATATTAAAGATGTTTAATCGATCGAAATTGTACAGTATTTGCATATTGGATTATATCTGTGATTGTTTTATGTGTTCGTAAACCTCCCCTAACTGCTAGTATGTCGGTTGGCAGGGGGTTGCACATTTCTGAAATGGTTATATCTGTTTGTGCATATAAACTGTATTGGACTGTTGTGGTGTTTAGCCGGGGTTTAGCAATGGGTTATTGTCTAATTCATTTGTTGTAAATGTAATTTGTTGTAATATTATTTTGCGGGGCACATCCAGGTTGCGGTTGTAGCCACCGTTGTATTATTTCATTTTACTGTTTTTGCTCCTAGGACTGACCCAAGGTGGGGTACACAAACTGCCGGGTGGGTAGTTTGCCGTACCCGTAGGGGTCGAGGGTGGGGTAACGGCTATTCATCACAACTGTGTAATCTGTCTTTTCTTGCAGGCTCAAAAGAAATACAGATTGCTTGCAAATCCAATATTGTTTATCTGTGTTCTGGAATGAATATCATTGCGTCAGACGAATGTAAAATATCTATATATATGATAGCTATTTAGACGTCACTTATGTTTTACACCCGTGCTAGCCCAGCCCCCGCTCTGTCGTTAGTTAAGTAACCTAACGGGTGATGACGGGACCCCATGGCGAATGCGGATGGCATAAGAGGACGTTGTATTTTCGTTGTTTTCTGCAATGATAGGTTAATGATGGGACGCATTATCTATAATGCAAAGAAAATAAACCAAAGTTTAAATCGTTGGAACAATTTAAAAGAAACCACTCGGTTATTTTTAAAACAGATATTTTTAAATGCGGAGATTTAACCACTCCTTTTAAAAGCTATCAGGTTCCTTCGGTTATATCAAGTTCACTACGTTCACGGTTTCGCCAAAACCAGTCGTAGCCCTCCGTCATTTCTTATGAATGGTCAGTAGTATTCAAGCTATGTTTGTTTGGCCCTTAGTCAAGACATAGTGATTGGTAGCTGCTGGGGTATTCATTTGTTGCATAGATAGATGAGTTGGTTTGGGACAGTCGTATTACTTTGTTTGGCCCTTAGTCAAGAGTATACGGATGAGTTCAAATCAACAGGATAATGATGGGCAGAACTTGACATGTGACTTATGATTTGTTGGCCCTTAGTCAAGATCATAAGAGCATGGGGCAAAAATCCATATCGGGAATTTCTAAAGAAACTGAAATTTGCAAAGAGATGCATACCATTTGGAGTTTGATGAATGTTGGTAGGATTCCTTCAACATTATCATACGATGATATTTGGATCCCGATCCTACTGTGAGTATATGCTACTTATCAGGATATTCGTCACTTAACGATCAATGCTATAAACCTAGTAGGTGTCCAGAAAAGTGTTAGCGGGGTTACGCCCCCAGAGAAAAGAGGTTATTTAATTAAGGAACTTCGCGAAAGCGTTGAAAAACCTCCCTCGAAGTACCGACACCAGCCTGGCTGAACGGTTAAGCAAGTATTGTACGGTGAGAATAGTCCTGGCTAATTCTTCTTTTATGGTTTGAGGAAGGATTCGAGAAACAGTGGGAGCCATCCAGTTTAGATAAACTAAAAACCACTCTAAACTTGCAAGAGCATCATGCTAAAGAGTTTTCTTCTCTCTCTCCTAATTGCAGCGACCCTGAAAATGACTGGACTTAAGTTACTTTTAGAGAAAAATATACTGACGGGGCCAAACTATAAAGATTGGCTGCGGAATGTCAAAATGGCTTTGACCTATGACAAACTGGGGTACGTCCTCACCGCTACGGCACCTGCTGTCCCTGGTCCCAAATCCAGTAATGCGGATAAGGAAATCCGCAAACCCTGGGATTTAGATTGCGCGAGAGCCAAGTGCATCGTGCTTGCCTCGATGAACAATGAACATCAGAGGAGGCACGAGGATATGTCCCTAGATGGCATATTTCTCCATACAAAGGAACTTTATGGAGAGCAATCTCGTATAGCAAGATACGAGACCTCTAAGAACTTGTTTCGAGCGAGGTTGGCTGTCGGGTCATCGGTAGGTGAACATGTCCTAAAGATGATCGGCTATATAGAAGAGCTCGCAGACCTTGGGACGACTTTGGATAATGAGCTCTATACAGACCTTATTCTCCAGTCCCTTCCTCCCACCTACGCCCAGTTTATCCTCAACTTCAATCTTCAAGGAAAAGAAGTTGAACTTGCGGAACTCCTGAACATGTTAAGGAGTGCAGAGGGCACCTTGCAGAAGGCAAGGGAAACACCCGCTATGTTTGTTGGCGGTACATCTTCTTCCGGGTCCAAGGCTAGGGCCAAAGGAAGGAAGAAGAAGGCCACACCCAGACCTAGAGGAGGTGTTAGTAAGGTGGGAGGGAAGGGAAAGAAAAAGAAAGCAGTACCGATAGTTGGTCAGGATGAGTGCTTCCATTGTCACAGGAAAGGGCACTGGAAGAAGGATTGCAAGGCGTGGAACACCAAGAACCAGGAACCGAAGCAAGCTGTGGCTTCGACTTTAGGTGTGTTTGTAATTGAGAATTGTCTGTCGATCAACTCTACTTCCTGGGTATTGGATACCGGATCAGGATCTCATATTTGCAATTCATTGCAGGCACTGAGAAACCGTAGAGTGCTGAAGGAAGGTGATATGACCCTAAAGGTTGCTAACGGAGCTAGCGTGGGAGCTGCGTCCGTCGGGGACTATCACCTAGGATTGACGAGTGGACACATTTTGGTTTTACATAACTGTTATTTTGTACCAAGCTTAACGTGTAATATCATATCAGTTTCCTTGTTATCAAATAAAGGTTATGATTTCACGTTTGTAAGAGATGTTGTCAACATCCACCTTAATCAAGGTTTGATTGGGTCAGGTACATTAAATAACGGCATATATGTTTTAAACCAACTCCAAATTTTCAATGTCCAGAACACACTAAAAAGAAAGTCTCCAGATTTAAATAAAGCTTTCTTATGGCATTGTAGACTGGGTCACATCAATGAGAGAAGGTTGACTAAGTTGCATAGAGAAGGATATTTGGACACGTTCGAATATCAAACTTATGACACTTGTCAATCTTGTCTCAAAGGAAAGATGACAAAGACTCCATTCACTGGACAAGGAGTAAGAGCGAGCGAGCTCTTAGGACTCATACACAGCGATGTATGTGGTCCAATGTCTACACATGCGAGAGGTGGTTATTCCTACTTCATTACTTTTACAGATGATTTCTCTAGGTATGGATATGTTTTCTTAATGAAGCATAAATCAGAGGCCTTTGAGAAATTCCTGGAATTCAAGAGTGAAGCGGAAAACCAAACAGGCAAAAGTATTAAGACACTAAGATCTAATCGAGGTGGAGAATACTTAAGTGCCGAGTTCCTAGGTTACCTAAAAGAGAAAGGAATTCTCTCTCAGCTTACTCCTCCATACACTCCACAGCACAACGGTGTATCGGAGAGACGGAATCGAACCCTATTGGATATGGTACGATCCATGATGAGTAATGCTGAGTTACCGCGATCTTTCTGGGGTTATGCGCTAGAATCAGCGGCATATCTTTTGAACCAGGTTCCAACCAAGACTGTGCCTACCACACCATATCAGATGTGGAGTGGGAAGAAACCCTGTCTAAAACATTTTAGGACATGGGGGTGTCCAGCTTTTGTAAAAAAGCAGCATGTGGACAAGCTCGAGGCACGTTCAGTACAGTGTAAACTTGTGGGATATCCAAAGAACTCCAAGGGATATTATTTCTATTACGCAGAGGAACAAAAGGTTTTTGTTTCTCGTCATGCCCACTTCTTAGAAACTGAATTTTTAGAAAATCAGAAGAGTGGGAGCGAAATAGAACTGGAAGAAATTCCAGAACCACAAGCTACTACTGAAAGTTTGGTAGAACCAGAGGTTCAAGAAGAACAGAACATTCCCGCACCCCTCCGCAGGAGTAGTAGGCCGTCTCATCCGCCTGAGAGATACTACGGTTTTCTCATAGACGGGGATAGAGAGGATTGCATCATAGAAGATGATGAACCTACTGACTTCCGGCAGGCCATCCAGAGCGGCGACTCGGTACGATGGCTAGATGCAATGCGGACCGAAATGGAATCCATGTACACCAACAAAGTATGGACTTTGGACTTTGCACCAGATGGGGTAAAACCCATAGGATGCAAATGGATCTTCAAGAAAAAGATTGGTGTAGATGGACAGGTGGAAACCTATAAGGCTAGACTTGTTGCAAAGGGTTTTCGTCAAAGACCTGGTTTGGACTATGACGAAACTTTTTCTCCAGTGGCTATGCTCAAATCCATTCGGGTCCTTCTTGCTATTGCTGCCTTCCATGATTATGAAATCTGGCAGATGGACGTAAAGACGGCTTTTCTGAATGGAAATTTAGAAGAGAGCGTCTATATGGATCAGCCAGAGGGTTTCAATCAGAGTGGGAGCAGCGGGAAAGTATGCAAGCTGCTTAAATCTATTTATGGACTAAAGCAGGCATCGCGGAGTTGGAACATCTGTTTTGATGAGACAGTCAAAGAATATGACTTTATCAAAAATCCAGATGAGCCGTGCATATATAGTAAAGTTGTAGCCAGAAGTGTCGTATTCCTCGTCTTGTACGTGGATGACATTCTATTGATAGGAAATGACATTCCTATGCTACAATCTGTCAAAGGATTCTTGTCACACAGGTTCTCCATGAAAGACCTGGGTGATGCCTCTTACATTCTGGGGATCCGGATCTATCGTGATAGATCCAAGAGGATGTTGGGACTTTCGCAGTCCAGGTATATCGACACTGTACTGAAAAGATTCAGTATGGAAGATTCTAAGCGCGGTAATCTACCGGCTTGTCACGGAATCACCCTCTCCAAAGAGATGTCTCCCAAGACTGATTTGGAAAGGGAACGCATGTCTATTATACCCTACGCTTCAGCGGTAGGCTCTATAATGTATGCGATGTTGTGTACCAGACCAGATGTAGCTTACGCACTGAGCGTGGTAAGCCGGTATCAGTCAGACCCAGGGGAGAAACACTGGATAGCAGTAAAGAATATTCTCAAGTACCTGAGGAGGACTAAGGAGATGTTCTTGGTTTACGGCGGAAAAGGCCTCAGGTTGGAGGCCTTTGCTGATTCCGGCTTCCAGAGTGATAAGGACGATTCCAAGTCCATGTCGGGTTATGTCTTTACCCTCAATGGAGGGGCGGTGTGCTGGAAGAGCTCCAAGCAGGACACCGTTGCTGACTCAACGATGGAAGCGGAGTATATAGCTGCTTGCGATGCCGCAAAAGAAGCAGTCTGGATGAAGAAGTTCCTAACAGAACTTCAGGTTGTTCCTACCTTAGTTGATCCAATACCTCTGTATTGCGACAACAACGGAGCTATAGCTTTAGCGAAGGAACCAAGTCCCATCAGAAGTACAGACACATCTTGAGGCGGTATCACCTGATCAGGGAGATCATTGATCGTCAGGAGATCGAGGTTCGGAGAGTTGCTTCAGAAGAGAACATTGCTGATCCATTCACAAAGGCCCTTCCTCAGATTCAGTTCGAGAGGCTACTCGAGATCATTGGTCTACGATATGCCAGTACATGGCCCTAGTGCAAGTGGGAGATTGTTAGTGTTTATGCCCTAGAAGGCCATTACTGTATCATACTAGTTTGTATATTACTTAATGGAAGCTTGGGATATTCACATGTATATAACAGTCTTGCTAAACATGGTAGTATGCTACTTGGTTTTTCTATCTTAATATGTGAGTGTACGTATTGATAGAGCTCTTAGGATCTTGCTTGTCTACCAGCGTTGTGATGGCAGTCACACTAGTGGGGCTGGGTAGTCTACAAGCACATCCTTATTCAGGTCCTTGGTCGTTGGATTATCGAGACAGAGCATCGATACTCCGGAGTAGACTGGTGTGTACGCTTCTCATCCCAGTTGGGGAGATGGTCTGTCCCACAGCCGTCAGTACGTCGTACTGGAGATAGTATGCAGGTGCTCGTTAGGTTACGGGTACACAGGACAGGACTCACAGGGAACTGTTGGTTGGTTTGATACCAGTCGTCAGTGAACAGTTCCCAGGTGACATGAGTACAGCATAGTCCGCAGACTTGACACTGCTACTTCGCCTCGAGTGTGTCCCACTGTTCTTAGGTTGCTACCCTACCACGGCTCAAAGGAGTCGTGCAAACAGGTAGCAGTTGGGTGCAGTCCCGAGCACTTGGAGGCAGTGGCGGTTAGACAGGATTCGTCCCTCCCGGTATTGGGAGTAGATATCGTGTTGTGTCAGAGAGCCATTACGCAAAGTCCCTGGCCAGGGCAAGCGAGATTTGCTGGTAGGTTCCAGTAGTTTCTCAGGGTGTAATGGGCTTCCCTCCGACACGACTTATACCGCTATTAGGGGACTGACGCTTGCCGCCCCCTAGGCCCGATATGCGATAGTCTTGGACGAACGGACCGGACTGTATGGAGATTGTCACATCAGACTCAGTAGGAGTTCGGATGGGTTTCCTCATCGGCCTTCTTATCGACAACTACCTGGGGACCGTTACGTACAGCTAGTGCCGCTTGCGGTCTGTGGTTAAACCCACTGCCAGCGTAGTAGTCGAGTCTCTAGAGTCCCACACAGAGAGTTTCCTATTCCAGGCGAAACGATATAGAGGTTGCATGGTTTTGCGACAAAGGGTTCGGACGCATACGTGCGTTTACGCGCGTACGTCTTTCGGACAGTTTTTACCAGTCGGCTTTGGTTTAAGCCAGTTACTGGTATCCGGTTATTGGATTTTTACAGTCTAAAGTTTTTCCGTATTTTTGCGGATCGGAGGGGCGTTCTCGTAATTGCTCGAGAAGCTTCTAGAAGATGGTGACTAAGGAGGGTTATGTGTCATATTCATTGAATGAGTTTATGAGTCATGGTGGTGATTCATTCATTTCATTAATGCACATTTATTGCTTAATGACTCAAGCTAATGAATCACCACTAGATATTTTATGAAGCATGATTTATCATCACTCTTTATTCTTTTCTTATTATTAGAAAATGCTTCATATATGATATGATACTCATAAACTTATATCATAATATTATTCACATTCTCTCTCCTCAAGCTTTCTCTCTTCAAAAGACTAATCCTCACCCTCATGTGTTGAGATCTAGGATTAGTTAGACTAATCAATCCATAACCATCACTCTATTTCATCTATCTTCTTTGATTAGCAATCCAAGAAGGTTAGTTGCCTCAAGTTTAGAGGTTTAGCTTGGAGTTTTGCTCTCGGGTGGATCGTCTACTACCTAGAGAAGGGCGAGGAGAACAAGGAGATCGTAAAGACGAAGGACAAGTTTCGATAGGTATAATCCCTAAGCATAGTAGTTTAGAACAACTATATGTTTGGTTAGTTATCGTTTAGCTTTGATTCAAGCGGTTAGTCGATGTTCGTTCACTAAACAAGTTCGTTTTTTAAAATTCCGCCTCCCCACAAGTACTGGGGTGTACTACATCGACTTACAGTATGTGGTCCCGTGTCTACACATGCTAGGAATGGTTTCTCGTACTTCATTACATTCACTGACCATCTCTTAAGATACGGACATGTTTTCCTATTGAAACACAAGTCTGAAGCTTTTGAGAAATTCAGAGAATATAAGCACGGAGTAGAGAACCAAACGGGTAAAAGTATTAAGATCCTTCGATCTGATCGAGGAGGAGAATACTTTAGCAATGAGTTCCTGTACTATCTAAAAGAGAATGGGATTCTCTCTCAGCTTACTCCTCCCTATACAGCACAGCACAACGGTGTATCGGAACGGAGGAATCACACCCTATTAGATATGGTGCGCTCTATGATGAACACTGCTGAGTTGCCTATTTCCTTTTGGGGCTATGCGCTTGAGACAGCAGCATACCTATTGAATCAAGTTCCATGTAAATCTGTACCTACCACACCATATGAGATATGGAGTGGGAAGAGACCATATTTTAAACGAGTTAAGATATGGGGTTGTCCGGCCTATGTCAAAAGGAAAAATCCGGACAAGCTCGAGGCACGATCAGTTCTTTATAAGTTTGTGGGATATCCAAAGAATTCTCAAGGATATTGTCACGACCCAAAGTTTGGATGAGACCGCCACTTAGATTGTATAATATCTAAAGATATATACACAACCCGAGTAAGCAGAAAACCAAGATCAAAATCCTTTTTGCGGAATTTTTATAAAAATTTAGTTTTTAAGTAAAAATCACAGTTCTTATGCAATTAAGATATGAAAACAAGCATAATGTGTTAAGTTTGGTTACATCCCTTGTTGGGATCAACAATAACAACAGCGGAATAAAATTTTACAACTTATATGAGACCAATAGAATCATAGATATGAATAAAAGAAATATCCTCTAACATAACAACGATCACACCTGTCAAATAATATAAATATAATCATCTCTCATTCTAAGTCATAGTACAAGGTCTGATGGAGATTTTCTAGATACAAAATACAATACCAAAAGAGAAGGTTACTACATATGTAACCCACCTATCAAAATATACAATAAAAGCGGAAAAGTGGATCTGCACTGTTGCTAACCGTTCACTCTACCCGTGCAAGGAACTGTGGCACAACGGGGGTGAGTTGCCAACTCATTGAAATAACTAACATATAACGGCTAATAGTGTAAATATGACGACTATAACTAAATGCAATATGGGTAAGTATGATGCATGATAGCATAGGAGAAACTTGAATTTGTACTACTAATCATATAAACCAAAACTGAAATCTCAT
Organism: Agapanthus africanus; assembly: GCA_030015575.1. Lineage (NCBI taxonomy): Eukaryota > Viridiplantae > Streptophyta > Magnoliopsida > Asparagales > Amaryllidaceae > Agapanthus > Agapanthus africanus. The sequence goes on along the minus strand of JASDDO010000016.1, from coordinate 184,723,002 downwards.
CACTTATTTCCAAATAAAGTTTATCTTTCCGTGTCCAACATCGACACAAATCTTCTGTCTCTCTCAGGCATCATTCCACGAACGATCCTGTAATCAATAACACCGGTCAGTATCATCTAGATATCCGCCGTGTTCATAACTGTCTCCAGAATCGAGTAACCTCGTTAGGCTCCCCGCCTAAAGTGCGGCTATCCTGCCTCTCGGTCTCGACCAGATCCACCATGTATCCAACTGTATGCCCCCCAACTCAATCTGGATAAAATTGTAAATCCGCAACCGTATGACCCCAACTCGGTTCGGAATAAAAACCAAATCATAAAATCGACAACTCATGGTGGACGTGACACAAACTCATGAAAATCACTGATTTTTCCTAATAGTATATGAAAACTTAAAACCATAAATCCTCAATAATACAATTGCCTCTTATATCAACTTCTAATACTTGAATATGAATTATGATATCATATATGCTAATTTCTACGACAATTTATATTTAAGTATGATAAGAATCATTTTTAAGAAGATAATTTCTAAGTGTACAGTGACATGTTAATACCGACGAGGTGTAGTGTAACATGTAGATATGTGCATGTGCAGCATAACTCCTCGATAATGGTGCAGTGTTCTAACAAATATTAATCCTGGAAATATATATGTAGATTTTAGCATGCATATGATAAAGTAAACATACAAAAGCAAAACTTGAATTTAAATCTAACTACGGGCGTAACACGCCATCTTTATAAAATTCCCTGGTAGATGTTTAGTCTACTCACCGGAAATACGTCGTATCTACTCAGGAATCGCCAATCTTTTTCCTTTCCTCGCGGCCTCCAAAACTCCCGAACTCAAATCTAATATTAAATTTAACTTGTATAAGAGAACAGCTACATTCCGATACGGTCAAATCAAGGACACAAGTTGTATGTGCTAACTTCACTACGTACGACTATAGCAACAATCTATCACTGAACCTCACTGAAATTTAACCCAAATCTGCATCGCGACAGAAAACAAATCGCGATATGTTTTAACCGGGTCGTATTTTGGGTTTTTAGATACATTTTTCCGATATTAGATCCCAGATTTTATATACAGTTAAACTAACTTATTTAAACAATACCAAAATAACCAAACACCTACACAGTGACTTACCCAACAACCCAAATCACCAAACTTCCCCAAAAATCCGGCGATGCCGGATTTTGCCTATTGGTCGCCGGCCCAAAACCGAGCCCTCTGGTTCGTGCTCCTATGGTTTGCTCTTGGTTCAACATACATCATTAAGACCCTGTTTAGTTAAGTCAATTTTTCTGTAAACTAAAGTAGATTCAAACAGAGCCTAGTTTTGACTAAAATACTTATAGAAAATTTTCATTTCAATTTGAACTAGTTACAGAATCTAAATTGCTGCTATGATTAAAGTGAAGGGTTCCTAGGCACACTAGTGAAGGTTCATAAAGCATCAAACATGCCCAAATAAAATTTTATATGTGCCGAACAACCCAAAGACGGGATCTTTGCTAGATTATTAGGGTTTACCATGCAAGATGATATCTTTAAAGCTAAGTGTGAGGGATTACAACCTTTGTAGTCCGCTCCTTCGCTTCACAAGCACCGAGTAGAAGTCCCTTCGCCGCGATCCACGATCTCCCGGACTCAAGAGAGGCTCCACGACTCGAACGATCCATGCTAGCTTGAAGTGTTCCGAATCTCCGATGATCTACGTCGAAGTTGCTATAACCCAAGCTTTCTCACTCTAAAGAGATGAACACCCTAATCTCATGGGCTAGATGAGATGAGGATGAGGGAGTAGTATTTATGCTTTCTTTTTAATTCACTTTCTCATAATTTATTATCACAAATGGAATTTCTAGTGAGCTCAAAATCAAGAGAGAAGAAGATGATAATGAAAAGGTTATTCCTTTTTGTGATGAATAGAAAAGAAATCTATATGATTGATATATCAACCATGGTCAAGGATGATAGGCTAAGAGTTTGTAGAGAATAAACTAGAGTTAGGGTTTGGTTAGGTTAGAAATGAGTCATGGAAAAATATCAATCATAATATCTTAACCAAGACAAAAGCAAAGCTTCTAGAATGAACAAGAAGAAGCTAACCCTAATCAAACCCTAATCCCATTTAATCATCCTTAAACATGTTTAATAATAAATCATATCATGTCACAATAATATATATCACATATATATTATATATTTGTAACAAAAGAAAATAATACATTTAACATATATCGCATATATATCAATGTATTAATCCAGTGAGAAAATGAAATAATAAAGTGAGCCAATATTAGATAATGTAATACAATATATCATATATATTATTATACATTAAATCATCGAATCAACACATGATCCAACGATCCGGCTATATCGAATATAACCGGCTAATATATCATGTACCGATTCATCGAATCAACACTTGATCCGATGTCCCGATTCATATCAAAATATCTCGAGAATATAATACGGTATCTCATATCGCATTATCCTCGGTCCTGCACATATCACATATGTGCCTCTACTCCGTTTCTCCTGAGCCAAGAAACCTCTGTGTAGGACTCTAAAGAATCGTCAATACGCCGGTAGCAGGTGATGATCATATCAAACAACCACAAGCTGCAAGCGGTCAGCTAAACATAACAGCCACCCAGGTATTGAGCGATCAGAAGATCAACAAGCTAGCCTGTGCGTTCTCCTGTGAATCCAATCAGTAACACTCCCGTACAGTCCGGTCTGTTCGTCTGATATGTCGCATATCAGGTCTAGGGGTGGTATACGTCAGACCCCAGTAACCGATAAGTCGTGTCGATGTGAAGCTCATAACAGGTCGAGAAACTACTGGTAACACTTACCAGTATATCTCTATATCAGCCCTGGCCAGGGACTTCCAGTTATAGCCAATCGAACACAGCACAACATCAACTCCCTATACCGGGAGAGACGAATCCCCTCCTATCGCTCATTGCCTCCATGTGATTCGGGACTGTACCCAAAAGCCATCGTTTTGCAGGCCCTCTTGGACGTGGTAAGGTGGAAATCAAAGCACAGTGGGAATCACACAAGACTCTATGACGATCTCGGGTCTACAGACTACCCTGTACCAGTGTCACCGGAGAACTGCCATCTGACGTGTGGTATATCACCAACTGGGAGTTCTCGGCGACTCCGTCCAGTGTACCCAGTCTCCACTGAGCACCCGTACATCATCCTTGATGTCAAACACCGATGGATATGGGATCATCCATCGCCCATCATATGGGTCAAGATGCGTATACGCTAGTCTACTCTGGTGTATCGATGCCCTGTCTCGATATACCCTCGACTAGGAACATTTATAGGATGTACTCATCAACTACCGTGGCCCTACTAGTATGATCTCATCATAATCCCAGTAGTTGAGTACAGATCCTGAGGGCTTTATCAACATGTGAGAGAAAGACAGTAAACCAATACAAGTCAACATGTTAAGATAAAGTGAAACCAAATAGCATACTATCATGACGAGCAAGAAAGTCCTCTCTGTATATATCTAAGCATCCATCATAATATACATCAAATGTACAACAATGGCCTCTAGGGCATATACATAACTAACAATCTCCCACTTGCACTACGGCCAGCTGATGTAGTATCTCATACCTAGCATCCCGAATAATCTCTCAAACTGTATCTGGGGAATGGCCTTCGTGAGTGGATCCGCAGTGTTGTCCTTCGTATCTACTCTCCTGACCTCGATCTCCCGGCGATCAACTATCTCCTTGATCAGGTGATACCGCCTCAGAATATGTCTGGATTTCTGATGGGATCTGGGTTCCTTGGCCAAAGCCACAGCTCCATTGTTATCGCAATACAAAGGTATTGGATGTTCAATGGATGGAACCACACCAAGTTCACTAATGAACTTCTTGATCCAGACAGCCTCTTTGGCAGCATCGTTGGCAGCAATGTATTCAGCCTCCATCGTCGAGTCTGCAACGGTATCCCGTTTGGAACTCTTCCAACATACCGCCCCTCCATTGAGGGTAAAGACAAAACCCGAATGCGACTTAGAGTCGTCCTTATCAATTTGTAAGCTGGAATCGGTAATGGACTCCACTCGGAGTTCTCCGTTACCATACACCAAGAACATGTCTCTAGTCCTTCGCAAGTACTTGAGGATGTTCTTCACAGCTGTCCAGTGACTCTCTCCAGGATCTGCTTGATACCGACTCACTACACTTAGTGAGTATGCTACATCGGGTATGGTACATAGCATCGCATACATGATAGAGCCTACTGCCGAAGCATAGGGTATCCCTTGCATGCGAGCTCTCTCCAAATCAGTCTTGGGAGACATCTCTTTGGAGAGAGTGAGTCCAGAGACTGTGGGTTGGTTCCCACGCTTGGATTCTTCCATACTAAACCTCTTTAGGATGGTGTCAATGTACCTGGATTGGGACAATCCCAGTATCCGTTTAGATCTATCTCTATAGATCATGATTCCCAATATGCAGGAGGTATCACCTAGATCTTTCATTGAGAATCTCTGTGATAAGAAGAGCTTGACTGATTGTAGCATAGGAATATCATTTCCTATCAAGTGTATGTCATCCACGTACAATACGAGGAAGACAACCTTACTCTCTGCTACCTTCTTATAGATACAAGGTTCATCTATGTTTTTGATGAAGTCAAACTCTTTGACTACAACATCAAAACAGATGTTCCAACTCTGCGATGCTTGCTTTAACCCATAAATGGATTTAAGCAGCTTGCACACCTTTCCGCTGCTCCCACTATCTACGAAGCCCTCTGGCTGAGTCATGTACACACACTCTTCTAAATCACCGTTTAGAAAGGCGGTCTTAACATCCATTTGCCAGATTTCGTAGTCATGGTATGCAGCAATGGCAAGTAAGATCCGGATGGACTTAAGCATAGCCACAGGAGAAAAGGTTTCGTCATAATCCACACCTGGTCGTTGACGAAAACCCTTTGCTACAAGTCTAGCTTTGAAAGTCTCAACTTTTCCATCTACACCAAATTTCTTTTTTAAAATCCACTTGCTCCCAATGGGTTTTACCCCTTCAGGAGCATTTTCCAAAATCTATACTTTATTGGTGTACATGGATTCCATCTCAGATCGCATTGCATCCAGCCATTTCACAGAGTCACCACTTGTGATGGCCTGCTCGAAACTAGTCGGGTCATCATCTTCCATGATGCAATCCTCGCTTCCACCATCAATGAGAAAACCGTAGTATCTCTCAGGTGGATGAGAAACTCTGCTAGATCGGCGGAGAGGCTGGGGTTCGTCGGGTACTACTGAATCCTCTGGTTCTACTAAATCTTCAGTTGCAATTTGTGTTTCTGGAACCTCTTCCAGCTCTACCTCTTTGCCACTAATTTCTTTTGCAAGAAATTCCTTTTCTAAAAAGGTGGCATATTGAGAAACAAACACTTTTTGTTCCTCAGCGTGATAGAAAATATATCCTTGAGAATTCTTAGGATATCCCACAAATTTGCAAAGAACTGATCGTTCCTCAAGTTTGTCTGGATTTTGTCTTTTGACATAGGCCGGACAACCCCATATCTTAACTCGTTTAAAATATGGTCTCTTCCCACTCCATATCTCATATGGTGTGGAAGGTACAGATTTAGACGGGAACTAGATTCAATATGTATATGGCTGTCTCAAGCGCATATCCCCAAAAGGAAATAGGTAACTCAGCATCGCTCATCATAGATCGCACCATATCTAATAGGGTCCGATTCCTTCGTTCTGATACACCGTTGTGCTGTGGTGTATAAGGAGGAGTAAGCTGAGAGAGAATCCCATTCTCTTTTAGATAATCTAGGAACTCACTGTTTAAGTATTCACCTCCTCGATCAGATCGAAGAATCTTAATACTTTTGCCCGTTTGGTTCTCTACTTCGTGCTTATATTCTCTGAATTTCTCAAAAGCTTCAGACTTGTGTTTAATCAGAAACACATGTCCGTATCTAGAGAGATCGTCAGTGAATGTAATGAAGTAGGAAGAACCGTTCCTGGCATGCGTAGACATGGGACCACATACATCACTATGTATCAGTCCTAAGAGTTCTGTAACTCTTTCTCCGTGTCCACTAAACGGAGCTTTGGTCATTTTTCCTTTTGAGACATGAATGGCAAGTATCATAAGATGATAATTCGAACGGATTCAAATAACCATCCTTATGTAACTTAGCCATTCATGTCGCATTGATATGACCAAGTCTACAATGCCACAAGAAGGATTCGTTCATTTCTGAACTTTTCCTCTTGTGTGTGTTTTGTATATTGAGGATTGTATTCTGATTTAGAATGAATATGCCATTATGTAACGAGCCTGATGCAATCAACTTTTGATCTAGGAATATGTTCATAACATTATCCTTTACTACAAAATTATATCCTTCTTTAGTTAATAAAGAAACTGATATAATGTTGCACATCATGTTCAGTATATAATAGCACTCATTTAGAATCAGTGTATTACAACTTGGCAATACAAGGTGATATTCGCCAACTGCTTTGGCTGCAATACTTGCACCATTCCTTACTTGAACGGAATGATCACCTTTTCCCAGTTCTCTACCTTTACGTAGCCCATGTAACAATTTACATATGTGGGATCCTGATCCGGTATCCAATACCCAAGACGTAGGGTGAACTGAGAAACAGTTCTCAATAACTAACACACCTGAAGAAGATGCATCAACATGCATGTTCTTTTGGACGGCGTGAGAATCCAGATATTCTCCTATTCCCTGTTCAGTCTTATAACTCTTATAAGAAAGAACGGGTCCAACGTTCCCCTGCTCAGTATAATAAGCGGGTTCAGTCAATACATCCATATTATTATCTTGATTATGGCCTGATATGGTCGCTACCTGGAGAGAGAGAGAAGAAAACACTTTAGCGTATGCTCTTGCAAGATTAGATTGGTTATTATCTTATCTAATCAGGATGTCTCCCACTGTTTTTATCAAATCTACCTTCAAACCCTAAAAGGTAAGATTAGCCGGGATTAACTACACCCTACAATTTCGTCAATCTTTCAGCCAGATCAGTGTCGGTACTTTGAAGGAGGTTCCCCGTGCTTTCGCACGGACCTAATTAAAGAAAAACCTCATTTTCCCAGAGGCGTAACCTCGTTAACACTTTTCTAGACACCTACTTAATCGACTAATTGTCCTGTGTAAAACTCTCCCAGGAGTAACTCTTACTCGCAGTGGGTATCGGGATCCAACTATCTCATAGAAGGTATGCAATCTCATTGCAAATTTCAACACTTGAAATTCCCGATAATATTTTGCCCCTAGCGATCTATGACCTTAACTAAGTCAACAAACCATAAATCGCAAGTCAAGTTCAACCCGTACATTTCCCGATTGAATTAAACCCACCCGTACGACCCTTAACTGAGTCAACAAGGCCGTACGAATACCCTAATCCAATCACATCTCATGTTTTAGCAGATAAACATTACTTAGCTACCGTACACTATGCCTTAACTAAGTCAACAAACATAGCACGAATACTAAATAATATCTATCTGAAATGACGGAGGGCTACGCAGGTTTTTCAGAAAACCCTAAGCGTAATGAACTTGATATCGTCGTAGAATCGAGTAGTTTTTGAAAAAGGAGTGTTTTTGAGGCTTTTCTTAATTTCGCTAAAGGGGTCACTCCCGGTGAAGGGATCGTCGGCCCTTTCCTCATCGAATAAGGTGCAGGATATATCATATATACCGCTGTGCAAAGCAAAACTCTAAAAGCAATCAAAAGACAAACCGAGTTTTGTAGCATCTGCCAGTTTCGCTAAAGAGGTCACTCCCGGTGAAGGGATCTCGGCTCTTTCCTCATCGAATAAGGTGCATGACATATCATATATATCGCTGTGCAAAGCAAAACTGTAGCTACCCTTTTTTATAAAGTTTTGATTCTATAACATCTTCAGGTTTCTTTTCTTTTTATTAATCTCATTAATAAAATCCCATCAGCTTATGCTTCCTAAGCATCACAGATAAATACGACGTACACTTATGCCATCCGGATTCGCCTCGATGTCCCCACGTGCACCGTTAGGTTAGGTAACTAACGACAGAGCAGGGCAGGGCTAGTGCGGGTGTAAAACATAAGTAACATCTATATAATATATCACCCTTCAGTGGTATCAGAGCACAGTGGGAATCACACAAGACTCTATGACGATCTCGGGTCTACAGACTACCCTGTACCAGTGTCACCGGAGAACTGCCATCTGACGTGTGGTATATCACCAACTGGGAGTTCTCGGCGACTCCGTCCAGTGTACCCAGTCTCCACTGAGCACCCGTACATCATCCTTGAGGTCAAACACCGATGGATATGGGATCATCCATCGCCCATCATATGGGTCAAGATGCGTATACGCTAGTCTACTCTGGTGTATCGATGCCCTGTCTCGATATACCCTCGACTAGGAACATTTATAGAATGTACTCATCGACAACCGTGGCCCCACTAGTATGATCTCATCATAATCCTAGTAGTCGAGTACAGATCCTAAGGGCTTTATCAACATGTGAGAGAAAGACAGTAAACCAATACAAGTCAACATGTTAAGATAAAGTGAAACCAAATAGCATACTATCATGACGAGCAAGAAAGTCCTCTCTGTATATATCTAAGCATCCATCATAATATACATCAAATGTACAACAATGGCCTCTAGGGTATATACATAACTAACATAAGGATTTTACCTTCAAGTAATTTGCTGGAAGAGCACCCTCCAAGATGCACAAGCTCCTAGTCCTAGCTTAATGGTGAGAGAATTCCTAGACTTAGCTCTTTACTTCTCCTTTCTTCTCTTGTTCTTCTATGTTTGTCTTGTTTTTTTTTTCTTTCTTTTAAATTTCAGATTTTAAACTTAGCTAAATGATCTGAACACATGATATATGTGGTGATGGGAAGAGTGAGGTGGTAGGAGGAGGTGTCAAAGACCTAGATATGTCATCCTCATGCAAGGAGTAGGTGTGGGATGTGGGTTGTGCATGTAAGAAGGTGGCGGCAATGCATTATCTTTCCATTTTGATTTATCTTAAGATAAAATTCTGAACCAAAATCTAATTTACCTCTTTTTCACTTACACCCTTAATCAATTCCCATTTGCATAAATTCCTAAACTTTACATAGAAATCCTTCACAACTTATGTTATTATAAAACACCCTTTTAATTAAAATGAAGCTAAAATTCACATTAAAACCCTTATATTTTATTTATGTTGCATACTAAAATTTTAATTTAATTTGTTTTACATACATCTTATGAAATTGTCTTATTTGTTTTTAATAACTTTTTAATTTAACATTTTATTATTTAATTAATTAATTTTATTGATTTTTAAATTTTCTGAATGTTACAGTATTCCCCCCTTAAGAAAATTCGGTCCCCGAATTTAAAAATTAACTAGACATACCTTCAAAAAGATGTGAAAATTTCTTCCGCATCGCATCCTCGGTCTCCCAAGTAATCTCCTCGCAATTCTTTCCTTGCCAAAGAACCTTTACAGATGGAAGTACCCTCGATCTTAGTTTCTTTGCGTTCCTATCTAGAATAGCGACTGGCTGCACTGTGTAGGATAAATACGGCTCAAGCTGTAAGGTCTGATGCTGGATCGCGTGAGAAGGATCGTGAAGATACTTGCGAAGCATAGACACGTGAAACACCGGATGCACATCTGGATAACTCAGTGGAAGTGCTAATCGATAAGCTACAGCACCCACTCTCTCTAGAATCTCGTAAGGTCCGACATATCTGGGCTGAGCTTCCCCTTCTTCCTGAAACGCATCACACCTTTCATCGGAGACACTCGAAGGAACACATGATCTACCACCTAAAACTCGAGTCTACGACGTCGTCGATCTGCATATGATTTCTGTCTGCACTGGGCCGCCCTCATTCTATCCCGTATCAACTGAATCTTCTCTGTAGTCTCATGTACTATCTGCGGTCCCAAGATGCTACTCTTGCTCAGTTCCGTCCAGCAAACGGGTGATCGACATTTCCTCCCATACAAAGCTTCAAAGGGTGCCATCTGGATCGTCTCCTGAAAACTGTTGTTGTACGAGAATTCTATCAAAGGTAAGTGATGATCCCAACTACCACCAAAATCAAGGCTACAAGCCCGAAGCATATCCTCTAGTGTCTGAATGGTCCGCTCTGGCTGACCATCTGTCTGTGGGTGAAAAGTCGTGCTAAAGTTCAATCGTGTACCAAGAGCTTCTTGAAGTTTCTGTCATAGCCTGCTGGTAAACTGGGTACCCCTATCGGATACTATGCACGTCGGAACTCCATGCAATCGTACAATCTCGTCGATAAAAATCTGAGCATACTGTGCAAACCCATACGTCGTCTTCACCGGAAGAAAGTGAGCTGCCTTTGTTAATCTATCTACAATCGCCCAAATGGAATCATACCCTCTACTAGTCCTGGGTAGACCTACCACGAAATCCATGGAAATTTGTTCCCATTTCCACTCTGGAATGGGCGAGGGCTGCAACTCTCCTGCCGGCCTTTGGTGCTCAGCTTTGACTTGCTGACAAGTCAGGCATCTCGATACAAACTCCGCGACATCTCTCTTCATTCCTTCCCACCAATAAACCTCCTTCAAGTCATGATACATCTTGGTGGAACTAGGACAAATACTGTATGCTGATTTATGGGCCTCCTCTAAGATCTCATGTCTCAGTCCATCCGAATCTGGCACACAAAGACGAGTCCCAAAACGTAATACTCCATGATCATCAATCACGAACCCTGACTCTCTGCCTTGCCTAACCTGATCCATAATCTCCATTATACAAGCATCTGCAGGCTGTGTCTCTCGAATACGATCCAATAACTGAGGTCGGGTGCGAACATGTGCTAACTGTCCTCCTGTCGAAGTGAACTCAAACTGTATACGACTATCACATAAAATCTGCCAGTCTGTAGAAGACTGTCTCTGCAAGGTGTGCAAATGAGATAAACTACCTCCAGGTCTCCGACTCAAAACATCTTCTACAACATTTGCTTTGCCTGGATGATACAAGATCTCATAATCGTAATCTTTCACCAGTTCCATCCATCTACGCTGCCTTAGGTTCAGATCCCTCTGCTGAAAAATATATTTCAAGCTCTTATGATCTATGAAGATTTGGCACGACTCTCCATACAAGTGATGTCTCCAAATCTTCAGTGCGAAAACTACAGCAGCCATATCCAAATCATGAGTGGGGTAGTTCTGCTCGTGCCTCTTCAACTGTCGAGAAGCATAAGCTACAACCCTGCCGTGCTGCATCAACACACAGCCTAAACCCACTCTAGAGGCATCATAATACACAAAAAAACCTCCTGACCCAGAAGGTAAAGATAAGACTGGTGCAGTCGTCAAGCGCGTCTTCAACTGTTGAAAACTCTGCTCACATGCATCTGTCCAAAGAAAGGGAACCTCCTTCCTAGTCAATCCGGTCAACGGTGCAGCGATCAGAGAAAATCCTGCATAAAGCGTCGGTAATAACCTGCCAGACCTAAGAAACTCTGAACCTCTGTAACTGACACAGGTCTGGGCCAGTGCTGTACCGCTTCAATCTTCTTTCGATCCATACATATCCCAGCTCTAGTAACAACGTGTCCCAAGAAATCCACACTATCCAGCCAAAAAGCACACTTGGAGAATTTTTCAAACAGCTGATGCTCCCTCAAGGTCTGTAACGTGATACGCAAATATTGCTCGTGCTCCTCTCGGCTCCGGGAATAAACGAGAATGCCATCAATGAATACTATAATAAACTGATCAAGGAAAGGCCTGAAGATACGGTTCATCATATCCATAAAAGCTGCTGGGGCGTTGGTGAGTCCGAACGACATCACGAGAAACTCATAGTGCCCATATCGGGTACGAAAAGAAGTCTTCGGAATGTCATCCTTCCGAACTTTCAACTGGTGGTACCCTGACCGCAAATCAATCTTCGAGAAGTAGCCAGCTCCCTGCAACTGATCGAACAAGTCATCGATACGAGGTAATGGATACCTATTTTGCACAGTGACGCAATTCAGCTGTCGGTAGTCGATGCACAGTCTCATACTGCCGTCCTTCTTCTTTACAAATAAGACAGGAGCTCCCTACGGCGATACACTGGGACGCACAAGTCCTCTATCTAACAACTCTTGAAACTGGCTTTTGAGTTCCTTTAACTCCGTCGGGGCCATCCGATAGGGTGGTATAGAAATAGGAACCGCACCTGGAATCAAGTCGATGCAAAATTCAATATCGCGATCCGACGGTAATCCTGGTAACTCAGCAGGAAACACATCCGGAAATTCTCGTGCAATCGGAACCTGGTCCAATGGAATCTCAGCGACTCCTAAGTCCTGAACAAATGCGAAGAACCCATGACAACACTTCTTCAAGAGTCGTCCCGCACAAAGAGCAGAAATCATGTTGGCAGGAGTTATATTATAGCCCCCCTGCACAACAAACATCGGTTCACCTGGAAAACAAAATCTAACCGCTTTCCCCCGACAATCTACATAGGCATGACTAGCGGCCAACCAATCCATACCGAGAAGTATATCGAAATATAACATATCCAGGAGAATCAGATCAACGAGTGAATCCTTATCACCAATACGTACAGAACATGACCTGAATACGTGTCGAGCCATAAAAGAATCTCCCACCGGAGTAATTACCACTAACGGTAACTCTAACAACGATGACTCTTTCCCCAAAAGAAAGTGCAAGGCATGAAGATACGTAAGAATGTGTAGAACCGGGATCAAATAAAATATGGGCTTCTAAGGAACATACTACAAGAGTACCTGTCACAACTGCATTTGATGCCTGGGCATCTTGTGGATTCAGCGCAACAACCCGTGCCTGGCCCCTGCCCGCATCCTGTCGTCCTCTACCTCTATCTCCTCGACCTCTCTGAGAGCGTCCTACAAAGCCTCAACCTCATGGGGCAACTGCTTGACGCGTGGTGCCAACTGGGGGAGGAAGTAAAGCCGTCGGCGTAGAAGGTGGAGGGGGTAACGCAGCCGGCGGAGTAACAGTCCTGCCATGGCGTGTACATTCTCTAGCAATATGTCCTGGAAGTCCGCAACTATAACATGTAAATGGGGTTCTCTGATCATCGGGGTATGAACTGAACATCTGGCCCTAGGTCCAACTTCGTCCGAAACTACGGCGTAGAGTGTACCTGCCCCTACCTCTGCCAAACTGCCTAGTCATCGACACCATAGGTCTAATCCTCTTTGGCTCCGGAACGACCACTGCCTCGCTCAAACGCTCCTCCACTCGCATCGCTGCATCCACGGCCTGCGCATACGTATCAAAATATTGGGAGCCTATAACCAGAAACAACTGCGTGTCCAGACTCCTTATGAACCTCTTCACCCGAAGCTCCTCCGTAGGAACTAAGTATGGAGCATAGCGCGATAACTGGGTGAATCGTAAATCATAATCTGCCACTGACATGCTCGCAGATTTCTGCAACGCTTCAAAACTACTAGCTCTGGCATCCCTCACACTCTGTGGAAGAAATCTGGAAAGAAAGACCTCGGAAAACTCGGTCCACGACATCGGAGGAAGACCAGCAGCTCGCCCTCTTTCCATCGACTCACACTACTCCTGTGCAAGTCCTTCCAAACGAAAGCTAGTCAGCTCAACTGACCTCACATCAGAACATCGCAATGATCTGCCAATCCTCGCCATCCTATCAAGAAAGGATTGAGGATCCTCCGCTACATCGGTCCCTGTAAATACCGGAGGCCTCAACCTCATAAACTCTAAAAGCGATACCTCCATCACTCTCGTCTCTACCAGTGCGACCGTTTGCGTGGGTTGTACATCGGACTCTGCCATAGTCGGTGCCGGATCCTGTCTCTATACTCGAGTAGCCTTAGCTAACTGTCCTACCACTCGCTGCAATCCTAACATGCCCTCCTCTATCCTAGTCATACGATCTGGAGGAGGAGGATCAACATGCTCATGCACCGCCGGAACGTCCGGTGTAGCAGTCGCCGTCACAGGTGGACTCGCCCAAGCTGCATCTCTGGATGCGGCTCACCTAGCTCGCGTAGCCATAGCAACTGGAACAAGAAACGAGAGTTGATAAGGCTTACGAATATGAACAATCAATAACAGAGAGTCAAAGGAAGGACAAGTCAAGATATACATCCTAAGGTTAGTTAGGCTGAGTATGGTAACGTAAATATGCCGCGGAACATACGTACGGTACTGCACTCATCCTAATTCACCTACTCTATCAAACCAAAGGTCATCCTAAATCACGGACACACGTCAACTTATCTTAACTCTCTACTCGACTCCGTAAGGTTAATTCTAAGCTCTGATACCAACTTTGTCACGACCCAAAGTTTGGATGTGACCGACACTTAGATTGTATAATATCTAAAGATATATAAACAACCCGAGTAAGCAGAAAACCAAGATCAAAATCCATTTTGCGGAATTTTTATAAAAATTTAGTTTTTAAGTAAAAATCATAATTTTTATGCAATTAAGATATGAAAACAAGCATAATGTGTTATGTTTGGTTACGTCCCTAGTTGGGATCAACAATAACAACAGCGGAATAAAATTTTACAACTTATATGAGACCAATAGAATCATAGATATGAATAAAAGAAATATCCTCTAACATAACAACGATCTCACCTGTCAAATAATATACATATAATCATCTCTCATTCTAAGTCATAGTATAAGGTCTGATGGAGATTTTCTGGATACAAAATACAATACCAAAAGTGAAGGTTACTACATATGTAACCCACCTATCAAAAGATACGATAAAAGCGGAAAAAGTGGATCTGCACTGCTGCTAACCGTCCACTCTACCCCTGCAAGGAACTGTGGCACAACGGGGGTGAGTTGCCAACTCAGTGAATATAACTAACATATAACGGTTGATAGTGTAAATATGACGACTATAACTAAATGCAATATGGGTAAGTATGATGCATGATAGCATAGGAGAAACTTGAATTTGTACTACTAATCATATAAACCAAAACTGAAATCTTATCACTTATTTCCAAATAAAGTTTATCTTTCCGGGTCCAACATCGACACAAATTTTCTGTCTCTCTCAGGCATCATTCCACGAATGATCCTGTAATCAATAACACCTGTTGGTATCATCTAGATTTCCTCCGTGTTCATAACTTTCTACGGAATCGAGTAAGCTCGTTAGGCTCCCCGCCTAAAGTGCGGCTATCAAGCCCCTCGGTCTCGACCGGGTCCACCATGTATCCAACTGTATGCCCCCAACTCAGTCTAGATAAAATTCTAAATCCGCAACCGTATGACCCCAACTCGGTTCGGAATAAAAACCAAATCATAAAATCGAAAACTCATGGTGGACGTGACACGAACTCATGAAAATCACTAATTTTTCGTAATAGTATATGAAAACTTAAAACCATAAATCCTTAATAATACAATTGCCTCTTATATCAACTACTAATACTTGAATATGAAATATGATATCATATATGCTAATTTCTATGACTATTTATATTTAAGTATGATAAGAATCATTTTTAACAAGTTAATTTCTAAGTGTACAGTGACATGTTAATACCGACGAGGTGTAGTGTAACATGTAGATATGTGCATGTGCAGTATAACTAGTCGATAATGGTGCAGTGTTCTAACAAATATTAGTCCTTGAAATATATATGTAGATTTTAGCATGCATATGATAAAGTTAACATACAAAAGTAAAACTTGAATTTAAATCTAACTACGGGCGTAACACGCCATCTTTACAAAATTCCCCGGTAGATATTTAGTCTACTCACCAGAAATACGTCGTATCTACTCAGGAATCTCCAATCCTTTTCCTTTCCTCGCGGCCTCCGAAACTCCCGAACTCAAATCTAATATTAAATTTAACTTGTATAAGAGAACGGCTACATTCCGATACGGTAAACTCAATAACACAAGTTGTACGTGCTAACTACACTACGCACGACTATAGCAACAAAATATCACTCAACATCACTGAAATTTAACTCAACTCTGCATCGCGACAGAAAACAAATCGCGATACGTTTTAACCGTGTCGTATTTTGGGTTTTTAGATACCTTTTTCCGATATTAGATCCCAAATTTTATATACAGTTAAACTAACTTATTTAAACAATACTAAAATAACCAAATACCTACACAGAGAGCAACCCAACAACCCAAATCACCAAACTTCCCCAAAAATCCGGCGATGCCGGATTTTGCCTATTGGTCGCCAGCCCAAAACCGAGCCCTCTGGTTCGTGCTCCTATGGTTTACTCTAGGTTCAACATACATCATTAAGACCCTGTTTAGTTAAGTCAATTTTTCTCTAAACTAAAGTAGATTCAAACAGAGCCTAGTTTTGACTAAAATATGATATTATAGAAAATTTTCATTTCAATTTGAACTAGTTACAGAATCTAAATTCCTACTGTGATTAAGGATTTTACTTTCAAGTAATTTGCTGGAAGAACACCCTCCAAGATGCACAAGCTCCTAGTCCTAGCTTAAGGGTGAGGGAATTCCTAGACTTATCTCTTTACTTCTCCTTTCTTCTCTTGTTCTTCTATGTTTGTTCTTGTTTTATTTTTCTTTCTTTTAAATTTCAGATTTTAAACTTAGCTAAATGATCTGAACACATGATATATGTGGTGATGGGAAGAGTGGGGTGGTAGGAGGAGGTGCCCATGCAAGGAGGAGGTGTAGGGTGTGGGTTGTGCATGTAAGAAGGTGGTGGCAATGCATTATCTTTCCATTTTGATTTATCTTAAGATAAAATTCTGAACCAAAACCTAATTTACCTCTTTATCACTTACACCTTTAATCAATTCCCATTTTCACAAATTCCTAAACTTTACATAAAAACCCTTCACAACTTATGTTATTATAAAACACCATTTTTATTAAAATGAAGCTAAAATTAACATTAAAACCCTTATATTTTATTTATGTTGCATACTAAAATTTTAATTTAATTTGTTTTACATACATCTTATGAAATTGTCTTATTTGTTTTTAATAACTTTTTAATTTAACATTTTATTATTTAATTAATTAATTTTATTTATTTCTAAATTTTCTGAATGTTAAAGATATATTTTCTACCATGCTGAGGAACAAAAAGTGTTTGTTTCTCAATATGCCACCTTTTTAGAAAAGGAATTTCTTGCAAAGGAAATTAGTGGCAAAGAGGTAGAGCTGGAAGAAGTTCGAGCAGCACAAACTGCAACTGAAGATTTAGTGGAACCAGAGGATTCGATAGTTCCCGACGAACCCCAGCCGCTCCGCCGATCTAGTAGGGTTCCTCATCCACCTGAGAGGTACTACGGTTTTCTCATCGATGGTGGGAGCGAGGATTGCATCTTGGAAGATGATGACCCGACTAGCTTCGAGCAGGCCAACACGTGTGGGGACTCTGTGAAATTGCTGGATGCAATGCGATCTGAGATGGAATCCATGTACACCAACAAAGTATGGACTTTGGAAGTTGCTCCTGAAGGGGTAAAACCCATTAGGAGCAAATGGATCTTTAATAAGAAACTTGGTATACATGGAAAAGTTGAGACTTTCAAAGCTAGGCTTGTTGCAAAGGGTTTTCGTCAACGTCCAGGTGTGGATTATGACGAAACCTTTTCTCCTGTAGTTATGCTTAAGTCCATCCGGATCCTACTTGCCATTACTACATACCATGACTACGAAATCTGGCAAGTGGACGTTAAGACCGCCTTTCTAAATGGTGATTTAGAGGAGTGCGTGTACATGACTCGGCCAGAGGACTTCGTAGACAGTGGGAGCAGCGGAAAGGTGTGCAAGCTGCTTAAATCCATCTACGGGTTAAAGCAGGCATCGCGGAGTTGGAACATCGGCTTTGATGTGGTAGTCAAAGAGTTTGACTTCATCAAGAACGTAGATGAACCTTGTATCTACAAGAAAGTTGCAGAGAGTAAGGTTGTCTTCATCGTATTATACGTGGATGACATACTCTTGATAGGAAATGATGTTCCTATGCTGCACTCGGTCAAGCTCTTCTTATCACATAGATTCTTAATGAAAGATCTAGGTGATGCCTCCTGCATTCTGGGGATTAAGATCTATAGAGATAGATCTAAATGGATACTAGGATTGTCCCAGTCCAGGTACATGGACACCATACTAAAGAGGTTTAGTATGGAAGAATCCAAGCGTGGGTATTTACCCACGATCTCTGGACTCACTCTCTCCAATGATATGTCTCCTAAGACTGATTTGGAGAGAGCTCGCATGCAAGGGATACCCTATGCTTCGGCAGTAGGTGTAAGTGCACGGCGGCGCACCGGCCGTCAATCCGACGCCGGAATGAGGAAGCGATGTTTACTTTAAACTTTAAAGCCGGCACCACCGCGCACTATAAACCCGGATCGTGCCATTAATCTAGTCCTAGCTAACAAGAGAAGGGTAGAGAGATATACCGAGCGATCCGTGTCCTTCGGTCTTCTCGTCGTCGTCCCGATCTCCCCGCGGAATCTCCGGTCTCCACCACGTCGCCGGCTTCTTTTACGGGCTCCCACCTCTGGACCGAGGCAACTCGGGCACGAAGTTGGCGAGTCGACGTGCCCAAGATTTGTTGTAGAATGTGTAGTGCTCTTTGTCTCTATTGGGGTAGAGGAAGTTGCCATATAGTGGAGGTATGAGATATATGCTTTTGGAGGAGGAGCTAAATGGATTTTGTGAAGCCAAAAGAACAAAATTTCTCTCACAAAAACATGGGACAGCCACCTATCAAGAGTGGCCGGCCACCTTAGATGGGAGAGGAGAGAATGAGAGAGGGAGTGAGTGAGCCAATAATGCAAGAGGAGTAAGGAGTGATCATGAGAGAATAAAATGATCACAAGCCAAAGTCTACACTCAACAACCATCTCTCATCAACAAGTCAAAAAGTCAAGCAATCATGAAGCATAATCATGAAGCAAGAAAGTCAAGGGATGGTGCTCCATCATTATACAAAAGTATGCAAAGACAACCCTCCAAATAGCTAATTGCACAAATGCAAATAAGCCCTTCTCCACCAATCTTCGGCCAATGAAAGATACAAAGAAATATGGCCGAAACGGAAAGCAAACTGGCAACTCCAGAAAACTGGTCCCGTAATAAATTACAGGAAAACCCCGATACTGCGTATACACACCCGCATCTGTATTCCGACCGAATACAAATGCAATGAGACAAAATCTACACTGTACTATACTAGGATCCGGCTTAAACCAAAGCCGGCTAGTAATATCCGTCCAATCCTGATCCGTGCAATACCGCACGTATCTAATCGAACCCTGCCATATATCCATACGGCCTCTAGTACTAACCGTCCGATCCTGATCCGTGCAATACCGCACGTATCTGATCGAAACCTGCCATATCTCCATACGGCCTCTACAGCGTTTCGCCCGAAACTTGAGTAACTGTATGTGTGGTAGACTCTAAAGACTCGTCAATACTATGGCTGTGGATTTAACCACTAGCACGTCAGAGGTATTAGCCATACGTGACGGGCCACCAGCTATTGACAAAAAGGGACGTCGATGAGCGAACTCATCCTGACACCCTACTGAGCCTGTCAGTGACAATATCCGTACAGTCCGGTCCGTTCGTCTATGAGCATCGCATGGCGGGCCTAGGGGGTTGGTAAAAGTCAGACCCCCAAAAGCGGTACAAGTCGTGTCAGAGATCAGCCCAGAACACCCTGAGATACTACTGGAATACCTACCAGTAAATCTCCTGCCTTGGCCAAGGACTTTTCATGTTCTGGCTCTCCTGGACACAGCGCGACCTCACCCCCAATACCGGGAGAGACGAACCCCCGAAGATCCGCTCACTGCCTCCATGTGGCTCGGGACTGTACCCAACTAAAACCTGTTTGCACGTCTCCTTTGAGCGTGGTAGGGTAGTAATCAAAGTACAGTGGGAACTCACACGAGACAAATGACGATCCCCTGGTCGATGAACTAACCTGTACACATATCACCAGGGAACTGCTATCTGACGTCAGGTATAAGACCAACTAGCATGTTCCCGGCGAGTCCTGTCCGGTGTACTCATAACCCAATAAGCACCTGTATACATCTTAGGTGATCCAACTGACACTAGTGGCTTGTGAGACTGGCCACCGCCCCTCGTCGGGGTCTCGAATGTATACACTAGTCTACTCTGGAGTATCGATGCCCTGTCTCGAAACTGCCATGACTAGCGACCTTTTAAGGATGTGCTTATAGACTACCAGCTCCCACGTATATGATCGCCCTCATACTGCTGGAAGTCAAGCAAGAATCCTAGGGGCTCTATCAACGTGCAATAGTGACCTGTCAGGTCACCTAAAGCAGTACACGATGATAAAGATAAACCAGATAGCATACTATCATCTCGAGTAAGACTGTCCTACCGGGATAGGTCCTCCCTCAATCATTGCAATCACGTGCCTGTGATCCAATAATTGACTCTGAGGTCACTATCTCCAATAATCTCCCACTTGCACTCAAGGCTAATTATTGCGATGTCGCATACTCACAGCCCGTGTGATACCGAACACCCAACTCCTCTACTAGTCAGTCTCACAAAGCTCGTTTGTGAAACTATTGTGTTCGAGGCAAAGCCTCAGTGAGTGGATCCGCTTTGATGTTTCTTTCTATGTCTCTCTATATCTCAAGTTCGCGGAGAAAGCCATCTCCCGAAATGAGCAATTCCTGTCTTAGAATGTGTCTGGATGTCTGATGGGACCTAGCTCATAAATGAACTCCAAATCCAAACTTCTTAGACTGTATCGTCAACTGAACTTAATCAGTATCCTGCGCCATGCCTCCCTCAGTATTTCCTTGGACCACCTGTCCAAAATACTGCCCCTCGTCAGAAGGAAAAACTATAACTCTGACAACCTCCTTGTCGTCCAGGTCACCTTGGAAGCCTGGAATGATAACTGTCTCCCGCATGAGGCTGTCGTTATCATATCCCTAGAACATCCACTTATGTTCTAAAACTGCTTCCGACTGTTTCTCCAGGATTGGATCAATGTCAACTTATTGCATCTAGTGCAAGAACAATATCTGGTGTGGTACTTGACATCTCATGATTGACTCAATTGTCTGAGCAAGTGATCTGCCAATCATGCACATCCCTCTCCCCTTTAGTCTGTAAGACACCTTTAGAGAGGGTGACTCCATCACCTGCAGGTACACTACCGTGCCAGGAGTCGTCCATTCTAAATACTCTTAGAATGTTGTCTAAGTACCCTTAATTGGGAAACCACCCAAATCCAGATCTAAAACCATAGATCTAGTAACCAGTATATCGGATATAATGTCCAAGTCCCATGTGGAGAAACCACTGTGTGACGACCAAAGTATAACCGATCGTAGTATAGGAATATCACTTCCTACTCTGTGTATGTCATCCAAATACCATGACATCATGCCCTACTACCTTCTCAATAGATCCATCCATTGTTCTGGCGAAGTCAAACCTATGACTGTCACATCAGAAATAGATGATCTATCTCCGCTATATCTGCTTTAGTCTATAAATAGACATAAGCCACCTGTCCACCAATGCTTCCGCTGCTCCCACTGACTACGACAACCCTCTGGCAGAGTCATATACACGTACACTTCTAAAGCAAGTTTAGAACGACGCTATACTCATCCTCCTGCCGGGTCTCACGGTCTGGAACAACAACAATGGCAAGTCTGGGTAAACAAGAACTTCCCTGTCACCGTCCTTGAGGCTGCCGGAGTACCTCTCGGGTGCCTGAAGTTACCCACCTTATCTGCGGAGTGGCCAATGGAATGTCAAACCAGATTGAATCTTTAGGTTCCTTATCAAATCTTCAGTAATCGTTTGCGGTTCTGAAATCACTTCCAGTTCTACCATACTCCCACTACTGTTTTCTGAAAAAAAATATCCATTTTTATTAAAACTGTGGCGAGTCTAGAACAATATCACTATTGATCTTCTAGATGGTAGAAAGTCAACCCTCGTCATAGCCTGGGTCAACCCACAAACATCCATTACAGAAACGTGCCTTGAGTTATCCAGAGTCTGGTTTTAAGCATAGGCCGGACAACTCCCCGTACCTTAACAATGTTAAGATATGAACTGTTCTATATCCAATATAGAACCAGAGGCACTGATTTAATTGAACCAGATTCAAATCATGCAGCTGTCTCCAGTGCATGTCAACTAAATGGAAAGAGGCCGATCAGCGTTACTCAACTTAGGAATGCTTCCAATTATGAGTAACCGGAAAGAGAAGCAACTTCTCTTAATCATTATTATCAACTGAACACCATACACAAGTATCTATATCTTCGATCACTTTGAAGAATCCCGATACTTTCAATACCTGGTTCTCTACTTTATTCAAATACCTATAACTTCTCAAAATTCGGACCCTGTGTTTCCACGAAACACTTGTCTAAAACTAGAGAAGTCATAAGTAAACCGAATATACTACGAGGACCAACCCTTCTGTCCTGATGGACCCTGGACAACATACAATACTCTGTATAAGTCTCTTGAGTCTGATAACTCATTCACCGTGTGTCGTAGGTTGAAAACTGTACTTATGGTTAAGAAGAATTACACCGCTATTTAATGCTCCATACCTAACCATCTACTGATATAGGTAAATGTCACAGACATAATTTCAAAAAGGTATATCTCACTCTATGAAAAATAGACGTACAGATATATCGATTTGAAAGTGGTGCATAACAGCGGATATTCAAAACCAAATATTTGCCGACCGGCAACCAACTCAGGCGATTTCCTCAAATATCACCAATTACAACGAATTCTTATATAATGAGGATGATCACCTAATTCCCAATAACTTACTCCCACTCATCATCTGTAAAACCATACAGATGTGAGAATCATACCTGGTAAATATATACCCTGGAGCAAGATCTGTTTGGGAAATCAGTTTTCCTTTAACAGTACACAGCGAAACTGAAACATTGAAATGTTTCGATGGGGTATCCCGGTATTCCTGGTAATGCCTATTCCATTATCCAGATTCACAACTGTAACCGTGTAATTCTTTGCCATCTTTCCAAATCCCTTTATATGTCTTTAGTCATTACCTTCTGTACACCCCTTTAGGCCAAATGGTTTTCTTCCTTCCCTACCGTTCGGCACCAGCCTATGGTTTGGAAGAAGACTATCCAATAAGCATAATGGGTGTACTGTCCTAATCCTAGGAACACTCGCAAAGCGAGAGAAGGTGAAGATAAAAGACAACCGAATAAACCTTATTCCTATTTCTCCTGAACCAGAATCCATCCCCGAACTGGAACAAGTTCCTTTCGAGTTCGTATATAACCATACGATGGAGTATCCAATAAACTGTGGATCTTCGTAGTGATACGGAGTGTTATGGAGAAATACAAAGGTGATTTAGGATTGGCGAAGAAATACTTGGTTTGGTCGTGAATAGCAGTCGCAGTTTACTTTGCCCTCTTACTAATCCCTTGATATGTCTTCACTTAATACCTTCTGCACACCATCGTTATGCTAATTGGTTTTCTTCATTCCCCACCGTTCGGCGCCAGCCTAAGGTTTGGAAGAAGACTATCCAATTTGCGTAATAGGTGTACTACTCCTAAACCAAGGAGTACTCGCAACCTGAGAGAAGGTAAAAGGAAAAGACAACTGAATAGTCCTATCCGTTTTCTCCAGAACCGGAAACCATCCTCGAATAAATTTCTTCGAGTTCGTATATAACCATACGATGGTTTTTTCCAATGGAAGTGGAAGTTCGTAGTAAAACGGGGTGTCGTGGAGAAAAGGGTAAAAGTAGGAGTGGCAATGAGGTTTGCAACTCTGACAATCCAAAAGCCGGTGTTTTAGAAGGTTCGGTCAATTTTGGTCACTGAGTCATAGTCTTAGGGTCGGGTCAATGGTCGCTGCCAAAGAGAGAGAGAAAAGAAACACTCAGCGTGCACTCTATCCTAGATCAGAATGGTTACCAATTTATCTAATCTGGAAACCTCCCACTGTAACCTCAAATTCTCCTCCAAACCTGAAAGAAGAATTAGTCGGAGTCACCCGAGGAGTAAACTAACTCATCAGTGGGAATCGGGATCCAACTATCATCGCATGATAACGTGACGGAATCCGCTCACGTCATCACACTCCAGAAGGTATGCGCATATCTGGCAAGTTTCAGTTTCTTTAGAAACTCCCGATGTGATTTTTGCGCCATGCTCTTATGACCTTGACTTTGGCCCACATATCATAAGTCACATGTCAAGTTCTACCCGTCATTCTCCAGGTTAATTTGAGCACACCCATACATACCCTTGACTTTGGCCAAAATAGTAGTACGACTGCCCCAAACCAACGCATCTATCTATGCTGCATATGAATACCCCAATAGCTACCAATCACTGTGCCTTGACTTTGGCCAACATACACAGCTTGAATACTATTGACCACCCATATGAAACGACGGAGGGCTACGAATGGTTTCTGGCGAAAACCTTTAACGTAATGAACTTGATATCGTTGAAGGAACTGGATAGCTTTTAAAATATAGTGACGAAAACCTTTGCTAAAGAGGTCACTCCCGGTGAAGGGATCTCGGCTCTTTCCCCGTAGAATGAGGTGCAGGATATTCCAACTGAATACCACGGTGCAAAGCAAAAGTAATCGGCTATAGTGAAGTTATTGCCCTGACGCAAACTTTTTGTCCAAGGGGTCACTCCCGGTGAAGGAATCGCGGCCCTTGCCTCGTTGACTGAGGAGCAGGATATTCCAACTGAATACCACGGTGCAAAACAAAAGTGAACGTCCTTGCAATAACAGCTTTTTGAAAAGTGTTCCAACAACATCAGAATAGGTTTGTTTTTAACTTGCATTGATCCGAATCAACGCAGTCCCATCAATTGATCACACCACAAAGAACGAAAATAATATAACGTACGTATATGCCATCCGCATTCGCCACTAGGTCCCGTCATTACCCGTTAGGTTAGCTAACTAACGACAGAGCGGGGACTGGACTAGCGCGGATGCAAAACATATACAACATCTACTAATATATATACCAATATATAATATTTCGCTCAAGGCGTGATAAAATGCAACATCACAGAAATGTACAGCATCACAGAACAATACAGATATCTGGGATCCCCGGGTTTCACAGAGCTACTACTGAAACCCGACGTTCCCTTAGTCATGTGGATAGCCTGTGCAATGAAATCCTAGACCCCTACGGGCGCGGCAAGTTACCCGCCAAAACCTGAAGCGAGGCAGTCCCCTTCAGCAACGTGAATGGACCACCCGGCACTTCACGGAATCCGGTAACTTGGGCACCCCTCCTGGGTCAACCTGTACCCCCTACGAGTGCGGCGAATAGCCCGCCAATCCTAGAGTGAAGCCCCCTCCGTCTCAATGCCATGAGATGCGGGCCCGTTGCCCTCTAGAACCCGGCTATCCGTGCACCCCACCTTGGGGTAATCCTAGTACAAAAAGTAAAATATACATACAACGGGTATATCGACCGCAACCTGGTCGTGCCCCAAAATAATAATCCAAACAGGCAGTGACGGCAGTCCACATGTCGGATGCTCGCCCCGCAATATCAAATGTACATAATACAACAAAACCTGTACTAGCATTGCATCCAGGCTATCCCCCACGACCAAACCGCAACATCACAGCATAACACAGAACATCAACGTGAAAGTCACGTTCGCAAATCCGTCTAACCGGGCTATAGCAGTTAGACAGGATTTACCGATCAAGTGACATTCACGGTCGCAGATATAATGTAAATACTGTGAACAAATGTGTTTAAAATATCCGATCGATTAAATTTTACCAAGTGGGCCCCCAAGCAATACTGTAGCACTCACAGAAATTCTGGGCCCAAACAAAGTATACCAAAACCCCTATTTTCCTGTCCAAGAGCTTCTGTAAAAAATTGGTCCAGTGAGGAGGCTAAGTGGCGGCGGAACCGCGGCCCAAGCATGGGTTTGGCCGCGGTTCCGCGGTGGTATGGTGAGATCACCCGACCAAATTTTCACAGAGTTCTTAGAATTCTCTGCACAGTATTCTGCAACTACCTGAAAAAATTTTGGAGCCAAAAAAAATTCGACAGAAACTGATGCTACTGAAAAACGCGGATTTTGGAATTTTTGATCGATCGGAAATGTAAACACATTAGACAAAGCTAGACTATGTTAATGGAGAGGCTCTGATACCAATGTAAGTGCACGGCGGCGCCCCGGCCGTCAATCCGACGCCGGAATGCGGAAGCGATGATTTACTTTAAACTTTAAAACCGGCACCACCGCGCACTATAAACCCGGATCGTGCCATTAATCTAGTCCTAGCTAACAAGAGAAGGGTAGAAAGATATACCGAGCGATCCGTGTCCTTCGGTCTTCTCGTCGTCGTCCCGATCTCCCCGCGGAATCTCCGGTCTTCACCACGTCGCAGGAAGCGCACCATGTCGCCGGCTTCTTTTACGGGCTCCCACCTCTGGACCGAGGCAACTCGGGCATGAAGTTGGCGAGTCGACGTGCCCAAGATTTGCTGTAGAATGTGTAGTGCTCTTTGTCTCTATTGGGGTAGAGGAAGTTGCCATATAGTGGAGGTATGAGATATATGCTTTTGGAGGAGGAGCTAAATGGATTTTGTGAAGCCAAAAGAACAAAATTTCCCTCACAAAAACATGGGACAGCCACCTATCAAGAGTGGCCGGCCACCTTAGATGGGAGAGGAGAGAATGAGAGAGGGAGTGAGTGAGCCAATAATGCAAGAGGAGTAAGGAGTGATCATGAGAGAATAAAATGATCACAAGCCAAAGTCTACACTCAACAACCATCTCTCATCAACAAGTCAAAAAGTCAAGCAACCATGAAGCATAATCATGAAGCAAGAAGGTCAAGGGATGGTGCTCCATCATGATACAAAAGTATGCAAAGACAACCCTCCAAATAGCTAATTTGCACAAATGCAAATAAGCCCTCCTCCAACAATCTTCGGCCAATGAAAGATACAAAGAAATATGGCCGAAACGGAAAGCAAACTGGCAACTCCAGAAAACTGGTCCCGTAATAAATTACAGGAAAACCCCGATACTGTGTATACACACCTGCATCTGTATTCCGACCGAATACAAATGCAATGAGACAAAATCTACACTGTACTATACTAGGATCCGGCTTAAACCAAAGCCGGCTAGTAATATCCGTCCGATCCTGATCCGTGCAATACCGCACGTATCTAATCGAACCCTGCCATATATCCATACGGACTCTAGTACTAACCGTCCGATCCTGATCCGTGCAATACCGCACGTATCTGATCGAACCCTGCCATATCTCCAAACGGCCTCTACAGCGTTTCGCCCGAAACTTGAGTAACTGTATGTGTGGTGGACTCTAAAAACTCGTCAATACTATGGCTGTGGATTTAACCACTAGCACGTCAGAGGTATTAGCCATACGTGACGGGCCACCAGCTATTGACCAAAAGGGACGTCGATGAGCGAACTCATCCTGACACCCTACAGAGCCTGTCAGTGACAATATCCGTACAGTCCGGTCCGTTCGTCTATGAGCATCGCATGGCGGGACTAGGGGGTTGGTAAAAGTCAGACCCCCAAAAGCGGTACAAGTCGTGTCAGAGATCAGCCCAGAACACCCTGAGATACTACTGGAATACCTACCAGTAAATCTCCTGCCTTGGCCAAGGACTTTTCATGTTCTGGCTCTCCTGGACACAGCGCGACCTCACCCCCAATACCAGGAGAGACGAACCCCCGAAGA
This sequence comes from Agapanthus africanus, assembly GCA_030015575.1. Lineage (NCBI taxonomy): Eukaryota > Viridiplantae > Streptophyta > Magnoliopsida > Asparagales > Amaryllidaceae > Agapanthus > Agapanthus africanus. The sequence goes on along the minus strand of JASDDO010000016.1, from coordinate 184,695,101 downwards.
TCCGCTCACTGCCTCCATGTGGCTCGGGACTGTACCCAACTAAAACCTGTTTGCACGTCTCCTTTGAGCGTGGTAGGGTAGTAATCAAAGTACAGCGGGAACTCACACGAGACAAATGACGATCCCCAGGTCGATGAACTAACCTGTACACATGTCACCAGGGAACTGCTATCTGACGTCAGGTATAAGACCAACTAGCATGTTCCTGGCGAGTCCTGTCCGGTGTACTCATAGCCCAATGAGCACCTGTATACATCTTAGGTGATCCAACTAACACCAGTAGCTTGTGAGACCAGCCACCGCCCCTCGTCGGGGTCTCGAATCTATACACTAGTCTACTCTGGTGTATCGATGCCCTGTCTCGAAACTCCCACGACTAGGGACCTTTTAAGGATGTGCTTATAGACTACCAGCTCCCACGTATATGATCGCCCTCATACTGCTGGAAGTCAAGCAAGAATCCTAGGGGCTCTATCAACGTGCAATAGTGACCTGTCAGGTCACCTAAAGCAGTACACGATGATAAAGATAAACCAGATAGCATACTATCATCTCGAGTAAGACTGTCCTACCGGGATAGGTCCTCCCTCAATCATTGCAATCACGTGCCTGTGATCCAATAATTGACTCTGAGGGCACTATCTCCAACAGTAGGCTCTATCAAGTACGCGATGCTATGTACCAGACCCGATGTAGCATACTCACTAAGCATAGTGAGTAGGTATCAAGCAGATCCAGGAGAGAATCACTGGACAGCAGTGAAGAACATTCTTAAGTACTTGAGAAGGACTAAGGAGATGTTCTTGGTGTATGGTAATGGAGAACTCCAGGTGGAGTCCTTTACCGATTCGAGCTTCCAAAGTGATAAGGACGACTCTAAGTCGCACTCGGGATTTGTCTTTACCCTAAATGGATGGGCGGTTTGTTCGAAGAGTTCCAAACAGGAAACTGTGGCAGACTCGACGATGGAGGCTGATACATCGCTGCCAACGATGCTGCCAAAGAGGCTGTCTGGATGAAGAAGTTCATAACTGAACTTGGTGTGGCTCCGTCCATTGTGCATCCATTACCTTTGTATTGTGATAACAATGGAGCTGTGGCTTTGGCCAAGGAACCCAGGTCCCATCAAAGATCCAGATATATTCTTAGGCGGTATCACCTGATCCGGGAGATAGTTGATCGCCGCGAGATCGAGGTCAGGAGAGTTGACACGAAGGACAACACTGCGGATCCACGCACGAAGGCCATACCCCAGATACAATTTGAGAGACACTTCGGGATGTTGGGTATAGGATACTACAACAGCTGGCCTTAGTGCAAGTAGCAGATTGTTAGTTATATATTTGCCGTAGAGGCCATTGTTGTACAAATGATGTATATTATAGTGGATGCTTGGATATATATAGAGAGGACTTTCTTGCTCGACATGATAGTATGCTATTTGGTTTCACTTCATCTTAACATGTTGACTTGTATTGGTTTACCGTCTTGCTCTCACATGTTAATAAAGCCCTTAGGATTTGTACTAGACTACTAGGACTATGATGAAGATCATACTAGTGGGGCCAGGGTAGTCAAAGAGTACATCCTATAACTGTTCCTAGTTGAGGGAGTATCGAGACAGGGCATCGATACTCCAGAGTCGACTAGCGTATACGCTTCTCGACCCATATGATAGGCAATGGATGATCCTATATCCATTGGTGTTTGACATCAGAGAAGGTATACGGGTGCTTAGTGGAGACTGGGTACACTGAACGGACTCGCCGAGAACTCCTAGATGGTATTATACCTATCGTCAGATAGCAGTTCTCTGGTGACACTGGTACAGGTTAGTCTGTAGACCCGAGATCGTCATAGAGTCTTGTGTGATTCCCACCGTGCTTTGATTTCCACCTTACCACGTTCATGAGAACATGAAAAACGGTGGCTTTTGGGTACAGTCCGGAATCACATGGAGGCAATGAGCGATAGGAGGGGTTTCGTCTCTCCCGGTATTGGGAGTTGATGTTGCGCTGTGTTCGATTGGCTATAACTGGAAGTCCCTGGCCAGGGCTGATATGGAGACCTACTGGTAAGTGTTATCAGTAGTTTCTCGACCCGTTATAAGCCTCACATCGACATGAATTATCGGTTACTGGGGTATGACGTTTACCACCCCTAGACTGGTGATTGATGTAAAATCCTCGGTTGTGTAAATCGAACAAAGCGAATGAGTTTCTTTGTGTCGGTAATTAGAAAATGTATAGAATCACAATCAAAGAATTATTTGACCGCAATCAAACTACGGTGTCAATTGTAGTTCATGAATGAGTGCGGATCGTCCACAGGGATTGCATGATTCGTTTGTATTATGATATGCTTGAATTGAAAAGTTAAGCTAAGATAAACGAAAACATGATTCAAGAATTTTGATTTTCAAGTGTCACTATTCTATTCAAGAATCAAGAAAATGATAAACAATCAAGAATCGGTGTATCGATGATATTTCCAATCAACAGTCAAGAATCTAAAAGAGGCTCGTAGGAATCGATCGGATCTATAGACATGATGTAATCTTAAGATTTCGTGTTCTTGTCCTTCGAAGGATTGATACTAGATCGATGATCATCGACGAGAGTTAGGGCTTTCTTGATGAAACTAGGGTTTCATCTTTTAACCCTTGTTCTTTCGTCGATATCATTCCTTTTCTAGCCTCTACCAAATTCAAGAAACGATCGTAACTCCCCAATTTCGAACGATATCAATCAAGAAAGCATCGAAACAAAATGGGTCGTCGTTTCTTGAACTTGCTAGGGTTTTCAAAACACGTAGGACTCAAGAATCGATTAAAGCTATGTTACATCATCATTCTATTGACCGTCTCGACTCCTCGATGAGCGGAGTTTTATTCACACATCACCACACAGAAAATATTTATGAATTGTAAAGATATCATAATGCAGAATTTAAAGAAAACAAGATATAAGAATATCACCTTTATTTATCTCAACAATTTTGATTACATTCACTTCAAGAACTACAAGAGGAAGAATCTAAATTGTTGATCGGGCGCCGCTCGGCTTCGTGAGTCGTGGATCGGCTCGGATCGCTTGCTCCGTTGAAGATCGGCTTCGCTCATAAAGGTTGTAGGGCTTCTTGCTTAATGGGTACTCGGGAATCTTGATTTTGATTGGAATTAGGGTTAGGGTTTCACACAACCCCTCTCACTAGACTTGTGGAGGAAGGAGATGAAGAAGGAGATTGGCTAAAAAAAATGAACTAAAATGAATCACACAAGTAATGGTTTGATTCTATCTATCTCCACCATGATATTTCACCCTAGGTCTAGGCTTCTATTTATAGAATTCCCAAACCCTAGGTTTAGGTTTGAAATGGTAGTTCCCTCCAAAAGTTTGTTGAGTCTTCTAGAAGGTAGTTTGTTAGGAGCTAGCTTAGGGTTTAAGCTAGGTTTAATTAGGCTTGGAAACCCTAGTTTGCTGATCTGGCAGAAACCCCTGGAGTCTTCTGGAATTTGAGATACATTTATGAACAGTGGGCCCTGAATGAAGCATTGTGCACCAAAATTTAGGAGGTAAATCCCTGGTTCCACCGCGGATCCGCGGCACAAGCAAGCCATTGCCGCGGATCCGCGGCTCTTTGATGAGCTTGGGCTTTGGGTCTTCTGGTGTGGCCTTGTTCTGTATTTTAGGGCTTCTTCTGATATATTGATTTGTGATTGCTCCTTTGAATTGATACCAGATCTGAAGTTAGTGAGTTGGCGTATCTTTTGAGCAGCGTTGATTCGAGCACGCTTCTAGTTTCCTGCACAGACTTCAAAACACGGGTTGCGACTTATAGAAATATTGCGATGCCATGCAATGCAGTCAATTTCCCTAGAAATGCCGGTTTTAAGGTCTAATACATGTAATCTGATAATCTGTGATAGATTTGCTAATATGTGAAATACGGATACCGAACACTTCTATATGAATGCAAATGATGAGGAAATTGCCAGTAAAAATATACAATATTTTCGACTAATCAAATTCCCCCAAACTTAATTTCGATCGTCTCGAGCGAACTGTTTTATTAAAAAGAGAAGGAAAAAATAAAGAATGAGAAAAACTAACTAGCACACTTTCGTAGGCAACACGATTGCACTGAGTACGTGCAACAAGCCTTTAAACCTCTAGGTGTCCCTAGTAGGAGGAGTGTTGTCTCCTGAGGGGTTTCAGCGGATTGCACCCACAAAATCCAATAATAAAAGGAAGATCATCAATATTACATTTAAAGAAAAGAATTGTAAATGAAAAGCTTCGAAAATTAGGGTTTCCAACTAAGCTAGCTTTTCGGTTGTCATGAGCCCTATCTTAATGGTCATGAAAAAATGTCAGAAATCATGTCCTCCCTCAATAAAACATCGTCTTATTCTTCATTCCTGTCTTTCTTCTAAACATCGATCATAAAACCCTGCGTGTGTGTAAAGACATCCCTACACCCGGAGAATTCAATTCAAGCTATCATATTCTTGCCCATCAGCCTCAGTACTTTTTAATTAATGGATATTTAGATGAGATTGCTCACACACTTTCATGCGACCGTTAATACTTCTTGAGGTACTAACCGACCGATTACTCCTGTGCTTGCTTACTTGGTGTATTTTCCTCGTCTTGCACCACCTCAGGCATAGCAGTGACTCCCAGACCAGTTGGCCTTAGGGCACTTGGTGAAAAGGCACCCTCGCTATACATTTTTTATTGCCTTCGGTAATAACAAAACCAGTGTCCATTTTTCTCACCACTTTATATTTTTATTCATTTTTTTTTCTTTTTATTTCCTTCATACTTTTGGCTTTAAGACAAGAGCATTTCAAGGTATCCTCTACTATCCCAGGCTTTAAGACGTGTGTAAGTGCGACTAGCAGGGTAGCAACGTTCAAAATGTTTGGCTTCCAGAATAGAAACTATTTTTCAGACTTATTTTTATCCTCAGATTAGTGACGTCTTTCATCTTACTAACCCTTGGGACAACGGCTCATAACTACTTATTACTAGTTCGTATAAGAAAACTTCTAATTTTCTTAGTTTTCTTAAATTTTTCCAATCTCATGGATGTAATTGTTCACTATCTAAACTTTCATTATCTTATTTATATATTAAAATTATTTTTATACTTGAAAATTTTTGAATTTTTATGGGTTTTGAAAATTTTTCAATTTTTATAGATTTTTAATAGAAATGTTTTGTACTTATGCAGATGATATGCAAATGATGCGAAAATAAGCACAAACCTCCCCCAAACTTGTTTTCAACAGTGTCCTCACTGTTGCCGACAGTTATATCTACAAAAACCTGTAAATCTGGGAGGAATTATTAGTGGGGGCAAAATATATAAGTGAAGAACTTCCCCCAAACTTATTCTTTTTACTCACCTCCATTCAAAAGATGATGCAGTGATATACTGGATATGAAGGTGAGACGGAGGAATTTTAATCTAAATAAACTGGCTCTTGTAAGAACAAGAGCTCCTCCGTGGGGTCAGTGGAAAAGTACGGCTTTAATCTATGTCCATTTACTTTGAAAACGGTGCCGTTTTTAACATTTTCAACTTCTACTGCCCCGTGCGGGTATACAGACCGCACAACAAAAGGTCCCTTCCATCGAGATCGGAGCTTACCCGCATGAAGGTGTAATCGTGAATCATAAAGAAGGACTTGTTGACCAGGTGAAAATGTTTTCCTCAAAATGTTTTTATCGTGAAAAACCTTAGTCCTATTCTTTGTGATTACAGCGTTATCATAAGCTTCATCGCGGAGTTCGCTTAGCTCGTTAAGTTGCAGCTTCCGAAAGTTGCAAGCAAGGTTTAAATCAAAATTTATTTCTTTAATAGCCCACAATGCTTTATGTTCTATCTCGACGGGTAAATGACATGCTTTTCCAAACACTGTCCTATATGGAGACATCCCTAGGTCGGTCTTATATGCAGTTCGGAATGCCCAAAGAGCATCCGTCAGTTTGGTCGACCAGTCTTTTCTATTCTTAGCAACAGTTTTCTCCAGGATAAGTTTGATTTGTCTGTTTGAGATTTCAGCCTGCCCGCTTGTTTGGGGGTGATAGGGTGTAGAAAGTCGGTGGTTGATTGAGTATTTCCGCATCAGAGTCTCGAAAGACCTGTTGCAGAAGTGTGTCCCATTATCGCTAATAATAGCGCGTGGGTGTCCAAATCGCGAAAAGATATTCTCTTTCAAGAACTTAATGACAACTTTCTTGTCATTAGTGCGACATGGAATGGCTTCTACCCACTTTGAAACATAATCAACCGCCAGCAGTATGTACAGATTTCCAAAGGAGCTGGGAAAAGGACCCATAAAATCAATGCCCCAAACATCGAATATTTCAACAACCAAAATGGGTAGCTGAGGCATTTCGTTCCTCTGGGAGATTCTACCCGTATACTGACATTGTGTACAGGTTTTGCAATGCTCAAATGCGTCCTTGAATAAGGTCGGCCAATAAAATCACATTGCAAAACCTTTTCCGCTGTCTTTCTAGGACCAAAGTGACCCCCACAGGCCTGATCATGACAAAAAGAAATAACACTCTTGAACTCTTCATTCGGGACACACCGGCGAATGATCTGATCAGGACAATATTTAAACAAATAGGGCTCGTCCTAGTAAAAGTGTTTTACTTGGGATAGAAAGCGGTATTTGTCCTGTTTCGACCAATCGCTGGGTATCAGTCCCGTGGCATGATAGTTCACAATATCCCTGAACCATGGTTCATTGGATACACTCAAGAGTTTCTCGTCAGGAAACGAGTCATTGATCGGCAGGGTCACAGGGGAAGAAATGATGCGTGAAAGGTGGTCAGCTACTACGTTTTCACATCCTTTCTTATCTTTGATAAGAAGATCGAATGCTTGTAACAGAAGGATCCAACGTATTAGTCGACCTTTTGCATCTTTCTTCGCCAGAAGATGTTTTAAAGCGGAATGGTCAGTATACACAACTATAGGTGAGCCAATTAAGTAAGGCCTAAATTTTTCTAATGCAAATACAACCGCTAAGAGTTCTTTTTCTGTGGTTGTATAATTGATTTGCGCATCATTCAGGGTCTTACTTGCATAGTAAATCACGTGTGGCATCTTTTCAATGTGCTGTCCTAAGACTGCACCTACTGCAAAATCAGATGCGTCACACTTCAGCTCAAAGGGGTAGTCCTAGTTTGGTGATGATAAAACGGGGGCTGAAGTGAGTGAGTGTTTAAGTGAGTCGAAAGCTGTCTCGCAATCCGAGTCAAAATGGAAGGTCGTATCCTTGGCCAGGAGAAGAGTTAAAGGTCTAGCAATTTTGCTAAAGTCCTTAATGAATCTCCTATAAAAGCCCGCATGGCCAAGGAAAGAGCGAATATCTTTGACGCTTTTGGGATGAGGGAGGTTTTGAATGACATCTATTTTGGCTCTGTCAACCTCAATGCCTTTCTGTGAAATGACATGTCCAAGAACAATTCCTTCTTGGACCATAAAATGGCATTTTTCCCAGTTTAAAGTCAAGTTCTTCTCTTTGCAACGAGTAAGAACAGCGTCAAGATTCGCTAGGCAATCGAAAAAAGAGTCTCCAAAAATCGAGAAGTCGTCCATAAAGATCTCCAGGAAATTCTCTACCATATCAGAGAATATCCCCATCATACACCGGTGAAAGGTAGTGGGAGCATTGCATAGCCCGAAGGGCATGCGACTGTAAGCAAAAGTACCAAAAGGACAAGTAAAAGTGGTTTTATCTTGATCCTTTTTGGCGATGGGGACCTGATTGTAGCCTGAGTATCCATCCATAAAACAATAATACTCTCGTCCTGTTAAGCGTTCCAGCATCTGATCAATGAATGGTAGAGGAAAATGGTCTTTCCTCGTGGCAGCGTTGAGTTTTCTATAATCGATACATACACGCCACCCAGTTTGGGTGCGTATTCGCCTCATTGGTTATAACAGTGATGCCGGATTTCTTAGGAACGACATGTATAGGACTTACCCATTGGCTATCGGAGATGGGGTATATAATATCATTATCTAAGCATTTGACGATCTCTTTCATGACCGCTTCCTTCATGACGGGATTCAACCGTCTCTGTGGTTCTCGGGTTGGTCTGGCATCATCCATCACATGTATATGATGTTCAACTATCAAGGGACTAATCCCTTTGATGTCCGCCATACTCCAACCAAACGCCTCTTTGTTAGATCTCAATACCGATAAAAGTGCATTCTCTTGCTCTAATGCTAGAGAAGCGGAAATTATAACCGGTAAAGTCTCCTTCTCACCTAAATAAGCATATTTCAGATGAGAGGGTAAAATTTTAAGATCTAATTCGGGCGGAGAAATGATAGAAGGAGGTATCATTGAGTGATTTTTGGATTTACAAAGAAGCTCAGAGCCTGTGAAAGATACAGACTCGGGTGGAGAAAAGTCAGAAGTGCAGGACTCAAGTGCAGGTAAAGTGTCCTCACTAAGATCTTGTGTGAAATCAAAAAGAGATGTGGTAATGTCATGGAGATTAGTAAAGCAAAGTTCCTCAGCTCCACAACTTTCGGGAGCGATCTCATAGACAGAGCACACATCTAAAATATGAGCAGAGGGTTCTGATGGCTGACTTCCAACTTTGTAGATATTTAGTTCAATGGTCATATTTCCAAATGATAAGTTCATTGAACCGTTTCTACAGTTTATAACAGCGTTGGAAATGGCAAGGAAAGGACGACCTAAAATCACCGGAATTTGGCCCCGGGGGTTTGCTACAGGATGTGTGTCGAGCATAATGAAGTCTACAGGGAAAACAAATTCCCCGACCTTTATCAACACATCCTCTAATTCACCCCTTGGTTTGGTGATAGATCGGTCTGCCATCTGGAGAGTGCAGTGAGCAGGTTTCAGCTCTCCAATCCCTAGTTGCTCATAGACAGAATAAGGGAGCAGGTTAACACTTGCGCCAAGGTCTAAAAGAGCACGATTTATGTTTTTACCCCTAATAGAAATCGATATTGTAGGACATCCTGGATCCTTTCGTTTCTTTGGTAGCTGGGGAATAAAAGCAGTGCTGATATTATTAGACATAAAGACCTTCTTCGGCACTTGAGTCTTCCTCTTCCTAGTGCACAAGTCCTTATGAATTTTCGCATAAGCGGGGACTTGTTGAATTGCATCTAGGAGAGGGATATTGATGTTAACCTGTTTGAACATTTCTATAATTTTCTCCATATGAGGACTCGTTCTGTTACTCCTTAACCGGTTCGGGTAAGGAGCTTTCGCAATAAACGCAGGGTCCATCACAGGAGAAGGAAGAGGGGGTAGACGAGGTCCCAAAAGAGGTGTGGGGACCGTCTGTGAAGAACTATAAGGGTTGCGAGAAGGTGTCGAGCCTAATGGGAAATGGAGAATAGGCTCACGAGAAGGTGGTATGGTAGAAGAAGAAGGATCAGAAGGAGCAGTGTGTGTGTGTGGAAAGGTCTCAGCCGGGGTGTTGATATGATTTTCAGTATCATCAATACCTTCCCCGACATGATTGTTTAGCACTCTTCCCGATCTCAACGTTGTGATGGCATTTACATTGTAATGCCCAGGATTCTGTAGGGGTTGAGAGGGAAGTTTCCCTTTTTCTCTCGCACTCATTTCGGCTTTTAGGCGTGCGATTTCAGCTTCCATCGATCTGATACTCTCAGCTTGGGACACTGAGTTTTTCTTTATCTCACTGACGGAAGATCTAACCTCAGTCGAAACCTCTATGAAATTTGATAAAAGTGATTTCATGGTTTGAGTGAATTGAGAGAATTCGTCAGAACAGGACAACTGCATAGGATTAGATTGTGCAGGATTGTTGCCCTGGTTTTGGAAATTTTGTGACTGATAGGGGTGCTGAGTGAGTTGAAGGGGTTGCTGTTGTGGTGGAGGAAGAGCCCTTTGAAAATTATTCGTGTTTGGAACCGTGTTTTGAGATTGGTTTTGGTTCCACGTGAAATTCGGGTGATTCCTCCAACCCTGATTGTACGTGGAAGAATAAGGATCGTTTCGAGGTCGTTGAAATGCGGCATTAGAATGCTCGTGACCTTGAAACGCAGAGTTTAATGGACATTCTTCCGTTAAATGTGACGGATCAGAACAGCACCCACAAACAGTTTTGGGGAGCGACATTGGGTTTAGGGAGGCTGCATAAAATTTGTGTTCCATAGCGTCGAGCTTCTTTTGCATTGCTGCCATCTCAGCTCGAACGCCTATGGACACATCTATTTGGTGTACGCCACCCCTATTCAATGGTTGGGTTCCACTCTCCCACTGTAGTGATTTTTCAGCGAACTCTTCTAAGTACTTCCAAGCTTCCCCATCATCCTTAGTCATAAATGTACCTTGACACATGTTTTCAAGGCTCTGTTTAGTGTTTGAGTTAATACCCTCATAAATGATTCGGCAAAGCTCCCATCTCGGGATGCCGTGATGAGGACACTGAACCAATAGATCCTTGAAATGTTCAAAGCATTTTGAAAATGGTTCGGTAGGAAGCTGGGCAAATTGATTCAGTTCGCTACGGATTCGAGCCGTCTTTTGGATTGGGTAAAATTTCTTAAGGAATGCAGCGACGAATTCTTCCCAATTCGTAATAGAGTGTGCGGTAGTGTTATATAGCCACTTCTCGGCTATATCGCACAATGTAAATGGAAGAAGTCGTAGACGCATCGCATCCACTGAAAGTTGTGACGTACCCATCATTGCGCATACGTTTTCAAATTTGGTAATGAAAACGTAAGCGTCCTCAGTCTCGAGTCCGTGGTATTTGGGTAAAAGATTGATATACTGGGGCTTAATCTCAAAGTTATCCCCATTGGCTGGTGGTGTGGATAAGCAGGTCGAAAGAGGACCTCGAATAGGGTAGCATCTCTCCTGGAGGGAGATGCGGGGTGGATTCTGCGCACCAACGGACGGCGGCAGATTAGGGTTAAAGAAATTTGATGGATTCGGATCCATCGGTGTGGATGTGGTAGTAGGTTAAGAAAAGGTAAATGGAGAAATATCGACTTCGGAGTCGATAAAGGGTACGCGGACTAAACGGGCACTAGAATCCCATGTCCAGCCTATCTTGTACTAAAAAGGGTTAGTACAAGTGGCAGCGTTGGCTTATAATTAGGGGTAAATGAATGTGGTGTTTGCTTTTGAAAAAGGGACGGATTTTTGAAAAAATGATGCGACACAACAAATGCAGCACACAAACCCTAGAATCTAGTGGTCACCTAGGTTCGGCTCTAGACCGCTCCTAACTGCCAAAAGACAAGTCGCGGGATAGAATCCTCCACTGCCTCTTTGTTCCCCTGTAGCCGGATAAGTGCCAGGTAAGTGGGAAGGTACTCCACTACGTAAGTAGTGGGCCTAATTAATAACCACTAGCCTTAGACACACTCGCCTTAGGCACCACAGGAAAACGCGGATAAGCAATGAATTACCCACGGCCTTCTTCTGTCCTAATTGAGCGCGACAGTCCTTAGAGTCATCTCTAGATTTCTTTTAGTTAATGTGGGTCAATGCGGATGCAAGTTTGGTGGTTTTCGGGGCCTAGGAAGGGTAATGAAATCCCCACCTAATTTGGATTTGGCCGTGCCCCTTAATATCCGTATTTATAATGCAAAACAACCAAGAAACAAAATCACGCACAAATTTAATTTGCAATTTGCGAGCTGCTGTTCTTTGCAAAGAATCCTGCAGCAAAGTATTAGTTGGAGCTAAAAAGAAGAGAGAGGAGAAGTAAAGAAGTCACCTGAGGCAAAAAGTTTTCAGAGAACCCCCTAAGAGGCCGCGGTTCCGCCGCGTATGCTCTCTTATGCCGCCTTTCCGCGGTCAAAATATGGGATCAATGAACCAAACTTCTTCAGGAGCTTCCTGTTGATAACTCCAGCTCTCTGGAATTTTCCAAAATTTTTTATCAATTTCCAGCAAGCTCCAGATCTCCTTGCAATGAAACACAACAAATTGTTTAGGGTTTGTACGAATTTTGATCTCAAAATAACAATGAAATAATTCTTTCAATTCAAACTTTGATATACAACGAATTAGCGCGCGATCCCCGGCAACGGCGCCATTTGATTGATGTAAAATCCTCGGTTGTGTAAATCGAACAAAGCGAATGAGTTTCTTTGTGTCGGTAATTAGAAAATGTATAGAATCACAATCAAAGAATTATTTGACCGCAATCAAACTACGGTGTCAATTGTAGTTCATGAATGAGTGCGGATCGTCCACAGGGATTGCACGATTCGTTTGTATTATGATATGCTTGAATTGAAAAGTTAAGCTAAAATAAACGAAAACATGATTCAAGAATTTTGATTTTCAAGTGTCACTATTCTATTCAAGAATCAAGAAAATGATAAACAATCAAGAATCGGTGTATCGATGATATTTCCAATCAACAGTCAAGAATCTAAAAGAGGCTCGTAGGAATCGATCGGATCTATAGACGTGATGTAATCTTAAGATTTCGTGTTCTTGTCCTTCGAAGGATTGATACTAGATCGATGATCATCGACGAGAGTTAGGGCTTTCTTGATGAAACTAGGGTTTCATCTTTTAACCCTTGTTCTTTCGTCGATATCATTCATTTTCTAGCCTCTACCAAATTCAAGAAACGATCGTAACTCCCCAATTTCGAACGATATCAATCAAGAAAGCATCGAAACAAAATGGGTCGTCGTTTCTTGAACTTGCTAGGGTTTTCAAAACACGTAGGACTCAAGAATCGATTAAAGCTATGTTACATCATCATTCTATTGACCGTCTCGACTCCTCGACGAGCGGAGTTTTATTCACACATCACCACACAGAAAATATTTATGAATTGTAAAGATATCATGATGCAGAATTTAAAGAAAACAAGATAAAAGAATATCACCTTTATTTATCTCAACAATTTTGATTACATTCACTTCAAGAACTACAAGAGGAAGAATCTAAATTGTTGATCGGGCGTCGCTCGGCTTCGTGAGTCGTGGATCGGCTCGGATCGCTTGCTCCGTTGAAGATCGGCTTCGCTCATAAAGGTTGTAGGGTTTCTTGCTTAATGGGTACTCGGGAATCTTGATTTTGATTGGAATTAGGGTTAGGGTTTCACACAAGCCCTCTCACTAGACTTGTGGAGGAAGGAGATGAAGAAGGAGATTGGCTAAAAAAATGAACTAAAATGAATCACACAAGTAATGGTTTGATTCTATCTATCTCCACCATGATATTTCACCCTAGGTCTAGGCTTCTATTTATAGAATTCCCAAACCCTAGGTTTAGGTTTGAAATGGTAGTTCCCTCCAAAAGTTTGTTGAGTCTTCTAGAAGATAGTTTGTTAGGAGCTAGCTTAGGGTTTAAGCTAGGTTTAATTAGGCTTGGAAACCCTAGTTTGCTGATCTGGCAGAAACCCCTGGAGTCTTCTGGAATTTGAGATGCATTTATGAACAGTGGGCCCTGAATGAAGCATTGTGCACCAAAATTTAGGAGGTAAATCCCTGGTTCCACCGCGGATCCGCGGCACAAGCAAGCCATTGCCGCGGATCCGCGGCTCTTTGATGAGCTTGGGCTTTGGGTCTTCTGGTGTGGCCTTGTTCTGTATTTTAGGGCTTCTTCTAATATATTGATTTGTGATTGCTCCTTTGAATTGATACCAGATCTGAAGTTAGTGAGTTGGCGTATCTTTTGAGCAGCGTTGATTCGAGCACGCTTCTAGTTTCCTGCACAGACTTCAAAACACGGGTTGCGACATATAGAAAAATTGCGATGCCATGCAATGCAGTCAATTTCCCTAGAAATGCCGGTTTTAAGGTCTAATACATGTAATCTGATAATCTGTGATAGATTTGCTAATATGTGAAATACGGATACCGAACACTTCTATATGAATGCAAATGATGAGGAAATTGCCAGTAAAAATATACAATATTTTCGACTAATCAACTGGATATGCGACATATCAGATGAAGAGACCGGACTGTACGGTAGTGTTACTGATTGGATTCACAGGAGTGTGTGCAGGCTTGCTTGTTGATCATCAGATCGCTCAATATCCAGGTGGCTGTTACGTTTAGCTGACCGCTTGCAGCTTGTGGGTGTTTGATATGATCATCACCTACTGCCGGCGTATTGACGATTCTTTAGAGTCCTACACAGAGGTTTCCTGGCACAGGCAAAACAGAGTAGGAGCATAAATGTGATATGTGTGGGACCAAGAATAATACGTGTATGTGATACCGTATTCGATTCTCGCGATATATGATATCGGCCGGGTATATTTGATATAGCCGGGTCATCGGATCAAGTGTTGATTCGATGAACTGATACAGATTATATTAGTCGGTTATTTGCAAAATAGTCGGATTATCGGATCATGTGTTAATTCGATAATTTAATGTATAATTATATATTTGATATATTACATTATATTAACTAATATAAGCTCACTTAAAGATTCTTTTTCTCACTTGATGATACATTGATGTATATGTGATATATGTTAATTGTATTATTTTCTTTTGTTACATTATATATTATATATATGATGTATAATATTGTAACATGTTAGGGTTACAATTGCAACTAGTGTTTTGAGATTAAACCATGCTAGGGTTTGGATTAGGGTTAATCTTTTGCTTTGGATAAATTCTAAATTGTGTAGATATTTATCAATGTTGACTTTGTCAACCCCCCTTGATATTTGTTAGATATTTGTTAACCCAAACCCTAACCCTAGTACATGGTTAATTCTCTACAAGGGTTATGCATGACATGCTTAACCCTTGGATGCAATTCTAACCTAAACAATTAATTGATTTTTCATCACACTCTTTCTTCTTCATCTTCTTCAAGCTCTTAAAAAAGCTTGCTTGATTTTTATTTGTAATGAAATAAAGTGAGATAAAGAAAACTAAAGAGAGCAAGATTCCTACTTCATCATCCTCATCTATTCTAGCCACTTAGATTAGGGTGTTCACTTCACTAATACCTCATTAGACAAGTGTGAGCTTGGGTTAGTGTTTCTTCAAGGTAGATCAGCTAAGAAAGTGAAGTCTTCTAGCAAGGATGTCTCATTCACTTCATGGAGCCTCTCTAGAGTCCGGGACCTTGATGATCGCAGCGAAGGGACTTCAACTCGGAGCTTATGAAGCGAAGGAACGGACTACAAAGGTTGTAATCCCTAACTCTTAGATGTTAAGTTGTTAACATATTTTTTTGTTTGAATCTCTAGCTTAAGGTCTTGGGTTAAGGTTAACTATAAAGGCAAAAATTTGAAATTGGCATGGGAGATGCCACCCAGAACCTTGCTACCGTTGTTGGTATCCCAACAATCGAGTGCCTCAAATGATTCACCAATTGAAGATAGAATGTTTGATAAGTTGTGCGACTTTGTAGTGTTTGAATTACCCGATTGTGAAGGGTTCATTTCAAGTGAAACCACACCCAATCCCTTTGATCTTTACACCTCCAATCTAGAACCACAATTGATTGAAATCCATATTTTTGATGAGGTGTCTGAGAAATTTGACTTTCACTTGATTGAGGATATCGACGCTTGGAATATTTTGGATGATAAACCCATAATTTTGGATGAGTTTTTCTCACCAATTCATTATGTCCTTTCACTTCCGTGTGGGCATCATTCCTAACCATTAACTGTTTTTCCCAAACTCCATATGCGTCTGCATGTTGATGATGATAAATGCATGGATGAGCTGACTTTTGAGGAGAATTTTGAGGATATTTTTTTAGGATGAACCGGTTTTACTAGATGTGTCAGATTTTCCAATTCATCCTGACCCTTTCATTAACTGTGCACACCCTCCTGAACGATTAACCATTATCATTCCTCAATCACATCCATCCATCCTTTCCATCATTCCCACTTTGCAGGACACCATATCACCTTCATTTCCTGCATCTGGTTCACCAAGTTCGGTCGACCCATGTTTTCTTATGAATCTTGAAAGGTTTGACCCCGTTTCTCTAAGTGTTGATAGATTAGTATAATCCATTTTTTCACTTCGATCATTACAAATTGTACTAATTTATTTATTCCATTTCCACCCTCAAGATCGTATTCCATTTCTTTTTCCCCTTCGCCATTCATTTCCTCTACCAAGACCGTATCCCGCTTCCATCCATACACGGTCTCGTGTATTCTCCATTTCTTTTCTCTACGCGTTCTTTCACCAACCCGGGCATTATCATGATAAAATCATTGAATGGTTGGTGTTAACTTTTGGCCTGTGTAAGGACTTATATAGATTAATGACGTTCTCTCCCTCCTAACTCTGAACATAACGCTTAAACAGTGGCAACACTGTTTCACTTAAGTTTGGAGGGACCCTTTTTATGTATATATATTTTTTGCCTTTTCTTTTATACAAAAAAAGGAAAAAAAATATAGGAGCACCGACAATTTTGACCCTCTTGGTGTAGCATGACAGTGAGGGCACTGTCAAGTTTAAGTTTAGGGGTATGCTCGATAAGCTTTCTATCTTCGCATTCATATGTATATTTTGAATTTGCATACTTATTTAAAAACCCACAAAAATCGAAAATTTTTACAAAAATATAAAAACTTTGTCGTCAAGTTAGCTGGTAGGGTAACTTTGATTTTTATTCCGAAAAGTTAGCTTGATAGGTTAGAAATAACTAAATCCTAGGCATAGAAGTTGAAAACCCTAAAAATAACCCTCTTCCTGTTTAACCTTGGTAAATATATGTCCTTGCAGTTTTTTTAGAAGTAGGTAATCTTGAGTTCAGTTCTTTAGTTTGGTCGATATGAAGGGAAAGTATTGAAAGCTTTATTGAGTGATGAGTATGAAAAATAGTTCATATTCTTGAGTCCAAATTCAGAAAGTATATACCCTACAAACTGTACTTACACGCACCTTGAAACTTGGAATAGTAGAGGATACCTAGAAATACTCTTGCCTGAAAGCCTAGTATGAAAGAAAAAAAGATATTTAAAGCAAACCACCAAAAAAGCATCATTGAAAAATATATCCGGTCTTGAAAAGAAAAAAGAAAGAAAAGAAAAGAAATAAATTACAAGACCTGGAAACTACTATTTACGCTTTAAGCTCACACATTCAGTAATCGGCTGTTAGTGCCTTAAGAAGCAGTAATGGTCGCATGATAGGTGTGTGAGCAAAACCGTCCAACATTAATGAAAAAAAGTAGTATTAGGTATTAAGGCAAGGGTACTATAGCTTGAATTGAATTCTTATGTGTAGGGGTGAAAATTTACTCACACGTGGGGGTATATGATCGATGTTTGGAGGAAAGATAAGGATAAAGAATAAGACTTATGTTTTCTGTAAAGATGATAAAAATTCCGGATTGGTGACCGCGCTTTAGAACAAAAACTCAAGAGAAACCGAGAACTTCTAAACTGTCAAAACGTATAGGGTCTTAGGTTGAATAAATAGGAGGTATGAAAAATAAGGGATGGATATTTCCAACTTAGGATGATAGAATTTCTAACATAGATGCTAAACCGTAGGATTAGAATTAACGTTAACTTTGAAACTAGCTTGACGGGATTTTATGGGTAGTATCCGCTGAAAACCCCGAAGAGACAACACTCCTCCTACTAGGGACACCTAGAGGTTTAACGACTTATTGCACAAGCTAAGTGCAACCGTAATACCTATGAAAGTGAGCTTAGGACTTTTTGTGAATAAATGGTTTTGCTCGGGACGAGCAAAAGATAAGTTTGGGGGTATTTGTTCACACCAGAATATTGCATTGAATACCGCCCATTCTTCTGCTCGTTTGTTTATAGGCAGGTGCTTTTGATCCGTGTTTGCTACATATTTACAGATTATAGGTTTCTAGTCCAAAACAACGCAAATCATATAAAATCTCCACAGTTACGCCAAAATCCAGAACATCTGCCACAGACAGATAAAATCCGGGTTCCGGTCATCCGCATCCGTCTAGTGCCACTTACCAGTTCAAGAGACAAGACAAATAACAGGGGTCATTCATGTCTCGGACAAGCACAGAGCATGAGAGGGGCAGCACAAAACACAAGAGGTGCGCGGAGCTCTAGGGAGATAAAGGTCAAATGGATTAAAAGTGTAGCCAGTTTTGGACTGTTGAAAATCTGAAGATATTTTAAAACCATTTTGCAATTTTGGATCTGTAAAACAGAAGATCAAAGCAACATGAGGAAGCACGGAAAAAAAGAGACCCCAATTCCACAAAACCGCGGTGGAACCGCCGCCAATTGTGGGTTTTTGCGGCGGTTCCGCCGCCATGTCATGTCATCTCTTGACCGTCTTTTGAGGTTAGTTTGGTAATAATGTAAGGGCTCAGAATTTGGCCCTAGGGTTTCAGCTCTCTGCCTATAAATAGTCCAGTTTTGTGCCCAACCAAATGTCTTCTTCTTTATTAGATTTTAGTGTAGATTAGTTTGTATTTCTTCTTCTTCATCATCTTTCCTCCATGAAAGTGTAATAAGAGCTCATGAGTGGAAGTTTACTGAAGATGAGGGTTGTTTTTTATTAACTTGTATCTTTACTTTTCTTGTCTTGTAATTTTAATTTCTTAGTGTAATTTTATTTGTTATTGTTAAGTAATTGTTGTTTTTCTTTTCTTGTTTTGTTTCTCATTTCTTCTTATCCGTATTTTTCTCAAGCCATGATACTCTACGGAGTCCCTTGCTTAGGTGAGAGCCCAAGTAGTTAGCCTTCTACCATTTTGTAAAACAGTATTTTTTCCTTTCTTTCTTTTCTTCCTTCTTGTTTTGTTTTTATTTTCATTTAAATGTGTGAATAATTTCCACACTTGTTAGGGTCTAAGGAAGGTTAGTATGAGGGAGAGAAAAATCCCTTGTGCTTCTCTTCGCCAAACATCTTGAAACGAATCTTGACCAAAAAAAGACAACCCCCTCACTTAGGCGCACTATTTGTGACATATAGTCGCGACCTAAGTCGAGAAGTCCTTTGGGCGCACTACAACGTGACATGTAGTTTTGGCTTAATTGGATACATGTTTGCGGATGTTTGGCCTAGGGTTGGAAATAAGCGCACGTAGCGGAAGTACAAGGGGCACTAGGAATGGATTTAGCATTGGAAAGCTTGCTTGAACTCCCAAATCCCATACCTATGTACTCCTAATCCCCACTATTTTCTATTATCCCAACATCATTTTAAGAATGGCAAAAGAAAAGTACAAGACTAATCCTAACTCTACTAACCAAGCTTAACCCTAATAAGTTTACTTGAACATAAAATACGAACACATAGAATATATTTGAACAAACACATATACATCTTCATTAACTCATTTAAAACAAGAACTCAAATACGAACCATCTCTCAGTGGACGACCCGTACTCAACCGGCTAGCTACAAGCGAAACCGTCTTGATTGCGGTAAGTAGAGAACAAAGTAGAACGCATATCATAACACATATTACGGTTTTTCTGCTTCAATCAATGTGTAATTTTATGGCTTATGCTCCACCATCTTAATTAGTGTGTGGTAGATATTCCATTCTCATGACATCTACACTTGAAGCAAGATTAGGGATATTATAAGAATCAAAAGAGGAAGTTAGTTAAGGTTGTGCTATTGTGATTGATCCGATCATAATCCCTAGCAAGTCCCTTTCCCTATTTTTACACTCTTGCTATATTCACAAACACACTCTTCAAAACACTCATGACTTGCCCTAATGAAACCTTATAGTCCCTATCTTCCTGTGGACGAACCGTATTCGTCACTTTGCCTATCCAAAGGTTGCTGTTTGTCGTTTACTTTTTACACGAACTTTCATTTACATATCTTCACACGGAAAATCTCATAAACAAAATTGATGCTATTGCCAGGGATACAAGGCTACCATAAGATTTCACTATTTGTGTTATTTCTTTCTTTTTGACTCTTTTGTGAATATTTAAAAACTAAAAACCTATAAAAACTTGTTATTTTTGATGGTTTTTTCTTAGTTGCTTCCATATGTCAAATTCAACACATTTGAGCTTCAAATCTAGAACCGGGGAATTTAGAGTACTTTTCAAGAGGAGGAGAATTAGTTCCAAAGTCGGGGGAAGTTTGGCCCCTACAACTATCAAGGAGAATCCTTTCGAATTGCCGCTTCCTGACGATTTGATTAGGAATTTAGAGTGCAGATTTTAGGCACTTTCACTCTCTTTCTATCTATCAGGGAGTTAGAGACGGATTTGAGCGCAAAAAGTGTTATTTATATGTATGCCTTAGAGGCCATTACTGTACATACGATGTATATTGTAGTGGATGCTAGGACATATATATGGAGGACTTTCTTGCTCGACATGATAGTATGCTATCTGGTTGCTCTTTATCATAACATGTACAATGATTGTCTCTATGTTACAAGTTGATAAAGCCCTTAAGATGAGTACTTGACTACCAGGATTATGATGCAGATCATACTAGTGGGAACAGTGTAGTCGCTAAGTACATCCTTTAAATGTTCCTAGTCGTAGGTGTATCGAGACAGGGCATCGATATACCAGAGTAGACTAGCGTATAGCTTCTCGACCCATGTAGATGGGCGATGGATGATCTCATATCCAGTGGTGTTTGACATCAGAGATAGTATACGGGTGCTCAGTGGAGACTGGGTACACTGAACGGACTCGCCGAGAACTCCCAGATGGTATTATACCTAACGTCATATGGCAGTTCTCTGGTGACACAGTACTGGTTAGTCTGTAGACCCGAGATCGTCATAGAGTCTTGTGTGATTCCTACTGTGCTTTGATTTCCACCTTACCACGTTCAAGAAAACGTGCAAAACGGTGGCTTTTGGGTACATTCCCGAATCACATGGAGGCAAAGAGCGATAGGAGGGGTTTCGTCTCTCCCGGTATTGGGAGTTGATGTTGCGCTGTGCTCGATTGGCTATAACAGGAAGTTCCTGGCCAGGGCTGCTTCAGAAATATACTGGTAAGTGTTATCAGTAGTTTCTCGACCCGTTATGAGCCTCATATCGGCACGACTTATCAAGTTACTGGGAACTGACGTTAACCACTCCTAGACGAGATATGCGACATATCAGACAAAGAGACCGGACTGTACGGTAGTGTAACTGATTGGATTCGCAGGAGTGTGAGCATGCTTGCTTGTTGATCTTCTGATCGCTCAATACCCGGGTGGCCGTTACGTTTACCAAACCGCTTGCGGCTTGTGGGTGTTTGATATGATCATCACCTACTGCCGGCATATTGACGAGTCTTTAGAGTCCTACAAAGAGGTTTCCTGGCTCAAACGAAACGGAGTAGGAGCACATATGTGATATGTGCGGGACCAAGATTGATACGATATGAGATACCGTATTGTATTCTCGCGATTTGTGACATCGTTCGGTTATTTGCGCTATAGCCGGGTTATCGGATCAAGTGTTGATTCGATATGTTGTTACACATGATATTAGTCGGTTATATGTGAGATAGCCGGATTATTAAATCAAGTGTTGATTTAATAATTTAATGTATAATTATATATTTGATATATTACATTACATTAACTAGAATTAGCTCACTTAAGATTTCTTTTCTCACTAGATTGTGCACATTGCATATATGTGATCTATGCAAGTGTACATATTTGTTTCATGCTAGGTTACACATGCAACATGTATGTATAAGACTTATACCAAGCTAGGGTTAAGTTAGGGTTTTATTTATTTTAATCTAATTCAAAAGAGTGTGAATTTGTCATGGTTGAGCTTAGACAAAGCTTATGGATAACCTTTGACAAAGTCAACTCTTTTGTCTAGTTTAGGATATTTATTTAACCGAAACCTTAACCTTAGTGCATGGTTTATTCTCTACAATCGTTAGGCATGATATTATTTGACCATGGTTGCATTTCTAACCTTATGATTATCATTCATAACTCTCTCTTCATCTTCTTCTTCAAGAGCTCAAGAAAAGTGTTTTCTAGGGTTTGAGTTTGTGATGAAAACTTGTGAGAAAATCAAATCTAAAGTGAGCCCACTTCCTACTTCATCATCCTCTACTACTTGCCATTTAGTATAGGGTGTTTTCTTCACTAATTCCATAATTAGTGAAGAGATAGCTTGGGTTAGTTTCTCCGCGACGTAGATCGTCTTCGGCCTCGAAGTCTTCGAAGCAAGCATGTTTGTTTCTTCAAGGGAGCCTCTCTAGAGTCCGGAGTTCACGATCGCAGCGAAGGGACGACTACACGGAGCTAATGAAGTGAAAGACCGGTCTACAACGGTTGTATTCCTTTCTCACTTTACTTCTGCAAAGTTGTTTGCATTACTTTCCGTCGATTTCTAGTTAACGATTCTTTGTTAGGGTTAGCTAAAACGGCAAATTTTTTAATTTGGCAAGGACGATGCCTCCCGAAACCTTACATCCATCCTAGGTAACCCTGTAGTGGTATCAGAGCCATGCTAGAAATTTAGACGGATTTTGTTAGGATTACGAAACTGAAATACTCCGAAACTTGAAACGGAAAAATAATTTTTCTGTCGATTTTAAATAATTGTCAAAAAAATTTTTAAACAAGTACAGAGTGTTGTATGTGATATAACATGAACACTGGTGAAATTTGAGGCAGTTTGGGGAAATTTTGGCCGGCCACCATATGCATGATCTCGGCTAAATCCGAGCCCCTCCCCCTGAAATTTTTCTTGTGTTCCAGAAACTTGGTTTTCATGTTTCAGGTGTTGTTTGTTTTTGCTAATTTGACATGTGATGTGAACTTACACTATAATCAATTCGGAGTGTTTCGTATTCGTTGTTTTAACATTGTTTCGGGTTATTCGCATGTTGTGTAGACGAAGTTAGAAAGATTGAACGATTGTCAAAAACCGATTTTTCCAAGTTTAAAGTATTCGGAAAAACATGCAAGTGATCATATGAACCCTCTAGAAGAATGAAACTCTAACTCGACTTTTTGGATCGCGGAACCGCGGTCAAACCCTAGGGTTTGCCGTAGTTCCGTGGCGACATGAGTGAGGCTTGGATTTGCCCTTCTGCGGCTGGTGCATAGGTACTGTGGCATATTCTGTGTATTATTAAAATTGTGCTCAAGTGTTGAGCTGTCGAGAAATTGTGGGTCTTTAATGAATCAATCGAAAAGTTTAACGTTCGTCCGGGTATCATGTGATGGGATACAATATTTGGAATTCATAAGTAGTTATGGGATAACTAATTTGAATATTATAAATCTAGCAATTTAGTCTCATTTGATCGGTTGCCATGGGATTTTGATGTGATCAAAATTCCGTCGCAATCACGTAGTGTACGCGAATACTCGTCGGGTAAACTTAATAGATAGCCACGCCCCATAGCCCCGACCAAGTGACTGTAGGAGAACCACGTCGCCAAAAGCATCTGTTCGGGTGCTCGCGGCAGCGGTGTTCCGCCTTAGTGCACTTCATCGACGGTATCGGGGGGTGCGTCCATCTACTAAAGTTTCCGACGAGCATTCGATCAGGACATCGGGAATCTTGTTGAATTGCCCAACTAGATATTGAAAAGTGTTTTCGAGATCGAGACTAAAATGCGGGGTTTATAATTGTTAGGCATGCGATGTCTAAGGAATTCATTTGGTTAGGCATGAAATCCAAAGAATGAGATGCGTTGGGTTTATGATGTCTAAGGTGGTGCGGATTCCAACTGTTGTAGTTTTTCATTTTTTTTTCTGCGACCGTAAGTGTAATATGTGGTGTATCGCCGGTTTCGGTGCTATATGTCAATGACAATTGGGATACGCATATTTACTTACGTTGATGACATGTGATGTTATGTGTTGCTGTGATATGTTATATTGGATCGTCATGATTGAATAGCCAAGGGGTTTTATGTGAGATGAGAGTTTTTATTTTCATTCATATAAAATTCATTGTTTGTAATATTCTTTTATTGGGGCACTTTTGGGTTGAGGATGATGTCACCATTGCATATTATTTACTCTTCCGCATTAGTATAGACCCAAGGCGGGGAGCACAAGTGTAAATCCCCGTTTCCATCTCAATAAAAGTTTTCTATTTTTTCCTATTAGTTTTTCCTTTCCTCTTTCCTCGTGCTTTTGTAGGTGATTGGTTGCTTAAGTTTGGTATTGGGAATTTTCCAACTGAAAATCAAAACCCAAAATTTAATTTGAAACCCAAAACAAAACCCAAACCAAATAAATAAATAAATATATATATATATATATATATATATATATATATATATATATATATATATATATTACCCAAACTCAGCCCAAAGGAATTTCTTATATAAATCAAAACATTAGCCCGGCCCACACTTATTCCTCAGCCCAGAAATAAACAAATAGGAAATTTGTTTAAAAGAAATCCTATCGGGCCGGCCCGTTTTCCTCTAGCACACGCCCGCTCCTACACTCAAACCAGACCCGCTCCACAACCTTTCTTCTCCCTCGTCCAAACCGTTCCCGCTCTTTTTCCCTTCAGAACCCACGTTTCCCTGTCGCTCGACCCACGCGCCCACGTCGCCGCGCCTTTTCCCCACGTCGCGAGCCCCTCAAACTTCTCGACTCCAACTTCTCTCTCCCCCTCATCACTCTCACTCTCAAACTCCTCATCTCTCTCTCTCTCTATATCCATAGAAAACCCCCGAGCACCCGACCCCATCACTCCCTCTCACAAACCCAAGCCACCATCTTTCCTTTCACTGCTTCACCGAGTCCCCTGCACTCCCAAACCTACTCACACACAACCACGGTCACCGCCTGCAACCGACGCCGACGAGCCCCCACTGCATCTGAAACACCTCATCGACCATCGACATCCTCAGCATCGTCACCATCATTCCAGACCGAGCTCTCTCTCTCTCTCTCCAAACCTACAATACCCCTCCGAGCACACCACTGTTGCTCTTCGCCGGAACGACGCCGTCGACCTTCGTCAACCCCAGCACTACTCAGGAGATCCACAGAGCCTCCTTCACCCTTCCAGCGAGTACAAGAAGTCTCCGGACAACTCCGACGCAAATTCCGTATCTCGAGCCAAGCTCGCGCAATTCGTTTCACGACGTACATCGCGCGCTCGTGACGCCGCTGCTGCCGTGCGACCCCGAGACAATTTCAGGCAAGTGTTTTATTTGCTACATGCTAATATAGTTGTGATACAAACTTAAATCATATAATTTACAATTTACCGATTCCCGATATATTTTGCGATCTATGTGTTCGATGCTAGACCCCAATGAAAATATTTGCTTAATTTGATGGAAATAGATGTTTTCTGTTGGCCCTTATAATGACGAGTATCGTGTAAAAATCTCACTGGAAAATACGACTGTTAGTGGCTAGAATTGATACCCCAAATATGCCGATAAAACTAGAATTTTCCCGTATCTGAAAATGAATAAAATCACTGTAAATTATGTACATACTGGAATGATGCGTTCGAGGGCTTAAATCGAAGACGACTCGACGAACTTTAACCCTATGTAAACTTCTAATGATTTCTGTCCTGTAACTGCGATGATATTTAGATCGGAGTGCGACTCTGGACTGCAGTCCAGAGCGACTCTGATTACTGTGTACTGTCCCAAAAAGTGTGTCACTATGTTTCCTGAATTCGTATGTTACGGAACTCTGCAGTAGATTAAATATGATTCTGTTAGATAAACAAAACAAGTGGTTCCATTCCGTTTCATTGCCGTTTGCTATTTTAAACTGTAAATAAAAGGGCAGAACGTATAACTGTCCAGAACAGATTCAGAAGTGATATACTGATGTTAAACTGTGTATAATTTTCAACGTACAGATGCGATTGAGGATCTGTCTGTTGCGTTGAATAATATATCGAAAACCCTAGATTTTATTCAACTCTAGCATCGCTAAATTCTGAACCCAACTGGGTGCAATTCGTGTCGCGAAACGGACGTTCAGTTCTGAAACTGAATTTCCAGCCGCGAGCACTTAAAATAAAACAGCTGTATCTTGGAAACCGGAATCCCGATTGAACTGAAACTAATTTTGATGAATTGCTGACTGAGTGTTCTATTTATCTTACTTGTATCATTTTGTTGAATTCTTAACATATGAATTTATGCAATTTTTGTAAGATAATGACATGCATATTGATTCATAATACACATAGCTTAATGATGGCATACATACATATATCATACCTTATTTGCCATATACTTAGTGTTAGTGCGTGTTAGAGTCAGTGGACATTGCATTATCGTGCATGATTGATGTTGTTTTAGGAGTGACAAGTACACCAATGGGAAGTGAATATTCGTGACAGTGATTGATACAGTGGGCAGTGATAAAACCGAGCCTTTGGTATACTTGTTCACGACTAAATCAAGATTATAAATAGTGTGAACCTGGAGATAAAGGGGAAATCGAAGTGGAAAGAGAATCGTATTTAGCGGGAACGTGTTTTAGAGGATGATCATTCGAGCAGTGATATATATATTAGGTAGGATCTAGCGATCCGGCTGACAGAGTTATGTCCCGGGCATGTCGGCCGTTGTCTCGGGTATGTACGAGACTCCTGTTAAACATGATCCTCCTTTTCCACTATGCGATTTCAAACATGACCTAGAGACCGATAGGGACACAGAACATATTCTGCATCATATAGTGACATAGTGATTATTTGCATTGTTCTTACACTAGTATTACCTCATTTACCTGTTTCATCTTATTATAATAATATTGTTATTGTGTCGCTCTGACGACCTGAGTATGCTTGCTCAGATTCCGTGGAAGGACCAGCACAGGAGACGGATCTACCCTTCGAGTTCACGGAGATATAGTCTGGTGTACTTTCTTCATTTACTGCTTTCCATAAAAGTGATCGTGAGATTGAACTTGGTTAGTAATTGTTCTTGTTATCTGTAATTTGTGAACAATGGATTTTAATGTAATAAATTAGTGATGTATTTCCTTTACTACTGTGCTTTATTTACTGATTACCATGTAATGCTAGAAGCCGAAGTGTGACTGCGGCGGGATGAATCCTTGACCGTAGGAGCATGGCTAGCCTAGTCATCCCTCGTTTTCCGTATTTTGGGAAGCGGGGCGTGACATGGTTTAGTTGGTATCAGAGACGTGTTTAGTATCAAGGGATAACATTAACTATACTGTATTACGCTATTCTTGTTTCACTACTCTTGATTTTCATCCTTGAATCTGATCCTATCCTTTTGAATCTTCCAGTGATATGACGTCCCCGAACGACCCCTCCTCGGACTCCAGCTCTCAGGACCGCACGGAAAGAATACTTAGTGCATTGACCACTCTCGCGGAAGCTCAGGAGAGGAAGACAGATTTACTCGCTGAGGGACTCAGGGCGATTACCGCCGCAGGAGGACCTTCTGCACTCATTACCGCCCCCGAGGGCGCTACCCCACCAGCTTATCATGCTAGGGCTGCTACCGTATCAGACTTCCGACGGTTACATCCAGCTGCGTTCACAGGGCTAGCTGAACCCTTTGAGGCTGAGCAATGGCTGGTGAACATGGAGAACTTACTGACAGCCGCCAGGGTTCCAGAGGAAGATAGGGTGAACGTGATAAAGATACAATTGGAAGATGAAGCCCGTACAGGGTGGTCGGTGGAAGAAAGCAGGCTTGACGGGCCGATTGAATGGGGCAAATTTAAGGAATGTTTCCTAGATCATTATTTCCCTTCCACAGCCAAGGCAGAAATGGAGGAAAGATTTATTCTTTTGAAGCAGAATGGACGCCCAGTGGACGTATATGCGGCAGAGTTCAACCGTCTGAGCCGCTTTGCTCCATACATGGTTGAATCAGAGGCCACCAGGGCCAGACGCTTCCTTCAGGGGTTAGATTTCGAGTTGCAGCAGTTGATTGCATCGTTGGATTTGCAGACTTTCGCACAGGTACTCAATGCGGCGAGAGTTCAGGAGCAATTGATTAACAAGTTCAGGAGACCCCCAGTCGTTCCAGCACGTACCCACGTGCCTGTTGGATATATGTATGCCCTAGAGGCCATTATGAGATAGTGTATGTACTGATGTGTATATATATATATATTCGGGTGACAGTCTTGCTCAAAATGATAGTATGCTATCTGGTTTTACTTTATCATATGTTCACTTGATCATGTTTATATTCATTTGGTACATGTTGATAAAGCCCTAAGGATATTGGCTTAACTACTGGAATTATGATGCGGATCATACTAGTGGGACATCTGTAGTTTATAAGCATATCCTTGAAATGTTCCTAGTCGTAGGTATATCGAGACAGGGCATCGATATTCCAGCTTAGACTAGCGTATACCATTCTTGTTCCATATGATGGGCGATGGATGATCCCATATCCGTCTGGTGTGTTGACACCGAAGATAGTATACGGGTGCTCAGTGAGACTGGGTACACTGAACGGACTCACCGAGAACTCCTATATGGTATTATATCATACGTCGGATAGCAGTTCTCAGGTGACACTGGTACAGGTTAGTCTGTAGACCCGAGATCGTCATAGAGTCTTGTGTGTCCTCCCACTATACTTTGATCTCCACCCTACTTCGGCTCTACTGAGTCGTACAAACAGGTGGATTTTGGGTATAGTCTCGAGGCATGTGGAGGCAGTGAGCGATAGGAGGGGTTTCGTCTCTCCCGGTATTGGGGGTTGATGTTGTACTGTGCACGATTGGCTATAACGGGAAGTCCCTGGCCAGGGCTACTGAGATATTACTGATAAGTGTTATCAGTAAGTTTCTCGATCTGTTATAGACCATATACCGGCATGACTTATTGAGTTATTGGGGTCGACGATTCCATCCCTAGACTCGATATGCAGCATATCTGACGAAGAGACCGGACTGTACGGTTAGTGTTGCCAGATGGATTGACAGGAGTTTTGACAGGTTCGCTTGTTCTTATTCTGATCGCTCAATACCCGGATGGCCGTTACGTTTAGCTGACCGCTTGCGGCTTGTAGGTGTTTGATATGATCATCATCTACTGCTGGCGTATTGACGAGTCTTAGAGTCCCACATAGAAGTTTCTCGGCTCTGGCGAAACGAAGTGGTACACATATGAGATATGCGCGGAGCCTCGATTAAATACTAGTATATGATACTGTATTTTAATCGGGCATTTAATATTAGTCGGGTCATATGAGATATAATGGATTTATTAAATCAAGTGTTGATTTAATATTGGTTTTTATATTATTTATTTAAATCATTTTCTTCTTATGGATACATGGATGTATATGTACATGATGATGTGCACACATACATACATATATGAAATGTATCATGGTTGATGATACAAAGAGGAAGGCAATATAAGAATCATATTGTAGAAAAGATAATGCTTCGATTTTTCATTAAAGATTAAAGGCAAAAGAAATGGTTAATGAGTCATTGCTTCCACACTCATCTACACAATTCTTTAACTCAACCATAGTTTCCATTCCTTTTGCCTTTTAACCTTAGATGAAATATCTAGATTTTTTTTCTACTATGGTTAAAGTTATGATAAGATCTCTCTCTCTCTCTCAATTATCTTTTACATTATCATTATCTTAGAAAAAGAAAAGAGTGAGACTTCTTCTTCTTCCTCAAACCCTAGCTCTCTTTTAATGGTTAAAAAGAGTTAGAAAAAGAAAAGAAAAGGTAATAAATAAGAACATCAACCACTTCATCATCCTACACAACCCTAGCCATCTTGTGTAGGGTGTTGTGCTTCAAGGATTTCCAAAGATCGTAGGAAGCATCAAGCTTAGGGCAAAGTGCTTCGGGTGGATCGTCGTGGATGAGGAGTTCATCAAGTGGACCTTTCTAAAGCCTAGGAGTCTTCCAAAGCGAACTACAAAGGTTGTAGTTTCAACACTTAGCATAACTTAACTCTTAATCTTGATACTATTAATTGTTACTTCATATATTCTAGTTCGATTCTTTGTATAGTTTGCTTAGCACCTCAAAATTTTTATTGTTATAGCATGCATGATGCTTCTAAACCTTTATAGAGGTGTTAAGAAAACCCTACATGGTATCAGAGCCAAGTTAGAGCTTTGTAGTAACCTAAACGACGTTGAAAACATCGAACGGACGAAAACCGACACCCGAAAAGTGCTCTCTGGAAATTTTTTAAAAACCTGGTATTTTTCAAATTAAAAATATGTAAAAAACAGAGCAGGAAATTGTATGGACCCACAAGAAAAACGATGCCCTAATTCACCTATACAACCGCGGAACCGCGGCCAAGAGTGGCTTGTTGCGGCGGTTCCGCGGCGGTATAGTTGAATTATGGGCCCATTTTTCTTCTGCTGGCCCGTATGTGTTTTCTGGTGTTACTAGTATATTTAGAATCTGCGCAGGTGTTGGGCTTTCAGAGCAGTTTCTGGTTGTTTAATATGTTTGATCGGATGTTCCAACGTCGCTTAGTTTAATAGTATGTGTTACAATAATTGAAATCTACAAATTTGTTTGTTGCGTGTAAATCTAGCAATTCGGTCTCGGGAATAACGGAAATCTTGTTGAATTATCTGGTTTGTTTTGAAAAGGTGTTTTCTTGAATGAGACCCAAATGCGAGCTTTACATTGTTTAGGCATAAAATCTTGTATATGTGATATTCCGGAATTGTGTTGTCTAAAGGCGGTTATAGATTCCAATTGTTGTATTTTTCCTTTTTATTTCTCTGTGTCGATGAGATTTGATATGCAGGATTGTCGCAATGAATAGCCGGGGGTTTTCTTTTTATGTGAGATGAGAGTATTCTTTCAATTCATGTAATATTAATTTGTATGTAATATTCTTTTATTTGGGACACTTCCGGGGTGAGGTTGTTGTCACCAGTGTTGTATATTATTTACTTTTCCGCATTAGGATAGACCCAAGGTGGAGGGCACAAGTGACCGGGTTCTTAGGTTCAGTGGGAGGCCATCTCGAGGAGTCGAGACCGGGTCTCCTAAACTCCAGAATTGGTAGGGTCGCTTGCCGCTCTCGTAGGGGTCTAGGGATGTGGGCTTGGCTATTCATCGCGACCGTGGAATCCGTATTTTTATTGCTGGCTAAATATAAAATACGGACCTCCTAGATATCCTTTATGTGCTTCTGCTGCTTTTATTATCTGATGTGATCTTTTAATGTATATTTTCGTTTCTTTCTGTAATGGTTTAGGATTTAAATGATGGGACTACATTAATGAGATTAATGTAAAAGATAAATGAACCTAAAAAGATGTTGTAGAATCAGATTTTAAACACACTCGGCCTTTTTGTAAGAAAAAAGCAAGTTTCAAAATGCGGAGCTTAAGCCACTCCTTTTAAACTCATTAGATTCTACAACGATATCAAGTTCAAAGCGTCAAAAGTTTTTCTAAAAACTATCCGCAACCCTTCGTCATTTTAGGAAGTAGAGTACTTAGTATTCGTGCTGCGTATTTTGACTTTAGTTAAGGCGCAGTGTACGGTAGCTGAGTGATGTCTTCCTACACTGCATATGATGCTGAATAATTAGGACATTCATATGATTATGTTGACTTTAGTTAAGGGTCATATGAGTGGGTCTAGTTAATCACGAATTGACGGGAAGAACTTGACTAGTACTTATGATATGTTGACTTTAGTTAAGGTCATAAGTACTAGGGGTAAAAATTATATCGGGAATTTCAAGAGTTGAAAATAACAATGAGATTGTATACCTACTATATAATAATAGGATCCCGATCCCACTGCGAGCAAATGTTGCTCCCGGGAGAATTTTGCACTTTACAATTAGCTGACTCGGTAGGTGTCTAGAAAGGTGCTAAACGGGGCTACGCCTCTGGGAAGACGAGGTTTACTTTAATTAGGTCCGTGCGAAAGCACGGGGAACCTCCCTCAAGTACCGGCACTGGCCTGGCTGAGAGGTTGGCGAAGTTGTAGATTGTAATTAATCCCGGCTAGTTTTCTTTTTAAAAGGTTTTAAAGAAAATTTGATAAAAAACAATGGGAGACATCGATTAGACAAGATAATAACCAATCTGATCTTTGCAAGAGCATTCGCTAAGTGTATTCTTTTCTCTCTCTTAATGGCAGATACCCATGACAGGACTTAAGCTTCTATTAGATAAAAACAAGCTGAATGGGACAAACTATAAAGACTGGCTGAGAAATTTAAACATAGCCCCTAACCGCAACTGAAGGTTTAGGACCTAGGGGGGGCAAGGCTGGTGCGGTAAGGACATATGATACTTTATCATAATGTACCACAACCAATCAACTCTTGATTCAGTCTAATGTTCATAACATTGTGTTGCACAGCAAAATGATATCCTTCATTGTCTAACAAGGAAACTGATATAATATTACAAAGCATAGTTGGTACAAAATAACACGGGTTCAAAACCAATATACAACCCGAAGGCAAACCTAGGTGATACTCTCCTACTGAAACTGCATTTACATTGGAACCATTTCCAACTTGGAGAGTATGATCACCTGTCTTCAGAACTCTGCTATTTCTCAACGCCTGCACAGAATTGCAAATATGAGAACCCGAACCGGTATCCAATACCCAGGATGCAGAATTAATAGAAAAACAGTTTTCAATTACGAACACAAAAATAAAAGGAAATTTTCAGAAATAAATGAAGCTTTTCTTTGGCATTGTAGACTTGGTCATATTAATGAAACAAGACTAAACAAGCTTCATAAAGATGGATATTTAAATTCATTTGAGTATAAATCTTATGCAACTTGCCAGTCTTGTATCAAAGGTAAAATGACCAAAACCCCGTTTACAGGACACGGAGAAAGAGCTACTGAGCTCCTAGGCCTCATACATAGTGATGTATGCGGACCAATGTCTACACATGCAAGAGGCGGTTTTTCATACTTCATAACTTTTACTGATGATTTCTCAAGATTTGGTCATGTATATTTGATAAAACATAAATCTGAAGCTTTCGAGAAATTCAAGGAGTATAAACATGAAGTAGAAAACCAAACAGGAAAGAGTATCAAGATACTTCGATCGGATCGAGGTGGAGAGTACTTAAGTACTGAGTTCTTAGACTTCCTAAAAGAGAATGGGATTCTCTCTCAGCGCACTCCACCTTACACACCACAGCACAACGGTGTGTCAGAACGAAGGAACCGTACCCTATTAGATATGGTACGATCCATGATGAGTGATGCTGAGTTACCTCTCTCGTTTTGGGGGCATGCATTGGAAACATCAGCTTTTCTGTTAAACAAAGTTCCAACCAAAACCGTGTCTACCACTCCATATGAGATATGGCATGGGAAGAAACCATCTCTTAAAAGAGTTAAGATTTGGGGTTGTCCGGCTTTTGTTAAAAAGCAGAATCCAGACAAACTCGAGACACGATCAGTCAAATGTATATTTGTAGGATATCCTAAACATTCGTTTGGGTATCTTTTTTACCACAAAGAGGAACAAAAGGTGTTTGTTTCTCAGTATGCCACCTTTTTAGAAGATGAGATTTTTTCAAACAATACAAATGGCAATGTGGTAGATCTAGAAGAAGTTCTAGAAACACAAATTACAGATGACAACTTGGCTGAACCTGAAGTTATAACAGAATCTAATGAACCTCAGCCACTCCGTAGATCTGGTAGGATTTCTCGCCCACCGGAGAGATACTACGGTTTTCTCATTGATGGTGATAGAGAAGACTGCATCATGGATGATGATGATCCTTCCAGTTTTCATCAGGCTATCACGAGTGGTGACTCTGTGAATTGGCTGGATGCCATGAGATCCGAAATGGAGTCCATGTACACCAACAAAGTATGGACTTTGGAAGATGTACCCTCCGGGATAAAACCTGTGGGATGCAAATGGATCTTTAAAAGAAAGATCGGTGTAGATGGACACGTAGAGACCTATAAAGCAAGGTTGGTAGCGAAAGGTTTTCATCAAAGACCAGGCTTGGACTATGACGAGACTTTCTCTCCGGTAGCCATGCTTAAATCCATTCGGATCCTACTCGCTATTGCTGCTCACTACGACTATGAAACCTGGCAGATGGACGTTAAAACTGCATTCCTAAATGGTGATTTAGAGGAATGCGTTTATATGGATCAACCAGAGGGATTCATTGATAGTGGGAGCAGCGGTAAAGCATGTAAGTTACTTAAATCCATTTATGGATTAAAGCAGGCATCACGGAGTTGGAACATCTGTTTTGATGATGCTATCAAAGAGTTTGATTTCATCAAAAATCCAGATGAACCTTGTGTTTATAAGAAGACTGTAGGAAGAAATGTCGCAATCCTCGTATTGTACGTAGATGACATACTTCTGATAGGAAATGACATTCCTATGCTACAGTCGGTCAAATCATTCTTATCACAAAGGTTCTCCATGAAGGACCTGGGAGATGCCACATACATATTGGGTATACGGATCTATAGGGATAGATCCAAACGGTTATTGGGATTGTCCCAAACCAAGTACATAAACACCATCCTAAAGAGATTTAGTATGGAAGACTCCAAGCGGGGTGCCTTACCCGCTTGCCATGGAGTCACTCTCTCAAAAGACGATTGCCCAAAGTCTGATATAGAGAGAGCTCGCATGAGCATTATTCCCTATGCTTCGGCAGTAGGATCGATAATGTATGCGATGTTATGTACACGCCCTGATGTTGCTTATGCACTTAGTGTAGTAAGCAGGTATCAATCTAACCCAGGGGAGAATCACTGGATTGCTGTAAAGAACATTCTTAAGTACTTGCGAAGGACTAAAGAATTGTTCTTGGTGTATGGTAATGGGGATCTCCAAATGGAGGCCTTTACCGATTCGAGCTTCCAGAGTGACAAGGATGACAGCAAGTCTATCTCAGGGTTTGCATTTACCCTCAATGGAGGGATGGTGAGTTGGAAGAGTTCCAAACAGGATACCGTTGCAGACTCAATGATGGAAGCTGAATATATTGCTGCAAATGATGCTGCCAAGGAAGCTGTCTGGATGAGAAAATTCATCGCGGAGCTAGGAGTAGTTCCAACCATTGTTGATCCAATACCTCTGTATTGTGACAATAATGGGGCAATGGCGTTGGCCAAAGAGCCCAGGTCCCATCAGAAGTCCAGACATATCCTGAAGAGATATCATGTGATCCGGGAGATAGTTGATCGCCGCGAGATCGAGATTAAGAGAGTAGACACAAAGGACAACGCTGCGGATCCATTCACCAAGGCCCTCCCTCAGCCGCAGCATGAGAGACTTTTTGAGATGTTAGGTATGAGATATGCCAATAACTGGCCTTAGTGCAAGTGGGAGATTGTTGGATATATGTATGCCCTAGAGGCCATTATGAGATAGTGTATGTACTGATGTGTATATATATATATATTCGGGTGACAGTCTTGCTCAAAATGATAGTATGCTATCTGGTTTTACTTT
Source organism: Agapanthus africanus (assembly GCA_030015575.1). Classification (NCBI taxonomy): domain Eukaryota; kingdom Viridiplantae; phylum Streptophyta; class Magnoliopsida; order Asparagales; family Amaryllidaceae; genus Agapanthus; species Agapanthus africanus. The sequence goes on along the minus strand of JASDDO010000016.1, from coordinate 184,659,730 downwards.
ATCATATGTTCACTTGATCATGTTTATATTCATTTGGTACATGTTGATAAAGCCCTAAGGATATTGGCTTAACTACTGGAATTATGATGCGGATCATACTAGTGGGACATCTGTAGTTTATAAGCATATCCTTGAAATGTTCCTAGTCGTAGGTATATCGAGACAGGGCATCGATATTCCAGCTTAGACTAGCGTATACCATTCTTGTTCCATATGATGGGCGATGGATGATCTCATATCCGTCTGGTGTGTTGACACCGAAGATAGTATACGGGTGCTCAGTGAGACTGGGTACACTGAACGGACTCACCGAGAACTCCTATATGGTATTATATCATACATCGGATAGCAGTTCTCAGGTGACACTGGTACAGGTTAGTCTGTAGACCCGAGATCGTCATAGAGTCTTGTGTGTCCTCCCACTATACTTTGATCTCCACCCTACTGCGGCTCTACTGAGTCGTACAAACAGGTGGATTTTGGGTATAGTCTCGAGGCATGTGGAGGCAGTGAGCGATAGGAGGGGTTTCGTCTCTCCCGGTATTGGGGGTTGATGCTGTACTGTGCACGATTGGCTATAACGGGAAGTCCCTGGCCAGGGCTGCTGAGATATTACTGATAAGTGTTATCAGTAAGTTTCTCGATCTGTTATAGACCATATACCGGCATGACTTATTGAGTTATTGGGGTCGACGATTCCATCCCTAGACTCGATATGCAGCATATCTGACGAAGAGACCGGACTGTACGGTTAGTGTTGCCAGATGGATTGACAGGAGTTTTGACAGGTTCGCTTGTTCTTATTCTGATCGCTCAATACCCGGGTGGCCGTTACGTTTAGCTGACCGCTTGCGGCTTGTAGGTGTTTGATATGATCATCATCTACTGCTGGCGTATTGACGAGTCTTAGAGTCCCACATAGAAGTTTCTCGGCTCTGGGGAAACGAAGTGGTGCACATATGAGATATGCGCGGAGCCTCGATTAAATACTAGTATATGATACTGTATTTTAATCGGGCATTTAATATTAGTCGGGTCATATGAGATATGATGGATTTATTAAATCAAGTGTTGATTTAATATTGGCTTTTATATTATTTATTTAAATCCTTTTCTTCTTATGGATACATGGATGTATATGTACATGATGATGTGCACACATACATACATACATACATGAAATGTATCATGGTTGATGATACAAAGAGGAAGGCAATATAAGAATCATATTGTAGAAAAGATAATGCTTAGATTTTTCATTAAAGATTAAAGGCAAAAGAAATGGTTAATGAGTCATTGCTTCCACACTCATCTACACAATTCTTTAACTCAACCATAATTTCCATTCCTTTTGCCTTTTAACCTTAGATGAAATATCTAGATTTTTTTTCTACTATGGTTAAAGTTATGATAAGATCTCTCTCTCTCTCTCTCAATTATCTTTTACATTATCATTATCTTAGAAAAAGAAAAGAGTGAGACTTCTTCTTCTTCCTCAAACCCTAGCTCTCTTTTAATGGTTAAAAAGAGTTAGAAAAAGAAAAGAAAAGGTAATAAATAAGAACATCAACCACTTCATCATCCTACACAACCCTAGCCATCTTGTGTAGGGTGTTGTGCTTCAAGGATTTCCAAAGATCGTAGGAAGCATCAAGCTTAGGGCAAAGTGCTTCGGGTGGATCGTCGTGGACGAGGAGTTGATCAAGTGGACCTTTCCAAAGCCTAGGAGTCTTCCAAAGTGAACTACAAAGGTTGTAGTTTCAACACTTAGCATAACTTAACTCTTAATCTTGATACTATTAATTGTTACTTCATATATTCTAGTTCGATTCTTTGTATAGTTTGCTTAGCACCTCAAAAATTTTATTGTTATAGCATGCATGATGCTTCTAAACCTTTATAGAGGTGTTAAGAAAACCCTACAGTGCCTTCTCGAGGAGCCATACCGGTTCACAGGCCAGGAACGACACAAATGAAGTGCCCGTTCGTAACACAGCATCGCCCCCAGAGACAGGGCGTAGTTTGCGGATATTGCGGTAGAGGTGGGCATACCCAGAAGGACTGTCGCCGTGCCAAGGGACAGTGCTTGATTTGCGGATTCAGTCAGCACAAGATTAGCAGTTGCCCTGAGCGGGCAGAGATACAGGGAGGTTCTGGACCGCCACAGCAGAGGCCACAGGAGCAGAGGCAACCCTTTACAGGTCGCGGTCAGGGACGGGCTTTCACCTTGACCGCCGAGCAGGCAGAGGCGTCAGGAGACGTTGTTACAGGTACTCTGCTCGTACATTCCTTGCCAGCTAGAGTACTATTTGATTCGGGAGCATCGCATTGTTTCTTGTCTGAGCATTTCACTGATACACACTCAATACCACATGAACCATTAACCAAGGGATGGGAAATTCATACGAGTAATGGCATTATAATATCTAGTCGAGAATGTAGATTATGCCCAGTTGTAGTGTGTGGCAGGGAATTCTATGCGAATTTCCTTCTGATTTGGACAGGCAGTTACGACGCAATTCTCGGGATGGATTGGATGAGCACTTTCCATGCAGTTATCGATTGTCGGGCAAGGAAGGTGATCTTCGGCATTCCCAATCACCCGGAGTTTACTTTCGTTGGAGGAAGCAAATCTTTGGAGCCAAATTCATACGAGTAATGGCATTATAATATCTAGTCGAGAATGTAGATTATGCCCAGTTGTAGTGTGTGGCAGGGAATTCTATGTGAATTTCCTTCTGATTTGGACAGGCAGTTACGACGCAATTCTCGGGATGGATTGGATGAGCACTTTCCATGCAGTTATCGATTGTCGGGCAAGGAAGGTGATCTTCGGCACTCCCAATCACCCGGAGTTTACATTCGATGGAGGAAGCAAATCTTTGGAGCCAGCTAAGTACAGAGCAAAGCCTAAGGAGCTGACAGCTATGGAGATTGATAAGAGCCCAGTCCCAGAAATTGTTCGGGACTTTCTGGACGTATTTCCTGAAGATCTACCAGGTCTACCACCTCTTCGAATCTTGGAGTTCTCAATCGATTTGACTCCAGGTACAGCCCCGGTATCCAGAGCCCCATACAGAATGGCACCAGTTGAGTTCGCGGAATTGAAGAAGCAGGTTGAAGAACTATTGGAGAAGGGATTTATTCGGCCAAGCGCTTCACCGTGGGGAGCACCAGTTCTGTTAGTAAAGAAGAAGGATGGATCGCTGTGAATGTGTATAGATTATCGGGAGCTGAACAAGGTCACAATAAAGAACAAGTACCCAATCCTGTGCATTGACGACCTATTCGATCAGCTAAGTGGAGCCAAGGTATTCTCGAAGTTGGACCTCCGTTCTGGATATCATCAAATCAGAGTAGCAGCCGAGGATGTATGCAAGACGGCTTTCAGGACCCGATACGGACATTACGAGTTCCTTGTGATGCCATTCGGTGTTACCAATGCCCCAGCAATATTCATGGATTTGATGAACATGGTGTTCGCAAAGTACTTGGACACGTTTGTCGTTGTGTTTATCGACGACATACATGTCTACTCGAAGACCCGGGAAGAGCACGCAGAACATTTGCGCACGGTACTACAAATTCTTCGGGAAGAGAAGCTGTATGCGAAGCTAAGCAAGTGTGAATTCTGGCTCGACAACGTTCAGTTTTTGGGACATATCGTTTCGGGCGAAGGCATTTCGGTGGACCCGGCAAGATAGAATCTGTCAGAGATTGGCCAACGCCGAAGTCATTGGCCAAGATCAGGAGTTTTCTAGGATTGGCAGGTTATTATCGGAGATTCGTCCAAGATTTCTCAAGAATCGCTGAACCATTGACGAGGCTGACACGGAAGGACGTACCGTTTACATGGACAGAGGAGTGCACTCAAGCATTTGACACACTGAAGCAGAAGTTAACCACGACGCCTATTCTTACAGTACCAGATGATTCCGGTGGTTTGGTGATACACAGTGATGCCTCAGGGAAGGGATTAGGCTGTGTCCTAATGCAGCACGGCCGAGTGGTTGCTTACGCCTCTCGACAACTGAGAAACCACGAGAAGAACTACCCTACGCATGACTTGGAGTTAGCCGCGGTAGTTTTTGCGTTGAAGATTTGGAGGCACTATCTATTGGGTGAGAAAGTGGAGGTGTACACAGATCACAAAAGTTTGAAGTGTTAGTGTATATGCCCTAGGGGCCATTATTGTATCATACTAGTTTGTATATTACTTAATGGAAGCTTGGGATATTCACATGTATATAACAGTCTTGCTAAACATGGTAGTATGCTACTTGGTTTTTCTATCTTAATATGTGAGTATACGTATTGATAGAGCTCTTAGGATCTTGCTTGACTACCAGCGTTGTGATGGCACTCACACTAGTGGGGGCTGGGTAGTCTACAAGCACATCCTTATTCAGGTCCCTAGTCGTTGGATTATCGAGACAGAGTATCGATACTCCGGAGTAGACTAGTGTGTACGCTTCTCATCCCAGTTGGGGAAATGATCTATCCCACAGCCGTCAGTACGTCGTACTGGAGATAGTATGCAGGTGCTCGTTAGGTTGCGGGTACACCGGACAGGACTCACAGGGAACTGTTAGTTGGTTTTATACCAGTCGTCAGTGAACAGTTCCCAGGTGACATGAGTACAGCATAGTCCGCAGACTTGACACTGCTACTTCGCCTTGAGTGTGTCCCACTGTTCTTAGATTGCTACCCTACCACGGCTCAAAGGAGTCGTACAAACAGGTAGCAGTTGGGTGCAGTCCCGAGCACTTTGAGGCAGTGGCGGTTAGACAGGATTCGTCTCTCCCGGTATTGGGGGTTGATATCGCGCTGTGTCAGAGAGCCATTACGCAAAGTCCCTGGCCAGGGCAAGCGAGATTTGCTGGTAGGTTCCAGTAGTTTCTCAGGGTGTAATGGACTTCCCTCCGACACGACTTATACCGCTATTAGGGGACTGGCGCTTGCCGCCCCCCTAGGACCGATATGCGATAGTCTTGGACGAACGGACCGGACTGTATGGAGATTGTCACAGCAGGCTCAGTAGGAGTTCGGATGGGTTTCCTCATCGGCCTTCTTATCAACATCTACCTGGGGACCGTTACGTACAGCTAGTGCCGCTTGCGGTCTGTGGTTAAACCCACTGCCAGCGTAGTAGTCGAGTCTCTAGAGTCCCACACAGAGAGTTTCCCTGCTCCGGGCGAAACGATATAGAGGTCGTATGGTTTTACGACAAGGGTTCGGACGCATACGTGTGTTTACGCACGTACGACTTTCGGACAGTTTTTACCAGTCGGCTTTGGTTTAAGCCAGTTACTGGTATCCGGTTATTGGATTTATACAGTCTAAAGTTTTTCCGTATTTTTGCGGAAAGGAGGGGCGTTCTCGTAATTGCGCGAGAAGCTTCTAGAAGGTGGTGACTAAGGAGGTTTAGGTGGCATATACAATGAATGTGATTAGTGAGTCATATGGATGATTCATCCATGTCATTAATGCATGATAAATTCTTAATGACTCATGGAGTGAATCATCACTAGATATTATCAAGCATGGTTGCTAAATTATTATTCTCATCTTCTCTCTCCTCAAGCTCTCCCTCTTCAAACCCTAATCCTCCCTTCTCATGTGTTGAGTACAAGGATTAGCTAGACTAATTAAACCATAACCCTTACTCTATATCACCTAGCTTCTTTGATTAGCACTTAAAGAAGGTTAGTTGCCTCAAGTTTAGAGGCTAAGCTTGGAGTAAAGCTCTCGGGTGGATCATCTACTACTTCGAGAAGGCCGAGGAGGAGGAGGAGTTTGCAAAGACGAAGGACACGATTCGTTAGGTATAATCCCTAAACATAGTAGTATAGAACTTCTATGTTTCATGTTAGTTATCGTTTAGCTTCGATTCATGCGGTTAGTCGATGTTTAAGCAAAGAACAAGATCGTTTTTCAAATTTCCGCCTCCCCGCAAGATGTGGGGTGTTGTACATCGACTTACAGTGGTATCAGAGCCTCGCTAAACAATAAATAACTTACTTGCAAATTTGTATGAATTTCGAACGAAAAAAACGAAACCGGAAAAGCCCGAAATCACAAGTTTCTGTCGATTTTTAAATGAAGTCCAATATTTTTTCAGGGAAGTTCAGAAAGCTTGAAATGACAGTAGAAGAACACCTAAGAAATTTGGGCCCCTGAATCGTCCAAAGCGCCGCGGAACCGCGGCGGATCCCACCGATCCGCCGCGCTTCCACCGCCGAGTTGGCGATTCAGGAACCCAATTTTCCTGTGTTGGTTCTATGGGATATTTGGTATTTTCTGGAATTTTTTATTTTTGCTCAGGTTTCAGATTTACAGAAAAGTATTGGAGCAAAATTAAAAGTGTTTAATCGATCGAAATTATACAGTATTTGCTTGTTGGATTATATCTGTGTTTGTATAATGTGTTCGTAAACCTCCCCTAACTGCTAGTATGTCGGTTGGCAGGGGGTTGCACATTTCTGTAATGGATTTTATCTGTTTGTGCATATGAACTGTGTTGGACTGTTGTGATGTATAGCCGGGGTTATGTGATGGGTTATTATTTAATTCATTTGATGTAAATGTAATTTGTTGTAATATTATTTTGCGGGGCACATCCAGGTTGCGGTTGTAGCCACCGTTGTATTATTTCATTTTACTGTTTTTGCTCCTAGGACAGACCCAAGGTGGGGTGCACAAACTGCCGGGCGGGTAGTTTTCCGCACCCGTAGGGGTCTTGGGTGGGGTAATGGCTATTCATCACAACTGTGTAATCCGTCTTTTGTTGCAGGCTCAAAACAAACACGGATTGCTTGCAAATCCAATTAAGTTCATCTGTGATCTGGAATGAATATCATTGCGTCAGACGAATGTAAAATATCTATATATATGATAGCTATTTTAGACGTCACTTATGTTTTACACCAGCGCTAGCCCAGTCCCCGCTCTGTCGTTAGTTAAGTAACCTAACGAGTAATGACGGGACCCAGTGGCGAATGCGGATGGCATAAGAGGACGTCATATTTTCGTTGTTCTCTGCAATGATAGGTTAATGATGGGACGCATTATCTATAATGCAAAGAAAATAAACCAAAGTTTTAATCGTTGGAACAATTTAAAAGAAACCACTCGGTTATTTTTAAAAACATATATTTTTAAATGCGGAGCTTTAACCACTCCTTTTAAAAGCTATCAGGTTCCTTCGGTTATATCAAGTTCACTACGTTCACGGTTTCGCCAAAACCATTTGTAGCCCTCCGTCATTTATTTTGGGTATTCAGTAGTATTCAAGCTATGCATTTTGGCCAAAGTCAAGGCATAGTGTTTGGTAGCTGCTGGGTTTTCATTTGTTGCATAAGATAGATGAGTTGGTTTGGGACAGTCGTATTATCATTTGACCAAAGTCAGGGGTATATACGGATGGGTTCAAATTGACAAGATAATGACGGGTAGAACTTGACATGTGACTTATGACATTTTGACCAAAGCCAAGGTCATAAGAGCATGGGGCAAAAACTTATATCGGGAATTTCTAAAGAAACTGAAAATTGCAAAGAGATGCATACCATTTGGAGTTTGATGAATGTTGGTAGCATTCTTTCAACATTATCATACGATGATATTTGGATCCCGATCCTACTGTGAGTATATGCTACTCATCAGGATATTCGTCACTTAACGATCAATGCTATAAACCAAGTAGGTGTCAAGAAAGGTGTCAGCGGGGTTACGCCCCCAGAGAAAATAGGTTATTTAATTAAGGAACTTCGCGAAAGCGTTGGAAAACCTCCCTCGAAGTACCGACACCAGCCTGGCTGAACGGTTAAGCAAGTATTGTACAGTGAGAATAGTCCTGGCTAATTCTTCTTTTAGGGTTTGAGAAAGGATTCGAGAAACAGTGGGAGCCATCCAGTTTAGATAAACTAAAAACCACTCTAAACTTGCAAGAGCATCATGCTAAAGAGTTTTCTTCTCTCTTTCCTAATTGCAGCGACCCTGAAAATGACTGGACTTAAGTTACTTTTAGAGAAAAATATACTGACAGGGCCAAACTATAAAGATTGGCTGCGGAATGTCAAAATGGCTTTGACCTATGACAAATTGGGGTACGTCCTCACCGCTACGGCACCTGCTGTCCCTGGTCCCAAATCCAGCAATGCGGATAAGGAAATCCGCAAAACATGGGATTTCGATTGCGCGAAAGCCAAGTGCATCGTGCTTGCCTCGATGAACAATGAACATCAGAGGAGGCACGAGGATATGGAACCAGACGCCATATTTCTCCATACAAAGGAACTTTATGGAGAGCAATCTCGTATAGCAAGATACGAGACCTCAAAGAACTTGTTTCGAGCGAGGTTGGCTGTCGGGTCATCGGTAGGAGAACATGTCCTAAAGATGATCGGCTATATAGAAGAGCTCGCAGACCTTGGGACGACTTTGGATAATGAGCTCTGTACAGACCTTATTCTCCAGTCCCTTCCTTCCACCTACGCCCAGTTTATCCTGAACTTCAACATACAAAGAAAAGAAGTTGAACTTCCGGAACTCCTGAACATGTTAAGGAGTGCAGAGGGCACCTTGCAGAAAGCAAGGGAAACACCCGCTATGTTTGTTGGCGGTGCATCTTCTTCCGGGTCCAAGGCTAGGGCCAAAGGAAGGAAGAAGAAGGCCGTCCCCAGACCTAGAGGAGGTGTAAGTAAGGTGGGAGGGAAGGGAAAGAAAAAGTTTGCGGTACCGGTAGTTGGCCAGGATGAGTGCTTCCATTGTCACAGGAAAGGGCACTGGAAGAAGGATTGCAAGGCGTGGAACGCCAAGAACCAGGAACCGAAGCAAGCTGTGGCTTCGACTTCAGGTGTGTTTGTAATTGAGAATTGTATGTCGATCAACTCTACTTCCTGGGTATTGGATACCGGATCAGGATCTCATATTTACAATTCATTGCAGGCACTGAGAAACCGTAGAGTGCTGAAGGAAGGTGATATGACCCTAAAGGTTGCTAACGGAGCTAGCGTGGGAGCTGCGTCCGTCGGGGATTATCACCTAGGACTGACGAGTGGACACATTTTGGTTTTACATAACTGTTTTTTTGTACCAAGCTTAACGTGTAATATCATATCAGTTTCCTTGTTATCAAATAAAGGTTATGATTTCACGTTTGTAAGAGATGTTGTTAACATCCACCTTAATCATGGTTTGATTGGGTCAGGTACACTAAATAACGGTATATATGTTTTAAACCAACTCCAAATTTTCAATGTCCAGAACACACTAAAAAGAAAGTCTCCAGATTTAAATAAAGCTTTCTTATGGCATTGTAGACTGGGTCACATCAATGAGAGAAGGTTGACTAAGTTGCATAGAGAAAGATATTTGGACTCGTTCGAATATCAAACTTATGACACTTGTCAATCTTGTCTCAAAGAAAAGATGACAAAGACTCCATTTACTAGACAAGGAGTAAGAGCGAGCGAGCTTTTAGGACTCATACACAGTGATGTATGTGGTCTAATGTCTACGCATGCAAGAGGTGGTTTTTCCTATTTCATTACTTTCACGGATGATTACTCAAGATACGGATTCATTTATCTGATGAAACATAAATCCGAAGCTTTTGAGAAATTCCAAGAGTATAAGAATGAAGTAGAAAACCAAACCGCCAAAAGTATCAAGACACTTAGATCTGATCGAGGTGGTGAATACTTGAGTGCCGAGTTCCTAGGTTACCTAAAAGAGAAAGGAATTCTCTCTCAGCTTACTCCTCCATACACTCCACAGCATAATGGTGTATCGGAGAGACGGAATCGAACCCTATTGGATATGGTACGATCAATGATGAGTAATGCTGAATTACCGCGATCTTTTTGGGGTTATGCGCTAGATTCAGCAGCATATCTTCTGAACAGGGCTCCTACCAAGACTGTGCCTACCACTCCATATCAGATGTGGACTGGGAAGAAACCCCATCTTCAGCATATGAAGATTTGGGGATGTCCGGCTTTTGTTAAAAAGCAGCATGTGGACAAGCTCGAGGCACGATCAGTAAAATGTATGTTTGTGGGATATCCAAAGAACTCCAAGGGATATTATTTCTATCACGCAGAGGAACAAAAGGTCTTTGTTTCTCGTAATGCCCATTTTCTGGAACATCTGTTTTTAGAAAAGGAAATAAGTGGGAGCGAAATAGAACTGGAAGAAATTCCAGAACCACAAACTGCTGCTGAAAGTTTGGTAGAACCGGAAGTTCAAGAAGTACAGGACATTCCCGCACCCCTCCGCAGGAGTAGTAGGCCATCTCATCCGCCTGAGAGATACTGCGATTTTCTCATAGATGGGGATAGAGAGGATTGCATCATAGATGATGATGAACCTACTGACTTCCAACAGGCCATCCAGAGCGGCGACTCGGTACGATGGTTAGATGCTATGCGGACCGAAATGGAGTCCATGTACACCAACAAAGTATGGACTTTGGACTTTGCTCCAGATGGGGTAAAACCCATAGGATGCAAATGGATCTTCAAGAAAAAGATTGGTGTAGATGGACAGATGGAAACCTATAAGGCTAGACTTGTTGCAAAGGGTTTTCGTCAAAGACCTGGTTTGGACTATGACGAAACTTTTTCTCCAGTGGCTATGCTCAAATCTATTAGGGTCCTTCTTGCTATTGCTGCCTTCCATGATCATGAAATCTGGCAGATGGACGTAAAGAAGGCTTTTCTGAATGGAAATTTAGAAGAGTGCGTCTATATGGATCAGCCAGAGGGTTTCAATCAGAGTGGGAGCAGCGGGAAAGTATGCAAGCTGCTTAAGTCCATTTATGGACTAAAGCAGGCATCGCGGAGTTGGAACATCTGTTTTGATGAGACAGTTAAAGAATATGACTTTATCAAAAATCCAGATGAACCTTGCATATATAGTAAAGTTGTAGCCAGAAGTGTCGTATTCCTCGTCTTGTACGTGGATGACATTCTATTGATAGGAAATGACATTCCTATGCTACAATCTGTCAAAGGATTCTTGTCACACAGGTTCTCCATGAAAGACCTGGGTGATGCCTCTTAAATTCTGGGGATCCAGATCTATCGTGATAGATCCAAGAGGATGTTGGGACTTTCGCAGTCCAGGTATATCGACACTGTACTGAAAAGATTCAGTATGGAAGATTCTAAGCGCGGTAATCTACCGGCTTGTCACGGAATCACCCTCTCCAAAGAGATGTCTCCCAAGACTGATTTGGAAAGGGAACGCATGTCTATTATACCCTACGCTTCTGCGGTAGGCTCTATAATGTATGCGATGTTGTGCACCAGACCAGATGTAGCTTACGCACTGAGCGTGGTAAGCCGGTATCAGTCAGACCCAGGGGAGAAACACTGGATAGCAGTAAAGAACATTCTAAAGTACCTGAGAAGGACTAAGGAGATGTTCTTGGTTTACGGCGAAAAAGACCTCAGGTTGGAGGCCTTTGCTGATTCCGGCTTCCATAGTGATAAGGACGATTCCAAGTCCATGTCGGGTTATGTCTTTACCCTCAATGGAGGGGCGGTGTGCTGGAAGAGTTCCAAGCAGGACACCGTTGCTGACTCAACGATGGAAGCGGAGTATATAGCTGCTTGCGATGCCGCAAAAGATGCAGTCTAGATGAAGAAGTTCCTAACAAAACTTCAGGTGGTTCCTACCATAGTTGATCCAATACCTCTGTATTGTGACAACAACGGAGCTATAGCTTTAGCGAAGGAACCAAGGTCCCATCAGAAGTCCAGACACATCTTAAGGCGGTATCACCTGATCAGGGAGATTATTGATCGTCAGGAGATCGAGGTTCGGAGAGTTGCTTCTGAAGAGAACATTGCTGATCCATTCACGAAGGCCCTACCTCAGATTCAGTTCGAGAGGCTACTCGAGATCATCGGTCTTCGATATGCCAGTACATGGCCCTAATGCAAGTGGGAGATTGTTAGTGTATATGCCCTAGGGGCCATTATTGTATCATACTAGTTTGTATATTACTTAATGGAAGCTTGGGATATTCACATGTATATAACAGTCTTGCTAAACATGGTAGTATGCTACTTGGTTTTTCTATCTTAATATGTGAGTATACGTATTGATAGAGCTCTTAGGATCTTGCTTGACTACCAGCATTGTGATGACAGTCACACTAGTGGGGGCTGGGTAGTCTACAAACACATCCTTATTCAGGTCCCTAGTCGTTGGATTATCGAGAGAGAGCATCGATACTCCAAAGTAAACTAGTGTGTACGCTTCTCATCCCAGTTGGGGAAATGGTCTGTCCCACAGCCGTCAGTACGTCGTACTGGAGATAGTATGCAGGTGCTCGTTAGGTTGCGGGTACACCGGACAGGACTCACAGGGAACTGTTGGTTCGTTTTATACCAGTCGTCAGTGAACAGTTCCCAGGTGACATGAGTACAGCATAGTCCGCAGACTTAACACTGCTACTTCGCCTCGAGTGTGTCCCACTGTTCTTAGATTGCTACCCTACCACGGCTCAAAGGAGTCGTGCAAACAGGTAGCAGTTGGGTGCAGTCCCGAGCACTTGGAGGCAGTGGCGGTTAGACAGGATTCGTCTCTCCCGGTATTGGGGGTTGATATCGCGCTGTGTCAGAGAGCCATTACGCAAAGTCCCTGGCCAGGGCAAGCGAGATTTGCTGGTAGGTTCCAGTAGTTTCTCAGGGTGTAATGGGCTTCCCTCCGACACGACTTATACCGCTATTAGGGGACTGACGCTTGCCGCCCCCCTAGGACCGATATGCGATAGTCTTGGACGAACGGACCAGACTGTATGGAGATTGTCACAGCAGGCTCAGTAGGAGTTCGGATGGGTTTCCTCATCGGCCTTCTTATCAACATCTACCTGGGGACCGTTACGTACAGCTAGTGCCGCTTGCGGTCTGTGGTTAAACCCACTGCCAGCGTAGTAGTCGAGTCTCTAGAGTCCCACACAGAGAGTTTCCCTGCTCCGGGCAAAACGATATAGAGGTCGTATGGTTTTACGACAAGGGTTCGGACGCATACGTGTGTTTACGCACGTACGACTTTCGGACAGTTTTTACCAGTCGGCTTTGGTTTAAGCCAGTTACTGGTATCCGGTTATTGGATTTATACAGTCTAAAGTTTTTCCGTATTTTTGCGGAAAGGAGGGGCGTTCTCGTAATTGCGCGAGAAGCTTCTAGAAGGTGGTGACTAAGGAGGTTTAGGTGGCATATACAATGAATGTGATTAGTGAGTCATATGGATGATTCATCCATGTCATTAATGCATGATAAATGCTTAATGACTCATGGAGTGAATCATCACTAGATATTATCAAGCATGGTTGCTAAATTATTATTCTTATCTTCTCTCTCCTCAAGCTCTCCCTCTTCAAACCCTAATCCTCCCTTCTCATGTGTTGAGTACAAGGATTAGCTAGACTAATTGAACCATAACCCTTACTCTATATCACCTAGCTTCTTTGATTAGCACTTAAAGAAGGTTAGTTGCCTCAAGTTTAGAGGCTAAGCTTGGAGTAAAGCTCTCGGGTGGATCATCTACTACTTCGAGAAGGCCGAGGAGGAGGAGGAGTTTGCAAAGACGAAGGACACGATTCGTTAGGTATAATCCCTAAACATAGTAGTATAGAATTTCTATGTTTCATGTTAGTTATCGTTTAGCTTCGATTCATGCAGTTAGTCGATGTTTAAGCAAAGAACAAGATCGTTTTTCAAATTTCCGCCTCCCCGCAAGATGTGGGGTGTTGTACATCGACTTACATGAAATATGTTTGCACTCAGAAGGAACTAAACATGAGGCAGCGCCGATGGCTAGAGCTGATGGCAGATTATGACTTGGACCTTCAGTATCACCCGGGGAAGAAGAATGTTGTACCAGTTGCGCTCAGTCGCAAGCCAGCGGTCATGATGTTGACCGATCAGAGGAGCATTATTAAGGACTTTCAGAGACTCGAACTTGAAGTTGTTACGCCGAACGCACTCAGTCAACTTTGGCAGCTACAGGTACAATCTTCTCTGGTGGATCGCATCAAGACTGCACAAGCGGATGATCCCCGATTGCAAAAGTTCAGAGAGCAAGTGGAAGCTGGACTGAGAACGATTTTGATTATACATGAAGATGGCTCTCTGAGGTTCGGTAGCAGACTCTGCGTACCTAAGGGAGATGTTCGAGAAGAAGTATTGGCTAAAGCACACAGTTCAGCTTATTCTGTGCATCCGGGAGGTACAAAAATGTATCAGGACCTAAAGCAGCACTTTTGGTTGAACGGAATGAAGCGGGAAATTGCGAGGTTCGTATCCAGGTGATTGGTATGTCAGCAGGTGAAGGCGGAACATCAGAGGACAGCAGGATTGTTACAACCACTGCCGATACCTGAATGGAAGTGGGAGCACATTACTATGGATTTTGTGACGGCCTTACCACGAAGCCGTAGGGGCAATAACGCCATTTGGGTTATCGTCGATCGCCTCACGAAAGTTGCACACTTCCTACCTTTCCGAGTGGGACAGTCGACAGAATCACTGGCAGAAAGATATATGCAAGAGATTGTACGACTTCACGATGTTCCAGTCAGCATTGTGTCAGACCGGGACACCAGATTCTTGTCACACTTTTGGAAGAGCTTACAGGAGAGTTTGGGAACCCGCCTTAAATTCAGCACGGCGTATCACCCGCAGACGGATGGACAATCCGAGCGTACGATTCAGACGTTCGAGGATATGTTGAGAGCCTGTATGTTGGACTTTCAGGGTTCCTGGGAGGACCATCTGCATCTAGTCGAGTTCTCTTACAACAATAGTTATCAGGCTAGTATTCAGATGGCTCCTTTTGAAGCACTATACGGGCGGAAGTGTCGATCCCCAGTATGTTGGGATGATGTGGGAGAACGAAGATTACTGGGCCCCGAACTCATTGTTCAGACAGTCGACAAGGTCCAAATGATCAGACAGCGTATCAAGACGGCTCAGGATCGACAGAAGAGTTGGGCAGATACCAGCAGGAGGGCACTAGAATTCGAAGTCGGAGATCACGTGTTCTTGAAGATTTCCCCTACCCGTGGAGTTATCAGGTTCGGAGGTCGGGGAAAGCTCATTCCCCGCTTTATCGGACCTTTTGAGGTGCTAGAGCGAGTAGGAGAGGTGGCCTATCGACTTGCCTTGCCTCCATCGCTAGCTGGTGTGCACAATACCTTCCACGTGTCACAGTTGCAGCGTTATGTTCGAGATGAGAACCATGTCTTGGAATATTCGGAGCTAGTTTTGGGTACCGATCTGTCATACGAAGAACATCCCACTACCATCCTCGACCGTAGAGAGAAAGTGCTGAAGAATAAGGTCATTCCGTTAGTCCGAGTGTCTTGGGGCGGTCGTTCCCCAGGGGAATCCACCTGGGAGCGGGAGGAAGATATCCGTGCTCGTTATCCACATCTTTTTGTTTAGTACCTTGGTTCTTTGTATTCTTGTAAAATTTCGAGGACGAATTTTTGTAAGGGTGGTATGATGTAAATCCCCGTTTCCATCTCAATAAAAGGTTTCTATTTTTTCCTATTAGTTTTTCCTTTCCTCTTTCCTCATGCTTTTATAGGTGATTGGTTGCTTAAGTTTGGTATTGGGAATTTTCCAACTGAAAATCAAAACCCAAAATTTAATTTAAAACCCAAAACAAAACCCAAACCAAATATATATATATATATATATTACCCAAACTCAGCCCAAAGGAATTTCTAATAGAAATCAAAACATTAGCCTGGCCCACACTTATTCCTCAGCCCAGAAATAAACAAATAGGAAATTTGTTTAAAAGAAATCCTATCGGGCCGACCCGTTTTCCTCTAGCCCACGCCCGCTCCTACACTCAAACCCGACCCGCTCCACAACCTTTCTTCTCCCTCGTCCAAACCGTTCCCGGTCTTTTTCCCTTCAGAACCCACGTTTCCCTGTCGCTCGACCCACGCGCCCACGTCGCCGCGCCTTTTCCCCACGTCGCGAGCCCCTCAAACTTCTCGACTCCAACTTCTCTCTCCCCCTCATCACTCTCACTCTCAAACTCCTCATCTCTCTCTCTCTATATATCCACAGAAAACCCCCGAGCACCCGACCCCATCACTCCCTCTCACAAACCCAAGCCACCATCTTTCCTTTCACTGCTTCACCGAGTCCCCTGCACTCCCAAACCCACTCACACCCAACCACGGTCACCGCCTGCAACCGACGCCGACGAGCCCCCACTGCATCTGAAACACCTCATCGACCTTCGACATCCTCAGCATTGTCACCATCATTCCAGACCGAGCTCTCTCTCCCTCTCTCTCACTCTCTCTCTCACTCTCTCTCTCTTTCTCTCCAAACCCACAATACCCCTCCGAGCACACCACTGTTGCTCTCTCCAAACCCACAATACCCCTCCGAGCACACCACTGTTGCTCTTCGCCGGAGCGACGCCGTCGACCTTCGTCAACCCCAGCACTACTCAGGAGATCCACAGAGCCTCCTTCACCCTTCCAGCGAGTACAAGAAGTCTCCGGACAACTCCGACGCAAATTCCGTATCTCGAGCCAAGCTCGCGCAATTCGTTTCATGACGTACATCGCGCGCTCGTGACGCCGCTGCTGCCGTGCAACCCCGAGATAATTCCAGGCAAGTGTTTTCCTTGCTACATGCTAATATAGTTGTGATACAAACATAAATCATATAATTTACAATTTACCGATTCCCGATATATTTTGCGATCTATGTGTTCGATGCTAGACCCCAATGAAAATATTTGCTTAATTTGACGGAAATAGATGTTTTCTGTTGGCCCTTATAATGATGAGTATTGTGTAAAAATCTCACTGGAAAATACGACTGTTAGTGGCTCGAATTGATACCCCAAATATGCCGATAAAACTAGAATTTTCCCGTATCTGAAAATGAATAAAATCACTGTAAATTATGTACATACTGGAATGATGCGTTCGAGGGCTTAAATCAAAGCCGACTCGACGAACTTTAACCCTATGTAAACTTCTAATGATTTCTGTCCTGTAAATGCGATGATATTTAGATCGGAGTGCGACTCTGGACTGCAGTCCAGAGCGACTCTGATTACTGTGTACTGTCCCAAAAAGTGTGTCACTATGTTTCCTGAATTCGTATGTTACGGAACTCTGCAGTAGATTAAATATGATTCTGTTAGCTAAACAAAACAAGTGGTTCCATTCCGTTTCATTGCCGTTTGCTATTTTAAACTGTAAATAAAATGGCAGAACGTATAACTGTCCAGAACAGATTCAGAAGTGATATACTGATGTTAAACTGTGTATAATTTTCAACGTACAGATGCGATTGAGGATCCGCCTATTGCCTTGAATACTCTATCGAAAACCCTAGATTTTATTCAACTGTAGTATCGCTAAATTCTGAACCTAACTGGGTGCAATTCATGTCGCGAAACGGACGTTCAGTTCTGAAACTGAATTTCCAGCCGCGAGCACTTAAAATGAAACAGCTGTATCTTGGAAACCGGAATCCCGATTGAACTGAAACTAATTTTGATGAATTTCTGACTGAGTTTTCTATTTGTCTTACTTGTATCATTTTGTTGAATTCTTAACATATAAATTTATGCAATTTTTGTAAGATAATGACATGCATATTGATTCATAATACACATAGCTTAATGATGGCATACATACATATATCATACCTCATTTTCCATATACTTAGTGTTAATGCGTGTTAGAGTCAGTGGACATTGCATTATCGTGCGTGATTGATGTTGGTTTAGGAGTGACAAGTACACCAATGGGAAGTGAATATTCGTGACAGTGATTGATACAGTGGGCAGTGATAAAACCGTGCCTTTGGTATACTTGTTCACGACTAAATCAAGATTATAAATAGTGTGAACCTAGGGATAAAGGGGAAATCGAAGTGGAAAGAGAATCGTATTTAGCGGGACCGTGTTTTAGAGGATGATCATTCGAGCAGTGATATATATATTAGGTAGGATCTAGCGATCCGGCTGACAGGGTTATGTCCCGGGCATGTGGGCCGTTGTCTCGGGTATGTACGAGACTCCTGTTAAACATGATCCTCCTTCCACTATGCGATTTCAAACATGACCTAGAGACCGATAGGGACACAGAACATATTCTGCATCATATAGTGACATAGTGATTATTTGCATTGTTCTTACACTAGTATTACCTCATTTACCTGTTTCATCTTATTATAATAATATTGTTATTCTGTCGCTCTGACGACCTGAGTATGCATGCTCAGATTCCGTGGAAGGACCAGCACAGGAGACGGATCTACCCTTCGAGTTCACGGAGATATAGTCTGGTGTACTTTCTTCATTTACTGCTTTCCATAAAAGTGATCGTGAGATTGAACTTGGTTAGTAATTGTTCTTGTTATCTGTAATTTGTGAACAATGGATTTTAATGTAATAAATTAGTGATGTATTTCCTTTACTACTGTGCTTTATTTACTGATTACCATGTAATGCTAGAAGCCGAAGTGTGACTGCGGCGGGATGAATCCTTGACCGTAGGAGCATGGCTGGCCTAGTCATCCCTCGTTTTCCGTATTTTGGGAAGCGGGGCGTGACACATCCAGGCAAAGAAAATGTTGTAGCAGATTCTTGCTCACGGAGCAAAGTGCCACACGGAACAAGTGCCACGCCAAGTGTCGTGTTAAGTGGATGGGGGCCACCTCTTGAGTCCGTGGGGCCCACTGTAGAACAATGGAGAATCTTCGGAATACATTCCGAAAGGGGACAGATCTGTATTATAAATGGAATGATACCACTCTTCAATACAGAGGCGCCTTTTAAGTGAACCGGAACTACAGGAGCTTGAGAACTCCGTAGTTAAGCGTGCTCGGGCCAGGGAGGTCTTGGGATGGGTGACCTCCTGGGAAGTGGCCCCTAGTCAGGTCCGGTTCGCTCTAAAAGGAAAAAACCGTGCGGTGTCGGCCAAAGCGGACAATACTCTCTGTATTGGGGGTGGAGCATGACAGAATGGTATCAGAGCCGGTTCCTCAATAGTAGGTCAGTAGTTCGAGGACGAACCATTGTTCAAAAGTGGGGAGAATGTCGGGACCCGGTTCTTGCTCACGGAGCAAAGTGCCACACGGAACAAAGTGCCACGCCAAGTGTCGTGTTAAGTGGGCGAGGGCCACCTCTTGAATCCGTAGGGGCCACCTCTTGATTCCGTGGGACCCACTGTAGAACAATGGGGAATCTTCGGAATACATTCCGAAAGGGGACAGATCTGTATTATAAATGGAATGATACCACTCTTCAATACAGAGGCGCCTTTTAAGTGAACCGGAACTACAGGAGCTTGAGAACTCCGTAGTTAAGCGTGCTCGGGCCAGGGAAGTCTTGGGATGGGTGACCTCCTGGGAAGTGGCCCCTGGTCGGGTCCGGTTCGCTCTAAAGGGAAAAACCGTGCGGTTTCGGCCAAAGCGGACAATACTCTCTGTATTGGGGGTGGAGCGTGACAACAAGTAACAGGGTTCTAGGGTCCCGTGGGAGACCATCTCGAGGAGTCGAGACCGGGGCTCCTAACTCTAGAATTGGTAGGGTTGCTTTCCCATCTAGTAGAGGTCTAGGGGTGTGGGATTGGCTATCCATCACGACCGTGAAATCCGTGTTTTATACAGGATTAAAATAAAACCCGGAAATCCTAGTATATCCAATATTTCATATGTTGTGTTCTGCTACGATATCTGTGGTGTGGGATTGGCTATTCATCACGACCGTGGAACCCGGACAACAAGTAACAGGGTTCTAGGGTCCCGTGGGAGACCATCTCGAGGAGTCGAGACCGGGGCTCCTAACTCTAGAATTGGTAGGGTTGCTTTCCCATCTAGTAGAGGTCTAGGGGTGTGGGATTGGCTATCCATCACGACCGTGGAATCCGTGTTTTATACAGGCTTAAAATAAAACCCGGAAATCCTAGTATATCCAATATTTCATATGTTGTGTTCTGCTACGATATCTGTGGTGTGGGATTGGCTATTCATCACGACCGTGGAATCCGTGTTTTATACAGGCTTAAAATAAAACCCAGAAATCCTAGTATATCCAATATTTCATATGTTGTGTTCTGCTACGATATCTGTGATGTGATCATTTGATATATTGATGAGATGAATATATGATATAGTAAATGTGATATATTATATAGACGTTGCTTATGTTTTACACCCGCGCTAGCCATGCCCCGCTCTGCCGTTAGTTACCTAACCTAACGGTGCACGAGGGAACATCGAGGAGAATACGGATGGCATAAGCATACGTTGTATTTATCTGTGATGTTTAGGTAACTTAAATGATGGGACTTCATTAATGAGATTAATGAAATATAAGAAATCTAAAGATGTTTTGGAATCGAATTTTCAAAAACAGGTAGCTTTAGTTGTTTCTTTGCATAGCGGTATTCCTTGTAGAATATCCAGCACCTTATTTGATAAAGAAAGAGTCGAGATCCCTTCACCGGGAGTGACCTCTTTAGCTATAATTAGCAGATGCTACAAACTCGGTTTGTCTTTTGATTGTTTTTATAGTTTTTGCTTTGCATAGTGGTATTTGTGAAATATCCTGCACCTTATTCGATAAGGAAAGAGCCGACGATCCCTTCACCAGGAGTGACCTCTTTACCGAAACTAGCAAAAGCCTAAAAAACACTCCATTTAAATCATTTGATTCTACAACGATATCAAGTTCATTACGCAAAGGGTTTTCATAAAAACCTGTCGTAACCCTCCGTCATTTCAAATAAGTACTTCATAGTATTAGTGCTACGTTTGTTGGCTTTCGTCAAGGCGTAGTGTGCGGTAGCTATTTATACTTATCTGCATAAGCATATGATGCGATTGAGTTAGGGTAGTCATGCGACTTTGTTGGCTTTCGTCAAGGGCCGTGCAGGTGGGTTTAATTCAATCAGGAAATGTACGGGTTGAACTTGACTAGCAGCCTATGGTTTGTTGGCTTTCGTCAAGGTCATAGGACGCTAGGGGTAAAATATTATTGGGAATTTTGAATGTTGAAATTTGCAATGAGATTGTATACCTTCTATGAGATAGTTGGATCCCGATACCCACTGCGAGTAAGAGTTACTCCTGGGAGAGTTTTACACATTACAATTAGCCGATCAAGTAGGTGTCTAGAAAGGTGTCAACGGGGTTATGCCTCTGGGAAAACGATATTTATTTTAATTAGGTCCGTGCGAAAGCACGGGATACCTCCCACAAAGTACCGGCACTGGCCTGGCTGAAAGATTGGCGAACTTGTAGGGTGTAATTAATCCCGGCTATTCTTTCCTTTTAGGGTTTGAAGGAAGATTTGACTAAAACAGTGGGAGTCATCCTGATTAGATAAATTAATAACCAATCTAATCTTGCAAGAGCATACGCTGAGTGTTTTCTTCTCTCTCTCTCTCCACGTAGCGACCATGTCACGCCTTAATCAAGATAATAATATGGATGTATTGACCGAACGCGCTTGTTATACTGAGCTAAGGAACGTTGGTCCCACTCCAACTTATAATTGTTATAAGACCGTGCAGGAAATAGGGGATTACCAGGAATCCCGTGCCGCCCAAACAAATAAAATACATGATGATTCATCATCTTCGGGTGTGTTCATTACCGAGAACTGTTTCTCAATATCCTCTACGTCCTAGGTATGAGATACCGGATCAAGATCCCACATATGTAATCTGTTACATGGGCTACAGATAGGTAGAAAACTGGGAAAGGGTGATAAGTTTCAAGAGTTGGAAACGGTGCAATTGTTGCAGCCAAAGCAGTTGGCAGTTATCACCTTATATTACCAAATACATTGATTCTGAACGAATGCTTTTAGATACCGAACCTGATATACAATATCATATCAGTCTTCTTATTTAGTAAAGAAGGATATAATTTTGTATTGTTGGATAATATTTTGAACATTTCCTATATCAAATGTTGATCGGTTCAGGCACGTTATCTAAAAGCATATACATTCTAAATCAAACCACAATTCTTAACGTACAGAACACACTCAAGAGAACGAGTTCAGAAATGAACGAATCCTTCTTGAGGCATTGCAGACTAGGTCATATCAATGCGACCCGACTAGCTATGTTACATTAAGATGCATATTTAAATCAATTTGAACTTACGTCTTGTGAAACTTGCCAGTCATGTCACAAAGATAAGATGACCATAGCTCCGTTTATTGGAAGCAGAGAAAGAGTTAGTAAACTCTTGGGATAGATACATGATGATGTATGTAGGTCCCCTGTCTACACATGCCAGGACTGGTTCTTTGTACTTCATTGCATTCACTGATGATCTCTCAAGATTCCCACATGTGTTCCCGTTGAAACACAAGTATGAAACTTTAGAGAAATTCAAAGAATATAAGTTAGAAGTAGAGAACCAAAAATGGGTATAAGTATTATGTCCTTTGATGTGATCGAGGAGGAGAATACTTGAGCACAGAATTCCTGGACTATTCTAAAGGAGAATGAGATTCTCCCTCAGCATTACTCCTTTGTATACACCACAGCACGTTGGTATATCGGGGCGGAGCAATCGCACCCAATTTGATATGGTGTGCTCTATGATGAGTACTACTGAGTTGCCTATTTCCTTTTGGGGGTTATGCACTTGAGAAGCTGCATACCTATTGAATAGGGTTCCAACCAAATCAGTTGCCTACCACTCTATATGCGATATGGTATGGGAAGAGCCTATCTCTTAAGGATGTTAAGATTTGAAGTTGTTCGGTCTATGTCAAAAGCAAAATCCGGAAAAGCTCGAGGCAAGGTCAGTTCTATGGAAGTATGTTGGATATCCCAAGCATTCGCATGGGAATATCTTCTACCACACCGAGGAGCAAAAGGTGTTTTGTTTCTCAGCATGCCACCTTTGGGAAAGGGAATTTCTTGTGAAGAAATTAGTGGTCATGAGGTAGAACTGGAAGGAGTTCCAACTATACAAACTACAACTAATGATTTGGTAGAACCGGAGGATTCAATAGTTCCCGACGAACCTCAGCCTCTCCGCCGATCTGGTAGGGTTCCTCATCCACCTGAGAGATACTTCGGTTTCTCTATGACAGTGGGAGCGAGGATTGCATCATGAGATGATGACCCAACTAGTTTCGAGCAGGCCATCAGGAGTGGGGACTCTATAAGAATGGTTGGATGCTAAGCGATCTGAGATGGAATCCATATACACCAACAAAGTATGGACTTTGGTTGCTATATCTGAAGGGTTAAATCCCCATCAGGAGAAAGTATATCTTGAGAAGATTACTTGGTGTACATGGAAAAGTTGAGACTTTCATTGCTAAGGCTTGTTGCAAAAGGTTCTCGTCATCGACCAGGTGTGGATAATGATGAAACCGTTTCTAGTGCCTATGCTTAAGTCCATCCGAATCCTACATGCTATTGCTACATACCATGACTACGATAACTGGCGGTTGGGTGCCATGACTGCTTTTCTAAATGATAATTTAGAAGAGAGCGTCTATAAGTACACAGCCAGATGGCTTCATAGACAGTGGAACAGCGGAAATGTGTGCAACTTGCTTTATGAGTTAAAGCAGGCATCGCGGAGTTGGAACATCTGTTTTGATGTGGTAGTCAAAGAGTTTGATTTCATCAAAATGGTAGATGAACCTTGTATATACAAAAAGGTAGTAGGGAGTATGGTGGTGATCCTCGTATTGTACGTGGATGACATACTCTTGATAGGGGAGGTGTTTCCTATGCTACGCTCGGTCAATCTCCTCTTATCACAAGGATTCTCCATATAGGATCAAGGTGATACCTCATAAATCCTGGGTTTTGGATCTATGAGATAGATCTATATGGATGTTAGGATTCTTACTTGGTGTAGTGAGATGGTATCAATCGATCCTGGGGAGAATCATTGGATAGCTTCCAGGGTGGTAAGGTCGACTGAATGTCAATCACAGGCATTGTCTTTACCCTCAGTGGAGGGACGGTATGTTAGAAGAGTTCCAAGCTAGATACCGTGACATACTAGATGATAAAGGCTGGATATATTTCTACAAAAGAGGTAGTCTGGATGTACATAAGTTCATGAGATGAACTTCGTTCCTACCATTGTTTGACAATGGAGTTGTGGTTTTGGCCTAGGAACCCCCGTCCCATCAGTGATCCAGACATATTCTTAGGCAGTATCACCTGATCATGGAGATGGTTGATCTCCAGGGAGATCGAGGTTAGAAAAGTAGACACAGAGGAGAACAGGGCAGATCCACTCACAAATGCCTATTCCCAGGAGAGACTTTTATTGGATGGTTGAGTATGAGATACTTCAACCACTGCTGATTGTTGGGTATGGGATACTACAACAGATGGCCCTAGTGCAAGTGGGAGATTGTTAGTTATACGTATGCCTTAGAGGCCATTACTGTACATACGATGTATATTGTAGTGTATACTTGGATATATATATGGAGGACTTTCTTGCTCGACATGATAGTATGCTATCTGGTTGCTCTTTATCTTAACATGTACAATGATTGTCTCTATGTTACATATTGATAAAGCTCTTAGGATGAGTACTTGACTACCAGGATTATGATGGATATCATACTATTGGGAACAGTGTAGTCGCTAAGTACATCCTTCAAATGTTCCTAGTCGTAGGTGTATCGAGACAGGGCATCGATATACCAGAGTAGACTTGCGTATAGCTTCTCGACCCATGTAGATGGGGGATGGATGATCCCATATCCATTGGTGTTTGACATCAGAGACAATATACGGGTGCTCAATAGAGACTGGGTACACTGAACGGACTCGCCGAGAACTCCCATATGGTATTATACCTAACGTCAGATGGCAGTTCTCTGGTGACACTGGTATAGGTTAGTCTGTAAACCCGAGATCGTCATGGAGTCTTTTGAAATTCCCACTTTGCTTTGATTTCCACCTTACCACGTTCAAGAGAACGTGTAAAACAGTGGCTTTTGGGTACAGTCCCGAATCACATGGAGGCAATGAGCGTTAGGAGGGGTTTCGTCTCTCCCGGTATTGGGAGTTGATGTTGCGCTGTGTTCGATTGGCTATAACTGGAAGTCCCTGGCCAGGTCTGATATAGAGACCTACTGGTAAGTGTTATCAGTAGTTTCTCGACCCATTATGAGCCTCATATTGGCACGACTTATCGAGTTACTGGGGTCTGACGTTAACCACCCCTAGACGAGATATGCGACATATCAGACGAAGAGACCAGACTGTATGGTAGTGTTACTGATTGGATTCGCAGGAGTTTGAGCAGGCTTGCTTGTTGATCTTCTGATCGCTCAATACTCGGGTGGCCATTACGTTTAGCAGACGCTTTCGGCTTCGTGGGTGTTTAATATGATCATCACCTACTGCCGGCGTATTGACGAGTCTTTAGAGTCCTACACAGAGGTTTCCAGGCTCAAGAGAAACGGAGTAGGAGCACATATGTGATATGTGCGGGACCGAGATTGATACGATATGAGATACCGTATTGTATTATAGCGATTTTTGACATCGGTCGGTTATATGCGATATAGCCGGATTATCGGATCAAGTGTTGATTCGATAAGTTGTTACATATGATATTAGTTGGTTATATGTGATATAGCCGGATTATTAAATCAAGAGTTGATTTAATAATTTAATATATAATTATATATATGATATATTACATTACATTAGCTAGTATTAGCTCACCTACGATTTCTTTTCTCACTAGATTATGCACATTGTATATATGTGATATATGCAAGTGTACATGTTTGTTTCATGCTAGGTTACACATGCAATATGTATGTATGAGACTTATACCATGCTAAGGTTAAGTTAGGGTTTTATTTATTTTAAGCTAATTCAAAAGAGTGTGAATTTGTCATGGTTGAGCTTGGACAAAGCTTATGAATAACCTTTGACAAAGTCAACTCTTTTTCTAGTTTAGGATATTTATTTAACCCAATCCTTAACCTTAGTGCATGGTTTATCCTCTACAATGGTTAGGCATGATATTATTTGACCATGTTTGCATTTCTAACCTTATGATTATCATTCATAACTCTCTCTTCATCTTCTTCTTCAAGAGCTCAAGAAAAGAGTTTTCTAGGGTTTGAGTTTGTGATGAAAACTTGTGAGAAAATCAAATCTAAAGTGAGCCCACTTCCTACTTCATCATCCTCTACTACTTGCCATTTAGTATAGGGTGTTTTCTTCACTAATTCCGTAATTAGTGAAGAGATAGCTTGGGTTAGTTTCTCCGCGACGTAGATCGTCTTCGGCCTCGAAGTCTTCGAAGCAAGCATGTTTGTTTTTTCAAGGGAGCCTCTCTAGAGTCCGGAGTTCACGATCGCAGCGAAGGGACGACTACACGGAGCTAATGAAGTGAAGGACCGGTCTATAAAGGTTGTATTCCTTGCTCACTTTACTTATGCAAAGTTGTTTGCATTACTTTCCATCGATTTCTAGTTAACGATTCTTTGTTAGGGTTAGCTAAAACGACAAATTTTTGAATTTGGCATGGACGATGCCTCCCGAAACCTTGTTGCCGTCCTAGGTAACCCTGCAAAAAGAACACACTCGAGGCAAATCGACGAATAACTAAACAAGTGCATGAGTACTGCAAAAGTCTCAATAGAATCAGCAAAAAAGAACATAGTCTAAATGAATCTACAAGACCATTAGCCAGCAGCAAAATGCGCCATATTGTCGCCGACCAGCGGTCCTACCGCTATAGATTGGGCTCGATTTTGGTGTTTGGGTTCATCTTGGGATCCACAACCCGTATCTACCTGGGGAACCGACCTTCAAAGCCTATAAATACTGAAGACCTCAGAGCAATTGAGAATTATCTTGGGTTTGTAATAGATTAGTTTTTTTCCTCCATATTAGGGTTATGATTATGAGTAGCCATAGAATAATTCTTCTTCTTCCTTTCTTCGCTTAGGGTATAGGTTAGATTTCATTCCAAATTGTAATCTTTGTTTCTTATCTTGACGTAATCTTCTCTTTTCTTTTGTAAAGATTGTGTTTTTATTATTTTCTTTTCTCTTTTCTTTTCTTTTAGGGATTGCAATGATGCTAGATGGTGCTTTTCTCCATTTGTGGGAGAAAAAGTTCTATCAACTAGTAGATTTACATTCTTGCACTTAAAATTCCAATCTTTTTTCTTTCTTGTTGTTTTCATTCATGTTTTCTAATGAGCAGTTCTTCTCTTGCTTAGGATGAGAAGAGGTTAGATCATGGATGGCTAAGCGTGCTTCTAATTCCTCTCTTAATCCACATAAATCGTAGCACAAACAACATGAATCCTCCTGATATTCCATGCTCTCTAATCCAAGTAGTTAGATAATGGATGGCTTTGCCTCTTTTTAATCATTTGAGACCAAGTTTAATGGTTTATAGATAAGAGGGATAAGGATTGATGTTGGCTGGATTAAGAACTTAATACAAGATTAAGGAATGAAGAGGCAAAGGTTTGATAGGCTATGTATTTTAGGCATGGATGACTTTGCCTCCTCCTAATCACATAGTTTATGCTCCCTTAATCCACGTTCGTTAATGTTTTGTTTAATGCATTTGTCTCTTAGTTAATTGCAAGATATGATGCAAAAATTTGACTGTTTATGCTCTCTAACCCTAGTGCTTAGATTTGATATTTCGTGCTTGTCGTATATAGCTTGTAGGTAATTAGAAGAGATCTTCATATTAGTTGCAAATTAGATGGTAGCATTGACGGTTTATACTCCCTAACCCTTGTGCTTAGTATTGATATTCCGTGCTTCTCATATCAACTCGTAATTAGTAAAACCAAAGTGATCAAGAGGGATGGTTAGCGGAACTTGCCACACTTATATAACTAATCTAATTCCAAGGTAAGCTTTCTTTATTTTACACTTTCTTTTTTGTGACAATACTCTCTCTCTCTCTCTCTCATGTAGCCCGTCTTAATCAAGTCTCAAGAATACCTCTTCCATCACTACTACAATAAGAGGTTTCCCCTATGGGTATAAGAATCCGTAGGGGGAAATTTTTATTGCCCCTACGGATTAATCCGTAGGGCCATCGGTTTGTCCCTACGGTGCCCTATGGATTAATTAAAAAATATTAAAATGTAATCATTGATTTGGCCCTACGGAGCAGCAAAAGAAGCCCCTACGGATTAATCCGTAGGGGTATCAAAGGCTTATTTATAAATAAAAAAAGCCTAGAAATTTCCTCATCGTTCCCAAAATTTCCCAACTCCCTTATCACCGATCTCCCGCACGCATCTCCTCGCCACAACACCCGCATGCGCCTCCTCGTCGCCGGTACACCATCGTCGAATTCCTCGTCGATAGTAGAATCTCGCGAGCTCGCATCGTCCACTGTGTCTCGTCGACAATGGAATCTCCGGCCTCCTCCACCTCGTCGACAGTAGAATCTTCGGCAAAACTACTACTAAGGTGAGTTAATTTCAATTTTTAACTTATAATTATGCTTTTATTTGTGTTATTGCTGATTTTAGGGTTACTACTAGGGCTTAGAGTTAGGGTTCGGTCTAGGGTTTGGGCCACCCTAACCTTTAGGGTTGATTAGGTAGGGTTAGGGTTAGGGTTCGATTTAGGGTTAAGGTTAATTAGGTAGGGTTAGGGTTAGGGTTAGGGTTAGTTTGGATTAATTAGGTAAAATAGGGTTGTGATGATTTGGACTAGGGTTTGGGTTAATTAGATTAATTAGGGTTAATTTTAGTTTAGGCTAGAGTTAATTTGTGTTTGGGTTTGGGTGATGATTAGGGTTAGGTTAATTTGGGTTAGGGTTTGGGGTAGGGTTAATTTGGGTTAATTAGGTAAAATAGAGTGTATTTGTGTTAGAGTGTTGATTAGGGTTAATTTGGGTTAATTGGGTTAATTAGTGATAATTTGAAGGGTTAGGGTGTTGATTAGGGTTAATTAGGTTAATTTGGATTAATTAGGGATAATTTGAGTTAGGGTGATGATTAGGGTTAATTTGTGTTAATTAGATTAATTTGTGTTAATTAGGGTTAGGGTTTATGGTGCACTAGTTCCTTCAGTAGGATACTCGATGATAACGTATAAACGCAAGAAAAATTTACCCTAAACTAAAAACTTCGAACCCTTAATAACGAAACGTAAATGTAAAACCTATTCTTGTTAAATGTTCAAGTTAAAACAAATATATGATACTCGATGATAATATGAAACTTTCATATTCTCATCGATACTCATATGTGAAAATCAAAGCGCGACTTAGTCCCCGTCTATCGGTTAACATATGTTTGATGTTTGTCGTGACATAGAACTATACGAAGGTTGTTAAAAATCGGACGGTATAGTTCGGTACTAACAACCGTCGTGTAGTCTATGTGACGAGAAGATTCAATTGTATGATAACCGATAGATTTATCCAGTGTGGAAAAGTTAGGAATGTATAAAGCAAACACCTGCATTCACTTGTATTTTCATTCATTTCGAGTTATTTCGTCGGTACTTTTCCGCTGGTTCTCCATGTACAAAGATAGATTAGATGTTCATTTCAACGTTGTTTCACAGCATTGAAATGATTATCTATTCTATTAAAGTGTACTCGGAGAACAGAGGGGAGGTGCTGCCAAAATTTACTCGAAACAGATGAAAGCACAAGAGAATGGGTGTATGCTCTATACATTCTCAATGAGATAGAAGCCTTACCCCCGACAGCCGAAACACACACATACAATACGAATACATAACAAACGCACACACAAAGCACATACACACTAACAACCCGACGCATAAGCAAACTCATAAATTGAAACACACATACACAGAATACAACTCATACTTGGGTATCTTCAAATCTAACTTTGTTTATCGATAATTTATTCTTTTCAATGGCAAACTTGCCGCTACGGATTTTTTTTTTGTCAGTAACCATCCCGTTCTTAGATTTCTCAATATATTCATCATAACCTACAATTTATATGCTATACAGTCTAACATGGCCCATGAGTACATCAGATTTAAGGACTTGATGTACGTGGATTGGCAACAACGTATGCAACCTAAGTTTGTCGCAGGAGTTGCTGCTTTCATTGAATTTGCACGCTCACATAATAAGATCATGTTAGAGAAGATTCTCTTTCCGTGCGATAGATGTGGGAATAAGTACTGGTAGAATGTAGAATTCGTAGAGCTTCACATCGTTAAACATAGTTTTACAAGACTTTATACAACTTGGCTATATCACTGGGAATGAGAAGAAGAAGACAGTAATGCGGCAGAAGAAGAAGACGGTAACTTCTTTTCAGGAGAAGAAATGGAGGATATGGTAGAGGCTACCCTAGGTGATAGTATTCGTACCGAAGATGACATTCCTTCCGGTCAAGGACCGCGTGCGGATAAGTATGAAAAGTTCATGAATGATGCTAGAAGACAAATTTATGAGAATGCAAAGTATTCCACCTTCTCATGGTTCGTCCAACTTTTCCAGATTAAGTGCCTAAATGGATGGAGCAATAAGTCATTCACGATGCTTCTGAAGATCTTGAAAGATTAAATACCCCTGGGAAATAACATTCCCGACAGATGGTACGTAGCCCAGAAGATGATGTCTGATTTGAGTCTGAAGTGTGAGAAGATTCAAGCATGTCCTAAAAATTACGTGTTATACCAGAAAGAGAATTCAGATTTGAAAGAGTGTCCAACATGCAGAGAGGCCAGGTATAAGCCGAAAGAATCTGATAAGAAGCCCAATATACCTGTCAAGATAGCACGATACTTTCCCATAACACAGAGGTTGCAGAGGCTATTTAGGTGCAAGATAACATCCGTGGCAATGATTTGGCATCACCGTGCTCCTCCAAGTGAAGATGGAAAAATGAGTCATCCAAGAGATTCACCGGCATGGAAGGATTTCGATAGGAGGCACGAAATATTCATTAGTGATCCTCACAATGTTAGGCTCGGACTCGCCAGTGATGGTTTCTGCCCATTCAACTATATGGATGGAAAACACAGCACATGGCCCATTGTAATGATAGTTTATAATCTGTCGCCTTGGTTGGCTATGAATCAATCCTACTTTATGATGCCTCTTCTTATCAACGGACCAAACTCACCGGAAAACAATATCAAAGTCTATCTCCGACATCTGATCGATGAGTTAAAATCTTTATTCATTGATGGTGTAAAGACTTACGATGCAAACACAGAGACAACCTTCACACTGCGTACGGTTTTAATATAGACAATTAATGACTTTCCTGCTTATGGAATTCTATCAGGTTGGTTCGTACACGGTCACAAAGCATGCCCTTATTGACATGAATATACAATATCGAAATTCTTGAATTTTAGCAGGAAGGTTTGTTATTGCGGTCATCGGCGTTTCCTGCCACTAGACCATCCCTACAGGTTAGATGCTGCTCACTTTGATGGTCATCAGGAGCTTCTTAGGCCTCCAGCCTCATTGTCAGGAGAGGACATGACTGCTCAGTGGGATGGGTACAATAATGTGACCTTCGGGATAGATCCGGCAAAACAGGTCAAACTACCCTACTGGAATAAGTTAGCATTTTCTACGAGCTTCCATACTGGTAAACAAATTTAGTGCATCATTGTCTGGACGTCATCCACATAGAGAAGGGAGTATCCGAGCACGTACTCAACTTGCTTCTTTGTAAAGACGGAAAATGGAAAGACAACTTCCGTGCTCGGATGGATCTTCAGGACTGAGAAATTAGAAGTGAATTGCATCCTAAACCGATAGCGTGTAAACCAGGCAAGTTTGTACTTCCCAATGCCGTGTGTCATATATCACAACCGGAGAAGAAAAGGTTCCTGCAGGTGTTGAATGATTTGAAAGTTCCCACAGGTTTCTCAGGATCATTTAGCAAGGAGATAAAAATTATGAAAGGAAAGATCGACGGGCTGAAAAGTCATGATCACCATATTATTATGGAGCACCTTCTCCCATTAGCCCTCAGGATTTCCCTTCCCGAATCGGTTGGTCTAGTAATCAATGACCTTTGTTGCTTTTTTAGAGAATTGCGGGCTAAAACCGAGGATGTTGTGACGCTGGAGACTCTAGAAAATTCTATTTCATTGATACTTTGCAAGCTTGAGCGTATTTTCCCACCGTCATTCTTCGATATCATAATACACCTGATGGTTCTGTAGGATTACCTAGCACGACAGCAAGGTTTCGGGAAGCATCGTCCATGCCATTTTCAAAAATTTGCCATGCTATATAACCCTAACCCTAGAATCTTAACTAGAGATTTAGACGAAACAACATGTAAACATCTTTACATCTAAGTGAATATGGAATACAACCGTTGTAGACCGGTCCATCACTTCAAATGCTCTGTGTAGAAGTCCCTTCGCTCCAAGTAGTGGTGTTCCGGACTCTCCGTTGGCTCCACTAGTCGAAATGAACGAACTTGCTCAATGATCTTCGAGACCGAAGATGATTTACTTTGAGGAGACTCTAACTCAATCTCCTTCTTCACTAATGGATGATTTAGTGAAGTAAACAACCTACACTATATGGCTTATATGGTATAGATTGATGAAGTAGGAATTTAGCTCACTTTAGAATATTTTTCCTCGCTTTCTTTTACACCTCAAGAAAAATCAAGTAAAGAAAAAAGATGAAGAAGATGAAGCATCAAAAATGAACCATGGGTGAGAAAAATATCTAATATAAACTCTTGTAGAGACTTAAGTAAAGCCAACGTAATGGTTAGGTTAAATAATATCTAGAGTAAAACAAAAGTTAGTGGAGATTAGGTCAAGGTTTCCAAAAACTTCTCCAAGCTTCACAACCATGATAATTTCCACCTATTTTTGTTTTTCTATAAATAATTAAAACCTCAGATTATCTTAGTTTAGATGTGAGTCTCTACACCCAAGTTCCATGTATCATCAAGCATGATACATATATCAAAATACATTACATATATATATCATATATGTATATATAAAATGTAAATGAAGAAAAGAAAATTCTTAAGTGAGCTAATTTATATTGGCTAATATATATATATATTAATATATCTAATATATATATATATATATATATATATATATATTAAATTATTAAATCAACACTTGATTTAACAATCCGGCTATATCACATATACCCGACTAATATTAAATCATCGAATCAACATTTGATTCAACAATCTGGTTATATCTCATATAACCTATATCGCTAGATTACAATACAGTATCATATACACGTATTTATCTCGGTCCCTCATATATAACATATGTGCCCTACTTCGTTTCGCTTGAGCCAGGAAACCTCTGTGTAGGACTCTAAAGACTCGTCAATACGCCAGCAGTAGATGATAATCATATTAGTCACCCACAAGCCGTTAGCGGTACTAGCTAGACGTAAAGGCTACCCGGGTATTGAGCGATCAGAAGATCAACATGCAAGCCTTCTCATACTCCTGTAAAGCCTGTCAGTAACACTACCGTACAGTCAGGTCTCTTCGTCTGATATGTCGCATATCTAGTCTAAGGGTGGTAAACGTCAGACCCCAGGAACCGATAAGTCGTTCCAATGTGAGGCCCATAACGGGTCGAGAAACTACTGATAAAACTTACCACTAAATCTCCATATCATCCTTGACCAGGGACTTCCTGTTATAGCCAATCGTGCACAGCGCAACATCAACCCCCAATAGCGGGAGAGACGAATCCCCTCCTATCGCTCATTGCCTCCATGTGATTCGGGACTATACCCAAAATCCACCGTTTGGCACGTTCTCTTGAATGTGGTAAGGTGGAAATCAAAGCACAGTGGGAATCACACAAGACTCTATGACGATCTCGGGTCTACAGACTAACCTGTACCAGTGTCACCAGAGAACTGCTATCTGACGATAGGTATAATACCAACTAGGAGTTCTCGGCGAGTCCGTTTAGTGTACCCAGTCTCCACTGAGCACCCGTTTACTATCTTTGTTGTCAAACACCAATGGATGTGGGATCATCCATTGCCCATCATATGGGTCAAGAAGCGTATACGCTAGTCTACTCTGGAATATCGATGCCCTGTCTCGATACACCCTTGACTAGGAACATTTAAAGGATGAACTTGTGGACTACCCTGGCCCCACTAGTATGATCTCCATCATAGTCCTAGTAGTCAAGTACTCATCCTAAGTGCTTTATCAACCTGTGAGAGCAAGACAGTATCACAATACAAGTCTACATGTTAAGACAAAGAGCAACCAGATAGCATACTATCATGTCGAGCAAGAAAGTCCTCTCTATATATGTCCAAGCATCCACCATAATATACATCATATGTACAATAATGGCATCTAGGCGTACACATAACTAACAATCTCCCACTTGCACTAAGGCCAGTTGTTGTAGTATCTCATACCCAACATCCCGAAGAGTCTCTCAAATTGTATCTGGGGTAGTCCTTCGTGAATGGATCCGCCGTTTTGTTCTTCGTGTCAACTCTCCTGACCTCGATCTCCCGGCGATCAACTGTTAGTTATATGTATGCCCTAGAGGCCATTACTGTACATGCGATGTATATTGTAGTGGATGCTTGGATATATATAGGGAGGACTTTCTTGCGCGATATGATAGTATGCTATCCGGTTGCTCTTTATCTTAACATGTACACTTATTGTCTCTCTATTACATGTTGATAAAGCCCTTAGGATGAGTACTTGACTACCAGGATTATGATGCAGATCATACTAATGGGGACATAGGTAGTCGATAAGTACATCCTTCAAATGTTCATAGTCGTGGGAGTATCGAGACAGGGCATCGATATTCCAGAGTAGACTAGCATATACGCTTCTCGACCCATGTGATGGGCGATGGATGATCCCACATCCCTTGGTGTTTGACATCAGAGAAGATATACGGGTTCTCAGTGGAGACTGGGTACACTGGACGGACTCGTCGAGAACTCAAAGATGGTACTATACCTATCGTCGGATAGCAGTTCTCTGGTGACACTACTACAGGTTAGTCTGTAGACCCGAGATCGTCATAGAGTTTTGTGTGATTCCCACTGTGCTTTGATTTCAACTATACCACAGTCAAGAGATCATGCAAAAAGGTGGTTTTTGGGTACAGTCCCGAGTGAAATGGAGGTAATGAGCGATAGGAGGGGTTTCTTCTCTCCCGGTATTGGGAGTTGATGTTGCGCTATGCTCGATTGGCCATAACAGGAAATCCCAGGCCAGGGTTGCTAAGATTTACCTGTAAATGTTATCAGTAGTTTCTCGAACCGTTATAGACCTTGCATCGGCATGACTTATCAGGCTATTGGGGTCTGACGTTATACCACCCCAGGCTATTGATATGCGACATATCAGACGAAGAGACCGGACTGTACGGTACTATTACTGATTGGATTCGCAGGAGTACGAGCAGGCTTGCTTGTTGATCTTCTGATCGCTCAATACCTGAGTGGCCATTACATTTAGCATACCACTTGCGGCTTGTGGGTGATTGATATGATCATCACCTACTGTCGGCGTATTGATGAGTCTTTAGAGTCCTAGACAGAGGTTTCCTGGCTCAAGCGAAACGGAATAGGAGCACATATGTGATATGTGCGGGACCGAGATTAATGCGATATGTGATACCACATTCTATTCTCGCGACTTGTGACATTGGTCGGTTATATGTGATATAGCCAGGTTATCGGATCAAGTGTTTATTCGATAAGTTGTTGCATTTGATATTAGTCGGTTATACACACTATAGTCGGATTATTAAATCAAGTGTTAATTTAATAATTTAATGTAGAATTATATATTTGATATATTAAATTACAATAACTAATATTAGCTCACTTAAGCTTTTCTTTTTCTCACATTTGATACACTTAACATATATGTGATATATGTTAATTGTTTTCTTTGCACACAAAATATATATGTGATATATATTATTGTGTCATGCTAGGTTATACATGAAACATGTTAGTATGAGACTCACACCATGCTAGGTAAAAGTTAGGGTTTTATTTGTTTTAAGTAATTCAAACACTTGGATAATGAGTCATGGTTCAAAGCTTGTAGAAGCTTGTAGGTTTCATCGACCAAGTCCACTTGTTTGTCTAGCTTAAGATATTTGTTAACCCAACCCTTAACTCATAGCTATGGTTTAGTCTCTACAAGGGTTAAGCATGATATTAACTCACCATGGTTGCATTTCTAACCTCACATGAAATAATCATTCATCACTTCACTTCATCTTCTTCTTCCTCATGAGTTTGCTCTCTATCTTTTGATGAAGTGATGATATGTTGTGAGAAAATAATTTCTAGAGTGAGCAAAATTCCTACTTCATCATCCACTACTACTTTCCATTTAGTATAGGGTGTTTGCTTCACTAATTCCACAATTAGTGAAGTGGTAGCATGGGTTAGTGTCTCCTCAACGTAGATCATCTTCGGCCTCGAAGACTTCGATGCAAGCTTGTTCGTTTCTTCATGGGAGCCTCTCTAGAGTTCGGGAGTTCATGATCGCAGTGAGGGGAATACTACACGGAGTTATTGAAGTGAAGGACCAGTCTACAAAGGTTGTATTCCTTGTTCAATTTAAATGTAAAGTGTTTGCATATTGTTTCGTCGGATTTTCTACTAGCGATTCTAGGGTTAGGGTTTACTAGAACGGCAAAATTTTAAAATTGGCATGGACGATGCCTCCCGAAAACTTGTTGTCGTGCTAGGCAACCCAACAGTGTATCAAAGCCATGCTAGAAAATTAGACGATGTTTGCTAGGATTACGAAACCGAAACAACTCCGAAACACCCGATATTCAAACAAGGTTTTTGTAGAATTTTTAAAGGGATCTAAAAATTTTTAAAACAACTGCAGAATGTTGTATGAGATATATCATGAACACTGTGAAAATTTGAGGGGGTTTTGTGCAAATTTGGCCGGCCACATCATGCCAAAAACAGGCCTTCAGAGGAGTCCAGGCTTCAAATTTTCAGTGTGTTCCAGTCTCTGGGTTTTTGTGTTTCAGGTGTTGTTTGTTTTTGCTAAATTTTCATGTGATGTTAACTTTCTGCAAAATCAATTCGGAGTGTTTCGTAATAGTAATCCTAACATGTATTCGGGTTATTTAGACGATGTTAAAAAGTTCGAACGAACATCAATAACCCAATTTTTCCCCGTTAGAAATTTTTTCAAGAGTTGGATTTTTTTCCGAGTTTAAAACTTTCAGAAAATCTTGCAAGCGATTCTGTGGACCCTCTAGAAGAACGAAACCCTAAATCGATTATGTGACCGTCAGAACCGCCAGCAAACCCTAGGGTTTGTGGTAGTTCAGCGGTGCCACATGTGAGGCATTGGTTGACCCTTCTACGGCTGGTTCAAAGGAGCTGTGGCAGTTTCTGGGTACTTTTTGAACTCCGTTCAAGTGTTGAGCTTCACGGGAAACATTTGGTGTTTGTTTATTCGATCGAAAAGTTTAACTTCGTCTAGCTATCTGTGATTGTGATACAATATTTGGAATCCACAAATGGTTATGTGATAACTAGTTTGAATTTTATAAATCTAACAGTTTAGTCTCATTTGATCGGTTGCCACGGAATTTTGATGTGGATCAAAAGTCCGTCGCAATTACGTAGTGTACGCGGATACTCTCCAGGTAACCTTACTAGATAGCCACGCTCCATAGCCCTGACCAAGTGACTGTAGGAGAACCCCGTCGCTAAAAGCATCCGTTCGAGTGCTCACGGCAGCGGTGTTCCGCCTTAGTGCACTTCGTCGACGGCATCGGGGGGTGTGGCCGTATGCTAAAGTTTCCAACGTGTATTCGATCAGGTTATCGGTAATCTTGTTGAATTACCCGACAAGTTATTGGAAAGTGTTTTCAATATCGAGACTAAAATGCGGGGTTTATAATTGTTGGGCATGAAATCCAAAGTATGTGATACATTGGGTTTATGATGTCTAAAGTGGTTGCGGATTCCAACTGTTGTAGTTTTCACTTTCTTTTCTGTGCCCGTAAGTGTAATATGTGGTGTATCGCTGGTTTCGTTGCTATACGTCAACGACAATTGGGATACGCATATTTACTTACGTTGATGACATGTGATGTTATGGGTTGCTGTGATATGTTATATTGGATTGTCGTGTTTTGAATAGTCTGTAAGTCCACGTTTCCCACCCCGGTGCTTGCGGGGAGGCGGAAACGTTATGAAAAAACACTGATTTTTACAACACTAGGCAACATGGACTAACCAAAGGAGGGATCTTTGCTAAACAAAACTAACTACCAAAGCTAAAAGAGTTTAGCTACTCGGAAAAGGGGTTATACCTGGGTCTTCAAGTCCTTCTCTCCTTGCTCCTTGGAGTGAAAGAACGGGTTCTCCATGTCGCCTTCTCTTGCCGAAGAAAGATCCACCCGAGGGCCTCAACCTTTGGCTCCAACCTCAAACTAGAAGTAACTAAGGTGCTTAGTATGCTAGACCTAGGACCTTAGAAAGAGTAGAGAGTATTTTTGAAGGGATTATCTCAAGCTCAAATGGTTCTCAACTCATGGGAGGGGAGAGCTAGAGAGAGAGAGGAAGAGGAGGAGAGAGAATGAAAATTATCAAGCGAGAAGAATAATGCAACCTTCTCACATATATGTGATTTATGAAAAATAGATAATTAGCTAAAGATAATTGTCATGGTTAATCAAGAAATGACCATTATCATTTCACATTAAATGCTTTTGCAAGGATCAAAGAGCATCTTTCATATGGAATGATGATGGTCAACTTGTCAACCTAGGTTAACAAGTCAAGTATAGTCAAATGGTCAACAACCCTAACCATGCACAATTATAATTAACTAATATTAATAAATCATAATTCACACATAAACATTAGGGTTAAGAAAATGACAATGGTCATCAACCCTAATCAAGGTCCTCTGCCTCTGTCTCAGTCAACTGTGCATACACACCCGTATCCGTGTTCCGAGGAACACGAATACAATGAGATAAAACCAATCCCAAATCATATACTAGGATCCGGCTTAAACCAAATCCCGCTAGTATAAGCTGACCGGACACCAAGCGTGCACAAGTGCGCGGATGTGAACGAACACTGTCGCAAAACCATGCGACCTCTACTCATTTTGCCTAAAGGCGAATAACCCTCTGTGTGGGAATCTAAAGACTCGGCACTACACTGGCAGTGGGTTTAACCATAGACCGCAAGCGGCACTAGCTGTACGTAACGGTCCCCAGGTAGATGCCGATAAGAAGACTGACGAGGTAAACCCCATCTGAACTCCTACTGAGCCTGAATGTGACAGTCTCCGTACAGTCCGGTCTGTTCGTCTAAGAACATCGCATGGCGGGCCTAGGGGGTGGTAAACGTCAGTCCCCTACTAGCGGTACAAGTCGTGTCGGAGTGAAGCCCAGAACACCTGAGATAACACTGGAAACCTACCAGTCTATCTCGCTTGCCCTGGCCAGGGACTTTGTGTAATGGCTCTCCTAGACACAGCGCGATATCAACCCCCAATACCGGGAGAGACGAATCCTGTCTAACCGTCACTGCCTCCAAGTGCTTCGGGACTGCACCCAAAAACTACCTGTTTGCACGACTCCTTTGAGCCGTGGTAGGGTAGTAATCAAAGTACAGTGGGAACACACTCGAGGCGAAGTGACAGTGTCAAGTCAACGGACTAAGCTGTACTCATGTCACTTGGGAACTGATAACTGACGATAGGTATAATACTAACCAACAGTTCCCGACGAGTCCTGTCCAGTGTACTCGTAACCTAACGAGCACCCGCATACTATCTCCAGTACGACGTACTGATGGCTGTGGGACAGACCATCTCCCCTGCTGGGATGAGAAGCGCATACGCTAGTCTACTCCGGAGTATCGATGCCCTCTCTCTATAGTCCTGCGACTAGGGACCTGTATAAGGATGTGCGTATAGATTACCCATCCCCCACAAGTGTGGCTGCCATCACAACGCTGGTAATCAAGCAAAGATCCTAAGGGATCTACTAATATGTTTAAGCGATATGCTAAAAGAAACACAACACATATTAAAGTAGAAACAAAACCAAATAGCATACTACCATTTTGAGCAAGATTATCTATACAACTGTGAATATCCCAAGCTTCCATCCAGTAATATACAAGCTAGTATGATACAGTAATGGCCTCTAGGGCATATACACTAACATAGCCGGGGTTTTATGTGAGATGAGGGTTTTTATTTTCATTCATGTAAAATTCATTGTATGTAATATTCTTTTATTGGGGCACTTCCGGGTTGAGGATGATGTCACCATTGTATATTATTTACTTTTCCGCATTAGGATAGACCCAAAGCGGGGAGCACAAGTAACCGGGTTCTAGGGTACAGTAGGAGACCATTTTCGAGGAGTCGAGACCGGGTCTCCTAACTCTAGAATTGGAAGGGTTGCTTGA
Source organism: Agapanthus africanus (assembly GCA_030015575.1). Lineage (NCBI taxonomy): Eukaryota > Viridiplantae > Streptophyta > Magnoliopsida > Asparagales > Amaryllidaceae > Agapanthus > Agapanthus africanus. The sequence goes on along the minus strand of JASDDO010000016.1, from coordinate 184,619,265 downwards.
CGCTCTCGTAGAGGCCTAGGGATGTGGGTTTGGCTATTCATCACGACTGTGGAATCCGCGTTTTTACTGGCTTAAATAAAACACGGAATTCCTAGTATATCCAATATTTCATATGTGATTCTTCTGCTGCTGATATTTTGTGATGTGATCACTTGATATGTTCTGAGATGAATGCCTATATATTATATATATGAGATATAATTAATATTGTTGCTTTCTTTTCTTATGTGATGCTTGGGAAGCATAACTGATGGGACTTCATTAATGAGATTAATGAAATAAAAGAAACCTAAAAATATTGTAGAAACTTGTTTAAAAACTGGTAGCTCTAGTTCTTGCTTTGCATAGCGGTATTCCTTGTAGAATATCCAGCACCTTATTCGATAAGGAAAGAGCCGAGATCCATTCACCTGGAGTGACCTCTTTAGTGAAACAAGTAGATGCTACAACCCACTCGGTTTGTATTTTGATTGCATCTATAGTTTTTGCTTTGCACAGTGGTATTTGTGAAATATCCTGCACCTCATTCGATTAGGAAAGAGCCGAGATCCCTTCACCGGGAGTGACCTCTTTAGCAAAACTAGTAAAAGCCTAAAAAACACTCCTTTTTAAAATCACTCGATTCTACGACGATATCAAGTTCATTACGCAAAAGGTTTTCTTAAAAACCTGTCGTAGCCCTCCATCATTTCAGATAAGTACTACTTAGTATTCGTGTTACGTTTGTTGGCCTTCGTCAAGGCGTAGTGTGCGGTAACTAACTAGTGATTATCTGCTAAAGCATGAGATGCGATTGGATTAGGGTAGTCGTGCGACTTTGTTGGCCTTCGTCAAGGGTCGTGCGGGTGGATTTAATTCAATCATGAAATTTACGGGTTGAACTTGACTAGCGTCCTATGGTTTGTTGGCCTTCGTCAAGGTCATAGGAAGCTAGGGGTAAAACATTTATCGGAAATTTCAAGTGTTGAAATTTGCAATGAGATTGCATACCTTCTATGAGATAGTTGGATCCCGATACCCACTGCGAGTAAGAGTTACTTCTGAGAGAGTTTTACACATTACAATTAGCCGATCAAGTAGGTGTCTGGAAAGATGTTAACGGGGTTACGCTCCTGGGAAAACGAGGTTTATTTTAATTAGGTCCGTGAGAAAGCACGGGGAACCTCCCTCAAAGTGCCGACACTGGTCTGGCCGAAAGATTGGCGAACTTGTTGGGTGTAATTAATCCCGGGTAGTCTTACCTTTTAGGGTTTGAAGGTAGATTTGACTAAAATAGTGGGAGCCATCCTGATTAGATAAACTAATAACCAATCTTATCCTGCAAGAGCGCACGCAGAGTGTTTTCTTCTCTCTCCCTCTCCTGGTAGAGACCATGTCACGCTTTAATCAAGATAATAATATGGATGCATTGACCAAACCTGTTGGGTTTACCTAGCACCTCATCAAGGGTTTAGAAGTATCACATATGCCAAAATCAAATTTTTAAGGTGCTAAGTGAACTTACAAAGAATCATAACTAGAAATTTAGGGTTTCTTTTGACTAAGCATCACATGCTAAAGAAAAAGTATCACTAAGAGTAGAGATTACAACCTTTGTAGACCTCCCTTGGTGACTCCTTGGCACTTTGAATGTTTGGAACGGATCGATGGAAGCCTTCCTTGTCCACGATGATCCACCCGAAGTTCCTTTGCCCAAAGCTCGTTGCTTTACTTGATATGTGAATGAAGTAGACCAAACACCCTACACAAATGGGCTAGATGTGTGTAGTATGATGATGTGGTTTATATTCTATAATCAAAACCCTTTCTTTTTATCAACTTCACTCAAAGAACTTTTCAAGAGAGGAAGAAGAAGATGGTGGCTAAGCTTGAGCTCAAAAAGATAATGATATGAATGAATAAATGAAATGAGAAAGAATAATTTATATTAATCCTTCTCACTTCAACCATGGTTAGTAATCATCTAGATGTTTTCTTATTGAGTTAACTTTCAAAGGAGAATTAACTCATGGTTAAAAGAATGGTGAAGTTTAGTCAAAGATGATAAACATTAACCATGAGTGAATTATCCTTTCAAATAAATCAATAAGATAAATATAAACAATTACTACAATATGAGTCTTGCATTGCCACCAAATATGTATCAACAACCATGATACTATGTATGTATGTATGTATGTGTCCATGCACATCATTATATGCATACATGCATGCATACAATAATAGAAAAAGGTTTTAATAAAAGAATTAATCTAAAAGTCATTTGTTAAATCAACACTGGATTTTGCAAACCGGTCATATCACATACGACCCGACCAATAGAAAATGCCCGATTAATATACGGTATCACATATCCGTATTTAATCGGGTCCCCGCGCATATCTCATATACACACCACATCTTTTCGCCTGAGCCAGGAAACTTCATTATGGGACTCTAAGACTCGTCAATACGCCGGCAATAGGTGATGATCATATCAAACACCCACTAGCCGCAAGCGGTCAGCTAAACGTAACGGCCACCCGGGTATTGAACGATCAGAAGAAAACCAGCGAAGCTGTCAAAACTCCCGTCGAGCCAACTGGCAACACTTACCGTACAGTCCGGTCTCTTCGTCAGATATGTTGCATATCGAGTCTAGGGATGGAATCGGCGACCCTAATAACTCAATAAGTCATGCTGGTGTATGGCTCATAACAGATCGAGAAACTACTGATAACGCTTATCAGTAAATCTCAGCAGCCCAGGCCAGGGACTTCCAATACCGGGAGAGACGAAACCCCTCCTATCGCTCATCGCCTTCATGTGCCTCGGAACTGTACCCAAAGTCCACCTGTTTGCACGACTCAGTAGAGCCGTGGTAGGGTGGATATCAAAGTACAGTGGGAGGACACACAAGACTCTATGACGATCTTAGGTCTACAGACTAACCTGTACCAGTGTCACCTGAGAACTGCTATCCGACGATAGATATAATACCACATAGGAGTTCTCTATGAGTCCGTTCAGTGTACCCAGTCTCCACTGAGCACCCGCATATAATCTTTGGTGTCACCTCACCAAATGGATATGGGATCATCCATCGCCCATCATATGGGACAAGAATAGTATACGCTAGTCTACTCTGGAATATCGATGCCCCGTCTCGATACACCCACGACTAGGAACAGTTTAAGGATATGCTTATAAACTACACATGCCCCACTAGTATGATCCGCATCATAGTCACAGTAGTCAAGAAAATATCCTGAGGGCTTTATCAACATGTGCAAATGAATAAAAGCATGATCAAATCAACATGTAAAGATAAAGTAAACCAGATAGCATACTATCATGTTGAGCAAGAAAGTCATCTAAAATCATATATACATGTCCAAGCATCCACTATACATATAATGGCCTCTAGGGCATACATATATCTAACAATCTCCCACTTGCACTAAGGCCAGTTATTGGCGTATCTCATACCCAACATCTCAAAAAGTCCCTCATGTTGCGGCTGTGGAAGGGCCTTGGTGAGTGGATCCGCTGTGTTATCCTTTGTGTCTACTCTCCGAATCTCGATCTCCTGGCGATCTACTATCTCCCGTATCAAATGATATCGCCTCAGGATGTTTCTGGATTTCTGATGGGATCTTGGTTCTTTGGCTAACGCCATAGCTCCATTATTATCACAATACAATGGTATTGGATCAACAATGGTTGGAACTACTCCTAGTTCCGCGATGAACTTCCTTATCCAGACGGCTTCCTTGGCATCATCATTTGCAGCAATATACTCAGCTTCCATCGTAGAGTCTGCAACGGTATCCTGTTTGGAACTCTTCCAACTAACCGCCCCTCCGTTGAGAGTAAATACAAACGCTGAGATAGATTTGCTGTCATCCTTATCACTTTGGAAGCTGGAATCGGTAAAGGCCTCCATCTGGAGATCGCCATTACCATACACCAAGAACAATTCTTTAGTCCTTCGCAAGTATTTAAGAATGTTCTTCACTGCTATCCAATGTTTCTCCCTTGGGTTGGATTGATACCTGCTTACTACAGCTAGTGCATAAGCTACATCAGGGCGAGTACATAACATCGCATACATTATAGATCCTACGGCTGAAGCGTAGGGTATAATGCTCATGCGAGCTCTCTCTTCATCAGTCTTCTGACAGAAGTCTTTGGAGAGAGTGATTCCAAGACAAGCAGGCAAGGCACCACGCTTTGAATCTTCCATACTAAACCTTTTGAGGATGGTGTCTATGTACCTTGATTTGGACAATCCCAATAACCTCTTGGATCTATCTCTATAGATCCTTATGCCCAAAATGCATGAGGCATCACCCATGTCCTTCATGGAGAACCTTTGTGATAAGGATAGTTTGACCGATTGTAGCATAGGAATATCATTTCCTATCAGGAGAATGTCATCTACGTACAATACGAGAAATGTGACAGTACTCCCTACAATCTTCTTATAAATGCATGGTTCATCTGTATTTTTGATAAAATCAAACTCTTTGATTGTATCATCAAAGCAGATGTTCCAACTGTAAGTCGATGTAGTACACCCCAGTACTTGTGGGGAGGCGGAATTTACAAAAACAATCAAGTTTAAGGAACGAACATCGACTAACCGCTTAAATCGAAGCTAAACTATAAATAACCGTACACAAAGATTTTCTTATCACTTGTGATTAGGGATTATACCTATCGAAACTAGTCCTTCGTCTTTGTGTCCTCCTTTGTTCTCCTCGACCTTCTCTAGGTAGTAGACGATCCACCCGAGAGCAAAACACCAAGCTACACCTCTAACTTGAGGTAACTAATCTACTTTGATTGCCAATCAAAGAAGAAAGGATGATATAGAGTGAAGGTAATGGATGCTTAAGTCTAACTAAACCTTTGATCTCAACACATGAGGATTAAGGATTAGTCTCTTGAAGATGAGAGCTTGAGGAGAGAGAATGTGAATAATATTATGAGATGAGAAAATGAGTGTATCATAATATATCATGAAGCATTCTTATTTAAGAAAAATGAATAAAAGAAATGAATAAGCATGCTTCATAAATGAAAAGAGGTGATTCATTAAGCATGTGTCATTATCATTTATGGTGCAATAATGATAATGATGAATCACCTCATGACTCACTTTCTTATCCATAAGTAACCTCCTTAGTCACATCTTCTAGAAGCTTCTCGTACAATTACGAGAACGCCCCTCCAATCCGCAAAAATACGGAAAAACTTTAGACTGTAAAAATCCAATAACCGGATACCAGTAACTGGCTTAAACCAAAGCCGACTGGTAAAAACTGTCCGAAAAGTCGTACGCGCGTAAACGCACGTATGCGTCCGAACCCTTTGTCGCCAAACCATGCAACCTCTATATCGTTTCGCCTGGAGTAGGAAACTCTCTGTGTGGGACTCTAGAGACTCGACTACTACGCTGGCAGTGGGTTTAACCACAGACCGCAAGCGGCACTAGCTGTACGTAACGGTCCCCAGGTAGTTGTCGATAAGAAGGCCGATGAGAAAACCCATCCGAACTCCTACTGAGTCTGATGTGACAATCTCCATACAGTCCGGTCCGTTCGTCCAAGACTATCGCATATCGGGCCTAGGTGGGCGGCAAGCGTCAGTCCCCTAATAGCGGTATAAGTCGTGTCGGAGGGAAGCCCATTACACCCTGAGAAACTACTGGAACCTACCAGCAAATCTCGCTTGCCCTGGCCAGGGACTTTGCGTAATGGCTCTCTGACACAGCACGATATCTACTCCCAATACCGGGAGGGACGAATCCTGTCTAACCGCCACTGCCTCCAAGTGCTCGGGACTGCACCCAACTGCTACCTGTTTGCACGACTCCTTTTGAGCCGTGGTAGGGTAGCAATCTAAGAACAGTGGGACACACTCGAGGCGAAGTAGCAGTGTCAAGTCTGCGGACTACGCTGTACTCATGTCACCTGGGAACTGTTCACTGACGACTGGTATCAAACCAACCAACAGTTCCCTGTGAGTCCTGTCCGGTGTACCCGTAACCTAACGAGCACCTGTATACTATCTCCAGTACGACGTACTGACGGCTGTGGGACAGACCATCTCCCCAACTGGGATGAGAAGCGTACACACCAGTCTACTCCGGAGTATCGATGCTCTGTCTCGATAATCCAACGACCAGGGACCTGAATAAGGATGTGCTTGTAGACTACCCAGCCCCCACTAGTGTGATTGCCATCACAACGCTGGTAGACAAGCAAGATCCTAAGAGCTCTATCAATACGTACACTCACATATTAAGATAGAAAAACCAAGTAGCATACTACCATGTTTAGCAAGACTGTTATATACATGTGAATATCCCAAGCTTCCATTAAGTAATATACAAGCTAGTATGATACAGTAATGGCCTTCTAGGGCATAAGCACTAACACCAACTCCGTGAGGCCTGCTTTAATCCATAAATGGATTTAAGCAATCTACATGCTCTTCCGCTGCTCCCACTGTCAATGAAGCCCTCTGGCTGATCCATAAAAACACACTCTTCTAAATCACCATTTAGAAATGCAGTTTTAACGTCCATCTGCCAGATTTCATAATCATAATGAGCAGCAATAGCAAGTAGGATCCTAATGGATTTAAGCATTGCTACTGGAGAGAAAGTTTCTTCATAGTCCAATCCTGGTCTTTGACGAAAACCTTTCGCTACTAGCCTTGCTTTAAAGGTCTCTACCTGTCTATCTATACCAATCTTTCTTTTAAAGATCCATTTACACCCAACGGGTTTTATCCCAGGAGGCGTAACGTCCAAAGTCCATACTTTGTTGGTATACATGGACTCTATTTCGGATCTCATGGCTTCCAGCCACTTCACTGAGTCACCACTCGTGATAGCTTGCTGAAAACTAGTAGGGTCATCATCATCCATGATGCAATCTTCTCTATCACCATCAATGAGAAACCCACAGTATCTCTCTGGTGGGCGAGAAGTTCTACCAGATCTCCGGAGCGGCTGAGGTTCTTGAAGTTCTACTGAAACATTAGTTTCAACCAATTCGTCCTGAGTAATTTATGTCTCTAGAACCTCTTCTAGATCTACCTCATTGACATCAGTACTGTCTGTAAGATTTCATTTTCCAAAAATGTGGCATGCTGAGCAACAAATACCTTTTGTTCCTCCTTGTGGTAGAATAGATATACATACGAATGTTTTGGATACCCCATAAATTTACACATGACCGATCGTGTCTCGAGTTTGTCTGGATTTTGCTTTTTAACAAAAGCCGGACAACCCCAAATCCTAACTCTTTTAAGAGAGGTCTCTTTCCACTCCATATCTCATATGGAGTAGTAGACACGGTCTTAGTTGGAACCCTTTTCAATAGATACATCGCAGTCTCTAATGCATGCCCCCAAAAGGAAAGCGGTAACTCAGCATCACACATCATGGAAGGGCCTTCGTGAATGGATCAGCAATGTTCTCTTCTGAAGCAACTCTCCGAACCTCGATCTCCTGACGATCAATGATCTCCCTGATCAGGTGATACCGCCTCAAGATGTGTCTGGACTTCTGATGGGACCTTGGTTCCTTCGCTAAAGCTATAGCTCCGTTGTTGTCGCAATACAAAGGTATTGGATCAACTATGGTAGGAACCACCTGTAGTTCTGTTAGGAACTTCTTCATCCAGACTGCTTCTTTTGCGGCATCGCAAGCAGCTATATACTCTGCTTCCATCGTCGAGTCAGCAACGGTGTCCTGCTTGGAGCTCTTCAAGCACACCGCCCCTCCATTGAGGGTAAAGACATAACCCGACATGGACTTGGAATCGTCCTTATCACTCTGGAAGCCGGAATCAGCAAAGGCCTCCAACCTGAGGTCTTTTGCGCCGTAAACCAAGAACATCTCCTTAGTCCTCCTCAGGTACTTGAGAATGTTCTTTACTGCTATCCAGTGCTTCTCCCCTGGGTCTGACTGATACCGGCTTACCACGCTCAGTGCGTAAGCTACATCTGGTCTGGTACACAACATCGCATACATTATAGAGCCTACCGCATAAGCGTAGGGTATAATAGACATGCGTTCCCTTTCCAAATCAGTCTTGGGAGACATCTCTTTGGAGAGGGTGATTCCGTGACAAGCCGGTAGATTACCGCGCTTAGAATCTTCCATACTGAATCTTTTCAGTACAGTGTCGATATACCTGGACTGCGAAAGTCCCAACATCCTCTTGGATCTATCACGATAGATCCGGATCCCCAGAATGTAAGAGGCATCACCCAGGTCTTTCATGGAGAACCTGTGTGACAAGAATCCTTTGACAGATTGTAGCATAGGAATGTCATTTCCTATTAATAGAATGTCATCCACGTACAAGACGAGGAATACGACACTTCTGGCCACAACTTTACTATATATGCACGGTTCATCTGGATTTTTGATAAAGTCATATTCTTTGACTATCTCATCAAAACAGATGTTCCAACTCCGCGATGCTTGCTTTAGTCCGTAAATGGACTTAAGCAGCTTGCATACTTTCCCGCTGCTCCCACTCTGATTGAAACCCTCTGGCTGATCCATATAGACGCTCTCTTCTAAATTTCCATTCAGAAAAGCCGTCTTTACGTCCATCTGCCAGATTTCATAATCATGGAAGGCAGCAATAGCAAGAAGGACCCGAATGGATTTGAGCATAGCCACTGGAGAAAAAGTTTCGTCATAGTCCAAACCAGGTCTTTGACGAAAACCCTTTGCAACAAGTCTAGCCTTATAGGTTTCCACCTGTCCATCTACACCAATCTTTTTCTTGAAGATCGATTTGCATCCTATGGGTTTTACCCCATCTGGAGCAAAGTCCAAAGTCCATATTTTGTTGGTGTACATGGACTCCATCTCGGTCCGCATTGCATCTAGCCATCGTACCGAGTCGCCGCTCTGGATGGCTTGCTGGAAGTCAGTAGGTTCATCATCATCTATGATGCAATCCTCTCTATCCCCATCTATGAGAAAACCGTAGTATCTCTCAGGCGGACGAGATGGCCTACTACTCCTGCGGAGGGGTGCGGGAATGTTCTGTTCTTCTTGAACTTTCGCTTCTACCAAACTTTCAGTAGCAGTTTGTGGTTCTGGAATTTCTTCCAGTTCTATTTCGCTCCCACTTATTTCCTTTTCTAAAAACTGATTTTCCAGAAAATGGGCATTACGAGAAACAAAAACCTTTTGTTCCTCTGCGTAATAGAAATAATATCCCTTGGAGTTCTTTGGATATCCCACAAACATACATTTTACTGATCGTGCCTCGAGCTTGTCCACATGCTGCTTTTTAACAAAAGCTGGACATCCCCAAATCTTCATATGCTGAAGATGGGGTTTCTTCCCAGTCCACATCTGATATGGAGTGGTAGGCACAGTCTTGGTAGGAGCCCTGTTCAGAAGATATGCCGCTGATTCTAGCGCATAACCCCAGAAAGATCGCGGTAACTCGGCATTACTCATCATGGATCGTACCATATCCAATAGGGTTCGATTCCGTCTCTCCGATACACCGTTATGCTGTGGAGTGTATGGAGGAGTAAGCTGAGAGAGAATTCCTTTCTCTTTTAGGTAACCTAGGAACTCGGCACTTAAGTATTCTCCACCTCGATCAGATCTCAGTGTTTTAATACTTTTGCCTGTTTGGTTTTCTACTTCATTCTTATACTCTTGGAATTTCTCAAAAGCCTCGGATTTATGTTTCATCAGATAAATGAATCCGTATCTTAAGTAATCATCCGTGAAAGTAATGAAATAGGAAAAACCACCTCTTGCATGTGTAGACATTGGACCGCATACATCGCTGTGTATGAGTCCTAAGAGCTCGCTCGCTCTTACTCCTTGTCCAGTAAAAGGAGTCTTTGTCATCTTTCCTTTGAGACAGGATTGACAAGTGTCATAAGTTTGATATTCGAACGTGTCCAAATATCCTTCTCTATGCAACTTAGTCAACCTTCTCTCATTGATGTGACCCAGTCTACAATGCCATAAGAAAGCTTTATTTAAATCTGGAGACTTTCTTTTCAGTGTGTTCTGGACATTGAAAATTTGGAGTTGGTTTAACACATATATGCCGTTATTTAGAGTACCGGACCCAATCAAACCATGATTAAGGTGGATGTTGACAACATCTCTTACAAACGTGAAATCATAACCTTTATTTGATAACAAGGAAACTGATATGATATTACACGTTAAGCTGGATACAAAATAACAGTCATGTAAAACCAAAATGTGTCCACTCGTCAATCCTAGGTGATAATCCCCGACGGACGCAGCTCCCACGCTAGCTCCATTAGCAACCCTGAGGATCATATCACCTTCCTTCAGCACTCTACGGTTTCTCAGTGCCTGCAATGAATTGCAAATATGAGATCCTGATCCGGTATCCAATACCCAGGAAGTAGAGTTGATCGACAGACAATTCTCAATTACAAACACACCTGAAGTCGAAGCCACAGCTTGCTTCGGTTCCTGGTTCTTGGCGTTCCACGCCTTGCAATCCTTCTTCCAGTGCCCTTTCCTGTGACAATGGAAGCACTCATCCTGGCCAACTATCGGTACTGCAGTCTTTTTCTTTCCCTTCCCTCCCACCTTACTAACACCTCCTCTAGGTCTGGGTGCGGCCTTCTTCTTCCTTCCTTTGGCCCTAGCCTTGGACCCGGAAGAAGATGAACCGCCAACAAACATAGCGGGTGTTTCCCTTACCTTCTGCAAGGTGCCCTCTGCACTCCTTAACATGTTCAGGAGTTCCGCAAGTTCAACTTCTTTTCCTTGAAGATTGAAGTTGAGGATAAACTGGGCGTAGGTGGGAGGAAGGGACTGGAGAATAAGGTCTGTATAGAGCTCATTATCCAAAGTCGTCCCAAGGTCTGCGAGCTCTTCTATATAGCCGATCATCTGTAGGACATGTTCACCTACCGATGACCCGACAGCCAACCTCGCTCGAAACAATTTCTTAGAGGTCTCGTATCTTGCTATACGAGATTGCTCTCCATAAAGTTCCTTTGTATGGAGAAATATGCCATCTAGGGACATATCCTCGTGCCTCCTCTGATGTTCATTGTTCATCGAGGCAAGCACGATGCACTTGGCTCTCGCGCAATCTAAATCCCAGGTTTTGCGGATTTCCTTATCCGCATTGCTGGATTTGGGACCAGGGACAGCAGGTGCCGTAGCGGTGAGGACGTACCCCAGTTTGTCATAGGTCAAAGCCATTTTGACATTCCGCAGCCAATCTTTATAATTTGGCCCTGTCAGTATATTTTTCTCTAAAAGTAACTTAAGTCCAGTCATTTTCAGGGTCGCTGCAATTAGGAGAGAGAGAAGAAAACTCATTAGCATGATGCTCTTGCAAGTTTAGAGTGGTTTTTAGTTTATCTAAACTGGATGGCTCCCACTGTTTCTCGAATCCTTCCTCAAACCATAAAAGAAGAATTAGCCAGGACTATTCTCACCGTACAATACTTGCTTAACCGTTCAGCCAGGCCAGTGTCGATACTTCGAGGGAGGTTTTCCAACGCTTTCGCGAAGTTCCTTAATTAAATAACCTCTTTTCTCTGGGGGCGTAACCCCGCTGACACCTTTCTGGACACCTACTAGGTTTATAGCATTGATCGTTAAGCGACGAATATCCTGATAAGTAGCATATACTCACAGTAGGATCGGGATCCAAATATCATCGTATGATAATGTTGAAGGAGTGCTACCAACATTCATCAAACTCCAAATGGTATGCATCTCTTTGCAAATTTCAGTTTCTTTTGAAATTCCCGATATAAGTTTTTGCCCCATGCTCTTATGACCTTGGCTTTGGTCAAAATGTCATAAGTCACATGTCAAGTTCTACCCGTCATTATCTTGTCAATTTGAACCCATCCGTATATACCCCTGACTTTGGTTAAATGGTAATACGACTGTCCCAAACCAACTCATCTATCTTATGCAACAAATGAAAACCCAGTAGCTACCAAACACTATGCCTTGACTTTGGCCAAAATGCATAGCTTGAATACTACTGAATACCCAAATGAAATGACGGAGGGCTACGAATGGTTTTGGCGAAACCGTGAACGTAGTGAACTTGATATAATCGAAGGAACCTGATAGCTTTTAAAAGGAGTGGTTAAATCTCCGCATTTAAAAATATCTGTTTTAAAAATAACCGAGTGGTTTCTTTCAAATTGTTCCAACGATTTAAACTTTGGTTTGTTTTACTTTGCATTATAGATAATGCGTCCCATCATTAACCTATCATTGCAGAAAACAACGAAAATACAACGTCCTCTTATGCCATCCGCATTCGCCACGGGGTCCCGTCATCACCCGTTAGGTTACTTAACTAACGACAGAGCGGGGGCTGGGCTAGCGCGGGTGTAAAACATAAGTGACGTCTAAATAGCTACAATATATATAGATATTTTACATTCGTCTGACGCAATGATATTCATTCCAGAACACAGATAAACAATATTGGATTTGCAAGCAATCTGTATTTCTTTTGAGCCTGCAAGAAAAGACAGATTACACAGTTGTGATGAATAGCCATTACCCCACCCTCGACCCCTACGGGTACGGCAAACTACCCACCCGGCAGTCTGTGTACCCCACCTTGGGTCAGTCCTAGGAGCAAAAACAGTAAAATGAAATAATACAACGGTGGCTACGACCGCAACGTGGAAGTGCCCCGCAAAAATAATATTACAATAAATTATATTTACAACAAATGAATTAAACAATAACCCATTGCTAACCCCGGCTATACACCACAACAGTCCAATACAGTTTATATGCACAAACAGATATAACCATTTCAGAAATGTGCAACCCCCTGCCAACCGACATACTAGCAGTTAGGGGAGGTTTACGAACACATTAAACAATCACAGATATAATCCAATATGCAAATACTGTACAATTTCGATCGATTAAACAACATCAATATTGCTCCAAAATCTGCTCTGTTAAACAGTAACCTGGGCAAATATTAAATATTCCAGAAAACCCCAAATATCACAGGGGACCCACACATGAAAGATGAGTCCATGACTCGGCAACTCGGCCGCGGAAGCGCGGCGGATCGGTGGGATCCGCCGCCCTTCCGCGGCGCTTTAGCCGAGTCATGAGCTCGAATTTCTTGGATGTTCTCCTGGACTCCTTTCTAGCTTTCTGAGCAACCCTGAACAATTTTAGGACATCATTTTAAATTCGACAGAAACTGATTAGATTTAGGGTTTTACGGCTTCGTTTTTCCGTTCGAAATTCGTACAAATTTGCAATCAAGTTATTTATTGTTTAGCGAGGCTCTGATACCACTGTAAGTCGATGTAGTACACCCCAGTACTTGTGGGGAGGCGGAATTTACAAAAACAATCAAGTTTAAGGAACGAACATCGACTAACCGCTTAAATCGAAGCTAAACTATAAATAACCGTACACAAAGATTTTCTTATCACTTGTGATTAGGGATTATACCTATCGAAACTAGTCCTTCATCTTTGTGTCCTTCTTTGTTCTCCTCGACCTTCTCTAGGTAGTAGACGATCCACCCGAGAGAAAAACAACAAGCTACACCTCTAACTTGAGGTAACTAATCTACTTTGATTGCCAATCAAAGAAGAAAGGATGATATAGAGTGAAGGTAATGGATGCTTAAGTCTAACTAAACCTTTGATCTCAACACATGAGAATTAAGGATTAGTCTCTTGAAGATGAGAGCTTGAGGAGAGAGAATGTGAATAATATTATGAGATGAGAAAATGAGTGTATCATAATATATCATGAAGCATTCTTATTTAAGAAAAATGAATAAAAGAAATGAATAAGCATGCTTCATAAATGAAAAGAGGTGATTCATTAAGCATGTGTCATTATCATTTATGGTGCAATAATGATAATGATGAATCACCTCATGACTCACTTTCTTATCCATAAGTAACCTCCTTAGTCACATCTTCTAGAAGCTTCTCGTACAATTACGAGAACGCCCCTCCAATCCGCAAAAATACGGAAAAACTTTAGACTGTAAAAATCCAATAACCGTATACCAGTAACTGGCTTAAACCAAAGCCGACTGGTAAAAACTGTGCGAAAAGTCGTACGCGCGTAAACGCACGTATGCGTCCGAACCCTTTGTCGCAAAACCATGCAACCTCTATATCGTTTCGCCTGGAGTAGGAAACTCTCTGTGTGGGACTCTAGAGACTCGACTACTACGCTGGCAGTGGGTTTAACCACAGACCGCAAGCGGCACTAGCTGTACGTAACGGTCCCCAGGTAGTTGTCGATAAGAAGGCCGATGAGAAAACCCATCCGAACTCCTACTGAGTCTGATGTGACAATCTCCATACAGTCCGGTCCGTTCGTCCAAGACTATCGCATATCGGGCCTAGGGGGCGGCAAGCGTCAGTCCCCTAATAGCGGTATAAGTCGTGTCGGAGGGAAGCCCATTACACCCTGAGAAACTACTGGAACCTACCAGCAAATCTCGCTTGCCCTGGCCAGGGACTTTGCGTAATGGCTCTCTGACACAGCACGATATCTACTCCCAATACCGGGAGGGACGAATCCTGTCTAACCGCCACTGCCTCCAAGTGCTCGGGACTGCACCCAACTGCTACCTGTTTGCACTGTAAGTCGATGTAGTACACCCCAGTACTTATGGGGAGGCGGAATTTTCAAAAACGATCAAGTTTAAAGAACGAACATCGACTAACCGCTTGAATCGAAGCTAAACAAATAATAACCGAACACATAGCTATACTAAACTATAGTGTTAAGGGATTATACCTAATGAAAACGGTCCTTCGTCTTTGTGTCCTCCTTTGTTCTCCTCGACCTTCTCTAGGTAGTAGACGATCCACCCGAGAGCAAGACACCAAGCTACACCTCTAACTTGAGGTAACTAATCAACTTTGATTGCTAATCAAAGATGAAAGGATGATGTAGAGTGAAGGTAATGGATGTTTAAGTCTAACTAATCCTTTGATCTCAACACATGAGGATTAAGGATTAGTCTTCTTGAAGATGAGAGCTTGAGGAGAGAGAATGTGAGATAAGATAATGAGAAGAGAGAGAGTGTATCATAATATATTATGAAGCATTCTCATTTATCAACAAAAGAAAATGAGTGATGAATAAGCATGCTTCACAAATATCTAATGGTGATTCATTAAGCATGTGTCATTATCATTTATGGTGCAATTAATGATAATGATGAATCACCTCATGACTCACAATCTCATCCAAAGTAACCTCCTTAGTCACATCTTCTAGAAGCTTCTCGTACAATTACGAGAACGCCCCTCCAATCCGCAAAAATACGGAAAAACTTTAGACTGTAAAAATCCAATAACCGGATACCAGTAACTGGCTTAAACCAAAGCCGACTGGTAAAAACTGTCCGAAAGTCGTACGTGCGTAAACGCACGTATGCGTCCGAACCCTTTGTCGCAAAACCATGCAACCTCTATATAGTTTCGCCTGGAGTAGGAAACTCTCTGTGTGGGACTCTAGAGACTCGACTACTACGCTGACAGTGGGTTTAACCACAGACCGCAAGCGGCACTAGCTGTACGTAACGGTCCCCAGGTAGTTGTCGATAAGAAGGCCGATGAGGAAACCCATCCGAACTCCTACTGAGTCTGATGTGACAATCTCCATACAGTCCGGTCCGTTCGTCCAAGACTATCGCATATCGGGCCTAGGGGGGCGGCAAGCGTCAGTCCCCTAATAGCGGTATAAGTCGTGTCGGAGGGAAGCCCATTACACCCTGAGAAACTACTGGAACCTACCAGTAAATCTCGCTTGCCCTGGCCAGGGACTTTGCGTAATGGCTCTCTGACACAGCACGATATCTACTCCCAATACCGGGAGGGACGAATCCTATCTAACTGCTACTGCCTCCAAGTGCTCGGGACTGCACCCAACTGCTACCTGTTTGCACGACTCCTTTGAGCCGTGGTAGGGTAGCAATCTAAGAACAGTGGGACACACTCGAGGCGAAGTAGCAGTGTCAAGTCTGCGGACTACGCTGTACTCATGTCACCTGGGAACTGTTCACTGACGACTGGTATCAAACCAACCAACAGTTCCCTGTGAGTCCTGTCCGGTGTACCCGTAACCTAACGAGCACCTGTATACTATCTCCAGTACGACGTACTGACGGCTGTGGGACAGACCATCTCCCCAACTGGGATGAGAAGCGTACACACTAGTCTACTCCGGAGTATCGATGCTCTGTCTCGATAATCCAACGACCAGGGACCTGAATGAGGATGTGCTTGTAGACTACCCAGCCCCCACTAGTGTGACTGCCATCACAACGCTGGTAGACAAGCAAGATCCTAAGAGCTCTATCAATACGTATACTCACATATTAAGATAGAAAAACCAAGTAGCATACTACCATGTTTAGCAAGACTGTTATATACATGTGAATATCCCAAGCTTCCATTAAGTAATATACAAGCTAGTATGATACAGTAATGGCCTTCTAGGGCATAAACACTAACAATCTCCCACTTGCACTAGGGCCATGTACTGGCATATCGTAGACCAATGATCTCGAGTAGCCTCTCGAACTGAATCTGAGGAAGGGCCTTCGTGAATGGATCAGCAATGTTCTCTTCTGAAGCAACTCTCCGAACCTCGATCTCCTGACGATCAATGATCTCCCTGATCAGGTGATACCGCCTCAAGATGTGTCTGGACTTCTGATGGGACCTTGGTTCCTTCGCTAAAGCTATAGCTCCGTTGTTGTCGCAATACAGAGGTATTGGATCAACTATGGTAGGAACAACCTGAAGTTCTGTTAGGAACTTCTTCATCCAGACTGCTTCTTTTGCGGCATCGCAAGCAGCTATATACTCCGCTTCCATCGTCGAGTCAGCAACGGTGTCCTGCTTGGAGCTCTTCCAGCACACCGCCCCTCCATTGAGGGTAAAGACATAACCCGACATGGACTTGGAATCGTCCTTATCACTCTGGAAGCCGGAATCAGCAAAGGCCTCCAACCTGAGGTCTTTTCCGCCATAAACCAAGAACATCTCCTTAGTCCTCCTCAGGTACTTGAGAATGTTCTTTACTGCTATCCAGTGTTTCTCCCCTGGGTCTGACTGATACCGGCTTACCACGCTCAGTGCGTAAGCTACATCTGGTCTGGTACACAACATCGCATACATTATAGAGCCTACCGCAGAAGCGTAGGGTATAATAGACATGCGATCCCTTTCCAAATCAGTCTTGGGAGACATCTCTTTGGAGAGGGTGATTCCGTGTCAAGCCGGTAGATTACCGCGCTTAGAATCTTCCATACTGAATCTTTTCAGTACAGTGTCGATATACCTGGACTGCGAAAGTCCCAACATCCTCTTGGATCTATCACGATAGATCCGGATCCCCAGAATGTAAGAGGCATCACCCAGGTCTTTCATGGAGAACCTGTGTGACAAGAATCCTTTGACAGATTGTAGCATAGGAATGTCATTTCCTATCAATAGAATGTCATCCACGTACAAGACGAGGAATACGACACTTCTGGCCACAACTTTACTATATATGCACGGTTCATCTGGATTTTTGATAAAGTCATATTCTTTGACTGTCTCATCAAAACAGATGTTCCAACTCCGCGATGCCTGCTTTAGTCCATAAATGGACTTAAGCAGCTTGCATACTTTCCCGCTGCTCCCACTCTGATTGAAACCCTCTGGCTGATCCATATAGACGCTCTCTTCTAAATTTCCATTCAGAAAAGCCGTCTTTACGTCCATCTGCCAGATTTCATAATCATGGAAGGCAGCAATAGCAAGAAGGACCCGAATGGATTTGAGCATAGCCACTGGAGAAAAAGTTTCGTCATAGTCCAAACCAGGTCTTTGACGAAAACTCTTTGCAACAAGTCTAGCCTTATAGGTTTCCACCTGTCCATCTACACCAATCTTTTTCTTGAAGATCCATTTGCATCCTATGGGTTTTACCCCATCTGGAGCAAAGTCCAAAGTCCATACTTTGTTGGTGTACATGGACTCCATTTCGGTCCGCATTGCATCTAGCCATCGTACCGAGTCGCCGCTCTGGATGGCCTGCTGGAAGTCAGTAGGTTCATCATCATCTATGATGCAATCCTCTCTATCCCCGTCTATGAGAAAACCGTAGTATCTCTCAGGCGGATGAGACGGCCTACTACTCCTGCGGAGGGGTGCGGGAATGTTCTGTTCTTCTTGAACCTCTGGTTCTACCAAACTTTCAGTAGCAGTTTGTGGTTCTGGAATTTCTTCCAGTTCTATTTCGCTCCCACTTATTTCCTTTTCTAAAAACTGATTTTCCAGAAAATGGGCATTACGAGAAACAAAAACCTTTTGTTCCTCTGCGTAATAGAAATAATACCCCTTGGAGTTCTTTGGATATCCCACAAACATACATTTTACTGATCGTGCCTCGAGCTTGTCCACATGCTGCTTTTTAACAAAAGCTGGACATCCCCAAATCTTCATATGCTGAAGATGGGGTTTCTTCCCAGTCCACATCTGATATGGAGTGGTAGGCACAGTCTTGGTAGGAGCCCTGTTCAGAAGATATACCGCTGATTCTAGCGCATAACCCCAGAAAGATCGCGGTAACTCAGCATTACTCATCATGGATCGTACCATATCCAATAGGGTTCGATTCCGTCTCTCCGATACACCGTTATGCTGTGGAGTGTATGGAGGAGTAAGCTGAGAGAGAATTCCTTTCTCTTTTAGGTAACCTAGGAACTCGGCACTTAAGTATTCTCCACCTCGATCAGATCTCAGTGTTTTAATACTTTTGCCTGTTTGGTTTTCTACTTCATTCTTATACTCTTGGAATTTCTCAAAAGCTTCGGATTTATGTTTCATCAGATAAATGAATCCGTATCTTGAGTAATCATCCGTGAAAGTAATGAAGTAGGAATAACCACCTCTTGCATGTGTAGACATTGGACCACATACATCACTGTGTATGAGTCCTAAGAGCTCGCTCGCTCTTACTCCTTGTCCAGTAAATGGAGTCTTTGTCATCTTTCCTTTGAGACAAGATTGACAAGTGTCATAGGTTTGATATTCGAACGTGTCCAAAAATCCTTCTCTATGCAACTTAGTCAACCTTCTCTCATTGATGTGACCCAGTCTACAATGCCATAAGAAAGCTTTATTTAAATCTGGAGACTTTCTTTTTAGTGTGTTCTGGACATTGAAAATTTGGAGTTGGTTTAACACATATATGCCGTTATTTAGAGTACCGGACCCAATCAAACCATGATTAAGGTGGATGTTGACAACATCTCTTACAAACGTGAAATCATAACCTTTATTTGATAACAAGGAAACTGATATGATATTACACGTTAAGCTGGGTACAAAATAACAGTTATGTAAAACCAAAATGTGTCCACTCGTCAATCCAAGGTG
The DNA here is from genome assembly GCA_030015575.1 of Agapanthus africanus. NCBI lineage: Eukaryota > Viridiplantae > Streptophyta > Magnoliopsida > Asparagales > Amaryllidaceae > Agapanthus > Agapanthus africanus. The sequence continues at coordinate 184,599,813 of JASDDO010000016.1, read as the reverse complement.
ATAATCCCCGACGGACGCAGCTCCCACGCTAGCTCCGTTAGCAACCCTGAGGTCATATCACCTTCCTTCAGCACTCTACGGTTTCTCAGTGCCTGCAATGAATTGCAAATATGAGATCCTGATCCGGTATCCAATACCCAGGAAGTAGAGTTGATCGACAGACAATTCTCAATTACAAACACACCTGAAGTCGAAGCCACAGCTTGCTTCGGTTCCTGGTTCTTGGCGTTCCACGCCTTGCAATCCTTCTTCCAGTGCCCTTTCCTGTGACAATGGAAGCACTCATCCTGGCCAACTATCGGTACTGCTTTCTTTTTCTTTCCCTTCCCTCCCACCTTACTAACACCTCCTCTAGGTCTGGGTGCGGCCTTCTTCTTCCTTCCTTTGGCCCTAGCCTTGGACCCGGAAGAAGATGAACCGCCAACAAACATAGCGGGTGTTTCCCTTGCCTTCTGCAAGGTGCCCTCCGCACTCCTTAACATGTTCAGGAGTTCCGCAAGTTCAACTTCTTTTCCTTGAAGATTGAAGTTGAGGATAAACTGGGCGTAGGTGGGAGGAAGGGACTGGAGAACAAGGTCTGTATAGAGCTCATTATCCAAAGTCGTCCCAAGGTCTGCGAGCTCTTCTATATAACCAATCATCTGTAGGACATGTTCACCTACCGATGACCCGACAGCCAACCTCGCTCGAAACAATTTCTTAGAGGTCTCGTATCTTGCTATACGAGATTGCTCTCCATAAAGTTCCTTTGTATGGAGAAATATGCCATCTAAGGACATATCCTCGTGCCTCCTCTGATGTTCATTGTTCATTGAGGCAAGCACGATGCACTTGGCTCTCGCGCAATCTAAATCCCAGGTTTTGCGGATTTCCTTATCCGCATTGCTGGATTTGGGACCAGGGACAGCAGGTGCCGTAGTGGTGAGGACGTACCCCATTTTGTCATAGGTCAAAGCCATTTTGACATTCCGCAGCCAATCTTTATAGTTTGGCCCCGTCAGTATATTTTTCTCTAAAAGTAACTTAAGTCCAGTCATTTTCAGGGTCGCTGCAATTAGGAGAGAGAGAAGAAAACTCTTTAGCATGATGCTCTTGCAAGTTTAGAGTGGTTTTTAGTTTATCTAAACTGGATGGCTCCTACTGTTTCTCGAATCCTTCCTCAAACCATAAAAGAAGAATTAGCCAGGACTATTCTCACCGTACAATACTTGCTTAACCGTTCAGCCAGGCCAGTGTCGATACTTCAAGGGAGGTTTTCCAACGCTTTCGCGAAGTTCCTTAATTAAATAACCTCTTTTCTCTGGGGGCGTAACCCCGCTGACACCTTTCTGGACACCTACTAGGTTTATAGCATTGATCGTTAAGCGACGAATATCCTGATAAGTAGCATATACTCACAGTAGGATCGGGATCCAAATATCATCGTATGATAATGTTGAAGGAGTGCTACCAACATTCATCAAACTCCAAATGGTATGCATCTCTTTGCAAATTTCAGTTTCTTTTGAAATTCCCGATATAAGTTTTTGCCCCATGCTCTTATGACCTTGGCTTTGGTCAAAATGTCATAAGTCACATGTCAAGTTCTACCCGTCATTATCTTGTCAATTTGAACCCATCCGTATATACCCCTGACTTTGGTCAAATGGTAATACGACTGTCCCAAACCAACTCATCTATCTTATGCAACAAATGAAAACCCAGTAGCTACCAAACACAATGCCTTGACTTTGGCCAAAATGCATAGCTTGAATACTACTGAATACCCAAATGAAATGACGGAGGGCTACGAATGGTTTTGGCGAAACCGTGAACGTAGTGAACTTGATATAATCGAAGGAACCTGATAGCTTTTAAAAGGAGTGGTTAAATCTCCGCATTTAAAATTATCTGTTTTTAAAATTAACCGAGTGGTTTCTTTTAAATTGTTCCAACGATTTAAAACTTTGGTTTATTTACTTTGCATTATAGATAATGCGTCCCATCATTAACCTATCATTGCAGAAAACAACGAAAATATAACGTCCTCTTATGCCATCCGCATTTGCCACTGTGTCCCGTCATCACCCGTTAGGTTACTTAACTAACGACAGAGCGGGGGCTGGGCTAGCGCGGGTGTAAAACATAAGTGACGTCTAAATAGCTACAATAAATATAGATATTTTACATTCGTCTGACGCAATGATATACATTCCAGAACACAGATAAACAATATTGGATTTGCAAGCAATCTGTATTTCTTTTGAGCCTGCAAGAAAAGACAGATTACACAGTTGTGATGAATAGCCGTTACCCCACCCTCGACCCCTACGGGTACGGCAAACTACCCACCCGGCAGTTTGTGTACCCCACCTTGGGTCAGTCCTAGGAGCATAAACAGTAAAATGAAATAATACAACGGTGGCTACGACCGCAACCTGGAAGTGCCCCGCAAAAATAATATTACAACAAATTACATTTACAACAAATGAATTAATCAATAACCCATTGCTAACCCCGGCTATACATCACAACAGTCCAATACAGTTTATATGCACAAACAGATATAACCATTTCAGAAATGTGCAACCCCCTGCCAACCGACATACTAGCAGTTAGGGGAGGTTTACGAACACATTAAACAATCACAGATATAATCCAATATGCAAATACTGTACAATTTCGATCGATTAAACAACATCAATATTGCTCCAAAATCTGCTCTGTTAAACCAAAACCTGAGCAATAATTAAACATCCCAGAAAACCCCAAACACCAGAGAGGACCCACCCATGAAAGATGAGCCCATGACTCGGCAACTCGGCCGCGGAAGCGCGGCGGATCGGTGGGATCCGCCGCCCTTCCGCGGCGCGTTAGTCGAATCATTGGCTCAAATTTCGTGGGTGTTCTCCTGGACTCATTTCATGCTTTCTGAACACACCTGAAAAATTTTTGGACTTCATTTTAAGTTCGACAGAAACTGAACAGATTTAGGGTTTTCCGGCTACGTTTTTCCGTTCGAAATTCGTACAAATTTGCAATTAAGTTATTTATTGTTTAGCGAGGCTCTGATACCACTGTAAGTCGATGTAGTACACCCCAGTACTTATGGGGAGGCGGAATTTTCAAAAACGATCAAGTTTAAAGAACGAACATCGACTAACCGCTTGAATCGAAGCTAAACAAATAATAACCGAACACATAGCTATACTAAACTATATTGTTAAGGGATTATACCTAATGAAAACGGTCCTTCGTCTTTGTGTCCTCCTTTGTTCTCCTCGACCTTCTCTAGGTAGTAGACGATCCACCCGAGAGCAAGACACCAAGCTACACCTCTAACTTGAGGTAACTAATCAACTTTGATTGCTAATCAAAGATGAAAGGATGATGTAGTGTGAAGGTAATGGATGTTTAAGTCTAACTAATCCTTTGATCTCAACACATGAGGATTAAGGATTAGTCTTCTTGAAGATGAGAGCTTGAGGAGAGAGAATGTGAGATAAGATAATGAGAAGAGAGAGAGTGTATCATAATATATTATGAAGCATTCTCATTTATCAACAAAAGAAAATGAGTGATGAATAAGCATGCTTCACAAATATCTAATGGTGATTCATTAAGCATGTGTCATTATCATTTATGGTGCAATTAATGATAATGATGAATCACCTCATGACTCACAATCTCATCCAAAGTAACCTCCTTAGTCACATCTTCTAGAAGCTTCTCGTACAATTACGAGAATGCCCCTCCAATCCGCAAAAATACGGAAAAACTTTAGACTGTAAAAATCCAATAACCGGATACCAGTAACTGGCTTAAACCAAAGCCGACTGGTAAAAACTGCCCGAAAGTCGTACGTGCGTAAACGCACGTATGCGTCCGAACCCTTTGTCGCAAAACCATGCAACCTCTATATCGTTTCGCCTGGAGTAGGAAACTCTCTGTGTGGGACTCTAGAGACTCGACTACTACGCTGGCAGTGGGTTTAACCACAGACCGCAAGCGGCACTAGCTGTACGTAACGGTCCCCAGGTAGTTGTCGATAAGAAGGCCGATGAGGAAACCCATCCGAACTCCTACTGAGTCTGATGTGACAATCTCCATACAGTCCGGTCCGTTCGTCCAAGACTATCGCATATCGGGCCTAGGGGGGCGGCAAGCGTCAGTCCCCTAATAGCGGTATAAGTCGTGTCGGAGGGAAGCCCATTACACCCTGAGAAACTACTGGAACCTACCAGTAAATCTCGCTTGCCCTGGCCAGGGACTTTGCGTAATGGCTCTCTGACACAGCACGATATCTACTCCCAATACCGGGAGGGACGAATCCTATCTAACCGCCACTGCCTCCAAGTGCTCGGGACTGCACCCAACTGCTACCTGTTTGCACGACTCCTTTGAGCCGTGGTAGGGTAGCAATCTAAGAACAGTGGAACACACTCGAGGCGAAGTAGCAGTGTCAAGTCTGCGAACTACGCTGTACTCATGTCACCTGGGAACTGTTCACTGACGACTGGTATCAAACCAACCAACAGTTCCCTGTGAGTCCTGTCCGGTGTACCCGTAACCTAACGAGCACCTGTATACTATCTCCAGTACGACGTACTGACGGCTGTGGGACAGACCATCTCCCCAACTGGGATGAGAAGCGTACACACTAGTCTACTCCGGAATATCGATGCTCTGTCTCGATAATCCAACGACCAGGGACCTGAATGAGGATGTGCTTGTAGACTACCCAGCCCCCACTAGTGTGACTGCCATCACAACGCTGGTAGACAAGCAAGATCCTAAGAGCTCTATCAATACGTATACTCACATATTAAGATAGAAAAACCAAGTAGCATACTACCATGTTTAGCAAGACTGTTATATACATGTGAATATCCCAAGCTTCCATTAAGTAATATACAAGCTAGTATGATACAGTAATGACCTTCTAGGGCATAAACACTAACAAGCACGACTCCTTTTGAGCCGTAGTAGGGTAGCAATCTAAGAACAGTGGGACACACTCGAGGCGAAGTAGCAGTGTCAAGTCTGCGGACTACGCTGTACTCATGTCACCTGGGAACTGTTCACTGACGACTGGTATCAAACCAACCAACAGTTCCCTGTGAGTCCTGTCCGGTGTACCCGTAACCTAACGAGCACCTGTATACTATCTCCAGTACGACGTACTGACGGCTGTGGGACAGACCAACTCCCCAACTGGGATGAGAAGCGTACACACCAGTCTACTCCGGAGTATCGATGCTCTGTCTCGATAATCCAACGACCAGGGACCTGAATAAGGATGTGCTTGTAGACTACCCAGCCCCCACTAGTGTGATTGCCATCACAACGCTGGTAGACAAGCAAGATCCTAAGAGCTCTATCAATACGTACACTCACATATTAAGATAGAAAAACCAAGTAGCATACTACCATGTTTAGCAAGACTGTTATATACATGTGAATATCCTAAGCTTCCATTAAGTAATATACAAGCTAGTATGATACAGTAATGGCCTTCTAGGGCATAAGCACTAACACCAACTCCGTGAGGCCTGCTTTAATCCATAAATGGATTTAAGCAATCTACATGCTTTTCCGCTGCTCCCACTGTCAATGAAGCCCTCTGGCTGATCCATAAAAACACACTCTTCTAAATCACCATTTAGAAATGCAGTTTTAACGTCCATCTGCCAGATTTCATAATCATAATGAGCAGCAATAACAAGTAGGATCCTAATGGATTTAAGCATTGCTACTGGAGAGAAAGTTTCATCATAGTCCAATCCTGGTCTTTGACGAAAACCTTTCGCTACTAGCCTTGCTTTAAAGGTCTCTACCTGTCTATCTATACCAATCTTTCTTTTAAAGATCCATTTACACCCAACGGGTTTTATCCCAGGAGGCGTAACGTCCAAAGTCCATACTTTGTTGGTATACATGGACTCTATTTCGGATCTCATGGCTTCCAGCCACTTCACTGAGTCACCACTCGTAATAGCTTGCTGAAAACTAGTAGGGTCATCATCATCCATGATGCAATCTTCTCTATCACCATCAATGAGAAACCCACAGTATCTCTCTGGTGGGCGAGAAGTTCTACCAGATCTCCGGAGCGGCTGAGGTTCTTGAAGTTCTACTGAAACATTAGTTTCAACCAATTCGTCCTGAGTAATTTATGTCTCTAGAACCTCTTCTAGATCTACCTCATTGACATCAGTACTGTCTGTAAGATTTCATTTTCCAAAAATGTGGCATGCTGAGCAACAAATACCTTTTGTTCCTCCTTGTGGTAGAATAGATATACATACGAATGTTTTGGATACCCCACAAATTTACACATGACCGATCGTGTCTCGAGTTTGTCTGGATTCTGCTTTTTAACAAAAGCCGGACAACCCCAAATCCTAACTCTTTTAAGAGAGGTCTCTTTCCACTCCATATCTCATATGGAGTAGTAGACACGGTCTTAGTTGGAACCCTTTTCAATAGATACATCGCAGTCTCTAATGCATGCCCCCAAAAGGAAAGCGGTAACTCAGCATCACACATCATGGATCGTACCATATCTAATAGGGTACGATTCCTCCATTCTGACACACCATTGTGCTGTGGTGTGTAAAGAGGAGTGAGCTGAGAGAGAATCCCATTCTCTTTTAAGAAGTCTAAAAACTCTGTACTTAAATATTCTCCACCTCGATCTGATCGAAGTTTCTTGATGCTCAAGCCTGTTTGTTTTTCTACTTCAAACTTGTACTCCTTGAATTTCTCAAAAGCTTCGGATTTGTGCTTTATCAAAAACACGTGTCCGAATCTTGAGAAATTATCAGTAAAAGTAATGAAGTATGAAAAACCACCTCTAGCATGTGTAGATATTGGTCCGCATACATCACTATGTATGAGTCTTAAGAGTTCCAAAGCTCTTTCTCCGTGTCCAGTAAATGGAGTTTTGGTCATTTTACCTTTTATACAAGACTGGAAAGTCGTATAAGATTTATATTCAAAAGGATTTAAATATCCATCTTTATGTAATTTGTTTAGTCTTGTTTCATTAATATGACCAAGTCTACAATGCCAAAGAAAAGCTTCATTTATATCTGAAAACTTTCTTTTATTAGTATGTTGTATATTGAAAACTGTGTGTTGGTTCAGGACGTAAATACCGTTATTTAATGTACCACACCCAATCAACTCTTGATTCAAGTTAATGTTCATAATATTATTTTGCAATACAAAATGATATCCTTCATTGTCCAACAAAGAAACGGATATTATATTACATAGCATACTGGGTACAAAATAACACAGGTTCAAAACCAAAATACAACCCGAAGGCAACCCAAGATGATACTCTCCCACGGATACAGCTTGTACATTGGAACCATTTCCAACCCGCAGAGTATGGTCACCTGTCTTCAAAACTCTACTGTTTCTCAATCCCTGCATACAATTGCAGATGTGAGAACCAGAACCGGTATCTAATACCCAAGATGCAGAGTTTAAAGAAAAACAGTTTTCAGTTACAAACACACCTGAAGTGGAAGCATCAACATGCTTCTTCTTCTTGAGATCAGTAAGATACACAGCACAGTTGCGTTTCCAATGTCCTGACTTGTGGCAGTAAAAACATTCTCCTTTCCCGCTTCCCACAGCCCCGGATTTGTCTTTCCCCTTTGCCTTTTTAACTCCACCTTTCTGTTTGATGGAATTCTTCTTTTTCTTTCCCTTGGCCTTAGCTTTTGGGAATGAAGAGGAGGCTGACCCAGCAAGCAGAGCGGGAGTCTTCATTGTTTTCATCGTGCTCTCTGCACTTCTCAACATATTGAGAAGTTCAGGTAATGATTTCTCCAAATCATTCATATTGAAGTTCACTATGAACGGAGCAAAGGCACGGGGGAGAGACTGTAGAACAATATATGTATACTGCTCATTGTCCATGGTCCATCCCAGTTCCTCAAGTTCTTCTATAAGACCAATCATCTTTAAAATATGGTCTCCTACTGATGTACCAGGGGCTATTCGCATCTGAAACAGCTTTCGAGATGCCTCGTATCTCAAAGTACGAGATTGCTCTTCATACAAGTCCTTTGTGTGAAGAAATATGGATTGTACATCCATAGTCTCGTGTTGCTTCTGATGGATAATGTCCATAGAAGCGAGCGCGAGGCACTTGGCCGTGTTACAATGAGTATCCCAAGTTTTTCGGATCTCCCTTTCCGAGACAGATGATTCAGGTCCTGGGACGGGTGGGGCATTGGTTGTGAGGACATATGATACTTTATCATATGCTAGTGCGATGTTCAAGTTCCTCAACCATTCTTTATAGTTCGGTCCCGTCAGTTTATTTTTCTCTAATAGAAGCTTAAGTCCCGTCATAGGTATCTGCCATTAGGAGAGAGAAAACAATACACTCAGCGAAATGCTCTTGCAATGAATTAGATTGGTTATTATCTTATCTAATCGATGTCTCCCACTGCTTTAATCAAATTTTCTTTCAAAACCTGAAAAGAAAACTAGCCAGGATTAATTATATTCTACAGTTTCGCTAACCGGTCAGCCAGGCCAGTGTCGGTACTTGAGGGAGGTTCCCCGTGCTTTCGCTAATTAAAGTAAACCTCGTTTACCCAGAGGTCAAAACCCCGTTAACACCTTTCTAGACACCTACTGGATCAGCTAATTGTAAAGTGCAAAATTCTCCTTGAAGTCACACTTACTCACAGTGGGATCGGGATCCAACTATCATATAGATGGTATGCAATCTCATTGCAAATTTCAACTCTTGAAACTCCCGATATGGTTTTTATCCCTAGTTACTTATGACCTTGGCTATGGTCAAAATATCATAAGTACTAGTCAAGTTCTACCCGTCATTTCGAGATCAACTAGACCCACCCATATAACCCTTGACTATGATCAACATAATCACATGAATGACCTAACTGATCGCATCATATGCTTTGTAGGAAGACATCACTTAGCTACCGTACACTACGCCTTGACTATAATCAAAATACGCAGTATGAATACTAAGTACTCTGCTTCCTAAAATGACGGAGGGTTGCGGATGGTTTTTTTATGAAAACCTTTAAAGCTTTGAACTTGATCTCGTTGTAGAACCAAAACAGTTTTAGAAAAGGAGTGGCTTAAGCTCCGCATCTTTTGAAACTTGCATTTTTCATAAAAAAAAAAGGCCGAGTGGGTTTCAAATATGATTCTACAACATCTTTTATGTTTCTTTTTCTTTACATGAATCTCATTAATTTAATCCCATCATTTAAGTTCCTAAGCCATCACAGAAAAGAAACGAAAATAGAACATACACTTATGCCATCCGCATTCGTCACAGTGTCCCGTTATGCACCGTTAGGTTACTTAACTAACGGCATAGCGGGGCGGGACTAGTGCGGGTGTAAAACATAAGCAACATTTATTATATATCATATATATAATAATAGTCCATTCGTCTCAGAAACTAAGTAATCACATTACAGAATATCAACAGCAGAAGCACATATGAAAATAAAAGGATATCTAGGATGTCCGTATTTTGTATTTAGCCAACAATAGAAAATACGGATTCCACGGTCGCGATGAATAGCCAAGCCCACACCCCTAGACCCCTATGAGAGAGGCAAGTGATCCTGCCAATTCTAGAGTTTAGGAGACCCGGTCTCGACTCCTCGAGATGGCCTCCCACTGAACCCTAGAACTCGGTCACTTGTGCTCCCCTCCTTGGGTCTATCCTAATGCGGAAAAGTAAATAATATACAATGATGGAAACATCTTCCTCATCCCGGAAGTGCTCCAAATAAAAGAATATTACATATAATTGATTTATACATGAATGAAAATAAAACTCTTATCTCACATAAAAAAAACCCGGCTATTCAATCGCAACAATCCTGCACATCATATCTCAGCAACACATAATATCTCATATCATCAACGTAAGTAAGTATGCATACACCGATCGTCGTTGATGTATAGCAACGAAAACCGGCAATACAATTACATACTACACTTACGTTCATAAAAAAAGAAAGTGTAAAACTACAACATGTGGAATCCACAATCACTTTAGACATCGTAAATCCGAAATATCACATACTTCGCATTTCATGCCTAACTATATGAATTCCACATATTGTATCACATTCCAGATATAGTATCACATTCCAGATAAATAGATAATGCTAAACTTTTCGATCGAATAAACAAACACCCAAGATTTCCCAGATTGCACAACACTTGAGCCGAGTTCAAAAAGTTCCAGAATACGTTACAGTACCAATGGTCCAGCCGTAGAAGGGTCAAGCCAACGCCTCACATGTGGCACGCCGTACTTCCTCAAACCCTAAGGTTTAGAGGCGGTTCAGACGGTCACATAATCAAGTTAAGGTTTGTGTTCTTCTAGAGGGTCCATCGCGTTACTTGCACGTTTTTCCGAAAGATTTAAACCCGAGAAAAAATCAACACTTGAAAGTTTTTCGTTCTGGGAAAAAGTGAGTTAATGATATCCGTTCGAACATTTTAACAGTTTCTAAATATCCGGAAATAGCACGAAATTAAATTTTCCGATCGAATCATCGAATTCAAAATAATCCCCAGAACACTCAACACTTGAGTCAGACTAAAAATACCTAAAAATATATACAAGCAGCAGCTAACATTACTGTCCAAAAAAGATGCCAGAATGCTTCTGTACGGCCGCAGATCCGCGGCCCAAGCGAGGTATGGCCGCGGTTCCACGGCGGAATGTACGGATCATAGCCTTGTGTTTTACAGTAAAGCTTATATTTCCCTGCTGAATTTTTAAGTATTTTTAATTCAGTAAAAACACAGTTTTAAAAAAATGTCCAGAGAGGGGTATAATTCCGTATTTCGTGTTTCGATCGAAGTTTTAACTTCGCCTAAACTTCGCCTAAAGCTCTAGCTTGGCTCTGATACCATTGATGGGTTTACCTAGCACCTCATAAAGGGTTTAGAAGCATTACATATGCCAAAATCAAATTTTTAAGGTGCTAAGTGAACTTACAAAGAATCATAACTAGAAATTTAGGGTTTCTTTTGACTAAGCATCACATGCTAAAGAAAAAGTATCACTAAGAGTGGAGATTACAACCTTTGTAGACCTCCCTTGGTGACTCCTTGGGACTTTGAAAGTTTGGAACAGGTCGATGGAAGCCTTCATTGTCAACGATGATCCACCCGAAGTTCCTTTTCCCAAAGCTCCTTTGCCCAAAGCTCCTTGCTTTACTTGATATGTGAATGAAGCAGACCAAACACCCTACACAAATGGGCTAGATGTGTGTAGTATGATGATGTGGTTTATATTCTATAATCAAAACCCTTTTCTTTTTATCAACTTCACTCAATGAACTTTTCAAGAGAGGAAGAAGAAGATGGTGACTAAGCTTGAGCTCAAAGAGATAATGATATGAATGAATAAATGAAATGAGAAAGAATAATTCATATTAATCCTTCTCACTTCAACCATGGTTAGTAATCATCTAGATGTTTTCTTATTGAGTTAACTTTCAAAGGAGAATTAACTCATGGTTAAAAGAATGGTGAAGTTTAGTCAAAGATGATAAACATTAACCATGAGTGAATTATCCTTTCAAATAAATCAATAATATAAATATATACATAATTACTACAATATGAGTCTTGCATTGCCACCAAATATGTATCAACAACCATGATACTATGTATGTATGTATGTGTCCATGCATATCATTATGTGCATACATGCACGCATACAAAAATAGAAAAAGGGTTTAATAAAAGAATTAATCTAAAAGTCATTTGTTAAATCAACACTTGATTTTGCAAACCGGTCATATCACATACGACCCGATCAATTGAAAATGCCCGATTAATATACGGTATCACATATCCGTATTTAATCGGGTCCCCACGCATATCTCATATGCACACCACATCTTTTCGCCTGAGCCGGGAAACTTCATTGTGGGACTCTAAGACTCGTCAATACGCCGGCAGTAGGTGATGATCATATCAAACACCCACTAGCTGCAAGCGGTCAGCTAAACGTAACGGCTACCCGGGTATTGAACGATCAGAAGAAAACCAGCGAAGCTGTCAAAACTCCCGTCGAGCCAACTGGCAACACTTACCGTACAGTCCGGTCTCTTCGTCAGATATGTTGCATATCGAGTCTAGGGATGGAATCGTCAACCCTAATAACTTAATAAGTCATGCTGGTGTATGGCTAATAATAGATCGAGAAACTACTGATAACGCTTATCAGTAAATCTCAGCAGCCCTGGCCAGGGACTTCCTGTTATAGCCAATCGAGCATAGCACAACATCAACTCCCAATACCGGGAGAGACGAAAACCCTCCTATCGCTCATCGCCTCCATGTACCTCGGGACTGTACCCAAAGTCCACCTGTTTGCACGACTCAGTAGAGCCGTGGTAGGGTGGTTATCAAAGTACAGTGGGAGGACACACAAGACTCTATGACGATCTTGGGTCTACAGACTAACCTGTACCAGTGTCAACTGAGAACTGCTATCCGACGGTAGATATATTACCACAGAGTAGTTCTCTGTGAGTCCGTTCAGTGTACCCAGTCTCCACTGAGTACCCGCATATAATCTTTGGTGTCACCTCAACAGATGGATATGGGATCATCCATCACCCATCATATGGGACAAGAATATTATACGCTAGTCTACTGTGGAATATCGATGCCCCATCTCGATACACCCACGACTAGGAACAGTTTAAGGATATGCTTATAAACTACACATGCCCCACTAGTATGATCCGCATCATAGTCATAGTAGTCAAGCAAATATCCTGAGGGCTTTATCAACATGTGCAAATGAATAAAAGAATGATCAAATCAACATGTCAAGATAAAGTAAACCAGATAGCATACTATCATGTTGAGCGAGAAAGTCATCTAAAATCATATATACATGTCCAAGCATCCACTATACATATAATGGCCTCTAGGGCATACATATATCTAACAAAACCTGCTTATTATACTGAGCTAGGGAACGTTGGTTCCGCTCTATCTTATAACTGTTATAAATCCGAGCAGGAAATAAGGGAATTTCCGGATTTCCACGCGACCCAATCGAAGAAAGTGCATGTTGATGCATATTCTTCAGATGTGTTCATACGAAGAACTGTTTCTCAGTATCCTCTACATCCTAGGTATGAGATACCAGATTAGGATCCCACATATGTAATATGTTACATGGGCTACAGAAAGGTAGAGAACTGAGAATGGGTGATATGTCTCTATGTGTTAGAGAAGGATGCAATTGTTGCAGCCAAGTCTGTTGGCAGATATCACCTTGTATTAGATACATTGATTATGAACGAATGTTATTACATACCGAACCTGATATACAACATTACATCGGTTTCTTTAATGAGTTAAAGAAGGATATAATTCTGTATTGCAGGATAATGTTGTGAACATTTTTCTGAATCAAGAGTTGATTCGATCAGGCACGTTATATAATAGCATATACGTTCTAAATCAAACCACGGTTCAAATTATCTAGAACACACACAAGAGGAGTAGTTCAGAAATAAACGAATCCTTTTTGTGGCATTGTAAACTAGGTCATATCAATGCGACACGACCAGCTAAGTTACATAAGGATGAATATAAGAATCTGTTCGAATTTTCATCTTATGCTACTTGCCAGTCTTGTCTCAAAGATAAAATGACCAATACTCCGTTTACTGGAAACAGAGGAAGAGTTAGTGAACTCTTGGGACGTATACATGATGATGTATTCGGTCCTAAGTCTACAAATGCCAAGGTTAGTTCTTGGTACTTCATTACATTCATCGACTATCTCTCAAGATTCGGACATATGTTCCTGTTGAAACATGAGTCTGAAACATTTGAGAAATTCAAAGAATATAAGCTTGAAGTTGAGAACCATACGGGTGGAAGTATTAAAATCCTTCGATGTGATCGAGAAGGAGAATACTTGGGCATGGAGTTCCTGCATCATTTAAAGGAGAATGTGATTCTCTCTCAGCTTACTCCTTCGAGTACACCACAGCACAATGGTGTATCGGGGCGGAGGTATCGCACCCTATGAGATATGGCGCGCTCTATGATGAGTATTGCTGAGTTATATGTTTCCTTTTGGTGTTATGCACTTGAGAAGCTGCATACCTATTGAATGGGGTTCCGTCCAAATCTGGGCCTACCACTACATATGTGTAACGTTTTGAAAATCGTTTAGGTGAAATTTCGGAGAATCGGTAAAATAACGGGTGTTTTCCGTAAAAATCAAGATATAATTATCTTTCATCATAAAATCAAATATAACTATTCTATCTATGTAATTGCTAGTATTTGGTGTTTATTGAGTCACTTGCATAATTTCTAGTTGACTGAAAATTTTCCGAAATTAATTATTTTAATATTATTTTAAGCCGTCACTAATAAATTTAATTAGTGATAATTAAAAATTGGAATGTGTTAATACAAATTCTGTGCATCATGACACATTAAATCAAAATTTAACATGTTGTTTTTGAAATGAAAAGAAATTGTTAAGATGGTTCTAAAAATATGATAGAAAAAGTCTTAAATAGTGAAATTAAATTAAATTGAAATTGAGGTTTGGTGCGTGTTGATTTGGTGTATGGTGTTCATTGTTTCACACACACCCACACCCACCATGTGCTGGCCGAAAATGCAAGCTGCCCTTTCCCCATTCCCACAAATCTTTTCCTCAAAAGAAAAGAAAAGAGAAGCAGAATGAAAAGATTATTATAAAGGATGATTTTTGGGGTATTATTATATGATGTTTTGGGGCTTTTCATGAGTTGACCCACACCCATACCCCACTCACTTTCCCTTCCACTCACCTGGCCGAAAATGCACAGCAGCAGCCCCCCCTCATTTCCCCCCAAGTTTCCACTTCATCTCATCTCCAAAACCTCACAAAAATCCATCAAAATTCCCACAAAATCCAAATCCAAGTCCTATCCATTTTTCCTTAGCCTATTCTAATATGAATCTTGGAGAAAAGTTTGCATTTGAGATGCTAGATTGAAAGTTTGATCTATGGGTTATGAATTATAATTCTTGACCCTTTTGTTAAATTGTTTGTTATTACTACAATTCAACTAAATTAGATGTTTAATTATGGAATAAATTTCAAATATAACTTTCAAGAGAAGGATTTGAATTTAAGTTAGGGTTTTGATAAATTGTTCATGGTTTAATTGTGTAGTTGAACCTCTTAAGATTTGGGAAAACTTAATCTTGTTGCATATTGCTAATTGTTACATGTAAAATGTCCAAATTAAGCCTTTTTAGCAAACTAGATTTTTAGAATTTATTTAAAATGTGAGATTAAAATCTAGTTAGGCTTTTATATCATTTGAACATGGTTTAAGTGTGTAATTTATCGTATTAAGGCATGTAAAATCAAACATAGTGGCTAGTTTACAAATTGTTATTCTAAAATTTTACTAATTAAGCTAAATTGCAAACTAGACTTGTGGGGTTAATGAAAATTGGTGTGATAAAATTATAGCAATGGTTTGTATGACTTAGTTATGATATTTAGTGAATATTTTGGCCACTAGTTTTGTTAAAACATTATGTTTTGAACTAAAACGGCTATTTGAGCCTTTCTAGGCTTTTTGGAAATAAATCGATTTGATTAATGTTAGGATTTGATGATTTGCACCCTATTTCTTATAACCTTTTGTGAGTTGTGAAACCACGAATGGTACGTTTGGGTCTTCTCGATCAATCGGCGTTTGTACGCCGATGTCGAGGGTTACTTTGTTCTTTTGCATGATCGGACCATATGTTTTGACCTATGTGAGAAACATGTGCCGTTTTGGTTTTCCGACTTGATTTTAATATGCATCTGCGATTGTGTATATATGTAGGTACCCCCATATGGATTTGAGACGATGAAGAAGATGATGGTGACATCGACACCGGCAAGAAATAGCAGGTGAGTAGATATATATCTACGGGGGAAGTCGGGTGGATGGCGTATAGCACCCCCGCAATTTCGTAGAATATGATGTGATGTGATATTGATGTACATTTATACTCTATTGTGAGATATGAACCTTAGCAAATGAAAGGCTTTAGGAGATTATGGGTTTAGTGTTAGCGAGAATTGGAGAAAGGACATTAGTTGATTTCATAGTCACGAAACCCTAGAGTAAAGATTGCATACACGCACATACACACACTCACATACATTTACTTCCTTGTGCGTATTGAGGATATCTATATGTTGATGATATTAGTATTGTACTAGACTTAGATCAGTACCCCCTGTTCATGATATGTGATTATATGGATATTAGATGAGTAATGAGTTAAATATGATATTTAACCCGTACCCAGATTTGGGATGCCGTACGATAGATTTACCGTACGGGATATAATTATGATGTTAGATCAACACACTTGACTCGAGGATGTCATATATATATATATATATATATATATATATATATATATATATATTGTATCGTACGCGATACTATTGAGGCGAGATCACCGACTACTAGACAAATATATAGGTCGACTCAGACCTAGGTGGATTTCCTTACCCTTTTGACTGGGCTCGAGTCATACCTGTTTTCAAATGCAGTGAATCGTGAGTACTTTAAAATACCAAACTGTATGACTCGTATATCGGGTAGGTTTATTCTTCAGTGTTGCTGTTGCTATATCACTTTCTGTATATTCATGATGTTTCATCGCATTACATGCTTATACATATGTTATCTGTAATTATTATGAAACCCTGCTGTCAGGAAACCAGCACCATTACCGATGATGCGTATGTTCCACGTACACCTGCTTTCCGTCTCACACACATCATCATCGGTAATTTCCATGTCACGTACGCTTTAGAGAATATTATTTCATTGACATAGCTTGCTAGCTGATAGTTGCAATATGTTATAACTTTCATATGCTAGTTTAACTATTGCATTCGTTGCATGATATCATATGCATTCATATATTCATTGGTTATGCAGTATTATGGAGATTTATGCCGGTTTTCACTGTTTATTGACATGGTGATTTGATGATTTCGGATCCTTCTTGAGATTTTCTGGAATTGGAAACCGCATGTGAAAGTTTTATAAACTGATGGTTTATTTTAAAGAGAAAAAAATGCGGTTTTCCTTGATATGACGAGTCTTGTCTACCATGATGTTTTCTCGGTTCTGAGATGGTTTTCGAGACCCGATTCGAGGAGTTGGATGAACCGTCTGCGGGTACATGGTGGACCCGGTACGGTACCCCGGGGCAAGAAGCTCGAGTTGTAGACGATGAGCCCGACAGGGATAGACTGCCTACCGGTGATTGTCTGGCACGGCGGATATCCGGAGGATACCGTTCGTGGTCGTTTGATTGATGATATGGGCCGATCTGGACAGACAGAGCCCGATGTATTGAGATTTGAGACACTGAGATATTGAGATTTGATGATACATGCCAGTCCGGATAGCCGGAGCCTGAGATATTGAGATATTGAGATTTATGTTTTGTGTCGAAGCTTGACATGAATTCTATGTTGATTTCATTGATGATATCTCGATTTTTATATACAGAAACATCACTAAATTAAGAAAAACAGTTCTTCGATTCATGATGTTCTCTGTTCTCATTATATGCATTTGCACATCATTTTAGTGACATATTGCTACCTGACATTTGTACATCATATTAGTGACATGTTGTTACCTGAGGCACTGACACAAGTACTTGGTATTACACTTATGGATAGATGTTTACCCTTACCATTATATTATGCTTCAGGCCATATTATCATATTGAGGATATATTATGATCGTATGACCTAGGATTGCATCATACATACGATTTCTGCTCTGTGATATTTTCTACCCACGAGTTGGCAACTCACCCTCGTTGTGTTGGAGATAGTGCCCTCATAGTCAATTATTGGATCGCAGGTACGTGATTGCAATGATTGCGGATGACCTATCCCGGTAGCGCAGTCTTACTCGAGATGATAGTATGCTATCTGGTTTGCCTTTATCAGTCGTGTACATGTTCAGGTGACTGATTGCATGTTACACTTTGATAGAGCCCTTAGGATCTTGCTTTACTACCAACAGTATGATGGCGATCATATACGTGAGAGTTGGGTAGTTTATATGCATATCCTTAATTGTGGTCCCTAGTCGTGGGAGTTTCGAGACAGGGCATCGATACTCCGGAGTAGACTAGTGTGTACAGTCGAGACCCCGACGAGGGGCGGTGGCTGGTCTCACAAACCACTGGTGTCAGTTGGATCACCTAAGATGTATACAGGTGCTCATTGGGTTATGAGTACACCGGACAGGACTCGCCGGGAATCTGCTAGTTAGTATTATATCTACCGTCAGATAGCAGTTCCCTGGTGACATGTGTACAGGTTAGTTCATCGACCTGAGGTCGTCATTTGTCTCGTGTGAGTTCCCACTGTGCTTTGATTTCTACCCTACCACGGCTCAAAGGAGTCGTGCAAACAGGTAGCTTTTGGGTACAGTCCCGAGCCATATGGAGGCACGTGAGCGGATCGGCAGGGGATTCGTCTCTCCCGGTATTGGGGGCGAGGTCGTGCTGTGTCTAGGAGAGCCATTACACAAAGTCCATGGCCATGGCAGGAGATTTACTGGTAGGTACTCCAGTAGTATCTCAGGGTATGATTGGGCTTCACTCCGACACGACTTATACTGCTATTGGGGGTCTGACGTTACTAGCCCCCTAGGCAGATATGCGATACTCATTGACGAACGGACCGGACTGTATATACATTGTCACTGTTAGGCTCAGTAGGGTTTTCCGGATGAGTGCGCTCATCGGCATCCCTTGAGGTCAGTCCGTGGGCAGCCGTTACGCATTGCTAGTGCCGCTGACGGTTTGTGGTTAAACCCACTGCCAGGGTACTGACGAGTCATTAGAGTCCCCCACAGACAGTTTCCCAAGTTCGGGCGAAACGTTGTAGAGGCCGTATGGTTTTATGGCAGGGTTCGGAAAATGCACGTGCGTTTACGCACGTGTCGATTTTCGGACAGATGATACTGGTCGGCTTTGGTTTAAGCCGGATCCGAGTATTATATTGAGTAGGTATAATATCTTTGTCTCAGTTGCATTTGTATTTGGTTGTAATACAAATGCGGGTATATTTATACAGTTTCGGGGTTATCCTGAAAGTCGTTTCAGGATCACTTTTGGAAGTTGCCAGTTTCCAGTTTTCTATCAGCCGTCTTTTAACATTCGGTTAAAGACGGATTTATCTTTTCTTGGATGAGAGTGAGTCATGCTTCTAGAAGGTTCTAGAAGGTTCTAGATTGGGTGAGGTGTCGAGTGACTCATGCTTTGATTTTAACCACTTTCTTGTTTTGGTTAAGATCTTTTATTTAGCTAAAGATATTTTAAAAGTGAGAAGCTTTTGCTTAAGGTCACCCCCTTCTCCTACGGTCACCTCCCTCTTGCTATATATGGCTTGCCCTCTCTCTCTCCTCATTCACACTCTCACTTGATGTTTCATTTTGACTAGAAAAGATTATGATAGTATTCGGGGTGTATGGAATTTTACAGTTCATTTCATTCCATCACACGATTTCCACGGCAACTTCATTAACCGATCGTCCACGGATTTGGACGAAGTGAGACAAAGTCATCTACTCATTCTCTACATCAATCTTGGTCGTCTCTTTTAGCAAACTTGACGATCGAGTTGCCTCGAGTCAGAGGCGGGAGCCCGTTTAAAGAACCGATCATGTGGTGCCACCTCGACGAGGAGATCGGAGATCGACGAGATCGGAGCAGCCGCAACGGAGCGTGGGATGATGGTTGAAGAACGAAGGACTCGGATCGTTCGGTATAACATTCCTACACTCTTTACAGTTTGTTAGTTTAGCAATAATGGCAAATCCGGGTTAAAGTGTACGATAGCGCCAGTTTAAAAGTTTTGTTCCGCATTTTGGTGTCTGTAGACTGCCGGGGCGCTAGCGTAGACTTACAGTGGTATCAGAGCCTAACCATTTTGCTATACTAACTTGTGCTAACGCGTTTAAAACATCGATCCGACCGGAAAAACAAAAATTGCAAAATTCCTACCTGACAGTTTCTGTTAATTTTAAACGGTCTCAAAATTTATTTCTGGATGTCTTAAAAATCTGTGCAGGGAATTTTAAGAGCCACGACAAAATTTGGGGTCGTGATCCCTCCAAGCTGCCGCGGAAGGGCGGCCAAACCCATGGTTTGGCCGTGCAACCGCGGCCAAGTGGGGAGCACGTGCTCCCAAATTTTGTCAGATGGTTCTCTGTGGGATTTTGTGATTTTTGGTATATATCGTTTTGGCCCAGATTTTGTTACTGTTCACCAGTAAGCAGTGGGGCCCACTTTTTGATATTTGGTCTTTGGTCGATCGAAATTTAAACACGTTAGTTTACAGTGCTTACATTATATCTCCGACCGGGAATGTCATTTGATTGGTAAACCGCGTCTGATTGCTATAGTTCTTTTAGACGGGTTTGCGAACGTGACATTCGCGTTGATGTTCTGTGTTGTGCTGTGATGTTGCGGATTTGTCGTGGTGGATAGCAGTGTGCAATGGTAGTATAGTTTGTGTTTATTTGTACATTTGATATTGCGGGGCGAGCGTCCAACATGTGGACTGCCGTCACTGCCTGTTGTATAATATTCTTTTGGGGCACGACCAGGTTGCGGTCGATGTACCTATTGTACTATTTTTCATTACTGTACTAGGTTTTGCCCCGCGATGGAGTGCACGGATAGCCGGGTTCGGGAAAGCAACGGGTCCGCATCTCATGGCTTTGAGAGGCAGAGGGGCCCCACTTCAGAATTGGCAGACTATTCGCCGCACTCGTAGGGGGTACAGGTTGACCCAAGGAGGGGTGCTCAATTTACCGGATTCCGTGAAGTGCCGGGTGTTCCATTCACTATGCTGTGGGGACTACCTCGCTTCAGGTTTTAGCGGGTAACTTGCCGCACCCGTAGGGGTCTAGGTTTCATTGCACAGGCTATCCATACGACAGGGGAACGTCGAGTTTCAGCAGCGGCTCTGTGAAACTCGGGGATCCCAGATATCTGTATTGTTCTGTGATGCTTATTACTTTTCTGTAATGTTGCATACTATCACGCCTGGAGCGATTATTGTATATTGGCTTATATACTATTAGATGTTGTATATGTTTTACACCCATGCTAGTCCAGCCCCCGCTCTGTCGTTAGTTAAGTAACCTAACGAGTGATGACGGGACCCAGTGACGAATGCGGATGGCATATACGTACATTTTATTTTCGTTCTTTTCTGGTGTGATCGATTGATGGGACTGTGTTGATTCTGATCAACACAAAGTAAAAACAAACCTGTATACAGTTGTTGGAACAATTTAAAAAGCGTTATTGCAAAGACGTTTCCTTTTGTTATGCATAGAGGTATTCAGTGGAATATCCTGCACCTCATTCGACGGGGCAAGGGCTGATATCCCTTCACCGGGACTGACCCCTTGGGCAGAAGTTTACGTCAGCGTAATAACTTCACTATAGTCGATTACAAGTTGCTTTGCATAGCGGTATTCAGTGGAATATCCTGCACCTCATTCCACGAGGAAAGAGCCGAGATCCCTTTACAGGGAGTGACCTCTTTAGCAAAAGGTTTTCGCCACTATATTTTAAAAAGCTATCAGGTTCCTTCAGCGATATCAAGTTCACTACGCTAAAGGTTTTTCGCCAAAAACCAGCCGTAGCCCTCCGTCACTTCTTTTCGGTATTCAGTAGTATTCAAGCTATGTATTTTGACCTAACGCCAAGGCATAGTGTTTGGTAGCTGCTGGGTATTCAATTGTTGCATAGATAGATGAGTTGGTTTGGGACAGCCGTTCTGCCATTTTGACCTAACGCCAAGGGCATGTGCGGGTGGGTTCAAATTAACAAGATAGTGATGGGTAGAACTTGGCATGTGACTTATGACATTTTGACCTAACGCCAAGGTTATAAGAGCATGGGGCAAAAACAATATCAGGAGTTTCTAAAGAAACTGAAACTTGCCGAGTATGCGCATACCTTCTGGAGTATGAGTAACGTGGATGCATTCCATCACGTTATCATGCGATGAGAGTTGGATCCTTATTCCCACTGATGAGTTGGTTTACTCTTCGGGCGATCCCGATTGATTCTTCTTTAGGTTTGGAGGAGAATTTGACAGTACAGTGAGAGGTTTCCGGATTAGATAAAATAATGACCATTCTGATCTAGGTTAGAGTGCACGCTGAGTGTTTCTTTTCTCTCTCTCTCTTTGGCAGCGACCTTTGACCGACCCTAGACTATGACTCAGTGATCAGGTTGACCGAACCTTCTTAAAATACTGGCTTTTGGATTGTCTGAGTTGCATAAGTCATTGCCACTCCTTCTTTTACCCTTTGTATTTCTCAGAACACCCGTATTACTACGGATATCCACTTCCATTGGATAGAGCCATCGTATGGTTATATACGAACTCGAAGGGACTTCTTCGGGGATGGATCAAGGTTCAGGAGAAATAGAATTGGTTTATTCAGTTGTCTTTTATTATCACCTTCTCTCAGGTTGCGAGAGCTCCTTGGTTTAGGAGAGTACACCTATTACGCTTATTGGATAGTCTTATTCCAAACCATAGGCTGGTGCCGAAAGGTAGGGAATGAAGAAAACCAATTAGCATAAGTAGGGTGTGCAGAAGGAAATATGTAAAGACAAAATAAAGGGATTAGAAAGAGGGCAAAGTAAATTGCGACTGATATCATTCACGACCAAAACCGCGTACTTCATCGCCACTCCTATTTCACCTTTAAAAGAATAAGGTATTATTCAGTTGTCTTTTATCGTCACCTTCTCTCGAGATGCGAGTACTCCTTAGTTTAGGAGGGTACACCTATTATGCTTACTGGATAGTCTTCTTCCAAACCATAGGCTGGTGCTGAACGGTAGGGAAGGAAGAAAACCATTTAGCCTAACGATGGTGTACAGAAGGTAACGACTAAAGACAAATAAAGGGATTTGGAGAGATGGCAATAAAATATACGGTTGAAGTCATGAATTGGATTATGGAAGAGGCATTGCTATGAATACCAGGATACCCCTACGAAACATTTTCATGTTTCAGTGCATTGTTAAAGAAAAACTGTTTTCCCGATTAGACACTTACTCCAAGGGTATGTATTTACCAGGTTTCATTCTCATATCTGTATGGTTTTACAGATGATGAGTAGGAGTAAGATATTGGGAATTGGGTGATCATCCTCATTATATCGGAATTCGTTGTAATTGGTGATATTTGAGGAAATCGCCAGGGTACAGTTTTCCACCTACAACGCACAGGTTTTGAGTTGTTTAACTCAGCGGACTTATACAGAATATTGTATGTTGTCCAGTGTCCATCAGGACAAAGGGGTAGGTCCTCGTACTATGTTCTGTTTACTTATAACTTCTCTAGTATTTAGACGAGTGTTTCGTAGAAATACATGGTCTAAGTTTTGAGAAGTTGTGGGTATAAGAATAAAGTAGAGAACCAGGTATCACAAGTATCGGGATTCTTCAAAGAGATCGAAGATGTAGATTCTTATGAATGGTATTCAGATAATAGTGATGGTTTTGAGAAACGGGTTTTCTCTTTCAGGTTACTCATAATTGGATGGATTCCTAAGTTGAGTAATGCTGATTAGCCTCTTTTCATTAAGTTGATATGCACTGGAGACAGCTGCATGGATTGAATATGGTTCCAATTAAATAAGTGCCAAAGTTTCTATATTGGATATAGAATAGTTCGTACCTTAAAAGATATTGAGGTACGGGGAGTTGTCCAGCTTATGATTAAAACCAGACACTGGATAACTCAGGGCACGTTTCTGTAATGGCTGTTTGTGGGTTGACCCTGGCTATGCCGAGGGTTGATATTCTACCATTTGCAAGATCAATAGTGATATTGTTCTTGACTCGCCACAGTTTTAGTAAAAATGGATCTTTTTCAGAAAACAGTAGTGGGAGTATGGTAGAACTGGAAGTGATTCCAGAACCGCGAACGATTACGGAAAATTTAATAGGACCTATACATTCAATCAGGTTTGACATTCCAATAACCACTCCGTAGGTATGGTAGGTAACCTCAGACACCCGAGAGGTACTTCGGTAGCCTCAAGGACGGTGACAGGGAGGTTCTTATCTACCCAGACTTGACACTACTGTTGTTCCTGGATATGAGACCCGGTAGAAGGGTTGTCGTAGTCAGTGGGAGCGACGGAAGCATAGTGGGCAAGATGCTTATATCTATTTATAGACTTGAGCAGTTATAGCGGAGATAGATCATCTAATTTTGATGTGACAGTCATGGGTTTGACTTCAATCAGAATAGGGGATGGATCAGTTAAGAAGGTAGTAGGGTGTGATGTCATGGTATCTGGATGACATACACAGAGTAGGAAGTAAAATTCCTATACTACGATCGGTTGTACTGTGGTCGTCACACAGTTGTTTCTCCAGACAGGATATGGATATAATATTTGACATTCTGGTTTCTAGATCTATGGTTTTAGATCTGGATTTGGGTAGTTTCCCAATGTGGGTACTTTGACAGATATTCTAATGGTTTTTGGAATAGTTGACTCCTAGCATGGTGGTGTACCTGCAGGTGATGGAGTCACCCTCTCTAAAGGTGTCTTACAGACTAAAGGGGAGAGGGATGTGCATGATTGGCAGATCACTTGCTTAGGCAATTGAGTCAATCATGAGATGTCAAGTACCACACCAAATGTTGGTTTTGCACTAGATGCAATAAGTTTGTATTAATCCAATCCTGGAGAAACATAAGGAAGCAGTTTTAGAACATAAGTACATGTTCTGCGGATTTGATGACGGCAGCCTCCTTCGGGAGACGGTTATCATTCCAAGCTTCAAAGGTGACATGGATGACAGAGTGATTGTCAGAGTTATAGTATTTCCCTCTGATGAAGAGGGACGGTATTATGGACAGGTGGTCCAAGAGGATACTGTGGTAAGCAAGGTGCCCGATACTGATTAAGTTCAGTGATCGATTCAGTCTAAGAAGTTTGGATATGGAGTTCATTTATGAACTAAGGTCCCATCAGATATCCAGACATATTCTAAGACAGGTACTACTCAATTCGGGAGATGGTTTTCTCCGCGAACTTGAGATTAAGAGAGATATAGAAAGAAACTTCTAGGCGGATCCACTCACCGAGGCTATTTCTCGAACACAATAGTTTTACAAACGGGCTTTGTGAAACTGATTAGTAGAGGAGTTGGATGTTCGGTTTCACACGGGCCGTGAGTAGTCGACATCGCAATATTAGCCTTGAGTGCAAGTGGGAGATTGTTGGAGATAGTGCCCTCATAGTCAATTATTGGATCGCAGGTACGTGATTGCAATGATTGCGGAGGACCTATCCCGGTAGCGCAGTCTTACTCGAGATGATAGTATGCTATCTGGTTTGCCTTTATCAGTCGTGTACATGTTCAGGTGACTGATTGCATGTTACACTTTGATAGAGCCCTTAGGATCTTGCTTTACTACCAACAGTATGATGGCGATCATATACGTGAGAGTTGGGTAGTTTATATGCATATCCTTAATTGTGGTCCCTAGTCGTGGGAGTTTCGAGACAGGGCATCGATACTCCGGAGTAGACTAGTGTGTACAGTCGAGACCCCGACGAGGGGCGGTGGCCGGTCTCACAAGCCACTGGTGTCAGTTGGATCACCTAAGATGTATACAGGTGCTCATTGGGTTATGAGTACACCGGACAGGACTCGCCGGGAATCTGCTAGTTAGTATTATATCTACCGTCAGATAGCAGTTCCCTGGTGACATGTGTACAGGTTAGTTCATCGACCTGAGGTCGTCATTTGTCTCGTGTGAGTTCCCACTGTGCTTTGATTTCTACCCTACCACGGCTCAAAGGAGTCGTGCAAACAGGTAGCTTTTGGGTACAGTCCCGAGCCATATGGAGGCACGTGAGCGGATCGGCAGGGGATTCGTCTCTCCCGGTATTGGGGGCGAGGTCGTGCTGTGTCTAGGAGAGCCATTACACAAAGTCCATGGCCATGGCAGGAGATTTACTGGTAGGTACTCCAGTAGTATCTCAGGGTGTGATTGGGCTTCACTCCGACACGACTTATACTGCTATTGGGGGTCTGACGTTACTAGCCCCCTAGGCAGATATGCGATACTCATTGACGAACGGACCGGACTGTATATACATTGTCACTGTTAGGCTCAGTAGGGTTTTCCGGATGAGTGCGCTCATCGGCATCCCTTGAGGTCAGTCCGTGGGCAGCCGTTACGCATTGCTAGTGCCGCTGACGGTTTGTGGTTAAACCCACTGCCAGGGTACTGACGAGTCATTAGAGTCCCCCACAGACAGTTTCCCAAGTTCGGGCGAAACGTTGTAGAGGCCGTATGGTTTTATGGCAGGGTTCGGAAAATGCACGTGCGTTTACGCACGTGTCGATTTTCGGACAGATGATACTGGTCGGCTTTGGTTTAAGCCGGATCCGAGTATTATATTGAGTAGGTATAATATCTTTGTCTCAGTTGCATTTGTATTTGGTTGTAATACAAATGCGGGTATATTTATACAGTTTCGGGGTTATCCTGAAAGTCGTTTCAGGATCACTTTTGGAAGTTGCCAGTTTCCAGTTTTCTATCAGCCGTCTTTTAACATTCGGTTAAAGACGGATTTATCTTTTCTTGGATGAGAGTGAGTCATGCTTCTAGAAGGTTCTAGAAGGTTCTAGATTCGGTGAGGTGTCGAGTGACTCATGCTTTGATTTTAACCACTTTCTTGTTTTGGTTAAGATCTTTTATTTAGCTAAAGATATTTTAAAAGTGAGAAGCTTTTGCTTAAGGTCACCCCCTTCTCCTACGGTCACCTCCCTCTTGCTATATATGGCTTGCCCTCTCTCTCTCCTCATTCACACTCTCACTTGATGTTTCATTTTGACTAGAAAAGATTATGATAGTATTCGGGGTGTATGGAATTTTACAGTTCATTTCATTCCATCACCCGATTTCCACGGCAACTTCATTAACCGATCGTCCACGGATTTGGACGAAGTGAGACAAAGTCATCTACTCATTCTTTACATCAATCTTGGTCGTCTCTTTTAGCAAACTTGACGATCGAGTTGCCTCGAGTCAGAGGCGGAAGCCCATTTAAAGAACCGATCATGTGGTGCCACCTCGACGAGGAGATCGGAGATCGACGAGATCGGAGCAGCCGCAACGGAGCGTGGGATGATGGTTGAAGAACGAAGGACTCGGACCGTTCGGTATAACATTCCTACACTCTTTACAGTTTGTTAGTTTAGCAATAATGGCAGATCCGGGTTAAAGTGTACGATAGCGCCAGTTTAAAAGTTTTGTTCCGCATTTTGGCGTCTGTAGACTGCCGGGACGCTAGCGTAGACTTACACGTTGTGCCATAATTTCTTGCAGGTTTTGCCGTACAGGTTTCATTGCGGCTTTCTGGCACACTGCTTCCATTAAGGGTGATTGCTTTGGTAGGTGGGTTCACTCGCATCGTGATCACCCTCGTACATTTATTATATTCAGTTGTATCTAGTAACTCCATCAACAAAACAAATTTGTATATTTTATTTAGACTAGAGACCAGTGTATATTATTTTCGACCTTAGAGTCGCGCATTGTATTATTGTGGTTTATTGATGATTTTGAGTTTCCTTTTCGGTTTTGATCCTCGCCTTTCAGCGTTGTATATTATATTGCTTGCGTGGTTGTGATCGTCGATTGACGAAGAGCTAGCTCCCGCTTGGGGATTCCTTTTATCATTTCGTATACTATTCATGTTGTACCCCGTTTGTGTAAGTGAACGGCGGCGCCCCGGCCGTCAATCCGACGCCGGAATGCGGAAACGGTGAATAACTTAAATTTTGCGGACTTTGCAAACCGGCACCACCGCGCACTAAACTCCGGATCGTAACCATTAACAAGTCTAAGCTACAACAAGAAAGGGAAGAGATGTATACCGACGATCCAAGTCCTCCGGTCTTCATCTCCACTCCGATCTCCTCGCGGGATCTCCGTCCGTCTCCTCCTCGTTGGAAAGGGCACCACGAAGCCGGGTACTTTTACGGGCTCCCACCTCAATACCGAGGTAACTCGCGCATGAAGCCGGCAACTCGACATGCTCAAGATATGCTGTAGGAAGTGTAGTGTAGAGTGGATGTCTCACTTTGGGGTTTGTTGCCATTTGTAGATGATGGAGGAAACAAGATAAGAAGAATGGTGCTTGCATTTTTCTTAGCATGAAAAGAGATCAAGAAAGAAGAAAACTCTCAAAGATGAAGCTCTCATCTTCTTCTCACTCAACCATGGAAAAAAACTTATGCATCAAGTGAGAATAATGGTGGAGGAAAATCTATATGAAGCAAGAAGGGAGGTGAGTGTAGGAGATGTAGAAAAGGTGACCACATCAAGAGACAAAGAAACATACACCATGCTTCATACTATTGAACCCATACCCTCACTTTATCACAATCAAATCTCATAAATCAAAAGCATGGTTGAAAAGAAATGAAAGCTATCATAATCAATCTTTTACAAGAAACCCCTTCCACAAATGTTATTTGCAAAACTGCAAATAACACCCTCCATCGGAAAAGTCCGGCCGGGAAAGAACAAAGGAAAACCGGCCGGAACGGAATGCAAACTGGCAACTCCAGAAAACTGGTCCCGTAATAAATTACAGGAAAACCCCAATACTGTGCATACACACCCGCATCTGTATTCCGTCCGGATACAAATGCAAAAAGACAAAATCTACACTGTACTAAACTAGGACCGGCTTAAACCAAAGCCGGCTAGTAATATCCGTTCGATCCTGATCCGTGCAATACCGCACGTATCTGATCGAACCCTGCCATATATCTATACGGCTACTAGTACAAACCGTCCGATCCTGATCCGTGCAATACCGCACGTATCTGATCGGACCCTGCCATATCTCCATACGGCCTCTACAGCGTTTCGCCCGAAAGCTTGAGTAACTGAAAGTGTGGTGGACTCTAAAGACTCGTCAATACTATGGCTGTGGATTTAACCACTAGCACGTCAGAGGTATAAGCCAATACGTGACGGGCCACCAGCTATTGACCAAAAGGGACGTCGATGAGGAAGCCCACCCCGACACCCAACTGAGTCTGTCAGTGACAATATCCGTACAGTCCGGTCCGTTCGTCTATGAGCATCGCATGGCGGGCCTAGGGGGTTGGTAAAAGTCAGACCCCCAAAAGCGGTACAAGTCGTGTCGGAGTGTAGCCCAGAACACCCTGAGATACTACTGGAATACCTACCAGTAAATCTCCGGCCTTGGCCAAGGTCTTTGTGTAATGGCTCTCCTAGACACAGCGCGACCTCACCCCCAATACCGGGAGAGACGAAACCCCCGAAGATCCGCTCACTGCCTCCATGTGGCTCGGGACTGTACCCAACTAAAACCTGTTTGCACGACTCCTTTGAGCCATGGTAGGGTAGTAATCAAAGTACAGTGGGAACTCACACGAGACAAATGACGATCCCCAGGTCGATGAACTAACCTGTACACATGTCACCTGGGAACTGCTATCTGACGTCAGGTATAAGACCAACTAGCATGTTCCCGGCGAGTCCTGTCCGGTGTACTCATAACCCAATGAGCACCTGTATACATCTTAGGTGATCCAACTGACACCAGTGGCTTGTGAGACCGGCCACCGCCCCTCGTCGGGGTCTCGACTGTATACACTAGTCTACTCTGGAGAATCGATGCCCTGTCTCGAAACTCCCACGACTAGGGACCTATTAAGGATGTGCTTGTAGACTCCAGCTCTCACTTATATGATCGCCCTCATACTGCTGGCAGTCAAGCATGAATCCTAGGGGCTCTATCAACGTGCAATAGTGATCTGTCATGTCACCTAAAGCAGTACACGATGATAAAGGTAAACCAGATAGCATACTATCATCTTGAGTAAGACTGTCCTACCGGGATAGGTCCTCCCTCAATAATTGCAATCACGTGCCTGTGATCCAATAATCGACTCTGAGGGCACTATCTCCAACAATCTCCCACTTGCACTCAAGGCTAATTATTGCGATGTCGCATACTCACAGCCCGTGTGATACTGAACACCCAACTCCTCTACTAGTCAATCTCACAAATCCCGTTTGTGAAACTATTGCGGTCGAGGAATAGCCTCAGTGAGTGGATCCGCCTAGAAGTTTCTTTCTATGTCTCTCTATATCTCAAGTTCGCGGAGAAAACTATCTCCCGAAATGAGCAATACCTGTCTTAGTATGTCTGGATGTCTGATGGGACGTAGCTCATAAATGAACTCCAAATCCAAACTTCTTAGACTGTATCTTCAACTGAACTTAATCAGTATCCTGCGCCATGCCACCCTCAGTATTGCCTTGGACCATCCGTCCAAAATACTGCCCCTCGTCAGAGGGAAAAACTATAACTCTGACAACCTCCTTGTCGACCAGGTCACCTTGGAAGCCTGGAATGATAACCGTCTCCTAAAAGAGGCAGCCGTTATCATATCCCTAGAACAGCCACTTATGTTCTAAAACTGCTTCCGACTGTTTCTCCAGGATTGGATCAATATCAACTTATTGCATCTAGTGCAAGAACAACATCTGGTGTGGTACTTGACATCTCATGATTGACTCAATTGCCTAAGCAAGTGATCTGCCAATCATGCACATCCCTCTCTACTTTAGTCTAAAAGACACCTTTAGAGAGGGCAACTCCATTACTTGCAGGTGTACTACCGTGCCAGGAGTCGTCCATTCTAAATACTCATAGAATGCTGTCAAGGTACCCAGATTGGGAAACCACCCAAATCTAGATCTAAAACCATAGATCTAGTAACCAGTATGTCTGATATAATGTCCAAGTCATATGTGGAGAAACCACTGTGTGACGACCAAAGTATAACCGATCGTAGTAAAGGAATATCACTTCCTACTACCTTCTCAACAGATCCATCTCCTATTCTGATGAAGTCAAACCCATGACTGTCACATCAGAAATAGATGATCAATCTCCGCTACATCTGCTTTAGTCTATAAATAGACATAAGCTTGATGTCCACCAATGCTTCCGCTGCTCCCACTGACTACGACAACCCTCTGGCAGAGTCATATAGACGTGCACTTCTAAAACTAGTTTAGAAAGACGCTATACTCATCCTCCTGCCGGGTCTCGCAGCCTGGAACAACAGCAATGGCAAGTGTGGGTAAACAAGAACTTCCCTGTCACCGTCCTTGAGGCTACCGAAGTACCTCTCGGGTGCCTGAAGTTACCCACCTTATCTGCGGAGTGGCCAATGGAATGTCAAATCAGATTGAATCTTTAGGTTCCTTATCAAATCTTCAGTAATCGTTTGCGGTTCTGGAATCACTTCCAGTTCTACCATACTCCCACTGCTGTTTTTGAAAAAATCCATTTTTGATAAAACTGTGGCGAGTCTAGAACAATATTGCTATTGTTCATCCAGATGGTAGAAAGTCAACCCGCGTCATAGCCTGGGTCAACCCACAAACAGCCATTACAGAAACGTGCCTAGAGTTGTCCAGTGTCTGGTTTTAATCATAAGCCGGACAACTCCCCGTACCTTAACAACGTTAAGATATGAACTGTTCTACATCAAATATAGAACCAGAGGCACTGATTTAATTGAACCAGATTCAAATCATGCAGCTATCTCCAGTGCATGTCAACTAAATGGAAGGAGGCCGATCAGCGTTACTCAACTTAGGAGTGCTTCCAATTATGAGTAACCCGAAAGAGAATCAAGTTCTCTTTATCATTACTATCAACTGAATACCATACACAAGTATCTACATCTTCGATCACTTTGAAGAATCCCGATACTTGCTACACCTGGTTCTCTACTCTATTCAAATACCTATAACTCCTCAAAACTTAGACCCTGTGTTTCTACGAAACACATGTCTAAGAACTAGAGAAGTCAAAAGTAAACTGAATATAGTATGAGGACCAACCCCTCTGTCCTAATGGACACTGGACAACATACAATACTCTGTATAAGTCCGCTGAGTCTGACAACTCTTTCACTGTGTGTCGTAGGTAGAAAACTGTACTTATGGTTAAGAAGAATTACACCGCTGTTTAATGCTCCTTACCTAACCATCCACTGATATAGGTAAATGTCATAGATATAATTTCAGAAAGGTATATCTCACTCTATGAAAATAGACGTACAGATATATCAATTTGAAATTGGTGCATAAAAGCGGATATTCAAAACCAAATATTTGCCGACCGGCAAACAATCCAGGTGGTATCCTCAAATATCACCAATTACAACGAATCGCGATATAATGAGGATGATCACCCAATTCCCAATAACTTACTCCCACTCATCATCTGTAAAACCATACAGATGTGAGAATCATACCTGGTAAATACATACCCTGGAGCAAGTGTCTAATTGGGAAATCAGTTTTCTATTAACTGTACACAGTGAACCTGAAACATTGAAATGTTTCGATGGGGTATCCTGGTATTCCTAGTAATGCCTCTTCCATTATCCAGATTCACAACTATAACCGTATAATTCTTTGCCACCTCTCCAAATCCCTTTATATGTCTTTAGTCATTACCTTCTGTACACCCCTATAGGCCAATTGGTTTTCTTCCTTCCCTACCGTTCGGCACCAGCCTATGGTTTGGAAGAAGACTATCCAAAAAGCATAAAGGGTGTACTGTCCTAATCCTAGGAGCACTCGCAACGCGAGAGAAGGTGAAGATAAAAGACAACTGAATGTACTTTATTCCTATTTCTCCTGGACCAGAATCCATCCCCGAACTGGAACAAGTTCCTTTCGAGTTCGTATATAACCATACGATGGAGTATCCAATAAACTGTGGATCTTCGTAGTGATACGGAGTGTCCTGGAGAAATACAAAGGTGATTTAGGATTGGCGAAGAAATACTTGGTTTGGTCGTGAATATCAGTCGCAAGTTACTTTGCCCTCTTACTAATCCCTTGCTTTGTCTGAACTTAATACCTTCTGTACACCGTTTAGGCTAATTGGCTTTCTTCCTTCCCTACCGTTCGGCACCAGCCTATGGTTTGGAAGAAGACTATCCAATTTGCGTAATAGGTGTACTACTCCTAAACCAAGGAGTACTCGCAACCTGAGAGAGGGTGAAAAGAAAAGACAACTGAATAGTCCTATCCGTTTTCTCCAGAACCGGAAACCATCCTCGAATTCCTTCGAGTTCGTATCTAACCATACGATGGTTTTGTCCAATGGAAGTGGACGTTCGTAGTAATACGGGGTGTCCTGGAGAAAAGAGTAAAAGTAGGAGTGGCAATGAGGTCTGCAACTCTGACAATCCAAAAGCCAGTGTTAAGAAGGTTCGGTCAACTTGGTCACTGAGTCAAAATCTTAGGGTCGGGTCAATGGTCGCTGCCAAAGAGAGAGAGAAAAGAAACACTCAGCGTGCACTCTATCCTAGATCAGAATGGTTATCACTTTTTCTAATCAGGAAACCTCCCACTGTACCTCAAATTCTCCTCCAAACCTGAAAGAAGAATTAGTCGGGGTCACCCGAGGAGTATACTAACTCATCAGTGGGAATCGGGATCCAACTATCATTGCATGATAACGTGACGGAATCCGCTCACGGTATCATACTCCAGAAGGTATGCGCATATCTGGCAAGTTTCAGTTCTTTTGAAACTCCCGATGTGATTTCTGCCCCATGCTCTTATGACCTTGACTTTGGCCAACATATCATAAGTCACATGTCAAGTTCAACCTGTCATTCTCTAGGTTAATTTGAATCCACCCGTACATACCCTTGACTTTGGCCAAAATGGCAGTACGACTGTCCCAAACCAACGCATCTATCTATGCTGCATATGAATAACCAACAGCTACCAAACACTGTGCCTTGACTTTGGCCAACATACACAGCTTGAATACTATTGACTATCCATATGAAACGACGGAGGGCTACGAATGGTTTCTGGCGAAAACCTTTAACGTAATGAACTTGATATCGTTGAAGGAACGGATAGCTTTTTGGAAAATATAGTGACGAAAACCTTTACTAAAGAGGTCACTCCCGGTGAAGGGATCTCGGCTCTTTCCCCGTAGAATGGGGTGCTGGATATTCATAACCGAATATCACTGTGCAAAGCAAAAGTAATCGGCTATAGTGAAGTTAATGCCCTGACGCAAACTTCTGTCCAAGGGGTCACTCCCGGTGAAGGGATCTCGGCCCTTGCCTCGTCGACTGAGGAGCAGGATATTCCAATGAATACCACGATGCAAAACAAAAGTAAACGTCCTTGCAATAACAGCTTTTTGAAAAGTGTTCCAACAACATCAGAATAGGTTTGTTTAACTTGCATTAATCCGAATCAACGCAGTCCCATCAATTGATCACACCACAAAGAACGAAAATATACTGACGTACGTATATGCCATCCGCATTCGCCACTGGGTCCCGTCATCACCCGTTAGGTTAGCTAACTAACGGCAGAGCGGGGACTGGACTAGCGCGGATGAAAAACATATACAACATCTACTAATATATAGTATTTCGCTCAAGGCGTGAATAAAATGCAACATCACAGAAATGTACAGCATCACAGAACAATACAGATATCTAGGATCCCCGGGTTTCACAGAGCCACTACTGAAACCCGACGTTCCCCTGGTCGTGTGGATAGCCTGTGCAATGAAATCCTAGACCCCTACGGGCGCGGCAAGTCACCCGCCAAAACCTGAAGCGAGGCAGCCCCCTTCAGCTCCGTGAATGGACCACCCAGCACTCCACGGAATCCGGCAACTTGGGCACCCCTCCTGGGTCAACCTGTACCCCCTACGAGTGCAACGAATAGCCCGCCAATCCTAGAGTGAAGCCCCCTCCGTCCCAATGCCATGAGATGCGGGCTTGTTGCCCTCCAGAACTCGGCTATCCGTGCACCCCTCCGCGGGGTAATCCTAGTACAGAAAGTAAAATATACATACACCGGGTACATCGACCGCAACCAGGTCGTGCCCCAAAAGAATAATACAAACAGGCAGTGACGGCAGTCCACATGTCGGACGCTCGCCCCGCAATATCAAATGTACATAATACCACCACAACAGTACTAGCATTGCAACCAGGCTATCCCCACCGACCGATCCGCAACATCACAGCATAAACATAGAACATCAACGTGAAAGTCACGTTCGCAAATCCGTCTAACCGGGCTATAGCAGTTAGACCGGATTTACCGATCGAGTGACATTCACGGTCGCAGATATAATGTAAATACTGTGAAATAATGTGTTTGAAATATCCGATCGATCAAAAAATAACAAGTGGGCCCTCAAACAAAACTGTAGCACTCACAGAAACCCTGGGCCCAATTTTAATATTCCAAAACCCATATTTTAAGCCTAGAAGGCCTCTGGAAAAATTTGGTGATGTGACATGAATAGTGCGCGGCGGAAGGGCCGCACGAGGTGGGGTTTCGCGGCGGATCCGCGCTCCAACTGTGGAGTTACATCGTCAAATTTTTACAGAACCCTTAGATTTCCCAGTACATCAATATTTTACAACCAGAAAAATTTTTCGAGACCAAAAATTTTCAACAGAAACTGATTCGAACTAAAATGCAGTTTTGGAACATTCGATCGATCGAAACAGAAAAACACATTACACCAAGCTAGACTATGTTAATGGCGAGGCTCTGATACCACTGTAAGTGCACGGCGGCGCCCCGGCCGTCAATCCGACGCCGGAATGCGGAAACGGTGAATAACTTAAATTTTGCGGACTTTGCAAACCGGCACCACCGCGCACTAAACTCCGGATCGTAACCATTAACAAGTCTAAGCTACAACAAGAAAGGGAAGAGATGTATACCGACGATCCAAGTCCTCCGGTCTTCATCTCCACTCCGATCTCCTCGCGGGATCTCCGTCCGTCTCCTCCTCGTTGGAAAGGGCACCACGAAGCCGGGTACTTTTACGGGCTCCCACCTCAATACCGAGGTAACTCGCGCATGAAGCCGGCAACTCGACATGCTCAAGATATGCTGTAGGAAGTGTAGTGTAGAGTGGATGTCTCACTTTGGGGTTTGTTGCCATTTGTAGATGATGGAGGAAACAAGATAAGAAGAATGGTGCTTGCATTTTTCTTAGCATGAAAAGAGATCAAGAAAGAAGAAAACTCTCAAAGATGAAGCTCTCATCTTCTTCTCACTCAACCATGGAAAAAAACTTATGCATCAAGTGAGAATAATGGTGGAGGAAAATCTATATGAAGCAAGAAGGGAGGTGAGTGTAGGAGATGTAGAAAAGGTGACCACATCAAGAGACAAAGAAACATACACCATGCTTCATACTATTGAACCCATACCCTCACTTTATCACAATCAAATCTCATAAATCAAAAGCATGGTTGAAAAGAAATGAAAGCTATCATAATCAATCTTTTACAAGAAACCCCTTCCACAAATGTTATTTGCAAAACTGCAAATAACACCCTCCATCGGAAAAGTCCGGCCGGGAAAGAACAAAGGAAAACCGGCCGGAACGGAATGCAAACTGGCAACTCCAGAAAACTGGTCCCGTAATAAATTACAGGAAAACCCCAATACTGTGCATACACACCCGCATCTGTATTCCGTCCGGATACAAATGCAAAAAGACAAAATCTACACTGTACTAAACTAGGACCGGCTTAAACCAAAGCCGGCTAGTAATATCCGTTCGATCCTGATCCGTGCAATACCGCACGTATCTGATCGAACCCTGCCATATATCTATACGGCTACTAGTACAAACCGTCCGATCCTGATCCGTGCAATACCGCACGTATCTGATCGGACCCTGCCATATCTCCATACGGCCTCTACAGCGTTTCGCCCGAAAGCTTGAGTAACTGAAAGTGTGGTGGACTCTAAAGACTCGTCAATACTATGGCTGTGGATTTAACCACTAGCACGTCAGAGGTATAAGCCAATACGTGACGGGCCACCAGCTATTGACCAAAAGGGACGTCGATGAGGAAGCTCACCCCGACACCCAACTGAGTCTGTCAGTGACAATATCCGTACAGTCCGGTCCGTTCGTCTATGAGCATCGCATGGCGGGCCTAGGGGGTTGGTAAAAGTCAGACCCCCAAAAGCGGTACAAGTCGTGTCGGAGTGTAGCCCAGAACACCCTGAGATACTACTGGAATACCTACCAGTAAATCTCCGGCCTTGGCCAAGGTCTTTGTGTAATGGCTCTCCTAGACACAGCGCGACCTCACCCCCAATACCGGGAGAGACGAAACCCCCGAAGATCCGCTCACTGCCTCCATGTGGCTCGGGACTGTACCCAACTAAAACCTGTTTGCACGACTCCTTTGAGCCGTGGTAGGGTAGTAATCAAAGTACAGTGGGAACTCACACGAGACAAATGACGATCCCCAGGTCGATGAACTAACCTGTACACATGTCACCTGGGAACTGCTATCTGACGTCAGGTATAAGACCAACTAGCATGTTCCCGGCGAGTCCTGTCCGGTGTACTCATAACCCAATGAGCACCTGTATACATCTTAGGTGATCCAACTGACACCAGTGGCTTGTGAGACCGGCCACCGCCCCTCGTCGGGGTCTCGACTGTATACACTAGTCTACTCTGGAGAATCGATGCCCTGTCTCGAAACTCCCACGACTAGGGACCTATTAAGGATGTGCTTGTAGACTCCAGCTCTCACTTATATGATCGCCCTCATACTGCTGGCAGTCA
Organism: Agapanthus africanus; assembly: GCA_030015575.1. Classification (NCBI taxonomy): domain Eukaryota; kingdom Viridiplantae; phylum Streptophyta; class Magnoliopsida; order Asparagales; family Amaryllidaceae; genus Agapanthus; species Agapanthus africanus. Next base: position 184,561,966 of record JASDDO010000016.1, on the reverse strand, counting down.
AGCATGAATCCTAGGGGCTCTATCAACGTGCAATAGTGATCTGTCATGTCACCTAAAGCAGTACACGATGATAAAGGTAAACCAGATAGCATACTATCATCTTGAGTAAGACTGTCCTACCGGGATAGGTCCTCCCTCAATCATTGCAATCACGTGCCTGTGATCCAATAATCGACTCTGAGGGCACTATCTCCAACAGTTTGGGGCCAGTATTTACAAAGAAAACTCTGCCGAAATTTTCAGAAAAGACTTGAGATTTTTTAAAATGCATACTTCGGCTTATGTTTTAAAACTTCTTGCTTTAAAATTTGTTTTTCCTTCACTCTACTGCTTTAATTGGTTTTGATTTCTGGGTTTTGGCTTACTTAGATTACGTACGCCTCGAGACGTTTCGTAATTTAAGTGCCGGTCATGTTCCGTACTTTTCGGGTCGTGACAAAGTGGGTATCAGAGCGTTAGGTTTTACCTTCTGAGTGTAGGATGACCCTTGGTTGATGGAGTAGGTGACTTAAGGAGAGTGACGTACCGTGTGTATGTTCCACGGCATACTTACGATACGCTACTCCGCTTAAGAAGCCTTAGGATGTATATTTCCTTGCATATCATTATATTCATTCATGATCTATCCTCATCGATATCGGTTTATGGTTTTGCTGCTACGATTATACGGGCAGAGAGAGCTACGGCTAGAGTTGTGGTCAGCACGAGCTCGTCACGGACGAGAACTGACCAGGGCATGATTCCAGGGACATACGATGGCATAGAGGCATCGTTTTATTGTGTTTTCGCGCCATGAGCGTTTGATGGATCTCTTTTACAAGATTACTCGGACGTGCAGATCATCACCAGAGGATTGAGCCACTGATAGAGGCCAGCCAGAATGTGAGGACCGTCGATGCACCGTCCATTCATGATGATTGATGGCACTGTTCAGCGTGCAGACGAATGAGCCAGTTGCTGCTGCGAACGACGAGATATCGCCCCAGATGTTGGAGCTATTGCAGCATGAGTTGTACTTAGAGATATGATAGAAAGTCGCTAGTCACCCGAGGATGAATGACTAGGATATGTGGTTCATTCTCTTACCCCGACGCGAGGTCATTAGATAGATTGATTCCAGCTTGAGACGACTTCACGCAGGTACGTTGAGTGTCGATAGAGGCGATCGAATGTCAGAAACCCATATTCCAAGTTTAAAGTATTCGGAAAGACATGCAAGCAATTCTATGGACCCTCTAGAAGAATGCCCTAACTCGACGTAATAACCATGTGAAAGCCTTTGAACTTTAGGGTTTGTGGCAGTTCCGCGGTGCCATTAGTGAGTCTTGGGTTTGCCCTTCTACGGCTGTTCCACCGGTGTTGTGGTATGTACTCGATACTATTAAACTGTACTCAAGATGTTGAGCTCTTGGGGGATTATGAGGTATTGACGAATCGATCGAAAGGTTCGACGTCATTCGGATATCACGTGATGGGATGCATTGCTTGGGAGACTCAAGATACGAGTATAGCCATTAGAGCACAGTCCATGCAGCCACGAAGAGACGAGTCCGAAGCAGTCGACATTAGAGAAAAGTGGAGTAAGAGGTTCGTACGAGATCATGATGAGATGACGTTCCACTCCGCCGACATCAGTGATGTGGCACGCATATAGAGGTGTTATATATGGATATATCTTTCAGAAGGAGTCGTGATGAGTATGCAGCCATTCCGGAACAAGAAACAAATATAGTAAAGGGTGATAACCTTCGGACAGTTCGGCAGAAACGAGATTTGGGAGAGGCCTCGACAGGACCCTTCTGGAATACAATACGAGAAGACTTGGACCCAGGAGCGGTCATATTACGCACACCCAGTAGGCTAGAGTTCGGCATCGTCGACGAGATATGTTATGAGTGACTACGACAGTTGGCCAGAGATTCTTAGAGGATGTGCCTGATCGGGACTGTTTCCGCCGCCTTTGATTTCGGTATTTTTGGACGATTTATTTGCATGATTGAGATTTTGTGCACTACGGTTGCACTTGACTTCGATTTAATGTCATTCGAGATGTTGATTTTGATTCCATGCCTATGGCATGCATATGATTTGACTTATGCTTTCGGCCTAGTTTCCATGCACTTTTAGTATTTTGATTTGCTTTGGTGCACGCTGATGCACATGGTTGTGAGATTATATACCACGGTATACCTGAATTGGATTTGGATTGAGATATGACGTATACCGTCGTTTTCGATTGTGATATTCGATATTTATTTTCGTGCACTTTGTGCACTTGATTTGGATTTTTCGCATACTTGAGGCGCTTGATGCGATTTAGGTGCACACCAGATGCACTAAATCGAGATTTTTCATGCATATCAGATGCACCTGGTTTTGCTGTCAGGCACATACGTTTCCCTTGACAGGTGTTTTCGTGCACACCCGTTGCACTCAGATTTTGTTCTGTGCAAATGTAGGGCACATTCATTGATTTCTATTTTCGCGCGCACCAGACGCACGTGGCATTCTTATATGCATTTTGGGATTGATTTCCTTTGAGCAGCATGTTTTATGATATTTATTATTTGATATAGTAACTGAGCAGGAATAGTCCTAGGACAGTACCTGAAGATATTTTTGCATGCATTGATAATTATCGAAGGGATTTCCAAAGAGGAGCTATAGTCTCAGTATTTACCTGCGTGTCCGAGATGACACGAAACATTTATAAAGGAAACCCTTCTAAATCATTTTCAAAATGGCGGGACGTGATATTAAACAAAGGATATATATATATATATATAGTTATTTTCTTACAATAGACGTCCGCCACTGTGCAGTGATACACGCATCGCACAGCGACTTGAAAGGTTTGGCATGCATTTCTTTCAAATGTTTTAATGATGTTTACATGTATAGTTGATGTATATCATGTTTGTTTTCGTATTGGGCTTTGACAATGATGACTTCACCATAACTCCGATGATTGCCAGATGCTTGACGAAGTTTTGATTTTGGGTTATCTGCTCATTTTTTTCATGTGCATGCATTGCGTTACGATGTGTTTTATGTACTTATGATTTCGGAGCCCCGACGACTTGATTGTGTTGCTGAAATGTTTTAGTATTTGGGGAGAGTTTTAATTTAAATTCGGGGACCGAATTTCTTTAAGGGGGGAAGATTGTAAGGTTTTGAAAATCGTTTAGGTGAAATTTCGGAGAATCGGTAAAATAACGGGTGTTTTCCGTAAAAATCAAGATATAATTATCTTTCATCATAAAATCAAATATACCTATTCTAGCTATGTAATTGCTAGTATTTGGTGTTTATTGAGTCACTTGCATAATTTCTAGTTGACTGAAAAATTTTCCGAAATTAATTATTTTAATATTAATTTAAGCCGTCACTAATACATTTAATTAGTGATAATTACAAATTGGAATGGGTTAATACAAATTATGTGCATCATGAGACATTAAACCAAAATTTAACATGTTGTTTTTGAAATAAAAAGAAATTGTTAAGATGATTCTAAAAATATGATAGAAAAAGGCTTAAATAGTGAAATTAAATTAAATAGAAATTAAGGTTTGGTGCATGTTGATTTGGTGTATGGTGTTCATTGTTTCACATACACCCACACCCACCATGTGCTGGCCGAAAATGCATGCTGCCCTTTCCCCATTCCCACACTTCTTTTCCTCAAAAGAAAAGAGAAGAGAAGTAGAATGAAAAGAGTATTATAAAGGATGATTTTTGGGGTATTATTATATGATGTTTTGGGGCTTTTCATGAGTTGACCCACACCCATACCCCACTCACTTTCCGTTCCACTCACCTGGCCGAAAATGCACAGCAGCCCCCCCTCATTTCCCCCCAAGTTTCCACTTCATCTCATCTCCAAAACCTCACAAAAATCCATCAAAATTCCTACAAAATCCAAATCCAAGCCCTACCCATTTTTCCTTAGCCTATTCTAACATGAATCTTAGAGAAAAGTTTGCATTTGAGAGGCTAGATTGCAAGTTTGATCTATAGGTTATGAGGTATAATTCTTGACCCTTTTGTTAAATTGTTTGTTATTACTTCAATTCAACAAAATTAGATGTTTAATTATGGAATAAATTTCAAATTTAACATTCAAGAGAAGGATTTGAATCTAAGTTAGGTTTTTGATAAATTTTTCAAGGTTTAATTGTGTAGTTGAACCTCTTGAGATTTGGGAAAACTTAATTTTGTTGTATATTGCTAATTGTTACATGTAAAATGTCCAAATTAAGCCTTTTTAGCAAACTAGATTTTTAGAATTTATTCAAAATGTGAGATTAAAATCTAATTAGGCTTTTATATCATTTGAACATGGTTTAATTGTGTAATTTATCGTATTAAGGCATGTAAAATCAAACCTAGTAGCTAGTTTACAAATTGTTATTCCAAAATTTTACTAATTAAGCTAAATTGCAAACTAGACTTGTGGGGTTAATGAAAATTGGTGTGATAAAATTATAGCAATGGTTTGTATGACTTAGTTATGATATTTAGTGAATATTTTAGCCACTAGTTTTATTAAAACATTAAGTTTTGAACTAAAACGGTTATTTGAGGCTTTCTAGGCTTTTTGGAAATAAATCGATTTGATTAATGTTAGGATTTAATGATTTGCACCCTATTTCTTATAACCTTTTGTGAGTTGTGAAACCAAGAATGGTACGTTTGGGTCTTCTCGATCAATCGGCGTTTGTACGCCGATGACGAGGGTTACTTGGTTCTTTTGCATGAGCGGACCATAGGTTTTGACCTATATGAGAAACGTGTGCCGTTTTGGTTTTCCGACTTGATTTTAATACGCATCTGCAATTGTGTATATATGTAGGAACCCCCACGTGGATTTGAGACGATGAAGAAGATGATGGCGACATCGACATCGGCAAGAAAGAGCAGATGAGTAGATATATATCTACGGGGGAAGTCGGGTGGATGGCGTATAGCACCCCCGCGTCGTAGAATATGATGTGATGTGATATTGATGTACATTTATACTCTATTGTGAGATATGAACCTTAGCAAATGAAAGGCTTTAGGAGATTATGGGTTTAGTGTTAGCGAGAATTGGAGAAAGGACTTTAGTTGATTTCTTAGTCATGAAACCCTAGAGTAAAGATTGCATACACGCACATACACACACTCGCATACATTTACTTCTTTGTGCATATTGTGGATATCTATATGTTGATGATATTAGTATTGTACTAGACTTAGATCAGTACCCCCCTGTTCACGATATGTGATGATAAGGATATCAGATGAGTAATGAGATAAATATTATATTTAACCCGTACTCAGATTTGGGATGCCGTACGATAAATTTACAGTACGAGATATAATTATGATGTTAGATCCGCACTCTTGACTCGAGGATGTCATATATATATATATATATATATATATATATATATATATATATATATATATATATATTGTATCGTACGTGATACTATTGAGGCGAGATCACCGACTACTAGAAATATATATAGGTCGACTAAGACCTAGGTGGATTTCCTTACCCTTTTGACTGGGCTCGAGTCATACCTGTTTTCAAATGCAGTGAATCGTGAGTACTTTAAGATACCAAACTGTATGACTCGTATATCGGGTAGGTTTATTCTTCAGTGTTGCTGTTGCTATATCACTTTCTATATATTCATGATGTTTCATCGCATTGCATGCTGTCAGGACACCAGCAACATTACCAATAATGCGTATGTTCCACGTACACCTGCTTGCCGGCTCACACACATCATCATCGGTAATTGCCATGTCATGTACACTTTAGAGAATACTATTTCATTGACATAGCTTGCTAGCTGATAATTGCAATATATTACAGCTTTCATTTGCTAGTTTAACTATTGCATTCGTTGCATGATATCAGATGCATTCATATATTCATTGGTTATGCAGTATTATGGAGATTTATGCCGGTTTTCATTGTTTATTGACATGGTCATTTGATGATTTCGGATCCTTCTTGAGATTTTCTGGAATTGGAAACCGCGTGTGAAAGTTTTATAAACTGATGGTTTATTTTAAAGAGAAAAAATGCGATTTTCCTTGATATGACGAGTCTTGTCCACAATGATGTTTTCTCGGTTCTGAGATGGTTTTCGAGACCCGATTCGAGGAGTTGGATGAACCGTCTGCGGGTACATGGTGGACCCGGTATGGTACCCCGGGGCAAGAAGCTCGAGTTGCAGACGATGAGCCCGGCAGGGGCAGACTGCCTACCGGTGATTGTTTAGCACGGCGGATATCCGGAGGATACCATTCGTGGTCGTGTGATTGATGATATGGGCCGATCCGGACTGACGGAGCCCGAGGTATTGAGATTTGAGACACTGAGATATTGAGATTTGATGATACAGGCCAGTCCGGATAGCCGGAGCCTGAGATATTGGGATATTGAGATTTATGTTTTGTGTCGATGCTTGACACGGATTCTATGTTGATTTCATTAATGATATCTCGATTTTTATATACAGAAACATCACTAAATTAAGAAAAACAGTTCTTCGATTCATGATGTTCTTTGTTCTCATTATATGTATTTGCACATCATTTTAGTGACATATTGCTACCTGACATTTGTACATCATATTAGTGACATATTGTTACCTGAGGCACTGACACGAGTACTTGGTATTACACTTATGGATAGATGTTTATCCTTACCATTATATTATGCTTCAGGCCATATTATCATATTGAGGATATATTATGATCGTATGACCTAGGATTGCATCATACATACGATTTCTGCTCTGTGATATTTTCTACTCACGAGTTGGCAACTCACCCCCGTTGTGCCACAGTTTCTTGCAGCTTTTGCCGTACAGGTTTCACTGTGGCTTTCTGGCACACTGCTTCCATTCTGAGTGATTGCTTTGGTAGGTGGGTTCATTCGCATCGTGACCACCCTCGTACATTTATTATATTCAGTTGTATCTAGTAACTCCATCAACCAAACAAACTTGTATATTTTATTTAGACTAGAGACCAGTGTATATTATTTTCGACCTTATAGTCGCGTGTTGTATTATTGTGTTTTATTGATGATTTTGAGTTTCCTTTTCGGTTTGATCCTCGCCCTTCGGCGTTGTATATTATATTTCCTGCATAGTTGTGACCGTCGATTGACGAAGAGCTAGCTCCCGCTTGGGGATGCCTTTTATCATTTTGTATACTATTCATGTTATACCCCGTTTGGGGCCAGTATTTACAGAGGAAACTCTGCCGAAATTTTCAGAAAAGACTTGCGATTTTTAAAAATGCATACTTCGGCTTATGTTGTTAAACTTCTTGCTTTAAAATTTGTTTTTCCTTCACTCTACTGCTTTAATTGGTTTTGATTTCTAGGTTTTGGCTTACTTAGATTACGTACGCCTCGAGACGTTTCATAATTGAAGTGTCGGTCATGTTTCGTACTTTTCGGGTCTTGACAATATGAGATATGGTGTGGGAAGAGACCATGTATTAAACGAGTTAAGATATGGGGTTGTCCGGCCTATGTTGAAAAGCAAAATACGGACAAGCTCGAGGCAAGGTATGGACTATATAAGTTTGTTAGGATATCCCAAACATTTCTGAGGGAATATCTTCTACCACTCTGAGGAGAAAAAGGTGTTTTGTTTCTCAGCATGCCACCATTTTAGAAAAGGAATTTCTTGTGAAGAAATTAGTGGACATGAGGTAGAACTGGAAGGAGTTCCAGTTAGACAAACTAACAGCTGATGATTTGGTGAAACCAAAGGATTCAATAGTCTCCAACAAACCTCAGCCTCTCTGCGAATCTGGTAGGGATATTCATCTACTTAAGAGATACTACGGTCTTCTCTGTGACAGTAGGAGTGAGGAATGCATCATAATAGATGATGGCCCAACTAGGTTCAGGCAGGCCATCACGAGTGTTAACTCTATGAAAAGGCTGGATGCTATGCGATCAAAGATGGAATCCATGTACACCAACAAAGTATGACTTAGCATGTTGCACCTGAAGGGGTAAAACCCATTGGGAGCAAATGGATCTTGAGAAGATTCTTGGTGTAAATGGAAAAGTTGAGACTTTCAAAGCATTGCTTAAGTCCATCAGGATCAATGCAAGCATCGCGGAGTTGGAACATCTGTTTTGATGTGATAGTCAAAGAGTTTGACTTCATCAAAAAGGTAAATGAACCTTGTATATACAAGAAGGTTGTAGAGAGTAAGGTTGTCCTCCACATATTGTACGTAGATGACATACTCTTGATAGGAAATGGTTTCTTATGCTACACTCGGTCAAGCTCCTCTTATCACGGGGATTCACAATAGAAGATTTGGATGATTCCTACTACATCTTGTGGATTATGATCTATGGTGATAGATCTAAGTGGATGTTGGGAGTGTCCCAAATCCAGGTACATTAACACCATACTAAAAGGGTTTAGTATGGATGATTCTAAGCGTGGTTGTTCACCCACTTACTCATGGATCACTCTCTCCAAAAAGATATCTCCCAAGACTGATTTGGAGAGAGCTCGCGTGCAAGGGATACCCTATGCTTCGGCAGTAGGCTCTATCAGAGTATGTGATGTTATGTACCATACCAGATGTAGATGACTCACTAGGTGTAGTGATCAAGAATCAATCGGATCTTGAGAGAATCACTGGACAGCTGTGGAGGACATTCTTAAGTACTTGAGAAGCACTAAAAGAAAGTTCTTGGTTCGAGCACCCAGGGTGATAAGGACGACTAAGAGTCAGCACTAAAAGATATTTGTTAACCCAACCCTTAACTCATAGCTATGGTTTAGTCTCTATAATGGTTAAGCATGACATTAACTCACCATGGTTGCATTTCTAACCTCACATGAATTATTCATTCATCACTTCACTTAATCTTCTTCTTCCTCATGAGTTTGCTCTTTAGCTTTTGATGAAGTGATGATATGTTGTGAGAAAATAATTTCTAAAGTGAGCAAAATTCCTACTTCATCATCCTCTACTACATGCCATTTAGTATAGGGTGTTTGCTTCACTAATTCCACAATTAGTGAAGGGGTAGCTTGGGTTAGTGTCTCCTCGATGTAGATCATCTTCGGCCTCGAAGACTTCGATGCAAGCTTGTTCGTTTCTTCATGGGAGCCTCTCTAGAGTCCGGGAGTTCATGATCGCAGTGAAGGGACTACTACATGGAGCTATTGAAGTGAAGGACCAGTCTACAACGGTTGTATTCCTTGTTCACTTTAGATGTAAAGTGTTTGCATATTGTTTCGTCGGATTTTCTAGTAGCGATTCTAGGGCTAGGGTTTACAAGAACGGAAAAATTTTAAAATTGGCATGCACGATGCTTCCTGAAAATTTGCTGCCGTGCTAGGAAACCCAACAGTGGTATCAGAGCCATGCTAGAAAATTAGACGATGTTTGCTAGGATTACGAAACCGAAACAACTCCGAAACACCCGATATTCAAACCAAGTTTCTGTCGAATTTTTAAGGGCTCTAAAATTTTTTTAAACAATTGCAGAATGTTGTATGAGATATAACATGAACACTGTGAAAATTTGAGGGGGTTTTGTGCAAATTTGGCTGGCCACATCATTCCAAAAACTGGCCTGCTCGGTTTTCCAAAGGAGTCTGAGCTTCAAATTTTCAGTGTGTTCCAGTCTCTGGGTTTTTTTGTTTCAGGTGTTGTTTGTTTTTGCTAAATTTTCATGTGATGTTAACTTTCTGCAAAATCAATTCGGAGTGTTTCGTAATAGTAATCCTAACATGTATTCGGGTTATTTAGACGACGTTAAAAAGTTCGAATGGATATCAATAACCCAATTTTTCCCCGTTGGAAATTTTTTCAAGAGTTGGATTTTTTTCCGAGTTTAAAACTTTCAGAAAATCTTGCAAGCGATTATGTGGACCCTCTAGAAGAACGAAACCCTAACTCGATTATGTGACCGTCAGAACCGCCATCAAACCCTAGGGTTTGTGGTAGTTCAGCGATGCCACATGTGAGGCATTGGTTGACCCTTTTACGGCTGGTTCATAGGAGCTGTGGCAGTTTCTGGGTACATTTTGAACTCCGTTCAAGTGTTGAGCTTAACGGGAAACATTTGGTGTTTGTTTATTCGATCGAAAAGTTTAACTTCGTCTAGCTATCTGTGATTGTGATACAATATTTGGAATCCACAAATGGTTATGTGATAACTAGTTTGAATTTTATAAATCTAGCAGTTTAGTCTCATTTGATCGGTTGCCACGGAATTTTGATGTGGATCAAAAGTTCGTCGCAATTACGTAGTGTACGCAGATACTCGCCAGGTAACCTTACTAGATAGCCACGCCCCATAGCCCCGACCAAGTGACTGTAGGAGAACCCCGTCGCCAAATGCATCCGTTCGGGTGCTCGCGGCAGCGGTGTTCCGCCTTAGTGCACTTCGTCGACGGCATCGGAGGGTGCGGCCGTCTGCTAAAGTTTCCGACGAGCATTCGATCAGGTTATCGGGAATCTTGTTGAATTACCCGACAGGTTAATGGAAAGTTTTTTCAGTATCGAGACTAAAATGCGGGGTTTATAATTGTTAGGCATGTGATGTCTAAGGAATTCATTTTGTTGGGCATGAAATCCAAAGTATGTGATACATTGGGTTTTTGATGTCTAAAGTGGTTGTGAATTCCAACTGTTGTAGTTTTTACTTTCTTTTCTGCGACCGTAAGTGTAATATGTGGTGTATCGCCGGTTTCGTTGATATACGTCAACGACAATTGGGATACGCATATTTACTTACGTTGATGACATGTGATGTTATGTGTTGCTGTGATATGTTATATTGGATCGTCGTGTTTTGAATAGACAGGGTTTTATGTGAGATGAGGGTTTTTATTTTCATTCATCTAAAATTCATTGTATGTAATATTCTTTTATTGGGGCACTTACGGGTTGAGGATGATGTCACCACTGTATATTATTTACTTTTCCGCATTAGGATAGACCCAAGGCGGGGAGCACAAGTAACCGGGTTCTAGGGTACAGTGGGAGACCATCCCGAGGAGTCGAGACCGGGTCTCCTAACTCTAGAATTGGAAGGGTTGCTTGATGCTCTCGTAGGGGTCTAGGGATGTGGGTTTGGCTATTCATCACGACTATGGAGTCCGCGTTTTTACTGGCTTAAATAAAACAAGGAATTCCTAGTATATCCAATATTTCATATGTGATTCTTCTGCTGCTGATATTTTGTGATGTGATCACTTGATATGTGTCACGACCCGAAATTGGCACATGACGACCCTAATACTACGCAACGTCTACAGGCGTAACGTTGTAAAAGAAAGCCAAAACCCAGCAATCTAAACTATCAAAAGTAATAAGAAAGTGATAATAGTATTTTCAAAACCTTTGAAATCACAACCCAAAATTCTTTAAAGTCTCACTTTTATTCCTTAAAATTTTGGCAGCAGCTCCTTTGTAAAACAAGCCCCCAAAATGGGTACAACATAAATATAAAGTAAAGCATCCCAAACGAGAGCAAAATCAACGTCGAACGGCGGAAAACAAACACCACAACAGATATACGACGCCGTAGTGAAGAAAGAGACGATATAAATAAAACTGCATAAAAACTTCCAAGTCACAAAATAATATACAATATCGTCCTCACACCAAGTCACTAAGTCATACATAATACTGGTAGATGGAGAGTACAGGGATACAACGAATATACAATACAACATCGGATAACCACAAAACCCACCTGGGCAAAACTGCACACTGTCATGCGAAGTGGTATCCATAGTAAAAGATGATACGAAGGATGGAAATAGCCCTGCCTCTGACTATCCTGAGGAACACCTGCAAGACACTGTGGTACAACGGGGGTGAGTTGCCAACTCGTAAATAGTAAATAACATATGCAGGTAATCGCGAGTATGCACGTACAGCGCGAATCTAACATAAGCATTTAATATCAATGAATAGTCATATGTAATGCAATAATCATGAAAAGTACACTAGCAGGTACAATTAATACATGAAGCAATGATATGACGATATGAAGGTAACAGTCATGTAAGGTACTCTATCAGGTACTATAAGTACATGAAGAAATGATATGAATAAAGGTATGCAAATGCAACAGTCATGGAAGGTACTCTAACAGGTACACTAATGCATGAAGTAGTGCATAAACAGTAAATGTAGAGTATGGAATAAAACATGTCATTTCCACGGAATCCTGACATCGTGGTAGGATCAAAATCCATCAAGACAATCCAAATCCCAATTCCTCAAATCAGCCCCCAAATTGGCTCTCATATCATATAAGTCTCACAAATTCTGAATGTACATTATCAAGTAGATCTCATATATCCTGTATGTACAATATCAAGTGTATCTCACATATCTCGAATGTACAACATCTGTTAGTTATATGTATGCCCTAGAGGCCATTACTGTACATTAGATGTATATTGTAGTGGATGCTGGGATATATATAGGTAGGACTTTCTTGCTTGACATGATAGTACGCTATCTGGTTGCTCTTTATCTTAATATGTATACTTTCTGTCTCTCTGATTACATGTTGATAAAGCCCTTAGGATGTGTACTCGACTTCCAGGACTATGATGTAGATCATACTAGTGGGGCCTGGGTAGTCAATGAGTACATCCTTCATTGTTCCTAGTCGTGGGAATATCGAGACGGGGCATCGATATTCCAGAGTAGACTAGCGTATATCTTCTCGACCCATGCGATGGGCGATGGATGATCCCATATCCATTGGTGTTTGACATCAGAGATGGTATGCGGGTGCTCAGTGGAGACTGGGTACACTGAACAGACTCGCCGAGAACTCCCAGATGGTATTATACCTCACGTCAGATGGCAGTTCTCTGGTGACACTGGTACAGCTTAGTCTGTTGACCCGAGATCGTCATAGAGTCTTGTGTGTCTCCCACTTTGCTTTGATTTCCACCCTACCACGGCTCTACTGAGTTGTGCAAACAGGTGGTTTTTGGGTACAGTCCCGATTCACATGGAGGCAATGAGTGATAGGAGGGGATTCGTCTCTCCCGGTATTGGGGGTGGATGTTGCGCTATGCTCGACTGGCCATAACAGGAAATCCCTGGCCAGGGTTGCAGTGATATACTGGTAAGAGTTATCAGTAGTTTCATGAATGTTATGGACCTCACGTCGGCATGACTTATCAAGCTACCGGGGTCTGACGTTTACCACCCCTAGGCGAGATATGCGACATATCAGACGAACAGACCGGACTGTACGGTAAGTGTTACTGGTTGGATTCACAGGAGTGAGAGCGGGCTTGCTCGTCGATCTTCTGATCGCTCAATACCCGGGTGGCCGTTACGTTTAGCAGACCGCTTGCAGCTTGTGGGTGCTTGATATGATCATCATCTGCTGCCGGCGTATTGACGAGTCTTTAGAGTCCTACACAGAGGTTTCCTGGCTCAAGCGAAACGAAATAGGAGCGCATATGAGATATGTGCGGGACCGAGAATAATGCGTGTATGTGATACCGTATTCCATTCTCGCGATGAATGTATCGATTGGTTGTATGCGATATAACCTAGTTATCGAATCAAGGATTGATTCGATAAGCCAATACATTGGATATTAGTCGGTTATATGCGATATGACCGGATCGTTAAATCAAGTATTGATTTAATGATTTAATGCATAATTATATATTTGATATATTACTTTGCATTAACTAATATTAGTTCACTTTAAATGGATTTTCTCACTTGAAATGCACATTGTATATGTGATATATTTTTGTGCACTTGTTTGTATCATGTTTGATGATACATGCTCACTTGGGTTTGTGTAAAGATTAAACCATGGTTGTGTAATGGTTAGGGTTTTCATTTTATTATCTATTTATTTATTTATTCTTTATTTGGAAAGAAAAGATATGGTTGCTTCTTTTGTTCTTTTCTTTGAAGCTTCAAGAAGCTTTGACCATTCTTGTTCTTTTCCTAAACCTAACCATTCACCTAACCCTAGTTTATTCTCTACACTTAACCAAGGTTGGATTATGATAAGAATGAAAAGGGATTTTTCTTTTTAACTTAATCCTTTTTATTCTTTCATACTTATCATATTCTTTCTTCTTCTTCTTCATCTTCAACAAGAAGAAAACCTTGCCTTCATCAATGGCAACTTGTGAAAATGAGTAAGAAATCCAATTCCAAAGTGAACCCATCTCCTATTTCTTCATCCTCTACCTCTTGCCAAGTAGTATAGGGTGTTTTCTTCACAAGTTTCATGGCTTGGTGAAGTTGGAGCTTGATCTTGAGTTGCCTCGACGTAGATCATCTTCGGCATCGAAGCCGACGACCTAGCCCGCCCATTTCTCCGATGAAGCCGATGCTAGAGTCCGGGATCCGATATGGACAGCGAGGGGACTTCATCACGGAGCCATGGAGGTGGAGGACCGGATCTACAAAGGTTGTAGCCCCTTCCCTTTAACTATAAATTAGTTTATTTGCATTGCATCGCCTATACATCTACTTAACGATCTGTATTAGGGTTTGTAGGCACTTGGAAAAATTTGAATTGGCTATGTTTGATCACTTGTGAGACCTCATTAGTGTTGGAGATAATGCCCTCAGAGTCAATTATTGGATCACAGGCACGTGATTGCGATGATTGAGGGAGGACCTATCCCGGTAAGACAGTCTTACTCGAGATGATAGTATGCTATCTGGTTTACCTTTATCATCGTGTACTGCTTTAAGTGACCTGACAGGTCGCTATTGCATGTTGATAGAGCCCCTAGGATTCTTGCTTGACTGCCAGCAGTATGAGGGCGATCATATAAGTGAGAGCTGGAGTCTATAAGCACATCCTTAAAAGGTCCCTAGTCGTGGGAGTTTCGAGACAGGGCATCGATTCTCCAGAGTAGACTAGTGTATACAGTCGAAACCCCGACGAGGGGCGGTGGCCGGTCTCACAAGCCACTGGTGTCAGTTGGTTCACCTAAGATGTATACAGGTGCTCATTGGGTTATGAGTACACCGGACAGGACTCGCCGGGAACATGCTAGTTGGTCTTATACCTGACGTCAGATAGCAGTTCCCAGGTGACATGTGTACAGGTTAGTTCATCGACCTGGGGATCGTCATTTGTCTCGTGTGAGTTCCCACTGTGCTTTGATTACTACCCTACCACGGCTCAAAGGAGTCTTGCAAACAGGTTTTAGTTGGGTACAGTCCCGAGCCACATGGAGGCAGTGAGCGGATCTTCAGGGGTTCGTCTCTCCCGGTATTGGGGGTGAGGTCGCGCTGTGTCTAGGAGAGCCATTACACGAAGTCCTTGGCCAAGGCAGGAGATTTACTGGTAGGTATTCCAGTAGTATCTCAGGGTGTTCTGGGCTACACTCCGACACGACTTGTACCGCTTTTGGGGGTCTGACTTTTACCAACTCCCTAGGCCCGACATGCGATGCTCATAGATGAACGGACCGGACTGTACGGATATTGTCACTGACAGGCTCAGTAGGGTGTCAGGATGAGTTCGCTCATCGACGTCCCTTTTGGTCAATAGCTGGTGGCTCGTTACGTATTGGCTTATACCTCTGACGTGCTAGTGATTAAATCCACAGCCATTGTATTGACGAGTCTTTAGAGTCCACCACACTTTCAGTTACTCAAGCTTTCGGGCGAAACGCTGTAGAGGTCGTATGGAGATATGGCAGGGTCCGATCAGATACGTGCGGTATTGCACGGATCAGGATAGGACGGATTTTACTAGCCGGCTTTGGTTTAAGCCGGATCCTAGTTTAGTACAGTGTAGATTTTGTCTCATTGCATTTGTATCCGGACGGAATACAAATGCGGGTGTGTATGCACAGTATGGGGTTTTCCTGTAATTTATTACGGGACCAGTTTTCTGGAGTTGCCAGTTTTCTTTCTGTTCCGGCCGGTTTTCCTTTGTTCTTTCCCGGCCGGACTTTTCCGATGGAGGGACTAATTTGCAATTGTGCAAATTGGTATTTGTGGAGGGGTTTTCTTGCAATTGTGGGGCTTCATGATGGTTGATAATCATGAGATGCTTTCTTAGTCTTTTCTTTGCTTTATGAGATTAGAAAGGATTTAGATTGATAAGAGGTTTACCTTTTTGGATGTGGTCACCCATTCTTTTTCTCCTACACTCACCTCCCTTGTATATTCCCTCCACCATTCTCACATTAGAAAGGGGGGCCGGCCACATTTAGATGAGGGAAGAAAAATGAGAGTGTTTCATTTTGATGAGGATAATTTGGTTCATCTCATTTTTCCTTGCTACACACATTCAAGCTCCACTTGAAAATTCCATTCCTCCATCAAGGCAACTACAAACCCCAAATGAGACTAGCATGATCTACACCACATTCTACAGCAAATCTTGGGCACGTCGACTTGCCAGCTTCGTGCCCGAGTTGCCTCGGTATTGAGGGGGGAGCCCGTAAAAGATGCAGGCGATGTGGTGCCCTTCCGGCGAGGAGGCGACGACCGAAGTTTCCGCAGGAGATCGGGACGACGACGAGATGACCGGAGGACTCGGATCATTCGGTATACCTCTAACCCGTCTTGTAGTTAGCTTAGACTAGTTAATGGTTCGATCCGGGTGTTTAGTGCGCGGTGGTGCCGGTTTGCTAAGTTCGCAAAAATTTAAGTTTATCACCGCTTCCGCATTTGGCCGTCGGATTGACGGCCGGGGCACCGCCGTGCACTTACAGTGGTATCAGAGCCTTGCCATTAACTTAGTCTAGCTTTGTTTTATGTGTTTACATTTTCGATCGACCAAAATCCCAAAAACCGTATTTTTCTACACATCAGTTTTCTGTCGAAATTTTCTGGTCTCTAAAAATTTTTCAGGTGATTGCAGAATGATGTACAGAGTATCCTAAGACCACTGGAAAATTTTGGTTCCATGATCTTTCCGTACGACCGCGGAACCGCGGCCATAACCCCTTTTTGGCCGCGGTTCCGCCGCAGGAATTTGGGTTCAGTTTACCAATTTTTTTCCAGTGGGCTTATGGGCTTAAAATATGGGTTTTGGAATATTAATTTTGGGCCCAGAATTTCTTGATGTGCTACAGTAGTATTTGGGGCCCACTTGTTAAAATTTGATCGATCGGATATTTTAAACACATTATTTCACAGTATTTACATTATATCTGCGACCGTGAATGTCACTCGATCGGTAAATCCGGTCTAACTGCTATAGCCGGTTAGACGGATTTGCGAACGTGACCTTCACGTTGATGTTCTATGTATTTGCTGTGATGTTGCGGATCGGTCGTGGGGGATAGCCTGGATGCAATGCTAGTACAGTTTTTGTTGTATTATGTACATTTGATATTGCGGGGCGAGCGTCCGACATGTGGACTGCCGTCACTGCCTGTTTGTATTATTCTTTTGGGGCACGACCTGGTTGCGGTCGATGTACCCGTTGTATGTATATTTTACTTTCTGTACTAGGATTACCCCGCGGAGGGGTGCACGGATAGCCGGGTTCTAGAGGGCAACGGGCCCGCATCTCAGGGCATTGAGACGGAGGGGGCTTCAGTCTGGAATTGACGGGCTATTCGCCGCACTCGTAGGGGGTATAGGTTGACCCAGGAGGGGTGCCCAAGTTACCGGATTCCGTGAAGTGCTGGGTGGTCCATTCACGGTGCTGAAGGGGGCTGCCTCGCTTCAGGTTTTGGCGGGTAACTTGCCGCGCCCGTAGGGGTCTAGGATTTCATTGCACAGGCTATCCACACGACCAGGGGAACGTCGGGTTTCAATAGTGGCTCTGTGAAACCCGGGGATCCCAGATATCTGTATTGTTCTGTGATGCTGTACATTTCTGTGATGTTGCATTTTATCACGCCTTGAGCGAAATATAATATATTGGTATATATATTAGTAGATGTTGTATATGTTTTTCATCCGCGCTAGTCCAGTCCCCGCTCTGTCGTTAGTTAGCTAACCTAACGGGTGATGACGGGACCCAGTGGCGAATGCGGATGGCTTGTACGTACATCAGTATATTTTCGTTCTTTGTGGTGTGATCAATTGATGGGACTGCATTGATTCGAATCAATGCAAGTTAAACAAACCTATTCTGATGTTGTTGGAACACTTTTCAAAAAGCTGTTATTGCAAGGACGTTCACTTTTGTTTTGCATCATGGTATTCATTTGGAATATCCTGCTCCTCAGTCGACGAGGCAAGGGCCGAGATCCCTTCACCGGGAGTGACCCCTTGGACAAAAGTTTGCGTCAGGGCATTAACTTTACTATGGCCGATTACTTTTGCTTTGCATCGTAGTATTCATTTGGGATATCCTGCACCCCATTCTACGGGGAAAGAGCCGAGATCCCTTCACCGGGAGTGACCTCTTTAGTAAAGGTTTTCGTCACTATATTTTCTAAAAGGCTATCCGTTCCTTCAACGAGATCAAGTTCATTACGTTAAAGGTTTTCGCCAGAAACCATTCGTAGCCCTCCGTCGTTTCATATGGGTAGTCAATAGTATTCAAGCTGTGTTTGTTGGCCAAAGTCAAGGCACAGTGTTTGGTAGATGTTGGTTATTCATATGCAGCATAGATAGATGCGTTGGTTTGGGGCAGTCGTATAGCCTTGTTGGCCAAAGTCAAGGGCTTGTACGGGTGGGCTCAAATTAACCTGGAGAATGACGGGCAGAACTTGACATGTGACTTATGATTTGTTGGCCAAAGTCAAGGTCATAAGAGCATGGGGTAAAAATCACATCGGGAGTTTCAAAAGATCTGAAACTTGCCAGATATGCGCATACCTTCTGGAGTGTGATAGCGTGAGCGGATTCCGTCACGTTATCATGCAATGATAGTTGGATCCCGATTCCCACTGATGAGTTGGTTTACTCCTCGGGTGACCCCGACTAATTCTTCTTTCAGGTTTGGAGGAGAATTTGAGGTACAGTGGGAGGTTTCCAGATTAGATAAATTGGTAACCATTCTGATCTAGGTTTGAGTGCACGCTGAGTGTTTCTTTTCTCTCTCTCTTTGGCAACGACCATTGACCCGACCCTAAGACTATGACTCAGTGACCAAGTTGACCGACCCTTCTTAACACTGGCTTTTGGATTGTCAGAGTTGCAGACCTCATTGCCACTCCTACTTTTACCCTTTTCTCCCGGACACCCTGTATTACTACGAACGTCCACTTCCATTGGACAAGACCATCGTATGGTTAGATACGAACTCGAAGGAATTTATTCGAGGATGGCTTCCGGTTCTGGAGAAAACGAATAGGACTATTCAGTTGTCTTTTCCTTCTACCTTCTCTCAGGTTGCGAGTACTCCTTGGTTTAGGGGTAGTACACCTATTATGCAAATTGGATAGTCTTCTTCCAAACCATAGGCAGGTGCCGACCGGTAGGGAATGAAGAAAACCAATTAGCATAACGATGGTGTGCAGAAGGTATTAAGTTCAGACAAAGCAAGGGATTAGTAAGAGGGCAAAGTAAATTGCGACTGCTATTCACGACCAAACCAAGTATTCCTTCGCCAATCCTAAATCACCTTTGTATTTCTCCAGAACACTCCGTATCACTACGAAGATCCACAGTTTATTTGGATACTCCATCGTATGGTTATATACGAACTCGAAAGGAACTTGTTCCAGTTCGGGGATGGATTCTGGTTCAGGAGAAATAGGAATAAGGTTTATTCAGGTGTCTTTTATCCTCACCTTCTCTCGCATTGTGAGTACTCCTAGAATTAGGACAGTACACCCATTATGCTTATTGGATAGTCTTCTTCCAAACCATAGGCCGGTGCCGAACGGTAGGGAAGGAAGAAAACCAGTTGGCCTAAAGGGGTGTGCAGAAGGTAATGACTAAAGACATATGAAGGGATTTGGAGAGGTGGCAAAGAATTATACGGTTATAGTTGTGAATCTGGATAATGGTAGAGGCATTACTAGGAATACCAGGATACCCCATCGAAACATTTCAATGTTTCAGTTCAGCTGTGTACTGTTAAAAGAAAACTGATTTCCCGATTGGACACTTGCTCCAGGGTATGTATTTACCAGGTTTGATTCTCATATCTGTATGGTTTTACAGATGATGAGTGGGAGTAAGTTATTGGGAATAGGGTAATCATCCTCATTATATCGGGATTCGTTGTAATCGGTGATATTTGAGGAGATCATCTGGGCTGTTTGCCGGTCGGCAAATATTTGGTTTTGAATATCCGCTGTTGTGCACCAATTTCAAATTGATATATCTGTACGTCTATTTTCATAGAGTGAGATATACCTTTTGATATTATGTCGATGACATTTACCTATATCAGTGGATGGTTAGGTAAGGAGCATTAAACAGCGGTGTAATTCTTCTTAACCATAAGTACAGTTTTCAACCTACGACATACAGTGAAAGAGTTGTTAGACTCGGTGGACTTATACAGAGTATTGTATGTTGTCCAGTGTCCATTAGGACAGAGGGGTTGGTCCTCATACTATATTCTGTTTACTTTTAACTTCTCTAGTTCTTAGACATGTGTTTCGTAGAAACACAGGGTCTAAGTTTTGAGGAGTTATAGGTATTTGAATAGAGTAGAGAACCAGGTATAGCAAGTATCGGGATTCTTCAAAGTGATCGAAGATGTAGATACTTGTGTATGGTATTCAGTTGATAGTAATGATAAAGAGAAATTGCTTCTCTTTCAGGTTACTCATAATTGGAAGCATTCCTAAGTTGAGTAACGCTGATCGGCCTCTCTCCATTTAGTTGACATGCACTGGAGACAGCTGCATGATTTGAATCTGGTTAAATTAAATCAGTGCCTCTGGTTCTATATTGGATATAGAACAGTTCATATCTTAACGTTGTTAAGGTACGGGGAGTTGTCCGGCTTATGATTAAAACCAGACACTGGACAACTCAAGGCACGTTTCTGTAATGGCTGTTTGTGGGTTGACCCAGGCTATGACGAGGGTTGACTTTCTACCATCTGGCAGATCAATAGAAATATTGTTCTAGACTCGCCACAGTTTTATTAAAAAAATGGATTTTTTCAAAAACAGTAGTGGGAGTATGGTAGAACTGGAAGTGATTCCAGAACCGCAAACGATTACTGAAGATTTGATAAGGAACCTAAAGATTCAATCTGATTTGACATTCCATTGGCCACTCCGCAGATAAGGTGGGTAACTTCAGGCACCCGAGAGGTACTCCGGTAGCCTCAAGGACGGTGACAGGGAAGTTCTTGTTTACCCACACTTGCCATTGTTGTTGTTCCAGGCTGCGAGACCCGGCAGGAGGATGAGTATAGCGTCGTTCTAAACTAGCTTTAGAAGTGCACATCTATATGACTCTGCCAGAGAGTTGTCGTAGTCAGTGGGAGCAGCGGAAGCATTGGTGGATATCAGGCTTATGTCTATTTATAGACCAAAGCAGATATAGCGGAGATAGATCATCTATTTCTGATGTGACAGTCATGGGTTTGACGTCATCAGAATAGATGATGGATCTGTTGAGAAGGTAGTAGGGTGTGATATCCGGGTTTTGGATGACATACACAAAGTAGGAAGTGACATTCCTATACTACGATCGGTTATACTTTGGTCGTCACACAGTGGTTTCTCCACAAAGGACTTGGACATTATATCAGACATACTGATTACTAGATCTATGGTTTTAGATCTAGATTTTGGTGGTTTCCCAATCAGGGTACTTTGACAGCGTTCTAAGAGTATTTAGAATGGACGACTCCTGGCACGGTAGTGTACCTGCAGGTGATGGAGTCACCCTCTCTAAAGGTGTCCTATAGACTAAAGTAGAGAGGGATGTGCATGATTGGCAGATCACTTGCTCAGGCAATTGAGTCAATCATGAGATGTCAAGTACCACACCAGATGTTGTTCTTGCACTAGATGCAATAAGTTGATATTGATCCAATCCTGGAGGAACAGTCGGAAGCAGTTTTAGAACATAAGTGGATGTTCTAGGGATATGATAACGACAGCCTCATTTGGGGGACAGTTATCATTCCAGGCTTCCAAGGTGACCTGGACGACAAGGAGGTTGTCAGAGTTATAGTTTTCCTTCTGACGAGGGGCAGTATTCTGGACAGGTGATCCAGGCAGATACTGAGGGAGGCATGGCGCAGGATACTGATTAAGTTCAGTTGACGATACAGTCTAAGAAGTTTGGATTTGGAGTTCATTTATGAACTAGGTCCCATCAGACATCCAGACATTCTAAGACAGGTATTGCTCATTTCGGGAGATGGCTTTCTCCGCGAACTTGAGATATAGAGAGACATAGAAAGAAACATCTAGGCGGATCCACTCACTGAGGCTATTCCTCGAACGCAAGAGTTTCGCAAACAGGTTTATGAGACTGACTAGTAGAGGAGTTGGGTGTTCGGTATCACACGGGCTGTGAGTATGCGACATCGCAATAATTAGCCTTGAGTGCTAGTGGGAGATTGTTGGAGATAATGCACTCAGAGTCAATTATTGGATCACAGGCACGTGATTGCGATGATTGAGGGAGGACCTATCCCGGTAAGACAGTCTTACTCGAGATGATAGTATGCTATCTGGTTTACCTTTATCATCGTGTACTGCTTTAGGTGACCTGACAGGTCGCTATTGCACGTTGATAGAGCCCCTAGGATTCTTGCTTGACTGCCAGCAGTATGAGGGCGATCATATAAGTGAGAGCTGGAGTCTATAAGTACATCCTTAAAAGATCCCTAGTCGTGGGAGTTTCGAGACAGGGCATCGATTCTCCAGAGTAAACTAGTGTATACAGTCGAGACCCCGACGAGGGGCGGTGGCCGGTCTCACAAGCCACTGGTGTCAGTTGGTTCACCTAAGATGTATACAGGTGCTCATTGGGTTATGAGTACACCGGACAGGACTCGCCGGGAACATGCTAGTTGGTCTTATACCTGACGTCAGATAGCAGTTCCCAGGTGACATGTGTACAGGTTAGTTCATCGACCTGGGGATCGTCATTTGTCTCGTGTGAGTTCCCACTGTGCTTTGATTACTACCCTACCACGGCTCAAAGGAGTCATGCAAACAGGTTTTAGTTGGGTACAGTCCCGAGCCACATGGAGGCAGTGAGCGGATCTTCAGGGGTTCGTCTCTCCCGGTATTGGGGGTGAGGTCGCACTGTGTCTAGGAGAGCCATTACACGAAGTCCTTGGCCAAGGCAGGAGATTTACTGGTAGGTATTCCAGTAGTATCTCAGGGTGTTCTGGGCTACACTCCGACACGACTTGTACCGCTTTTGGGGGTCTGACTTTTACCAACCCCCTAGGCCCGACATGCGATGCTCATAGATGAACGGACTGGACTGTATGGATATTGTCACTGACAGGCTCAGTAGGGTGTCAGGATGAGTTCGCTCATCGACGTCCCTTTTGGTCAATAGCTGGTGGCTCGTTACGTATTGGCTTATACCTCTGACGTGCTAGTGATTAAATCCACAGCCATTGTATTGACGAGTCTTTAGAGTCCACCACACTTTCAGTTACTCAAGCTTTCGGGCGAAACGCTGTAGAGGCCGTATGGAGATATGGCAGGGTCCGATCAGATACGTGCGGTATTGCACGGATCAGGATCGGACGGATTTTACTAGCCGGCTTTGGTTTAAGCCGGATCCTAGTTTAGTACAGTGTAGATTTTGTCTCATTGCATTTGTATCCTGACGGAATACAGATGCGGGTGTGTATGCACAGTATGGGGTTTTCCTGTAATTTATTATGGGACCAGTTTTCTGGAGTTGCCAGTTTTCTTTCTGTTCCGGCCGGTTTTCCTTTGTTCTTTCCCGGCCGAACTTTTCCGATGGAGGGACTAATTTGCAATTGTGCAAATTGGTATTTGTGGAGGGGTTTTCTTGCAATTGTGGGGCTTCATGATGGTTGATAATCATGAGATGCTTTCTTAGTCTTTTCTTTGCTTTATGAGATTAGAAAGGATTTAGATTGATAAGAGGTTTACCTTTTTGGATGTGGTCACCCATTCTTTTTCTCCTACACTCACCTCCCTTGTATATTCCCTCCACCATTCTCACATTAGAAAGGGGGGGGGGGCCGGCCACATTTAGATGAGGGAAGAAAAATGAGAGTGTTTCATTTTGATGAGGATAATTTGGTTCATCTCATTTTTCCTTGCTACACACATTCAAGCTCCACTTGAAAATTCCATTCCTCCATCAAGGCAACTACAAACCCCAAATGAGACTAGCATGATCTACACCACATTCTACAGCAAATCTTGGGCACGTCGACTTGCCAGCTTCGTGCCCGAGTTGCCTCGGTATTGAGGTGGGAGCCCGTAAAAGATGCAGGCGATGTGGTGCCCTTCCGGCGAGAAGGCGACGACCGGAGTTTCCGCAGGAGATCGGGACGACGACGAGATGACCGGAGGACTCGGATCATTCGGTATACCTCTAACCCGTCTTGTAGTTAGCTTAGACTAGTTAATGGTTCGATCCGGATGTTTAGTGCGCGGTGGTGCCGGTTTGCTAAGTTCGCAAAAATTTAAGTTTATCACCGCTTCCGCATTTGGCCGTCGAATTGACGGCCGGGGCGCCGCCGTGCACTTACAATTAGTGTGCCTAGGAACCCTACAACATCAAGTAGATCTCACATATCCCGTATGTACAATATCAAGTGTATCTCACATATCTCGAATGTACAACATCAAGTAAATCTCACATATCCCGTATGCACAATATCAAGTATATCTCACATATCTCCTGTAATCAATATCAAATAAATTCTCAAATGTCCAAAATCCAATGTCAATGAGTCCTTTACAATCTAAGTATATTTGCATGAATAAATATGATGATGTATATAATTTAATGTCAATACATATATATTAGCGTCCCATTCCACTAATATTGGTGTAAGGGCATATATAACAGCGGCCAAATCCCCTGTTATGTATACAAAGGAGTAAGATGAAATATCATGAAACCAATGTGTCAAGTATCGACACAGAAATGCTGATCTATCAGGTGTTGTCTCCATGACTGGCCCCCTGATAGGTACGTAGCATACGCTATCTCGAAAGCACGAGTGCCTAGCTCTGACCCTCGCCTCTCGACGTATCCATACGCACATGACTCCCGTCGGTATCCCCATGATAACCGCCGAGTCATTGGTAATGTCACCGGATGGTATGGTTCCCCCACTAACTCATCTCCTCACTGAAATTCTTGCCCCGGGGTACCTCCGGGCCCCACCATATACCCGCACACGGATCCCTCCTTTCCTCGCGTGGGGTATATATATATCTGAACCGATAAATCACATGGTAGCTGCTGAAATATCATATCAAGGGAAACCGGGCTTTCAAACTCCCACGATCCCCAAATCCAGAAAACATCATGAAAAATCCATATCTCAATGTGAAAATCCATGAATATAATATACGCATCATAAATCTGAAATGCGAGCATATATAGGAAAAGCCGCAATTAACTTCAACATGTTAATATAATATCATGTGGTTCCTAATCTCTCCCATTCTAAATTAACATCAAGTAAATGTAAACATGTAGGTATAACCAGATATATGTGCAACATAAAGGTATAGCAAGATATATGTATCTACCTACAAGTAATGATGTAGTGTACCCCCTGGGTATAAGTGAAGTATGTGAGCAAGGTATACCAATAGCTATGACATAAAGTGTGTATGTACCTATCACTAATGGTACAATACTCTATAAGTATACAGGTATCTAACACGTAAGTATGTGAAGGCATATGTGTAAGCATCTGGATATACAGGTATGCTAAATGTCATATGCGACAAGAAATATGAATCAATGTCTCAATGTCCCTAACCAAGCAATATCATATCTATCAGTAGGTTGTGCGTGACATGGCAATTATTGACGGTGTGTGTAGCATACAATCAGTGCTCGTGCAACATGAGTCGTCAATAATGGTGCAGTGTCCTAAAGATACTGTAGGGTGTTTTTCGTCACCCCATTGAGATGGGAATACGCGCGCGCTTGTCAGGCGTACTACAGATTCCCCCTGCCTGGGGTAAGCCGGAGTTTATTGATTGTGGGGATCCGAATCTCCGGCAGCCGCGGACTAAGCTGTCGTTAATTACCCCTCGCCTTTAGGGAGAGGGAACCTCCGATTAACGGGTTAAACTGGTCATGCAAACTCAATGTGTAGTGTGCGTATGATGTGTTTTGAAAGGGGGTTTTGGATATATTGGGGGCCCCGCAGAGTTTTTACATGGTACCAGGAGCGACTCATCATTCGCCGTTTGGGGTATGGGATTTGGAATTTGGTTGGCGTCTGCATCGCTGCACTGGAATATGGTACCAGGAGCGACTCATCATTCGCCATTGGGGTATGGGATTTGGAATTTGGTTGGCGTCTGCATCGCTGCACTGGAATATAGTACCAGGAGCGACTCATCATTCGCCACTTGGGAATTGGGGAGCGATGGATTATAGGAGAAAGGTTTGGATCCCTATCGCCTAAGGTTTTTCAATTTTATGGGTCGTAAGGGTCCCATAAAGTATTTTCTCCCTACGAGTCGTAAGGATCCCGTAGGTGCATTTTCTCCTTAGGAGTCGTGAGGACCCCTAAGTGTGTTCTTCCTTTGTGAGTCGTAAGGATCCCACAAAGGCTTGTTCTCCTCATGTATCGTGAGGACACATGAGTAGGTCTTCTCATTGGAGCATAATTCCGAAGGCGGAGACCTGCCGCGTAACTGGTGGTTGCGGTGGGGAATGGGTATGCTGAGAATTATTTGAGCCCGCGGATTGTATACGACAGTCAATTTGGGGACTAGCCGTAGGGCCGGAAGAATTTTGAGAAATTGGATTTTGGTTGGCGTCTGCGTCGCTGCACTGGAATATGGTACCAGGAGCGACTCATCATTCGCCGTTGTTTTTTTTTTGTTATTTTGTTGTTTTTTTTGTTTTACCGCGATTGCTCTATCATTTCAGCTTTTCTTA
The DNA here is from genome assembly GCA_030015575.1 of Agapanthus africanus. Taxonomy (NCBI): domain Eukaryota; kingdom Viridiplantae; phylum Streptophyta; class Magnoliopsida; order Asparagales; family Amaryllidaceae; genus Agapanthus; species Agapanthus africanus. The sequence continues at coordinate 184,534,969 of JASDDO010000016.1, read as the reverse complement.
TCGCGAAAATCGCGATTGCCCTATCATTTCGGCTTTTATTCGCGGTTGCCACATCATTTCGGCTTTATTTTCATTTTCATTTTTACTCGCTGGTTTTTATTGCGAGTTTCCCCATCATTTCGGCTTTTCTTTATTTTTCTTTTATTTACATATTTTTTTTATATACACACATTTTTTTATTTTTTATTTTTTTTACATTCCCAGTTTAACGACTTAGAGGTCGACTGTTCCCAGTTTAATGACGTGGTGGTCGATTGTTTTCAGAGAAAGGCAGATGTCTGTGAGAATCCGTTTCGCGAAGAACTTCAGTCTCCGTTTGTATGAAATTGGCGGTCGCATCTTAACTGTTTACTAACACGCCTTTGGACAGTTCTATCTCTCCTGCCTTATATTGCTTTTCGACCCAATCTTTGAAGACGAAGCAGTTCTCAATGGCATGACCCATTACTCTGTGATAGGGGCAGTATTTGGGGTCGTCGGTCTTATTCGCTTCCTGCGGTCTTTTTGACTCTGGCAGTTGTAGACCGTTCTTCAGGGCGTCTTTGAATATTTTACGGATTTTGTTCCTTCTGAAGGAATAGACCTTATCCAGCTTTTCTTTCAATGGAGATTCTCCTCCCTCTCCGAACACTGGCTTCCGAGGCTGGTTGGCGCTAGGCCCGCTCATCCCTTGCTTATTTCGGTTAGCCGAAATGTTGAAAGATCCAGAATCATCGGAGTTTCCGCCTTTGCGATTATCGTCCTTTCGGTTTCTCCAGAACCTATTGTTATTTTTGGAATCCGAGGAAGACTCCTACTTTGAGCGCTCCAGCATTTGAACTTTCCTGGTCAGCTCTTGGAATGTTTTGAGATCCGCGGTGCATAGAAACGGGGCCATCCAATTGTTGAGATTTCCGATGAGGAGACTGACAGATTGGTCCTGCTCTATCGGAGGTTCGCATTTGAAAGAGAGATTGCGCCATCGGGTTATAAAATCCGTGTTGCTTTCGTTGTTTTTGGGCTTGGTCCTTACGAGCTCGGCAATGGTGATCTTATCGCTGACGCTCATGAACCTTTGTCGAAACAAAGATTCCATTTGGACGAAAGTAGAAACGGAGCCATCCGGTATGCTCGCGTACCAGTTGAAAGCAACATCGGTCAAGCTATTAACGAACTGGCGGAGGAGAAGCGCATCGTTGCCCCCAGTATTCCCGCATGAGGCTTTGAAGTGGGCGATGTGCTGATTCGCATTTCTCATCGCATCGAATCTTCCGAATTTAGGGATGACATAGCCGCTAGGAAATTCTACCAGATCATATTGAGCAGGATATGGTCTCCCGCTACCGCTAACATCTTTTTGCGCTTCAGCTTCAGCTACCAGTGTTTTGACTTTGCTGGCAACCAAATCCATGATTTGATCTTGAGTTAGTGGGCTACTGTCATCGGTAGCTGATTGATAGAGTTTTTGCGTGCTTAGTTAATTACCGCAATCAAGACGGTTTCTCTTGTATCTAGCCGGTTGAGTACGGGTCGTCCGCAGGGAGATGGGAATCTTTTTCTATGTGCTTTAACGAGTTAAGTCCAAATGTCCAGGTTTGTTTTGAGATTAACTATGTGCTAAAATGTTATATAAAGAGAGCTTGTTAGGGTTAGGATTAGGTTAGTTTGAGTTAGGAGTCGCTCACTTCTTTCGTTGCCACTCTTAATATCGGTGTTACGGTAATCGGCAACAACGGGGATTAGCACAACTAGGAAGGAACTTGTGAGTATAAGCTAGGCTTTCCAACGCATAAGTTCTTCCTTTTGGTGCTGTAAGTCCACGTTGCCCACCCCGGTACTTGCGGGGAGGCGGAAAACATAATAAAAATCGGATTTTTAATGACTTAGGCAACATGGACCTTGACTTGGAGGATCTTGGCTAAACTAAAACTAACTAAAGTAAACTAACAACTAACAAAGTTGTAGAAAGGTTATACCTTGGGCTCGAACTCCTTCTCTCCTTGCTCGTCGGAATGGTAGAAAGGCCTCACCTTGCTAGTCTCCTTCCGTCAAAGAACGATCCACCTGAAAGCCTCGACCTTTAGCTTCAACTCCAAGCTAGGAGTAACTAGAGTGCAAGAAATGCTAAGACTTGAACCCTAGAAGTGAGTAGAGAAGATCAAGTGAAGGTTTTTCTCAATCTTTTTGTTTCTCAACACATGAGAGGGAGAGAGCTTGAGGGAGAGGATGAGCAAGAGAGAGAAAAGATATGATAGAATGAAATAATAGTGAGCCATTCTCACTAATATGTGTGAGTTATTTTAATTAATTAATTAGCAAGAAAATTGTCATGGTTTTATCAAGAGGTGACCATTATCATTTCATCATTAATGCAAATTGCAAGAATCAAAGAGCATCTTCCAAATGAAATGATCATGGTCAAATTGTCAACTTGGTCAACAAGTCAACAAAGTCAAAGTGTCAACAATAACAACCATGCACAATAATTAAGCTAATTATTAATTAACAATAATACACACAAAAACAATAGGGTTAATAAAATGACAATAGTCATTAACCCTAAACAAGGTCCTCTCCCTCAATCTCAAGCAACCGTGCATACGCACCCGCATTCGTGATCCGAGGAGCACGAACACAATGAGAAAAACCAATCTCAAATCATATACTAGGATCTGGCTTAAACCAAAGCCCGCTAGTATAAACTGTCCGGACAGCAAACGTGCACAAGTGCGCGGATGCGAACGAACCCTGTCGCAAAACCATGCGACCTCTACTCGTTTTGCCTAAAGGCGAATAACTCTCTGTGTGGGACTCTAAAGACTCGACACTACGCTGGCAGTGGGTTTAACCACAGACCGCAAGCGGCACTAGCTGTACGTAACGGTCCCCAGGTAGATGTCGATAAGAAGACTGACGAGGTGAACCCCATCTGCACTCCTACTGAGCCTGTATGTGACAATCTCCATACAGTCCGGTCTGTTCGTCTGATACATCGCATGGCGGGCCTAGGGGGGCGGTGAACGTCAGTCCCCTAATAGCGGTACAAGTCGTGTCGGAGTGAAGCCCAGAACACCCTGAGATAACACTGGAAGCCTACCAGTATATCTCGCTTGCCCTGGCTAGGGACTACTCGTGTAATGGCTCTCCTGGACACAGCGCGATGTCAACCCCCAATACCGGGAGAGACGAATCCTGTCTAACCGTCACTGCCTCCAAGTGCTTCGGGACTGCACCCAAAAACTACCTGTTTGCACGACTCCTCTGAGCCGTGGTAGGGTAGTAATCAAAGTGCAGTGGGAACACACTCGAGGCGAAGTGACAGTGTCAAGTCAGCGGACTAAGCTGTACTCATGTCACCTGGGAACTGATAACTGACGATAGGTATATTACCAACCAACAGTTCCCGACGAGTCCTGTCCAGTGTACTCGTAACCTAACGAGCACCCGCATACTATCCCAAGTACGACGTACTAACGGCTGTGGGACAGACCGTCTCCCATACTGGGATGAGAAGCGCATACGCTGGTCTACTCCGGAGTATCGATGCCCTGTCTCGATAGTCCAACGACCAGGGACCTGTATAAGGATGTGCTTATAGATTACCCAGCTCCCACGAGTGCGAGCGCCATCGCAACGCTGGTAATCAAGCACAGATCCTAAGGGCTCTACTAATATGTATACCTGCAATATGCTAAAAGAAACACATGCACATATTAAAGCAGAGACAAACCAAGTAGCATACTACCATTTCGAGCAAGATTGTATATACAACTGTGAATATCCCAAGCTTCCATTAAGTAATATACAAACTAGTATGATACAGTAATGGCCTCTAGGGCATATACACTAACAATCTCCCACTTGCACTAAGGCCATGTACTGGCGTATCGAAGACCTATCATCTCGATCAGCCGCTCGAACTGAGTCTGGGGCAAGGCCTTGGTGAATGGATCTGCTGTGTTATCCTCTGATGCAACTCTCCGGACCTCGATCTCCTGGCGATCCACAATCTCCCTGATCAGGTGATACCGCCTTAAGATGTGTCTGGATTTCTGATGGGACCTGGGTTCTTTCGCTAAAGCTATAGCCCCGTTGTTGTCGCAATACAGAGGTATTGGGTCAACAATGGACGGAACCACCTGAAGTTCTTTCAAGAACTTCCTCATCCAGACAGCTTCTTTTGCGGCATCAGATGCAGCGATGTATTCCGCTTCCATAGTCGAGTCAGCAACGGTTTCCTGTTTGGAGCTCTTCCAACACACCGCCCCTCCATTGAGGGTAAAGACAAAACCCGACATGGACTTGGAATCATCCTTGTCACTCTGGAAGCTGGAGTCAGCAAAGGCCTCAATCTGCAGGTCTTTTCCGCCATACACCAAGAACATCTCCTTAGTCCTTCTCAGGTACTTGAGAATGTTCTTTACTGCTATCCAATGTTTCTCCCCAGGGTTTGACTGATACCTGCTTACCACACTCAGTGCATAAGCCACATCCGGTCTGGTACACAACATCGCATACATTATAGAGCCTACCGCAGAAGCGTAGGGTATAATAGACATGCGATCCCTCTCCAAATCAGTCTTGGGAGACATCTCTTTGGAGAGGGTGATCCCGTGACAAGCCGGTAGATTACCGCGCTTGGAATCTTCCATACTGAATCTCTTCAGTATGGTGTCGATGTACCTGGACTGTGAGAGTCCTAATATCTTCTTGGATCTGTCACGGTAGATCCGGATACCCAGAATGTATGAGGCATCACCCAGGTCTTTCATGGAGAACCTGTGTGACAAGAACCCCTTGACAGATTGTAGCATAGGAATGTCATTTCCTATTAAGAGAATGTCATCCACGTATAAAACGAGGAATACTACAGTTCTCGCTACAAATCTACAATAGATGCATGGTTCATCCGGATTTTTGATGAAGCCAAATTCTTTGACCGTCTCATCAAAGCAGATGTTCCAACTCCGCGATGCCTGCTTGAGTCCATAAATGGACTTGAGCAACTTGCACACCTTTCCGCTGCTCCCACCCTGAATGAAACCCTCTGGCTGATCCATATAGACACACTCCTCTAAATGACCATTTAGAAAAGCTGTCTTTACGTCCATCTGCCAGATCTCATAATCGTGGAAAGCAGCGATGGCAAGAAGGATCCGAATGGATTTCAGCATAGCTACTGGAGAAAAGGTTTCGTCATAGTCCAAACCAGGTCGCTGACGAAAACCCTTTGCTACCAGTCTAGCTTTATAGGTCTCAACCTGTCCATCTACACCAATCTTCCTTTTGAAGATCCACTTGCATCCTACGGGTTTTACCCCGTCTGGAGCAATGTCCAACGTCCATACTTTGTTGGTGTACATGGACTCCATCTCGGTCCGCATTGCATCCAGCCATTTTACCGAGTCGACGCTCTGGATGGCTTGCTGGAAGCTAGTAGGCTCATCACAATCTAGGATGCAGTCCTCTCTATCCCCGTCAATGAGAAAACCGTAGTATCTCTCGGGCGGATGAGACTGCCTACTACTCCTGCGGAGTGGCACGGGAATGTCTTGATCTTTCGAACCCTCTGGCTCTACTAAGCTTTCAGTAATAGCTTGCGGTTCTGGAACTTCTTCCAGTTCTATCGCGCTCCCACTTAATTCTTTTTCTATGAACTGATGTTCTAGAAAGTGGGCATGGCGAGAAACAAGGACTTTTTGTTCCTCTTCGCAATAGAAGTAATATCCCTTGGAGTTCTTCGGATATCCCACAAACTTGCACTGTACTGAGCGTGCCTCGAGCTTGTCCGTATGCTGCTTTTTTACAAAAGCTGGACATCCCCATGTCTTAATGTGATTAAGATGGGGTCTCTTCCCACACCACATTTCATATGGTGTAGTAGGCACAGTTTTAGTTGGAACTCGGTTCAAAAGGTATGCTGCTGATTCTAGCGCATATCCCCAGAACGATCGCGGTAACTCAGCGTTACTCATCATGGACCGTACCATATCCAATAGGGTCCGGTTCCGTCTCTCCGATACACCATTATGTTGCGGAGTGTATGGAGGAGTAAGCTGAGAGAGAATTCCATTCTCTTTTAAGTAGTTCAGGAATTCGGCACTTAAGTATTCTCCTCCTCGATCCGATCTTAGGATCTTGATACTTTTGCCGGTTTGTTTTTCTACTTCATTCTTATATTCCTGGAATTTTTCAAAAGCCTCGGATTTATGTTTCATTAAGAAGACATAACCGTACCTTGAAAAATCATCCGTAAAGGCAATGAAGTAAGAAAAACCGCTTCGCGCATGTGTAGACATTGGACCGCACACGTCGCTGTGTACGAGTCCCAAGAGCTCGCTCGCTCTTTCTCCGTGTCCAGAAAACGGAGCCTTTGTCATCTTTCCTTTGAGACAGGATTGACAAGTTGCATACGATTGATATTCGAACGGATCCAAATATCCTTCAGTATGTAACTTAGTCAATCTTCTTTCATTGATGTGACCCAGTCTACAATGCCATAAGAAAGTTTTATTAATTTCTGGAGACTTTCTTTTGTGTGTATTCTGGATATTGAAAACCTGCGGTTGGTTTAAAACGTAAATACCGTTGTTCAATGTACCTGACCCAATCAAAACTTGATTAAGGTGAATGTTCACTACATTACTTACAAATGCAAATTCATAACCTTCTTTAGATAATAAAGATACAGAGATGATGTTACAGGTTGCATTTGGTACATAATAACAACTACGCAAAACCAAAAAGTGTCCATCAGATAATCCCAGGTGATAGTCCCCCACGGCCTCTGCATCCATGCTAGCACCGTTCGCAACTCTGAGGGTCATGTCACCTGCCTTCAAAACTCTACGCTTTCTCAACGCCTGCAAAGAATTACAGATATGAGATCCTGCTCCGGTATCCAATACCCAGGATGTAGAGTTTATTGATAGACAGTTTTCAATAACATACACACCTGAAGCTGAAGCTGCAACTCGCTTCAAATCCTGTGTTCTGGCTTTCCAAGCCTTGCAATCTTGTTTCCAGTGACCACTTTTGTGACAATAGAAGCATTCTTCCTTCCCCACCATCTTCCCTGCTACTTTTGTTGCTTTACCCTTTCCCTTCGTATCCACTTTACCGACACCGCCTCTTGGTTTGGCGGGGGCTTTCTTCTTCTTGCCCTTGGCTTTCGCCCTGGACCTAGAAGAGGAAGATCCTCCTACAAACAAAGTGGATGTCTCCCTACCCTTCTGTAGGGTGCCCTCAGCAGTCCTCAACATGTTCAGAAGCTCGGCAAGTTCAACCTCCTTTCCTTGCATGTTGAAGTTAAGAACGAACTGGGCGTAAGTGGAAGGAAGGGACTGGAGAATCAAATCGGTATAGAGTTCATTCTCCAACGTGGTCCCTAGGTCCGCGAGCTCTTCTATGTAGCCGATCATCTTAAGCACGTGGTCCGCTACCGATGATCCGACGGCCAACCTTGCCGAAAAAAGCTTCTTCGACACTTCGTATCTTGCGATACGAGACTGCTCTCCATACAGTTCTTTTGTATGGAGAAATATGGACTCTAGGTCCATATTCTCGTGCCTCCTCTGATGTTCGTTGTCCATCGAGGCTAGTACGAGGCATCTGGCCCTCGCGCAATCTATCTCCCATGTCTTACGGATTTCTACATCCGCGACGCTGGAGGTGGGACCTGGGACAGGGGGAGCTTTGGTGGTAAGTATATACCCCAGCTTGTCATAAGTGATCGCCATCTTGACATTCCTGAGCCAATCTTTGTAGTTTGGCCCTGTCAATATGTTTTTATCTAACAGTAACTTAAGTCCGGTCATGTTGAATGGTCGCTGCAATTAGGAGAGAGAAAAGAAACACTTTAGCATGATGCTCTTGCAAGTTTAGAGTGGTTTTTAGTTTGTCTAAACTGGATGGCTCCCACTGTTTCTCGAATCCCTTCTCAAACCATAAAGAAAAGGATTAGCCGGGATCATTCTCACCGTACAATACTTGCTTAACCGTTCAGCCAGGCCAGTGTCGGTACTTCGAGGGAGGTTTTCCAACGCTTTCGCGAAGTTCCTTAATTAAGTAACCTCTTTTCCCTGTGGGCGTAGCCCCGCTAACACCTTTCTAGGCACCTACTAGGTTTATAGCATTGATCGTTAAGTGAGAGTTTTCCCGAGGAGTAGCATATACTCACAGTAGGATCGGGATCCAAATATCATCGAGCGATAAAACCGAAGGAATCCTACCAGAATCATCACACTCCAAATGGTATGCAAATCTAGCAAGTTTCAGTACTTATGAAACTCCCGATGTGGATTTTTGCCCCATGCTCTTATGACCTTGACTTTGGCCAAAATATCATAAGTCACATGTCAAGTTCTACCCGTCATTCTCCTGGTTAATTTGGACCCACCCGTACCTACCCTTGACTTTGGCCAAAATGGCAGTACGACTGTCCCAAATCAACGCATCTATCTATGCTACACATGAATGCCCAAACGCTACCAATCACTATGCCTTGACTTTGGCCAAAATACACAGCTTGAATACTTTTGACCATTCATGTGGAATGACGGAGGGCTACGAATGGTTTTGGCGAAACCGTGAACGTAGTGAACTTGATATGGTCGATGGAACGAGATAGCTTTTAAAAGGAGTGGTTCAAGCTCCGCGTTTAAAAGTTTAGTTTTGAAAAGAACCGAGTGGTTTTCAAAGTGTTCCAATCGACTTTTACTTGGTTTATTTCTTGCATTAGTTCTTTTAATGCGTCCCATCAATTAATCCTACCATTGCAGAAAACAACCAAAATATGACGTACGCTTATGCCATTCGCATTCGCCACGGGGCCCCGTCATCACCCGTTAGGTTACTTAACTAACGACAGAGCGGGGGCTGGGCTAGCGCGGCTGTAAAACATAAGCAACGCCTAAATAGTTATTATATATAAATATACAGCAATGATAGACATTACAGATCACAGATGAATACATTGGATATACTAGGAATCCGCAATGCGTTCGAGCCTGCAACGCAAAGCGGATTACACGGTCGCGGTGAATAGCCAATACCCCACCCAAGACCCCTACGGGTGCGGCAAACTACCCGCCAAGCACCCGAAGCGAAGCAACCTCCCTCACCACCGTGAGTAGGCCACTCGGCACTTCGAGTACCCGGTAGTTTGTGCACCCCCTCCATGGGTCTATCCTAGGAGCAAAAACAGTAAAAAGAATTATACAATGACGGCTACAACCCCGACCCGGTTGTGCGGCCATACAAAGAATATTATTACATCAATTTACATGTTACAAAAGAATGAAAGAAAAACAACGCTCATCTCACATCCACCCCGGCCATTCACCCGCGACAATCCAATCCATTCATATCCACAAACCAATAACAATCACAGATCATGTATAACCCCGACTAATCGTCTTATAGCGATTAGCCGACGTTCAATACATGCAAGCATTACAGATATAACCGATGTAGTTAAAGTGTAGTGAAGTTCCGAAAAATACGGATTTATAGGCCCCCAAAAGTAAATTTTAGTTCTGGAAAATCTGGGCATATATTATATATCCTAAAAATCCTAAAATCAACACAGACAGACACTGCACGAAAAACGATGCAGAGAAGACATCAAACCGCGGCGCTTCCGCGGCACGAGCCTACCTCGTGCGGCGGAAGGGCGGCGGTTTGGATGAATCTCTGTGTCGTTTTTCATGGGTGTTTTTAAAAAACCCTAAGATGAATTTACAAATATAAAGTTTTCTATTTTGAGCAGAAAAAATTTCAACAGAAACTAGGGTTTTTCAAAGTTCGGTTTTTGGATTTTTTTTTCGGTTTCGAAACTTCGTTACACTTCACTACCTAGCTAGTTTGAGTTTAGTTAGGCTCTGATACCACTGTAAGTCCACGTTGCCCACCCCGGTACTTGCGGGGAGGCGGAAAACATAATAAAAATCGGATTTTTAATGACTTAGGCAACATGGACCTTGACTTGGAGGATCTTGGCTAAACTAAAACTAACTAAAGTAAACTAACAACTAACAAAGTTGTAGAAAGGTTATACCTTGGGCTCGAACTCCTTCTCTCCTTGCTCGTCGGAATGGTAGAAAGGCCTCACCTTGCTAGTCTCCTTCCGTCAAAGAACGATCCACCTGAAAGCCTCGACCTTTAGCTTCAACTCCAAGCTAGGAGTAACTAGAGTGCAAGAAATGCTAAGACTTGAACCCTAGAAGTGAGTAGAGAAGATCAAGTGAAGGTTTTTCTCAAGCTTTTTGTTTCTCAACACATGAGAGGGAGAGAGCTTGAGGGAGAGGATGAGCAAGAGAGAGAAAAGATATGATAGAATGAAATAATAGTGAGCCATTCTCACTAATATGTGTGAGTTATTTTAATTAATTAATTAGCAAGAAAATTGTCATGGTTTTATCAAGAGGTGACCATTATCATTTCATCATTAATGCAAATTGCAAGAATCAAAGAGCATCTTCCAAATGAAATGATCATGGTCAAATTGTCAACTTGGTCAACAAGTCAACAAAGTCAAAGTGTCAACAATAACAACCATGCACAATAATTAAGCTAATTATTAATTAACAATAATACACACAAAAACAATAGGGTTAATAAAATGACAATAGTCATTAACCCTAAACAAGGTCCTCTCCCTCAATCTCAAGCAACCGTGCATACGCACCCGTATTCGTGATCCGAGGAGCACGAACACAATGAGAAAAACCAATCTCAAATCATATACTAGGATCTGGCTTAAACCAAAGCCCGCTAGTATAAACTGTCCGGACAGCAAACGTGCACAAGTGCGCGGATGCGAACGAACCCTGTCGCAAAACCATGTGACCTCTACTCGTTTTGCCTAAAGGCGAATAGCTCTCTGTGTGGGACTCTAAAGACTCGACACTACGCTGGCAGTGGGTTTAACCACAGACCGCAAGCGGCACTAGCTGTACGTAACGGTCCCCAGGTAGATGTCGATAAGAAGACTGACGAGGTGAACCCCATCTGCACTCCTACTGAGCCTGTATGTGACAATCTCCATACAGTCCGGTCTGTTCGTCTGATACATCGCATGGCGGGCCTAGGGGGGCGGTGAACGTCAGTCCCCTAATAGCGGTATAAGTCGTGTCGGAGTGAAGCCCAGAACACCCTGAGATAACACTGGAAGCCTACCAGTATATCTCGCTTGCCCTGGCCAGGGACTACTCGTGTAATGGCTCTCCTGGACACAGCGCGATGTCAACCCCCAATACCGGGAGAGACGAATCCTGTCTAACCGTCACTGCCTCCAAGTGCTTCGGGACTGCACCCAAAAACTACCTGTTTGCACGACTCCTCTGAGCCGTGGTAGGGTAGTAATCAAAGTGCAGTGGGAACACACTCGAGGCGAAGTGACAGTGTCAAGTCAGCGGACTAAGCTGTACTCATGTCACCTGGGAACTGATAACTGACGATAGGTATATTACCAACCAACAGTTCCCGACGAGTCCTGTCCAGTGTACTCGTAACCTAACGAGCACCCGCATACTATCCCAAGTACGACGTACTAACGGCTGTGGGACAGACCGTCTCCCATACTGGGATGAGAAGCGCATACGCTGGTCTACTCCGGAGTATCGATGCCCTGTCTCGATAGTCCAACGACCAGGGACCTGTATAAGGATGTGCTTATAGATTACCCAGCTCCCACGAGTGCGAGCGCCATCGCAACGCTGGTAATCAAGCACAGATCCTAAGGGCTCTACTAATATGTATACCTGCAATATGCTAAAAGAAACACATGCACATATTAAAGCAGAGACAAACCAAGTAGCATACTACCATTTCGAGCAAGATTGTATATACAACTGTGAATATCCCAAGCTTCCATTAAGTAATATACAAACTAGTATGATACAGTAATGGCCTCTAGGGCATATACACTAACAGGTGCTTGTCCGTCCGTTCTTGGCTCTTAGCCTTAACCTCCGGTTAATTCAACCACAACCGGTCTCACTAAGGAATCACCGCTATCATGTAGGATAGGGTGCCATAGGGAGCAGATTGTGGTTCAATTAACGGGAGTCCGAATCAAGATGTTGGGCAAGAAAAGAGTGAGAGAGATTTTCTTCTCTCAAACTTTCCTTATCCTACCCTAACAAGTATGAAAACTACTCACCCATTATAAAAAAAGAAAATAAAACAAAAGGAGGAAGATAGAAAGAAAGAGGTTAGAAGATTACAACTAGCTATTTGAGACCTCACTTTGGCAAGGATCAAGCTTAAGTATCATTGTTGTTTAAGGATAAAGAAAAAGAGAACAAGAAAGAAACAAACAACAAATAACAACAACTAGATTAGCAAATGAAAAATACAAGCAATTATAATTAACAATTACAACAAGATAAGCATGGTAACAACAAGAACTCCTTTATTCATTCTTCACTCATAAAAGCTCACTACAAGTTTTTAATGGAGAAGAGATGAGAAGAGGAAGAAGAACAACAACATATATCCTAAAATATAAATACAAGAAATAAGCACCCTTCACTTGGCATTGTTCTGGGCTATTTATAGGAAGGAAACCGAAAATCTAGGGCAACAATCTGTCCCTACATGAAATGCCAAAACTGCCCCTGAAAATTCTCCTTCTGCCGAGTCAATACCGCCGCGGTTCCGCGGCCTAAGCGCGCTTATGCCGCGGAACCGTGGCCATTAAGTGGAATTAGCCCCTCGTGTTTTGTGGTTTTTCCTGGTTTTCTATGTCCTTCAGTCTGGTATATGATTTTTCTCATAAGCTCTTCACAATTTTTCCAGAATTTCAGCAAATCAAAAGGTGATTTAATGTGGATCTTTTGCCATGATTTTTCTTGAGCTCCGCGTAGATATGTTGGATCTTGTGTTGACATGAGCTTTGTGCATGAAAATGACATCGATTTTCCATTTTGTCCCTTAGACTGGTGTGTGGCAACATACAGATAGAGAGCGGAGACCCGTATTTTATCTGTGGTTGGCAGTAATTCGGAATTTGTCGTGCTTTTCCATGAATTTCACTGTTTAGAGCTGAGAACCTGTATCCTGCAATTGACTAGCAAACACGGCTCAAGAGTACCTACCGATAAGCAATGTGATAAAAATTGGGTGTTATAAAAATGCAAAAATCTGATATGAACAGTAGCCAAGACATTTCCCGAGATAGGATGCGACTGATTTTCATGCGGTTCGCCCACTTTTGGACTTGAGGGAATAGGCGTCGGCTGCATTGGGATATCGTTTCCCGATTCACGAGCAGAGCCCTGCGCTTGATTGGGCGGCTGAGAGGTAAGTCGGGCTGTGAGCTGCAAGACGACGTTCGTCAAGTCGTCAATTTTGGAGTAAAGTTTGGCCATCTCCTTGTATTTGCTTCTGAGCTGTTTTCGGAGCTCTTGGAGCAGCTCTTGCTTCGCGGTCCTAGGGCGGAAAGTCGGATCTTCTTCACTTTCCGAGCCCAACTCCTCATGGACCGAAGGGTCTTTCTGCTTATCAGCCTCACTGGGAAGGTCTTCATTACCTTCCAGAGGAAGCTGGCGTTGGGATTTTGCAGCTATATTCACGCCAGATTGGATTTGGGACGTGGTGGCCCCGTCCTTGCTCTTGCTGCGCATGCCCACCATGTAGACAGTGTGGACCACATACCCGACCATCTTTTTATCTTTGGCAGCTGATTTCGCGGAGCGGTCCGGGCTTTGGAAATTCATAAATTTTAACATGGACATAGCCCTAGCCCTTTTGTTGGCTCTGTATCTGAGCCTTTTCTCCCTCAGCTTCTCGATTTTGAAGGCTTGGCGGGGATCCGCTGTCCGGGAAGCCATTGTGAGTTGATCAGAGGGGAGCTTAGAGAAGACACCCGATCGAGCAGTGGTCATGGGCACCGCTGGAGCTTGCTCGGGACGCGTTGTAGCTTTGTTGGTGTTGATGGCCTTGCCCCCAGCTGGGGCCATGGAGAGTCGTTCGGAAACGGACTTGCGCTTGGGCTGAGGTGCCCTCGCGACCACCACATTTGGTCTCCTGCCTTTCGAGACCGGTTTGTCTGCCACCGGGGCATGAGGAGCCGGGATGGCGTCAACAGGCATGAACATAATAGAGCCGAATGGTAGCAGCGGCTCCTCCCATTGTCACCCAAGACTGGCCGGAAGGACCGTCCTGGAATCTATCTTCATCGTGTAGGAGACGGGAGCTGAGTTCATCATCGAAGACATCGTCGGAAGGTGATTGTTTAAAAAACTGCATGAATGAGCATTATTTTAGTATAAATACAGGTATGTATAATGATTGAGTTCGCATGAATGCTTAACCCGAAATATGGGAGGAGAGATTGGTCCCACCGGGCGTGCCAGAATCTGTAGGGTGTTTTTCGTCACCCCATTGAGATTGGAATACGCGCGCGCTTGTCAGACGTACTACAGATTCCCCCAGCCTGGGGTTAGCCGGGGTTTATTGATTGTGGGGATCCAATGTTGGATATATGTATGCCCTAGAGGACATTATATGAAAGTGGATGTATCTGTACATGTATATATATATATATATTCAGTGTACATTCTTGCTCGACAAGATAGTATGCTATCTGATTCTACTTTATCTGACATGTTGTTTTGATCATGCTTTTATTCATTCATACATGCTGATAAAGCCGTGAGGATATCGGCTTGACTACAATGATTATGATAGAGATCATACTAGTGGGACATCTGTAGTTTATAAGCATATCCTGAAATGTCCCTAGTCGGAGGTGTATCGAGACGGGACATCGATATACCAGGGTAGACTAGTGTATATGATACTAGACCCATGTGATGGGCGATGGATGTTCCCACATTCATCGATGTTTGTCATCAAGATCATATACGGGTGCCCAGTGGTGACTGGGTACACTGGACGGACTCACCAAGAACTCCTATATGGAATTATATCTATCGTCGGATAGCAGTTCTCAGGTGACACTCGTACAGGTTAGTCTGTAGACCCGAGATCGTCATAGAGTCTTGTGTGCTCTCCCACTGTACTTTGATTACCACCCTACTATGGCTCTACTGAGTCGTGCAAACAGGTGGCCGTTGGGTACAGTCCAGAGACACACGAAGGCGATGAGCGATAGGAGGGGTTTCGTCTCTTCCGGTATTGGGAGTTGATGCTGTGCTGTGCTCGACTGGTTATATCAGTAAGTCCCTAGCTAGGGCTGCTGAGATTTACTGATAAGTGTTATCAGTAGACCATTCAATGGCACGACTTATTGAGTTATTGGGGTTGACGTTACCATCCTTAGACTCGATATGCAGCATATCTGACGAAGAGACCGGACTGTACGGTAGTGTTGCCGATTGGCTCGACGGGAGTTGTAGCAGGTTCGCTTGTTTTCTTCTGATCGCTCAATACCCGGGTGGCCATTACGTTTAGCTGACCGCTTGCGGCTTGGGGGTGCTTGATATGATCATCACCCACTGCCGGCGTATTGACGAGTCTTAGAGTCCGACAAAGGAGTTGCCTAGTCCAGGCGAAACGTTGTGGTGCGCGTATGCGATATGCGCATGGACCCGGTTAAAATGCGCGTATGAGATACCGTATATTAATTGGGCGGCTTGCTTTTGGTCGGGTCGTATGTGATATGTCCGGGTTGATAAATCAAGTGTTGATTTATCATTTAACCATTAGCTTCTCACTACAAATTCTATCTTGTTTCTTTTGGATGTATGCATGCATGTATGCATTCATTCTTGTTCATGCACATATGGATGTGCATGCACACATGCATACATACATCATTCTGTCATGGTTGTTTATACATTAAGAATGGTGGCAATATAAGACTCACACCATGGGTTTTTATATGGATTATTATTGCATTTGTGTTAAAACAAAAGAAAAAAGAAAAAGGGTTAATTCATAGAATGTTTCTACACTCTTCTTCATCTCACCATGCTCACCTACTTATTAACCCTTGGTTGTTTTTCCTTTGGTGTTTTAAACTCAAACACAATAATATCTTTATCATTAACCATAGTTTGAAATGAGAAGTGGAAAATATATATACTTATATTTTCCATTTTTCTCATTAGAGTTTATCTTCTCTTCTTCTTAAAAAAGCCATCATCTTCTTCAACCTTGATCTCTTGCTCTCTAGACTTTTCAAGTGAGCAAAATACTCAAAAAGATAGGATTTTGAAGTGAGAAAGAGAACCACAACACCATTCTACACAAGTCTAGCCCACTTGTTTAGAGTGTTATCTTCATTTCATCTTCTTGTTAAAGTGAAGTTGCTAGCTTGGACAAAGGAGCTTCGGGTGGATCGTCGTGGACGTTAGAGGACTTCAAGCTAATCGTTTTCCAACTCTCAAGTGGTCAAGGAGTCTACAAAAAGGAGCTACAAAGGTTGTACTCTCAAAACCCTAGCCTTTGTTACATATGATCTTGGTTAATGTTTATGAAACCCTAATTTTCTAGGATAGATCCTTTGTATGCTTACTTAGCACCACCAAAATTTGATCTTTGTGACATGTGATACTTCCAAACCTCTCATAGGGTGCTAGGTAAACCTAACATTGGTATCAGAGCCGACCTAGAACATTAGGCGATACTTCAGCGAAGTATAAACTCCGATCTAACCGAAATACGGAATTACGGGACACTCTCTGGACAATTTTTTAAAACTGATATTTTTCAGAATTAAAAATATGCAAAATATTCAGCAGGTAAATATAAGAAACAGTGTAAAAAACGATGCAGTGAACAGTTAATCCCACCGCGGAAACGCGGCCAAAGGTTGCTTGGGCCGCGGTTCCGCGGCCGTACAGGTGAGTCAGTGCATGATTTTTTTACAGTAATGCTTATGTATGCTTGTATATTTTTTGGGGTATTTTTAATCTGAATTTAGTACTGTTAGTTCTGGAGATTGTTTTGAGTTCGTTGATTCGATCGGAATTTTAACTTCTTGTCTTTCCGGGTAAATTAAAAAGTATTGAATTGTTCGAACGAGTGTCGTTTGCTTACTTTTCACGGGGTTTAAATCTTTCGGACAAATGTGCAAGTTTTGTGGTGGACCCTCTAGAAGACAACAAACCTTAACTCGATTATGTGACCGTCTTGAACTGTCCTTTGAACCTTAGGGTTTGGGGCAGTACGGCGTGCCACATGTGAGGCGTTGGCTTGACCCTTCTACGGCTGGACCGCTACTACTGTGTCACACTCCGGATTTTTTGAACTCCGCTCAAGTGTTGAGCTTTAGGGAATTTTGGGTATTTGAACATTCGGTCGAAAACTTTAATACTGTCTATTTATCTGGAATGTGATACAATATGTGGAATTCATATAGTTTAGGCATGAAATACGAAGTATGTGATATTTCGCATTTATGATGTCCAAAGAGAATATGGATTCCAAATATTGTAGTTTTACACTTTCTTTTCTGTGACCGTAAGTGTAGTATGTTCGATATCGTCGGTTTCGTTGCTATACATCAACGACAATTGGGGTACGCATACTTACTTACGTTGATGATATATGATATTATGTGTTGCTGAGATATGATGTGCAGGATTGTCGCGATCGAATAGCCGGGGGGGTTTTATGTGAGATGAGAGTTTTATATTTTCATTCATGTAAATTCAAATGTAATGTAATATTCTTTTATTTGGGCACTTCCGGGTTGAGGTTGATGTCACCAGTGTTGTATATTATTTACTTTTTCCGCATTAGGATAGACCCAAGGAGGGGAGCACAAGTGACCGGGTTCTGGGGTTCAGTGGGAGGCCATCTCGAGGAGTCGAGACCGGGTCACCTAAACTCCAGGATTGGTAGGGTCGCTTGCCACTCTCGTAGGGGTCTAGGGGTGTGGGCTTGGCTATTCATCGCGACTGTGGAATCCGTATTTTCTATTATTGGCTAAATACTAAATACGAACGTCCTAGTATATCCCACATTATATATTTGTTTCTGCTGCCTGTGTTCTGTGATATCTGAGACGAATGATATATTATATATGAGATATATAGTAGACGTTGCTTATGTTTTACACCCGCACTAGTCCCGTCCCGGTATGCCGTTAGTTAAGTAACATAACGGTGCATAACGGAACATTGCGGCGAATGCGGATGGCATAAGCGTACGTGCTATTTTCGTTTCTTTTCTGTGATTGGCTTAAGGACTTAAATGATGGGATTACATTAATATGATTAATGTAAAGAAAATAAACCTAAATAGATGTTGTAGAATCAGATTTGAAAACTACTCGGCTCTTTATGAAAAAGCTATATTTCAAAATTGCGGAGCACAAGCCACTCCTTTTGAAAACCATTTGATTCTACGACGATATCAAGTTCAAAGCGTTAAAGATTTTCTTAAAAATCATCCTCAACCCTCCGTCATTTTAGGAAGTAGAGTACTTAGTATTCGTGCTACGTTTGTTGACTTTAGTTAAGGCGTAGTGTACGGTAGCTAAGTGATGTCTTCCTACACTGCATATGATGCAGATTAATTAGGACATTCATGCGACTTTGTTGACCATAGTTAAGGGTCATATGGGTGGGTCTAATTTATCAAGAAATGACGGGTAGAACTTGACTGGTACTTATGATTTGTTGACCATAGTTGAGGTCATAAGTACTAGGGGTAAAAATCACATCGGGAATTTCAAGTGTTGAGATTTGTAATGAGATTGCATACCTTCCATATGATGGTTGGATCCCGATCCCACTGTGGGCAATAGTTGCTCCTAGGAGAGTTTTGCAGTTTACAATTAGCTAACTCATTAGGTGTCTAGAAAGGTGTTAACGGGGCTACGCCTCTGGGAAAACGAGGTTTACTTTAATTAGGTCCGTGCGAAAGCACGGGGAACCTCCCTCAAGTACCGACACTGGTCTGGCTGAACGTTTAGCGAAGTTGTAGACTGTAATTAATCCTGGCTAGTTTTCTTTTTAAGGTTTGAAAGAAAAACTTGATTAAAGCAGTGGGAGAAATCGATTAGACAAGATAATAACCAATCTGATCTATGCAAGAGCTTTCGCTGAGTGTATTCTTTTCTCTCTCTTAATGGCAGATACCAATGACTGGACTCAAGCTTCTACTAGATAAAAACAAACTGAATGGGACCAATTATAAAGACTGGCCGAGGAAACTGAAAATAGCCTTGACTTATGATAAAGTATCATATGTCCTCACGGCTTCAGCCCCACCCACCCCAGGTCCAAAATCCTCAGTTGCGGACATTGAAGTCCGCAAGACATAGGACGCTAACTGTGCCACGGGCCAAATGCCTCGAGCTTGCATCGATGGACAATACACATCAAAAGCAGCACGAGAATATGGACATTCAAACCATATTCCTCCATACAAAGGAGTTGTATGGAGAGCAATCCCGCGTATTACGATACGAAGCATCAAAGAAATTGTTTCAGATGCGAATGGCCCCTGGCACACCAGTAGGAGACCATGTTCTGAAGATGATAGCTCTTATAGAAGAGCTTGAGGACCTAGGATGGACAATGGATAATGAACAATATACGGATATTATTCTGCAGTCCCTCCCCTCCACCTTTGCTCAGTTCATAGTTAACTTCAACATGCACGGCATGCAGAAGGAGCTACCTGAACTCCTTAATATGTTAAGGAGTGCAGAGAGCACTATGAAATCAGTAAAAACTCCCGTTATGACTATTGGACAATCTTCCTCTTCTCGCCCAAAGGCTAAGGCCAAGGGAAAGAAAAAGAAGAAGCCCACCAATCCTAAGGGTGGAGTTAAAAAGGTGAAGGGAAAGGAAAAGTCCAAAGCTGGAGACTCAGGAAAAGGTGAATGTTTTCATTGCCACAAGACAGGACATTGGAAGCGCAACTGTACGGAGTACTTGAACCTCAAGAAGAAGCATGGGGATGCTTCTGCTTCAGGTGTGTTTGTGACAGAAAACTGTTTTTCAATAAACTCTGCTTCCTGGGTATTAGATACCGGTTCAGGTTCTCACATTTGCAATTCTATGCAGGGGCTGAGAAATAGCAAAGTTTTGAAGACAGGTGATCATACTCTCCGCGTTGGAAATGATTCCAATGTACATACAGTCGCAGTGGGAGAGTATCACTTGGGGTTGCCATCTGGGTGTATATTGGTTTTGAACCCATGTTATTTTGTACCAAGTATGCTATGTAATATAATATCTGTTTCTTTGTTAGACAATGAAGGATATAATTTTGTATTACAGAACAATGTTATGAACATTCACCTAAATCAAATGTTGGTTGGGTATATGGTACACTTAATAATGGGATATACGTCCTAAATCAACACACAGTTTTCAGTATACAACACACTAAGAAAAGAAAACTTTCAGAAATAAATGAAGCTTTTCTTTAGCACTGTAGACTTGGTCATATTAACGAAACAAGACTAAACAAGTTACACAAAGATGGATATTTAAACCCTTTTGAATATAAATCATATGCGACTTGCCAGTCTTGTATCAAGGGTAAAATGACCAAAACTCCGTTTACCGGACACGGAGAAGGAGCTACCGAGCTCCTAGGACTCATACATAGTGATGTATGTGGTCCAATGTCTACACAGGCTAGAGGCGGTTTTTCTTACTTCATTACGTTCACTGACGATTTCTCAAGATTCGGTCATGTATTTTTATTAAAGCACAAGTCCGAAGCTTTCGAGAAATTCATTGAATATAAACAAGAAGTAGAAAAACAAACCGGCTTGAGTATCAAGATGCTTCGATCAGATCGAGGTGGGGAATACCTTAGTACAGAATTTGCAAACTTCCTAAAAGTGAATGGGATTCTCTCTCATCTCACTCCTCCTTACACACCACAGCACAACGGTGTGTCTGAACGACGGAATAGGACCCTATTAGATATGGTCCGATCCATGATGAGTGATGCTGAATTACCTGTCTCATTTTGGGGGCATGCATTGGAGACTGCAGCGTTTCTACTGAACAGGGTTCCAACCAAAACCGTGTCTACCACGCCATATGAGATATGGCATGGGAAGAGACCATCTCTTAAGAGAATTAAGATTTTGGGTTGCCCGGCCTATGTTAAAAAGCAGAATCCGGACAAACTCGAGACACGGTCAGTCATGTGTAATTTTGTGGGGTATCCAAAGAATTCTTATGGATATCTATTCTACCATAAAGAGGAACAAAAGGTGTATGTTTCTCAGTATGCCACATTCTTGGAAAAAGAGTTTTTCACAGATAAAGATGATGGCAATGTAGTAGATCTAGAAGAGGTTCTAGAGACACAAACTACAAATGACGACTTGGTTGAACCGGCTGTTGCAATAGAAACTGAAGAACCTCAGCCATTCTATAAGTCTGGTAGGACTTCTCGCCCACCGGAGAGGTACTACGGTTTTCTCATTGATGGTGACGGAGAAGACTGCATCATGGATGATGATGATCCTACCAGTTTTCAGCAAGCTATCACGAGTGGTGACTCTGTGAAGTAGCTGGATGCCATGAGATCCGAAATGGAGTCTATGTACACCAACAAAGTATGGACTTTGGACATTGTACCCCCTGGGGTAAAACCTATGGGATGCAAATGGATCTTTAAAAGAAAGATTGGTGTAGATGGGCAGGTAGAGACCTATAAGGAAAGACTTGTGGCGAAAGGTTTTCGTCAAAGACCAGGTTTGGACTATGACGAAACTTTTTTGCCCGTAGCCATGCTTAAATCCATTCGGATCCTACTTACTATTGCTGCTCACTACGACTATGAAATCTGGCAGATGGACATTAAAACAGCATTTCTAAATGGAGATTTAGAAGAATGCGTTTATATGGATCAGCCAGAGGGCTTCATTGACAGTGGGAGCAGCGGGAAAGCATGTAGATTGCTTAAATCCATATATGGGTTAAAGCAGGCATCTCGGAGTTCGAACATCTGTTTCGATGATGTTATCAAAGAGTTTGATTTCATCAAAAATCCAGATGAACCTTGTATTTATAAGAAGGCTGTAGGAAGAGCTGTCACATTCCTCGTATTGTACGTGGATGACATTCTTCTGATAGGAAATGATATTCATATGCTACAGTCGGTCAAATCTTTCTTATCACTAAGGTTCTCCATGAAGGACCTGGGTGATGCCACATACATCCTGGGCATAAGAATCTATAAGGATAGATCCAAAAAGTTATTGGGATTGTCCCAAACCAGGTACATCAACACCATCCTAAAAAGGTTTAGTATGGAAGACTCCAAGAGGGGTGCCTTACCCGCTTGCCATGGAGTCACTCTCTCCAAGGATTCTTGTCCAAAGACCGATGAAGAGAGAGCTCGCATAAGCATTATACCCTATGCTTCGGCAGTAGGATCTATAATATATGCGATGTTATGTACACGCCCAGATGTAGCTTATGCACTTAGTGTTGTAAGCAGGTATCAATCCAACGCAAGGGAGAACCATTGGACAGCTGTGAAGAACATTCTTAAGTACTTGCGAAGGACTAAAGAATTGTTCTTGGTGTATGGTAATGCAGATCTCCAAATGGAGGCCTTTACCGATTCGAGCTTCCAGAGCGATAAGGACGACGGCAAATCTATCTCAGGGTTTGTATTTACCCTCAATGGAAGGGCGATAAGTTGGAAGAGTTCCAAAGAGGATACCGTTGCAGACTCTACGATGGAGGCTGAGTACATTGCTGCAAATGATGCCGCCAAGGAAGCCGTCTGGATGAAGAAGTTCGTCTCGGAGCTAGGAGTAGTTCCAACCATTATTGATCCAATACCATTGTATTGTGATAATAATGGGCTATGGCGTTAGCCAAGGAGCCCAGGTCCCATCAGCGGTCCAGACACATCCTGAGGCGCTTTCATTTGATCCGGGAGATTGTAGATCGCCGCGAGATCGAGATTAAGAGAGTAGACACAAAGAATAACGCCGCGGATCCACTCACCAAGGCCCTCCCTCAGCCGCAGCATGAGCGACTTTTTGAGACGTTGGGTATGAGATACGCCAATAACTGGCCTTAGTGCAAGTGGGAGATTGTTGGATATATGTATGCCCTAGAGGCCATTATATGATAGTGGATGTATCTGTACATGTATATATATATATATTCAGTGTACATTCTTGCTCGACATGATAGTATGCTATCTGGTTCTACTTTATCTGACATGTTGTTTTGATCATGCTTTTATTCATTCATACATGCTGATAAAGCCCTGAGGATATCGGCTTGACTACAGTGATTATGATAGAGATCATACTAGTGGGACATCTGTAGTTTATAAGCATATCCTGAAATGTCCCTAGTCGGAGGTGTATCGAGACGGGGCATCGATATATCAGGGTAGACTAGCGTATATGATACTAGACCCATGTGATGGGCGATGGATGTTCCCACATTCATCGATGTTTGACATCAAGATCATATACGGGTGCTCAGTGGTGACTGGGTACACTGGACGGACTCACCGAGAACTCCTATATGGAATTATATCTATCGTCGGATAGCAGTTCTCATGTGACACTGGTACAGGTTAGTCTGTAGACCCGAGATCGTCATAGAGTTTTGTGTGCTCTCCCACTGTACTTTGATTACCACCCTACCACGGCTCTACTGAGTCGTGCAAACAGGTGGCCGTTGGGTACAGTCCCGAGACACACGAAGGCGATGAGCGATAGGAGGGGTTTCGTCTCTCCCGGTATTAGGAGTTGATGCTGTGCTGTGCTCGACTGGTTATATCAGTAAGTCCCTGGCCAGGGCTGCTGAGATTTACTGATAAGTGTTATCAGTAGTTTCTCGATCTGTTATAGACCATTCAATGGCACGACTTATTGAGTTATTGGGGTCGACGTTACCATCCCTACACTCGATATGCAGCATATCTGACGAAGAGACCGGACTGTACGGTAGTGTTGCCGATTGGCTCGACGGGAGTTGTAGCAGGTTCGCTTGTTTTCTTCTGATCGCTCAATACCCGGGTGGCCATTACGTTTAGCTGACTGCTTGCGGCTTGGGGGTGCTTGATATGATCATCACCCACTACCGGCGTATTGACGAGTCTTAGAGTCCCACAAAGGAGTTGCCTAGTCCAGGCGAAACGTTGTGGTGCGCGTATGCGATATGCGCATGGACCCGATTAAAATGCGCGTATGAGATACCGTATATTAATTGGGCGGCTTGCTTTTGGTCGGGTCGTATGTGATATGACCGGGTTGATAAATCAAGTGTTGATTTATCATTTAACCATTAGCTTCTCACTACAAATCCTATCTTGTTTCTTTTGGATGTATGCATGCATGTATGCATTCATTCTTGTTCATGCACATATGGATGTGCATGCACACATGCATACATACATCATTCTATCATGGTTGTTTATACAATGAGAATGGTGGCAATATAAGACTCACACCATGGGTTTTTATATGGATTATTATTGCATTTGTGTTAAAACAAAAGGAAAAAGAAAAAGGGTTAATTCATAGAATGTTTCTACACTCTTCTTCATCTTACCATGCTCACCTACTTATTAACCCTTGGTTGTTTTTCCTTTGGTGTTTTAAACTCAAACACAACAATATCTTTATCATTAGCCATGGTTTGAAATGAGAAGTGGAAAATATATATACTTATATTTTCCATTTTTCTCATTAGAGTTTATCTTCTCTTCTTCTTAAAAAAGCCATCATCTTCTTCAACCTTGATCTCTTGCTTTCTAGACTTTTCAAGTGAGCAAAATACTCAAAAAGATAGG
The DNA here is from genome assembly GCA_030015575.1 of Agapanthus africanus. Lineage (NCBI taxonomy): Eukaryota > Viridiplantae > Streptophyta > Magnoliopsida > Asparagales > Amaryllidaceae > Agapanthus > Agapanthus africanus. The sequence continues at coordinate 184,510,270 of JASDDO010000016.1, read as the reverse complement.
ATTTTGAAGTGAGAAAGAGAACCACAACACCATTCTACACAAGTCTAGCCCACTTGTTTAGAGTGTTAGCTTCATTTCATCTTCTTGTTAAAGTGAAGTTGCTAGCTTGGACAAAGGAGCTTCGGGTGGATCGTCGTGGACGTTAGAGGACTTCAAGCTAATCGTTTTCCAACTCTCAAGTGGTCAAGGAGTCTACAAAAGGGAGCTACAAAGGTTGTACTCTCAAAACCCTAGCCTTTGTTACATATGATGTTGGTTAATGTTTATGAAACCCTAATTTTTTAGGATAGATCCTTTGTATGCTTACTTAGCACCACCAAAATTTGATCTTTGTAACATGTGATGCTTCCAAACCTCTCATAGGGTGCTAGGTAAACCTTGTTGGAGATAGTGCCTTCATAGTCAATTATTGGATCGCAGGTATGTGATTGCAATGATTGCGGAGGACCTATACCGGTAGGACAGTCTTACTCGAGATGATAGTATGCTATCTGGTTTGCCTTTATCAGTCGTGTACATGTTCAGGTGACTGATTACATGTTACACTTTGATAGAGCCCTTAGGATCTTTCTTTACCACCAACTGTATGATGGCGATCATATACGTGAGAGTTGGGTGGTTTATATGCATATCCTTAATAGTAGTCCCAAGTCGTGGGAGTTTCGAGACAGGGCATCGATACTCCGGATTAGACTAGTGTGTACAGTCGAGACCCCGACGAGGGGCGGTGGCCGGTCTCACAAGCCACTGGTGTCAGTTGGATCACCTAAGATGTATACAGGTGCTCATTGGGTTATGATTACACCGGACATGACTCGCCGGGAATCTGCTACTTAGTACTATATCTATCGTCAGATAGCAGTTCCCTGGTGACATGTGTACAGGTTAGTTCATCGACCTGAGGTCGTCATTTGTCTCGTGTGAGTTCCCACTGTGCTTTGATTTCTACCCTACCACGGCTCAAAGGAGTCGTGCAAACAGGTAGTTTTTGTGTACAGTCCCGAGCCATATGGAGGCACGTGAGCGGATCGGCAGGGGATTCGTCTCTCCCGGTATTGGGGGCGAGGTCGTGCTGTGTCTAGGAGAGCCATTACACCAAGTCCATGGCCATGGCACGAGATTTACTGGTAGGTACTCCAGTAGTATCTCAGGGTGTTATTGGGCTACACTCCGACACGACTTATACTACTATTGGGGGTCTGACGTTACTAGCCCCCTAGGCAGATATGCGATACTCATAGACGAACGGACCGGACTATATATACATTGTCACTGTTAGGCTCAGTAGGTATTCCGGATGAGTTCGCTCATCGGCCTCCCTTGAGGTCAGTCCATGGGCAGCCGTTACGCATTGCTAGTGCCGCTGACGGTTTGTGGTTAAACCCACTGCCAGGGTACTGACGAGTCATTAGAGTTCCCCACAGACAGTTTCCCAAGTTCGGGCGAAACGTTGTAGAGGCCGTATGGTTTTATGGCAGGGTTCGGAAAATACACGTGCGTTTACGCACGTGTTATTTTTCGGGCAGATGATACTGGTCGGCTTTGGTTTAAGCCGGACCCGAGTATTATATTGAGTAGGTATAATATCTTTGTCTCAGTTGCATTTGTATTCGGTCGTAATACAAATGCGGGTATATTTATACAGTTACGGGGTTATCCTGAAAGTCGTTTCAGGATCACTTTTGGAAGTTGCCAGTTTCCAGTTTTCTATCAGCCGTCTTTTAACATTCGGTTAAAGACGGATTTATCTTTTCTTGGATGAGGGTGAATCATGCTTCTAGAAGGTTCTAGAAGGTGATGACTTGGTTAATTGGTGTTGAGTTTTCATTGGTTGCATTAATGAATGGATGACTAGGTTTAGTGAGTCATTCATTTCATTAATGAGTTTTGTTTACTTAAGGATATTTCTTCATGATCTTTGTTTATGGTCACCTCCTTGATTGCTCCTACACTCACCCTCCTCCTCCATATAAGTGGCCGGCCCCTTCTCCTCCTCCACTCACTCATGAGAGAAAAGATTATGGTTGTTAAAAAGAAAAGACTAAAGTTTTGGATACATGGAAATTTCATAGTTCATTTCTTGTTCCATTTCATTTCCATCGGCAACTTCATTTACCGATCGTCCACGGACTTGGACGAAGTGAGACAAAGTCATCTACTCATTCTCTACATCATTCTTGGTCGTCTCTTTTAGCAAACTTGACAACCGAGTTGCCTCAAGTCAGAGGCGGGAGCCCGTTTAAAGAATCAGTGACGTGGTGCCACCTAGACGAGCAGATCGGAGATCGACGAGATCAAAGAAGCCGCAACGGAGCGTGGGATGATGGTTAAAGAACGAAGGACTCGGATCGTTCGGTATAACTTTTCTACACTCTTTACAGTTTGTTAGTTTAGCAATAATGGAAGATCCGGGTTAAAGTATACGATAGCGCCAGTTAAAAGTTTTTGTTCCGCATTTGGCGTCTGTAGACGGCCGGGGCGCTACCGTAGACTTACAGTGGTATCAGAGCCTAACCATTTTGCTATACTAACTTGTGCTAACGCGTTTAAAACATCAATCGAACCGGAAATCAAAAACCGCATTTTTTCATTTTCACAGTTTCTGTCGATTTTAAATGGTGTCCTAAAAATATTCCACATATCACAGAAATCTGCGCAGGGTTTTATAAGAACACCGACAAAATTTGGGCACGTGATTCCACCAAACTGCCGCGGAAACGCGGCCAAACCCATGGTTTGACCGCGCATCCGCGGCCATTTGGTAAGATCATGCTCCCAAATTTGTACAGTGTGTTCTCCTCTGGAAATTGGGGTTTTTGGTATATATCTTTTGGGCCCAGATTTTGTTACTGTTCAGCAGATTTGCGTGTGGCCCATTTTGTGATATTTAGTCGATCGAAATTTAAACACGTTAGTTTACAGTGCTTACATTATATCTCCGACCGGGAATGTCATTTGATCGGTAAACCGCGTCTGATTGCTATAGTTCTTTTAGACGGGTTTGCGAACGTGACATTCGCGTTGATGTTCTGTGTTGTGCTGTAATGTTGCGGATTTGTCGTGGTGGATAGCAGTGTGCAATGGTAGTACAGTTTGAGTTTATTTGTACATTTGACATTGCGGGGCGAGCGTCCAACATGTGGACTGCCGTCACTGCCTGTTGTATAATATTCTTTTGGGGCACGACCAGGTTGCGGTCGCTGTACCTGTTGTACTATTTTTCATTACTGTACTAGGTTTTGCCCTGCGACGGAGTGCACGGATAGCCGGGTTCTGGAGGGCAACGGGTCCACATCTCATGGCTTTGAGAGGCAGAGGGGCCCCACTCTAAAATTGGCAGACTATTCGCCGCACTCGTAGGGGGTACAGGTTGACCCAAGGAGGGGTGCCCAAGATTACCGGATTCCGTGAAGTGCTGGGTGGTCCATTTACTATGCTGTAGGGGGCTGCCTCGCTTCAGGTTTTGGCGGGTAACTTGCCGCACCCGTAGGGGTCTAGGTTTTATTGCACAGGCTATCCACACGACAGGGGAACGTCGAGTTTCAGCAGCGGCTCTGTGAAACTCGGGGATCCCAGATTATCTGTATTGTTCTGTGATGCTTATTACTTTTCTGTAATGTTGCATATTATCACGCCTGGAGCGATTATTGTATATTGGTTTATATACTATTAGATGTTGTATATGTTTTACACCCGCGCTAGTCCAGTCCCCGCTCTGTCGTTAGTTAAGTAACCTAACGGGTGATGACGGACCCAGTGACGAATGCGGATGGCATATACGTACATTTTATTTTCGTTCTTTTCTGGTGTGATCGATTGATGTGACTGCGTTGATTCTGATCAATGCAAAGTAAAGCAAACCTGTTTACAGTTGTTGGAACAAATTTAAAATGTGTTATTGCAAAGACGTTTCCTTTTGTTATGCATAGCGGTATTCAGTGGAATATCCTGCACCTCATTCGACGGGGCAAGGGCCGATATCCCTTCACCGGGACTGACCCCTTGGGCAGAAGTTTGCGTCAGGGTAATAACTTCACTATAGTCGATTACAAGTTGCTTTGCATAGCGGTATTCAGTGGAATATCCTGCACCTCATTCCACGAGGAAAGAGCCGAGATCCCTTTACCGGGAGTGGCCTCTTTAGCAAAAGGTTTTCGCCACTATATTTTAAAAAGCTATCAGGTTCCTTCAGCGATATCAAGTTCACTACGTTAAAGGTTTTTCGCCAAAAACCAGCCGTAGCCCTCCGTCACTTCTTTGGGGTATTCAGTAGTATTCAAGCTATGTATTTTGACCTAACGCCAAGGCATAGTGTTTGGTAGCTGCTGGGTATTCAATTGTTGCATAGATAGATGAGTTGGTTTGGGACAGCCGTTCTGCCATTTTGACCTAACGCCAAGGGCATGTGCGGGTGGGTTCAAATTAACAAGATAGTGACGGGTAGAACTTGGCATGTGACTTATGACATTTTGACCTAACGCCAAGGTTATAAGAGCATGGGGCAAAAATCATATCGGGAGTTTCTAAAAAAACTGAAACTTGCCAAGTATGCGCATACCTTCTGGAGTATGAGTAACGTAGATGCATTCCATCACGTTATCATGCGATGAGAGTTGGATCCCGATTCCCACTGATGAGTTGGTTTACTCTTCGGGTGATCCCGATTGATTCTTCTTTCTGGTTTGGAGGAGAATTTGACAGGACAGTGGGAGGTTTCCGGATTAGATAAAGTGATAACCATTCTGATCTAGGTTAGAGTGCACGCAGAGTGATTCTTTTCTCTCTCTCTTTGGCAGCGACCTTTGACCGACCCTAGACTATGACTCAGTGACCAAGTTGACCGAACCTTATTAAAATACTGGCTTTTGGATTGTCTATGTTGCATAAGTCATTGCCACTCCTTCTTTTACCCTTTGCATTTCTCAGAACACCCGTTTTACTACGGATATCCACTTCCATTGGATAGATCCATCGTATGGTTATATACGAACTCGAAGGGACTTCTTCGAGGATGGATCCAGGTTCAGGAGAAATAGAATTGGTTTATTCAGTTGTCTTTTATTATTACCTTCTCTCAGGTTGCGAGGGCTCCTTAGTTTAGGAGAGTACACCTATTACGCTTATTGGATAGTCTTATTCCAAACCATAGGCTGGTGCCGAAAGGTAGGGAATGAAGAAAACCAATTAGCCTAAGTAGGGTGTGCAGAAGGTAATATGTAAAGACAAAATAAAGGGATTAGAAAGAGGGCAAAGTAAATTGCGACTGTTATCATTCACGACCAAAACCGCGTACTTCATTGCCACTCCTATTTCACCTTTAAAGGAATAAGGTATTATTCAGTTGACTTTTATCATCACCTTCTCTCAAGATATGAGTACTCCTTGGTTTAGGAGGGTACACCTGTTATGCTTACTGGATAGTCTTCTTCCAAACCATAGGCTGGTGCCGAACGGTAGGGAAGGAAGAAAACCATTTAGCCTAACGATGGTGTACAGAAGGTAATGATTTAAGATAAATAAAGGGATTTGGAGAGATGGCAAAGAGATATACGGTTGAAGTCATGAATTGGATTTTGGAAGAGGCATTGCTATGAATACCAGGATACCCCTATGAAACATTTTCATGTTTCAGTGCATTGTTAAAGAAAAACTGTTTTCCCGATTAGACACTTACTCCAAGGGTATGTATTTACCATGTATCATTCTCATATCTGTATGGTTTTACAGATGATGAGTGGGAGTAAGTTATTGGGAATTAGGTGATTATCCTCATTATATCGGAATTCGTTGTAATTGGTAATATTTGAGGAAATCGCCAGGGTACAGTTTTCAACCTACGACGCACAGGTTTTGAGTTTTTTAACTCAGCGGACTTATACAGAGTATTGTATGTTGTCCAAGTGTCCTTCAGGACAAAGGGGTAGGTCCTCGTACTATGTTCTGTTTACTTATAACTTCTCTAGTTTTTAGACAAGTGTTTCCTAGAAATACAAGGTCTAAATTTTGAGAAGTTGTGGGTATAAGAATAAAGTAGAGAACCAGGTGTCACAAGTATCGGGATTCTTCAAAGAGATCGAAGATGTAGATTCTTGTGATTGGTATTTAGATGATAGTGATGGTTTTGAGAAACGTGTTTTCTCTTTCAGGTTGCTCATAATTGGGTGGATTCCTAAGTTGAGTAATGCTGATTAGCCTCTTTCCATTAAATTGATATGCACTGGAGACAGTTGCATGATTTGAATCTGGTTCCAATTAAATTAGTGCCAAAGTTTCTATATTGGATATAGAATAGTTCGTACCTTAAAAGATATTAAGGTACGGGGAGTTGTCCAGCTTATGCTTAAAACCAGACTCTGGATAACTTCGGGCACGTTTCTGTAATGGTTGTTTGTAGGTTGACCCTGGCTATGACGAGGGTTGATATTCTACCATTTGGAAGATCAATAGTGATATTGTTCTTGACTCGCCACAGTTTTAGTAAAATGGATCTTTTTCAGAAAACAGTAGTGGGAGTATGGTAAAACTGGAAGTGATTCCAGAACCGCGAACGATTACAGAAAATTTAATAGGACCTATATATTCAATCAGGTTTGACATTCCAATAGCCACTCCGCAGATATGATGGATAACCTCAGACACCCGAGAGGTACTCCGGTAGCCTCAAGGACGGTGACAGGGAGGATCTTGTTTACCCAGACTTGACACTACTGTTGTTCCAGGATATGAGACCCGGTAGGAGGGTTGTCGTAGTCAATGGGAGCAGCGGAAGCATAGTGGGCAAGATGCTTATATCTATTTATAGACTTGAGCAGTTATAGCGGAGATAGATCATCTAATTTTGATGTGACAGTCATGGGTTTGACTTCAATCAGCATAGGGGATGGATCTGTTAAGAAGGTAGTAGGGTGTGATGTCATGGTATCTGGATGACATACACAGAGTAGGAAGTAAAATTCTTATACTACGATCGGTTGTACTGTGGTCGTCACACAGTTGTTTCTCCAGACAGGATATGGATATAATATTTGACATTCTGGTTTCTAGATCTATGGTTTTAGATATGGATTTGGGTAGTTTCCCAATGTAGGTACTTTGACAATATTCTAATGGTTTTTTAGAATAGTTGACTCCTAGAATGGTGGTGTACCTGCAGGTGATGGAGTCACCCTCTCTAAAGATGTCTTACGGACTAAAGAGAGAGGGATGTGCATGATTGGCAGATCACATGCTTAGGCAATTGAGTCAATCACGAGATGTCAAGTACCACACCAAATGTTGTTTTTGCACTAGATGCAATAAGTTTGTATTAATCCAATCCTGGAGAAACATAAGGAAGCAGTTATAGAACATAAGTGCATATTCTACGGATTTGATGACGGCAGCCTCCTTCGGGAGACGATTATCATTCCAGGCTTCAAAGGTGACATGGTTGACAGAGTGATTGTCAGAGTTATAGTTTTCCCTCTGATGAGGAACAGTATTATGGACAGGTGGTCCAAGAGGATACTGTGGGAGGCATGGTGCCGATACTGATTAGGTTCAGTGATCGATACAGTCTAAGAAGGTTGGATTTGGAGTTCATTTATGAAATAGGTCCCATTAGATATCCAGACATATTCTAAGACAGGTATTACTCAATTCAGGAGATGGCTTTCTCCGCGAACTTGAGATTAAGAGAGATATAGAAAGAAACATCTAGGCGGATCCACTCACTGAGGCTATTTCTCGAACACAATAGTTTTACAAACGGGCTTTGTGAAACTGATTAGTAGAGGAGTTGGATGTTCGGTTTCACACGGGCTGTGAGTAGTCGACATTGCAATAATTAGCCTTGAGTGCAAGTGGGAAATTGTTGGAGATAGTGCCCTCATAGTCAATTATTGGATCACAGGTACGTGATTGCAATGATTGCGGAGGACCTATACCGGTAGGACAGTCTTACTCGAGATGATAGTATGCTATCTGGTTTGCCTTTATCAGTCGTGTACATGTTCAGGTGACTGATTACATGTTACACTTTGATAGAGCCCTTAGGATCTTGCTTTACCACCAACTGTATGATGGCGATCATATACGTGAGAGTTGGGTGGTTTATATGCATATCCTTAATAGTATTCCCTAGTCGTGGGAGTTTCGAGACAGGGCATCGATACTCCGGAGTAGACTAGTGTGTACAGTCGAGACCCCGACGAGGGGCGGTGGCCGGTCTCACAAGCCACTGGTGTCAGTTGGATCACCTAAGATGTATACAGGTGCTCATTGGGTTATGAGTACACCGGACAGGACTCGCCGGGAATCTGCTAGTTAGTACTATATCTATCGTCAGATAGCAGTTCCCTGGTGACATGTGTACAGGTTAGTTCATCGACCTGAGGTCGTCATTTGTCTCGTATGAGTTCCCACTGTGCTTTGATTTCTACCCTACCACGGCTCAAAGGAGTCGTGCAAACAGGTAGTTTTTGGGTACAGTCCCGAGCCATATGGAGGCACGTGAGCGGATCGGTAGGGGATTCGTCTCTCCCGGTATTGGGGGCGAGGTCGTGCTGTGTCTAGGAGAGCCATTACACCAAGTCCATGGCCATGGCAGGAGATTTACTGGTAGGTACTCCAGTAGTATCTCAGGGTGTTATTGGGCTACACTCCGACACGACTTATACTGCTATTGGGGGTCTGACGTTACTAGCCCCCTAGGCAGATATGCGATACTCATAGACGAACGGACCGGACTGTATATACATTGTCACTGTTAGGCTCAGTAGGGTTTCCGGATGAGTTCGCTCATCGGCCTCCCTAGAGGTCAGTCCATGGGCAGCCGTTACGCATTGCTAGTGCCGCTGACGGTTTGTGGTTAAACCCACTGCCAGGATACTGACGAGTCATTAGAGTTCCCCACAGACAGTTTCCCAAGTTCGGGCGAAACGTTGTAGAGGCCGTATGGTTTTATGGCAGGGTTCGGAAAATACACGTGCGTTTACGCACGTGTTATTTTTCGGGCAGATGATACTGGTCGGCTTTGGTTTAAGCCGGATCCGAGTATTATATTGAGTAGGTATAATATCTTTGTCTCAGTTGCATTTGTATTCGGTCGTAATACAAATGCGGGTATATTTATACAGTTACGGGGTTATCCTGAAAGTCGTTTCAGGATCACTTTTGGACGTTGCCAGTTTCCAGTTTTCTATCAGCCGTCTTTTAACATTCGGTTAAAGACGGATTTATCTTTTCTTGGATGAGGGTGAGTCATGCTTCTAGAAGGTTCTAGAAGGTGATGACTTGGTTAATTGGTGTTGAGTTTTCATTGGTTGCATTAATGAATGGATGACTAGGTTTAGTGAGTCATTCATTTCATTAATGAGTTTTGTTTACTTAAGGATATTTCTTCATGATCTTTGTTTATGGTCACCTCCTTGATTGCTCCTACACTCACCCTCCTCCTCCATATAAGTGGCCGGCCCCTTCTCCTCCTCCACTCACTCATGAGAGAAAAGATTATGGTTGTTAAAAAGAAAAGACTAAAGTTTTGGATACATGGAAATTTCATAGTTCATTTCTTGTTCCATTTCATTTCCATCGGCAACTTCATTTACCGATCGTCCACGGACTTGGACGAAGTGAGACAAAGTCATCTACTCATTCTCTACATCATTCTTGGTCGTCTCTTTTAGCAAACTTGACAACCGAGTTGCCTCAAGTCAGTGGCGGGAGCCCGTTTAAAGAATCAGTGACATGGTGCCACCTAGACGAGCAGATCGGAGATCGACGAGATCAAAGAAGCCGCAACGGAGCGTGGGATGATGGTTAAAGAATGAAGGACTCGGATCGTTCGGTATAACTTTTCTACACTCTTTACAGTTTGTTAGTTTAGCAATAATGAAAGATCCGGGTTAAAGTATACGATAGCGCCAGTTAAAATTTTTTGTTCCGCATTTGGCGTCTGTAGACGGCCGGGGCACTACCGTAGACTTACAAACTTAACATCCAAATCTCCGGCAGCCGCGGACTAAGCTGCCGTTAATTACCCCACGCCTTTGGGGCGAGGGAACCTCCGATTAACGGGTTAAACTGGTCATGCGAACTCAATGTGCAGTGTGCGAACTAAGATGTGCAACAAGCCGTTAAACCTATAGGTGTCCCTAGTAGGAGGAGTGTTGTCTCCTGAGGGTTTTCAGCGGATACTACCCATAAAATCCGGTCAAGCTAGTTTTGCAAAATAACTATGATTCAAACCCTAAGGTTTTGTTTCAGAAAATAACAATTCTATGATCCTAAGTCTAGACTATAGAACCCTTATTTTTCACACCTCGCTTCTTATTTAACTAAAAATTTTATATGTCTTTACGTGCAGTGCAAATAGTGTCGTTAATTTCCAGAAGGATCGATTAAAGTCATCATGTCACACAATAAAGCCCAGATAAAAATTTTAAAAGGATCACATAAGTTTTATAAAGAGTTAAGCATTTTTCAAGTTTCGTTTTCCAGTAAAGTTTCAACTTCAGAATTTCTATCTTCCCTAACAGGAAACTAGGTCTTATTTTTCACTCCATCTTTTTCTTGTTTTCATTTCATACACACCTCTGTGAACGTGCTATAGTCCTTACCATAGAATAAAACCTTCATATCTCCGCTAGAAATATTTTTTATAAAAACCTGTCTTTTGTCAAGATTATTCTCACACAAAGAACCGTTAGGAATTTTAACTCGGAGAGAACACTTGCTTGACTTTGTTTTAATCTGGACTTTCTAGGCTTCTTAACGAGTTTTGGGCCAATGCACCCAAACCAGTTGGCTTTAGGGCATTAGGTGTAGAAACACCCCGGCGGACTTAATTACTCAAGTTACCTAGGTCCAAAAACAAAAGACAATTTAGCGTGAAAATCATGATGATTCAATGCGAACGGAGATATAATCGGCAGTTCAATTATTTTTTGGATAAAAGACGTGTTTAGTGGGTTCGGTGTGTAATCATTCCAATCAAGTTCCAGATGGGTTATTTTTCAGACTTAGTTCCACTTAAGGCATCAATAACATTCCTTCATATTCACTTTACTTCATAAACTATTCTTGATATTACTTATTTCAGAGCAAACCTATTAGATCCTCAGAAAATCATTTATCCATTTAAAGGTTTTTTTTTAGACATAAAAGACTTGTCATCTAATTTCCAGAACTCACGACACGTGTAGTGTGATGTAAAGACGTATATCAGCTATAGTTAACTTCAAAGGAGAGTAATCATTCAGGTTTTCAAAATCTAAAAATAAGATTTAGTTATTCTTATCTTATCAAACAAAACCGTCGAAATGTTGAATCAGAGTTCTCCCACTAGCTAACTTGACAGAAAAGTTTTTATGTTTTTAAAATTTTCTGATTTTTATGGATTTTAATATGCAGATGCAAAATATACATATGAATGCAAAGGTTAGAAATGCGTACCGAGTGTACCCCCAAACTTAAACTGGACAGTGTCCTCACTGTCATTGCATGAAGAGAACATTTGAAGGGTCAAAATTGTCGGTTAGATAAACACAATTTTTTTATGTTTTTGTTTTTAAATAAAAGAAGAATAGAAAAAAAATTGGAAAAGAATATCCACAAATATATACAAAATGGTATATACATACCCCCAAACTTATTTGGAACAGTGTCCACTGTTCTTGGCTGGATAACCGAAGTTTGGTGGTAGGCAGAGGAAGATTATGCAGGGTAAACCGGCTCCTGTAAGACCAGGAGCTCCTCTGTTGGTTCGGCGCTAAGGTACGGTTTAAGTCAGTGTCTGTTTACTTTGAAAAATGAACCGTCCTTTGGATTCTCCAAATCCACAGCGCCATGCGGATACACATTCCACACAAAATACGACCCTTTCCAGCGAGATCTGAGCTTTCTTGGATGGAAGTGTAGCCGGGTGTCGTAAAGCAGTACCTGTTGACCAGGTACGAAAGTTTTGCGCAAAAGGTGTTTATCGTGAAACACCTTCGTTCGGTTCTTAACGACAACCGGGTTATCGTAAGCCTCATCCCTAAGCTCGCTCAATTCGTTCAACTGCAGCTTCCGATGGCTGCCCGCATCTTCGAGAGACAGATTCAGCTCCTTTATCGCCCAAAATGCGTGATGCTCTATTTCGACAGGGAGGTGGCAAGCCTTTCCGTACACAAGACGATAGGGATACATGCCAAGATCGGTCTTATAAGCGGTTCGAAATGCCCAAAGGGCATCAGTGAGTTTCAGCGACCAATCCTTATGGTTCTTGGAAACCGTCTTCTTCAGTATCTGCTTGATTTGCCGATTTGAAACTTCGGCTTGCCTACAAGTTTGAGGGTGGTAGGGCGTAGATAGCTTATGATTAATGAAATATTTCCATATCAAGGCCTCGAAAGTCTTATTGCAGAAATGAGTTCCATTGTCGCTAATGATCGCACGGGGGTGCCCAAACCGGGAGAAAATTTTTTCTTTAAGAAACCTAACGGCAACTTTGTTGGCGTTAGTCCGGCTGGGCACAGCTTCGACCCACTTAGAGACGTAATCAACAGCGAGAAGGATGTACAAGTTCCCGAAAGAGCTGGGAAACGGCCCCATGAAATCTATCCCCCAAACGTCGAAAATTTCCATAACCAAGATTGGTTGGAGCGGCATCTCGTTCCTACGGGATATCCGGCCCAAGTGTTGGCACCGGGAGCAAGTCTTGCAATAGTCATGAGCGACTTTGAAGAGTTGTGGCCAGTAGAAACCACATTCCAAGATCTTCTCTGTTGTCTTTCTGGGGTCGAAATGCCCGCCACATGCTTGATCGTGGCAAAATGACAGCACACTCTTGAATTCATCGTCAGGGACACACCGACGAATAATCTGGTCGGGACAGTACTTGAACAGATAGGGTTCGTCCCAGTAAAAGTGTTTTACTTGGGATAAGAATCGAAGTCTGTCCTGACTTGACCATTCAGTCGGTAGTAGCCCTGTGGCCAAATAGTTCACAATATCTGCGAACCAGGGTTCGCGAGATACTGTCAAGAGCTGTTCATCCGGAAAAACATCGTTGATCGGAAGTTGAGGCGACGACGAAGAAGGAAGTCGTGAGAGATGGTCGGCGACTACGTTTTCACATCCTCTTTTGTCCTTAATGACAAGGTCAAACTCTTGAAGCAAGAGGATCCAACGTATTAACCGAGATTTTTCATCTTTCTTCGCAAAAAGATGGTGCAGAGCAGAATGGTCTGTGTAGACAATGACTGGAGAGCCGATGAGGTAGGGCCTGAACTTTTCTAAAGCAAATACAACAGCTAAGAATTCCTTCTCGGTTGTTGTATAATTAAGTTGGGCGTCGTTCAGGGTTCGACTAGCATAATAGATCACGTGCAGTATCTTGTTGATGTGTTGTCCAAGGACAGCACCAATGGCAAAGTCGGATGCATCGCACATAATCTCAAATGGGTGCGTCCAGTCAGGTGAAGAAAGAACGGGAGCAGAAGTGAGTGAGCTTTTTAATGACTCGAACGCAGTCACACAGCTCGAGTTGAAGTCGAATGGCGTGTCCTTGGCCAGTAGAAAAGTCAAGGGCCTAGCAATCTTGCTAAAGTCCTTGATGAACCGTCTCTAGAAACCGGCATGACCAAGGAAGGCTCGGATGTCTCTGACGCATCTGGGAGGAGGGAGATTGAAAATGACCTCAATCTTCGCTTTGTCAACCTCTATGCCATTTTGCGAAATGATATGTCCTAAGACAATACCTTCGCGCACCATGAAGTGGCACTTCTCCCTATTCAAAGTGTGGTTCTTGTCCTTACATCGGGTAAGGAAAGCGTCAAGATGCAGCAAACACTCGTTAAAGGAATCGCCGAAGATGGAGAAATCATCCATGAAGATCTCCAGGAATTTCTCACCATGTCTGAGAAGATTCCCATCATACACCGCTGGAAGGTAGCGGGCGCATTGCATAACCCAAAGGGCATGCGACGATATGCGAACGTGCCGAAAGGACAAGTGAATGTGGTCTTGTCCTGGTCTTTCTTGGCGATGGGAATCTGATTATAGCCGGAGTAGCCATCAAGAAATCAGTAGTTCTCGTGTCCGGCCAATCGTTCAAGCATTTGGTCAATGAAAGGTAGCGGAAAGTGGTCTTTCCGCGTTGCGGCGTTGAGTTTTCTGTAATCGATGCATACTCGCCACCCAGTTTGGGTGCGAGTAGGGATTAACTCGTTCGTCTCGTTAGTAATGACCGTTATGCCTGATTTCTTGGGGACAACGTGAATGGGGCTAACCCACTGGCTATCAGAGATAGGGTAAATGATACCACTATCCAGACACTTCACGATTTCCTTTTTCACAGCCTCCTTCATGGCTGGGTTGAGTCGCCTTTGTGGATCCCTGGCTGGTTTGGCATCATCCATCAGATGAATGTGATGTTCAACGATCAGGGGACTAATCCCCTTGATGTCCGCCATGGACCAGCCAAAAGCTTGCCTATTGCTGTGCAAGACCGCAAGAAGGGCTTTCTCTTGCTCTGGAGCTAGAGAAGCCGAGATGATAACAGGGAGGGTCTCGTTCTCACCTAAGTAAGCGTACTTAAGGTAAGACGGCAAAGGCTTGAGTTCGAGCGTTGGAGGTGAAATGATTGAAGGCAAGATTGGTGAAAATGTCTCGAACTCAAAGGATTCCAGCAAAGGTTCAAAACGAGTGTAAGCGACCGAGTTGGATGGTTCATGTAACTCATCCGGAAATTCGAAGGATTCAAACTTGGGTGGTGAGTGGCTAAGATCGTTCGAGAAAGTGAAACACTCGTAGTCATTGTCGGGCGAAGAAACAGCAGCAGGTTCGAAGAGGAACGCACTAGTGGCGTTAAGGTTATCGTGATCGAACAAAAACACCTCGAATTCACACTCTTCAGGGGTGATCTCCTGGATTGAGAAAACATCTAGTATATGAGCATTAGGTTCGGTGGGCTGATTCCCCAACCTAAAAATGTTGAGTTCAATTGTCATGTTTCCAAAAGATTGGTTCATCGAACCATTGAGACAATTGATCACAGCATTTGAGGTTGCAAGGAATGGACGACCGAGTATCACCGAAATTTGATTCCGGGGGTTAGCTGCAGGCTGTGTGTCTAATACAATGAAGTCAACGGGGAATATGAAGTCCCCAACCTTGATTAACACATCCTCTAGCTCACCCCTAGGATGGGTGATTGATCGGTCGGCCATTTGGAGAGTACAGTGTGTGGATTTCAGCTCTCCTATACCTAATTGCTCATATACTGAGTACGGAAGCAGGTTAACACTGGCACCAAGATCTAATAGTGCGCGGTTGATGTTCTTATCCCCAATGGTAATAGAAATCGTAGGACAGCCAGGGTCCTTCCATTTTTGCGGTAAAGATTAGGTAAGAGTATCACTCACAGCACTAGCCAAGAAAACTTTCTTGGGTACCTGAGATTTCCTCTTTTTCATGCACGAGTTCTTTAAGATTTTCGCGTAGGACGGGACTTGTTGGACATCATTTAAAAGGGGAATGTTGATGTTGACCTGCTTAAATAACTCCAGAATCTTCTTCATTTGTGGATTTTGTTTATTGGACCTCAACCGGTTTGGAAATGGAACGTTTTAAAAATTGGTTGAGTCCAATGCTTGTGGAGGAGATTATGGAGCTGGAACGGATCCCAGAGCTGGTGTTTTCTTGGAGTGAGAAGTGGGTCCGTTCATAGCAGAATGAGAAGAAGAAGAAGAGCCTTTTGATGAATGGAGAAGAGGCTCAGAAGACGAAGAAGAAGAAGAAGAAGCGGCCGGGGTGTCATTATCCTCAATTGTTTGCCGATGTTGTTGTGCAGCATCCTTCCCGATCTCAATGTAGTCACGGCACTCACATTATGGTTCTGTTGTTCAAGAGCAACATGTACATTATGTGGGTGACCGGGATTTGGGAGTGGTTGAGATGGAAGCTTCCCCTTTTCTCGCTCGCTTAACGCCGCATTCAGCTGTGCAATCTGGGCCTCGATGGTCTTGATGCTTTGCCCGTATGCAGCAGTGTGTTGCACCAAAGACTGAATAGACGACTGGATGTTAGCGGTGGATTGTTTCAATTGTTTAACGAACGCCTACAGACTTCGTTCTAGCGAGGAAACCTTATCGTTGTTTGACGGAACAAAGTTGTTTTGCGGAAAAGAATTGTTGGGTGCAAAGTTGTTCGTCTGATTTTGAAAAGGTTGGGGTTGGAAGGGCTGCTGAAACTGATGTTGAGTTTGTTGTTGCGCTTGTTGTTGCGGAGGAGGGGGCCTCTGGAAATTGTTTCCTTGGAATTGTTGTTGATTCTGATTCCAGGCGAAATTGGGGTGGTTCCTCCAACCGGGATTGTAGGTGGAAGAGTATGGATCATTTCTCGGTCTTTGCTGAAATGCAGTATTAACCTGATCCTGTCCTTGGGATGGTGGATTGTAAGGGCACTCTTCGGTTAAGTGAGAAGGATCGGAACAACAAGCACAAATGGTACGAAGGGGAAGAACAGGGGCTGGAGTAGGAGATGAAAATTTGCTCTCTATCGCTTCAAGTTTTCTCGTTATTGCAGCCATTTCAGCTTTCATCGCAATAGAGACATCGAGTTGGTGAATTCCTACCCTAGACTGACCAGTAGAGGTGGAGGAAGAAGAAGAAGAAGAAGTTGGTCTGGTGCTCTCCCATTGAAGCGTTTGTTCCGCAAGGTCGTCGAAGAATTGCCACGCTTCCTCGTCAGATTTCGATAGGAAGTGGCCCTGACAAATGGTTTCCAACAACTGCTTGGTTGCTGGGTTCAGGCCCTCGTATAAGGTTTGGCAAAGTTTCCATTTCTCGATACCATGGTGAGGGCACTGAACAAGAAGGTCTTTATACCGGTCAAAGCACTTCCAGAAGGGTTCAGTAGGAAGCTGAGAGAATTGGTTGATTTCGTTAAATATCCTTGCGGTCTTATTATTCGGATAGAATTTCTTGAGAAACGCTTTCACAAACTCGTCTCAACTGGTTATGGAGTGGGAAGCAGTGCTATACAACCATTTTTCAGCAAGATCGCACAAAGTGAACGGAATGACCCGTAGCCGTATAGCATCGTCCGACAGCTGGGCAGTTTTCATCATGGCACAAACATTTTGAAAGTTGTTGATGAAGATATAGGCATCTTCATATTCAAGCCCATGAAATTTCGGAAGCATGTTAATGAAGTGGGGCTTAATTTCAAAATTATCCCCATTGGCCGGTGGAAGGGAAAGACAAGTGGGAAGTGCAGAACGGGTGGGATAGAAACGATCCTGGAGCGCGATTCGCCGCGGCGCTACAACAGGCGGTGGTGGTGGGTTATTTTCGTCCGTAGGAGGTGGCGTCAATCCCGGGGGAGTCAAAGAGATATTTGGATTAAATCCTGACATCGCGGAAGAAGAGGTTGGTGATGGTGAAGGTGAGGATGTATGAACAGAATTTAGGTCAACGTCGGAGTTGGCCGGCAAAGGTAAGGGTGAAAGAGGCGTGGACGGAGTTTCGACGTCTGAGTCGATCGCGTAGTCGGTAGCGACTAACGTAACGCGGACTAGGCGGGCGCTAGTGTCCCGAGTCCAAGCGGACATACACTAAACGAGTTTAGTATAGTCAAAGCGGAGAAGGTGAGGGTAAGAAAACGTCAATGGAGAAATACGATAAGAGGTGGGTGAAAAATGGATTCTGGCGACAAAAGGCAAGATTTTATAAAAGTTTTTGGTTTTGTGTTTTTTTTTAGAAAGAGCTTTACAGAAATATGTACGGACTTACGGCTTCAAGCAATCACAAACAAGATTTGCACAATCACACCTAGATCTAGGGTCACCTAGGTCAGCTAGACAGCTCCTAACTGTTCCAAAGGACTAGAAATAGGACCTCAAATCGCCTCTTCTCCGCCAATTGCGGCCAGGTAAGTGCCAGGTAAGTGGGAGGCTCCCCACTACGTAAGTAGTGGTCCTAATTAAGTTACCACTTGCCTTGGACACACTTGCCTAGACACCGCAAATGTCAGGATAGGATAAATGGCCGATGCCTGTAACTAGTCTTCTGTCCTATTGAGCGCGAAGTCCTTAGGGCTGAGTCTAGTATTTTTTAATTTAAGCAATGGTCAATGCATATGCTTTTTTTTGATTTCTGGGGTCCTAGGAAGGATGATGAAATCCCCACCCAATCTGGATTGGTTTCAAGCCCCTTAAAGTCCGTATTAATAAATGCAAAGCAGTAACAATCAACTGCAATTAATTTTTTATTTTTTAGCGCGGCGCAAAGAATCCTGCACAAAAACAATTTATTGGAAGGGGGAAGAGAGTTTGCGCAAAGAAAGCTGCAGAAAACACAGTTCAGTGGAGTTTAGAGGAGTGGGGAGAAGATAAGGAACACTCACAGGGAATTTGGCACCCTGAAAGCACCAAACGACCGTGGTTCCGCGGCCTAAGCCTGCTTATGCCGCGGTTCCGCGGCAATAAGGTAGAATTGGGCTTCTGAAATTTTTGAGTGTGCTACCTTGTCTGTCCTTTTCTTATCTGGAGCTCCTGAATCTTGATTTGCTCACTGAATATGCTTCAGAATTTTAAAGTAGACCGTTGGCTCCGTCTTGATCCGTCGTGGTGTAGCCGCGAGATATGGGTCTAACTTCCCACGTCTTTGGCACTGAACTCGACAGTCTTTTTATCCTGCACACTTGCACAAAAACTAATCAAAAATAACAAGATGGTTTTTTTTTACAATGTATTTTTTTTTGTTTTTCGGTTATATTTATATTCACAAATTAACCCGAAATTACACAAAGAAATAAACTACCGTCTCCCCGGCAACGGCGCCATTTGATTGGTAGAGTTTTTGCGTGCTAAGTTTATTACCGCAATCAAGACGGTTTCGCTTGTAGCTAGCCGGTTGAGTACGGGTCGTCCGCAGGGAGATGGGAATCTTTTTCTATGTGCTTTAACGAGTTAAGTCCAAATGTCCAGGTTTGTTTTTAGATTACTTATGTGCTAAAATGATATATATAAAAAGCTTGTTAGGGTTAGGATTAGGTTAGTTTGAGTTAGGAGTCGCTCACTTCTTTCGTTGCCACTCTTAATGTCGGTGTTACGGTAATCGGCAACAACGGGGATTAGCACGACTAGGAAGGAACTTGCGAGTATAGGCTAGGCTTTCTAACGCATAAGTTCTTCCTTTTGGTGCTTGTCCGTCCGTTCTTGGCTCTTAGCCTTAACCTCCGGTTAATTCAACCACAACCGGTCTCACTAAGGAATCACCGCTATCATGTAGGATAGGGTGCCGTAGGGAGCGGATTGTGGTTCAATTAACAGGAGTCCGAATTAAGATGTTGGGCAAGAAAAGAGTGAGAGAGATTTCCTTCTCTCAAACTATCCTTATCCTACCCTAACAAGTATGAAAACTACTCACACATTATAAGGAAAAGAAAATAAAACAAAGGAGGAAGATAGAAAGAAAGAGATTAGAAGATTAAAACTAGCTATTTGAGACCTCACCTTGGCAAGGATCAAGCTTAAGCATCATAGTTGTTTTAAGGATAAAGAAAAAGAGAACAAGAAAGAAACAAACAACAAATAACAACAACTAGATTAGCAAATAAAAAATACAAGCAAATATAATTAACAATTACAACAAGATAAGTATGGTAAGAACAAGAACTCCTTTATTCATTCTTCACTCACAAAAGCTCACTACAAGTTTTTTAATGGAGAAGATATGAGAGTAGGAAGAAGAACAACACATGTATTCTAAAATCGAAATACAAGAATGAGGACACTTGGTTTTGGCAAGTTCTGGACTATTTATAGGCAGGGAAATGGAAACCTAGGGCAACAAACTGCCTCCATATAGAATGACCAAAATACCCCTGAAACATCGTCCACTGAGGAGCCCGTACGGCCGCGGTTCCGCGGCCTAAGCATGCTTATGCCGCGGAACCGCGGCCCTTTAGTGGAGTTAGGCCATGAAACTTGGTGGTTTTCTCCTGTTTGTTGTTGTATGCAGTGTGGTATATGTTTTTTTCTCAGAAACTCTTCACAATTTTTCCAGAATTTCAGCAGAACAAAAGGTGATGTGATGTGGATCTTTTGCCATGATTTCATCGAGCACCGCGTAGATATGTTGGATCTTGTGTTGACATTGAGCTTTGTGCATGAAAATGACATCGATTTGCCATTTTGTCCCTTAAACTGGTGTGCGGCAACATACGGATAGAGAGCGGAGACCCGTGTTTTATCTATGGTTGGCAGTAATCCGGAATTTGTCGTGCTTTTCCATGAATTTTATTGTTTAGAGCTGAGAACCTGTATCCTGCAATTAACTAGCAAACACGGCTCAAGAGTACCTACCGATAAGCAATGTGATAAAAATTGGGCGGTATAAAAATGCAAAAATCTGATATGAACACTAACCATTATAATGCAGCCATGGTTATGTCTCTACATGAGTTAATATATGATATAAACTCACCCATGGTTCACTCTCTCTCTTGATTAGGTTTTCATTCTCATTTTTGAGCTCATCTTCTTCCTCCTTCAAATGCTTGCTAGGGTTTGATAAAGAGAGAGAAATATAGTGAGAAAAGAAATTCTAAAGTGTACCCATTTTCTATTTCTCCATCCTCTACTGGATTAGCACTTTATTATAGGGTGTTTTCTTTGCTTTGGTGAAGTGGTAGCTTGAGTTCGTATTCACTCGACGTAGATTATCTTCGGCCTCGAAGACTTCAAGCAAAACCGTTGCCATCTTCTCATAGAGCCGTCCGAGAGTCGGAAGCACCATGATCGCAGCGAAGGGACTACTGCAAGGAGCATAAGAAGTGAAGGACCGATCTACAAAGGTTGTATTTCATATTCACTTAGTCGTAAAAATTGTTTACTTGCATTGTTTCGCCTAATCTCTAGTCTAAGATCTTGGTTAGGGTTGTTCGGCACGGCTAAAATTTTAATCGGTCATGGTTGATGCCTTGTAGAACCTTGTTAGAATGTCTATGAACCCTACACTAATCTACTAATAAGGTGGCACCAAAACCAAAACGAGCCAATTTGGTGGGGTCCAGGCCGCAATTTGCGGCCAAACGGAATAAATCTGCGGCCGAGGTTGGGAGTTAGGGGCTGGGGTCTTGGTGATAGCTTCCTGGGTGCCTGCACATCTCACTGTCAATCCAAAATAATTTTCAGAGTCTCGGGGTGATAGCATATTCAATATAACCTTCACAGATTCCACAATTCTTCCGATATCGGTTTCTAAATCCGTATTCCGGGTTTCAAGTCTCGGGTTTGGGTCTCAATTCAAGTGCTAGGGTATTTTTGCAGCCTCTACTGAGCTCAATTCCACATCAAAACTCTCAAATTCCCTTAACCCTAACTAGGTTTTCCTTAAGTCTACAACATCACACAATATCTGTTCTAATCTATACATGGGGTATAAGTAATACAAAAACCAAGCTATAGGTCCAGAAAATATCTCTTTTGGTAACTTAAGAATTTTCTTGAGTTGCCCCTAGTGGCCAAAATCCTTGCTTTCTTAGTCCAATGTGTTGGTCTTGAACTTGTGCACCTTTTTAGTGAAATGAGAGTGGGGTTTTGGAGTTGTTTTAGAGGTGTTTTGAGGAGGTGAAGTGGGGAGGGAGGTGAAGGAAGCAGCAGCAACAATGGAGAGGGAGAGAGGCAATGGTGGAGGAAATGGAGGTGGAGCCAAGTCAAAGAAGACCCCATACTCTCTCTCAAGCCCATGCCTATTTCTTTATTCCCTTTTCCTTTCTTTTTCTTTTCTTTTCCCTCTAATTTCCTTCTCACACTATATAGTAAACCCAAAGCAACATGGTAGAAATGCACAAGTGTAAAGAAAAAATGATATGTGCATGTTTTGCACAAAATTGCTTAAAAACCGATTAGCGATTTTTAATCGTGATTAGCACTAAATTAGCATATAATTAATCATAAAAACTTAAAAATGGCATAATTCCATAAAATACCTTATTTTAGAATTTTCCATAATTTTTCCATAATTTTTCCCATTTATCTGTATTTAATTATACCGAAATATTAAAATATTCATTAAAATAATATTAGATTGTAACATTTCAAAAAAAACACTCAGGTTTCATAAGACATACTCGATACTGGATACTGTTTATATGAGATTTACTTGATATTGGACACTCAGATATATGATACTTACAGGATATGAGGGCCAAATTTGGGGGCTGATTTTTGGGAATTTGGGATTATGATTGTCTTGTTGGACTTTGGTCCAGCCACGAGGTTAGGATTCCGTGAGGATGACATGTTTTATCCCATACTCCGTATTTATTTTTATATGCATTGCTTCATGTATTAGTAGTACCTAATAGAGTACATTTCATAACTGTTGTATATACATATTGTCATTTATTGTTCATGTATTAGTAGTACCTGATAGAGTACTTTTCATGACTGTTGCATACATATGGTCATTTATTGCTATCAACTTGCATGTTTTAGATTCGCGCTGTACGTGCATACTTGTGATTATTTGCATATGTTATTTACTATTCACGAGTTGGCAACTCACCCCCGTTGTGCCACAGTGTTTTGCAGGTAGTCCCTCAGGGCAGTCGCGACAGGCTTTTCATCTTTCGTATCATCTTTTGTGGCGGATACCGCTTCGGCTGACTGCGTGCAGTTTTACTATAGGTGGGTTTTGCGGTTATCCGATGTTACTTATTGTATATTCGTTGTATCATGTACTCTCCATCTACCACTTTCATGTATGACTTAGAGAGTTGATGTGAGAACGATATTGTATGTTATTTTATGACTTGGAGGTCTTTTATGCGGCTTTACTTATATCGTCTTTTATTTTTTCGTTACGGCGTCGTATATCTGTTGTGGTGGTAGTTTTCCGCCTTTGGGCGTGGATTTGCTCCGGGTTGGGGATGCTTTACTTATATTTATGTTGTATCCATTTTTGGGGTTAGTTTTTACAAAGGAGGTGCTGCCAAAATTTTTAAGAAAGTAAAGTTGGAATTTAAAGAATTTGTACTTGAGATTTTCAAAAGTTTTAACAATGTTCTTATCACTTACTACTTTTGATGGTTAAATTGCTGGGTTTCCGGCTTACTTAAATTGCGTTACGCCTGGAGACGTTGCGTAGTTTAAAGGCCGTCGCGTGCCAATTTCGGGTCGTGAAATAATATTCCAATTTACGAAAACTCAAATCCATACTCGTATAATATCCGTAAAATTTATTATTTTATTATTTTAATTCTAAAATAATATTTTCCATTTTCTGAAATATTATAAACATTCAGAAATCTTATTGGAGGTAATTTTAAAGCCAACATGTTGGTGAATCATGATTTGATTGCTTAATTTTTGGCCATTACAGGTTACAGGATTTTTATGCAGAGCTAACATTTAGCTTTTTCCTGTGTTTGAGGAGATTAGTACTGTTTTGTGTTTTCATCTTATCACCACTGGTTTGGAAAATAATTATAGAATTTGTGGTAATGAAGTCGTTAGTGGCATCTTATAAATTTTCTACAATGACTGGACATATGGTAACAAATTATTTATAAACCCATGCCCTTTTACTTTTATTTTTCTAACATGTAATTACAAATCAAATTTGAACATAAATTAATGAATATTGAATACTGTGATGTCTTGCTTCCCACCGGTATCGGTTTTTTTTTTTCTACATACTATTCAAGCCAAAATATTACATCCCCAAAGGTTTACAAAGACCAAGTTCAATCAAGAGAAGACACAACCAAATAGAGAACTAAAAGAGAATAACAAAAAGAGAAAGAAAAGGAAACGGGAAGGCGGGCTTAAGTCTTGAAGCATGCAGTCTTTTCATGGAGGAGGACAACTGCCGTCCGAATTTCTTTGTCTAAGTTGAGCTCTCCGTCATTTTCAAATCGAACTAGTTCTTGACTTTCCACCAAACCCACATGGCAATAGCGTAAGCCGTACGTACCTAGTAATTGTAATGTGCATTGGCGGAACCAGAGATTTATGTTAGGTATTGCAAAGTTTGAAAGGCTAAATTGCAAAACATCCACTTCACATTGCCCCGATTGGCTAAATTGAGGGGGGATTTTGTTAATTGAGCAATAAAAGGGAGTATCCTATAATATAAACCTCGTTTTTACACTAATTTGGACCATAAATCACCCATCAAAGTTTATAATTTTGGAAATGTGGACTAATTAACTATAGAGTTTCTCACATTATTTGATTTTATGCTTAAAACTGGCTGTTGTGTGTAAAAAAATGCAAAAGTTGTTTTCCTACGAACTAACTAAAATAAAACTTATTTTTCTTCAAATATTAATATTTCATTACAAAGATTTACTTTCATAACTTAAAAATTCTTATTTATGTTAAAATATTGTTTTTTAATAGACAATTATGCAACAAAGTGATATCAATTTCATTAATATATGTTTACATTAATTCAATCTAAATAGTATATTTGGATTTAACTCATAAAGTGCAGTAGAACAAACACGTGTGATAGTGTAAAAGGAATGTATTTCTAAATTGTAAGGCTAGGAATTTAAGGGGATTTTTTTGGAAATTGGTCAATAAACATGCATGAATATAGGAACAGTAAAAGGCAGGACCCACAGTGGACATTGGGTAAAAAATTTGAGGAAAGTCACGGTTCGATCTAGGGACAATAGCTAAGGAAAGCCCAAGACAATCTACCAAAGTACATGCTCAGGAGCCCTATGCTACCTTAAATATTATACTTATCAATACAAACGCATATACATGTATACAGACTTCCATAATTCAGGTGGGTCGATTGTCTAAGCCCGATCCACCCTAGCTCCATCCCTGATTATGTGACTTCGTAATCCTATTGTTAATCATCAACCTTCGAAGAACCCTCAATTAGATGAGGCGACAACCGGACACCAGTGATGGTAGGGAATTTAAATTTTGATTGATGCGTTTATTAATATCTAGGTCAGGGACAGCTGTGTTCCATCTTAATTTTTTTCGTTTTTCCCACTTTATTAATAATCTTCGACAAAAAGACAACATCGAACATAATCAATATTATTGTACACAACCAATGAGCAATAGCTCAGTTGGTATGACATTGTCCAGGGCTCAAGGTTTCTTCACTATTAAGCATAGTTGAGAGTACACTTCTACTAATCCCACAATTCATTGTTGAATGGATGGTGTATTAATAGGAGTAGACTTTCTATTATTATTATGTAATATTTCAGAAAATAGAAACTAATATTTTTGGAATTTAAATAATAAATAAAAAAAATTATGAATATTATACAAGTATGGAAATGAGTTTTAGTAAAATGGTATAATTATATATCTATACTTTGGAAGATAATTAGGAATTAAAATAAATTATTGTTTATGAAAGCATTTAAATTGATTTGGGCCTTTATATATATACACACACACACATATATATATATATAAGTTAAATGTTAAAATTGATTAGTATTTCATTAATTATGCATTAAACAAAATTTGTTTTGTTAATCAAGTTTTTAAGTGTCATGACATGTTAAGTGCCATGACAAGTTAACAAATTATTAGGAATTTTATTTGGTTTTATTTGTAATAAAAGAAAAGAAAATGAAAATGAAAATGGGGGACAAGGGGACATGTAGGTATGGGCACAAGTGAGAGAGAGAAAGTGAGAGAAAGAAAGAGAGAAGCCATGGTGTCAAGCCCCGCTTCCCAATAGACGGAAACAGTGACGTGGTACGCCCGCAACGTATTTATATGAAAATAAATACGTTAAGCGTAATTAAGCAATATAACAATGAATAAGAATGACAAGAGTAATAAAATGAAACAGCAACCTTATTTACATTCAACTTTACATACAATTGTCTGACAGTAAAAGATACAATAATAAAAGCAAACGCCTAAACAATGACATACTGAAAGTAAGTACAGGAAGAACTAGTAATCAGGCTGAGCTGCAAACTGGTCCAAGTCCTTAAGGCTCGGCTCTACGTCTTCAGAGCCCGGTCTTCCTGACGAACATTCCAAAGAAAGAAAACAGAGAGGAATGTCGTCAGCGAACCAGCGTTCGGTAAGTCCCAAAAGAAGAAAGAGAAGATAGTATATAATGTGAAATGAACAGGTAAACAGATATAAGATAGTTATCCTAACGTGGTTATTTGCAGTTTGATAAGGAAGGTATTCTTGTATATGAGAGGAGTCCATTTTACCCCCGTGGACTATGGTAATATGTACTACAAGGCCCCATCATAACCCACGGGACAACGACACGTAAATTCATGTAGGTGTCTTTTAAGTGACCTCTCGTGCCACGATATACGTTCCGTACCAATCTACCTCTTTATTCCTGCATATTGTATTGTATAAATTAAGATTACAGGTTTTGGTCGAATCCATGGATATAAAATGTTCAGGTTCATGTTCAGGATGTAATCATGTGTTCAGCTAGTCATGTCAAGTTCATGTCAACTTATAATCATGGTTCGATCAAGTCGAGTCAAGTATTCAAATTTGAGTTTGATATTTGAATTCGTGTGTTCAGGTTCATGATCAAGTATTCAAGCTTGTGTTTGATTTTGGTTCCGGTTTGAGTTTAGATTCTGGTTTGAGTTAAAATCTTATGAAAAGGACTTTGTTCTTGTAACATCTTAAGTTTGGGAGTAATCGGCAACTGCTGCACATGGACGGCAGGATTTGTGTCTTTTTCCAAGACAATTGCCATTGATAACTCCGTTAAGTTGTATAACCTGAATAGGCAAGCACTCACTTTCTCCGGCTCCCTGGGCTCAAGAGAATTGATCCCGCTTAAACCTATATTAATCCAGAGTCCTTAATTATTGTTTGTATATCTCGATGGGGTTTTATGAAAAATATATATTAATATTGTTTTAAAAATAACCTCAAGGGTGATTTACAAGCTTTAGCGTTTTTCAAGGGCATGTATTTTAATTATTGGATATTTTAATGATAAAAACATAGATTTTAAAAGTTTATGCTATTTTATTGAAAACTAGCTCTTTTTGGAAACTTGATGATATTTTATTTAAAAGTTTAATCTTTCATATTAAAAAATATAGTTTATATGTTTTATTAAAAATACAGATTTATATTTTTATATAAATTTTTTCAAAACTTAGTTTTATTTAGAAAAGTCGCATTTCTTAAAAACCGTATTTTATTTCCTTTCGAAATCGAATACTCCGTGAGGAGTTCTGCATCTCGCTCTACTATCCCAAGGATGTACGATACTCCGCACCATCCATTAGCGGGACCCCTAACGAGGGTTGTAGAGACGTATTTGCCAAGGATTACAAAATAACGCTTTAAAAGAAACCCGTTTTTGAAAAGATGTGGTATTTTATTGTAAAAGCTATTCTTTGAACCAACCATATATATATATAGACATCGTGCTATGAAACCATAATGTGCGTGTAGGGTAGGTCGTTACCCCCTGAAGTTTTCCTAAAGGTATTGTTTTAACAATTATCAAAAAGAGGGTGATACTAAAGTTCAAGGTATTTTGATGAAAAAGTTCGTTTATGTTTGTTTCACATGAAAATTTTGGTTAAACTCGAAGCTAATAGTTTGTAATTAAAGTTACAAGTAGGGTAGTAAAATTAGTTTAACCTATGTATTAAGGAAAAGGGAGTTCCAAGTTCTAAAAAGAATGTATCGGAGGTAACTCCGCTTTACCAATATATTTTTAAGAGATGAATTGAGATGAAAAGAAGAAGAGATGAGAGGGACTTACGGCTTTGTAATATCGAGAAGAGAGTAAGGAAGAAGAGAGGGGGCTTCGTGGCGTCACGGGAGCTCCGGAACGGCTTCGATCTTCGATGGAAGGAGCTTGGTTGCTAACTCCACTTGACTCCACTTGCACTTAGGAACTTTTAAGGTGATTTTGCTAGAAATTTTCAGAATAGAGGGGAGCTAGAGCATGGGGTGATATTTATAGTGAAGAATTAAGGTTTGAGAATTAAAATTTTGGATTAAAAAGCATTAAAAGGTGTTAAATGGTGAATTGAAGGGTCTCTGTTTGATTGCAGGAAAATCAAACAGTGCAGGGGAGTTAAGGGGAGTCGAAGAGGTGTGTGTGCAAAGCACGGAGCCATTTGGGCTCATCTTGACCGTCGGCGCCGGCCCAATCATAGGTTTGGGCGGTCGGATCTTGAGGCATTGCCTCGAGATTTGTGCCGCGTGGATATTTGGGTGTGTACACCTCATTGCGCATGTTTGATTTTTCTGAAACTTTTCACTTCTCCGTGTATTCCACGTGCAACTCTTAGGCTTCCAAAAATTAAAAAGAAAAAATCTAAAAATAATTGGGTCTGATGGGAATTGAACACACAGGCTACGTCACAGCAGTACAGGGGCTTTGCTAGTGAGCTACAAGTTGCTTCATGCTTTTATTTAACAAAAATAACTTTTAACTCTTACACAGGCTGTAATACTCTTTTCTGTATAATAACAAGAAAATTATGTACAGTGATTTCAGAGTTATTACACATGGTCACATCCCTACCTTTTTTGTTTGGCTTCATCTTCTTCATCTCCTCCTCCTTCTTCAACTTCTCCACCTCCACTACCACCATAAAAACACATCTAAACCACCTCAAAACTCATGTTAACCTTCATAAATATTGTTCACAACTTCACCCTAAGCAACATAGAGTGATCAAGTTCTAGTTTTGAGCAACCTTGACCATCGTAGAATTTTCTTCGGCTGCTCCATGAGATAATAACTCCACCTTTAGATTAGTTTTAAAGTTTCCAAACCTCATATTATAGTTTAGAGTTAAAAAGTGCATATTTGGTGATCTTCGAAAATTCTAAAGTGAAGTTTTGTGGATCAATTGAGTAGTAGTGGTGTAGTAGAGACTTAGATAGTGACCATAACCACTTTAAGTGATAGAATTCCTGGTCTAGATGAACCTTGAAATTTCAAACTTGAGTTTAGAATTTTTCGATATCGGTTTTGTAAGACTTGTGGTGATCAAATGAAATCTGGGATGACTTGGGGACTCTGAAAATTTATTAGCAGATATAGTAAGATGTGCAGACCAATAGAAAGCCACCCTAGAAGCCCGATCCCAAACCCCTATCTTTTGGATGCCAATTTAATCAAAATGACCGCAAATTGCAGGTCGTTCGTGGAGTTAGGTTGTGAACCTTGTTCTGTAGCTCAATCACTAAATGACCAGGTCTATCGTATATGCAAAAAAAAGGCTAATTTCACATTAAGAAAAATCTGGAAGCATTTTACTAAGTTTCGGCTTATGTTTTCCGATATTTGAAAACTTGGTTTTTGATATTTAAGTTTTGACTCGGTCGTTTGACATTTGTATGTCAACATCGGAAGTTGTTTTATTATTATAACATGCGTTGACCATAGGTTCTAACCTATGTGCCCTTCGTTTGTCATATCGGTTTTCGATTTGGATTTTTATGCGATATGACATGCTCTGATTTGTAGGTACAAGCGCGTGGACTTTCGGGACAACGAAGGAGGGCAAGACATCCGTCGGAATCGGCTAGAGCGAGGATAGTAGGTGAGTAGATGTATATCTATGGGGGAAGTCGGGTGGATGGCGTATTGCACCCCCGCAACTGTAGTATTATGATATATATGTATATATATAATTAGGATACGAATACCTAGCTAATAGGGTTTCTAGAATATTATATATGATAGTAGTATACTAGTAGAATGACATACCCCTAGTGTTATTCTTTAACTTATGAACTATATCTACTATTGAAGTATATAAATACATATATTTAACAATATGACATGATAAGATGAGGATATGATTCGATTTGATGATTTGAGTCGATATGATTTGATAAGATGATACGAGACGATATATATGACATGGCATGGCATGACACGATATGACACGGGACGGTTTAATGAGATGATATGAGATGATGTACGTGACTCTAAATCCGTACTATTTGATTGATGATATCATATGATGGATTATACCGTGCGTGATATGATGAGGATGAATCGCTGACTTATATATATCGGCTCAAGAAATATTGATTAAAATTCTTAAGTAGATATTACGATATATTTATAGCCATACCTATTTTCAAAATTAACGAATCGTTATGCACTTTTAAATGATAAATTCAAGGGACGCTACGACTTTTCAAATGATGTCTTTTTTAAAACATCGTAGCCCCTATTTTAAAAAACAACGATTCGTACTAATTTAAACTATAATTGTATGGCTCATACGTAGTTTCGTATTTTTATACTGTTCGCGTTTACGATTTCCTTATTCTGTTTACGCTCGTGTTATGATTTCTTATTTCTGCATACGCTCGCATTATATTCGTTTACGTTATATATATATATATTTATACTGTGTTTACACCCTTATCGTTATATATAATTTCGTCTGCTAGGATACATGCACCATTACCGATGACGCACATGTTGCACGTACACTTACTTGCCGGCTCACACACACATCATCGGTAATTGGCATGCCATGTATACATTAGAAATCGCTATATCACCGTATCACCTTATAACCTGTTAGCACTTTAGTTACTGATTAGTACATAGTACCATATATTATTGTAGATATTGCACTTTCTTTACCTTGCTACACGACAGCTCATATGAACACAGTTGTTGTGCATTACAGTATTGTTCTGTGCCTGTACATATTATTTCATTACTGCTATGCTTTATGAGATTCTGTTTTTCATGAGATTTCTGTATTTGAGAAACCGCAGATATTATTTAAAAATTTATGATTGTTTTAAAAACGCGGTTTCTCTTGATATGATATTTTGACGTACACCATGAGATTTCTCGGTGCTGAGCTATGATGATTACCCGATTCGAGAAGTGAAGAGTCACCGTCTGTGTGTACATGGTGGACCCTGTACTGTACCCCGGGGTAAGAAAATCGTAAAGAAAGGCATTGAGCCTAGCAGGGAACACTACCTACCGGTGACAATACTGGACTCGGCGGATATCCGGAGGATACCGACCGGAATGATATGAGACAGATGGATATGATGGCATTCCAATGAGACGATGCCTGAGATATGGGGATTTAAATGTCGATGCTGAACACGGGTTTTATGATGATTTCGAGTATCGATGCTGGGTACTTAAGTTTTATGATGATTTGAAGTGTCGTTGATGGACACACGTTGGATGATACATATACACATATGACATGGTACCATATATTACCATAGGCACAATATTATTATATTATTATACTTATGTATACACGATCACTCTCGTTACCACACGGCATTATATTATTATGTTACCGTATGACCTAGGAGATCGTCATACATTTGATTTTTACCTGCTGATGTCTTCTACTCACGAGTTGGCAACTCACCCCCATTATGCTGCAGTTTTCTTGCAGGAACGACCGCTCGAATCAGTAGCGGCTTGTAACGCCTTAGAATGTGTTTTGTGGCTAATTATATTTTAATATATGGGTTTTTAATAAAAAGTTTACCAAATTGATTTCCAATTATTTTATCCTATTTAATGAATATTTTATTAGATTTTTTCTAGGCTTGCACACACTTCTGCATGTTAACTAGGGTGTTAATTTGGGGTTTAACCATTTCTTAATCTAGTTTACTAAATTGGTTTAAGTGTTTTGGGTGTTATGATGCATGGTTGTTTTCAAAAATGAAATGAATTTAAATATTTAAAAGGGTTTGAATTTTTGGGTTGAAATGTTGACTTTGAGAGAGAGAGAGAGGGCATGGGGCAACATGGCATGAGCCATGCCCATTTAATGAAGAGAGAGAAAGAGAAGGGAGGGGTTTTTGCCTTTCTCTCATTTCTCAATTCTCACTCTCATTTCACTCATTCTCTCACTCACACACACACACACACACACACACCATCAGTAGAGAACATCAGCAGCAGCATCAGCAACCAGCAGCAGCAGCGACAGGAGGCAGCAGCAACAGCAAGCAGGAGCTCCAGCTACTTGCAGCAGCTCTTCCTCCTCCATTCACTTCTTCTCCTGCTTCTTAAGATCCTTTAGGGTATAACTCTTAAATCCAATTTCCCTTTTTTCTTATCTTATGTGATAATTAGCTTCGGTTGTGTTTAATTATGAGTTTAGTGCTAATTATGGTGATGTATATGGAATTTTGGTTAAGTGATGATTGTGTTAGTTAACCTAGCCTATTTTAGTGTTATTAGGGTCACCTTAACTGAGAAATTCCCCAGATTTCACTAAAATACCATAGGTTTTGTGTTTTGTGCAAAATTGGTGTTTTTAGGCGATATATTAGCATTCTGTGATCTGCTATTGTCACGACCCGAAAGAGCACGTCACTGGACCTTGAACCATATGAAGTCTATAGGACCCCATCTGATCCAAGTAAGCCAAAAGCCCAGAAATCCAAAACCATTTAAAGAGTAAATAAGGAAAACTGGTTTTAAGAAGTAAGAAATCATGTTTCGAAAATCAAAGTTTTTAAATAACTAAGCCGAATATGCATTTTTTATAAAATGTGTAACCTTTCCTGAAAATTTCGGCAGAGTTTTCTTTGTAAAAACTGGCCCCGAACGGGGTACAACAAGAATAATATATATGAGATGATAAAAGGCATCCCCAAGCGGGAGCTAGCTCTTTGTCAATCGACGGTCACAACCACGCAAGCAATAATATTATACAACGCCAAAGGGCGAGGATCAAAACCCAAAAAGAAACTCAAAACAGCCAGAAAACCGTAATACTGCAAGCGCGACTCTAAGGTCGAAATAATACAACACTGTTTTCTAAGTCTGAAACAATATACAAGTTTTGGTTGATGGAATTTCTAGATACATGAATAATACAGAAACAATGGCGCTTCTGATACAAAAGAACCCACCTACCAACGCAAGTCACCCATATGGAAGCAGTGTGCCAGAAATGCCGCTATGGAATCTGTACGGCAAAAACCTGCAAGGACTGTGGCACAACGGGGGTGAGTTGCCAACTCGTGAATAGAAAATATCTACAAGCAGAGATCGAATGTATGACCCATCCTAGGTCAATACGATCAGATATAAATAAACCTCAATATGAATAAGTCTGAAGCATGCTAAACTGGCAATGTAATCTCTATACATGAGGAAGTGCCAAATACCCGTGTCAGTACCTCAGGTAATAACATGTCATAAATGTGAGGTATAATCAATGAAATCAATCTGCATGTACGTGGATCCCGTCCACTCGTCACCCAAATGACAAAACCATCATGCATGTAAATATCATCAGCATATGCATGGAAATATGAGGATATAAACCACCTGTGTCCCTCGCGATACGTCAAAATCATGGAACCGGAGTGCCCAGCATCGACACTCGAAAACATCATGAAAACCGTGCCCAGCATCGGCACGTAAATCCTCATATAACGGGCTCCGTCAGTCCGGATCAGTCCACGGGCTCCGTCTGCGGAATCGGCCTTCGGCCCCAGCAGTACGCCCATATCCATCTATCGACTCTAGTCGGTATCCTCCGGATAACCGCCAGGTCCAACCAATCACCGGTAGGTACTCGCCACCCTGCTAGGCTCATCGTCTACTCCACGAAAAACATTTCTTGTCCCGGGGAACCATACCGGGTCCACCATGTACCCGCAATCGGCTTCATCCGCCTCCTCGAATCGGGTTTCACATGTCGCTCTCAACACCGAGAAAACACATGGTGGACGCACTGAAATATCATATCAAGGGTAACTGGGTTTTAAAACAGTTACATATTCCCTTTTGAAACACCCACGGTTCCCAAAACCAGAAATATTATGGAAACAACATATCTCAATGCGTATAATCAGAAAGCATGATGTATGTGACATGTAAAAGAATGTAAGCACATCAGTCTGTCATGCAAGAATCATATCCTGAATGCAACAGTACTACAGTATAGTGACATGGCAATTATCGATGATTAAGTGTGTGAGCCGGCAAACAGTGTATGTGGAACGTACGCATCATCGATAATGGTGCTGGTGTCCTAGCAGCATGACTGTAATATATCAATAACCACAGGCAATGCAATGCAAATAGCATGAATATGCGTAAATAGAATAATCAGCGCAACAGTAAAGAACCTGACTCAATAAATATATCATGCAGCCTTGTCTTTTGAAAAAGGACGAATCGAGGTTTTTGGTAAAATAAGGGCTACAGTGTTTTCTGAAAAGATGTGTCGTTTGAAAATATCCGTAGAATCCCTTTTGCCTATCTTTAAAATATCCCCGATTCGTTAGTTTGAAATAGGTATGACTCGGGTCTAGTCTAACGCCTACTATGCGAACTACGAACCCAACAATCAAGTCAACTGGGAGGGGTATGAAAACCACATAAATCTGAGTCAATATATACATTATCTCATCACATAATAGGTATCACTATCATCATATCACAACTCAAATAAGAACTCTGTCATGTCGCCAAATCTCACGGCCTCAATCAATTCTCATCGACTCATCTCAATCCCACGTATAATCCTCAAATCTCGTATATGAACACATAGTCCCATACCCATGTGTAGATATACACACCATCACATGCGCATAGATAAATGAAAGAATGCATGCAAGTATATGTGTCACGACCCGAAATATTAGCTCGTGACCAGCACTTGAATCACGCCACGTCTAAAGGCGTAACGGAATTCAAGTAAGCTGAAACCCAGAAATCTAAACCTTTTTAAGAAAAGAAAGGAGGTGGAGTTTTTGAAATAAAGGTATAATAAAATCAAGTGTGCTTAATGCAAAGAAAGAAACATGAATGATGCAAATGAAATTTTCTAGTCTGAAAACATGTTCGTCTTTTGAAAAAATTTGGCAGCACCTCCTTTGTATATTTTGATCCAAAACCACAATACATAACAAGAATAATGGCATCCCCAAGCGGGAGCTAGCTCTTCGCCAAATGGCGGATCACAACCACGCAATACAGTAAAAATGAGTATACGATGCCCAACGGCGAAGTTCACCACAAAAGATAAAGAAAAGAGCAAGATATAACCCCAAAGGGAAAATAAAACCCATCGCTCAAATCTCGCAACTACAAGTCTCACTAAGTCTCATCACTTATACAAATACACTTTTGATTGATTGATGGAGTTAACTAGATACAATATGAAATATAATACAAGAGTGGGTATGATACAATGTCCTACTTACCAATGCAAAACACCCAAATAAAGCCGTATGCCAGCGAATCCGCTATTGATCCAAGCGGTCAACCTGCAAGAACTGTGGCACAACGGGGGTGAGTTGCCAACTCGTGAATAGAAATATATCTACAAGTAGAAATTGAATAAACAACGACTCCTAAGTCAACTATATCAAAAGGTAATACTATGATATCAAGGGTGACCGGGTCGTATATGTGCTAACAAGATAATCACTACCTGTGCATACGGATAACATCCAGCAGTAAAAATCATGATATGTATGCATGTGAATCTCGTCCACCCAATAATCAATGTCTGTATGCATGTCAATATCATAAGGGAGTGTGCATGAAAGTATGAGGATATATATATATCAACGGTGTCCCTCCCGACACATCAAAAATCATGGAACCTGAGTGCCTAGCATCGACACTCGAAAACATCATGAAAACCGTGCCCAGCATCGGCACGTAAATCCTCATATATCGGGCTCCGTCAGTCCGGATCGGCCCACATCATCTCTCGACTTCGGTCGGTATCCTCCGGATATCCGCCGAGCCCAAATACTATCACCGGTAGGTACTCGCCACCCTGCCAGGCTCATCGTCTACTCCACGAAAAATATTTCACGCCCCGGGGAACCATACCGGGTCCACCATGTACCTGCATTCGGCTTCATCCACTCCTCGAATCGGGTTTCACATGCCACTCTCAGAACCGAGAAAACACATGGTGGACGCACAGAAATATCATATCAGGAGAAACCGGGTTTTTAAAATAGTACATGCTTTCTTTGAAATAGCCACAGTTCTCAAATCCAGAAATCTCATAAAAACAGCATATCTCAATGCGTAAACTCATAAAGCATGATGTATAGAGTCATATCATGATGCAGCAATCCTACTGTGTAGTGACATTGGAATTATCGATGATGAAGTATATGAGCCGGCAAATATGTGTACGTGTAACATACGCATCATCGATAATGGTGCAGGTGTACTATCACAGGTATATGCGATGCAATAATAATATCATGAATGCAGCAAGTAAATCATCAGCTAACAGCTATAAGGTATACGTAACTATCATATGTCCGAGTCGGTGAATCTATCAATCGGCATCTAGCCCAATAACACCGCGTATGGTATAATCCATCGTACGGCAACCTCTAGTCAAGGGTAAGGATCAATCATCAAGTCAACTCATCACGCACGGAATATCATCGTGCGGCGGCATTATACCAAAAGGGATCCTATCATCCTATACGACAAATGAGGGTACGGCCTAATATCACATACAGCCTATCATCCATGATTCACAACATTCGATAGATATATATATAAAACCCTATATACCTATGTCCCGGGTCGCATCTGCAATAATCTCATATCAGGGGACCGGCAGGGTATAAATCATCTCGATCGACTCGCATCCGTATACCATCATATCATATCATCATATCATCAAATTCGTCTTGTATTCTTTCATCGCATTTATGTCATATCATGTCGAGTTGCATAAACATGCTACCTCCACTAAGTATAAGTATCTAATCTAACAAACACACCCGAACCATACAATCAGATTTTTAAAGAAGTGAATCATAGTTTTGAAAACAAGGGTTACGGTGTTTTTAAAGAAAAGATATCATTTGAAAATCCGTAACATCCCTCAAGATATACATTTAAAAGATACATACGATTCTTTGGTTTAGAAAATAAAAAGTATGGTTCGGATGATGCATCTACATCGACTATCTAGTCCTATAGAACCCTAAGCGGTAATATCGCTAAATATCATCCTAGGGTAGTAGTAGTAGCATATCACACTTAACTATCCTCTAGTTTCTAATATGACTACATAGCTATCTATATTCTAACCCTAGTTTCCTAATCTAGGTTTCCTAACCATACTCTATAAATCGGTTTCCATCAGAAGTTTGCGGGGGTGCTATACGCCATCCACCCAACTTCTCTGGTAGATATAGATCTACTCACCTGGTCTTCGCTCGCCGAAATCGATGACGCCATGCTTCTTCACCTCGGAATCCATGCGAGGGTACCTACAATAATAACCAATCGCAATACGTATTAAAATCGAGGCAGAAATCCGATACAGCGCACAGTGGGCTCATAGGTTGGAACCTATGGCCCAAACGTGCAAATCAATCAAACAACCCCTGTCGTCGATATACGAACACCGACAACCAAATATAAATCCAAATATCAAGAAAGTGCATTTTAAAATATGGAAAACATCGCCTAAAACACACCAAAATGCTCCCAGATTATCCCCAGATGACAATTAGCCAAAACTGCACATAGGAGGGGTCTAATTAAGTGCAAAATGAGCCCTGGAACAAAAATGAACCTATTCCCTTCTACTCTGGCCGCAAATTGCGGCCAGAATGATTAAATCTGTGGCCGGGGAATTGAATTATGGGCTCCGGTCTTGGTGGTAGCTTCCTAGGTGCCTGCATGACTCACTGCCAGCTCAATTTTATTTCTAATGTCCCCGGGTTGCTCCAGATTCCAGAACACCTTCACAGATCACACATTTATCCGACGTCGGGTTTCTAAATCCATGTTTTGGGGTTTCTAAGGTCTGGTCTAGGTCACTAAACAGCACCTAAGTTTAGTTAACAGCTACTAGGAATCACCCAATTCAAACCAACACTCAAATCTTCACTAGGGTTTCCCAATGTTCACTACCTCCACAATATCCCATCTAAACACATATAAATACTTAAGTAAATGGAAAACTACCCAATTAGTGAAGGGATTACCTCATAAAGCACCCATGAATCCCCTAAGACCATCAAAACTGAATTTTTCTTGGTCCCATGTGTAGAGGTTGAAGAGGGGATTAATATTTGTGAAGGGTGTGTAGGGTTTTGGGGCATGGTTGGAGATGGATCTAGGGATTTTTTGTAGAGGGTTGTGGAGTTGAGGAGATGAAGGAGAAGGAGGAAAATGGTGAGGGATTTTGATTTGGGCAGGAGCCCCCCCTCTCTCTCATCATAATACACACTCTCTCTTCTCTCTCCAAAGTACCCCAACCACTCATTATGTCCCCCTTGACTTTTCCTCTTTCTTTTTCTTTTTCTTTTCCCACCAAAAACCATAATATAAAGCCCAAATGAAATGAAACATGTAATAAAATGAAACATATCATGGTGCACTAATCATGGAAACTGTAAAAACGCGTATTTGGCTTAATCGCGATTAGCAGTGCACTAATCGGGTTTTTTTTATCGAAACTGCATATAATAAATTTTAAAATTGCCAAATCCTTTAAATATATTTTTAAATGAATAAATCATTTTAATTTCTATTTATTTCACAATTATTGGTATATATTTATATCCTTTTTCGAAAACCCCAATTTCGCAAATCGGCAGTTTTCGGAAAAAATATTATTTTAATATTAAATTCCCAAAAATAGTATTTTATATTTTCTGTAATGTTAAAATCTTCCCCCCTTAAATAAATTCGGTCCCCGAATTTAAATTTAAACCCCCAAAATCTAAAACATTTCAATAATCGGCTCAAAACAACGGGGCTCCGAAGTCATGGAAAACGCAGAAACAACACAACACATCGTGTCAAGTGCGCATGAAAACGAGTAAAAACTAAAAATCGAACTCCGTCAAGCGTCACACAAATCATCGTATTTGCACGCATATCCTCGGAGTTACAATAGAGATGCGGATC
Organism: Agapanthus africanus; assembly: GCA_030015575.1. Classification (NCBI taxonomy): domain Eukaryota; kingdom Viridiplantae; phylum Streptophyta; class Magnoliopsida; order Asparagales; family Amaryllidaceae; genus Agapanthus; species Agapanthus africanus. Next base: position 184,471,394 of record JASDDO010000016.1, on the reverse strand, counting down.
TCGAAATCCACTACTGAAATCCAATATACACTAGTCAAATACTACAATACGTGTATAGTACGCATCTTTCAAAAACTCAAAAATCTGAATGAAATACATGCAAAATCTTTTCTAAATCGCCGCGGGAATGCGTAACTCACGGCATAACTGACGGACGCTCATCTTAACTAATAATATATGTCCATATATGTTTTCTTAAATTCACGTTCCGTCGCTTTTCAAAATATCCCAAAAGGTTTTCCTTTATAAACGTTCGTGTCGCTCATGGACACTTAAGAAAATAGTGAGACTATAGCTCCTCTTGAAAACCCTTTGGAAATCCTTTAATGCATGCAATGTACTCAGGTACTATCCTCAGATCAGTCCTGTTTGGCTACAACACAATATAGTGCCCAACATGAAAACAAAGTGCTCAAAAGCAAAATCAGCATCAAAAGGCGTATCCAATAATCACATGCGTCTGGTGCGTATGGAAATCAAATCCAAATACAGGTGCTATAATACACACAAGAAAAAATAAGTGCAACGGGTGTGCACGACAACAACATCAAGTGCATCAGAAGTGCACAAAAATCTTAATCCAGTGCATCCGGTATGCACAGAATCGCATCTCATATCACGCGCCCAACATGCGCGAAAATCCAACTCAAGTGCACATGTCCCGCACGAATGAAATCGCATCCAATATGCACGGAAGAAAATCCAAATCAAGAGCATCCCACATGCACGAGTAAAATCCCAGTCAAGTGCATCCAGTGCACGAAATACAATTACGGTGCATCCTGTGCACAAAATACCGATCAAAAACTCAAATGCATAAACAGCAACACCGAGTACATCAAGGTGTATAAAATCGTAAACGCGTGCAACTGCGTGCACAAAACGCATATCAATGCACTACAAGCACATATAAGCTATACCGAGTGCAAACATCGAATCGAGTGCGTACCATACACACAAAATCAAATCAACCGTATGAAATCCATGAACTCATAAACATGTGCAACCAAGGCACAAACCGATATCAAATGCGATAAATATGCATAAATCAAAAACCAATACCATGGTGTATAAAAAAATATTTCAAGTGTAATAACTATGCACAAAATGTAAATACTCAGTAGGTGCAGCCATGGTGCACGAAATCAATATCAGGAAACTCATCACCAAAACTCAAATCCAAGCGATATAAGCGTGATACTCAGATCACAAACGCAAATCGCAATAAAGGACATCGAGGTACACCTCCTACAATGTCGAAAAATAAACCGATGCGCCTAGAAACCGGCAGAACAAGAACATCCGCTTGCCTCCTGCTCACGGTCCGGCATCCTCGGTCTCTGGGTCCTTATCTTCTCTGTGGATTTATCAATCTCGCAATCCATCGGCTCATCAGCCCTGTCAGGTGTGCTAACGGGGACGATTCCGTTTTGGCACTTCTCTGGTTATCTCTCGGTCAATCATCACGACCACTCGTAAAGCAGCACGTCACTAGCGTCGACCTCTGGCTCTCTGAATATACATGACACATCTGATCCTGGGTGCAAATCTCATTTCTGCCGAATTGCCCGGAAGTTATTATCTTTTCTATATCTGTTTCTTGTTCCGGAACGGCTGCATACTCCTTGCGACTCCTTCTGGAAGGTATATCCATATACTATGCCTCTGCACGTGTACCATATCTCTGATATCAGCGGAGTAGAACGTCACCTCATCGAATTCTTTACTTCACTTGGCTCCAATGTCGACTGATTCGGACTTGTCTTCTCGTGGCAGCAAGGACTGCGCTTCAATGGCTCTGCTCGTATCTGGAGTCTCCCAAGCAATGTATCCCATCGCAAGATATCCGAATGATGTCGAACCATCCGATCGATATGTCAAAACCTCATAATCCCTCAAGAGATCAACATCTTGGGTACAGTTTAATAGTATCGAGTACATACCACAGCATCAGTGATCCAGCCGTAGAAGGGCAAACCCAAGCCTCACTAATGGCGCCAAGGAACTGCCGCAAACCCTAAGGTTCAAAGGCTTTCACACGGTCATTACGTCGAGTTAGGGTTTCATTCTTCTAGAGGGTCCATAGAATTGCTTGCACGTCTTTCCGAATACTTTAAACTTAGAATATGGTTTCCTGACATTCGATCGTCTCTATCGACTCTCAACGAATCTGCGTGAAGTCGTCTCTAGCTGGAATCAATCTATCTGATGACCTCGCATCGGGTAGCGAACGAATCACATGTCTTAGTCCTTCACCCTTGGGTGGCTAGCGACCTTCCATCATATCTCTAAGTATATATTTATGCTGCAGTAGCTCCAACCTCTGGGCGATACCTCGTCATTTGCAGCAATAACTGGCTCATTCGTCTGTACGCTGAACAGCGCCTCAATCCTCCAGGAAAGGCGATACATTGGCGGTCATCTCTAAATTGGTCTGCTCTAGATCCGAGTAAGACTCTCCATACTGGAAATCTTCAACTCAACTGGGCTTGCTCCGGCGTATAAATTGGACGAATCACCTTCGTCTCTTAAATCGGGGTAGACTAGCTATCATCTGTCTCATATCTGCCTGGAAGCTCCGGCGATCTCAGCTCGTAAGCTCCGGAAGCGACATCCTATCAATCTCAGCAACAGCTGGGTCATCTGTCTGCACGGTAGGTGACATCAACATCTTCGAAGTATGTTGTACATCAACAGTCCTCTCGCAACTGGCAGCTCTAACAATGGCCCGATCATCCGGTGTAAAACCAAGCACTCGCCTCCACAAGAGGTCACAATCATCAATACTAACTCGAGACGCTCCCATGTCACCAGAAACACAATGGTCGACCCTCGTACCAGACGAGCTCGCCCTGATCGTAATACTAGCAGCAGCTAAAACCGCACTCAAACAACGGTGACAGGAACCTCAATCGAGTATCGAAGAGGGCAGATCAACGGCAAGAAAGAAAACGACAGATCCAGAATGGATACATGATCATAAGAAGGAACAACATCAATGAAAGTATGATCATGGAACTAATAGAATCGAGGATCTCAAATGGAGGTATAATCGTGGATATGAAGAGAATCACTAATCTCAAAAATATGTACATCCTAAAGTTTCTTAAGTGGAGTATCGTATCGTAAACATGCCGCGGAACATACGTACGGTACGTCACTCTACTCAAGCTACCTACTCCATCAATCAGGGTCAGCCTATGAAACGAAAATTCGGGTCTAATCCCCCCCGTTTAAGTCTAAGTTCCGTAAGGTCAAGCCTAGGTTCCGAAATACATAACCGCCGTAGACTCCGCATAGTAAAACATAGACTCGAACAAAGGTTAAACCTAGCGCTCTGATACCAACTTTGTCACGACCTGAAATATTAGCTCGTGACCAGCACTTGAATCACGCCACGTCTAGAATTCAAGTAAGCTGAAACCCAGAAATCTAAACCTTTTTAAGAAAATAAAGGAGGTGGAGTTTTTGAAATAAAGGTATAATAAAATCAAGTGTGCTTAATGCAAAGAAAGAAACATGAATGATGCAAATGAAATTTTCTAGTTTGAAAACATGTTCGTCTTTTGAAAAATTTTGGCAGCACCTCCTTTGTATATTTTGATCCAAAACCACAATACATAACAAGAATAATGGCATCCCCAAGCGGGAGCTAGCTCTTCACCAAACGGCGGATCACAACCACGCAATACAGTAAAAATGAGTATACGACGCCCAACGGCGAAGTTCACCACAAAAGATAAATAAAAGAGCAAGATATAACCCAAAAGGGAAAATAAAACCCATCGCTCAAATCTCGCAACTACAAGTCTCACTCAGTCTCATCACTTATACAAATACAACTTTTGATTGATTGATGGAGTTAACTAGATACAATATGAAATATAATACAAGAGTGGGTAGGATACAATGTCCCACTTACCAATGCAAAACACCCAAATAAAGCCGTGTGCCAGCGAATCCGCTACTGATCCAAGTGGTCAACCTGCAAGAACTGTGGCACAACGGGGGTGAGTTGCCAACTCGTTAATAGAAATATATCTACAAGTAGAAATCGAATAAACAACGACTCCTAGGTCAACTATATCAAAAGGTAATACTATGATATCAACGGTGACCGGGTCGTATATGTGCCAACAAGATAATCACTACCTGTGCATACGGATAACATCCAACAGTAAAAATCATGATATGTATGCATGTGGATCTCGTCCACCCAATAATCAATGTCTGTATGCACGTAAATATCATAAGGGAGTGTGCATGAAAGTATGAGTATATATATATCAACGGTGTCCCTCCCGACACATCAAAAATCATGGAACCTGAGTGCCTAGCATCTACACTCGAAAACATCATGAAAACCGTGCCCAGCATCGGCACGTAAATCCTCATATATCGGGCTCCGTCAATCCGGATCGGCCCACATCATCTCTCGACTCCGGTCGGTATCCTCCGGATATCCGCCGAGCCCAAATACTATCACCGGTAGGTACTCGCCACCCTGCCAGGCTCATCGTCTACTCCACGAAAAACATTTCTCGCCCCGGGGAACCATACCGGGTCCACCATGTACCCGCATTCGGCTTCGTCCACTCCTCGAATCGGGTTTCACATGCCACTCTCAGAATCGAGGAAACACATGGTGGACGCACTGAAATATCATATCAAGAGAAGCCGGGTTTTTTAAATAGTACATGCTTTCTTTGAAATAGCCACGGTTCTCAAATCCAGAAATCTCATAAAAACAGCATATCTCAATGCGTAAACTCATAAAGCATGATGTATAGAGTCATATCATGATGCAGCAATCCTACTGTGTAGTGACATGGCAATTATCGATGATGAAGTGTGTGAGCCGGCAAATATGTGTACGTGTAACATACGCATCATCGATAATGGTGCAGGTGTACTATCACAGGTATATGCGATGCAATAATAATATCATGAATGCAGCAAGTAAATCATCAGCTAACAGCTATAAGGTATACATAACTATCATATGTCCGAGTCGGTGAATCTATCAATCGGCATCTAGCCCAATAACAACGCGTACGGTATAATCCATCGTACGGCAACCTCTAGTCAAGGGTAAGGATCAATCATCAAGTCAACTCATCACGCACGGAATATCATCGTGCGGCGGCATTATACTAAAAGGGATCCTATCATCCTATACGACAAATGAGGGTACGGCCTAATATCACATACAGCCTATCATCCATGATTCACAACATTCGATAGATATATATATAACCCTATATACCTATGTCCCGGGTCGCATCTGCAATAATCTCATATCAGGGGACCGGCAGGGTATAAATCATCTCGATCGACTCGCATCCGTATACCATCATATCATCAAATTCGTCTTGTATTCTTTCATCGCATTTATGTCATATCATGTCGAGTTGCATAAACATTCTACCTCCACTAAGTATAAGTATCTAATCTAACAAACACACCCGAACCATACAATCAGATTTTTAAAGAAGTGAATCATAGTTTTGAAAACAGGGGTTACGGTGTTTTTAAAGAAAAGATATCATTTGAAAATCCGTAACATCCCTCAAGATATACATTTAAAAGATACATACGATTCTTTGGTTTAGAAAATAAAAAGTATGGTTCGGATGATGCATCTACATCGACTATCTAGTCCTATAGAACCCTAAGCGGTAATATCGCTAAATATCATCCTAGGGTAGTAGTAGTAGCATATCACACTTAACTATCCTCTAGTTTCTAATATGACTACATAACTATCTATATTCTAACCCTAGTTTCCTAATCTAGGTTTCCTAACCATACTCTATAAATCGGTTTCCATCAGAAGTTTGCGGGGGTGCTATACGCCATCCACCCGACTTCCCCGGTAGATATAGATCTACTCACCTGGTCTTTGCTCGCCGAAATCGATGACGTCACGCTTCTTCACCTCGGAATCCATGCGAAGGTGCCTACAATAATAACCAATCGCAATACGTATTAAAATCGAGGCAGAAATCCGATACAGCGCACAGTGTGCTCATAGGTTGGAACCTATGGCCCAAACGTGCAAATCAATCAAACAACCCCTGTCGTCGATGTACGAACACCGACAACCAAATATAAATCCAAATATCAAGAAAGTGCATTTTAAAATATGGAAAACATCGCCTAAAACACACCAAAATGCTCCCAGATTATCCCCAGATGACAATTAGCCAAAATTGTACATAGGAGGGGTCTAATTTAGTGCAAAATGAGCCCTGGAACAAAAATGAACCTATTCCCTTCTACTATGGCCGCAAATTGCGGCCAGAATGATTAAATCTGCGGCCGGGGAATTGAATTATGGGCTCGGGTCTTGGTGGTAGTGATCAGTCGAAAATATTGCATATTTTAACCGGCAATTTCCTTATCATCTGCATACATATAGAAGTGTTCGGCATCAGTATTCTACATATTAGCAAATCTATCACAGATATTCAGATTACATGTATTCGACCTTAAAACCGACATTTCTAGGGAAATTGACTACATTGCATGGCATCGCAATATTTCTATATCTTGCAACCCGTGTTTCGAAGTCTGTACAGGAAAAGAGAAGCTTGCTCGATCATTACATCGCTCAAAAGATACGGCAACTCAACTAAACTCAGATCTGGTATCAACACAGAAGGGAAAACACAAATCAAAACATCATAGAAAAGCCCAAACTACAGTACAAGCCTACAGCAGAAGACCCAGATCCCAAGGACCCCACATGGCCGCGCATCCGCGGCCATAGCCTTCTTGTGCCGCCCTTCCGCGGCTCATTGGTGACATCATCTCCTCAAATTCAGTGCACAACTCCTACATCAGGGCCCACTGCTAAAAAATGCATGACATTTTCCAGAATACTCCAGATACTTCTACCAGATCAGCAAACACTTTAACTAGCCTAATCATTATAGAACTTTCCCTAAACCCTAGCTTAAACCCTAAGCTAGTTCCTAACAAACTCTTTCAACAAACTTTGGGAGGGAAAGTTCCAATTCAAACCTAGACCTAGGGTTTGGGAGTTCTATAAATAAGACCCTAGGCTCATTGTCCAAACAATTAAACCTTGGGAATTGTTCATCCAATTAGTGAATCTATCCCCAATCTATCTCTTTCTTCATCCCCTCTTCCTCAAGTTTAGTGAGAGAGCTTGTAGGAAACCCTAACCCTAATCCAAGCCAACATCAAGAATCCCGAGTACCCATTAAGCAAGAAGCCCGACAACCTTTACGAGCGAAGCCGATCTTCAACGGAGCAAGCGATCCGAAGCCGATCCACGACTCACGAAGCCGAGCGACGCCCTATCAACAATCTAGATTCTTCTTCTTGTAGTTCTTGAAGCAAATGTAATCAAAATTGTTGAGATAAATAAAGGTGATATTTCTTCTATCTTGTTTTCTTTAAATTCCGCATCATGTTATCTTTACAAATCTTTAATATTGTCTGTGTGGTGATGTGTGAATAAAACTCCGCTCGTTGAGGAGTCGAGACGGTCAATAGAATGATGATGTAACATAGCTTTAATCGATTCTTGAGTCCTACGAGTCTTATAAACCCTAGCAAGTTCAAGAAACGACGACCCATTTTGTTTCGATGCTTTCTTGATTGATATCGTTCGGAATTGGGGAGTTTGGATCGTTTCTTGAATTTGGTAGAGGCTAGAAAAGAAATGATATCGATGAAAGAACAAGGGTTATGAGATGAAACACTAGTTTCACGAAGAAGCCCCAACTCTCGTCGATTATCATCAATCTAGTATCAATTCTTCGAAGGACAAGAACACGATATCTTTAGATTACATCACGTCTATCGACCCGATCGATTCCTACGAGCCTCTCTTATATTCTTGATTGTTGATTGGAAATATTATCGAAACACTGATTCTTGATTGTTTATAGTTTCTTGATTCTTGAACAAAGAATAGTGACACTCGAATACAAATCATTCTTGAATCATGTTTTCGTTCATTGTTGCTTAACATTTCATTTCAAACGTATCATAATACAAACGAATCGTGCAATCCCTGTGGACGATCCGCACTCACTACAAACTACATCCGACACCGTAGTTTGATTGCGGTCAATATAATTTTTTGATTGTCGACACTTTTTACATATACACGTCAGAAAATAGTTCAATCAAAATGGCGCCGTTGCCGGGGATTACGCGCTAATTCGTTTACATTTTATAGTTTGAAGTGAAAGAATTATTACATTTTACTTCTTGAAATCAAAATTCGTACAAACTCTTATACGTGTGTTGTGAATTGATTGCAAGGTGATCTGGAGCATTCTGTGCTGTGGGAAAATTATTTGGGATATACCAGAGAACAGAGGGAAACAACAGCAAGCAGCTGTTGAAATCTTGTGCAGTGAACCCACAATCTAGGCGCGGAAGCGCGGCATTGAGGTGGTACTTGCGGCGGAACCGCGGTCCCACAGAGGGATCTCTGTACAGTATTTCTGCAGGTACTTTCTTGCTCTCTCCCCTCTCCCTTTTTAGCTCCAACTAACACTTTTCTGCAGGATTCTTTGCAAATAATAGCTGCGCCACAAAAGAAAATTAAAATTGTGCGTGATTTTGATTTCTTGGTTGTTTTGCATTATAAATACGGATAATAAGGGGCACGGCCAAATCCAAATTAGGTGGGGATTTCATTACCCTTCCTAGGCCCCGAAAACCACCAAACTTGCATCCGCATTGACCCACATTAACTAAAAGAAATCTAGAGATGACTCTAAGGACTGTCGCGCTCAATTAGGACAAGAGAGGGCCATGGGTAATTCATTGCTTATCCGCGTTTTCTTGTGGTGCCTAAGGCGAGTGTGTCTAAGGCTAGTGGTTTTTAATTAGGCCCACTACTTACGTAGTGGAGTACCTTCCCACTTACCTGGCACTTATCCGGCCACAGGGGGACAAAGAGGCAGTGGAGGATTCTATCCTGCGAGTTGTCTTTTGGCAGTTAGGAGCGGTCTAGAGCCGGACCTAGGTGACGATTAGATTCTAGGGTTGTGTTGCTGCATTTGGTTTGTCGCATCATTTTTTTCAAAATCCGTCCCTTTTTCAAAAGCAAACACCGCATTCATTTTACCCCTAATTATAAGTCAACGCTGCCACTTGTACTAACCCTTTTTAGTACAAGATAGGCTGGACACGGGATTCTAGTGCCCGTTTAGTCCGCGTACCCTTTATCGACTTCGAAGTCGATAATTCTCCATTTACCTTTTCTTTACCTACTACCACACCCACACCGATGGACCCGAATCCATCAAACTTCTTTAACCCTAATCTGCCGCCGTCCGTTGGTGCGCAGAATCCTCCCCACATTTCTCTCCAGGAAAGATGCTATCCACATAGAGGTCCTCTTTCGACCTGCTTATCTACACCACCAGCCAATGGGGATAACTTTGAGATTAAGCCCCAGTATATCAATCTTTTACCCAAATACCACGGACTCGAGACTGAGGACGCTTACGTTTTCATTACCAAATTTGAAAACGTATGCGCAATGATGGGTACGTCACAACTCTCAGTGGATGCGATGCGTCTACGACTTCTTCCATTTACCTTGTGCGATATAGCCGAGAAGTGGCTATATAACACTACCGCACATTCTATTACGAATTGGGAAGAATTCGTCGCTGCATTCCTTAAGAAATTTTACCCAATCCAAAAGACGGCTCGAATCCGTAGCGAACTGAATCAATTTGCCCAGCTCCCTACCGAACCATTTTCTAAATACTTTGAACGATTCAAGGATCTATTGGTTTAATGTCCTCATCACGGCATCCCGAGATGGGAGCTTTGCCGAATCATATATGAGGGCAGTAACCCTAGCACTAAACAGAGCCTTGAAAACATGTGTCAAGGTACTTTTATGATTAAGGATGATGGGGAAGCTTGGCGATACTTAGAAGAGTTCGCTGAAAAATCACTACTGTGGGAGAGTGGAACCCAACCATTGAATAGGGGTGGTGTACACCAAATAGATGTGTCCATAGGTGTTCGAGCTGAGATGACAGCAATGCAAAAGAAGCTCGACGCTATGGAACACAAATTTGCAGCAGCCTCCCTAAACCCGGTATCACTCCCCAAAACTGTTTGTGGGTGCTGTTCTGATCCGTCACATTTAACGGAAGAATGTCCATTAAATTCGGCGTTTCAAGGTCACGAGCATTCTAATGCCGCATTTCAACGACCTCGAAACGATCCATATTCTTCCACGTACAATCAGAGTTGGAGGAACCACCCAAATTTTGCTTGGAACCAAAATCAATCTCAAAACACGGTTCCAAACACTAATCAATTTCAAAGGGCTCTTCCTCCACCACAACAGCAACCCCTTCAACTCACTCAGCACCCCTACCAGTCACAAAATTTCCAAAACCAGGGCAACACTCCTGCACAGTCTAATCCTATGCAGCCCTGTTCTGACGAGTTTTCTCAATTCACTCAAACCATGAAATCACTTTTATCAAATTTCATGGAGGTTTCGACTGAGGTTAGATCTTCCGTCAGTGAGATAAAGAAAAACTCAGCGTCACAAGCTGAGAGTATTAGAACGATGGAAGCTGAAATCGCACGCCTCAAAGCCGAAATGAGTGCGAGAGAAAAAGGGAAACTTCCCTCTCAACCCCTACAGAATCCTGGGCATTACAATGTAAATGCCATTACAACGTTGAGATCGGGAAGAGTGCTGAATAATAGTTCAATCAAAATGGCGCCGTTGCCGGGGATTACGCGCTAATTCGTTTACATTTTATAGTTTGAAGTGAAAGAATTATTACATTTTACTTCTTGAAATCAAAATTCATACAAACTCTTATACGTGTGTTGTGAATTGATTGCAAGGTGATCTGGAGCATTCTTTGCTGTGGGAAAATTATTTGGGATATACCAGAGAACAGAGGGAAACAACAGCAAGCAGCTGTTGAAATCTTGTGCAGTGAACCCACAAGCTAGGCGCGGAAGCGCGGCATTGAGGTGGTACTTGCGGCGGAACCGCGGTCCCACAGAGGGATCTCTGTACAGTATTTCTGCAGGTACTTTCTTGCTCTCTCCCCTCTCCCTTTTTAGCTCCAACTAACACTTTTCTGCAGGATTCTTTGCAAATAATAGCTGCGCCGCAAAAGCAAATTAAAATTGTGCGTGATTTTGATTTCTTGGTTGTTTTGCATTATAAATACGGATAATAAGGGGCACGGCCAAATCCAAATTAGGTGGGGATTTCATTACCCTTCCTAGGCTCCGAAAACCACCAAACTTGCATCCGCATTGACCCACATTAACTAAAAGAAATCTAGAGATGACTCTAAGGACTGTCGCGCTCAATTAGGACAAGAGAGGGCCGTGGGTAATTCATTGCTTATCCGCGTTTTCTTGTGGTGCCTAAGGCGAGTGTGTCTAAGGCTAGTGGTTTTTAATTAGGCCCACTACTTACGTAGTGGAGTACCTTCCCACTTACCTGGCACTTATCCGGCCACAGGGGGACAAAGAGGCAGTGGAGGATTCTATCCTGCCACTTGTCTTTTGGCAGTTAGGAGCGGTCTAGAGCCGGACCTAGGTGACCATTAGATTCTAGGGTTGTGTTGCTGCATTTGGTTTGTCGCATCATTTTTTTCAAAATCCGTCCCTTTTTCAAAAGCAAACACCGCATTCATTTTACCCCTAATTATAAGTCAACGCTGCCACTTGTACTAACCCTTTTTAGTACAAGATAGGCTGGACACGGGATTCTAGTGCCCGTTTAGTCCGCGTACCCTTTATCGACTCCGAAGTCGATAATTCTCCATTTACCTTTTCTTTACCTACTACCACACCCACACCGATGGACCCGAATCCATCAAACTTCTTTAACCCTAATCTGCCGCCGTCCGTTGGTGCGCAGAATCCTCCCCACATTTCTTTCCAGGAAAGATGCTATCCACATAGAGGTCCTCTTTCGACCTGCTTATCTACACCACCAGCCAATGGGGATAACTTTGAGATTAAGCCCCAGTATATCAATCTTTTACCCAAATACCACGGACTCGAGACTGAGGACGCTTACGTTTTCATTACCAAATTTGAAAACGTATACGCAATGATGGGTACGTCACAACTCTCAGTGGATGCGATGCGTCTACGACTTCTTCCATTTACCTTGTGCGATATAGCCGAGAAGTGGCTATATAACACTACCGCACATTCTATTACGAATTGGGAAGAATTCGTCGCTGCATTCCTTAAGAAATTTTACCCAATCCAAAAGACGGCTTGAATCCGTAGCGAACTGAATCAATTTGCCCAGCTCCCTACCGAACCATTTTCTAAATACTTTGAACGATTCAAGGATCTATTGGTTCAATGTCCTCATCACGGCATCCCGAGATGGGAGCTTTGCCGAATCATATATGAGGGCAGTAACCCTAGCACTAAACAGAGCCTTGAAAACATGTGTCAAGGTACTTTTATGACTAAGGATGATGTGGAAGCTTGGCGATACTTAGAAGAGTTCGCTGAAAAATCACTACTGTGGGAGAGTGGAACCCAACCATTGAATAGGGATGGCGTACACCAAATAGATGTGTCCATAGGTGTTCGAGCTGAGATGGCAGCAATGCAAAAGAAGCCCGACGCTATGGAACACAAATTTGCAGCAGCCTCCCTAAACCCGGTATCACTCTCCAAAACTGTTTGTGGGTGCTGTTCTGATCCGTCACATTTAACGGAAGAATGTCCATTAAATTCGGCGTTTCAAGGTCACGAGCATTCTAATGCCGCATTTCAACGACCTCGAAACGATCCATATTCTTCCACGTACAATCAGAGTTGGAGGAACCACCCGAATTTTGCTTGGAACCAAAATCAATCTCAAAACACGGTTCCAAACACTAATCAATTTCAAAGGGCTCTTCCTCCACCACAACAGCAACCCCTTCAACTCACTCAGCACCCCTACCAGTCACAAAATTTCCAAAACCAGGGCAACACTCCTGCACAGTCTAATCCTATGCAGCCCTGTTCTGGCGAGTTTTCTCAATTCACTCAAACCATGAAATCACTTTTATCAAATTTCATGGAGGTTTCGACTGAGGTTAGATCTTCCGTCAGTGAGATAAAGAAAAACTCAGCGTCACAAGCTGAGAGTATTAGAACGATGGAAGCTGAAATCGCACGCCTCAAAGCCGAAATGAGTGCGAGAGAAAAAGGGAAACTTCCCTCTCAACCCCTACAGAATCCTGGGCATTACAATGTAAATGCCATTACAACGTTGAGATCGGGAAGAGTGCTGAATAATAATGTCGGGGAAGATATTGATAATACTGAAAATCATATCAACACCTCGGCTGAGACCTTTCCACACACACACACTTCTCCTTCTGATCTTTCTTCTTCTACCAAACCACCTTCTCACGAGCCTATTCTCCATTTCCCTTTAGGCTCAACACCTTCACCCAACCCTTATAGTTCTCCACAGACGGTCCCCACACCTCTTTTGGGACCTCGTCTACCCCCCTTTCCTTCTCCTATGATGGACCCTGCGCTTATTGCGAAAGCTCCTTACCCGAACCGGTTAAGGGGTAACAGAACGAGTCCTCATATGGAGAAAATTATAGAAATGTTCAAACAGGTTAACATCAATATCCCTCTCCTAGATGCGATTCAACAAGTCCCCGCTTATGCGAAGATTCTTAAGGACTTATGCACTAGGAAGAGGAAGACTCAAGTGCCGAAAAAGGTCTTTATGTCTAATAATATCAGCACTGCTTTTATTCCCCAGCTACCAAAGAAACGAAAGGACCCAGGATGTCCTACAATATCGATTTCTATTGGGGGTAAAAACATAAATCGTGCTCTTTTAGACCTTGGCGCGAGTGTTAACCTGCTCCCTTATTCTGTCTATGAGCAACTAGGGATAGGAGAGCTGAAACCTGCTCATTGCACTCTCCAGATGGCAGACCGATCTATCACCAAACTAAGGGGTGAATTAGAGGATGTGCTGATAAAGGTCGGGGAATTTGTTTTCCCTGTAGACTTCATTGTGCTCGACACACATCCTGTAGCAAACCCCCGGGGCCAAATTCCGGTGATTCTAGGTCGTCCTTTCCTTGCCACTTCCAACGCTGTTATAAACTGTAGAAATGGTTCAATGAACTTATCATTTGGAAATATGACCATTGAACTAAATATCTACAAAGTTGGAAGTCAGCCATCAGAACCTAGTGCTCATATTTTAGATGTGTGCTCTGTCAATGAGATCGCTCCCGATAGTTGTGGAGCCGAGGAACTTTGCTTTACTGATCTCGATGACATTACCACATCTCTGCTTGATCTTACACCTGATCGTAGTGAGGACACTTTACCTGCACTTGAGTCCTGCACTTCTGACTTTTCTCCACCCGAGTCTGTATCTTTCACAGGCTCTGAGCTTCTTTGTAAATCCAAAAATCATTCCATGATCCTTCCTTCTATCATTTCTCCGCCTGAATTAGATCTCAAGGTTTTACCTTCTCACCTTAAATATGCATATCTTGGTGAGAAGGAGACTTTACCGGTTATAATTTCTGCTTCCCTTGCATCAGAGCAAGAGAATGCACTTTTATCGGTATTAAGATCTAACAAAGAGGCGTTTGGTTGGAGTATGGCGGACATCAAAGGGATTAGTCCCTTGATAGTTGAACATCATATACATGTGATGGATGATGCCAGACCGACCCGAGAACCACAGAGACGGTTGAATCCCGTCATGAAGGAGGCGGTCATGAAAGAGATCGTCAAATGCTTAGATAGTGGTATTATATACCCCATCTCCGATAGCCAGTGGGTAAGTCCTATACACGTCGTTCCTAAGAAATCCGGCATCACAGTTATCACAAATGAGGCGAATGAGTTGATTCAGACACGCACCCAAACTGGGTGGCGTGTATGCATCGATTATAGAAAACTCAACGCTGCTACGAGGAAAGATCATTTTCCTCTACCATTTATTGATCAAATGCTGGAACGCTTAGCGGGACGACAGTACTATTGTTTTATGGACGGTTACTCAGGGTATAATCAGGTCCCCATCGCCAAAAAGGATCAAGATAAAACCACTTTTACTTGTCCTTTTGGTACTTTTGCTTACAGTTGCATGCCCTTCGGGCTATGCAATGCTCCCGCTACCTTTCAGCGGTGTATGATGGGGATATTCTCTGATATGGTAGAAAATTTCCTGGAGATCTTTATGGACGACTTTTCGATTTTTGGAGATTCTTTTTCTGAATGCCTAGCGAATCTTGACGCTGTTCTTACTCGTTGTAAAGAGAAGAACTTGACTTTGAACTGGGAAAAATGCCACTTTATGGTCCAAGAAGGAATTGTCCTTGGACATGTCATTTCACAGAAAGGCATTGAGGTTGACAGAGCTAAAGTAGATGTCATTCAAAACCTCCCTCATCCCAAAAGCGTCAAAGATATTCGCTCTTTCCTTGGCCATGCGGGCTTTTATAGGAGATTCATAAAGGACTTTAGCAAAATTGCTAGACCTTTAACTCTTCTCCTGGCCAAGGATACGACCTTCCACTTTGACTCGGATTGCGAGACAGCTTTCGACTCACTTAAACACTCACTCACTTCAGCCCCCGTTTTATCATCACCAAATTGGGACTACCCCTTTGAGCTGATGTGTGACGCATCTGATTTTGCAGTAGGTGCAGTCTTAGGACAGCACATTGAAAAGATGCCACACGTGATATACTATGCTAGTAAGACCCTGAATGATGCGCAAATCAATTATACAACCACAGAGAAAGAACTTTTAGCGGTTGTATTTGCATTAGAAAAATTCAGGCCTTACTTAATCGGCTCACCTATAGTTGTGTATACTGACCATTCCGCTTTAAAACATCTTCTGGCGAAGAAAGATGCAAAAGGTCGACTAATACGTTGGATCCTTCTGTTACAAGAATTCGATCTTGTTATCAAAGATAAGAAAGGATGTGAAAACGTAGTAGCTGACCACCTTTCACGCATCATTTCTTCCCCTGTGACCCTGCCGATCAATGACTCGTTCCCTGACGAGCAACTCTTGAGCGTATCCACTGAACCATGGTTCAGGGATATTGTGAACTATCATGCCACAGGACTTATACCGAGCGATTGGTCAAAACAGGACAAATACCGTTTTCTTTCCCAAGTAAAACACTATTACTGGGACGAGCCCTATTTGTTTAAATATTGTCCTGATCAGATCATTCGCCGGTGCATCCCAAATGAAGAGTTCAAGAGTGTTCTTTCATTTTGTCATGATCAGGCCTGTGGGGGTCACTTTGGTCCTAGAAAAACAGCGGAAAAGGTTTTGCAATGTGGATTTTATTGGTCGACCTTATTCAAGGACGCATTTGAACATTGCAAAACCTGTACACATTGTCAGTATACGGGTAGAATATCCCAAAGGAATGAAATGCCTCAGCAACCCATCTTGGTTGTTGAAATGTTTGATGTTTGGGGTATAGATTTTATGGGTCCTTTTCCCAACTCCTTTGGGAATCTGTACATATTGCTGGCGGTTGATTATGTCTCCAAGTGGGTAGAAGCCATTCCAAGTCGCACTAATGACAAGAAAGTTGTCATTAAGTTCTTGAAAGAGAATACCTTCTCGCGATTTGGACACCCACGCGCTATTATTAGCGATAATGGGACACACTTCTGCAACAGGTCTTTCGAGACTCTGATGCGGAAATACTCAATCAACCACCGACTTTCTACACCCTATCACCCCCAAACAAGCGGGCAGGCTGAAATCTCAAACAGACAAATCAAACTTATCCTGGAGAAAACTGTTGCTAAAAATAGGAAAGACTGGTCGACCAAATTGACGGATGCTCTTTGGGCATTCAGGACTGCATATAAGACCGACCTAGGAATGTCTCCATATAGGATAGTGTTTGGAAAAGCATGTCATCTACCTGTTGAGATAGAACATAAAGCATTGTGGGCTATAAAAGAAATAAATTTTGATCTAAACCTTGCTTGCAACTTTCGGAAGCTGCAACTTAACGAGCTAAGCGAACTCCGCGATGAAGCTTATGATAATGCTGTAATCATAAAGAATAGGACTAAGGTTTTTCACGATAAAAACATTGTAAGGAAAATATTTTTACCTGGTCAACAAGTCCTTCTTTATGATTCACGATTACACCTTCATGCGGGTAAGCTCCGATCTCGTTGGAAGGGACCTTTTGTTGTGCGGTCTGTATACCCGCACGGGGCAGTAGAAGTTGAAAATGTTAAAAACGGCACTGTTTTCAAAGTAAATGGACATAGATTAAACCCGTATTTTTCCACTGACCCCACGGAGGAGCTCTTGTTCTTACAAGAGCCAGTTTATTTTGATTAAAATTCCTTCGTCTCACCTTCATGTCCAGTATATCATTGCATCATCTTTTGAATGAAGGTGAGTAAAAGATAAGTTTGGAGGAAGCTCTTCACTTATATATTTTGCCCCCACTAATAATTCCCCCCAGATTTACAGGTTTTTGTAGATATAACTGTCGGCAACAGTGAGGACACTGTTGAAAACAAGTTTGGGGGAGGTTTGTGCTTATTTTTGCATCATTTGCATATCATCTGCATACGCACAAAACATTTCTTTTAAAAATCTATAAAAATTGAAAAATTTTCAAAACCCATAAAAAATTTAAAAATTTTCAAATATAAAAATAATTTTAATATTTACACTTTTTTGTATATAAATAAGATAATGAAAGTTTAGACAGTGAACAATTACATCCATGAGATTAGAAAATTTTAGAAAACTAAGAAAATTAGAAGTTTTCTTATACGAACTATTAATAAGTAGTTATGAGCCGTTGTCCTAAGGGTTAGTAAGATGAAGGACGTCACTAATCTGAGGATAAAAATAAGTCTGAAAAATAGTTTCTATTCTGGAAGCCAAACATTTTGAACGTTGTTACCCTGCTATTCGCACTTACACACGTCTTAAAGCCTGGGATAGTAGAGGATACCTTGAAATGCTCTTGTCTTAAAGCCAAAAGTATGAAAAAAAAATGTTTTAAAGTGGTGAGAAAAATGGATACTGGTTATGTTACCACCAAGGGTAATAAAAAAAAATATAGCAAAAGGGTGCTTCTTCAGCTAGTGCCCTAAGGTCAACTGGTCTGGGAGTCACTGCTATGCCTGAGGTGGTGCAAGACTAGGAAAATACACCAAGTTAGCAAGCACATCAGTAATTGGTCGGTTAGTACCTCAAGAAGTATTAACGGTCGCATGAAAGTGTGTGAGCAATCTCGTTTGTCAAAATTACTGAGGCTGATGGGTAAGAGTATGATAGCTTGAATTGAATTCTCCGGGTGTAGGGATGTCTTTACACACACGCAGGGTGATATGATCAATGTTTGGAAGAAAGATAGGAATGAAGAATAAGACGATGTTTTATTGAGGGAGGACGTGATTTCTAACATTTTTTCATGACCGTTAAGATAGGGCTCATGACAACCGAAAAGCTAGCTTAGTTGGAAACCCTAATTTTCAAGGCTTTTCTTTGACAATTCTTGTCTTTAAATGTAATATTCATGATCTTACTTTTATTATTGGATTTTGTGGGTGCAATCCGCTGAAAACCCTCAGGAGACAACACTCCTCCTACTAGGGACACCTAGAGGTTTAAAGGCTTGTTGCATGTGCTCAGTGCAATCGTGTTGCCTACGAAAGTGTGCTAGTTAGTTTTTCTCTTTCTTTATTTTCTCCTTCTCTTTTTAATAAAACATTCGCTCGAGACGATCGAAATTAAGTTTGGGGGTATTTGATCAGTCGAAAATATTGCATATTTTAACCGGCAATTTCCTTATCATCTGCATACATATAGAAGTGTTCGGCATCAGTATTCTACATATTAGCAAATCTATCACAGATATTCAGATTACATGTATTCGACCTTAAAACCGGCATTTCTAGGGAAATTGACTGCATTGCATGGCATCACAATATTTCTATATCTTGCAACCCGTGTTTCGAAGTCT
Source organism: Agapanthus africanus (assembly GCA_030015575.1). Lineage (NCBI taxonomy): Eukaryota > Viridiplantae > Streptophyta > Magnoliopsida > Asparagales > Amaryllidaceae > Agapanthus > Agapanthus africanus. Next base: position 184,452,366 of record JASDDO010000016.1, on the reverse strand, counting down.
GTATAGGAAAAGAGAAGCTTGCTCGATCATTACATCGCTCAAAAGATACGTCAACTCAACTAAACTCAGATCTGGTATCAACACAGAAGGGAAAACACAAATCAAAACATCATAGAAAAGCCCAAACTACAGTACAAGCCTACAGCAGAAGACCCAGATCCCAAGGACCCCACATGGCCGCGCATCCGCGGCCATAGCCTTCTTGTGCCGCCCTTCCGCGGCTCATTGGTGACATCATCTCCTCAAATTCAGTGCATAACTCCTACATCAGGGCCCACTGCTCAAAAATGCATGACATTTTCCAGAATACTCCAGATACTTCTACCAGATCAGCAAACACTTTAACTAGCCTAATCATTCTAGAACTTTCCCTAAACCCTAGCTTAAACCCTAAGCTAGTTCCTAACAAACTCTTTCAACAAACTTTGGGAGGGAAAGTTCCAATTCAAACCTAGACCTAGGGTTTGGGAATTCTATAAATAAGACCCTAGGCTCATTGTCCAAACAATTAAACCTTGGGAATTGTTCATCCAATTAGTGAATCTATCCCCAATCTATCTCTTTCTTCATCCCCTCTTCCTCAAGCTTAGTGAGAGAGCTTGTAGGAAACCCTAACCCTAATCCAAGCCAACATCAAGAATCCCGAGTACCCATTAAGCAAGAAGCCCGACAACCTTTACGAGCGAAGCCGATCTTCAACGGAGCAAGCGATCCGAAGCCGATCCACGACTCACGAAGCCGAGCGACGCCCTATCAACAATCTAGATTCTTCTTCTTGTAGTTCTTGAAGCAAATGTAATCAAAATTGTTGAGATAAATAAAGGTGATATTTCTTCTATCTTGTTTTCTTTAAATTCTGCATCATGTTATCTTTACAAATCTTTAATATTGTCTGTGTGGTGATGTGTGAATAAAACTCCGCTCGTTGAGGAGTCGAGACGGTCAATAGAATGATGATGTAACATAGCTTTAATCGATTCTTGAGTCCTACGAGTCTTATAAACCCTAGCAAGTTCAAGAAACGACGACCCATTTTGTTTCGATGCTTTCTTGATTGACATCGTTCGAAATTGGGGAGTTTGGATCGTTTCTTGAATTTGGTAGAGGCTAGAAAAGAAATGATATCGATGAAAGAATAAGGGTTATGAGATGAAACACTAGTTTCACGAAGAAGCCCCAACTCTCGTCGATTATCATCAATCTAGTATCCAATCTTCGAAGGACAAGAACACGATATCTTTAGATTACATCACGTCTATCGACCCGATCGATTCCTACGAGCCTCTCTTATATTATTGATTGTTGATTGGAAATATTATCGAAACACTGATTCTTGATTGTTTATAGTTTCTTGATTCTTGAACAAAGAATAGTGACACTCGAATACAAATCATTCTTGAATCATGTTTTCGTTCATTGTTGCTTAACATTTCATTTCAAACGTATCATAATACAAACGAATCGTGCAATCCCTGTGGACGATCCGCACTCACTACAAACTACATCCGACACCGTAGTTTGATTGCGGTCAATATAATTTTTTGATTGCCGACACTTTTTACATATACACGTCAGAAAATAGTTCAATCAGGTAGCTTCCTAGGTGTCTGCATGACTCACTGCCAGCTCAATTTTATTTCTAGTGTCCCCGGGTTGCTCCAGATTCCAGAACACCTTCACAGATCACACATTTATCCGACGTCGGGTTTCTAAATCCATGTTTTGGGGTTTCTAAGGTCTGGTCTAGGTCACTAAACAGCACCTAAGTTTAGTTAACAGCTACTAGGAATCACCCAATTCAAACCAACACTCAAATCTTCACTAGGGTTTCCCAATGTTCACTACCTCCACAATATCACATCTAAACACATATAAATACTTAAGTAAATGGAAAACTACCCAATTAGTGAAGGGATTACCTCATAAAGCACCCATGAATCCCCTAAAACCATCAAAACTGAATTTTTCTTGGTCCCATGTGTAGAGGTTGAAGAGGGGATTAATATTTGTGAAGGGTGTGTAGGGTTTTGGGGCATGGTTGGAGATGGATCTAGGGATTTTTTATGGAGGGTTGTGGAGTTGAGGAGATGAAGGAGAAGGAGGAAAATGGTGAGGGATTTTGATTTGGGCAGCAACCCCCCCATCTCATCATAATACACACACTCTCTTCTCTCTCCAAAGTACCCCAACCACTCATTATGTCCCCCTTGACTTTTCCTCTTTCTTTTTCTTTTTCTTTTCCCATCAAAAACCATAATATAAAGCCCAAATGAAATGAAACATGTAATAAAATGAAACATGTCATGGTGCACTAACCATGGAAACTGTAAAAACGCGTATTTGGCTTAATCGCGATTAGTAGTGCACTAATCGGGTTTTTATCGAAACTGCATATAATAAATTTTAAAATTGCCAAATCCTTTAAATATATTTTTAAATGAATAAATCATTTTAATTTCTATTTATTTCACAATTATTGGTATATATTTATACCCTTTTTCGAAAACCCCAATTTCGCAAATCGGCAGTTTTCGGAAAAAATATTATTTTAATATTAAATTCCCAAAAATAGTATTTTATATTTTCTGTAATGTTACAATATGTGTGTGTGTATGTTTGAGTGCAACCACTACTCTATGGTTCGCACTATACTAAACCAATACATTCTTATCATCAATAATTCCATTATTATCATCAATAATCCTAACAACACATAATAAATATATGTGTGTATACGTATTCATATACATCACCACGGACTGCGGGGGTGCTACACGCCATCCACCCGACTTCTCCCCGTAGATATAAATCTACTCACATTGATTCTTTTGTGCCGATGCCGATGTCGCTATCTTCATCTTCTTCGCCTCAACATCACGTAGGGTACCTACAAGTATATCACAACGCTAAAGCACATGAAAATCATATCGGAAACCAAAATAGCACACGCTACTCGTATAGGTAAAAACCTATCGTCTTGCATGTAAACACGTTCAATACCCACTGGTCGTTGACGTCCAAACGCCACCCGACAGAAACGTATCACCAAATACCAAAATCCAAGCTAAAACAAGTCGTAAATCATACGCCAACTCAAGCAAATCAACCCAGATTTTACCCTAACTGGAATCAGTCAAAACTAGACATACCCAGGGTCAAGACTACTGAAAATAGGGCCATGCACCAAAATCGAGACAATTCCTTCCTGCTCTGGCCGCAATTTGCGGCTAGAAGGAATTAATTGGCGGCCGTAGTTTGGAGTTGGGGGCTAGGGTTTGGTGTGGTGGTTCCATGGTGCCTGCACATCTCACTGTCAACTCAGTTTTATTTTTGGGGTCTCGGGGTGATAGCAGATTCCTAATTACGATCACAGATTCACAGTTTTTCCCTGACATCGTCTCATAAATCCGTATTCTGTGTTCTAGCTTCAGGTTTGGTTCAATAACACATCACCACAGGGGTTCTAAGGTCACCACAAGTCTCAATTTCATCTTTAATTTCAGATCTCACATAAACCCTAACTTGAAGTTTCACAAATCCACCAAATTACACCATATCGACATGAAACTAGAATTGATGCACAAGGAAATTGAAATACTACACTAGGGTGCAGAAAGTACCTCCTTTGGCAACTCAAGAAAATTCTTGAGTTGCTCAAAGTCCTCCAAATCCAATCTTGCTAGGTTCAAAATGTAGCTTGTGAGCTTGGGAGCAAGTTTTGTGAAGTGGGAATGGGGTTTTGGTGAGGGAAATGAGAGGGATCTATGAAGTGAAGGGGAGGGAGATGAGGGAGCAGGAGCAAGAGCAGCAGCAGCTCTTGTTGAAGAGGGGAGAGAAAATGAGATGGAAATGATGGAGGAAAGGGTCAAAAGCAACTACTCTCTCTCTCTCTCATCATCATACTTACTTTTTCTTTCTTTCTTTTCTTTTCCTTTATTCTCACTCCAATAGTGAACCCAAAGCAACCATGCACCCAAAACATGTAACAAGTGTAGCAAGTGTGGAAAATGATATGTGCACATTTTTGCATAAAAATGCTAAAAATCCAATTAGCGATTTTTAATCGTGATTAGCACTAAATTAGCATATAACTAATCTTAAAAACTTTAAAATGGCATAATTCCTTAAAATACCCTATTTTAGAATTCTCCATAATTTTCCCCATTTATTTGTATTTAATTATACCAGAATATTAAAATATTCATTAAAATAATATTAAATTATAAAAATTCCCAAAAATAATATTTTATTATTTTGAAACGTTACAATCTACCCCCCTTAAAGAAATTCGGTCCCCGAATTTAAATTTAAACCCCCAAATACTAAAATATTTCAATACAAATTCCAAGTCATCGGGGCTCCGAAATCATCAATACATAAAACATCATAACGCAATGCATGCGCATGAGTACTGAGCAGATAACTCAAAAGTAAAACTCCGTCAAGCATACCGCAATCATCGGAGTCATGGTAAGGATACAAATGTCAAATCTAATACAAAACCAATATGATGTAGATCAGAACAATACATGTAGACATCCAGTCTGTACATGTGAATAGCTGATGTAAATGCATGCCAAATCCTTTTAAGTTGTTGTGCGATGCACATAACACTGCACAGTGGCGGACGTTTTTTCATAATAAAATAACCATATATGTATATATTTTTTGTTTACTATGTACGTTCCACCGTTTTGAAAACAATTTAGAAGGATTTCCTTGATTTTAAAACGTTTCGTGTCATATCGTACACGTAGGTATATATATACCGAGACCATAGCTCGCTCTTTGGAAATCCCTTCGATAACTATCAATGCATGCAAAATATATCCAGGTACTGTCCTCTGACTAGTCCTGCTCAGTATGAAAACAAATATCCAATATCATAAAAAAATGTACTTCTCCAAAAGGAATAAATCCAAAAAATGCACATAACACCACCCTGTGCGTCTGGTGCGCACGGAAATCAAAATCCATATATGTGCCATAGAGGTGCACAAAACAACATCTAGGTGCAACGGGTGTGCACGAAGCATCTGTCATAGGCAACGTGTGTGCCTGACAGCCAAAACAGGTGCATCTGACATGCACGAAGAATCCCGATTTAGTGCATCTGGTGTGCACCAAAATCGTATCTCAAAACATGGGCCCAACATGCGCGAACATCCAAATCGGTGCATCCATCGTGCACGAATGAAAATCTAAACCCTGCGCACTCAACATATACGGAAACATGAAATCCAATGGCAAACGCCGAACATGCGTAAGTCCAATCAAAAGCACGGAGTGTAAGAATCAATCATCAATATTAGGGTCAAAATCGGCATATCGAATGACATCAAATCGAAGTCAAGTGCAACCGTAGTGCACAAAATATAAATCCGGTGCAACAAAGGCACGAAATATAAATCTGATGCGATAAACGCAAGAAACATAAAACTGGTGCGATAAACGCACGAAGTATAGAACTGGTGCATCCCATGCACAAATATTAAGCAATAACTCAAATGCATAAGCAGCAACACCAAGTGTGCTCAGGTATAAAGGAAATCATAAACGTGTGCAACTGCGTGCACAAAACACATATCAATGCACTACAAGCACATATAAGCTGCACCGAGTGCAAAATCAAATCGTGTGCGTAGCATATGTACAATATCAAATCAACCGTATGAAATCCATGAAGTCATAAGCAGGTGCAGCCAAGGCACGAAACAATATACAATGCGGCTTAATCAAAATCAGGTGTACCGCGATGGAAAATCTCACAACCGCGTGCATCAGCGTGCACAAATCAAATCAAAACACTAGAAGTATATGAAAACTATGCTGGAAGCGTAAATCAAATCACCGGCATAAAATATGCATGAAATCACAATCAATACCTCAAGAGTAATAACTATGCGCAAGGTATAAATACCAGTAGGTGCAACCATGGTGCACAAAATCAAATATCATGGAACTCAGTCATCAAGACTAAATCGTGCTAATAGATCGCCCAAAATACCAAAATCCAAAGTGACGGATACGTGATAGTCAAATCACAAAATCACAAATCATAAATACCGCTGTCGGTATATCCTCCTTCGAAGTCGAGAAGGTGCCGGTACATCCAATGCTAGCGGCGCAAGATATCTACTTGCCTCTTGGTCACGGCTGGCGTCCTCTGCCTCTGGTTCCTTATCTTTCATGTGGATTACCAATCTCGCAATCCATCGGCTCGTCGGGCCGGTCAGGTGTGCTAACGGAAACGATTCCGTTCTGGCACTCCTTTGGTCATCTCTCGGTCAATCCTCACGATCGCTCGTAAAGCAGCACATCTCTGGCGCCGACCTCTGGTCCTCTGAATGCACATCACACATCTGCTCCTGGTGCAAATCTTATTTGCAGCAGTGTACTGGAAGGAATCCTGCTCAAGGTCTCTTCTGATCTCGCCTAAGCCAAATTGTACGGAGGCTGGTACTCTGGCGTAATCTTTTCTCGCTCTCTAGACATCTGCGTCCTTAATACAACATCTACTCGAAAGCTGGTCGCATCCCCGCGCCTCTGTATGTGTATCCGACCTTTAATCTTAACGGGGTGTAATAACAGCTCGTCGGCATCTCACACGAACTTCTTATCCCGCTTGTCTGTATCATCGTCCATTTCGACGTCGCGTCTCTATCTGCGCACTGCAATGTCCTCGGCTACAGTCCATCCGAAGTCCCTCACACGGACTCGAAATCATGAACTCGGTATCTTCATCACTCAGTAAGAGATATCTAGCCGAACACGTCCTCAGCGTGCATATCGCATCTCTGATGTCAGTGGAGTGGAACGTCATCTCGTCGAAATCTCATGCGAACTCTTTACTCCACTCTGCTTCAATATCGACTGATCCAGACTCATCTCATCGTGGCTACACAGACTGCGCTACAACGGCTATGCTCGTATCTGGAGTCTCCCAAGCAGTGTCCCATCACATGATATCTGAATGATGTCGAATCGTCCGATCGACTCGTCAGAAACTCACAATCCCCCAAGAGCTCAACATCTTGGGTACAGTTTAATAGTATCGAGTGCATACCACAACATCGGTGGTCCGGCCGTAGAAGGGCAAACCCAAGCCTCACTAATGGCGCCGCGGAACTGCCACAAACCCTAAGGTTCAAAGGCTTTCACACGGTCATTATGTCGAGTTAGGGTTTCATTCTTCTAGAGGGTCCATAGAATCGCTTGCATGTCTTTCCGAATACTTTAAACTTGGAAAATGGGTACCTGACATTCGATCGTCTCAATCGACTCTCAAATCTGCGTGAAGTCGCCTCTAGCTGGAATCAATCTATTTGGTGACCCTGCATCAGGATAAGCGAACTAACCGCATGTCCTAGTCATTCATCCTCGGTGACTAGCGACTCACCATCATATCTCGAAGTATATGCTCATGCTGCAGTAGCTCCAATCATCTGGGCGATATCTCATCATTCACAGCAACAACTGGCTCATTCGTCTATACGCTAAACAGCGCCTCGATCGTCCTGGATAAGCGATATATCAACGGTCATCACATCCTGGCTGGCCTCTATCAGTGGGTCAATCCTCTGGTGCCGATCAGCACATCCTGGAAATCTCGTAAAAGCGATCAATCCAATGCTCATGGCGCGAAAACACAATAAGACGACGCCTCAATATGCAATCGTATGTCTCTGGAATCACGCCCTGGTCAGTCCTCGTCCATGACGAGCTCATGCTGACGCAACTCGAGCCGTAGCTCACTCTGCCCGTGTAATCGTGGCGGCAAAACCATAACCAGTATCGATGAGGATAGATTATAGGAAGAATATAATAAGGTGCAAGGAAATGTACATCCTAAGGTTTCTTAAGCGGAGTGGCGTGTCGTAAGTATGCCGCGGAACATACGTACGGTACGTCCCTCTACTCAAGCTACCTACTCCATCAACCAAGGTCATCCTATGCGACGAAAGTTCGGGTCTAATACCCCCTCGACTAAGTCTAAGTTCCGTAAGGTCAAGCCTAAGTTCCGTATATATAAATATATATAACGCCCTAGGCTCCACATAGTCAAACTTAGACTCGAACCAAGGTCAACCTAGCGCTCTGATACCAACTTTGTCACGACCCGAAAGAGCACGTGACTGGCCCTTGAACCATATGAAGTCTATAGGACCCCATCTGATCCAAGTAAGCCAAAAGCCCAGAAATACAAAACCATTTAAAGATTAAATAAGGAAAACTGGTTTTAAGAAGTAAGAAATCATGTTTCGAAAATCAAAGTTTTTAAATAACTAAGCCGAATATGCATTTTTTTAAAAATGTGTAACCTTTCCTGAAAATTTCGGCAGAGTTTTCTTTGTAAAAGCTGGCCCCGAACGGGGTACAACAAGAATAATATATATGAGATGATAAAAGGCATCCCCAAGCGGGAGCCAGCTCTTTGTCAATCGACGATCACAACCACGCAAGCAATAATAATATACAACGCCAATGGGCGAGGATCAAAACCCAAAAAGAAACTCAAAACAGCCAGAAAACCGTAATACTACAAGCGCAACTCTAAGGTCGAAATAATACAACACTGTTTTCTAAGTCTGAAACAATATACAAGTTTTGGTTGATGGAATTTCTAGATACAATGAATAATACAGGAACAATGGCGGTTCTGATACAAAAGAACCCACCTACCAACGCAAGTCACCCATATGGAAGCAGTGTGCCAGAAATGCCGCTATGGAATCTGTACGGCAAAAACCTGCAAGGACTGTGGCACAACGGGGGTGAGTTGCCAACTCGTGAATAGAAAATATCTACAAGCAGAGATCGAATGTATGACCCATCCTAGGTCAATACGATCAGATATAAATAAACCTCAATATGAATAAGTCTGAAGCATGCTAAACTGGCAATGTAATCTCTATACATGAGGTAGTGCCAAATACCCGTGTCAGTGCCTCAGGTAATAAAATGTCATAAATGTGAGGTATAATCAATGAAATCAATCTGCATGTACGTGGATCCCGTCCACTCGTCACCCAAATGACAAAACCATCATGCATGTAAATATCATCAGTATATGCATGGAAATATGAGGATATAAACCACCTGTGTCCCTCGCGACACGTCAAAATCATGGAACCGGAGTGCCCAGCATCGACACTCGAAAACATCATGAAAACCGTGCCCAGCATCGGCACGTAAATCCTCATATAACTGTAACACTTTGAATTTCGTTAGAATGCTTTTCGTGTTAATTAGCAATTTGTGCGTGTTATTTTATATGTGTACTTGGGTTTATTAGTTATTTTTAGTCGGGTTACCCTAATTGTAGTGTACACTTGCACACTTAGCCATGTTGTAACCTAGGTTAAAGTGTTAGCTATTCTTCCTTGCATGTTTCCTTGTTAATTCCCCACCATTTTTTAATCAAAACAAAACCCTTTTTAAATATTCTTTTAGCAATAGAAAAATGAGGAATGGGGGTTAGGTAAAGAAGTTGACTTTGACCATTTTCTTTATCTCTTCTCTCTCTTCTCCTCATTCAGAATTTCCTGCAGAAATTCCAGCCAAAACCCCCATCTTTCTCCATCTTTTCTTCTCCTTTTTCATTTCCCTTTGATCCCTACACAAGAAACCTACACAAATCAACACATTTTCATCACAAATCCATGGAAAAATGAGCTTTTTAAGGTGTTTGGAGGCAAATCTGCACACTTGATGTTAGAGCTGGGATTTTTGGTGTTTCATAGGGTCTCTTGAAGGTATAGCTCATATTTTAACACTCCCTTTTCATAACTTGTAGTATCTTTAGAAAAATATCACATTTTTGTGCATTTTTAGTGCTATTGAAGGGATTTAGTGATGATATGTGTAAAGTAACGTTTTTATGGCTTGGTTAGCTTGGTAATGGGTTATTAGTGTGGTTTTAGACTGGGTTTTGCTTCAGGTTTCACAAAAATACCCTTAAGTTCCATTTTAGTGCAAAAGTGGGGTTTTTAACTAGAAATAGGGTTCTGTTGGATCTGCTGCTATCCGGGTCATTTCAGAATGAAATTGGAATTACTGTAGCATACACAGGGGATATTGAGTGCACAAACCAAACCTGGGAGCCCAATTCCCAAGAGAGGCCGCCAGAATAATCATTCTGGCCGCAATTTGCGGCCAGATGGGTGGGTTGGGGATTGGGGTTTTGGCCACTGGAGTCTGCTGCTATGTGGAGTATTTTGGTATATCTATTTTTATAAGATCAGTTCTGTATCAAAATCTGGAGTAGAATACCCTATTTCCCGTATTTTTAATCTTTCGCGACACGCGTGATACGTGTGAGTGGGTTTGGGGTTTCTACGTATCGCGACGCGTCGGAGTGGCTTCAGGCGCGTAATCCCACGTTTTAGCATATCGCGCACACGCGCGCTTGGTTTGCGACACGGGTTTCTAGTTGACTTTAAATGTCGTGTTTGTACGGTTTTGAGCTTATGTGTAATATATTGTGAAATTCTTGGATTCGCAGGCGAGTGCGACGGGCGCCGCGAAGGAGGGGAACAAGTCGTCAGCTATACCTAGCGAGAGACTACGGTGAGTAGATTTAACATCTACGGGGATATCGCCCGCATGGCGTTCTACGTCAGGGCTGATAGGATCTTATAGCTACATTTTCATACATTGACTGTTCATGGCTACTATTTAGTGCATACCACATTCCCTGATGTATGTATTTAAACTAGAATTGATAGAACACCACACCCTTACTAACGGTTCATGTTGCACGAGCACTGTCCTACATGTTACAGGCACACCGTTAGTAATTGCCATGACACTCACACTGTAGTATATCACATCGGATCATTATGTTGTAGCTCATCTTTATGTGACTTGACATGATATTCATACTTGATGCATATATCACATCGGATCATTATGTTGTAGCTCATCTTTATGTGACTTGACATGATATTCATACTTGATGCATATATCACATTGGATCATTGACTTGCATATTGGTTTGGATTACATGTGATTTCTGGATTTGGGAACCGTGGCTATTTCAAATATGTAATCATTTAAAAACCCGGTTCCCTTGATATGATATTTTGGTGCGCCCACCCTGTGTTTTCTCGGTGCTAGAGTGGCATATATGAGAGAGGGCTGACCCGGACTGACGGATGCCCGATATATTGAGAGAGGGCTGACCCGGACTGACGGATGCCCGATAGAGGAGGATTTGCGTGTCGATGCTAGACACGAGTATTTATGATATTTGGGTGCCGATGTTGGGCACTCGTGATTCTCAGGGATGTACAGGATTTGAGGGCCGATGGGAGTGCCGGCGTCTGGGTTGTTGGAATTTGCGGTGCATACATATATATATATATATATATATATATATATATATATATATATTCCACATTGACATTCCGTGTAGATGTTATACTTCCCATGCTCAGCATTCATTATTATATCTCATCCTGTAGTTATATTACCTGATGGAGCACTTGCATGATTTTTGCACATACTGCTTATCACACATTGATATCATTTGTTGGCATATGATAGAGTAGCGCAGTACGTGCATGCTTGCGATTACCTTTTTATGTTATTTCTATTCACGAGTTGGCTACTCACCCCCATTGTGCCACAGTGGTTGCAGGTTGCCCTTCGGAGTAGTCGCGGCAGGCTGCGTTCTTGCATCTTTTGACATAGATACCCCTACAGTTGGCGTACTAGCTCTTTTGCTGATAGGTGGGTTTTGTGCGGTATCTGTTTATCTTTCAGTTATGTACATTGTTGTATCTAGTACTCTCCATCTACCACTTATGTATTGACTTAGAGACAGTGTGAGGACGATGATGTATATTATTTGTATTCTGGTGTCGAGCTCGTTATGAGCCGACTTACTTATGCAGTTTATTCTATCTGTGATGTTCCCACTTTTTACTCTTGATCTTCGCTACGGCGTCGTATATTGCTATCTTGATGAGTGTTTACTAAAGATTTCTTATCACTTCTAAATGCTTCCATTTTAAAAACTTAAAACACTCTATACTTTATTGGTTTGATTTCTGGGTTTCCGGTTCACTTAGTCGCGTTACGCCTGTAGACGTTACGTGGTTAAGTGCCGGTCACGGGCCAAACTTTGGGTCATGACAAAGTTGGTATCGGAGCGTAGGTTTTACCTTCGGAGTGTAGGATGACCCTGGTATGATGGAGTAGGTAGCTGCAGCAGAGTGGCATAGCGTGCGTATGTTCCGCGGCATACTCACGACACGGTACTCCGCCTAAGTGACCTTAGGGCTTATTGATTGAAATTCCCTCATGATTGTATACATCCTTGCGATTCGATTTCTGTATCTTCATCGAATCCTACCTTCTTTTCAGCCATTATGCTGCTAAGGACTACTAGGGTGCAGAGAGCGGCCGTGAGAGCCGAGGTTCGAGTTGATTCCTCCGAGATGAGGACTGATCCGAGTAGTACTCCTGTTGTACCAGGACAGATTGTTCCCCCTACGACAGCTCAGATCGCTAGACTAGTGGTAGAGATGCAGGGCTTGCGCCAGGCGATGAGCTCGTTGGTGGAGGTCGTTCGAGCGCAGCGACAGGTGGTTGTCACCCCTGTTGGAGATAGTGCCCTCAGAGTCGATTATTGGATCACAGGCACGTGATTGCAATGATTGAGGGAGGACCTATCCCGGTAGGACAGTCTTACTCGAGATGATAGTATGCTATCTGGTTTACCTTTATCTTCGTGTACTGCTTCAGGTGACCTGACAGGTCGCTATTGCACGCTGATAGAGCCCCTAGGATTCTTGCTTGACTACCAGCAGTATGAGGGCGATCATATAAGTGAGAGCTGGAGTCTATAAGCACATCCTTAAAAGGTCCCTAGTCGTGGGAGTTTCGAGACAGGGCATCGATACTCCAGAGTAGACTAGTGTATACAGTCGAGACCCCGACGAGGGGCGGTGGCCAGTCTCACAAGCCACTGGTGTTAGTTGGTTCACCTAAGATGTATACAGGTGCTCATTGGGTTATGAGTACACTGGACAGGACTCGCCGGGAACATGCTAGTTGGTCTTATACCTGACGTCAGATAGCAGTTCCCAGGTGACATGTGTACAGGTTAGTTCATCGACCTGGGGATCGTCATTTGTATCGTGTGAGTTCCCACTGTGCTTTGATTACTACCCTACCATGGCTCAAAGGAGTCGTGCAAACAGGTTTTAGTTGGGTACAGTCCCGAGCCACATGGAGGCAGTGAGCGGATCTTCAGGGGTTCGTCTCTCCCGGTATTGGGGGTGAGGTCGCGCTGTGTCTAGGAGAGCCATTACACAAAGTCCTTGGCCAAGGCAGGAGATTTACTGGTAGGTATTCCAGTAGTATCTCAGGGTGTTCTGGGCTACACTCCGACACGACTTGTACCGCTTTTGGGGGTCTGACTTTTACCAACCCCCTAGGCCCGACATGCGATGCTCATAGACGAACGGACCGGACTGTACGGATATTGTCACTGACAGGCTCAGTAGGGTGTCAGGATGAGTTCGCTCATCGACGTCCCTTTTGGTCAATAGCTGGTGGCCCGTCACGTATTGGCTTATACCTCTGACGTGCTAGTGGTTAAATCCACAGCCATAGTATTGATGAGTCTTTAGAGTCCACCACACTTTCAGTTACTCAAGCTTTCGGGCGAAACGCTGTAGAGGCCGTATGGAGATATGGCAGGGTCCGATCAGATACGTACGGTATTGCACGGATCAGGATCGGACGGTTTGTACTAGAGGCCGTATGGTTATATGGCAGCGTTCGATCAGATACGTGCGGTATTGCACGGATCAGGATCGGACGGATATTACTAGCCGGCTTTGGTTTAAGCCGGATCCTAGTATAGTACAGTGTAGATTTTGTCTCATTGCATTTGTATCCGGACGGAATACAGATGCGGGTGTGTATGCACAGTATCGGGGTTTTCCTGTAATTTATTACGGGACCAGTTTTCTGGAGTTGCCAGTTTGCATTCCGTTCCGGCCGGTTTTCCTTTGTTCTTTCCCGGCCGGACTTTTCCGATGGAGGGGGTTATTTGCAAGTTTGCAAATAACACATTGTGGAGGTTTTTCTTGCAAATGTATTTATTATGAAAGCATCTTTTGATACCATTCTTATCCATCATTATCACTTGCTTTTTTGTTGATTAGAAGTGATTAGAGTTTGATGTGAGATGGTTATGATGATGTTTTGGATGTGGTCACCACTTGTGCTCCTACCATCACCTCCCTTCATGCTTCATATTCTTTCCTCCACCATTTCTAAGATGATAAGTTTTTTCCATGGTTGAGAGAGAGAAGAAGATGAGAGCTTCATTTTGAGAGTGTAAGCTTCATTTTGAGAGTGTAGCATTTTGATCTCTTTTCATGTTAAGAAAAATGCAAGCACCATTTTTCTTATCTTGTTTCCTCCATCATCTTCAAATGGCAACGAACCCAAATGAGACATAGCCTCTACACTACACTTCCTACAGCAAATCTTGGACGCGTCGACTCGCCAGCTTCGCGCCCGAGTTGCCTCAGTATTGAGGTGGGAGCCCGTAAAAGATGCAGGCGATGTGGTGCCCTTCCGGCAAAGAGGCGACAACGAGGAGATGAAGGACGAAGCATCCGCGGGAGATCGGAGTGGAGACGAAGACCGAAGGACTCGGATCATTCGGTATATCTCTTCCCCTTCTTGTACTTTGCTAGATCTAGTTTAATGGCTCGATCCGGGGTTTAGTGCGCGGTGGTGCCGGTTTGCTAAGTCCGCAAAATTAAAGTTTATCACCGCTTCCGCATTCCGGCGTCGGATTGACGGCCGGGGCGCCGCCGTGCACTTACAGTGGTATCAGAGCCTCGCCATTAACTTCGTCTAGCTTTGTTTGATGTGTTTTTCAGTTCCGATCGACCAAAATTCCAAAAACCCAATTTTAGTTCACATCAGTTTTCTGTTGAAATTTTTTGAAGTCTAAAAATTTTTCAGGTGGTCTCAGAATAATGTGCAGGGAGTTCTAAGAACTCTGGGAAAATTCGAGACAATGATCCCTCAGCTCGAGCGCGGAACCGCGGCAAAACCCCCCTTGTTGCCGCGGTTCCGCCGCAGGTTGGTGGGATCAATGCTTCGAAATTCTCCAGTGGGCTTCTGGGCTGTAATTAGGGGATTTTGAATAATAACATTGGGCCCAGAATTTCCTGATCTGCTACAGTAGTACTTGGGGCCCACTTATTATAGTTTTGATTGATCGGATATTTTAAACACATTATTTCACAGTATTTACATTATATCTGCGACCGTGAATGTCACTCGATCGGTAAATCCGGTCTAACTGCTATAGCCCGGTTAGACGGATTTGCGAACGTGACTTTCACGTTGATGTTTTGTGTTTTTGCTGTGATGTTGCGGATCGGTCATGGGGGATAGCCTGGATGCAATGCTAGTACAGTTGTGGTTGTATTATGTACATTTGTTATTGCGGGGCGAGCGTCCGATATGTGGACTGCCGTCACTGCCAGTTTGTATTATTCTTTTGGGGCACGACCTGGTTGCGGTCGATGTACCCGTTGTATGTATATTTTACTTTCTGTACTAGGATTACCCCGCGGAGGGGTGGACGGATAGCCGGGTTCTAGAGGGCAACAAGCCCGCATCTCATGGCATTGAGACGGAGGGGGCTTCACTCTAGGATTGGCGGGCCATTCGCCACACTCGTAGGGGGTACAGGTTGACCCAGGAGGGGTGCCCAAGTTACCGGATTCCGTGAAGTGCTGGGTGGTCCATTCACGGCGCTGAAGGGGGCTGCCTCGCTTCAGGTTTTGGCGGGTAACTTGCCGCGCCCGTAGGGGTCTAGGATTTCATTGCACAGGCTATCCACACGACCAGGGGAACGTCGGGTTTCAGTAGTGGCTCTGTGAAACCCGGGGATCCCAGATATCTGTATTGTTCTGTGATGCTGTACATTTCTGTGATGTTGCATTTTATCACGCCTTGAGCGAATATAATATATTGGTATATATATTAGTAGATGTTGTATATGCTTTTCATCCGCGCTAGTCCAGTCCCCGCTCTGCCGTTAGTTAGCTAACCTAACGGGTGATGACGGGACCCAGTGGGGAATGCGGATGGCATATACGTACGTCAGTATATTTTCGTTCTTTGTGGTGTGATCAATTGATGGGACTGCGTTGATTCGTATCAATGCAAGTTAAAACAAACCTATTCTGATGTTGTTGGAACACTTTTCAAAAAGCTGTTATTGCAAGGACGTTCACTTTTGTTTTGCATCGTGGTATTCATTTGGAATATCCTGCTCCTCAGTCGACGAGGCAAGGGCCGAGATCCCTTCACCGGGAGTGACCCCTTGGACAGAAGTTTGCGTCAGGGCATTAACTTCACTATAGCCGATTACTTTTGCTTTGCATCGTGGTATTCATTTGGAATATCCTGCACCCCATTCTACAGGGAAAGAGCCGAGATCCCTTCACCGGGAGTGACCTCTTTAGTAAAGGTTTTCGTCACTATATTTTCTAAAAAGCTATCCGTTCCTTCAACGATATCAAGTTCATTACGTTAAAGGTTTTCGCCAGAAACCATTCGTAGCCCTCCGTCGTTTCAGACGGGTAGCACGTAGTATTAATGCTATGTTTGTTGACCTTCGTCAAGGCATAGTGCATGGTAGCTGCTTGTTGCCTTTCTACTGCATAGATAGATGCGTTGGTTTGGGGCAGTCGTATAGCCTTGTTGGCCAAAGTCAAGGGCTTGTACGGGTAGGCTCAAATTAACCTGGAGAATGACGGGCAGAACTTGACATGTGACTTATGATTTGTTGGCCAAAGTCAAGGTCATAAGAGCATGGGGTAAAAATCACATCGGGAGTTTCAAAAGTACTGAAACTTGCCAGATATGCGCATACCTTCTGGAGTGTGACACCGTGAGCGGATTCCGTCACGTTATCATGCAATGATAGTTGGATCCCGATTCCCACTGATGAGTTGGTTTACTCCTCGGGTGACCCCGACTAATTCTTCTTTCAGGTTTGGAGGAGAATTTGAGGTACAGTGGGAGGTTTCCAGATTAGATAACTTGGTAACCATTCTGATCTAGGATAGAGTGCACGCTGAGTGTTTCTTTTTTTTCTCTCTCTCTGGCAGCGACCATTGACCCGACCCTAAGACTATGACTCAGTGACCAAGTTGACCGAACCTTCTTAACACTGGCTTTTGGATTGTCATAGCCGCAGACCTCATTGCCACTCCTACTTTTACCCTTTTCTCCAGGACACCCCGTATTACTGTGAACGTCCACTTCCATTGGACAAAACCATCGTATGGTTAGATACGAACTCGAAGGAATTCGAGGATGGTTTCCGGTTCTGGAGAAAACGGATAGGATTATTCAGTTGTCTTTTCCTTTTACCTTCTCTCTCAGATTGCGAGTACTCCTTGGTTTAGGAGTAGTACACCTATTACGCAAATTGGATAGTCTTCTTCCAAACCTTAGGCTGGTGCCGACCAGTAGAGAATGAAGAAAACCAATTAGCCTAAACGGTGTACAGAAGGTATTAAGTTAAGACAAAGCAAGGGATTAGTAAGAGGGCAAAGTAAAATGCGACTGCTATTCACGACCAAACCAAGTATTTCTTCGCCAATCCTAAATCACCTTTGTATTTCTCCAGGACACTCCGTATCACTACGAAGATCCACAGTTTATTGGATACTCCATCGTATGGTTATATACGAACTCGAAAGGAACTTGTTCCAGTTCGGGGATGGATTCTGGTCCAGGAGATATAGGAATATGGTTTATTCGGCTGTCTTTTATCTTCACCTTCTCTCGCATTGCGAGTGCTCCTAGGATTAGAACAGTACACCCATTATGCTTACTGGACAGTCTTCTTCCAGACCATAGGCTGGTGCCGAACGGTAGGGAAGGAAGAAAACCATTTGGCCTAAGGGGTGTGCAGAAGGTAATGACTAAAGACATATAAAGGGATTTGGAGAGGTGGCAAAGAATTATACGGTTATAGTTGTGAATCTGGATAATGGCAGAGGCATTACTAAGAATACCGGGATACCCCACCGAAACATTTCAATGTTTCAGTTTCACTGTGTACTGTTAATGGAAAACTGATTTCCCGATTAGACACTTACTCCAGGGTATGTATTTACCAGGTATGATTCTCACATCTGTATGGTTTTACAGATGATGAGTGGGAGTAAGTTATTGGAAATTGGGTGATCATCCTCATTATATCGGGATTCGTTGTAATCGGTGATATTTGAGGAAATCACCTGGGCTGTTTGCCGGTCGGCAAATATTTGGTTTTGAATATCCGCTGTTGTGCACCAATTTCAAATTGATATATCTGTACGTCTATTTTCATAGAGTGAGATATAACTTTTGATATTATGTCGATGACATTTACCTATATCAGTGGATGGTTAGGTAAGGAGCATTAAACAGCGGTGTAATTCTTCTTGACCATAAGTACAGTTTTCAACCTACGACACACAGTGAAAGAGTTGTTAGACTCAGCGGACTTATACAGAGTATTGTATGTTGTCCAGTGTCCATTAGGACAGAGGGGTTGGTCCTCATACTATATTCTGTTTACTTTTAACTTCTCTAGTTCTTAGACATGTGTTTCGTTGAAACACAGGGTCTAAGTTTTGAGGAGTTATAGGTATTTGAATAGAGTAGAGAACCAGGTGTAGCAAGTATCGGGATTCTTCAAAGTGATCGAAAATGTAGATACTTGTGTATGGTATTCAGTTGATAGTAATGATAAAGAGAAATTGCTTCTCTTTCAGGTTACTCATAATTGGAAGCATTCCTAAGTTGAGTAACGCTGATCGGCCTCTCTCCATTTAGTTGACATGCACTGGAGACAGCTGCGTGATTTGAATCTGGTTCAATTAAATCAGTGCCTCTGGTTCTATATTGGATATAGAACAGTTCATATCTTAACGTTGTTAAGCTACGGGGAGTTGTCCGGCTTATGATTAAAACCAGACTCTGGATAACTCAAGGCACGTTTCTGTAATGGTTGTTTGTGGGTTGACCCAGGCTATGACGAGGGTTGACTTTCTACCATCTGGCAGATCAATAGAAATATTGTTCTAGACTCGCCACAGTTTTATTAAAAATGGATTTTTTCAAAAACAGTAGTGGGAGTATGGTAGAACTGGAAGTGATTCCAGAACCGCAAACGATTACTGAAGATTTGATAAGGAACCTAAAGATTCAATCTGATTTGACATTCCATTGGCCACTCCGCAGATAAGGTGGGTAACTTCAGGCACCCGAGAGGTACTCCGGTAGCCTCAAGGACGGTGACAGGGAAGTTCTTGTTTACCCACACTTGCCATTGCTGTTGTTCCAGGTTGCGAGACCCGGCAGGAGGATGAGTATAGCATCGTTCTAAACTAGCTTTAGAAGTGCACGTCTATATGACTCTGGCAGAGGGTTGTCGTAGTCAGTGGGAGCAGCGGAAGCATTGGTGGACATCAGGCTTATATCTATTTATAGACTAAAGCAGATATAGCGGAGATAAATCATCTATTTCTGATGTGACAGTCATGGGTTTGACGTCGTCAGAATAGGGGATGGATCTGTTGAGAAGGTAGTAGGGTGTGATATCCGGGTTTTGGATGACATACACATAGTAGGAAGTGACATTCCTATACTACGATCGGTTATACTTTGGTCGTCACACAGTGTTTTCTCCACATGGGACTTGGACATTATATCAGACATACTGGTTACTAGATCTATGTTTTTAGATCTAGATTTGGGTGGTTTCCCAATCAGGGTACTTTGACAGCATTCTAAGAGTATTTAGAATGGACGACTCCTGGCACGGTAGTGTACCTGCAGGTGATGGAGTCACCCTCTCTAAAGGTGTCTTATAGACTAAAGGGGAGAGGGATGCGCATGATTGGCAGATCACTTGCTCAGGCAATTGAGTCAATCATGAGATGTCAAGTACCACACCAGATGTTGTTTTTGCACTAGATGCAATAAGTTGACATTGATCCAATCCTGGAGAAACAGTCGGAAGCAGTTTTAGAACATAAGTGGATGTTCTAGGGATATGATAACGACAGCCTCATTTGGAAGACAATTATCATTCCAGGCTTCCAAGGTGACATGGACGACAAGGAGGTTGTCAGAGTTATATTTTTCCTTCTGACAAGGGGCAGTATTTTGGACAGGTGGTCCAAGGCAATACTGAGGGTGGCATGGCGCAGGAAACTGATTAAGTTCAGTTGACGATACAGTCTAAGAAGTTTGGATTTGGAGTTCATTTATGAGCTAGGTCCCATTAGACATCCAGACATTCTAAGACAGGTATTGCTCATTTCGGGAGATGGTTTTCTCCGCGAACATGAGATATAGAGAGACATAGAAAGAAACACCACAGGCGGATCCACTCACTGAGGCTATTCCTCGAACGCAATAGTTTCACAAACGAGTTTTGTGAGACTGACAAGAAGAGGAGTTGGGTGTTCGGTATCACACGGGCTGTGAGTATGCGACATTGCAATAATTAGCCTTGAGTGCAAGTAGGAGATTGTTGGAGATAGTGCCCTCAGAGTCGATTATTGGATCACAGGCACGTGATTGCAATGATTGAGGGAGGACCTATCCCGGTAGGACAGTCTTACTCGAGATGATAGTATGCTATCTGGTTTACCTTTATCTTCGTGTACTGCTTCAGGTGACCTGACAGGTCGCTATTGCACGCTGATAGAGCCCCTAGGATTCTTGCTTGACTACCAGCAGTATGAGGGCGATCATATAAGTGAGAGCTGGAGTCTATAAGCACATCCTTAAAAGGTCCCTAGTCGTGGGAGTTTCGAGACAGGGCATCGATACTCCAGAGTAGACTAGTGTATACAGTCGAGACCCCGACGAGGGGCGGTGGCCGGTCTCACAAGCCACTGGTGTCAGTTGGTTCACCTAAGATGTATACAGGTGCTCATTGGGTTATGAGTACACCGGACAGGACTCGCCGGGAACATGCTAGTTGGTCTTATACCTGACGTCAGATAGCAGTTCCCAGGTGACATGTGTACAGGTTAGTTCATCGACCTGGGGATCATCATTTGTCTCATGTGAGTTCCCACTGTGCTTTGATTACTACCCTACCACGGCTCAAAGGAATCGTGCAAACAGGTTTTAGTTGGGTACAGTCCCGAGCCACATGGAGGCAGTGAGCGGATCTTCAGGGGTTCGTCTCTCCCGGTATTGGGGGTGAGGTCGCGCTGTGTCTAGGAGAGCCATTACACAAAGTCCTTGGCCAAGGCAGGAGATTTACTGGTAGGTATTCCAGTAGTATCTCAGGGTGTTCTGGGCTACACTCCGACACGACTTGTACCGCTTTTGGGGGTCTGACTTTTACCAACCCCCTAGGCCCGACATGCGATGCTCATAGACGAACGGACCGGACTGTACGGATATTGTCACTGACAGGCTCAGTAGGGTGTCAGGATGAGTTCGCTCATCGACGTCCCTTTTGGTCAATAGCTGGTGGCCCGTCACGTATTGGCTTATACCTCTGACGTGCTAGTGGTTAAATCCACAGCCATAGTATTGATGAGTCTTTAGAGTCCACCACACTTTCAGTTACTCAAGCTTTCGGGCGAAACGCTGTAGAGGCCGTATGGAGATATGGCAGGGTCCGATCAGATACGTACGGTATTGCACGGATCAGGATCGGACGGTTTGTACTAGAGGCCGTATGGTTATATGGCAGCGTTCGATCAGATACGTGCGGTATTGCACGGATCAGGATCGGACGGATATTACTAGCCGGCTTTGGTTTAAGCCGGATCCTAGTATAGTACAGTGTAGATTTTGTCTCATTGCATTTGTATCCGGACGGAATACAGATGCGGGTGTGTATGCACAGTATCGGGGTTTTCTTGTAATTTATTACGGGACCAGTTTTCTGGAGTTGCCAGTTTGCATTCCGTTCCGGCCGGTTTTCCTTTGTTCTTTCCCGGCCGGACTTTTCCGATGGAGGGGGTTATTTGCAAGTTTGCAAATAGCACATTGTGGAGGTTTTTCTTGCAAATGTATTTATTATGAAAGCATCTTTTGATACCATTCTTATCCATCATTATCACTTGCTTTTTTGTTGATTAGAAGTTATTAGAGTTTGATGTGAGATGGTTATGATGATGTTTTGGATGTGGTCACCACTTGTTCTCCTACCATCACCTCCCTTCATGCTTCATATTCTTTCCTCCACCATTTCTAAGATGATAAGTTTTTTCCATGGTTGAGAGAGAGAAGAAGATGAGAGCTTCATTTTGAGAGTGTAGCATTTTGATCTCTTTTCATGTTAAGAAAAATGCAAGCACCATTTTTCTTATCTTGTTTCCTCCATCATCTTCAAATGGCAACGAACCCAAATGAGACATAGCCTCTACACTACACTTCCTATAGCAAATCTTGGATGCGTCGACTCGCCAGCTTCGCGCCCGAGTTGCCTCGGTATTGAGGTGGGAGCCCGTAAAAGATGCAGGCGATGTGGTGCCCTTCCGGCAAAAAGGCGACAACGAGGAGATGAAGGACGAAGCATCCGCGGGAGATCGGAGTGGAGACGAAGACCGAAGGACTCGGATCATTCGGTATATCTCTTCCCCTTCTTGTACTTTGCTAGATCTAGTTTAATGGCTCGATCCGGGGTTTAGTGCGCGGTGGTGCCGGTTTGCTAAGTCCGCAAAATTAAAGTTTATCACCGCTTCCGCATTCCGGCGTCGGATTGACGGCCGGGGCACCGCCGTGCACTTACAACCCCTGCTACCCAGTTGTTCCTTGCGATCATCATGCAGTATTCCGTCCCCTACATAGCACCGGTGGAGGGAGCCCCAGTGTACGAGACACGTCTTCCAGAAACCGTGAGAGTTTCGGAACAGTTGAGGAATCGTACTGGTGTACCAGCCCAGAGCAGAGGCATAGGACGAGGACAGTTGTTTGGCTCTCATCCCCAGGGAGGACGGCAGCCAGCGCGTAGATGTTTACGATGTGGGACCCTTCAACACCTCATCAGGCAGTGTTCCTTCATACCACGTCAGGGTCGTATTCTGAGATGTCGTGGACGCGGAGGGTTCGCGCAGAGGGGTCAGGTTAGTAGAGGAGGAGTTCGGTCAGTCGCAGATGAAGGACAGGCACAAGCTTTCGCTTCGACTCATTGGGACGCGAGGGCATCCAACGCAGAGCTTTCAGGTACTCTTTCAGTATGTCCTTTGTTGCACACGTATTGTCTGATCCGGATCCTTGTGCTCGTATGTTTCCACGTACTCATACGTATCCACACTTTGTACCGAGTTTGGGTAGAGAGTCCGGTTCTCTTGATCAGCCGCTAGTTGTGACTACTCCCGTGGGAGAGTCGTTTGTCGCTAGTCACGTGTTCCGATCCTGTACCGTCCGTATTGGCGAGAGAGAGTTGCTGGTCGATTTGATTCTTCTTGAGATGTTGGACTTCGACGTTCTTTTGGGCATGGATTGGTTAGCCACGTGCTATGCTTCTGTTGACTACCGCGAGAAGACAGTTAGATTTTTGTTTTCCCGGCGAGTCGGTTTTTATTGTGTTGGGGGACCGTAGTGCCACCCCTCACAGTGCGATTTCTTCTTTTCGCACTGGACAGCTTTTGAGGAAGGGATGTCAGGGATTTCTCGCCTATGTTTGCGATACTAGGGCTACAGAGGTTCCATTGGATCAGGTTCCGGTTGTTAGCGAGTTCCCTGATGTGTTCCCTGACAAGCTTCCTGGGCTACCGCCCGAGCGTGATATTTCCTTCTGTATTGATTTGGTTCCTGGCACGGGGCCTATTTCTGTACCGCCTTATCGGATGGCCCCGGCGGAACTTAGAGAATTGAAGGGTCAGTGGAAAGAATTGCTGGATAAGGGACTTATTCGACCCAGTGTTTCTCCTTGGGGTGCTCCAGTCCTGTTTGTCAAGAAGAAGGACGACAGTATGCGTTTGTGTATCGACTACCGCCAGCTGAACAAGGTGACAGTGCGAAACAGGTATCCTTTGCCACGCATCGACGAATTGTTCGATCAGCTTCAGGGGGCAGGATGCTTTTCGAGGATCGATTTGAGAGCAGGCTACCATCAGCTGCGGGTTCGACGGGAGGACATTCCTAGGATAGCTTTCCGCACGCGTTACGGCCATTGTGAGTTTTTGGTGATGTCGTTCGGACTCACCAACGCGCCAGCAGCATTTATGGACTTGATGAACCGTATTTTCCGGACGTATCTTGATCTGTTCATCATCGTATTCATTGACGATATCTTGGTGTATTCTCGGAATAGAGAGGAGCACGAGCAGCACCTGCGGATTACACTGCAGACCTTGAGGGAGCATCAGATTTTCGCCAAATTCTCCAAATGTGCTTTCTGGCTGGACAGCGTAGACTTCTTGGGGAACGTGATTACACGAGATGGTATATGTGTAGACCCGAGGAAGATCGAGGCAGTTCGGAGTTGGCCTAGACCCACGTCAGTGACGGAGGTTCGCAGCTTTCTTGGGCTGGCAGGCCACTACAGGCGATTCGTGCAGGACTTCTCCCGTATTGCTACACCTTTGACCGGGTTGACCCGGAAAGGAGTTCGTTTCGATTAGACGGAGAAGTGTGAGCACAGTTTTCAACAGCTACGTGCTCTACTGACTACGACACCAGTGCTATCATTGCCTTCAGGATCAGGCGGATTTGTGGTCTATTGTGATGCTCACGAGTGGGGCTAGGGTGTGTATTGATGCAGCATGACAGGGTGATCGCGTATGCTTCGCGGCAATTAAAGAACATGAACAGAATTACCCCACTCACGATTTGGAGATGGCTGCAGTGGTCTTTGCATTTAAGATCTGGCGACATTACCTATATAGCGAGTCGTACCAGATATTCACTGATCACAAGAGCTTAAAGTATATATTCCAGCAGCGAGACCTGAACCTTAGACAGCGCCGATGGATGGAGTTAGTGAAGGACTACGATTGTGAGATCTTGTATCACCCGGGCAGGGCTAATGTAGTGGCGGATGCTTTGAGCAGAAGACCCGGGAGTAGTCTATCTTATTTGAGCGCAGTACAGAGGCAATCGTCGGCAGATTGGCAGATCTTATGCGACAGCCGGGTACAGTTCGAGTTTACACCGATCGGAGGACAGATTGCGCATGTTCGTGCATGCCCACAGTTGCTCGACCGTATACATGAGACACAGCACAGTGATGACCGATGTTCAGAGATCAGGGCATAGATTGGACATGGCTGATTTCCTGAGTTCGCGATCGATGATCAGGGGGTACTACGATTCGGGACTAGACTGTGCGTACCAGATGCCGAGGGATTGCGGCGCGAGATTCGTGAGGAGGCACATCGATCGGTATATAGTGTTCATCCCGGTTCCACCAAGATATACCATGATATGAGAGGTGTTTACTGGTGGGACGGAATGAAGAGAGACATCGTAGATTTTGTGTCAAGATGCCTGACTTGTCAGCAATTCAAGGCTGAGCACCAGAGGCCGCGGGAGAGCTACAGCCGTTACCCATTCCGGAAAGGAAATAGGAGCAGATTTCTATGGACTTCATTGTGGGTCTACCCGGGACTAGTCGAGGGTATGACTCCATCTGGGTGATCGCGAATCGTTTGATGAAAGCGGCTCACTTCCTACCGGTGAATAAGACTTTCGGATTTGTTCAGTATGCCCAGATATACATCGACGAGATCGTACGACTACATGGAGTCCCAACTTGTATCGTGTCCGACAGAGGCACCCTGTTTACCAGCCGGCTATGGCAGAGACTTCAGGAGGCTTTGGGCACTCGCTTGAGTTTCAGCACAGCATTTCATCCGCAAACCGACGGACAGTCAGAGCGGACTTTTCAGACTCTCGAGGACATGCTCGGAGCGTGCGTCTTAGACTTTGGAGGTAGCTGGGATCATCATTTACCCTTAGTAGAGTTCTCCTACAACAACAGCTACCAGGAGACCATTCAGATGGCACCGTTTGAGGCTCTTTATGGGAGGAAATGCGAATCGCCCGCTTGTTGGACAGAGCTCAGGGAGAGCAGTATCATAGGGCCGCAGATTGTTGAGGAGACGACCGCGAAGATCCAGTTGATTTGCGACAGGATGGGGCCAGCCCAGAGTAGGCAGAGATCTTATGCGGACCGTCGTCGGCGTAGACTTGAGTTTTCTGTTGGTGATCATGTTTTTTTTAGGGTCTCCCCAATGAAAGGTGTGATGAGGTTTGGGAAGAAGGGGAAGCTTAGTCCCAGTTATGTGGGCCCTTTCGAAATCCTCGAACGTGTTGGTGCGTTTGCGTATCGGTTAGCCCTTCCGCCCAGTTTTCCAGACGTGCACCCTGTATTTTACGTTTCGATGCTCCGTAGATATCTTCATGATCCTTCGCATGCGATTCAGCACCCGACGATCCAGCTTGAGCGTGACCTTCCCTATGCAGAGCAGCCGGTGACCATTTTGAATCGACCAGTGAAGAAAATTGAGATCGAAGGACATACCGTCGGTCAAGGTTCTTTGGCGTGGTCCGAGCAGAGAGGAGGTCGCTTGGGAGACCGAGAGCGAGGTGAGGAAGAGGTATCCCCATCTTTTTGAGGGTGCGTGTAGTTAGACTTTTAAATTCGGGAACCGAATTTCTTTAAGGGGGGTAGATTGTAACACTTTGAATTTCGTTAGAATGTTTTTCGTGTTAATTAGCAATTTGTGCGTGTTATTTTATATGTGTACTTGGGTTTATTAGTTATTTTTAGCCGGGTTACCCTAATTGTAGTGTACACTTGCACACTTAGCCATGTTGTAACCTAGGTTAAAGTGTTAGCCATTCTTCCTTGCATGTTTCCTTCTTAATTCCCCACCATTTTTTAATCAAAACAAAACCCTTTTTAAATATTCTTTTAGCAATAGAAAAATGAGGAATGGGGGTTAGGTAAAGAAGTTGACTTTGACCCTTTTCTTTATCTCTTCTCTCTCTTCTCCTCATTCAGAATTTCCTGCAGAAATTCCAGCCAAAAACCCCATCTTTCTCCATCTTTTCTTCTCCTTTTTCATTTCCCTTTGATCCCTACACAAGAAACCTACACAAATCAACACATTTTCATCACAAAACCATGGAAAAGTGAGCTTTTTGAGGTGTTTGGTGTCAAATCTGCACACTTGATGTTAGAGCTGGGATTTTTGGTGTTTCATAGGGTCTCTTGAAGGTATAGCTCATATTTTAACACTCCCTTTTCATAACTTGTAGTATCTTTAGAAAAATATCACATTTTGGTGCATTTTTAGTCCTATTGAAGGGATTTAGTGAGGATATGGGTAAAGTAACGTTTTTATGGCTTGGTTAGCTTGGTAATGGGTTATTAGTGTGGTTTTAGACTGGGTTTTGCTTCAGGTTTCACAAAAATACCCTTAAGTTCCATTTTAGTGCAAAAGTGGGGTTTTTTTAACTAGAAATAGGGTTTTGTTGGATCTGCTGCTATCCGGGTCATTTCAGAATGAAATTGGAATTACTGTAGCATACACAGGGGATATTGAGTGCACAAACCAAACCTGGGAGCCCAATTCCCAAGAGAGGCTGCCGGAATAATCATTCTGGCCGCAATTTGCGGCCAGATGGGTGAGTTGGGGGTTGGGGTTTTGGCCACTGGAGTCTGCTGCTATGTGGAGTATTTTGGTATATCTATTTTTATAAGATCAGTTCTGTATCAAAATCTGGAGTAGAATACCCTATTTCCCGTATTTTTAATCTTTCGCGACACGCGTGATACGTGTGAGTGGGTTTGGGGTTTCTGCGTATCGCGACGCGTCGGAGTGGCTTCAGGCGCGTAATCCCACGTTTTAGCATATCGCGCACTCGCGCGCTTGGTTTGTGTAAGTCGATGTAGTACACCCCAGTACTTATGGGGAGGCGGAATTTTCAAAAACGATCAAGTTTAAAGAACGAACATCGACTAACCGCTTGAATCGAAGCTAAACAAATAATAACCGAACACATAGCTATACTAAACTATAGTGTTAAGGGATTATACCAAATGAAAACGGTCCTTCGTCTTTGTGTCCTCCTTTGTTCTCCTCGACCTTCTCTAGGTAGTAGACGATCCACCCGAGAGCAAGACACCAAGCTACACCTCTAACTTGAGGTAACTAATCAACTTTGATTGCTAATCAAAGATGAAAGGATGATGTAGAGTGAAGGTAATGGATGTTTAAGTCTAACTAATCCTTTGATCTCAACACATGAGGATTAAGGATTAGTCTTCTTGAAGATGAGAGCTTGAGGAGAGAGAATGTGAATAATATTATGAGATGAGAAAATGAGTGTATCATAATATATCATGAAGCATTCTTATTTAAGAAAAATGAATAAAAGAAATGAATAAGCATGCTTCATAAATGAAAAGAGGTGATTCATTAAGCATGTGTCATTATCATTTATGGTGCAATAATGATAATGATGAATCACCTCATGACTCACTTTCTTATCCATAAGTAACCTCCTTAGTCACATCTTCTAGAAGCTTCTCGTACAATTACGAGAACGCCCCTCCGATCCGCAAAAATACGGAAAAACTTTAGACTGTAAAAATCCAATAACCGGATACCAGTAACTGGCTTAAACCAAAGCCGACTGGTAAAAACTGTCCGAAAGTCGTACGCACGTATGCGTCCGAACCCTTTGTCGCAAAACCATGCAACCTCTATATCGTTTCGCCTGGAGTAGGAAACTCTCTGTGTGGGACTCTAGAGACTCGACTACTACGCTGGCAGTGGGTTTAACCACAGACCGCAAGCGGCACTAGCTGTACGTAACGGTCCCCAGGTAGTTGTCGATAAGAAGGCCGATGAGAAAACCCATCCGAACTCCTACTGAGTCTGATGTGACAATCTCCATACAGTCCGGTCCGTTCGTCCAAGACTATCGCATATCGGGCCTAGGGGGCGGCAAGCGTCAGTCCCCTAATAGCGGTATAAGTCGTGTCGGAGGGAAGCCCATTACACCCTGAGAAACTACTGGAACCTACCAGCAAATCTCGCTTGCCCTGGCCAGGGACTTTGCGTAATGGCTCTCTGACACAGCACGATATCTACTCCCAATACCGGGAGGGACGAATCCTGTTTAACCGCCACTGCCTCCAAGTGCTCGGGACTGCACCCAACTGCTACCTGTTTGCACGACTCCTTTGAGCCGTGGTAGGGTAGCAATCTAAGAACAGTGGGACAAACTCGAGGCGAAGTAGCAGTGTTAAGTCTGCGGACTACGCTGTACTCATGTCACCTGGGAACTGTTCACTGACGACTGGTATAAAACCAACCAACAGTTCCTTATGAGTCCTGTCCGGTGTACCCGTAACCTAACGAGCACCTGTATACTATCTCCAGTACGACGTACTGACGGCTGTGGGACAGACCATCTCCCCAACTGGGATGAGAAGCGTACACACCAGTCTACTCCGGAGTATCGATGCTCTGTCTCGATAATCCAACGACCAGGACCTGAATAAGGATGTGCTTGTAGACTACCCAGCCCCCACTAGTGTGACTGCCATCACAACGCTGGTAGACAAGCAAGATCCTAAGAGCTCTATCAATACGTACACTTACATATTAAGATAGAAAAACCAAGTAGCATACTACCATGTTTAGCAAGACTGTTATATACATGTGAATATCCCAAGCTTCCATTAAGTAATATACAAACTAGTATGATACAGTAATGGCCTTCTAGGGCATAAACACTAACAATCTCCCACTTGCACTAAGGCCATGTACTGGCATATCGTAGACCAATGATCTTGAGTAGCCTCTCGAACTGAATCTGAGGAAGGGCCTTCGTGAATGGATCAGCAATGTTCTCTTCTGAAGCTACTCTCCGAACCTCGATCTCCTGACGATCAATGATCTTCCTGATCAGGTGATACCGCCTCAAGATGTGTCTGGACTTCTGATGGGACCTTGGTTCCTTCGCTAAAGCTATAGCTCCGTTGTTGTCGCAATACAGAGGTATTGGATCAACTATGGTAGGAACAACCTGAAGTTCTGTTAGGAACTTCTTCATCCAGACTGCTTCTTTTGCGGCATCGCAAGCAGCTATATACTCCGCTTCCATCGTCGAGTCGGCAACGGTGTCCTGCTTGGAGCTCTTCCAGCACACCGCCCCTCCATTGAGGGTAAAGACATAACCCGAAATGGACTTGGAATCGTCCTTATCACTCTGGAAGCCGGAATCAGCAAAGGCCTCCAACCTGAGGTCTTTTGCGCCGTAAACCAAGAACATCTCCTTAGTCCTCCTCAGGTACTTGAGAATGTTCTTTACTGCTATCCAGTGCTTCTCCCCTGGGTCTGACTGATACCGGCTGACCACGCTTAGTGCGTAAGCTACATCTGGTCTGGTACACAACATCGCATACATTATAGAGTCTACCGCAGAAGCGTAGGGTATAATAGACATGCGTTCCCTTTCCAAATCAGTCTTGGGAGACATCTCTTTGGAGAGGGTGATTCCGTGACAAGCCGGCAGATTACCGCGCTTAGAATCTTCCATACTGAATCTTTTCAGTACAGTGTCGATATACCTGGACTGCGAAAGTCCCAACATCCTCTTGGATCTATCACGATAGATCCGGATCCCCAGAATGTAAGAGGCATCACCCAGGTCTTTCATGGAGAACCTGTGTGACAAGAATCCTTTGACAGATTGTAGCATAGGAATGTCATTTCCTATCAATAGAATGTCATCCACGTACAAGACGAGGAATACGACACTTCTGGCCACAACTTTACTATATATGCACGGTTCATCTGGATTTTTGATAAAGTCATATTCTTTGACTGTCTCATCAAAACAGATGTTCCAACTCCGCGATGCCTGCTTTAGTCCATAAATGGACTTAAGCAGCTTGCATACTTTCCCGCTGCTCCCACTCTGATTGAAACCCTCTGGCTGATCCATATAGACGCTCTCTTCTAAATTTCCATTCAGAAAAGCCGTCTTTACGTCCATCTGCCAGATTTCATAATCATGGAAGGCAGCAATAGCAAGAAGGACCCGAATGGATTTGAGCATAGCCACTGGAGAAAAAGTTTCGTCATAGTCCAAACCAGGTCTTTGACGAAAACCCTTTGCAACAAGTCTAGCCTTATAGGTTTCCACCTGTCCATCTACACCAATCTTTTTCTTGAAGATCCATTTGCATCCTATGGGTTTTACCCTATCTGGAGCAAAGTCCAAAGTCCATACTTTGTTGGTGTACATGGACTCCATTTCGGTTCGCATTGCATCTAGCCATCGTACCGAGTCGCCGCTCTGGATGGCCTGCTGGAAGTCAGTAGGTTCATCATCATCTATGATGCAATCCTCTCTATCCCCGTCTATGAGAAAACCGTAGTATCTCTCAGGCGGATGAGACGACCTACTACTCCTGCGGAGGGGTGCGGGGATGTCCTGTTCTTCTTGAACTTCCGGTTCTACCAAACTTTCAGTAGCAGTTTGTGGTTCTGGAATTTCTTCCAGTTCTATTTCGCTCCCACTTGATTCCTTTTCTAAAAACCGATGTTCTAGAAAATGGGCATTACGAGAAACAAATACCTTTTGTTCCTCTGCGTAATAGAATAGATATCCCCTGGAGTGCTTTGGATATCCCACAAACAAACACTTTACTGATCGTGCCTCGAGCTTGTCCACATGCTGCTTTTTAACAAAAGCTGGACATCCCCAAATCTTTATATACTGTAGATGGGGTTTCTTCCCACTCCACATCTGATATGGAGTGGTAGGCACAGTCTTGGTAGGTACCATGTTCAAAAGATATGCCGCTGATTCTAGCGCATGTCCCCAGAAAGATCGCGGTAACTCAGCATTACTCATCATGGATCGTACCATATCCAATAGGGTTCGATTCCGTCTCTCCGATACACCGTTATGCTGTGGAGTGTACGGAGGAGTAAGCTGAGAGAGAATTCCTTTCTCTTTTAGGTAACCTAGGAACTCGGCACTCAAGTATTCACCACCTCGATCAGATCTAAGTGTCTTTATACTTTTGCCGGTTTGGTTTTCTACTTCATTCTTATACTCTTGGAATTTCTCAAAAGGCTCGGATTTATGTTTCATCAGATAAATGAATCCGTATCTTGAGTAATCATCCGTGAAAGTAATGAAATAGGAAAAACCACCTCTCGCATGTGTAGACATTGGACCACATGCATCGCTGTGTATGAGTCCTAAGAGCTCGCTCACTCTTACTCCTTGTCCAGTGAATGGAGTCTTTGTCATCTTTCCTTTGAGACAAGATTGACAAGTGTCATAAGATTGATATTCGAACGAGTCCAAATATCCTTCTCTATGCAACTTAGTCAACCTTCTCTCATTGATGTGACCCAGTCTACAATGCCATAAGAAAGCTTTATTTAAATCTGGAGACTTTCTTTTTAGTGTGTTCTGGACATTGAAAATTTGGAGTTGGTTTAAAACATATATGCCGTTATTTAATGTACCGGACCCAATCAAACCATGATTAAGGTGGATGTTAACAACATCTCTTACAAACGTGAAATCATAACCTTTATTTGATAACAAGGAAACTGATATGATATTACACGTTAAGCTGGGTACAAAATAACAGTTATGTAAAACCAAAATGTGTCCACTCGTCAATCCTAGGTGATAATCCCCGACGGACGCAGCTCCCACGCTAGCTCCGTTAGCAACCCTGAGGATCATATCACCTTCCTTCAGCACTCTACGGTTTCTCAGTGCCTGCAATGAATTGCAAATATGAGATCCTGATCCGGTATCCAATACCCAGGAAGTAGAGTTGATCGACAGACAATTCTCAATTACAAACACACCTGAAGTCGAAGCCACAGCTTGCTTCGGTTCCTGGTTCTTGGCGTTCCACGCCTTGCAATCCTTCTTCCAGTGCCCTTTCCTGTGACAATGGAAGCACTCATCCTGGCCAACTATCGGTACTGCTTTCTTTTTCTTTCCCTTCCCTCCCACCTTACTAACACCTCCTCTAGGTCTGGGTGCGGCCTTCTTCTTCCTTCCTTTGGCCCTAGCCTTGGACCCGGAAGAAGATGAACCGCCAACAAACATAGCGGGTGTTTCCCTTGATGTCTTCAAGGTGCCCTCTG
Source organism: Agapanthus africanus (assembly GCA_030015575.1). Classification (NCBI taxonomy): domain Eukaryota; kingdom Viridiplantae; phylum Streptophyta; class Magnoliopsida; order Asparagales; family Amaryllidaceae; genus Agapanthus; species Agapanthus africanus. The sequence goes on along the minus strand of JASDDO010000016.1, from coordinate 184,419,196 downwards.
CACTCCTTAACATGTTCAGGAGTTCCGGAAGTTCAACTTCTTTTCTTTGAAGGTTGAAGTTCAGGATAAACTGGGCGTAGGTGTGAGGAAGGGACTGGAGAATAAGGTCTGTATAGAGCTCATTATCCAAAGTCGTCCCAAGGTCTGCGAGCTCTTCAATATAGCTGATCATCTGTAGGACATGTTCACCTACCGATGACCCGGCAGCCAACCTCGCTCGAAACAAGTTCTTAGAGGTCTCGTATCTTGCTATACGAGATTGCTCTCCATAAAGTTCCTTTGTATGGAGAAATATGCCATCTAGGGACATATCCTCGTGCCTCCTCTGATGTTCATTGTTCATCGAGGCAAGCACGATGCACTTGGCTCTCGCGCAATCTAAATCCCAGGTTTTGCGGATTTCCTTATCCGCATTGCTGGATTTGGGACCAGGGACAGCAGGTGCCGTAGCGGTGAGGACGTACCCCAGTTTGTCATAGGTCAAAGCCATTTTGACATTCCGCAGCCAATCTTTATAGTTTGGCCCTGTCAGTATATTTTTCTCTAAAAGTAACTTAAGTCCAGTCATTTTCAGGGTCGCTGCAATTAGGAGAGAGAGAAGAAAACTCTTTAGCATGATGCTCTTGCATGTTTAGAGTGGTTTTTAGTTTATCTAAACTGGATGGCTCCCACTGTTTCTCGAATCCTTCCTCAAACCATAAAAGAAGAATTAGTCAAGACTATTCTCACCGTACAATACTTGCTTACCCGTTCAGCCAGGCTGGTGTCGGTACTTCGAGGGAGGTTTTCCAACGCTTTCGCGAAGTTCCTTAATTAAATAACCTCTTTTCTCTGGGGGCGTAACCCCGCTGACACTTTTCTGGACACCTACTAGGTTTATAGCATTGATCGTTAAGTGACGAATATCCTGATAAGTATCATATACTCACAGTAGGATCGGGATCCAAATATCATCGTATGATAATGTTGAAGGAATGCTACCAACATTCATCAAACTCAAAATGGTATGCATCTCTTTGCAAATTTCAGTTTCTTTAGAAATTCCCGATATAAGTTTTTGCCCCATGCTCTTATGACCTCGGCGTTAGGTCAAAATGTCATAAGTCACATGTCAAGTTCTACCCATCATTATCTTGTCAATTTGAACCCATCCGTATATATTCTTGACGTTCGGCCAAAATGATAATACGACTGTCCCAAACTAACTCATCTATCTATGCAACAAATGAATATCCAGCAGCTACCAAACACTATGCCTTGGCGTTAGGTCAAAATACATAGCTTGAATACTACTGAATACCCAGATGAAATGACGGAGGGCTACGACTGGTTTTGGCGAAACCGTGAACGTAGTGAACTTGATATAACCGAAGGAACCTGATAGCTTTTAAAAGGAGTGGTTAAAGCTCCGCATTTAAAAATATCTGTTTTAAAAATAACCGAGTGGTTTCTTTTAAATTGTTCCAACGATTAAAACTTTGGTTTATTTTACTTTGCATTATAGATAATGCGTCCCATCATTAACCTATCATTGCAGAAAACAACGAAAATACAACGTCCTCTTATGCCATCCGCATTCGCCACGGGGTCCCGTCATCACCCGTTAGGTTACTTAACTAACGACAGAGCGGGGGCTGGGCTAGCGCGGGTGTAAAACATAAGTGGCGTCTAAATAGCTATCATAAATATAGATATTTTACATTCGTCTGACGCAATGATATTCATTCCAGAACACAGATAAACAATATTGGATTTGCAAGCAATCTGTATTTCTTTTGAGCCTGCAAGAAAAGACAGATTACACAGTTGTGATGAATAGCCGTTACCCCACCCTCGACCCCTACGGGTACGGCAAACTACCCACCCGGTAGTCTGTGTACCCCACCTTGGGTCAGTCCTAGGAGCAAAAACAGTAAAATGAAATAATACAACGGTGGCTACAACCGCAACCTGGAAGTGCCCCGCGAAAATAATATTACAACAAATTACATTTACAACAAATGAATTAAACAATAACCCATTGCAAACCCCGGTTATACACCACAACTGTCCAATACAGTTTATATGCACAAACAGATATAACCATTTCAGAAATGTGCAACCCCCTGCCAACCGACATACTAGCAGTTGGGGGAGGTTTACGAACACATTAAACAATCACAGATATAATCCAATATGCAAATACTGTACAATTTCAATCGATTAAACAACATCAATATTGCTCCAAAATCTGCTCTGTTAAACAGTAACCTGAGCAAATATTAAATATTCCAGAAAACCCCAAATATCACAGGGGACCCACACATGAAAGATGAGTCCATGACTCGGCAACTCGGCCGCGGAAGCGCGGCGGATCGGTGGGATCCGCCGCCCTTCCGCGGCGCTTTAGCCGAGTCATGGGCTCGAATTTCTTGGGTGTTCTCCTGGACTCCTTTCTAGCTTTCTGAGCAACCCTGAAAAATTTTAGGACATCATTTTAAATTCGACAGAAACTGATTAGATTTAGGGTTTTCCGGCTTCGTTTTTCCGTTCGAAATTCGTACAAATTTGCAATCAAGTTATTTATTGTTTAGCGAGGCTCTGATACCACTGTAAGTCGATGTAGTACACCCCAGTACTTATGGGGAGGCGGAATTTTCAAAAACGATCAAGTTTAAAGAACGAACATCGACTAACCGCTTGAATCGAAGCTAAACAAATAATAACCGAACACATAGCTATACTAAACTATAGTGTTAAGGGATTATACCTAATGAAAACGGTCCTTCGTCTTTGTGTCCTCCTTTGTTCTCCTCGACCTTCTCTAGGTAGTAGACGATCCACCCGAGAGCAAGACACCAAGCTACACCTCTAACTTGAGGTAACTAATCAACTTTGATTGCTAATCAAAGATGAAAGGATGATGTAGAGTGAAGGTAATGGATGTTTAAGTCTAACTAATCCTTTGATCTCAACACATGAGGATTAAGGATTAGTCTTCTTGAAGATGAGAGCTTGAGGAGAGAGAATGTGAATAATATTATGAGATGAGAAAATGAGTGTATCATAATATATCATGAAGCATTCTTATTTAAGAAAAATGAATAAAAGAAATGAATAAGCATGCTTCATAAATGAAAAGAGGTGATTCATTAAGCATGTGTCATTATCATTTATGGTGCAATAATGATAATGATGAATCACCTCATGACTCACTTTCTTATCTATAAGTAACCTCCAATCTTCTAGAAGCTTCTCGTACAATTACGAGAACGCCCCTCCGATCCGCAAAAATACGGAAAAACTTTAGACTGTAAAAATCCAATAACCGGATACCAGTAACTGGCTTAAACCAAAGCCGACTGGTAAAAACTGTCCGAAAGTCGTACGCGCGTAAACGCACGTATGCGTCCGAACCCTTTGTCGCAAAACCATGCAACCTCTATATCGTTTCGCCTGGAGTAGGAAACTCTCTGTGTGGGACTCTAGAGACTCGACTACTACGCTGGCAGTGGGTTTAACCACAGACCGCAAGCGGCACTAGCTGTACGTAACGGTCCCCAGGTAGTTGTCGATAAGAAGGCCGATGAGAAAACCCATCCGAACTCCTACTGAGTCTGATGTGACAATCTCCATACAGTCCGGTCCGTTCGTCCAAGACTATCGCATATCGGGCCTAGGGGGCGGCAAGCGTCAGTCCCCTAATAGCGGTATAAGTCGTGTCGGAGGGAAGCCCATTACACCCTGAGAAACTACTGAAACCTACCAGCAAATCTCGCTTGCCCTGGCCAGGGACTTTGCGTAATGGCTCTTTGACACAGCACGATATCTACTCCCAATACCGGGAGGGACGAATCCTGTCTAACCGCCACTGCCTCCAAGTGCTCGGGACTGCACCCAACTGCTACCTGTTTGCACGACTCCTTTGAGCCGTGGTAGGGTAGCAATCTAAGAACAGTGGGACACACTCGAGGCGAAGAAGCAGTGTCAAGTCTGCGGACTACGCTGTACTCATGTCACCTGGGAACTGTTCACTGACGACTGGTATAAAACCAACCAACAGTTCCCTGTGAGTCCTGTCCGGTGTACCCGTAACCTAACGAGCACCTGTATACTATCTCCAGTACGACGTACTGACGGCTGTGGGACAGACCATCTCCACAACTGGGATGAGAAGCGTACACACCAGTCTACTCCGGAGTATCGATGCTCTGTCTCGATAATCCAACGACCAGGGACCTGAATAAGGATGTGCTTGTAGACTACCCAGCCCCCACTAGTGTGACTGCCATCACAACGCTGGTAGACAAGCAAGATCCTAAGAGCTCTATCAATACGTACACTTACATATTAAGATAGAAAAACCAAGTAGCATACTACCATGTTTAGCAAGACTGTTATATACATGTGAATATCCCAAGCTTCCATTAAGTAATATACAAACTAGTATGATACAGTAATGGCCTTCTAGGGCATAAACACTAACAGTTTGCGACATGGGTTTCTAGTTGACTTTAAATGTCGTGTTTGTACGGTTTTGAGCTTATGTGTGATATATTGTGAAATTCTAGGATTCGCAGGCGAGTGCGACGGGCGCCGCGAAGGAGGGGAACAAGTCGTCAGCTATACCTAGCGAGAGACTACGGTGAGTAGATTTAACATCTACGTGGATATCGCTCGCATGGCGTTCTACATCAGGGCTGATAGGATCTTATAGCTACATTTCCATACATTGACTGTTCATGGCTACTATTTAGTGCATACCACATTCCCTGATGTATGTATATAAACTAGAATTGATAGAACACCGCACCCTTACTAACGGTTCATGTTGCACGAGCACTGTCCTACATGTTACACGCACACCGTTAGTAATTGCCATGACACTCACACTGTAGTATATCACATCGGATCATTATGTTGTAGCTCATCATTATGTGACTTGACATGTTATTCATACTTGATGCATATATCACATCGGATCATTATGTTGTAGCTCATCTTTATGTGACTTGACATGATATTCATACTTGATACATATATCACATTGGATCATTGACTTGCATATTGGTTTGGATTACATGTGATTTCTGGATTTGGGAACCGTGGCTATTTCAAATATGTAATCATTTAAAAACCCGGTTCCCTTGATATGATATTTCGGTGCGCCCACCCTGTGTTTTCTCGGTGCTAGAGTGGCATATATAAGAGAGGGCTGACCCGGACTGACGGATGCCCGATATATTGAGAGAGGGCTGACCCGGACTGACGGATGCCCGATATATTGAGAGAGGGCTGACCCGGACTGACGGATGCCCGATATATTGAGAGAGGGCTGACCCGGACTGACGGATGCCCGATAGAGGAGGATTTGTGTGTCGATGCTAGACACGAGTATTTATGATATTTGGGTGCCGATGTTGGGCACTCGTGATTCTCAGGGATGTACAGGATTTGAGGGCCGATGGGAGTGCCGGCGTCTGGGTTGTTGGAATTTGCGGTGCATATATATATATATATATATATATATATATATATATATATATATATATATATATATATATATATATATATATTCCACATTGACATTCCGTGTAGATGTTATACTTCCCATGCTCAGCATTCATTATTATATCTCATCCTGTAGTTATATTACCTGATGGAGCACTTGCATGATTTTTGCACATACTGCTTATCACACATTGATAACATTTGTTGGCATATGATAGAGTAGCGCAGTACGTGCATGCTTGCGATTACCTTTTTATGTTATTTCTCTTCACGAGTTGGCAACTCACCCCCGTTGTGCCACAGTAGTTGTAGGTTGCCCTTCGGAGTAGTCGCGGCAGGCTACGTTCTTGCATCTTTTAATACAGATACCCCTACAGTTGGCGTACTAGCTCTTTTGCTGATAGGTGGGTTTTGTGCGGTATCTGTTTATCTTTTAGTTATGTACATTGTTGTATCTAGTACTCTCCATCTACCACTTATGTATTGACTTAGAGACAGTGTGAGGACGATGATGTATATTATTTGTATTCTGGTGTCGAGCTTGTTGTGAGCCGACTTACTTATGCAGTTTATTCTATCTGTTATGTTCCCACTTTTTACTCTTGATCTTCGCTATGGCGTTGTATATTGCTATCTTGGTGAGTGTTTACTAAAGATTTCTTATCACTTCTAAATGCTTCCATTTTAAAAACTTAAAACACTCTATACTTTATTGGTTTGATTTCTGGGTTTCCGGTTCACTTAGTCGCGTTACGCCTGTAGATGTTACGTGGTTAAGTGCCGGTCACGGTCCAAACTTTGGGTCGTGACAATAACGGGCTCCGTCAGTCCGGATCAGCCCACGGGCTCCGTCTGCGGAATCGGCCCTCGGCCCCAGCAGTACGCCCATATCCATCTATCGACTCTGGTCGGTATCCTCCGGATAACCGCCCGGTCCAACCAATCACCGGTAGGTACTCGCCACCCTGCTAGGCTCATCGTCTACTCCACGAAAAACATTTCTTGCCCCGGGGAACCATACCGGGTCCACCATGTACCCGCAATCGGCCTCATCCGCCTCCTCGAATCGGGTTTCACATGTTGCTCTCAGCACCAAGAAAACACATGGTGGACGCACTGAAATATCATATCAAGGGTAACCGGGTTTTAAAACAGTTACATATTCCCTTTTGAAACACCCACGGTTCCCAAAACCGGAAATATCATGGAAACAACATATCTCAATGCGTATAATCAGAAAGCATGATGTATGTGACATGTAAAAGAATGTAAGCACATCAGTCTGTCATGCAAGAATCATATCCTGAATGCAACAGTACTACAGTGTAGTGATATGGCAATTATCTATGATGAAGTGTATGAGCCAGCAAACAGTGTACGTGGAACATACGCATATCGATAATGGTGCTGGTGTCCTAGCAGCATGACTGTAATATATCAATAACCACAGGCAATGCAATGCAAATAGCATGAATATGCGGAAATTGAATAATCAGCGCAACAGTAAAGAACCTGCCTCAATAAATATATCATGCAGCCTTGCCTTTTGAAAAAGGACGAATCGGGGTTTTTGGTAAAATAAGGGCTACGGTGTTTTATGAAAAGATGTGTCGTTTGAAAATATCCGTAGAATCCCTTTTGCCTATCTTTAAAATATCCTCGATTCGTTAGTTTGAAATAGGTATGACTCGGGTCTAGTCTAACACCTACTATGCGAACTACGAACCCAACAATCAAGTCAATTGGGAGGGGTATGAAAACCACCTAAATCTGAGTCAATATATACATTATCTCATCACATAACAGGTATCACTACCATCATATCACATCTCAAATACGAACTCTGTCATGTCGCCAAATCTCACGGCCTTAATCAAATCTCATCGACTCATCTCAATCCCACGTATAATCCTCAAATCTCGTATATGAACACATAGTCCCATACCCATGTGTAGATATACACACCATCACATGCACACAGATAAATGAAAGAATGTATGCAAGTATATGTGTGTGTGTATGTGTGAGTGCAACCACTACTCTAGGGTTCGCACTATACTAAACCAATACATCCTTATCATCAATAATTCCATTATTATCATCAATAATCCTAACAACACATAATAAATATATGTGTGTATACGTATTCGTATACATCACCACGGACTGCGGGGGTGCTACACGCCATCCACCCGACTTCTCCCCGTAGATATAAATCTACTCACATTGATTCTCGTGTGCCGATGCCGATGTCGCTATCTTCATCTTCTTCGCCTCAACATCACGTAGGGTACCTACAAGTATATCACAACGTTAAAGCATATGAAAATCACATCGGAAACCAAAATAGCACATGCTACTCGTATAGGTAAAAACCTATCGTCTCGCATGTAAACACGTTCAATACCCACTGGTCGTTGACGTCCAAACGCCACCCGACAGAAACGTATCACCAAATACCAAAATCCAAGCTAAAACAAGTCGTAAATCATATGCCAACTCAAGAAAATCAAATCAGATTTTACCCTAACTGGAATCAGTCAAAACTAGACATACTCAGGGTTAAGACTACTGAAAATAGGGCCATGCACCAAAATCGAGACAATTCCCTCCTGCTCTGGCCGCAATTTGCGGCCAGAAGGAATTAATTGGCGGCCGTAGTTTGGTGTTGGGGGCTAGGGTTTGGTGTGGTGGTCCATGGTGCCTGCACATCTCACTGTCAACTCAGTTTTATTTTTGGGGTCTCGGGGTGATAGCAGATTCCTAATTACGATCACAGATTCACAGTTTTTCCCCGACATCGTCTCATAAATCCGTATTCTATGTTCTAGCTTCAGGTTTGGTTCAATAACACATCACCACAGGGGTTCTAAGGTCACCACAAGTCTCAATTTCATCTTTAATTTCAGATCTCACATAAACCCTAACTTGAAGTTTCACAAATCCACCAAATTACACCATATCGACATGAAACTAGAATTGATGCACAAGGAAATTGAAATACTACACTAGGGTGCAGAAAGTACCTCCTTTGGCAACTCAAGAAAATTCTTGAGTTGCTCAAAGTCCTCCAAATCCAATCTTGCTAGGTTCAAAGTGTAGCTAGTGAGCTTGGGAGCAAGTTTTGTGAAGTGGGAATGGGGTTTTGGTGAGGGAAATGAGAGGGATCTATGAAGTTAAGGGGAGGGAGATGAGGGAGCAGGAGCAAGAGCAGCAGCAACTCTTGTTGAAGAGGGGAGAGAAAATGAGATGGAAATGATGGAGGAAAGGGTCAAAAGCAACTACTCTCTCTCTCTCTCTCTCATCATCATACTTACTTTTTCTTTCTTTCTTTTCTTTTCCTTTATTCTCACTCCAATAGTGAACCCAAAGCAACCATCCACCCAAAACATGTAACAAGTATAACAAGTGTGGAAAATGATATGTGCACATTTTTGCAAAAAAATGCTAAAAATCCAATTAGCGATTTTTAATCGCGATTAGCACTAAATTAGCATATAACTAATCTTAAAAACTTTAAAATGGCATAATTCCATAAAATACCCTATTTTAGAATTTTCCATAATTTTTCCCCATTTATTTGTATTTAATTATACCAGAATATTAAAATATTCATTAAAATAATATTAAATTATAAAAATTCCCAAAAATAATATTTTATTAATTTGAAACGTTACAGCTATTGACCCGGACCTTTCAGGTTAAAATTGAGATAACTGGGGCATGCACACTAGGTATAGAACATACCACCAGAACACGTGCCCCTATCTCCAAAGCTTGGCCGTAGATTTAATCAATCTGGCAGCAATTTGCGGCCAGGAAGAGGGGTGGGGTCTTGAGGTTTTAGCTACTGTAGTCTGCTATGATTTGTAGTATTTTGGCATGTGTAGTTTTGTGAGATTTGACCTGTAGGAAAATCTGGGACAATATATCGTATTTCTAGTTCGTTGTGTTTGCGCGATACGCGCGATACGTGAGTGGGTTCTGTGATCCAGCGTGTCGCGGCGTGTCGCGGTAGTATTAGACGCGTATACACACGTTTCAGCGTATCATCCACACGCGCGTTTAGTTCGCGACGCGAGTTTCTCGTTTGGGTTCGATATCGCGTTTTGGGAGATATTTACTTATATATGTATTCCTTGTCTTATTTTCAGGTTTGCAGGAGGGGACTACGGACACCGCTATAGGGAGAAACAGGTGGTAGGATTCACCTAGCGTGGAACGTAGGTGAGTAGATTTAACATCTACAGGGGAATCGCCCGCATGGCGTTGTGCGTCTGGGCTAGAATTCTAATACTTGTCGCATATTCCACGTCATTGTTAGAATTGCGCCTTTACCCTATTACTTAGATGTAGTTGTATTGTGACTAGTAGCCGTAGGACACTGCACATATTATTGACAGTTCATGTTGCACGAGCACGGATTGTATGGTACACACACACCGTCAATAATTGCCATTTCACACACAAACCATTATAGATACTGTATTGCTTGGTCACGGATCTTATGACATTGATTTGTACTACTTATCACATATGACATTTACCATACTTGAATACCTATAGAGTATTGTACCATTAGTGATAGGTACATATACCCTTTACGATACAGCTACAGGTATACCTTGCTCATCTTTTACTTATACCCAGGGGGTATACTACATCTTTTACTTATACCCAGTGGGGTATACCACATCATTTACTTATAGGTAGACACCTATACTTAGCCGTACCTTATTGCTTTCGCATACATCTGGTTTCAGCTATATTTGTCCTTTATATGCCCGCATTTCAGATATATCGCACATATTTATTCCTGGATTTGTTATTTGGATTTTACATGATGTTTTCTGGATTTGGGAAACGCGGGAGTTCATGAAATTATGCATACATTGAAAAACCCGGTTTTCTTGATATGATATTTGCGCAGCCACCATGAGATTTACCGGTTCTGATTATACACTTCATACGGGATGTGGTTGCCGTATGAGAGTACATGGTGGGGCCCGGTATGGTTCCCCTCGGCAAGAAGATCGATGGACTTTGCCGATTGAGCTTGGAGGCTGGCTAGTACCTACCGGTGATAGTACCAATGACTCGGCGGGGATCATGGAGATACCGTTGGGAGTCATGCATGTATGCATACGTCGAAAGGCGAGGGTCAGAGCTAGACACTCGTGCTTTCGGGATAGCGTATGATACGTACCTATCAGGATGCTAGTCTTGGTGACGGTATCTGATAGATCCGGATTTCTGTGTTGATGCTTGGCACATTGTTTTCATGATATTTCTTTCAACACCTTTGTATATATAAGAGGGGATTTAGCCGTTGTTATATATACCCTTACACCAATATTAGTGGAATGGGACGCTAATATATGTGTATTGACCCCGTTATATTTATTTCTGCATATATATATTTAGGATGTTAGAATTTCACTTGAGTTTGATTTTGGATATTAGGTGATTCATTGAGAGTGGATACCATATGAGATTACTGATTTGTACATTCGGGATATAGGAGATTACTCGATATTGTATATTTGGGAGATGTGAGACTTATATGATTCGAGAGCCCAACTTGGGGGCTGATTTGAGGAATTGGGATTTGAGTGTCTTGATGGATTGTGATCCTACCACGATGTCAGGTTTCCGTGGGAATGACATATTTTGCTCCATACCTCATACCTATTTGTTTATGCACTGTTCCATGTATTAGGAGTACCTGTTAGCGTACCCTTCATGTTAGTTGCATATCTACATTCTCATATTCTCATATCCCTATTGCATGATTATTGCCTACTATTGTCATGTTATTATTGCTTCACATATTGATTGTACCTGCTAGTGTACTTTCCATTATTTTGCATTCACATGACCTGTTATTACTGTAAATTGCATATCTTAGATTTATGCTGTACATACATTCCTGCGATTACCTGCATATGTTATCTACTATTCATGAGTTGGTAACTCACCCCCGTTGTGCCACAGTTGTTTTGCAGGGTATTCCCCAGAGTAGTCGAGGCAGGCTATTTGTTAGTTGTATGTATGCCCTAGAGGCCAGTATTGTACAGATGATGTATATTATATTGGATGCTTGGACATATATAAAGATGACTTTTTTGCTCGATATGATAGTATGCTATCGGGTTGCTCTTTATCTTAACATGTATACTAGTCTCTTTAAACTGTCTTATAGTTACATGTTGGTAAAGCCCTTAGGATGTGTACTTGACTACCTGGACTATGATGCAGATCATACTAGTGGGGACATTGTAGTCCATAAGTACATCCTTCAAGGTCCCTAGTCGTGGGTGTATCGAGACGGGGCATCGATATACCAGTGTAGACTAGCGTATACGCTTCTCGACCCATGAGATGGGCGATGGATGATCCCATATCCATTGGTGTTTGACATCAGAGATGGTATACGGGTGCTCAGTGGAGACTGGGTACACTGGAGGGATTCGCCGAGAACTCCCAGATGGTATTATACCTCACGTCAGATGGCAGTTCTCAGGTGACACTTGTACAGGTTAGTCTGTAGACCCGAGATCGTCATAGAATCTTGTGTGATTCCCACTGTGCTTTGATCTCCACCTTACCACGTCCATGAGGGCGTGCAAAACGGTGGTTTTTGGGTACAGTCCCGAGTCACATGGAGGCAATTAGCGATAGGAGGGGTTTCGTCTCTCCCGGTATTGGGGGTTGATGTTGTACTGTGCTCGATTGGCCGTAACAGGGAAGTCCCTGGCCAGGGCTGTTTCAGAGATTTGCTGGTAAGTGTTACCAGTAGTTTCTCGACCCGTTATGAGCCTCACATCGGCACGACTTATCGGTTATTGGGGTCTGACGTTTACCACCCCTAGACTTGATATGCGACATATCAGACGAGGAGACTGGACTGTACGGGAAGTGTTGCCGATCGGCTCGACCGGAGTTGTAGCAGGTTCGCTTGTTCTCTTCTGATCGCTCAATACCCGGGTGGCCGTTACGTTTAGCTGACCGCTTGCGGCTTGGGGGTGCTTGATATGATCATCACCCACTGCCGGAGTATTGACGAGTCTCAGAGTCCCATAATGGAGTTTCCTAGTCCAGGCGAAACGTTGTGGTACGCATATACGATATGCGCATGGACCCGATTAAAATGCGCGTATAGGATACCGTATATTGACCGGGCGGCTTGCTTTTGGTAGGGGTCATATGTGATATGGCCGGATTGATAAATCAAGTGTTGATTTATCATTTAACCATTAGTTTCTCACTAGAAATCCTTTCTTGTGTTGGATGGATGTATGAATGCATGTATGTTTTTCTTTCTTTCTAGTTTCATGCACATATGGATGTGTATACATACATACATACATACATACATCATCTATCATGGTTGATTATACAAAGAAAATGGTGGCAATATAAGGCTCACACCATGGTTAAGTTTATATATATTTATTATTGAATTTGATTTAAAACAAAAGAAAAGGAAAGGATAATTCATGGAAGCTTTCTACACTCTTCTTGACCTAACTATGCTCACCCAGCTTTTGACCATGGATTACTTTTCCTTTTGGGTTTTAACTCAAGTTCAATAATGATTCAACCATGGTTTGAGATGAGAGATAAAAAAATATATAAAGATATATTTTCTATTTTTCAACTAGAGGTTTTTCTTCTCTTGAAAAATATAGCCATCATCTTCTTCTTCCTCTCTCATTTTGCTCACTAGATTTTTGTAGTGAGCAATATAATCATCAAGTTAGGATTTTGAAGTGAGAAAGAGAACCACAACACCATTCTACACAAGTCTAGCCTACTTGTTTGGAGTGTTAACTTGATTTCGTTCACTTGATCGGATAAAGTCGCAAGCTTGGACAAAGCGGACTCCGGGTGGATCATCGGTGACCTCGAGGAGTTCAAGCGGAGTTCTTTCAAACCCCAAGTAGCCGAGGAGTCTAGCGTTGGGAGCTACAAAGGTTGTACTGTCACGTCCCGAAAGTATGGAACATGACCGGCACTTAAACTACGAACGTCTCGAGGCGTACGTAATCTAAGTAAACCGAAAACCCAGAAATCCAAACCAAGAAAAGTAGTAGAGTGAAGGAAAACCAATTTAAAATCAAGTAGTTTTAATAGCATAAGCCGAATTATGCGGTTTTTAAGAACATCAAAAAAATTTACTGAAATTTTTGGCAGAGTCTCCTTTGTAAATACTGGCCCCCAAACGGGATACAACATGAATAGTATACGAAATCAAGAAAAAGGCATCCCCAAGCGGGAGCTAGCTCTTCGTCAATCGACGGTCACAACCACACAAGCAATATAATATACAATGCCAACGGCGAGGATCAAAACTCAAAAGGAAACTCAAAACCACCAAAAATATAACGAGCGACTCTAAGGTCGAAAGAATAAACAACACTGGTCTCTAACTCAATAAATACATGTTTGGTTGATGGAATTTACTAGATACAACGGAATAATATTATACAAGATAATATGATGGGTACGATACAAGAAAAACCCACCTACTAGCAAGTCACCCGAAGGAAACCATGCCCGCACAGCCGTAAAGAAAGCTGTACAGCAAACCTGCAAGAAACTGGGGCACAACGGGGGTGAGTTGCCAACTCGTGAATAGAAAATCATCTATGAATAGAAAATCGCATGTATGACGCAAACCTAGGTCATACGATCAATATATATAATCCTCAAATAAAACCAGTAGTCTATAACAATGACTATGGTAAATATCTAACCCGGGTGTAATCTCATGTGCCCGTGTCAGTGCCTCAGGTAGAAATATATCATATGAATGAGGTATGAATGCATGAAAATAAAATACATGTAAATGAAGAAACTGTTTTCATAATTTAGTGAGATTTCCTTTGTATTTATAAAATGAGGTATCATAAATGAAATCAGCATCAACAGTGTCTAGCATCGACACAAAACATAAATCTCAATGTCTCAAAACCTCAGGCTCCGGCTATCCGGTCTGGCCTGTATCATCAAATCTCAGTACCTCAATATCTCGAAATCTCAATGTCTCAAATCTCAATATCTAGGGCGCCGTCAGTCCAGACCGGCCCCTACCATCCATCTCAAGACCACGACGGTATCCTCCGGATATCCGACGCGTCGGGTAAAATCACCGGTAGGTAGTGCTCCCCTGCCAGGCTCACATCGTCATCATCACGCGCTTCTTGCCCCGAGGTACCTTACCGGGTCCACCATGTACCCGAAACGGTTCATCCGCCTCCTCGAATCGGGTCTCGAAATCCATCAGCAAACTCATGGTGGACGACTCATACATCATGGGAAAAACCGCACTTTTATTTAAAAAGAGAGAAATCAGTTTATATATGTTTTGCGGTTTTCCTCCAAATCCAGAAAATATCATGGAAATCCGAATCATCAATAGCATGTAGAACCATGAATATAAGCATGAGAATGAATAACAGTATGCATGAAGCGACAAGTAATAACTACAATATCTAAGCTGGCATATAAGGTATGTACACTAATATTATGTCAAACTACTGGCTATCAAGCTAAGTTAAGCAACAATATTTTCTAAGGTGTACGTGACATGGCAATTACCGATGAAGATGTGTGTGAGCCGGCAAGTAAGTGTATGTGGTACATACGCATCATCGGTAATGGTGCTGGTGTCCTAACAGCATAATGTCAACAATGCAATATGAAATAACAATGTAAATATGCGATGCGGAGCGAGCAACCAAAATGAGCGGGAGCTAAAAACTAGACGCAACTATAACTAATCTGCTTTAATCTAATATAGTCCTACAAATGACGCCTTTTGAAATAACACGAATCATGGGGTTTTGAAAATAGGGGCTACGGTATTTTTGTGAAAAGATACGTCTTTTGAAATATCCGTAGGATCCCTTGGGCTGTCTTTTAAAATACCCACGATTCGTTAGTTTTTGATATAGGTAAGAATCGAATCTAATCTAACAACTAAACTAAACTAGAGGGCTAAACTAACAAGCTGGACTACAGGTAAGGAAACCGCCTATCATCTGAGTCGATACATATACATACATGTATATGTATGGTCGGTGATCCCGCCTCAATAATATCAAATTCGTAACCAGACATCCCAAGTCAAGAGTGCGGATCAATCATCAAAATATAGCTCGTACGTAAATCCGTCGTACGGCATCCCCAAATCTGGGTACGGGTCAATATCACATTTGTCATATTATTCATCAAGTATTCTCTTTATCAAGATCATCATCTGGGTACTGACCTACGTCTAGCACAATGCCAACATCATCAAAAAAATCAAGATCTGACTACTGATCGACAGTCTAGTATAAATCGGTATTTTTATCATATATCATCACAAGAGTATACATCGCCCAAGGCGGCCTATCACAAGTATCCTGTCATATCATATCATATCATATCTCATAACATAATCAAATGTCGATCATCTAAAATATATATATCACTATTGCTATGGCATCATCATTCCCAAAATCCTCTAAAGTATCAAGACGTATCTAAATCATGAATTTTACCGTCATAACATGTCATTTCACCGATATCATAATCTCAGATCAACTTCTCGACTTATATCAATCCCATGTATCATCCTCAAATCCGTATGTGAGCACAATATCCCAAAATCCACGTGAACACATATCCACATAGGATCCTATAAGCACATATAACATAAGGATGCATGCAAGTATGTATGCGTGTGTACGTATGTGTAGTTCACCCAAAACCCTAAGGTTTCGTAACCTTTCATCAGTCCGATATACCAATATCCATTTAAACATCAATAATAAACCCAACAACATATAATATTTATAGGTGTGTATACGCATCCGTATACATCACCTCGGACTGCGGGGGTGCTATACACCATCCACCCGACTTCTCCCCGTAGATATAAATCTACTCACCTGGTCCTCGTTCGCCGGTGCCGACGTCGCCACGCGCTTGCTTATCGTCTTGAAGTCCACATGGGATACCTACATATCATAACGCACCATTCCGCATTAAAATCCGACTCATGACCAAAATGACGCACGAATCCCACATAGGTCAAAACCTATGATTGCTTTCGCAAATCGACCCAAAAACCCTCGACGTCGGCGTACAAACGCCAACCCATCGAGAAAACTCCCAACACACTCATTTGTACAATTACAAGCACTAATTATAATATAAAATAGCTTCAAATTCACAAAAACCTCAATTTCACTTAAAAAGTCATTTTTCCGAAAATCTAGCAAGCACAAATCACCGTTTTAGTACAAAACTCGATGTATAAATGAACCTAGCACCCACAATATTCACTAAATATCATAACAAAGTCATATAAACCATTACAATAATTTATTCTCCACAAAATATATATATTTACAAAACCTAGTTAACAAAAATTAGCACAATTCCATTTTAGCTCAAAACTTGGTGTTTTAATCAACTTAAATATTTTAGCAATTCTAGTGGCCGTAATTCTCATTAAAACATATTAACTAAGCCACACAACCATTATCTATATTTTAATCTCACTCTTAAATTTAATTACAAAAATCTAGTTTGCAAAACAATCATAATTAGGACAATTTAAATTTAACAATCTAGTAATAAGCAACAAGGTTTAGTTTTGCATAGAATTAACATGTTAACCACTCACTATAACCATAATCTAATGCTAGAAACCCTCACTTGAATTTTACAAACCCTAATCCCAAAATCAAACCCTTTTCTAAAATATCCTAAGCTAGCAATTACACCCAAATCAACATTTGAATAAGATAGCTTATCATAATTAATCAACAATTAGCCATAAGGTTAAGAATTTACCCCACAATTATCTTGAGATCTAGCACAAATCTAGCCTTCCAAACATGCTGCCCTTCACCAAGATCCATACAAGAATAGACATATACTTATTCTTTCATTCTTTTGTTTTATTTTCTTTTGCAAAACAAGTAGGGACAAGAGAGGGGGGCTGCTGAATTCAGCCAAGGGGGAGGGAAAATAGGGGTGTGTGAGTGTGGGTATGGGTGTGGGGTGATGGAAAATGATAAATACTATACCCCAAACATCCATTTACACTAAAAAAAACCTTTTTCTTCAATAATTTCTAAACCGTTTTGGCAAATAATTTTGTTCCAAAAACCACATGATAAAATTTTATTTAATGTTTTATGATGCACAAAATTTGTTTCAACTCATTCCAATTTGTAATTTTCCTTAATTAAATGTATTAGTGATGGCTTAAAATAATAATAAAATAATATATTTTTTCAGAAAATTTGAAATTTCACCAGCGGCTCAATAAACACCAAATAATAGCAATTACATAGCTAGAATATATATATTTAATTTTTATAATAAGATATTTGCATTTTGACTTTTTGCAGAAAACCCCCTTATTTTACCGATTTTCCGAAATTTCACCGAAACGATTTTCAAAACGTTACATGTACTTTGTTGATGTGAAAATTTGAAACCCTAATCGATTCTAGGAACGATTCTTTGTTAGTTAACTTAGCACCCTAAAGACTCCACTTTTGGTTCATGTGTTGCTCCCAAATCCTTCATGTGGTGCTAGGCTAACCTCACATTGGTATCAGAGCCAACCTAGAACATTAGGCGACACCTTTACGAAGTTAAAACTCCGATCGAACCGAAAATACGGCTTTTTGGGTGCTCTCTGGACTTTTTTCAAAATCTGGTTATTTTCAGAATTAAAAATATGTAAAAAATTCAGCAGGTAAAACTAAGAATTACGGTATAAAAATATTTCGATGAACAGTCTTTTCGGCCGCGGAAACGCGGCCTAAGCTTGCTTAGGCCGCGGTTCCGCGGCCGTATACCTCAATCACTATAAACTTTTTATGCCGTAATGCTTACTTCTGCTAGTATATTTTTTAGGGTATTTTTAATCTGTTTTTAGTTCTAAAAAATTCTGGAGATGGTTTTGACTCGTCGATTCGATCGGAATTTTGATTTCGTGACTTTTACGGGTAAATCTAGAAAGTATTGAAGTGTTCGAACGACTATCATTTGCTCACTTTTCACGGGGTTTAAAATCTTTCGGAAATACGTGCAAGTTTGTTTGTAGTGGACCCTCTAGAAGACAACAAACCTTAACTCGATTATTTGACCGTCTTGAACTGCTTTTTGAACCTTAGGGTTTTGGGCAGTACGGCGTGCCACATGTGAGGCGTTGGCTTGACCCTTCTATGGCTGGACCGCTACTACTGTGTCACACTCCGGGTTTTTTGAACTCCGCTCAAGTGTTGAGCTTTAGGGAATCTTGGGTATTTGATCGTTCGTTCGGAAACTTTAATGCTGTCTAATTATCTGGAATGGATGCAATGTGTGGAATTCATATTATAAGACATGAAATACGAGGTATGTGATATTTCGCATTTACGATGTCTAAAGAGAATGTGGATTCCAGATATTGCAGTTTTACACTTTCTTTTCTGTAACCGTAAGTGTAGTATGTCAATATCGCCGGTTTCGTTGCTATACGTCAATGACAATTGGGGTATGCATACTTACTTACGTTGATGATATGAGATATTATGTGTTGCTGAGATATGATGTGCATGATTGTCGCAATTGAATAGCCGGGGGTTTTATGTGAGATGAGAGTTTTATATTTTCATTCATGTAAATTCAAATGTAATGTAATATTCTTTTATTTGGGGCACTTCCGGGTTGAGGTTGTGTCACCAGTGTTGTATATTATTTACTTTTCCGCATTAGGATGGACCCAAAGAGGGGAGCACAGGTGACCGGGTTCTGGGGTTCAGTGGGATGCCATCTCGAGGAGTCGAGACTGGGTCTCCTAAACTCCAGAATTGGTAGGGTCGCTTGCCGCTCTCGTAGGGGTCCAGGGTGTGGGCTTGGCTATTCATCGCGACTGTGGAATCCGTATTTTCTATTTTGGCTAAATACTAAATACGGACGTCCTAATATATCCCACATTATATCTATGTTTCTGCTGCGATATCTGTGATGTGATCATTTGATATGTTCTGATGGATACAGTATATAGTATATATGATATATTATATAGGCGTTACTTATGTTTTACACCCGCACTAGCCCTGCCCTGCTCTGTCGTTAGTTACCTAACCTAACGGTGCACGAGGGGGCATCGAGGCGAATGCGGATGGCATAAGTGTACGTCGTATTTATCTGTGATGTTTAGGTGACTTAAATGATGGGACTTCATTAATGTGATTAATGAAAGAAAAGAAACCTAAAAGATGTTGTAGAATCAAATTTTAAATAAAAAGGGTAGCTACAGTTTTGCTTTGCATAGTGGTATATATGATATACCCTGCACCTTATTCGATGAGGGAAGGGCCGAGATTCCTTCACTGGGAGTGACCCCTTTAGCAATAACTGGCAGATGCTACACACTCGGTTTGCTTTTGATTGCTTTTGGAGTTTTGCTTTGCACAGCGATATATATGATATATCCCGCACATCATTCGACGAGGAAAAGGCCGACGATCCCTTCACCGGGAGTGACCCCTTTAGCAAAACTAGAAAAGCCTCAAAATCACTCCATTTCAAAAACTTCACTCGATTCTACAACGATATCAAGTTCATTACGCAATAGGTTTTCAGAAAAACCTGTCGTAGCCCTCCGTCATTTCAGATAAGAACTGTTTAGTATTCGTGCTGCGTTTGTTGGCCTTTGTCAAGGCGTAGTGTGCAGTAGCTGAATAGTGCTTATCTGCTTGTGCATGTGATGCAGATTGTTTCAGGGTAGTCGTACGACCTTGTTGGCCTTTGTCAAGGGTCGTGCGGGTGGGTTTGATTCAATCAAGAAATGACGGGTTGAACTTGACTAGCATCCTGTGATTTGTTGGCCTTTGTCAAGGTCATAGGACGCTAGGGGCAAAATATTATCGGGAATTTCAAATGTTGAAATTTGCAATGAGATTGCATACCTTCTATGAGATAGTTGGATCCCGATACCCACTGCGAGTAAGAGTTACTCCTGGGAGAGTTTTACACATTACAATTAGCCGATCAAGTAGGTGTCTAGAAAGGTGTCAACGGGGTTACGCCTCTGGGAAAACGAGGTTTACTTTAATTAGGTCCGTGCGAAAGCACGGGGAACCTCCCTCAAAGTACCGACACTGGCCTGGCTGAAAGATTGGCGAAGTTGTAGGGTGTAATTAATCCCGGCTAGTCTTTCCTTTTAGGGTTTGAAGGGAGATTTGATAAAAACCAGTGGGAGCCATCCTGATTAGATAAGATAATAACCAATCTGATCTTGCACGAGCATATGCTAAAGTGTTTTCTTCTCTCTCTCTCCAGGTAGCGACCATGTCCTTCCCTAATCAAGATAATAATATGGATGTATTGACCGAACCCGCATGTTATACTGTGCTGGGGAACGTTGGTTCCGTTCTTTCTTATAAGATTTATAGGCTGAACAGGATATAGGGGAATACCAGGATTCCCATGCCACCCGATTGAAGAAAGTACATGTTGATGCATTTTTTTCAGGTGTGTTCGTTACAGAGAACTGTTTCTCCATTTGCCCTACGTCCTGGGTATTAGATACCGGGTCAGGATCCCATATATGTAATCAGTTACATGGGCTTAGGAAAGGTAGAGAACTTGGAGAAGGTGATAAAGACATTAGAGTTGGAAATGGTGCAATTGTTGCAGCTAAGACTGTCGGGGAATATCACCTTGTATTACCAACTGGTAATACATTGGTTCTGAACAAATGCTATTACATGCCGAACCTGATATGCAACATTATATCGGTTTCTTTGTTGAGTAAAGAGGGATATAATTTTGTATTACAGGACAATGTTATGAACATTTTCCGTAACCAAAAGTTGGTTGGATCAGGCACGTTGTGCAATGCATTTATGTTCTAAATCATGCAACAGTTCTGAGCATAACAACACACACAAGAGGAAGAGTTCTGAACTGAACGAATCCTTCTTGTGGCATTGTAGACTGGGTCACATCAATGCGACACGACTAGCTAAGTTGCATAAGGATGGATATTTAAATCCGTTTGAATTTTCATCTTATGACACTTGCCAGTCATGTCTCAAAGGTAAGATGACCAAAACTCCGTTTACGGGACACGGAGAAAGAGTTGCCGAACTCTTAGGACTGATACATAGTGATGTATGCGGTCCTATGTCTACACATGCCAGGGATGGTTCTTCGTACTTCATTACATTCACTGACGATCTCTCTAGATTCGGATATGTGTTCCTGATGAAACACAAATCAGAAGCTTTTGAGAAATTTAGGGAATATAAACAAGAAGTTGAAAACCAAACCGGAAAAAGTATTAAAATCCTTCGATCTGATCGAGGAGGTGAATACTTGAGCAATGAATTCCTGGACTTCCTAAAAGAGAATGGGATTCTCTCTTAGCTGACTCCTCCATATACACCACAGCACAACGGTGTATCAGAACGGAGGAACCGCACCCTATTAGATATGGTGCGCTCTATGATGAGCACAGCTGAGTTACCTATTTCCTTCTGGGGATATGCGCTGGAAACAGCAGCATACCTATTGAATCAAGTTCCAACTAAATCTGTACCTACCATACCATATGAGATATGGAGTGGGAAGAGACCATGTCTTAAACGAGTTAAGATATGGGGTTGCCCGGCCTATGTCAAGAGGCAAAATCCGGACAAACTCGAGGCGCGGTCAGTTCTATGCAAGTTTGTGGGATATTCCAAACATTCACATGGATATCTTTTCTACCATACAGAGGAACAAAAAGTGTTTGTTTCTCGACATGCCACCTTTTTGGAAAAGGAATTTCTTGCAAAAGAAATTAGTGGCGATAAGGTAGAACTGGAAGAAATTCCGGCTACACAAACTCAAACTGAAGATTTAGTGGAACCAGAGGATTTAGTAGCTCCCAACGAACCTCAGCCTCTCCGCCGATCTAGTAGGGTTCCTCGCCAACCTGAGAGATACTACGGTTTTCTCATGGATGGTGGGAGCGAGGATTGCATCATGGAGGATGATGACCCAACTAGCTTCGAGCAGGCCATCACGAGTAGGGACTCAGTGAAATGGCTGGATGCAATGCGGTCCGAGATGGAATCCATGTACACCAACAAAGTATGGACTTTGGATGTTGCTCCTGAAGGGGTAAAACCCATTGGGAGCAAGTGGATCTTCAAGAAAAAACTTGGTGTAGATGGGAAAGTGGAGACTTTCAAAGCTAGACTTGTTGCAAAAGGTTTTCGTCAAAGACCAGGTGTGGACTATGACGAAACCTTTTCTCCAGTGGCTATGCTTAAATCCATTCGGATCATGCTTGCCATCGCTGCATATCATGACTACGAAATCTGGCAAATGGATGTTAAGGCCGCCTTTCTAAACGGTGATTTAGAAGAGTGCGTGTACATGACTCAGCCAGAGGGCTTCGTAGACAGTGGGAGCAGCGGGAAGGTGTGCAAGCTGCTTAAATCCATTTATGGATTAAAGCAAGCATCGCGGAGTTGGAATATCTGCTTTGACGTCGTTATCAAAGAGTTTGATTTCGTCAAAAATGTAGATGAACCTTGTATCTACAAGAAGGTGGCAGAGAGTAAGGTTGTCTTCCTCGTATTGTATGTGGACGACATACTCTTGATAGGAAATGATATTCCTATGCTGCAATCGGTCAAGCTCTTCTTATCACAAAGATTCTCAATGAAAGATCTTGGTGATGCCTCCTGCATATTGGGAATTAGGATCTATAGAGATAGATCCAAACGGATACTGGGATTGTCCCAATCTAGGTACATTGACACCATACTAAAGAGGTTTAGTATGGAAGAATCCAAGCGTGGGAACTTACCCACGATCTCTGGAGTCACTCTCTCCAAAGAGATGTCTCCCAAGACTGATTTGGAGAGAGCTCGCATGCAAGGGATACCCTATGCTTTGGCTGTAGGCTCTATCATGTATGCGATGCTATGTACCAGACCCGATGTAGCATACTCACTAAGTATAGTGAGCAGGTATCAAGCTGATCCTGGAGAGAGTCACTGGACAGCTGTGAAGAGCATTCTCAAGTACTTACGAAGGACTAAAGAGATGCTCTTGGTGTATGGTAATGAAGAACTCCAAGTGGAGTCCTTTACCGATTCGAGCTTCCAGAGTGATAAGGACGACTCTAAGTCGCAGTCGGGATTTGTCTTTACCCTTTACGAAGGGGCGGTTAGCTGGAAGAGTTCCAAGCAGGAAACCGTGGCAGACTCGACGATGGAGGCTGAATACATCGCTGCCAACGATGCTGCCAAAGTGGCTGTCTGGATCAAGAAGTTCATTACTGAACTTGGAGTGGTTCCATCCATTGAGCATCCAATACCTTTGTATTGCGATAACAATGGAGCGGTAGCTTTGGCCAAGGAACCCAGGTCCCATCAGCGATCTAGGCATATTTTGAGGCGGTATCACCTCATCCGGGAGATAGTTGATCGCCGGGAGATCGAGGTCAGGAGGGTTGACACGAAGAACAACACGGCGGATCCACTCACGAAGGCCATTCCCCAGATACAGTTTGAGAGACTCTTCGGGATGCTCGGTATGCGATACTACAGCAGCTGGCCCTAGTGCAAGTGGGAGATTGTTAGTTGTATGTATGCCCTAAAGGCCAGTATTGTACAGATGATGTATATTATATTGGATGCTTGGACATATATAGAGATGACTTTCTTGCTCGATATGATAGTATGCTATCTGGTTGCTCTTTATCTTAACATGTATACTAGTCTCTTTAAACTGTCTTATAGTTACATGTTGGTAAAGCCCTTAGGATGTGTACTTGACTACCTGGACTATGGTGCAGATCATACTAGTGGGGACATGGTAGTCCATAAGTACATCCTTCAAGGTCCTTAGTCGTGGGTGTATCGAGACGGGGCATCGATATACCAGTGTAGACTAGCATATACGCTTCTCGACCCATGAGATGGGCGATGGATGATCCCATATCCATTGGTGTTTGACATCAGAGATGGTATACGGATGCTCAGTGGAGACTGGGTACACTGGACGGACTCGCCGAGAACTCCCAGATGGTATTATACCTCACGTCAGATGGCAGTTCTCAGGTGACACTTGTACAGGTTAGTCTGTAGACCCGAGATCGTCATAGAGTCTTGTGTGATTCCCACTGTGCTTTGATCTCCACCTTACCACGTCCATGAGGGCGTGCAAAACGGTGGTTTTTGGGTACAGTCCCGAGTCACATGGAGGCAATGAGCGATAGGAGGGGTTTCGTCTCTCCCGGTATTGGGGGTTGATGTTGTACTGTGCTCGATTGGCCGTAACAGGGAAGTCCCTGGCCAGGGCTGTTTCAGAGATTTGCTGGTAAGTGTTACCAGTAGTTTCTCGACCCGTTATGAGCCTCACATCGGCACGACTTATCGGTTATTGGGGTCTGACGTTTACCACCCCTAGACTTGATATGCGACATATCAGACGAGGAGACCGGACTGTACGGGAAGTGTTGCCGATCGGCTCGACCGGAGTTGTAGCAGGTTCGCTTGTTCTCTTCTGATCGCTCAATACCCGGGTGGCCGTTACGTTTAGCTGACCGCTTGCGGCTTGGGGGTGCTTGATATGATCATCACCCACTGCCGGAGTATTGACGAGTCTCAGAGTCCCATAATGGAGTTTCCTAGTCCAGGCGAAACGTTGTGGTACGCATATGCGATATGCGCATGGACCCGATTAAAATGCGTGTATAGGATACCGTATATTGACCGGGCGGCTTGCTTTTGGTAGGGGTCATATGTGATATGGCCGGATTGATAAATCAAGTGTTGATTTATCATTTAACCATTAGTTTCTCACTAGAAATCCTTTCTTGTGTTGGATGGATGTATGAATGCATGTATGTTTTTCTTTCTTTCTAGTTTCATGCACATATGGATGTGTATACATACATACATACATACATACATACATCATCTATCATGGTTGATTATACAAAGAAAATGGTGGTAATATAAGACTCACACCATGGTTTAGTTTATATATATTTATTATTGAATTTGATTTAAAACAAAAGAAAAGGAAAGGATAATTCATGGAAGCTTTCTACACTCTTCTTGACCTAACCATGCTCACCCACCTTTTAACCATGGATTACTTTTCCTTTTGGGTTTTAACTCAAGTTCAATAATGATTCAACCATGGTTTGAGATGAGATATAAAAAATATATAAAGATATATTTTCTATTTTTCAACTAGAGGTTTTTCTTCTCTTGAAAAATATAGCCATCATCTTCTTCTTCCTCTCTCATTTTGCTCACTAGATTTTTGTAGTGAGCAATATAATCATCAAGTTAGGATTTTGAAGTGAGAAAGAGAACCACAACACCATTCTACACAAGTCTAGCCCACTTGTTTGGAGTGTTAACTTGATTTCGTTCACTTGATCGGATAAAGTCGCAAGCTTGGACAAAGCGGACTCCGGGTGGATCATCGGTGACCTCGAGGAGTTCAAGCGGAGTTCTTTCAAACCCCAAGTAGCCGAGGAGTCTAGCGTTGGGAGCTACAAAGGTTGTACTCTCTAAACCCTAGCTTTCCTTTCATATGTTGATGTGAAAATTTGAAACCCTAATCGATTCTAGGAACGATTCTTTGTTAGTTAACTTAGCACCCTAAAGACTCCACTTTTGGTTCATGTGTTGCTCCCAAATCCTTCATGTGGTGCTAGGCTAACCTCACACTATTCACCTATCATCTTTTGCTACAGATATCGCATCGGCTCACAGTGTGCTATTTTGCTTAGCTGGGTTTTGGTGGTTATCTGTATTTTGTATTGTACATTTGTTGTATCCTTGTACTCTCCATCTACTATTATGTTGTTGAATCAGAGACTTGGTGAGGACGATATTGTATATTATTTGTGGATTTATTTTCTTTTATACAGCTTTATCTCTATTGTCTCTTATTTCTTCGCTACGGCGTCGTATATTTGTGATGTGATTGTTTTCCGTCTTTGGGCTAGTTTTTACAAAGGGGGTGTTGCCAAAATTTTAAATATAGAAAGTGGGACTTTTAAAGAATTTGGATTGCGATTTCAAATGTTTCAAAAACCTTTATTATCTTTTCCGCATTTTCATGGTTTAGATTTCTGGGTTTTGGCTTTCTTTTACTGCGCTACTCTTTAGGCGTTGCGTAGTATTAGGGCCGTCACGTGCCAATTTCGGGTCGTGACAAAGTTGGTATCAGAGCGCTAGCTTTTACCTTTCGGAGTGTAGGATGACCTTGGTATGATGGAGTAGGTAGCTTAAGAAGAGTAACGTAGTGTGTGTGTATGTCTGCAGCATACCCATGATGCGGTACTTCGCCTTAAGTGACCTAAGTACAAATTGCTTGAAATTCCTTCCTTGATGATTCATATCCTTGTGATTCGATTTCCTTATTCTTATCGAATCATATATCTATTTATAGCCTTGCCGCCGATGACTATGGGGACTCAGAGTAATGCAGCGAGGGCCGAGGTCAGAGTTGGCTCAGGTGAAACGAGTACTGACCAGGATGGCACTCCAGTTGCACAGGTGCAGACGGATTAGCCTTCGTCATATAGTATTGATAGGCTTGTGGCAGAGATGCAGGACTTTCGCCATACGATGGGTTCATTGGTTGATGTCGTTCGGGAGCTACGACAGGAGGTTGTCACCCCTGTTACTCAGTTGTCCTTTGCGATCAGCATGCAGCAGTCCGTCACCTACATAGCACCAGTGGTTGCAGCTCCAGTTGACGAGGCACATATTCCAGAGACGCTGAGAGTTCCAGGACAGTGGAGGACTCGTACCGGTGTACCAGCCCAGAGACAGAGGTTTGGTCGTCGAGACAGATTTCGTGGCTGTCGCGGGAGTAGCAGAGGCTTAGGACGAGGACAGTCGTTCAGCTCTCATTCCCAAGAGGGTCAGCAGTCAGCGTGTGGATGCTTTCGATGCGGAAGTCTTCAGCACTTCGTCAGGGATTGTTCCTTAGCACCTCGTCAGGATCGTACTCAGAGAGGCCGTGGACGTGGAAGGTTCGCTCAGAGGGGTCAGTCTACCAGAGGAGTTCAGTTAGTTGCGGGTAGAGGGCAGACACAGGAGTTTGATTCTACTCATCGGGATGCGCGGGCGTCCAATGTGGAGTTTTCTGGTATCCTTAATTCGCATGTTCTTTTGATTTATTCGTTTTTTTTTCACCTTGTGCCATGTTAGGTAGATTAGCCGTTTTCTTTGTTAAGTTCTGTCAGCGATTCTTTTGTTGCGCGACACGTATTTCAGTTATGTGCCAATCGGATAGGAGATAGAGATTCGTCCGTCGTTTTGGTCCTTCTAGAAATGTTGGATTTGACGTTCTCCTGGGCACGAACCGGTTTGCTACGTGCTAGGCGTCTGTGGACTACCGTGAGGAAACAGTCAGGAATTGTTTTCCCGGCGAGTCAGTTCTTGTTGTGCATGTGGATAGTTGTGCCGCCTCTCACAGCTTGAGTTCAGCCTGTTTTGCTAGTTGACTTTTGAGGAGATGTCGTGGATTCTTGACGTTCATTCGTGATGCCGAAGCCACAGCGGGATTGTTGAACCGGGTTCCTTTCGTGCGAGAGCTTTCCGACGTTGTTCCAGATGAGCCGGCGAAGCTTAGGGAGCTTAAGAATCAGCTGCAGAGTTGTTGTTTGGGGAGTTTTGTGCGTCTGAGTGTTTCGCTTTTGGAAGCTCCTATTTCTGTTCGTCAAAGAGAAAGACGACAGTTTAAGGTTGTGTATCGACGGATCGTTAATTGAACCGGCTCACGGTGCGGATATGTATCCTCTACCTCGCATTGACGATTTCTTCGATTAGCTCCAGAGCGCGAGACATTTTCTAAGTTTGTTCGGGATCAGGTCATCATTGTTGCGGGTTCGGAGTGATGGCATTCCGAAGACTGCATTATGCGTGCTACGGGCTTTTGTTTGTTTCGGTGTGTCATTGGATTCACTGATGCCTTAACAGCATTCGTAGATATGATGAACCAGATTTCTTCAGGCCGTTCCTCGACTAGTGTTGTTGTGTTATTTACGACATTCTGGTCTATTTAATGTGTCTTGAGGGACAGAAGTAGCACTTGAGGATTTTTTATGCAGATACTGGGAGAGCACCAACAGTTTGCTGAATTCTCGGAGTGTTTCTTCAGGCTTGTTTGTGTTGACTCCTAGGTCTTGTTGTCACGGGAGACGGTTTTGTATAGTTCTGAGGGAGATCATGGCCGTACAGTTTAGGCCCATACTTGTGTGCAGGACTGAGGTCCGCAGATTTTTGGGCTTAGCAGGGTTTTTACCGCCGTTTCGTGCAGGATTGCTAAAGTACTGCTGCACCGTCGACTGAATTGACCGCAATGGAGGTTTCTTTTCTTTGGACTGAGGCATGTGTGCGGAGTTTTCGGCAGTTGAAGATTCGGTTAACAACTGCATCAGTTCTTTTTTTGCTTTTGGTTCGGGCGACTTTGTTGTTTAACTGTAATGTTTCTTGAGTAGGCTCGAGTGTGTACTGAGGTGACACTATAGAGTTATCGCTTTTGCTTCCCTACATCTGGAGGAAGTACGAGAAGGATATTCCACTCATGATCTGGAGATGGCCGCGGTGGTTTTGCGTTTGAGATTTGGAGACACTACTGGTTCGAGAGTCGGGTCAGACTTTCCCGGACCACCAGAGCTTAATGTACATCTTCCTGCAGCAGATTTTGATTGTTGTGATAGTCTTCTGCAAATTTACAGTTCTTGTGCGATCGTTGAGTATAGCTTAAGTTCGTCTCTACTGAAGGGACAGCTTGCTCATGTCCGCGCCTGACCACTTTTCTTTAATCGCTTTCGCGAGACACTGCCCGCCGATGCTCGTTCATCAGAGATACTTGAGCATACTCGGCTGGGTAATGATTCGGAATCCTTGATTCTGACACGGTGTGCTAAGCTAAGGACGCGTTTGTGTACCTGATATTATCGGGTAGAGACGTGAAATCCTAGAGCAAGCACATCAGTCAACTCTCTGTATTCATTCAAGTTCCAGCAACATTGACGTGACTTGTGAGATAGTTACGGGTGGGAAAGGATGTAAAGAAAAGCTTTGGGTTTCGTTTCAAGGTGTCTGTCTTTTGTGTGTTTGGGTCGAGCATCTGAGGCCGGATGGAAAGTTGCAACCTTTAACCGTTCTGAAGTAGGAGTGGGAGCAGATCTCCACGAATTTCGTTATAGTTTCTACCCGGGGTTAGTCAGGGTATGACTCCATTCGGATTCTTGTCGTCCGGTTATACTCAATTTTCTCAGTTGTTCTTTGTTAATTTGTGTGTTTGTGTTAATTGTGTCGGCAGTTGGGGATCGTCACTCGCCATGGTTAGGGTTCTTCTTCGATAGCTGTTATCAGGAGACACTCCAATTGGCAACCTTTAGGTTTAGGGGTTAGGTCGTGTCGATCACCAGTCTGTTGTTTTTCTAACTATGCGTAAGTAGGATTTTGGACCCCGGCTAGTCTAGAGACTTCGGAGATGGTACAGTTGTGTTAGGTCAGGATGGAAATTGTCCATTGCGAACGGACGTCTTAGGCCGACTGTGTTGGTCGTAGACTCGAGTTCGCAGGGACAGATCATGTATTCCTACGGACTTTTATGATGAATGACGTGTTGGATTTTGGGAAGCTTGTCCCAGAATTTTTAGGTCCTTTCGAGATCCTATAAGCGAGTTAGTTTCGTTGCCTTTAATTCGGTACTTCCGCCCAGATTATTGAGTTCTCACCCCGTATTCCTTATTATGATACTTTACAATTACCTTCATGACCTTTCTCACATGATTTGGCACTAGACCATTTGGCATAGACGCGATCGTTTCGCTCACCGGCGGCCATTTGTGTTAATGGCTCGGCAGGTGGAGAAACGTCGGTCAAGGGTCTTGCCATCTGTGAAGGGTTTTCTTGGAGGTAGCCGTATAGTGAGGTAATCACTTAGGAGGCTGCGAGCGAGATTTGAGAGTTGTAATCTTCTCTTTTGAAGGAACGCGTAGCAGTACATTTTAAATTCGGGGACGAATTTCTTTTAGGGGGGGAGATTGTAACACCTTAGAATGTGTTTTGTGGCTAATTATATTTTAATATATGGGTTTTTAATAAAAAGTTTACCAAATTGATTTTCAATTATTTTATCCTATTTAATGAATATTTTATTAGATTTTTCCTAGACTTGCACACACTTGTGCATGTTAACTAGGGTGTTAATTTGGGGTTTAACCATTTCTTAATCTAGTTTACTAAATTGGTTTAAGTGTTTTGGGTGTTATGGTGCATGGTTGTTTTCAAAAATGAAATGAATTTAAATATTTAAAAGGGTTTGAATTTTTGGGTTGAAATGTTGACTTTGAGAGAGAGAGAGAGGGCATGGGGCAACATGGCATAAGCCATACCCATTTAATGAAAAGAGAGAAAGAGAAGGGAGGGATTTTTGCCTTTCTGTCATTTCTCAATTCTCACTCTCATTTCACTCATTCTCTCACTCTCTCACACACACACACCATCAGCAGAGAACATCAGCAGCAGCAGCAGCATCAGCAACAAGTAGCAGCAGGAACAGAAGGCAGCAACAACAGCAAGCAAGAGCTCCAGCTACTTGCAGCAGTTCTTCCTCCTCCATTCACTTCTTCTCCTGCTTCTTAGGATCCTTTAGGGTATAACTCTTAAACCCAATTTCCCTTTTTCTTAGCTTATGTGATAATTAGCTTCGGTTGTGTTTAATTGTGAGTTTAGGGCTAATTATAGTGATGTATGTGGAATTTTGGTTAAGTGATGATTGCGTTAGTTAACCTAGCCTATTTTAGTGTTATTAGGGTCACCTTAACTGAGAAATACCCCAGATTTCACTAAAATACCATAGGGTTTGTGTTTTGTGCAAAATTGGTGTTTTTATGCGATATATTAGCATTCCGTGATCTACTATTGACCCGGACCTTTCAGGTTAAAATTGAGAAAACTGGGGCATGCACACTAGGTCTAGAACACACCACCAGAACATGAGTCCCTATCTCCAAAGCTTGGCCGCAGATTTAATCAATCTGGCCGCAATTTGCGGCCAGGAAGAGGGGTGGGGTCTTGGGGTTTTGGCTACTGTAGTCTGCTATGATTTGTAGTGTTTTGGCATGTGTAGTTTTGTGAGATTTGACCTGTTGGAAAATCTGGGACAATATATTGTATTTCTAGCTTGCTGTGTTTGCGCGATACACGCGATACGTGAGTGGGTTTTGTGATCCAGCGTGTCGCGGCGTGTCGCGGTAGTATTAGACGCGTATACACACGTTTCAGCGTATCGTGCACACGCGCGTTTAGTTCGCGACGCGAGTTTCTCGTTTGGGTTCGATATCGCATTTTGCGGGATATTTACTTATATTTGTATTCCTTGTCTTATTTTCAGGTTTGCAGGCGGGGACTACGTACACCGCTACAGGGAGAAATAGATGGTAGGATTCACCTAGCGTGGAGCGTAGGTGAGTAGATTTAACATCTACAGGGGAATCGCCCGCATGGCGTTGTGCGTCTGGGCTAGAATTCTAATACTTGTCGCATATTCTACGTCATTGTTAGAATTGCACCTTTAGCCTATTACTTAGATGTAGTTGTACTGTGACTAGTAGCCGTAGGACACTGCACATATTATTGACGGTTCATGTTGCACGAGCACGGATTGTATGCTACACACACACCGTCAATAATTTCCATGCCACACACAAACCATTATAGATACTGTATTGCTTGGTTAGGGATCTTGTGACATTGATTTATACTGCTTATCACATATGACATTTACCTACTTGTATACCTATAGAGTATCGTACCATTAGTGATAGCTACATATACCCTTTACGATACAGCTACAGGTATACCTTGATCATCTTTTACTTATACCCAGGGGGTATACTACATCTTTTACTTATACCCAGTAGGGTATACCATATCATTTACTTATAGGTAGACACCTATACTTAGCTGTACCTTATTGCTTTCGCATACATCTGGTTTCAGCTACATATTGTCCTTTATATGGTCGCATTTCAGATATATCGCACATATTTATTCCTGGATTTGCGCATTGTTATTTGGATTTTACATGATGTTTTCTGGATTTGGGAACCGCGGGAGTTCATGAAATTATGTATACATTGAAAAACCCGGTTTCCTTGATATGATATTTGCGCAGCCACCATGAGATGTAAGTCGATGTAGTACACCCCAGTACTTATGGGGAGGCGGAATTTACAAAAACTTATCAAGTTTAAACAACAAACATCGACTAACCGCATGAATCGAAGCTAAACCCTAAAAAACCGTATCCTATGAGTTTCTTTACATAAGTGATTAGGGATTATACCTAATGAACCGGTCCTTCTTCTTTATGTCCTCCTTGGTTCTCCTCGGCCTTCTCTAGGTAGTAGACGATCCACCCGAGAGCGAAACTCCAAGCTAAACCTCTAACTTGAGGTAACTAATCAACTTTGATTGCTAATCAAAGATGATAGGATGATAAAGAGTGAAGGTTATGGATTGTTTAGTCTAACTAATCCTTTGATCTCAACACATGAGGATTAAGGATTAGGGTTTGAAGATGAGAGCTTGAGGAGAGAGAATGTGTAATATGATAATGAGAGAAGAGAGAGAGTGTATCATAATATTATGAAGCATTCTTTTTATCAAATAATGAATAAAGGAAATGAATAAGCATGCTTCACAAAATATCTTGTGATGATTCATTAACATGAGTCATTAAGCAATAAATGAGCATTAATGAAGTGAATGAATCACCACTATGACTCACTCTCTTTCCAAAACAAACCTCCTTAGTCACATCTTCTAGAAGCTTCTCGAGTAATTACGAGAACGCCCCTCCGATCCGTAAAAATACGGAAAAACTTTAGACTGTAAAAATCCAATAACCGGATACCAGTAACTGGCTTAAACCAAAGCCGACTGGTAAAAACTGTCCGAAAGTCGTACGCGCGTAAACGCACGTATGCGTCCGAACCCTTTGTCGCAAAACCATGCAACCTCTATATCGTTTCGCCTGGAGTAGGAAACTCTCTGTGTGGGACTCTAGAGACTCGACTACTACGCTGGCAGTGGGTTTAACCACAGACCGCAAGCGGCACTAGCTGTACGTAACGGTCCCCAGGTAGTTGTCGATAAGAAGGCCGATGAGTAAACCCATCCGAACTCCTACTGAGTCTGATGTGACAATCTCCATACAGTCCGGTCCGTTCGTCCATGACTATCGCATATCGGGCCTAGGGGGGCGGCAAGCGTCAGTCCCCTAATAGCGGTATAAGTCGTGTCGGAGTGAAGCCCATTACACCCTGAGAAACTGCTGGAACCTACCAGCAAATCTCGCTTGCCCTGGCCAGGGACTTTGCGTAATGGCTCTCTGACACAGCACGATATCTACTCCCAATACCGGGAGGGACGAATCCTGTCTAACCGCCACTGCCTCCAAGTGCTCGGGACTGCACCCAACTGCTACCTGTTTGCACGACTCCTTTGAGCCGTGGTAGGGTAGCAATCTAAGAACAGTGGGACACACTCGAGGCGAAGTAGCAGTGTCAAGTCTGCGGACTACGCTGTACTCATGTCACCTGGGAACTGTTCACTGACGACTGGTATCAAACCAACCAACAGTTCCCTGTGAGTCCTGTCCGGTGTACCCGTAACCTAACGAGCACCTGTATACTATCTCCAGTACGACGTACTGACGGCTGTGGGACAGACCATCTCCCCAACTGGGATGAGAAGCGTACACACTAGTCTACTCCGGAGTATCGATGCTCTGTCTCGATAATCCAACGACCAGGGACCTGAATAAGGATGTGCTTGTAGACTACCCAGCCCCCACTAGTGTGACTGCCATCACAACGCTGGTAGCCAAGCAAGATCCTAAGAGCTCTATCAATACGTATACTTACATATTAAGATAGAAAAACCAAGTAGCATACTACCATGTTTAGCAAGACTGTTATATACATGTGAATATCCCAAGCTTCCATTAAGTAATATACAAGCTAGTATGATACAGTAATGGCCTTCTAGGGCATAAACACTAACAATCTCCCACTTGCACTAGGGCCATGTACTGGCATATCGCAGACCAATGATCTCGAGTAGCCTCTCGAACTGAATCTGAGGAAGGGCCTTCGTGAATGGATCAGCAATGTTCTCTTCTGAAGCAACTCTCCGAACCTCGATCTCCTGACGATCAATGATCTCCCTGATCAGGTGATACCGCCTCAAGATGTGTCTGGACTTCTGATGGGACCTTGGTTCCTTCGCTAAAGCTATAGCTCCGTTGTTGTCGCAATACAGAGGTATTGGATCAACTATGGTAGGAACCACCTGAAGTTCTGTTAGGAACTTCTTCATCCAGACTGCTTCTTTTGCGGCATCGCAAGCAGCTATATACTCCGCTTCCATCGTCGAGTCAGCAACGGTGTCCTGCTTGGAGCTCTTCCAGCACACCGCCCCTCCATTGAGGGTAAAGACATATCCCGACATGGACTTGGAATCGTCCTTATCACTCTGGAAGCCGGAATCAGCAAAGGCCTCCAACCTGAGGTCTTTTCCGCCGTAAACCAAGAACATCTCCTTAGTCCTCCTCAGGTACTTGAGAATGTTCTTTACTGCTATCCAGTGCTTCTCCCCTGGGTCTGACTGATACCGGCTTACCACGCTTAGTGCGTAAGCTACATCTGGTCTGGTACACAACATTGCATACATTATAGAGCCTACCGCAGAAGCGTAGGGTATAATAGACATGCGTTCCCTTTCCAAATCAGTCTTGGGAGACATCTCTTTGGAGAGGGTGATTCCGTGACAAGCCGGTAGATTACCGCGCTTTGAATCTTCCATACTGAATCTTTTCAGTACAGTGTCGATATACCTGGACTGCGAAAGTCCCAACATCCTCTTGGATCTATCACGATAGATCCGGATCCCCAGAATGTAAGAGGCATCACCCAGGTCTTTCATGGAGAACCTGTGTGACAAGAATCCTTTGACAGATTGTAGCATAGGAATGTCATTTCCTATCAATAGAATGTCATCCACGTACAAGACGAGGAATACGACACTTCTGGCCACAACTTTACTATATATGCACGGTTCATCTGGATTTTTGATAAAGTCATATTCTTTGACTGTCTCATCAAAACAGATGTTCCAACTCCGCGATGCCTGCTTTAGTCCATAAATGGACTTAAGCAGCTTGCATACTTTCCCGCTGCTCCCACTCTGATTGAAACCCTCTGGCTGATCCATATAGACGCTCTCTTCTAAATTTCCATTCAGAAAAGCCGTCTTTACGTCCATCTGCCAGATTTCATAATCATGGAAGGCAGCAATAGCAAGAAGGACCCGAATGGATTTGAGCATAGCCACTGGAGAAAAAG
Organism: Agapanthus africanus; assembly: GCA_030015575.1. Lineage (NCBI taxonomy): Eukaryota > Viridiplantae > Streptophyta > Magnoliopsida > Asparagales > Amaryllidaceae > Agapanthus > Agapanthus africanus. The sequence continues at coordinate 184,383,246 of JASDDO010000016.1, read as the reverse complement.
TTTCGTCATAGTCCAAACCAGGTCTTTGACGAAAACCCTTTGCAACAAGTCTAGCCTTATAGGTTTCCACCTGTCCATCTACACCAATCTTTTTCTTGAAGATCCATTTGCATCCTATGGGTTTTACCCCATCTGGAGCAAAGTCCAAAGTCCATACTTTGTTGGTGTACATGGACTCCATCTCGGTCCGCATTGCATCTAGCCATCGTACCGAGTCGCCGCTCTGGATGGCCTGCCTGAAGTCAGTAGGTTCATCATCATCTATGATGCAATCCTCTCTATCCCCATCTATGAGAAAACCGTAGTATCTCTCAGGCGGACGAGACGGCCTACTACTCCTGCGGAGGGGTGCGGGAATGTTCTGTTCTTCTTGAACCTCTGGTTCTACCAAACTTTCAGTAGCAGTTTGTGGTTCTGGAATTTCTTCCAGTTCTATTTCGCTCCCACTCTTCTGATTTTCTAAAAATTCAGTTTCTAAGAAGGTGGCATGACGAGAAACAAAGACCTTTTGTTCCTCTGCGTAATAGAAATAATATCCCTTGGAGTTCTTTGGATATCCCACAAGCTTACACAGTACTGATCGTGCCTCGAGCTTGTCCACATGCTGCTTTTTTACAAAAGCTGGACACCCCCATGTCCTAAAATGTTTTAGACAGGGTTTCTTCCCACTCCACATCTGATATGGTGTGGTAGGCACAGTCTTGGTTGGAACCTGGTTCAAAAGATATGCTGCTGATTCTAGCGCATAACCCCAGAAAGATCGCGGTAACTCAGCATTACTCATCATGGATCGTACCATATCCAATAGGGTTCGATTCCGTCTCTCCGATACACCGTTGTGCTGTGGAGTGTATGGAGGAGTAAGCTGAGAGAGAATTCCTTTCTCTTTTAGGTAACCTAGGAACTCGGCACTTAAGTATTCTCCACCTCGATCAGATCTCAGTGTCTTAATACTTTTGCCTGTTTGGTTTTCCGCTTCACTCTTGAATTCCAGGAATTTCTCAAAGGCTTCTGATTTATGCTTCATTAAGAAAACATATCCATACCTAGAGAAATCATCTGTAAAAGTAATGAAGTAGGAATAACCACCTCTCGCATGTGTAGACATTGGACCACATACATCACTGTGTATGAGTCCTAAGAGCTCGCTCGCTCTTACTCCTTGTCCAGTGAATGGAGTCTTTGTCATCTTTCCTTTGAGACAAGATTGACAAGTGTCATAAGTTTGATATTCGAACGTGTCCAAATATCCCTCTCTATGCAACTTAGTCAACCTTCTCTCATTGATGTGACCCAGTCTACAATGCCATAAGAAAGCTTTATTTAAATCTGGAGACTTTCTTTTTAGTGTGTTCTGGACATTGAAAATTTGGAGTTGGTTTAACACATATATACCGTTATTTAGAGTACCGGACCCAATCAAACCATGATTAAGGTGGATGTTGACAACATCTCTTACAAACGTGAAATCATAACCTTTATTTGATAACAAGGAAACTGATATGATATTACACGTTAAGCTGGGTACAAAATAACAGTTATGTAAAACCAAAATGTGTCCACTCGTCAATCCTAGGTGATAATCCCCGACGGACGCAGCTCCCACGCTAGCTCCGTTAGCAACCCTGAGGATCATATCACCTTCCTCCAGCACTCTACGGTTTCTCAGTGCCTGCAATGAATTGCAAATATGAGATCCTGACCCGGTATCCAATACCCAGGAAGTAGAGTTGATCGACAGACAATTCTCAATTACAAACACACCTGAAGTCGAAGCCACAGCCTGCTTCGGTTCCTGGTTCTTGGCGTTCCACGCCTTGCAATCCTTCTTCCAGTGCCCTTTCCTGTGACAATGGAAGCACTCATCCTGACCAACTATCGGTACTGCTTTCTTTTTCTTTCCTTTCCCTCCCACCTTACTAACACCTCCTCTAGGTCTGGGTGCGGCCTTCTTCTTCCTTCCTTTGGCCCTAGCCTTGGACCCGGAAGAAGATGAACCGCCAACAAACATAGCGGGTGTTTCCCTTGCCTTCTGCAAGGTGCCCTCCGCACTCCTTAACATGTTCAGGAGTTCCGCAAGTTCAACTTCTTTTCCTTGAAGATTGAAGTTGAGGATAAACTGGGCGTAGGTGGGAGGAAGGGACTGGAGAACAAGGTCTGTATAGAGCTCATTATCCAAAGTCGTCCCAAGGTCTGCGAGCTCTTCTATATAGCCAATCATCTGTAGGACATGTTCACCTACCGATGACCCGACAGCCAACCTCGCTCGAAACAATTTCTTAGAGGTCTCGTATCTTGCTATACGAGATTGCTCTCCATAAAGTTCCTTTGTATGGAGAAATATGCCATCTAGGGACATATCCTCGTGCCTCCTCTGATGTTCATTATTCATCGAGGCAAGCACGATGCACTTGGCTCTCGCGCAATCTAAATCCCAGGTTTTGCGGATTTCCTTATCCGCATTGCTGGATTTGGGACCAGGGACAGCAGGTGCCGTAGCGGTGAGGACGTACCCCAGTTTGTCATAGGTCAAAGCCATCTTGACATTCCGCAGCCAATCTTTATAGTTTGGCCCCGTCAGTATATTTTTCTCTAAAAGTAACTTAAGTCCAGTCATTTTCAGGGTCGCTGCAATTAGGAGAGAGAGAAGAAAACTCTTTAGCATGATGCTCTTGCAAGTTTAGAGTGGTTTTTAGTTTATCTAAACTGGATGGCTCCCACTGTTTCTCAAATCCTTCCTCAAACCATAAAAGAAGAATTAGCCAAGACTATTCCCACCGTACAATACTTGCTTAACCGTTCAGCCAGGCCGGTGTCGATACTTCGAGGGAGGTTTTCCAACGCTTTCGCGAAGTTCCTTAATTAAATAACCTCTTTTCTCTGGGGGCGTAACCCCGCTGACACTTTTCTGGACACCTACTAGGTTTATAGCATTGATCGTTAAGCGACGAATATCCTGATAAGTAGCATATACTCACAGTAGGATCGGGATCCAAATATCATCGTCTGATAATGTTGTAGGAATGCTACCAACATTCATCAAACTCAAAATGGTATGCATCTCTTTGCAAATTTCAGTTTCTTTAGAAATTCCCGATATAAGTTTTTGCCCCATGCTCTTATGACCTTGACTAAGGGCCAACAAATCATAAGTCACATGTCAAGTTCTGCCCATCATTATCCTGTTGATTTGAACCCATCCGTATACTCTTGACTAAGGGCCAACAAAGTAATACGACTGTCCCAAACCAACTCATCTATCTATGCAACAAATGAATACCCCAGCAGCTACCAATCACTATGTCTTGACTAAGGGCCAAACAAACATAGCTTGAATACTACTGACTATTCATAAGAAATGACGGAGGGCTACGACTGGTTTTGGCGAAACCGTGAACGTAGTGAACTTGATATAACCGAAGGAACCTGATAGCTTTTAAAAGGAGTGGTTAAATCTCCGCATTTAAAAATATCTGTTTTAAAAATAACCGAGTGGTTTCTTTTAAATTGTTCCAACGATGTAAACTTTAGTTTGTTTTACTTTGCATTACAGATAATGCGTCCCATCATTAACCTATCATTGCAGAAAACAACGAAAATATAACGTCCTCTTATGCCATCCGCATTCGCCACGGGGTCCCGTCATCACCCGTTAGGTTACTTAACTAACGACAGAGCGGGGGCTGGGCTAGCGCGGGTGTAAAACATAAGTGACGTCTAAATAGCTATAATAAATATAGATATTTTACATTCGTCTGACGCAATGATATTCATTCCAGAACACAGATAAACAATATTGGATTTGCAAGCAATCTGTATTTCTTTTGAGCCTGCAAGAAAAGACAGATTACACAGTTGTGATGAATAGCCGTTTACCCCACCCTCGACCCCTACGGGTACGGCAAACTACCCACCCGGCAGTCTGTGTACCCCACCTTGGGTCAGTCCTAGGAGCAAAAACAGTAAAATGAAATAATACAACGGTGGCTACGACCGCAACCTGGAAGTGCCCCGCAAAAATAATATTACAACAAATTACATTTACAACAAATGAATTAAACCATAACCCTTTGCTAACCCCGGCTATACACCACAACAGTCCAATACAGTTTATATGCACAAACAGATATAACCATTTCAGAAATGTGCAACCCCCTGCCAACCGACATACTAGCAGTTGGGGGAGGTTTACGAACACATCAAACAATCACAGATATAATCCAATACGCAAATACTGTATTTTTCGATCGAATAAACAACTTCAAAATTGCTCCAAAATCTGCTCTGTTAAACAGTAACCTGAGCAATAATTAAATATTCCAGAAAACCCTAAATGTCACAGGGGACCCACACAAGAAAGACGAGTCCATGACTCGACCAAAGCGCCGCGGATGCGCGGCAGATCCCACCGATCCGCCGCGCTTCCGCGGCCGAGTTGCCGAGTCATGGGCTCGAATTTCTTGGGTGTTCTCCTGGACCCCTTTCTAGCTCTCTGAACACTCCAGAAAAATTTTAGGACTTCATTTTCACTTCGACAGAAACTTAACAGAACTAGGGTTTTCCGGGTTCGTTTTTTCGTTCGAAATTCGTACAAATTTGCGATTAAGTTATTTAGTGTTTAGCGAGGCTCTGATACCACTGTAAGTCGATGTAGTACACCCCAGTACTTATGGGGAGGCGGAATTTACAAAAACTTATCAAGTTTAAACAACAAACATCGACTAACCGCATGAATCGAAGCTAAACCCTAAAAAACCGTATCCTATGAGTTTCTTTACATAAGTGATTAGGGATTATACCTAATGAACCGGTCCTTCTTCTTTATGTCCTCCTTGGTTCTCCTCGGCCTTCTCTAGGTAGTAGACGATCCACCCGAGAGCGAAACTCCAAGCTAAACCTCTAACTTGAGGTAACTAATCAACTTTGATTGCTAATCAAAGATGATAGGATGATAAAGAGTGAAGGTTATGGATTGTTTAGTCTAACTAATCCTTTGATCTCAACACATGAGGATTAAGGATTAGGGTTTGAAGATGAGAGCTTGAGGAGAGAGAATGTGTAATATGATAATGAGAGAAGAGAGAGAGTGTATCATAATATTATGAAGCATTCTTTTTATCAAATAATGAATAAAGGAAATGAATAAGCATGCTTCACAAAATATCTTGTGATGATTCATTAACATGAGTCATTAAGCAATAAATGAGCATTAATGAAGTGAATGAATCACCACTATGACTCACTCTCTTTCCAAAACAAACCTCCTTAGTCACATCTTCTAGAAGCTTCTCGAGTAATTACGAGAACGCCCCTCCGATCCGTAAAAATACGGAAAAACTTTAGACTGTAAAAATCCAATAACCGGATACCAGTAACTGGCTTAAACCAAAGCCGACTGGTAAAAACTGTCCGAAAGTCGTACGCGCGTAAACGCACGTATGCGTCCGAACCCTTTGTCGCAAAACCATGCAACCTCTATATCGTTTCGCCTGGAGTAGGAAACTCTCTGTGTGGGACTCTAGAGACTCGACTACTACGCTGGCAGTGGGTTTAACCACAGACCGCAAGCGGCACTAGCTGTACGTAACGGTCCCCAGGTAGTTGTCGATAAGAAGGCCGATGAGTAAACCCATCCGAACTCCTACTGAGTCTGATGTGACAATCTCCATACAGTCCGGTCCGTTCGTCCATGACTATCGCATATCGGGCCTAGGGGGGCGGCAAGCGTCAGTCCCCTAATAGCGGTATAAGTCGTGTCGGAGTGAAGCCCATTACACCCTGAGAAACTGCTGGAACCTACCAGCAAATCTCGCTTGCCCTGGCCAGGGACTTTGCGTAATGGCTCTCTGACACAGCACGATATCTACTCCCAATACCGGGAGGGACGAATCCTGTCTAACCGCCACTGCCTCCAAGTGCTCGGGACTGCACCCAACTGCTACCTGTTTGCACGACTCCTTTGAGCCGTGGTAGGGTAGCAATCTAAGAACAGTGGGACACACTCGAGGCGAAGTAGCAGTGTCAAGTCTGCGGACTACGCTGTACTCATGTCACCTGGGAACTGTTCACTGACGACTGGTATCAAACCAACCAACAGTTCCCTGTGAGTCCTGTCCGGTGTACCCGTAACCTAACGAGCACCTGTATACTATCTCCAGTACGACGTACTGACGGCTGTGGGACAGACCATCTCCCCAACTGGGATGAGAAGCGTACACACTAGTCTACTCCGGAGTATCGATGCTCTGTCTCGATAATCCAACGACCAGGGACCTGAATAAGGATGTGCTTGTAGACTACCCAGCCCCCACTAGTGTGACTGCCATCACAACGCTGGTAGCCAAGCAAGATCCTAAGAGCTCTATCAATACGTATACTTACATATTAAGATAGAAAAACCAAGTAGCATACTACCATGTTTAGCAAGACTGTTATATACATGTGAATATCCCAAGCTTCCATTAAGTAATATACAAGCTAGTATGATACAGTAATGGCCTTCTAGGGCATAAACACTAACATGAGATTTACCGGTTCTGATTATACACTCCATACGAGGTATGGTTGCCGTATGAGGGTACATGGTGGGGCTCTGTATGGTTCCCCTCGGCAAGAAGATCGATGGACTTTGCCGATTGAGCCTGGAGTCGGGCTAGTACCTACCGGTGACAGTACCAATGACTCGGCGGGATCATGGAGATACCGTTGGGAGTCATGCACGTATGCATATGTCGAAAGGCAAGGGTCAGAGCTAGACACTCGTGCTTTCGGGATAGCGTATGATACGTACCTATCAGGATGCTAGTCTTGGTACGGTATCTGATAGATCCGGATTTCTGTGTCGATACTTGGCACATTGTTTTCATGATATTTTTTTCAACACCTTTATATATATAACAGGGGATTTAGCCGTTGTTATATATACCCTTACACCAATATTAGTGGAATGTGACGCTAATATATATGTATTGACCCCATCATATTTATTTCTGCATATATATATATATATATTTAGGATGTTAGAATTTCACTTGAGTTTGATTTGGGATATTAGGTGATTCATTGAGATTGGATACCATATGAGATTACTGATTTGTACATTCGGGATATAGGAGATTACTCGATATTGTACATTTGGGAGATGTGAGACTTATATGATTCGAGAGCCCAACTTGGGGGCTGATTTGAGGAATTGGGATTTGAGTGTCTTGATGGATTGTGATCCTACCACGATGTCAGGTTTCCGTGGGAATGACATATTTTGCTCCATGCCTCATACCTATTTATTTATGCACTGTTCCATGTATTAAGAGTACTTGTTAGCGTACCCTTCATGTTAGTTGCATATCTACATTCTCATATCCCTATTGCATGATTATTTACTACTATTGTCATGTTATTATTGCTTCACATATTGATTGTACCTGCTAGTGTACTTTCCATTATTTTGCATTCACATGACCTGTTATTACTGTAAATTGCATATCTTAGATTCATGCTGTACGTACATTCCTGCGATTACCTGCATATGTTATCTACTATTCACGATTTGGCAACTCACCCCCGTTGTGCCACAGTTGTTTTGCAGGGTATTCCCCAAAGTAGTCGAGGCAGGCTATTCACCTATCATCTTTTGCTACAGATACCACATCGGCTCACAGTGTGCTATTTTGCTTAGGTGGGTTTTGGTGGTTATCAGTATTTTGTATTGTACATTTATTGTATCTTTGTATTCTCCATCTACTATTATGTTGTTTACTTGGAGACTTGGTGAGGACGATATTGTATATTATTTATGGATTTATTGTCTTTTATACAGTTTTATCTCTATTGTCTCTTATTTCTTCGCTACGGCGTCGTATATTTGTGATGTGATTGTTTTCCGTCTTTGTGCTAGTTTTTACAAAGTGGGTGTTGCCAAAATTTTAAATATAGAAAGTGGGACTTTTAAAGAATTTGGGTTGCGATTTCAAATGTTTCAAAAAACTTTATTATCTTTTCCGTATTTTCATGGTTTAGATTTCTGGGTTTTGGCTTTCTTTTACTGTGTTACGTCTTTAGGCGTTGCGTAGTATTAGGGCCGTCACGTGCCAATTTCAGGTCGTGACACGGCTTTCTAGCACACAGCTTCTTTCGGGTGATTGCTTGGGTAGGTGGGTTACAGTTCAGAGCGTAACCACCCTTATATACTTTTATATTTCTTTGTATCTAGGTAAAAGCTCTATCAACCAGACTATCTATATTTGGTAGATTTAGAGACCAGTTGTATATTCTTTGTATTTAGAGTCAAGACTTGTATCTTCTTATATTGGATTGAAAATGTTTTGGTTTTTCATTACTTTCTTTCTGTGTTTGGTCTTCGCTTTGGGCGTCGTATATTTCATATTGCGTGGTTGTGATTCATCTAATTGGTGAAGAGCTAGCTCCTGCTTGGTGATGCCTATATTATTCTTGTTATGTACTGGTTTAGTATTAAAATTTACAAAGGAGGTGCTGCCCAAATTTAAAATGACGAAAACGTTTTCAAATTATAGTATATAATTCACTTGCATTTCAAACGAACTTTATATATATACTTTAAAAAGTGAATTTGACTTCATTTATACCCCTTTTCAAAACTCCACCATTGCTATTTTACTAAAAAGGTTTAGATTTCTAGGTTTTCAGCTTACTTGGGTTACGGTGGTGTCCTATAAACTTCACGTGATCCAAGTGCCGGTCATGTGCTATTTCCGGGTCATGACAAAGTTGGTATCAGAGCGTTAGGTTTAACCTTGGTTCGAGTCTAACTTTGACTAAGCGGAGTCTAGAGCGTATATTTCGGAACCTAGGCTTGACCTTACGAAACTCAGACTTGACTGAGGGGGTATTAGACCGGAACTTTCGTTATGTAGGTTGACCTTAGTTGATGGAGTAGGTAACTCAAGTAAAGTGGCGTACCGTGTGTATGTTCCGCGGCATACTTACGATACGATGCTCCGCTTAAGTAAACTTAGGATTTACATATCTTGAAATTCGTTCTTATGATCTATCCTCATCGATGTTGTTTACGGTTTCTGCACCATGACTATGCGAACTGAGAGAGCTGTGGCTAGAGATGCGGTCAGAGCGAGCTCGTCAGGGACAAGGAATGACTAGGATGTATTCCGGTGACACAAGAACGGACTGTTATTCCTTTTATGCTAGGATTCTCGTATGAGACGAGCGTTCAGGATCTGCACCAGATTTCTAATATATATATATATATATATATTAATATATATGATATATATATATATATGATATATATATATATATGTATTTTATGAAGCATGGCATGTTTTTCTATTTTATGGAAAATGGAAAAGTGAGGTGGAAAGTGAAGAGATATGGAGGGAGTGGGTGAGGCATGGCTTTTTATGATTGTTTATTCATCTTACTTCACTATTGAAGCATGGCTTCATATTTTTATTGAAAAATATAGCATGCTTCAATAAGTGAGGAATACATTATGAGCCATTCTTTATACTTGACCATACTTAGTCATTTTTTCTCTAGTTGAGCTCATTCTTGAGTTGCTCTCAAACTCTCTCTTGCTCTCTTCTTCTTCCTCCTCTTCATGCATCAAAACTCCAACCCCTTACATGTAATGTGAACCATGGAGTTTTGAACAAACTAGTGAGCTTCAAATCCCCTACTTCACCATTCCACACCAAACTAGCACTTTAGTGTGGCGTGTTTGCTTCACTAATAGGAGATTAGTGAAGAGGTAGCTTGAGCTAGTGAGCTTCGCGTGGATCATCTTCAGCACGAAGGTCATCGGAGGAAGCTCGTCCAAACTCTCAGGTGGAGCGTAGTGGAGTCGCGTGGACTACTACACGGAGCTTGTGAAGAGAAGGACTCAATCTACGAGGGTATAGCCATCTTCTCTTCTTTAGTTTCTTCATATCATCATAAGTTAAACCCTAAAATTCTAGTTATGATCTTGGTTAGTCTAACTTAGCACCCGAAAAAAATTTAAATTAGGCATGCTTGATGCTACTAAAACCTTGTTATGGTGCTAGGGTAGAGTTTCATGGTATCAGAGCCAAGCTAGAACATTAGGGAAGGTCATTACGATGTTAAAGTGTTCGATCAGTTTTCGAAACGGCATTTTTGTGAACTTTCTGTCGAATTTTTCAAACGTTGAAATTTTCGTAATTAAAAATATCCAAAAAATCGTGCAGAGTTTTATATGGAGCCCCAAGAAATTTGGAGCCCCAATTCCTTTAAAGCGCTGCGGAACCGCCGCCAAAACCCTTGTTTGGCCGCGGTTCCTTCGCCGTTTTGGGGAATTGTGGGTCTAATTTTCTTGTGCTGCTCTATGGTTTCATTTAGCACTTTATGGGTATTTTTAATGCTTCTCAAGTTGTTGAGCTCTCTGGAATTTGTGGATGTTTGATAAACCGATCGAAATGTTTAACGTTGTATAGTTCTTGATGATATGTGATATAATATTTAGAATCCAAATAATTAGTTTTGTGAAAACTAGTCACTATATTGTAAATCTAGTGTTTTAGTCTCGGTTAATCGGTTGCCACGGAGTTTTGATTCGGATCAAAACTCCGTCGCAATCGCCTATAATACAGGAACACTCGCCGGGTAACTCTAGTAGACAGCCACACCCCATAGCCCCGACCAAGTGACTGTAGAAGAACCCCGTTGCCAAAAGCACCCACTCGGGTGCTAGCGGCCACGGTGTTCCGCCTTAGTGCACTTCGTCGACGGCATCAGGGGTGCGCCATCTGGTAAAGTTTTCGACGTGTATTCGATAATGTAGTCGGGAATCCTGTTGAATTACCCGACTAAAGAAATTGAAAAGTGTTTTCAATTTGAGACTAAAATACAAGGTTTATAAGTTAGGCATGAAATCCGGAATATGAGATATTCCGGGTTTATGATGTCTAAGGATAGACGGATTATAATTATTGTAGTTTTCTATTTTTTTTCTGCGACCGTAAGTGTAATATATGGGGCATCCCGATCTAGTTTCTATTTGTCAAAGAGTTTCGGGATACACATATTTACTTACGTAGATGACATGAGATGTTATGTGTTGCTGGTGATATGATTTATTGGATCGTCGTGAATGAATAGCCGAGGTTTTTATGTGAGATGAGAGTTTTTATTTTCATTCATGTAAAATCTGTGTGTAATATTCTTTTATTGGGGCACTTCCGGGTTGAGGATGATGTCACCATTGATATATATTATTTACTTTTCCGCATTAGGATAGACCTAAGGAGGGGAGCACAAGTAACCGGGTTCTAGAGTCCAGTGGGAGACCATCTCAAGGAGTTGAAACCGGGTCTCCTAACTCTAGAATTGGTAGGGTTACTTGCCGCTCTCGTAGGGGTCTAGAGATGTGGGTTTGGCTATTCATCACGACCGTGGAATCCGTGTTTTACATTACTGACTGAATTTAAAACACGGACATCTTAGTGTATCCAATATTTCATATGTGGCTTCTGCTGCTTGGTTCTGTGATGTGATCATATAACTACGTAAGACGAATGTTATATTATATATATGCTATATAATAAACGTTGCTTATGTTTTGCAGCCGCGCTAGTCTATCCCCCGCTCTGCCGTTAGTTAAGTAACCTAACAGTGCATGACGGGGCCCAGTGGCGAATGCGGATGGCATATGCGTATGTTCTATTTTCGTTTCATTTTTCTGTGATGTTTTGGAAACATTAAATGATGGGACTTCATTAATGAGATTAATGAAAAGAAAGAAACCTAAAGATGTTGTAGAATCAAAATTTTAAAATAAGGTAGCTCTAGTTCTTGCTTTGCATAGTGGTATTCCTTGATGAATATCCAGCACCTCATTCGATGAGGATAGAGCAGAGATACTTTCACCGGGAGTGACCTCTTTAGCGAAACTAGAAAATGCTACAACTCACTCGTTTGGTTTTGCAAGCTGCACTAGTTCTTGTTTTGCATAGTGGTATTCCTTGTAGAATATCCAGCAACTCATTCGATGAGGAAAGAGCCGAGATCCCTTCGCCGGGAATGACCTCTTTAGCAAAACTAGCAAACGCTACAAAACTATTCGATTTTCTAAACGGGGCTTAAAACACTCGAAATCATTAGATTCTACAACGATATCAAGTTCATTACGCTCATGGTTTTCTTAAAAACCTGCGTAGCCCTCCGTCATTTCAGATAAGTGCTATTTTAGTATTCGTGCTACGTTTGTTAGCCTGCGTCAAGGCGTAGTGTGCGGTAGCTAAATTAGTGCTTATCTGCAGTATGTGATGCGATTGGATTAGGGTAGTCGTGCAACTTTTTTGGCTTGCGTCAAGAATCGTGCGGGTGGGTTTAATTCAATCAAGAAATGAACGGGTTGAACTTGACTAGTGCCATATGATTTGTTGGCCTACGTCAAGGTCATAGGACGCTAGGGGTAAAAACATTATCGGGAATTTCAAGTGTTGATATTTGCAATGAGATTGCATATCTTCTATATGATAGTTGGATCCCGATACCCACTGCGAGTAAGAGTTACTCCTGGAAGAGTTTTGCACTTTACAATTAGCTAATCCAGTAGGTGTCTAGAAAGGTGTCAATAGGGTTATGCCTATAGGGAAACGAGCTTTATTTTAATTAGGTCCGTGCGAAACCACAGGGAACCTCCCTCGGAGTACCGACACTGGCCTGGCTGACCGGTTAGCGAACTTGTAGAATGTAATTAATCCCGGCTAATCTTACCTTTTATGGTTTGAAGGAAGATTTGATAAAAATAGTGGGAGCCATCCTGATTAGATAAGATAATAACCAATCTAATCTTGCAAAAAGCGCACGCAAAGTGGTTATCCTTCTCTCTATCCTGGTAGCGACCAATGACATGCCTTACTCAAGATAATAATATGGATGTATTGAACGAACCCACTTATTATACTGGGTTATGTTCCGCTCTATCTTATGATTGTCATAAGTCTGAGCAAGGATTAGGGGAATATCAGGATCCCACGCCACCCGATCGAAGAAAAAGCATGCTGATGCATCGTCTTCGAGTGTGTTCGTAACCGAGAACTGTTTCTCAGTTTACTCTACGTCCTGGGTATTAGATACCGGATCAGGATTCCGTGTATGTAATTTGTTACATGGTCTAAAGAAAGGTAGAGAACTGGGAAAGGTGATATGTCTCTAGTAGTAGGGAATGGTGCAATTGTTGCAGCCAAAGCAGTTGGCAAATATCACCTTATATTAAGTAGTAATACATTGATTCTAAAAACGACTGTTATTACGTACCCTCGATGATGTGCAATATCATATGCATCTCTTTATTTGGATAAAGAAAGATATAATTTTGCATTAGAGAAAAATGTTATGAACATTTTCCTAAATCAAGTGTTGATTGGGTTTGGAACGTTGTGTAACGGTATATACGTTCTGAATCAAAGTACAGTTCTGAACATACAGAACACACACAAGAGGAACAGTTCAGAAATGAACGAAGTCTTCTTATGGCATTATAGACTAGTTCATAACAATGCAACAAGACTAGATGAAGTTGCATAAGGATGCAGATTTGAATCCGTTCGAATTTACATCTTATGAAGCAGCTTGCCAGTCATGTCTCAAAGACTAGGTGACCAAATCTCCGTTTACTAGAAATGAAAAAAGAGCTACTGAACTCTTGGATATATACATAGTGATGTATACGGTCCTATGTCTACACATGCCAGGAATGTGTCACGACCCAAAGTTCGGCCCGTGACCGGCACTTAATCGCGCAACGTCTACAAGCGTAACGCGACTAATTAAGCCGAACCCAGAAATCAAAACCATTAAAATATAGAGTGTTAAAACATTTATTAGAATATTTGTCAAAATATTTAGAAAACTTTAAGTTGTTTAGTAGAAATCCTTTTTGGTTCAAGTTATTATTTGAATAATTTTAACAACATTTCCTTTACCAAAAATTTGTCCCGAAATCGGGTAGAAGGCGAAAGATAAGTAAAAGTGATATGTGAAATAAATACAGCATCACAAAGGGAGAATCGCGCCTAACGGCGGGACAATCACCACAATATAATATACGACGCCGAAGCAAAGAATGAGCAGTAAAGTGAAAAAAATATCATAAGAGATAAAACTGCATAAATAAAGTCGGCTCACAACGAGCTCGACACCAGAGTACAAATAACATACATCGTCCTCACAACTGTCTCTAAGTCAATACATGAAAGTAGATGGAGAGTACTAGATACATCAAGATGCAACTGAAAAGTAAACAGATACCGTACAAAACCCTCCTAATAACAAAAGGGCTAACACGCCTCAGCAATGGTATATGTGTCAAAAGGTGCGGTAAACAGCCAGCCGCGACTACTCCAAAGGGCAACCTGCAAGCACTGTGGCACAACGGGGGTGAGTTGCCAACTCGTGAATAGTAAATAACATATAAAGGTAATCACGAGTATGCACGTACTGCGATACTCTAACCTATACCAACAGGTAAACATTATATGATGAACTGAAAGCTCAATATCATGCAACAAGTGCTATCTAATAACATCTCTATGTGATGAGCAAGATATGTGATAATCAGGTATGGTGATGCAATCTAACACCCTATATATGATGAGCAGGGTACGCAATGATATGCAAGCATGTGTACTCTATCAGGTATGCTAGCTACAGGATGAGTTGTCAAGTACTGAATGCTGAGTATGGGAAGAAATAATGTCTACACGGAATATCAACGTGGAAAAATAACTGGTGTCTATCAATACACCCAAATCCCAGTACAACTCAGGCGCCGTCATCCACATCGGCCCTCAAATCCTGTAATCTCATAAATCGTGAGTGCCCAACATCGGCACCCAAATATCAAGAAAACTCGTGTCCAGCATCGACACGCAAAACCTCATATCTCGGGCATCCGTCAGTCCGGGTCAGCCCACGGGCTCTGTCTGCGGTATCGGCCCTTGGCCCCGGCAGTACGAGTCATCCCGTATCCGTCTCTCGACTCTGGTCGGTATCCCCCGGATAACTGCCAGGTCCAACCAATCACCGGTAGGTAGTAGTCCCTCTGCTAGGATCACCGTCTACTGCACAGTGATCCGTTCTCGCCCCAGGATACCATACCGGGTCCACCATGTACCTACAATCGGCCTCGTCCATCTCCTCAACTCGGGTTCACATGTATCACTCTAGCACCGAGAAAAACACATGGTGGACGCACTGAAATATCATATCAAGGGAAACCGGGTTTTTAAACAGTGCGTATTTTCTTAAAATAGTACTCCGGTTCCCAAATCCAGAAATCACATAAATCAATCTAATGTGTAAGTCCATGCCATGCGTCGTATGATACTAAGAGTAAAAGGAAAGGAAACTGCTCATTTAAAAGATCCGGTTTGAAAATATCATATGCGGTCCCTTAATTTTCAAATCAAGTCAATATCATCCATGTAAGTAACATATGAATATGTGTATGGGTATGGATGTACGAAAGGGTAAGTATGCTATGTGAATGTAGCAATGTACATGTGCACAAAGGTGGACATATGATGTATATGTGCCAAGTACGAATAGATGATATATGTGGCACAAGTATGAATATATGATGTGTAAGGGCACAAGGGTAAACATATCAATATATATATGCACTATGACGAAATATAAGGGTGCATGTGCACAGGTAGTGAGGTATCAATGAAGGTATGCACAACCGTAAGTATATAGTGTACATGGTATGAATAGAACATATACTGATATGTGGCAAGTCATGACAACGTCAATAAAACGGAATCAATATAATAAATGATTTCTAGCAATCCTATACTGTGAGTATCATGGCAATCACTAACGGTGTGAGTGTAGAATATAAATCGTGCTCGTGCGACTTGTACCGTTAGTGACAGTTCAGTGTTCTATACTACCAGTTCTATATATAACAAAAGGTATTCTACTCTAGTACGTCTACATGAACACATAAAACTAAATATCCTATTACGCCCAGACGCTTAACGCCATACGGGCGATTTCCCCGTAGATGTTAAATCTACTCACCTGGTCGTGTGCTAAGTATAGCCGACCACCTGCTTCCCTTTCCTGGCGGTGTCTGACGTACCCGCCTGCGAACCTGGAATTTACACAAGAATCCTGATATAATCAAAATCTCGCAAAACGCGATATCGGAACAAAACGAGAAACTCGCGTCGCGAATTAACGCGCGTGTGTGCGATACGCTGAAACGTGTGTGTACGCGCCTAACGCTTAAAACGACACGCCGCGATACGCTGAATCTTAAGACCCACTCGCGTATCGCGCGTACCGCGCAAACTAAAAACACCAGTAAACGATATACAGTCCCATATTTTACCCAGGTTAGAATATTTTAAAACTATACATACCAGAGACTTACAAAATGTAGCAGACACCTACCCAAAAAACCCTGGGACCTATCTCCCTAGTATGGCCGCAATATGCGGCCATAATGAATTTTCTGGCGGCCTTGGTTTGGGTTGGTGGGGTCGGGCTCTGGTGGTGTGGTCAAGACATCTCCAGTAGGCTACAGTCCCCTCAATTTCATTCTGAACTCACTGGGTCGAAAGCAGATTTTAAAAATCTAAGTTTTGCTCAAAAATGTCAAGTTTTGCACCAATTTGAAAACTCAGGGTATTATTGTGTAATCTGGGGTTTTCCTAGGTTAATTTGGCCCTAACAGTACCTAATTAGGATAGTTTAACTAACACTAACATTGCTTTAACACAAATCCACACGAATCACCAAAATCGTATAATTATCGCTAAAAGGATACGCGTGCGTGAAACTAAACGCGTGTGCACACGATACGTCGCGACGCGTGTGAACTCACCAGAACCAACTTTGACACGCTGTGTCGAGCAGCGCGCCACAGGATCACGCGGATCACGCGCGTGTCGCATAAGTTCTAAAACATCGATAACTCGTTTATAGCTCCAGATTTTGCCTCTGGGCCAAACTTAAAAAGTTACAGATACCAAAACCCTAAGCTACCCAGAAGAACCCCACAGCCAAAAACCTAACACCCTAGCCCCTGTTCTGGCCGCAATTTGCGGCCAGAAGGAATAAACCGGCGGCCTCAACTTGGAGGTGGGTTCCCGTGCTCTGTGTGTGTGTCTCTGCTAAGGTCACTGTGCTATAGTCTTCATAATTTTATGATTAAAGGTTCGGGTCAACAGCAGATCTAACAAAGGCTATAAAATCGCTAAAATCGCTAATTTACGCCAAGTCGGACAAATCGGGTATTCCGGTGAAATCTGGGATAAGTCTTGGTTTCAGTAGACTTAACAGTACTTACTAAGGTTATACTAACCATTAAAACCATTACTTGACTAAATCTCTCCCAAGATCTCTACAACTAGCACTAAACTACATAATATAAACACTAAACTACACTATAACCATAACTTTGGCAAAGAGAAGTCGGGTTAAGGGAATTATACCTCTAGAGACCCTAGAAGAAGTAGAGGAGAAGAAGAAGAAGAGTGTTGCAGCTGCAGAAGTGCTGATCCTACAGCCCAAGTGCTCAATTCAAGTTGTAGTGGCTGTTCTGCTGCTGCTGTTTTTCTGGCTGAAGGTGCTGATGATGTTGCTGGGTTGTTGTGTCGGTGTTGTGTTGATGTTGTGTGCAGCTGGTGGGGTGTTGTGGTGCTGGTATAAGGGGTTAAGTACCTGTTGTATTGTGGCTATAGGGGCTGGTGTATATGAAGTGATAATGGTGCTGCTGCTGATGCAGCTACTGCTGATGTTTGGGGCTGAAATGGCTGATGTTTGGGGCTGAAATGGCTAATGTGTGTGTATGTGTGAGAGGGGGAGATGTGAAAGACAAGAGAGTGTGAGAGATGTGTAAAAGTTTTGAAAAGAGGCGATGGGTGACATAACCATAGCCACCATTCTCACTCCCTCATTAAATGCTTGCATGACACCCATCATAATCTCTCTTTCACCTCAACACAAGTCAACCTTAAACCTTAATCACCCTTAATTGAAACAAATTAGATCATAATCAACATAATTATCTTAATCAAAGGCCTAACCCATCATGGTTGGCTAAACATGGTTAACCCACCATGCACGCCTAACTTGGCAACCCTAGGTTTAACCCACATTAACATGCACAAGTGTGTGCGGTCGAGATAAAATTCTAGAAAAATCTTTATTAATTTTGATAAAATATTTGAAAGGCAGTTTGGTAAACTTTTTTTTAAAAAAATACTTATTAAAATATTATTAGTTAATAATATATTCCCAGTTGTTACAGTCTTCCCCCCTTAAGAAAATTCATCCCCGAATTTAAAATATATGACTACGCGTACCTTCAAAGAGATGAGGGAATTTCTTCCGCATGTCCCCCTCGGTCCCCAAGTGATCTCCTCACCATTCGGGCTGCGCCAAAGAACCTTCACCGACGGCAGGACCCTAGATCGAAGTTTCTTCACCTACCAATCCAATATCTCTACTGGCTGCACGGTGAACGAAAGGCCGGGCTCAAGCTGAACTGTCTGATACTGGATCGTGTAGGAAGGGTCATGAAGATATCTGCGTAGCATCGATATGTGGAAGACGGGGTAGACATCCGAAAGACTGGGTGGAAGAGAAAAACGATATACTACTGCGCCTACCCGCTCGAGGATCTCAAAAGGACCTATGAATCTGGGGCTAAGCTTCCCCTTCCGTCCAAACCTCATCACTCCCTTCATTAGAGAGACCCTCAGAAAAACGTGATCGCCAACTGCGAACTCTAATCTGCGGCGGCGCCTGTCAGCATACGATTTCTGCCTACTCTGAGCTGTCCTCATCCTGTCTCTAATCAGCTGTATCTTCTCGGTTGTCTCCTGAACGATCTGTGGCCCCAAAATACTGCTCTCGCTCAGCTCTGTCCAACAGACGGGCGATCTATATCTCCTCCCATACAAAGCCTCGAAAGGTGCCATCTGAATAGTATCCTGGAAGCTATTGTTGTAGGAGAACTCTATCAAGGGTAAATGATGATCCCAGCTACCACCAAAGTCTAAAACGCACGCTCGGGGCATGTCCTCGAGAGTCTGAATGGTCCGCTCTGATTGTCCGTCAGTCTGCGGATGAAATGCCGTGCTGAAACTCAAATGGGTGCCCAAAGCCTCCTGAAGCCTCTGCCATAGTCGGCTGGTAAACTGGGTGCCTCGATCGGACAAAATACACGTCGGGACTCCATGAAGCCGTACAATCTCGTCGATGTAAATCTGGGCCATGATTGGCTAAATCTCTTTCTTCTTCGAGATGGAGATCCATAAGCCTACATAGGAAAATGTTCTTTTAGGCCAAGCAATCAGGTATAGTTCTTCTTCTAGATCTACTCTAGAAATATCTCTCTGCAAAGTTAATTATGGAACGACACCAAAGTCGCGTAGGGGATCCCATATTAAGTCCAGAGATTGGCGTGTTGGTAGCCCATAAATCGTTGACAGTCGTGTAATTGAGATTGCAGTCAGATATCTCTTGAGTAAACATTTAAAAGAAGAATATACAGAATTGCATGTAATAGAAGAACATTTGTTCAGTGTAAGCTAATGGTATCGAAATCTTGAAGACGAAACTTTTATGACTACACCCAGTTCATCAACTGCTATATCTACCAAGATTGCTCGTAATAAGAGCAAACATATTAAGAACTCAAATTTACTTGAGTATCCTTCAGATGAAGAACAGCTGAACAAATGGACAATTCCAAATGTTCCAGCTAAAGAAATTTATAATATTGGGACATTTGATCTATCGTCCAGACTTTCCATCAAAAGTATGGAAAACACCATCTCTGTGGATAGCACTGAACAGACTATCTAACTCCTTTCAGAAAAGGATGTTTACAGATTTGAAAAACAATACAAATACCTTCATATTGGTCTAATTCAAGTGGTCTTTAAACCACTTACTCTCCAAGGATTAAATGCCTCCATATTAACATCCTTAAGAGATGCAAGATGTTTAGACTGGATTCCTTCCCTAATGGGAATTATGCAAACAAGTCTGTGTCATGGACCAGTCTACTTTGATGTTTACCCTAATTTAACCTTATCTCTAACTGACCCCAATATACTTGAGGCGGTAACTTTGAATCTAAAAACCCATGGCTATAACTTCATGAAAGGATCTGAAACTATAGCTATAATTTATAGAATCCATTATAAAGTTTTATCCACAATGGCACCCAAGGTAAAGGTTAAAACTGAAAATGGTAAAACCACGGTTATTGAAACCAATCTTTTATCCTCTGGTGTTGCTACAAATAGGATTATAAAATGGGAAGAAATTGACTTTCCAGAATCTTGGGTTATAACCTCTGCAGTTCCACCTGCACCAATAATTGATACTGACATCGATCAGATAATACAGACTGACGATGGAAACATTGAAGTAAAGTTTGGCTCTAATAATATAGCCAGAATATCAGGGAAACCTTATATGGAAGGTGGTTCCAGTTCTTCGGTTTTAAGGAGATCTTTCTCCAGACCTAGCACCTCTTATAGAGATGTTAAAGGGATTAATATTTCCCAAGATAATATTTCTCATCCCATCTATGAGAAGGAAAATAAAACTTCTCCTACCTCATCAGAGATGAGTTTTCACATATAATTTTATGGATTTAAGACCAGATAGTGATCTGAGAAAATTCCTTAATAAGGAATTTATGAGTAAAAAGCATACTGCTTTTAGAGAATGGTTTGGAAAAACCTTTTCTACAGAACAAATGTATCATTATAAAGATCAATATTATAAACATCTTGAAGAAAACCAATGTCTGAAATACTTTATAGATTGGTTTGTAGAACACTTTCTTAATGAACAAGAAAGTAAAATTAATGTTTTAGAAGAACATTATAAACAGTGGACCACTCAAAATGGTAAAACTGTGAGATCTATTTATCCACCGACAGAACCGTTAAGGTTATCTGGTGTTTCTACCTCTAATTTAGAGGCAACTGCTTTTATAAAGCCTCTTATTGATGACAAAATAGAAAACACTTTGAAGGAACTTAGAGATTTCTGGATATAAATTATCCAAATCAAAAGATATATCTTCAGATATTATAAATGCTCCGGAGAAAAAGTTCAGCAATGCAAGATTAAACATCATTGATGGAGAACCTTCTGAAATATCAGAAGAAGACTCAGAAATAACTGAGCCATCAGAAAGTCAGATTAATATGTCTGACAATGATATCGTAAATACGATAAAATATCCTCTAAGGACGTTGGACAAGCATTATTATAAAAGGCCAACTCCTTTAGATGTCCTGTATGAAGAAAGCGAAGCTCTTACCACAAATTCATACTCAGGACGTTCCATTTATGAATGGAATATTGATGGAATGCCTGATAAGCAGATCCATGACACTTTACATCGTATGATGATGTATGCAACTGTATCAAAACAGCAAGGAAATTCTGATGCTGATGTTGCAAGATTCATATCATGTGGATTTACCGGAATTCTGAAAGGCTGGTGGGATCATTGCTTATCCCCAGCTCAAAAGGTTGAAATTTGGAGCGCAGCAAAAATGGAGAATAATACTCCTGTTTCTGATGCTGTTTATACACTAATACTTACAATCCTCGATCATTTCACAGGGAATGTAAGTAATCAAGCTGAGAAAGTTAGAACTTTGTTACAAAATCTAAGATGTCCTACTTTGACACATTTTAGATGGTATAAAGATACCTTTCTTAGCAGAGTTATGCAACTAGATGATGCAAATAACTCTCATTGGAAAGCCAAATTTATAGATGGCTTGCCCAACCTATTTGCTGAGAGAGTTCGAACTAACCTGAGAGCTCAACATGATGGGGTTATACCCTACAATACATTTACATATGGTCGCTTAATAAGCACCTGTGTTAAAGAAGGTTTATCTTTATGTAATGACATAAAGTTAAAAAACCAATTGAAAAGCCAGAGATTGACTGGAAAACACGAATTAGGAGAATTTTGTAGCCAATTCGCAATGGAAGATCCTTATATGGATCGAAAAGACAAAAGGAAGACCAAAAGAACGGAGTCTAAACGACCTCATTATAAAAGGAGGTATAAAAAGCCTTATAAACCTTCTAAACATAAAGAAGAAGGAGATAAAAGGAAAAAACCTTATAGGTTTAAGAAGAAATCTACTTCTTCAGCCACTTGTTATAAGTGTGGAAAAGTTGGTCATTTTGCCAACAAATGTTATACAAAAAAGAAAATTAATGAAATAGAGGATGAAGAGTTAAGAAAGTCATTATATAAAATAATGATTAATTCATCAGAATCTTCTGAATCCTCTGAATCTGAATCAACAGATTCCTCATCAGATGATGAAAATATTTGTTCTAGTAAATGTTGTAATATCAACAATAAAGAAAATTACTGGAAATCTATAGTTGAGATGAACGGTCTCACTATTAATGTCATAACTAAGGATGACAAAAAGATCATTCTTAAAATCATTGAAGACGAACACATTCAGCCAGAACTTAAATCTAAGATGGTTGAAGTTCTTCTTAAAGAAGAAAAGGAGAAATCTCCTGCTATTGATAATGTTTATAGATTATCAGAAGTCTTTAAAAGGCAACAATCAAGAGAAAGTAAGCCTGTGACAATTGCAGCTTTACAGAAAGAGGTTAATAACCTCAAAACCGAAATTATAGAACTAAAAGTTCAAAATAAAGATATTTTGAAAAGAATATCTCTTATTGAAGGAAACACCATTATACAAGGTGAATCTTCACATAATGAAGATGAATTTACTGAGGAAATTGTCCCAGATAAATTCCTACAGACCATTGATTTAGTATTAAATCAAAAATGGTATATTCGAATTACCCTTATAATAAATAATGATCTGGTTATACCCGATCTTATTGCACTGGTTGACAGTGGTGCAGATTTAAACTGTATAAAAGAAGGAATTATTCCTATAAGGTATTGTGAAAGAACTACACAAACCTTGAGTACAGCTGATAATAGTACTCTTACTACACCTTATAAGGTGTCTAATGCAAATATTTGTAATAACGACATTTGCATTCCCTCTCCTTTGATTATAGTAAAGGAGATATCACAACATGTGATACTCGGAACACCGTTCCTCACCAAAATAATGCCTATAAATAAAATAGACTCACAAGGCATTTATAGCTCTTATAAAGGAAAAGAGATTATTTTTCAGTTTATAACTGATCCTATGATGAAAATCATAAATGAGGTAAAGGATATTTACCTAAAAGAAAATCAAATAAATTTTATTAAATAAGAAATAACTTCTTTACAAATAAATAAACAACTTGATTCTAGTATAATAAAAACTAGAATTAAAAATCTAGAAAATGAGTTTATAACTCAAACTTGCAGTAACTTTCCTAATGCATTTTGGGAAAGAAAACAGCATATTGTCAATCTTCCTTATATAGAAGATTTTACTGAGGAAAATATTCCTACCAAGGCAAGACCATGCCAAATGAATCAAGAATATCTTGAACTTTGTAAAAGGGAAATTAGCAGTCTTATAGACAAAAAGCTAATAAGAAAATCAACTTCTCCATGGAGTTGTACAGCATTTTATGTAAACAATGCTGCTGAACAAGAGCGGGGGGTACCACGCCTTGTTATAAATTATAAACCTTTAAACAAGGTACTTAAATGGATAAGATATCCCCTCCCTAATAAAAGGGATCTGCTTAATAGAATAAGCAAGGCCAAAATATTTTCTAAGTTTGATTTAAAATCAGGCTATTGGCAAATTCAGATTCATGAATCTGATAAATATAAAACTGCTTTTGCAGTACCTTTTGGGCATTTTGAATGGAATGTTATGCCGTTCGGATTAAAGAATGCACCATCTGAATTTCAAAATATTATGAATTCGATATTTAATCCCTACACGGACTTTATCCTTTCATATATTGATGATGTTCTTATTTATTCTGAGAACATTGATCAACATTTTAAACATTTAAATGTTTTTAAACATCTCATTATAAAAAATGGACTAGTCATATCTGCTCCTAAAATAAAATTGTTTCAAACAGCTATACGTTTTTTGGGACATAATATTAATAATGGAACTATTGTTCCAATTGAAAGAAGTATAGAATTTGCTTCTAAATTTCCTAACTATATTTCCAATGTAAAGCAGCTCCAAAGATTTTTGGGTGCTTTAAATTATGTAGCAGATTATTATAAAAATCTTGCTTCAGACGCAGCCATATTATACACTAGGCTAAGAAAGAATCCATCACCTTGGACAGATGATCATACTAAAGCTGTTCAAAAAATTAAAGAGACAGTAAAAAATTTACCATGTCTCCATATTGCCAATCTTAATTGGAAGAAGATTGTTGAGACAGATGCTTCAAACATAGGTTACGGGGGCATCTTAAAACAAGTGGATCCTACTAATAATAAGGAAATACTTGTAAGATTTACTTCTGGAAAATGGAATCCAGCTCAGTTGAATTACTCAACTATTAAGAAAGAAATTCTTTCTATTATCAAATGTATTTATAAATTCCAAGATGATTTATTAAATCAAAAATTCTTATTAAGAATTGATTGTAGTGCAGCCAAATCTGTGTTACAAAAGGATGTTAAAAATTTAACATCAAAGCAAATATTTGCTAGATGGCAAGCAGAATTATCTGTTTTTGATTTTGATATTGATTATATCAAAGGAACTAACAATTGTCTTCCTGATTTTTTGACCAGGGAATTTCTGCAGGACATTGCAGATGCAGACCCCGATGAGGGGACGAGGCCCCGACAGGGGGCGAGGAAGGGGAAGGAGTAATACTCCTAACAACTCCCCTTATGCAAACTGGCTTAGAATGCAAAAGCCAAAATCCATGCAAGTCGACATGGAATCAGAGGCGTCATACGCCCCATCAGAATGGAAAACGCCTCAGAAAAAGGCGAATAAAAATACTTCTAATATAAGTATTTACAGCCCTCAAAGCGAGGCTGAGACATCTTCAACAGGAAATATTCCTGGACAATCCTTTAAAAAGGCAATTGAAGATGCTAATGACAGTTATACGTCAAAAGATAACTCTGAACAAATTATATGTTTGGAAAGGAATGATATTCCTAAGATGCATGATCCATGGTCTTTAAAAGAAAAATATATTGAGACCATTTCTTTTGCTGCATCAGCAGGAAAAACAAGGCAAGTTTATGAAGCCTTGCTAATTGTTTCTGGATCAGTAGAGATAAAACACTACTATCCAAATGGAAAAGAAGGTGGAGAAATTATAAACTTCTCCAAAGCAATTATTAGAAAGATTATTAGCCCACATGAATGGGCTTTACACCCTAATAGGGCGAGGTCGTTCAAAGTAGGGGAAGAACGACACGAAAGCAATTATTGGGATTATATCCAAGCTTTTGAAAAAAATTTATACTATGAAAACCCAGCGAAAAAGCATTCCTGGTTTATAATTATAAAACCTGAGGTTATAAAAGCAGGTATACCAGTTTGGTTTATCCAACTATGGCAAAAAATTGGGGCAGAACTAGCCATACTGCCAAAATCTATTTTTAATCTATTTGTTCCTTGAATAGAATCACATCCAAGATTTCATAATACTCATGATGAATCCATCATGGAAGGAGAGAGCACTCTCCATTATTTTATAGAAAATGAGATGCCATTTATATTCAGATGGACCATCATCTCTGAGTTCAATAATAAGAACATTCCTATTCTTTCCAGAAAATTTCTCATAAAATGGTGGTCTGGAATTAATGAAGAAGAAAAAACGGCTGAGATAAAAGCAGCCATTAAGAGCAATAATAAAGCTCTAGATAATAAAATTAATGAAGAATTAGCAACGGAAAATCCGATGCTAAAATTAAAGGCTTCCTTCAGAAGAAAGTATCCTAACATCTCTGAGGAAGATCTCATGAAACGTTGCTTAGAACATATCAAGAAGCAGTTTGAGCAGACGTTCGATAATACAGACACAAGTTCTTCAAAGTCTGAAGAAACTACCAAATCAGTAGAAATGAAAGAATGCTTTCAAGGGCACTCCCAAGATCCAGAAGAAGATCTGAAGACAGCAGACCAACTCTGGGAGGATCTCATGGGCTCAAAATTGAGTCAAGATAAAGGAAAGGGCCCGATGAAATAAACTGCGCGATCAAACTGCGCAATCATAAGCTGCGCAGTCTACAATATAAATTGCGCAAGCAAACCTGCGCGATCTACAGTACTGCTACAGTACTACGCAGTCCACAGTAACTGCGCGATCTACAGTAAGAGCCGATACTGAAGCAGACGACTGCAGCATTCTAGCACACGGGAGTCAGTATTCTCGGCCCAAGGTTTTTATAAAACCAGAAGAACAGTACGCTTGCGCAACTTCTAGAAGCGCAACCACGTTGCACAAGAGGACAGCGCGCCAATAGTACACTTGCGCCACAGTACACTTGCGCAACTTCTAGAAGCGCAACCACGTTGCACAAGAGGACAGCGCGTCAACAGTACTGCGCAAACCACGTTGCACAAGATGACAGCGCGCCAACAGTGCAAAGCAATAATAGAGCTACAGTGCAGAGCAATAATTGAAGACAGCTCACCCTCAATTATTGAGGACAGCTCACCCCCAATCAGTGAGGCACTCATAGAGCCCGTTCTCCCTCTATATAAAGGCAGGCCTTTTGCATTCAGAAGGCATCGCATGTAAAATTATCTCTCTCTCTCTCTCTCTCTCTTGTACTCTGATAACTACTACTGTACTTCGTTGAAGATCATAAATAAAACTTGTGTAAGTTTTTAAACTTTGGTTTCCAGAGCTTTGCTCTTGCATATATACTCTTAGAGCCTTGCTCTTGAACTGATCCACCCTTGCTGGTATCAGAGCCATGATTGGCTAAATCTCTTTCTTCTTCGAGATGGAGATCCATAAGCCTACATAGGAAAATGTTCTTTTAGGCCAAGCAATCAATCCGAAAGTCGTCTTCACCGGCAGGAAGTGAGCCGCTTTCGTCAAACGATCCACGATCACCCAAATGGAGTCATATCCTCGCCTGGTCCGGGGTAGACCCACAACGAAGTCCATCGAAATCTGTTCCCATTTCCACTCCGGAATGGGTAACGGCTGTAGCTCTCCTGCTGGCCTCTGGTGCTCGGCCTTGACTTGCTGACAAGTCAGGCATCTCGATACGAAATCCGCGATGTCCCTCTTCATTCCGTCCCACCAGTAGACCTCTCCCATATCATGGTACATCTTGGTGCAACCGGGGTGGACACTGTACACCGATCGATGTGCCTCCTTAAGGATATCGCGCCGCAATCCCTCGGCATCTGGTACGCACAGTCTAGACCCAAATCGTAATATCCCCTGATCATCAATTACGAACTCGGAGAATCTACCATGTCTAATCTGTGTCATGATCTCTGAGCAACGGTCATCCCTGCGCTGTGCCTCATATATACGGTCAAGCAACTGTGGGCGTGCACGAACGTGCGCAAGCTGTCCCCTGGTCTGCGTGAACTTGAACTGCACTCGGCTGTCGCATAATATCTGCCAATCTGCCGACGACTGCCTCTGTACTGCACTCAAACACGCTAGACTACCCTCGGGACTCCTACTTAAAGCATCTGCTACTACGTTAGCCTTGCCCGGGTGATATAAGATCTCGCAGTCGTAGTCCTTCACCAGTTCCATCCAACGGCGCTGTTGGAGATTCAGGTCTCGCTGCAGAAATATATACTTTAGGCTTTTGTGGTCAGTGAATATCTGGCACGACTCGCCGTATAGGTAATGTCGCCAGATCTTAAGCGCAAAGACCACTGCGGCCATCTCCAAATCGTGAGTGGGGTAGTTCTGTTCATGTTTCTTCAATTGCCGGGAAGCATAAGCGATCACCCTGCCGTGCTGCATCAATACGCATCCTAGCCCCACTCGTGAAGCGTCACAATAGACTACAAATCCGCCCGATCCTGAAGGCAATGATAACACTGGCGCCGTAGTCAAAAAAGTCCGTAGCTGCTGGAAACGGCGCTCGCACTCCTCCGTCCAAACGAAAGGGACTCCCTTCCGGGTCAATCCAGTCAAGAGTGCAGCAATACGGGAGAAATCCTGTACAAATCGCCTGTAGTAGCCGTCCAGTCCTAGAAAACTCCGTATCTCAGTAACGGATGTAGGTCTGGGCTAACTCCGAACGGCCTCGACCTTCCTCGGGTCTACACATATACCATCCCGCGTAATCACGTGACCCAAGAAGTCCACGCTGTCCAACTAGAACGCGCACTTGGAGAATTTTGCATAAAGCTGGCGCTCCCTCAAAGTCTGCATTGTGATCCGCAGGTGATGCTCATGCTCCTCTCTGCTCCGGGAATACACCAATATATCGTCAGTGAATACGATGATGAACAAGTC
This sequence comes from Agapanthus africanus, assembly GCA_030015575.1. NCBI lineage: Eukaryota > Viridiplantae > Streptophyta > Magnoliopsida > Asparagales > Amaryllidaceae > Agapanthus > Agapanthus africanus. The sequence goes on along the minus strand of JASDDO010000016.1, from coordinate 184,354,833 downwards.
GAGATTCGGCCTGAATATACGGTTCATCAAGTCCATGAAGGCTGCTGGTGCGTTGGTGAGTCCGAACGACATCACCAAAAACTCATGATGGCCATAACGCGTATGGAAAGCTGTCTTCGGAATGTCCTCCTGTCTAACTCGCAGCTGATGATAGCCCGATCGCAAATCGATCCTCGAAAAATATCCTGCCCCCTGAAGCTGGTCGAACAAGTCTTCGATGCGTGGCAACGGATATCTGTTCCGCACGGTCACCCTGTTCAGCTGCCGGTAGTCGATACAAAAACGTAAGCTTCCGTCCTTCTTCTTGACAAACAGGACCAGAGCACCCCAAGGAGAAACACTGGTTTGAATAAGTCCCTTGTCCAGCAAATCTTGCAACTGACTCTTCAACTCACTAAGCTCCACCGGGGCCATCCGATAAGGCGGTATAGAAATAGGCCTCGAGCCGGGAATCAAATCAATACAGAACACAACATCACGCTCAGGCGGTAGCCCAGGAAGCTCGTCAGGGAACACGTCAGGGAACTCACATACAATCGGAATCTGGTCCAATGGAATATCTGTAGCTCTAGTATCGCATACATATGCTAGAAATCCCCGACATCCCTTCCTCAACAGCTGATCAGCGCGAAGGGAAGAAATCAATATGTGAGGGGCGGCACCACGGTCCCCCTGCACAACAAAAGCCGACTCGCCGGGAAAATAAAATCTAACTGTCTTATCGCGGCAGTCCACAGACGCATAGCACGTGGCAAACCAATCCATGCCTAAAAGAACGTCGAAGTCCAACATCTCAAGAAGGATCAATTCGACAGGCAAATCTCTCTCGCCAATACGGACAACACAGGATCGGAACACGTGCCTAGCAACAAACGACTCTCCCACGGGAGTGGTCACAACAAGCGGCTGATCAAGCAACCCAGACTCTCTACCCAAACTCGGCATAAAATGTGTGGAAACGTACGAGTGCGTGGATCCGGGATCGAACAATACGTGTGCATCAACAGAACATACTGATAATGTACCTGAGACCACCGCATTGGACGCCTGCGCGTCCTGATGCATCAACGCGAAAACCCGTGCCTGTCCTCCACCTGCAACTGGCGGTCCCCTACTAGCAACTGGCTATACTCTGCCGGTGGTCGGCTGTCCTCTGCCTCGACCACCTCGCCCTCTAGGAACAAATCCTCCGCGACCACGGTCGCTCTGTGCCTGAGTCTGACGTGGAGCAACTGTGGGTACAATAGGCAACACCCTCTGGGGTGGTGAAGGTGGTAGTGTGACATGCGGTCCGGCTGCCTCCCTCCAGGGTATCTCCGGGCTCTCTCGAACACGATGATAGGAACACCCGCATCGGAAACATCCGGATGATACTGGCTGACCCTCCTGGGGATAAGTGTAAGTCGATGTAGTACACCCCAATACTTGTGGGGAGGCGGAATTTTCAAAAACGAACTTGTTTAGTGAACGAACATCGACTAACCGCTTGAATCGAAGCTAAACTATAAATAACCAAACACAAAGTGTTTCTAACTATTGTGCTTAGGGATTATACCTAATGAAACCAGTCCTTCGTCTTTACGATCTCCTTGTTCTCCTCGGCCTTCTCAAGGTAGCAGACGATCCACCCGAGAGCAAAACTCCAAACTAAACCTCTAACTTGAGGTAACTAATCTTCTTGGATTGCCAATCAAAGAAGCTAGAATGAAATAGAATGATGGTTATGGATTGATTAGTCTTTCTAATCCTTTGATCTCAACACATGAGGTGTAAGGATTAGGGTTTGAAGATGAGAGCTTAAGGAGAGAGAATGTGTAGATAAATTATGAGATAAGTTTATGAGTATCATAACATATTATGAAGCATTCTCATTAAAGAATAAATGAATAAATGTGATGAATAAGCATGCTTCATAAATGTTAAGTGGTGATTCATTAGCATGAGTCATTAATCATTTATGGTGCAATAATGACAATGATGAATCACTCTCATGACTCACTAATCTTATCCAAAGTATATGCCACCTAAACCTCCTTAGTCACCATCTTCTAGAAGCTTCTCGCGCAATTACGAGAATGCCCCTCCGATCCATGAAAACACGGAAAAACTTTAGACTGTAAAAATCCAATAACCGGATACCAGTAACTGGCTTAAACCAAAGCCGACTGGTAAAAACTGTCCGAAAGTCGTACGCGCGTAAACGCACGTATGCGTCCGAACCCTTGTCGTAAAACCATACGACCTCTATATCGTTTCGCCTGGAGTAGGAAACTCTCTGTGTGGGACTCTAGAGACTCGACTACTACGCTGGCAGTGGGTTTAACCACAGACCGCAAGCGGCACTAGCTGTACGTAACGGTCCCCAGGTAGTTGTCGATAAGAAGGCCGATGAGGAAACCCATCCGAACTCCTACTGAGTCTGATGTGACAATCTCCATACAGTCCGGTCCGTTCGTCCAAGACTATCGCATATCCTTCCTAGGGGGCGGCAAGCGTCAGTCCCCTAATAGCGGTATAAGTCATGTCGGAGGGAAGCCCATTACACCCTGAGAAACTACTGGAACCTACCAGCAAATCTCGCTTGCCCTGGCCAGGGACTTTGCGTAATGGCTCTCTGACACAGCGCGATATCTACTCCCAATACCGGGAGGGACGAATCCTGTCTAACCGCCACTGCCTCCAAGTGCTCGGGACTGCACCCAACTGCTACCTGTTTGCACGACTCCTTTGAGCCGTGGTAGGGTAGCAATCTAAGAACAGTGGGACACACTCGAGGCGAAGTAGCAGTGTCAAGTCTGCGGACTACGCTGTACTCATGTCACCTGGGAACTGTTCACTGACGACTGGTATAAAACCAACCAACAGTTCCCTGTGAGTCCTGTCCGGTGTACCCGTAACCTAACGAGCACCTGTATACTATCTCCAGTACGACGTACTGACGGCTGTGGGACAGACCATCTCCCCAACTGGGATGAGAAGCGTACACACTAGTCTACTCCGGAGTATCGATGCTCTGTCTCGATAATCCAACGACTAGGGACTTGAATAAGGATGTGCTTGTAGACTACCCAGCCCCCACTAGTGTGACTGCCATCACAACGCTGGTAGTCAAGCAAGATCCTAAGAGCTCTATCAATACGTACACTCACATATTAAGATAGAAAAACCAAGTAGCATACTACCATGTTTAGCAAGACTGTTATATACATGTGAATATCCCAAGCTTCCATTAAGTAATATACAAACTAGTATGATACAGTAATGGCCTTCTAGGGCATAAACACTAACAATCTCCCACTTGCACTAGGGCCATGTACTGGCATATCGAAGACCAATGATCTCGAGTAGCCTCTCGAACTGCGTCTGAGGTAGGGCCTTCGTGAATGGATCAGCAATGTTCTCTTCTGAAGCAACTCTCCGAACCTCGATCTCCTGACGATCAAGGATCTCCCTGATCAGGTGATACCGCCTCAAGATGTGTCTGGACTTTTGATGGGACCTTGGTTCCTTCGCTAAAGCTATAGCTCCGTTGTTGTCGCAATACAGAGGTATTGGATCAACTATGGTAGGAACCACCTGAAGTTCTGTTAGGAACTTCTTCATCCAGACTGCTTCTTTTGCGGCATCGCAAGCAGCTATATACTCCGCTTCCATCGTCGAGTCAGCAATGGTGTCCTGCTTGGAGCTCTTCCAGCACACCGCCCCTCCATTGAGGGTAAAGACATAACCCGACATGGACTTGGAATCGTCCTTATCACTCTGGAAGCCGGAATCAGCAAAGGCCTCCAACCTGAGGTCTTTTGCGCCGTAAACCAAGAACATTTCCTTAGTCCTCCTCAGGTACTTTAGAATGTTCTTTACTGCTATCCAGTGTTTCTCCCCTGGGTCTGACTGATACCGGCTCACCACGCTTAGTGCGTAAGCTACATCTGGTCTGGTACACAACATCGCATACATTATAGAGCCTACCGCAGAAGCGTAGGGTATAATAGACATGCGTTCCCTTTCCAAATTAGTCTTGGGAGACATCTCTTTGGAGAGGGTGATTCCGTGACAAGCAGGTAGATTACCGCGCTTAGAATCTTCCATATTGAATCTTTTCAGTACAGTGTCGATATACCTGGACTGCGAAAGTCCCAACATCCTCTTGGATCTATCACGATAGATCCGGATCCCCAGAATGTAAGAGGCATCACCCAGGTCTTTCATGGAGAACCTGTGTGACAAGAATCCTTTGACAGATTGTAGCATAAGAATGTCATTTCCTATCAATAGAATGTCATCCACGTACAAGACGAGGAATACGACACTTCTGGCTACAACTTTACTATATATGCACGGTTCATCTGGATTTTTGATAAAGTCATATTCTTTGACTATCTCATCAAAACAGATATTCCAACTCCGCGATGCCTGCTTTAGTCCATAAATGGACTTAAGCAGCTTGCATACTTTCCCGCTGCTCCCACTCTGATTGAAACCCTCTGGCTGATCCATATAGACGCTCTCTTCTAAATTTCCATTCAGAAAAGCCGTCTTTACGTCCATCTGCTAGATTTCATAATCATGGAAGGCAGCAATAGCAAGAAGGACCCGAATGGATTTGAGCATAGCCACTGGAGAAAAAGTTTCGTCATAGTCCAAACCAGGTCTTTGACGAAAACCCTTTGCAACAAGTCTAGCCTTATAGGTTTCCACCTGTCCATCTACACCAATCTTTTTCTTGAAGATCCATTTGCATCCTATGGGTTTTACCCCATCTGGAGCAAAGTCCAAAGTCCATACTTTGTTGGTGTACATGGACTCCATTTCGGTCCGCATTGCATCTAGCCATCGTACCGAGTCGCCGCTCTGGATGGCCTGCCGGAAGTCAGTAGGTTCATCATCTTCTATGATGCAATCCTCTCTATCCCCATCTATGAGAAAACCGTAGTATCTCTCAGGCGGATGAGACGGCCTACTACTCCTGCGGAGGGGTGCGGGAATGTTCTGTTCTTCTTGAACCTCTGGTTCTACCAAACTTTCAGTAGTAGCTTGTGGTTCTGGAATTTCTTCCAGTTCTACTACGCTCCCACTCTTCTGATTTTCTAAAAATTCAGTTTCTAAGAAGCGGGCATGACGAGAAACAAAAATCTTTTGTTCCTCTGCGTAATAGAAGCAATATCCTGTAGAGTTCTTTGGATATCCCACAAACTTACACTCTACTGAGCGTGCCTCGAGCTTGTCCGGATGCTGCTTTTTTACAAAAGCTGGACATCCCCATGTCTTCAGGTACTGAAGATAGGGTTTCTTCCCACTCCACATCTGATATGGTGTGGTAGGCACAGTTTTGGTTGGAACTCTGTTCAAAAGATGTATCGCTGATTCTAGCGCATACCCCCAGAAAGATCGCGGTAACTCAGCATTACTCATCATGGATCGTACCATATCCAATAGGGTTCGATTCCGTCTCTCCGATACACCGTTGTGCTGTGGAGTGTATGGAGGAGTAAGCTGAGAGAGAATTCCTTTCTCTTTTAGGTAACCTAGGAACTCGGCACTTAAGTATTCTCCACCTCGATCAGATCTCAGTGTCTTAATACTTTTGCCTGTTTGGTTTTCCGCTTCACTCTTGTATTCCAGGAATTTCTCAAAGGCCTCGGATTTATGCTTCATCAAGAAGACATGTCCAAACCTAGAGAAATCATCTGTAAAAGTAATGAAGTAGGAATAACCACCTCTTGCATGTGTAGACATTGGACCACATACATCGCTGTGTATGAGTCCTAAGAGCTCGCTCGCTCTTACTCCTTGTCCAGTGAATGGAGTCTTTGTCATCTTTCCTTTGAGACAAGATTGACAAGTGTCATAAGATTGATATTCGAACGAGTCTAAATATCCTTCTCTATGCAACTTAGTCAACCTTCTCTCATTGATGTGACCCAGTCTACAATGCCATAAGAAAGCTTTATTTAAATCTGGAGACTTTCTTTTTAGTGTGTTCTGGACATTGAAAATTTGGAGTTGGTTTAAAACATATATTCCGTTATTAAGTGTACCTGACCCAATCAAACCATGATTAAGGTGGATGTTGACAACATCTTTTACAAACGTGAAATCATAACCTTTATTTGATAACAAGGAAACAGATATGATATTACACGTTAAGCTTGGTACAAAATAACAGTTATGTAAAACCAAAATGTGTCCACTCGTCAATCCTAGGTGATAATCCCCGACGGACGCAGCTCCCACGCTAGCTCCGTTAGCAACCTTTAGGGTCATATCACCTTCCTTCAGCACTCTACGGTTTCTCAGTGCCTGCAATGAATTGCAAATATGAGATCCTGATCCGGTATCCAATACCCAGGAAGTAGAGTTGATCGACAGACAATTCTCAATTACAAACACACCTGAAGTCGAAGCCACAGCTTGCTTCGGTTCCTGGTTCTTGGCGTTCCACGCCTTGCAATCCTTCTTCCAGTGCCCTTTCCTGTGACAATGGAAACACTCATCCTGGCCAACTACCGGTGCTGCAAACTTTTTCTTTCCCTTCCCTCCCACCTTACTAACACCTCCTCTAGGTCTGGGTGCGGCCTTCTTCTTCCTTCCTTTGGCCCTTGCCTTGGACCCGGAAGAAGATGTACCGCCAACAAACATAGCGGGTGTTTCCCTTGAATTCTTCAAGGTGCCCTCTGCACTCCTTAACATGTTCAGGAGTTCCGGAAGTTCAACTTCTTTTCTTTGAATGTTGAAGTTCAGGATAAACTGGGCGTAGGTGTGAGGAAGGGACTGGAGAATAAGGTCTGTATAGAGCTCATTATCCAAAGTCGTCCCAAGGTCTGCGAACTCTTCTATATAGCCGATCATCTTTAGGACATGTTCTCCTACCGATGACCCGACAGCCAACCTCGCTCGAAACAAGTTCTTAGAGGTCTGGTATCTTGCTATACGAGATTGCTCTCCATAAAGTTCCTTTGTATGGAGAAATATGCCATCAAGGTCCATATCCTCGTGCCTCCTCTGATGTTCATTGTCCATCGAGGCAAGCACGATGCACCTGGCTTTCGCGCAATCTAAATCCCAGGTTTTGCGGATTTCCTTATCCGCATTACTGGATTTGGGACCAGGGACAGCAGGTGCCGTAGCGGTGAGGATGTACCCCAGTTTGTCATAGGTCAAAGCCATTTTGACATTCCGCAGCCAATCTTTATAGTTTGGCCCTGTCAGTATATTTTTCTCTAAAAGTAACTTAAGTCCAGTCATTTTCAGGGTCGCTGCAATTAGGAGAGAGAGAAGAAAACTCTTTAGCATGATGCTCTTGCAAGTTTAGAGTGGTTTTTAGTTTATCTAAACTGGATGGCTCCCACTGTTTCTCGAATCCTTCCTCAAACCATAAAAGAAGAATTAGCCAGGACTATTCTCACCGTACAATACTTGCTTAACCGTTCAGCCAGGCTGGTGTCAGTACTTCGAGGGAGGTTTTCCAATGCTTTCGCGAAGTTCCTTAATTAAATAACCTCTTTTCTCTGGGGGCGTAACCCCGCTGACACTTTTCTGGACACCTACTAGGTTTATAGCATTGATCGTTAAGTGACGAATATCCTGATAAGTAGCATATACTCACAGTAGGATCGGGATCCAAATATCATCGTATGATAATGTTGAAGGAATCCTACCAACATTCATCAAACTCCAAATGGTATGCATCTCTTTGCAAATTTCAGTTTCTTTAGAAATTCCCGATATAAGTTTTTGCCCCATGCTCTTATGACCTTGACGTATGCCAACAAATCATAAGTCACATGTCAAGTTCTGCCCATCATTATCTTGTTAATTTGAACCCACCCGTATATACCCTTGACGTATGCCAACAAGGTAATGCGACTGTCCCAAACCAACACATCTATCTATGCAACAAATGAATACCCCAGCAGCTACCAAACACTATGCCTTGACGTATGCCAACAAGCATAGCTTGAATACTACTGACCATCCATAAGAAATGACGGAGGGCTACACTGGTTTTGGCGAAACCGTGAACGTAGTGAACTTGATATAACCGAAGGAACCTGATAGCTTTTTAAAAGGAGTGGTTAAAGCTCCGCATTTAAAAATATCTGTTTTTAAAATAACCGAGTGGTTTCTTTTAAATTGTTCCAACGATTTAAACTTGGTTTATTTTCTTTGCATTATAGATAATGCGTCCCATCATTAACCTATCATTGCAGAAAACAACGAAAATACAACGTCCTCTTATGCCATCCGCATTCGCCACGGGGTCCCGTCATCACCCGTTAGGTTACTTAACTAACGACAGAGCGGGGGCTGGGCTAGCGCGGGTGTAAAACATAAGTGACGTCTAAATAGCTATCATATATATAGATATTTTACATTCGTCTGACGCAATGATATACATTCCAGAACACAGATAAACTTTATTGGATTTGCAAGCAATCTGTATTTCTTTTGAGTCTGTAAGAAAAGACAGATTACACAGTTGTGATGAATAGCCGTTACCCCACCCTCGACCCCTACGAGTACGGCAAACTACCCACCCGGCAGTTTGTGTACCCCACCTTGGGTCAGTCTTAGGAGCAAAAACAGTAAAATGAAATAATACATCGGTGGCTACAACCGCAACCTGGATGTGCCCCGCAAAATAATATTACAACAAATTACATTTACAACAAATGAATTAAATAATAACCCATTCCAAAACCCCGGCTACACACCACAACAGTCCAATAACAGTTCGTATGCACAAACAGATAAAACCATTACAGAAATGTGCAACCCCCTGCCAACCGACATACTAGCAGTTAGGGGAGGTTTACGAACACATTAAACAATCACAGATATAATCCAATATGCAAATACTGTACAATTTCGATCGATTAAACATCTTTAATATTGCTCCAAAAACTGCTCTGTTAAACTGAAACCTGAGCAAAATTAAAATATTCCAGAAAACACTAAATATCACAGGGGACCCACACAAGAAATTTGAGTTCATGACTCGGCAACTCGGCCGCGGAACCGCGGCGGATCGCTTGGGATCCGCCGCGCTTCCGCGGCTCTTTAGCCGAGTCATGGGCCCAATTTTCTTGGGTGTTCTCCTGTATGCTTTTCCAGCTTTCTGCACATGCCTGAAAAATTTTAGGACATCAATTTAAAATCGACAGAAAACTGATATTTTTAGGGTTTTCCGGCTTCGTTTTTCCGTTCGAAATTCGTACAAATTTGCAATAAAGTTATTTATTGTTTAGCGAGGCTCTGATACCACTGTAAGTCGATGTAGTACACCCCAATACTTGTGGGGAGGCGGAATTTTCAAAAACGAACTTGTTTAGTGAACGAACATCGACTAACCGCTTGAATCGAAGCTAAACTATAAATAACCAAACACAAAGTGTTTCTAACTATTGTGTTTAGGGATTATACCTAATGAAACCAGTCCTTCGTCTTTACGATCTCCTTTTTCTCCTCGGCCTTCTCTAGGTAGTAGACGATCCACCCGAGAGCAAAACTCCAAACTAAACCTCTAACTTGAGGTAACTAATCTTCTTGGATTGCCAATCAAAGAAGATAGAATGAAATAGAGTGATGGTTATGGATTGATTAGTCTTTCTAATCATTTGATCTCAACACATGAGGTGTAAGGATTAGGGTTTGAAGATGAGAGCTTGAGGAGAGAGAATGTGTAGATAAATTATGAGATAAATTTGTGAGTATCATAACATATTATGAAGCATTCTCATTAAAGAATAAATGAATAAATGTGATGAATAAGCATGCTTAATAAATGTTAAGTGGTGATTCATTAGCATGAGTTATTAATCATTTATGGTGCAATAATGACAATGATGAATCACTCTCATGACTCACTAATCTTATCCAAAGTATATGCCACCTAAACCTCCTTAGTCACCATCTTCTAGAAGCTTCTCGCGCAATTACGAGAATGCCCCTCCGATCCGTGAAAACACGGAAAAACTTTAGACTGTAAAAATCCAATAACCGGATACCAGTAACTGGCTTAAACCAAAGCCGACTGGTAAAAACTGTCCGAAAGTCGTACGCGCGTAAACGCACGTATGCGTCCGAACCCTTGTCGTAAAACCATACGACCTCTATATCGTTTCGCCTGGAGTAGGAAACTCTCTGTGTGGGACTCTAGAGACTCGACTACTACGCTGGCAGTGGGTTTAACCACAGACCGCAAGCGGCACTAGCTGTACGTAACGGTCCCCAGGTAGTTGTCGATAAGAAGGCCGATGAGGAAACCCATCCGAACTCCTACTGAGTCTGATGTGACAATCTCCATACAGTCCGGTCCGTTCGTCCAAGACTATCGCATATCCTGCCTAGGGGGCGGCAAGCGTCAGTCCCCTAATAGCGGTATAAGTTGTGTCGGAGGGAAGCCCATTACACCCTGAGAAACTACTGGAACCTACCAGCAAATCTCGCTTGCCCTGGCCAGGGACTTTGCATAATGGCTCTCTGACACAGCGCGATATCTACTCCCAATACCGGGAGGGACGAATCCTGTCTAACCGCCACTGCCTCCAAGTGCTCGGGACTGCACCCAACTGCTACCTGTTTGCACGACTCCTTTGAGCCGTGGTAGGGTAGCAATCTAAGAACAGTGGGACACACTCGAGGCGAAGTAGCAGTGTCAAGTCTGCGGACTACGCTGTACTCATGTCACCTGGGAACTGTTCACTGACGACTGGTATAAAACCAACCAACAGTTCCCTGTGAGTCCTGTCCGGTGTACCCGTAACCTAACGAGCACCTGTATACTATCTCCAGTACGACGTACCGACGGCTGTGGGACAGACCATCTCCCCAACTGGGATGAGAAGCGTACACACTAGTCTACTCCGGAGTATCGATGCTCTGTCTCGATAATCCAACGACTAGGGACCTGAATAAGGATGTGCTTGTAGACTACCCAGCCCCCACTAGTGTGACTGCCATCACAACGCTGGTAGTCAAGCAAGATCCTAAGAGCTCTATCAATACGTACACTCACATATTAAGATAGAAAAACCAAGTAGCATACTACCATGTTTAACAAGATTGTTATATACATGTGAATATCCCAAGCTTCCATTAAGTAATATACAAACTAGTATGATACAGTAATGGCCTTCTAGGGCATAAACACTAACAATAAGAACAGAAAAGCTGACCTCGTCTCGAGTCTCTGCCACCTGCAAGGTGTCTATCGCGGCGCCTGAACGGCCGTCTCTGTTCCGATGTATCAGTACGAACTCTCTTCGGCCCTGGAACTTCCGAAGTCTCCGCAAGGCGCGCCTCGACTAATAGGGCTGCGTCTATAGCTGCTGCATATGTCTCGTAATGCTGTGTGCTGATTGCAAGGAATAGTGGTGTAAGCAAATCTCGGACAAATCTCTTGACTCACAACTCCTCGGTGGCCACTAGGTACGGAGCATAGACTGATAGCTCGGTGAATAGCACATCGTATTCTGCCACGGTCATCTCTGGCGTCTGGCATAAGGACTCAAATCGGCGTGCTCGGGCATCCCTAACACTCTAGGGAAGGAATCGGGCAAGGAACATCGTCACAAACTCTGTCCAGGTCATAGGAGGAAGACCTGCTGCTCTGCCCTTCTCAACCGATTCGCACCATTTCTGCGCAAGTCCTTCCAGGAGAAAACTCGCGAACTCTACCCATCTCGCATCTGAGCATCTAAGTGAACGGCATATCCGGGCCATCCTATCAATGAAGGACTGTGGGTCCTCGGCTGCATCGGTGCCTGTGAAGGCCGGAGGCTTCAGCCTCATGAACTCTGATAGCGATACTGCAATCACCTCCGTGGCTGCAGGGGCAATGACCTGTGCTGTAGATACCATCGCGGTCCCCGTGACTGGTGGAGCTACCTCTGGTCACTACGCTCGAAGCGTCTCAACTAGCGATCCTATCATCTGACGCATCTCCTGCATGCTGGATCCCACCGTCTGGCGCATCTCCTGCATACCAGCCCCTAGCGTGGCGATCTGATCTGTCATGGGAGGAACAGTCTGCTCGGGTATAACAGGGGTTACCCGGATAAGTCCTCATCTCGGACGAGTCTACATGCATCTCGGCTCTCCCAGCCGCTCTCTGTGCCCTCGTAGTCCTTGGCGGCATAGTGGCTGGAAAGAAAATTAGGATTCGATGAGGATACGGAAATCGAATCATAGGAATGTACACAATCGTGAAGGAATCTCAATCAATAAGTCCTAAGGTCGCTTAGGCGGAGTACCGTGTCGTGAGTATGCCGCGGAACATACGCACGCTACGCCACTCTGCTGCAGCTACCTACTCCATCATACCAGGGTCAACCTACACTCCGAAGGTAAAACCTACGCTCTGATACCAACTTTGTCAGGACCCAAAGTTCGACCCATGACCGGTATTTAATCGTGCAACGTCTACAGGCGTAACGCGACTAAGTAAGCCGAACCCAGAAATCAAAACCATTAAAATATAGAGTGTTAAAACATTTATTAGAATATTTGTCCAAACATTTAGAAAACTTTAAGTTGTTTAGTAAAAATCCTTTTTGGTTCAAGTTATTATTTGAATAATTTTAACAACATTTCCTTTATCAAAAATTTGTCCCGAAATCGGGTAGAAGGCGAAATATAAGTAAAAGTGACATGTGAAATAAATAGAGCATCACAATGGGAGAATCACGCCCAACGACGGGACAATCACCACAATATAATATACGACGCCGAAGCGAAGAATGAGCAGTAAAGTGAAAATAAATATCATAAGAGATAAAACTGCATAAATAAAGTCGGCTCACAACGAGCTCGACACCAGAGTACAAATAACATACATCGTCCTCACAACTGTCTCTAAGTCAATACATGAAAGTAGAAGGAGAGTACTAGATACATCAAGATGGAACTGAAAAGTAAACAGATACCGTACAAAACCCTCCTAATAACAAAAAGGCTAACACGCCCCAGCAATGGTATCTGTGTCAAAAGGTGCGGTAAACAGCCAGCCGCGACTACTCCAAAGGGCAACCTGCAAGCACTGTGGCACAACGGGGGTGAGTTGCCAACTTGTGAATAGTAGATAACATATAAAGGTAATCGCGAGTATGCACGTACTGCGATACTCTAACCTATGACAACAGGTAAACATTATATGATGAACTGAAAGCACAATATTATGCAACAAGTGCTATCTGATAACAACTCTATGTGATGAGCAAGATATGTGATAATCAGGTATGGTGATGCAATCTAACACCCTATATATGATGAGCAGGGTACGCAATGATATGCAAGCATGTGTACTCTATCAGGTATGCTAGCTACAGGATGAGATGTCAAGTACTGAATGCTGAGTATGGGAAGAAATAATGTCTACACGGAATATCAACGTGGAAAAATAACTGGGGTCTATCAATACACCCAAATCCCAGTACAACTCAGGCGCCGTCATCCACATCGTCCCTCAAATCCTGTAATCTCATAAATCGTGAGTGCCCAACATCGGCACCCAAATATCAAGAAAACTCGTGTCCAGCATCGACACGCAAAAACTCATATCTCGGGCATCCGTCAGTCCGGGTCAGCCCACGGGCTCTGTCTGCGGTATCGGCCCTCGGCCCCGGCAGTACGAGTCGTCCCGTATCCGTCTCTCGACTCTGGTCGGTATCCTCTGGACAACTGCCAGGTCCAACCAATCACCGGTAGGTAGTAGTCCCTCTGCCAGGCTCACCGTCTACTGCACAGCGATCCGTTCTCGGCCCGGGGTACCATACCGGGTCCACCATGTACCCGCAATCGGCCTCGTCCAGCTCCTCGACTCGGGTTCACATGTATCACTCTAGCACCGAGAAAAACACATGGTGGACGCACTGAAATATGATATCAAGGGAAACCGGGTTTTTAAACAGTGCGTATTTTCTTAAAATAGTACTCCGGTTCCCAAATCCAGAAATCACATAAATCAATCTAATGTGTAAGTCCATGCCATGCGTCGTATGATACTAAGAGTAAAATGAAAGGAAGCCGCTCTTTTAAAAGATCCAGTTTGAAAATATCACATGCGGTCCCTTAATTTTCAAATCAAGTCAATATCATCCATGTAAGTAACATATGAATATGTGTATGGGTATGGATGTGCGAAAGGGTAAGTATGCTAAGTGAATGTAGCAATGTACATGTGCACTAAGGTGGACATATGATGTATATGTGCCAAGTACGAATAGATGATATATGTGGCACAAGTATGAATATATGATGTGTAGGGGCACAAGGGTAAACATATCAATATATATATGCACTCTGACAAAATATTAGGGTGCATGTGCACAGGTAGTGAGGTATCAATGAAGGTATGCACAACCGTAAGTATATAGTGTACATGGTATGAATATAACATATACTGATATGTGGAAAGTCATGACAACGTCAATGAAACAGAATCAATATAATAAATGATTTCTAGCAATCCTATATTGTGAGTGTCATGGCAATCACTAACGGTGTGAGTGTAGCATATAAATCGTGCTTGTGCGACTTGTACCGTTAGTGATAGTGCAGTGTTCTATACTACCAGTTCTATATATAACAAAAGGTATGCTACTCTAGTACGTCTACATGAACACATGAAACTAAATATCCTATTACGCCCTGACGCTTAACGCCATTCGGGCGATTTCCCCGTAGATGTTAAATCTACTCACCTGGTCGCGTACTAAGTATAGCCGACCACCTGCTTCCCTTTCCTGGCGGCGTCTGACGTACCCGCCTGCGAACCTGGAATTTACACAAGAATCCAAATATAATCAAAATCTCGCAAAACGCGATATCGGAACAAAACGAGAAACTCGCGTCGCTAATTAACGCGCGTGTGTGCGATACGCTGAAACGTGTGTGTACACTCCTAACGCTTAAACCGACACGCCGCGATACGCTGAATCTCAAGACCCACTCGCGTATCGCGCGTACCGCGCAAACTAAAAACATCAGTAAACGATATACAGCCCCAGATTTTACCCAGGTTAGAATATTGCAAAACTATACATACCAGAGACCTACAAAATGTAGCAGACACCTACCCAAAAAACCCTGGGACCTATCTCCCTAGTCTGGCCGCAATTTGCGACCAGAATGAATATTCCGGAGGCCTGTGTTTAGGTTGGTTGGGTCGGGCTCTTGTGGTGTGGTTAGGACATCTCCAGTAGGCTACAGTCCCCTCAATTTCATTCTGAACTCACTGGGTTGAAAGCAGATTTTGAAAAGCTACGTTTTGCTCAAAAATGTCAAGTTTTGCACCAATTTGAAAACTCAGGGTATTATTGTGTAATATGGGGTTTTCCTAGGTTAACTTGGACCTAACAATACATAATTAGGATAGTCTAACTAACACTAACACCACTTTAACACAAATCCACATGAATCACCAAAATCATATAATTATCGCTAAAAGGATACGCGTGCGTGAAACTAAACGCGTGTGCACACGACACGTCGCGACGCGTGTGAACTCACCAGAACCAACTTTGACGCGCTGTGTCGCGCAGCGCTCCACAGGATCACGCGGATCACGCGCGTGTCGCACGAGTTCTAAAACATCGATAACTCATTTATAGCTCCAGATTTTGCCTCTGGGCCAAACTTAAAAAGTTACAGATACCAAAACCCTAAGCTACCCAGAAGAACCCCACAGCCAAAAACCTAACACCCTAGCCCCTGTTCTGGCCGCAATTTGCGGCCAGAAGGAATAAACCGGTGGCCTCAACTTGGAGGTGGGTCCCCGTGCTCTGTGTGTGTGTCTCTGCTAAGGTCACTGTGCTACAGTCTTCACAATTTTATGATTAAAGGTTCGGGTCAACAGCAGATCGAACAGAGGCTATAAAATCGCTAATTTATGCCAAGTCGGACAAATCGGGTATTCCGGTGAAATCTGGGATAATTCTTGGTTTCACTAGCCTTAACAACACTTACTAAGGTTTTACTAACCATTAAAACCATTACTTAACTAAATCTCACCCAAGATCTCTACAACTAGCACTAAACTACATAATATAAACACTAAACTACACTATAACCATAACTTTGGCAAAGAGAAGTCGGGTTAAGGGAATTATACCTCTAGAGACCCTAGAAGAAGTAGAGGAGAAGAAGAAGAAGAGTGTTGCAGCTGCAGAAGTGCTGATCCTACAGCCCAAGTGCTCAATTCAAGTTGTAGTGGCTGTTCTGTTGCTGCTGTTTTTCTGGCTGAAGGTGCTGATGCTGTTGCTGGGTTGTTGTGTTGGTGTTGTGTTGATGTTGTGTGCAGCTGGTGGGGTGTTGTGGTGCTGGTAGAAGGGGTTAAGTAGCTGTTGTATTGTGGCTATAGGGGCTGGTGTATATGAAGTGATAATGGTGCTGCTGCTGATGCAGCTACTGCTGATGTTTGGGGCTGAAATGGCTGATGTTTGGGGATGAAATGGCTGATGTGTGTGTATGTGTGAGAGGGGGAGATGTGAAAGACAAGAGAGTGTGAAAGAGAGTGTGAGAGATGTGTAAAAGTTTTGAAAAGAGGTGATGGGTTACATAACCATAGCTACCATTCTCACTCCCTCATTAAATGCTTGCATGACACCCATCATAATCTCTCTTTCACCTCAACACAAGTCAACCTTAAACCCTAATCACCCTTAATTAAAACTAATTAGCTCATAATAAACATAATTATCTTAATCAAAGGCCTAACCCATCATGGTTGGCTAAACATGGTTAACCCACCAAGCACACCTAACTTGGCAACCCTAGGTTTAACCCACATTAACATGCACAAGCGTGTGCGGTCGAGATAAAATTCTAGAAAAATCTTTATTAATTTTGATAAAATATTTGAAAGGCAATTTGGTAAATTTTTTATAAAAAAAATACTTATTAAAATATAATTAGTTACTAATATATTCCCAGTTGTTACAGAATGGTTCCTCAAACATTGTTACATTCACCGATGATCTCTCAAGATACGGACATATGTTCCTGTTGAAACACAAATCTGAATCTTTTGAGAAATTAAAAAAAATATAAGTACGTAGTTGAGAACCAGATGGTTAAAAGTATTCAAATCCTTCGATATGATCGAGGAGAAGAATACTTGAGCACGGAATTCAGAGACTATTTAAAAGAGAATGAGATTCTTTCTCAGGTTACTCCTCCGTATACACCACAGCACAAATGTATATCGGGGCGGAGGAAACGCACCCTATTAGATATGGTGCGCTCTATGATGAGTATTGCTGAGTTGACTATTTCCTTTTGGGGTTATGTACTTAAGATAGCTGCATTTCTATTGAATAGAGTTCCGACCAAATCCGTTGCCTACCACTCCATATGAGATATGGAATGGGAAGAGACCATCTCTTAAACAAGTTAAGATTTGGGATTGTCTGGCTTATGTTAAAAAGAAAAATCCAGACAAACTCGAGGCAAGGTCAGTTCTGTGCAAGTTTGTAGGATATCCCGAACCAACGCGAGGGAATATCTTCTACCACACCGAGGAACAAAAGGTGTTTGTTGCTCGACATGCCACCTTTTTAGAAAAGGAATTTCTTGTGAAAGGAATTAGTGGCAATGAGGTAGAACTGGAAGAAGTTCCAGCAACACAAACTATGATTGACGATTTGGTAGAACCGGAGGATTCAATAGTCCCCAACGAACTGCAGCCACTCCGCAGATCTAGTAGGGTTCCTCATCCACCAAAGAAATACTACAGTTTTCTAATAGACGGTGGGAGCGAGGATTGCATCATGGAAGATGATGAACCCACTAGTTTCGAGTAGGCCATCACAAGTGGAGACTATGTGAAATGGCTGGATGCTATGTGATCTAAGATGGAATCCATATACACCAACAAAGTATTGACTTTGGATGTTGCTTCTGAAGGGGTAAAACCCATCGGGAACAAGTGGATCTTTGAGAAAGATAATTAGTGTAGATGGAAAAGTTGAGACTTTCAAAGCTAGACTTGTAGCAAAAGGTTTTCGTCAACGACCTGGTGTCGACTATGATGAAACCTTTTCTTCTGTCACTATGCTTAAGTCCATCAGGATCCTACTTGCCATTGCTGCATACCATGACTACGAAATCTGGCAGATGGATGTCAAGACCGCTTTTCTAAATGGTGATTTAGAAGAGAGAGTGTACATGACAAAGCTAGAGGGCTTCGTAGACAGTGGGAGCAGCGGAAACATGTGCAAGCTGCTTGAATCCATCTACAGATTAAAGCAGGCATCGCGGAGATGGAACATCTATTTTGATGAGGCGTCAAAGAGTTTTACATCATCAAAAATATAGATGAACCATGTATATATAAGAAGGTTGTAGAGAGTAAGGCTGTCTTTCTCGTATTGTACGCGGATGACATACTCTTGATAGGAAACAATATTCCTATGCTACACTCGGTCAAGCTCCTCTTATCACACAAGTTCTCCATGAAAGATCTAACCGATGCCTCCTATATCCTGGGGATAAAGATCTATAGAGATAGATCTAAACGGGTGTTGGGATTATCCCAATCCTGGTACATAGACACCATACTAAAGAGGTTTAGTATGGAAGATTCCAAGCGAGGTAATTTACCCGCTTGCTCAGGAGTCACTCTCTCCAAAGAGATATCTCCCAAGACTGATTTGGAGAGGGCTCGCATGCAAGGGATACCCTATGCTTCGGCAGTCGGATCAATAATGTATGCGATGTTGTGTACCAGACCGGATGTAGCTTACTAACTAGGTGTAGTGAGTAGGTATCAATCAGATCTTGGGAAAAAGCACTGGACAGCTGTGAAGAACATTCTTAAGTACTTGAGAATGACTAAAGAGATGTTCTTGGTATACGGTAACGGTGAACTCCAAGGGGAATCCTTTACCGATTCGAGCTTCCAGAGTGATAAGGACGACTGAAAGTCAGCCATGGGTTTTATCTTTATCCTCAGTAGAGGGACGGTATGTTGGAAGAGTTCCAAGCTATATACCGTAGCAGACTCATTGATAGAGGCTGATTACATCGCTACCAACGATGCTGCCAAAGTGGATGTCTGGATGAATAAAGTTCATAAGATGAACTTGGTTCCTACCATTGAGCATCCAATACCTGTATATTGTGATAACAATGGAGCTATGGCTTTGGCCTAGGAACCCCGGTCCCATCAGCGATCCAGACATATTCTTACGCGGTATCACCTGATCAGGGAGATAGTTGATCTCCGGGAGATCGAGGTTAGGAGAGTTGACACAGAGGATAACACAACAGATCCACTCACAAAGGCCCACCCCCAAATGCGATTCGAGAGATTTTTGGGATGTTAGGTATGAGATACTACAACAACTGACCTTAGTGCAAGTGGGAGATTGTTAGGAATATGTATGCCCTATAGGACATTATTGTTGATATAGTGGATGCTTGGACATATATATAGAGGACTTTTTTGCTCGACATGATAGTATGCTATCTGGTTACCTTTATCTTAACATGTAGACTGGTATTATTATACTGTCTTTCTCTTACATGTTGATAAAGCCCTTAGGATATGTACTTGACTACCAGGATTATGATGAGATCATACTAGTGGGGCCAGGATGGTCCAAAAGTACATCCTTTAACAGTTCCTAGTCAGGGGGATATCGAGACAGGGCATCGATATTCTAGAGTAGACTAGTGTGTACGTTTCTTGTCCCTCAGAGGGCGATGGTTGATCCCACAACCATTGGTGTGTGACGTCGAAGATTGTACCAGGTGCTCATTAGAGAATGGGTACACCGAACAGGACTCGCTGAGAACTCCTAGTTGGTATTATACCTATCGTCAGATAGCAGTTCTCTGATGACACTGGTGCAGGTTAGTTTGTAGACCCAAGATCGTCATAGAGTCTTGTGTGGCTCCCACTGTGCTTTGATTTCTTCCCTAACACACTCAAAGGAGACGTGCAAAAATGTGGATTTTGGGTACAGTCCCGAGTCACATGGAGGCAATGAGCGATAGGAGGGGTTTCGTCTCTCCCGGTATTGGGGGTTGATGTTGCGCTATGCTCGATTGGCTATAACTGGAAGTCCTTGGCCAGGGCTGTTGCTGAGATTTACCGATAAGAGTTATCAGTAGTTTCTCGAACCATTATAGGCCAGCCATCGGCATGACTTATCACGTTACTGGGGTCTGACGTTTACCACCCCTAGACATTATATGCGACATATCAGACGAAGAGACCGGACTGTACGGTAGTGTTGTTTATAGGCTTCATGGAGAGTATGGACAAGCTTGCTTATTGATCTTCATATTGCTCAATACCCGGGAAGCCGTTACGTCCAGCTAGTACCACTGACGGCTTGTAGGTGACTGATGTGATCATCACCTACTGCTGGCGTATTGACGAGTCTTTAGAGTCCCACACAGAAGTTTGCTGGTTCAAGCGAAACGAAGTAGGGAACATATGTGATATATGCATGGGCCTGATTAAATACGTATATGTGATACCGTATTGTAATCTGACAGTTATCTGTTATCATTTAGGTTATATGTGATATAACCAGATTATCGAATCAAGTGTTGATTTGATAATGTAATACACAGATAAATGATATTAGTCAGTCATATGTGATATAATTGGATTATTAAATCAAGTGTGGATTTAATAATGTGATATATATTATATTTGATATAATTATATCTTAACTAATATCATTAGCTCACTAATTATTCTTCATAATATATATTAATATATATATATATATATATATATATATATATATATATGTATGTATGTATTTTATGAAGCATGACATGTTTTTCTATTTTATGGAAAATGGAAAAATGAGGTGGAAAGTGAAGAGATATGGAGGGCATGGGTAAGGCATGGCTTTTTATGATTGTTTATTCATCTTACTTCACTATTGAAGCATGGCTTCATATTTTTATTGAAAAATATAGCATGCTTCAATAAGTGAGGAATACATTATGAGCCATTCTTCATACTTGACCATACTTAGTCATTTTTTCTCTAGTTGAGCTCCTTCTTGAGTTGCTCTCAAACACTCTCTTGCTCTCTTCTTCTTCTTCCTCTTCATGCATCAAAACTCCAACCCCTCACATGTGATGTGAACCATGGAGTTTTGAACAAACTAGTGAGCTTCAAATCCCCTACTTCACCGTCCCACACCAAACTAGCACTTTAGGGTGGCGTGTTTCTTTCACTAATAGGAGATTAGTGAAGTGGCAGCTTGAGCTAGTGGGCTTCACGTGGATCATTTTCGGCACGAAGGTCATCGGAGGAAGCTCGTCCAAACTTTCAAGTGGAGCCTAGTGGAGTCGCGTGGACTGCTATACGGAGCTTGTGAAGAGAAGGACTCGATCTACGAGGGTATAGCCATCTTCTCTTCTTTAGTTTCTTCATATCATCATAAGTTAAACCCTAAAATTCTAGTTACGATCTTGGTTAGTCTAACTTAGCACCCGAAAAATTTTAAATTTGGCATGCTTGATGCTACTAAAACCTTGTTATGGTGCTAGGGTAGACTTTCAAAACATATATAGTGTTTATTAATATATCATATATATATATAAGTTGCTGAGAACTTAGGCACACTAGAAAACTAATTTTAGAAGATGGCAACATGGATTCCAAAAATTCTAGTTTGCTAAAGTTCCGAAACCATGAATCGAACTAAAGAGCTAGAACTTGTATACAAAACCTAGTGAGCTAAACTAATCTACTATGTGTATAATACTCACATCCTCAAGTTTTCTTCAAGTGCTCCGTAACGCACTTGCAAGCCGGTCCTCCTTTGTCGAAGATGATCCACCCGAGGGAAACGATCCAAGCTCCAGTATCGCCTAGCAAAGAAACCGATGCTCTAAGGTCGCTAGCAATGGAGAGTGGGGATGTAGGAATTTTCTACTATCTTTTTCTCTCATTTCTAAAGCTCATGTGAGCAACTAAAGAAGAAGGAGGAGGAGGTGAAGAAACATGGGCATGAGCAACTCAAGAAAGAGTGAGCTGAGTCAAAAATGAAGAAGAGAAAAATGGCATGTAGAAAGAATGGCTCGTAAAACATTTTGCAACCATACAAAATATCTCACAACATTTTCAATAAACTAATAAAGGCCATACCTCTCTACAAACCTCCAACCATGCTCATGCCACCTCACCCTCCACCTCATTTGCAAATGATTTTCTAAAAAGAAAATCATATAATGAGGTGTCCATGTTTTAGAAGATATTCCGTATAAATACGGAATACAACCCGGTATACGTATCGAAATACATATACGCGTATTCGTATAAAAATATGAATAGCTAAGAGAGAAATGAATGGTGAACAATTATACTAGAATACATATACTAAATATATATATATATATATATTGTTAGTTATATGTATGCCCTAGAGGCCATTACTATACATAGGATGTATATTGTAGTGGTTGCTTGGACATATATAGGGATGACTTTCTTGCTCGATATGATAGTATGCTATCTGGTTACTCTTTACCTTAACGTGTACACTGATTATCTTTCTGTTACATGTTGGTAAAGCCCTTAGGATGTGTACTTGACTACCTGGACTATGATGCGGATCATACTAGTGGGGACATAGTAGTCCATAAGTACATCCTTCAAAGTCCCTAGTCGTGGGTGTATCGAGACGGGGCATCGATATACTAGAGTAGACTAGCGTGTAGCTTCTCGACCCATATAGATGGGCGATGGATGATCCCATATCCATTGGTGTTTGACATCAGAGATGATATACGGGTGCTCAGTAGAGACTGGGTACACTGGACGGACTCGCCGAGAACTCCCAGATGGTATTATACCTTACGTAAGATGGCAGTTCTCTGGTGACACTGGTGCAGGTTAGTCTGTAGACCCGAGATCGTCATAGAGTCTTGTGTGATTCCCACTATGCTTTGATTTCCATCATACCACGTCCAAGAGGGCGTGCAAAAAGGTGGCTTTTGGGTACAGTCCCGAATCACATGAAGGCAATGAGCGATAGGAGGGGTTTCGTCTCTCCCGGTATAGGGAGTTGATGTTGCGCAGTGCTCGATTGGCTATAACAGGAAGTCCTTGGCCAAGGCTGCTTTAGAGATTTACTGGTAAGTGTTACCGGTAGTTTCTCGACCCGTTATGAGCCTCTTATCGACACGACTTATCGAGTTATTGGGGTCTGACGTTTACCACCCCTAGACGAGATATGCGACATATCAGACGAACAGACCGGACTGTACGGTAGTGTTACTCGTTGGATTCACAGGAGTGTGAGCGGGCTTGCTCGTTGATCTTCTGATCGCTCAATACCCGGGTGGCCGTTACGTTTAGCATACCGCTTGCGGCTTGTGGGTGTTTGATATGATCATCACCTGCTGCCGGCGTATTGACGAGTCTTTAGAGTCCTACACAGGGGTTTCCTGGCTCAAGCGAAACGAAATAGGAGCGCATATGAGATATGTGCGGGACCGAGAATAATACCAGTATGTGATACTGTATTCTATTCTCGCGATTTGTGACATTGATCGGTTGTATGCGATATAGCCGGGTTATCGGATCAAGTGTTGATTCGATAAGTTGTTACTATTGATATTAGTCGGTTATATGAAATATGACCGGATCGTTGAATCAAGTGTTGATTTAAGATTTAATGTATAATTATATATTTGATATATTACTTTACATTAACTAGTATTGGTTCTCTTAAGATTGATTTTCTCACTTGAAAGTGTACATTGTTTATATGTGATATATGCAAGTGTACATGTTTGTATCATGCTTGATGATACAAACAAGTTGTGTGTATGAGACTTGAACAATATCAAGGTTGGATTAGGGTTTACTATTTTCCTAAACAAATAACAAAAGAGAGTGACTTTGGTCAAAGTTATCAAGCTTCATGAAGCTTGATGAACATTGACAAAGTCAACTCTTTTGTCATTTGTTCAAGATATTAGCTAACCCAACCCTTAACCTTATGCTATGGTTAATTCTCTACATGAGTTAAGCATGAGGGATTAACTCAACCATGGTGCCATCATATATTGGATAAGTTTCATTTTGGATATTGATTCATATGATATTCTTTCTTCTTCTTCATCTTCATCAAGCTTGAAAAAGCTTGCTAGCTCCAATGGCATCATGAGAAAAAGAGTGAGAAATCCAATTCTAAAGTGAACCCACTTCCTATTTCTTCATCCTCTACCACTTGCCATGTAGTATAGGGTGTTCTCTTCACAAAGTTTTCGACCAAGTGAAGGAATAGCTTGAGTTTGAGTCTCCCCGACGTAGATCATCTTCGGCCTCGAAGTCAATGACCTAGCCCGATCATTTCTCCGATGAAACCATCGCAAGAGTCCAGGATCCCATGATCGCAGCGGAGGGACATCAACACGAAGCTAAAGAAATGGTGGAGCAGATCTACAAAGGTTGTAATCCCTTTTCACTTAGTAGTAAAGTCGTTTGCTTGCTAGCTTTTCGCCTTAACTTCTAGTTAACGATCTATATTAGGGTTTCTCGGCACCGGAAATTTTTGTTTGGCATGGTTGATGCCTTGTGGAACCTCCTTAGTGTGCCTAGGAACCCTACAGTGGTATCAAAGCCTAGCTAGAGCTTTAGGCGAAGTGTAGACGATGTTAGAAATCCGATCGAACCCCGAAACCCTAACTTTTAACCCTCTCTGGACATTTTCTGAAAATGTGGATTTTTCAAAATTAAAAATATCCAAAAAATACAGCAGGGTATTATAAGTGTTACTGTGAAGCACGTGAACCTAATTCGACTAAAGCGTCGCGGAACCGCGGCCCCACCCTAGCATGTGCGGCGGTTCCGCGGCCAAAAAGTTGATTCTCGGCACGTGCTTTGCACAGTAATATCCTATATTGAGTTCTGTATTTTATGGGAATTTTTAAAGTTTGCTCAAGAGTTGAGTTTTCTGGGTTGTATTAGGAGTTCGACGATTCGATCGGAATCTTTAACTTTGTCTGTGTTTTTCCGGATAATTTACAATATGTTAAAAAGTTCGACTGGATATAAATACCCAATTTTTCCCCTGTTGGGAAATTTCCAAGAGTTGGATTTTTCCATAGTTTGAAAACGTTCTAAATAGTGCAAGTAACGCGATGGACCCTCTAGAAGACAACAAACCTTAACTCGATTATTTGACCGTCTTGAACTGCCCTTTGAACCTTAGGGTTTGGGACAGTACGGCGTGCCACATGTGAGGCGTTGGCTTGACCCTTCTACGGCTGGACCGTTGGTACTGTGGCATGAAGTGGATGTTTTTAAACTTATTTCATGTGTTGAGCTGTTTCGGGAAAACTTGGGTGTTCGATTGTTTGATCAGAAAGTTTAACATTTTCTATTTATCTGGAATGTGATACAATATTTGGAATTCACAATTAGTTATGAGATAACTAATATGAATGTTATAAACATAGCACTTTAGTCTCATTTGATCGGTTGCCACGGAATTTTGATGCGATCAAAAGTCCGTCGTAATCACGTAGCGTACGCGGATACTCGTCGGGTAAACTTAATAGGCAGCTACACCCCATAGTCCCGACCAAGTGACTGTAGGAGAACCCCGTCGCCGAAAGCATCCTTTCGGGTGCTCTTGGTAGCGGTGTTCCGCCTTGGTGCACTTCGTCGACGGTATCGGGGGTGCGGCCGTCTACCAAAGTTTGCGACGAGCATTTGATCAGTTTATCGGGAATCTTGTTGAATTGCCCGACTAAATATTGAAAAGTGTTTTCGGTATAGAGACTAAAATGCGGGGTTTATAATTGTTAGGCATATGATGTCTAAGGAATTCATTTGATTAGGCATGCGATGTCTAAAGAGTTTGCGGATTCCAACTGTTGTAGTTTTACACTTTCTTTTCTGGGACCGTAAGTGTAATATGTGATATCGCCGGTTTCGTTGCTATATGCCAACGACAATTGGGATGCACATATTTACTTACGTTGATGACATGTGATGTTATGTGTTGCTGGATATGTTATATTGGATCGTCGCGTTTTGAATAGCCGGGGGTTTTATGTGAGATGAGTGTTTTTCATTTTCATTCATGTAAAAATTTTTGTATGTAATATTCTTTTATTGGGGCACTTCCAGGTAGCGGAAGATGTCACCCATTGTATATTATTTACTTTTCTGCACTAGGATAGACCCAAGGAGGAGGGCACAAGTAACCGGGTTCTGGAGTCCAGTGGGAGACCAACTCGAGGAGTCGAGTCCGGGTCTCCTAACTCTAGAATTGGTAGGGTTGCTTGCTGCTCTCGTAGGGGTCTAGGGGTGTGGGTTTGGCTATTCATCGCGACCGTGGAATCCCTGTTTTATACTGGCTCGTATTAAAAACACGGACGTCCTAGTATATCCAATATTTCATATGTTTCTTCTGCTGCGATATCTGTGATGTGATCATGTGATGTTCTGTGATAAATACTGTATATTGTATATATGATATATTATATAGACGTTATTTATGTTTTACACCCACGCTAGCCCTGCCCCGCTCTACCGTTAGTTACCTAACCTAACGGTGCACGAGGGGACATCAAGGCGAATGCGGATGGTATAAGTGTACGTCGTATTTATCTGTGATGTTTAGGTAACTTAAATGATGGGACTTCATTAATATGATTAATGAAAGAAAAAGAAACCTAAAGATGTTGTGGAATCGAATTTTCAAAAACAGGTAGCTACAGTTCTTGCTTTGCATCACGTTGTTCCTTGTAGAGCATCCTGCACCTTATTCGATAAGGAAAGGACCGAGATCCCTTCACCGGGAGTGACTCCTTTAGCAATAACTGGCAGATGCTACAACCCTCGGTTTGTCTTTTGATTGCTTCTATAGTTTCTGCTTTGCACAGTGATGTATATGATATATCCTGCACCTCATTCGACGAGGAAAGGGCCGACGATCCCTTCACCGGGAGTGACCCCTTTAGCAAAACTAGAAAAGCCTCAAAAACACTCCATTTCAAAATCATTTGATTCTACAACGATATCAAGTTCATTACGCAATAGGTTTTCAGAAAAACCTGTCGTAGCCCTCCGTCATTTCAGATATGTACTGGTTAGTATTCGTGCTGCGTTTGTTGACCTCTGTCAAGGCGTAGTGTGCGGTAGCTGATTAGTGCTTATCTGTACAAGCATATGATGTGATTGATTTAGGGTAGTCGTGCGACCTTGTTGACCTCTTTCAAGGGTCGTGCGAGTGGGTTTACTTCAATCAGGAAATGACGGGTTGAACTTGACTAGCAGCCTATGGTTTGTTGACCTCTGTCAAGGTCATAGGACGCTAGGGGCAAAATATTATCGGGAATTTCAAGTGTTGAAATTTGCAATGAGATTGTATACCTTCTATGAGATAGTTGGATCCCGATACCCACTGCGAGTAATTGTTACTCCTGGGAGAGTTTTACACATTACAATTAGCCGATCAAGTAGGTGTCTAGAAAGGTGTCAACGGGGTTACGCCTCTGGGAAAACGAGGTTTACATTAATTAGCTTCGTACGAAAGCACGGGGGACCTCCCTCAAAGTACCGACACTGGCTTAGTTGAAAGATTGGCGAACTTGTAGCATGTAATTAATCCCGGCTAGTCTTTCCTTTTAGGGTTTGAAGGAAGATTTGATAAAAACAGTGGGAGCCATCCTGATTAGATAAAATAATAACCAATCTGATCTTGCAAGAGCGCACGCAGAGTGTTTTCTTCTCTCTCTCTCCAGGTAGCGACCATATCACGCCTTAATCAAGATAATAAAACGGATATATTGACCGAACCCGCTTGTTATACTGAGCTGGGGAACATTGGCCCCGCTCCAACTTATAACTGTTATAAGACAGAGCAGGAAATTGGGGAATACCAGATTTCCCATGCCGCCCAAACGAAGAAAGTGCATGTTGATGCATCATCTTCGGGTGTGTTCGTTACACAGAACTGTTTCTCAATGTCCTTTACGTCCTGGGTATATGATACCAGATCAGGATCCCGCATATGTAATTTGTTACATAGGGCTACAAAAACGTAGAGAACTGAGAACGGGTGATAAGTTTCATGAGGCAGAAAACGGTGCAAGTGTTGCAGCCAAGTCTGTTGGTCACTGTCACCCTGTATTACCAGAATACATTGATTCTGAACAAATGTTATTAGATACCGAACCTGATATACAAAATCATATCAGTCTCTTTATTTAGATAAAGAAGGATATAATTTTGTATCGTTGGATAATGTTTTGAACATTTCCTATATCAAAAGTTGATCGGTTCATGCACATTATCTAAAAGCATTGACGTTCTAAATCAAACTACAGTTCTTAGTATATAGAATACACACAAGAGGAAGAGTTCAGAAATGAACGAATCCTTCTTGAGGTATTGTAGACTAGGTCATATCAATGCGACCCGACTGGCTGAAGTTACATTTAGATGTATATTTAAATCAGTTTGAATTTACATCTTGTGAAACTTGCCAGTCATGTCACAGAGATAACATGACCATAGCTCTGTTTATTGGAAACAGAGAAAGAGTTAGTGAACTCTTGGGATGATACATGTTGATGTATGTAGGTCCCCTGTCTACACATGCCAAGATCGGTTCTTTGTACTTCATTACATTCTTTGATAATCTCTTAAGATTCAGACATATGTTCCTGTTGAAACACAAGTCCGAACCTTTTGAGATATTCATAGAATATAAGTTAGAAGTAGAGAACCAAAATACGGGTATAAGTATTATGTCCTTTGATGTGATCAAGGAGGAGAATACTTGAGCACGGAATTCCTGGATTATTCTAAAGGAGAATGAGATTCTCTCTCAGCATTACTCCTCCGAATACACCACAGTACGTCGGTGTATCGGGGCGGAGCAAAAACACCCTATGTGATATGGTGTGCTCTATGATGAGTACTACTGAGTTTCCTATTTCCTTTTAGGGAGTTATGCACTTATGAAGTTGCATACTTATTGAATAGGGTTCCGATCAAATCAGATGCTGACCATTTCATATGGGATATGGAAATGGAAGAGCCCATCTCTTAAGTCAGTTAAGATTTGGGGTTGTCCGGCCTATGTCTAAAAGCAAAATCCGGACAAGCTCGAGGCAAAGTCGGATCTGTGGAAGTTTGTTGAATATCCCAAGCATTAGCAAGGGAATATCTTCTACCTAACCGAGGAACAAAAATGTTTTGTTTCTCAGCATGCCACCTTTGTGAAAGGGAAATTTCTTGTGAAGAAATTATTGGTCATGAGGTAGAACTGGAAATAGTTCCAGCTATACAAACTGCAGCTGATGATTTGGTAGAACCGAAGGATTCAATAGCAACCAACGAACTTCAGCCTCTCCGCTGATCTAGCAGGGTTCCTCACCCACCTGAGAGATACTTCGGTTTCTCTATGACAGTGGGAGCGAGGATTGCATCATGAGATGATGACCCAACTAGTTTCGGGCTGGCCATCAGGAGTAGGACTCTGTAAGAATGGCTGGATGCTTATCGATCTGAGATGGAATCCTTGTACACCAACAAAGTATGGACTTTGGTTGCTTTATCTGAAGGGTTAAATCCCCATCAGGAGCAAGTATATCTTGAGAAGATTACTTGGTGTACATGGAAAAGTTGAGACTTTCAAAGCTAGACTCGTTAAAGGTTTGCATCATAGACCAGTTGTAGCTAATGATGAAACCTTTTCTGGGGCCTATGCTTAAGTCCATCCAGATCCTACTTGCTACGGCTACATACCATGACTACGATATCTGGCGGTTGGATGTCATGACTTCTTTTCTAAATAATGATGTAGAAGACAGAGTCTATAAGTACACAGTCAGAGGACTTCGTAGACAGTGGGAGCAGCGGAAACGTGTGCAAGATGTTTTATGTGATAAAGCAGGCATCGCGGAGTTGGAACATATGTTTTGATGAGTTAGTCAAAGAGTTTGACATCATCAAAATGGTAGATGAACCTTGTATATACAAAAAGGTAGTAGAGAGTATGGTAGTGATCCTCGTATAGTACGTGGATGACATACTCTTGATAGGGAAGGAGTTTCCTATGCTACGCTCGGTCAATCTCCGCTTATCACAAGGATTCTCCATATAGGATCAAAGTGATACCTCCTAAATCCTTATTTTGGATTTATGAGATAGATCTAATTGGATGTTAGGATACTCACTAGTTGTAGTGAGAAGGTATCAATTGATCCTGGGGAGAATCACTGGAAAGGTTCCAGGGTGATAAGGACGACTGAATGTCAGTCGCAGGCATTGTCTATACCCTTGGTAAAGGGACGGTATGTTGGAAGAGTTCCAAGCTAGATACCGTGGCATACTAGATGATAAAGGCTGGATACATCGCTACCAAAGATGCTACCAAAGAGGAAGTCTGGGTGTATATTAGTTCATGAGATGAACTTCGTTCCTCCCATTGTGTGACAATGGAGTTGTGGCTTATGCCTAGGAACGCCCGTCCCATCAGTGATCCAGACATATTCTTATGCAGTGTCACCTGATCGTGGAGATGGTTGATCTCCAGGGGATCGAGGTTAGTAGAGCAGACTCAGAGGACAACACGGCGGATCCACTCACGAAAGGCCTTTTCCCAGAGAGAGACTTTTATGGGATGGTTGAGTATGAGATACTACAACCACTGCTATCAGATGGCCCTAGTGCAAGTGGGAGATTGTTAGTTATATGTATGCCCTAGAGGCCATTAGTATACATAGGATGTATATTGTAGTGGATGCTTGGACATATATAGGGATGACTTTCTTGCTCGATATGATAGTATGCTATCTGGTTACTCTTTACCTTAACGTGTACACTGATTGTCTCTCTGTTACATGTTGGTAAAGCCCTTAGGATGTGTACTTGACTACCTGGACTATGATGCGGATCATACTAGTGGGGACATGGTAGTCCATAAGTACATCCTTCAAAGTCCCTAGTTGTGGGTGTATCGAGACAGGGCAACGATATACCAGAGTAGACTAGCGTGTAGCTTCTCGACCCATATAGATGGGCGATGGATGATCCCATATCCATTGGTGTTTGATATCAGAGATGATATACGGGTGCTCAGTAGAGACTGGGTACACTGGACGGACTCGCCGAGAACTCCCAGATGGTATTATACCTTACGTAAGATGGCAGTTCTCTGGTGACACTGGTGCAGGTTAGTCTGTAGACCCGAGATCGTCATAGAGACTTGTGTGATTCCCACTGTGCTTTGATTTCCATCATACCACGTCCAAGAGGGCGTGCAAAAAGGTGGCTTTTGGGTACAGTCCCGAATCACATGGAGGCAATGAGCGATAGGAGGGGTTTCGTCTCTCCCGGTATAGGGAGTTGATGTTGCGCAGTGCTCGATTGGCTATAACAGGAAGTCCTTGGCCAAGGCTGCTTTAGAGATTTACTGGTAAGTGTTACCGGTAGTTTCTCGACTCGTTATGAGCCTCATATCGACACGACTTATCGAGTTATTAGGGTCTGACGTTTACCACCCCTAGACGAGATATGCGACATATCAGACGAATAGACCGGACTATACGGTAGTGTTACTCGTTGGATTCACAGGAGTGTGAGCGGGCTTGCTCGTTGATCTTCTGATCGCTCAATACCCGGGTGGCCGTTACGTTTAGCAGACCGCTTGCGGCTTGTGGGTGTTTGATATGATCATCACCTGCTGCCGGCGTATTGACGAGTCTTTAGAGTCCTACACAGGGGTTTCCTGGCTCAAGCGAAACAAAATAGGAGCGCATATGAGATATGTGCGGGACCGAGAATAATACCAGTATGTGATACTGTATTCTATTCTCGCGATTTGTGACATTGATCGGTTGTATGCGATATAGCCGGGTTATCGGATCAAGTGTTGATTCGATAAGTTGTTACTATTGATATTAGTCGGTTATATGAGATATGACCGGATCGTTGAATCAAGTGTTGATTTAATGATTTAATGTATAATTATATATTTGATATATTACTTTACATTAACTAGTATTGGTTCACTTAAGATTGATTTTCTCACTTGAAAGTGTACATTGTTTATATGTGATATATGCAAGTGTACATGTTTGTATCATGCTTGATGATACAAACAAGTTGTGTGTATGAGACTTGAACCATATCAAGGTTGGATTAGGGTTTACTATTTTCCTAAACAAATAACAAAAGAGAGTGACTTTGGTCAAAGTTATCAAGCTTCATGAAGCTTGATGAACATTGACAAAGTCAACTCTTTTGTCATTTGTTCAAGATATTAACTAACCCAACCCTTAACCTTATGCTATGGTTAATTCTCTACATGAGTTAAGCATGAGGGCTTAACTCAACCATGGTGCCATCATATATTGGATAAGTTTCATTTTTGATATTGATTCATATGATATTCTTTCTTCTTCTTCATCTTCATCAAGCTTGAAAAAGCTTGCTAGCTCCAATGGCATCATGAGAAAAAGAGTGAGAAATCCAATTCTAAAGTGAACCCACTTCCTATTTCTTCATCCTCTACCACTTGCCATGTAGTATAGGGTGTTCTCTTCACAAAGTTTTCGACCAAGTGAAGGAATAGCTTGAGTTTGAGTCTCTCCGACGTAGATCATCTTCGGCCTCGAAGTCAATGACCTAGCCCGATCATTTCTCCGATGAAACCATCGCAAGAGTCCAGGATCCCATGATCGCAGCGGAGGGACGTCAACACGGAGCTAAAGAAATGGTGGAGCGGATCTACAAAGGTTGTAATCCCTTTTCACTTAGTAGCAAAGTCGTTTGCTTGCTAGCTTTTCGCCTTAACTTCTAGTTAACGATCTATATTAGGGTTTCTCGGCACCGGAAATTTTTGTTTGGCGTGGTTGATGCCTTGTGGAACCTCCTTAGTGTGCCTAGGAACCCTACATATATATATATATATAAATTATATGTATATATATATATATATAAATTATTAAATCAAAACTTGATTTAATAATCCGGCTTAATCCTA
Organism: Agapanthus africanus; assembly: GCA_030015575.1. Lineage (NCBI taxonomy): Eukaryota > Viridiplantae > Streptophyta > Magnoliopsida > Asparagales > Amaryllidaceae > Agapanthus > Agapanthus africanus. The sequence goes on along the minus strand of JASDDO010000016.1, from coordinate 184,321,846 downwards.
AGCCGCTAGTATTATCAACCATCCGATTAAAGTCTGTGTAGCTTGTACATATATTTAATCGGACACCTGTATGTACCAACATACGTCATCTATATAATATCGCCTGAACCATGAAAATCCTCTGTATGGGACTCTAAAGATCCGTCAATACGTTCGCAGAGGATTTAACCACAAGCATGTCAGCGGCACTAGCTATACGTAACGGCTACCCAGGTATTGAGCGAAAGGAAGGCCGACGAGCAAACTCATCCGTACCCCTACTGAGCCTGTCTGTGACAATCTTCGTACAGTCTGGTCTATTCGTCTAAAAGTATCGCATATCGGGTCTAGGGGTAGATAAAGTCAGACTCCTAATGTAACACTTTGAAATTTCCGTTAGAATGTTTTCGTGATAATTAGTAATTTTAAGTGTTATTTTATATGTGTTCATAGGATTATTAGTTATTTTAGTCGGGTTTACCCTAATTGGAAAATTTTCCATTTTTATAGTGTACACTTGCACACTTAGCATTTGTGACTTAGGGTTTTTGGTATAGCATGTTAACCATTCTTTTGTTGCATGGTTCATTTTAATTTCCCACCATTTTTTTTAAATCAAAACAAAATCCCTTTTATTAAACAATTGAGAGCATGGTGTTAGGTAAAGAGGATTGACTTTTGACCCCATTTCCCTCTCTTTCTCTCTCTTCTCCTCAGTTCAGAATTCTGCAGAATTCCAGCAAGAAAACTTTGCTTTTCTCTATCTTTTCTTCTCCTTTTTCATTTCCCTTTGATCCCTACACAAAAACCTACACAAATCAACACATTTTCATCACAAAACCATGGAAAAGTGAGCTTTTTGAGGTGTTTGAAGGCGAATCTGCACACTTGATGTTAGAGCTGGGATTTTTGGTGTTTCATAGGGTCTTTTGAAGGTATTAACTCATGTTAGCACTCCTTTTCCAGAAACTTGTAGTATTCTTTAGCAAAAATCTCATTTTTGTGCATTTTTAGTGATATTAAAGGATATTTGTGATTCATATGTTAGATTAGGGTTTTGTTTGCTTGGTTAGCTCTATTATGTGTTATTAGAGCTATTTTAGGCCAGGTTTGTTTCAGTTTGCACAGAAATACCATAAAGTTCCATTTTAGTGCAAAAAGTGTGGATTTTAACTTGATTTAAGGCTCTGTAGGATCTGCTACTACCCGAGATGTTTCAGAGCAAAACTAGATTTTACTGTAGCATGTATGGGGGGTATAGAGTGCACACACCAAACCTGGGAGCCCACCCCCTACCCAGGCCGCCGGAATATTCTTTTTGGCCGCAATTTGCGGCCAGACGAGTGAGTTGGGGTTTGGGGTTTGGGACACAGGAGTCTGCTGTTATGTGTAGTATTTTTGTATATATAGTTTTACAATATCATTTCTGTATCAAAATCTGGAGGTGAATACCTATTTTTCCCGTATTTTAATCTTCGCGACACGCGTGATACGTGTGTATGGGTTTTGGGTTTCTGCGTATCGCGACGCGTCGGAGTGGCTTCAGGCGCATAATCACACGTTTTAGCGTATCGCGCACACGCGCGCTTGGTTCACGACACGAGTTACTAGTTCGGCTTTAATGCCGTGTTTATGTGACTTTGAGCTTATGTGTGATATATTGTGTAATTCGAGGTTCGCAGGCGAGTACGGCGGACGCCGCGCAGAAGGGGAAACAAGTCGTTGGCTATACCTAGCGAGAGACTACGGTGAGTAGATTTAACATCTACGGGGATATCGCCCGCATGGCGTTCTACGTCAGGGCTGATAGGACCTTATAGCTACATTTACATACATTGACTGTTCATGGCTACTATTTAGTGCATACTGCATTCCCTGCTATATGGATATAAACTAGAATTGATAGAACACCGCACCATTACTAACGGTTCATGTTGCACGAGCACTATCCTGCATGTTACACACACACCGTTAGTAATTGCCATGACACTCACACTGTAGAATTTCCATGATCATTATGCTGTAGCTCATCTTTTATGTGACTAGACATGATATTCATACTTGATGCACATATCACCTCACATTGACTTGTATATTGGTTTGGGTTACATGTGATTTCTTGATTTAGAAACCGTGGCTATTTCAAATATGTAATCATTTAAAAACCCGGTTCCCTTGATATGATATTTCGGTGCGTCCACCATATGTTTCCTCGGTGCTAGAGTGATATATGTGAACCCAAATCGAGGAGCTGGATGAGGCCGATTACGGGTACATGGTGGACTCGGTATGGTACCCCGGGGCAAGAACGGTTTCGCTGTATAGTAGACGGTGAGCCTGGCAGAGGGACTACTACCTACCGGTGATTGGTTGGACCTGGTAGTTATCCGGAGGATACTGATCAGAGTCGATAGATGGATTCGGGATGATCCGTACTGCTGGGGCCGAGGGCCGATACCGCGGACGGAGCCCGTGGGCTGACCCGGACTGACGGGGCCCGATGGATGAGGATTTGCGTGTCGATGCTGGACATGAGTACTTATGATATTTGGGTGCCGATGTTGGGCACTTGTGATTCTCAGAGATTTACAGGATTAGAGGGCCGATGAGAGTGCTGGCGCCTGAGCTATTTGGGGGGTCTGGGTGCATTAATGGACACCGATTATATATATTCCACGTTGAAATTCCGTGTAGATGTTATATTGCCCATGCTCAGCATTTATTATTGTACCTCATCCTGTAGTTATATTACCTGATAGAGCACTTGCGTGATTATTGCACATACTGCTTATCACGCATTGATATCATCTGTTGGCATATGATAGAGTAGCGCAGTACGTACATGCTCGCGATTACCTTTATATGTTATCTCTATTCACGAGTTGGCAACTCACCCCCGTTGTGCCACAGTATTTGCAGGTTGCCCTTGGAGTAGTCGCGGCAGGCTGTCTTTTGCATCTTTTGGCTACAGATACCACTACAGTTGGTGCGAGAGTTATTTTGCTATTAGGTGGGTTGCGGTATCTGGTTACTTTTATTGTACACACTTTTGTATCTAGTATTCTCCATCTACCATGTATGTATTTGACTTAGAGACAGTGTGAGGACGATGATGTATATTATTTGTTTTCTGGTGTCGTGCTTGTTGTGAGCCGACTGTACTTTGCAGTTTATTCTATCTGTGATGTTCCCACTTGTGGATCTTGATCTTCGCTACGACATCGTTTATTGCTATCTTGGTGATTGTTTACTTAGATTTCTTAACATGTTAGTGAGTGCTTTCATTTAAAACTTAAAACATTCTATACTTTTACTGGTTTGATTTCTGGGTTTTCGGTTCACTTAGTCGCGTTACGCCTGTAGACGTTACGTGGTTAAGTGCCGGTCACGGGCCAAACTTTGGGTCATGACAAAGTTGGTATCAGAGCGTAGGTTTTACCTTTCGGTGTGTTCCTAGGATGACCCTGGTATGATGGAGTATGTAGCTGAAGCAGAGTGGCGTAGCGTGCGTATGTTCCGCGACATACTTGTTAGTGTTTATGCCCTAGAAGGCCATTACTGTATCATACTAGTTTGTATATTACTTAATGGAAGCTTGGGATATTCACATGTATATAACAGTCTTGCTAAACATGGTAGTATGCTACTTGGTTTTTCTATCTTAATATGTAAGTGTACGTATTGATAGAGCTCTTAGGATCTTGCTTGTCTACCAGCGTTGTGATGGCAGTCACACTAGTGGGGGCTGGGTAGTCTACAAGCACATCCTTATTCAGGTCCCTGGTCGTTGGATTATCGAGACAGAGCATCGATACTCCGGAGTAGACTGGTGTGTACGCTTCTCATCCCAGTTGGGGAGATGGTCTGTCCCACAGCCGTCAGTACGTCGTACTGGAGATAGTATACAGGTGCTCGTTAGGTTACGGGTACACCGGACAGGACTCACAGGGAACTGTTGGTTGGTTTTATACCAGTCGTTAGTGAACAGTTCCCAGGTGACATGAGTACAGCGTAGTCCGCAGACTTGACACTGCTACTTCGCCTCGAGTGTGTCCCACTGTTCTTAGATTGCTACCCTACCACGGCTCAAAGGAGTCGTGCAAACAGGTAGCAGTTGGGTGCAGTCCCGAGCACTTGGAGGCAGTGGCGGTTAGACAGGATTCGTCCCTCCCGGTATTGGGAGTAGATATCGTGCTGTGTCAGAGAGCCATTACGCAAACTCCCTGGCCAGGGCAAGCGAGATTTGCTGGTAGGTTCCAGTAGTTTCTCAGGGTGTAATGGGCTTCCCTCCGATACGACTTATACCGCTATTAGGGGACTGACGCTTGCCGCCCCCTAGGCCCGATATGCGATAGTCTTGGACGAACGGACCGGACTGTATGGAGATTGTCACATCAGACTCAGTAGGAGTTCGGATGGGTTTTCTCATCGGCCTTCTTATCGACAACTACCTGGGGACCGTTACGTACAGCTAGTGCCGCTTGCGGTCTGTGGTTAAACCCACTGCCAGCGTAGTAGTCGAGTCTCTAGAGTCCCACACAGAGAGTTTCCTACTCCAGGCGAAACGATATAGAGGTTGCATGGTTTTGCGACAAAGGGTTCGGACGCATACGTGCGTTTACGCGCGTACGACTTTCGGACAGTTTTTACCAGTCGGCTTTGGTTTAAGCCAGTTACTGGTATCCGGTTATTGGATTTTTACAGTCTAAAGTTTTTCCGTATTTTTGCGGATCGGAGGGGCGTTCTCGTAATTGTACGAGAAGCTTCTAGAAGATGTGACTAAGGAGGTTACTTATGGATAAGAAAGTGAGTCATGAGGTGATTCATCATTATCATTATTGCACCATAAATGATAATGACACATGCTTATTGAATCACCTCTTTTCATTTATGAAGCATGCTTATTCATTTCTTTTATTCATTTTTCTTAAATATGAATGCTTCTTGATATATTATGATACACTCATTTTCTCATCTCATAATATTATTCACGTTCTCTCTCCTCAAGCTCTCATCTTCAAGAAGACTAATCCTTAATCCTCATGTGTTGAGATCAAAGGATTAGTTAGACTTAAACATCCATTACCTTCACTCTACATCATCCTTTCATCTTTGATTAGCAATCAAAGTTGATTAGTTACCTCAAGTTAGAGGTGTAGCTTGATGTCTTGCTCTCGGGTGGATCGTCTACTACCTAGAGAAGGTCGAGGAGAACAAAGGAGGACACAAAGACGAAGGACCGTTTTCATTAGGTATAATCCCTTAACACTATAGTTTAGTATAGCTATGCGTTCGGTTATTATTTGTTTAGCTTCGATTCAAGCGGTTAGTCGATGTTCGTTCTTTAAACTTGATCGTTTTTGAAAATTCCGCCTCCCCATAAGTACTGGGGTGTACTACATCGACTTACAGTGGTATCAGAGCCTTGCTAAACAATAAATAACTTGATTGCAAATTTGTACGAATTTCGAACGGAAAAACGAAGCCGGAAAACCCTAAATCTAATCAGTTTCTGTCGAATTTAAAATGATGTCCTAAAATTTTTCAGGGTTGCTCAGAAAGCTAGAAAGGAGTCCAGGAGAACACCCAAGAAATTCGAGCCCATGACTCGGCTAAAGCGCCGCGGAAGGGCGGCGGATCCCACCGATCCACCGCGCTTCCGCGGCCGAGTTGCCAAGTCATGGACTCATCTTTCATGTGTGGGTCCCCTGTGATATTTGGGGTTTTCTGGAATATTTAATATTTGCTCAGGTTACTGTTTAACAGAGCAGATTTTGGAGCAATATTGATGTTGTTTAATCGATCGAAATTGTACAGTATTTACATATTGGATTATATCTGTGATTGTTTAATGTGTTCGTAAACCTCCCCCAACTGCTAGTATGTCGGTTGGCAGGGGGTTGCACATTTCTGAAATGGTTATATCTGTTTGTGCATATAAACTGTATTGGACTGTTGTGGTGTATAGCCGGGGTTTGCAATGGGTTATTGTTTAATTCATTTGTTGTAAATGTAATTTGTTGTAATATTATTTTCGCGGGGCACTTCCAGGTTGCGGTTGTAGCCACCGTTGTATTATTTCATTTTACTGTTTTTGCTCCTAGGACTGACCCAAGGTGGGGTACACAGACTACCGGGTGGGTAGTTTGCCGTACCCGTAGGGGTCGAGGGTGGGGTAACGGCTATTCATCACAACTGTGCAATCTGTCTTTTCTTGCAGGCTCAAAAGAAATACAGATTGCTTGCAAATCCAATATTGTTTATCTGTGTTCTGGAATGAATATCATTGCGTCAGACGAATGTAAAATATCTATATTTATGATAGCTATTTAGACGCCACTTATGTTTTACACCCGCGCTAGCCCAGCCCCCGCTCTGTCGTTAGTTAAGTAACCTAACGGGTGATGACGGGACCCCGTGGCGAATGCGGATGGCATAAGAGGACGTTGTATTTTCGTTGTTTTCTGCAATGATAGGTTAATGATGGGACGCATTATCTATAATGCAAAGTAAAATAAACCAAAGTTTTAATCGTTGGAACAATTTAAAAGAAACCACTCGGTTATTTTTAAAACAGATATTTTTAAATGCGGAGCTTTAACCACTCCTTTTAAAAGCTATCAGGTTCCTTCGGTTATATCAAGTTCACTACGTTCACGGTTTCGCCAAAACCAGTCGTAGCCCTCCGTCATTTCATCTGGGTATTCAGTAGTATTCAAGCTATGTATTTTGACCTAACGCCAAGGCATAGTGTTTGGTAGCTGCTGGATATTCATTTGTTGCATAGATAGATGAGTTAGTTTGGGACAGTCGTATTATCATTTTGGCCGAACGTCAAGGATATATACGGATGGGTTCAAATTGACAAGATAATGATGGGTAGAACTTGACATGTGACTTATGACATTTTGACCTAACGCCAAGGTCATAAGAGCATGGGGCAAAAACTTATATCGGGAATTTCTAAAGAAACTGAAATTTTCAAAGAGATGCATACCATTTTGAGTTTGATGAATGTTGGTAGCATTCCTTCAACATTATCATACGATGATATTTGGATCCCGATCCTACTGTGAGTATATGATACTTATCAGGATATTCGTCACTTAACGATCAATGCTATAAACCTAGTAGGTGTCCAGAAAAGTGTCAGCGGGGTTACGTCCCCAGAGAAAAGAGGTTATTTAATTAAGGAACTTCGCGAAAGCGTTGGAAAACCTCCCTCGAAGTACCGACACCAGCCTGGCTGAACGGTTAAGCAAGTATTGTACGGTGAGAATAGTCTTGACTAATTCTTCTTTTATGGTTTGAGGAAGGATTCGAGAAACAGTGGGAGCCATCCAGTTTAGATAAACTAAAAACCACTCTAAACTTGCAAGAGCATCATGCTAAAGAGTTTTCTTCTCTCTCTCCTAATTGCAGCGACCCTGAAAATGACTGGACTTAAGTTACTTTTAGAGAAAAATATACTGACAGGGCCAAACTATAAAGATTGGTTGCGGAATGTCAAAATGGCTTTGACCTATGACAAACTGGGGTACGTCCTCACCGCTACGGCACCTGCTGTCCCTGGTCCTAAATCCAGCAATGCGGATAAGGAAATCCGCAAAACCTGGGATTTAGATTGCGCGAGAGCCAAGTGCATCGTGCTTGCCTCGATGAACAATGAACATCAGAGGAGGCACGAGGATATGTCCCTAGATGGCATATTTCTCCATACAAAGGAACTTTATGGAGAGCAATCTCGTATAGCAAGATACGAGACCTCTAAGAACTTGTTTCGAGCGAGGTTGGCTGCCGGGTCATCGGTAGGTGAACATGTCCTACAGATGATCAGCTATATTGAAGAGCTCGCAGACCTTGGGACGACTTTGGATAATGAGCTCTATACAGACCTTATTCTCCAGTCCCTTCCTCACACCTACGCCCAGTTTATCCTGAACTTCAACCTTCAAAGAAAAGAAGTTGAACTTCCGGAACTCCTGAACATGTTAAGGAGTGCAGAGGGCACCTTGAAGACATCAAGGGAAACACCCGCTATGTTTGTTGGCGGTTCATCTTCTTCCGGGTCCAAGGCTAGGGCCAAAGGAAGGAAGAAGAAGGCCGCACCCAGACCTAGAGGAGGTGTTAGTAAGGTGGGAGGGAAGGGAAAGAAAAAGAAAGCAGTACCGATAGTTGGCCAGGATGAGTGCTTCCATTGTCACAGGAAAGGGCACTGGAAGAAGGATTGCAAGGCGTGGAACGCCAAGAACCAGGAACCGAAGCAAGCTGTGGCTTCGACTTCAGGTGTGTTTGTAATTGAGAATTGTCTGTCGATCAACTCTACTTCCTGGGTATTGGATACCGGATCAGGATCTCATATTTGCAATTCATTGCAGGCACTGAGAAACCGTAGAGTGCTGAAGGAAGGTGATATGATCCTCAGGGTTGCTAACGGAGCTAGCGTGGGAGCTACGTCCGTCGGGGATTATCACCTAGGATTGACGAGTGGACACATTTTGGTTTTACATAACTGTTATTTTGTACCCAGCTTAACGTGTAATATCATATCAGTTTCCTTGTTATCAAATAAAGGTTATGATTTCACGTTTGTAAGAGATGTTGTTAACATCCACCTTAATCATGGTTTGATTGGGTCCGGTACATTAAATAACGGCACATATGTTTTAAACCAACTCCAAATTTTCAATGTCCAGAACACACTAAAAAGAAAGTCTCCAGATTTAAATAAAGCTTTCTTATGGCATTGTAGACTGGGTCACATCAATGAGAGAAGGTTGACTAAGTTGCATAGAGAAGGATATTTGGACTCGTTCGAATATCAATCTTATGACACTTGTCAATCTTGTCTCAAAGGAAAGATGACAAAGACTCCATTCACTGGACAAGGAGTAAGAGCGAGCGAGCTCTTAGGACTCATACACAGCGATGTATGTGGTCCAATGTCTACACATGCGAGAGGTGGTTTTTCCTATTTCATTACTTTCACGGATGATTACTCAAGATACGGATTCATTTATCTGATGAAACATAAATCCGAGGCTTTTGAGAAATTCCAAGAGTATAAGAATGAAGTAGAAAACCAAACCGGCAAAAGTATAAAGACACTTAGATCTGATCGAGGTGGTGAATACTTGAGTGCCGAGTTCCTAGGTTACCTAAAAGAGAAAGGAATTCTCTCTCAGCTTACTCCTCCGTACACTCCACAGCATAACGGTGTATCGGAGAGACGGAATCGAACCCTATTGGATATGGTACGATCCATGATGAGTAATGCTGAGTTACCGCGATCTTTCTGGGGACATGCGCTAGAATCAGCGGCATATCTTTTGAACATGGTACCTACCAAGACTGTGCCTACCACTCCATATCAGATGTGGAGTGGGAAGAAACTCCATCTACAGTATATAAAGATTTGGGGATGTCCAGCTTTTGTTAAAAAGCAGCATGTGGACAAGCTCGAGGCACGATCAGTAAAGTGTTTGTTTGTGGGATATCCAAAGCACTCCAGGGGATATCTATTCTATTACGCAGAGGAACAAAAGGTATTTGTTTCTCGTAATGCCCATTTTCTAGAACATCAGTTTTTAGAAAAGGAATCAAGTGGGAGCGAAATAGAACTGGAAGAAATTCCAGAACCACAAACTGCTACTGAAAGTTTGGTAGAACCGGAAGTTCAAGAAGAACAGGACATCCCCGCACCCCTCCGCAGGAGTAGTAGGCCGTCTCATCCGCCTGAGAGATACTACGGTTTTCTCATAGACGGGGATAGAGAGGATTGCATCATAGATGATGATGAACCTACTGACTTCCAGCAGGCCATCCAGAGCGGCGACTCGGTACGATGGCTAGATGCAATGCGAACCGAAATGGAGTCCATGTACACCAACAAAGTATGGACTTTGGACTTTGCTCCAGATAGGGTAAAACCCATAGGATGCAAATGGATCTTCAAGAAAAAGATTGGTGTAGATGGACAGGTGGAAACCTATAAGGCTAGACTTGTTGCAAAGGGTTTTCGTCAAAGACCTGGTTTGGACTATGACGAAACTTTTTCTCCAGTGGCTATGCTCAAATCCATTCGGGTCCTTCTTGCTATTGCTGCCTTCCAGATTATGAAATCTGGCAGATGGACGTAAAGACGGCTTTTCTGAATGGAAATTTAGAAGAGAGCGTCTATATGGATCAGCCAGAGGGTTTCAATCAGAGTGGGAGCAGCGGGAAAGTATGCAAGCTGCTTAAGTCCATTTATGGACTAAAGCAGGCATCGCGGAGTTGGAACATCTGTTTTGATGAGATAGTCAAAGAATATGACTTTATCAAAAATCCAGATGAACCGTGCATATATAGTAAAGTTGTGGCCAGAAGTGTCGTATTCCTCGTCTTGTACGTGGATGACATTCTATTGATAGGAAATGACATTCCTATGCTACAATCTGTCAAAGGATTCTTGTCACACAGGTTCTCCATGAAAGACCTGGGTGATGCCTCTTACATTCTGGGGATCCGGATCTATCGTGATAGATCCAAGAGGATGTTGGGACTTTCGCAGTCCAGGTATATCGACACTGTACTGAAAAGATTCAGTATGGAAGATTCTAAGCGCGGTAATCTGCCGGCTTATCACGGAATCACCCTCTCAAAAGAGATGTCTCTCAAGACTGATTTGGAAAGGGAACGCGTGTCTATTATACCCTACGCTTCTGCGGTAGGCTCTATAATGTATGCGATGTTGTGTACCAGACCAGATGTAGCTTACGCACTAAGCGTGGTAAGCCGGTATCAGTCAGACCCAGGGGAGAAGCACTGGATAGCAGTAAAGAACATTCTCAAGTACCTGAGGAGGACTAAGGAGATGTTCTTGGTTTACGGCGCAAAAGACCTCAGGTTGGAGGCCTTTGCTGATTCCGGCTTCCAGAGTGATAAGGACGATTCCAAGTCCATGTCGGGTTATGTCTTTACCCTCAATGGAGGGGCGTCTTTACCCTCAATGGAGGGGCGGTGTGCTGGAAGAGCTCCAAGCAGGACACCGTTGCCGACTCGACGATGGAAGCGGAGTATATAGCTGCTTGCGATGCCGCAAAAGAAGCAGTCTGGATGAAGAAGTTCCTAACAGAACTTCAGGTTGTTCCAACCATAGTTGATCCAATACCTCTGTATTGCGACAACAACGGAGCTATAGCTTTAGCGAAGGAACCAAGGTCCCATCAGAAGTCCAGACACATCTTGAGGCGGTATCACCTGATCAGGGAGATCATTGATCGTCAGGAGATCGAGGTTCGGAGAGTTGCTTCAGAAGAGAACATTGCTGATCCATTCATGAACGCCCTTCCTCAGATTCAGTTCGAGAGGCTACTCGAGATCATTGGTCTACGATATGCCAGTACATGGCCCTAGTGCAAGTGGGAGATTGTTAGTGTTTATGCCCTAGAAGGCCATTACTGTATCATACTAGTTTGTATATTACTTAATGGAAGCTTGGGATATTCACATGTATATAACAGTCTTGCTAAACATGGTAGTATGCTACCTGGTTTTTCTATCTTAATATGTAAGTGTACGTATTGATAGAGCTCTTAGGATCTTGCTTGTCTACCAGCGTTGTGATGGCAGTCACACTAGTGGGGGCTGGGTAGTCTACAAGCACATCCTTATTCAGGTCCCTGGTCGTTGGATTATCGAGACAGAGCATCGATACTACGGAGTAGACTGGTGTGTACGCTTCTCATCCCAGTTGGGGAGATGGTCTGTCCCACAGCCGTCAGTACGTCGTACTGGAGATAGTATACAGGTGCTCGTTAGGTTACGGGTACACCGGACAGGACTCACAGGGAACTGTTGGTTGGTTTTATACCAGTCGTCAGTGAACAGTTCCCAGGTGACATGAGTACAGCGTAGTCTGCAGACTTGACACTGCTACTTCGCCTCGAGTGTGTCCCACTGTTCTTAGATTGCTACCCTACCACGGCTCAAAGGAGTCGTGCAAACAGGTAGCAGTTGGGTGCAGTCCCGAGCACTTGGAGGCAGTGGCGGTTAGACAGGATTCGTCCCTCCCGGTATTGGGAGTAGATATCGTGCTGTGTCAGAGAGCCATTACGCAAAGTCCCTGGCCAGGGCAAGCGAGATTTGCTGGTAGGTTCCAGTAGTTTCTCAGGGTGTAATGGGCTTCCCTCCGACACGACTTATACCGCTATTAGGGGACTGACGCTTGCTGCCCCTTAGGCCCGATATGCGATAGTCTTGGACGAACGGACCGGACTGTATGGAGATTGTCACATCAGACTCAGTAGGAGTTCGGATGGGTTTTCTCATCGGCCTTCTTATCGACAACTACCTGGGGACCGTTACGTACAGCTAGTGCCGCTTGCGGTCTGTGGTTAAACCCACTGCCAGCGTAGTAGCCGAGTCTCTAGAGTCCCACACAGAGAGTTTCCTACTCCAGGCGAAACGATATAGAGGTTGCATGGTTTTGCGACAAAGGGTTCAGACGCATACGTGCGTTTACGCGCGATGACTTTCGGACAGTTTTTACCAGTCGGCTTTGGTTTAAGCCAGTTACTGGTATCCGGTTATTGGATTTTTACAGTCTAAAGTTTTTCCGTATTTTTGCGGATCGGAGGGGCGTTCTCGTAATTGTACGAGAAGCTTCTAGAAGATGTGACTAAGGAGGTTACTTATGGATAAGAAAGTGAGTCATGAGGTGATTCATCATTATCATTATTGCACCATAAATGATAATGACACATGCTTAATGAATCACCTCTTTTCATTTATGAAGCATGCTTATTCATTTCTTTTATTCATTTTTCGTAAATAAGAATGCTTCATGATATATTATGATACACTCATTTTCTCATCTCATAATATTATTCACATTCTCTCTCCTCAAGCTCTCATCTTCAAGAAGACTAATCCTTAATCCTCATGTGTTGAGATCAAAGGATTAGTTAGACTTAAACATCCATTACCTTCACTCTACATCATCCTTTCATCTTTGATTAGCAATCAAAGTTGATTAGTTACCTCAAGTTAGAGGTGTAGCTTGGTGTCTTGCTCTCGGGTGGATCGTCTACTACCTAGAGAAGGTCGAGGAGAACAAAGGAGGACACAAAGACGAAGGACCGTTTTCATTAGGTATAATCCCTTAACACTATAGTTTAGTATAGCTATGTGTTCAGTTATTATTTGTTTAGCTTCGATTCAAGCGGTTAGTCGATGTTCGTTCTTTAAACTTGATCGTTTTTGAAAATTCCGCCTCCCCATAAGTACTGGGGTGTACTACATCGACTTACAATACTCACGACACGGTACTCCGCCAAAGCGACCTTAGGACTTGTTGATTTAAATTCCTTCTTGAGTATAAACATTCGTGCGATTCGATTTCCGTATCCTTATCGAATCCTATTGTTCCTTTCAGCCATTATGCCGCCAAAGACTACGAGGGCGCAGAGAGAGGCCACGAGGGCCGAGGTTCGAGTTGACTCGTCCGAGACGAGGACTGATCCGGGTAGTACACCGGTTGTGCCCGAGCAGGCTGTTCCTTCCGTGACAGATCAGATTGCCATGTTAGGGGATGGTGTGCAGGAGATGCGCCAGACGATGAGATCCAGTATGCAGGAGATGCGCCAGATGATGGGATCTCTAGTTGAAACACTTCGAGCGCAACGACCAGAGGTAGTTCCACCCGTTGTAGAGACCGCGGTGGTACCCACAGTGCAGGCAGTTGCACCTGCGACTACAGAGGTTATTACAGTATCGCTGTCAGAGTTTATGAGGCTGAAGCCTCCGGTCTTCACAGGCACCGATGTGGCCGAGGACCCACAGTCTTTCATTGATAGGATGGCGCGGATATGTCGTTCACTTAGATGCGCAGATGCGAGATGGGTTGAGTTCGCGAGCTTGCTCACACCACTGTTCCTTTCATTGATGGGTCCGAGGCTTGCTCACACCACTGTTCCTTTCATTGATAGGATGGCGCGGATATGTCGTTCACTTAGATGCGCAGATGCGAGATGGGTTGAGTTCGCGAGCTTTCGCCTGGAAGGTCTTGCGCAGAAATGGTATGAATCAGTCGAGAAGGGTAGAGCAGCAGGTCTTCCCCCTATGACCTGGACAGAGTTCGTGTCGCTATTCCTTGCCCGCTTTCTTCCCCTGAGTGTCAAAGATGCTAAAGCACGCAGGTTCGAGTCCTTACGTCAGACTCCGGAGATGTCAGTGGCAGAGTATGATGTCCTGTTCACCGAGCTATCAGTTTATGCTCCGTACCTAGTGGCTACCGAAGAGATGCGAGTTAAGAGATTTGTCCGAGGCTTGCTCACACCACTGTTCCTTGCGATTAGCATGCAGCACTACGAGACATATGCAGCAGCTGTAGATGCAGCCTTATTGGTTGAGGAGCGCCTTGCTGAGACTTCGGCAGTCCCAGAGCCGAAGAGAGTTCGTGCGGATACATCAGTGCAGAGACAGCCTTTTCGGCGTCGTGACAGGCACCTTACAGGTGGCAGAGATTCGAGGCGAGCCCGGTTTTTTAGCTCCTATCCCCAGGAGGGTCCGCGACCATCATCGGGATGTTACCGTTGCGGGAGCTCTTATCATCGTGTGCGAGATTGTCCGGAGGTACCCCGGAGTGAGGCGGCAGCACTGCATGCCATATTACCACCTTCACCACCCCAGACGGCATTGCCGATAGTACCTACTGTTACTCCGCGTCAAACGCATGCACAGAGAGGTCGTGGTCGCGGAGGATTTGTTCATAGAGGACGAGGTGACCGAGGAAGAGGGCAGCCAGCGGCCGGCAGGGGACAGTTAGTTGCAGGTGGAGGACAGGCGCGAGTTTTTGCTTTGACGCATCAGGACGTGCAGGCGTCCAATGCGGTGGTCTCAGGTATCCTTCCAGTATGTTTGGTTGATGCACACGTGTTATTCGATCCCGGATCCACGCACTCGTACGTATCCACACACTTTGTGCCGAGTTTGGGTAGAGAGTCCGGTTTGCTTGACCAGCCACTTGTTGTGACTACTCCTGTGGGAGAGTCGTTTGTTGCTAGACACGTGCTCCGATCCTGTACCGTCTATATTGGCGAGAGAGAGTTGCCCGTCGATTTGATCCTTCTTGAGATGTTGGACTTCGACGTTCTTTTGGGCATGGATTGGTTAGCCACGTGCTATGCTTCTGTTGACTGCGGCGAGAAGATAGTTCGATTTTGTTTTCCCGGCGAGTCGGTTGTTGTTGTGTTGGGGGACCGTGGTGTTACCCCTCACAGTGTGATTTCTTCTTTTCGCGCTGGACAGCTTTTGAGGAAGGGATGTCAGGGATTTCTCGCCTATGTTTGCGATACTAGAGCTACAGAGGTTCCGTTGGATCAGGTTCCGGTTGTTAGCGAGTTCCCTGATGTGTTCCCTGACGAGCTTCCTGGGCTACCGCCCGAGCGTGATATTTCTTTCTGTATTGATGTGGTTCCTGGCACGGGGCCTATTTCTGTACCGCCTTATCGGATGGCCCCGGCGGAACTTAGAGAATTGAAGGGTCAGTTGCAAGATTTGCTGGATAAGGGACTTATTCGACCCAGCGTTTCTCCGTGGGGTGCTCCAGTCCTATTTGTCAAGAAGATGGACGACAGTATGCGTTTTGTGTATCGACTACCGCCAGCTGAACAAGGTGACAGTGCGGAACAGGTATCCTTTGCCACGCATCAAAGATTTGTTCGACCAGCTTCAGGGGGAAGGATACTTTTCGAGGATCGATTTGCGATCAGGCTACCATCATCTGCGGGTTCGACAGGAGGATATTTCTAGGACAGCTTTCCGCACGCGCTACGGCCATTATGAGTTTTTGGTGATGTCGTTCGGACTCACCAACGCGCCAGCAGCATTTATGGACACTATGAACCGCATTTTCCGGCCGTATCTTGATTTGTTCATCATAGTGTTCATTGACGATATCTTGGTGTATTCTCGGAGTAGAGAGGAGCACGAGCAGCACCTGCGGATTACACTGCAGACCTTGAGGGAGCATCAGCTTTTCGCTAAATTCTCAAAGTGTACTTTCTGGCTAGACAGCGTAGACTTCTTAGGGCACGTGATTACACGAGATGGTATATGTGTAGACCCGAGGAAGATCGAGGCAGTTCGGAGTTGGCCTAGACCCACGTCAGTGACGGAGGTTCGCAGGTTTCTAGGGCTGGCAGGCTATTACAGGCGATTCGTGCAGGACTTCTCTCGCATTGCTACACCTTTGACCGGGTTGACCAGGAAGGGAGTTCGCTTCGATTGGACGGAGGAGTGTGAGCACAGTTTCCAGCAGCTATGGGCTCTACTGACTACGACACCAGTGCTATCATTGCCTTCAGGATCAGGCGGATTTGTGGTCTACTGTGATGCTTCACGAGTGGGGCTAGGGTGCGTTTTGATGCAGCATGACAGGGTGATCGTGTATGCTTCGCGGCAATTAAAGAAACATGAACAGAATTACCCCACTCATGATCTGGAGATGGCTGCAGTGGTCTTTGCATTTAAGATCTGGCGACATTATCTGTATGGAGAGTCATGCCAGATATTCACTGACCATAAGAGCTTAAAGTATATATTCCAGCAGCGAGACCTGAACCTTAGACAGCGCCGATGGATGGAGTTAGTAAAGGACTACGATTGTGAGATCTTGTATCACCCGGGCAAGGCGAATGTAGTGGCGGATGCTTTGAGCAGGAGGCCCGGGGGTAGTCTATCTTGTTTGAGCACAGTGCAGTGGCAGTCGTCGGCAGATTGGCAGATCTTATGCGATAGCCGGGTACAGTTCGTGCACGCCCACAGTTGCTTGACCGTATACATGAGGCACAGCACAGTGATGACCGATGTTCAGAGATCAGGACACAGATTGGACAGGGCAGATTTTCCGAGTTCGTGATTGATGATCAGGGGATACTACGATTTAGGGCTAGATTTTGCGTACCAGATGCTGAGGGATTGCGGCGCGAGATTCTTGAGGAGACACATCGATCGGCATACTGTGTTCATCCCGGTTCCACCAAGATGTACCATGACATCAGAGGTGTTTACTGGTCGGACGGAATGAAGAGAGACATCGCAGATTTGTGTCGAGATGCTTGACTTGTCAGCAAGTCAAGGCTGAGCACCAGAGGCCCGCGGGAGAGCTACAGCCGTTACCCATTCCGGAGTGGAAATGAGAACAGATATCTATGGACTTCATTGTGGGTCTACCCAGGACTAGTCGAGGGTATGACTCCATCTGGGTGATCGTGGATCGTTTGACGAAAGCGGCTCACTTCCTACCGGTGAAGACGACTTTCGGATTTGCTCAGTATGCCCAGATTTACATTGACGAGATTGTACGACTGCACGGAGTTCCGACATGTATCGTGTCCGATAGAGGCACCCAGTTTACCAGCCGGCTATGGCAGAGGCTTCAGGAGGCTTTGGGCACTCGCTTGAGTTTCAGCACAGTATTCCATCCGCAGACCGACGGACAGTCAAAGCGGACTATTCAGACTCTCGAGGACATGCTCAGAACATGCGTATTAGACTTCGGAGGTAGCTGGGATCATCATTTGCCCTAAGTAGAGTTCTCCTACAACAACAGCTACCAGTGGACCATTCAGATGGCACCGTTTGAGGCTCTTTATGGGAGGAGATGCAGATCGCCCACCTGTTGGACGGAGCTCAGTGAGAGCAGTATCTTAGGGCCGCAGATTGTGGAGGAGACGACCGCGAAGATCCAGTTGATTCGCGATAGGATGAGAGCAGCCCAGAGTAGGCAGAGATCTTATGCGGACCGTCGTCGGCGCAGACTTGAGTTTTCTGTTGGTGATCATGTTTTCTTGAGGGTCTCCCCAATGAAAGGCGTGATGAGGTTTGGGAAGAAGGGGAAGCTTAGTCCCAGATATGTGGGCCCCTTCGAGATCCTCGAGCGTGTTGGTGCGGTTGCGTATCGATTAGTCCTTCCGCCCAGTTTTCCAGACGTGCACCCCGTATTTCACGTTTCGATGCTCTGCAGATATCTTCATGATCCTTCGCATGCGATTCAGCACCCGACGATCCAGCTTGAGCGCGACCATTCCTATGCAGAGCAGCCGGTGATGATCTTGGATCGACAAGTGAAGAAATTGAGGTCGAAGAGATACCGTCCGTCAAGGTACTTTGGCGTGGCCAGAGCGGCGAGGAGGTCACTTGGGAGACCGAGAGCGAGATGAGGAAGAGGTATCCCCATCTTTTGAAGGTGCGTATAGTTAGATTTTTAAATTCGAGGACCGAATTTCTTTAAGGGGAGTAGATTGTAACACTTTGAAATTTCCGTTAGAATGTTTTCGTGATAATTAGTAATTTTGCGTGTTATTTTATATGTGTTCATAGGATTATTAGTTATTTTAGTCGGGTTTACCCTAATTGGAAAATTTTCCATTTTTCTAGTGTACACTTGCACACTTAGCATTTGTGACTTAGGCTTTTTGGTATAACATGTTAACCATTCTTTTGTTGCATGGTTCATTTTAATTCCCCACCATTTTTTTTAAATCAAAACAAAATCCCTTTTATTAAACAATTGAGAGCATGGTGTTAGGTAAAGAGGATTGACTTTTGACCCCATTTCCCTCTCTTCTCTCTCTCTTCTCCTCACTTCAGAATTCTGCAGAATTCTAGCAAGAAAACTTTGCTTTTCTCCATCTTTTCTTCTCCTTTTTCATTTCCCTTTGATCCCTACACAAAAACCTACACAAATCAACACATTTTCATCATAAAACCATGGAAAAGTGAGCTTTTTGAGGTGTTTGAAGGCGAATCTGCACACTTGATGTTAGAGCTGGGATTTTTGGTGTTTCATAGGGTCTTTTGAAGGTATTTACTCATGTTAGCACTCCTTTTCCATAAACTTGTAGTATTCTTTAGCAAAAATCTCATTTTTGTGCATTTTTAGTGATATTAAAGGATATTTGTGATCCATATGTTAGATTAGGGTTTTGTTAGCTTGGTTAGCTCTATTATGTGTTATTAGAGCTATTTTAGGCCAGGTTTGTTTCAGTTTGCACAGAAATACCATAAAGTTCCATTTTAGTGCAAAAAGTGTGGATTTTAACTTGATTTAAGGCTCTGTAGGATCTACTACTACCCGAGATGTTTCAGAGCAAAACTAGATTTTACTGTAGCATATATGGGGGGTATAGAGTGCACACACCAAACCTGGGGGCCCACCCCCTTACCCAGGCCGCCGGAATATTCTTTCTGGCAGCAATTTGCGGCCAGACGAGTGAGTTGGGGTTTGGGACACAGGAGTCTGCTGTTATGTGTAGTATTTTTGTATATATAGTTTTACAATATCATTTCTGTATCAAAATCTGGAGGTGAATACCTATTTTTCCCGTATTTTAATCTTCGCGACACGCGTGATACGTGTGTGTGGGTTTTGGGTTTCTGCGTATCGCGACGCGTCGGAGTGGCTTCAGGCGCGTAATCACACGTTTTAGCGTATCGCGCACACGCGCGCTTGGTTCACGACATGAGTTACTAGTTCAGCTTTAATGCCGTGTTTATGTGACTTTGAGCTTATGTGTGATATATTGTGTAATTCTAGGTTCGCAGGCGAGTACGGCGGACGCCGCGCAGAAGGGGAAACAAGTCGTTGGCTATACCTAGCGAGAGACTACGGTGAGTAGATTTAACATCTACGGGAATATCGCCCGCATGGTGTTCTACGTCAGGGCTGATAGGACCTTATAGCTACATTTACATACATTGACTGTTCATGGCTACTATTTAGTGCATACTGCATTCCCTGCTATATGGATATAAACTAGAATTGATAGAACACCGCACCATTACTAACGGTTCATGTTGCACGAGCACTATCCTGCATGTTACACACACACCGTTAGTAATTGCCATGACACTCACACTGTAGAATTTCCATGATCATTATGCTGTAGCTCATCTTTTATGTGACTAGACATGATATTCATACTTGATGCACATATCACCTCACATTGACTTGTATATTGGTTTGGGTTACATGTGATTTCTGGATTTGGGAACCGTGGCTATTTCAAATATGTAATCATTTAAAAACCCGGTTCCCTTGATATGATATTTCGGGGCGTCCACCATGTGTTTCCTCTGTGCTAGAATAATATATGTGAACCCGAATCAAGGAGCTGGATGAGGCCGATTACGGGTACATGGTGGACCATGTATGGTACCCCGGGGCGAGAACGGTTTCGCTGTGTAGTAGACGGTGAGCCTGGCAGAGGGACTACTACCTACCGGTGATTGGTTGGACCTGGCAGTTATCCGGAGGATACTGATCAGAGTCGATAGATGGATGCGGGATGATCTGTACTGCCGGGGCCGAGGGCCGATACCGCAGACGGAGCCCTTGGGCTGACCCGGACTGACGGGGCCCGATGGATGAGGATTTGCGTGTCGATGCTGGACACGAGTACTTATGATATTTGGGTGCCGATGTTGAGCACTCGTGATTCTCAGAGATTTACAGGATTAGAGGGCCGATGAGAGTGCCGGCGCCTGAGCTATTTGGGGGATCTGGGTGCATTGATGGACACCGATTATATATATTCCACGTTGACATTCCGTGTAGATGTTATATTGCCCATGCTCAGCATTTATTATTTTACCTCATCCTGTAGTTATATTACCTGATAGAGCACTTGCATGATTATTGCACATACTGCATATCACGCATTGATATCATTTGTTGGCATATGATAGAGTAGTCGCGTTACGCCTGTAGACGTTACGTGGTTAAGTGCCGGTCACGGGCCAAACTTTGGGTCGTGACACCTAATAACGCGATATTTCGTGTCGATGTGAAGCCCATCAGCTACTGAGAAACTACTGATCCAAATCAGTAATTTTCGTCCACCTTGGCCAAGGATTTCTGGTGATGGCCACTCGTGCACAGCGCGACATCAACCCCCAATACCGGGGGAGACGAATCCCCAACGATCCGCTCACTGTCTCCATGTGGCTCGGGACTGTACCTAACTAAAACCTGTTTGCACGACTCCTTTGAGCCATGGCAGGGTAGTAATCAAAGCACAGTGGGAACTCACACGAGAAAAATGACGATCTCAGATCGACAGACTAACCTGTACTCATGTCACCCAAGAACTGCTTGTTAGTTATATGTATGCTTTAGAGGCCATTACTGTACATGAGATGTATATTGCAGTGGATGCTGGGACATATATAGGTAGGACTTTCTTGCTCGACATGATAGTACGCTATCTGGTTGCTCTTTATCTTAACATGTATACTTACTGTCTCTCTGTTACATGTTGATAAAGCCCTTAGGATGTGTACTCGACTTGCAGGTCACAGAAATTTTTTTGTAAAACTACAACATTTGGAATCCACAATCTCTTTAGACATCGTAAATCCGAAATATCACATACTTCGCATTTCATGCCTAACTATATGAATTCCACATATTGTATCACATTCTAGATAAATAGACCGTATTAAACTTTCCGATCGAATAATCAAATACCCAAGATTTCCTAAATAGCTCAACACTTGAGCGGAGTTCAAATAATCCCAGATTGTCACAGTACCTTAGTTAGATTACGTACGCTCCGAAGGTAATTCTTCGTTTCCCAAAAGGCTCGCCACTTCAGCCCACCTCTTTTACTCCTCCACGGACGATCCCCACTTCTATTCTGGGATCGGTTTCGCACATACTTCCTTCTCCTATGATGGACCCAGCGCTTATTGCTAAAGCACCTTATCCTAATCGGTTAAGGGCTAACACACCAAGTCCACATATGGAGAAGATCACTGAGATGTTTAAACAGGTTAACATCAATATCCCTCTTCTAGATGCTATCCAACAAGTCCCCGCATATGCGAAAGTTCTTAAAGACTTGTCATAGTTAACCATGTCATATCAGATTGTTAACCATGGTTGCATTATTAATCATATATCATATCAATGAAAGTATGCTATCTGGTTGTCATTGTTAACCATGTCATATCAGATTGTTAACCATGGTTGCATTATTAATCATATATCCTATCAATGTCACAGTCCCCGCATATGCGAAAGTTCTTAACCAAGGTTCATCCTACGCTCTGAAGGTAAAACCTAACGCTCTGATGCCAATTTTGTCACGTCCCGAAAATACGGAATATGACCGGCACTTAAACTACGAACGTCTCGAGGCGTACGTAATCTAAGTAAGCCGAAAACCCATAAATCCAAACCAAGAAAAGTAGTAGAGTGAAGGAAAACCAATTTAAAATCAAGTAGTTTTAATAGCATAAGCCGAGTTATGCGGTTTTAAAAAACATCAAGTATTTCCTGAAAATTTCGGCAGAGTCACCTTTGTAAATACTGGCTCCCAAACGGGATACAACATGAATAGTATACGAAATCAATAAAAAGGCATCCCCAAGCGGGAGCTAGCTCTTCGTCAATCGACGGTCACAACCACACAAGCAATATAATATACAACGCCAAGGGCGAGGATCAAAACTCAAAAGGAACTCAAAACAGCAAGAAATCCATAGAAATACAACGCGCGACTCTAAGGTCGAAAGAATAAACATCACTGGTCTCTATCTGAGAAATAAATACATGTTTGGTTGATGGAACTTCTAGATACAACTGAATAATAATATACAATGTATAATGATGGGTACGATACAAATAAACCCACCTACTAGCAAGTCACCCGAACGAAACTGTACCCGCAAAGCCGTAAAGAAACCTGTACGGCGAAACCTGCAAGAAACTGGGGCACAACGGGGGTGAGTTGCCAACTCGTGAATAGAAAAACATCTACGGAAAGAAATCGCATAAATAATGCAACCTAGGTCAATGATCATAATATATCCTCAAATATATGTATAACATGCAGCCTATAACAATGGCTAGGGTAATATCTAACCGAGTGTAATCTCATGGGCCCGTGCCAGTGCCTCAGGTAGCAATATATCATATGGATGATGTATGAATGCATGAAACAGAATGCATGTACTGAAGAAAACTGCTTTCATAAATTAGTGAGATTTCTGTATTTTTAAAATGAGGTATCATAATGAAATCTGCACAAAACAGTGCCTAGAATCGGCACAAAACATAATCCCAATATCTCGATATCTCTGTATCACAGTCTCTGTACCTCAATATCTCGAAATCTCAATGTCTCAATCACAATATCTCGGGAGCCGTCAGTCCAGACCGGCCCCTACCATCCATCTCAAGACCACGACGGTATCCTCCGGATATCCGACGCATCGGACAATATCACCGGTCGGTAGTGCTCCCCTGCCAGGCTCAACGTCAACAACACGATCTTCTTGCCCCGCTGCCAGGCTCAACGTCAACAACACGATCTTCTTGCCCCGGGGTACCGCACCGGGCCCACCATGTACCCGAAACGGTTCCTCCACTCCTCGAATCGGGTCTCGAAATCCATCAGCAAACTCATGGTGGACGACTCATACATCATGGGAAAACCGCACTTTTTATTTAAAAGAGAGGGAAGAAGCTTATACAAGTTTTGCGGTTTTCCCCCAAATCCAGAAAATCTCATAGAAATCCGAATCCAAATCATCAATAGCATATAAACCCATGAATATAGGCATAAGAATCCATGAATACGGCATAACAATGAATAATAGTATGCATGAAGTGACAAGTAATAACTACAATATCTAAGCTGGCATATAAGGTAAGTACACTAATATTATGTCAAACTACTAGCTATCAAGCTAAGTTAAGCAATAATATTTTCTAAGGTGTACGTGACATGGCAATTACCGATGAAGATGTGTGTGAGCCGGCAAGTAAGTGTACGTGGTATATACGCATCATCGGTAATGGTGCTGGTGTCCTAACAGCATAATGTCAACAATGCAATATGAAATAACAATGTAAGTATGCGATGCGGAGCGAGCAACCAAAATGAGCGGGAGCTAAATATTAAACAATGGTGCCATTTGAAATAACACGAATCGTGGGGTTTTGAAAATAGGGCTACGGTAGTTTTAAGAAAGGATACGTCTTTTGAAATATCCGTAGATCCCTTGACCTGTCTTTTAAAATACCCACGATCCGCTAGTTTTGAAATAGGTAGGAGTCTAATCTAATCTAACAACTACACTAAACTATACGGCTGAACTAACAAACTGAACTACAGGTAAGGAAACCGCCTATCATCTGAGTCGATACATATACATACCTGTATATGTATAGTCGGTGATCCCGCCTCAATAATATCATATCCGATACCATATCTATAATCAGACATCCCAAGTCAAGAGTGCGGATCAATCATCAATATATAGCTCGTACATAAATCCGTCGTACGGCATCCCAAATCGGGGTACGGGTCAATATCACATTCATCATACTATTCATCTGGTATCCTCTTTATCAAATATCATGATCGGTGTACTGATCTACGTCTAGTACAATACTGATACCGCCTAAGTATGCATGCACGTGTGTGAAACACTACGTCAAGGACCCGCTACAACGTCATGTCGTATCTCAAATACGAACTCTGCTATATCACCGATCTCACGGCCTCAAATCAAATCTCATCGACTCATCATAAATCCCAAGTACTATCCTCATTATCCATGCAAGTGTATATGAATGTACATATGCATAGTCCCATACCCACGCATATATACATATATACACATCCCAATCTACGCACAAGAAAGTAAAGTATGCAAGTCTGTGTGCGCGTATGTGGGTATAACAACTACCCTAGGGTTTCGCAACTAACCCAAAGGTAAACCATGAACACATAAACATAACATGAATAAACATTCTCGTATCATAAAACACCTATATAAACATATATATATGAGCTACACTACGGACTGCGGGGGTGCTATACGCCATCCACCCGACTTCTCCCCGTAGATATAAATCTACTCACCTGGTCCTCGCTCGCCGGTGCCGACGTCGCCACGCGCTTGCTTGTCGTCTCGAAGTCCACATGGGGGTACCTACATATCACAACGCATCGTATCGCATTAAAATCCGACTCATGACTAAAACGACACACGAATCCCACATAAGTCAAAACCTATGGTTGCTTTCACAAATCAACCCAAAAACCCTCGACGTCGGTGTACAAATGCTAGACCATCGAGAAAAACCCAAATACACTCATTTGCACATTCACGAACACTAATTTTAATATAAAATAGGTTAAAACTAACAAAAACCCCAATTTCACTTAAAAAGTCATTTTTCCGAAAATCTAGCAAGCACAATTCGTCGTTTTTGTACAAAACATGATGTTTTAACAATTCTAGTGACCAAGATGATAACTTAATATCTTAATTATGCCATAAAAACCATTACGTAAATTTTAAACCCACAATTTAATTCGATTTCAAAAACCTAGTTTGCAATATTAACCAATTTTAACAATTTTATAGCAAAAATGAACAAACTACAATCTAGCTTGGATTTTCATGAACTAAAGCATTAAACCACTCAATATAATATTTATAATGACATGAAACCTAAATTTGAATTTTATCTCACAAGAATATAATTATTTAAAAAACCTAGTTAACCAATTATATAATTATCACTTTTAAATCAACAAATATGCAAACTAGCAACTTAAATTGGATTTAGCATAACATTAATATGTCAATTATATCACATAAACTAAATCTCACAACACAAAATGCCAATTTGAAATCAAACCCCTCTCTTGAATTTTAAATCATGCACCTAGAACTAATTAAAAACCTAATTAAACAATTAATTAAGCTAACCTAAGCAATTAACAACACATTAAGCAAAAAGGTTAGAATTTATACCCAAATAATTTGAAGCTCCCACAAGCACACTTAGCCACCCAAATTGAAATCTAAATCCCTAGATCCATGCTATGGTAGCCAAGAAAAAAGTGGTAGGAGGTGGATTTTGATTTTGGTTTGATTTTGGATGGAATTTTGGAGATTTTTGGAAGGGTTTTAAGTGGAATGAGATGAGGAAAAAGGGGAGGGCAGCATGAGGAGGCTCGGCTGCAGCAAGGGAATGAGAGGAGAGAGAGTGAGGTGGGGAAAATAATTGGCCAAGTCAAGAAAAGTCCAAGTCAACCCAAATCCATACCTCATTTCTTATTCTTTCTTTTTTCCTTTTCTTTTCTTCTTAACTTTGAATCTTCAAGTGGGGAAAATAGGTGGGGCGGCTGAATTCAGCCAAGGAAAGTAATAAATAGGGGTGTGTGAGTATGGGTATGGGTGTGGGGTGATGGAAAATGATAAATACAATACCACAAACATCCATTTACACTAAAAAAGCCTTTTTTCTTCAATAATTTCTAAACCGTTTTGGCAAACGATTTCGTTTCAAAAACCACATGATAAAATTTTATTCAATGTTTTATGATGCACAAAATTTGTTTCAACTCATTCCAATTTGTAATTTTCCCTAATTAAATGTATTAGTGACGGCTTAAAATAGTATTAAAATAATTAATTTCGGAAAATTTTTCAGACAATTTGAAATTTCACCAGTGGCTCAATAAATACCAAATACTAGCAATTACATAGCTAGAATATGTATATTTAATTTTATAATAAAGATATTTGCATTTTGACTTTTTATAGAAAACCCCCTTATTTTACCGTTTTTCGAAATTTCACCGAAACGATTTTCAAAACGTTACAATTTTACTTTCTGTACTAGGATTACCCCGCGGTGGGGTGCACGGATAGCCGGGTTCTAGAAGGCAACGAGCCCAAATCTCATGGCATTGAGACGGAGGGGGCTTCACTCTAGAATTGGCGGGCTATTCGCCGCACTCGTAGGGGGTACAGGTTGACCTAGGAGGGGTGCCCAAGTTACCGGATTCCGTGAAGTGCTGGGTGGTCCATTCACGTTGCTGAAGGGGCTGCCTCGCTTCAGGTTTTGGCGGGTAACTTGCCACGCCCGTAGGGGTCTAGGATTTTCATTGCACAGGCTATCCACATGACCAGGGGAACGTCGGGTTTCAGTAGCGGCTCTATGAAACCCGGGAATCCCAGATATCTGTTTGTTCTATGATGCTGTACATTTCTTTGATGTTGCATTTTATCACGCCTTGAGCGAAATATTATATATTGATATATATACTAGTAGATGTTGTATATATTTTGCATCCGCGCTAGTCCAGTCCCCGCTCTGTCGTTAGTTAAGTAACCTAACGGGTGATGACGGGACCCAGTGGCGAATGCGGATGGCATATACGTACATCATTATTTTCGTTTTTTTGGCGTGTGATCAATTGATGGGACTGCATTGATTCAGATCAATGCAAGCTAAACAAACATATTCTGATGTTGTTGGAACACTTTTCAAAAAGCTGTTATTGCAAGGGCGTTCTCTTTTGTTTTGCATAGTGGTATTCAGTTGGAATATCCTGCTCCTCAGTCGACGAGGCAAGGGCCGAGATCCCTTCACCGGGAGTGACCCCTTGGACAAAAGTTTGCGTCAGGGCAATAACTTCACTATAGCCGATTACTTTTGCTTTGCATCGTGGTATTAAGTTGGAATATCCTGCACCTCATTCTACGGGGAAAGAGCCGAGATCCCTTCACCGGGAGTGACCTCTTTAAGCAAAGGTTTTCGTCACTATATTTTTAAAAGCTATCCGGTTCCTTCAACGATATCAAGTTCATTACGTTAAAGGTTTTCGCCAGAAACCATTCGTAGCCCTCCGTCGTTTCAGACGGGTAGCATGTAGTATTCATGCTATGTTTGTTGGCCTTCGTCAAGGCATAGTGTATGGTAGCTGCTTGTTGCCTTTCTGCAGCATAGATAGATGCATTGGTTTGGGATAGTCGTATATCCTTGTTGGCCTTCGTCAAGGGCTTGTACGGGTGGGTTCAAATCAACCTGGAGAATGACGGGTAGAACTTGACATGTGACTTAAGATTTGTTGGCCTTCGTCAAGGTCATAAGAGCATGGGGCAAAAATCCTCATCAGGAGTTTCTAAAGAAACTGAAACTTGCCAGATATGCGCATACCTTTTGGAGTGTGATGACGTGAGTGGATTCCGTCACGTTATCATGCGATGATAGTTGGATCCCGATTCCCACTAATGAGTTGGTTTACTCCTCGGGTGATCCCGGCTAATTCTTCTTTCAGGTTTGGAGAAGAATTTGACGTTACAGTGGGAGGTTTCCAGATTAGATAAAGTGATAACCATTCTAATCTAGGCTAGAGTGCACGCTGAGTGTTTCTTTTCTCTCTCTCTTTGGCAGCGACCATGACCCGACCCTTGACTATGACTCAGTGACCAAAAAATTAACTGAACCTTCTTATAAGACTGGCTTTTGGATTGTCAGAGTTGCAAACCTCATTGCCATTCCTACTTTTACCCTTTTCTCCAGGACACCCCGTATTACTATGAACGTCCACTTCCATTGGACAAAACCATCGTATGGTTATATACGAACTCAAAAGAATTTATTCGAGGATGGTTTCCGGTTCTGGAGAAACGAATAAGACTATTCAGTTGTCTTTTTCTTTTACCTTCTCTCAGGTTGCGAGTGCTCCTTGGATTAGGACGGTACACCTATTACGCAAATTGGATAGTCTTCTTCCAAACCATAGGCTGGTGCCGAACGGTAGGGAATGAAGAAAACCAATTAGCCTAACTAAGGTGTAAAGAAGGTATTAAGTAAAGACAAATAAAGGGATTAGAAGGAGGGCAAAGTAAATTGCGACTGCTATTCACGACCAAACCAAGTATTTCATTACCACTCCCACTTCACCTTTGTATTTCTCCAGGACACTCCGTATCACTACGAAGATCCACAGTTTATTTGGATACTCCATCGTATGGTTATATACGAACTCGAAAGGAACTTGTTCCAGTTCGGGGATGGATTCTGGTTCAGGAGAAATAGGAATAAGGTTTATTTGGTTGTCTTTTATCTTCACCTTCTCTCGCATGGCGAGTGCTCCTAGGATTAGGACAGTACACCCATTATGCTTATTGGATAGTCTTCTTCCATACCATAGGCTGGTGCCGAACGGTAGGGAAGGAAGAAAACCATTTAGCCTAAGAGGGTGTACAGAAGATAATGACTAAAGA
The DNA here is from genome assembly GCA_030015575.1 of Agapanthus africanus. Lineage (NCBI taxonomy): Eukaryota > Viridiplantae > Streptophyta > Magnoliopsida > Asparagales > Amaryllidaceae > Agapanthus > Agapanthus africanus. Next base: position 184,292,779 of record JASDDO010000016.1, on the reverse strand, counting down.
CATATAAAGGGATTTGGAAAAATGGCAAAGAATTATATGGTTACAGTTGTGAATCTGGATAATGGAAGAGGCATTACTAGGAATACCCGGATACCCCATCGAAACATTTCAATGTTTCAGTTTCACTGTGTACTGTTAAAAGAAAACTGATTTCCCAATTAAACACTTGCACCAGGGTATGTATTTACCAGGTATGATTCTCACATCTATATAGTTTTAAAGATGATGAGTGGGAGTAAGTTATTGGGAATTAGGTGATCATCCTCATTATATCGAGATTCGTTGTAATTGGTGATATTTGAGGAAGTCACCTGGGTTGTTTGCCGGACGACAAATATTTGGTTTTGAATATCCGTTGTTATGCACCAATTTCAAATTGATATATCTGTACGTCTATTGTTATAGAGTGAGATATACCTTTTTGAAATTATATCTATGACATTTACCTATATCAGTGGATGGTTAGGTAAGGAGCATTAAACAGCGGTGTAATTCTTCTTAACCATAAGTACAGTTTTCAACCTACGACACACAGAGAATGAGTTATTAGACTCAAGGGACTTATACAGAGTATTGTATATTGTCCAGTGTCCATTAGGACAGAAGGGTTGGTTCTCGTACTATATTCTGTTTACTTGTGACTTCTCTGGTTCTTAGACATGTGTTTCGTAGAAACACAAGGTCCAAGTTTTGAGAAGTTATAGGTATAAGAGTAAAGTAGAGAACCAAGTGTTGCAAGTATCAGGATTCTTCAAGGTGATCGAAGATGTAGATACTTGTGTGTAGTATTCAGTTGATAGTAATGAATAAGAGAACTTCCTTCTCTTTCGGGTTACTCATATCTGGATGCATTCCTAAGTTGAGTAACGCTGATCGGCCTCTTTCCATTTAGTTAACATGCACTGGAGACAGCTGCATGATTTGAATCTGGTTCAATTAAATCAGTGCCTCTGTTTCTATATTGGATATAGAACAGTTCATATCTTAACAATGTTAAGGTACGGGGAGTTGTCCGGCTTATGCTTAAAACCAGACTCTGGATAACTCAAGGCACGTTTCTGTAATGGCTGTTTGTGGGTTGACCCAGGCTATGACGAGGGTTGAATTTCTACCATCTAGAAAATCAATAGTGATATTGTTCTTAACTCGCCACAGTTTTAATAAAAATGTATTTTTTCAGAAAACAGTAGTGGGAGTATGGTAGAACTGGAAGTGATTCCAGAACCGCAAACGATTACTGAAGATTTGATAAGAACCTAAAGATTCAATCTGGTTTGACATTCCATTGACCACTCCGCAGATAAAGTGGGTAACCTCAGGCACCCGAGAGGTACTTCGGTATGCTCAAGGACGGTGGCAGGGAGGTTCTTGTTTATCCAGACTTGACATTGCTGTTATTCCAGACTGTGAGACCCGGCAGGAGGATGAGTATAGTGTCGTTCTAAACTGTATTTAGAAGTGTACGTCTATATGACTCTGCCAGAGGGTTGTCATAGTCAGTGGGAGCAGCGGAAGCATAGTGGACAAGTAGCTTATGTCTATTTATAGACTAAAGCAGATATAGCGGAGATAGATCATCTATTTCTGAGGTGACAGTCATAGGTTTGACGTCATCAGAATAGGGGATGGATCTGCTAAGAAGGTAGTAGGGTGTAGTGTCCTGGTATTTGGATGACATACACAGAGTAGGAAGTGATATTCCTATACTACGGCCGGTTATACTTTGGTTGTCACACAGAGCTTTCTCCACATAGGACTTGGATATTATATCAGACATTCTGGTTACTAGATCTATGGTTTTAGATCTAGATTTGGGTGGTTTCCCAATCAGGGTACATAGACAGCATTCTAAGAGTATTTAGAATGGACGACTCCTGACATGGTGGTGTACCTGCAGGTAATGGAGTCACCCTCTCTAAAGGTGTGTTACAGACTAAAGGGGAGAGGGATACGCATGATTGGCAGATCACTTGCTTAGGCAATTGAGTCAATCATGAGATGTCAAGTACCACACCATATGTTGTTCTTGCAGTAGATGCAATAAGTTGATATTGATCCAATCCTGGAGAAACAGTCGGAAGCAGTTTTAGAACATAAGTTGATGTTCTAGGGATATGATAACAGCATTCTCCTTCGGGAGACAGTTATCATTCCAGGCTTCCAAGGTGACCTGGATGGCAGAGTGACTGTCAGAGTTATAGTTTTCCCTCTGACGAGGGGCAGTATTTTGGACAAGTGGTCCAGGTCGATACTGAGGGAAGGCATGGCGCAGGATACTGATTAAGTTCAGTTGACGATACAGTCTAAGAAGTTTGGATTTGGAGTTCACTTATGAGCTAGGTCCTATTAGATATCCAGACTCATTCTAAGATAGGTATTGCTCATTTCGGGAGATGGCTTTCTCCGCGAACTTGAGATAAAGAGAGACATAGAAAGAAACATCTCAGCGGATCCACTCACTGAGGTTATTCCTCGAACGCAATAGTTTCGCAAACGAGCTTTGTGAGACTGACTAGTAGAAGAGTTGGGTGTTCGGTATCACACGGGCTGTGAGTATGCGACATCACAATAATTAGCCTTGAGTGCAAGTGGGAGATTGTTGGAGATAGTGCCCTTAGAGTCAATTATTGGATCACAGGCACGTGATTGCAATGATTGAGGGATGACCTATCCCGGTAGGACAATCTTACTCAAGATGATAGTATGCTATCTGGTTTATCTTTATCATCGTGTACTGCTTTAGGTGACCTTACAGGTCACTATTGCGCGTTGATAGAGCCCCTAGGATTCTTGCTTCACTGCCAGCAGTATGAGGGCGATCATATACGTGGGAGCTGGTAGTCTATATGCACATCCTTAAAAGGTCCCTAGTCGTGGGAGTTTCGAGACAAGGCATCGATACTCCAGAGTAGACTAGTGTATACAGTCGAGACCCCGACGAGGGGCGGTGGCCGGTCTCACAAGCCACTGGTGTTAGTTGGTTCACCTAAGAAGTATACAGGTGCTCATTGGGTTATGAGTACACCGGACATGACTTGCCGGGAACATGCTAGTTGGTCTTATACCTGACGTCAGATAGCAGTTCCCTGGTGACATGTGTACAGGTCAGTTCATCGACCTGAGATCGTCATTTGTCTCGTGTGAGTTCCCACTGTGCTTTGATTACTACCCTACCACGCTCAAAGGAGACGTGCAAACAGGTTTTAGTTGGGTACAGTCCCGAGCCACATGGAGGCAGTGAGCGGATCTGCAGGGGTTCGTCTCTCCCGGTATTCGGGGGTGAGGTCGCGCTGTGTCTAGGAGAGCCATTACACGAAGTCCTTGGCCAAGGCATGAGATTTACTGGTAGGTATTCCAGTAGTATCTCAGGTTGTTATGGGCTACACTCCGACATGACTTGTACCGCTTTTGGGGGTCTGACTTTTACCAACCCCCTAGGCCCGCCATGCGATGCTCATAGACGAACGGACCGGACTGTACGGATATTGTCACTGACAGGCTCAGTAGGGTGTCAGGATGAGTTCGCTCATCGACGTCCCTTTTGGTCAATAGCTGGTGGCCCTTCTGGCTAATACCTCTGACGTGCTAGTGGTTGAATCCACAGCCATAGTATTGATGAGTCTTTAGAGTCCACCACACACAGTTACTCAGGTTTCGGGCGAAACGCTGTAGAGGCCGTATGGAGATATGGCAGGGTTCGATCAGATACGTGCGGCATTGCACGGATCGTGATCGGACAGTTTTTACTAGCCGGCTTTGGTTTAAGCCGGATCCTTGTATTAGACAGTATAGATTTTGTCTCTTTGCATTTGTATTCAGTGGGAATACAAATGCGGGCATGTATATGCAGTCACGGGGTTTTCCTGTAATTTATTACGGGACAGTTTTCTGAAGTTGCCAGTTTGCATTCCGTTCCGGCCAGTTTTCCTTTGTTCCTTCACGGCCGGACTTTCTGATGGAGGGGGTTATTTGCAAGTTTACAAATAACTTATTGTGGAGGGGATTTCTTGCATTTTGTGGCATTATGATAGATTTAGCATCATGAGATTCCATTTTAATCTCATCCTTTGCATTTATTGTGATGAGAGTTGATTTGCATTTTGATATGAGGTTTGCTTTGGATGTGGTCACCTCTTTCCTTTCCTACACTCACCTCCCTTCTTGGTTTTGATTTTTTCTCTCCACCATTTGATATGAGAGGGGCCGGCCACTATTGGAGAGAGAGAGGGAGTTCATTTTCATGTGAGGGAAATTTGTTCATCTCTTTGGCTTGCTCAAAAAATCCTTAACACTTCTCCAAAGTTCATACCTTCTCTCCTCCATCACCAATGGAAACATAAACCCCAAAAGAGACATAGTATTCTACACTAACCTACAGTACCCTTGGACGCGTCGGCATGCCAACTTCGCGCCCGAGTTGCCTCGGTCAAGAGGTGGCAGCCCGTAAAAGAATTTGGCTACGTGGTGCCCTTTCCGATGAGGAGGTGACGGACGGAGATTCCGCGAGGAGATCGGTGTGGAGGCGAAGACCGAAGGACACGGATCGCTTGGTATATCTCTCTACCCATCTTTTAGTTTGCTAGTAGTTAGGTTAATGGCCCGATCTGGGTTTTCTAGTGCGCGGTGGTGCCGGTTTTATAGTTTGAAAAGTTTTTCGTTTCCGCATTCCGGCGTCGGATTGACGGCCGGGGTGCCGCCGTGCACTTACAGATTATATATTTGATATATTACTTTATATTAACTAGTATTGGTTCACTTAAGATTGATTTTCTCACTTGATGTGCACAAGTTGTATGTGTGATATATGTTTGTGCACTAGTTTGTATCATGATTGATGATACATGCAAACTTGGGTGCGTGTATGACTTACACCATATTTAAGATAATGGTTTAGGTTTTTATTTATTTTGGTAAAACAAAATGGTGGCTTTCTTTGTCTTTGCTTGAAGCTTCATGAAGCTTTCAAGTATCTTTGACAAAGTCCACTAATTTTGTTTTGCAAAAGATTTTTATTAACCAAACCATTAACTCAAACTATGGTTTAGTCTCTACAAAGGTTAACTCACCCATGGTTGAATTATGATAGACTTCACTTGATTATTCTTTTGTGATAATTCATTTTTATTCTTCTTCTTTTCTTTCTTCTTCTTCTTCTTCAAGAAGAAGAAAAACCTTACTAGAAAATTTTCAAGTGAAGAATTAGAGTGAGAAATCCAAATCCAAAGTGAACCCACTTTCTATTTCATCATCCTCTACTACTTGCCATTTAGTTTAGGGTGTTCTCTTCACAAAGTTTTTGACCTAGTGAAGATGGAGCTTGAGTTTGAGTCTCCTCGACTTAGATCATCTTCGGCCTCGAAGTCAACGACCTAGCCCGCTCATTTCTCCGAGGAAACCATCACTCTCGATGATCGCAGCGAAGGGACATCAACACGGAGCTTTAGAAGTGAAGGACCGGATCTACAAAGGTTGTAATCTCTTTCACTTAGTGTTAAAGTTGTTTGCTTGCTAGTTTTCGCATAATCTCTAGTATACGATCTTGGTTAGGGTTGTTCGGCACATCCAATTTTTTGAATCGGGCATGGTTGATGCCTTGTAGAACCTTGTTAGAGTGCCTAGGAACCCTACAGTGGTATCAGAGCCAAGCTAGAGCTTTAGGCGAAGTCTAGGCGAAGTTTAAAGTCCGATCGAACCCGGATAACCCCGATTAAACCCTTCTCTGGACATTTTTTGAAATCGTGATTTTTTCAACATTAAAAATACTCAAAAAAATCAGCAGGGTATTTTAGGAATTACTGTGAAATTCGACATCTTAATTCCACTAAAGGGCCGCGGAACCGCGGCAATACCTTGCTTGAGCGGCGGTTCCGCGGCGGAATTGTAGAATTAGGGTTAGGGTTTTGTACAGTAACTTCAGTACCAACTTCCTGATTCTTCTGGGAAATTTTTATTATACTCAAGTGTTGAGTTTTCTGGGTTGTATTGGGGACTCGTTGATTCGATCGGAAAGTTTAACTTCGTTTAAAGTTTTCCCGGGTAATTTTAGAACGTGTTAAAAAGTTCGAACGGATATCAATAACTCATTTTTCCCTTGCCAGAAAATTTCCAAGTGTTGGATTTTTCCGTAGTTTAAGAACGTTCTAAGTCGTGCAAGTAACGCGATGGACCCTCTAGAAGACAACAAACCTTAACTCGATTATGTGACCGTCTTGAACTGCCTTTTGAACCTTAGGGTTTGGGGAAGTACGGTGTTGCCACATGTAAGGCGTTGGCTTGACCCTTCTACGGCTGGACCGTTGGTACTGTGGCATGAAATGGATGTTTTAAAACTTATTTCAAGTGTTGAGAACTATTTGGGAAAACTTGGGTGTTTGATTATTCGATCGGAAAGTTTAACATTGTCTATTTATCTGGAATGTGATACAATATTTGGAATCCACAAGTAGTTATGAGATAACTAATTTGAATGTTATAAATCTAGCAGTTCAGTCTCAATTGATCGATTGCCACGGAATTTTGATGTGATCAAAAGTCCGTCGCAATCACGTAGCGTACGCGGATACTCGCCGGGTAAACTTAATAATAGCCATGCCCCATAGCCCCGACCAAGTGACCGTAGGAGAACCCCGTCACCGAAAGCATCCGTTCGGGTGCTCGCGGTAGCGGTGTTCCGCCTTAGTGCACTTCGTCGACGGCATTCGGGGGTGCGGCCGTCTACTAAAGTTTGCGACGAGCATTCGATCAGGATGTCGGGAATCTTGTTGAATTGCCCGACTTGATATTGAAAAGTGTTTTCGATAATGAGACTAAAATGCGGGGTTTATAATTATTAGGCATACGATGTCTAAGGAATTCATATGTTAGGCATGCGATGTCTAAGGAAATTGTTGATTCCAACTGTTGTAGTTTTACACTTTCTTTTCTGCGACCGTAAGTGTAATATGTAGAGTATCGCCGGTTTCGTTGCTATACGTCAACGACAATTGGGATACGCATATTTACTTACGTTGATGACATGTGTTGCTGGATATGTTATATTGGATCGTCGTGTTTGAATAGCCGGGTATTTTTTTATGTGAGATGAGTGTTTTTCTTTTTCATTCATGTAAAAACTTGTATGTAATATTCTTTTATTGGGGCACTTCCGGGCTGAGGATGATGTCACCATTGTATATTATTTACTTTTCAGCATTAGGATAGACCCAAGGAGGGGAGCACAAGTAACCGGGTTCTAGGGTCTAGTGGGAGACCATCTCGAGGAGTCGAGTCCGGGTTTCCTAACTCTAGAATTGGTAGGGTTGCTTTCCGCTCTCGTAGGGGTCTAGGGGTGTGGGATTGGCTATTCATCACGACCGTGGAATCCGTGTTTTATACAGGCTCAAAATAAAATACGGACGTCCTAGTATATCCAATATTTCATATGTTGTTTTTTCTGCTGCGTTATCTGTGATGTGATCATGTGATATGTTCAGATAGATATTGTATATAGTATATATGATATATTATATAGACGTTGCTTATGTTTTACACCCGCGCTAGCCCTGCCCCGCTCTGCCGTTAGTTACCTAACCTAACGGTGCAGACGGGACATCGAGGCGAATGCGGATGGCATAAGTGTACGTTGTATTTATCTGTGATGTTTAGGTGGACTTAAATGATGGGACATTCATTAATGAGATTAATGAAAGAAAATAAACCTAAAAGATGTTGTGTAATCGAATTTCAAAAAAAATTAGGTAGCTCTAGTTGTTGCTTTACAAAGCGGTGTTCCTTGTAGAACATCCAGCACCTTATTCGATAAGGAAAGAGCCGAGATCCCTTCACCGGGAGTGACCTTTTTAGCAATAACTAGCAGATGCTACAACCTTCGGTTTGTCTTTTGATTGCTTTTCTAGTTCTTGCTTTGCATAGTGGTATTGTGAATATCCTGCACCTCATTCGACGAGGAAAGAGCCGAGATCCCTTCACCGGGAGTGACCTCTTTAGAGAAACTAGTAGAAGCCTAAAAAACACTCCATTTAAAACCATTTGATTCTGCAACGAGATCAAGTTCAAAGCGTTAAAGGTTTTCTTAAAATCCATCCGCAACCCTCCGTCATTTTAGGAAGTAGAGTACTTAGTATTCGTGTTGTGTTTGTTGACCATAGTCAAGGCACAGTGTACGGTAGCTAAGTGATGTCTTCCTACACAGCATATGATGCGATTAGTTAGGACAGTCATGTGACTTTGTTGACCTTAGCCAAGGGTCATGTGGGTGGGTCTAATTAATCACGAAATGACGGGTAGAACTTGACTAGTTCTTATGATTTGTTGACCATAGCCAAGGTCATAGGTGCTAGGGGTAAAAACCATTATCGGGAGTTTCAAGTGTTGAAATTTGCAATGAGATTGCATACCTTCTATGAGATAGTTGGATCCCGATACCCACTGCAAGTAATTGTTACTCCTGGGAGATTTTTGCACTTTACAATTAGCCGATCAAGTAGGTGTCTAGAAAGGTGTCAACGGGGTTACGCCCCTGGGAAAATAAGGTTTATTTTCATTAGGTCCGTGCGAAAGCATGGGGAACCTCCCTCAAAGTACCGGCACTGGCCTGGCTGAAAGATTGGCGAACTTGTAGAGTGTAATTAATCCCGGCTAGTCTTTCCTTTTAGGGTTTGAAGGAAGATTTGATAAAAACAGTGGGATCCATCCTGATTAGATAAAATATATAACCAATCTAATCTTGCAAGAGTGCACGCAGAGTGTTTTCTTCTCTCTCTCTCCAGGTAGCGACCATGTCACGCCTTAATCAAGATAATAATATGGTTGTATTGACCGAACCCGCTTGTTATACTGAGATGGGGAACGTTGGTCCCGCTCCAACTTATAATTGTTATAAGACCGAGCAGGAAATAGGGGAATACCAGGATTCCCATGCCGTCCAAACGAAGAAAGTGCATGATGATGCATCTTCTTCGGGTATGTTCATTACAAAGAACTGTTTCTCAGTATCCTCTATGTCCTGGGTATTTGATACCGGATCAGGATCCCAAATATGTAAATCTGTTACATGGGCAACAGAAAGGTAGAGAACTGAGAACGGGTGATAAATTTCAAGAATTGGAAACAGTGCAATTGTTGCAGCCAAAGTGTTGGCAGTTATCACCCTGTATTACCATAATACACTGATTCTAAACGAATGTTATTAGATACCGAACCTGATATACAACATCATATTACTCTATTTATTTACTAAAGAAGGATATAATTTTGTATTGTTGGATAATGTTTTGCACATTTCTTATATCAAGAGTTGATCGGTTCAGGCAGGTTATCTAAAAGAATATACATTCTAAATCAGACCACAGTTCTTAACGTACAGAACACACACAAGAGGAAGAGTTCAGAAATGAACGAATCCTCCTTGAGGCATTGTAGACTAGATCATATCAATGTGACCCGACTAGCTGAAGTTACATACTAGATGCATATTTAAATCAGTTTGAATTTACATCTTGTGAAACTTGCCAGTCATGTCACAAAGATAAGATGACCATAGCTCTGTTTACTCGAAACAGAGAAAAAGTTAGTGAACTCTTGGGACTGATACATAGTGATGTATGAAGGTCCCTTGTCTACATATGCCATGACTGGTCCTTTGTACTTCCTTACATTCACTGATGATCTCTCAAGATTCGGACACATGTTCCTGTTGAAACACATGTCTGAAGCTTTTGAGAAATTCATAGAATATAAGTCAGAAGTAGAGAACCAATACAGGTATAAGTATTATGTCCTATGATGAGATCAGGGAGGAGAATACTTGTGCATGGAATTCTTGGACTATTCTAAAGGAGAATGAGATTCTCTCTCGGTGTTGCTCCTCTGAATACACCACAACACAATGGTGTATCGGGGCGGAGCAATCACACCCTATGAGATATGGCACGCTCTATGATGAGTACCACTGAGTTACCTATTTCCTTTTGGGGGTTGTGCACTTGAGAAGCTGCATCCCTATTGAATTGGATTCCAATCAAATCAGTGCCTACCACTCCATATGAAATATGGTATGGGAAGAGCCTATCTCTTAAGTAAGTTAAGATTTGGGACTGTCCGGCCTATGTCAAAAGCAAAATCCGGACAAGATCGAGGCAAGGTCAGTTCTGTAGAACTGGAAGGAGTACCATCTATACAAACTACAGTTGGTGATTTGACAGAACCAAAGGATTCAATAGTCCCCGACGAACCTCACCCTCTCCGCCGATCTGGTAGGGTTCTTCATCCGTCTGAGAGATACTTCGGTTTCTCGATGACAGTGGGAGCGATGAATGCATCATGAGATGATGACCCAACTAGTTTCGAGCAGGCCATCGAGAGTAGGGACTCTGTAAGAATGGCTGGATGCTTAGCGATCTGAGATGGAATCCATGTACACCAACAAAGTATGGACTTTGGATGCTATATCGGAAGGGTTGAATCCCCATCAGGAGCAAGTATATCTTGAGAAGATTACTTGGTGTAGATGGAAAAGTTGAGACTTTCAAAGCTAGACTTGTTAATGGTTTTCGTCATCGACCAGCCATGGATAATGATGAAACCTTTTCCAGTAGCTATGCTTAAGTCCATCCGGATCCTACTTAACATTGCTACATACCATGACTACGATATCTGGTGGTTGGGTGTCATGACTATTTTTCTAAATACTGATTTAGAAGAGAACGTCTATAAGTACACAGCCATAGGGCTTCGTAAACAGTGGGAGCAGCGGAAACGTGTGCAAGTTGCTTTACAGAATAAAGCAGGCATCGCGGAGTTGGAACATCTGTTTTGATGTGGTAGTCAAAGAGTTTGACTTCATCAAAATAGTAGATGAACCTTGTACATACAAAAAGGTAGTAGAGAGTAAGGTGGTCATCCTCGTATTGTACGTGGACAACATACTCTTGATGGGAAAAGTGTTTCCTATGCTACGCGCGGTCAATCTCCTCTTATCACAAGGATTCTCCCTCCTCTTATCACAAGGATTCTCCAAATAGGATAAAGGTGATACCTCCTAAATCCTGGGTTTTGGATCTATGAGATAGATCTAAATGGATATTAGGATTCTCACTAGGTGTAGTGAGATGGTATCAATCGATTCTGGGGAGAATCACTGGACAGCTTCCAGGGTGGTAAGGTTGACTGAATGTCGGTCACAAGCATTGTCTTTACCCTCAATGGAGGGACGGTATGTTGGAAGAGTTCCAAGCTAGATACCGTGGCAAACTAGATGATAAAGGCTGGTGACATCGCTATCAAAGATACTACCAAAGAGGCAGTTTGGGTGTATATTGGTTCATGAGATGAACTAGGTTCCTACCATTGTGTGACAATGGAAGTGTGGCTTTGGCCCAAGAACCCCGGTCCCAACAGTGACCCAGACATATTCTGAGGCAGCATCACCTGATCATGGAGATAGTTGATCTCCAGGGTGATCGAGGTTAGGAGAGTAGACTCAGAGGACAACACGGAGGATCAACTCACAAAGGCTTTTTCCCAGAGAGAGACTTTTATGGGATGGTTGAGTATGAGATACTGCAACCACTGCTACAGATGGCCCTAATGCAAGTGGGAGATTGTTAGTTATATGTATGCCCTAGAGGCCATTACTGTACATGAGATGTATATTGTAGTGGATGCTGGGATATATATAGGTAGGACTTTCTTGCTCGACATGATAGTACGCTATCTGGTTGCTCTTTATCTTAATATGTATACTTATTGTCTCTCTGTTACATGTTGATAAAGCCCGTAGGATGTGTACTCGACTTGCAGGACTATGATGTAGATCATACTAGTGGGGCCTGGGTAGTCCATGAGTACATCCTTCAATGTTCCTATTCGTGGGAATATCGAGACGGGGCATCGATATTCCAGAGTAGACTAGCGTATATCTTCTCGACCCATGTGATGGGCGATGGATGATCCCATATCCATTGGTGTTTGACATCAGAGTGTAAGTCCACGTTGCGACCCCCGGTTCTTACGGGGAGGCGGAAACGGTATAAAAATCAAATTTTTAGCACATGGGGCAACATGGACTAACAAAGTCGGGATCTTTTCTAAACTAAACTAGCAAACAAGCTAAAGAGAGTTAGCTACTCGGAGAGATGGTTATACCTAACTTGAACTCCTTCTTCTTCAAACTTTTGTAGAGGTTGATGGTTCTTCCTTGTTGCCTTCTTCCGTCAAAGATGGATCCACCTGAGGGTTCAACCTTCGGGCTCTTTCTCGAACTTGGAGAGAACTAGAATCTTCGGCTTGCTAAACCTTTGATCCTAGAGTGAGTAGAGAGTGTCTAAAGGGTGCTTTTCTTTTAAGGAGAGGGATTCTCAACACATGAGAAGGGTTCTCCTTTTGCTAGAGGAAGAAGAAGATGAAGTGAGGAGAGAGAAGCTAAATGATAGAATGAGCTATCTTTTTCTTTCTTGCAACCATAATACCAAAAGAAAAAGAATTATCAAATTAATAATAATAATAATGAAAATGAAATAGTTGATGGAAGGTTTAGGAATGACCATTATCATTTGAAACATTAAATGAAAATGCTAGAATCAAAGAGCATCTTTCTTTTGTAATGATGATGGTCAAAACTTCAACCACGGTCAACAAGTCAACCATGGTCAACTAGTCAACAAAAACCAACCATGACACAATTTCATTTTATTAATATTATTAATTGATATAACATAAATCCATTAGGGTTTGGAAAAAGACGACTGTGAACTGTGCATACGCACCCGTTCCGAAACCCTAATGAAAGTCCTCTTCCTCCTCCTCAAACAACTGTGCATACACACCTGCATTCTTGTTCCGAGGAACATGAATACTGAGAGATAAAAGCAACTCCAAAACATATACCAGTATCTGACTCAAACCAGAGCCATCCAGTAAAATCCGTCCGGACTCCAAACGTGCACAAGTGCGCGAATGAGAATGAACCCTGTCGCAAAACCATGCGACTTCTACTCTGTTTTGCCCAGAGGCGAATACCCTCTGTGTGGGACTCTAAAGACTTGACACTACGCTGGCAGTGGGTTTAACTACAGACCGCAAGCGGCACTAGCTGTGCGTAACGGTCCCCAGGTAGATGCCGACAAGAAGGCTGACGAGGTGAAAGCCATCTGTACTCCTACTAAGTCTGAATGTGACAGTCTCCGTACAGTCCGGTCTGTTCGTCTAATACATAGCATGTCGGGCCTAGGGGCGGTAAAACGTCAGTCCCCTAATAGCGGTACAAGTCGTGTCGGAGTGAAGCCCAAAACACCCTGGGATAACACTGGAAGCCTACCAGTATATCTCGCTTGCCCTGGCCAGGGACTACTCGTGTAATGGCTCTCCTATACACAGCGCGATGTCAACCCCCAATACCGGGAGAGACGAATCCTGTCTAACCGTCACTGCTTCCAAGTGCTTCGGGACTGCACCCAACCACCACCTGTTTGCACGACTCCTTTGAGCCGTGGTAGGGTAGTGATCAAAGTGCAGTGGGAACACACTCGAGGCGAAGTGCCAGTGTCAAGTCAGCGGACTAAGCTGTACTCATGTCACCTGGGAACTGATAACTGACGATAGGTATAATACCAACCTGTCAGTTCCCGACGAGTCCTGTCTAGTGTACTCGTAACCCAACGAGCACCCGTATACTATCTCCAGTACGACGTACTGATGGCTGTGGGACAGACCATCTCCCACACTGGGATGAGAAGCGCATACGCTAGTCTACTCCGGAGTATCGATGCCCTGTCTCGATAGTCCTGCGACTAGGGACCTGTATAAGGATGTGCTTATAGATTACCCAGCCCCCACTAGTATGACTGCCATCACAACGCTGGTAATCAAGCAAAGATCCTAAGGGCTCCACTAATGCGTATAAGTGATATACTGAAATAAACACAAGTACACATTGAAGTAGAAACAAACCAAGTAGCATACTACTATATTGAGCAAGATTGTTTATATAAGGTGAATATCCCAAGCTTCCATTAAGTAATATACAAACTAGTATGATACAGTAATGGCCTCTAGGGCATATACACTAACAATCTCCCACTTGCACTAAGGCCATGAACTGGCGTATCGAAGACCTATCATCTCGATCAGCCGCTCGAACTGAGTCTGGGGCAGTGCCTTGGTGAATGGATCTGCAGTGTTTTCTTCTGAAGCAACCCTCCGAACCTCGATCTCCTTGCGATCCACGATCTCCCTGATCAGGTGATACCGCCTCAAGATGTGCCTGGATCTCTGATTGGACCTGGGTTCCTTCGCTAAAGCTATAGCCCCGTTGTTGTCGCAATACAGAGGTATTGGGTCAACAATGGACGGAACCACCTGAAGTTCTTTTAAGAACTTCCTCATCCAGACAGCTTCTTTTGCGGCATCAGATGCAGCGATATATTCCGCTTCCATAGTCGAGTCCGCAACGGTTTCCTGTTTGGAGCTCTTCTAACACACCGCCCCTCCATTGAGGGTAAAGACGAAACCCGACATGGACTTGGAATCATCCTTGTCACTCTGGAAGCTGGAGTCAGCAAAGGCCTCGATCTGGAGGTCTTTTCCGCTATACACCAAGAACATCTCCTTAGTCCTTCTCAGGTACTTGAGAATGTTCTTTACCGCTATCCAGTGTTTCTCCCCAGGGTTTGACTGATACCGGCTTACCACACTCAGTGCATAAGCTACATCCGGTCTGGTACACAACATCGCATACATTATAGAGCCTACCGCAGAAGCGTAGGGTATAATAGACATGCGATCCCTCTCCAAATCAGTCTTGGGAGACATCTCTTTAGAGAGGGTGATCCCGTGACAAGCCGGTAGGTTACCGCGCTTGGAATCTTCCATACTGAATCTCTTCACTATGGGGTCGATGTACCTGGACTGAGAAAGTCTTAATATCCTCTTGGATCTATCACGATGGATCCGGATCCCCAGGATGTATGAGGCATCACCCAGGTCTTTCATGGAGAACCTGTGCGACAAGAACCCCTTGACAGATTGTAGCATAGGAATGTCATTTCCTATTAAGAGAATGTCATCCACGTATAAAACGAGGAATACTACAGTTCTCGCTACAAATCTACTATAGATGCATGGTTCATCTGGATTTTTGATAAAGCCAAATTCCTTGACCGTCTCATCAAAACAGATGTTCCAACTCCGCGATGCCTGCTTTAGTCCATAGATGGACTTAAGCAACTTGCACACCTTTCCGCTACTCCCACTCTGAATGAAACCCTCTGGCTGATCCATATAGACACACTCCTCTAAATTTCCATTTAGAAAAGCGGTCTTTACGTCCATCTGCCAAATCTCATAATCGTGGAAGGCAGCAATGGCAAGAAGGATCCGAATGGATTTCAGCATAGCCACTGGAGAAAAGGTTTCGTCATAGTCCAAGCCAGGTCTTTGACGGAAACCCTTTGCTACAAGTCTAGCTTTATAGGTCTCAACCTGTCCATCTACACCAATCTTCCTTTTGAAGATCCACGTGCATCCTACGGATTTTACCCCGTCTGGAGCAATGTCCAACGTCCATACTTTGTTGGTGTACATGGACTCCATTTCGGTCCGCATTGCATCCAGCCATTTTACCGAGTCAACGCTCTGAACGGCCTGCTGGAAGCTAGTAGGCTCATCATAATCTATGATGCAATCCTCTCGATCCCCGTCTATGAGAAAACCGTAGTATCTCTCAGGCGGATGAGACTGCCTACTACTCCTGCGGAGCGGCATAGGAATGTCCTGTTCTTTTGAACTTACTGGCTCTTCCAAGCTTTCAGTAATAGCTTGTGGTTCTGGAATTTCTTCCAGTTCTATTGCGTTCCCACTTATCTGGGTTTCCAAAAACTCAGTTTCCAAGAAGCGGGCATGTTGAGAAACAAAAACCTTTTGTTCCTCGGCGGAATAGAACAGATACCCCCTGGAGTTCTTTGGGTATCCCACAAACTTGCACTGTACTGAGCATGCCTCGAGCTTGTCCGCATGCTGCTTTTT
Source organism: Agapanthus africanus (assembly GCA_030015575.1). Lineage (NCBI taxonomy): Eukaryota > Viridiplantae > Streptophyta > Magnoliopsida > Asparagales > Amaryllidaceae > Agapanthus > Agapanthus africanus. Next base: position 184,276,759 of record JASDDO010000016.1, on the reverse strand, counting down.
TACAAAAGCTGGACATCCCCATATCTTAAGGTACTTAAGACAGGGTTTCTTCCCACTCCACATCTGTATGGAGTGGTAGGCACAGTCTTGGTGGGAGCCTTGTTCAAGAGATATGCAGCTGCTTCTAGTGCATAGCCCCAGAAAGATCGCGGTAACTCAGCCTTACTCATCATGGAACGAACCATATCCAATAGGGTTCGATTCCTCCTTTCCGATACACCGTTATGTTGCGGAGTGTATGGAGGAGTACGCTGAGAGAGAATTCCATTCTCTTTTAAATAGTCCAGGAACTCGGCACTCAAGTATTCACCACCTCGATCCGATCTTAGAATCTTAATACTTTTGCCTGTTTGGTTTTCAACTTCATTCTTGTGATCCCGAAATTTCTCAAAAGCCTCGGATTTGTGCTTCATTAAGAAGACATGTCCATACCTAGAGAAATCGTCTGTGAAAGTAATGAAGTATGAATAACCGCTTCGCGCATGTGTAGACATTGGACCACACACGTCACTGTGTATAAGTCCCAAGAGCTCGCTCGCTCTTACTCCGTGTCCAGTGAACGGAGTCTCTGTCATCTTTCCCATGAGACAAGATTCACAAGTGGCATAAGACTGATACTCGAACGGATCCAAGTATCCTTCTTTATGTAACTTAGTCAACCGTCTCTCATTGATGTGATCCAGTCTACAATGCCATAAGAAAGCCTGATTGATATCAGGAGATTTTCTTTTGTGTGTATTCTGGACATTGAAAATCTGTGGTTGGTTTAACACGTATATACCATTGCTCAGTGTACCTGACCCAATCAGAACTTGATTAAGGTGAATGTTTACAACATTACTTACAAACGCAAATTCATAACCTTCTTTAGAAACCAAAGATACAGAAATGATATTACAAGTTGCGTTGGGTACAAAAAAGCAATTACGCAAAACCAAAACATGCCCATCTGACATTCCCAGGTGATAGTCCCCCACGGCTTTAGCATCCATGCTAGCTCCGTTCGCAACTCTGAGGGTCATGTCACCTGCCTTCAAAAACCTACGGTTTCTCAACGCCTGCAATGAATTACAGATATGAGATCCTGATCCGGTATCCAATACCCAGGAAGTAGAGTTTATCGAAAGACAGTTTTCAATAACATACACACCTAAAGCTGAAGCCGCAACCTGCTTCAGTTCCTGTGTCCTGGCTTTCCAAGCCCTGCAATCTTTCTTCCAGTGTCCACTTTTATGACAATAGAAGCATTCTTCCTTTCCCACAAGCTTCCCCGCTATCTTTGTTGCCATTTCTTTTCCCTTCGTACCCACTTTACTAACACCGCCTCTTGGTTTGGCGGGGGCTTTCTTCCTCTTTCCCTTGGCTTTCGCCTTGGACCTAGAGGAAGAAGATCCTCCTACAAACAAAGCGGGTGTTTCCCTACCTTTCTGTAGGGTGCCCTCTGCGCTCCTCAGCATGTTGAGGAGTTCTGAAAGTTCAACTTCTTTTTCTTGTAAGTTGAAGTTCAGTATAAACTGGGCGTAAGTGGATGGAAGGGACTGGAGAATTAAATCCGTATAGAGTTCACTTTCCAACGTGGTCCCAAGTTCCGCGAGCTCCTCAATGTAGCCAATCATCTTAAGCACGTGGTCCGCTACCGATGATCCGACGGCCAACTTTGCCGAAAATAACTTTTTCGACACTTCGTATCTTGCGATACGAGACTGCTCTCCATACAGTTCTTTTGTATGAAGAAATATGGATTCTAAGTCCATATTCTCGTGCCTCCTCTGATGTTCATTGTCCATCGAGGCAAGTACGAGGCACCTGGCCTTCGCGCTATCAATCCTTATCCGCGACGCTGGAGGTGGGACTTGGGACGGGGGGAGCTTTGGTGGTAAGAAGATACCCCAGCTTGTCGTAAGTGATTGCCATCTTGACATTCCTGAGCCAATCTTTATAGTTTGGCCCTGTCAATATATTTTTATCTAGAAGTAACTTAAGTCCAGTCATGTCGATTGGTCGCAGCAATTAGGAGAGAGAGAAGAAACACTTTAGCACGATGCTCTTGCAAGTTTAGAATGGTTTTTAGTTTTTCTAAACAGGATGGCTCCCACTGTCTCTCGAATCCCTCCTCAAACCATAAAGGAAGAATTAGTCGGGATCAATCCCACCGCACAATACTTGCTTAACCGTTCAGCCAGGCCAGTGTCGGTACTTCGAGGGAGGTTTTCCAACGCTTTCGCGAAGTTCCTTAATTAAATAACCTCTTTTCCCTGGGGGCGTAGCCCCGCTAACACCTTTCTAGGCACCTACTAGGTTTATAGCATTGATCGTTTAGTGAGAAATTTCCCGAGGAGTAGCATATACTCACAGTAGGATCGGGATCCAAATATCATCGCGTGACGAAACTGAAGGAATCCTACCAGAATCACCACACTCCAAATGGTATGCAAATCTAGCAAGTTTCAGTACTTATGAAACTCCCGATGTGGATTTTTGCCCCATGCTCTTATGACCTTGACGAAGGTCAACAAATCATAAGTCACATGTCAAGTTCTGCCCGTCATTTTCCAGGTTAATTTGAACCCACCCGTATATACCCTTGACGAAGGTCAACAAGGCAATACGACTGTCCCAAACCAACGCATCTATCTATGCTACATATGAACACCCAACAGCTACCAATCTCTATGCCTTGACGAAGGTCAACAAACATAGCTTGAATACTATTGAATATCCATACGAAACGACGGAGGGCTACGAATGGTTTTGGCGAAACCGTGAACGTAGTGAACTTGATATAATCGATGGAACGAGATAGCTTTTAGAAGGAGTGGCTCAATCTCCGCATTTAAAAGTTAGTTTTGAAAAGAACCGAGTGGTTTTTCGAAAGTGTTCCAACGACTTTAACTTGGTTTATTATCTTGCATTAGTTCTTTTAATGCGTGATATTCTTGCATTAGTTCTTTTAATGCGTCCCATCATTTAATCCTACCATTGCAGAAAACAACCAAAATATGACGTACGCTTATGCCATTCGCATTCGCCACGGGGCCCCGTCATCACCCGTTAGGTTACTTAACTAACGACAGAGCGGGGGCTGGGCTAGCGCGGCTGTAAAACATAAGCAACGCCTAAATAGTTATAAATATAGCAATGATAGACATTACAGATCACAGATGAATATATTGGATATACTAGGAATCCGCAATCCGTTCGAGCCTGCAACGAAAAGCGGATTACACGGTCGCGGTGAATAGCCAATACCCCACCCAAGACCCCTATGGGTGCGGCAAACTACCCGCCAAGTACTCGGCAGTTTGTGCACCCCTCCATGGGTCTATCCTAGGAGAAAAAAACAGTAAAAAGAATTATACAATGACGGCTACAACCCCGACCCGGTTGTGCGGCCAAACAAATAATAATATTACATCAATTTACATGTTACAAATGAATGAAAGAAAAACAAAAGCTCATCTCACATCCACCCCGGCTATTCACCCGCGACAGTCCAACACATTCATATACACATTCCAATATCAAACACAGACCACAGAGATGTATAACCCCGACTAATCGACTTATAGCGATTAGCCGACGTTCAATACATTCAAACATCACAGATATAACCATCATAGTCAAAGTGTAGTGAAGTTCGGAAAAAATACGGAATTATAGGGCCCCAAAAACAAATTTCTATTCTGGAAAATCTGGGCACATATAATATATCTTAAAAATCCTAAAACCAACACAGAGATACACTGCACCAAAATCGAGGCAGAGAAGAGACAAGACGGCCGCGGATCCACGGCGACATAGCTTGCTGTGGCCGCGGAAGCGCGGTCGTTTGGTAAGATCTCTGGCTCGTTTTTGATGGTTATCTTTAAAAAACCCTGAGATAATTTTTGGTATATAACAAATTCTGTTTTGACCAGAAAATTTTTTAACAGAAACTAGGGTTTTTAGAAAAGTTTGGTTTTTGAATTTTTCGGTTCCGAACTTCGTTACACTTCACTACCTAGCTAGTTTAAGTTTAGTTAGGCTCTGATACCACTGTAAGTCCACGTTGCGACCCCCGGTTCTTACGGGGAGGCGGAAACGGTATAAAATTCAAATTTTTAGCGCATGGGGCAACATGGACTAACAAAGTCGGGATCTTTTCTAAACTAAACTAGCAAACAAGCTAAAGAGAGTTAGCTACTCGGAGAGATGGTTATACCTAACTTGAACTTCTTCTTCTTCAAACTTTTGTAGAGGTTGATGGTTCTTCCTTGTTGCCTTCTTCCGTCAAAGATGGATCCACCTGAGGGTTCAACCTTCGGGCTCTTTCTCGAACTTGGAGAGAACTAGAATTTTCGGCTTGCTAAACCTTTGATCCTAGAGTGAGTAGAGAGTGTCTAAAGGGTGCTTTTCTTTTAAGGAGAGGGATTCTCAACACATGAGAAGGGTTCTCCTTTTGCTAGAGGAAGAAGAAGATGAAGTGAGGAGAGAGAAGCTAAATGATAGAATGAGCTATCTTTTTCTTTCTTGCAACCATAATACCAAAAGAAAAAGAATTATCAAATTAATAATAATAATGAAAATGAAATAGTTGATGGAAGGTTTAGGAATGACCATTATCATTTCAAACATTAAATGAAAATGCTAGAATCAAAGAGCATCTTTCTTTTGTAATGATGATGGTCAAAACTTCAACCACGGTCAACAAGTCAACCATGGTCAACTAGTCAACAAAAACCAACCATGACACAATTTCATTTTATTAATATTATTAATTGATATAACATAAATCCATTAGGGTTTGGAAAAAGACGACTGTGAACTGTGCATACGCACCCGTTCCGAAACCCTAATGAAAGTCCTCTTCCTCCTCCTCAAACAACTGTGCATACACACCTGCATTCTTGTTCCAAGGAACATGAATACTGAGAGATAAAAGCAACCCCAAAACATATACCAGTATCTGACTCAAACCAGAGCCAGCCAGTAAAATCCGTCTGGACTCCAAACGTGCACAAGTGCGCGAATGAGAACGAACCCTGTCGCAAAACCATACGACTTCTACTCTGTTTTGCCCAGAGGCGAATACCCTCTGTGTGGGACTCTAAAGACTCGACACTACGCTGGCAGTGGGTTTAACCACAGACCGCAAGCGGCACTAGCTGTGCGTAACGGTCCCCAGGTAGATGCCGACAAGAAGGCTGACGAGGTGAAACCCCATCTGTACTCCTACTGAGTCTGAATGTGACAGTCTCCGTACAGTCCGGTCTGTTCGTCTAATACATCGCATGTCGGGCCTAGGGGCGGTAAAACGTCAGTCCCCTAATAGCGGTACAAGTCGTGTCGGTGTGAAGCCCAAAACACCCTGAGATAACACTGGAAGCCTACCAGTATATCTCGCTTGCCCTGGCCAGGGACTACTCGTGTAATGGCTCTCCTATACACAGCGCGATGTCAACCCCCAATACCGGGAGAGATGAATCCTGTCTAACCGTCACTGCCTCCAAGTGCTTCGGGACTGCACCCAACCACCACCTGTTTGCACGACTCCTTTGAGCCGTGGTAGGGTAGTGATCAAAGTGCAGTGGGAACACACTCGAGGCGAAGTGCCAGTGTCAAGTCAGCGGACTAAGCTGTACTCATGTCACCTGGGAACTGATAACTGACGATAGGTATAATACCAACCTGTCAGTTCCCGACGAGTCCTGTCTAGTGTACTCGTAACCCAACGAGCACCCGTATACTATCTCCAGTACGACGTACTGATGGCTGTGGGACAGACCATCTCCCACACTGGGATGAGAAGCGCATACGCTAGTCTACTCCGGAGTATCGATGCCCTGTCTCGATAGTCCTGCGACTAGGGACCTGTATAAGGATGTGCTTATAGATTACCCAGCCCCCACTAGTGTGACTGCCATCACAACGCTGGTAATCAAGCAAAGATCCTAAGGGCTCCACTAATGCGTATAAGTGATATACTGAAATAAACACAAGTACACATTGAAGTAGAAACAAACCAAGTAGCATACTACTATATTGAGCAAGATTGTTTATACAAGGTGAATATCCCAAGCTTCCATTAAGTAATATACAAACTAGTATGATACAGTAATGGCCTCTAGGGCATATACACTAACACAGAGATGGTATGCAGGTGCTCAGTGGTGACTGGGTACACTGAACGGACTCGCCGAGAACTCCCAGATGGTATTATACCTCACGTCAGATGGCAGTTCTCTGGTGACACTGGTAGAGCTTAGTCTGTTGACCGGAGATCGTCATAGAGTCTTGTGTGTCTCCCACTGTGCTTTGATTTCCACCCTACCACGGCTCTACTGAGTCGTGCAAACAGGTGGTTTTTGGGTACAGTACCGATTCACATGGAGGCAATGAGCGATAGGAGGGGATTCGACTCTCCCGGTATTGGGGGTTGATGTTGCGCTATGCTCGACTGGCCATAACTGGAAATCCTTGGCCAGGGTTGCACTGATTTACTGGTAAGTGTTATCGGTAGTTTCATACTTGTTATGGACCTTACATCGGCATGACTTATCAAGCTGCTGGGGTCTGACATTTACCACCCCTAGGCGAGATATGCGACATATCAGACGAACAGACCGGACTGTGCGGTAAGTGTTGCTGATTGGATTTGCAGGAGTGTGAGCAGGCTTGCTCGTTGATCTTCTGATTGCTCAATACCCGGGTGGCCGTTACGTTTAGCAGACCGCTTGCGGCTTGTGGGTGATTGATATGATCACCACCTACTGCCGGCGTATTGACGAGTCTTTAGAGTCCTACACAGAGGTTTCCTGGCTCAAGCGAAACGAAATAGGAGCGCATATGAGATATGTGCGGGACCGAGAATAATACCAGTATGTGATACTGTATTCTATTCTCGCGATTTGTATCATCGGTCGGTTATATATGATATAGCCGGGTTACCGAATCAAGTGTTGATTCGATATATTGATACACTAGATATTAGTCTGTTATATGAGATATGACCGGATCATTAAATCAAGTGTTGATTTAATGATTTAATGTATGATTATATATTTGATATATTACTTTACATTAACTAGTATTGGTTCACTTAAGATTGATTTTCTCACTTGATGTGCACAAGTTGTATGTGTGATATATGTTTGTGCACTAGTTTGTATCATGATTGATGATACATGCAAACTTGGGTGTGTGTATGACTTACACCATATTTAAGATAATGGTTTAGGTTTTAATTGATTTTGGTAAAACAAAATGGTGGCTTTCTTTGTCTTTGCTTGAAGCTTCATGAAGCTTTCAAGCATCTTTGACAAAGTCCACTAATTTTTTTTGCATAAGATTTTTATTAACCAAACCATTAACTCAAACTATGGTTTAGTCTCTACAAAGGTTAACTTGTAAGTCTACGCTAGCGCCCCGGCAGTCTACAGACGCCAAAATGCGGAACAAAACTTTTAAACTGGCGCTATCGTATACTTTAACCCGGATCTGCCATTATTGCTAAACTAACAAACTGTAAAGAGTGTAGAAAGGTTATACCGAACGATCCGAGTCCTTCGTTCTTTAACCATCATCCCACGCTCCGTTGCGGCTGCTCCGATCTCGTCGATCTCCGATCTCCTCGTCGAGGTGGCACCACATGATCGGTTCTTTAAACGGGCTCCCGCCTCTGACTCGAGGCAACTCGATCGTCAAGTTTGCCAAAAGAGACGACCAAGAATGATGTAGAGAATGAGTAGATGACTTTGTCTCACTTCGTCCAAATCCGTGGACGATCGGTTAATGAAGTTGCCGAGGGAATTGGGTGATGGAATGAAATGAGCTGTGGATTCCATACACCCCAAATCTATCATAATCTTTTTTCCAACCATGAAAAACTATCAAGTGAGAGAGAGTGAATGAGAGAGGAGGCCATCCATTCATATATGAAGGAGGAGGGTGAGTGTAGGAGCAAGTGGTGACTTTAAGAAAGCTTCTCACTTTAAAAGATCAAGAAGAAAATATCTTAACCAAAACAAGAATCATTAAACCTAAAGCATGACTCACAAATACACCTCATCATGCTTTTAATGAAACCATTAATGCACTAATGAGTCATATGCCTCATCATCACTTCTAGAAGCTTCTAGAATGATGACTCACTCATATCAGAAGAAAAGATAAATCCGTCTTTAACCGAATGTTAAAAGGCGGCTGATAGAAAACTGGAAACTGGCAACTTCCAAAAGTGATCCTGAAACAACTTTCAGGATAACCCCGAAACTGTATAAATATACCCGCATTTGTATTACGACCGAATACAAATGCAACTGAGACAAAGATATTATACCTACTCAATATAATACTCGGATCCGGCTTAAACCAAAGCCGACCAGTATCATCTGCCCGAAAACTGACACGTGCGTAAACGCACGTGCATTTTCCGAACCCTGCCATAAAACCATACGGCCTCTACAACGTTTCGCCCGAACTTGGGAAACTTCCTGTGGGGGACTCTAATGACTCGTCAGCACCCTGGCAGTGGGTTTAACCACAAACCGTCAGCGGCACTAGCTATGCATAACGGCTGCCCATGGACTGACCTCAAGGGTGGCCGAGGAGCGAACTCAAGGGAGACCGATGAGCGAACTCCTCCGAAAACTCTACCGAGCCTAACAGTGACAATGTATATACATTCCGGTCCGTTCGTCAATGAGTATCGCATATCCGCCTAGGGGGCTAGCAACGTCAGACCCCTAATAGCAGTATAAGTCGTGTCGGAGTGAAGCCCAATAACACCCTGAGATACTACTGGAGTACCTACCAGTAAATCTCCTGCCACGGCCGTGGGCTTTGTGTAATGGCTCTCCTAGACACAGCACGATCTCGCCCCCAATACCGGGAGAGACGAATCCCCTGCCGATCCGCTCACGTGCCTCCATATGGCTCGGGACTGTACCCAAAAGCTACCTGTTTGCACGACTCCTTTGAGCCGTGGTAGGGTAGAAATCAAAGCACAGTGGGAACTCACACGAGACAAATGACGACCTCAGGTCGATGAACTAACCTGTACACATGTCACCAGGGAACTGCTATCTGATGATAGGTATAGTACTAACTAGCAGATTCCCGGCGAGTCCTGTCCGGTGCACTCATAACCCAATGAGCACCTGTATACATCTTAGGTGATCCAACTGACACCAGTGGCTTGTGAGACCGGCCACCGCCCCTCGTCGGGGTCTCGACTGTACACACTAGTCTACTCCGGAGTATCGATGCCCTGTCTCGAAACTCCCACGACTAGGGACCACAATTAAGGATATGCATATAAACTACCCAACTCTCACGTATATGATCGCCATCATACTGTAGGTAGTAAAGCAAGATCCTAAGGGCTCTATCAAAGTGTAACATGCAATCAGTCACCTGAACATGTACACGACTGATAAAGGCAAACCAGATAGCATACTATCATCTCGAGTAAAACTGTGCTCCCGGGATAGGTCCTCCGCAATCATTGCAATCACGTACCTGCGATCCAATAATTGACTATGAGGGCACTATCTCCAACAATCTCCCACTTGCACTCAAGGCTAATATTGCGATGTCGACTACTCACAGCCCGTGTGAAACCGTGTAAGTGCACGGCGGCGCCCCGGCCGTCAACCCGACGGCCAAACGCGGAAACGGTGGTAAACTTTAATTTTACGGACTTGGCAAACCGGCACCACCGCGCACTAAACACCCGGATCGTAACCATTAACAAATCTAAGCTAAACTAGAAGATGAGTTAGAGATATACCGACTGATCCGAGTCCTCCGGTCTTCATCTCTACTCCGATCTCCTCGCGGGATCTCCGGTCGTCGCCTCCTCGCCGGAAGGGCACCACGTCGCCTGCATCTTTTACGGGCTCCCACCTCAATACCGAGGCAACTCGGGCGCGAAGCTGGCGAATCGACGCGTCCAAGATTTGCTGTAGGAAGTGTGGTGTAGAAGCTACTTGTCTCTTTGGGGTTTGTTGCCTTTAGATGGAGGAATGAAGATTGAACTTTGGAGGGAAATGAAGCTACCAATTTTTGCAAGGAAATGAGATGAACAAATGATACAAAATGAACCTCTCATTTTTCTCTCTTCTCTCCAATTAGTGGCCGGCCCCTTCTACTTGGAAATGGTGGAGGGAACAAAATATATCACAAGAGGGAGGTGAGTGTAGGAGATGTAGAAAGGTGACCCTAAACAAACATCAACCATGCTTGCACTTTCATCAAACCATACCCACTCAAATCATCATTTAATGCAAGAATGGTGCAAAAGATAATGAAAGCTATCATAATCAATCTTTATGCAATAAAACCCCTCCACTAAAGTTATTTGCACAATTGCAAATAACCCCCTCCATCAGAAAAGTCCGGCCGGGAAAGAACAAAGGAAAACCGGCCGGAACGGAATGCAAACTGGCAACTCCAGAAAACTGGTCCCGTAATAAATTACAGGAAAACCCCGATACTGTGCATACACACCCGCATCTGTATTCCGTCCGGATACAAATGCAAAAAGACAAAATCTACACTGTACTATACTAGGATCCGGCTTAAACCAAAGCCGGCTAGTAATATCCGTCTGATCCTGATCCGTGCAATACCGCACGTATCTGATCGAACGCTGCCATATAACCATACGGCCACTAGTACAAAACTGTCCGATCCTGATCCGTGCAATACCGCACGTATCTGATCGGACCCTGCCATATCTCCATACGGCCTCTAGTACAAAACTGTCCGATCCTGATCCGTGCAATACCGCACGTATCTGATCGGACCCTGCCATATCTCCATACGGCCTCTACAGCGTTTCGCCCGAAAGCTTGAGTAACTGAAAGTGTGGTGGACTCTAAACACTCGTCAATACTATGGCTGTGGATTTAACCACTAGCACGTCAGAGGTATAAGCCAATACGTGACGGGCCACCAGCTATTGACTAAAAGGGACGTCGATGAGGAAGCTCACCCCGACACCCAACTGAGCCTGTCAGTGACAATATCCGTACAGTCCGGTCCGTTCGTCTATGAGCATCGCATGGCGGGCCTAGGGGGTTGGTAAAAGTCAGACCCCCAAAAGCGGTACAAGTCGTGTCGGAGTGTAGCCCAGAACACCCTGAGATACTACTGGAATACCTACCAGTAAATCTCCTGCCTTGGCCAAGGTCTTTGTGTAATGGCTCTCCTAGACACAGCGCGACCTCACCCCCAATACCGGGAGAGACGAAACCCCCGAAGATCCGCTCACTGCCTCCATGTGGCTCGGGACTGTACCCAACTAAAACCTGTTTGCACGACTCCTTTGAGCCGTGGTAGGGTAGTAATCAAAGTACAGTGGGAACTCACACGAGACAAATGACGATCCCCAGGTCGATGAACTAACCTGTACACATGTCACCTGGGAACTGCTATCTGACGTCAAGTATAATCCCAACTAGCAGGTTCCCGGCGAGTCCTGTCCGGTGTACTCATAACCCAATGAGCACCTGTATACATCTTAGGTGATCCAACTGACACCAGTGGCTTGTGAGACCGGCCACCGCCCCTCGTCGGGGTCTCGACTGTATACACTAGTCTACTCTGGAGAATCGATGCCCTGTCTCGAAACTCCCACGACTAGGGACCTATTAAGGATGTGCTTGTAGACTCCAGCTCTCACTTATATGATCGCCCTCATACTGCTGGCAGTCAAGCATGAATCCTAGGGCTCTATCAACGTGCAATAGTGATCTGTCATGTCACCTAAAGCAGTACACGATGATAAAGGTAAACCAGATAGCATACTATCATCTCGAGTAAGACTGTCCTACCGGGATAGGTCCTCCCTCAATCATTGCAATCACGTGCCTGTGATCCAATAATTGACTCTGAGGGCACTATCTCCAACAATCTCCCACTTGCACTCAAGGCTAATTATTGCGATGTCGCATACTCACAGCCCATGTGATACCGAACACCCAACTCCTCTACTAGTCAGTCTCACAAATCCCGTTTGTGAAACTATTGCGGTCGAGGAATAGCCTCAGTGAGTGGATCCGCCTTGATGTTTCTTTCTATGTCTCTCTATATCTCAAGTTCGCGGAGAAAGCCATCTCCCGAAATGAGCAATACCTGCCTTAGAATGTCTGGATGTCTGATGGGACGTAGCTCATAAATGAACTCCAAATCCAAACTTCTTAGACTGTATCTTCAACTGAACTTAATCAGTATCCTGCGCCATGCCACCCTCAGTATTGCCTTGGATCACCTGTCCAAAATACTGCCCCTCGTCAGAAGGAAAAACTATAACTCTGACAACCTCCTTGTCGTCCAGGTCACCTTGGAAGCCTGGAATGATAACTGTTTTCCGAATGGGGCTTTCGTTATCATATCCCTAGAACAGCCACTTATGTTCTAAAACTGCTTCCGAATGTTTCTCCAGGATTGGATCAATGTCAACTTATTGCATCTAGTGCAAGAACAATATCTGGTGTGGTACTTGACATCTCATGATTGACTCAATTGCCTAAGCAAGTGATCTGCCAATCATGCACATCCCTCTCTACTTTAGTCTCACAAAACACCTTTAGAGAGGGTGACTCCATTACCTGCAGGTACACTACCGTGCCAGGAGTCGTCCATTCTAAATACTCATAGAATGCTGTCCAAGTACCCAGATTGGGAAACCACCCAAATCTAGATCTAAAACCATAGATCTAGTAACCAGTATGTCTGATATAATGTCCAAGTCCTATGTGGAGAAAACCACTGTGTGACGACCAAAGTATAACCGATCGTAGTATAGGAATATCACTTCCTACTACCTTCTCAACAGATCCATCCCCTATTCTGATGACGTCAAACCTATGACTGTCACATCAGAAATAGATGATCTATCTCCGCTACATCTGTTTTAGTCTATAAATAGACATAAGTCTGATGTCCACCAATGCTTCCGCTGCTCCCACTGACTACGAAAACCCTCTGCCAGAGTCATATAGACGTGCACTTCTAAAACTAGTTTAGAACGACGCTATATTCATCCTCCTGCCGGGTCTCGCAGCCTGGAACAACAACAATGGCAGTTGTGGGTAAACAAGAACTTCCATGTCACCGTCCTTGAGGCTACCGGAGTACCTCTCGGGTGCCTGAAGTTACCCACCTCATCTGCGGAGTGGCCAATGGAATGTCAAATCAGATTGAATCTTTAGGTTCCTTATCAAATCTTCAGTAATCGTTTGCGGTTCTGGAATCACTTCCAGTTCTACCATACTCCCACTGCTGTTTTTGAAAAATCCATTTTTAATAAAACTGTGGCGAGTCTTGAACAATATTTCTATTGATCTCCCAGATGGTAGAAAATCAACCCTCGTCATAGCCTGGGTCAACCCACAAACAGCCATTACAGAAATGTGCCTATGAGTTATCAAGAGTCTGGTTTTAAGCATAAACCGGACAACTCCCCGTACCTTAACAATGTTAAGATGTGAACTGTACTATATCCAATATAGAACCAGAGGCACTGATTTAATTGAACCAGATACAAATCATGCAACTATCTCCAGTGCATGTCAACTAAATGGAGAGAGGCCGATCAGAGTTACTCAACTTAGGAATGCTTCCAATTATGAGTAACCTGAAAAAGAAGCAATTTCTCTTTATCATTACTATCAACTGAATACCATACACAAGTATCTACATCTTCGATCACTTTGAAGAATCCCGATACTTGCTATACCTGGTTCTCTACTCTATTCAAATACCTATAACTCCTCAAAACTTAGACCCTGTGTTTCTACGAAACTCATGTCTAAGAACTAGAGAAGTTAAAAGTAAACAGAATATAGTACAAGGACCAACCCCTCTGTCCTGATGGACCCTGGACAACATACAATACTCTGTATAAGTCCCTTGAGTCAGATAACTCATTCACTGTGTGTCGTAGGTTGAAAACTGTACTTTTGGTTAAGAAGAATTACACCGCTGTTTAATGCTCCTTACCTAACCATCCACTGATATAGGTAAATGTCATCGACATAATATCAAAAGGTATATCTCACTCTATAAAAATAGACGTACAGATATATCAATTTGAAATTGGTGCACAACAGCGGATATTCAAAACCAAATATTTGCCGACCGGCAAACAAGCCCAGGTGATCTCCACAAATATCACCGATTACAACGAATCCCGATATAATGAGGATGATCACCCAATTCCTAATGACTTACTCCCACTCAACATCTGTAAAACCATACGGATGTGAGAATCATACCTGGTAAATACATACCCTGGAGTAAGTATCTAATCGGGAAATCAGTTTTCTTTTAACATTACACAGTGAAACTGAAACATTGAAATGTTTCGGTGGGGTATTCCGGTATTCTAAGTAATGCCTCTTCCATTATCCAAATTCACAACTATAACCGTATAAATCTTTGCCACCTCTCCAAATCCCTTTATATGTCTTTAGTCATTACCTTCTGTACACCCCTTTAGGCCAAATGGTTTTCTTCCTTCCCTACCGTTCGGCACCAGCCTATGGTTTGGAAGAAGACTATCCAATAAGCATAAAGGGTGTACTGTCCTAATCCTAGGAGCACTCGCATCGCGAGAGAAGGTGAAGATAAAAGACACCTGAATGTACTTTATTCCTATTTCTCCTGAACCAGGATCCATCCCCGAACTGGAACAAGTTCCTTTCGAGTTCGTATATAACCATACGATGGATTATCCAATAAAATGGGATCTTCGTAGTGATACGGAGTGTCCTGGAGAAATACAAAGGTGATTTAGGATTGGCGAAGAAATACTTGGTTTGGTCGTGAATAGCAGTCGCAATTTACTTTGCCCCCTTACTAATCCCTTGCTTTGTCTTAATCTTAATACCTTCTGTACACCGTTTAGGCTAACTGGTTTTCTTCATTCCCTACCGGTCGGCACCAGCCTATGGTTTGGAAGAAGACTATCCAATTTGCATAATAGGTGTACTACTCCTAAACCAAGGAGTACTCGCAACCTGAGAGAGGGTGAAAAGAAAAGACAACTGAATAATCCTATCCGTTTTCTCCAGAACCGGAAACCATCCTCGAATTAATTCCTTCGAGTTCGTATATAACCATACGATGGTTTTGTCCAATGGAAGTGGACGTTCGTAGCAATACGGGGTGTCCTGGAGAAAGGGGTAAAAGTAGGAGTGGCAATGAGGTCTGCAACTCTGACAATCCAAAAGCCAGTGTTAAGTAGGTTCGGTCAACTTGGTCACTGAGTCATAGTCTTAGGGTCGGGTCAATGGTCGCTGCCAGAGAGAGAGAGAAAAGAAACACTCAGCGTGCACTCTATCCTAGATCAGAATGGTTACCAATTTATCTAATCTGGAAACCTCCCACTGTACCTCAAATTCTCCTCCAAACCTGAAAGAAGAATTAGTCGGGGTCACCCGAAGAGTATACCAACTCATCAGTGGGAATCGGGATCCAACTCTCATCGCATGATAACGTGACGGAATCCGCTCACGGTATCACACTCCAGATGGTATGCGCATATCTGGCAAGTTTCAGTACTTTTGAAACTCCCAATGTGATTTCTGCCCCATGCTCTTATGACCTTGGCGTGAGGTCAAAATATCATAAGTCACATGTCAAGTTCTACCCGTCATTATCCAGGTTAATTTGAATCCACCCGTACATACCCTTGACGTAGGCCAAAATAGTAGTACGACTGTCCCAAACCAACGCATCTATCTATGCAACAGATAAATACCCGGCAGCTACCAATCACTATGCCTTGGCGTGAGGTCAAAATACATAGCTTGAATACTACCGAATATTTAACTGAAATGACGGAGGGCTACGAATGGTTTCTGGCGAAAACCTTTAACGTAATGAACTTGATATCGTTGAAGGAACGGATAGCTTTTTAGAAAATATAGTGACGAAAACCTTTACTAAAGAGGTCACTCCCGGTGAAGGGATCTCGGCTCTTTCCCCGTAGAATGGGGTGCAGGATATTCCAACTGAATACCACGGTGCAAAGCAAAAGTAATCGGCTATAGTGAAGTTAATGCCCTGACGCAAACTTCTGTCCAAGGGGTCACTCCCGGTGAAGGGATCTCGGCCCTTGCCTCGTCGACTGAGGAGCAGGATATTCCAAATGAATACCACGATGCAAAACAAAAGTGAACGTCCTTGCAATAACAGCTTTTTGAAAAGTGTTCCAACAACATCAGAATAGGTTTGTTTAACTTGCATTGATCCGAATCAACGCAGTCCCATCAATTGATCACACCAATAAAGAACGAAAATATACTGACGTACGTATATGCCATCCGCATTCGCCACTGGGTCCCGTCATCACTCGTTAGGTTAGCTTACTAACGACAGAGCGGGGACTGGACTAGCGCGGATGAAAAACATATACAACATCTACTAATATATATACCAATATATTATATTTCGCTCAAGGCGTGAAAAGAAATGCAACATCACAGAAATGTACAGCATCACAGAACAATACAGATATCTGGGATCCCCGGGTTTCACAGAGCCACTACTGAAACCCGACGTTCCCCTGGTCGTGTGGATAGCCTGTGCAATGAAATCCTAGACCCCTACGGGCGCGGCAAGTCACCCGCCAAAACCTGAAGCGAGGCAGCCCCCTTCAGCTCCGTGAATGGACCACCCAGCACTTCACGGAATCCGGTAACTTGGGCACCCCTCCTGGGTCATCCTGTACCCCCTACGAGTGCGGCGAATAGCCCGCCAATCCCAGAGTGAAGCCCCCTCCGTCTCAATGCCATGAGATGCGGGCTTGTTGCCTTCCAGAACCCGGCTATCCGTGCACCCCTCCGCGGGGTAATCCTAGTACAGAAAGTAAAATATACATACACCGGGTACATCGACCGCAACCAGGTCGTGCCCCAAAAGAATAATACAAACAGGCAGTGACGGCAGTCCACATGTCGGACGCTCGCCCCGCAATATCAAAAGTACATAATACAACAATACAGTACTAGCATTGCATCCAGGCTATCCCCCACGACCGATCCGCAACATCACAGCATAAACATAGAACATCAACGTGAAAGTCACGTTCGCAAATCCGTCTAACCGGGCTATAGCAGTTAGACAGGATTTACCGATCGAGTGACATTCACGGTCGCAGATATAATGTAAATACTGTGAAAAATGTGTTTAAAATATTCCGATCGATCAAAAATTAACAAGTGGGCCCTCAATCAAAACTGTAGCACTCACAGAAAACATGGGCCCAATTTTAATATTCCAAAACCCATATTTTAAGCCCAGAAGGCCTCTGGAAAAATTTGGTGATGTGACATGAATAGTGCGCGGCGGAAGGGCCGCACGAGGTGGGGTTTCGCGGCGGATCCGCGCTCCAACTGTGGAGTTACATCGTCAAATTTTTACAGAACCCTTAGATTTCCCAGTACATCAATATTTTACAACCAGAAAAATTTTTCGAGACCAAAAATTTTCAACAGAAACTGATTCGAACTAAAATGCAGTTTTGGAACATTCGATCGATCGAAACAGAAAAACACATTACACCAAGCTAGACTATGTTAATGGCGAGGCTCTGATACCACTGTAAGTGCACGGCGGCGCCCCGGCCGTCAACCCGACGGCCAAACGCGGAAACGGTGGTAAACTTTAATTTTACGGACTTGGCAAACCGGCACCACCGCGCACTAAACACCCGGATCGTAACCATTAACAAATCTAAGCTAAACTAGAAGATGAGTTAGAGATATACCGACTGATCCGAGTCCTCCGGTCTTCATCTCTACTCCGATCTCCTCGCGGGATCTCCGGTCGTCGCCTCCTCGCCGGAAGGGCACCACGTCGCCTGCATCTTTTACGGGCTCCCACCTCAATACCGAGGCAACTCGGGCGCGAAGCTGGCGAATCGACGCGTCCAAGATTTGCTGTAGGAAGTGTGGTGTAGAAGCTACTTGTCTCTTTGGGGTTTGTTGCCTTTAGATGGAGGAATGAAGATTGAACTTTGGAGGGAAATGAAGCTACCAATTTTTGCAAGGAAATGAGATGAACAAATGATACAAAATGAACCTCTCATTTTTCTCTCTTCTCTCCAATTAGTGGCCGGCCCCTTCTACTTGGAAATGGTGGAGGGAAACAAAATATATCACAAGAGGGAGGTGAGTGTAGGAGATGTAGAAAGGTGACCCTAAACAAACATCAACCATGCTTGCACTTTCATCAAACCATACCCACTCAAATCATCATTTAATGCAAGAATGGTGCAAAAGATAATGAAAGCTATCATAATCAATCTTTATGCAATAAAACCCCTCCACTAAAGTTATTTGCACAATTGCAAATAACCCCCTCCATCAGAAAAGTCCGGCCGGGAAAGAACAAAGGAAAACCGGCCGGAACGGAATGCAAACTGGCAACTCCAGAAAACTGGTCCCGTAATAAATTACAGGAAAACCCCGATACTGTGCATACACACCCGCATCTGTATTCCGTCCGGATACAAATGCAAAAAGACAAAATCTACACTGTACTATACTAGGATCCGGCTTAAACCAAAGCCGGCTAGTAATATCCGTCTGATCCTGATCCGTGCAATACCGCACGTATCTGATCGAACGCTGCCATATAACCATACGGCCACTAGTACAAAACTGTCCGATCCTGATCCGTGCAATACCGCACGTATCTGATCGGACCCTGCCATATCTCCATACGGCCTCTAGTACAAAACTGTCCGATCCTGATCCGTGCAATACCGCACGTATCTGATCGGACCCTGCCATATCTCCATACGGCCTCTACAGCGTTTCGCCCGAAAGCTTGAGTAACTGAAAGTGTGGTGGACTCTAAACACTCGTCAATACTATGGCTGTGGATTTAACCACTAGCACGTCAGAGGTATAAGCCAATACGTGACGGGCCACCAGCTATTGACTAAAAGGGACGTCGATGAGGAAGCTCACCCCGACACCCAACTGAGCCTGTCAGTGACAATATCCGTACAGTCCGGTCCGTTCGTCTATGAGCATCGCATGGCGGGCCTAGGGGGTTGGTAAAAGTCAGACCCCCAAAAGCGGTACAAGTCGTGTCGGAGTGTAGCCCAGAACACCCTGAGATACTACTGGAATACCTACCAGTAAATCTCCTGCCTTGGCCAAGGTCTTTGTGTAATGGCTCTCCTAGACACAGCGCGACCTCACCCCCAATACCGGGAGAGACGAAACCCCCGAAGATCCGCTCACTGCCTCCATGTGGCTCGGGACTGTACCCAACTAAAACCTGTTTGCACGACTCCTTTGAGCCGTGGTAGGGTAGTAATCAAAGTACAGTGGGAACTCACACGAGACAAATGACGATCCCCAGGTCGATGAACTAACCTGTACACATGTCACCTGGGAACTGCTATCTGACGTCAAGTATAATCCCAACTAGCAGGTTCCCGGCGAGTCCTGTCCGGTGTACTCATAACCCAATGAGCACCTGTATACATCTTAGGTGATCCAACTGACACCAGTGGCTTGTGAGACCGGCCACCGCCCCTCGTCGGGGTCTCGACTGTATACACTAGTCTACTCTGGAGAATCGATGCCCTGTCTCGAAACTCCCACGACTAGGGACCTATTAAGGATGTGCTTGTAGACTCCAGCTCTCACTTATATGATCGCCCTCATACTGCTGGCAGTCAAGCATGAATCCTAGGGCTCTATCAACGTGCAATAGTGATCTGTCATGTCACCTAAAGCAGTACACGATGATAAAGGTAAACCAGATAGCATACTATCATCTCGAGTAAGACTGTCCTACCGGGATAGGTCCTCCCTCAATCATTGCAATCACGTGCCTGTGATCCAATAATTGACTCTGAGGGCACTATCTCCAACAAACCGAACATCCAACTCCTCTACTAATCAGTTTCACAAAGCCCGTTTGTAAAACTATTGTGTTCGAGAAATAGCCTCGGTGAGTGGATCCGCCTAGAAGTATCTTTCAATATCTCTCTTAATCTCAAGTTCGCGGAGAAAGCCATCTCCCGAATTGAGTAGTACCTGTCTTAGAACATGTCTGAATATCTGATGGGACCTTAGTTCATAAATGAACTCCATATCCAAACTTCTTAGACGGAATCGATCACTGAACCTAATCAGTATCGGGCACCTTGCTTCCCACAGTATCCTCTTGGACCACCTGTCCATAATACTGTCCCTCGTCAGAGGGAAAACTAAAACTCTGACAATCACTCTATCATCCATGTCACCTTTGAAGCCTGGAATGATAACCGTCTCCCGAAAGAGGCTGCCGTTATCAAATCCGTAGAACATGTACTTATGTTCTAAAACTGCTTCCTTATGTTTCTCCAGGATTGGATTAATACAAACTTATTGCATCTAGTGCAAAACCAACATTTGGTGTGGTACTTGACATCTCATGATTGACTCAATTGCCTAAGCAAGTGATCTGCCAATCATGCACATCCCTCTCCCCTTTAGTCTGTAAGACACCATTAGAGAGGGTGACTCCATCACCTGCAGGTACACCACCATGCTAGGAGTCAACTATTCCAAAAACCATTAGAATAACTGTCAAAGTACCCACATTGGGAAACTACCCAAATCCAGATCTAAAACCATAGATCTAGAAACCAGAATGTCAAATATTATATCCATATCCTGTCTGGAGAAACAACTGTGTGACGACCACAGTACAACCGATCGTAGTATAGGAATTTTACTTCCTACTCTGTGTATGTCATCCAAATACCATGACATCACACCATACTACCTTCTTAACTGATCCATCCCCTATTCTGATTGAAGTCAAACCCATGACTGTCACATCAAAATTAAATGATCGATCTCCGCTATAACTGCTCAAGTCTATAAATAGATATAAGCATCTTGCCCACTATGCTTCCGTTGCTCCCACTGACTACGACAACCCTCCTACTGGGTCTCACAGCCTGGAACAACAGTAGTGTCAAGTCTGGGTAGATAAGAACCTCCCTGTCACCGTCCTTGAGGCTACCGAAGTACCTCTCGGGTGTCTGAGGTTACCCACCATATCTGCGGAGTGGCTATTGGAATGTCAAACCTGATTGAATGTATAGGTCCTATTAAATTTTCCGTAATCGTTCGCGGTTCTGGAATCACTTCCAGTTCTACCATACTCCCACTACTGTTTTCTGAAAAAGATCCATTTTTACTAAAACTGTGGCGAGTCAAGAACAATATCACTATTGATCTTCTTAATGGTAGAATATCAACCCTCGTCATAGCCAGGGTCAACCCACAAACAGCCATTACAGAATCGTGCCCTGAGTTATCCAGTGTCTGGTTTTAATCATAAGCTGAACAACTCCCCGTACCTTAACATCTTTTAAGGTACGAACTATTCTATATCCAATATAGAAACTTTGGCACTAATTTAATTGGAACCAAGATTCAATCCATGCAGCTGTCTCCAGTGCATATCAACTTAATGGAGAGAGGCTAATCAGCATTACTCAACTTAGGAATCCATCCAATTATGAGTAACCTGAAAAGAGAAACACGTTTCTCAAAACCATCACTATCATCTGAATACCAATCACAAGAATCTACATCTTCGATCTCTTTGAAGAATCCCGATACTTGTGATACCTGGTTCTCTACTTTATTCTTATACCCACAACTTCTCAAAACTTAGACCTTGTATTTCTACGAAACACTCGTCTAAATACTAGAGAAGTTATAAGTAAACAGAACATAGTACGAGGACCTACCCCTTTGTCCTGATAGACACTGGACAACATACAATACTCTGTATAAGTCCGCTGAGTTGAACAACTCAAAACCTGTGCGTTGTAGGTGGAAAACTGTACCCTGGCGATTTCCTCAAATATCACTAATTACAACGAATTCCGATATAATGAGGATAATCATCTAATTCCCAATATCTTACTCCCACTCATCATCTGTAAAACCATACAGATATGAGAATGAAACCTGGTAAATACATACCCTTGGAGTAAGTGTCTAATCGGGAAAACAGTTTTTCCTTTAACAATGCACTGAAACATGAAAATGTTTCGTAGGGGTATCCTGGTATTCATAGCAATGCCTCTTCCATAATCCAATTCATGACTTCAACCGTATATTTTATTGCCCTCTTTCCAAATCCCTTTATTTGTCTTTAGTCGTTACCTTCTGTACACCATCGTTAGGCTAAATGGTTTTCTTCCTTCCCTACCGTTCGGCACCAGCCTATGGTTTGGAAGAAGACTATCCAGTAAGCATAATAGGTGTACCCTCCTAAACCAAGGAGTACTCGCATCTCGAGAGAAGGTGACGATAAAAGACAACTGAATAATACCTTATTCTTTTAAAGGTGAAATAGGAGTGGCGATGAAGTACGCGGTTTTGGTCGTGAATGATATCAGTCGCAATTTACTTTGCCCTCTTTCTAATCCCTTTATTTTGTCTTTATATATTACCTTCTGCACACCCTACTTAGGCTAATTGGTTTTCTTCATTCCCTACCTTTCGGCACCAGCCTATGGTTTGGAATAAGACTATCCAATAAGCGTAATAGGTGTACTCTCCTAAACCAAGGAGCTCTCGCAACCTGAGAGAAGGTGATAATAAAAGACAACTGAATAAACCAATTCTATTTCTCCTGAACCTGGATCCATCCTCGAAGAAGTCCCTTCGAGTTCGTATATAACCATACGATGGCTCTATCCAATGGAAGTGGATATCCGTAGTAATACGGGTGTTCTGAGAAATTCAAAGGGTAAAAGAAGGAGTGGCAATGACTTATGCAACTCAGACAATCCAAAAGCCAGTGTTTTAAGAAGGTTCGGTCAACCTGGTCACTGAGTCATAGTCTCTGGTCGGTCAAAGGTCGCTGCCAAAGAGAGAGAGAGAAAAGAAACACTCTGCGTGCACTCTAACCTAGATCAGAATGGTCATCATTTTATCTAATCCGGAAACCTCCCACTGTCCTGTCAAATTCTCCTCCAAACCTAAAGAAGAATCAATCGGGATCACCCGAAGAGTAAACCAACTCATCAGTGGGAATCAGGATCCAACTCTCATCGCATGATAACGTGATGGAATGCATCCACGTTACTCATACTCCAGAAGGTATGCGCATACTCGGCAAGTTTCAGTTTCTTTAGAAACTCCTGATATTGTTTTTGCCCCATGCTCTTATGATCGTGACTAAGGGCCAGCCCACCATAAGTCACATGTTAAGTTCTTCCCATCATTATCTTGTTAATTTGAACCCACCCGTACTCGCCCTTGACTAAGGGCCAACAAGGCTGTACGACTGTCCCAAACCAACTCATCTATCTATGCAACATGTGAACACCCCAGCAGCTACCAATCACTATGTCCTAGCTAAGGGCTAGACCAACATAGCTTGAATACTACTGACCATCCATATGAAATGACGGAGGGCTACGACTGGTTTTTGGCGAAAAACCTTTAGCGTAGTGAACTTGATATCGCTGAAGGAACCTGATAGCTTTTTAAAATATAGTGGCGAAAACCTTTTGCTAAAGAGGTCACTCCCGGTAAAGGGATCTCGGCTCTTTCCTCGTGGAATGAGGTGCAGGATATTCCACTGAATACCGCTATGCAAAGCAACATGTAATCGACTATAGTGAAGTTATTACCCTGATGCAAACTTCTGTCCAAGGGGTCGGTCCCGGTGAAGGGATATCGGCCCTTGCCTCGTCGAATGAGGTGCAGGATATTCCACCGAATACCGCTATGCATAACAAAAGAAACGTCTTTGTAATAACACCTTTAAAATTGTTCCAACAACTCAAACAGGTTTGTTTTCCTTTGCATTGATCAGAATCAACGCAGTCCCATCAATTATCACACCAGAAAAGAACGAAAATAAAATGTACGTATATGCCATCCGCATTCGTCACTGGGTCCCGTCATTACCCGTTAGGTTACTTAACTAACGACAGAGCGGGGGCTGGACTAGCGCGGGTGTAAAACATATACAACATCTAATAGTATATAAACCAATATACATAATCGCTCCAGGCGTGATAATATGCAACATTACAGAAAAGTAATAAGCATCACAGAACAATACAGATAATCTGGGATCCCCGAGTTTCACAGAGCCGCTGCTGAAACTCGACGTTCCCCTGTCGTGTGGATAGCCTGTGCAATGAAACCTAGACCCCTACGGGTGCGGCAAGTTACCCGCCAAAACCTGAAGCGAGGTAGTCCCCACTGCATAGTGAATGGAACACCCGGCACTTCACGGAATCCGGTAAATTGAGTACCCCTCCTTGGGTCAACCTGTACCCCCTACGAGTGCGGCGAATAGTCTGCCAATTCTGAAGTGGGGCCCCTCTGCCTCTCAAAGCCATGAGATGCGGACCCGTTGCTTTCCCGAACCCGGCTATCCGTGCACTCCGTCACGGGGTAAAACCTAGTACAGTAATGAAAAATAGTACAATAGGTACATCGACCGCAACCTGGTCGTGCCCCAAAAGAATATTATACAACAGGTAGTGACGGCAGTCCACAAGTTGGACGCTCGCCCCGCAATATCAAATGTACAAATAAACACAAACTGTACTACCATTGCACACTGCTATCCACCACGACAAATCCGCAACATCACAGCACAACACAGAACATCAACGCGAAAATCACGTTCGCAAACCCGTCTAAAAGAACTATAGCAATCAGACGCGGTTTACCGATCAAATGACATTCCCGGTCGGAGATATAATGTAAGCACTGTAACCTAACGTGTTTAAATTTCGATCGACCAAAGACCAAATTTCAAAAAGTGGGCCCCACTGCTTACTGGTGAACAGTAACAAAATCTGGGCCAAAACTTTATATTCCAAAAACCCCAAAATCAATCAAAGAACCCACTGTCCAAATTTGGGAGCACGTGCTCCCCACGTGGCCGCGGTTGCGCGGCCAAACCATGGGTTTGGTCGCCCTTCCGCTGCAACCTGGAGGGATCACAACCCCAAATTTGGTCGTGGTTCTTAGAATTCCCTGCACGGATTTTTAAGACATCCAGAAATAAATTTTGAGACCGTTTAAAATTAACAGAAACTGTCGGGATAAGAAATTGCGATTTTTGCGATTTTTGATTTCCGGTCGGATCGATGTTTTAAACGCGTTAGCACAAGTTAGTATAGCTAAATGGTTAGGCTCTGATACCACTGTAAGTCTACGCTAGCGCCCCGGCAGACTACAGACGCCAAAATGCGGAACAAAACTTTTAAACTGGCGCTATCGTATACTTTAACCCGGATCTGCCATTATTGCTAAACTAACAAACTGTAAAGAGTGTAGAAAGGTTATACCGAACGATCCGAGTCCTTCGTTCTTTAACCATCATCCCACGCTCCGTTGCGGCTGCTCCGATCTCGTCGATCTCCGATCTCCTCGTCGAGGTGGCACCACATGATCGGTTCTTTAAACGGGCTCCCGCCTCTGACTCGAGGCAACTCGATCGTCAAGTTTGCCAAAAGAGACGACCAAGAATGATGTAGAGAATGAGTAGATGACTTTGTCTCACTTCGTCCAAATCCGTGGACGATCGGTTAATGAAGTTGCCGAGGGAATTGGGTGATGGAATGAAATGAGCTGTGGATTCCATACACCCCAAATCTATCATAATCTTTTTTCCAACCATGAAAAACTATCAAGTGAGAGAGAGTGAATGAGAGAGGAGGCCATCCATTCATATATGAAGGAGGAGGGTGAGTGTAGGAGCAAGTGGTGACTTTAAGAAAGCTTCTCACTTTAAAAGATCAAGAAGAAAATATCTTAACCAAAACAAGAATCATTAAACCTAAAGCATGACTCACAAATACACCTCATCATGCTTTTAATGAAACCATTAATGCACTAATGAGTCATATGCCTCATCATCACTTCTAGAAGCTTCTAGAATGATGACTCACTCATATCAGAAGAAAAGATAAATCCGTCTTTAACCGAATGTTAAAAGGCGGCTGATAGAAAACTGGAAACTGGCAACTTCCAAAAGTGATCCTGAAACAACTTTCAGGATAACCCCGAAACTGTATAAATATACCCGCATTTGTATTACGACCGAATACAAATGCAACTGAGACAAAGATATTATACCTACTCAATATAATACTCGGATCCGGCTTAAACCAAAGCCGACCAGTATCATCTGCCCGAAAACTGACACGTGCGTAAACGCACGTGCATTTTCCGAACCCTGCCATAAAACCATACGGCCTCTACAACGTTTCGCCCGAACTTGGGAAACTTCCTGTGGGGGACTCTAATGACTCGTCAGCACCCTGGCAGTGGGTTTAACCACAAACCGTCAGCGGCACTAGCTATGCATAACGGCTGCCCATGGACTGACCTCAAGGGTGGCCGAGGAGCGAACTCAAGGGAGACCGATGAGCGAACTCCTCCGAAAACCCTACCGAGCCTAACAGTGACAATGTATATACAGTCCGGTCCGTTCGTCAATGAGTATCGCATATCCGCCTAGGGGGCTAGCAACGTCAGACCCCCAATAGCAGTATAAGTCGTGTCGGAGTGAAGCCCAATAACACCCTGAGATACTACTGGAGTACCTACCAGTAAATCTCCTGCCACGGACGTGGGCTTTGTGTAATGGCTCTCCTAGACACAGCACGATCTCGCCCCCAATACCGGGAGAGACGAATCCCCTGCCGATCCGCTCACGTGCCTCCATATGGCTCGGGACTGTACCCAAAAGCTACCTGTTTGCACGACTCCTTTGAGCCGTGGTAGGGTAGAAATCAAAGCACAGTGGGAACTCACACGAGACAAATGACGACCTCAGGTCGATGAACTAACCTGTACACATGTCACCAGGGAACTGCTATCTGACGATAGGTATAGTACTAACTAGCAGATTCCCGGCGAGTCCTGTCCGGTGTACTCATAACCCAATGAGCACCTGTATACATCTTAGGTGATCCAACTGACACCAGTGGCTTGTGAGACCGGCCACCGCCCCTCGTTGGGGTCTCGACTGTACACACTAGTCTACTCCGGAGTATCGATGCCCTGTCTCGAAACTCCCACGACTAGGGACCACAATTAAGGATATGCATATAAACTACCCAACTCTCACGTATATGATCGCCATCATACTGTTGGTAGTAAAGCAAGATCCTAAGGGCTCTATCAAAGTGTAACATGCAATCAGTCACCTGAACATGTACACGATCGATAAAGGCAAACCAGATAGCATACTATCATCTCGAGTAAGACTGTGCTCCCGGGATAGGTCCTCCGCAATCATTGCAATCACGTACCTGCGATCCAATAATTGACTATGAGGGCACTATCTCCATCATAACTCACCCATGGTTGAATTATGATAGACTTCACTTAATTATTCTTTTGTGATAATTCATTTTTATTCTTCTTCTTTTCTTTCTTCTTCTTCTTCTTCAAGAAGAAGAAAAACCATACTAGAAAATTTTCAAGTGAAGAATTAGAGTGAGAAATCCAAATCCAAAGTGAACCCACTTCCTATTTCATCATCCTCTACTACTTGGCATTTAATTTAGGGTGTTCTCTTCACAAAGTTTTTGACCTAGTGAAGATGGAGCTTGAGTTTGAGTCTCATCGACGTAGATCATCTTCGGCCTCGAAGTCAACGACCTAACCCGCTCATTTCTCCGAGGAAACCATCACTAGTGTCCGGGATCTCGATGATCGCAGCGAAGGGACATCAACACGGAGCTTTAGAAGTGAAGGACCGGATCTACAAAGGTTGTAATCCCTTTCACTTAGTGTTAAAGTTGTTTGCTTGCTAGTTTTCGCATAATCTCTAGTATACGATCTTGGTTAGGGTTGTTCGGCACATCCAATTTTTTGAATCGGGCATGGTTGATGCCTTGTAGAACCTTGTTAGAGTGCCTAGGAACCCTACACTGCTATCTGACAATAGGTATAATACTATTTAGCATGTTCCCGACGAATCTGTCCAGTGTAACTCATAACCCAATAAGCACCTGCATACTATCTTAGGTGACTAAATGACACTAATAGCTTGTAAGACCGTCCACCGCCCCTCATCGAGGTCTCGAAAATTATACACTAGTCTACTCCGGAGTACCGATGCCTAGTCTCAATACTCTCTCGACTAGGGACATTTAAGGATGTGCTTATAGATCACACAGCTCCCACGTATATGATCTCCATCATAATGCTGGTAGTCAAGAAAGAATCTTATGGGCTCTATTAACATGTAATAATGATCTTTAATACCACATAATGCATGTACATGATGATAAAGTCAAACCAGATAGCATACTATCTTCTCGAGTAAGATTGTTCTACCCGTATAGGTCCTCCCTCAATCATCATAATCGCTTGCCTGCGATTACAATAATTGCCTTGAGGGCACTATATCCAACAATCTCCCACTTGGACTTAAGGCTAATTATTGCGGTTTCGCATACTCACAGCTCGTGTGATACCGAACACCCAACTTCTCTACTAATCAGTCTCGCAAAGCATGTTTTCGAAACTATCGCGTTCGAGAAATAGGCTCAGTGAGTGGATCCGCTCCAATGTTTCTATCTTTATCTCTCTATAACTCAATTTCGCGGAGAAAGACTATCTCCAGAAATGAGCGATACATGTCTTAGAATTTGTCTGGATATCTGATGGGACCATGTTCATAAATGAACTCCAAATCCAACAAACTTCTTAGACTGTATCCTCCACTGAATATAATTAGTATCCTGTGCTATGCATTCCTCAGTATCCGCTTGGACCCCATGTCCAACATACTGCCCTTCAGAAGAGGGTAAACTTTAACTCTGACAGTCACTCTGTCATCTAGGTCACCTTGGAAGCATGAAATGATAACCGTCTCCTGAAGGAGGCTGTCGTTACCATATACCAAGAACATCCTCTTATGTTCATAACTTCCTCTCAATGTTTCTCCAGGATTGGATTAATATATGCTTATTGCAGCTAGTGCAAAAGCAATATCGGTATGGTACTTGACATCTCCTGATTGACTCAATTGCCTAAGCAAGGAATATATCAATCATGCAAATCCCTCTCCTGATCAGTCTAGAAGACATCTCTTTAGAGAGGGTGACTCCATCACCTGCGGGTACACCACCACGCCAGGAGTCATCCATTTTAAAACACTTTAGAATAGTGTCAAAGTTTCCGAATTGGGACACTTCCTAAATCTAGATCTAAAATCATAGATCTAGTCGCCAGAATCCCTGATATTTTGTCCATATCCTATATGGAGAAACCCGAATCTCCGGCAGCCGCGAACTAAGCTGCCGTTAATTACCCCCCGCCTTTGGGGCGAGGGAACCTCTGATTAACGGGTTAAACTGGTCATGCGAACTCAATGTGCAGTGTACGTATGTTGTGTTTTGGAGGGGGCTTAAATATATCGGGAGCCACGTAGAGTTTTTACGGGGGTATATATATACATATGTATATATATACATGTATATATAAATAAAGGGGAAAAAGACATCCAAAGGATGCGTGGGGCCAGCGCCTAGGCGCTGGAGCGCAAGCGCGCCACGTGTCGGCATGCGGGCGCTTTGCGCTCGAGCGCGGAGCGCTGGAGCGCAAGCGCGCCACGTGTCCGCACGTGGGCGCTTTGCGCTCGAGCGCGAGGCGGTGGAGCGCAAGCGTGCCACGTGTCGGCACGTGGGCGTTTTGCGCTCGAGCGCAGTGCGCTGGAGCGCAAGCGCGCCACGTGTCGGCACGTGGGCGCTTTGCGCTCGAGCGCTAGCGCACCAGTGAGGAAAAAGGGGGGGTTTTAGCCCTGGAAATTCTCTAAAGAGAAAATAGGGTGGAGTTAAACTCCTAATATGCTTTGGGTTAAGGAAATGGGTCCTTCTTCTTCCTTTGCTGGCCGGATCTTGGAGATAAGGAGATGTGAGATTTAAAAATCTTTTCTTTTTGAGATCTGATGGCAGATCTGAGTTCCCCTTAATGGGTTTTGTGGTGGAAAACTATTTAGTTTTGAAAAAGGAAGAGTAAAACTCTTGATTTAATTCAAAAGAAAGAAGAAGGTTTTGGAACCTTGAAGGAGGAAGAAAGATCTCAGATCTCAAACTTTTTTGGAAAGAGAAAAAGTTGTTGGGATATTTCATTATCCTTGCCTTTATAGGCTATATACACTTTACACATAGCCCCTTTGGCTTCATAAAATGGCATTTTGCCTATCCCATAGCTCATGTGCCATTTCTTTTTGCACATAAGCCATGGGCTTTACAAAAATTTGGCTTTATGCCTATTTTTCTTACATTTATCCATAAAATAAAATAAAGGAAATGCAACAAAATTATTTATTACAAAATTTTTATCTTGGCATGGGGGGAGGCCGGTCGCTTCATGTTCGGGCTCGACCCGGGCATGGGCCCACTGGATCTGGGCTTGGGCCCACTTGGCTTGGGGTTGACTTGGTCAACCGGGGTGTAAATTTTTACCCCAACAAGTATAACCGATCGTAATATAGGAAGATCACTTCCTATCAGGAGTACGTCATCCAAATACCAGGACATCACTCCCTACTACCTTCTTACCAGGTCCATCTGTTATTCTGATGAAATCAAACTCTATGACTGTCATATCATAAACAGACGATCTATCTCCACTATATTTGCTTTAGTCTATAAATATACATAAGCTACTGGCCCACCACTCTTCCGCTGCTCCCACTGACCACAACAACCCTCTGGAAGAGTATTATACACTTGCACTTCTAAAGCTAATTTAGAACGATGTTATAGTCATCCACTTTCCAGATCTCATTGTCTAGGACAGTAGTAGTGGCAAGCTTGGGTCATCAAAACCTCCCTGTCATCGTCTTTGAGGAGTCTGAAGTCCTTCTCGGGTGGCTGAGGTTATCCACCAAATCTGCGGAGTGGATAATGGATTGTCGAATCCAATTGAATCCTTAGGTTCTACTAAATTTTCGGTAATCGTTTATGGTTTTGGACTATACTCCTACTAATGTTTTCTGAAAAGAATTTATTTTACTAAAACGGGTGCCGAGTCAAGAACAATATAACTATTGATCCTCCAAATGGTAGAATGTTAACCCTCATCAAAACCCGGGATAACCCACAAACTGCCATTACTGAAACGTGCATTGAGTTTATCCGGATTCTGGTTTTAAGCATAAGCCGGTAAGCTCCATATACATAACATCGTTAAGATATGAATCCATTCTATATCCAATATAGAAAAAGACACTATTTTAATTGGAACCAAATTAAAAAATCAAGAAGTTGTTTCCAGTGTATATCAACAAAATGGAAGAAGGCCATGCGGTATTAGTCATCAAGGAGCGCACCCACGGATGAGTACTTAAAAGAGAAGCAAGTTCTCAAATATAATACTTACGATGGAATACCTAGAATAAGTATATAATTTTCGATCACCTCGAAGAATTCCGATACTTCCAACACATGGTTCTCTACTTTATTCTTATACCTACAACTTCTCAAAATTTGGACTTTGTATTTCAATGAAATGCGTGTCTAAAACCAGAGAAGTCATAAGTAAACGGAATATAGTATGAGTACCAACCCCTTGTCCTAATGGACATCGGACAACATACAATACTTTGTATAAATCCTCTGAGTTTAATAACTGAAACCCTATGCGTCGTAGGTTGAAAACTGTGTTATGGTTAAGAAGAATTACACCGTTATTGAATGCACCTTACCTAATCATCAACTGATAAATGTAAATGTCATAAATATAATTTTAAAAAGTTATATCTCACTTTATAAAATAAATGTACATATATATTAGTTTGAAACTAGTGCATAACAACGGATATTCAAAACCAAATATTTGCCGTTAGGCAAAACCCAGGTGTTTTCCTCAAATATTACCAATTATAAAGAATTCTGATATTGAGGATCTAATCACCCAATTTCCAATATTCTACTCCTTCTCAATATCTGTAATGCCATACAGATGTGAGAATAAAGTCTGGTAAATACATACCCTGGAGTCAGAATCTAATTGGGAAAGCAGTTTTAACTCAAAGCCTGTGTGTCGTAGGTTGAAAACTGTATTATGGTTAAGAAGAATTACACCGTTATTGAATGCACCTTACCT
This sequence comes from Agapanthus africanus, assembly GCA_030015575.1. Classification (NCBI taxonomy): domain Eukaryota; kingdom Viridiplantae; phylum Streptophyta; class Magnoliopsida; order Asparagales; family Amaryllidaceae; genus Agapanthus; species Agapanthus africanus. Next base: position 184,244,636 of record JASDDO010000016.1, on the reverse strand, counting down.
AATCATCAATTGATAAAGGTAAATGTCATAAACATAATTTCAAAAATTTATATCTCACTTTATAAAATAAACGTACAGATACATCAGTTTGAAATTGGTACATAACAACGGATATTCAAAAGCAAATATTTGTTGTTAGGCAAAACCCAGGCGATTTCCTCAAATATCACCAATTACAAAGAATTCTGATATTGAGGATCTAATCACCCAATTCCCATTATTCTACTCCTACTCAGCATCTGTAATGCTATACAGATATGAGAATAAAGTCTGGTAAATACATACACTGGAGTCAGAATCTAATTGGGAAAGCAGTTTTCAATTAATATCGCACAGTAAGACTGAAACATGAAAATGTTTCGAGGGGTTGGACGGGTATTCCTAGTAATGCCTCTTCCACCATCCAGATTTATGACAGTAGTCGCAATTTCCTTACCCTCACTCCAATCCCTTTATATGTCTTTACTTCTTGCTTTCTGTACAACATACTTAGGCTAATTGGTTTTCTTCCTTCCCTACCTTTCGGCACCAGCCTAAGGTTTGGAAGAAGACTATCCAATAAGCGTAATAGGTGTACTCTCCTAATACTAGGAGCACTCGCAATCTGAGAGAAGGTAAAGAGAAAAGACAACCGAATAATCCTATTCAATTTCTCCAAAACCGGAATCCATCCTCGAACTGAAACAAGTTTCTTCGAGTTCGTATGTAACTATTCGATGGCATACCCAAGAAATATGGATCTTCGTAGTGATACGGAGTGTTCTGGAGAAATGCAAAGGGGAAGTAGGAGTGGCAGGGATATATGAGACTTTGTCGTGAATCATGATAATCCAAAGCCAAAGTGTGTAAGAAGGTTCAGTTAACTTGGTTCATGAGTTTTAATTTAAGGTTCGGTCATGGTTGCTGCCAGAGAGAGAGAGAGAGAAAGAAACACTCAGCGTGCACTCTAATCTAGATTAGATTGGTTAATCACTTTATCTAATCAAGATGGCTACCTCTGTTTCCTCGAATTCTCCTTCAAACCCTAAAAGGAGAATTAGTCGGGATCATCTGAAAATCACTCGAGGAGCAACACCTACTCATCAGTGTGAATCGGGACCCTACTATCATCGTGTGATAACTTGATGGAAGCCACTCAAGTCACCACACTCCAAGGTATGCGCATGCCTGGCAAGTTTCCTTTATATTTGAAAACTCCCTATATGGTTTTTGCCTCAAGTGCTTATGACCTTGACGAAGGTCAAAACACCTTAAGCCGCAAGTCAAGTTTAACCCGTCATTGTCCGGATTAATCTATACTCATTCGTACTAACCCTTGGCGAAGGTCAAAACTGTAAGTCGATGTCGCACACCTCGCGGGTTCGCGGGGAGGAGGAATACATAAAAAACGATTTTTTCAAGAGTTTGCAACATCGACCTAAGCCATAGGATCTTTCGGAAACCCTAACTAGCTAATACTACGAAGAGGTTCTAACTACTCGGAGAGAGTTTTATACCTCTAGAGATCAAGTCCTTCGGGTCATCTTCTTCTCTTCTTAAGCTCCTAGATGGCTTGAATCAGCCTCGGTCGTCGGTCTCCTTTGTGTTGAAGATGATCCACCCGAGAGTCTTTGGTTCAAGCTTCAACCTCTACTGTGAGGTAACTAAGATGTCTAGTTTGCTAATCTACACAACTTAAGAGATGTAAAGAGATGATTAGAGTATTTTATCTCAAGAAGCCCTAGGATTCAAAACACATGTGAGGGTTAGGGCTTGAGGAAGAAGGAGGAGAGAAAAATGGAGAGAGAATGAACAAAAGCAAATATGCTAAGGTGTAGAGGCAAATGAGAATGGCTAAGTCATTCAATCATCAAGCATGTACTATTTTCAATAGAAAATAAGCAACCATACTTGAATAGTAAAGTCAAATGAATAAATAAATGACTTAGCCAAGCTTCAACCATGCCACAAATATCTCCATTTTCCACATCATTAATCTATTTCTAAAATAGATAAATCCAAATAATGAGGTGTCTCCTTCTTGAAGCATCTCTTATGAAATTACAAGAATACCCTCACCATATATACATACCCGTATTTGTACTGTAAAAATACGAATATAATGAAATAATAATAATCCAATAATATAATACTAGAATCCGGCTTAAACCAAATCCCACTAGTATTATCCGTCCGAACAACATCCATGTAGCCATTACACGTATATGATCGGAATCCTGCCGTAAAACCATACGGCCTCTACATCGTTTCGCTTGAACCAGAGAAACTCTCTGCGTGGGACTCTAAAGACTCGATAGTACGCTGGCAATGGGTTTAACCACAAGTCCGTCAGTGGCACTAGCTGTACGTAACGGCTATCCAGGTATTTATCGAAAAGAAGGCCGACGAGCGAACTCATCCGGACCCCTACTGAGCCTGTCCATGACAATCTCCATGCAGTCCGGTCTGTTCGTCTAGGGGGTGTAAAAAGCCAGACCCATAATAACCAGAGAAGTCATGCCGGTGTGGCTCAAGACCATACAAGAATATACTGGTCCGACTACCAGTAATTCTCAATCTGCCCTAGCCAGGGACTTATGGTGTTAGCCAACCGATCACAGCGCGACATTAACTCCCTATACCGGGAGAGACAAATCCCCAACAATCGCTCACTGCCTCCATGTGGCTCGGAACTGTACCGAACTAAAACCTGTTTGCACGACTCAGTAGAGCCGTGGTAGGGTAGTAATCAAAGCACAGTGGGAACTCACACGAGACAAATGACGACCTCAGGTCGACAGACTATCTGCACTCATGTCACCAGAGAACTGCTATCTGACACTAGGTATAATACCATCTAGCCTGTTCTCGGCGAGTCTGTCTAGTGTACTCACCCCAGTGAGCACCTGTATACAATCTTAGGTGTATCTCACTAATGGCTGCGGGACCAATCCATCGCCCCTCGTCAGGGTCTAGATATGTATACACCAGTCTACTCTGGAGTATCGATACCCAGTCTCGATACTCCCATGACTTGGGAAATTTTAAGGATGTGCTTATCGACTACCCAGCTCCTACAAGTATGATTGCCATCACAACGCTGGTAGTCAAGCAAGGATCCTATGGGCTTTATCAACATGTATACAAAATATGCAATACTAAGTAAAACACATCACATGTTAAGATAAAGACACATCACATGTTAAGAAAAAGACAAACCGAATAGCATACTATCATATCGAGCAAGATTGTCCTGTACATACATATCCCTAGCATCATATACAATGAAGGCCTCTAGGGCATACATATCCAACAATCTCCCACTTGCACTAAGGCCTGTAATTAGTGTATTAAGTACCCAACGTCTGCACTATAGCCAGTTGCTAGCGTACCGCATACCCAACATCTCGAACTGGACTTGACGGATGGCCTTGGTGAATGGATCAGCCGTGTTGTCCTTTGTATCTACTCTCCGCACCTCGATCTCCTGGCGATCCACGATCTCCCTGATGAGGTGATACCGCCTCAAGATATGTCTGGATTTCTGATGGGACCGTGGTTCCTTTGCCAAAGCCATGGCTCCGTTGTTATCGCAATACAAAGGTATTGGATTAGCAATGGATGGAACCACCAGAAGTTCAGAAAAAAAACTTCCTCATCCAGACTACCTCTTTTGCGGCATCGTTAGCAGCGATGTACTCAGCCTCCATCGTCGAGTTTGCTACGGTGTCCTGTTTAGAACTCATCCAACAGACCGCCCCTTCGTTGAGGGTAAACACATAACCTGAGACAGATTTAGAGTCATCCTTGTCACTTTGGAAACTAGAGTCGGTAAAAGCCTCGATCTGGAGGTCCCCATTATCGTACACCAGGAACACTTCCTTAGTCCTTCTCAGGTACTTAAGAATGTTCTTTACTGCTATCCAATGTTTCTCACCTGGGTTGGACTGATATTTGCTTACCACGCTAAGTGCGTAAGCTACATCTGGTCTGGTATATAACATCGCATACATTATCGACTCTACCACCGAAGCGTAGGGTACTATGCTCATGTGAGCCCTCTCCTCATCAGTTTTGGGAGACATCTCTTTGGAGAGAGTGATTCCGTGACAAGCGGGTAAATTACAGCGCTTAGAATCTTCCATACTAAACTCTTTAGTACGATGTCTATGTACCTCGACTGTGAAAGTTCTAACAATATTTTAGATTTGTCACGATAGATCTTAATCCCCAGAATGTACGAGGCATCACCCGGGTCTTTCATAGAGAACTTATGTGAAAAGATCAGCTTGGCCGATTGTAGCATAGGAATATCATTTCCTATCAGGAGAATGTCATCAATATATAAAACGAGGAATACCACAGTTCTCCCTACAATCTTTTTATAAATACAAGGTTCATCTACATTTTTGATAAAGTCAAATTCCCTGACCGTCTCATCAAGGCAGATGATCCAACTCCGCGATGCCTGCTTTAATCCATAAATGGATTTAAGCAACTTGCACACCTTTCCACTGCTCCCACTGTCTATGAAACCCTCTGGTTGATCCATGTAAACACACTCTTCTAAACTTCCATTTAGAAAAGTGGTTTTAACCCACATCTGCCAGATATCATAGTAATGGAAGGCAGCAATGGCATGTAGGATCCGAATGGATTTAAACATAGGCACTGGTGAAAAAGTTTCGTCATAGTCCAATCCTGGTCTTTGACGAAAACTTTTAGCAACAAGTCTAGCTTTGTAGGTTTCTACCTGACCATCTACACCAATCTTATTTTTGAAGATCCATTTGAATCCTACGGGTTTTACCCTAGTAGAAGCAAAATCCAAAGTCCATACTTGGTTTGTGTACATGGATTCTATCTCGGATCGCATAGCATCCAACCACTTCACCAAGTCTTTACTCATGATGGCTTGCTGAAAACTAGTCGGCTCATCATTGTCAATGATGCAATCCTCTTAATCCCCGTTTACAAGAAAACCGTAGTATCTCTCGGGCGGATGAGGCTGCCTACTAGATCTGCGGAGTGGCGTAGGTACGTCCGGTTCTATTGAAATCTCAGGTTCTACTAAGTTTTCAGTAATAGTTTGTGGTTCTGGAATTTCTTCCAGCTCTATTGCGGTCCCACTTATCTCCTTTCTAAGAAATTGAGTTTCCATGAAGCATGCATGATGAGAAACAAAGACCTTTTGTTCCTCAGCGTAATAGAAATAATACCACCTAGAATTCTTGGGGTATCCCACAATTTTACACAATACTGAACGTGCCTTGAGCTTGTCCGGATGAACCTTTTTGACAAAGGCAGGACAACCCAATATCTTTAGATACTTAAGACAGGGTTTCTTCCCACTCCATATTTCATATGGAGTGGTAGACACAGACTTAGTTGGAACCTTATTCAATAGGTATGCAGCAGTTTCTAGTGCATAACCCTAATAGGAGGGCGGCAACTCTGCATTACTCATCATGGAACGCACCATATCGATTAAGGTGCGATTCCGTCTTTCTGATACACCGTTGTGTTGTGGTGTGTATGGAGGAGTAATCTAAGAGAGAATTCCATTCTCTTTTAGATATTCCATGAACTTGGCACTTAAGTATTCACCACCCCGATCAGATCGGAGCATCTTGATACTTTTGCCGCTTTGCTTTTCCGCTTCATTCTTATACTCTTAGAATTTCTCAAAGGCCTCGGATTTATGTTTCATTAAGAATATATGTCCATACCTTAAGAAATCATCTGTGAAAGTAATGAAGTAGGAATAGCTACTTCTTGCATGTGTATACATTAGCCCACACACATCGCTACGTATGAGTCCCAGGAGCTCAGTAGCTCTTTCTCCGTGTCCAGTGAACGGAGTTTTTGTCATTTTTCCTATGATACATGATTGACAAGTTGCATATGATTGATACTCAAACGGATCTAAGTATCCTTCTTTATGTAACTTAGTCAGTCGTGTTTCATTGATATGACCAAGTTTACAATGCCATAAGAAAGCTTGGTTTGATTCTGAAGCCTTTCTTTTTAGTATGTTTTGGACGTTGAAAACTTGATGTTGATTGAGAATGTATATTCCGTTATTCAGTTTACCCGACCCAACCATTTCATGATTGAAGTGAATGTTTATGACATTGCTTACAAGTGCAAAATTATATCCTTCATTTGATAACAAAGATACATATATAATATTACATATCATACTGGGTACACAATAACAAAATATGTCCACTTGCCAATCTTAGATGATATTCTCCTACTGCAATAGTATCCATACTGGCTCTGTTGCCAACCCTGAGGGTCATATCATTTTTCCTCAAAACTCTACGGCTTCTCAGCTCCTGCAATGAATTACAGATGTGAGATCTGTTGGAGATAGTGCCCTCAGAGTCAATTATTGGATCGCAGGTACGTGATTGCAATGATTGCGGAGAACCTATACCGGTTGGACAGTCTTACTCGAGATGATAGTATGCTATCTGGTTTGCCTTTATCAGTCGTGTACAGGTTCAGGTGACTGATCACTGTTACACTTTGATAGAGCCCTTAGGATCTTGCTTTACTACCAACAGTATGATGGCGATCATATACGTGAGAGTTGGGTGGTTTATAAGCATATCCTTAATTATGGTCCCTAGTCGTGGGAGTTTCGAGACAGGGCATCGATACTCCGGAGTAGACTAGTGTATACAGTCGAGACCCCGACGAGGGGCGGTGGCCGGTCTCACAAACCACTGGTGTCAGTTGGATCACCTAAGATGTATACAGGTGCTCATTGGGTTATGAGTACACCAGACAGGACTCGCCGGGAACCTGCTAGTTGGTATTATACATATCGTCAGATAGCAGTTCCCTGGTGACATGTGTACAGGTCAGTTCATCGACCTGAGGTCGTCATTTGTCTCGTGTGAGTTCCCACTGTGCTTTGATTTCTACCCTACCACGGCTTAAAGGAGTCGTGCAAACAGGTAGTTTTTGGGTACAGTCCCGAGCCACATGGAGGCACGTGAGCGGATCGGCAGGGGATTCGTCTCTCCCGGTATTGGGGGTGAGATCGTTCTTGTCACGACCCGAAAGAGTATGTGACCGGCCCTTGAACCATATGAAGTCTATAGGACACCATCTGATCCAAGAAAGCCAAAAGCCCAGAAATCTAAAACCATTTAAAGAGTAAATAAGGAAAACTGGTTATTAAGAAGTAAAGAAATCATGTTTCGAAAATCCAAGTTTTTAAATAACTAAGCCGAATATGCATTTTTAAAATGTGTAACATTTCCTGAAAATTTCGGCAGAGTTTCCTTTGTAAAACTGGCCCCGAACGGGGAACAACAAGAATAATATTTATGAAATGATAAAAGGCATCCCCAAGCAGGAGCTAGCTCTTCGTCAATCGACGGTCACAACCATACAAGCAATAATAATATACAACACCAAAGGGCGAGGATCAAAACCCAAAAAGAACTCAAAACAGCCAGAAAACCGTAATACTACAAACGCGACTCTAAGGTCGAAATAATACAACACTGTTTTCTAAGTCTGAAACAATATACAAGTTTTGGTTGATGGAATGTCTAGATACAATGAATAATACATGAACAATGGCGGTTCTGATACAAAAGAACCCACCTACCCAAGCAAGTCACCCATAAGGAAGCAATGTGCCAGAAATGCCGCTATGGAATCTGTACGGCAAAAACCTGTAAGGACTGTGGCACAACGGGGGTGAGTTGCCAATTCGTGAATAGAAAATATCTACTAGCAGAGATCGAATGTATGGCCCATCCTAGGTCAATACGATCAGATATAAATAAACCTCAATATGAATAAGTCTGAAGCATGCTAAACTGGCAATGTAATCTCCATACATGAGTGTAGTGCCAAGTGCTCGTGCCAGTGCCTCAGGTAATAGCATATCATAAATGTGAGGTAGAATCAATAAAATCAAATATGCATGTACATGGATCCCGTCCACTCGTCACCCAATGACAATAACCATCATGCATGTAAATATCATCAGCATATGCATGGAAATATGAGGATATAAACCACCTGTGTCCCCCGCGACACGTCAAAATCATGGAACCGGAGTGCCCAGCATTGACATTTGAAAACATCATGAAAACCGTGCCTAGCATCGGCACGTAAATCCTCATATAACGGGCTCCGTCAGTCCGGATCAGCCCACGGGCTCCGTCTGCGGAATCGGCCCTCGGCCCCAGCAGTACGCCCATATCCATCTATCGACTCTGGTCGGTATCGTCCGGATAACCGCCAGGTCCAACCAATCACCGGTAGGTACTCGCCACCCAGCCAGGCTCATCGTCTACTCCACGAAAAACATTTCTTGCCCCGGGGAACCATACCGGGTCCACCATGTACCCGCAATCAGCCTCATCCGCCTCCTCGAATCGGGTTTCACATGTCACTCTCAGCACCGAGAAAACACATGGTGGACGCCTGAAATATCATATCAAGGGTAACCGGGTTTTAAAACAATTACATATTCTCCTTTTGAAACACCCACGGTTCCCAAAAACCAGAAATATCATGGAAACAACATATCTCAATGCGTATAATCCGAAAGCATGATGTATGCGACATGTAAAGAAATGTAAGCAACATACACTGAATGCAACAGTACTACAGTGTAGTGACATGGCAATTATCGATGATGAAGTGTGTGAGCCGGCAAACAAGTGTACGTGGAACATACGCATCATCGATAATGGTGCTGGTGTCCTTGCAGCATGGCTGAAATATATCAACAATACGAGCGATGCAATGCAAATAGCATGAATATGCGGAATCGAATAATCAACGCAACAGTAAAGAACCTGCCTCAATAGATATATCATGCAACCTTGCCTTTTGAAATAAGACGAATCAGGGTTTTTGGTAAAATAAGGGCTACGGTGTTTTACGAAAAGATGTGTCGTTTGAAAATATCCGTAGAAACCCTTTTGCCTATCTTTAAAATATCCTCGATTCGTTAGTTTTGAAATAGGTATGACTCGGGTCTAGTCTAACGCCTACTATGCGAACTACGAACCCAACAATCGAGTCAATCGGTGGGGTATGAAAACCACCTAAATCTAAGTCAATATCACATTATCTCATCACGTAACAGGTATCACTACCATCATATCACTCCTCCAATACGAACTCTGTCATGTCGCTAAATCTCACGGCCTCAATCGAATCTCATTGACTCATCTCAATCCCACGTATCATCCTCAAATCTCGTATATGAACACATAGTCCCATACCATGTGTAGATATACACACCATCATATGTGCACAGATAAATGAAAGAATGTATACAAGTATGTGTGTATGTGTGTATGTGTGAGTGCACCCACTACTCTAGGGTTTCGCTCTACTAAACCAATACATCCTTATCATCAATGATTCCATTATTACCATCAATAGTCCTAACAACACATAATAAATATATGTGTTTATACGTATTCGTATACATCACCACGGACTGCGGGGGTGCTATACGCCATCCACCCGACCTCTCCCCGTAGATATAAATCTACTCACCTTGCTTCTCATGTGTCGGTGCCGATGTCGCCATCTTCATCTTCTTTGCCTCAACATCACGTAGGGTACCTACAAGTATATCACAACGCTAAAGCACATGAAAATCACATCGGAAACCAAAATAGCACACGCTACTCGCATAGGTAAAAACCTATCGTCTTGCATGTAAACACGTTCAATATTCACTTGTCGTTGACGTCCAAACGCCACCCGACAGGAATGAATCACCAAATACCAAAATCCATGCTAAAACAAGTCGTAAATCATACACCAACTCAAGAAAATCAACCCAGATTTTACCTTAACTGGAATCAGTCAAAACTAGATATACCCAGGGTCAAGACTAGAGGAAATAGGGCCATGCACAAAAATCGAGACAGTTCCCTCCTGCTCTGGTCGCAAATTGCGGCCAGAAGGAATTAATTAGCGGCCGTAGTTTGGAGTCGGGGGATAGGGTTTGGTGTGGTGGTTCCATGGTGCCTGCACATCTCACTGTCAACTCAGGTTTATTTTTGGGGTCTCGGGGTGATAGAAGATTCCTAAATACGATCACAGATTCACAGTTTTCCCCGATACCGATTCCGTAAATCCGTATTCTGGTTTCAAGTCTCTAGTTTGATCCAAAATAATATCACACCAGGGGTTCTAAGGTCACCACAATCCTCAATTTCATCTTTAATTTCAGATCTCACATAAACCCTAACTTGAAGTTTCACAAATCCATCAAACGACACCATATCGACACAAAACTAGTATTGATGCAATAAGTATTGAATTACCAAACTATGGGTGCAGAAATTACCTCTTTTGGCAACTCAAGAATTTTCTTGAGTTGCTCAAAGTCCTCCAAATCCAATCTTGCTAGGTTCAATGTGTAGCTAGTGAGCTTGGGAGCAAGTTTTGTGAAGTGGGAATGGGGTTTTGGTGAGGGAAATGAGAGGGATCTATGAAGTGAAGTGGAGGGAAATGAGAGGGAGCAGGAGCAGCAGCAGCTCCATGAGAGGGGAGAGAGAAATGGGTGTGAGGAAATGATGGGTATGGTTCAAAAAGTCAAAAGCAACTACTCTCTCTCTCTCTCTCATCATCATACTTACTTTTTCTTTCTTTTCTTTTCTCTTTCTTCTCACTCCAATAGTGAACCCAAATGAACAACCATGGCAATAGAAATGTAACACAAATGTAACAAGTGTGGAAAATGATATGTGCACATTTTTGCACAAAAATGCTAAAAATCCAATTAGCGATTCTTAATCCCAATTAGCACTAAATTAGCATATAACTAATCTTAAAAACTTTAAAATGGCATAATTCCATAAAATACCCTATTTTAGAATTTTCCATAATTTTTCCCCATTTATTTGTATTTAATCATACCAGAATACTAAAATATTCATTAAAATAATATTAAATTATAAAATTTCCCAAAAATCATATTTTATTATTTTGAAAACGTTACAATCTATCCCCCTTAAAGAAATTCGGTCCCCGAATTTAAATTTAGACCCCCAAATACTAAAATATTTCAATACAAATTCCAAGTCATCGGGGCTCCGAAATCATCAATACATAAAACATCATAGCGCAATGCATGCGCATGAGTACTGAGCAGATAACTCAAAAGCAAAACTCCGTCAAGCATCCCGCAATCATCGAAGTCATGGTAAGGATACAAATGTCAAATCCAATACAAAACCAATATGATGTAGATCAGAACTATACATGTAGACATCCAGTCTATACATGTGAATAGCCGATGTAAATGCATGCCAAATCCTTTTAAGTCGCTGTTCGATGCGCGTAACACTGCACAGTGGCGGACGTTTTTCATAAGAAAATAACTATATACGTATATATATATATCCTTTGTTTAATAGGTACGTTCCGCCGTTTTTAAAACAATTTAGAAGGGTTTCCTTGTTTTTTGTTTTTTTTAAAACGTTTCGTGTCATATCGGACACGTAGGTATATATATATCGAGACCATAGCTCGCTCTTTGGAAATCCCTTCGAACTATCAATGCATGCAAACATATCCAGGTACTGTCCTCTGACTAGTTCTGCTCAGTATGAAAACAAATATCCAATATCATAAAAATGTACTGCTCCAAAAGGAATAAATCCCAAAAAAAAGAATGCACATAACACCACCCTGTGCGTCTGGTGCGCACGGAAATCAAAATCCATATATGTCCCATACAGGTGCACAAAACAACATCTAGGTGCAACGGGTGTGCACGAAGCATCTGTCATAGGCAACGTGTGTGCCTGACAGCCAAAATCCGGTGCATCTGACATGCACGAAGAATCTCGATTTAGTGCATCGATTGTGCACCAAAATCGTATCTCAAAACATGCGCCCAACATGCGCGAAAATCCAAATCGGTGCACCCATCGTGCACGAATGAAAGTCTAAATCCTGGGCACTCAACATGCACGGAATCACGAAATCCAATAGCAAACGCCGAACATGCGTAAGTCCAGTCGAAAGCACGGAGTGCAAGAATCAAAAATATCAGGGTCAAGTCGACGATATATAATGCGGCTCAATCAAGATCAAGTGTACCGCGATGGAAAATCTCACAACCATGTGCATCAGCGTGCACAAATCAAATCAAAACACTAAAAAATGCATGAAAACTATGCCGGAAGCGTAACTCAAATCACCGGCATAAAATAGGCATGAAATCACAATCAATACCTCAAGAATAATAACTCTGCACATATATGAATACCCAGTATGTGCAACCATGGTGCACAAAATCAAATATCATGGAACCCGGTCATCAAGACTCAATCATGCGAATAGATCGCCCAAAATACCGAAATCTAAAGTGACGGATACGTGATAGTCAAACCACAAAATCACAAATCATAAATCATAAATCATAAATACTGTCGTCGGTATATCCTCCTTCGAGTCGAGAAGGTGCCGGTACATCCAATGCTAGCGGCGCAAGATATCTACTTGCCTCATGCTCGCGGCTGGCGTCCTCTGCCTCTGGTTTCTTATTTCTCTGTGGATTACCAACCTCGCAATCCATCGGCTCATCGGCCCGGCCAGGTGTGCTGACAGGAACGATTCCCTTCTGGCACTTTCCTGGTCATCTCTCGGTCAATCCTCACGATCGCTCGTAACGAAGCACATCTCTGGCGCCGACCTCTGGTCCTCTAAATGCACATCACACATCGGCACCTGGTGCAAATCTTATTGCAGCAGTGTACTGGAAGGAATCCCTGCTCAAGGTCTCTTCTGATCTCGCCAAAGCCAAACTGTACGGAGGCTGGTACTCTGGCATAATCTTTTCTCGCTCTCTGGACATCCGCGTCCATAGTACAACATCTCCTCGGAAGCTGGTCGTGCCCCAATGCTCCTGTAGACATATCCGACCCTTAAATCTTAACGGGGAATAGTAACAGCTCGTCTGCATCTCGCACGAACTTCTTGTCCCGCTTGTCTGTATCATCGACAATTTCGACATCGCGTCTCTATCTGCGCACTGCAATGTCCTCGGCTACGGTCCCTCCGAAGTCTCTAACACAGACTCGAAATCACGAACTCGGTATCTTCGTCACTCAGTAGGAGATATCTAGCCGATCACGTCATCAACGTGCGTATCGCATCTCTGATGTCAGCGGAGTGGAACGTCATCTCGTCGAAATCCCATGCGAACTCTTTACTCCACTCTGCTTCAATATCGACTGATTCGGACTCATCTTATCGTGGCTACACAGACTGCGCTCCAACGGCTATGCTCGTATTTGGAGTCTCCCAAGCAGTGTCCCATCATATGATATCCCGAATGATGTCGAATCGTCCGATCGACTCGTCAGAACCTCATAATCCCCCAAGAGCTCAACATCTCGGGTACAGTTTAATAGTATCGAGTACATACCACAGCATCGGTGGTCCAGCCGTAGAAGGGCAAACCCAAGCCTCACTAATGGCGCCGCGGAACTGCCGCAAACCCTAAGGTTCAAAGGCTTTCACACGGTCATTATGTCGAGTTAGGGTTTCATTCTTCTAGAGGGTCCATAGAATCGCTTGCATGTCTTTCCGAATACTTTAAACTTGGAAAATGGGTTCCGGACATTCGATCGTCTCAATCGACTCTCAATGAATCTGCGTGAAGTCGCCTCTAGGTGGAATCAATCTATCTGATGACCTCGCATCGGGGTAAGCGAACGAACCACATGTCCTAGTCATTCATCCTCGGGTGACTAGCGACCTTCCAACATATCTCTAAGAATATTCTCATGCTGCAGTAGCTCCAATCATCTGGGCGATATCTCATCACTCGCAGCAACAACTGGATCATCCGTCCGTTCGCTGAACAGCGCTTCAATCGTCCTGGATAAGCCATAATATCAACGTCATCACATCCTGGCTGGCTTCTATTAGTGGCTCAATCCTCTGGTGCCGATCAGCACATCCGGAAATCTCGTAAAAGCGATCAATCCAACGCTCATGGCGCGAAAACACAATAAGACGACGCCTCAATATGCAATCGTAAGTCTCTGGAATCACGCCCTGGTCAGTCCTCGTCCACGATGAGCTCATGCCGACGCAACTCGAGCCGTAGCTCACTCTGCCCGTACAATCGCGGCAGCAAAACCATAACCAGTATCGATGAGGATAGATCATAGGAATGAATATAATACTGTGCAAGGAAATGTACATCCTAAGGCTCCTTAAGCGGAGTAGCATGTCGTAAGTATGCCGCGGAACATACCCGCGGTACGTCACTCTACTTTAGTCACCTATTCCATCAACCAAGGGTCATCCTATGCGACGAAAGTTCGGGTATAATACCCCCTCGACTAAGTCTAAGTTCGGTAAGGTCAAGCCTAAGTTCCGTATATAGATAACGCCCTAGGCTCCACGTAGTCAAACTTAGACTCGAACCAAGGTCAACCTAGCGCTTTGATACCAACTTTGTCACGACCCGAAAGAGCACGTGACTGGCCCTTGAACCATATAAAGTCTATAGGACCCCATCTGATCCAAGTAAATGTTTCGAAAATCCAAGTTTTTAAATAACTATGCCGAATATGCATTTTTAAAATGTGTAACCTTTCCTGAAAATTTCGGCAGAGTTTCCTTTGTAAAACTGGCCCCGAACGGGGAACAACAAGAATAATATATATAAAATGATAAAAGGCATCCCCTAGAAGGAGCTAGCTCTTCGTCAATCGACGGTCACAACCATGCAAGCAATAATAATATACAACGCCAAAGGGCGAGGATCAAAACCCGAAAAGAACTCAAAACAGCCAGAAAACCGTAATACTACAAGTGCGACTCTAAGGTCGAAATAATACAACACTGTTTTCTAAGTCTGAAACAATATACAAGTTTTGGTTGATGGAATGTCTAGATACAATGAATAATACATGAACAATGGCGGTTCTGATACAAATGTCACGACCCGAAAGAGCACGTGACTGGCCCTTGGACCATATGAAGTCTATATGACCCCATCTGATCCAAGTAAGCCAAAAGCACAGAAGTCTAAAACCATTTAAAGAGTAAATAAGGAAAACTGGTTTTTAAGGAAGTGAAGGAAAACATGTTTGAAGTCAAGGTTTTTAAATAACTAAGCCGAATGTGCATTTTTAAAAGGTAAAGTCTTTTCTAAAAATTTCGGCAGAGTTTCTTTTGTAAATACTGGCCCCGCACGGGGTACAACAAGAACAATATATATACAATAATAAAAGGCATCCCCAAGCGGGAGCTAGCTCTTCGTCAATCGACGGTCACAACCACACAAGCAATATAATAATATACAACGCCAAGGGGCGAGGATCAAAACCCAAAAAGAAACTCAAAACAGCCAGAAAACCATAATACTACAAGCGCGACTCTAAGGTCGGAATAATACATCACTAGTGTCTAAGTCTGAAACAATATACAGGTTTTGGTTGATGGAATTTCTAGATATAATGAATAAATAATGTACAATAGCGGTTCTGATACAAAGAACCCACCTACCAAAGCAAGTCACCCGTAGTGGAAGCAATGTGCCCGAAAATCCGCAATGAAATCTGTACGGCAAAACCTGCAAGAACTGTGGCACAACGGGGGTGGGTTGCCAACTCGTGAATAGAAAATATCTACAAGCAGAGATCGAATGTATGACCCATCCTAGGTCAATACGATCAGATATATATAAATAACCTCAATATGAATAAGTCTGCATCAAGTTAAACTGGAAATGTAATATCTATACATGAGTGTAGGGCCAAGTGCCCGTGCCAGTGCCTCAGGTAATAGCATATCATAAATGTGAGGTATGATCAATGTAATCAAATCTGCATGTACGTGGATCCCGTCCACTCGTCACCCAATGACAATAACCCTCATGCATGTAAATATCATCAGCATATGCATGGAAATATGAGGATATAAACCACCTGTGTCCCTCGCGACACGTCAAAATCATGGAACCGGAGTGTCCAGCATCGACACTCGAAAACATCATGAAAAATGTGCCCAGCATCGGCACGTAAATCCTCATATATCGGGCTCCGTCAGTCCGGATCAGCCCACGGGCTCCGTCTACGGAATCGGCCCTCGGCCCCAGCCTTACGCCCATATCCATCTATCGACTCTGGTCGGTATCCTACGGATGACCGCCAAGTCCAACCAATCACCGGTAGGTAGTGGTCCCACTGCCAGGCTCACCGTCTACTACACAGCGAAACCGTTCTCGCCCCGGGGTACCATACCGGGTCCACCATGTACCCGCAATCGGCCTCATCCGCCTCCTCGAATCGGGTTTCACATGTCGCTCTCAGCACCGAGAAAATACATGGTGGACGCACTGAAATATCATATCAAGGGTAACCGGGTTTTTACCATAATTATATATTCTCTTTTGAAATACCCACGGTTCCCAAATCCAGAAATATCATGGAAACAACATATCTCAATGCGTATAATCAAAACATGATGTATGCGACATGTAAAGAAAGGTAAGCATATCAGGAGTCATGCAACATGGAATAGTAATGTGCACATGTCGAGGGAAACCACTCTTTTAAAACGAATCAGTTTTGAAGAACATCTTGCGGTTCCCAAATCTCTAATCAAGTCAGAATCATCTATGTTTGTGTACAGGTATAAGTGTACAATATGCCATGCAAGAATCATATCATGAATGCAACATTACTACAGTGTAGTGGCATGGCGATTATCGATGATGAAGTGTGTGAGCCGGCAAATAGTGTACGTGGAACATACGCATCATCGATAATGGTGCTGGTGTCCTAACAACATGATGGTAATATAACAATAAGCACAAGTAATGCGATGTAAATAATATGAATATGCGCAATCGAATAATCAACGCAACAGTAAAGAATCTACCTCAATAACTATATCATGCAGCCTTGCCTTTTGAAATAAGACGAATCGGGGTTTTTGATAAAAATAAGGGCTACGGTGTTTTAAGAACAGATGCTACATTTTGAAAATATCCGTAGAATCCCTTTTTGCCTATCTTTAAAATATCCCCTATTCGTTAGTTTTGAAATAGGTAGGACTCGGGTCTAGTCTAACGCCTACTACGCGAACTACAGACCCAACTATCAAGTCAATCGGCAGGGTTATGGAAACCACCTAAATCTGAGTCGATATACATATAAATATAATAGTCAATAATCCCGCCTCAATGGTATCACAAACGATATAACATCCTCGAGTCATGAGCGCGGATCTATCATCAATATAGGCTCATACGGTAAATCGTCGTACGGCATCCCAATAGCTGGGTACGGGTCAATATCACATTATCTCATCACATATCAGGTATCACTACCATCATATCACATAATCTAGGGTACAGATCTAAGTCTAGTACAATCGATACCATCTATATAAATGCATGTGTAAACACACGTCCCAAAGCCCGCCAAAGCATTCCGTCGTATCTCCCATACGAATCCTGTCATATCGCCGATCTCCGGCCTGTCGAATCTCATCGACTCAACTCACATCCAAGTACTATCCTCATAAACCAGTATATGTACACATAGTCCCATACTCATGTGAACACATACAAATATAATATATACATATTCCTATATACATATTCCCATATACATATGCGAAAGAAGGTATGTATGCAAGTGCGTGCGTGTGTGTATGTATGGGAGCAACCCCTACTCTAGGGTTTCACAATACTAAATCAATCCATCCTATCATCAATAATCTCAAAGAACATATAGTAAATATATGTGTGTATACGTATTCGTATACATCACCACAGACTGCGGGGGTGCTATACGCCATCCACCCGACTTCCCCCGTAGATATAATCTACTCACCTGGTCTTCGCTCGCCGAAATCGATGACGCCGCGCTTCTTCGCCTCGGAATCCTTGCGAGGGTACCTACAATAATAAACCGTCGCAATACGTATTAAAATCGAGGCAGAAACCAATACAGCGCACAGTGTGCTCATAGGTTGGAACCTATGGCCTAAACGTGCAAATCAATCACACAATCCCTGTTGTCGATGTACAAACACCCGACAACCAAATACAAATCCAATATCAAGAAAGTGCATTTTAAAATACGGAAAACATTGCCTAAAACACACCAAAATGCTCCCAGATTTCCCCAGGTGACAATTAGCCAAAACTGCATATAGGAGGGGTCTATTTTAGAGCAAAAGGAGCCCTAGAACAAAAATGAACCCATTCCCCTCTACTCTGGCCGCAAATTGTGGCCAGAATGATTAAATCTGCGGCTGGGGTTTTGAGTTAGGGGCTCGGGTCTTGGTGGTAGCTTCCTAGGTGCCTGCACGACTCACTGTCAGCTCAGTTTTATTTTAGGGGTCCCGGGGTGATAGCAGATTCCTAAAAGCTTTACAGATTTCATAATATCTCCGATATCGGTTTTCTAAATCCGTATTCCGGGTTTCAAATCTCAGGTTTGGGTCTCAATTCCATCACAAGGGTATTTGTGCAGCCTCCACTAAGCTCAATTTCACACTACACTCACAATTTCCTCAAACCCTAACTAGGTTTCCTTCAAGTCTACCGCACCACTCGATATCGATTCAATTTTAACATAGGGTTACAAGTAATGAAAAAACTAATCTAATGATCCAGAAATTACCTCATTTGGCAACTCAAGAATTTTCTTGAGTTGCCCCAAGTGGCCAAAATCCATACTTTCTTGGTCCATCGTGTAGGTCTTGAGCTTGTGCACACTTTTATTGAAATGAGAGTTGGGTTTTGGAGTTGTTTTAGAGGTGTTTAGAGGGTTTGAAGAGGGGAGGGAGGTGAGGTGCAGGTGCATGTGCAGCAGCAGCAATGGAGGGAGAGGGAGGGGAAATGAGGGGAGGAAAATGCCTAAGGGTTTGGTCAAATAAGCCCATACCTCTCTCTCACCAAACCTCATTCTTTATTCTTTTCTCTTTTCTTTTTCTTATTCTCTCACAATCCTTCTCCCAAGAATAGTAAACCCAAAGTGAAACCAATGTAACAAAAAATGCAACACAAGTGTAAAAATGATACGTGCATGCTTTGCACAAAATTGCCAAAAATCCGATTAGCGATTTTTAATCGCGATTAGTGCTAAATTAGCATATAATTGATCACAAACACTTAAAAATGGCATAATTCCAATAAATACCCCAACTTAGAATTTTCCATGATTTACCATAATTTTTCTCCATTTATTTGTATTTAATTATGCCAGAATATTAAAATATTCAATAAAATAATATTAAATTATAAAAATTCCCAAAAATAATATTTTATTATTTTGAAATGTTACAACAAAAGAACCCACCTACCCAAGCAAGTCACCCATAAGGAAGCAGTGTGCCAGAAATACCGCTATGGAATCTGTACGGCAAAAACCTGCAAAGACTGTGGCACAACGGGGGAGAGTTGCCAACACGTGAATAGAAAATATCTACAAGCAGAGATCGAATGTATGACCCATCCTAGGTCAATACGATCAGATATAAATAAACCTCAATATGAATAAGTCTGAAGTATGCTAAACTGGCAATGTAATCTCTATACATGAGTGTAGTGCCAAGTGCTCGTGCCAGTGCCTCAGGTAATAGCATATCATAAATGTAAGGTAGAATCAATGAAATCAAATATGCATGTACGTGGATCACGTCCACTCGTCACCTAATGACAATAACCATCATGCATGTAAATATCATCAGCATATGAATGGAAATATGAGGATATAAACCACCTGTGTCCTTCGCGACACGTCAAAATCATGGAACCGGAGTGCCCAGCAACGACACTCGAAAACATCATGAAAACCGTGCCTAGCATCGGCACGTAAATCCTCATATAACGGGCTCCGTCAGTACGGATCAGCCCACGGGCTCCGTCTGCGGACTCGGCCCTCGGCCCCAGCAGTACGCCCATATCCATCTATCGACTCTGGTCGGTATCCTCCGGATAACTGCCAGGCCCAACCAATCACCGGTAGGTACTCGCCATCCTGCCAGGCTCATCGTCTACTCCACGAAAAACACTTCTTGCCCCGGGGAACCATACCGGGTCCACCATGTACCCGCAATCGGCCTCATCCGCCTCCTCGAATCGGGTTTCACATGTCGCTCTTAGCACCGAGAAAACACATGGTGGACGCACTGAAATATCATATCAAGGGTAACCGGGTTTTAAAACAATTACATATTCTCCTTTTGAAACACCCACGGTTCCCAAAAACCAGAAATATCATGGAAACAACATATCTCAATGCGTATAATCCGAAAGCATGATGTATGCGACATGTAAAGAAATGTAAGCAACATACACTGAATGCAACGGTACTACAGTGTAGTGACATGGTAATTATCGATGATGAAGTGTATGAGCCGGCAAACAAGTGTACGTGGAACATACGCATCATCGATAATGGTGCTGGTGTCCTTGCAGCATGGCTGAAATATATCAACAATACGAGCGATGCAATGCAAATAGCATGAATATGCGGAATCGAATAATCAACGCAACAGTAAAGAACCGCCTCAATAGATATATCATGCAACCTTGCCTTTTGAAATAAGACAAATCAGGGTTTTTGGTAAAATAAGGGCTACGGTGTTTTACGAAAAGATGTGTCGTTTGAAAATATCCGTAGAAACCCTTTTGCCTATCTTTAAAATATCCTCGATTCGTTAGTTTTGAAATAGGTATGACTCGGGTCTAGTCTAACGCCTACTATGCGAACTACGAACCCAACAATCGAGTCAATCGGAGGGGTATGAAAACCACCTAAATCTAAGTCAATATCACATTATCTCATCACGTAACAGGTATCACTACCATCATATCACTCCTCCAATACGAACTCTGTCATGTCGCCAAATCTCACAGCCTCAATCGAATCTCATCGACTCATCTCAATCCCACGTATCATCCTCAAATCTCGTATATGAACACATAGTCCCATACCATGTGTAGATATACACACCATCATATGTGCACAGATAAATGAAAGAATGTATACAAGTATGTGTGTATGTGTGTATGTGTGAGTGCACCCACTACTCTAGGGTTTCGCTCTACTAAACCAATACATCCTTATCATCAATGATTCCATTATTACCATCAATAGTCCTAACAGCACATAATAAATATATGTGTGTATACGTATTCGTATACATCACCACGGACTGCGGGGGTGCTATACGCCATCCACCCGACTTCTCCCCGTAGATATAAATCTACTCACCTTGCTTCTCATGTGTCGGTGCCGATGTCGCCATCTTCATCTTCTTTGCCTCAACATCACGTAGGGTACCTACAAGTATATCACAACGCTAAAGCACATGAAAATCACATCGGAAACCAAAATAGCACACGCTACTCGCATAGGTAAAAACCTATCGTCTTGCATGTAAACACGTTCAATATTCACTTGTCGTTGGCGTCCAAACGCCACCCGACAGGAATGAATCACCAAATACCAAAATCCATGCTAAAACAAGTCGTAAATCATACACCAACTCAAGAAAATCAACCTATATTTTACCCTAACTGGAATCAGTCAAAACTAGATATACCCAGGGTCAAGACTAGAGGAAATAGGGCCGTGCACAAAAATCGAGACAGTTCCCTCCTGCTCTGGCCGCAAATTGCGGCCAGAAGGAATTAATTGGCTGCCGTACTTTGGAGTTGGGGGCTAGGGTTTGGTATGGTGGTTCTATGGTGCCTGCACATCTCACTGTCAACTCAGTTTTATTTTTGGGGTCTCGGGGTGATAGCAGATTCCTAAATACGATCACAGATTCACAGTTTTCCCCGATATCGATTCCGTAAATCCGTATTCTGGTTTCAAGTCTCTAGTTTGATCCAAAATAACATCACACCAGGGGTTCTAAGGTCACCACCATCCTCAATTTCATCTTTAATTTCAGATCTCACATAAACCCTAACTTGAAGTTTCACGAATCCATCAAACGACACCATATCGACACAAAACTAGTATTGATGCAATAAGAATTGAATTACCAAACTAGGGGAGCAGAAATTACCTCCTTTGGCAACTCAAGAATTTTCTTGAGTTGCTCAAAGTCCTCCAAATCCAATCTTGCTAGGTTCAATGTGTAGCTAGTGAGCTTGGGAGCAAGTTTTGTGAAGTGGGAATGGGGTTTTGGTAAGGGAAATGAGAGGGATCTATGAAGTGAAGGGGATGGAAATGAGAGGGAGCAGGAGCAGCAGCAGCTCCATGAGAGGGGAGAGAGAAATGGGTGTGAGGAAATGATGGGTATGGTTCAAAAAGTCAAAAGCAACTACTCTCTCTCTCTCTCATCATCATACTTACTTTTTCTTTCTTTTCTTTTCTCTTCTCTTTCTTCTCACTCCAATAGTGAACCCAAATGAACAACCATGGCAATAGAAATGTAACACAAGTATAACAAGTGTGGAAAATGATATGTGCACATTTTTGCACAAAAATGCTAAAAATCCAATTAGCGATTTTTAATCGCGATTAGCACTAAATTAGCATATAACTAATCTTAAAAACTTTAAAATGGCATAATTCCATAAAATACCCTATTTTAGAATTTTCCATAATTTTTCCCCATTTATTTGTATTTAATTATACCAGAATATTAAAATATTCATTAAAATAATATTAAATTATAAAATTTCCCAAAAATCATATTTTATTATTTTGAAAACGTTACAGTGCTGTGTCTAGGAGAGCCATTACACAAAGCCCACGGCCGTGGCAGGAGATTTACTGGTATGTACTCCAGTAGTATCTCAGGGTGTTATTGGGCTTCACTCCGACACGACTTATACTGCTATTGGGGGTCTGACGTTTCTAGCCCCCTAGGTAGATATGCGATACTCATAGACGAACGGACCGGACTATATATACATTGTCACTGTTAGGCTCAGTCTGGTTTCCGGATGAGTTCGCTCATCGGCCTCCCTTGAGGTCAGTCCATGGGCAGCCGTTACGCATAACTAGTGCCGCTGACGGCTTGTGCTTAAACCCACTGCCAGGGTACTGACAAGTCATTAGAGTCCCCCACAGACAGTTTCCCAAGTTCGGGCGAAACGTTGTAGAGGCCGTATCTGACGTTACTAGCCCCCTAGGTAGATATGCGATACTCATAGACGAACGGACCGGACTGTATATACATTGTCACTGTTAGGCTCAGTCTGGTTTCCGGATGAGTTCGCTCATCGGCCTCCCTTGAGGTCAGTCCATGGGCAGCCGTTACGCATAGCTAGTGCCGCTGACGGCTTGTGCTTAAACCCACTGCCAGGGTACTGACGAGTCATTAGAGTCCCCCACAGACAGTTTCCCAAGTTCGGGCGAAACGTTGTAGAGGCCGTATGGTTTTATGGCAGGGTTCGGAAAATGCACGTGCGTTTACGCACGTGTCATATTTCGGGCACATAATACTGGTGCGCTTTGGTTTAAACCGGATCCGAGTATTATATTGAGTAGATATAATATCTTTGTCTCAGTTGCATTTGTATTCGGTTGTAATATAAATGCGGGTATTTTTATACAGTTACGGGGTTATCCTAAAATTCGTTTCAGGATCACTTTTGGAAGTTGCCAGTTTCCAGTTTTCTATCAGCCGTCTTTTAACATTCGGTTAAAGACGGATTTATCTTTTCTTTGGATAAGTGTGGATGCTTCTAGAAGGTTCTAGAAGAGGTGATTAGGCTTGTGACACACTTGTTCATTAATGGTGCTTTAATGGTGCATTTATTGTGTACATACTTTGTGTTCACACTAGATATTTCTCTTA
This sequence comes from Agapanthus africanus, assembly GCA_030015575.1. Taxonomy (NCBI): domain Eukaryota; kingdom Viridiplantae; phylum Streptophyta; class Magnoliopsida; order Asparagales; family Amaryllidaceae; genus Agapanthus; species Agapanthus africanus. The sequence continues at coordinate 184,220,849 of JASDDO010000016.1, read as the reverse complement.
TTGTCACCTCCCCCTCTCCTACACTCACCCCCTACCTCCTTATATGTGGCCGGCCCCCTCCTCTCTCTCATACACTAGATAGATTCATTTTTGAGAGAAGAAGACTATGTTTTTGGATGTATGGAAATTTGATAACTCATTTCTCATTCCATTTTATTTCGAATGGCAACTTCATTAACCGATCGTCCACGGCTTTGGACGAAGTGAGACAAAGTATTCTACTCATTCTCTACATCAATCTTGGTCGTCTCTTTTAGCATACTTGACGACCGAGTTGCCTCGAGTCAGAGGCGGGAGCCCGTTTAAAGATCCGTCGACGTGTTGCCACCTGGACGAGGAGATCGGAGATCGACGAGAACGGAGCAGCCGCAACGGAGCGTGGGATGATGGTTAAAGAACGAAGGACTCGGATCGTTCGGTATAACCTTTCTACCCTCTTTACAGTTTGTTAGTTTAGCAATAATGGCAGATCCGGGTTATAGTATACGATAGCGCCAGTTAAAAGTTTTTGTTCCGCATTTGGCGTCAGTTTGACGGCCGGGGCGCTACCGCAGACTTACAGTGGTATCAGAGCCTCACCATTTTGCTTTACTAACTTGTGCTAACGCGTTTAAAATATCGATCGGACCGAATATCAAAAACTACAATTTTCAAGTTCTGAGTTTCTGTCGATTTTAAAAGGGTTCTAAAAATAATTTTACATATCACAGAAAATTCAGTAGGGTTTTCTAAGCACACCGTACAAATTTGGTCATGTGACCTTACTAGACCGCCGCGGAATCGGGGTCAAACCTAGGGTTTGACCGCGCATCCGCGGCCATTCTGTGAGATCTGTGCTCCAAATTTGCACAGTGACTTCTTGAGTGGAAATTGTGATTTTTGGTATATATCTTTTGGGCCCAGATTTTGTTACTGTACAGCAGATGTACGTGGGGCCCACTTCGTGATATTTAGTCGATCGAAATTTAAATATGTTAGTTTACAGTGCTTACATTATATCTCCGACCGTGAATGTCATTTGATCGGTAAACCGCGTCTGATTACTATAGTTCTTTTAGACGGGTTTGCGAACGTGACAGTCGCGTTGATGTTCTGTGTTGTGCTGTGATGTTGCGGATTTGTCGTGGTGGATAGCAGTGTGCAATGGTAGTACAGTTTGGATTTATTTGTACATTTGATATTGCGGGGCGAGTGTCCAACATGTGGACTGTCGTCACTGCCAGTTGTATAATATTCTTTTGGGGCACGGCCGGGTTGAGGTCGATATACCCGTTGTACATATTTTTCATTTCTGTACTAGGTTTTACCCCGCGACGGAGTGCACGGATAGCCGGGTTCTGGCGGGCAAAGGGTCCGCATCTCATGGCTTTGAGAGGCAGAGGGGCCTTACTCTAAAATTGGCAGACTATTCGCCACACTCGTAGGGGGTACAGGTTGACCCAAGGAGGGGTGCTCAAGCTACCGGATTCCATGAAGTGCAGGGTGGTCCATTCTGTAGGGTTCCTATGCACACACTAGGGGTCTCACAAGGCATCAACCATGCCCGTTTCAAAAATTACGGTGCCGAGAAACCCTAGACTACGGATCGTTAGCTAGATGTCTAGGCGAAAAAGAACTAGTTAACAACTTAACAAAAGTTTAAACGGAAATACAACCTTTGTAGATCCGGTGCTCCACCTCCATAGCTCCGCAACGAAGTCCCCTCGCTGTCCAAATGAATTCCCGGGCTCTAGCGTCGGCTTCGTCGGAGAAATGGCGAGCTAGGTCGTCGATGTCCATGCCGAAGATGATCTACGTCGAGGCATCGCTAGATCAAGCTCCACCTTCACCAAGCCTTGAAAACTTATGAAGGAAACACACTCTACTACTTGGCAAGAGGTAGAGGATGAAGAAATAGGAAGTGGGTAGACTTTAGAATTGGATTTCTCACTCTATTTCATCAATCACCATTGATGAAGTGAAGCTTTCTTCTTTGAAGATGAAGAAGAAGAAGAAGATAAAGTTATGATAAGTTAATTCCAAAAAGAAAATTAAAAGAATACTTATCATAACCAAACCATGGTCAAGTGTAGAGAATAAATCATGGTTAGTGGGATGGTTAGGGTTAAGCATGAGACAAAATGGTCACTTGGTCAAAGTCTTCATGAAGCTTCATGAAAGATCAAAGAAAGCCACCATTTTTCTCTTTTGCTATTATTTTCCAAAACTAATAAATAAATAAATGAATGAATAAATAATCATAACCCTAACCATTCATATAATCATGGTTCAATCTTCACACAAACACAAGTAGACATGTATCATCAAACATGATACAATCAAGTGCACAAAACTATATCGAATATACAATGTGCACATCCGAGCGAGAAAATCCATCTTAAGTAAACCGATACTAGTTGATGCAAACTAATATATCAAATATATAATTATGCATTAAATCATTAAATCAACACTTGATTTAACAATCCGGTCATATCGCATATAACTGACTAGTATCCTATGTATCGGCTTATCGAATCAATACTTGATTCGATAACTAGGTTATATCGCATACAACCAATCGATACATTCATCGCGAGAATAGAATACGGTATCACATACACGCATTATTCTCGGTCCCGCACATACCTTATATGCACTCCTATTTCGTTTCGCTTGAGCCAGGAAACCTCTGTGTAGGACTCTAAAGACTCGTCAATACGCCGGCAGCAGGTGATGATCATATCAAACACCCACAAGCCGCAAGCGGTCTGCTAAACGTAACGGCCACCCGGGTATTGAGCGATCTGAAGATCGACGAGCAAGCCTGCTCACACTCCAGAGAATCCAACCAGTAACACTACCGTACAGTCCGGTCTGATCGTCTGATATGTCGCATATCTCGCCTAGGGGTGGTAAACGTCAGACCCCAATAGCTCGATAAGTCGTGTCGATATGAGGTCTATAACAATTCGAGAAACTACTGGTAACACTTACCAGTAAATCTCAGCAACCCTGGCCAGGGATTTCCTGTTATAGCCAATCGACACAGCGCAACATCTACTCCCTATACCGGGAGAGACGAATCCCCTCCTATCGCTCATTGCCTCCATGTGACTCGGGACTGTACCCAAAAACCACCGTTTTGCACGCCCTCTTGGACGTGGTAAGATGGAAATCAAAGCACAGTGGGAACCACACAAGACTCTATGACGATCTCGGGTCAACAGACTACTCTGTACCAGTGTCACCAGAGAACTGCCATCTGACGTAAGGTATAATACCATCTGGGAGTTCTCGGCGAGTCCGTCCAGTGTACCCAGTCTCTACTGAGCACCCGTATATCATCTCTGATGTCAAACACCAATGGATATGGGATCATCCATCGCCCATCTGTATGGGTCGAGAAGGTACACGCAAGTCTACTCTGGTATATCAATGCCCCGTCTCGATACACCCACGACTAGGGACTTTGAAGGATGTACTTATGGACTACCATGTTCCCACTAGTATGATCCGCATCATAGTCCAGGTAGTCAAGTACACATCCTAAGGGCTTTACCAACATGTAACAGAGAGACAATCAATGTACACGTTATGGTAAAGAGTAACCAGATAGCATACTATCATGTCGAGCAAGAAAGCCCTCCCTATATATGTCCCAGCATCCACTACAATATACATCCTATGCACAGTAATGGCCTCTAGGGCATACATATAACTAACAATCTCCCACTTGCACTAGGGCCATCTGTAGCAGTGGTTGTAGTATCTCATACTCAACCATCCCATAAAAGTCTCTCTCTGGGAATAGGCCTTCGTGAGTGGATCCGTTGCGTTATCCTCTAAGTCTGCTCTCCTTGCCTCGATCACCCTGGAGATCAACCATCTCCATGATCAGGTGATACTGCCTTAGAATAAGTCTGGATCACTGATGGGACCGGCGTTCCTTGGCATAAGCCACAACTCCATTGTCTCACAATGGTAGGAACGTAGTTCATCTCATGAACTAATATACACCCAAACATCCTCTTTGGTAGCATCTTAAGTAGCGATGTATCCAGCCTTTATCGTCTAGTATGTCACGGTATCTAGCTTGGAACTCTTCCAACATACCGTCCCTTTACTGAGGGTAAAGACAATGCCTGCGACTGACATTCAGTCGTCTTTATCACTCTGGAACACTTCCAGTGATTCTCCCCAGGATCGATTGATACCATCTCACTACTTCTAGTGAGTGTCCTAACATCCAATTAGATCTATCTCATAGATCCAAAAACCAGGATATAGGAGGTATCACTTTGATCCTATATGGAGAATCATTGCGATAAGCGGAGATTGACCGAGCGTAGCATAGGAAACTCCTTTCTTATCAAGAGTATGTCATCCACGTACTCTACGAGGATCACACCATACTCCCTACTACCTTTTTGTTTATACAAGGTTCATCTACCATTTTGATGATGTCAAACTCTTTGACTACTACATCAAAACAGACGTTCCAACTCCGCGATGTCTGTTTTATCACATAAAACATCTTGCACACGTTTCCGCTGCTCCCACTGTCTACGAAGCCCTCTGGCTGTGTACTTACAGACGCACTCTTCTAAAACACCATCTAGAAAAGCAGTCATGACACCCAACCACCAGATATCGTAGTCATGATATGTAGCCGTGACAAGTAGGATCTGGATGGACTTAAGCATAGCTACTTGAAAAGGTTTCATCACTATCCAAGCCTGGTCGATGACGAAAACCTTTAACAAGTCTAGCTTTGAAAGTCTCAACTTTTCCATGTACACCAAGTAATCTTCTCAAGATATACTTGCTCCTGATGGGGATTTAACCCTTCAGATATAGCAACCAAAGTCCATACTTTGTTGGTGTATAAGAATTCCATCTCAGATCACTAAGCATCCAGCCATTCTTACAGAGTCTTACTCCTGATGGCCTGCTCGAAACTAGTTGGGTCATCATCTCATGATGCAATCCTCGCTCCCACTGTCATAGAGAAACTGAAGTATCTCTCAGGTGGGTGAGGAACCCTGCTAGATCGGCGGAGAGGCTGAGGTTCGTTGGTATCTACTGAATCCTTCGGTTCTACCAAATCATCTGTTGTAGCTTGTATAGCTGGAACCTTTCCAGTTGTACATAACTGACCTTGCTTCGAGCTTGTCCGGATTTTGCTTTTTAGACATAGGCCGGACAACCCCAAATCTCAACTAGCTTAAGACATGGGCTCTTCCCATTCCATATCTTATATGGAGTGGTAGGCAACTGATTTGATTTGAACCCTATTTAGTAGGTATGCAACTTCTCAAGTGCATAACAACCAATAGGAAAAAGGTAACTCAGTAGTACTCATCATGGAGCACACCATATCATATAGGGTGTATCTGCTCCGCCCTGACATACCATCGTACTATGGTGTATACGGAGGAGTAATGCTGAGAGAGAATCTCATTCTCCTTTAGAATAGTCCAGAAATTCCGTGCTCAAGTATTCTCCTCCTTGATCTCATCATAGGACATAATACTTATACCCGTATTTTGGTTCTCTACTTCTAACTTATATTCTGTGAATATCTTAAAAGGTTCAAACTTGTGTTTCAACAGGAACATAGGTCTGAATCTCGAAAGATTATCAGAGAATGTAATGAAGTAAAAAGAACCGGTCTTGGTATGTGTAGACAGGGGACTTACATACATCAACATGTATCATCCCAAGAGTTCACTAACTCTTTCTCTGTTTCTAGTAAACGGAGCTTTGGTCATCTTATCTTTGTGACATGACTGGCGAGTTTCACAAGATGTAAATTCAAACTAATTTAAATATGCATCTAAATGTAACTCAGCTAGTCGGGTCGCATTGATATGACCTAGTCTACAATACCTCAAGAAGGATTCGTTCATTTCTGAACTCTTCCTCTTGTGTGTGTTCTATATACTAAGAACTGTAGTTTGATTTAGAACATCAATGCTTTTAAATAACGTGCCTGAACCGATCAACTTTTGATATAGGAAATGTTCAAAACATTATCCAACAATACAAAATTTTATCACTTCTTTACTGATAAAGAGACTGATATGATTTTGTATATCAGGTTCGGTATCTAATAACATTCGTTCAGAACCAATGTATTACAATACAGGGTGACAGTGACCAACAGACTTGGCTGCAACACTTGCCCCGTTTTTCTGCCTCATGAAACTTATCTCCCGTTCTCAGTTTTTCTACCCTTTTGTAGCCCTATGTAACAGATTACATATCTGGGATCCTGATCCGGTATCATATACCAAGGATGCGGAGGATACTGAGAAACAGTTCTGTATAATGAACACACCCAAAGATGATGCATCATATGCACTTTCTTCGTTTGGGCGGCACGGGAATTCTGGTAATCCCCAATTTCCTGCTTGATCTTATAACAATTATAAGTTGGAGCGGGACCAACGTTCCCCAGCTCAGTATAACAAGTGGGTTCGGTCAATATTCCGTATTATTATCTTGATTAAGGCGTGATATGGTCGCTACCTGGAGAGAGAGAGAAGAAAACACTCAGCGTGCGCTCTTGCAAGAATAGATTGGTTATTATTTTATCTAATCAGGATGGCTCCCACTGCTTTTTATCAAATCTTCCTTCAAACCCTAAAAGGAAAGACTAGCCGGGATTAATTACACACTACAAGTTCGCTAATCTTTCAGCCAGGCCAGTGTCGGTATTTTGAGGGAGGTCCCCCGTGCTTTCGCACGAACCTAATTAATGTAAACCTCGTTTTCCCAGAGGCATAACCTCGTTAACACCTTTCTAGACACCTACTTGATCGGCTAATTATAATGTGTAAAACTCTCCCAGGAGTAACTCTTACTCGCAGCGGGTATCGGGATCCAACTATCTCATAGAAGGTATGCAATCTCATTGCAAATTTCAACACTTGAAATTCCCGATAATATTTTGCCCCTAACCTCCTATGACCTTGACAAAGGCCAACAAACCATAGGATGCTAGTCAAGTTCAACCCGTCATTTCCTGATTGAATTAAACCCACCCGCACGGCCCTTGACAAAGGCCAACAAGGTCGCACGACTACCCTAACTCAATCTGCATCATATGCATAAGCAGATAAGCACCAGTCAGCTACCGCACACTACGCCTTGACAAAGGCCAACAAACGCAGCACGAATACTAACTACTACTTATCTGAAATGACGGAGGGCTACGACAGGTTTTTCTGAAAACCTATTGCGTAATGAACTTGATATCGTTGTAGGATCGAATGAATTTTAAAATGGAGTGTTTTTTAGGCTTTTCCAGTTTTGCTAAAGGAGTCACTCCCGGTGAAGGGATCGTCGGTCCTTTCCTCGTCGAATGAGGTGCGGGATATATCATATATATCACTGTGCAAAGCAGAAACTCTTAAAAGCAATCAAAAGACAAACCGAGTGTGTAGCATCTGCCAGTTATTGCTAAAGGAGTCACTCCCGGTGAAGGGATCTCGGTCCTTTCCTCATCGAATAAGGTGCAGGATATATCATATATACCGCTGTGCAAAGCAAGAACTGTAGCTACCTGTTTTATTTTGAAATTCGATTCTACAACATCTTAGGTTTCTTTTATTTCATTAATCTCATTAATGAAGTCCCATCATTTAAGTACCTAAACATCACAGATAAATACGACGTACACTTATGCCATCCGCATTCGCCTCGATGTCCCCTCGTGCACCGTTAGGTTAGGTAACTAACGGCAGAGCGGGGCAGGGCTAGCACGGGTGTAAAACATAAGTAACGGCTATATAATATATCATATATACTATATACTGTATCTATCACAGAACATCACATGATCACATCACAGATATCGCAGCAGAAGAAACATATGAAATATTGGATATACTAGGACGTCCGTGTTTTCAATACGAGCCAGTATAAAACACGGATTCCACGGTCGTGATGAATAGCCAAACCCACACCCCTAGACCCCTACGAGAGCGGCAAGCAACCCTACCAATTCTAGAGTTAGGAGACCCGAACTCGACTCCTCGAGTTGGTCTCCCACTGAACTCCAGAACCCGGTTACTTGTGCCCTCCTCCTTGGGTCTATCCTAGTGCGGAAAAGTAAATAATATACAAACGGTGACTACTTCCGCAACCTGAAAGCGCCCCAATAAAAGAGTATTACATACAAGTTTTTACATGAATGAAAATGAAAAACACTCATCTCACATAAAACCCCCGGCTATTCGAACACGACGATCCAATATAACATATCCAGCAACACATAACATCACATGTCATCAACGTAAGTAAATATGCGCATCCCAATTGTCGTTGACATATAGCAACGAAACCGGCGATATCACATATTACACTTACGGTCACATAAAAGAAAGTGTAAAACTACAACAGTTGGAATCCGCAACCACCTCAGACATCGCATGCCTGACCAAATGAATTACTTAGACATCGCATGCCTAACAATTATAAACCCCGTATTTTAGTCTCATTATCGAAAACACTTTTCAATATCAAGTCGGGCAATTCAACAAGATTCCCGACATCCTGATCGAATGCTCGTCGCAAACTTCAGTAGACGGCCGCACCCCCGACGCCGTCGACAAAGTGCACCAAGGCGGAACACCGCTACCGGGAGCACCCGAACGGATGCTTTCGGCGACGGGGTTCTCCTACAGTCACTTGGTCGGGGCTAAGGGGTGTAGCTGTCTATTAAGTTTACCGGCGAATATCCGCGTATGCTACGTGATTGCGACGGACTTTTGATCACATCAAAATTCCGTGGCAACCGATCAAGTGAGACTAAACTGCTATGTTTATAACATTCATTCAGTTATCACATAACTTTTGTGAATTCCAATTGTTGTATCACATTCCGGATAAACAGAAAATGTTAAACTTTCCAATTGAACATTCGAACACCCAAGTTTTCCCGAAACAGCTCAATACATGAAATAAGTCTAACAACATTCAGTTCGTGCCTCAGTACCAACGGTCCAGCCGTAGAAGGGTCAAGCCAACGCCTCACATGTGGCACGCCGTACTGCCCCAAACCCGAAGGTTCAAAGGGCAGTTCAAGACGGTCACATAATCGAGTTAAGGTTTGTTGTCTTCTAGAGGGTCCATCGCGTTACTTGCACTACTTAGAACGTCGTTAAACTACGGAAAAATCCAACACTTGGAAATTTCCCGACAGGGGAAAAATTGGGTATTTATATCCGGTCGAACTTTTTAACATATTCTAAAATTTATCCGGAAAGCCACATAGACAAAATTTGATAATCCGATCGAACATTCGAATCCCCAAAACAACCCCAGAACACTCAACTGTAGAGTCACATTAAAAATAACCAGAAAATATACGATTCAATTATATGAATTACTGTGCAGAAACATTGGTCAAAGGGACAGTACGGCCGTGGAACCGCCGCACCATGCATAGCTGGGGCCGCGGTTCCGCGGTGGAAAAGTCGATTTAGCCCCTCGTATTTCACAGTAATTCAAATAACACCCTGCTTATTTTTCTGCATATTTTTAATTGACAAAAATCCAAAATTTTAGAAAATTTCCAGAGAGCAACTTGGGTTGGGGTTTCGGGTTCGTTCGGAATTCAAACGTCGTCTAGACTTCGCCTAAGGCTCTAGCTAGGCTCTGATACCACTGTAGGGTTCCTATGCACACACTAGGGGTCTCACAAGGCATCAACTATGCCCGTTTCAAAAATTACGGTGCCGAGAAACCCTAGACTACGGATCGTTAGCTAGATGTCTAGGCGAAAAAGAACTAATTAACAACTTAACAAAAGTTTAAACGGAAATACAACCTTTGTAGATCCGGTGCTCCACCTCCATAGCTCCGCAACGAAGTCCCCTCGCTGTCCAAATGAATTCCCGGGCTCTAGCGTCGGCTTCGTCGGAGAAATGGTAAGCTAGGTCGTCGATGTCCATGCCGAAGATGATCTACGTCGAGGCATCGCTAGATCAAGCTCCACCTTCACCAAGCCTTGAAAACTTGTGAAGGAAACACACTCTACTACTTGGCAAGAGGTAGAGGATGAAGAAATAGGAAGTGGGTAGACTTTAGAATTGGATTTCTCACTCTATTTCATCAATCACCATTGATGAAGTGAAGCTTTCTTCTTTGAAGATGAAGAAGAAGAAGAAGATAAAGTTATGATAAGTTAATTCCAAAAAGAAAATTAAAAGAATACTTATCATAACCAAACCATGGTCAAGTGTTGAGAATAAATCATGGTTAGTGGGATGGTTAGGGTTAAGCATGAGACAAAATGGTCACTTGGTCAAAGTCTTCATGAAGCTTCAAGAAAGATCAAAGAAAGCCACCATTTTTCTCTTTTGCTATTATTTTCCAAAACTAATAAATAAATAAATGAATGAATAAATAATCATAACCCTAACCATTCATATAATCATGGTTCAATCTTCACACAAACACAAGTAGACATGTATCATCAAACATGATACAATCAAGTGCACAAAACTATATCGAATATACAATGTGCACATCCGAGCGAGAAAATCCATCTTAAGTAAACCGATACTAGTTGATGCAAACTAATATATCAAATATATAATTATGCATTAAATCATTAAATCAACACTTGATTTAACGATCCGGTCATATCGCATATAACTGAATAGTATCCTATGTATCGGCTTATCGAATCAATACTTGATTCGATAACTAGGTTATATCGCATACAACCAATCGATACATTCATCGCGAGAATAGAATACGGTATCACATACACGCATTATTCTCGGTCCCGCACATATCTCATATGCACTCCTATTTCGTTTCGCTTGAGCCAGGAAACCTCTGTGTAGGACTCTAAAGACTCGTCAATACGCTGGCAGCAGGTGATGATCATATCAAACACCCACAAGCCGCAAGCGGTCTGCTAAACGTAACGGCCACCCGGGTATTGAGCGATCTGAAGATCGACGAGCAAGCCCGCTCACACTCCAGTGAATCCAACCAGTAACACTACCGTACAGTCCGGTCTGATCGTCTGATATGTCGCATATCTCGCCTAGGGGTGGTAAACGTCAGACCCCAATAGCTCGATAAGTCGTGTCGATATGAGGTCTATAACAATTCGAGAAACTACTGGTAACACTTACCAGTAAATCTCAGCAACCCTGGCCAGGGATTTCCTGTTATAGCCAATCGAACACAGCGCAACATCTACTCCCTATACCGGGAGAGACGAATCCCCTCCTATCGCTCATTGCCTCCATGTGACTCGGGACTGTACCCAAAAACCACCGTTTTGCACGCCCTCTTGGACGTGGTAAGATGGAAATCAAAGCACAGTGGGAACCACACAAGACTCTATGACGATCTCGGGTCAACAGACTACTCTGTACCAGTGTCACCAGAGAACTGCCATCTGACGTAAGGTATAATACCATCTGGGAGTTCTCGGCGAGTCCGTCCAGTGTACCCAGTCTCTACTGAGCACCCGTATATCATCTCTGATGTCAAACACCAATGGATATGGGATCATCCATCGCCCATCTGTATGGGTCGAGAAGGTACACGCTAGTCTACTCTGGTATATCGATGCCCCGTCTAGATACACCCACGACTAGGGACTTTGAAGGATGTACTTATGGACTACCATGTCCCCACTAGTATGATCCGCATCATAGTCCAGGTAGTCAAGTACACATCCTAAGGGCTTTACCAACATGTAACAGAGAGACAATCAATGTACACGTTAAGGTAAAGAGTAACCAGATAGCATACTATCATGTCGAGAAAGAAAGCCCTCCCTATATATGTTAGTGTTTATGCCCTAGAAGGCCATTACTGTATCATACTAGTTTGTATATTACTTAATGGAAGCTTGGGATATTCACATGTATATAACAGTCTTGCTAAACATGGTAGTATGCTACTTGGTTTTCTATCTTAATATGTGAGTGTACGTATTGATAGAGCTCTTGGGATCTTGCTTGTCTACCAGCGTTGTGATGGCAGTCAGACTAGTGGGGGGTGGGTAGTCTACAAGCACATCCTTATTCTGGTCCCTGGTCGTTGGATTATCGAGACAGAGCATCGATACTCCGGAGTAGACTGGTGTGTACGCTTCTCATTCCAGTTGGGGAGATGGTCTGTCCCACAGCCGTCAGTACGTCGTACTGGAGATAGTATACAGGTGCTCGTTAGGTTACGGGTACACCGGACAGGACTCACAGGGAACTGTTGGTTGGTTTTATACCAGTCGTCAGTGAACAGTTCCCAGGTGACATGAGTACAGCATAGTCCGCAGACTTGACACCGCTACTTCGCCTCGAGTGTGTCCCACTGTTCTTAGATTGCTACCCTACCACGGCTCAAAAGAGTCGTGCAAACAAGTAGCAGTTGGGTGCAGTCCCGAGCACTTGGAGGCAGTGGCGGTTAGACAGGATTCGTCCCTCCCGGTATTGGGAGTAGATATCGTGCTGTGTCAGAGAGCCATTACGCAAAGTCCCTGGCCAGGGCAAGCGAGATTTGCTGGTAGGTTCCAGTAGTTTCTCAGGGTGTAATGGGCTTCCCTCCGACACGACTTATACCGCTATTAGGGGACTGACGCTTGCCGCCCCCTAGGCCCGATATGCGATAGTCTTGGACGAACGGACCGGACTGTATGGAGATTGTCACATCAGACTCAGTAGGAGTTCGGATGGGTTTCCTCATCGGCCTTCTTATCGACAACTACCTGGGGACCGTTACGTACAGCTAGTGCCGCTTGCGGTCTGTGGTTAAACCCACTGCCAGCGTAGTAGTCGAGTCTCTAGAGTCCCACACAGAGAGTTTCCTACTCCAGGCGAAACGATATAGAGGTCGTATGGTTTTACGACAAGGGTTCGGACGCGTATGTGTGTTTACACACTTACGTCGTTTGGACAGTTTTTACCAGTCGGCTTTGGTTTAAGCCAGTTATTGGATTTTTACAGTCTAAAGTTTTTCCGTATTTTTGCGGATTGGAGGGGCGTTCTCGTAATTATGCGAGAAGCTTCTAGAAGTGATGACTAAGGAGGTTTAGATGGCATATACTTTGGATAGGATTTGTGAATCATGAGAGTGATTCATCATTGTCATTATTGCACCATAAATGATTAATGACTCATGCTTAATGAATCACCACTTAACATTTATGAAGCATGCTTATTCATCACATTTATTCATTTATTCTTTATTGAGAATGCTTCATAATATGTTATGATACTCACAATCTTATCTCATAATTTACTCTCATCTTCTCTCTCCTCAAGCTCTCATCTTCAAACCCTAATCCTTACACCTCATGAGTTGAGATCAAAGGATTAGAAAGACTAATCAATCCATAACCATCACTCTATTTCATTCTATCTTCTTTGATTAGCAATCCAAGAAGATTAGTTACCTCAAGTTAGAGGTTTAGTTTGGAGTTTTGCTCTCGGGTGGATCGTCTACTACCTAGAGAAGGCCGAGGAGAACAAGGAGATCGTAAAGACGAAGGACTGGTTTCATTAGGTATAATCCCTAAACACAATAGTTATGAAACACTTTGTGTTCGGTTATTTGTAGTTTAGCTTCGATTCAAGCGGTTAGTCGACGTTCGTTCTTTAAACATGATCGTTTTTCGAAAATTCCGCCTCCCCACAAGTTCTGGGGTGAAGTACATCGACCTACAGTGGTATCAGAGCCTCGCTAAACAATAAATAACTTAATTGCAAATTTTTACGAATTTCGAACGGAAAAACGAAGCCGGAAAACCCTAAAAAATATCAGTTTCTGTCGAATTTAAAACGATGTCCTAAAATTTTTCAGGTAAGTGCAGAAAGCTTGAAATGAACACAGAAGAACACCCAAGAAATTTGGGTTCCTGATTCGTCTACAGTGCCGCGGAACCGCGGCGGATCCCACCGATCCGCCGCGCTTCCGCCGCCGAGTTGACGAGTCAGGAACTCGTTTTTCTTGTGTGGGTCCCCTGTGGTTTTTTGGATTTTCTGGGATATTTAATATTTGCTCAGGTTTCAGTTTAACAGAGCAGTTTTTGGAGCAATATTAAAGATGTTTAATCGATCGAAATTGTACAGTATTTGCATATTGGATTATATCTGTGATTGTTTAATGTGTTCGTAACCCTCCCCTAACTGCTAGTATGTCGGTTGGCAGGGGGTTGCACATTTCTGTAATGGTTATATCTGTTTGTGCATATAAACTGTATTGGACTGTTGTGGTGTATAGCCGGGGTTTTGCAATGGGTTATTATTTAATTCATTTGTTGTAAATGTAATTTGTTGTAATATTATTTTGCGGGGCACATCCAGGTTGCGGTTGTAGCCACCGTTGTATTATTTCATTTTACTGTTTTTGCTCATAGGACTGACCCAAGGTGGGGTACACAAACTGCCGGGTGGGTAGTTTGCCGTACACGTAGGGGTCGAGGGTGGGGTAACGGCTATTCATCACAACTGTGTAATCTGTCTTTTCTTGCAGGCTCAAAAGAAAAATACAGATTGCTTGCAAATCCAATAAAGTTTATCTGTGTTCTGGAATGTATATCATTGCGTCAGACGAATGTAAAATATCTATATATATTGTAGCTATTTAGACGTCACTTATGTTTTACACCCGCGCTAGCCCAGCCCCCGCTCTGTCGTTAGTTAAGTAACCTAACGGGTAATGACGGGACCCCGTGGCGAATGCGGATGGCATAAGAGGACGTTGTATTTTCGTTGTTTTCTGCAATGATAGGTTAATGATGGGACGCATTATCTATAATGCAAAGAAAATAAACCAAAGTTTTAATCGTTGGAACAATTTAAAAGAAACCACTCGGTTATTTTTAAAACAGATATTTTTAAATGCGGAGCTTTAACCACTCCTTTTAAAAGCTATCAGGTTCCTTCGGTTATATCAAGTTCACTACGTTCACGGTTTCGCCAAAACCAGTCGTAGCCCTCCGTCATTTCATTTGGGTATTCAGTAGTATTCAAGCTATGTATTTTGACCTAACGCCAAGGCATAGTGTTTGGTAGCTGCTGGATATTCATTTGTTGCATAGATAGATGAGTTAGTTTGGGACAGTCGTATTATCATTTTGGCCGAACGTCAAGGATATATACGGATGGGTTCAAATTGACAAGATAATGATGGGTAGAACTTGACATGTGACTTATGACATTTTGACATAACGCCAAGGTCATAAGAGCATGGGGCAAAAACTTATATCGGGAATTTCTAAAGAAACTGAAATTTGCAAAGAGATGCATACCATTTTGAGTTTGATGAATGTTGGTAGCATTCCTACAACATTATCAGACGATGATATTTGGAACCCGATCCTACTGTGAGTATATGATACTTATCAGGATATTCGTCACTTAACGATCAATGCTATAAACCTAGTAGGTGTCCAGAAAAGTGTCAGCGGGGTTACGCCCCCAGAGAAAAGAGGTTATTTAATTAAGGAACTTCGCGAAAGCGTTGGAAAACCTCCCTCGAAGTACCGACACCAGCCTGGCTGAACGGTTAAGCAAGTATTGTACGGTGAGAATAGTCCTGGCTAATTCTTCTTTTATGGTTTGAGGAAGGATTCGAGAAACAGTGGGAGCCATCCAGTTTAGATAAACTAAAAACCACTCTAAACTTGCAAGAGCATCATGCTAAAGAGTTTTCTTCTCTCTCTCCTAATTGCAGCGACCCTGAAAATGACTGGACTTAAGTTACTTTTAGAGAAAAATATACTGACAGGGCCAAACTATAAAGATTGGCTGCGGAATGTCAAAATGGCTTTGACCTATGACAAACTGGGGTACGTCCTCACCGCTACGGCACCTGCTGTCCCTGGTCCCAAATCCAGTAATGCGGATAAGGAAATCCGCAAAACCTGGGATTTAGATTGCGCGAGAGCCAAGTGCATCGTGCTTGCCTCGATGAACAATGAACATCAGAGGAGGCACGAGGATATGACCCTAGATGGCATATTTCTCCATACAAAGGAACTTTATGGGGAGCAATCTCGTATAGCAAGATACGAGACCTCTAAGAACTTGTTTCGAGCGAGGTTGGCTGTCGGGTCATCAGTAGGAGAACATGTCCTAAAGATGATCGGCTATATTGAAGAGCTCGCAGACCTTGGGACGACTTTGGATAATGAGCTCTATACAGACCTTATTCTCCAGTCCCTTCCTCCCACCTACGCCCAGTTTATCCTCAACTTCAACCTTCAAGGAAAAGAAGTTGAACTTGCGGAACTCCTGAACATGTTAAGGAGTGCAGAGGGCACCTTGCAGAAGGCAAGGGAAACACCCGCTATGTTTGTTGGCGGTACATCTTCTTCCGGGTCCAAGGCTAGGGCCAAAGGAAGGAAGAAGAAGGCCGCACCCAAACCTAGAGGAGGTGTTAGTAAGGTGAGAGGGAAGGGAAAGAAAAAGTTTGCAGCACTGGTAGTTGGTCAGGATGAGTGCTTCCATTGTCACAGGAAAGGGCACTGGAAGAAGGATTGCAAGGCGTGGAACGCCAAGAACCAGGAACCGAAGCAAGCTGTGGCTTCGACTTCAGGTGTGTTTGTAATTGAGAATTGTCTGTCGATCAACTCTACTTCCTGGGTATTGGATACCGGATCAGGATCTCATATTTGCAATTCATTGCAGGCACTGAGAAACCGTAGAGTGCTGAAGGAAGGTGATATGACCCTAAAGGTTGCTAACGGAGCTAGCGTGGGAGCTGCGTCCGTCGGGGATTATCACCTAGGATTGACGAGTGGACACATTTTGGTTTTACATAACTGTTATTTTGTACCAAGCTTAACGTGTAATATCATATCAGTTTCCTTGTTATCAAATAAAGGTTATGATTTCACGTTTGTAAGAGATGTTGTCAACATCCACCTTAATCATGGTTTGATTGGGTCCGGTACATTAAATAACGGAATATATGTTTTAAACCAACTCCAAATTTTCAATGTCCAGAACACACTAAAAAGAAAGTCTCCAGATTTAAATAAAGCTTTCTTATGGCATTGTAGACTGGGTCACATCAATGAGAGAAGGTTGACTAAGTTGCATAGAGAAGGATATTTAGACTCGTTCGAATATCAATCTTATGACACTTGTCAATCTTGTCTCAAAGGAAAGATGACAAAGACTCCATTTACTGGACAAGGAGTAAGAGCGAGCGAGCTCTTAGGACTCATACACAGCGATGTATGTGGTCCAATGTCTACACATGCGAGAGGTGGTTTTTCCTATTTCATTACTTTCACGGATGATTACTCAAGATACGGATTCATTTATCTGATGAAACATAAATCCGAGGCTTTTGAGAAATTCCAAGAGTATAAGAATGAAGTAGAAAACCAAACCGGCAAAAGTATAAAGACACTTAGATCTGATCGAGGTGGTGAATACTTGAGTGCCGAGTTCCTAGGTTACCTAAAAGAGAAAGGAATTCTCTCTCAGCTTACTCCTCCGTACACTCCACAGCATAACGGTGTATCGGAGAGACGGAATCGAACCCTATTGGATATGGTACGATCCATGATGAGTAATGCTGAGTTACCGCGATCTTTCTAGGGTCATGCGCTAGAATCAGCGGCATATCTTTTGAACATGGTACCTACCAAGACTGTGCCTACCACTCCATATCAGATGTGGAGCGGGAAGAAACCCCATCTACAGTATATAAAGATTTGGGGATGTCCAGCTTTTGTTAAAAAGCAGCATGTGGACAAGCTCGAGGCACGATCAGTAAAGTGTTTGTTTGTGGGATATCCAAAGCACTCCAAGGGATATCTATTCTATTACGTAGAGGAACAAAAGGTATTTGTTTCTCGTATTGCCCATTTTCTAGAACATCAGTTTTTAGAAAAGGAATCAAGTGGAAGCGAAATAGAACTGGAAGAAATTCCAGAACCACAAACTGCTACTGAAAGTTTGGTAGAACCGGAAGTTCAAGAAGAATAGGACATTCCCGCACCCCTCCGCAGGAGTAGTAGGCCGTCTCATCCGCCTGAGAGATACTACGGTTTTCTCATAGATGGGGATAGAGAGGATTGCATCATAGATGATGATGAACCTACTAGCTTCCAGCAAGCCATCCAGAGCGGCGACTCGGTACGATGGCTAGATGCAATGCGAAGCGAAATGGAGTCCATGTACACCAACAAAGTATGGACTTTGGATTTTGCTCCAGGTGGGGTAAAACCCATAGGATGCAAATGGATCTTCAAGAAAAAGATTGGTGTAGATGGGCAGGTGGAAACCTATAAAGCTAGACTTGTTGCAAAGGGTTTTCGTCAAAGACCTGGTTTGGACTATGACGAAACTTTTTCTCCGGTGGCTATGCTCAAATCCATTCGTATCCTTCTTGCTATTGCTGCCTTCCATGATTATGAAATCTGGCAGATGGACGTAAAGACGGCTTTTCTGAATGGAAATTTAGAAGAGAGCGTCTATATGGATCAGCCAGAGGGTTTCAATCAGAGTGGGAGCAGCGGGAAAGTATGCAAGCTGCTTAAGTCCATTTATGGACTAAAGCAAGCATCGCGGAGTTGGAACATCTGTTTTGATGAGACAGTCAAAGAATATGACTTTATCAAAAAACCAGATGAACCGTGCATATATAGCAAAGTTGTAGCCAGAAGTGTCGTATTCCTCGTCTTGTACGTGGATGACATTATATTAATATGAAATGACATTCCTATGCTACAATCTGTCAAAGGATTCTTGTCACACAGGTTCTCCATGAAAGACCTGGGTGATGCCTCTTACATTCTGGGGATCCGGATCTATCGTGATAGATCCAAGAGGATGTTGGGACTTTCGCAGTCCAAGTATATCGACACTGTACTGAAAAGATTCAGTATGGAAGATTCTAAGCGCGGTAATCTACCGGCTTGTCACGGAATCACCCTCTCCAAAGAGATGTCTCCCAAGACTGATTTGGAAAGGGAACGCATGTCTATTATACCCTACGCTTCTGCAGTAGGATCTATAATGTATGCGATGTTGTGTACCAGACCAGATGTAGCTTACGCACTGAGCGTGGTAAGCCGGTATCAGTCAGACCCAGGGGAGAAGCACTGGATAGCAGTAAAGAACATTCTCAAGTACCTGAGGAGGACTAAGGAGAAGTTCTTGGTTTACGGCGGAAAAGACCTCAGGTTGGAGGCCTTTGCTGATTCCGGCTTCCAGAGTGATAAGGACGATTCCAAGTCCATGTCGGGTTATGTCTTTACCCTAAATGGAGGGGCGGTGTGCTGGAGGAGCTCCAAGCAGGACACCGTTGCTGACTCGACGATGGAAGCGGAGTATATAGCTGCTTGCGATGCCGCAAAAGAAGCAGTCTGGATGAAGAAGTTCCTAACAGAACTTCAGGTGGTTCCTACCATAGTTGATCCAATACCTCTGTATTGCGACAACAACGGAGCTATAGCTTTAGCGAAGGAACCAAGGTCCCATCAGAAGTCCAGACACATCTTGTGGCGGTATCACCTGATCAGGGAGATCATTGATCGTCAGGAGATCGAGGTTCGGAGAGTTGCTTCAGAAGAGAACATTGCTGATCCATTCACGAAGGCCCTTCCTCAGATTCAGTTCGAGAGGCTACTCGAGATCATCGGTCTTCGATATGCCAGTACATGGCCCTAGTGCAAGTGGGAGATTGTTAGAGTTTATGCCCTAGAAGGCCATTACTGTATCATACTAGTTTGTATATTACTTAATGGAAGCTTGGGATATTCACATGTATATAACAGTCTTGCTAAACATGGTAGTATGCTACTTGGTTTTTCTATCTTAATATGTGAGTGTACGTATTGATAGAGCTCTTGGGATCTTGCTTGTCTACCAGCATTGTGATGGCAGTCACACTAGTGGGGGCTGGGTAGTCTACAAGCACAACCTTATTCTGGTCCCTGGTCGTTGGATTATCGAGACAGAGCATCGATACTCCGGAGTAGACTGGTGTGTACGCTTCTCATCCCAGTTGGGGAGATGGTCTGTCCCACAGCCGTCAGTACGTCGTACTGGAGATAGTATACAGGTGCTCGTTAGGTTACGGGTACACCGGACAGGACTCACAGGGAACTGTTGGTTGGTTTTATACCAGTCGTCAGTGAACAGTTCCCAGGTGACATGAGTACAGCATAGTCCGCAGACTTGACACAGCTACTTCGCCTCGAGTGTGTCCCACTGTTCTTAGATTGCTACCCTACCACGGCTCAAAGGAGTCGTGCAAACAGGTAGCAGTTGGGTGCAGTCCCGAGTACTTGGAGGCAGTGGCGGTTAGACAGGATTCGTCCCTCCCGGTATTGGGAGTAGATATCGTGCTGTGTCAGAGAGCCATTACGCAAAGTCCCTGGCCAAGGCAAGCGAGATTTGCTGGTAGGTTCCAGTAGTTTCTCAGGGTGTAATGGGCTTCCCTCCGACACGACTTATACCGCTATTAGGGGACTGACGCTTGCCGCCCCCTAGGCCCGATATGCGATAGTCTTGGACGAACGGACCGGACTGTATGGAGATTGTCACATCAGACTCAGTAGGAGTTCGGATGGGTTTTCTCATCGGCCTTCTTATCGACAACTACCTGGGGACCGTTACGTACAGCTAGTGCCGCTTGCGGTCTGTGGTTAAACCCACTGCCAGCGTAGTAGTCGAGTCTCTAGAGTCCCACACAGAGAGTTTCCTACTCCAGGCGAAACGATATAGAGGTCGTATGGTTTTACGACAAGGGTTCGGACGCGTATGTGTGTTTACACACTTACGTCGTTTGGACAGTTTTTACCAGTCGGCTTTGGTTTAAGCCAGTTATTTGATTTTTACAGTCTAAAGTTTTTCCGTATTTTTGCGGATTGGAGAGGCGTTCTCGTAATTATGCGAGAAGCTTCTAGAAGTGATGACTAAGGAGGTTTAGATGGCATATACTTTGGATAAGATTTGTGAGTCATGAGAGTGATTCATCATTGTCATTATTGCACCATAAATGATTAATGACTCATGCTTAATGAATCACCACTTAACATTTATGAAGCATGCTTATTCATCACATTTATTCATTTATTCTTTAATGAGAATGCTTCATAATATGTTATGATACTCACAATCTTATCTCATAATTTACTCTCATCTTCTCTCTCCTCAAGCTCTCATCTTCAAACCCTAATCCTTACACCTCATGAGTTGAGATCAAAGGATTAGAAAGACTAATCAATCCATAACCATCACTCTATTTCATTCTATCTTCTTTGATTAGCAATCCAAGAAGATTAGTTACCTCAAGTTAGAGGTTTAGTTTGGAGTTTTGCTCTCGGGTGGATCGTCTACTACCTAGAGAAGGCCGAGGAGAACAAGGAGATCGTAAAGACGAAGGACTGGTTTCATTAGGTATAATCCCTAAACACAATAGTTATGAAACACTTTGTGTTCGGTTATTTGTAGTTTAGCTTCGATTCAAGCGGTTAGTCGATGTTCGTTCTTTAAACATGATCGTTTTTCGAAAATTCCGCCTCCCCACAAGTTCTGGGGTGAAGTACATCGACTTACAATATATGTCCCAGCATCCACTATAATATACATCCTATGTACAGTAATGGCCTCTAGGGCATACATATAACTAACACATTCACTTTGCTGTAGGGGGCTGCCTCGCTTCAGGTTTTGGCGGGTAACTTGCCGCACCCGTAGGGTCTAGGTTTCATTGCACAGGCTATCCACACGACCAGGGGAACGGCGGGTTTCAGCAGCGGCTCTGTGAAACTCGGGGATCCCAGATTATCTGTTTTGTTCTGTGATGCTTATTACTTTTTCTGTAATGTTGTATATTATCACGCCTGGAGCGATTATCGTATATTGCTATATATACTATTAGATGTTGTATATGTTTTACACCCGCGCTAGTCCAGTCCCCGCTCTGTCGTTGGTTAAGTAACCTAACGGGTGATGACGGGACCCAGTGACGAATCCAGATGGCATATACGTACATTTTATTTTCGTTCTTTTCTGGTGTGATTGATTGATGGGACTGCGTTGATTTTGATCAATGCAAAGGAAAACAAACCTATTTGGCAGTTGTTGGAACAAATTTAAAAAGTGTTATTACAAAGACGTTTCCTTTTGTTATGCATAGCGGTATTCAGTGGAATATCCTGCACCTCATTCGACGGGGCAAGGGCCGATATCCCTTCACCGGGACTGACCCCTTAGGCAGAAGTTTGCGTCAGGATAATAACTTCACTATAGTCAATTACATGTTGCTTTGCATCACGGTATTCAGTGGAGTATCCTGCACCTCATTCCACGAGGAAAGAGCCGAGATCCCTTCACCGGGAGTGACCTCTTTAGCAAAGGTTTTCTCCACTATATTTTTATAAAAAGCTATCATGTTCCTTCAGCAATATCAAGTTCGTTACGTTAAAGGTTTTTCGCCAAAAACCAGCCGTAGCCCTCCGTCATTTCTTTTGGGTATTCAGTAGTATTCAAGCTATGCATTTTAGCCAAAGTTAAGGCATAGTGTTTGGTAGCTGCTGGGTATTCATTTGTTGCATAGATAGATGAGTTGGTTTGGGACAGTCATTCTGCCGATTGGCCAAAGTCAGGGGCTGTAAGTCTACGCTAGCGCCCCGGCAGTCTACAGACGCCAAATGCGGAACAAAAACTTTTTAACTGGCGCTATCGTATACTTTAACCCGGATCTGCCATTATTGCTAAACCAACATACTGTAAAGAGTGTAGAATGGTTATACCGAACGATCCGAGTCCTTCGTTCTTCAACCATCATCCCACGCTCCGTTGCGGCTGCTCCGATCTCGTCGATCGCCGATCTCCTCGTCGAGGTGGCACCACATGATCGGTTCTTTAAACGGGCTCCCGCCTCTGACTCGAGGCAACTCGATCGTCAAGTTTGCTAAAAGAGACGACCAAGATTGATGTAGAGAATGAGTAGATGACTTTGTCTCACTTCGTCCAAATCCGTGGACGATCGGTTAATGAAGTTGCCGTGGAAATCGGGTGATGGAATGAAATGAACTGTAAAATTCCATACACCCCGAATACTATCATAATCTTTTCTAATCAAAATGAAACATCAAGTGAGAGTGTGAGAGAGAGAGAGGGGCCAGCCTCTTTATATAGAATGAGGGAGGTGACCATAGGAGCTATGATGGAGGTGACCACAAACAACCATCCTTATCATAACAAAAGATCAAGCAAATATCAAGCATAAAGATCTTAACCAAAACAAGAATGTAATGAAATCAAAGCATGAGTCATTATTGCATTAATGACACCATTAATGCACTAATGACTCACAAGCCTCATCATCACTTCTAGAAGCTTCTAGAATGATGACTCACCCTAACAGAAGAAAAGATAAACCCGTCTTTAACCGAATGTTAAAAGACGGCTGATAGAAAACTGGAAACTGGCAACTTCCAAAAGTGATCCTGAAACGACTTTCAGGATAACCCCGAAACTGTATAAAAATACCCGCATTTGTATTACGACCGAATACAAATGCAACTGAGACAAAGATATTATACCTACTCAATATAATACTCGGATCCGGCTTAAACCAAAGCCGACCAGTATCATCTGTCCGAAAATCGACACGTGCGTAAACGCACGTGCATTTTCCGAACCCTGCCATAAAACCATACGGCCTCTACAACGTTTCGCCCGAACTTGGGAAACTGTCTGTGGGGGACTCTAATGACTCGTCAGCACCCTGGCAGTGGGTTTAACAACAAACCGTCAGCGGCACTAGCTATGCATAACGGCTGCCCACGGACTGACCTCAAGGGTGGCCGAGGAGCAAACTCAAGGGAGACCGATGAGCGAACTCCTCCGAAAACCCTACTGAGCCTAACAGTGACAATGTATATACAGTCCGGTCCGTTCGTCAATGAGTATCGCATATCTGTCTAGGGGGCTAGTAACGTCAGACCCCCAATAGCAGTATAAGTCGTGTCGGAGTGAAGCCCAATTACACCCTGAGATACTACTGGAGTACCTACCAGTAAATCTCCTACCATGGCCATGGATTTGTGTAATGGCTCTCCTAGACACAGCACGACCTCGCCCCCAATACCCGGAGAGACGAATCCCCTGCCGATCCGCTCACGTGCCTCCATATGGCTCGGGACTGTACCCAAAAACTACCTGTTTGCACGACTCCTTTGAGCCGTGGTAGGGTAGAAATCAAAGCACAGTGGGAACTCACACGAGACAAATGACGACCTCAGGTCGATGAACTAACCTGTACACATGTCACCAGGGAACTGCTATCCGACGATAGGTATAGTACTAACTAGCAGATTCCCGGCGAGTCCTGTCCGGTGTACTCATAACCCAATGAGCACCTGTATACATCTTAGGTGATCCAACTGACACCAGTGGCTTATGAGACCGGCCACCGCCCCTCGTCGGGGTTTCGACTGTACACACTAGTCTATTCCGGAGTATCGATGCCCTGTCTCGAAACTCCCACGACTAGGGACCACAATTAAGGATATGCATATAAACTACCCAACTCTCGCGTATATGATCGCCATCATACTGTTGGTAGTAAAGCAAGATCCTAAGGGCTCTATCAAAGTGTAACATGCAATCAGTCACCTGAACATGTACACGACTGATAAAGGCAAACCAGATAGCATACTATCATCTCGAGTAAGACTGTGCTACCGGGATAGGTCCTCCGCAATCATTGCAATCACGTACCTGCGATCCAATAATTGACTATGAGGGCACTATCTCCAACAATCTCCCACTTGCACTCAAGGCTAATATTGCGATGTCGACTACTCACAGCCCGTGTGAAACCGAACATCCAACTCCTCTACTAATCAGTTTCACAAAGCCCGTTTGTAAAACTATTGTGTTCGAGAAATAGCCTCGGTGAGTGGATCCGCCTAGAAGTTTCTTTCTGTATCTCTCTTAATCTCAAGTTCGCGGAGAAAGCCATCTCCCGAATTGAGTAGTACCTGTCTTAGAAAATGTCTGGATATCTGATGGGACCTTAGTTCATAAATGAACTCCATATCCAAACTTCTTAGACTGAATCGATCACTGAACCTAATCAGTATCGGGCACCTTGCTTCCCACAGTATCCTCTTGGACCACCTGTCCATAATACTGTCCCTCTTCGTCAGAGGGAAAAAACTATAACTCTGACAATCACTCTGTCAACCATGTCACCTTTGAAGTCTGGAATGATAACCGTCTCCCGAAGGAGGCTGCCGTCATCAAATCCGTAGAACATGTACTTATGTTCTAAAACTGCTTCCTTATGTTTCTCCAGGATTGGATTAATACAAACTTATTGCATCTAGTGCAAAACCAACATTTGGTGTGGTACTTGACATCTCATGGTTGACTCAATTGCCTAAGCAAGTGATCTGCCAATCATGCACATCTCTCTCCACTTTAGTCTGTAAGACACCTTTAGAGAGGGTGACTCCATCACCTGCAGGTACACCACCATGCTAGGAGTCAACTATTCCAAAAACCATTAGAATATCTGTCAAAGTACCCACATTGGGAAACTACCCAAATCCAGATCTAAAACCATAGATCTAGAAACCAAAATGTCAAATATTATATCCATATCCTGTCTGGAGAAACAACTGTGTGACGACCACAGTACAACCGATCGTAGTATAGGAATTTTACTTCCCACTCTGTGTATGTCATCCAGATACCATGACATCACACCCTACTACCTTCTTAACTGATTCATCCCCTATTCTGATTGAAGTCAAACCCATGACTGTCACATCAAAATTAGATGATCTATCTCCGCTATAACTGCTCAAGTCTATAAATAGATATAAGCTACTTGCCCACTATGCTTCTGCTGCTCCCACTGACTACGACAACCCTCCTACCGGGTCTCATATCCTGGAACAACAGTAGTGTCAAGTCTTGGTAGATAAGAACCTCCCTGTCACCTTCTCTGAGGCTACCGAAGTACCTCTCGGGCGTCTGAGGTTACCTACCATTCCTGCGGAGTGGCTATTGGAATGTCAAACCTGATTGAATGTATAGGTCCTATTAAATTTTCCGTAATCGTTCGCGGTTCTGGAATCACTTCCAGTTCTACCATACTCCCACTACTGTTTTCTGAAAAAGATCCATTTTTACTAAAACTGTGGCGAGTCAAGAACAATATCACTATTGATCTTCCAAATGGTAGAATATCAACCCTCGTCATAGCCAGGGTCAACCCACAAACAGCCACTACAGAAACGTGCCCTGAGTTATCCAGTGTCTGGTTTTAATCATAAGCTGGACAACTCCACGTACCTCAATATCTTTTAAGGTACGAACTATTCTATATCCAATACAGAAACTTTGGCACTTATTTAATTGGAACCAAGATTCAATCCATGCAGCTGTCTCCAATGCATATCAACTTAATGGAAAGAGGCTAATCAGCATTCCTCAACTTAGGAATCCATCCAATTATGAGTAACCTGAAAGAGAAACACGTTTCTCAAAACCATCACTATCATCTGAATACCAATCACAAGAATCTACATCTTCGATCTCTTTGAAGAATCCCGATACTTGTGATACCTGGTTCTCTACTTTATTTTTATACCCACAACTTCTCAAAACTTAGACCATGTATTTCTACGAAACACTTGTCTAAAAACTAGAGAAGTTATAAGTAAACAGAACAAAGAACGAGGACCTACCCCTTTGTCCTGATGGACACTGGACAACATACAATACTCTGTATAAGTCCGCTGAGTTGAACAACTCAAAACCTGTGCGTTGTAGGTGGAAAACTGTACCCTGGCGATTTCCTCAAATATCACCAATTACAACGAATTCCGATATAATGAGGATGATCACCTTATTCCCAATATCTTACTCCCACTCATCATCTGTAAAACCACACAGATATGAGAATGAAACCTGGTAAATACATACCCTTGGAGTAAGTGTCTAATCGGGAAAACAGTTTTTCCTTTAACAATGCATTGAAACATGAAAATGTTTCATAGGGGTATCCTGGTATTCATAGCAATGCCTCTTCCATAATCCAATTCATGACTTCAACCGTATATTTTATTGCCGTCTCTCCAAATCCCTTTATTTGTCTTTAGTCGTTACCTTCTGTACACCATCGTTAGGCTAAATGGTTTTCTTCCTTCCCTACCGTTCGGCACCAGCCTATGGTTTGGAAGAAGACTATCCAGTAAGCATAATAGGTGTACCCTCCTAAACCAAGGAGTACTCGTAACTGAGAGAAGGTGATGATAAAAGACAACTGAATAATACCTTATTCTTTTAAAGGTGAAATAGGAGTGGCGATGAAGTACGCGGTTTTGGTCGTGAATGATATCAGTCGCAATTTACTTTGCCCTCTTTCTAATCCCTTTATTTTGTCTTTACATATTACCTTCTGCACACCCTACTTAGGCTAATTGGTTTTCTTCATTCCCTACCTTTCGGCACCAGCCTATAGTTTGGAATAAGACTATCCAATAGGCGTAATAGGTGTACTCTCCTAAACTAAGGAGCTCTCGAAACCTGAGAGAAGGTGATAATAAAAGACAACTGAATAAACCAATTCTATTTCTCCTGAACCTGGATCCATCCCCGAAGAAGTCCCTTCGAGTTCGTATATAACCATACGATGGATCTATCCAATGGAAGTGGATATCCGTAGTAATACGGGTGTTCTGAGAAATGCAAAGGGTAAAAGAAGGAGTGGCAATGACTTATGCAACTCTGACAATCCAAAAGCCAGTATTTTAAGAAGGTTCGGTCAACCTGGTCACTGAGTCATAGTCTAGGGTCGGTCAAAGGTCGCTGCCAAAGAGAGAGAGAGAAAAGAAACACTCTGCGTGCACTCTAACCTAGATCAGAATGGTCATCATTTTATCTAATCTGGAAACCTCCCACTGTCCTGTCAAATTCTCCTCCAAACCTAAAGAAGAATCAATCGGGATTACCCGAAGAGTAAACCAACTCATCAGTAGGAATCGGGATCCAACTCTCATCGCATGTTAACGTGATGGAATGCATCCACGTTATTCATACTCCAGAAGGTATGCGCATACTTGGCAAGTTTCAGTTTCTTTAGAAACTCCTGATATAGTTTTTGCCCCATGCTATTATGATCCTGACTAAGGGCCAGCAAATCATAAGTCACATGTCAAGTTCTGCCCGTCATTATCTTGTTAATTTGAACCCACCCGTACTCGCCCTTGACTAAGAGCCAACAAGGCTGTACGACTGTCCCAAACCAACTCATCTATCTATGCAACATGTGAACACCCCAGCAGCTACCAATCACTATGTCCTAGCTAAGGGCTAGACCAACATAGCTTGAATACTACTGACCATCCATATGAAATGACGGAGGGCTACGGCTGGTTTTTGGCGAAAAACCTTTAGCGTAGTGAACTTGATATCGCTGAAGGAACCTGATAGCTTTTTTAAAATATAGTGGCGAAAACCTTTTGCTAAAGAGGTCATTCCCGGTAAAGGGATCTCGGCTCTTTCCTCGTGGAATGAGGTGCAGGATATTCCACTGAATACCGCTATGCAAAGCAACATGTAATCGACTATAGTGAAGTTATTACCCTGACGCAAACTTCTGCCCAAGGGGTCAGTCCCGGTGAAGAGATATCAGCCCTTGCCCCGTCGAATGAGGTGCAGGATATTCCACTGAATACCGCTATGCATAACAAAAGGAAACGTCTTTGCAATAACACTTTTTAAATTGTTCCAACAACTGTATACAGGTTTGTTTTAACTTTGCATTGATCAGAATCAACGCAGTCCCATCAATCGATCACACCAGAAAAGAACGAAAATAAAATGTACGTATATGCCATCCGCATTCGTCACTGGGTCCCGTCATAACCCGTTAGGTTACTTAACTAACGACAGAGCGGGGACTGGACTAGCGCGGGTGTAAAACATATACAACATCTAATAGTATATAAACCAATATACAATAATCGCTCCAGGCGTGATAATATGCAACATTACAGAAAAGTAATTAGCATCACAGAACAATACAGATAATCTGGGATCCCCGAGTTTCACAGAGCCGCTGCTGAAACTCGACGTTCCCCTGTCGTGTGGATAGCCTGTGCAATGAAACCTAGACCCCTACGGGTGCGGCAAGTTACCCGCCAAAACCTGAAGCGAGGTAGTCCCCACAGCATAGTGAATGGAACACCCGGCACTTCATGGAATCCGGTAAATTGAGCACCCCTCCTTGGGTCAACCTGTACCCCCTACGAGTGCGGCGAATAGTCTGCCAATTCTGAAGTGGGGTCCCTCTGCCTCTCAAAGCCATGAGATGCGGACCCGTTGCTTTCCCGAACCCGGCTATCCGTGCACTCCGTCTTGGGGTAAAACCTAGTACAGTAATGAAAAATAGTACAATAGGTACATCGACCGCAACCTGGTCGTGCCCCAAAAGAATATTATACAACAGGCAGTGACGGCAGTCCACAAGTTGGACGCTCGTCCCGCAATATCAAATGTACAAATAAACTCAAACTGTACTACTATTGCACACTGCTATCCACCACGACAAGTCCGCAACATCACAGCACAACACAGAACATCAACGCGAATGTCACGTTCGCAAACCCGTCTAAAAGAACTATAGCAATCAGACGCGGTTTACCGATCAAATGACATTCCCGGTCGGAGATATAATGTAAGCACTGTAAACTAACGTGTTTAAATTTCGATCGACCAAAGACCAAATTTCAAAAAGTGGGCCCCACTGCTTACTGGTGAACAGTAACAAAATCTGGGCCAAAACTATATATACCAAAAACCCCAAAATCCCACATAGAACCAACAGACAAAATTTGCACGTGCTCCCCACGTGGCCGCGGTTGCGCGGCCAAACCATGGGTTTGGCCGCCCTTCCGCGGCGGCTTAGAGGGATCACGACCCCAAATTTCGTCGTAGTTCTTAGAATTCCCTGCACAGATTTTTAAGACATCCAGAAATAAATTTTGAGACCGTTTAAAATTAACAGAAACTGTCGGGATTGAATTTTGTGATTTTTGCAATTTTCGATTTCCGGTCGGATCGATGTTTTAAACGCGTTAGCACAAGTTAGTATAGCAAAATGGTTAGGCTCTGATACCACTGTAAGTCTACGCTAGCGCCCCGGCAGTCTACAGACGCCAAATGCGGAACAAAAACTTTTTAACTGGCGCTATCGTATACTTTAACCCGGATCTGCCATTATTGCTAAACCAACATACTGTAAAGAGTGTAGAATGGTTATACCGAACGATCCGAGTCCTTCGTTCTTCAACCATCATCCCACGCTCCGTTGCGGCTGCTCCGATCTCGTCGATCGCCGATCTCCTCGTCGAGGTGGCACCACATGATCGGTTCTTTAAACGGGCTCCCGCCTCTGACTCGAGGCAACTCGATCGTCAAGTTTGCTAAAAGAGACGACCAAGATTGATGTAGAGAATGAGTAGATGACTTTGTCTCACTTCGTCCAAATCCGTGGACGATCGGTTAATGAAGTTGCCGTGGAAATCGGGTGATGGAATGAAATGAACTGTAAAATTCCATACACCCCGAATACTATCATAATCTTTTCTAATCAAAATGAAACATCAAGTGAGAGTGTGAGAGAGAGAGAGGGGCCGGCCTCTTTATATAGAATGAGGGAGGTGACCATAGGAGCTATGATGGAGGTGACCACAAACAACCATCCTTATCATAACAAAAGATCAAGCAAATATCAAGCATAAAGATCTTAACCAAAACAAGAATGTAATGAAATCAAAGCATGAGTCATTATTGCATTAATGACACCATTAATGCACTAATGACTCACAAGCCTCATCATCACTTCTAGAAGCTTCTAGAATGATGACTCACCCTAACAGAAGAAAAGATAAACCCGTCTTTAACCGAATGTTAAAAGACGGCTGATAGAAAACTGGAAACTGGCAACTTCCAAAAGTGATCCTGAAACGACTTTCAGGATAACCCCGAAACTGTATAAAAATACCCGCATTTGTATTACGACCGAATACAAATGCAACTGAGACAAAGATATTATACCTACTCAATATAATACTCGGATCCGGCTTAAACCAAAACCGACCAGTATCATCTGTCCGAAAATCGACACGTGCGTAAACGCACGTGCATTTTCCGAACCCTGCCATAAAACCATACGGCCTCTACAACGTTTCGCCCGAACTTGGGAAACTGTCTGTGGGGGACTCTAATGACTCGTCAGCACCCTGGCAGTGGGTTTAACCACAAACCGTCAGCGGCACTAGCTATGCATAACGGCTGCCCACGGACTGACCTCAAGGGTGGCCGAGGAGCGAACTCAAGGGAGACCGATGAGCGAACTCCTCCGAAAACCCTACTGAGCCTAACAGTGACAATGTATATACAGTCCGGTCCGTTCGTCAATGAGTATCGCATATCTGTCTAGGGGGCTAGTAACGTCAGACCCCTAATAGCAGTATAAGTCGTGTCGGAGTGAAGCCCAATTACACCCTGAGATACTACTGGAGTACTTACCAGTAAATCTCCTACCATGGCCATGGATTTGTGTAATGGCTCTCCTAGACACAGCACGACCTCGCCCCCAATACCGGGAGAGACGAATCCCCTGCCGATCCGCTCACGTGCCTCCATATGGCTCGAGACTGTACCCAAAAACTACCTGTTTGCACGACTCCTTTGAGCCGTGGTAGGGTAGAAATCAAAGCACAGTGGGAACTCACACGAGACAAATGACGACCTCAGGTCGATGAACTAACCTGTACACATGTCACCAGGGAACTGCTATCCGACGATAGGTATAGTACTAACTAGCAGATTCCCGGCGAGTCCTGTCCGGTGTACTCATAACCCAATGAGCACCTGTATACATCTTAGGTGATCCAACTGACACCAGTGGCTTGTGAGACCGGCCACCGCCCCTCGTCGGGGTCTCGACTGTACACACTAGTCTATTCCGGAGTATCGATGCCCTGTCTCGAAACTCCCACGACTAGGGACCACAATTAAGGATATGCATATAAACTACCCAACTCTCACGTATATGATTGCCATCATACTGTTGGTAGTAAAGCAAGATCCTAAGGGCTCTATCAAAGTGTAACATGTAATCAGTCACCTGAACATGTATACGACTGATAAAGGCAAACCAGATAGCATACTATCATCTCGAGTAAGACTGTGCTACCGGGATAGGTCCTCCGCAATCATTGCAATCACGTACCTGCGATCCAATAATTGACTATGAGGGCACTATCTCCAACAGGGGCATGTGCGGGTGGGTTCAAATTGACAAGATAGTGACGGGTAGAACTTGGCATGTGACTTATGACATTTTGACCAAAGCCAAGGTCATAAGAGCATGGGGAAAAAATCATATCGGGAGTTTCTAAAGAAACTGAAACTTGCCAAGTATGCACATACCTTCTGGAGTGTGAGTAACGTGAGTGGATTCCGTCACATTATCATGCGATGAGAGTTGGATCCCGATTCCCACTGATGAGTTGGTTTACTCTTTCGGGTGATCCCGATTGATTCTTCTTTCAGGTTTGGAGGAGAATTTGATAGTACAGTGGGAAGTTTCCGGATTAGATAAAGTGATAACCATTCTGATCTAGGTTAGAGTGCACGCAGAGTATTTCTTTTCTCTCTCTCTTTGGCAGCAACCTTTGACCGACCCTAGACTATGACTCAGTGACCAAGTTGACCGAACCTTCTTAAAATACTGGCTTTTGGATTATCCAAGTTGCATAAGTCAATGCCACTCCTTCTTTTACCCTTTGCATTTCTCAGAACACCCTGTATTACTACGGACATCCACTTCCATTGGATAGATCTATCGTATGATTATATACGAACTCGAAGGGACTTCTTCGAGGATGGATCCAGGTTCAGGAGAAATAAGAATTGGTTTATTCAGTTGTCTTTTATTATCACCTTCTCTCAGGTTGCGAGGGCTCCTTGGTTTAGGAGAGTACACCTATTACGCTTATTGGATAGTCTTATTCCAAACCATAGGTAGGTGCCGAAAGGTAGGGAATGAAGAAAACGAATTAGCCTAAGTTGGGTGTGCAGAAGGTAATATGTAAAGACAAAATAAAGGGATTAGAAAGAGGGCAAAGTAAATTGCGACTGATATCGTTCACGACCAAACCGCGTACTTCATCGCCACTCCTATTTCACCTTTAAAAGAATAAGGTATTATTCAGTTGTCTTTTATCATCACCTTCTCTCAAGATGTGAGTACTCCTTGTTTTAGGAGGGTACACCTATTATGCTTACTGGATAGTCTTCTTCCAAACCATAGGCTGGTGCCGAACGGTAGGGAAGGAAGAAAACCATTTAGCTTAACGATGGTGTACAGAAGGCACCAACTAAAGACAAATAAAGAGATTTGGAGAGATGGCAAAGAAATATACGGTTATAGTCATGAATTGGTTTATGGAAGAGGCATTACTAGGAATACCAAGATACCCCTACGAAACATTTTCATGTTTCAGTGCATTGTTAAAAGAAAACTGTTTTCCTGATTAGATACTTACTCCAAAGGTATGTATTTACCAGGTTTCATTCTCATATCTGTATGGTTTTACAGATGATGAGTGGGAGTAAGTTATTGGGAATTAGGTGATTATCCTGATTATATCGGAATTCGTTGTAATTGGTGATATTTGAGGAAATCGCCCGGATACAGTTTTCCACCTACGACCCACAGGTTTTGAGTTATTCAACTCAGCGGACTTATACAGAGTATTGTATGTTGTCTAAGTGTCCATCAAGATAAAGGGGTAGGTCCTCGTACTATGTTCTGTTTACTTATGACTTCTCTAGTTTTTAGACAAGTGTTTCGTAGAAATACAAGGTCTAAGTTTTGAGAAGTTGTGGGTATAAGAATAAAGTAGAGAACCAGGTGTCGCAAGTATCGGGATTCTTCAAAGAGATCGAAGATGTAGATTCTTGTGATTGGTATTCAGATGATAGTAATGGTTTTGAGAAACGTGTTTCTCTTTCAGGTTACTCATAATTGGATGGATTCCTAAGTTGAGTAATGCTGATTAGCCTCTTTCCATTAAGTTGATATGCACTGGAGACAGCTGCATGATTTGAATCTGGTTCCAATTAAATAAGTGCCAAAGTTTCTATATTGGATATAGAATGGTTCATACCTTAACGATGTAAAGGTACGGGAAGTTGTCCAGCTTATGCTTAAAACCAGACTCTGGATAACTCAGGGCACGTTTCTGTAATGGTTGTTTGTGGGTTGACCCTGGCTATGACGAGGGTTGATTTTCTACCATTTGGAAGATCAATAGTGATATTGTTCTTGACTCGCCACAGTTTTAGTAAAATGGATTTTTTCAGAAAATAGTAGTGGGAGTATGGTAGAACTGGAAGTGATTCTAGAACCGCAAACGATTACGGAAAATTTAATAGAACCTACAGATTCAATCAAGTTTGATATTCTATTAGCCACTCCGCAGATATGATGGGTAACCTCAGACACCCGAGAGGTACTCCGGTAGCCTCAAGGACGGTGACAGGGAGGTTCTTGCTTACCCAGACTTAACACTACTGCTGTTCCAGACTATGAAACCCGGCAGGAGGTTAAGTATTGCGTCGTTCTAAACTCTCTTTAGAAGTGCACGTATATATTATTCTGCCAGAGAGTTGTTGTGGTCAGTGGGAGCAGCAGAAGCATAGTGGGCAAGATGCTTATGTCTATTTATAAACTAAATCAGATATAGCGGAGATAGATCATCTATTTTTTTGATGTGACAGTCATGGGTTTGACTTCAATCAGAATAGGGGATGGATCTGTTAAGAAGGTAGTAGGGTGTGATGTCATGGTATCTGGATGACATACACAGAGCAGGAAGTAAAATTCCTACACTACGATCGGTTGTACTGTGGTCGTCACACAGTTGTTTCTCCAGACAGGATATGGATATAATATTTGACATTCTGGTTTCTAGATCTATGGTTTTAGATCTGGATTTGGGTATTTTCCCAATGTGGGTACTTGGACAGTATTCTAATGGTATTTGGAATAGATGACTCCTGGCATGGTGGTGTACCTGCAGGTGATAGAGTCACCCTCTCTAAAGGTGTCTTACAGACTAAAGGGGAGAGGGATGTGCATGATTGGCAGATCACTTGCTTAGGCAATTGAGACAATCATGAGATGTCAAGTACCACACCAAATGTTATTTTTGCACTAGATGCAATAAGTTTGTATTAATCCAATCCTGGAGAAACATAAGGAAGCAGTTTTAGAACATAAGTACATGTTCTACGGATTTGATGACGGCAGCCTCCTTCGGGAGACGGTTATCATTCCCGGCTTCAAAGGTGACATGGTTGACAGAGTGATTGTCAGAGTTATAGTTTTCCCTCTGACGAGGGACAGTATTATGGACAGTTGGTCCAAGAGGATATTGTGGGAGGCTTGGTGCAGGATACTGATTAGGTTCAGTGATCGATACAGTCTAAGAAGTTTGGATTTGGAGTTCATTTATGAACTAGGTCCCATCAGATATCCAGACATATTCTAAGACAGGTATTACTCAATTCGTGAGATGGCTTTCTCCGCGAACTTGAGATTAAGAGAGATATAGAAAGAAACATCTAGGCGGATCCACTCACTGTTGCTATTTCTCGAACACAATAGTTTTACAAACGGGCTTTGTGAAATTGATTAGTAGAGGAGATGGATGTTCGGTTTCACACGGGCTATGAGAAGTCGACATCGCAATAATTAGCCTTAAGTGCAAGTGGGAGATTGTTGGAGATAGTGCCCTCAGAGTCAATTATTGGATCGCAGGTACGTGATTGCCATGATTGCGGAGGACCTATACCGGTTGGACAGTCTTACTCGAGATGATAGTATGCTATCTGGTTTGCCTTTATCAGTCGTGTACAGGTCAGGTGACTGATCACTATTGCACTTTGATAGAGCCCTTATGATCTTGCTTTACTACCAACAGTATGATGGCGATCATATACGTGAGAGTTGGGTGGTTTATAAGCATATCCTAAATTGTGGTCCCTAGTCGTGGGAGTTTCGAGACAAGGCATCGATACTCGGGAGTAGACTAGTGTATATAGTTGAGACCCCGACGAGGGGCGGTGGCCGGTCTCACAAGACACTGGTGTCAGTTGGATCACCTAAGATGTATACAGGTGCTCATTGGGTTATGAGTACCCCGGACAGGACTCGCCGGGAACCTGCTAGTTGGTATTATACATATCGTCAGATAGCAGTTCCCTGGTGACATGTGTACAGGTTAGTTCATCGACCTGAGGTCGTCATTTGTCTCGTGTGAGTTCCCACTGTGCTTTGATTTCTACCTTACCACGGCTCAAAGTAGTCGTGCAAACAGGTAGTTTTTGGGTACAGTCCCGAGCCATATGGAGGCACGTGAGCGGATCGGCAGGGGATTCGTCTCTCCCGGTATTGGGGGTGAGATCGTGCTGTGTCTAGGAGAGCCATTACACAAAGCCCACGGCCGTGGCAGGAGATTTACTGGTAGGTACTCCAGTAGTATCTCAGGGTGTTATTGGGCTTCACTCCGACACGACTTATACTGCTATTGGGGGTCTAACGTTACTAGCCCCCCAGGTAGATATGCGATACTCATAGACGAACGGACCGGACTGTATATACATTGTCACTGTTAGGCTCAGTAGGGTTACCGGATGAGTTCGCTCATTGGCCTCCCTTGAGGTCAGTCCATGGGCAGCCGTTACGCATAGCTAGTGCCGTTGACGGCCTATGGTTAAACCCACTGTCAGGGTACTGACGAGTCATTAGAGTCCCCCACAGACAGTTTCCCAAGTTCGGGCGAAACGTTGTAGTGGCCGTATGGTTTTATGGCAGGGTTCGGAAAATGCATGTGCGTTTACGCACGTGTCATATTTCGGGCACATAATACTGGTGGGCTTTGGTTTAAGCCGGATCCGAGTATTACATTGAGTAGATATAATATCTTTGTCTCAGTTGCATTTGTATTCGGTTGTAATACAAATGCGGGTATTTTTATACAGTTACGGGGTTATCCTGAAATTCGTTTCAGGATCACTTTTGGAAGTTGCCAGTTTCCAGTTTTCTATCAGCCGTCTTTTAACAATCGGTTAAAGACAGATTTATCTTTTCTTTGGATAAGTGTGGATGCTTCTAGAAGGTTCTAGAAGAGGTGATTAGGCTTGTGACTCACTTGTTCATTAATGGTGCATTTATTGTGTACATACTTTGTGTTCACACTAGATATTTCTCTTATTGTCACCTCCCCCTCTCCTACACTCACCCCCACCTCCTTATATGTGGCCGGCCCCCTCCTCTCTCTCATACACTAGATAGATTCATTTTTGAGAGAAGAAGACTATGTTTTTGGATGTATGGAAATTTGATAACTCATTTCTCATTCCATTTCATTTCGAATGGCAACTTCATTAACCGATCGTCCACGGCTTTGGACGAAGTGAGACAAAGTATTCTACTCATTCTCTACATCAATCTTGGTCGTCTCTTTTAGCATACTTGACGACCGAGTTGCCTCGAGTCAGAGGCGGGAGCCCGTTTAAAGATCCGTCGACGTGGTGCCACCTGGACGAGAAGATCGGAGATCGACGAGAACGGAGCAGCCGCAACGGAGCGTGGGATGATGGTTAAAGAACGAAGGACTCGGATCATTCGGTATAACCTTTCTACCCTCTTTACAGTTTGTTAGTTTAGCAATAATGGCAGATCCGGGTTATAGTATACGATAGCGCCAGTTAAAAGTTTTTGTTCCGCATTTGGCGTCAGTTTGACGGCCGGGGCGCTACCGTAGACTTACAAGATCCTGATCCGGTATCCAATACCTAGGAAGTAGAGTTTATAGAGAAACAATTTTCAATCACGTACACACCTGAAGCCGAAGCCACAACTTGCTTCGTGTCCTGATTCTTGGTCTTTAGGGCCCGACAGTCCTTCTTCCAATGTCCGTTTTTTCTGACAATAGAAGCATTCTTCCTTTGTGGCTGCCCTCTATATTTTCCTTTCCCTTTCCCTGCACCTTCTGTATACCTCCCCTCGGTTTGGTGGGGGCCTTCTTCTTCTTCTCTTGGCCTTAGCCTTGGATTTAGCAGAAGAAGATTCCCCAATAAACATAGCGGGTGTTTCCTTGGCTTTCTTCAAAATGCCCTCTGCCATCCTCAACATGTTGAGGAGGTCAGGAAGTGAAACTTCCATATTTTGCATATTAAAATTCAATATGAATTGGGCATAGGTAGAGGGAAGGGACTGTAGAATCAAGTCAATGTACAACTCGTTCTCCAACGTAGTTCTGAGGTCCGCGAGCTTTTCTATGAGAGAAATCATCTTTAGGACGTAGTCCCCAACAGATGATCCGATAGCCAATCTCGCTTGAAACAATTTCTTTGAGATCTTATATCTTGTGATACGAGATTGCTCTCCATATAAATCTTTGGTATGGAGGAAGATGGAAGCAAGGTCCATCTTCTCGTGTCTCCTCTGATGTTCATTATCCATGGAGGCCAGCACGAGGCACTTGGCTTTCACGCAATCAAGATCCCAGGTCTTACGGACCTTAATGTCCGCGACCGAGGATTCTGGACAGGGAACAGGGGGAACTTTTTCCGTAACGACGTATGCCACCCTATCATATGTAAGGGTCATATGGACATTCCTTAGCCAGTCTTTATAATTTGGCCCAGCGAGTTTATTTTTATCTAGTATTAGCTTAAGTCTCGTCATGGTCGCTGCAATAAGGAGAGAGAGAAAAGAAACACTCAGCATATGCTCTTGCAAGTTTAGATTGGTTATTAGTTTATCTAAATAGGTTGGCTCCCACTGTTTTCTCGAATTCTTCTTCAAACCCTAAAATAAGAATTAGAAAGGATTAATCGCACCTCACAATTCTTGCTTAACCTTTCGGCCAGGATAGTGTCGGTACTTCGAGGGAGGTTTTCCAACGCTTTCACGAAGTTCCTTAATTACATAACCTCTTTTCCCTGGAGGCGTAGCCCCGCTAACACCATTCTAGGAACCTACTTGGTTTATAGCATTGATTGTTAAGTAAAAAATTCTCCCGAAGAGTAGCGGATACTCACAGTAGGATCAGGACCCAACTACCATTATGTAATGATTTTGAAGGAAGCCTACAAAAAACACCACACTCCAGAAGGTATGCAACACTAGCAAGTTTCCTTTATGTTTGAAACTCCTGATGTGATTTTTTTGCCCCGGGCGCTTATAACCTTGACAAAGGTCAAAACACCATAAGTCGCAAGTCATTGTCCAGATTAATCTAGACCCATTCGTATAAGCCCTTGATGAAGGCCAAAACAGCTGTACGCCTGTCCTAGATTAATGCATCTATCTATGCTACAGATAAGCACCCACTAGCTACCAAACACTATGCCCTAGCAAAAGTCAAAACACATAGCATAAATACTACTAGATACCTATCTGAAATGATGGAGGGCTACGACTGGTTTTGGCGAAAACTGTTAACGTAATGAACTTGATATAGTTGAAGGAACTGAATAGCTTTTGAAAAGGAGTGGTTTAAGCTCCGCTTTTAAAAAATTTCTTTTTGAAGAAAACCGAGTGGTTTTGTAATTGTTCCAACAACATCAGATTTCAGGTTTATTCTTTTGCATTAATCAATATTAATGCAGTCCTATCAATTAACCTTATCATTGCAGAAAAGAAACGAAAATAGAACGTACACTTATGCCATCCGCATTCGCCACGGGGCCCCGTCATGCACCGTTAGGTTACTTAACTAACGGCAGAGCGGGGGCTGGACTAGCGCGGGTGCAAAACATAAGCAACGTTTATTATATATAATATATATATATATATATATAACCATTCGTCTCACGCAATAATAAGCATTCCAGATTACAGAAACACAAATGAATATATTGGATATACTAGGATTTCCGCGTTTCGTTTTATCTTATAACGAAACACGGATTCCACCGTTGCGATGAATAGCCAAACCCCACCCGAGACCCTTACGGGTGCGGCAAACTACACGCCAAATTCTCGAAGTGAAGC
Source organism: Agapanthus africanus (assembly GCA_030015575.1). Taxonomy (NCBI): domain Eukaryota; kingdom Viridiplantae; phylum Streptophyta; class Magnoliopsida; order Asparagales; family Amaryllidaceae; genus Agapanthus; species Agapanthus africanus. The sequence goes on along the minus strand of JASDDO010000016.1, from coordinate 184,180,763 downwards.
AACCTTCCTCAATGAAATGAGTAGGCCACTCGGCACTTCAAGAACCCGATAGTTTGTGCACCCCACCTTGAGTCTATCCTAGGTGCAAGAAAAAGTAAATGAAATAATACAACGGCGGCTATAACCTCAACCCAGATGTGCCCCGCAAAAATAATATTACATCAATTTACAAATTTACAAGAATGAAAGAAAATAACACTGTTTTCACATCCCCCGGCTATTCATTCACGACGATCCAATACTTCATATACACAAACCATCATCAATACACAGATATGTGCAACCCCCACTAATCGACATATAGCAATTAGTAGACGTTTAACAACGCATATACAAACACAGATTAGCCAAGAACTTAGAATTTCGATCGATTATCATTTTCCGTGTTTACCCCATGCACAAACCAGTACACAAACAAATCTAGGTAAAAACCAAATGTGCAAGAAATTATATTTCCAAGTAAAAGAAACACAGAAAATCTTTGGAGAGAATCGGCCAAGGCTCGGACGCGGATCAGCGGCTAAACAGCCTGTTTGGCCGCGGTTCCGCGGTCAAGTTGGTGGATTACTGCTCGAAATTTTTTATGTTTCTTAGAAAAGCCTGCATGTATTTTTAAGGCCACTGAAATAATTTTTTGAACAGTTTAGAAAAACGACAGCAAGCTTGACATGGAAATGTAATTTTGGATATTTTTCCGTCGATAGAAGTTCTAACTACTTGCTAACTAGCTAGTTAAGGTTTATGTGGCTCTGATACCAGTGTATGTCGATGTCGCACACCCCGCGGGTTCGCGGGAAGGCGGAATACACAAAAAACGATTTTTTTAAGAGTTTGCAATATCGACCTAAGCCCCAGGATCTTTCGGAAACCCTAACTAGCTAATACTAGGACACTCGGTGAGAGTTTTATACCTTTAGAGATCAAGTCCTTCGGGTTTTCTTCTTCTCTTCTTAAGCTCCTAGATGGCTTGAATCAACCTCGGTTGTCGGCATCTTTTGTGTCGAAGATGATCCACCCGAGAGTCTTTGGTTTAAGCTTCAACCTCTAGTGTGAGGTAACTAAGATGTCTAGTTTGCTAATCTAGACAACTTAGGAGATGTAGAGAGATGATTAAAGTATTTTATCTCAAGAAGCCCTAGGATTCACAACACATATGAGGGTTAGGGCTTGAGGTGTTAGGGATATGTATGCCCTAGAGGCCATTATTGTACAATGATGTATATTATAGTGGATGTTTGGACATATATATATGTAAGTGCACGGCGGCGCCCCGACCGTCAATCCGACGCCCGAATGCGGAAACGAAAAACTTTTCAAACTAGAAAACCGGCACCACCGCACACTAGAAAAGCCCGGATCAGGCCATTAATCTAACTCTAGCAAACTACAAGATGGGATAGAAGGCTATACCAAGCGATCTGTGTCCTTCGGTCTTCGCCTCCACTCCGATCTCCTCGTGGAATCTCCGGTCGTCGCCTCCTCGTCGAAACGGGCACCACATCGCCGGATTCTTTTACGGGCTCCCACCTCTTGACTGAGGCAACTCGGGCACGAAGCTGGCGAATCGACGTGCTCAAGAATTGCTGTAGGCAAGTGTAGAATCCATTGTCTCTAGGGGTTGTGAAGTTGCCTTTGTAGATGGAGGAGAGAAGGAATGAACTTTGGAGAGGTGTTAAGGATTTTGTGAACAAGCCAAAAATGAGATGAATCAATTTCCATCATACAAAAATGAAGCCTCTCTCCCACCCAAAGTGGCTGGCCCCTCTATCAACAAAATGGTGGAGGGAATAAATCAAAACCATGAAGGGAGGTGAGAGTAGTAAAAGCAAAGGGTGACCATATGCCAAGAGGGATGATAACAAGGTCATATCAATTTCTAATCAACTCTAATCTCATTAATGCTAAACCATCATGAAAAAGCAAAGATGCTTAACCTATCATAATGCTACAAATACAAAGAACCCCTCCACAAATGCTAATTTGCGAACTTGCAAATTAGCCCCACCATCAGAAAAATCCGGCCGTGAAGGAACAAAGGAATACTGGCCGGAACGGAATGCAAACTGGCAACTTTAGAAAACTGATCCCGTAATAAATTACAGGAAAACCCCGCGACTGCATATACATGCCCGCATTTGTATTCCCACTGAATATAAATGCAAAGAGACAAAATCTACACTGTACAATACTAGGATCCGGCTTAAACCAAAGCCCGCTAGTATTATCCGTCCGATCATGATCCGTGCAATACCGCATGGATAAGATCGAACCCTGCCATATCTCCATACGGCCTCTACAGCGTTTCGCCCGAAACTTGAGAAACTGGTCTGTGGGGGACTCTAAAGACTCGTCAAAACTTTGGTTGTGGATTAACCACTAGCACGTCAGAGGTATTAGCCAATACATAACGGGCTACCAGGTATTGACCAAAAGGGACGTCGATGAGCGAACTCATCCTGACACCCTACTGAGCCTGTCAGTGACAATATCCGTACAGTCCGGTCCATTCGTTTATGAGCATCGCATGGCGGGCTTAGGGGGTTGGTAAAAGTCAGACCCCCAAAAGCGGTACAAGTCGTGTCGGAGTGTAGTCCAGAACACCTTGAGATACTACTGGAATGCCTAGCAGTAAATCTCCTGCCTCGGCCGAGGGCTTTGTGTAATGGCTCTCCTAGACACAGCGTGACCTCACCCCCAATACCGGGAGAGACGAACCCCTGCAGATCCGCTCACTGCCTCCATGTGGCTCGGGACTTTACCCAACTAAAACCTGTTTGCACGTCTCCTTTGAGCGTGGTAGGGTAGTAATCAAAGCACAGTGGGAACTCACACGAGACAAATGACGATCTCAGGTCGATGAACTAACCTGTACACATGTCACCAGGGAACAGCTATCTGGCGTCAGGTATAAGACCAACTAGCATGTTCCCGGCGAGTCCTGTCCGGTGTACTCATAACCCAATGAGCACCTGTATACATCTTAGGTGAACCAACTGACACCAGTGGCTTGTGAGACCGGCCACCGCCCCTCGTTGGGGTCTCGACTGTATACACTAGTCTACTCTGGAGAATCGATGCCCTGTCTCGAAACTCCCTCGATTAGGGACCTTTTAAGGATGTGCTTATAGACCCCAGCTCCCACGTATATGATCGCCCTCATACTGCTGGTAGTCAAGCAAGAATCCTAGGGGCTCTATCAACGTGCAATAGTGACCTGTATGGTCACCTAAAGCAGTACACGATGATAAAGGTAAACCAGATAGCATACTATCATCTTGAGTAAGACTGTCCTACCGGGATAAGTCCTCCCTCAATCATTGAAATCACATGCCTGTGATCCAATAATTGACTCTGAGGGCATTATCTCCAACAATCTCCCACTTGCACTCAAGGCTCATTATTGCGATGTCGCATACTCACAGCCCGTGTGATACCGAACACCCAACTCCTCTACTAGTAGGTCTCACAAAGCTCGTTTGCGAAACTATTGCGTTCGAGGAATAGCCTCAGTGAGTGGATCCGCTCTGATGTTTCTTTCTATGTCTCTCCTTATCTCAAATTCGCGGAGAAACCCATCTCCCGAAATGAGCAATACATGTCTTAGAATATGTCTGGATGTCTGATGGGACCTAGCTCATAAATGAACTCCAAATCCAAACTTCTTAGACTGTATCAACAACTGAACTTAATCAGTATCCTGCGCCATCCTTCCCTCAGTATCCACCTGGACCACCTGTCCAAAATAATGCCCCTCATCAGAGGGAAAACTATAACTCTGACAGTCACTCTGCCGTCCAGGTCACCTTGGAAGCCTGGAATGATAACTGTCTCCCAAAGGAGGCTGCCGTTATCATTTCCCTAGAACATCAACTTATGTTCCAAAACTGCTTCCGATCGTTTCTCCAGGATTGGATTAATATCAACTTACTGCATCTCGTGCAAAATCAACATCTGGTGTGGTACTTGACATTTCATGATTGACTCAATTGCCTAAGCAAGTGATCTGCCAATCATGCACATCCCTCTCCCCTTTAGTCTGTGAGACACCTTTAGAGAAGGTGACTCCATCACCTGCAGGTACACCACCATGCCATAAGTCATCCATTCTAAATACCCTTAGAATGCTGTCAAAGTACCTATATTGGGAAACCACCCAAATCTAGATCTAAAACCATAGATCTAGTAACCAGAATATCTGATATAATATCCAATTCCTATTTGGAGAAACCACTGTGTGACAACCAAAGTATAACCGATCGTAGTATAGGAATATCACTTTTTACTCTGTGTATGTCATCCAAATACCAGGACATCACACCCTACTACCTACTTAACATATCCATCCCCTATTCTGATGAAGTCAAACCTATGACTGTAACATCAGAAATAGATGATCTATCTCCGCTATATCTGCTTTAGTCTATAAATAGACATAAGCCATTTGTCCACCATGCTTCCGCTGCTCCCACTGACTACGACAACCCTCTGGCAGAGTCATATACACGTGCACTTCTAAAGCTAGTTTAGAACGACGCTATACTCATCCTCCTGCCGGGTCTCACAGTCTGGAACAACATTGGCAAGTCTGGGTAAACAAGAACCTCCCTGTCACCGTCCTTGAGTATACCGAAGTACCTCTCGGGTGTCTGAGGTTACCCACCATATCTACGGAGTGGCCAATGGAATGTCAAAACAGATTGAATCTTTAGGTTCTTATCAAATTTTCAGTAATCGTTTGTTGTTCTGGAATCACTTCCAGTTCTACCATACTTCCATTACTGTTTTCTGAAAAAAATCCATTTTTGTTAAAACTGTGGCGAGTCCAGAACAATATCACTATTGATCTCCCAGATAGTAGAAAGTCAACCCTCATCATAGCTTGGGTCAACCCACAAACAGCCATTACAGAAACGTGCTTTGGGTTATCCGGAGTCTGGTTTTAAGCATAAGCCGGACAACTCCCCGTACCTTAACAATGTCAAGATATGAATTGTTCTATATCCAATATAGAAACAGAGGCACTGATTTAATTGAACCAGATTCAAATCATGCGACTGTCCCCAGTGCATGTCAACTAAATGGAAGGAGGTTGATCAGCGTTACTCAACTTAGAAGTACTTCCAATTATGAGTAACCTGAAAGAGAAGCAAGTTCTCTTAATCATTACTATTTAACTGAATACCACACACAAGTATCTACATCTTCGATCACCTTGAAGAATCCCGATACTTGTAACACCTGGTTCTCTATTTTATTCATATACCTATAACTTCTCAAAACTCAGACCTTGTGTTTCTACAAAACACTTGTCTAAGAACCAGAGAAGTCATAAGTAAACCGAATATAGTGCGGGGACCTACCCCTCTGTCCAAATGGACACTGGACAACATACAATACTCTGTATAAGTCCCTTGAGTCAAGTGACTCATTCACTGTGTGTCGTAGGTTGAAAACTGTACTTATGTTTAAGAAGAATTACACCGCTGTTTAATGCTCCTTACTTAACCATCCACTGATATAGGTAAACGTCATAGACATAATTTCAAAAAGGTATATCTCACTCTATAAAAATAGACGTACAGATATATCAATTTGAAATTGGTGCATAACAATGGATATTCAAAACCAAATATTTGCCATCCGGAAAACAACCCAGGTGACTTCCTCAAATATCACCAATTACAATGAATTCCGATATAATGAGGATGATCACCTAATTCCTAATAACTTACTCCCACTCACCATCTGTAAAACCATACAGATGTGAGAATCATACCTGGTAAATACATACCCTGGAGCAAGTGTCTAATTGGGAAATCAGTTTTCTTTTAACAGTACACAGTGAAACTGAAAAATTGAAATTTTCGATGGGGTATCCCGGTATTCCTAGTAATGCCACTTCCATTATCCAGATTCACAACTATAACCGTATAATTCTTTTCCATCTCTCCAAATCCCTTTATATGCCATTAGTCATTACCTTCTGTACACCCCTTTAGGCCAAATGGTTTTCTTCCTTCCCTACCGTTCGACACCCGCCTATGGTTTGGAAGAAAACTATTCAATAAGCATAATGGGTGTACTGTCCTAATCCTAGGAGCACTCGCAATGCGAGAGAAGGTGAAGATAAAAGACAACTGAATAAAACGTTATTCCTATTTCTCCTGAACCAGAATCCATCCCCGAACTGGAAAAAGTTCCTTTCGAGTTCGTATATAACCATACGATGGAGTATCCAAATAAACTGTGGATCTTCGTAGTGATACGGAGTGTTCTGGAGAAATACAAAGGTGATGTAGGATTGGCGAAGAAATATTTGGTTTGGTTGTGAGTAGCAGTCGCAATTTACTTTGCCCTCTTACTAATCCATTTATTTGTCTTAACTTAATACCTTCTGTACACCACACTTAGGCTAATCGGCTTTCCTCATTCCCTACCGTTCGGCACCAGCCTAAGGTCTGGAAGAAGCCTATCCGATAGGCGTAAAGGGTGTACTATCTCCTAAACCAAGGAGTACTCGCAACCTGAGAGAAGGTAAAAGGAAAAGACAACTGAATAGTCCTATTCGTTTTCTCCAGAACCGGAAACCATCCTCGAATAAATTCCTTTGAGTTCGTATATAGCCATACGATGGTTTTTTCCAATGGAAGTGGACGTTCGTAGTAATACGGGGTGTTCTGGAGAAAAGGGTAAAAGTAGGAGTGGCAAGAGGTATGCAACTCTGACAATCCAAAAGCCAGTGTTTAAGAAGGTTCGGTTAATTTTGGTCACTGAGTCATAGTCAAGTGTCGGGTCATGATCGCTGCTAAAGAGAGAGAGAAAAGAAACACTCAGCGTGCACTCTAACCTAGATCAGAATGGTTATCACTTTATCTAATCAGGAAACCTCCCACTGTACCGTTAAATTCTCCTCCAAACCTGAAAGAAGAATTAGTCGGGATCACCCGAGGAGTAAACCAACTCATCAGTGGGAATCGGGATCCAACTATCATCGCATGATAACGTGACGGAATCCGCTCACATTATCACACTCCAGAAGGTATGCACATATCTGGCAGGTTTCAGTTTCTTTAGAAACTCCCGATGTGATTTTTACCCCATGCTCTTATGACTTGAATTTGGCCAACAAATCATAAGTCATATGTCAAGTTCTACCCGTCATTGTCCAGGTTAATTTGAACCCACCCGTACCTACCTTTGACTTTGGCCAACAAGGCAGTACGACTGTCCCAAACCAACGCATCTATCTATGCTGCATATGAATACCCAACAGCTACCAATCACTGTGCCTTGACTTTGGCAAACAAACACAGCTTGAATACTATTGACTATCCATATGAAACGACGGAGGGCTACGAATGGTTTCTGGTGAAAACCTTTAACGTAATGAACTTGATATCGTTGAAGGAACCGAATAGCTTTTTAAAAATATAGTGGCGAAAACCTTTGCTAAAGAGGTCACTCTCGGTGAAGGGATCTCGGCTCTTTCCCCGTAGAATGAGGTGCAGGATATTCCAACTGAATACCACGATGCAAAGCAAAAGTAAATGACTATAATGAAGTTATTGCCCTGACGCAAACTTCTATCCAAGGGGTCACTCCCGGTGAAGGGATCTCGGCCCTTGCCTCGTCGACTGAGGTGCGGATATTCCAACTGAATACCACTGTGCAAAACAAAAGAGAACGCCCTTGCAATAACAGCTTTTTGAAAAATGTTCCAACAACATCAGAATAGGTTTGTTTAGCTTGCATTGATCCGAATCAACGCAGTCCCATCAATTGATCACACCAATAAAGAACGAAAATATTGATGTACGTATATGCCATCCGCATTTGCTACTGGGTCCCGTCATCACCCGTTAGGTTACTTAACTAACGACAGAGCGGGGACTGGACTAGCGCGGATGCAAAACATATACAACATCTACTAGTATATATATCAATATACAATATTCGCTCAAGGCGTGATAAAATGCAACATCACAGAAATATAATAAGCATCACAAAACAATACAGATATCTGGGATCCCCGGGTTTCATAGAGCCGCTACTGAAACCCAACGTTCCCCTGGTCGTGTGGATAGCCTGTGCAATGAAATCCTAGACCCCTACGGGCGCGAAAAGTTACCCTCCAAAACATGAAGAGAGGCAGCCCCCTTCAGCAATGTGAATGGACCACCCATCACTTCACGGAATCCGGTAACTTGGGCACCTCTCCTGGGTCAACCTTTACCCCCTACGAGTGCGGCGAATAGCCCGCCAATTCTAGAGTGAAGCCCCCTCCGTCTCAAAGCCATGAGATGCGGGCTTGTTGCCCTCTAGAACCCGGCTATCCGTGCACCCCTCCGCGGGGTAATCCTAGTACAGAAAGTAAAATATACATACAACGGGTACATCGACCTCAGCCCGGTCGTGCGCCAAACGAATAATATACAAACAGGCAGTGACGACAGTCCACATGTCGGATGCTCGCCCCGCAAAATCAAATGTACATAAATAACCAAACTTTACTACCATTGCATCCAGGCTACCCCCACGACCAATCCGTAACATCAAAGCACAACACAGAACATCAACGTGAATGTCACGTTCGCAAATCCGTCTAAAAGGGCTATAGCAGATAGACAGGATTTACCGATCGAGTGACATTCACGGTCGCAGATATAATGTAAATATTGTGAACTAACATGTTTAAACTTTTCGATCGATCAAATTTACCCAAGTGGGCCCCAAGCACAACTGTAGCACTCAGAGAAAATCTGGGCCCAAAAAGAATATTCCAAAAACCCCAATTTCATCAGAGAAAGCCACTGTAGAAATTTGGTGCAGAGAGGGGTCAAAATGGCGGCGGAACCGCAGCCCAAGCATGGGTTTGGCCGCGGTTCCGTGGTGGGATGATGACATCACGCAACCAAATTTTTACAGAATGCTTATAATTACCTGCACGTGTTTCTGCAACAACCTGAAAATTTTTTCGGGTCCAAAAAAATTTCGACAGAATCATATGCAATGAAAATGCGGTTTTGGGATAAATGTTCGATCGAACTTGTAAACATATTCGAGCAAGCTAGACTAGGTTAATGGCGAGGCTCTAATACCACTGTAAGTGCACGGCGGCGCCCCGGCCGTCAATCCGACGCCGGAATGCGGAAATGAAAAACTTTTCAAACTAGAAAACCGGCACCACCGCGCACTAGAAAAACCCGGATCGGGCCATTAATCTAACTCTAGCAAACTACAAGATGGAATAAAAGGCTATACCAAGCGATCCGTGTCCTTCGGTCTTCGCCTCCACTCCGATCTCCTCGCGGAATCTCCGGTCGTCGCCTCCTCGTCGAAACGGGCACCACATCGCCGGATTCTTTTACGGGCTCCCACCTCTGGACTGAGGAAACTCGGGCACGAAGCTGGCGAATCGACGTGCTCAAGAATTGCTGTAGGCAAGTGTAGAATCCATTGTCTCTAGGGGTTGTGAAGTTGCCTTTGTAGATGGAGGAGAGAAGGAATGAACTTTGGAGAGGTGTTAAGGATTTTGTGAACAAGCCAAAAATGAGATGAATCAATTTCCCTCATACAAAAATGAAGCCTCTCTCTCACCCAAAGTGGCCGGCCCCTCTATCAACAAAATGGTGGAGGGAATAAATCAAAACCATGAAGGGAGGTGAGAGTAGTAAAAGCAAAGGGTGACCATAAGCCAAGAGTGATGATAACAAGGTCATATCAATTTCTAATCAACTCTAATCTCATTAATGCTAAACTATCATGAAAAAGCAAAGATGCTTAACCTATCATAATGCTACAAATACAAAGAACCCCTCCACAAATGCTAATTTGCGAACTTGCAAATTAGCCCCTCCATCAGAAAAATCCGGCCGTGAAGGAACAAAGGAATACTGGCCGGAACGGAATGCAAACTGGCAACTTTAAAAAACTGATCCCGTAATAAATTACAGGAAAACCCCGCGACTGCATATACATGCCCGCATTTGTATTCCCACTAAATATAAATGCAAAGAGACAAAATCTACACTGTACAATACTAGGATCCGGCTTAAACCAAAGCCCGCTAGTATCATCCGTCCGATCATGATCCGTGCAATACCGCACGGATAAGATCGAACCCTGCCATATCTCCATACGGCCTCTACAGCGTTTTGCCCGAAACTTGAGAAACTGGTCTGTGGGGGACTCTAAAGACTCATCAATACTTTGGTTGTGGATTTAACCACTAGCACGTCAGAGGTATTAGCCAATACGTAACGGGCTACCAGGTATTGACCAAAAGGGACGTCGATGAGCGAACTCATCCTGACACCCTACTGAGCCTGTCAGTGACAATATCCGTACAGTCCGGTCTGTTCGTCTATGAGCATCGCATGGCGGGCCTAGGGGGTTGGTAAAAGTCAGAACCCCAAAAACGGTACAAGTCGTGTCGGAGTGTAGTCCAGAACACCTTGAAATACTACTGGAATGTCTACTAGTAAATCTCCTGCCTCGGCCGAGGGCTTTGTGTAATGGCTCTCCTAGACACAGCGCGACCTCACCCCCAATACCGGGAGAGACGAACCCCTGCAGATCCGCTCACTGCCTCCATGTGGCTCAGGACTCTACCCAACTAAAACTTGTTTGCACGTCTCCTTTGAGCGTTGTAGGGTAGTAATCAAAGCACAGTCGGAACTCACACGAGACAAATGAAGATCTAAGGTCGATGAACTAACCTGTACACATGTCACCAGGGAACTGCTATCTGACGTCAGGTATAAGACCAACTCGCATGTTCCCGGCGAGTCCTGTCCGGTGTACTCATAACCCAATGAGCACCTGTATACATCTTAGGTGAACCAACTGACACCAGTGGCTTGTGAGACCGGCCACCGCCCCTCGTCGGGGTCTCGACTGTATACACTAGTCTACTCTGGAGTATCGATGCCCTGTCTCGAAACTCCCTCGACTAGGGACCTTTTAAGGATGTGCTTATAGACCCTAGCTCCCACATATATGATCGCCCTCATACTGCTGGTAGTCAAGCAAGAATCCTATAGGCTCTATCAACGTGCAATAGTAACCTGTAAGGTCACTTGAAGCCGTACACGATGATAAAGGTAAACCAGATAGCATACTATCATCTTGAGTAAGACTGTCCCAACGGGATACGTCCTCCCTCAATCATTGCAATCACGTGCATGCGATCCAATAATTGACTCTGAGGGCATTATCTCCAACAATATAGAGGACTTTCTTGCTCGATATGATAGTATGCTATCTGGTTGCTCTTTATCTTAACATGTACAATTCTATTATTATACTGTCTCTCTGATACTTGTTGATAAAGCCCTTAGGATGTTTGCTTGACTACCAAGCTATGATGCAGATCATACTACTAGGACTTGTGTAGTTACAAGCGCATCCTTTAACAGTTCCTAGTCGAGAGAGTATCGAGAAAGGGCATCGATATTCTAGAGTAGACTAGTGTGTACGTTTCATGACCTTGTAGGGGGCGATGGTTGATCCCATATCCATTGGTGTTTGACATCAAAGATTGTACATAGGTGCTCATTAGAGAATGGGTACACCAAACAGGACTCGGCGAGAACTCCTAGTTGGTACTATACCTATCGTCAGATAGCAGTTCTCTGGTGACACTGGTACAGGTTAGTCTGTAGACCCGAGATCGTCATAGAGTCTTGTGTGGTTCCCACTGTGCTTTGATTTCCTCCCTACCACAACTCAAAGGAGTCGTGTAAACAGGTAGATTTTGGGTACAGTCCCGAGTCACATGGAGATAGTGAGCAATAGGAGGGGTTTCATCTCTCCCGGTATTGGGAGTTGATGTTACGCTATGCTCGATTGGCTATAACAGGAAGTCCCTGGCCAGGGCTGCTGATGAGATTTACTGGTAAGAGTTATCGGTATTTTCTCCAACCGTTATGAGCCATACATCGACATGACTTATCAAGTTACTGGGGTCTGACGATTCCACCCCTAGACTCGATATGTGACATATCAGACAAAGAGACCGGACTGTACGGTAAGTATTACTTATAGGCTTCATGAGATTTTGGACAAGCTTGCTTGTTGATCTTCTAATAGCTCAATACATGGGTAGCCGTTAGATCCAGCTAGTACCGCTGACGGCTTGTGGATGACTGATGTGATCATCACGTGCTGCTGGTGTATTAACGAGTCTTTAGAGTCCCACACAAAGGTTTCCTAGTTCAAGCGAAACGAAGTAGGGCACATATGCTGATATGTGCGGGGGGTCAGATTAAACACAAGTATGTGATACAATATTCTAATCTGGCGGCTATTTGGTATCGATTAGGTTATATGTGATATAACCAGATTATTGAATCAAGTGTTGATTTGATAATGCGATATACAGATAAATTATATTAGTTGGTTATATGTGATATAACCAGTATATTAAATCAAGTGTTGATTTAATAATATGATATATGTTATATTTGATATAATTATATATTAACTAATATTATTAGCTCACTAATTATTTTCTTAATATATATATATATATATTAATATATATATATTAATATATATTATATATATATATATTAATATATATTATATATATATTATATATATATATATTGAAGCATGGTTTGATTTTCTATTTTTAGAAAATAGAAAATGAGGTGGAAAATGTGGAGATATTTGAGGTATGGTGAAAAGCATAACTTATTCATTTTTATATTCATTTGCTTGCACTATTGAAGCATGGTTACAATTTTTAATTGTTGAAAATTGTATGCTTCAATAATGTGTGAGCTTTGAAAAGCCATTCTTCACTTGACCATTCTCAAGACTTAGCCATTTTTCTCTTCTTGAGCTCATTTTTGCTCTCTTGATTTTTTCATCATCATCTTCCTCATATTTCAAGCTCTAAACCCTCACATGTGATGTGAACCGTAGAGCTTAAGATCCCTAGTGAGCTAACAAAACCCCTACTTCACCATCCTACACTTAATTAGCAATAAAGTTTAGGGTGTTCACTTCACTAAAGAGATGTTAGTGAAAAGGTAGCTTGGATTAGTGGAGCTTCTGGTGGATCATCTTCGGCACGAAGATCACGAAGGAGGCTCGTTCAAACATCAAGTGGAGCTATGAGAAGTCGTAGGGACTACAACCCGGAGCTTAAGAAGAGAAGGACACGGTCTACAATGGTTGTAGCCTTATCTCTTAGCTTAAAGTTTTGTTATATCATTGTTAAACCCTAATCATCTAGTTAGCATTCTAGGTTAGTCTAGCTTAGCACCCTAAATTTTTTAAAATAGCATGCTAGATGCTTGTGAAAACCCAGTGGAGGTGCTAGGGTAGACTTTCATGGTATCAGAGCCAGAGCTAGAAGATTAAACGATGTTTGTAAAACCACGAAACCGAAACAACTCCGAAACTGCAAACCCAAATACCTAGTTTCTGTCAATTTTAAAACGGCCTCTGAAATTTTTTTAAACAACTGCAGAAGCTTACATGTGATGTAACTAGAACACCAGAGAAAATTGAGGCCAAAACACCAAAAGTGACCCGGTGAAAACCCCAAAATGGCCGGCCTGGCCGGTCCCATTACAATTTTTTGGCTTCGTATTTTTTGGGTGTTCCGTAGTGTTGGTTTTGGGGTTTCAGGTTAATTTGATTAGCCCAGTTTGCATATGATGTTAACTTTCCTATTAGGGCTATTCGGAGTATTTCGTAGTCGTGTTTTAACGTCGTTTCGGGTTTAAGTTTGATATGTGATACAATATTTGGAATCCACAGTTAATTGGTTTTGTGAAAACTAGTTAGTAATTGTAAATCTAGAAATTTAGTCTATGTTGATCGATTACCACGGAGTTTTAATTCGGATCAAAACTCCGTCGCAATCTCGTAAAGTACGTGGATATTCGCCGGATAACTTTGCTAGATAGCCACGCCCCATAACCCCGACCAAATGACTGTAGGAGAACCCCGTGGGTTGTAGAATCTAGTGATTTGAAAAGGAGTGGTTTAAGTTCCGTTTTTAAAATCAAGTAGTTTTCAAAACAAACCGCGTGGGTTGTAGCATTTGTTAGTTTTGCTAAAGTGGTCACTCCCGGTGAAGGGATCTAGGATCTTTCCTCATCGAATGAGGTGCTGGATTTTGATAATGGAATACCACTATGAAAAGCAAGAACTAGAGCTACCTTTTTGAAATAAACCGAGTGGATTATAGCATTTTCTAGTTTCGCTAAAGAGGTCACTCTCGATGAAGGGATCTAGGCTCTTTCCTCATCGAATGAGGTGCTAGATATTCATAATGGACCGCTATGCAAATCAAGAACTAGCGCTACCTTTTTGAAAATTTTGATTCTACAATATCTTTAGGTTTCTTTTCTTTTCATTAATCTCATCAATAACGTCCCATCATATATGTTTCCTAAACATCACAGAAGAAACGAGAATAAAACGTACGCTTATGCCATCCGCATTCGCCACGGGGCCCCGTCATGCACCGTTAGGTTACTTAATTAACGGCAGAGTGAGGGCTGGACTAGCGTGCGTGCAAAACATAAGAAACGTTTATTATATATCATATATATAATATAGCATTCATCTCACGCGGTTATATGATCACTTCGGGAATATGATGGGTGGTTTGCCGTACCCGTAGGGGTCTAAGGTGGGGTTTGGCTATTCATCACAACCGTGGAATCCATGTTTTGTTATAGGCTAAAAAGAAACACGAAAATCCTAGTATATCCAATATATTCATCTGTCTTTCTGTGATTTGGAATGCTTATTATTGCGTGAGACGAATGGTTATATATATATATATATTATATATATAATAAACGTTGCTTATGTTTTGCACCCGCGCTAGTCCAGCCCCTGCTCTGCCGTTAGTTAAGTAACTTAACGGTTCATGTCGGGGCCCCGTGGCGAATGCGGATGCCATAAGCATACGTTCTATTTTCGTTTCTTTTCTATGATGTTTAGGGGAACATAAATGATGGGACTTCATTAATAAGATTAATGAAAAGAAAAGCATCTAAACATGTTGTAGAATCGAAATTTTAAAAGGGTATCTCTAGTTCTTGCTTTGCATAGTGGTATTCATTGATGAATATCCAGCACCTCATTCGATGAGGAAAGAGCCGAGATCCCTTCACGGGGAGTGACCTCTTTAGCAAAACTAGCAAATGCTACAACCCACTTGGTTTTGTTTTTATAGCTTCTCTAGTTCTTGCTTTGCATAGTGGTATTTCTTGATGAATATCCAGCACCTCATTCGATGAGGAAAGAGTCGAGATCCCTTCACCGGGAGTGACCTCTTTAGCAAAACTAGCAAACGCTACAAAAATCACTCCTTTTCAAAACACTAGATTCTACAACGATATCAAGTTCATTATGTTAAAGGTTTTTCTTCAAAACCAGTCGTAGCCCTCTGTCATTTCAGATAAGTGCTATTTAGTATTCGTGCCGCGTTTGTTGGCCTACGTTAAGGCGTAGTGTACGGTAGCTGATTAGTGATTATCTGTCGCATATGATGCGATTGGATTAGGGTAGTCGTATGACCTTGTTGGCCTGCATCAAGAGTCGTGCGGGTGGGTTTAATTCAATCACGAAATGAACGGGTCGAACATGACTAGCGCCCTATGGTTTGTTGGCATGCGTCAAGGTCATAGGACGCTAGGGGTAAAAACAAGTATTGAGAATTTCAAGTGTTGAAATTTGCAATGAGATTGCATACCTTCTATGAGATAGTTGAATCCCGATACCCACTGCGAGTAAGAGTTACTCCTAGGAGAGTTTTACACTTTACAATTAGCTGATCCAGTAGGTGTCCAAGAAAGGTGTTAACGGGGTTATGCCCCTGCGGAAACGGGGTTATTTAATTAGTTCCATGCGAAAGCATGGGGAGACTATCTCGGAGTACCAATACCTGCCTGGCTGACCGATTGGCGAACTTGTAGGGTGTAATTAATCCCGGCTAATCGTAACTTTTATAGTTTGAAGGAAGATTTGATAAAAACAGTGGGAGCCATCCTGATTAGATAAGATAATAACCAATCTAATCTTGCAAAGAGCGCACGCTAATGCATTTCCTTCTCTCTCTCTCTCCAGATAGCAACCAATGACATTCCTTAATCAAGATAATAATATGGATGTATTGACCGAACCCACTTATTATACTGGGCTAGGTTCTACTCTATCTTATGACTGCCATAAGTCTGAGCAAGGAATAGGGGAATACCCGGATTCCCATGCCACCCGAACGAAGAAGGAGCATACCGATGCATCTTCTTCAGGTGTGTTCGTTACCGAGAACTGTTTCTCAGTTTGCTCTACGTCCTGGGTATTGGATACCGGATCAGGATCCCACGTATGTAATTTGCTACATGGGCTAAAGAGAGCTAGAGAACTGGGAAAGGGTGATAAGTCTCTAGTAGTAGGGAATGATGCAATTGTTGCAGCCAAAACAGTTGGCGAGTATCACCTAGTGTTACCAACTGGTAATACATTGATTCTGAACGACTTTTACTACGTACTAAAGATGATGTGCAATATTATATCAGTTTCTTTGCTAACTAAAGAAGGATATAATTTCACATTAGAGGATAATGTTATGAACATTTTTCTAAATCAAGTGTTGATTGGGTTTGGTACGTTATGTATTGGTATATACGTTCTAAATCAAACGAAAGTTCTAAACGTACAGAACACATACAAGAGGGAGAGTTCAGAAATGAACGAAACCTGCTTGTGGAATTGTAGACTAGGTCATATCAATACGACAAGTCTAGCTAAGTTACAAAAAGATGGATATTTGAATCTGTTCGAATTTACATCTTATGAAACTTGCGAGTCATGTCTCAAAGGTAAAATGACCAAAACTCTGTTTACTGGACACGGAGAAAGAGCTACTGAACTCTTGGGACTCATACATAGTGATCTATGCGGTCATATGTCTACTCATGCCAGGAATGGTTCCTCGTACTTTATTACATTCACCGATGATCTCTCAAGATTCGGAAATGTGTTCTTGTTGAACCACAAGTCTGAAGCTTTTGGGAAATTCAAGGAATATAAGAACGAAGTAGAGAACTAGACGGGTAAAAGTATTAAAATCCTTCGATCTGATCGGGGAGGAGAATACTTGAGCACGGAATTCCGAGACTACTTAAAAGAGAATGGGATTCTCTCTCAGTTTACTCTTCCGTATACACCATAGCACAACGGAGTATCGGAGCGGAGGAATCGCACCCTATTAGATATGGTGCGCTCTATGATGAGTGTTGCTGAGTTACAATTTTCTTTTGGAGTCATGCACATGAGACAGCTGCAGACCTATTGAATATGGTTCCAACCAAATCCGTGCCTACTACTCCATATGAGATATGGAAAGGAAAGAGACTATGTCTTAATTATGTTAAGATATGGGGTTGTCCGGCTTATGTTAAAAAGAAAAATCCGGACAAGCTTGAGGCAAGGTCAGTTATGTGCAAGTTTATAGGATATCCCAAACATTCGTGAGGATATATCTTCTACCACACCGAGGAACAAAAAGTGTTTGTTTCTCGAAATGCCACCTTTTTAGAAAAGAAATTTCTTATGAAAGAAATTAGTGGCAATGAGGTAGAACTGGAAGAAGTTCCAGCTACAAAAACTGTTACTAACGATTCGGTAGAACCGGAGGATTCGATAGTCCCTGACGAACCTCAGCCTCTCCGCAGATCTAGTAGGATTCCTCATTCACCTGAGAGATACTACGGTTTTCTCATAGACGGTGGGAGCGGGGATTGCATCATGGAAGATGATGACTGACTGATCTTATATTTCCGTATCGTGTTTGGAAAATGTAAAATATATCACAACCAAAGAAATTTATACCGCAATCAATTGACGGTGTCTATTGTAGTTTCGTCGGTGAATGTCGATCGTCCAATGAGAAAGTGTGATTTGTTCGCTATCGTTTTAGTTGAGTTGAAAATTAAAAGATAAAAGAAAATGATTCAATAATTGTGAGATTTAATTTCCAGAATCATCAAGAAATAGATCTAAACTCAAGAATTACTCAAGATCAAGAAAATGTCCAAATCGTTTGAATTATCAATATTTGAAAAGAGTCTTGTAGGAATCGATCCAATTGATAGTGATGATGAATACTTATGATTACAAATTCTTATCTATTGAAGATTTGTTGCTAGATCGATGACAATCAACGAGGTTTAGGATCTATTGAAGAAACTAGGGTTTCTTCATCATCATCCCTTGTCCTTTCGTTGATTAGCATTCAAATTCTAGCCTCCAGGAAATTCAATCATCGATCGTTGATCTCTGATTTGGAGCGAAAATATTCAAGAAAGCATCTCGCTAAAAACTAGGTCATCGTTGATTCAATTTCCTAAAGTTTACAAAACTCATAAGACTTAAGGATCGTTCAAGAATTTAATCATCATCTACCTATTTTCTCGATTCCTCCACAAGCGGAGTTTTCACTCAAACATCATGAAAAAGAAAAAAAATAAAGAATCGATCAATCTTCATAATGCAAGAATGTAAAGATAAGCAAGGTTTATAATCTTCACCTTTATTAATAGATGATTAGTTACAATTCACTCGAGTCGAGATTACAAGAATTGAGGAGAGAACTAAATCGTCGAAATTAGCTTCGCATCGTCTTCTTGAGTCACGGATCGTCGTGGATCTCTTGCTCGGATGAAGATCGACATTGCTTCTGTTAGTGTATATGCCCTAGAGGCCATTACTGTATCATACTAGTTTGTATATTACTTGATGGAAGCTTGGGATATTCACAGTTGTATAAACAATCTTGCTCGAAATGGTAGTATGCTACTTGGTTTGTTTCTACTTTAATTTGTGCATGTTTTTCTTTTAGCATATCGCTTATACATATTAGTAGAGCCCTTAGGATCTTTGCTTGATTACCAGCGTTGTGATGGCAGTCGCACTTGTGGGGGCTGGGTAATCTACAAGCACATCCTTATACAGGTCCCTAGTCATTGGATTATCGAGACGGGACATCGATACTCCGTAGTAGACTAGCGTATGCGCTTCTCATCCCAGCAGGGGAGATGGTCTGTCCCACAGCCGTCAGTACGTCGTAATTGAGATAGTATGCGGGTGCTCGTTAGGTTACGAGTACACTGGACAGGACTCGTCGGGAACTGTTGGTTGGTATTATACCTATCATCAGTTATCAGTTCCCAGGTGACATGAGTACAGCTTAGTCCGCTGACTTGACACCGTCACTTCGCCTTGAGTGTGTTCCCACTGTTCTTTGATTACTACCCTACCACGGCTCAAAGGAGTCGTGCAAACAGGTAGTAGTTGGGTGCAGTCCCGAAGCACTTGGAGGCAGTGACGGTTAGACAGGATTCGTCTCTCCCGGTATTGGGGGTTGATATCGCGCTGTGTCTAGGAGAACCATTACACAAAGTCCCTGACCAGGGAAAGCGAGATATACTGGTAGGTTATCCAGTGTTGTCTCAGGGTGTTCTGGGCTACACTCCGACACGACTTGTACCGCTATTAGGGGACTGACGTTTACCGCCCCCTAGGCCCGCCATGCGATATTCTCATACGAACAGACCGGACTGTACGTAGATTGTCACATTCAGGCTCAGTAGGAGTTCAGATGGGTTTACCTCATCGGCCTTCTTATCGACATCTACCTGGGGACCGTTACGTACAGCTAGTGCCGCTTGCGGTCTGTAGTTAAACCCACTGCCAGCGTAGTGTCGAGTCTTTAGAGTCCCACACAGAGAGTTTCCCTGCACTGAGCGAAACGTGTAGAGGCCGTATGGTTTTAAGGCAGGGCTACGATCACTTACGTGCACTTGTGTGCGTATGCTGTTCGGGCAGACAATACTAGTGGGCTTTGGTTTAAGCCGGATTCTAGTACTGTATGGATGGATTTTTTTTGTCTTTTGTGCATTCGCATTCTACGGAATGCGGATGCGGGTGTGTATACACAGTTGTGAGGAGCGAAGAATGACGAGGTGCCTCATTAGGGTTTTGACAGTTGATTCGGTTAAAACCATTATGAGGCGGGCTCATCAGGGTTTTGGCAGTTGGTTCGGTCAAAACCATTATGAGCCGGGGACATTATTTACTAATCTTTTTAGTGATAATTATGTTATGGCTAATTGCTTTGACCATTTGACCATACTTGACTTTGTTGACCGTTTGACCAAAGTTGACTAGGATCTTCATGAGAGGTCTAGAGTATTCTTTGGTTTTCATTTTCTTTTTGTGATGAAAATGGTCAAGTCAATGTAGCCATCAACTTTATCATGAAAGGATTATTAATGATGATGTTTATGCATTATTTCAACCATGGTTCATTGTTCTTGGTTCATTATTCTTTTCTCAATCTCTCTCTTGATATGAGAAAGCTCCATGGTTCCTCCTTCTTCTTCCTCCACTCGAAATTTCCTTTGATCTCATGTGTTGAGAGAATAAGGAAGTAAGTTGACAAAAACATCCATCTACTACTTCTACACAACCTAGGACATCAAGCCTAGCGACCTTGTTGCCCTAGTTGCCTCGGCTCGAGGTGGAGCTCGGAGCACAAACTCTCGGGTGGATCGTCTTCGACACTAGGAGGCCGCGGATGTGACCAAGATCCGGATCGATCCTCGGAGCTTGGATGGACAAGGAGGACAGAGGAGAGAAGACCCGAAGGACTGGTTTTGTGAGGTATAATCTCTATGACATAGTAGATAGAACCTCATATAGTTTGCAAGGTTTTTGTTTAGCAAAGATCTTTCTTTTAGTCCATGTTGCTTTGTGTCAAAAAATCGTTTTTTACTGTTTCCGCCTCCCCGTAAGAACCGGGTGAGCAACGTGGACTTACAGTGGTTTCAGAGCCTAGTTAAACATAAACTAGCATGTTAGCAAAGTATTTAGAATTTCGATCAGAGAAAAAATCGCAAAACACGTCCAAAAAAATCAAGTTTCTGCCGATTTTTAAACCTGTTCAAAAAATAATTCCACATACACTAAAAATCGGCTCAGGGTTTTTTAAGAACCCTCAGCAAAAACGATCCAGTGACTCGGTCAAAGCGCCGTGGAACCGCGGCAAGAACATGCTTCTTGCCGTGGAGCCGCGGCCGAGTTAACTCGGCCGTGGGTCGTTTTTGGTGCAGTGTTTCCAGTGTTCTGTTTTGGGATTTTTTGTATAGTTTGTTTCTGCCCAGAATTTCCAGAGAACAAATTTGTGTTTGGGGTGGTTACAAATCCGTTTTTTGATCGAAATTCTGTAGACTTTGGCTAATGGATTTTATCTGTGATGTGATATATGTATTGAACGTCTGCTAATCGCTATACATCGATTAGTGGGGGTTATACATATCTATGATCTGTAATGTTGATGGTTTGTGTATGTGAACTCGTTGGATTGTCGCAAATGAATAGCCGGGGATGTGAGACGAGAGTTTCTTTTTCTTTCATTCAATGTAAAATTTGTAATTGATGTAATATTATTTTATGGCCGCACATCCGGGATGAGGTTGTAGCCGCCATTGTATATTATTTCTTTTTACTATTTTTTCTCCTAGGATAGACCCAAGGTGGGGTGCATAAACTACCGGGTATCTCGAAGTGCCGAGTGGCCTACTCACGTTGTTGAGGGAGGTTGCTTCGCTTCGGGACATGGCGGGTAGTTTGCCGCACCCGTAGGGTTCTAGGGTGTGGTTTGGCTATTCATCGCGACCGTGCAATCCTTCTTTCGTTGCAGGCTCGAACGAAACATGGATTCCTAGTATATCCAAAGTGTTCATCTGTGATCTGGAATGGCTATCATTGCATCTGACGAATGTATATATCTACATATGATATCTAGTAGGCGTTGCTTATGTTTTGCATCCGCGCTAGTCCAGCCCCCGCTCTGTTGTTAGTTAAGTAACCTAACGGGTGATGACGGGGCCCCGTGGCGAATGCGGATGGCATAAGCGTACGTCATATTTTCGTTGTTTTCTGCAATGGTAGGATTAAATGATGGGACGCATTAAAATTAATGCAAGAAAATAAACCAAAGTTAAAGTCGTTGGAACAATTTCAAAACCACTCGGTTTCTTTTCAAAACAGAAAACTTTTAAAAATGCGGAGCTTAAGCCACTCCTTTTAAAAGCTATCAGGTTCCTTCGATTATATCAAGTTCACTACGTTCACGGTTTCGCCAAAACCATTCGTAGCCCTCCGTCATTTCTGTTAAATATTCAGTAGTATTCAAGCTATGTATTTTGACCTTCGCCAAGGCATAGTGATCGGTAGCTGCTGAATATTTATCTGTAGCATAGATAGATGTATTGGTTTGGGACAGTCGTACTACTATTTTGGCCTTTGTCAAGGGTATGTACGGGTGGGTTCAAATTAACCTGGATAATGACGGGTAGAACTTGAC
Organism: Agapanthus africanus; assembly: GCA_030015575.1. NCBI lineage: Eukaryota > Viridiplantae > Streptophyta > Magnoliopsida > Asparagales > Amaryllidaceae > Agapanthus > Agapanthus africanus. Next base: position 184,158,361 of record JASDDO010000016.1, on the reverse strand, counting down.
ATGTGACTTATGATATGTTGGCCTTCGTTAAGGTCATAAGAGCATGGGGCAAAAATCCAGATCGGGAGTTTCTAAAGAAACTAAAACTTGCTAGCGCTGCATACCATTTGGAGTGTGATGATTCTGGTAGGATTCCTTCAGTTTTATCACACGATGATATTTGGATCCCGATCCTACTGTGAGTATATGCTACTCCTCGGGAACTTTCTCACTTAACGATCAATGCTATAAACCAAGTATGTGTCTAGAAAGGTGTTAGCGGGTCTACGCCCACAGGGAAAAGAGGTTACTTAATTAAGGAACTTCGCGAAAGCGTTGGAAAACCTCCCTCAAAGTAACGACACCAGCCTGGCTGAACGGTTAAGAAAGTATTGTACGGTGAGATTAATCCCGACTAATTCTTCTTTTATGGTTTGAGGAAGGATTCGAGAAACAGTGGGAGCCATCCTTTTTAGATAAATTAAAAACCAATCTAAACTTGCAAGAGCATCATGCTAAGTGTTTTCTTCTCTTTCTCTTAATTGCAGCGACCCAGTGAGCACACATAGGTTACATCTAAATAATAAAATGACCGAATCTGACTATTATGACTGGCAAAGGTCTGTCCAGATGTCCATTGCCCATGACAAGCTGGGACACCTCTTAACTAATCAAGCCCCTGCCGTCTCAGGACCAATTTCCCCTGTCACGGATATTGATATCCGTAAAACATCGGAAAAAGACTGTGCGAAAGCCAAGTGCCTCGTGTTAGCCTCAGTTGATGGTGCATACCAGAGGCAGCACGAGAAGATGGACTTAGTTTCTATCTTCCTCCATAACAAAGATTTATATGGAGAGCGATCTCGTATCGCAAGATATGAGACCTCGAACGAATTACTTCAAGCGAGGTTAGCTATCAGGTCATCTGTAGGGGGCAACGTTCTTAGAGAGACCAGCTATTTTGAGCTCACGGACCTGAAGACCACGTTGAAGTACGGGTCAAATGCTGACTTGATTCTACAGTCTCAGCCTTATACCCTGAAGGAAACATGGGAAGTAGAAGGAAAAGGAAGGGCAGAAGTTTCGGGACTGGATGTAGTAAAAGAGGGACGTTCCTATTGTTATGGGAATGAACATTGGCAGAAGGATTGCAGGGCTTGAAAAGCCAGTAGCCAGGATTCGAAGCATCTTGTGGCTTCGGCTTCGGGTGTGTTTGTAATAGTGAACTATATGTCAGTTAACCCTACTTCCTGGGTATTGGATACCTGATCAGGATCTCACATCTGTAATTCGTTACAGGCTCTCAGAAACCGTAGGGTTATCAGGATAGGTGATATGACTCTCAGGGTTGCTAACAGAATGAGCATGAACGCTGAATCCGTAGGGGAATATCATCTTGGACTGACAACTGGGCAGATATTGATTCTGCGTAACTGTTTGTATGTACCAGGTGCGACTTGTAATATCATATCAGTATCCTTACTTTCTAAGGAAGGATATGATTTTACTTTTGTAAGCGATGTGGTCCATATCAACCTAAATCAAGTTCTGATTGGGTCAGGTACATTAGAAAACGTGATATACGTATTAAATCAAGCTCAGATTTTCAGTGTCCAGAACACACTTAAAAGAAAGTCTCCGGAAATAAATCAGGCTTTCTTATGGCATTGTAGACAGGGTCACATTAATGAGACACGGTTAACAAAGTTACATAAAGAGGGATACTTGAATACGTTCGAGTATCAGTTTTATGCCACTTGTGAATCTTGTCTCATGGGAAAGATGTCAAAGACTCCGTTCACTGGATACGGAGAAAGAGTAAGCGAGCTCTTGGGACTCATACACAGTGACGTGTGTGGTCCAATGTCTACACATGCGCGAAGTGGTTATTCATACTTCATTACTTTCATAGATGATTTCTCTAGGTATGGACATGTCTTCCTGATGAAGCATAAATCCGAGGCCTTTGAGAAATTTCGGGAATACAAGAATGAAGTTGAAAAACAAACAGGCAAAAGTATCAAGACACTGAGATCTGATCGAGGTGGTGAGTACTTGAGTTCCGAGTTTCTGGACTACTTAAAAAAGAATGGAATTCTCTCTTAGCTTACTCCTCCATACACACCACAACACAACGGTGTATCGAAAAGGCGGAATCGAACCCTATTGGATATGGTTCGTTCCATGATGAGTAAGGTTGAGTTACCGCGATCATTCTGGGGTTATGCACTAGAATCAGCTGCATATCTTTTGAACAAGGTTCCCTCCAAGACTGTGCTTACCACACCATATCAGATGTGGTGTGGGAAGAAACCCCATCTTCAATATCTGAAGATATGGGGATGTCCAGCTTTTGTTAAAAAGCAGCATGCGAACAAACTCGAGGCACGCTCAGTACTGTGTAAGTTTGTGGGATACCCAAAGAACTCCAGGGGGTATCTTTTCTATTACGCAGAGGAACAAAAGGTTCTTGTTTCTCGTCATGCCCACTTTCTGGAACATCATTTTTTAGAAAAAGGAACAAGTGGGAGCGTAGTAGAACTGGAAGAAATTCCAGAACCACAAGCTATTACTGAAAGCTTGGAAGAACCAGAAGTTTCAGGAGAACCGGACATCCCAGCGCCACTTCGCAGGAGTAGTAGGCAGTCTCATCCGCCCGAGAGATACTACGGTTTTCTCATAGACGGGGATAGAGAGGATTGCACCATTGATTATGATGAGCCTACTAGCTTCCAGCAAGCCATTCAGAGCGGTGACTCGGTAAAATGGCTGGATGCAATGCGGACCGAGATGGAGTCCATGTACACCAACAAAGTTTGGACTTTGGACTTTGCTCCAGAAGGGGTAAAACCCGTAGGCTGCAAATGGATCTTCAGAAAGATGATTGGTGTAGATGGGCAGGTCGAAACCTATAAAGCTAGACTTGTTGCAAAGGGTTTTCATCAAAGACCTGGTTTGGACTATGACGAGACCTTTTCACTAGTGGCTATGCTCAAATCCATTCGGATCCTTCTTGCCATTGCTGCCTTCCATGATTATGAGATCTGGCAGATGGACGTAAAGACGGCTTTCCTAAATGGAAATTTAGAAGAGTGCGTCTATATGGATCAGCCGGAGGGATTCATTCAGAGTGGGAGCAGCGGTAAAGTGTACAAGTTGCTCAAGTCCATCTATGGACTGAAGCAGGCATCGCGGAGTTGGAACATCTGCTTTGATGATACTGTCAAAGAATTCGACTTTATCAAAAACCCAGATGAACCATGCATTTACAGTAAGATTGTAGGGAGAACTGTGGTATTCCTCGTCTTGTACGTGGATGACATTCTCCTAATAGGAAATGATATTCCTATGCTACAGTCAGTCAAAGGATTCTTGTCACAGAGGTTCTCCATAAAGGACCTGGGCCATGCCAACTACATTCTGGGGATCCAGATCTATCGTGATAGATCTAAGAGGATGTTGGGACTTTCACAATCTAGGTACATCGACACCATACTGAAACGATTCGGTATGGAAGATTCTAAGTGCGGTAATCTACCGGCTTGTCACGGAATCACCTTCTCCAAAGAGATGTCACCCAAGACTGATTTGGAAAGGGCTCGCATGTCATCTATACCCTACACATCTGCGGTAGGCTCTATAATGTATGCGATGTTGTGTACCAGACCAGATGTAGCATACGCATTGAGCGTTGTAAGACGGTATCAGTCGGACCCAGGGGAGAAACACTGGATAGCAGTAAAGAACATTCTCAAGTACCTGAGAAGGACTAAGGAGATGTTCTTGGTGTATGGCGGAAAAGACCTCCCGATCGAGGCCTCTGCTGACTCCAGCTTCTAGAGTGACAAGGATGACTCCAAGTCCATGTCGGGTTATGTCTTTACCCTCAATGGAGGGGCGGTTTGCTGGAAGAGTTCCAAGCAGGAAACCGTTGCTGACTCAACTATGGAAGCGGAGTACATAGCTGCTTGCAATGCCGCAAAGGAAGCTATCTGGATGAAGAAGTTCCTCACGGAGCTTCAGGTGGTTCCTACCATTGTTGATCCAATACCACTGTATTGTGACAACAACAGCGCTATAGCTTTAGCGAAGGAACCCAGGTCCCATCAGAAGTCCAGGAACATTTTGAGGCGGTACCACCTGATCAGGGAGATCGTAGATCGCCGAGAGATCGAGGTGAAGAGAGTAAATTCGGAGAATAACACTGCAGATCCATTCATGAAGGCCATACCCCAGACTCAGTTCGAGCGGCTGATCGAGATGATAGGTCTTCGATACGCCAGTACATGGCCTTAGTGCAAGTGGGAGATTGTTAGTGTATATGCCCTAGAGGCCATTACTGTATCATACTAGTTTGTATATTACTTGATGGAAGCTTGGGATATTCACAGCTGTATAGACAATCTTGCTCAAAATGGTAGTATGCTACTTGATTTGTTTCTACTTTAATATGTGCATGTGTTTCTTTTAGCATATCGCTTATACATATTAGTAGATCCGTTAGGATCTTTGCTTGATTACCAGCGTTGTAATGGCAGTCGCACTTGTGGGGGTTGGGTAATCTACAAGCACATCCTTATACAGGTCCCTAGTCGTTGGATAATCGAGACGGGGCATCGATACTCCGCAGTAGACTAGCGTATGCGCTTCTCATCCCAGCAGGGGAGATGGTCTGTCTCACAGCCGTCAGTACGTCGTACTTGAGATAGTATGCGGGTGCTCGTTAGGTTACGAGTACACTGGATAGGACTCGTCGGGAACTGTTGGTTGGTATTATACCTATCGTCAGCTATCAGTTCCTAGGTGACATGAGTACAGCTTAGTCCGCTGACTTGACACTGTCACTTCTCCTCGAGTGTGTTCCCACTGTTCTTTGATTACTACCCTACCACGGATAAAAGGAGTCGTGCAAACAGGTAGTGGTTGGGTGCAGTCCCGAAGCACTTGGAGGCAGTGACGGTTAGACAGGATTCGCCTCTCCCGGTATTGGGGGTTGATATTGCGCTGTGTCTAAGAGAGCCATTACACATAGTCATCCCTAGCCAGGGCAAGCGAGATATACTGGTAGGTTTCCAGTGTTATCTCAGGGTGTTCTGGCTACACTCCGACACGACTTGTACCGCTATTAGGGACTGACGTTTACCACCCCCAAGGCCCGCTTTGCGATGTTCTCATATGAACGGACCGGACTGTACGGAGATTGTCACATTCAGGCTCAGTAGGAGTTCGGATGGGTTTACCTCATCGGCCTTCTTATCGACATCTACCTGGGGACCGTTACGTACAGCTAGTGCCGCTTGCGGTTTGTTGTTAAACCCACTGCCAGCATAGTGTCGAGTCTTTAGATTCCCGCACAGAGAGTTTCCCTGCACTGAGCGAAAGGTGTAGAGGCCGTATGGTTTTACGGCAGGGCTACGATCACTTACGTGCACTTGTGTGCGTATGCTGTTCGGGCAGACAATACTAGTGGGCTTTGGTTTAAGCCAGATCCTAGTATTGTATGGATGGATTTGTTTTGTCATTTGTGCATTCGCATTCTACGGAATGCGGATTCGGGTGTGTATGCACAGTTGTGAGGAGCGAAGAATAACGAGGTGCCTCATTAGGGTTTTGACAGTTGATTCGGTCAAAACCATTATGAGGCGGACTCATTAGGGTTTTGGCAGTTGTTTTGGTCAAAACCATTATGAGCCGGGGAAATTATTTGCTAATCTTTTTAGTGATAATTATGTTATGGCTAATTGCTTTGACCATTTGACCATACTTGACTTTGTTGACCGTTTGACCAAAGTTGACTAGGAGCTTCATGAGAGGTCCAGAGTATTCTTTGGTTTTCATTTTCTTTTTGTGATGAAAATGGTCAAGTCATTGTAGCCATTAACTTTATCATGAAAGGATTAGTAATGATGATGTTTATGCATTATTGCAACCATGGTTCATTGTTCTTGGTTCATTATTCTTTTCTCATTCTCTCTCTTGATATGAGAAAGCTCCATGGTTCCTCCTTCTTCTTCCTCCTCTTGAAATTTCCTTTGATCTCATGTGTTGAGAGAATAAGGAAGTAAGTTGACATAAACATCCATCTACTACTTCTACACAACCTAGGACATCAAGCCTATCGATCTTGTTGCCCTAGTTGCCTCGGCTCGAGGTGGAGCTCGGAGCACAAACTCTCGGGTGGATCGTCTTCGACTCTAGGAGGCCGCGGAGGTGACCAAGATCTGGATCGATCCTCGGAACTTGGATGGACGAGGAGGACAGCGGAGAGAAGACCCGAAGGAACGGTTTTGTGAGGTATAATCTCTATGACATAGTAGATAGAACCTCATATAGTTTGCTAGGTTTTTTTAGCAAAGATCCTCCTTTTAGTCCATGTTGCTTTGTGTCAAAAAATCGTTTTTTACCGTTTCCGCCTCCCCATAAGAACCGGGGTGAGCAACGTGGACTTACAGCTTGAAAGGATCGTTGAAGGCTTGCTTGATTTGGTACTCGATGGATCTTGATTTGGATCAAATTGTGTCACTCAATTTGATTTGGATTGATTTGGATTTTACTAGAATTTTTACCCTAATTGATGAACAACCATTAATGAAGCCTTAGGTGCCTTTTTATAGTTTTCCCTGAATCTTCCCCTAGGAGCTAGGTCATTCTTCCCTTGGAAGCTAGGTAGTTGAAGAGAAGATTCTATATTAAGGTAGTTATTTATAACGTTTCAGAAATCGTTTTGCGAATTTTTCCGTTTTAGGGAAAAATTGTCGGTATTTTCCGTTTTAATCCGATTTCGATCAAACTTTCGTAGAAACTGTTAGTCTACGCTAGCGCCCCGGCAGTCTACAGACGCCAAAATGCGGAACAAAAACTTTTAACTGGCGCTATCGTATACTTTAACCCGGATCTGCCATTAATGCTAAACTAACAAACTGTAAAGAGTGTAGAATGGTTATACCAAACAATCCGAGTCCTTCGTTCTTCAACCATCATCCCACGCTCCGTTGCGGCTGTTCCGATCTCGTCGATCTCCGATCTCCTCGTCGAGGTGGCACCACATGATCGGTTCTTTAAACGGGCTCCCGCCTCTGACTCGAGGCAACTCGATCGTCAAGTTTGCTAAAAGAGACGACAAAGATTGATGTAGAGAATGAGTAGATGACTTTGTCTCACTTCGTCCAAATCCGTGGACGATCGGTTAATGAAGTTGCCGTGGAAATCGGGTGATGGAATGAACTGTAAAATTCCATGCACCCCAAATACTGTCATATCTTTTCTACGAATGAAATCAACAACCATGAGAGAGAGAGGAGGGGGCCGACCTCTTATAAAGAGAGGGGGGTGACCGTAGGAGAGGGGGGTGACCATAGGATAAATATCATGAAGAAATATCAAGCATAAAGATCTTAACTAAAACAAGAATGTTTAGAAATCAAAGCATGAGTCACATGACACCTCTCCAATTCTAGAACCTTCTAGAAGCTTCTAGAAGCATGACTCACTCTCATCCAAGAAAAGATAAATCCGTCTTTAACCAAATGTTAAAAGACGGCTGATAGAAAACTGGAAACTGGCAACTTCCAAAAGTGATCCTGAAACAACTTTCAGGATAACCCCGAAACTGTATAAATATACCCGCATTTGTATTACGACCGAATACAAATGCAACTGAGACAAAGATATTATACCTACTCAATATAATACTCGGATCCGGCTTAAACCAAAGCCGACCAGTATCATCTGTCCGAAAATCGACACGTGCGTAAACGCACGTGCATTTTCCGAACCCTGCCATAAAACCATACGGCCTCTACAACGTTTCGCCCGAACTTGGGAAACTGTCTGTGAGGGACTCTAATGACTCGTCAGCACCCTGGCAGTGGGTTTAACCACAAACCGTCAGCGGCACTAGCTATGCGTAACGGCTGCCCATGGACTGACCTCAAGGGTGGCCGAGGAGCGAACTCAAGGGAGACCGATGAGCGAACTCCTCTGAAAAACCCTACTGAGCCTAACAGTGACAATGTATATACAGTCCGGTCCATTCGTCAATGAGTATCGCATACCTGCCTAGGGGGCTAGTAACGTCAGACCCCCAATAGCAGTATAAGTCATGTCGGAGTGAAGCCCAATTACACCCTGAGATACTACTGGAGTACCTACCAGTAAATCTCCTACCATGGCCATGGATTTGTGTAATGGCTCTCCTAGACACAGCACGACCTCGCCCCCAATACCGGGAGAGACGAATCCCCTGCCGATCCGCTCACGTGCCTCCATATGGCTCGGGACTGTACCCAAAAGCTACCTGTTTGCACGACTCCTTTGAGCCGTGGTAGGGTAGAAATCAAAGCACAGTGGGAACTCACACGAGACAAATGACGACCTCAGGTCGATGAACTAACCTGTACACATGTCACCAGGGAACTGCTATCTGACGGTAGATATAATACTAACTAGCAGATTCCCGGCGAGTCCTGTCCGGTGTACTCATAACCCAATGAGCACCTGTATACATCTTAGGTGATCCAACTGACACCAGTGGCTTGTGAGACCGGCCACCGCCCCTCGTCGGGGTCTCGACTGTACACACTAGTCTACTCCGGAGTATCGATGCCCTGTCTCGAAACTCCCACGACTAGGGACCACAATTAAGGATATGCATATAAACTACCCAACTCTCACGTATATGATCGCCATCATACTGTTGGTAGTAAAGCAAGATCCTAAGGGCTCTATCAAAGTGTAACATGCAATCAGTCACCTGAACATGTACACGACTGATAAAGGCAAACCAGATAGCATACTATCATCTCGAGTAAGACTGTGCTACCGGGATAGGTCCTCCGCAATCATTGCAATCACGTACCTGCGATCCAATAATTGACTATGAGGGCACTATCTCCAACAATCTCCCACTTGCACTCAAGGTTAATATTGCGATGTCGACTACTCACAGCCCGTGTGAAACCGAACATCCAACTCCTCTACTAATCAGTTTCACAAAGCCCGTTTGTAAAACTATTGTGTTCGAGAAATAGCCTCAGTGAGTGGATCCGCCTAGATGTTTCTTTCTATATCTCTCTTAATTTCAAGTTCGCGGAGAAAGCCATCTCCCGAATCGAGTAATACCTGTCTTAGAATATGTCTGGATATCTGATGGGACCTTAGTTCATAAATGAACTCCATATCCAAACTTCTTAGACTGCATCGATCACTGAACCTAATCAGTATCCGGCACCATGCCACCCACAGTATCCTCTTGAACCACCTGTCCATAATACTGTCCCTTTTCGTCAGAGGGAAAAACTATAACTCTGACAATCACTCTGTCAACCATGTCACCTTTGAAGCCTGGAATGATAACCGTCTCCCGAAGGAGGCTGTCGTCATCAAATCCGTAGAACATGTACTTATGTTCTAAAACTGCTTCCTTATGTTTCTCCAGGATTGGATTAATACAAACTCATTGCATCTAGTGCAAAACCAACATTTGGTGTGGTACTTGACATCTCATGATTGACTCAATTGCCTAAGCAAGTGATCTGCCAATCATGCACATCCCTCTCCCCTTTAGTCTATAAGACACCTTTAGAGAGGGTGACTCCATCACCTGCAGGTACACCACCATGCTAGGAGTCAACTATTCCAAAAACCATTAGAATATCTGTCAAAGTCCCTACATTGGGAAACTACCCAAATCCAGATCTAAAACCATAGATCTAGAAACCATAATGTCAAATATTATATCCATATCCTGTCTGGAGAAACAACTGTGTGACGACCACAGTCCAACCGATCGTAGTATAGGAATTTTACTTCCTACTCTGTGTATGTCATCTAGATACCATGACATCACACCCTACTACCTTCTTAACTGATCCATCCCCTATTCTGATTGAAGTCAAACCCATGACTATCACATCAAAATTAGATGATCTATCTCCGCTATAACTGCTCAAGTCTATAAATAGATATAAGCATCTTGCCCACTTTGCTTCCGCTACTCCCACTGACTACGACAACCCTCCTACCGGGTCTCATATCCTGGAACAACAGTAGTGTCAAGTCTTGGTAGACAAGAACCTCCCTGTCACCGTCTCTGAGGCTACCGAAGTACCTCTCGGGCGTCTGAGGTTACCTACCATACCTGCGGAGTGGCTATTGGAATGTTAAACCTGATTGAATGTATAGGTCCTATTAAATTTTCCGTAATCGTTCGCGGTTCTGGAATCACTTCCAGTTCTACCATACTCCCACTACTGTTTTCTGAAAAAGATCCATTTTACTAAAACTGTGGCGAGTCAAGAACAATATCACTATTGATCTTCTTAATGGTAGAATATCAACCCTCGTCATAGCCAGGGTCAACCCACAAACAGCCATTACAGAAACGTGCCCTGAGTTATCCAGTGTCTGGTTTTAATCATAAGCTGGACAACTCCCCGTACCTTAATTTCTTTTAAGGTACGAACTATTCTATATCCAATATAGAAACTTTGGCACTTATTTAATTGGAACCAAGATTCAATCCATGCAGCTGTCTCCAGTGCATATCAACTTTAATGGAAAGAGGCTAATCAGCATTACTCAACTTAGGAATCCATCCAATTATGAGTAACCTGAAAGAGAAACACGTTTCTCAAAACCATCACTATCATCTGAATACCAATCACAAGAATCTACATCTTCGATCTCTTTGAAGAATCCCGATACTTGTGATACCTGGTTCTCTACTTTATTCTTATACCCACAACTTCTCAAAACTTAGACCTTGTATTTCTACGAAACACTCGTCTAAATACTAGAGAAGTTATAAGTAAACAGAACATAGTACGAGGACCTACCCCTTTGTCCTGAAGGACACTTGGACAACATACAATACTCTGTATAAGTCCGCTGAGTTGAACAACTCAAAACCTGTGCGTTGTAGGTGGAAAACTGTACCTGGCGATTTCCTCAAATATCACCAATTACAACGAATTCCGATATAATGAGGATGATCACCTAATTCCCAATATCTCACTCCCACTCATCATCTGTAAAACCATACAGATATGAGAATGAAACCTGGTAAATACATACCCTTGGAGTAAGTGTCTAATCGGGAAAACAGTTTTTCCTTTAACAATGCACTGAAACATGAAAATATTTCGTAGGGGTATCCTGGTATTCATAGCAATGCCTCTTCCATAATCCAATTCATGACTTCAACCGTATATTTTATTGCCTTCTCTCCAAATCCCTTTATTTGTCTTTAGTCGTTACCTTCTGTACACCATCGTTAGGCTAAATGGTTTTCTTCCTTCCCTACCGTTCGGCACCAGCCTATAGTTTGGAAGAAGACTATCCAGTAAGCATAATAGGTGTATCCTCCTAAACCAAGGAGTACTCGCATCTCGAGAGAAGGTGACGATAAAAGACAACTGAATAATACCTTATTCTTTTTAAAGGTGAAATAGGAGCGGCGATGAAGTACGCGGTTTTGGTCGTGAATGATATCAGTCGCAATTTACTTTTCCCTCTTTCTAATCCTTTTATTTTGTCTTTACATATTACCTTCTGCACACCCTACTTAGGCTAATTGGTTTTCTTCATTCCCTACCTTTCGGCACCAGCCTATGGTTTGGAATAAGACTATCCAATAGGCGTAATAGGTGTACTCTCCTAAACCAAGGAGCTCTCGCAACCTGAGAGAGGGTGATAATAAAAGACAACTGAATAAACCAATTCTATTTCTCCTGAACCTGGATCCATCCCCGAAGAAGTCCCTTCGAGTTCGTATATAACCATACGATGGATCTATCCAATGGAAGTGGATATCCGTAGTAATACGGGTGTTCTGAGAAATGCAAAGGGTAAAAGAAGGAGTGGCAATGACTTATGCAACTCAGACAATCCAAAAAGCCAGTATTTTAAGAAGGTTCAGTCAACCTGGTCACTGAGTCATAGTCTAGGGTCGGTCAAAGGTCGCTGCCAAAGAGAGAGAGAGAAAAGAAACACTCTGCGTGCACTCTAACCTAGATCAGAATGGTCATCACTTTATCTAATCCGGAAACCTCCCACTGTCCTGTCAAATTCTCCTCCAAACCTAAAGAAGAATCAATCGGGATCACCCGAAGAGTAAACCAACTCATCAGTGGGAATCAGGATCAACTCTCATCGCATGATAACGTGATGGAATGCATCCACGTTACTCATACTCTAGAAGGTATGCGCATACTCGGCAAGTTTCAGTTTCTTTAGAAACTCCTGATATAGTTTTTGCCCCATGCTCTTATGATCGTGACTAAGGGCCAGCCCACCATAAGTCACATGTCAAGTTCTTCCCATCATTATCTTGTTAATTTGAACCCACCCGTACTCTCCCTTGACTAAGGGCCAACAAGGCTGTACGACTGTCCCAAACCAACTCATCTATCTATGCAACATGTGAACACCCCAGCAGCTACCAATCACTATGTCCTAGCTAAGGGCTAGACCAACATAACTTGAATACTACTGACCATCCATATGAAATGACGGAGGGCTACGGCTGGTTTTTGGCGAAAAACCTTTAGCGTAGTGAACTTGATATCGCTGAAGGAACCTGATAGCTTTTTAAAATATAGTGACGAAAACCTTTTGCTAAAGAGGTCACTCCCGGTAAAGGGATCTCGGCACTTTCCTCGTGGAATGAGGTGCAGGATATTCCACTGAATACCGCTATGCAAAGCAACATGTAATCGACTATAGTGAAGTTATTACCCTGACGCAAACTTCTGTCCAAGGGGTCGGTCCCGGTGAAGGGATATCGGCCCTTGCCTCGTCGAATGAGGTGCAGGATATTCTACTGAATACCGCTATGCATAACAAAAGGAAACGTCTTTGCAATAACACTTTTTAAATTGTTCCAACAACTGTAAATTGGTTTGTTTTGCTTTGCATTGATCAGAATCAATGCAGTCCCATCAATCAATCACACCAGAAAAGAACGAAAATAAAATGTACGTATATGCCATCTGCATTCGTCACTGGGTCCCGTCATCACCCGTTAGGTTACTTAACTAACTACAGAGCGGGGACTGGACTAGCGCGGGTGTAAAACATATACAACATCTAATAGTATATAAACCAATATACAATAATCGCTCCAGGCGTGATAGTATGCAACATTACAGAAAAAGTAATAAGCATCACAGAATAATACAGATATCTGGGATCCCCGAGTTTCACAGAGCCGCTGCTGAAACTCGACGTTCCCCTGTCGTGTGGATAGCCTGTGCAATGAAACCTAGACCCCTACGGGTGCGGCAAGTTACCCGCCAAAACCGGAAGCGAGGTAGTCCCCACAGCATAGTGAATGGAACACCCGGCACTTCACGGAATCCGGTAAATTGAGCACCCCTCCTTAGGTCAACCTGTACCCCCTACGAGTGCGGCGAATAGTCTGCCAATTTTAGAGTGGGGCCCCTCTGCCTCCCAAAGCCATGAGATGCGGACCCGTTGCCCTCCAGAACCCGGCTATCCGTGCACTCCGTCGCGGGGTAAAACCTAGTACAGTAATGAAAAATAGTACATTAGGTACATCGACCGCAACCTGGTCGTGCCCCAAAAGAATATTATACAACAGGCAGTGACGGCAGTCCACATGTTGGACGCTCGCCCCGCAATATCAAATGTACAAATAAACTCAAACTGTACTACCATTGCACACTGCTATCCACCACAACAAATCCGCAACATCACAGCACAACACAGAACATCAACGCGAATGTCACGTTCGCAAACCCGTCTAAAAGAACTATAGCAATCAGACGCGGTTTACCGATCAAATGACATTCCCGGTCGGAGATATAATGTAAGCACTGTAAACTAACGCGTTTAAATTTCGATCGACCAAATATCAAAAAGTGGGCCCCACGACTTACTGGTGAACAGTAACAAAATCTGGGCCAAAACGATATATACCAAAAACCCCAAAATCCTACAGAGAACCAACTGACAAAATTTGGGAGCACGTGGCCGCGGTTGCGCGGCCAAACCATGGGTTTGGCCGCGCTTCCGCGGCAACTTGGAGGGATCACGACCCCAAATTTCGTCGTAGTTCTTAGAAAACCCTGCTCTGATTTTTAAGACATCCAGAAATAATTTTTGAGACCGTTTAAAAACAACAGAAACTGTCGGCTTGGATTTTTGCAGTTTTCGATTTCCGGTCGGATCGAAGTTTTAAACGCGTTAGCACAAGTTAGCATAGCAAAATGGTGAGGCTCTGATACCACTGTTAGTCTACGCTAGCGCCCCGGCAGTCTACAGACGCCAAAATGCGGAACAAAAACTTTTAACTGGCGCTATCGTATACTTTAACCCGGATCTGCCATTAATGCTAAACTAACAAACTGTAAAGAGTGTAGAATGGTTATACCGAACGATCCGAGTCCTTCGTTCTTCAACCATCATCCCACGCTCCGTTGCGGCTGCTCCGATCTCGTCGATCTCCGATCTCCTCGTCGAGGTAGCACCACATGATCGGTTCTTTAAACGGGCTCCCGCCTCTGACTCGAGGCAACTCGATCGTCAAGTTTGCTAAAAGAGACGACAAAGATTGATGTAGAGAATGAGTAGATGACTTTGTCTCACTTCGTCCAAATCCGTGGACGGTCGGTTAATGAAGTTGCCGTGGAAATCGGGTGATGGAATGAACTGTAAAATTCCATGCACCCCAAATACTGTCATATCTTTTCTACGAATGAAATCAACAACCATGAGAGAGAGAGGAGGGGGCCGACCTCTTATAAAGAGAGGGGGGGTGACCGTAGGAGAGGGGGGTGACCATAGGATAAATATCATGAAGAAATATCAAGCATAAAGATCTTAACTAAAACAAGAATGTTTAGAAATCAAAGCATGAGTCACATGACACCTCTCCAATTCTAGAACCTTCTAGAAGCTTCTAGAAGCATGACTCACTCTCATCCAAGAAAAGATAAATCCGTCTTTAACCAAATGTTAAAAGACGGCTGATAGAAAACTGGAAACTGGCAACTTCCAAAAGTGATCCTGAAACAACTTTCAGGATAACCCCGAAACTGTATAAATATACCCGCATTTGTATTACGACCGAATACAAATGCAACTGAGACAAAGATATTATACCTACTCAATATAATACTCGGATCCGGCTTACACCAAAACCGACCAGTATCATCTGTCCGAAAATCGACACGTGCGTAAACGCACGTGCATTTTCCGAACCCTGCCATAAAACCATACGGCCTCTACAACGTTTCGCCCGAACTTGGGAAACTGTCTGTGGGGGACTCTAATGACTCGTCAGCACCCTGGCAGTGGGTTTAACCACAAACCGTCAGCGGCACTAGCTATGCGTAACGGCTGCCCATGGACTGACCTCAAGGGTGGCCGAGGAGCGAACTCAAGGGAGACCGATGAGCGAACTCCTCCGAAAAACCCTACTGAGCCTAACAGTGACAATGTATATACAGTCCGGTCCGTTCGTCAATGAGTATCGCATACCTGCCTAGGGGGCTAGTAACGTCAGACCCCCAATAGCAGTATAAGTCATGTCGGAGTGAAGCCCAATTACACCCTGAGATACTACTGGAGTACCTACCAGTAAATCTCCTACCATGGCCATGGATTTGTGTAATGGCTCTCCTAGACACAGCACGACCTCGCCCCCAATACCGGGAGAGACGAATCCCCTGCCGATCCGCTCACGTGCCTCCATATGGCTCGGGACTGTACCCAAAAGCTACCTGTTTGCACGACTCCTTTGAGCCGTGGTAGGGTAGAAATCAAAGCACAGTGGGAACTCACACGAGACAAATGACGACCTCAGGTCGATGAACTAACCTGTACACATGTCACCAGGGAACTGCTATCTGACGGTAGATATAATACTAACTAGCAGATTCCCGGCGAGTCCTGTCCGGTGTACTCATAACCCAATGAGCACCTGTAGACATCTTAGGTGATCCAACTGACACCAGTGGCTTGTGAGACCGGCCACCGCCCCTCGTCGGGGTCTCGACTGTACACACTAGTCTACTCCGGAGTATCGATGCCCTGTCTCGAAACTCCCACGACTAGGGACCACAATTAAGGATATGCATATAAACTACCCAACTCTCACGTATATGATCGCCATCATACTGTTGGTAGTAAAGCAAGATCCTAAGGGCTCTATCAAAGTGTAACATGCAATCAGTCACCTGAACATGTACACGACTGATAAAGGCAAACCAGATAGCATACTATCATCTCGAGTAAGACTGTGCTACCGGGATAGGTCCTCCGCAATCATTGCAATCACGTACCTGCGATCCAATAATTGACTATGAGGGCACTATCTCCAACAGAAACTTACCGGCACCTATTTTAGCTAAAATAAAGCTTGTGCGCGATCTTTGGGGGTATTTGGAAGGTTTTGGTTCGGATAGAATTTTTCCTAAATAAAATATTATTTTAGCCGGTAAAATATGCACGTAAATCGGGAAATTATTTCTAAACGAAAATTCTTGGAAATCATCACTACAATTATTTTGGAAGATTCTTTTCTAAATATCTAGATATTTTTTTTATGCAAAAGCTTTTGAATTTTTAAAGAAAAGAAAAAGAAAAGAAATGGTGGCATTTGCATTTATTAGCATTAATTAGTGTTTTTAGCTAGAAAATTCCACACACTTCACCAAAATTACCCCCATTCTTCCCTTGGTCGGCCCTTCCCTTCCCTTTGCTGCCTTTCATCATTTCCATCCCTTTTCAACTCATTTTGCATCAAATAAATCATGAAAAATCCAAATTAATTCATACAAACTCAAATATATTCATTTTCCTTCATTCTTGAACTCAAATCTAGCTTGGATCTTCATTCAAAACATCATTTTGGAGGGAAAGATGATGAGTTTGGTTTCTTGGTTTTGATCTTTTGTGGAGGTATAAATATAGGGTTCTTAGGCATACTCATGAGGTTCTACAAGGCATCAACCATGCCAAAATCAAATTTTTTTGTGCCGAACAACCCTATGCAAGATCGTATACTAGAGATTAGGCGAAACTAAAAGCAAGCAAACTACTTTGCTACTAAGTGAATGGGATAACAATCTTTGTAGATCCGGTCCTTCACTTCTAATGCTCCGTGTTGACGTCCCTTCGCTGCGATCATCGGGATCCCGGACCCAAGCGATGGTTTCTTCAGAGAAATGAGCGGGCTAGGTCGTTGACTTCGAGGCCGAAGATGATCTACGTCGAGGAGACTCAAACTCAAGCTCCATCTTCACTTGGTCATGAACTTTGTGAAGAGAACACCCTATACTACATGGCAAGTGGTAGAAGATGAAGAAATAGGAAGTGGGTTCACTTTGGATTTGGATTTCTCACTCTTAATCTTCACTTGGTCATTTTCAAGAAAGGTTTTTCTTCTTCTTGAAGAAGAAGAAGAAGAAGGAATAAGAATGAATTATCAATTAACTTAAATGAATAATCAAGTGAAGTATATCATAATGCAACCATGGGTGAGTTAACCTTTGTAGAGACTAAACCCTAGTTTGAGCTAATTGTTAGGTTAGTGAAAATCTCATGCAAAACAAAATGGTGACTTTGTCAAAGATGCTTAAAAAGCTTCATGAAGCTTCAAGCAAAAAAAAACAAAGAAAGCCACCATTTTGTTTTTGCCAAAAATAAATAAAATAAATAAAACCCAACCATTAACCTAAACATGGTGTAAGTCATACACACACCCAAGTTTGCATGTATCATCAATCATGATACAAACTAGTGCACAAACATATATCATATATACAACTTGTGCACATCAAGTGAGAAAATCAATCATAAATGAACAAATACTAGTTAATGTAAAGTAATATATCAAATATATAATTATACATTAAATCATTAAATCAGTACTTGATTTAATGATCCGGTCATATCGCATATAACCGACTAATATCTAGTGTATCGATATATCGAATCAACACTTGATTCGGTAACCCGGCTATATCTCATATAACCGGCCGATGATACAAATCGCGAGAATAGAACATAGTATCAAATACTGGTATTATTCTTGGTCCCGCACATATCTCATATGCGCTCCTATTTCTTTTCGCTTGAGCCAGGAAACCTCTGTGTAGGACTCTAAAGACTCGTTAATACGCCGGCAGTAGGTGGTGAACATATCAATCACCCACAAGCCGCAAGCGGTCTGCTAAACGTAACGGCCACCTGGGTGTTGAGCGATCAGAAGATCAACGAGCAAGCCTGCTCACACTCCTGCGAATCCAATCAGTAACACTTACCGTACAGTCCGGTCAGTTCGTTTGATATGTCGCATATCTCGCTTAGGGGTGGTAAACTTCAGACCCCGGTAGCTTGATAAGTCATGCCGATGTAAGGTCCATAACAAGCATGAAACTACTGATAACACTTACCAGTAAATCAGTGCAACCCTGGCCAGGGATTTCCAGTTATGGCCAGTCGAGCATAGCGCAACATCAACCCTCAATACCGGGAGAGACGAATCCCCTCCTATCGCTCATTGCCTCCATGTGAATCGGGACTGTACCCAAAAACCACCTGTTTGCACGACTCAGTAGAGCCGTGGTAGGGTGGAAATCGGAGTACAGCGGGAGACACACAAGACTCTATGACGATCTCGGGTCAACAGACTAAGCTGTACCGGTGTCACCAGAGAACTGCCATCTGACGTAAGGTATAATACCATCTGGGAGTTCTCGGTGAGTCCGTTCAGTGTACCCAGTCACCACTGAGCACCCGCATACCATCTCTGATGTCAAACACCAATGGATATGGGATCATCCATCGCCCATCACATGGGTCGAGAAGATATACGCTTGTCTACTCTGGAATATCGATGCCCCGTCTCGATATTCCCACGACTAGGAACATTGAAGGATGTACTCATTGACTACCCTGGCTCCACTAGTGTTATCTACATCATAGTCCTGGAAGTCGAGTACACATCCTAAGGACTTTATCAACATGTAATAGAGAGACAACAATTATACATGTTAAGATAAAGAGCAACCAGATAGCGTACTATCATGTCGAGCAAGAAAGTCCTACCTATATATGTCCCAGCATCCACTACAATATACATCTCATGTACAGTAATGGCCTCTAAGGCATACATATAACTAACAATCTCCCACTTGCACTAGGGCCATCTGTAGCAGTGGTTGTAGTATCTCATACTCAACCATCCCATAAAAGTCTCTCTCTGGGAAAAGGCCTTTGTGAGTGGATCCGCTGTGTTTTCCTCTGAGTCCACTCTCCTAACCTTGATCACCCCGGAGATCAACTATCTCCATGATCAGGTGATACTGCCTTGGAATATGTCTGGGTCACTGATGGGACCGGGGTTCCTGGGCCAAAGCCATAATTCCATTGTCACACAATGGTAGGAACCTAGTTCATTTCATGAACTAGTATACACAAACTTTCTCTTTGGTAGTATCTTTGATTGCGATGTCACTAGCCTTTATCGTCTAGTTAGCCACGGTATATAGCTTGGAACTCTTCCAACATACCGTCTCTCCACTGAGGGTAAAGACAATGCCTGCGACTGACAATCAGTCGTCCTTATCACCCGGGAACTTTTCCAGTGATTCTTCCCAGGATCAATTGATACCATCTCACTACACCTAGTGAGAATCCTAATATCCATTTAGATCTATCTCATAGATATAAATCCCATGATTTAGGAGGTATCACCTTTATCCTATTTGGAGAATCCTTGTGATAAGAGGAGATTGACCGTGCGTAGCATAGGAAACTCTTTCCCTATCAAGAGTATGTCATCCACGTACTCTACGAGGATCACCGCCCTACTCTCTACTACCTTTTTGTATATACAAGGTTCATCTACCACTTTGATGAAGTCAAACTCTTTGACTACCACATCAAAACAGATGTTCCAACTCCGCGATGCCTGCTTTAATCAGTAAAGCAACTTGCACACGTTTCCGCTGCTCCCACTGTTTACGAAGCCCTCTGGTTGTGTTCTTATAGACGTTCTCTTCTAAATCAGTATTTAGAAAAATAGTCATGACACCCAACCACCAGATATCGTAGTCATGGTATGTAGCAATGTTAAGTAGGATCCGGATGGACTTAAGCATAGCATCTGGAAAAGGTTTCATCATTATCCACGCCTGGTCGATGATGAAAAACTTTAACAAGTTTAGCTTTGAAAGTCTCAACTTTTCAATCTACACCAAGTAATCTTCTCAAGATATACTTGCTCCTGATGGGAATTTAACCCTTCAGATATAGCAACCAAAGTCCATACTTTGTTGGTGTACATGGATTCCATCACAGATCGCTAAGCATCCAGCCATTCTTACAGAGTCCCCACTCTTGATGGCCTGCTCGAAACTAGTTGGGTCATCATCTCATGATGCAATCCTCGCTCCCACTGTCATCGAGAAACCGAAGTATCTCTCAGGCGGATGAGGAACCCTGCTAGATCGGCGGAGAGGCTGAGGATCGTCAGGGACTATTGAACCCTTTGGTTCTACCTAATCATCAGCTGTAGTTTGTATAGCTGGAACTCCTTCCAGTTCTACAAAACTGACCTTGCCTCGAGCTTGTCCGGATTTTGCTTTTGACATAGGCCGGACAACCCTAAATCTTAATGTGCTTAAGAGATGGGCTCTTCCCATACAATATCTCATATAGAGTGGTAGGCAGTGATCTGATTCGAACCTAATTCAATAGGTATGCAGCTTCTTAAGTGCATAACCCCCAAAAGGAAACAGGTAACTCAGTAGTACTCATCATAGAGCGCACCATATCATATAGGGTATGATTGCTCCGCCCCGATACACCGACGTGCTGTAGTGTATACGGAGGAGTAATGCTGAGAGAGAATATCATTCTCCTTTATAATAGTCCAGGAATCCCGTGCTCAAGTATTCAAGTATTCTTCTCCCTGATCACATCAAAGGACATAATACTTATACCGTTTTTGGTTCTCTACTTCTAACTTATATTCGGTGATTATCTCAAAAGTTTCGGACTTGTGTTTCAACAGGAACATATGTCCGAATCTTGAGAGATCATCAGTGAATGTAAGGAAGTACAAAGAATCAGTCCGGGCATATGTAGACTGGGGACCTTTATACATCAACATGTATCAATCCCAAGAGTTCACTAACTCTTTCTCTGTTTCCAGTAAACGGAGCTATGGTCATCTTATCTTTGTGACATGACTGGCAAGTTTCAAAAGATGTAAATTTAAACTGATTTAAATATGCATCTAAATGTAACTTAGCTAGTCGGGTCGCATTGATATGACCTAGTCTACAATGCCTCAAGAAGAATTCTTTCATTTCTGAACTCTTCCTCTCGTGTGTGTTCTATACACTAAGAACTGTAGTTTGATTTAGAACGTCAATGCTTTTAGATAACGTACCTGAACCGATCAACTCTTGATATAGGAAATGTTCAAAACATTATCCAACAATACAAAATTATATCCTTTCTTTACTAATAAAGAGACTGATATGATGTTGTATATCAGGTTGGGTATCTAATAACATTCATTCAGAATTAACGTATTCTGGTAATACAGGGTGATAGTGACCAACAGACTTGGCTGCAACACTTGCACCATTTTCTGTCTCATGAAACTTATCGCCCGCTCTCAGTTCTCTACCTTTCTGCAGCCCATGTAACAGATTACATTTGTGGGATCCTGATCCGGTATCTAATACCCAGGACGTAGAGGATATAGAGAAACAGTTCTTTGCAATGAACACACCTGAAGAAGATGCATCATCATGCACTTTCTTCGTTTGGGCGGCACGGGAAATCTGGTATTCCCCAATTTCCTGCTCTGTCTTATAACAATTATAAGTTGGAGCGGGACAAACGTTCTCCGGCTCAGTAAAACAAGCGGGTTCGGTCAATACATCCATATTATTATCTTGATTAAGGCGTGACATGGTCGCTACCTGGAGAGAGAGAGAAGAAAATACTCTGCGTGCGCTCTTGCAAGATTAGATTGGTTATATATTTTATCTAATCAGGATGGCTCCCACTGTTTTTATCAAATCTTCCTTCAAATCCTAAAAGAAAAGACTAGCCGGGATTAATTACACTCTACAAGTTCGCCAATCTTTCAGTCAAGCCAGTGCCGACACTTTGAGGGAGGTTCCCCGTGCTTTCGCACGGGCCTAATTAAAATAAACCTCGTTTTCCCAGGGGCGTAACACCGTTGACACCTTTCTAGACACCTACTTGATCGGCTAATTGTAAAGTGCAAAACTCTCCCAGGAGTAACAATTACTCGCAGTGGGTATCGGGATCCAACTATCTCATAGAAGGTATGCAATCTAATTGCAAATTTCAATACTTGAAACTCCAGATAATGGTTTTTACCCCTAGCACCTATGACATTGGCTATGGTCAACAAATCATAAGTACTAGTCAAGCTCTACCTATCATTTCATGATTAATTAGACCCACCCACATGACCCTTAGCTAATGTCAACAAAGTCACATGACTGTCATAACTAATCGCATCATATGCTGTGTTGGAAGACATCACTTAGCTACTGTACACTACGCCTCGGCTATGGTCGACAAACGCAGCACGAATACTAAGTACTCTACTTCCTAAAATGACGGAGGGTTGCGGATGGTTTTTAATAAAACCTTTAACGCTTTGAACTTGATCTCGTTGCGGAATCAAATGGTATTTAAATGGAGTGTTTTGAGGCTTTTGCTAGTTTCGCTAAAGAGGTCACTCCCGGTGAAGGGATCTCGGCTCTTTCCTCGTCGAATGAGGTGCAGGATATTCACAATACCACTATGCAAAGCAAGAACTAAAAAAGCAATCAAAAGACAAACCGAAGGTTGTAGCATTTGCTAATTATTGCTAAAGAGGTCACTCCCGATGAAGGGATCGTCGGCTCTTTCCTTATCGAATAAGGTGCTGGATGTTCTACAAGGAACACCGCTATGCAAAGCAACAACTAGAGCTACCTGATTTTTGAAATTCGATTCCACAACATCTTTTAGGTTTATTTTCTTTCATTAATCTCATTAACGAATATCCCATCATTTAAGTCCACCTAAACATCACAGATAAATACAACGTACACTTATGCCATCCGCATTCGCCTCAATGTCCCGTCTGCACCGTTAGGTTAGGTAACTAACGGCAGAGCAGGGCAGGGCTAGCGCGGGTGTAAAACATAAGCAACGTCTATATTGTTAGAGATAGTGCCCTCAGGGTCAATTATTGGATCGCAGGTACGTGATTGCAATGATTGCGGAGGACCTATACCGGTAGGACAATCTTACTCGAGATGATAGTATGCTATCTGGTTTGCCTTTATCAGGCGTGTACAGGTTCAGGTGACTGATCACTGTTACACTTTGATAGAGCCCTTAGGATCTTGCTTTACTACCAACAGTATGATGGCGATCATATACGTGAGAGTTGGGTGGTTTATAAGCATATCCTTAATTGTGATCCCTAGTCGTGGGAGTTTCGAGACAGGGCATCGATACTCCGGAGTAGACTAGTGTATACAGTCGAGACCCCGACGAGGGGCGGTGGCCGGTCTCACAAGCCACTGGTGTCAGTAGGATCACCTAAGATGTATACAGGTGCTCATTGGGTTATGAGTACACCGGACAGGACTCGCCGGGAACCTGCTAGTTGGTATTATACATATCGTCATATGGCAGTTCCCTGGTGACATGTGTACAGGTTAGTTCATCGACCTGAGGTCGTCATTTGTCTCGTGTGAGTTCCCACTGTGCTTTGATTTCTACCCTACCACGGCTCAAAGGAGTCGTGCAAAAAGGTAGTTTTTGGGTACAATCCCGAGCCACATGGAGGCACGTGAGCAGATCGGCAGGGGATTCGTCTCTCTCGGTATTGGTGGTGAGATCGTGCTGTGTCTAGGAGAGCTATTACACAAAGCCCACGGCCGTGTCAGGAGATTTACTAGTAGGTACTCCAGTAGTATCTCAGGGTGTTATTGGGCTACACTCCGACACGACTTATACTGCTATTGGGGGTCTGACATTACTATCCCCGTAGGCAGATATGCGATACTCATAGATGAACGGACCGGACTGTATATACAATGTCACTGTTAGGCTCGGTAGGGTTTCCGGATGAGTTCGCTCATCGGCCTCCCTGGAGGTCAGTCCATGGACAGCCGTTACGCACAGCTAGTACCGCTGAGGGTTTGTGGTTAAACCCACTGCCAGGGTACTGACGAGTCATTAGAGTCCCCCACAGACAGTTTCCCAAGTTCGGGCGAAACATTGTAGAGGCCGTATGGTTTTATGGCAGGGTTTGGAAAATGCACGTATGTTTACGCACGTGTCATTTTTCAGGCAGATAATACTGTTAGGCTTTGGTTTAAGCCGGGTCCGAGTATTATATTGAGTAGATATAATATCTTTGTCTCAGTTGCATTTGTATTCGGTCGTAATACAAATGCGGGTATATTTATACGGTTACGGGGTTATCCTGAAATTCGTTTCGGGATCGCTTTTGGAAGTTGCCAGTTTCCAGTTTTCTATCAGCCGTCTTTTAACAATCGGTTAAAGGCGGATTTATCTTTTCTTTGGTTAAGTGTGGATGCTTCTAGAAGGTTCTAGAAGAGGTGATTAGGCTTGTGACTCACTTGTTCATTAATGGTGCTTTGATGGTGCATTTATTGTGTCCATACTTTGTGTACACACTAGATATTTCTCTTATTGTCACCTCCCCCTCTCCTACACTCACCCCCCACCTCCTTATATGTGGCCGGCCCCCTCCTCTCTCTCATAGACTTGATTGATTCATTTGGTTAAAAGATTATGATAGTTTTGGGGTGTATGGAAATTTCATAGCTTATTTCATTCCATCACCCGAATTAATTGGCAACTTCATTAACCTTTCGTCCATGGCTTTGGACGAAGCGAGACAAAGTATTCTACTCATTCTCTACATCATTCTTGGTCATCTCTTTTAGCAAACTTGACGACCGAGTTGCCTCGAGTCAGAGGCGGGAGACCGTTTAAAGAATCGTTGACGTGGTGCCACCTGGACGAGCAGATCGGAGATCGACGAGATCGGAGCAGCCGCAACGGAGCGTGGGATGATGGTTAAAGAACGAAGGACTCGGATCGTTCGGTATAACCTTTCTACTCTCTTTACAGTTTGTTAGTTTAGCAATAATGGCAGATCCGGGTTATAGTATACGATAGCGCCAGTTAAAAGTTTTTGTTCCGCATTTGGCGTCTGTAGACGGCCGGGGCACTACCGTAGACTTACAGTGGTATCAGAGCCTCACCATTTTGCTTTACTAACTTGTGCTAAAGCGTTTAAAATATCGATCGGACAGAATATCAAAAACTACAATTTTCAAGTTCTGAGTTTCTGTCAATTTTAAAAGGGTTCTAAAAATAATTTTACATATCACAGAAAATTCAGCAGGGTTTTCTAAGCACACCGTACAAATTTGGTCATGTGACCTTACTAGACCGCCGCGGAATCGCGGTCAAATCTAGGGTTTGACCGCGCATCCGCGGCCATTCTGTGAGATCTGTGCTCCAAATTTGCACAGTGACTTCTTGAGTGGAAATTGTGATTTTTGGTATATATCTTTTGGGCCCAGATTTTGTTACTGTACAGCAGATGTACGTGGGGCCCACTTCATGATATTTAGTCGATCGAAATTTAAACAAGTTAGTTTACAGTACTTACATTATATCTCCGACCGTGAATGTCATTTGATCGGTAAACCGCGTCTGATTGCTATAGTTCTTTTAGACGGGTTTGCGAACGTGACATTCGCGTTGATGTTCTGTGTTGTTCTGTGATGTTGCGGATTTGTCATGGTGGATAGCAGTGTTCAATGGTAGTACAGTCTGGATTTATTTATACATTTGATATTGCGGGGCGAGTGTCCAACATGTGGACTGCCGTAACTGCCTGTTGTATTATATTCTTTTGGGGCACGACCGGGTTGAGGTCGATGTACCCGTTGTACATATTTTTCATACTAGGTTTTACCCCGCGACGGAGTGTACGGATAGCCGGGTTCTGGAGGGCAAAGGGTCCGCACCTCATGGCTTTGAGAGGCAGAGGGGCCTTACTCTAAAATTGGCAGACTATTCGCCGCACTCGTAGGGGGTACAGGTTGACCCAAGGAGGGTTGCTCAAGCTACCGGATTCTGTGAAGTGTAGGGTGTCCATTCACTTTGCTGTAGGGGGCTGCCTCGCTTCAGGTTTTGGCGGGTAACTTTCCGCACCCGTAGGGGTCTAGGTTTCATTGCGCAGGCTATCCACATGACCAGGGGAACGTCGGGTTTCAGCAGCGGCTCTGTGAAACCCGGGGATCCCAAATTATTTGTATTGTTCTGTGATGCTTATTACTTTTCTGTAATGTTGCATATTATCACGCCTGGAGCGATTATCGTATATTTGTATATATACTATTAGATGTTGTATATGTTTTACACCAGCGCTAGTCCAGTCCCCGCTCTGTCGTTAGTTAAGTAACCTAACGGGTGATGACGGGACCCAGTGACGAATGCGGATGGCATATACGTACATTTTATTTTCGTTCTTTTCTGGTGTGATTGATTGATGGGACTGCGTTGATTTTGATCAATGCAAAGGAAAACAAACCTGTTTGGATGTTGTTGGAACAAATTTTTTTAAAAAAAGTGTTATTACAAAGATGTTTCCTTTTGTTATGCATAGTGATATTCGGTTGGAATATCCTGCACCTCATTCGACGGGGCAAGGGCCGATATCCCTTCACCGGGACTGACCCCTTGGGCAGAAATTTGCATCAGGGTAATAACTTCACTATAGTAGATTACATGTTGCTTTGTATCGCGGTATTCAGTGGAATATCCTGCACCTCATTCCACGAGGAAAGAGCCGAGATACCTTCACCGGGAGTGGCCTCTTTAGCAAAGATTTTCGCCACTATGTTTTTATAAAAAGCTATCAGGTTCCTTCAGCGATATCAAGTTCGTTACGTTAAAGGTTTTTCGCCAAAAACCAGCCGTAGCCCTCCGTCATTTCTTTTGGGTATTCAGTAGTATTCAAGCTATGCATTTTAGCTAAAGTTAAGCCATAGTGTTTGGTAGCTGCTGGGTATTCATTTGTTGCATAGATAGATGAGTTGGTTTGGGATAATCGTTCTGCCGATTGGCCAAAGTCAGGGGCATGTGCGGGTGGGTTCAAATTGAAAAGATAGTGACGGGTAGAACTTGGCATGTGACTTATGACATTTTGACCAAAGCCAAGGTCATAAGAGGATGGGGAAAATCATATCGGGAGTTTCTAAAGAAACTGAAACTTGCCAAGTATGCGCATACCTTCTGGAGTGTGATAACGTGAGTGCATTCCGTCACGTTATCATGCGATGAAAGTTGGATCCTGATTCCCACTGATGAGTTGGTTTACTCTTCGGGTGATCCCGATTGATTCTTCTTTCAGGTTTGGAGGAGAATTTGACAGGACAGTTGGAGGTTTCCTGATTAGATAAAGTGATAACCATTCTGATCTATGTTAGAGTGCACGCAGAGTGTTTCTTTTCTCTCTCTCTTTGGCAGCGACCTTTGACCGACCCTAGACTATGACTCAGTGACCAAGTTAACCGAACCTTCTTAAAATACTGGCTTTTGGATTGTCTGAGTTGCATAAGTCATTGCCACTTCTTCTTTTACCCTTTGCATTTCTCAGAACACCCCGTATTACTACGGACATCCACTTCCATTGGATAGATCCATCGTATGGTTATATACGAACTCGAAGTGACTTCTTCGAGGATGGATCCAAGTTCAGGAGAAATAGAATTGGTTTATTCAGTTGTCTTTTATTATCACCTTCTCTCAGGTTGCGAGGGCTCCTTGGTTTAGGAGAGTACACCTATTAAGCTTATTGGATAGTATTGTTCCAAACCATAGGCATGTGCCAAAAGGTAGGGAATGAAGAAAACTAATTAGCCTAAGTAGGGTGTACAGAAGGTAATATGTAAAGACAAAATAAAGGGATTAGAAAGAGGGCAAAGTAAATTGCGACTGTTATCATTCACGACCAAAACCGCGTACTTCATCGCCACTCCTATTTCACCTTTGAAAGAATAAGGTATTATTCAGTTGTCTTTTATCATCACTTTCTCTCGAGATGCGAGTACTCCTTGGTTTAGGAGGGTACACCTATTATGCTTACTGGATAGTCTTCTTCTAAACCATAGGCTGGTGCCGAACGGTAGGGAAGGAAGAAAACCATTTAGCCTAACGATGGTGTACAGAAGGTAACGACTAAAGACAAATAAAGGGATTTGGAGAGATGGCAAAGAAATATACGGTTAAAGTCATGAATTGGATTATGGAAGAGGCATTGCTATGAATACCAGTATACCCCTTCGAAACATTTTCATGTTTCAGTGCATTGTTAAAAGAAAACTGTTTTCCCGATTAGATACTTACTCCAAGGGTATGTATTTACCAGGTTTCATTCTCATATCTGTATGGTTTTACAGATGATGAGTGCGAATAAGTTATTGGGAATTAGGTGATTATCCTCATTATATCGGAATTCGTTGTAATTGGTGATATTTGAGGAAATCGCCAGGGTACAGTTTTCCACCTACGACGCACAGGTTTTGAGTTGCTCAACTCAGCGGACTTATACAGAGTATTGTATGTTGTCCAGTGTCCATCAGGACAAAGGGGTAGGTCCTCGTACTATGTTCTGTTTACTTATGACTTCTCTAGTTTTTAGACAAGTGTTTTATAGAAATACAAGGTCTATGTTTTGAGATGTTGTAGGTATAAGAATAAAGTAGAGAACCAGGTGTCGCAAGTATCGGGATTCTTCAAAGAGATCGAAGATGTAGACTCTTGTGATTGGTATTCAGATGATAGTAATGGTTTTGAGAAACTTGTTTCTCTTTCAGGTTGCTCATAATTGGATGGATTCCTAAGTTGAGTAATGCTGATTAGCCTCTTTCCATCAAGTTGATATGCACTGGAGACAGTTGCATGATTTGAATCTAGTTCCAATTAAATAAGTGCCAAAGTTTCTATATTGGATATAGAATGGTTCATACCTTAACGATGTTAAGGTACAGGGAGTTGTCCAGCTTATGCTTAAAACCAGACTCTGGATAACTCAAGGCACGTTTCTGTAATGGCTGTTTGTGGGTTGACCCTGGCTATGACGAGGGTTGATTTTCAACCATTTGAAAGATCAATAGTGATATTGTTCTTGACTCGCCACAGTTTTAGTAAAATGGATTTTTTCAGAAAACAGTAGTGGGAGTATGGTAGAACTGGAAGTGATTCCAGAACCGCGAACGATTACGAAAAATTTAATAGGACCTATATATTCAATCAGGTTTGACATTCCATTAGCCACTCCGCAAATTTGATGGGTAATCTCAGACACCCGAGAGGTACTCCGGTAGCCTCAAAGACGGTGACAGGGAGGTTCTTGATTACCCAGACTTGACACTACTGTTGTTCCAGACTGTGAGACCCGGCAGGAAGTTAAGTATAGCGTCGTTCTAAACTAGCTTTAGAAGTGCACGTATATATTTTTCTGCCAGAGGGTTGTCGTAGTCAGTGGGAGCAGCGGAAGCATAGTGGGCAAGTAGCTTATGTCTATTTATAGACTTGAGCAGTTATAGCGGAGATAGATCATCTAATTTTGATGTGACAGTCATGGGTTTGACTTCAATCCGAATAGGGGATGGATCTGTTAAGAAGGTAGTAGGGTGTGATGTCATGGTATTTGGATGACATACACAGAGTAGGAAATAAAATTCCTATACTACGATCGGTTGTACTGTGGTCGTCACACAGTTGTTTCTCCAGACAGGATATAGATATAATATCAGACATTATGGTTTCTGGATCTATGGTTTTAGATCTGGATTTGGGTAGTTTCCCAATGTGGGTACTTTAACAGTATTCTAATGGTTTTTAGAATAGATGACTCATGGCATGGTAGTGTACCTGCAGGTGATGGAGTCACCCTCTCAAAAGGTGTTTTACGGACTAAAGGGGAGCGGGATGTGCATGATTGGCAGATCACTTGCTTAGGCAATTGAGTCAATCGTGAGATGTCAAGTACCACACCAGATGTTGTTTTTGCACTAGATGCAATAAGTTTGTATTAATCCAATCCCGGAGAAACATAAGGAAGCAATTTTAGAACATAAGTGCATGTTCTACGGATTTGATGACGGTAGCCTCCTTTGGGAGACGGTTATCATTCCAGGCTTCAAAGGTGACATGGATGATAGAGAGATTGTCAGAGTTATAGTTTTCCCTCTAACGAGGGACAGTATTATGGACAGGTGGTCCAAGAGGATACTGTGGGTGGCATGGTGCTAGATACTGATTAGGTTCAGTGATCGATACAGTCTAAGAAGTTTGGATTTGGAGTTCATTTATGAACTAGGTCCCATCAGATATCCAGACATATTCTAAGACATGTATTACTCAATTCGGGAGATGGCTTTCTCTGCGAACTTGAGATTTAAAGAGATATAGAAAGAAACATCTAGGCGGATCCACTCACTGAGGCTATTTCTCGAACACAATAGTTTTACAAACGGGCTTTGTGAAACTGATTAGTAGAGGAGTTGGATGTTCGGTTTCACACGGGCTGTGAGCAGTCGACATCGCAATAATTAGCCTTAAGTGCAAGTGGGAGATTGTTGGAGATAGTGCCTTTAGAGTCAATTATTGGATCGCAGGTACGTGATTGCAATGATTGCGGAGGACCTATACCGGTAGGACAGTCTTACACGAGATGATAGTATGCTATCTGGTTTGCCTTTATCAGTCGTGTACAGGTTCAGGAGACTGATCACTGTTACACTTTGATAGAGCCCTAGGATCTTGCTTTACTACTAACAGTATGATGGCGGTCATATACGTGAGAGTTGGGTGGTTTATAAGCATATCCTTAATTGCGGTCCCTAGTCGTGGGACTTTCGAGACAGGGCATCGATACTCCGGAGTAGACTAGTGTATACAGTCGAGACCCCGACGAGGGGCGGTGGCCGGTCTCACAAGCCACTGGTGTCAGTAGGATCACCTAAGACGTATACAGGTGCTCATTTGGTTATGAGTACACCGGACAGGACTCGCCGGGAACCTACTAGTTGGTATTATACATATCGTCAGATGGCAGTTCCCTGGTGACATGTGTACAGGTTAGTTCATCGACCTAAGGTCGTCATTTGTCTCGTGTGAGTTCCCACTGTGCTTTGATTTCTACCCTACTACGGCTCAAAGGAGTCGTGCAAAAAGGTAGTTTTTGGGTACAGTTCCGAGCCACATGGAGGCACGTGAGCGGATCGGCAGGGGATTCGTCTCTCCCGGTATTGGGGGTGAGATCGTGCTGTGTCTAGGAGAGCCATTACACAAAGCCCACGGCCGTGGCAGGAGATTTACTGGTAGGTACTCCAGTAGTATCTCAGGGTGTTATTGGGCTACACTCCGACAAGACTTATACTGCTATTGGGGGTCTGACGTTACTAGCCCCTAGGCAGATATGCGATACTCATAGACGAACGGACCGGACTGTATATACAATGTCACTGTTAGGCTCGGTAGGGTTTCCAGATGAGTTCGCTCATCGGCCTCCCTTGAGTTCAGTCCATGGGCAGCCGTTACGCACAGCTAGTACCGCTGACAGTTTGTGGTTAAACCCACTGCCAGGGTACTGACGCGTCATTAGAGTCCCTCACAGACAGTTTCCCAAGTTCGGGCGAAACATTATAGAGGCCGTATGGTTTTATGGCAGGGTTCGGAAAATGCATGTGCGTTTACGCACGTGTCATTTTCGGGCAGATAATACTGGTGGGCTTTGGTTTAAGCCGGATCCGAGTATTATATTGAGTAGATATAATATATTTGTCTCAGTTGCATTTGTATTCGGTCGTAATACAAATGCGGGTATATTTATACGGTTACGGGGTTATCCTGAAATTCGTTTCGGGATCGCTTTTGGAAGTTGCCAGTTTCCAGTTTTCTATCAGCCGTCTTTTAACATTCGGTTAAAGACGGATTTATCTTTTCTTTGGATAAGTGTAGATGCTTCTAGAAGGTTCTAGAAGAGGTGATTAGGCTTGTGACTCACTTGTTCATTAATGGTGCTTTGATGGTGCATTTATTTTGTTCATACTTTGTGTTCACACTAGATATTTCTCTTATTGTCGCCTCCCCCTCTCCTACACTCATCCCCCCACCTCCTTATATGTGGTCGGCCCCCTCCTCTCTCTCATAGACTTGATTGATTCATTTGGTTAAAAGATTATGATAGTTTTGGGGTGTACGGAAATTTCATAGCTTATTTCATTCCATCACCCGAATTAATTGGCAACTTCATTAACCGTTCGTCCATGTCTTTGGACGAAGCGAGACAAAGTATTCTACTTATTCTCTACATCATTCTTGGTCGTCTCTTTTAGCAAACTTGACGACCGAGTTGCCTCGAGTCAGAGGCGGGAGCCCGTTTAAAGAATCGTTGATGTGGTGCCACCTGGACGAGCAGATCGGAGATCGACGAGATCGGAGTAGCCGCAACGGAGCGTGGGATGATGGTTAAAGAACGAAGGACTCAGATCATTCAGTATAACCTTTCTACTCTCTTTACAGTTTGTTAGTTTAGCAATAATGGCAGATCCGGGTTATAGTATACGATAGCGCCAGTTAAAATTTTTTGTTCCGCATTTGGCGTCTGTAGACGGCCGGGGCGCTACCGTAGACTTACATATATAATATATCATATATACTATATACAGTATCTATCTGAACATATCGCATGATCACATCACAGATAACGCAGCAGAAAACATCATATGAAATATTGGATATACTTGGACGTCCATGTTTTATTTTGAGCCTGTATAAAACACAGATTCCACGGTCGTGATGAATAACCAATCCCACACCCCTAGACCCCTATGAAAGCGGCAAGCAACCCTACCAATTCTAGAGTTAGGAGACCCGGACTCGACTCCTCGAGATGATCTCCCCTTGGACCCTGGAACCCGGTTACTTGTTCTCCCCGCCTTGGGTCTATCCTCATGCGGAAAAGTAAATAATATACAATGGTGACATCATCCTCAACCCGGAAGTGCCCTAATAAAAGAATATTACATACAAGTTATTTACATGAATGAAAATGAAAAACACTCGTCTCGCATAAAAACCCCCGGCTATTCAAACACGACGATCCAATATAACATATCCAGCAACACATAACATCACATGTCATCAGCGTAAGTAAATATGCCCATCCGAATTGTCGTTGACATGTAGCAACGAAACCGGAGATATCACATATTACACTTACGGTCGCAGAAAAGAAATTGTAAAACTACAACAGTTGGAAACCGCAACCTCCTTAGACATCGCATGCCTAATCAAATGAATTCCTTAGACATCGCATGCCTAACAATTATAAACCCCGCATTTTAGTCTCAAAATCGAAAACTCTTTTCAATATCAAGTCGGGCAATTCAACAAGATTCCCGACATCCTGATCGAATGCTCGTCGCAAAATTTAGTAGACGGCCGCACCCCCGAATGCCGTCGACGAAGTGCACTAAGGCGGAACACCGCTACCGCGAGCACCCGAACGGATGCTTTTGGCTACGGGGTTCTCCTACAATCACTTGGTCGGGGCTATGGGGCATGGCTATCTATTAAGTTTACCCGGCGAGTATCCGCGTACGCTACGTGATTGCGACGGACTTTTGATCGCATCAAAATCCCGTGGCAACCGATCATTTGAGACTAAAGTGCTAGATTTATAACATTCAAATTAGTTGTCTCATAACAACATGTGGATTCCAAATATTGTATCACATTCCAGATAAATAGACAATGTTAAACTTTCCGATCGAATAATCAAACACCCAAGTTTTCCAATAGCTCAACACTTGAGGGGAGTTTAAAAACATCCATTTCATGCCACAGTACCAACGGTCCAGCCATAGAAGGGTCAAGCCAACGCCTCACATGTGGCACGCCGTACTGCCCCAAACCCTAAGGTTCAAAAGGCGGTTCAAGGCGGTCACATAATCGAGTTAAGGTTTGTTGTCTTCTAGAGGGTCCATCAAGTAACTTGCACGACTTAGAACGTTCTTCAACTACGGAAAAATCCAACACTTGGAAATTTTCCGGCAGGTGAAAAAGTGAGTTATTGATATCCGGTCGAACTTTTTAACACTTTCTAAATAACCCAGAAAAACACAGACAAAGTTAAACTTTCCGATCAAATCAACGAACTCCCAATACAACCCAGAAAACTCACCATTTGAGTATAAATTAAAAATTCCCAGAAAACACAGGAACTATACAAGAACATTACTGTGCAAACAGTGTAGCATAAAGCTACAGAATGGCCGCGGAACCGCCGCGCCACCTAGGTTACGGCCGCGGATCCGCAGCGCCTTGATTGAATTGGGGTCACGTGCTGCACAGTAATTCCTAGATAACCCTGCTGAATTTTTTGAGTATTTTTAATTAGGAAAAATCCACAGTTTTAAAAAAAGTACAGAGAAGGGTTTTGATTAGGGTTTCGGGATTCGATCAAGTTTCTAACTTCGTCTACACTTCGCCTAAAGCTCTAGCTAGGCTCTGATACCACTATAGGGTTCTTAGGCACACTCATGAGGTTCTACAAGGCATCAACCATGCCAAAATCAAATTTTTTTGTGCCGAACAACCCTATGCAAGATCGTATACTAAAGATTAGGCGAAACTAAAAGCAAGCAAACTACTTTGCTACTAAGAGAAAGGGATAACAACATTTGTAGATCCGGTCCTTCACTTCTAATGCTCCGTGTTGACGTCCCTTCGCTGCTATCATCGGGATCCCAGACCCTAGCGATGGTTTCTTCGGAGAAATGAGCGGGCTAGGTCGTTGACTTCGAGGCCGAAGATGATCTACGTCGAGGAGACTCAAACTCAAGCTCCATCTTCACTTGGTCATGAACTTTGTGAAGAGAACACCATATACTACATAGCAAGTGGTAGAGGATGAAGAAATAGAAAGTGGGTTCACTTTGGATTTGGATTTCTCACTCTTAATCTTCACTTGGTCATTTTCAAGAAAGGTTTTTCTTCTTCTTGAAGAAGAAGAAGAAGAAGGAATAAGAATGAATTATCAATTAACTTAAATGAATAATCAAGTGAAGTATATCATAATGCAATCATGGGTGAGTTAACCTTTGTAGAGACTAAACCCTAGTTTGAGCTAATGGTTAGGTTAGTGAAAATCTCATGCAAAACAAAATGGTTAGACTTTATCAAAGATGCTTAAAAAGCTTTATGAAGCTTCAAGCAAAAAAAAAACAAAGAAAGCCACCATTTTGTTTTTGCCAAAAATAAATAAAATAAATAAAACCCAACCATTAACCTAAACATGGTGTAAGTCATACACACACCCAAGTTTGCATGTATCATCAATCATGATACAAACTAGTGCACAAACATATATCATATATACAACTTGTGCACATCAAGTGAGAAAATCAATCATAAGTGAACAAATACTAGTTAATGTAAAGTAATATATCAAATATTTAATTATACATTAAATCATTAAATCAATACTTGATTTAATGATCCGATCATATCGCATATAACCAACTAATATCTAGTGTATCAATATATCGAATCAACACTTGATTCGGTAACCCGGCTATATCTCATATAACCGTCCGATGATACAAATCGCGAGAATAGAACACAGTATCATATACTGGTATTATTCTCGGTCCCGCACATATCTCATATGCGCTCCTATTTCATTTCGCTTGAGCCAGGAAACCTCTGTGTAGGACTCTAAAGACTCGTCAATACGTCGGCAGCAGGTGGTGATCATATCAATCACCCACAAGCTGCAAGCGGTCTGCTAAACGTAACGGCCACCCGGGTATTGAGCGATCAGAAGATCAACGAGCAAGCCTGCTCACACTCCTGCGAATCCAATCAGAAACACTTATCGTACAGTCCGGTCAGTTCGTCTGATATGTCGCATATCTCGCCTAGGGGTGGAAAACGCCAGACCCCAGTAGCTTGATAAGTCATGCCGATGTAAGGTCCATAACAAGCATGAAACTACTGATAACACTTACCAGTAAATCAGTGCAACCCTGGCCAGGGATTTCCAGTTATGGCCAGTCGAGCATAGCGCAACATCAATCCCCAATACCAGGATATACGAATCCCCTCCTATCGCTCATTGCCTCCATGTGAATCGGGACTGTACCCAAAACCACTTGTTTGCATGACTCAGTAGAGCCGTGGTAGGGTGGAAATCAAAGTACAGTGGGAGACACATAAGACTCTATGACGATCTCGGGTCAACAGACTAAGCTGTACCAGTGTCACCAGAGAACTGCCATCTGACGTAAGGTATAATACCATCTGGGAGTTCTCGGCGAGTCCGTTCAGTGTACCCAGTCACCACTGAGCACCAGCATACCATCTCTGATGTCAAACACCAATGTATATGGGATCATCCATCGCCCATCACATGGGTCGAGAAGATATACGCTAATCTACTCTGGAATATCGATGCTCCGTCTCGATATTCCCACGACTAGGAACATTGAAGGATGTACTCATTGACTACCCAGGCCCCACTAGTATGATCTACATCACAGTCCTGGAAGTCGAGTACACATCCTAAGGGCTTTATCAACATGTAATAGAGAGACAGCAATTATACATGTTAAAATAAAGAGCAACCAGATAGCGTACTATCTTGTCGAGCAAGAAAGTCCTACCTATATATGTCCCAGCATCCACTACAATATACATCTCATGTACAGTAATGGTCTCTAGGGCATACATATAACTAACAATAAAACCCTAACCCTAATCCTTTTTGTTGTTTCTAAATCTCTAATTAGCATACTAATTGTTTATTTAAGCTTTTAATTTCATGTTTGAAATTCAAGGCTTAATTTTTATGATAATCTAGTTAGGGTAAAGCTTGATTAAGTGTTTAAAATTAATTAAAGTATTAATTTGTGATTAGGAAAAGCTTAACCTAGTAGAAAATGTTAATTATTGTTAATGGATACTTTGTTTAATTATAATATTTTGCTTACTAGGTTTTTCCTAAATCTTATTTTGCAAGTGTTAAAAATATAGAATTGGTTTTGATAGCTTAGTTAAGCAATTTTAAGGTGTTTGTAATCTCAAGAAATGTGTTAGCTTGATTCTACTGCGAAATATTACGATAAGTTGTTTTCTAGGTTTCGGGGTTTTTCCGACGTAGGTTCGATTAGTCGTTTCGAGGTTATAGCTATTATATTCCTCGTATTTTATTATGTTGTTTTACGCAATCGGGACGATCGGAGTACAGACTTGGTGTTTCGTAGTTTAGCGACCCTTGTTAGTGTTTTTGGCCGAGGTCGTGCACGATAGATGCGCTAAGTGCGCAGTGCATTTTTCAGGGCGTTATCCTTGCGTTTCGTTGTCTTTTCGTCGTTTCAGGATATTTAGCTTATGTGATGTGTTTGTGAAATTTTAGGTTCGCAGGCGGGGACTTCGGACGCTACGACAAAGGGAAAACAGGTGGTAGGCTTCACTTAGCCAGGAGCGTTGGTGAGTAGATTTAACATCTACAGGGGAATCGCCCGCATGGCGTTATGCATCTGGGCTAGAGATGTTATTTCTGTCGCATATTCTATGTCATATTTAGAATTGCGCATTTACCCTATTACTTAGATATTGTTGTGCTTGGACCAGTATCCTAAGGACACTGCATATATTATTGACGATTCATGTTGCACGAGCACTGATTGTATGCTACACACACCGTCAATAATTGCCATGTCACGCACAACCCACTTATAGATATGATATTGCTTGGTT
This sequence comes from Agapanthus africanus, assembly GCA_030015575.1. NCBI lineage: Eukaryota > Viridiplantae > Streptophyta > Magnoliopsida > Asparagales > Amaryllidaceae > Agapanthus > Agapanthus africanus. The sequence goes on along the minus strand of JASDDO010000016.1, from coordinate 184,120,486 downwards.
AGGGACATTGAGACTTTGATTCATATTTCTTTACGCATTGACTTATAGCATACCTGTATACCTACATGCTTACACATATGCTCTGACATACTTATATGCTAATTACTTGTATACCTATAGTGTATTGTACCATTAGTGATAGGTACATGCACACTTTATGACATAGCTACAGGTATACCTTGCACACCTATTTCACTTATACCCAGGGGTATACTAGATCATTACTTATAGGTAGATACATATATCTTGCTATACCTTTATGTTTTCACATACATTTGGTTATAGCTACATGTTTATCTTTACCTGATGTTATTTTAGAATTGGAGAAAATTAGGACCGCGTGATATTTATATTAACTTGTTGCAGTTAATTAGCGGCTTTTCCTTTATATGCTTACATTTCCGTTTATGTTGCATATATTATATTCATGGATTTTTGCATTGTGATATAATTTTTTAATGATGTTTTCTGGATTTGGGGACCGTGGGAGTTCATGAAATTATGTATTATTTGAAAAACCCGATTTCCCTTGATTTGATTTTTCAGCAGCCACCATGAGATTTATCGGTTCTGATATATATATACCCCACGCGAGGAAAGGAGGGGTCCGTGTGCGGGTACATGGTGGGGCCCGGAGGTACCCCGGGGCAAGAATTTCGTGGAGCTAGACGATGAGTTAGTGGGGGAACCATACCATCCGGTGACATTACCAATGACTCAGCGGTTATCATGGGGATACCGACGGGAGTCATGTACGTATAGATACGTCGAGAGGCGAGGGTCAGAGCTAGGCACTCGAGCTTTCGGGAGAGCGTATGATACGTACCTATCAGGGTGCCAGTCGTGGTGACAGCACCTGATAGACCTGCATTTCTGTGTCGATGCTTGACATATTGGTTTCATGATATTTCTTTTTACTCCTTTTTATATATAACATGGGTTTAGGCCACTGTTATATATGCCCTTACACCAATATTAGTAGAATGAGACGCTAATATTTGTGTATTGACATTAAATTATATACATCATCATATTTATTCATGCAAATATATTTAGGATGTTAGATTTTTACTTTATAATTTGATTTGGGATATAGGTGATTCATTTGATATTGGATACAGGATATTTATGAGATTACTGATTTGTACATTCAGGATATATGAGATTTATTCGATATTGTACATTCAGGATTTGTGAGACTTATATGAAACGAGAGCCAATTTGGGGGCTGATTTGAGGAATTGGGATTTGGATTTGTCTTAATGGATTGTGATCCTCACACGATGTCAGGATTCCGTGGAAATGACATATTTCATTCCATACTCCACATTTATTGTTTATGCACTGCTTTATGTATTAGTAGTACCTGTTAGAGTACCTTTCATGACTGTTGCATTTACATACCTTTATTTATATGCATTGCTTCATGTATTAGTTGTACCTGCTAGTGTACCTTTCATGATTATTGCATTCATATGACTTTTTATTGCTATTAATTGCACATGTTAGATTCACGTTGTACGTGCATACTGGCGATTACCTGCATATGTTATTTGCTATTCACGAGTTGGCAACTCACCCCCGTTGTGCCACAGTGTTTGCAGGTTGTTCCCCAGAGTAGTCGAGACAGGCTATTCATCTATCACATCATCTTTTGCAGCGGATACCGCTTCAGCTCACAGGGTGCAGTTTTGCTTAGGTGGGTTTTGCGGTTATCCAAACTTGTTTATTGTATATTCGTTGTATCTTGTGTTAGTGTATATGCCCTAGAGGCCATTACTGTATCATACTAGCTTGTATATTACTTGATGGAAGTTTGGGATATTCACAGTTGTATATACAATCTTGCTCGAAATGGTAGTATGCTACTTGGTTTGTCTCTACTTCAATATGTGCATGTGTTTCTTTTAGCATATCGCTTATATACATATTAGTAGAGCCCTTAGGATTATTGCTTGATTACCAGCGTTGTGATGGCGCTCACACTCGTGGGGGCTGGGTGATCCATAAGCACATCCTTATACAGGTCCCTAGTCGTTGGACTATCGAGACAGGGCATCGATACTCCGGAGTAGACTAGCGTATGCGCTTCTCATCCCAGCATGGGAGACGGTCTGTCCCACAGCCGTCAGTACGTCGTACTTGAGATAGTATGCCGATGCTCGTTAGGTTACGAGTACACTGGACAGGACTCGTCGGGAACTGTTGGTTGGTATTATACCTATCGTCAGTTATCAGTTTCCAGGTGACAAGAGTACAGCTTAGTCCGCTGACTTGACACTGTCACTTCGCCTCGAGTGTGTTCCCACTGCACTTTTATTACTACCCTACCACGGCTCAAAGGAGTCGTGCAAACAGGTAGTTTTTGGGTGCAGTCCCGAAGCACTTGGAGGCAGTGACGGTTTGACAGGATTCGTCTCTCCCGGTATTGGGGGTTGACATCGCGCTGTGTCCAGGAGAGCCATTACACAAGTAGTCCCTGGCCAGGGCAAGCGAGATATACAGGTAGGTTTCCAGTGTTATCTCAGGGTGTTCTGGGCTACACTCCGACACGACTTGTACCGCTATTAGGGGACTGACGTTCACCGCCCCCCTAGGCCCGCCATGTGATGTATCAGACGAACAGAACGGACTGTGCGGAGACTGTCACATACAGGCTCAGTAGGAGTTCAGATGGGGTCACCTCGTCAGTCTTCTTATCGGCATCTACCTGGAGACCGTTACGTACAGCTAGTGCCGCTTACGGTCTGTGGTTAAACTCACTGCCAGCGTAGTGTCGAGTCTTTAGAGTCCCACACAGAGAGCTATTCGCCTTTAGGCAAAATGAGTAGAGGTCGCATGGTTTTGCGACAGGGTTCGTTCACATCCGCGCACTTGTGCACGTTTGCTGTCCGGACAGCTTATACTAGCGGGCTTTGGTTTAAGCCAGATCCTAGTATATGATTTGGGATTGGTTTTATCTCTTTGTATTCGTGTTCCTCGGATCACGAATACGGGTGCGTATGCACAGTTGATTGAGACAGAGGGAGAGGGCTTTGATTAGGGTTAATGACCATTGTCATTTTGCTAACCCTAATACTTATGCGTGTATTATGGTTAATTGATATTAGTTATATATAATTGTGCATGGTTAGGGTTGATGTCTTTTTGACCACTCTTGACTTGTTGACCTAGGTTGACACTTTGACCATCATCATTTCATATAAAAGATGCTCTTTGATCCTTGCAATTAGCATTAAATATGAAATGATAATGGTCATGTCTTGATTAAGCCATGACAATTATCTCACTAATTATCAATTTACAATAATTCACACATATATGTGAGAATGCTTCATTATTCTATCATTCTATCATATTCATTCTCTCTCCTCCTCTTCCTCTCTCTCAAGCTCTCCCCTCTCATGCGTTGAGAAAAACTTGAGCTTGAGAAAAACCTCTTCTTGATAATCTCTACTCTCATCTAAGGTTCTAGGATTAGCACTTCTAGTACTTTAGTTACTTCTAGCTTGAAGTTAAAGCCAAAGGTTGAGGCTCTCGGGTGGATCCTTCTTCGACGAGAGAAGACGACAAGGAAATCACTTCCGTTCACTACAAGGAGCAAGGAGAGAAGGACATAAAGCCCTAGGTATAACCATTCTTCCATGTAGCTAATTTCTAGTTAGTTTTTGTTTAGTAAAGATCCCGCCTTTGTCTAGTCCATGTTGCCTAGAGTAGAAAAAATTCGATTTTTATACCGTTTCCGCCTCCCCGCAAGCACCGGGGTGGGCAACGTGGACTTACAGTGGTATCAGAGCCTAACTAAACATAAACTAGCTAGGTAGTAAAAGTGTATGGAAGTTTGATCGGAAAAATCGCAAAACCAAAACATACAAAACCCTAAGTTTCTGTTGAAATTTTTTCTGCTCAAAATAAAATAAATCTTACGTCAAAAATCATCTCAGGGTTTTGTTAAGAAACTCACCAAACCCGGTCCAGTGAATCGTTCAAAGTGCCGCGGTTCTGCGGCAATAGCAAGCTATTAACGCGCAACCATGGCCGAGTTGACTCGGTTCTGGGTCGAGTTTGGTGCAGTGTTCTTCTGACATGGTTTTGGGATTTTTAAGATGGTTTATTTGTGCCCAGGTTTTCCAGAAAAGAAATTTGTTTTTGGGGGCCAATAAATCCGTATTTTTGATCGAACTTCACTACACTTTGACTAATGGGTTATATCTGTGATGTTCATATGTATTGAACGTCGGCTAATCGCTATATGTCGATTAGTGGGGGTTATACATATCTGTGATCTGTGTTTGATGATGGTATGTGTATATGAATGCGTTGGATTGTCGCGGGTGAATAGCCCGGGGGTTTTGTGAGACGAGAGTTTTCTTTTCTTTCAATTCTTGTAACATGTAAATTGATGTAATATTATTTGTATGGCCGCACAACCGGGTCGGGGTTGTAGCCGTCATTGTATAATTCTTTTTACTATTTTTGCTCCTAGGATAGACCCATGGAGAGGGTGCACAAACTACCGGGTATCTCGAAGTGCCGAGTGGCCTACTCACGGTGTTGAGGGAGGTTGCTTCGCTTCGGGTACTTGGCGGGTAGTTTGCCGCACCTGTAGGGGTCTTGGGTGGGGTATTTGGCTACTCACCGCGACCGTGTAATCCGCTTTTCGTTGTAGGTTCGAACGGATTGCGGATTCCTAGTATATCCAATGTATTCATCTGTGATCTGTAATGTCTATTATTGCTTTATATTTATATACTATAACTATTTAGGCGTTGCTTATGTTTTACAGCCGCGCTAGCCTAGCCCCCACTCTGTCGTTAGTTAAGTAACCTAACGGGTGATGATGAGGCCCCGTGGCGAATGCGAATGGCATAAGCGTACGTCATATTTTGGTTGTTTTCTGCAATAGTAGGATTAAATGATGGGTTAAAAGAACTAATGCAAGAAAATAAACCAAGTAAAAGTCGATTGGAACACTTTGAAAACCACTCGGTTCTTTTCAAAACTAAACTTTTAAACGCGGAGCTTGAACCACTCCTTTTAAAAGCTATCTCGTTCCATCGATTATATCAAGTTCACTACGTTCACGGTTTCGCCAAAACCATTCGCAGCCCTCCGTCATTCCACATGAATGGTCAAAAAGTATTCAAGCTATGTATTTTGGCCAAAGTCAAGGCATAGTGATTGGTAGCTATTGGGTATTCATGTGCAGCATAGATATATGCGTTGGTTTGGGACAGTCGTGCTGCCATTTTGGCCAAAGTCAAGGGTAGGTACGGGTGGGTCCAAATTAACCAGGAGAATGACGGGTAGAACTTGACATGTGACTTATGATATTTTGGCCAAAGTCAAGGTCATAAGAGCATGGGGAAAAAATCCACATCGGGAGTTTCATAAGCACTGAAACTTGCTAGCGCTGCATACCATTTGGAGTGTGATAATTCTGGTAGGATTCCTTCGGTTTTATCACGCGATGATATTTGGATCCCGATCCTACTGTGAGTATATGCTACTCCTCGGGAAAACTCTCACTTAACGATCAATGCTATAAACCTAGTAGGTGTCTAGAAAGGTGTTAGCGGGGCTAAGCCCACAGGGAAAAGAGGTTACTTAATTAAGGAACTTCGCGAAAGCGTTGGAAAACCTCCCTCGAAGTACCGACACTGGCCTGGCTGAACGGTTAAGCAAGTATTGTACGGTGAGATTGATCCCGACTAATTCTTTCTTTACGGTTTGAGAAGGGATTCGAGAGACAGTGGGAGCCATCCTGTTTAGACAAACTAAAAACCACTCTAAACTTGCAAGAGCATCATGCTAAAGTGTTTCTTTTCTCTCTCCTAATTGCAGCGACCATTCAACATGACCGGACTTAAGTTATTACTAGATAAAAACATACTGACAGGGCCAAACTACAAAGATTGGCTCAGGAATGTCAAGATGGCAATCACTTATGACAAGTTGGGGTATATTCTTACCACCAAAGCTCTCCCTGTCCCAGGTCCCACCTCCAGCGTCGCGGATAAAGAAATCCGTAAGACATGGGAGATCGATTGCGCGAAGGCCAAATGCCTCGTGCTTGCCTCATGGACAACGAACATCAGAGGAGGCATGAGAATATGGACCTAGAGTCCATATTTCTCCATACAAAAGAACTGTATGGAGAGCAGTCTCGTATCGCAAGATACGAAGTGTCGAAGAAGCTATTTTCGGCAAAATTGGCCGTCGGATCATCGGTAGCGGAACACGTGCGTAAGATGATTGTCTACATAGAGGAGCTCGCAGACCTTGGGACCACGTTGGAGAATGAACTCTACACTGATTTGATTCTCCAGTCCCTTCCTTCCACTTACGCCCAGTTTATCCTAAACTTCAACATGCAAGGAAAGGAGGTTGAACTTTCCGAACTTCTGAACATGTTGAGGAGTGCTGAGGGTACCCTACAGAAGGGTAGGGAGACATCCACTTTGTTTGTAGGAGGATCTTCCTCTTCTAGGTCCAGGGCGAAAGCCAAGGGTAAGAAGAAGAAAGCCCCCGCCAAACCAAGAGGCGGTGTCAGTAAAGTGGATACGAAGGGAAAAGGAAAGGCAACAAAGGTAGCGGGAAAGCTGGTGGGGAAGGAAGAATGCTTCTACTGTCACCAAAGTGGTCACTGGAAACAGGATTGCAAGGCTTGGAAGGCCAGAACCCAGGATCTGAAGCGAGTTGCGGCTTCAGCTTCAGGTGTGTATGTTATTGAAAACTGTCTATCAATAAACTCTACTTCCTGGGTATTGGATACCGGATCAGGATCTCATATCTATAATTCTTTGCAGGCGTTGAGAAAGCGTAGAGTTTTGAAGGCAGGTGACATGACCCTCAGAGTTACAAACGGAGCTAGCATGGATGCTGAGGCCGTGGGGGACTATCACCTGGGATTGTCGGATGGACACTTTTTGGTTTTGCGTAGTTGTTATTATGTACCAAATGCAACCTGTAATATCATTTCTGTATCTTTATTATCTAAAGAAGGTTATGAATTTGCATTTGTAAGTAATGTAGTGAACATTCACCTTAATCAAGTTTTGATTGGGTCAGGTACATTGAACAACGGTATATACGTATTAAACCAACCACAGATTTTCAATGTCCAGAATACACACAAAAGAAAGTCTCCAGAAATCAATAAAACTTTCTTATGGCATTGTAGACTGGGTCACATCAATGAGAGAAGGTTGACTAAGTTACATACAGAAAGATATTTGGATCCGTTCGAATATCAATCGTATGCAACTTGTCAATCTTGTCTCAAGGGAAAGATGACAAAGACTCCGTTCACTGGACACGTAGTCAGAGCGAGCGAGCTCTTGGGACTCGTACACAGCGACGTGTGCGGTCCAATGTCTACACATGCGCGAAGCGGTTATTCTTACTTCATTACTTTTACGGATGACTTTTCAAGGTACGGCTATGTTTTCTTAATGAAACATAAATCCGAGGCTTTTGAAAAATTCCAGGAATATAAGAATGAAGTAGAAAAACAAACAGGCAAAAGTATCAAGGCACTGAGATCTGATCGAGGTGGTGAATACTTGAGTGCCGAGTTCCTGGGTTACTTAAAAGAGAATGGAATTCTCTCTCAGCTTACTCCTCCATACACTCCGCAACATAACGGTGTATCGGAGAGACGGAACCGAACCCTATTGGATATGGTACGGTCCATGATGAGTAACGCTGAGTTGCCGCGATCGTTCTGGGGATATGCGCTAGAATCAGCTGCATACCTTTTGAACCGAGTTCCAACTAAGATTGTGCCTACTACACCATATCAGATGTGGTGTGGGAAGAGACCCTATCTTAATCACATTAAGACATGGGGATGTCCAGCTTTTGTAAAAAAGCAGCATGCGGACAAGCTCGAGGCACGCTCAGTACAGTGCAAGTTTGTGGGATATCCAAAGAACTCCAAGGGATATTTTTTCTATTGCGAAGAGGAACAAAAGGTCTTTGTTTCTCGCCATGCCCACTTTCTAGTGTAAGTCTACGCTAGCGCCCCGGCCGTCTACAGACGCCAAATGCGGAACAAAAACTTTTAAACTGGCGCTATCGTATACTTTAACCCGGATCTGCCATTATTGCTAAACTAACATACTGTAAAGAGTGTAGAATGGTTATACCGAACGATCCGAGTCCTTCGTTCTTCAACCATCATCCCACGCTCCGTTGCGGCTGCTCCGATCTCGTCGATCTCCGATGTCCTCGTCGAAGTGGCACCACATGATCGGTTCTTTAAACGGGCTCCCGCCTCTGACTCTAGGCAACTCGATCGTCAAGTTTGCTAAAAGAGACGACCAAGATTGATGTAGAGAATGAGTAGATGACTTTGTCTCACTTCGTCCAAATCCGTGGACGATCGGTTAATGAAGTTGCCGTGGAAATCGGGTGATGGAATGAAATGAACTGTGAATTCCATACACCCCAAAACTATCATATCTTTTCTAACCGAAATGAAAACTCAAGTGAGAGTGTTAGAATGAGGAGAGAGAGAGGGCAAGCCATATATAGCAAGAGGGAGGTGACCGTAGGAGAAGGGGGTGACCTTAAGCTAAAAGCTTCTCACATCAAAATATCTTAAGCAATCCAAAAGGAATTAATCACAAAGCATGAGTCATTAGGCTAGTCATCATCTAATAAATGCAACCAATTAGAACTTAACACCATTTAATCCTAGTCACCTCATCTAGAACTTTCTAGAAGAATCCACACTCATCTCAAGAAAAGACAAATCCGTCTTTAACCGAATGTTAAAAGACGGCTGATAGAAAACTGGAAACTTGCAACTTCCAACAGTGATCCTGAAACGAATTTCAGGACAACCCCGAAACTGTATAAATATACCCGCATTTGTATTACGACCGAATACAAATGCAACTGAGACAAAGATATTATACCTACTCAATATAATACTCGGATCTGGCTTAAACCAAAGCCGACCAGTATCATCTGTCCGAAAATCGACACGTGCGTAAACGCACGTGCATTTTCCGAACCCTGCCATAAAACCATACGGCCTCTACAACGTTTCGCCCGAACTTGGGAAACTGTCTGTGGGGGACTCTAATGACTCGTCAGCACCCTGGCAGTGGGTTTAACCACAAACCGTCAGCGGCACTAGCTATGCGTAACGGCTGCCCATGGACTGACCTCAAGGGTGGCTGAGGAGCGAACTCAAGGGAGACCGATGAGCGAACTCCTCCGAAAACCCTACTGAGCCTAACAGTGACAATGTATATACAGTCCGGTCCGTTCGTCAATGAGTATCGCATATCCGCCTAGGGGGCTAGTAACGTCAGACCCCCATTAGCAGTATAAGTCGTGTCGGAGTGTAGCCCAGAACGCCCTGAGATACTACTGGAATACCTACCAGTAAATCTCCTGCCTCGGCCGAGGGCTTTGCGTAATGGCTCTCCTAGACACAGTACGATCTCGCCCCCAATACCGGGAGAGACGAATCCCCTGCCGATCCGCTCACGTGCCTCCATATGGCTCGGGACTGTACCCAAAAGCTACCTGTTTGCACGACTCCTTTGAGCCGTGGTAGGGTAGAAATCAAAGCACAGTGGGAACTCACACGAGACAAATGACGACCTCAGGTCGAAGAACTAACATGTACACATGTCACCAGGGAACTGCTATCTGACGATAGGTATAGTACTAACTAGCAGATTCCCGGCGAGTCCTGTCCGGTGTACTCATAACCCAATGAGCACCTGTATACATCTTAGGTGATCCAACAGACACCAGTGGCTTGTGAGACCGGCCACCGCCCCTCGTCGGGGTCTCGACTGTACACACTAGTCTACTCCGGAGTATCGATGCCCTGTCTCGAAACTCCCACGACTAGGGACCACAATTAAGGATATGCATATAAACTACCTAACTCTCACGTATATGATCGCCATCATACTGTTGGTAGTAAAGCAAGATCCTAAGGGCTCTATCAAAGTGTAACATGCAATCAGTCACCTGAACATGTACACGACTGATAAAGGCAAACCAGATAGCATACTATCATTTCAAGTAAGACTGTCCTACCGGGATAGGTCCTCCGCAATCATTGCAATCACGTACCTGCGATCCAATAATTGACTATGAGGGCACTATCTCCAACATCTAGAACACCAGTTCATAGAAAAAGAAATAAGTGGGAGCGCAATAGAACTGGAAGAAATTCCAGAACCACGAGCTATTACTGAAAGCTTAGTAGAACCAGAGGGTTCGAAAGATCAGGACTTTCCCACGCCACTCAGCAGGAGTAGTAGGCAGTCTCATCCGCCCGATAGATACTACGGTTTTCTCATTGACGGGGATAGAGAGGATTGCATCATAGATTGTGATGAGCCTACTAGCTTCCAGCAAGCCATTCAGAGCGTCGACTCGGTAAAATGGCTGGATGCAATGCGGACCGAAATGGAGTCCATGTACACCAACAAAGTATGGACGTTGGACATTGCTCCAGATGGGGTAAAACCCGTAGGATGCAAGTGGATCTTCAAAAGGAAGATTGGTGTAGATGGACAGGTTGAGACCTATAAAGCTAGACTGGTTGCAAATGGTTTTCGTCAGCGACCTGGTTTGGACTATGACGAAACCTTTTCTCCAGTAGCTATGCTGAAATCCATTCGGATCCTTCTTGCCATTGCTGCCTTCCACGATTATGAAATTTGGCAGATGGACGTAAAGACCGCTTTTCTAAATGGACATTTAGAGGAGTGTGTCTATATGGACCAGCAAGAGGGTTTCATTCAAAGTGGGAGCAGCGGAAAGGTGTGCAAGTTGCTTAAGTCCATTTATGGACTAAAGCAGGCATCGCGGAGTTGGAACATCTGTTTTGATGAGACGGTCAAGGAATTTGGCTTTATCAAAAATCCAGATGAACCATGCATCTATTGTAGATTTGTAACGAGAACTGTAGTATTCCTCATTTTATACGTGGATGACATTCTCTTAATAGGAAATGACATTCCTATGCTACAATCTGTCAAGGGGTTCTTGTCACACAGGTTCTCCATGAAAGACCTGGGTGATGCCTCATACATTCTGGGTATCCGGATCTACCGTGACAGATCCAAGAGGATATTAGGACTTTCACAGTCCAGGTACATCGACACCATACTGAAGAGATTCAGTATGGAAGATTCCAAGCGCGGTAATCTACCGGCTTGTCACGGGATCACCCTCTCCAAAGAGATGTCTCCCAAGACTGATTTGGAGAGGGATCGCATGTCTATTATACCCTACGCTTCTGCGGTAGGCTCTATAATGTATGCGATGTTGTGTACTAGACCAGATGCGGCTTATGCACTGAGTGTAGTAAGCAGGTATCAGTCAAACTCTGGGGAGAAACACTGGATAGCGATAAAGAACATTCTCAAGTACCTGAGAAGGACTAAGGAGATGTTCTTGGTGTATGGAGGAAAAGACCTCCAGATTGAGGCCTTTGCTGACTCCAGCTTCCAGAGTAACAAGGATGATTCCAAGTCCATGTCGGGTTTTGTCTTTACCCTCAATGGAGGGGCGGTGTGTTGGAAGAGCTCCAAACAGGAAACCGTTGCTGACTCGACTATGGAACCGGAATACATCGATGCATCTGATGCCGCAAAAGAAGCTGTCTGGATGAGGAAGTTCTTGAAAGAACTTCAGGTGGTTCCGTCCATTGTTGACCCAATACCTCTGTATTGCGACAACAATGGGGCTATAGCTTTAGCAAAGGAACCCAGGTCCCATCAGAAATCCAGACACATCTTGAGGCGGTATCACCTGATCAGGGAGATCGTGGATCGCCAGGAGATCGAGGTTCGGAGGGTTGCTTCAGAAGATAACACTGCAGATCCATTCACGAAGGCCTTGCCCCAGACTCAGTTCGAGCGGCTGATCGAGATGATAGGTCTTCGATACGCCAGTACATGGCCTTAGTGCCAGTGGGAGATTGTTAGTGTATATGCCCTAGAGGCCATTACTGTATCATACTAGTTTGTATATTACTTGATGGAAGCTTGGGATATTCACAGTTGTATATACAATCTTGCTCGAAATGGTAGTATGCTACTTGGTTTGTCTCTACTTCAATATGTGCATGTGTTTCTTTTAGCATATCGCTTATATACATATTAGTAGAGCCCTTAGGATTATTGCTTGATTACCAGCGTTGTGATGGCGCTCACACTCGTGGGGGCTGGTTGATCCATAAGCACATCCTTATACAGGTCCCTAGTCGTTGGACTATCGAGACAGGGCATCGATACTCCGGAGTAGACTAGCGTATGCGCTTCTCATCCCAGCGTGGAAGACGGTCTGTCCCACAGCCGTCAGTACGTCGTACTTGAGATAGTATGCTGGTGCTCGTTAGGTTACGAGTACACTGGACAGGACTCGTCGGGAACTGTTGGTTGGTATTATACCTATCGTCAGTTATCAGTTCCCAGGTGACATGAGTACAGCTTAGTCCGCTGACTTGACACTGTCACTTCGCCTCGAGTGTGTTCCCACTGCACTTTGATTACTACCCTACCACGGCTCAAAGGAGTCGTGCAAACAGGTAGTTTTTGGGTGAAGTCCCGAAGCACTTGGAGGCAGTGACGGTTAGACAGGATTCGTCTCTCCCGGTATTGGGGGTTGACATCGCGTTGTGTCCAGGAGAGCCATTACACAAGTAGTCCCTGGCCAGGGCAAGCGAGATATACTGGTAGGTTTCCAGTGTTATCTCAGGGTGTTCTTGGCTACACTCTGACACGACTTGTACCGCTATTAGGGTACTGACGTTCACCGCCCCCTAGGCCCGCCATGCGATGCATCAGACGAACAGACCGGACTGTGCGGAGACTGTCACATACAGGCTCAGTAGGAGTTCATATGGGGTCACCTCGTCGGTCTTCTTATCGGCATCTACCTGGGGACCGTTACGTACAGCTAGTGCCGCTTGCGGTCTGTGGTTAAACCCACTGCCAGCGTAGTGTCGAGTCTTTAGAGTCCCACACAGAGAGCTATTCGCCTTTAGGCAAAATGAGTAGAGGTCGCATGGTTTTGCGACAGGGTTCGTTCACATCCGCGCACTTATGCACGTTTGCTGTCCGGACAGCTTATACTAGCGGGCTTTGGTTTAAGCCAGATCCTAGTATATGATTTAGGATTGGTTTTATCTCTTTGTATTCGTGTTCCTCGGATCACGAATACGGGTGCGTATGCACAGTTGATTGAGACAGAGGGAGAGGGCTTTGATTAGGGTTAATGACCATTATCATTTTGCTAACCCTAATGCTTATGTGTGTATTATGGTTAATTGATATTAGTTATATATAATTGTGCATGGTTAGGGTTGATGACTTTTTGACCACTCTTGACTTGTTGACCTAGGTTGACACTTTGACCATCATCATTCCATATAAAAGATTCTCTTTGATCCTTGCAATTAGCATTAAATATGAAATGATAATGGTCATGTCTTGATTAAGCCATGACAATTATCTCACTAATTATCAATTTACAATAATTCACACATATATGTGAGAATGCTTCATTATTCTCTCATTCTATCATATTCATTCTCTCTCCTCCTCTTCCTCTCTCTCAAGCTCTCCCCTCTCATGTGTTGAGAAACACTTGAGCTTGAGAAAAACCTCTTCTTGATAATCTGTACTCTCATCTAAGGTTCTAGGATTAGCACTTCTAGCACTTTAGTTACTTCTAGCTTGAAGTTGAAGCCAAAGGTTGAGGCTCTCGGGTGGATCCTTCTTCGACGAGAGAAAACGACAAGAAGATCACTTCCGTTCACTACAAGGAGCAAGGAGAGAAGGACATAAATCGCTAGGTATAACCATTCTTCCATGTAGCTAATTTCTAGTTAGCTTTAGTTAGTTTTTGTTTAGTAAAGATCCCGCCTTTGTCTAGTCCATGTTGCCTAGAGTAGAAAAAATTCGATTTTTATACCGTTTCCGCCTCCCCGCAAGCACCGGGGTGGGCAACTTGGACTTATATCTTGTACTCTCCATCTTCTATTCTCTTGTATGACTTAGAGACTTAATGTGAAGAAGATATTGCATATTTGGTGACTTAGATGTCTTTTATGCAGTTTTACTTCTATCGTCTTTTATTTCTTCACAACGGCGTCGTATATCTGTTGTGGTGGTTGTTTTCCGCCGTTGGGCGTGGATTTGCTCCCGTTGGGTATGCTTTACCTTATATTTATGTTGTACCCATTTTTGGGGTTGGTTTTTACAAAGGAGGTGCTGCCGAAATTTTCAAGAAAGTAAATTGGACTTAAAGAATTTATACTTGAGATTTTCAAAAGGTTAAACAATGTTTCTTATCTTTTCTTGTCTTTTAATTGTTTAGATTTCTGGGTTTTATCTTTCTTTTACTGCGTTACGCCTGTAGACGTTGCGTAGTATTAGGGCCGTCACGTGCCAATTTCGGGTCGTGACAAAGTTGGTATCAGAGCGCTAGGTTTTACCTTTCGGAGTGTAGGATGACCTTGGTATGATGGAGTAGGTAGCTTAAGCAGAGTAACGTAGTGTGTGTATGTCCGCGGCATACTCACGATGCAGTACTCCGCCTAAAGTGACCTAAGTACAAATTGCTTGAAATTCCTTCCTTGATATATATCCTTGAGATTCGATTTTCGTGTTCATATCGAATCCTATCTTTATTTATAGCCTTTGCCGTCGACGACTATTGGAACTTAGAGTGATGCAGCGAGGGCCGAGGTCAGAGTTGACTCGGGTGGGTCAAGGACTGACCAGGATGGCATGCTCGTTGCACAGGAGCAGACGATCCTCCTTCGACAGATAGTATCGCTAGGCTTGTGGCAGAGATGCAGGACTTGCGCCAGACGATGAGTTCTTTGGTTGAGGCCATTCGTGTGCCGCGACAGGAGGTTGTCACCCCTGTCGCCCAGTTGTTCTTTGCGATCCGCACACAACATGGTGTTACTTACACAGCCCCAGTGGATGCAGCCATAGTTGACAAGGCACGTCTTCCAAAGACTTTGGGAGTTCCGGAACAGTGGAGGACTCGTACCGGTATACCAGCCCAGAGACAGAGGCATAGTCATCGAGACAGCTTTCGTAATCGTCGCGGGAGTAGCAGAGGTTTGGGACGAGGAGAGTCGTGTTAGCTAGATCGGCCGTTTGTTGTGTTAATTTCTGTCAGCGATTCTTTAGTTGCGCAACACGTATTTCAATCGTGTGCCAATCGGTTAGGAGATTCATCCGTCACTTGATCCTTCTAGAGATGTTGGATTTGACGTTCTCCTGGGCACGGACCGGTTATCTACGTGTTAGGCGTCTGTGGACTACCGCGAGAAAATAGTCAGGTTTGTTTTTCTCGGCAAGTCAGTTCTTGTTGTGCGGGAGGACAGTGGTGCCGCCTCTCACAGCTTGAATTCAGCCTTTTTCGCTAGTCGGCGTTTGAGGAGAGGATGTCGAGGATTCTTGGCGTTCATTCATGATACCGAAGCCACATTGGGTTTGTTGTAATGGGTTCCTTCATGCGAGAGTTTTCCGACGTTGTTCCAGATAAGCCGGCGAAGCTTAGGGAGCTTAAGGATCAGCTGTAGAGTTGTTTGTTAGGGGGCTTGTGCGTCTGAGTGTTTCGCATTGGGGAGCTCCTTTTCTATTCGTCAGGAGAAGGACGACAGTTGAGGTTGTGTATTGATTGATCGTCAATTGAACCGGCTTACCGTGCGGATAGGTATCCGTTACCTCGCATTGATGATTTCTTCGCTCAGCTTCCAAGTGCGAGACATTTTCTAAGTTTGTTTGGGATCAGGTCATCATTGTTGCGGGTTCGGAGTGATGACATTCCGAAGACTGCCTTGTGCATGCTACGGGTTTTGTGTGTTTTGGTGGTGTAATTGGACTCACCAATGCCCTAGCAGCATTCGTAGATATGATGAACCAGATTTCTTCAGGCCGTTCCTCGACCAGTTATTGTTGTGTTATTGACGTCATTCTGGTCCATTCAATGTGTCGTGAGGGATAGGAGTAGCACTTGAGGATTTGTTTTGCAGACATTGGGAGAGCCCCAGCTGTTGCTAGATTCTCGGAGTGTTCTTTCAGGCTTGTTTGTGTTGTCTCCTAGGTCTTATAGTTACGGGAGACAGTTTTCGTATGGTTCCGAGGAAGATCGAGGCCATACAACTTTGTCCCAGACTTGTGTACGGACGGAGGTCCGCAGATTTTTGGGCTTAGCAGGTTTTTACCGCCATTTCGTGTAGGATTGCTAGTGTAGTGCTGCACCGTTGACTGAACAGACCGGAAGGGAAGTTCCATTCTTTGGACTGAGGCATGCGTGAGGAGTTTTCAGCAGTTGAAGACTCGGTTGACAACTGCACCGGTTCATTCTTTGCTTTCTGGTACGGGCGACTCTGTTGTTTTACTGTAATGTTTCGTGAGTAGGGATCGATTGGGTACTGAGGTGACAC
Organism: Agapanthus africanus; assembly: GCA_030015575.1. NCBI lineage: Eukaryota > Viridiplantae > Streptophyta > Magnoliopsida > Asparagales > Amaryllidaceae > Agapanthus > Agapanthus africanus. The sequence continues at coordinate 184,104,033 of JASDDO010000016.1, read as the reverse complement.
TATAGAGTTATCGCTTTTGCTTCCCTACATCTGGAGGAAGTACGAGCAGGATATCCCACTCATGATCTGGAGATGGCCGCAGTTGTTTTGCGTTGGAGATTTGGAGACACTACTTGTTCGAGAGTTGTGTCAGATTTTCACGGAGCCCCAGAGCTTAATATACATCTTCCTGCAGCGGTTGTAGATTGTTGAGACAGTCTTCTGCAGATTTACAGTTCTTGTGCGATCATTGAGTATAGCTTAAGTTCACCTCTACTGATGGGACAGCTTGCTCATGTCCGTGCCCGACCACTATTCCTTAATCGCTTTCGCGAGGCACTGGCCGCCGATGCTCGTTCGTCAAAGGTTCTTGAGCATACTTGGCTGGGTAATGATTCGGAGTCCTTGATTTGTGACAAGGGTGTGCTAAGTTTAGGAACGCGTTTGTGTACCTGATACTATTGGGTAGAGATGTGAAATCCTAAAGCGGGCATATCTGTCAACTCTCTGTACTCATTCAAGTTCAACCAGCATTTGACGTGACTTGTGAGATAGTTACGGGTGGGCAGGGATGTAAAGAGAAGTTTCCGATTTCGTTTCGAGGTGTCTGTCTTGTTGTGTGTTAAGGTTGGGCATCTGAGACCGGCTGGAGAGTTGCAACCTTTAACCGTTCCGGAGTGGGTGTTAGTTATATGTATGCCCTAGAGGCCATTACTGTACATTGGATGTATATTGTAGTGGATGCTGGGACATATATAGGTAGGACTTTCTTGCTCGACATGATAGTACGCTATCTGGTTGCTCTTTATCTTAACATGTATACTTTCTGTCTCTCTGATTACATGTTGATAAAGCCCTTAGGATGTGTACTCGACTTCCAGGACTATGATGAAGATCATACTAGTGGGGCCTGGGTAGTCAATGAGTACATCCTTCATTGTTCCTAGTCGTGGGAATATCGAGACGGGGCATCGATATTCCAGAGTAGACTAGCGTATATCTTCTCGACCTATGTGATGGGCGATGGATGATCCAATATCCATTGGTGTTTGACATCGAAGATGGTATGCGGGTGCTCAGTGGAGACTGGGTACACTGAACGGACTCGCCGAGAACTCCCAGATGGTATTATACCTCATGTCAGATGGCAGTTCTCTGGTGACACTGGTACAGCTTAGTCTGTTGACCCGAGATCGTCATAGAGTCTTGTGTGTCTCCCACTGCGCTTTGATTTCCACCCTACCACGGCTCTACTGAGTTGTGCAAACAGGTGGTTATTGGGTACAGTCCCGATTCACATGGAGGCAATGAGCGATAGGAGGGGATTCGTCTCTCCCGGTATTGGGGGTTGATGTTGTGCTATGCTCGACTGGCCATAACAGGAAATCCTTGGCCAGGGTTGCAGTGATATACTGGTAAGAGTTATCAGTAGTTTCACGATTGTTATGGGCCTTACGTCGGCATGACTTATCGAGCTATTGGGGTCTGACATTTACCACCCCTAGGCGAGGCATATCAGACGAACAGACCGGACTGTACGGTAAGTGTTACTGGTTGGATTCACAGGAGTGTGAGCGGGCTTGCTCGTCGATCTTCTGATCGCTCAATACCCGGGTGGCCGTTACGTTTAGCAGACCGCTTGTGGCTTGTGGGTGTTTGATATGATCATCACCTGCTGCCGGCGTATTGACGAGTCTTTAAAGTCCTACACAGAGGTTTCCTAGCTCAAGCGAAACGAAATAGGAGCGCATATGAGATATGTGAGGGACCGAGAATAATGCGTGTATGTGATACCGTATTCTATTCTTGCGATTAATGTATCGATTAGTTATATGCGATATAACCTAGTTATTGAATCAAGGATTGATTCGATAAGACGATACATTGGATATTAGTCGGTTATATGCGATATGACCGAATCGTTAAATCAAGTATTGATTTAATGATTTAATGCATAATTATATATTTGATATATTACTTTGCATTAACTAGTATTGGTTCATTTTAAAAGGATTTTCTCACTTGATGCACATTGTATATGTGATATATTTTATGTGCACTTGTTTGTATCATGTTTGATGATACAAGCTCACTTGGGTTTGTGTAAAGAATTAAACCATGTTTAGTGAATGGTTAGGGTTTCTTTTCTCTTATTTATTTATCTATTTATTTTTGTTAAAAGATAAAGAAAACAAAATGGTTTGTTTTGGAACTTTCTTGATGCTTCAAGCATCTTTGACCTAATGACCATTTTGTCTTCATCTCCTAAACCTAACCATTCTACTAACCTTAGTTGATTCTCTACACTAAACCATGGTTGAAGACAAGATAAGTATTGTTTTTATTTTCATTTATAATAACACTTATCATATCTTTTCTTCTTCTTCTTCTTCTTCATCTTCTTCTTCCATGAAGAAAAGCTTGCTACATCAATGGCAAGTGATGAAAACAAGTGAGAAATCCAATTCTAAAGTGAACCCACTTCCTATTTCTTCATCCTCTACCTCTTGCCAAGTAGTATAGGGTGTTTCCTTCACAAGTTTTCAAGGCTTGGTGAAGTTGGAGCTTGATCTTGTGATGCCTCGACGTAGATCATCTTCGGCATCGAACCGACGATCAAGCCCGCCCATTTCTTCGATGAAGCCGATGCTAGAGTTCGGGATTAGATTTGGACAGCAGAGGGAGATCATCGCGGAGCTTAGGAAGTGGTGGACCGGATCTACAAAGGTTGTAGCCCCTTTCCTTTAGCATTAAATTCGTTTACATGCTTGCATCGCCTATATATCTAGTTAACGATCCGTATTAGGGTTTGTAGGCACCCGTAAAATTTGAATTAGCCATGTTTGATGCCTTGTGAGACTTCATTAGTGTGCCTAGGAACCCTACAGTGGTATCAGAGCCTAGCTAGAGCCTTAGGCGATGCGTAGACGAAGTTTGAAACCCGATCGACCCGAAACCCTAACCCGCAAGTGATCTCTGGACTTTTTCTAAAAACTGGGTTTTTTCCGAATTAAAAATTCCTAAAAAATTCAGCAGGAAATTGTTAGAATTACTGTGCAAATACGACACTGTTTGGAGTTTAAACAGCCGCGGAACCGCGGCACGAGCATGGCTCGTGCGGCGGTTCCGCCGCCACTTGATGACGTCAGCCCTACCCATTTGCACAGTAATTCCTATTTAACAGTGCTGAGTTCTCTGGGTATTTTTATATTTTATTCAAGAGTTGAATTTTCTGGGGTTGTTTTGGGGATTCGGTGTTTCGATCGGAGTATCAGATTTTGTCTATGTGTCTTTCCGGATAAATTTTAGAATATGTTAAAAAAGTTCGACCGGATATAAATACCCAATTTTTCCCCTGTCGGGAAATTTCCAAGTGTTGGATTTTTCCGTAGTTTAACGACGTTCTAAGTAGTGCAAGTAACGCGATGGACCCTCTAGAAGACAACAAACCTTAACTCGATTATGTGACCGTCTTGAACTGCCCTTTGAACCTTAGGGTTTGGGGCAGTACGGCGTGCCACATGTGAGGCGTTGGCTTGACCCTTCTACGGCTGGACCGTTGGTACTGAGGCACGAACTGAATGTTGTTAGACTTATTTCATGTGTTGAGCTGTATCGGGAAAACTTGGGTGTTCGATTGTTCGATCGGAAAGTTTAACATTTTCTATTTATCCGGAATGTGATACAATACTTGGAATTCGCAAATAGTTATAAGATAACTGAATGAATGTTATAAACATAGCAGTTTAGTCTCACTTGATCGGTTGCCACGGAATTTTGATGTGATCAAAAGTCCGTCGCAATCACGTAGCGTACGCGGATACTCGCCGGGTAAACTTAATAGACAACCTCACTCCATAGCCCCGACCAAGTGACTGTAGGAGAACCCCGTCGCCGAAAGCATCCGTTCGGGTGCTCGCGGCAGCGTTGTTCCACCTTGGTGCACTTCGTCGGCGGCATCGGGGGTGCGACCGCCTACTAAAGTTTGCGACGAGCATTCGATCAGTTTGTCGGGAATCTTGTTGAATTGCCCGACTCGATATTGAAAAGTGTTTTCGATAATGAGACTAAAATGCAGGGTTTATAATTGTTAGGCATGCGATGTCTAAGTATTTCATTTGATTAGGCATGCGATGTCTAAAGAGATTGCGGATTCCAACTGTTGTAGTTTTACACTTTCTTTTCTGTGACCGTAAGTGTAATATGTGATATCGCCGGTTTCGTTGCTATATGTCAACGACAATTGGGATGCGCATATTTACTTACGTTGATGACATGTGATGTTATGTGTTGCTGGATATGTTATATTGGATCGTCGTGTTTGAATAGCCGGGTTTTTTTATGTGAGATGAGTGTTTTTCATTTTCATTCATGTAAAAACTTGTATGTAATATTCTTTTATTGGGGCACTTCCAGGTTGCGGAAGATGTCACCGTTTGTATATTATTTACTTTTCCGCATTAGGATAGACCCAAGGAGGGGAGCACAAGTAACCGGGTTCTGGGGTCCAGTGGGAGACCAACTCGAGGAGTCGAGTCCGGGTCTCCTAACCCTAGAATTGGTAGGGTTACTTGCCGCTCTCGTAGGGGTCTAGGGGTGTGGGATTGGCTATTCATTACGACCGTGGAATCCGTGTTTTATACTGGCTCGTATTGAAAACACGGACGTCCTAGTATATCCAATATTTCATATGATATTTTCTGCTGCGTTATCTGTGATGTGATCATGTGATGTTCTGTGACAGATATTATATATAGTATATATGATATATTATATAGACGTTGCTTATGTTTTACACCCGCGCTAGCCCTGCCTCGCTCTGGCGTTAGTTACCTAACCTAACGGTGCAGACGGGACATCGAGGCGAATGCGGATGGCATAAGCGTACGTTATATTTATCTGTGATGATTAGGTGGACTTATATGATGGGATATTCATTAATGAGATTAATGAAAGAAAATAAACCTAATTGATGTTGTGGAATCGAATTTCAAAATAAAAACAGGTAGCTACAGTTCTTGGTTTGCATCGCGGTGTTCCTTATAGAACATCCTGCACCTTATTCGATAAGGAAAGGACCGAGATCCCTTCACCGGGAGTGACTCCTTTAGCAATAACTGGCAGATGCTGTTAGTGTATATGCCCTAGAGGCCATTACTGTATCATACTAGTTTGGATATTACTTAATGGAAGCTTGGGATATTCACCTTGTATAAACAATCTTGCTCAATATAGTAGTATGCTACTTGGTTTGTTTCTACTTCAATGTGTACTTGTGTTTATTTCAGTATATAACTTATACGCATTAGTGGAGCCCTTAGGATCTTTGCTTGATTACCAGCGTTGTGATGGCAGTCACACTAGTGGGGGCTGGGTAATCTATAAGCACATCCTTATACAGGTCCCTAGTCACAGGACTATCGAGACAGGGCATCGATACTCCGGAGTAGACTAGCGTATGCGCTTCTCATCCCAGTGTGGGAGATGGTCTGTCCCACAGCCATCAGTACGTCGTACTGGAGATAGTATACGGGTGCTCGTTGGGTTACGAGTACACTGGATAGGACTCGTCGGGAACTGACAGGTTGGTATTATACCTATCGTCAGTTATCAGTTCCCAGGTGACATGAGTACAGCTTAGTCCGCTGACTTGATACTGGCACTTCGCCTCGAGTGTGTTCCCACTGCACTTTGATCACTACCCTACCACGGCTCAAAGGAGTCGTGCAAATAGGTGGTGGTTGGGTGCAGTCCCGAAGCACTTGGAGGCAGTGACGGTTCGACAGGATTCGTCTCTCCCGGTATTGGGGGTTGACATCGCGCTGTGTCTAGGAGAGCCATTACACGAGTAGTCCCTGGCCAGGGCAAGCGAGATATACTGGTAGGCTTCCAGTGTTATCTCAGGGTGTTTTGGGCTTCACTCCGACACGACTTGTACCGCTATTAGGGGACTGACGTTTTACCGCCCCCTAGGCCCGCCATGCGATGTATCAGACGAACAGACTGGACTGTACGGAGACTGTCACATTCAGACTCAGTAGGAGTTCAGATGGGGTTTCACCTCGTCAGCCTTCTTGTCGGCATCTACCTGGGGACCGTTACGCACAGCTAGTGCCGCTTGCGGTCTGTGGTTAAACCCACTGCCAGCATAGTGTCGAGTCTTTAGAGTCCCACACAGAGGGTACTCGCCTCTGGGCAAAACAGAGTAGAGGTCGCATGGTTTTGCGACAGGGTTCGTTCTCATCCGCGCACTTGTGCACGTTTGGAGTCCGGACGGATATTACTGGCTGGCTCTGGTTTGAGTCAGATGCCGGTATATGTTTTGGGGTTGCTTTTATCTCTCAGTATTCATGTTCCTCGGAACAAGAATGCAGGTGTGTATGCACAGTTATTTGAGGAGGAGGAAGAGGACTTTCATTAGGGTTTCGGAACGGGTGCGTATGCACAGTTGACAGTCGTTTTTTTCCAAACCCTAATGGATTTATGTTATATCAATTAATAATATTAATAAAATGAAATTGTGTCATGGTTGGTTTTTTTGTTGACTTATTGACCATGGTTGACTTGTTCACCATGGTTGAAGTTTTGACCATCATCATTACAAAAGAAAGATGCTCTTTGATTCTAGCAAATTCATTTAATATTTGAAATGATAACGGTCATTCCAAAACCTTCCATCAACCTTTTCATTTTCATTATTATTATTAATTTGATAATTCTTTTGCTTTTTGTTATGGTTGCAAAAAGAAAAGAGCTCATTTTCTATCATTTAGCTTCTCTCTCCTCACTTCATCTTCTTCTTCCTCTAGCAAAAGGAGAATCCTTTTCATGTGTTGAGAATCCCTCTCCTTAAAAGAAAAGCACCCTTTAGACACTCTCTACTCACTCTAGGATCAAAGGTTTAGCAAGCCGAAGATTCTAGTTCTCTCCAAGTTCGAGAAAGAGCCCGAAGGTTGAACCCTCAGGTGGATCCATCTTCGACGGAAGAAGGCAACAAGGAAGAACCATCAACCTCTACAAAAGTTTGAAGAAGAAGGAGTTCAAGTTAGGTATAACCACTTTGCCGAGTAGTTAACTCTCCTTTGCATGTTTGCTAGTTTAGTTTAGAAAAGATTCCGACTTTGTTAGTCCATGTTGCCCCATGCGCTAAAAATTTGATTTTTATACCGTTTCCGCCTCCCCGTAAGAACCGGGGGTCGCAACGTGGACTTACAGTGGTATCAGAGCCTAACTAAACTTAAACTAGCTTGGTAGTGAAGTGTAACGAAGTTCGGAACCGAAAAATCCAAAAACCAAACTTTTACAAAACCCTAGTTTCTGTTAAAAAAAATTTCTAGTCAAAACAAGATTTGTTATACACCTAAATTCAGCTCAGGGTTTTGTGTGAACACCCAAGAAAAACGATCCCCTGATTCCTTCAAACCGCCGCGGTTCCGCGGCATGAGGTAGGCATTAGCCGCGGAACCGCCGCCGTTTAGGGTCCTCTCGAGATCGGGTTTTTTGCAGTGTTCTTCTGGTAGGGTTTTAGGATTTTTAAGATATATTATATGTGCCCAGATTTTCCAGAATAGAAATTTGTTTTTGGGGGCCTATAATTCCGTATTTTTTCCGAACTTCACTACACTTGGACTATATTGGTTATATCTGTGATGTTTGAATGTATTGAACGTCGGCTAATCGCTATAAGTCGATTAGCCGGGGTTATACATCTCTGTGATCTGTGTTTGATATTGGAATGTGTATATGAATGTGTTGGACTGTCGTGGGTGAATAGCCGGGGTGGATGTGAGATGAGCTTTTGTTTTTCTTTCATTCATTGTAAATGTAAATTGATGTAATATTATTATTTGTTTGGCCGCACAACCGGGTCGGGATTGTAGCCGTCATTGTATAATTCTTTTTACTGTTTTTGCTCCTAGGATAGACCCATGGAGGGGTGCACAAACTGCCGAGTACTTGGCGGGTAGTTTGCCGCACCCGTAGGGGTCTTGGGTGGGGTATTGGCTATTCACCGCGACCGTGTAATCCGCTTTTCGTTGCAGGCTCGAACGGATTGCGGATTCCTAGTATATCCAATGTATTCATCTGTGATCTGTAATGTCTATCATTGCTATATTTATAACTATTTAGGCGTTGCTTATGTTTTACAGCCGCGCTAGCCCAGCCCCCGCTCTGTCGTTAGTTAAGTAACCTAACGGGTGATGACGGGGCCCCGTGGCGAATGCGAATGGCATAAGCGTACGTCATATTTTGGTTGTTTTCTGCAATGGTAGGATTTAAATGATGGGACGCATTAAAAGAACTAATGCAAGAATATCACGCATTAAAAGAACTAATGCAAGATAATAAACCAAGTTAAAATCGTTGGAACACTTTCGAAAAACCACTCGGTTCTTTTCAAAACTAACTTTTAAATGCGGAGCTTGAGCCACTCCTTCTAAAAGCTATCTCGTTCCATCGATTATATCAAGTTCACTACGTTCACGGTTTCTCCAAAACCATTCGTAGCCCTTCGTCGTTTCACATGAATAGTCAATAGTATTCAAGCTGTGTTTGTTGGCCAAAGTCAAGGCATAGTGATTGGTAGCTATTGGGTATTCATGTGCAGCATAGATAGATGCGTTGGTTTGGAACAGTCGTACTGCCTTGTTGGCCAAAGTCAAGGGTAGGTATGGGTGGATTCAAATTAACCTGGAGAACGACGGGTAGAACTTGACATATGACTTATGATTTGTTGGCCAAAGTCGAGGTCATAAGAGCATGGGGCAGAAATCCACATCGGGAGTTTCATAAGTACTGAAACTTACTAGATTTGCATACCATTTGGAGTGTGATGATTCTGGTAGGATTCCTTCAGTTTCGTCACGCAATGATATTTGGATCCCGATCCTACTGTGAGTATATGCTACTCCTCGGGAAATTTCTCACTAAACGATCAATGCTATAAACCTAGTAGGTGCCTAGAAAGGTGTTAGCGGGGCTACGCCCCCAGGGAAAAGAGGTTATTTAATTAAGGAACTTCGCGAAAGCGTTGGAAAACCTCCCTCGAAGTACCGACACTGGCCTGGCTGAACGGTTAAGCAAGTATTGTGCGGTGGGATTGATCCCGACTAATTCTTCCTTTATGGTTTGAGGAGGGATTCGAGAGACAGTGGGAGCCATCCTGTTTAGACAAATTAAAAACCACTCTAAACTTGCAAGAGCATCGTGCTAAAGTGTTTCTTCTCTATCTCCTAATTGCAGCGACCAATCGACATGACTGGACTTAAGTTACTTCTAGATAAAAATATATTGACAGGGCCAAACTACAAAGATTGGCTCAGGAATGTCAAGATGGCAATCACTTACGACAAGCTGGGGTATCTTCTTACCACCAAAGCTCCCCCCCGTCCCAAGTCCCACCTCTAGCGTCGCGGATAAGGAAATCCGTAAGACCTGGGAGATTGATAGCGCGAAGGCCAGGTGCCTCGTACTTGCCTCGATGGACAATGAACATCAGAGGAGGCACGAGAATATGGATTTGGAATCCATATTTCTTCATACAAAAGAACTGTATGGAGAGAAGTCTCGTATCGCAAGATACGAAGTGTCGAAGAAGTTGTTTTCGGCAAAGTTGGCCGTCGGATCATCGGTAGCGGACCACGTGCTTAAGATGATTGGCTACATTGAGGAGCTCGCGGAACTTGGGTCCACGTTGGAAAGTGAACTCTATACGGATTTAATTCTTCAGTCCCTTCCATCCACTTACGCCCAGTTTATACTGAACTTCAACTTACAAGAAAAAGAAGTTGAACTTTCAGAACTCCTCAACATGCTGAGGAGCGCAGAGGGCACCCTACAGAAAGGTAGGGAAACACCCGCTTTGTTTGTAGGAGGATCTTCTTCCTCTAGGTCCAAGGCGAAAGCCAAGGGAAAGAGGAAGAAAGCCCCCGCCAAACCAAGAGGCGGTGTTAGTAAAGTGGGTACGAAGGGAAAAGAAATGGCAACAAAGATAGCGGGGAAGCTTGTGGGAAAGGAAGAATGCTTCTATTGTCATAAAAGTGGACACTGGAAGAAAGATTGCAGGGCTTGGAAAGCCAGGACACAGGAACTGAAGCAGGTTGCGGCTTCAGCTTCAGGTGTGTAAGTTATTGAAAACTGTCTTTCGATAAACTCTACTTCCTGGGTATTGGATACCGGATCAGGATCTCATATCTGTAACTCATTGCAGGCGTTGAGAAACCGTAGGTTTTTGAAGGCAGGTGACATGACCCTCAGAGTTGCGAACGGAGCTAGCATGGACGCTAAAGCCGTGGGGGACTATCACCTGGGAATGTCAGATGGGCATGTTTTGGTTTTGCGTAATTGCTTTTTTGTACCCAACGCAACTTGTAATATCATTTCTGTATCTTTGGTTTCTAAAGAAGGTTATGAATTTGCGTTTGTAAGTAATGTTGTAAACATTCACCTTAATCAAGTTCTGATTGGGTCAGGTACACTGAGCAATGGTATATACGTGTTAAACCAACCACAGATTTTCAATGTCCAGAATACACACAAAAGAAAGTTTCCAGATATTAATCAGGCTTTCTTATGGCATTGTAGACTGGGTCACATCAATGAGACACGGTTGACTAAGTTACATAAAGAAGGATACTTGGATCCGTTCGAGTATCAGTCTTATGCCACCTGTGAATCTTGTCTCATGGGAAAGATGACAAAGACTCCGTTCACTGGACACGGAGAAAGAGCGAGCGAGCTCTTGGGACTCGTACACAGCGACGTGTGCGGTCCAATGTCTACACATGCGCGAAGCGGTTACTCTTACTTCATTACTTTTACGGATGATTTTTCAAGGTACGGTTATGTCTTCTTAATGAAACATAAGTCCGAAGCCTTTGAAAAGTTCCAGGAATATAAGAATGAAGTAGAGAAACAGACCGGCAAAAGTATCAAGATTCTAAGATCGGATCGAGGTGGAGAATACTTAAGTGCCGAGTTCCTGAATTATTTAAAAGAGAACGGAATTCTCTCTCAGCTTACTCCTCCATACACTCCGCAACACAACGGTGTATCGGAGATACGGAACCGAACCCTATTGGATATGGTACGGTCCATGATGAGCAACGCTGAGTTACCGCGATCATTCTGGGGGTATGCGCTAGAATCAGCTGCGTACCTTTTGAACCGAGTTCCTACTAAGACTGTGCCTACTACACCATATGAGATGTGGAGTGGGAAGAGACCCTATCTTAAGTACATTAAGACATGGGGATGTCCAGCTTTTGTTAAAAAGAAGCATGCGGACAAGCTCGAGGCACGCTCAGTACAGTGCAAGTTTGTGGGATATCCAAAGAACTCCAAGGGATATTTCTTCTACTGCGAAGAGGAACAAAAAGTTCTTGTTTCTCGTCATGCCTACTTCTTGGAAACTGAGTTTTTAGAAAACCAGATAAGTGGGAGCACAGTAGAACTGGAAGAAATTCCAGAACCACAAACCATTACTGAAAGCTTAGAGGAACCAGAGGGTTCGAAAGAACAGGACATTCCTACGCCGCTCCGCAGAAGTAGTAGGCAGTCTCATCCGCCCGAGAGATACTACGGTTTTCTCATAGACGGGGATAGAGAGGATTGCATCATAGATTATGATGAGCCTACTAGCTTCCAGCAGGCCGTTCAGAGCGTTGACTCGGTAAAATGGCTGGATGCAATGCGGACTGAAATGGAGTCCATGTACACCAACAAAGTATGGACGTTGGACATTGCTCCAGACGGGGTAAAACCCGTAGGATGCAAGTGGATCTTCAAAAGGAAGATTGGTGTAGATGGACAGGTTGAGACCTATAAAGCTAGACTTGTAGCAAAGGGTTTCCGTCAAAGACCTGGCTTGGACTATGACGAAACCTTTTCTCCAGTGGCTATGCTGAAATCCATTCGGATCCTTCTTGCCATTGCTGCCTTCCACGATTATGAGATTTGGCAGATGGACGTAAAGACCGCTTTTCTAAATGGAAATTTAGAGGAGTGTGTCTATATGGATCAGCCAGAGGGTTTCATTCAGAGTGGGAGCAGCGGAAAGGTGTGCAAGTTGCTTAAGTCCATCTATGGACTAAAGCAGGCATCGCGGAGTTGGAACATCTGTTTTGATGAGACGGTCAAGGAATTTGGCTTTATCAAAAATCCAGATGAACCATGCATCTATAGTAGATTTGTAGCGAGAACTGTAGTATTCCTCGTTTTATACGTGGATGACATTCTCTTAATAGGAAATGACATTCCTATGCTACAATCTGTCAAGGGGTTCTTGTCGCACAGGTTCTCCATGAAAGACCTAGGTGATGCCTCATACATCCTGGGGATCCGGATCCATCGTGATAGATCCAAGAGGATATTAGGACTTTCTCAGTCCAGGTACATCGACACCATAGTGAAAAGATTCAGTATGGAAGATTCCAAGCGCGGTAACCTACCGGCTTGTCACGGGATCACCCTCTCTAAAACGATGTCTCCCAAGACTGATTTGGAGAGGGATCGCATGTCTATTATACCCTACGCTTCTGCGGTAGGCTCTATAATGTATGCGATGTTGTGTACCAGACCGGATGTAGCTTATGCACTGAGTGTGGTAAGCCGGTATCAGTCAAACCCTAGGGAGAAACACTGGATAGCGGTAAAGAACATTCTCAAGTACCTGAGAAGGACTAAGGAGATGTTCTTGGTGTATGGCGGAAAAGACCTCCAGATCGAGGCCTTTGCTGACTCCAGCTTCCAGAGTGACAAGGATGATTCCAAGTCCATGTCGGGTTTTGTCTTTACCCTCAATGGAGGGGCGGTGTGTTGGAAGAGCTCCAAACAGGAAACCGTTGCAGACTCGACTATGGAAGCGGAGTATATCGCTGCATCTGATGCCGCAAAAGAAGCTGTCTGGATGAGGAAGTTCTTGAAAGAACTTCAGGTGGTTCCGTCCATTGTTGACCCAATACCTCTGTATTGCGACAACAACGGGGCTATAGCTTTAGCGAAGGAACCCAGGTCCCATCAGAGATCCAGGCACATCTTAAGGCGGTATCACCTGATCAGGGAGATCGTGGATCGCAAGGAGATCGAGGTTCGGAGGGTTGCTTCAGAAGAGAACACTGCAGATCCATTCACCAAGGCCTTACCCCAGACTCAGTTCGAGCGGCTGATCGAGATGATAGGTCTTCGATACGCCAGTACATGGCCTTAGTGCAAGTGGGAGATTGTTAGTGTATATGGCCTAGAGGCCATTACTGTATCATACTAGTTTGTATATTACTTAATGGAAGCTTGGGATATTCACCTTGTATAAACAATCTTGCTCAATATAGTAGTATGCTACTTGGTTTGTTTCTACTTCAATGTGTACTTGTGTTTATTTCAGTATATAACTTATACGCATTAGTGGAGCCCTTAGGATCTTTGCTTGATTACCAGCATTGTGATGGCAGTCACACTAGTGGGGGCTGGGTAATCTATAAGCACATCCTTATACAGGTCCCTAGTCGCAGGACTATCGAGACAGGGCATCGATACTCCGGAGTAGACTAGCGTATGCGCTTCTCATCCCAGTGTGGGAGATGGTCTGTCCCACAGCCATCTGTACGTCGTACTTGAGATAGTATACGGGTGCTCGTTGGGTTACGAGTACACTGGACAGGACTCGTCGGGAACTGACAGGTTGGTATTATACCTATCGTCAGTTATCAGTTCCCAGGTGACATGAGTACAGCTTAGTCCGCTGACTTGACACTGGCACTTCGCCTCGAGTGTGTTCCCACTGCACTTTGATCACTACCCTACCACGGCTCAAAGGAGTCGTGCAAACAGGTGGTGGTTGGGTGCAGTCCCGAAGCACTTGGAGGCAGTGACGATTAGACAGGATTCGTCTCTCCCGGTATTGGGGGTTGACATCGCGCTGTGTCTAGGAGAGCCATTACACGAGTAGTCCCTGGCCAGGGCAAGCGAGATATACTGGTAGGCTTCCAGTGTTATCTCAGGGTGTTTTGGGCTTCACTCCGACACGACTTGTACCGCTATTAGGGGACTGACGTTTTACCGCCCCCTAGGCCCGCCATGCGATGTATCAGACGAACAGACCGGACTGTACGGAGACTGTCACATTCAGACTCAGTAGGAGTTCAGATGGGGTTTCACCTCGTCAGCCTTCTTGTCGGCATCTACCTGGGGACCGTTACGCACAGCTAGTGCCGCTTGCGGTCTGTGGTTAAACCCACTGCCAGCGTAGTGTCGAGTCTTTAGAGTCCCACACAGAGGGTACTCGCCTCTGGGCAAAACAGAGTAGAGGTCGCATGGTTTTGCGACAGGGTTTGTTCTCATCCGCGCACTTGTGCACGTTTGGAGTCCGGACGGATATTACTGGCTGGCTCTGGTTTGAGTCAGATACCGGTATATGTTTTAGGGTTGCTTTTATCTCTCAGTATTCATGTTCCTCGGAACAAGAATGCAGGTGTGTATGCACAGTTATTTGAGGAGGAGGAAGAGGACTTTCATTAGGGTTTCGGAACGGGTGCGTATGCACAGTTGACAGTCGTTTTTTTCCAAACCCTAATGGATTTATGTTATATCAATTAATAATATTAATAAAATGAAATTGTGTCATGGTTGGTTTTTTTGTTGACTTGTTGACCATGGTTGACTTGTTCACCATGGTTGAAGTTTTGACCATCATCATTACAAAAGAAAGATGCTCTTTGATTCTAGCAAATTCATTTAATGTTTGAAATGATAATGGTCATTCCAAAACCTTCCATCAACCTTTTCATTTTCATTATTATTATTAATTTGATAATTCTTTTGCTTTTTGTTATGGTTGCAAAAAGAAAAGAGCTCATTTTCTATCATTTAGCTTCTCTCTCCTCACTTCATCTTCTTCTTCCTCTAGCAAAAGGAGAACCCTTCTCATGTGTTGAGAATCCCTCTCCTTAAAAGAAAAGCACCCTTTAGACACTCTCTACTCACTCTAGGATCAAAGGTTTAGCAAGCCGAAGATTCTAGTTCTCTCCAAGTTCGAGAAAGAGCCCGAAGGTTGAACCCTCAGGTGGATCCATCTTCGACGGAAGAAGGCAACAAGGAAGAACCATCAACCTCTACAAAAGTTTGAAGAAGAAGGAGTTCATGTTAGGTATAACCACTTTGCCGAGTAGTTAACTCTCCTTTGCATGTTTGCTAGTTTAGTTTAGAAAAGATCCCGACTTTGTTAGTCCATGTTGCCCCATGCGCTAAAAATTTGATTTTTATACCGTTTCCGCCTCCCCGTAAGAACCGGGGTTCGCAACGTGGACTTACAGATGCTACAACTCTCGGTTTGTCTTTTGATTGCTTCTATAGTTTCTGCTTTGTACAGTGATCTATATGATATATCCCGCACCTCATTCGACGAGGAAAGGGCCGACGATCCCTTCACCGGGAGTGACCCCTTTAGCAAAACTAGAAAAGCTTCGAAAACATTCCATTTGAAAACTATTTGATTCCGCAACGAGATCAAGTTCAAAGAATTAAAGGTTTTCATAAAAACCATTCGCAACCCTCCGTCATTTTAGGAAGTAGAGTACTTAGTATTCGTGCTGTGTTTGTTGACCATAGTCAAGGCACAGTGTACGGTAGCTAAGTGATGTCTTCCTACACCGCATATGATGCGATTAGTTAGGACAGTCGCGTGACTTTGTTGACCTTAGTTAAGGGTCATGTGGGTGGGGTCTAATTAATCACGAAATGACGGGTAGAACTTGACTAGTACTTATGATTTGTTGACCATAGTTAAGGTCATAGGTGCTAGGGGTAAAAACCTTTATCGGGAGTTTCAAGTGTTAAAATTTGCAATGAGATTGTATACCTTCTATATGATAGTTGGATCCCGATACCCACTGCGAGTAATTGTTACTCCTGGGAGAGTTTTGCACTTTGCAATTAGCCGATCAAGTAGGTGTCTAGAAAGGTGTCAACGGGGTTACGCCTCTGGAAAAATGAGGTTTACTGTAATTAGGTCCGTGCGAAAGCACGGGGAACCTCCCTCAAAGTACCGACACTGGCCTGGCTGAAAGATTGGCGAACTTGTAGAGTGTAATTAATCCCGGCTGGTCTGTCCTTTTAAGGTTTGAAGGAAGATTTGATAAAAACAGTGGGAGCCATCCTGATTAGATAAAATAAATAACCAATCTAATCTTGCAAGAGCGCACGCAGAGTGTTTTCTTCTCTCTCTCTCTCTCTCCTGGTAGCGACCATATCACGCCTTAATCAAGATAATAATATGGATGTATTGACCGAACCCGCTTGTTATACTGAGCTGGGGAACGTTGGTCCCGCTCCAACTTATAATTGTTATAAGACAGAGCAGGAATTAGGGGAATACCAGGATTCCCATGCCGCCCAAACGAAGAAAGTGCATATGATGCATCTCCTTCGGGTGTGTTCATTACAAAGAACTGTTTCTCAGTATCCTCTGCATCCTGGGTATATGATACCGGATCAGGATCCCAGATATGTAATCTGTTACATAGGGCTACAAAAGGGTAGAAAAACTGAGAACGGGTGATAAGTTTCATGAGACAGAAAACGGGGCAAGTGTTGCAGCCAAGTCTGTTGGTCACTGTCACCCTGTATTACTAATACATTGATTCTGAACAAATGCTATTAGATACCGAACCTGATATACAAAATCATATCAGTCTCTTCATTAGTAAAGAAAGGATATAATTTTGTATTGATGGATAATGTTTTGAACATTTCCTATATCAAAAGTTGATCGGTTCAGGCACGTTATCTAAAAGCATTGACGTTCTAAATCAAACTACAGTTCCTAGTATACAGAACACACACAAGAGGAAAAGTTCAGAAATGAACGAATCCTTCTTGAGGTATTGTAGACTAGGTCACATCAATACGACCCGACTGGCTGAAGTTACATTTTAGATGCATATTTAAATCAGTTTGAATTTACATCTTATGAAACTTGCCAGTCATGTCACAAAGATTATATGTGTTGGAGATAGTGCCCTCAGAGTCAATTATTGGATCACAGGCGCGTGATTGCAATGATTGAGGGAGGACCTATCCCGGTAGGACAGTCTTACTCGAGATGATAATATGCTATCTGGTTTACCTTTATCATCGTGTACTGCTTTAGGTGACCTGACATGTCACTATTGCACGTTGATAGAGCCCCTAGGATTCTTGCTTAACTGCCAGCAGTATGAGGGCGATCATATACGTGGGAGCTGGTAGTCTATAAGCACATCCTTAAAAGGTCCCTAGTCGTAGGAGTTTCGAGACAGGGCATCGATTCTCTAGAGTAGACTAGTGTATACAGTCGAGACCCCGACGAGGGGCGGTGGCCGGTCTCACAAGCCACTGGTGTCAGTTGGTTCACCTAAGATGTATACAGGTGCTCATTGGGTTATGAGTACACCGGACAGGACTCGCCGGGAACATGCTAGTTGGTCTTATACCTGACGTCAGATAGCAGTTCCCAGGTGACATGTGTACAGGTTAGTTCATCGACCTGGGGATCGTCATTTGTCTCGTGTGAGTTCCCACTGTGCTTTGATTGCTACCCTACCACGGCTCAAAGGAGTCGTGGAAACAGGTTTTAGTTGGGTACAGTCCCGAGCCACATGGAGGCAGTGAGCGGATCTTCAGGGGTTCGTCTCTCCCGGTATTGGGGGTGAGGTCGCGCTGTGTCTAGGAGAGCCATTACACGAAGTCCTTGGCCAAGGCAGGAGATTTACTGGTAGGTGTTCCAGTAGTATCTCAGGGTGTTCTGGGCTACACTCCGACACGACTTGTACCGCTTTTGGGGGTCTGACTTTTACCAACCCCCTAGGCCCGCCATGCGATGCTCATAGACGAACGGACCGGACTGTACGGATATTGTCGCTGACAGGCTCAGTAGGGTGTCAGGATGAGTTCGCTCATCGACGTCCCTTTTGGTCAATAGCTGGTGGCCCGTCACGTATTGGCTTATACCTCTGACGTGCTAGTGGTTAAATCCACATCCATAGTATTGACGAGTCTTTAGAGTCCACCACACTTTCAGTTACTCAAGCTTTCGGGCGAAACGCTGTAGAGGCCGTATGGAGATATGGCAGGGTTTGATCAGATACGTGCGGTATTGCATGGATCAGGATCGGACGGATATTACTAGCCGGCTTTGGTTTAAGCCGGATCCTAGTTTAGTACAGTGTAGATTTTGTCTCATTGCATTTGTATCCGGTCGGAATACAGATGCGGGTGTGTATGCACAGTATCGGGGATTTCCTGTAATTTATTACGGGACCAGTTTTCTGGAGTTGCCAGTTTGCATTCCGTTCCGGCCGGTTTTCCTTTGTTCTTTCCCGGCCGGACTTTTCCGATGGAGGGGGTTATTTGCATGTTTGCAAATAACACATTGTGGAGGGGTTTCTTGCAAATGTATTGATTATGATGGCATCTTTTCTTTTCAACCATCATTTGATTCTCTTTACATCACTAAAAGGTGATTAGAGTTTGATATGACTTTGTTATCATGGTATTTGGATATGGTCACCTTTTACCTTTTACTACACTCACCTCCCAATGTATTAGTTTTGATTTCCCTTCACCATTTCCTCTTAGGATGGCCGGCCACTTCTTTGGGAGAAAATGAGAGAGTTTCATTTTTGGAGTGTGGCAATTTTGATCTCATTTTCATGCTAGGAAAAATGCAAGCACCATTTTTCTCATCTTGATTCCTCCATCATCTTCAAAGGCAACTAACCTCAAATGAGACCTAGCCTCTACACTACACTTTCTACAGCAAATCTTGGGCACGTCGACTTGCCAGCTTCGTGCCAGAGTTGCCTCGGTATTGAGGTGGGAGCCCGTAAAAGATGCAGGCGATGTGGTGCCCTTCCGGCGAGGAGGCGACGACCGGAGTTTCCACAGGAGATCGGGACGACGACGAGAAGACCGGAGGACTCGGATCACTCGGTATATCTCTTCCCCATCTTGTAGTTAGCTAGAACTAGTTTAATGGTCCGATCCGGATGTTTAGTGCGCGGTGGTGCCGGTTTGCTAAGTTCGCAAAATTAAAGTTTATCACCGCTTCCGCATTTGGCCGTCGGATTGACGGCCGGGGCGCCGCCGTGCACTTACAGTGGTATCAGAGCCTTGCCATTAACATAGTCTAGCTTGGTGTAATGTGTTTTACGTTTCCGATCGAACAAAATCCCGAAACCGCGTTTTCAAGCACTATCAGTTTCTGTCGAAATTTTTTGGAGTCCAAAAATTTTTCGGGTTGTCTCAGAATGATGTGCAGGGAGTTCTAAGAACACTGGAAAAATTTGATGACACGATCCCTCCGTACGACCGCGGAACCGCGGCGATAACCCCTCTTTGGCCGCGGTTCCGCCGCAGGAATGTGGGTTCATGTCTTCGTTTTTTTGCAGTGGGCTTGTGGGCTGAAAATAGGGGTTTTGGAATATTAATATTGGGCCCAGAATTTCTGTGAGTGCTACAGTATTGCTTTGGGGCCCACTTGTTAATTTTTGATCGATCGGATATTTTAAACACATTTTTCACAGTATTTACATTATATCTGCGACTGTGAATGTCACTTGATCGGTAAATCCAGTCTAACTGCTATAGCCCGGTTAGACGGATTTGCGAACGTGACTTTCACGTTGATGTTCTGTGTTTATGCTGTGATGTTGCGGATCGGTCGTGGGGGATAGCCTGGATGCAATGCTAGTACAGTGCTGTTGTATTATGTACATTTGATATTGCGGGGCGAGCGTCCAACATGTGGACTGCCGTCGCTGCCTGATTATATTATTCTTTTGGGGCACGACCTGGTTGCGGTCGATGTACCCGTTGTATGTATATTTTACTTTCTGTACTAGGATTACCCCGCGGTGGGGTGCACGGATAGCCGGGTTCTGTAGGGCAACAAGCCCGCATCTCATGGCATTGGGACGGAGGGGGCTTCACTCTAGAATTGGCAGGCTATTCGCCGCACTCGTAGGGGGTACAGGTTGACCCAGGAGGGGTGCCCAAGTTACCGGATTCTGTGAAGTGCTGGGTGGTCCATTCACGGCGCTGAAGGGGGCTGCCTCGCTTCAGGTTTTGGCGGGTAACTTGCCGCGCCCGTAGGGGTCTAGGATTTCATTGCACAGGCTATCCACACGACCAGGGGAACGTCGGGTTTCAGTATTGGCTCTATGAAACCCGGGGATGCCAGATATCTGTATTGTTCTGTGATGTTGTACATTTCTGTGATGTTGCATTTCTTATCACGCCTTGAGCGAATATAATATATTGGTATATATATTAGTAGATGTTGTATATGTTTTACATCCGCGCTAGTCCAGTCCCCGCTCTGTCGTTAGTTAGCTAACCTAACGGGTAATGACGGGACCCAGTGGCGAATGCGGAAGGCATATACGTACATCAGTATATTTTCGTTCTTTGTGGTGTGATCAATTGATGGGACTGCGTTGATTCGGATCAATGCAAGTTAAAACAAACCTATTCTGATGTTGTTGGAACACTTTTCAAAAAGCTGTTATTGCAAGGACGTTCACTTTTGTTTTGCATCGTGGTATTCATTTGGAATATCCTGCTCCTCAGCCGACGAGGCAAGGGCCGAGATCCCTTCACCGGGAGTGACCCCTTGGACAGAAGTTTGCTTCAGGGCATTAACTTCACTATAGCCGATTACTTTTGCTTTGCATCGTGGTATTCATATGGAATATCCTGCACCCCATTCTACGGGGAAAGAGCCGAGATCCCTTCACCGGGAGTGACCTCTTTAGTAAAGGTTTTCGTCACTATATTTTCTAAAAAGCTATCTGTTCCTTCAACGATATCAAGTTCATTACGTTAAAGGTTTTCGCCAGAAACCATTCGTAGCCCTCCGTCGTTTCATATGGGTTGTCAATAGTATTCAAGCTGTGTTTGTTGGCCAAAGTCAAGGCACAGTGTTTGGTAGCTGTTGGTTATTCATATGCAGCATAGATAGATGCGTTGGTTTGGGGCAGTCGTATAGCCTTGTTGGCCAAAGTCAAGGGCTTGTACGAGTGGGCTCAAATTAACCTGGAGAATGACGGGCAGAACTTGACATGTGACTTATGATTTGTTGGCCAAAGTCAAGGTCATAAGAGCATGGGGTGAAAATCACATCGGGAGTTTCAAAAGAACTGAAACTTGCCAGATATGCGCATACCTTCTGGAGTGTGATACCGTGAGCGGATTCCGTCACGTTATCATGCGATGATAGTTGGATCCCGATTCCCACTGTTGAGTTAGTTTACTCCTCGGGTGACCCCGACTAATTCTTCTTTCAGGTTTGGAGGAGAATTTGAGGTACAGTGGGAGGTTTCCAGATTAGATAAATTGGTAACCATTCTGATCTAGGATAGAGTGCACGCTGAGTGTTTCTTTTCTCTCTCTCTCTGGCAGCGACCATTGACCCGACCCTAGACTATGACTCAATGACCAAGTTGACCGAACCTTCTTAAACACTGGCTTTTGGATTGTCAGAGTTGCAGACCTCATTGCCACTCCTACTTTTACCCTTTTCTCCAGGACACCCCGTATTACTGCGAACGTCCACTTCCATTGGACAAAACCATCGTATGGTTAGATACGAACTCGAAGGAATTCGAGGATGGTTTCCGGTTCTGGAGAAAACGGATAAGACTTATTCAGTTGTCTTTTCCTTTTTGCCTTCTCTCAAGTTGCGAGCACTCCTTAGTTTAGGAGATAGTACACCTATTACGCAAATTGGATAGTCTTCTTCCAAACTTTAGGCTGGTGCCGAACAGTGGGGAATGATGAAAATCAATTAGCATAACGATGGTGTGCAGAAGGTATTAAGATTAAGACAAAGCAAGGGATTAGTAAGAGGGCAAAGTAAATTGCGACTGCTATTCACGACCAAACCAAGTATTTCTTCGCCAATCCTAAATCACCTTTGTATTTCTCCAGGACACTCCGTATCACTACGAAGATCCCAGTTTATTGGATAATCCATCGTATGGTTATATACGAACTCGAAAGGAACTTGTTCCAGTTCGGGGATGGATCCTGGTTCAGGAGAAATAGGAATAAAGTACATTCAGGTGTCTTTTATCTTCACCTTCTCTAGCGTTGCGAGTGATCCTAGGATTAGGACAGTACACCCATTATGCTTATTGGATAGTCTTCCTCCAAACCATAGGCTGGTGCCGAACGGTAGGGAAGGAAGAAAACCATTTGGCCTAAGGGGTGTGCAGAAGGTAATGACTAAAGACATATAAAGGGATTTGGAGAGGTGGCAAAGAATTATACGGTTATAGTTGTGAATCTGGATAATGGTAGAGGCATTACTAGGAATACCAGGATACCCTATCGAAACATTTCAATGTTTCAGTTCAACTGTGTACTGTTAAAAGAAAACTGATTTCCTGATTAGACACTTGCTCCAGGGTATGTATTTACCAAGTTTTGATTCTCACATCTGTATGGTTTTACAGATAATGAGTGGGAGTAAGTTATTGAGAATAGGGTGAGGATGTAAGTTATTGAGAATAGGGTGATCATCCTCATTATATTGGGATTCGTTGTAATCGGTGATATTTGAGGAGATCACCTGGGCTGTTTGCCGGTCGGCAAATATTTGGTTTTGAATATTCGTTGTTGTGCACCAATTTCAAATTGATATATCTGTACGTCTATTTTCATAGAGTGAGATATACCTTTTGATATTATGTCGATGATATTTACCTATATCAGTGGATGGTTAGGTAAGGAGCATTAAACGGCGGTGTAATTCTTCTTAACCATAAGTATAGTTTTCAACCTACGACACACAGTGAATGAGTTGTTAGACTCAGCGGACTTATACAGAGTATTGTATGTTGTCCAGTGTCCATTAGGACAGAGGGGTTGGTCCTCATACTATATTCTGTTTACTTTTAACTTCTCTAGTTTTTAGACATGTGTTTCGTAGAAACACAGGGTCTAAGTTTTGAGGAGTTATAGGTATTTGAATAGAGTAGAGAACCAGGTGTAGCAAGTATCGGGATTCTTCAAAGTGATCGAAGATGTAGATACTTGTGTATGGTATTTAGTTGATAGTGATGATCAAGAGAACTTGCTTCACTTTCAGGTTACTCATAATTGGAAGCATTCCTAAGTTGAGTAACGCTGATCGGCCTCCTTCCATTTAGTTGACATGCGCTGGAGATAGCTGCATGATTTGAATCTGGTTCAATTAATTCAGTGCCTCTGGTTCTATATTGGATATAGAACAGTTCATATCTTAACGTTGTTAAGGTACGGGGAGTTGTCCGGCTTATGATTAAAACCAGACACTGGACAGCTCAAGGCACGTTTCTGTAATGGCTGTTTGTGGGTTGACCCAGGCTATGACGAGGGTTGACTTTCTACCATCTGGCAGATCAATAGAAATATTGTTCTAGACTCGCCACAGTTTTGTTAAAAATGGATTTTTTCAAAAACAGTAATGGGAGTATGGTAGAACTGGAAGTGATTCCAGAACCGCAAACGATTACTGAAGATTTGATAAGGAACCTAAAGATTCAATCTGATTTGACATTCCATTGGCCACTCCGCAGATAAGGTGGGTAACTTCAGGCACCCGAGAGGTACTCCGGTAGCCTCAAGGACGGTGACAAGGAAGTTCTTGTTTACCCACACTTGCCATTGTTGTTGTTCCAGGATGCGAGACCCGGCAGGAGGATGAGTATAGCGTCGTTCTAAACTAGCTTTAGAAGTGCACGTCTATATGACTCTGCCAGAGGGTTGTCGTAGTCAGTGGGAGCAGCGGAAGCATTGGTGGACATCAGGCTTATGTCTATTTATAGACTAAAGCAGATGTAATGGAGATAGATCATCTATTTCTGATGTGACAGTCATAGGTTTGACTTCATCAGAATAGGGGATGGATCTGTTGAGAAGGTAGTAGGGTGTGATGTCCTGGTTGTTGGATGACATACACAAAGTAGGAAGAGACATTCCTATACTACGATCGGTTATATTTTGGTCGTCACACAGTGGTTTCTCCACAAGGGACTTGGACATTATATCAGACATACTGGTTACTAGATCTATGGTTTTTAGATTTAGATTTGGGTGGTTTCCCAATCAGGGTACTTTGACAGCATTCTAAGAGTATTTAGAATGGACGACTCCTGGCACGGTAGTGTACCTGCAGGTGATGGAGTCACCCTCTCTAAAGGTGTCTTATAGACTAAAGTAGAGAGGGATGTGCATGATTGGCAGATCACTTGCTTAGGCAATTGAGTCAATCATGAGATGTCAAGTACCACACCAGATGTTGTTCTTGCACTAGATGCAATAAGTTGATATTGATCCAATCCTGGAGGAACAGTCGGAAGCAGTTTTAGAACATAAGTGGATGTTCTAAGGATATGATAACGACAGCCTCATTCGGGAGGCAGTTATCATTCCAGGCTTCCAAGGTGACCTGGACGACAGGGAGGTTGTCAGAGTTATAGTTTTCCTTCTGACGAGGGGTAGTATTTTGGACAGGTGGTCCAAGGCAATACTGAGGGTAGCATGGCGCAGGATACTGATTAAGTTCAGTTGACGATACAGTCTAAGAAGTTTGGATTTGGAGTTCATTTATGAGCTAGGTCCCATCAGACATCCAGACATTCTAAGACAGGTATTGCTTATTTCGGGAGATGGTTTTCTCTGCGAACTTGAGATAGAGAGAGACATAGAAAGAAACATCAAGGCGGATCCACTCACTGAGGCTATTCCTCGAACGCAATAGTTTCACAAACGGATTTTGTGAGACTGTCAAGTAGAGGAGTTGGGTGTTCGGTATCATACGGGCTGTGAGTATGCGACATCGCGAAAATTAGCCTTGAGTGCAAGTGGGAGATTGTTGGAGATAGTGCCCTCAGAGTCAATTATTGGATCACAGGCGCGTGATTGCAATGATTGAGGGAGGACCTATCCCGGTAGGACAGTCTTACTCGAGATGATAGTATGCTATCTGGTTTACCTTTATCATCGTGTACTGCTTTAGGTGACCTGACATGTCACTATTGCACGTTGATAGAGCCCCTAGGATTCTTGCTTTACTGCCAGCAGTATGAGGGCGATCATATACGTGGGAGCTGGTAGTCTATAAGCACATCCTTAAAAGGTCCCTAGTCGTAGGAGTTTCGAGACCGGGCATCGATTCTCCAGAGTAGACTAGTGTATACAGTCGAGACCCCGATGAGGGGCGGTGGCCGGTCTCACAAGCCACTGGTGTCAGTTGGTTCACCTAAGATGTATACAGGTGCTCATTGGGTTATGAGTACACCGGACAGGACTCGCCGGGAACATGCTAGTTGGTCTTATACCTGACGTCAGATAGCAGTTCCCAGGTGACATGTGTACAGGTTAGTTCATCGACCTGGGGATCGTCATTTGTCTCGTGTGAGTTCCCACTGTGCTTTGATTACTACCCTACCACGGCTCAAAGGAGTCGTGCAAACAGGTTTTAGTTGGGTACAGTCCCGAGTCACATGGAGGCAGTGAGCGGATCTTCAGGGGTTCGTCTCTCCCGGTATTGGGGGTGAGGTCGCGCTGTGTCTAGGAGAGCCATTACACGAAGTCCTTGGCCAAGGCAGGAGATTTACTGGTAGGTATTCCAGTAG
Organism: Agapanthus africanus; assembly: GCA_030015575.1. Classification (NCBI taxonomy): domain Eukaryota; kingdom Viridiplantae; phylum Streptophyta; class Magnoliopsida; order Asparagales; family Amaryllidaceae; genus Agapanthus; species Agapanthus africanus. The sequence continues at coordinate 184,078,402 of JASDDO010000016.1, read as the reverse complement.
TATCTCAGGGTGTTCTGGGCTACACTCCGACACGACTTGTACCGCTTTTGGGGGTCTGACTTTTACCAACCCCCTAGGCCCGCCATGCGATGCTCATAGACGAACGGACCGGACTGTACGGATATTGTCGCTGAAAGGCTCAGTAGGGTGTCAGGATGAGTTCGCTCATCGACGTCCCTTTTGGTCAATAGCTGGTGGCCCGTCACGTATTGGCTTATACCTCTGACGTGCTAGTGGTTAAATCCACATCCATAGTATTGACGAGTCTTTAGAGTCCACCACACTTTCAGTTACTCAAGCTTTCGGGCGAAACGCTGTAGAGGCCGTATGGAGATATGGCAGGGTTCGATCAGATACGTGCGGTATTGCACGGATCAGGATCGGACGGATATTACTAGCCGGCTTTGGTTTAAGCCGGATCCTAGTTTAGTACAGTGTAGATTTTGTCTCATTGAATTTGTATCCGGTCGGAATACAGATGCGGGTGTGTATGCACAGTATCGGGGATTTCCTGTAATTTATTACGGGACCAGTTTTCTGGAGTTGCCAGTTTGCATTCCGTTCCGGCCGGTTTTCCTTTGTTCTTTCCCGGCCGGACTTTTCCGATGGAGGGGGTTATTTGCATGTTTGCAAATAACATATTATGGAGGGGTTTCTTGCAAATGTATTGATTATGATGGCATCTTTTCTTTTCAACCATCATTTGATTCTCTTTACATCACTAAAAGGTGATTAGAGTTTGATATGACTTTGTTATCATGGTATTTGGATATGGTCACCTTTTACCTTTTACTACACTCACCTCCCAATGTATTAGTTTTGATTTCCCTTCACCATTTCCTCTTAGGATGGCCGGCCACTTCTTTGGGAGAAAATGAGAGAGTTTCATTTTTGGAGTGTGGCAATTTTGATCTCATTTTCATGCTAGGAAAAATGCAAGCACCATTTTTCTCATCTTGATTCCTCCATCATCTTCAAAGGCAACTAACCCCAAATGAGACCTAGCCTCTACACTACACTTTCTACAGCAAATCTTGGGCACGTCGACTTGCCAGCTTCGTGCCAGAGTTGCCTCGGTATTGAGGTGGGAGCCCGTAAAAGATGCAGGCGATGTGGTGCCCTTCCGGCGAGGAGGCGACGACCGGAGTTTCCACAGGAGATCGGGACGACGACGAGAAGACCGGAGGACTCGGATCACTCGGTATATCTCTTCCCCATCTTGTAGTTAGCTAGAACTAGTTTAATGGTCCGATCCGGATGTTTAGTGCGCGGTGGTGCCGGTTTGCTAAGTTCGCAAAATTAAAGTTTATCACCGCTTCCACATTTGGCAGTCGGATTGACGGCCGGGGCGCCGCCGTGCACTTACAATATGACCATAGCTCCGTTTACTGGAAACAGAGAAAGAGTTAGTAAACTCTTGGGACTGATACATGATGATGTATGTAAGGTCTCCTGTCTACACATGCCAGGACTGGTTCTTTATACTTCATTATATTCTCTGATAATCTCTCAAGATTCAGTCATATATTCTTGTTGAAATATAAGTCCGAACCTTTTGAGGTATTCACAGAATATAAGTAGGAAGTAGAGAACCAAAATACGGGTATAAGTATTATGTCCTATGATGAGATCAGGGAGGAGAATACTTGTGCATGGAATCCTTGGACTATTCTAAAGGAAAATAAGATTCTCTCTCAGTATTACTCCTCTGAATACACCACAGCACAACGGTGTATCTGGACGGAGCAATCACACAATATTAGATATGGTGTGCTCTATGATGAGTATTACTGAGTTACCTATTTTCTTTTGGGTGTTATGCGCTTGAGAAGCTGCATACCTATTGAATTAGGTTCGAATCAGATCACTGCCTACCATTCCATATGAGATATGGTATGGGAAGAGCCCATATCTTAAGTTAGTTAAGATTTGGGGTTGTCCAGCCTATGTCTAAAACGCAAAATCTGGACAAGCTCGAGGCAAGGTCAGTTATGTAGAACTGGAAAGGTACCATTTATACAATCAAAAGATGATGATTTGGTAGAACCAAAGCATTCAATAGAATCCAACGAACCTCAGCCTCTCCGCCGATCTAGTAGGGTTCCTCATCCGCCTGAGAGATACCTCGGTTTCTCGATGACAGTGGGAGCGAGGATTGCATCATGAGATGATGACCCAACCAGTTTCGAGCAGGCCATCGAGAGTAGGGACTCTGTAAGAATGGCTGGATGCTTAGCGATCTGAGATGGAATCCATATACACCAGCAAAGTATGGACTTTAGCTGCTATATCTGAAGGGTTAAATCCCCATCAGGAGCAAGTATATCTTGAGAAGATTACTTGGTGTAAATGGAAAAGTTGAGACTTTCAAAGCTAGACTTATTAAAGGTTTTCGTCATCGACCAAGAGTGGAAAATGATGAAACCTTTTCCAGGGACTATACTTAAGTCCATCCAGATCCTACTTAACATTGCTACATACCATGACTACGATATCTGGTGGTTGGGTGCCCTGACTGCTTTTCTAAATACTGATTTAGAAGAGAACGTCAATAAGGACACAGCCAGAGGACTTCGTTAAAAGTGGGAGCAGCGGAAACGTGTGCAAGTTGCTTTACAGGATAAAGCAGGCATCGCGGAGTTGGAACATCTGTTTTGATATGGTAGTCAAAGAGTTTGACTTCATCAAAATGGTAGATGAACCTTGTATGTACAAAACGGTAGTATGGAGTATGGTAATGATCCTCGTAGAGTACGTGGATGACATACTCTTGATAGGAAAGGAGTTTCCTATGCTACGATCGGTCGATCTCCTCTTATCACATAGATTCTCCAATAGGATCAAAGTGATACCTCCTAAATCCTGAGTTTTCATCTATGAGATAGATGTAATTGGATGCTAGGATTCTCACTAGATATAGTGAGATGGTATCAATCGATCCTAGGGAGAATCACTGGAAGGGTTCCAGGGTGATAAAGACGACTGAATGTCAGTCGCAGGCATTGTCTTTACCCTCAGTAAAGGGACGGTATGTTGGAAGAGTTCCAAGCTAGATACCGTGGCAAACTAGACGATAAAGGCTGGTAACATCGCTATTAAGGGTACTACCAAAGAGGAAGTTTGGGTGTATATTGGTTCATAAGATGAACTAGGTTCCTACCATTGTATGACAATGGAAGTGTGGCTTTGGCCCTGGAACCCTGGTCCCATCAGAGACCCAGACATATTCTGAGGAAGCATCACCTGATCATGGAGATAGTTGATCTCCGGGGTGATCGAGGTTAGGAGAGTAGACTCAGAGGGCAACACGGCGGATTCACTCACGAAGGCCTTTTCCCAGAGAGAGACTCATAAGGGATGGTTGAGTATTAGATATTGCAACCACTGCTACAGATGGCCTTAGTGCAAGTGGGAGATTGTTAGTTATATGTATGCCCTAGAGGCCATTACTGTATATTGGATGTATATTGTAGTGGATGCTGTTGGAGATAGTGCCCTCAGAGTCAATTATTAGGTCACAGGTACGTGATTGTAATGATTGAGGGAGGACCTATCCCGGTAGGACAGTCTTACTCGAGATGATAGTTTGCTATCTGGTTTACCTCTATCATCGTTTACTGCTTTAGGTGACCTGACATGTCGCTATTGCACGTTGATAGAGCCCTAGGATTCATGCTTGACTGCCAGCAGTATGAGGGCGATCATATAAGTGAGAGCTGGAGTCTACAAGCACATCCTTAAAAGGTCCCTAGTCGTGGGAGTTTCGAGACAGGGCATCGATACTCCATTAGTAGACTAGTGTATACAGTCGAGACCCCGACGAGGGGCGGTGGCCGGTCTCACAAGCCACTGGTGTCAGTTGGATCACCTAAGATGTATACAGGTGCTCATTGGGTTATGAGTACACCGGACAGGACTCGCCGGGAACATGCTAGTTGGTCTTATACCTGACGTCAGATAGCAGTTCCCAAGTGACATGTGTACAGGTTAGTTCATCGACCTGGGGATCGTCATTTGTCTCGTGTGAGTTCCCACTGTACTTTGATTACTACCCTACCACGGCTCAAAGGAGTCGTGCAAACAGGTTTTAGTTGGGTACAGTCCCGAGCCACATGGAGGCAGTGAGCGGATCTTCGGGGGTTTCGTCTCTCCCGGTATTGGGAGTGAGGTCGCGCTGTGTCTAGGAGAGCCATTACACAAAGACCTTGGCCAAGGCAGGAGATTTACTGGTAGGTATTCCAGTAATATCTCAGGGTGTTCTGGGCTACACTCCGACACGACTTGTACCGCTTTTGGGGGTCTGACTTTTACCAACCCCCTAGGCCCGCCATGCGATGCTCATAGACGAACGGACCGGACTGTACGGATATTGTCACTGACAGGCTCAGTTGGGTATCGGGGTGAGCTTCCTCATCGACGTCCCTTTTAGTCAATAGCTGGTGGCCCGTCACGTATTGGCTTATACCTCTGACGTGCTAGTGGTTAAATCCACAGCCATAGTATTGACGAGTCTTTAGAGTCCACCACACTTTCAGTTACTCAAGCTTTCGGGCGAAACGCTGTAGAGGCCGTATGGAGATATGGCAGGGTCCGATCAGATACGTGCGGTATTGCACGGATCAGGATCGGACAGTTTTGTACTAGTGGCCGTATGGTTATATGGCAGCGTTCGACCAGATACATGCGGTATTGCACGGATCAGGATCGGACGGATATTACTAGCCGGCTTTGGTTTAAGCCGGATCCTAGTATAGTACAATGTAGATTTTGTCTCATTGCATTTGTATCCGGACGGAATACAGATGCGGGTGTGTATGCACAGTATGGGGTTTTCCTGTAATTTATTACGGGACCAGTTTTCTGGAGTTGCCAGTTTGCTTTCCGTTCCGGCCGGTTTTCCTTTGTTCTTTCCCGGCCGGACTTTTCCGATGGAGGGGGTAATTTGCAGTTTTGCAAATTACATTTGTGGAGGGGTTTTCTTGCATAAAGTTTGATTATGATAGCTTTCATTTCTTTTGCTCCATGTTGTGCATTTATGAGATAGGAAAGGGTATGGTTTGAAAAAGGAAAAGCATGGTGTATGTTTCTTTGTCTCTTGATGTGGTCACCTCTTCATTTCTCCTACCATCACCTCCCTTCATGCTATATATCCTTTCCTCCACCCTTCTTCTCTCTTGATGAAAATAGTTGAAAAAGAATTAGAGAAAAGAAAGAACACTTGAGAGAAAGAAAAGAATGAGAGAGAGTTCATCTTGTTTGTGAGGAATTCTTCATCTCCTTCTTCTTCTTGTTTTGGAAAAATGAAAGCACCATTTTTCCTAACCCCATTCCTCCATCAAGGCAACCCCAAACCCTAAATGAGACTAGCATCATCTACACAACTTCCTACCGCAAACCTTGGGCATGTCGAGTTGCCGGCTTCATGCCCGAGTTGCCTCGGTATAGAGGCGGGAGCCCGTAAAAGATGCAGGCGACGTGGTGCCCTTCCGGCGAGGAGGTGACGACCGGAAATCCCGCGAGGAGATCGGAGTGGAGATGAAGACCGGAGGACTCGGATCAGTCGGTATATCTCTAACCCGTATTCTTGTTAGCTAGAACTAGTTTAATGGCACGATCCGGGGTTTAGTGCGCGGGGGTGCCGGTTTGCAAAGTCCGCAAAATTTAAGTTTATCACCGCTTCCGCGTTTGGCCGTCGGGTTGACGGCCGGGGCGCCGCCGTGCACTTACAGTGGTATCAGAGCCTCGCCATTAACTTCGTCTTGCTTTTGTGTAATGTGTTTTACGTTTCCGATCGAACAAAATCCCGAAAACACGTATTTCATGCACATCAGTTTCTGTCGAATTTTTTTTGAGTCCAAAAATTTTTCTGGTTGTCTCAGAGTGATGTGCAGGGAATTTTAACCATGCTGAAAAAAATTGGTACCATGATCTCACTATTCCACCGCGGAAGCGCCGCGAAACCCCACCTCGTGCGGCGCTTCCGCCGCGGATTTTACTGTTCACCCCCCCAAATTTTTCCAGTATATTCCTGAGTTGAAAATGTGGTTTCTGGAATATTAAAATTGGGCCAATTATTTCTGTGAGTGCTACAGTTTTCTTTGAGGCCCAATTGTTAATTGTTTGATCAATCGGAAAATTTTAAACACATTTTTCACAGTATTTACATTATATCTGCGACCGTGAATGTCACTCGATCGGTAAATCCGGTCTAACTGCTATAGCCCGGTTAGACGGATTTGCGAACGTGACTTTCACGTTGATGTTCTATGTTTACGCTGTGATGTTGCGGATCGGTCGTGGGGGATAGCCTGGATGCAATGCTAGTACTGTGTTGTTGTATTATGTACATTTGATATTGCGGGGCGAGCGTCCGACATGTGGACTGCCGTCACTGCCTGATTGTATTATTCTTTTGGGGCACGACCTGGTTGCGGTCGATGTACCCGTTGTATGTATATTTTACATTATGTACTAGGATTACCCCGCGGTGGGGTGCACGGATAGCCGGGTTCTAGAGGGCAACAAGCCCGCATCTCATGGCATTGAGACGGAGGGGGCTTCACTCTAGGATTGGCGGGCTATTCGCCGCACTCGTAGGGGGTACAGGTTGACCCAGGAGGGGTGCCCAAGTTGCCGGATTCCGTGGAGTGCTGGGTGGTCCATTCACGGAGCTGAAGGGGGCTGCCTCGCTTCAGGTTTTGGCGGGTGACTTGCCGCGCCCGTAGGGGTCTAGGTTTTCATTGCACAGGCTATCCACACGACCAGGGGAACGTCGGGTTTCAGTAGTGGCTCTGTGAAACCCGGGGATCCCAGATATCTGTATTGTTCTGTGATGCTGTATATTTCTGTGATGTTGCATTTCTTTTCACGCCTTGAGCGAAATATAATATATTGGTATATATATTAGTAGATGTTGTATATGTTTTTCATCCGCGCTAGTCCAGTCCCCGCTCTGTCGTTAGTAAGCTAACCTAACGGGTGATGACGGGACCCAGTGGCGAATGCGGATGGCATATACGTACGTCAGTATATTTTCGTTCTTTGTGGTGTGATTTATTGATGGGACTGCATTGATTTGGATCAATGCAAGTTAAAAACAAACCTATTCTGATGTTGTTGGAACACTTTTTCAAAAGCTGTTATTGCAAGGACGTTCACTTTTGTTTTGCATCGTGATATTCAGTTGGAATATCCTGCTCCTCAGTCGACGAGGCAAGGGCCGAGATCCCTTCACCGGGAGTGACCCCTTGGACAAAAAGTTTGCGTCAGGGCAATGACTTCACTATAGCCGATTACTTTTGCTTTGCACCGTGGTATTCATTTGGAATATCCTGCACCCCATTCTACGGGGAAAGAGCCGAGATCCCTTCACCGGGAGTGACCTCTTTAGCAACGGTTTTTGTCACTATATTTTTAAAAGCTATCCGTTCCTTCAACGATATCAAGTTCACTACGTTAAAGGTTTTCGCCAGAAACCATTCGTAGCCCTCCGTCGTTTCATATGGGTAGTCAATAGTATTCAAGCTGTGTTTGTTGGCCTTAGTCAAGGCACAGTGTTTGGTAGCTATTGGGTATTCATATGCTGCATAGATAGATGTGTTAGTTTGGGACAGTCGTATAGCCTTGTTGGCCCTAGTCAAGGGCTTATACGGGTGGGTTCAAATCAACCTGGACAATGACGGGTAGAACTTGACATGTGACTTATGATTTGTTGGCCTTAGTCAAGGTCATAAGAGCATGGGGCAGAAATCACATCGGGAGTTTCAAAAGAACTGAAACTTGCCAGATATGCGCATACCTTCTGGAGTGTGATGACGTGAGCGGATTCCGTCACGTTATCATGCGATGAGAGTTGGATCCCGATTCCCACTGATGAGTTAGTTTACTCCTCGGGTGACCCCGACTAATTCTTCTTTCAGGTTTGGAGGAGAATTTGAGGTACAGTGGGAGGTTTCCTGATTAGAAAAAGTGATAACCATTCTGATCTAGGTTAGAGTGCACGCTGAGTATTTCTTTTCTCTCTCTCTGGCAGCGACCATTGACCCGACCCTAAGATTATGACTCAGTGACCAAGTTGACCGAACCTACTTAACACTGGCTTTTGGATTGTCAGAGTTGCAAACCTCATTGCCACTCCTGCTTTTACCCTTTTCTCCAGGACACCCCGTTTTACCACGAACGTCCACTTCCATTGGACAAAACCATCGTATGGTTAGATACGAACTCGAAGGAATTCGAGGATGGTTTCCGGTTCTGGAGAAAACGGATAGGATTATTCAGTTGTCTTTCCTTTTCACCCTCTCTCAGCTTGCGAGTACTCCTTAGTTTAGGAGTAGTACACCTATTATGCAAATTGGATAGTCTTCTTCCAAACCATAGGCTGGTGCCGACCGGTAGGGAATGAAGAAAACCAGTTAGCCTAAGCGGTGTACAGAAGGTATTAAGTTCAGACAAAGCAAGGGATTAGTAAGAGGGCAAAGTAAATTGCAACAGATATTCACGACCAAACCATGTATTCCTTCGCCAATCCTAAATCACCTTTGTATTTCTCCAGGACACTCCGTATCATTACGAAGATCCCATTTTATTGGATAATCCATCGTATGGTTATATACGAACTCGAAAGGAACTTGTTCCAGTTCGGGGATGGATCCTGGTTCAGGAGAAATAGGAATAAAGTACATTCAGGTGTCTTTTATCTTCACCTTCTCTCGCGTTGCGAGTGCTCCTAGGATTAGGACAGTACACCCTTTATGCTTTTTGGATAGTCTTCTTCCAAACCATAGGCTGGTGCCGAACGGTAGGGAAGGAAGAAAACCATTTGGCCTAAAGGGGTGTACAGAAGGTAATGACTAAAGACATATGAAGGGATTTGGAGAGGTGGCAAAGAATTATACGGTTATAGTTGTGAATCTGGATAATGGATGAGGCATTACTAGGAATACCAGAGTACCCCAACGAAACATTTCAATGTTTCAGTTTCACTGTGTACTGTTAATGGAAAACTGATTTCCCGATTAGACACTTACTCCAGGGTATGTATTTACCAGGTATGATTCTCACATCTGTATGGTTTTACAGATGATGAGTTGGAGTAAGTTATTGGGAATTGGGTGATCATCCTCATTGTATCGGGATTCGTTGGAATCAGTGATATTTGAGGAAATCACCTGGGCTGTTTGCCGGTCGGCAAATATTTGGTTTTGAATATCCGCTGTTATGCACCAATTTCAAATTGATATATCTGTACGTCTATTTTCATAGAGTGAGATATACCTTTTGATATTATGTCGATGACATTTACCTATATCAGTGGATGGTTAGGTCAGGAGCATTAAACAGCGGTGTAATTCTTCTTAACCATAAGTACAGTTTTCAACCTACAACACACAATGAAAGAGTTGTTAGACTCAGCAGACTTATACAGAGTATTGTATGTTGTCCAGTGTCCATTAGGACAGAGGGGTTGGTCCTCATACTATATTCTGTTTACTTTTGACTTCTCTAGTTCTTAGACATGTGTTTCGTAGAAACACAGGGTCTAAGTTTTGAGGAGTTATAGGTATTTGAATAGAGTAGAGAACCAGGTATAGCAAGTATCGGGATTCTTCAAAGTGATCGAAGATGTAGATACTTGTGTATGGTATTCAGTTAATAGTAATGATAAAGAGAAATTACTTCTCTTTCAGGTTACTCATAATTGGAAGTATTCCTAAGTTGAGTAACGCTGATCGACCTCCTTCCATTTAGTTGACATGCACTGGAGAAAGCTGCATGATTTGAATCTGGTTCAATTAAATCAGTGCCTCTGGTTCTATATTGGATGTAGAACAGTTCATATCTTAACGTTGTTAAGGTACGGGGAGTTGTCCGGCTTATGCTTAAAACCAGACACTGGACAACTCAAGGCACGTTTCTGTAATGGCTGTTTGTGGGTTGACCCAGGCTATGACGCGGGTTGACTTTCTACCATCTGGATGAACAATAGCAATATTGTTCTAGACTCGCCACAGTTTTATTAAAAATGGATTTTTTCAAAAACAGCAGTGGGAGTATGGTAGAACTGGAAGTGATTCCAGAACCGCAAACGATTACTGAAGATTTGATAAGGAACCTGAAGATTCAATCTGATTTGACATTCCATTGGCCACTCCGCAGATAAGGTGGGTAACTTCAGGCACCCGAGAGGTACTTCGGTAGCCTCAAGGACGGTGACAGGGAAGTTCTTGTTTACCCACACTTGCCATTGTTGTTGTTCCAGGCTGCGAGACCCGGCAGGAGGATGAGTATAGCGTCGTTCTGAACTAGCTTCAGAAGTGTACGTGTATATGACTCTGCCAGAAGGTTGTCGGAGTCAGTGGGAGCAGCGGAAGCATTGGTGGACATCAGGCTTATGTCTATTTATAGACTAAAGCAGATATAGCGGAGATAGATCATCTATTTCTGATGCGACAGTCATAGGTTTGACGTCATCAGAATAGGGGATGGATCTGTTGAGAAGGTAGTAGGAAGTGATATTCCTTTACTACGATCGGTTATACTTTGGTCGTCACACAGTGGTTTCTCCACAAAGGACTTGGACATTATATCAGACATACTGGTTACTAGATCTATGGTTTTAGATCTAGATTTGAGTGGTTTCCTAATCTGGGTACCTTGACAGCATTCTATGAGTATTTAGAATGGACGACTCCTGGCACGGTAGTGTACCTGCAAGTAATGGAGTTGCCCTCTCTAAAGGTGTCTTTTAGACTAAAGTAGAGAGGGATGTGCATGATTGGCAGATCACTTGCTTAGGCAATTGAGTCAATCATGAGATGTCAAGTACCACACCAGATGTTGTTCTTGCACTAGATGCAATAAGTTGATATTGATCCAATCCTGGAGAAACAGTCGGAAGCAGTTTTAGAACATAAGTGGCTGTTCTAGGGATATGATAACGACAGCCTCATTCGAGAGACAGTTATCATTCCAGGCTTCCAAGGTGACCTGGACGACAAGGAGGTTGTCAGAGTTATAGTTTTTCCCTCTGACGAGGGGCAGTATTTTGGACGGATGGTCCAAGGCAATACTGAGGGTGGCATGGCGCAGGATACTGATTAAGTTCAGTTGACGATACAGTCTAAGAAGTTTGGATTTGGAGTTCATTTATGAGCTACATCCCATCAGACATCCAGACATTCTAAGGCAGGTATTGCTCATTTCGGGAGATGGCTTTCTCCGCGAACTTGAGATATAGAGAGACATAGAAAGAAACTTCTAGGCGGATCCACTCACTGAGGCTATTCCTCGACCGCAATAGTTTCACAAACGGGATTTGTGAGACTGACTAGTAGAGGAGTTGGGTGTTCGGTATCACACGGGCTGTGAGTATGCGACATCGCAATAATTAGCCTTGAGTGCAAGTGGGAGATTGTTGGAGATAGTGCCCTCAGAGTCAATTATTAGGTCACAGGTACGTGATTGTAATGATTGAGGGAGGACCTATCCCGGTAGGACAGTCTTACTCGAGATGATAGTTTGCTATCTGGTTTGCCTCTATCATCGTGTACTGCTTTAGGTGACCTGACATGTCGCTATTGCACGTTGATAGAGCCCTAGGATTCATGCTTGACTGCCAGCAGTATGAGGGCGATCATATAAGTGAGAGCTGGAGTCTACAAGCACATCCTTAAAAGGTCCCTAGTCGTGGGAGTTTCGAGACAGGGCATCGATACTCCATTAGTAGACTAGTGTATACAGTCGAGACCCCGACGAGGGGCGGTGGCCGGTCTCATAAGCCACTGGTGTCAGTTGGATCACCTAAGATGTATACAGGTGCTCATTGGGTTATGAGTACACCGGACAGGACTCGCCGGGAACATGCTAGTTGGTCTTATACCTGACGTCAGATAGCAGTTCCCAAGTGACATGTGTACAGGTTAGTTCATCGACCTGGGGATCGTCATTTGTCTCGTGTGAGTTCCCACTGTACTTTGATTACTACCCTACCACGGCTCAAAGGAGTCGTGCAAACAGGTTTTAGTTGGGTACAGTCCCGAGCCACATGGAGGCAGTGAGCGGATCTTCGGGGGTTTCGTCTCTCCCGGTATTGGGAGTGAGGTCGCGCTGTGTCTAGGAGAGCCATTACACAAAGACCTTGGCCAAGGCAGGAGATTTACTGGTAGGTATTCCAGTAATATCTCAGGGTGTTCTGGGCTACACTCCGACACGACTTGTACCGCTTTTGGGGGTCTGACTTTTACCAACCCCCTAGGCCCGCCATGCGATGCTCATAGACGAACGGACCGGACTGTACGGATATTGTCACTGACAGGCTCAGTTGGGTGTCGGGGTGAGCTTCTTCATCGACGTCCCTTTTAGTCAATAGCTGGTGGCCCGTCACGTATTGGCTTATACCTCTGACGTGCTAGTGGTTAAATCCACAGCCATAGTATTGACGAGTCTTTAGAGTCCACCACACTTTCAGTTACTCAAGCTTTCGGGCGAAACGCTGTAGAGGCCGTATGGAGATATGGCAGGGTCCGATCAGATACGTGCGGTATTGCACGGATCAGGATCGGACAGTTTTGTACTAGTGGCCGTATGGTTATATGGCAGCGTTCGACCAGATACATGCGGTATTGCACGGATCAGGATCGGACGGATATTACTAGCCGGCTTTGGTTTAAGCCGGATCCTAGTATAGTACAATGTAGATTTTGTCTCATTGCATTTGTATCCGGACGGAATACAGATGCGGGTGTGTATGCACAGTATGGGGTTTTCCTGTAATTTATTACGGGACCAGTTTTCTGGAGTTGCCAGTTTGCTTTCCGTTCCGGCCGGTTTTCCTTTGTTCTTTCCCGGCCGGACTTTTCCGATGGAGGGGGTAATTTGCAGTTTTGCAAATTACATTTGTGGAGGGGTTTTCTTGCATAAAGTTTGATTATGATAGCTTTCATTTCTTTTGCTCCATGTTGTGCATTTATGAGATAGGAAAGGGTATGGTTTGAAAAAGGAAAAGCATGGTGTATGTTTCTTTGTCTCTTGATGTGGTCACCTCTTCATTTCTCCTACCATCACCTCCCTTCATGCTATATATCCTTTCCTCCACCCTTCTTCTCTCTTGATGAAAATAGTTGAAAAAGAATGAGAGAAAAGAAAGAACACTTGAGAGAAAGAAAAGAATGAGAGAGAGTTCATCTTGTTTGTGAGGAATTCTTCATCTCCTTCTTCTTCTTGTTTTGGAAAAATGAAAGCACCATTTTTCCTAACCCCATTCCTCCATCAAGGCAACCCCAAACCCTAAATGAGACTAGCATCATCTACACAACTTCCTACCGCAAACCTTGGGCATGTCGAGTTGCCGGCTTCATGCCCGAGTTGCCTCGGTATAGAGGCGGGAGCCCGTAAAAGATGCAGGCGACGTGGTGCCCTTCCGGCGAGGAGGTGACGACCGGAAATCCCGCGAGGAGATCGGAGTGGAGATGAAGACCGGAGGACTCGGATCAGTCGGTATATCTCTAACCCGTATTCTTGTTAGCTAGAACTAGTTTAATGGCACGATCCGGGGTTTAGTGCGCGGGGGTGCCGGTTTGCAAAGTCCGCAAAATTTAAGTTTATCACCGCTTCCGCGTTTGGCCGTCGGGTTGACGGCCGGGGCGCCGCCGTGCACTTACAGATGCTGGGACATATATAGGTAGGACTTTCTTGCTCGACAAGATAGTACGCTATCTGGTTGCTCTTTATCTTAACATGTATACTTTCTGTCTCTCTGATTACATGTTGATAAAGCCCTTAGGATGTGTACTCGACTTCCAGGACTATGATGAAGATCATACTAGTGGGGCCTGGGTAGTCAATGAGTACATCCTTCGTTGTTCCTAGTCGTGGGAATATCGAGACGGGGCATCGATATTCCAGAGTAGACTAGCGTATATCTTCTCGACCCATGTGATGGGCGATGGATGATCCCATATCCATTGGTGTTTGACATCGAAGATGGTATGCGGGTGCTCAGTGGAGACTGGGTACACTGAACGGACTCGCCGAGAACTCCCAGATGGTATTATACCTCACGTCAGATGGCAGTTCTCAGGTGACACTGGTACAGCTTAGTCTGTTGACCCGAGATCGTCATAGAGTCTTGTGTGTCTCCCACTGTGCTTTGATTTCCACCCTACCACGGCTCTACTGAGTTGTGCAAACAGGTGGTTATTGGGTACAGTCCCGATTCACATGGAGGCAATGAGCGATAGGAGGGGATTCGTCTCTCCCGGTATTGGGGGTTGATGTTGTGCTATGCTCGACTGGCCATAACAGGAAATCCCTGGCCAGGGTTGCAGTGATATACTGGTAAGAGTTATCAGTAGTTTCACGATTGTTATGGGACTTACGTTGGCATGACTTATCGAGCTATTGGGGTCTGACGTTTACCACCCCTAGGCGAGATATGCGGCATATCAGACGAACAGACCGGACTGTACGGTAAGTGTTACTGGTTGGATTCACAGGAGTGTGAGCGGGCTTGCTCGTCGATCTTCTGATCGCTCAATACCCGGGTAGCCGTTACGTTTAGCAGACCGCTTGCGGCTTGTGGGTGTTTGATATGATCATCACCTGCTGCCGGCGTATTGACGAGTCTTTAGAGTCCTACACAGAGGTTTCCTAGCTCAAGCGAAACGAAATAGGAGCGCATATGAGATATGTGAGGGACCGAGAATAATGCGTGTATGTGATACCGTATTCTATTCTTGCGATTAATGTATCGATTAGTTATATGCGATATAACCTAGTTATCGAATCAAGGATTGATTCGATAAGCCGATACATTGGATATTAGTCGGTTATATGCGATATGACCGAATCGTTAAATCAAGTATTGATTTAATGATTTAATGCATAATTATATATTTGATATATTACTTTGCATTAACTAGTATTGGTTCATTTTAAAAGGATTTTCTCACTTGATGCACATTGTATATGTGATATATTTTATGTGCACTTGTTTGTATCATGTTTGATGATACAAGCTCACTTGGGTTTGTGTAAAGAATTAAACCATGTTTAGTGAATGGTTAGGGTTTCTTTTCTCTTATTTATTTATCTATTTATTTTTGTTAAAAGATAAAGAAAACAAAATGGTTTGTTTTGGAACTTTCTTGATGCTTCAAGCATCTTTGACCTAATGACCATTTTGTCTTCATCTCCTAAACCTAACCATTCTACTAACCTTAGTTGATTCTCTACACTAAACCATGGTTGAAGACATGATAAGTATTGTTTTTATTTTCATTTATAATAACACTTATCATATCTTTTCTTCTTCTTCTTCATCTTCTTCTTCCATGAAGAAAAGCTTGCTACATCAATGGCAAGTGATGAAAACAAGTGAGAAATCCAATTCTAAAGTGAACCCACTTCCTATTTCTTCATCCTCTACCTCTTGCCGAGTAGTATAGGGTGTTTCCTTCACAAGTTTTCAAGGCTTGGTGAAGTTGGAGCTTGATCTTGTGATGCCTCGACGTAGATCATCTTCGGCATCGAACCGACGATCAAGCCCGCCCATTTCTTCGATGAAGCCGATGCTAGAGTTCGGGATTCGATTTGGACAGCGGAGGGAGATCATCGCGGAGCTTAGGAAGTGGTGGACCGGATCTACAAAGGTTGTAGCCCCTTTCCTTTAGCATTAAATTTGTTTACATGCTTGCATCGCCTATATATCTAGTTAACGATCCGTATTAGGGTTTGTAGGCACCCGTAAAATTTGAATTAGCCATGTTTGATGCCTTGTGAGACTTCATTAGTGTGCCTAGGAACCCTACAGTGGGAATGGGAGCAGGTCTCCATGAATATTCGTTGTGGCGTCTACCCAGGTTTAGTCTGGGTGTGACTCCATTCGGATGCTAGTTGCCCGGTTATACTCAGGTTGCTCAGTTGTCCTTGGTTAAGTTTGTGCATTGCACGGAGTTCCTTCATGGGTCGTATTCAAATAGGGCACCCTATTCGCTTGCCGTTTTGGGCAGGAACTTTAGGAAGCCTTGGGTACTGGTTGAGCTTTAGCTCCGTTTTTCCATCCATGGGATGATGGTTTTGTGAGAGCGGACTATACCGACTCTGGAGGATATGCTTGTGTGTACGTATTAATTGTTGTCGGCAGTTGGGATCGCCACTTGCCATTGTTAGGATTCTCCTTCGATAGCTGTTATCAGGAGGCACTCCAATTGGCAACCTTTAAGTTTTGTTTGTTAGGTTGTGTCGGTCACCAGTCTGTTTTTCTAACTCTGCGTAAGTAGGATTTTTGGACCCCAGGTAGTCTAGAGACTTCGGAGATGATCCAGTTGGTTCAGGTCAGGATGAGAGTAGCCCAGTGCAGACAGAGGTCTTATGCCGACCGTAGTGGTCGCAGACTTGAGTTCGCAGTGGGAGATCATGTATTCCTACGGGATTTTCCGATGGATGACGTGTTGAGTTTTGGGAAGCTTATCCCGGGATTGTAGGTCCTTTTGAGATCCTCAAGCGAGTTGGTTCCGTTGCCTATAATTTGGCACTTCCGTCCAGATTTTTGAGTATTCACCCCGTATTCCTTGTGTCGATACGTCGCAATTACCTTCATGACCTTTTTCACATGATTCAGCATCAGACCAATTAGCTTGGACGCGATCTTTCAATCACCAGCAGTCGGTAGTTATAGTGGATCGGCAGGTGGAGGAACTTCGTTCAAGGGTCTTGCCGTCTGTGAGGGTTCTTTGGCGTAGCTGTATAGTGAGGTGATCACTTGGCAAGCTGCGAGCGAGATTTGGGTGTTTTGTACCCATCTTCTTGAAGGTACGTGTAGATGAATTTTAATTTGAAGTCCGAATTTCTTTAAGGGGGGGAGATTGTAACGTTTCAGAAATCGTTTTGCGAATTTTTCCGTTTTAGGGCAAAATTGTCGATATTTTCCGTTTTAACCCGATTTCGATCAAACTTCCGTAGAAACTTACCGGCACCTATTTAGCTAAAATAAAGATTGTGCGAGAACTTTGGAGGTATTTGGAAGGTTTTGGTTCAGATAGAATTTTTCCCAAATAAAATATTATTTTAGCCGGTAAAATATGCACGTAAATCGGGAAATTTCTTCTAAATGAAAATTCTTGGAAATCATCACTACAATTATTTTGGAAGATTCTTTTCTAAATATCTAGATATTTAGAAATGCAAAAGGTTTTGAATTTTTAAAGAAAAGAAAAGGTGGCATTTGCATTTATTAGAATTAATTAGTGTTTTTAGCTAGAAAATTCCACACACTTCACCAAAATTCCCCCCATTCTTCCCTTGGCCGGCCCTTCCCTTCCCCTTGCTTCCCTCCATCATTTCCATCCCTTTTCAACACATTTTGCATCAAATAAATCATGAAAAATCCAAATTAATTCATACAAACTCAAATATATTCATTTTCCTTCATTCTTTAACTCAAAGCTAGCTTGGATCTTTATTCAAAACATCATTTTAGAGGAAAAGATGATGAGTTTAGTTTCTTGGTTTTGATCTTTTGTGGAGGTATAAAACCCTAACCCTAATCTTTTTTGTTGTTTCTAAATCTCTAATTAGCATACTAATTGTTTATTTAAGCTTTTAATTTCATGTTTGAAATTCAAGACTTGATTTTTATGATAATCTAGTTAGGGTAAAGCATGATTAAGTGTTTAATATTAATTAAAGTATTAATTTGTGATTAGGAAAAGCTTAACCTAGTAGAAAATGTTAATTATTGTTAATGAATACTTTGTTTAATTATGATATTTTGCTTACTAGGTTTTTCCTAAATCTTATTTTGTAAGTGTTAAAAATATAGAATTGGTTTTGATAGCTTAGTTAAGCTATTTTAAGGTGTTTGTAATCGCTAGAAATGTGTTAGCTTGATTCTACTGCGAAATATTGCGATAAGTTGTTTTCTAGGTTTCGAGGTTTTTCTGACGTGGGTTCGATTAGTCATTTCGAGGTTATAGCTATTATATTCCTCGTATTATATTATGTTGTTTTGCGCAATCGGGACGATCGGAGTCTAGACTTGGTGTTTCGTAGTTTAGCGACCCTAGTTAGTGTTTTTGGCCGATGTCGTGCACGATAGATGCGCTAAGTGCGCAGTGCATTTTTCAGGGCGTTATCCTTGTGTTTCGTTGTCTTTTCGTCGTTTCAGGATATTTAGCTTATGTGATGTGATTGAAAAGAAAAATTCAAGACTGTGTGAATCAAATCAAATGATTCCCGATAACGGTTTCATTTGATCGATAAGAGTTTCTTTGTGTCGGTAATTAGAAAATTGAATAAAATTCACAATCAAAGAATTATATTTGACCGCAATCAATTACGGTGTCAGTTGTAGATCGTAAGCGAGTGCGGATCGTCCACAGGGATTGTACGATTCGTTTTTATATATGATTTGTTTGAATTGAAAAGTTAATCGAAAAGAAAAGAAAAGAAAACATGATTCAAGATTTTATCGATTGATTCAGGTGTCACTAATCTAATCAAGAATCAAGAAACTGATAAACAATCAAGAATCGGGTTTCGATGATATTTCCAACCAAATGTCAAGAATCTAAATGAGGCTCGTATGAATCGGTCGGATCTATAGACGTGATGTAATCTCAATATTTCGTGTTCTTGTCCTTCGAAGAATTGATACTAGATCGATGATGATCGATGAGAGTTAGGGCTTTCTCGTGAAACTAGGGTTTCATCATTTAACCCTTGTTCTTTCGTCGATATCATTCACATTCTAGCCTCAAGCAATTGTAAGTGCACGGCGGCGTCCCGGCCTCCATCCCGAGGCCAAATGCGGAAGCGATGGTTAACTTTAATTTTCTGAACCGGCACCACCGCGCACTAAAACCCGGATCGTACCATTAACTAGTCCTAGCAAACTATTAGATGGGGAAGAGAGATATACCGAGCGATCCGTGTCCTCCGGTCTTCTCGCCGTCGTCCCGATCTCCCGCGGAATGTCCAGTCTCCACCTCCTCGCCGGAAGGGCACCACGTCGCCTGCTTCTTTTACGGGCTCCCACCTCTATACCGAGGCAACTCGGGCATGAAGTTGGCGAGCCGACGTGCCCAAGGTTTGCTGTAGAATGTGTAGAACTTGTGTCTCATTTTGGGGTTCATGGAGGTGCCATTTTGGTGGAGGGATGATACATAAACTATGTAGAGGAACTTGGGGATTTTTGGAGCATGAAATGAACCCAAAACCCCACACCAAAAAAATGGGCAGCCCCATGAGGGAATGGCCGGCCATGACAATATGGTGGGGTGAGAATAGAATGAGGGAGAGAGTGTAACAAAACAATGAGGGTCTCTCATAATCCAAGAGAGAGAGAAACAACATGATGAGAAGAAATCATCACAAGGAATAACCAACACTCAACCAACCAATCATTCAAAAGGTCAAGCCACCATCATCAAGCATGATGACTTCAAAAAGTCAAGCCATCATGAAGAAGTCAAGAAGTCAAGGTCATGGTTCAACCATCATGACACCACAATGTACAAAGACAACCCTCCAAAATGCTTATTTGCACAAATGCAAATAAGCCCTCCTCCACCAATCTTCGGCCAATGAAGGATACAAATGAAAATGGCCGAAACGGAAATCAAACTGGCAACTCCAGAAAACTGGTCCCGTAAAAAATTACAGGAAAACCCCGATACTGTGTATACACACCCGCATCTGTATTCTGACCGAATACAAAAGCAATGAGACAACATCTACACTGTACTACACTAGGATCCGGCTTAAACCAAAGCCGGCTAGTATTATCCGTCCGATCCTGATCCGTGCAATACCGCACGTATCTGATCGAACCCTGCCATATAACCATACGGTCTTTAGTACTAACCGTCCGATCCTGATCCGTGCAATACCGCACGTATCTGATCGAACCGTGCCATATCTCCATACGGCCTCTACAGCTTTTCACCCGAAAGCTTGAGTAACTGAATGTGTGGTGGACTCTAAAGACTCGTCAATACTATGGCTGTGAATTTAACCACTAGCACGTCAGAGGTATTAGCCATACATGACGGGCCACCAGCTATTGACAAAAAGGGACGTCTGTGAGTGAACTCATCCTGACACCCTACTGAGCCTGTCAGTGACAATATCCGTACAGTCCGGTCCGTTCGTCTATGAGCATCGCACGGCGGGCCTAGGGGGTTGGTAAAAGTCAGACCCCTAAAAGCGGTACAAGTCGTGTCGGAGTGTAGCCCAGAACACCCTGAGATACTACTGGAATACCTACCAGTAAATCTCCTGCCTCGGGCGAGGGCTTCGTGTAATGGCTCTCCTAGACACAGCGCGACCTCACCCCCAATACCGGGAGAGACGAACCCCTGAAGATCCGCTCACTGCCTCCATGTGGCTCGGGACTGTACCCAACTAAAACCTGTTTGCACGTCTCCTTTGAGCGTGGTAGGGTAGTAATCAAAGTACAGTGGGAACTCACACGAGACAAATGACGATCCCCAGGTCGATGAACTAACCTGTACACATGTCACTAGGGAACTGCTATCTGACGTCAGGTATAAGACCAACTAGCATGTTCCCGGCGAGTCCTGTCCGGTGTACTCATAACCCAATGAGCACCTGTATACATCTTAGGTGAACCAACTGACACCAGTGGCTTGTGAGACCGGCCACCGCCCCTCGTCGGGGTCTCGACTGTATACACTAGTCTACTCTGGAGTATCGATGCCCTGTCTCGAAACTCCCACGACTAGGGACCTTTTATGGATGTGCTTATAGACCACAGCTCCCACTTATATGATCGCCCTCATACTGCTGGAAGTCAAGCAAGAATCCTAGGGGCTCTATCAACGTGCAATAGTGACATATCAGGTCACCTAAAGCAGTACACGATGATAAAGATAAACCAGATAGCATACTATCATCTCGAGTAAGACTGTCCTACTGGGACAGGTCCTCCCTCAATCATTGCAATCACGTGCCTGTGATCCAATAATTGACTCTGAGGGCACTATCTCCAACAATCTTCCACTTGCACTCAAGTCTAATTATTGCGATGTCGCATACTCACAGCCCGTGTGATACCGAACACCCAACTCCTCTACTAGTCAGTCTCACAAAGCTCGTTTGCGAAACTATTGCGTTCGAGGAATAGCCTCAGCGAGTGGATCCGCTACGATGTTTCTTTCTATGTCTCTCTATATCTCAAGTTCGCGGAGAAAGCCATCTCCCGAAATGAGCAATACCTGTCTTAGAATGTGTCTGGATGTCTGATGGGACCTAGCTCATAAATGAACTCCAAATCCAAACTTCTTAGACTGTATCGTCAACTGAACTCAATCAGTATCCTGCGCCATGCCTCCCTCAGTATTGCCTTGGACCACCTGTCCAAAATACTGCCCCTCGTCAGAGGGAAAAACTATAACTCTGACAACCTCCCTGTCGTCCAGGTCACCTTGGAAGCCTGGAATGATAACTGTCTCCCGAATGAGGCTGTCGTTATCATATCCCTAGAACATCCACTTATGTTCTAAAACTGCTTCCGACTGTTTCTCCAGGATTGGATCAATGTCAACTTATTGCATCTAGTGCAAGAACAACATCTGGTGTGGTACTTGACATCTCATGATTGACTCAATTGCCTGAGCAAGTGATTTGCCAATCATGCACATCCCTCTCCCCTTTAGTCTGTAAGACACCTTTAGAGAGGGTGACTCCATCACCTGTAGGTACACTACCGTGCCAGGAGTCGTCCATTCTAAATACTCTTAGAATGCTGTCTAAGTACCCAGATTGGGAAACTACCTAAATCTAGATCTAAAACCATAGATCAGTAACCAGTATGTCTGATATAATGTCCAAGTCCCATGTGGAGAAACCACTGTGTGACGACCAAAGTGTAACCGATCGTAGTATAGGAATGTCACTTCCTACTCTGTGTATGTCATCCAAATACCATGACAACACACCCTACTACCTTCTCAACAGATCCATCCCCTATTCTGAAGAAGTCAAACCTATGACTGTCATATCAGAAATAGATGACCTATCTCCGCTACATCTGCTTTAGTCTATAAATAGACATAAGCCACCTGTCCACCAATGCTTCAGCTGCTCCCACTGACTACGACAACCCTCTGGCAGAGTCATATAGACGTACACTTCTAAAGCCTGTTTAGAACGACGCTATACTCATCCTCCTGCCGGGTCTCACAGTCTGGAACAACAGCAATGGCAAGTCTGGGTAAACAAGAACTTCCCTGTCACCGTCCTTGAGGCTACCGGAGTACCTCTCGGGTGCCTGAAGTTACCCACCTTATCTGCGGAGTGGCCAATGGAATGTCAATCCAGATTGAATCTTTAGGTTCTTATGAAATCTTCAGTAATCGTTTGTGGTTCAGGAATCACTTCCAGTTCTACCATACTCCCGCTACTGTTTTCTGAAAAAGTCCATTTTTTAATAAAACTGTGGCGAGTCTAGAACAATATCACTATTGATCTTCCAGATGGTAGAAAGTCAACCCTCGTCATAGCCTGGGTCAACCTACAAACAGCCATTACAGAAACGTGCCTTGAGTTGTCCCGTGTCTGGTTTTAATCATAAGCCGGACAACTCCCCGTGCCTTAACATCGTTAAGACATGAACTGTTCTATATGCAATATAGAACCAGAGGAACTGATTTAATTGAACCAGATTCAAATCATGCAGCTGTCTCCAGTGCATGTTAACTAAATGGAAGGAGGCCGATCAGCGTTACTCAACTTAGGAATGCTTCCAATTATGAGTAACCTGAAAAAGAAGCAAGTTCTCTTAATCATTACTATCAACTGAACACCATACACAAGTATATACATCTTCGATCACTTTGAAGAATCCCGATACTTGCAATACCTGGTTCTCTACTTTATTCAAATACCTATAACTTCTCAAAACTTAGACCCTGAGTTTCCACGAAACACCTGTCTAAAAACTAGAGAAGTTATAATTAAACCGAATATAGTACGAGGACCAACCCCTCTGTCCTCATGGACGCTGGACAACATACAATACTCTGTATAAGTCCCTTGAGTCTGATAACTCATTCACTGTGTGTCGTAGGTTGAAAACTGTACTATGGTTATGAAGAATTACACCGCTGTTTAATGCTCCTTACATAACCATCCACTGATATATGTAAATGTCATAGACATAATTTCAAAAAGGTATATCTCACTCTATGAAAATAGACGTACAGATATATCGATTTGAAATTGGTGCATAACAGCGGATATTCAAAACCAAATATTTGCCGACCGGCAAACAGCCCAGGTGACTTCCTCAAATATCACCGATTACAACGAATCCCGATATAATGAGGATGATCACCTAATTCCCAATAACTTACTCCCACTCATCATGTATAAAACCATACAGATGTGAGAATCACTCCTGGTAAATACATACCCTGGAGTAAGTATCTAATCGGGAAATCAGTTTTCTTTTAACATTACACAGTGAAACTAAAATATTGAAATGTTTCGATGGGGTATCCTGGTATTCCTAGTAATGCCTCTTCCATAATCCATATTCACAACTGTAACCGTTTAATTCTTTGCCATCTTTCCAAATCCCTTTATACGTCTTTAGTCTTCACCTTCTGCACACCCCTTTAGGCCAAATGGTTTTCTTCCTTCCCTACCGTTCGGCACCAGCCTATGGTTTGGAAGAAGACTATCCAATAAGCATAATGGGTGTACTGTTCTAATCCTAGGAGCACTCGCAATATGAGAGAAGGCGAAGATAAAAGACAACCGAATAAACCTTATTCCTATTTCTCCTGGACCAGAATCCATCCCCGAACTGGAACAAGTTCCTTTCGAGTTCGTATATAACCATACGATGGAGTATCCAATAAACTGTGGATCTTCGTAGTGATACGGAGTGTCCTGGAGAAATACAAAGGTGATTTAGGATTGGCGAAGAAATACTTGGTATGGTCATGAATATCAGTCGCAATTTACTTTGCCCTCTTACTAATCCCTTACTTTGTCTTAACTTAATACCTTCTGTACACCATCGTTAGGCTAATTGGTTTTCGCCATTCCCTACCGGTCGGCACCTGCCTATGGTTTGGAAGAAGACTATCCAATTTACGTAATAGGTGTACTATCTCCTAAACCAAGGAGTACTCGCAACTTGAGAGAAGGTAAAAAGAAATGACAACTGAATAGTCCTATTCGTTTTCTCCAGAACCGGAAACCATCCTCGAATAAATTCCTTCGAGTTCGTATCTAACCATACGATGGTTTTGTCCAATGGAAGTGGACGTTCGTAGTAATACGGGGTGTCCTGGAGAAAAGGGTAAAAGTAGGAGTGGCAATGAGGTTAGCAACTCTGACAATCCAAAAGCCAGTGTTTAAGAAGGTTCGGTCAATTTGGTCACTGAGTCATAGTCTTAGGGTCGGGTCAATGGTCGCTGCCGAAGAGAGAGAGAAAAGAAACACTCAGCGTGCACTCTATCCTAGATCAGAATGGTTACCAATTTATCTAATCTGGAAACCTCGTACTGTACCGTCAAATTCTCCTCCAAACCTGAAAGAAGAATTAGTCGGGATCACCCGAGGAGTAAACCAACTCATCAGTGGGAATCAGGATCCAACTATCATCGCATGATAACGTGACGGAATCCGCTCACGTCATCACACTCCAGAAGGTATGCGCATATCTGGCAAGTTTCTGTTTCTTTAGAAACTCCCGATGTGATTTTTACCCCATGCACTTATGACCTTGACTTTGGCCCACAAATCATAAGTCACATGTCAAGTTCTACCCGTCATTCTCCAGGTCAATTTGAACCCACCCGTACATACCCTTGACTTTGGCCAACAAGGTAGTACGACTGTCCCAAACCATCGCATCTATCTATGCTGCATATGAATACCCAACAGCTACCAAACACTGTGCCTTGACTTTGGCCAACAAACACAACTTGAATACTATTGACCACCCATATGAAACGACGGAGGGCTACGAATGGTTTCTGGCGAAAACCTTTAACGTAATGAACCTGATATCGTTGAAGGAACGGATAGATTTTAAAAATATAGTGACGAAAACCTTTGCTAAAGAGGTCACTCCCGGTGAAGGGATCTCGGCTCTTTCCTCGTAGAATGAGGTGCAGGATATTCCAACTGAATACCACGGTGCAAAGCAAAAGTAATCGGCTATAGTGAAGTCATTGCCCTGACGCAAACTTTTTGTCCAAGGGGTCACTCCCGGTGAAGGGATCTCGGCCCTTGCCTCGTCGACTGAGGAGCAGGATATTCCAACTGAATACCACGATGCAAAACAAAAGAGAACGTCCTTGCAATAACAGCTTTTTGAAAAGTGTTCCAACAACATCAGATTAGGTTTGTTTTTAACTTGCATTGATCCAAATCAACGCAGTCCCATCAATTGATCACACCACAAAGAACGAAAATAATATGACGTACGTATATGCCATCCGCATTCGCCACTGGGTCCCGTCATTACCCGTTAGGTTATCTAACTAACGACAGAGCGGGGACTGGACTAGCGCGGATCTAAAACATATACAACATCTACTAATATATATACCAATATATTATATTCGCTCAAGGCGTGATAAAATGCAACATCGCAGAAATGTACAACATCGCAGAAATGTACAGCATCACAGAACAATACAGATATCTGGGATCCCCGGGTTTCACAGAGCCACTACTGAAACCCGACGTTCCCCTGGTCGTGTGGATAGCCTGTGCAATGAAAACCTAGACCCCTACGGGCGCGGCAAGTTACCCGCCAAAACCTGAAGCGAGGCAGCCCCTTTCAGCAACGTGAATGGACCACCCAGCACTTCACGGAATCCGGTAACTTGGGCACCCCTCCTGGTTCAACCTGTACCCCTTACGAGTGCGGCGAATAGCCTGCCAATCCTAGAGTGAAGCCCCCTCCGTCTCAATGCCATGAGATGCGGGCTTGTTGCCCTCTAGAACCCGGCTATCCGTGCACCCCACCGCGGGGTAATCCTAGTACAGAAAGTAAAATATACATACAACGGGTACATCGACCGCAACCTGGCCGTGCCCCAAAATAATAATACAAACAGGCAGTGACGGCAGTCCACATGTCGGACGCTCGCCCCGCAATATCAAATGTACATAATACAACAAAACTGTACTATCACTGCAACCAGGCTATCCCCCACGACCAATCCGCAACATCACAGCAATACATAGAACATCAACGTGAAAGTCACGTTCGCAAATCCGTCTAACCGGGCTATAGCAGTTAGACTGGATTTACCGATCAAGTGACATTCACGGTCGCAGATATAATGTAAATACTGTGAACTAATGTGTTTAAAATTTTCCGAACGATCAAATTTTAACAAGTGGGCCCCAAGTACTACTGTAGCACATCAAGAAATTCTGGGCCCAAAATTAATATTCCAAAACCCATATTTTCAACCCAGAAGGCCTCTGTAAAAAATTGGTGCAACGATCTGTCAAAATAGCGGCGGAACCGCGGCCCAAGCATGGGTTTGGCCGCGGTTCCGCGGTCGAATAATGAGATCTCGCGACCAAATTTCTACAGTAGGCTTATACTTCCCTGCACAGTATTCTGAGACTACCTGAAAATTTTTTCGAGCCAGAAAAAAATCGACAGAAAACTGATGCAAAGAAAAATACGGTTTTTGGAAAATTGTTCGATTGGAAATGTAAAACACATTAGACAAATCTAGACTATGTTAATGGCGAGGCTCTGATACCACTGCAAGTGCACGGCGGCGCCCCGGCCTCCATCCCGATGCCAAATGCGGAAGCGATGGTTAACTTTAATTTTCTGAACCGGCACCACCGTGCACTAAAACCCGGATCGTACCATTAACTAGTCCTAGCAAACTATTAGATGGGGAAGAGAGATATACCGAGCGATCCGTGTCCTTCGGTCTTCTCGCCGTCGTCCCGATCTACCGCGGAATGTCCAGTCTCCACCTCCTCGCCGGAAGGGCACCACATCGCCTGCTTCTTTTACGGGCTCCCACCTCTATGCCGAGGCAACTCGGGCACGAAGTTGGCGAGCCGACGTGCCCAAGGTTTGCTGTAGAATGTGTAGAACTTGTGTCTCATTTTGGGGTTCATGGAGGTGTCATTTTGGTGGAGGGATGATACATAAACTATGTAGAGGAACTTGGGGATTTTTTGGAGCATGAAATGAACCCAAAACCCCACACCAAAAAAATGGGCAGCCCCATGAGGGAATGGCCGGGCATGACAATATGGTGGGGTGAGAATAGAATGAGGGAGAGAGTGTAACAAAGCAATGAGGGTCTCTCATAATCCAAGAGAGAGAAAAACAACATGATGAGAAGAAATCATCACAAGGAATAACCAACACTCAACCAACCAATCATTCAAAAGGTCAAGCCACCATCATCAAGCATGATGACTTCAAAAAGTCAAGCCATCATGAAGAAGTCAAGAAGTCAAGGTCATGGTTCAACCATCATGACACCACAATGTGCAAAGACAACCCTCCAAAATGCTTATTTGCACAAAAGCAAATAAGCCCTCCTCCACCAATCTTCGGCCAATGAAGGATACAAATGAAAATGGCCGAAACGGAAATCAAACTGGCAACTCCAGAAAACTGGTCCCGTAATAAATTACAGAAAAACCCTGATACTGTGTATACACACCCGCATCTGTATTCTGACTGAATACAAATGCAATGAGACAACATCTACACAGTACTACACTAGGATTCGGCTTAAACCAAAGCCGGCTAGTATTATCCGTCCGATCCTGATCCGTGCAATACCGCACGTATCTGATCGAACCCTGCCATATAACCATACGGCCTTTAGTACTAACCGTCCGATCCTGATCCGTGCAATACCGCACGTATCTGACCGAACCGTGCCATATCTCCATACGGCCTCTACTGCTTTTCGCCCGAAAGCTTGAGTAACTGAATGTGTGGTGGACTCTAAAGACTCGTCAATACTATGGCTGTGGATTTAACCACTAGCACGTCAGAGGTATTAGCCATACATGACGGGCTACCAGCTATTGACAAAAAGGGACGTCTGTGAGTGAACTCATCCTGACACCCTACTGAGACTGTCAGTGACAATATCCGTACAGTCCAGTCCGTTCGTCTATGAGCATCGCATGGCGGGCCTAGGGGGTTGGTAAAAGTCCGACCCCCAAAAGCGGTACAAGTCGTGTCGGAGTGTAGCCCAGAACACCCTGAGATACTACTGGAATACCTACCAGTAAATCTCCTGCCTCGGCCGAGGGCTTCGTGTAATGGCTCTCCTAGACACAGCGCGACCTCACCCCCAATACCGGGAGAGACGAACCCCTGAAGATCCGCTCACTGCCTCCATGTGGCTCGGGACTGTACCCAACTAAAACCTGTTTGCACGTCTCCTTTGAGCGTGGTAGGGTAGTAATCAAAGTACAGTGGGAACTCACACGAGACAAATGACGATCCCCAGGTCGATGAACTAACCTGTACACATGTCACCAGGGAACTGCTATCTGACGTCAGGTATAAGACCAACTAGCATGTTCCCGGCGAGTCCTGTCCGGTGTACTCAAAACCCAATGAGCACCTGTATACATCTTAGGTGAACCAACTGACACCAGTGGCTTGTGAGACCGCCCACCGCCCCTCGTCGGGGTCTCGACTATATACACTAGTCTACTCTGGAGTATCGATGCCCTGTCTCGAAACTCCCACGACTAGGGACCTTTTAAGGATGTACTTATAGACCCCAGCTCCCACTTATATAATCGCCCTCATACTGCTGGAAGTCAAGCAAGAATCGTAGGGGCTCTATCAACGTGCAATAGCGACATATCAGGTCACCTAAAGCAGTACACGATGATAAAGATAAACCAGATAGCATACTATCATCTCGAGTAAGACTGTCCAACTGGGACAGGTCCTCCCTCAATCATTGCAATCACGTGCCTGTGATCCAATAATTGACTCTGAGGGCACTATCTCCAACATCAATTTCAAGAAACGATCGTAACTCCCCAATCTCGAGCGATATTAATCAAGAAAGCATCGCAACGAATTGGGTCGTCGGTTCTTGAACTTTCTAGGGTTTACAAAACTCGTAGGAATCAAGAATCGTTTTCAGATATATTATATAATTATTCTATTGATCGTCTCGACTCCTTGACGAGCGGAGTATTACTCAAACATCACAACAAGAACTACAACTAGAAATTGAGATCGAATTATGATGCAAGAATTTAAAGAAAACAAGATAAAAGAATATCACCTTTTATTTATATCAACAATTTGATTACAATCGCTCAAGAACTACAAGAGGAAGAACTAAATTGTCAATTTGGCGTTGCTCGTCTCCGTGAGTCGCGGATCGCTTGGACCACTTGCTCTTATGAAGATCGACTCGGCTCATAAAAGGTTGCAAGGCTTCTTGCTTGATGGGGTACTCGGGATCTTGGCTTTTGATTGGAATTAGGGTTAGGGTTTCACACAAGCCCTGTCACTAGACTTGTGGAAGAAGATGATGAAGGGGGTAAAATGAAGAAGTATCTAAGTCTTGGATAATGGATCCAAGTATCAAGTATATAGTATCAAGTATATCCTTTAACCCTAGGTTTAGGCTTCTATTTATAGATTTCCCCAATCCTAGGTCTAGGTTTGAAATTACAATTCCCTCCAAAAGTTTGTTGAGGAGCTTCTAGAATTAGTTTGTTAGGAGCTAGCTTAGGTTTTAAGCTAGGATTAATTAAGCATTAGAAACCCTAGTTTGTTGATCTGGCAGAAGCCTCTGGAATATTCTGGACTTTGACATGTCTTTATGAAGTGTAGGAGCTGAGTGAAAGCTTTTGCACTGAAATTGAGGTGCTGATGTGGCAAGGTCGCCGTGGAACCGCGGCGCAAGCCGGCTCCTGCCGCAGTTCCGCGGCCATGTTGGCTCCTTGGCGCTTGGGTCTTCTTCTGTGGTCTTGGGATAATATTTGGCGCTTTATCTGATATGTGGAATTGTGTTTTGCCTTTTGGATTGCTACCAGATCTACAATCTTTGAGTTGGTGTAATGTTTGATCAGCACCATGTAAATTTTTGGCTTTACTTCTGGGTTTTCCTGCACAGATCTCAAAACAAGCGTTGCGCAATATAGAGATGATGCGATGCCATGAAATGTAGTCAATTTTCTTAGAAATGGCGGTTTTAAGGTCTAACACATGTAATCTGATCTTTTGCGACAGATTTGCTAATATGTGAAATATGAATGCCGAACACTTCTATATGAATGCAAATGATGAGGAAATTGCCGGTTAAAAGATGCAATATTTTTGACTAATCAAATTCCCCCAAACTTAATTTCGATCGTCTCGAGCGAACTTTTATTAAAAAGAGAAGGAGAAAATAAAGAGAGAGAAAAACTAACTAACACACTTTCGTGGGCAACACGATTGCACTGAGCACGTGCAACAAGCTTTTAAACCTCTAGGTGTCCTTAGTAGGAGGAGTGTTGTCTCCTGAGGGTTTTCAGCGGATTGCACCCACAAAATCCAATAATAAAAGGAAGATCATGAATATTACATTTAAAGACAAGAATTGTAAAAGAAAGACTTTGAAAATTAGGGTTTCCAACTAAGCTAGCTTTTCAGTTGTCATGAGCCCTATCTTAATGGTCATGAAAAGATGTCAGAAATCACGTCCTCCCTCAATAAAACATCGTCTTATTCTTCATTCCTATCTTTCTTCCAAATATCGATCATATAACCCTGCGTGTGTGTAAAGACATCCCTACACCCGGAGAATTCAATTCAAGCTATCATACTCTTACCCATCAACCTCAGTACTTTTTAATTAATGAATATTTAGGATTGCTCACACACTTTCATGCGACCGTTAATACTTCTTGAGGTACTAACCGACCGATTACTCATGTGCTTGCTTCTTTGGTGTTTTTCCTCGTCTTGCACCACCTAAGGCATAGCAGTGACTCCCAGACCAGTTGGCCTTAGGGCACTAGGTGAAGAAACACCCTCGCTATATATTTTTTATTGCCCTCGGTAATAACAAAACCAGTGTCCATTTTTTTACCATTTTATATTTTCTTTATTCATTTTTTTTTATTTCCTTCATACTTTTGGCTTTAAGACAAGAGCATTTCAAGGTATCCTCTACTATCCCAGGCTTTAAGACGTGTGTAAGTGCGAATAGCAGGGTAGCAACGTTCAAAATGTTTGGCTTCCAGAATAGAAACTATTTTTCAGACTTATTTTTATCCTCAGATTAGTGACGTCCTTCATCTTACTAACCATTGGGACAACGGGTCATAACTACTTATTACTAGTTCGTATAAGAAAACTTCTAATTTTCTTGGTTTTCTTAAATTTTTCTAATCTCAAGGATGTAATTTTTCACTATCTAATCTTTTATTATCTTATTTATGTAAAAAAATATTTTTATTTTTCTTTTGAAAATTTTAAAAATTTTTATGGTTTTCAAAAAATGTTTTGTGCTTATGCAAAGTGATATGCAAATGATGCGAAAATAAGCACAAACCTCCCCCAAACTTGTTTTCAACAGTGTCCTCACTGTTGCCTTCTGCTAAATCTCGAAAAACCTGTAAGCTTGGGAGGAATTTATTAGTGGGGCAAAATATTTAAGTGAAGATCCTCCCCCAAACTTATTATTGGCTCAAAATTTTGTAAAATTTTCTTTTCAAGAGCCAGAAAAAATGCCCCCCCAAACTTGAGTTAAGCAATGTTAATCTTTTGAAAATCACATGAGGGGGTCAAAAATTAGTGGTCGATGCCAAGTTTTGCAGAGACCAAATGTTAACACCAACCATTCAAAATTTTTGTCAATGCAGTGCTCTGGTTGGTGGAAGAAGAAGTGGGGAAAGGGTAAGGGGTGGAATAGAATGTGTGTGCGTCTCATTTTGGAGATACGATGCAGTGTGTGTGATGGATTACTCGCATTCTTCTTACAAGTCAGAAGAAGGGGTGGAGGTTCAATTTCAATGATTGGGACATGATTTATCTCAACACCCGTGTCATTCAGAAATGCGAGTTCATCAGCGAAGATCTCCTCAAAAGTTTCATCTATACCCCGAAGAATAATGTCATCACAAAGTACGGGGTGATCTTCAGATTCTAAAAGCAGTTCATAATCAGTGTTAATTTTTGACCCGGACATCTCGGTGGAAGAGTCTGTATATGTATGATACATAGTTGGGTCAAACAATAACGTATGAAAAGGGTCAAGATTAGTATTATGAGGGTCATCAAATTCGCTGCTGTCGACATCCATTAAGTCGACAGAACAGACCTGAGCAGTAGGTTCGGAGGGTACACATCCTAACTTGTAAATGTTCATCTTAATTGTCCTCTTCCCGAAGGATAGGGTCATAGAACCATTACGACAGTTGATGATAGCGTTGGAAGTGGCCAAAAAGGGGCGACCTAAAATCACCGGAATTTGATTTCGTGAGTTCGCTACAGGCTGTGTATCAATTACAATAAAGTCCATAGGGAATATAAATTCCCCGATTTTTATTAACACATCCTCTAGTTCACCCCTAGGTTTGGTGATTGATCGGTCAGCCATCTGGAGAGTGCAAGGAGATGGTTTCAACTCTCCGATCCCTAACTGCTCATAGACTGAGAAAGGAAGCAGGTTAACACTTGCCCCAAGATCTAGTAGAGCACGGTTAATGTGTTTTTCCCCAATAGAGATGGAAATCGTAGGATAGCCAGGATCCTTACGTTTCCTCGGTAATTGCTGGGGGAAAGCCGTGTCTACTGTTTTTGCCATGAATATCTTCTTGGGCATTTGTTTCTTCCTCTTTCTAGTGCACAAGTCTTTAAGAACTTTCGCATATGCAGGGACTTATTGGATAGCATCTAGAAGAGGGATATTGATGTTAACCTGTTTAAACATCTCAGTGATCTTCTCCATATGTGGACTTGGTGTGTTAGCCCTTAACCGATTAGAATAAGGTGCTTTAACAATAAGTGCTGGGTCCATCATAGGAGAAGGAAGTGTGTGTGGAACCGATCCCAGAATAGAAGTGGGAATCGTCCGTGGAGGAGTAAAAGAGGTGGGCTGAAGTGGCGAGCCTTTTGAGAAACGAAGAATAGGCTCGGAAGAAGGTGGTAGGGTGGACGAACTGGGGTTAGAATTAGAAGTGTGTGTGTGAGGAAAGGTCTCAGCTGGGGTGTTGATAAGATTGTCAATATCATCAACTTCTTCCCCAACATGATTGTCAAGCACTCTTCCAGATCTCAACGTGGTGATTGCATTCACATGATGTGAATAGCCAGGATTGGGTAAGGGTTGAGCTGGAAGTTTCCCTTTCTCTCTTGCACTAATTTCGGCTTTTAATCGTACAATTTCTTCTTCCATCGATTTAATACTCTCGTTTTGGGACGCAGAGTTTTTCTCAATTTTATCGACAGAAGACTTCATTTCAGCCGAAACTTGCATGATATTTGATAAGACCAAATTCATGTATTGTGCAAAAGAAGAGGATTCATCAGTTCCGGTCAACTGTAAAGGACTAGACAGTGCAGGTGTGTTGACCGGATTTTGAAAATTATGTGCTTGAAAGGGGTGCTGACTCAATTGAAGTTGTGGGTGCTGTTGTGGTGGAGGGACCCTTTGGAAATTGTTTTGGTTTGGAACCGTATTTTGAGAGTGTGATTGGTTCCAAGCAAAATTAGGGTGATTCCTCCAACCCTGATTATATGTGGAAGAAAAAGGATCGTTTCTAGGTATTTGAAATGCGGCATTGGTATACTCACGACCTTGAAACGGACATTCTTCCATCAAGTGAGACGGATCAGAACAGCAGCCACATACAGTTTTGGAAAGTGACATTTGATTAAGGGAGGCGGCTAAAAATTTGTTTTCCATAGTCTCGAGTTTCTTGTGTATAGCTGAAATGTCAGCTCTAACTCCTATGGAAACATCCGATTGGTTATTGCCACTCCTAAATGATGGACTCTCCCACTGTAAAGACTTTTCAGCGAACTCTTCTAAATATCGCCAAGCTTCCCCATCATCCTTGGACATGAAGGTACCTTGACACATGTTTTCAAGACTCTGTTTAGTGTTAGGGTTACTGCCCTCATATATGATTCGGCAAAGCTCCCATCTCGGGATGCCGTGATGAGGACATTGAACCAATAGATCCTTGAAACGTTCAAAGCATTTAGAGAATGGTTCAGTAGGGAGCTGGGCAAATTGATTCAGTTCGCTACGGATTCGAGCTGTCTTTTGTATTGGGTAAAATTTCTTATGGAATGCAGCGACAAATTCTTCCCAATTCGTAATAGAGTGTGCAGTAGTGTTATATAGCCACTTCTCGGCTAAATCGCACAATGTAAATGGAAGAAGTCGTAGACGCATAGTATCCACTGAAAGTTGTGACGTACCTATCATTGCGCATACGTTTTCAAATTTGGTAATGAAAACGTAGGTGTCCTCAGTCTCGAGTCCATGGAATTTGGGTAAAAGGTTGATGTATTGGGGTTTAATCTCAAAGTTATCCCCATTGGCTGGTGGTGTGGATAAGCAGGTCGAAAGAGGACATCGAATATGGTAGCACCTCTCTTGGAGAGAGATGCGGGGTGGATTCTGCGCACCAACGGACGGCGGCAAATTAGGGTTAAAGAAGTCCGATGGAGGTGAATCCATCAATGTGGGTGTGGTAGTGGGTAAAGGAAAGGTAAATGTAGAAATACCGACTTTAGGGTCGATCGGGGGACGCGGACAAACAGGCACTAGAAACCCGTGTCCAGCCTATCTTGCACTAAAAAGGGTTAGTACAAGTGGCAGCGTGAATTTATAATTAGAGGAAAGAATGAATGCGGTGTTTGTTTTGAAAAGATACGGATTTTTGAAAATATGATGCAACACAACAAATGCAACACACAAAACCCTAAAATCTAGTGGTCACCTAGGTCAAACTCTAGACCGCTCCTAACTGCCAAAAGACAAGTCGTAGGATAGAATCCTCCACTGTCTCTTTGTCCCCCTGTGGGCAGGTAAGTGCCAGGTAAGTGGGAAGGTACTCCACTACGTAAGTAGTGGGCCTAATTAATAACCACTAGCCTTCGACACATTTGCCTTAGACACCACAAGAAAACGCGGATAAGCAATGAATTACCCACGACATTCTTCTGTCCTAAGTGAGCGCGACGGTCCTTAGAGTCATCTCTAGATTTCTTTTAATTAATGAGGGTAAATGCGGATGCAAGTTTGTGATTTTCGGGGCTTAGGAAGGGTAATGAAATCCCCACCTAATTTGGATTTGGCCGTGCCCCTTAATATCCGTATTTAAAATGCAAACAACCAAGAATCAAAAACACGCACAAATTTAATTTTGCAATTTGCGCGCTGCGATTATTTGCAAAGAAACCTGCACAAAATGTTAATTGGAGCAGATGAGGGGAGAGATAAGAAAGTTTTAAAGGACCTGAGTGAAAAATTGCACAGAGAAGCCTTTAGAAAGCCGCGGAACCGCCGCAGTTGTTGGCTTAGACCGTGGATGGGCGGCCGTTTGTACTGCTCACTGAACAAATTTTTTACAGAGAGCTTATCTTAACTCTCTGAGTCCTCTGGAAAATTCTGAAAATTTTTAAATTGCTCCTCAGCTTCCAAAATTCCACGCAATCAAATCACAACAACACGTATTAATGTTTGCATGAATTTTGATCTAAAAATTTGTAATGGAATAAACTTTTCAACTCAAATTTCAAAATACGAACAATTAGCGCACTATCCCCGGCAACGACGCCATTTGATTGAAAAGAAAAATTCAAGATTGTGTGAATCAAATCAAATGATTCCTGATAACGGTTTCATTTGATCAATAAGAGTTTCTTTGTGTCGGTAATTAGAAAATTGAATAAAATTCACAATCAAAGAATTATATTTGACCGCAATCAATTACGGTGTCAGTTGTAGATCGTAAGCGAGTGCGGATCGTCCATAGGGATTGTGCGATAAGTTTTTATATCTGATTTGTTTGAATTGAAAAGTTAATCGAAAAGAAAAGAAAACATGATTCAAGATTTTATCGATTGATTCAGGTGTCACTAATCTAATCAAGAATCAAGAAACTGATAAACAATCAAGAATCGAGTTTCGATGATATTTCCAACCAAATGTCAAGAATCTAAATGAGGCTTGTATGAATCGGTCGGATCTATAGACGTGATGTAATCTCAAGATTTCGTGTTCTTGTCCTTCGAAGAATTGATACTAGATCGATGATGATCGATGAGTGTTAGGGCTTTCTCGTGAAACTAGGGTTTCATCATTTAACCCTTGTTCTTTCGTCAATATCATTCACATTCTAGCCTCTAGCAATTTCAAGAAACGATCGTAACTCCCCAATCTCGAGCAATATTAATCAAGAAAGCATCGCAACGAATTGGGTCGTCGGTTCTTGAACTTTCTAGGGTTTACAAAACTCGTAGGAATCAAGTGTAGCGTCTTGAAAAGTCGTTTTGGTGTTTTCCTGAAAATCGGTGAAAATTCGGTATTTTTCCGAAAACCGTCTTTTTTGTTATTTTGCAGTTTAGGGCTAATTATACCTAAAATGGATAGGTAATTGCTTGTTTTTATTAGCTAATGAGTTACTTATGAAATTTTGGTCATTTAAAATTTTTTCCCTATTTTTCAATTTTTTAATATTATTTTAAGCCGGTAAGAAAATACATTAAATTAGCGATAAATACAAATTTTTCCGGGCTAATTTTAATCTTTAAAATTATGATAATTAAAATCTAGTTGTAACATAAATTTTTAGTATTTTATTTTGATTTTTAACAAATTTTTATGATAGGAAACGAATTTATTGACTTTTAAGCTAAAACTTGCAATTTTTGACTTGTAGGGGATCTTTTTGCATAAAATATTTTTTTGTGCACTCTCTCTCACTTTTCCCTCACCCTTGGCCGGCCCACCACAGCAGGAACTTCTCTCTTTCTTTTTTTTTTTGGGTCTTCACTCTTGTGAGCATTATGATATGTGAATGGATTAAATTATATTAATTTTGTAAGTATGTTGTACTTGGGAATGGTTGGCTTTGACCTTGGAAAAAATTTCCACAACACCACACCATTCTCCCCCATTCCCTCAAGGCCGAGAGCACCTCCTACTTCTGTCCCAATATTTTTTCCTCTCTTTTCACATCAAATTTCTTCACAATATCCATCAAAAATCAACAATTTTCTTCACAAATTCAACACAAAACCTTATTCTACCTCTTTTCAAGCCCAAATTGGTTTAAATCTTGGAGAAAAATGGCATCTTTGGAGGCAAATTATTCTTGCTAGATCTCTAGTGAGGTATAATTTCTTGCTAATTAAACTCTTTTGATTAAGTTCTTAAGTTAGATTGTTGTAGTGTTAATTTAGTGTAGTTCTAATCTAGTTTTTTTTCCTTAGGTTATGGTTGAAAAATTGAATTAGAGTTCTTGAAGCCATGATAGTTAATTAAATTGTTTTGTAATTAATCTAGTTGTTACTTAACTAACCTATATGGTTACCTTGCTTAAGCGGCTTCCTATTAACCCAATCTATGTTAAACTTGTGTGAAATTGCATTAAGTTTGCTAATTTACCAAAATCTAGGAGAGGGTTGTGTATGGATTGTGAGTTTTGTAGCATGGTAAATAAGTTAAAATTTGTGATTGTGGCTAACTAGTTGTGTGGTTGGATATTTGTGTTGGATTGTGATAACCTTATCGCTAATTTTCGATATTTGCACCAAAATTTCAAGTTTTGTGCTTACTAGGTTTTTATTAAAATTAACTGGTGAATTATTTGTGATACCTTGGGGATGTTTTTAGCATCTCCTATGACGTTTAGGATGCGTGAGTGCGGAGTTTTGAGTAGTCGGGTTTTAGTTTTGCCGGGCGACCAAATCGGCGTTTTTTTTGCAGTTTTTGCGATTTTCGCGTGTGTTCCGCGCACTTTGTGCACGTTGTACCTAGCTAGTGAACTTTAGTAGTTTCGTTTGGGTTTCGCGTCGTTCTTGATATGTAACCTTATGTTTGGTATTGATGTAAATTCCAGATTCGGTCGCGGAGACGCCAGACGCGGCGCGAAAGGGGAAAGCGGTGATTGGACACAGCTAGCCAGGGATTCCGGTGAGTAGATGTAATATCTACGGGGGACTATCGTTGGATGGCGCAAGCCGCCCGATAGTTTTAGTAACTTACAAGATTCTTAGTGATGTTAGTAATTAGGGGTGAAATACGTATATGATTATTTGCTGCATCCATGCATTATATTGACATACCTATGCGAAACCATTTTATAGGACACCTGCACCATTGCCAGGTTTTTATATGCAGCACGAGCACTATTCATGCTTACACACACACCCTGGTAATTGCCATGCCACCACACTAGATAACCTTTAAATTTAAACCTTTTACTAATTGATACTTAAACTTGTGCTATTGCCTTTAATTCCTTAAAATGAAACCGTAGGATTGCTATTCATGTGCATGTACTTCATCATATTAATTGTTCATGCTTAATCTATTAATCACACATCGCAACTTGATTATTGATACCATATGCATTCATTATCACTGATATATGCACTTATGAGGATTTCTTGAGATTTCATGATATTGCTGGATTTCGGGGGAAAGCCGCAAAATTTCTAAACTTATTATATTTTTAAAATATGTAAATTGCGGTTTTCTAGTGATGTAAGTGTCGTCCACCATGAGTTTGCTGTGGTTTTGGAAATCCGTGTCGAGGAGTGGAGGAACCGGCACGGGTACATGGTGGGCCCGGTAAGGTACCCCGGGGCAAGAGGAATGTGGTGTTGACGTTGAGCC
Source organism: Agapanthus africanus (assembly GCA_030015575.1). NCBI lineage: Eukaryota > Viridiplantae > Streptophyta > Magnoliopsida > Asparagales > Amaryllidaceae > Agapanthus > Agapanthus africanus. Next base: position 184,039,535 of record JASDDO010000016.1, on the reverse strand, counting down.
TGGCAGGGGACGGATTACCTACCGGTGACTGTTTGGGACGGCGGATATCCAGAGGATACCGACCGTGGCCGCTAGATGATGAGATATTGATATTTGAGATGGGTCAGCCGGACGGCTGAGGCCAGAGATACATTGATATGAGATTTGAGACAGTTTGAGGTGTCGATGCTGGACACAGGTTCTTGTTGATTCTATTGGTATTGTGATGGTATTTCAAAAGACATTCTTAAAGGGAAAAACATGATTTCTTATACTTACACATTCAGATCACGAGTTGATTCGCATTGCATTCATACCTGCTAGTATATCCATATTGCATACATACTTGCCATTATGTCCTGCCTTACCTGTATTTAGATGCTAGGATGCTTGTGTGCATGCATTCGATAGCCTGTGTAGATGTTATTTATTACTCACGAGTTGTCAACTCACCCCCGTTGTGCCATAGCCTTTTGCAGGTCCGCTCCGTCAGTACAGTAGCGGCGGGTGCGCTTGCTTCTTTTGCCTCTTTTGCCTGGACTCGAGATTTTGCTCATAGGTGGGTTATGTTATTATTTTGTACCACCTTGTAGATTCTTTGTATCTAGTACACTCCATCTACTGTATCTACCAGTATTATTGTATATTGACCTAGAGATGAGACTGTGAGGTTTGTGGACTTTTATGCTGTATTTTGGGGTCGAGCTCACTTGAGTCGACATGATGTTTTCTTATGCTTCATTATGATTATTTCGCATGTTGTTGCTTTATATTGCGTGGGATTTGTGACCACCTTGTGGCGAAGAGCTAGCTCCCGCTTGGGGATGCCCTATTTTGTTGGATTCATATTTATTCTTGTTGTACCCATTTTGGGGGCCAGTATTTACAAAGGAGACTCTGCCGAAATTTTCGGAAAAATTGGTATTGTTTTTAAAAAGGGTTTTACATGACTTATTTGATAAACTCGCTTTCAATTGATTGGGTTCTCTTCACTCTTTTTCTTAATTGGTTTTGTTTTCTGGGCTTTGGCTTACTTACCTTACGGACGTCTTTAGACGTTTCGTAAACTTAAGTGCCAGTCACGTTCCGTACCCTACGGGTCGGACATCAAGAATCGTTTTCAGATATATTATATCATTATTCTATTGATCGTCTCGACGCCTTGACGAGCGGAGTATTACTCAAACATCACAACAAGAACTACAACTAGAAATTGAGATCGAATTATGATGCAAGAATTTAAAGAAAACAAGATAAAAGAATATCACCTTTTATTTATATCAACAATTTGATTACAGTCGCTCAAGAACTACAAGAGGAAGAACTAAATTGTCGATTTGGCGTTGCTCGGCTCCTTGAGTCGCGGATCGCTTGGACCACTTGCTCTGTTGAAGATCGGCTCGGCTCATAAAAGGTTGCAAGGCTTCTTGCTTGATGGGGTACTCGGGATCTTGGCTTTTGATTGGAATTAGGGTTAGGGTTTCACACAAGCCCTGTCACTAGACTTGTGGAAGAAGATGATGAAGGGGGTAAAATGAAGAAGTATCTAAGTCTTGGATAATGGATCCAAGTATCAAGTATATAGTATCAAGTATCTCCTTTAACCCTAGGTTTAGGCTTCTATTTATAGATTTCCCCAACCCTAGGTCTAGGTTTGAAATTACAATTCCCTCCAAAAGTTTGTTGAGGAGCTTCTAGAATTAGTTTGTTAGGAGCTAGCTTAGGTTTTAAGCTAGGATTAATTAAGCATTAGAAACCCTAGTTTGCTGATCTGGCAGAAGCCTCTGGAATATTCTGGACTTTGACATGTCTTTATGAAGTGTAGGAGCTGAGTGAAAGCTTTTGCACTGAAATTGAGGTGCTGATGTGGAAAGGTTGCCGCGGAACCGCGGCGCAAGCCGGCTCCTGCCGCGGTTCCGCGGCCATGTTGGCTCCTTGGCGCTTGGGTCTTCTTCTGTGGTCTTGGGATAATATTTGGGGCTTTATCTGATATGTGGAATTGTGTTTTGCCTTTTGGATTGCTACCAGATCTACAATCTTTGAGTTGGTGTAATGTTTGATCAGCACCATGTAAATTTTTGGCTTTACTTCTGGGTTTTCCTGCACAGATCTCAAAACAAGCATTGCGCAATATAGAGATGATGCGATGCCATGAAATGTAGTCAATTTCCTTAGAAATGCCGGTTTTATGGTCTAACACATGTAATCTGATCTTTTGCGACAGATTTGCTAATATGTGAAATATGAATGCCGAACACTTCTATATGAATGCAAATGATGAGGAAATTGCCGGTTAAAAGATGCAATATTTTCGACTAATCATGATGTGTTTGTGAATTTTTAGGTTCGCAGGCGTGGACTTCGGACGCTACGACAAAGGGAAAACAGGTGGTAGGCTTCACATAGCCAGGAGCGTTGGTGAGTAGATTTAACATCTACAGGGGAATCGCCCGCATGACGTTATGCGTCAGGGCTAGAGATGTTATTTCTGTCGCATATTCTTTATCATATTTAGAATTGCGCATTTACCCTATTACTTAGATATTGTTGTTCTTGGACTAGTATCCTTAGGACACTGCACATATTATTGACGATTCATGTTGCACGAGCACTGATTGTATGCTACACACACCGTCAAAAATTGCCATGTCACACACTACCCATTTATAGATATGATATTGCTTGGTTAGGGACATTGAGACTTTGATTCATATTTCTTTACGCATTGACTTATAGCATACCTGTATACCTACATGCTTACACATATGCTCTGACATACTTACATGCTAGTTACCTGTATACCTATAGAGTATTGATTGATACGAATTCTCGGTGTGTAGTTAGAAAATGTATAGAAATCACAACTAAAAATATTTTTACCGCAATCAATAACGGTGTCGGATGTAGCGCGTTAGCGAGTGTGGATCGTCCACAGGGAAAGTGAGATCCGTTCGTATTTCGAATTAGATGAATTGAAAATTTAAAGAAAAGAGAAAAGACAATTCAATTCAATTGAAGATTTGTAAAATGAAGTTCAAGAATTATCTAGATCTAAATCTAAAATCAAGAAAAACATTAAAAATTCAAGAATTAAGAAGTGATGATATCCAATCTAAGAATCAAGAATCGAAATGAAGCTCGTGGGAATCGATCGGATCTATAGATGTGATGATATTTATTGATTACATATTCTTATCCATCGATGAATTGATACTAGATCGATGATGATCAACGAGAATTAGCGATTTCTTGCGGAAACTAAAGTTTCATCTTTTATCCCTTGTCCTTTCGTCGATATCATTCACATTCTAGCCTCTAGTAAATTCAAGAATAGATCGTGGATCCCTAATTTCGAGCGAACACAATCAAGAAAGCATCGCATCGAAACTAGGTCATCGATTCTTCTATTTGCTAGGGTTTACAAACTCGTAGGACTTAAGAATTGTACAAGAATCTAATCATCATCATCTATTGATCGTCTCGACTTCTTCACGAGCGGAGTTATACTCAAACATCACAACAAGACACACAATCACAAATTGAGATCGAATCATGATATAAGAATGTAAAGAAAGCAAGATATAGAAATTTCACCTTTATTTATCAACAATTTGTTACAATTCACTCGATCTACAAGAGAAAAGAACTTTACCGTCGATTTCGGCTTCGCTCGTCTCCTTGAGCCGCGGATCTCCTTGGATCACTTGCTCCGATGAAGTCCGGTGTCGCTTTCTAAAGGATCGAAGGCTTCATGCTTGATTTGGTACTCGGAGTTCTTGATTTTGGCTTTGGAATTTGAATTTGGGGATTAAGGTTTACAAGTTGTGTCACTCAACTTGTGTTGGGAAATTGGAGATTCAATTAATGAACAACCTTCAACAACTTTCAACAACCCTTTTAAGTGAAGCCTAGGGTCCCTTTTATAGCCTTAAGAATGATTAGCTTCCTTTGTAAGCTTGGATTAGGTTAGCTTCCCTTGTAAGCTAGGTAGTTAGGTAGAAGCCTCTAGAAGTAGTTAGTTAGGCTTTAGCTTCCTTCATAAGCTTGGAGGTTCGGGAGAAGCTTCTAGGCTTAAGTTGTTATTTGGCTTTCTTTGGAAGCTTGAACATGATTAGCTTGATCAAGGAGCTTTGCTGATCTGGCAAAATATTCTTGAGAATTCTGGTGTTTTCACTAGCTTGATGAAGTGTAGACCTTGAAGTAAGAATAATGCAGAAGAGCTGTGATGACGTCACTGTCACTTGACCGCGGATCCGCGGCAAATGCCTGCTCCGGCCGTGGATCCGCGGCCGTTTGACTGCCTTGGTGCATCAAGTTTCCATTATGGCTTGCTGCTGACTTCTTGATATATTTCTGATATGTGGAATCTTAAAATTCTCTTCAGTTCATTGCCAGATCTCAAGTCTTGGAGTTGGCGTATTTTTATTAGCACTTTTTCACTGATTTTGCTTTTCTCCTGGACTTTCCTGTACAGATTCTCGAAACAAGTGTTGCGCTATACAAAGATGATGCGATGTCATGATAAACACTCAATTTCCCTCGAAATGTCAGTTTTAAGGTATTACACAAGTAATTCGGTATTTTACGGGTGTTTTGCTAATATGTGCTATACTTAACCTGAATACTTTTAGATGAATGCAAATGATAGGGAAATTGACGTGTTAAAAATGCAATATTTTCGACTGATCAAATTCCCCCAATCTTATTTTCGGTCATCTCGAGCGAACTGTTTTATTAAGAAGAGAAGGAGAAAATAAAGAAAAAGAAAAACTAACTAGCACACTTTCGTAGGCAACACGATTGCACTGAGCATGTGCAACAAGCCTTTAAACCTCTAGGTGTCCCTAATAGGAGGAGTGTTGTCTCCAGAGGGTTTTCAGCGGATTGCACCCACAAATCCAATAATAAAAGGAAGACCGTGAATGTTACATTTAAAGATAAGAATTGTAAAAGAAAGACTTTGAAAATTAAGGTTTCTAAGTATGCTAGCTTTTCGGTTGTCATGAGCCCTATCTTAATAGTTATGAAAAGATGTCAGAAATCACATCATCCCTCAATAAAACATCGTCTTTATTCTTCATTCCTATCTTTCTTCCAAACATCGATCATATAACCCTAGGTGTGTGTGAAGAACATCCCTACACCCGGAGAATTCAATTCAAGCTATCATACTCTTGTCCATCTGCCTCAGTACTTTTTAATTAATGAATATTTAGATTTGCTCACACATTTTCATGCGACCGTTAATACTTCTTGAGGTATTAACCGACCGATTACTCATGTGCTAGCTTATACAGTGTTTTTCCTCGTCTTGCACCACCTGAGGCTTAGCAGTGACTCCCACACCAGTTGGTCGAAGGCACTAAGTGAAGAGGCACCCTCACTATATTTTTTTATTGCTGCCTTGGCGATAACAAAAGCAGTGTTCATTTTTCTCACTATTTTATTTATTTTTTTTCAATTTTTTTTCCTTCATACTTTGGCTTTTAGACAAGAGCATTTCAAGGTATCCTGTACTATCCCGAGTTTCAAGACGTATGTAAGTGCGTATAGTAGGGCATCAACGTTCAAAATGTTTAGCTTCCAGAATAGAAACTATTTTTCAGACTTATTTTTATCCTCAGATTAGTGACTTCCTTCATCTTTACTAACCCTTGGGACTGTAAGTCCATATTGCGACCCCCGGTGCTTACGGGGAGGCGGAAACGGTATAAAAAACGAATTTTTATCGCAAGAGGCAACATGGACTAAACATGGTCGGGATCGTTGTCTAAACTAAACTAGCAAATACACTAAAAGGAGTTAGCTACTATGGAAGATGGTTATACCTAAACTTGAACTCCTTCTTCTTCAAACCTTGTAGAGGTTGATGGTTCTCTTTACGTCGCCTTCTCCCGTCGAAGATGGATCCACCTCGAAGGTTCGACTTTGGGCTCTTCCTCGATCTTTGAGTGAACTAGGGTTTCCGGTTTGCTAAACCTTCATCCTAGAATGAGTAGAGAGAGATTAGGGTTTGCTTTTCTTTCTAAAGAGAATGATTCTCAACACATGAGAAGGTTTCTCTTTTCAAGAGGAAGAAGAAGAAGAAAATGAGGAGAGAGAGAGGTTATGATAGAATGAGCTCAATTATTTCTTTCTTGCAACCATATTGCAAAAGAAAATGAATTATCTAAATGATAATAATTGAAATAAGAATAGTTGATGGTAATTTTGGAATGACCACTATCATGCTTCTTTAAATGAAGTGTAAGCATGAATCAAGGAAGACTTTCAAGGCATGAAAGTGGTCAATGGTCAACAAGTCAACCAAGGTCAACAAGTCAACAAAAAACAACCATAACATAATTCTCATTTAATTACTATTATTAATAGATAATATATAAATCCATTAGGGTTTGGAAAATGATAACTGTCAACTGTGCATACGCACCCGATCCGAAACCCTAATGAAAAACCTCATTCTCCGCCTCAAGCAACTGTGCATACACACCTGCATTCTCGTTCCGAGGAACAAGAATACCAAGATATAAAAGCAAGCCCCAAAACATATACCAGTATCTGGCTCAAACCAGAGCCTGCCAGTATAATCCGTCCGGACTCCAAACGTGCATAAGTGCGCGGATGAGAACGAACCCTGTCGCAAAACCATGCGACCTCTACTCTGTTTTGCCCAGAGGCGAATACCCTCTGTGTGGGACTCTAAAGACTCGACACTACGCTGGCAGTGGGTTTAACCACAGACCGCAAGCGGCACTAGCTGTGCGTAACGGTCCCCAGGTAGATGCCGACAAGAAGGCTGACGAGGTGAAACCCCATCTGAACTCCTACTGAGTCTGAATGTGACATTCTCCGTACAGTCCGGTCTGTTCGTCTGATACATCGCATGGCGGGCCTAGGGGGCGGTAAACGTCAGTCCCCCAATAGCGGTACAAGTCGTGCCGGAGCGAAGCCCAAAACACCCTGAGATAACACTGGAAACCTACCAGTATATCTCGTTTGCCCTGGCCAGGGACTACTCGTGTAATGGCTCTCCTAGACACAGCGCGATGTCAACCCCCAATACCGGGAGAGACGAATCCTGTCTAACCGTCACTGCCTCCAAGTGCTTCGGGACTGCACCCAACCACCACCTGTTTGCACGACTCCTTTGAGCCGTGGTAGGGTAGTGATCAAAGTGCAGTGGGAACACACTCGAGGCGAAGTGCCAGTGTCAAGTCAGCGGACTAAGCTGTACTCATGTCACCTGGGAACTGACGACTGACGATAGGTATAATACCAACCTGTCAGTTCCCGACGAGTCCTGTCCAGTGTACTCGTAACCCAACGAGCACCCGTATACTATCTCCAGTACGACGTACTGATGGCTGTGGGACAGACCATCTCCCACACTGGGATGAGAAGCGCATACGCTAGTCTACTCCGGAGTATCGATGCCCTGTCTCGATAGTCCTGCGACTAGGGACCTGTATAAGGATGTGCTTATAGATTACCCAGCCCCCACTAGTGTGACTGCCATCACAACGCTGGTAATCAAGCAAAGATCCTAAGGGCTCCACTAATGCGTATAAGTGATATAGTAAAATAAACACAAGTACACATTGAAGTAGAGACAAACCAAGTAGCATACTACTATTTTGAGCAAGATTGTATATACAAGGTGAATATCCCAAGCATCCATTAAGTAATATACAAACTAGTATGATACAGTAATGGCCTCTAGGGCATATACACTAACAGGGACAACGGCTCATAACTACTTATTACTAGTTCGTATAAGAAAAACTTGTAATTTTCTTGTTTTTCTTAAATTTTTCTAATCTTTTGGATATAATTTTTCACTATCTAATCTTTTATTATCTTATTTATGTACAAAAATTTTTATTTTTCGAATTTTAAAAAAAAAATTTATAGGTTTCTTTTTGAAAATGTTTTGTGCTTATGCAAAGTATGATGCAAATGATGTGAAAATAAGCACAAATCTCCCCCAAACTTGTTTTCAACAGTGTCCTCACTGTTGTCTTCTGCTAAATCTCAAAAACCTGTAAGCCTGGGAGGAAATTGTAAGTCTACGTTAGCGCCCCGGCAGTCTACAGACGCCAAATGCGGAATAAAACTTTTAAACTTGGCGCTATCGTATACTTTAACCCGGATCTGCTATTATTGCTAAACTAACAAACTGTAAAGAGTGTAGAATGGTTATACCGAACGATCCGAGTCCTTCGTTCTTCAACCATCATCCCACGCTCCGTTGCGGCTGCTCCGATCTCGTCGATCTCCGATGTCCTCGTCGAAGTGGCACCACATGATCGGTTCTTTAAACGGGCTCCCGCCTCTGACTCGAGGCAACTCGATCGTCAAGTTTGCTAAAAGAGACGACCAAGATTGATGTAGAGAATGAGTAGATGACTTTGTCTCGTTCCGTCCAAAGCTATGGACGGACGGTTAATGAAGTTGCCGAAGGAATCGGGTGATGGAATGAAATGGACTGTGAAATTCCATACACCGATAAAACCTATCATAATCTTTTCTCTCTAAAATGAAACATCAAGTGAAGTGAATGAGAGAGAGAGAGGTGTGCACTAATATAGAAGAGGGAGGTGACCGTAGGAGCAAGTGGTGACCATAAGGTATGAAGCTTCTCACTAAAATATCTTTAGCCAAAACAAAATGCATTAACTACAAAGCATGAGTCATTAAGCATAGTCACCACTTAATAAATGCAACCAATGAAAACCCTACACCAATAAGCCTAGTCACCTCATCTAGAATATTCTAGAACACTGACTCACCTCATCTGTAGAAAAGATAAATCCGTCTTTAACCAAATGTTAAAAGACGGCTGATAGAAAACTGGAAACTGGCAACTTCCAAAAGTGATCCTGAAACGAATTTCAGGACAACCCCGAAACTGTATAAATATACCCGCATTTGTATTACGACCGAATACAAATGCAACTGAGACAAAGATATTATACCTACTCAATATAATACTCGGATCCGGCTTAAACCAAAACCGACCAGTATCATCTGCCCGAAAATCGACACGTGCGTAAACGCACGTGCATTTTCCGAACCCTGCCATAAAACCATACGGCCTCTACAACGTTTCGCCCGAACTTGGGAAACTGTCTGTGGGGGACTCTAATGACTCGTCAGTACCCTGGCAGTGGGTTTAACCACAAACCGTCAGCGGCACTAGCTATGCATAACGGCTGCCCATGGACTGACCTCAAGGGTGGCCGAGGAGCGAACTCAAGGGAGACCGATGAGCGAACACCTCCGAAAACCCTACTGAGCCTAACAGTGACAATGTATATACAGTCCGGTCCGTTCGTCAATGAGTATCGCATATCCGCCTAGGGGGCTAGTAACGTCAGACCCCCAATAGCAGTATAAGTCGTGTCGGAGTGAAGCCTCAATACACCCTGAGATACTACTGGAGTACCTACCAGTAAATCTCCTACCATGGCCATGGATTTGTGTAATGGCTCTCCTAGACACAGCACGATCTCGCCCCCAATACCGGGAGAGACGAATCCCCTGCCGATCCGCTCACGTGCCTCCATATGGCTCGGGACTGTACCCAAAAGCTACCTGTTTGCACGACTCCTTTGAGCCGTGGTAGGGTAGAAATCAAAGCACAGTGGGAACTCACACGAGACAAATGACGACCTCAGGTCGATGAACTAACCTGTACACATGTCACCAGGGAACTGCTATCTGACGGTAGATATAATACTAACTAGCAGATTCCCGGCGAGTCCTGTCCGGTGTACTCATAACCCAATGAGCACCTGTATACATCTTAGGTGATCCAACTGTCACCAGTGGCTTGTGAGACCGGCCACCGCCCCTCGTCGGGGTCTCGACTGTACACACTAGTCTACTCCGGAGTATCGATGCCCTGTCTCGAAACTCCCACGACTAGGGACCACAATTAAGGATATGCATCTAAACTACCCAACTCTCACGTATATGATCGCCCTCATACAGTTGGTAGTAAAGCAAGATCCTAAGGGCTCTATCAAAATGTAACATGCAATCAGTCACCTGAACATGTACACAACTGATAAAGGCAAACCAGATAGCATACTATCATTTCGAGTAAGACTGTCCTACCGGGATAGGTCCTCCGCAATCATTGCAATCACGTACCTGCGATCCAATAATTGACTATGAGGGCACTATCTCCAACAATCTCCCACTTGCACTCAAGGCTAATATTGCGATGTCGACTACTCACAGCCCGTGTGAAACCGAACATCCAACTCCTCTACTAATCAGTTCCACAAAGCCCGTTTGTAAAACTATTGTGTTCGAGAAATAGCCTCAGTGAGTGGATCCGCCTAGAAGTTTCTTTCTGTATCTCTCTTAATCTCAAGTTCGTGGAGAAAGCCATCTCCCGAATTGAGTAGTACCTGTCTTAGAATATGTCTGGATATCTGATGGGACCTTAGTTCATAAATGAACTCCATATCCAAACTTCTTAGACTGAATCGATCACTGAACCTAATCAGTATCGGGCACCATGCCACCCACAGTATCCCTTGGACCACCTGTCCATAATACTGTCCCTCGTCAGAGGAAAAACTAAAACTCTGACAATCACTCTGTCATCCATGTCACCTTTGAAGCCTGGAATGATAACCGTCTCCCGAAAGAGGCTGCCGTTATCAAATCCGTAGAACATGTACCAATGTTCTAAAACTGCTTCCTTATGTTTCTCCAGGATTGGATTAATACAAACTTATTGCATCTAGTGCAAAACCAACATTTGGTGTGGTACTTGACATCTCATGATTGACTCAATTGTCTAAGCAAGTGATCTGCCAATCATGCACATCCCTCTCCCCTTTAGTCTATACGACACCTTTAGAGAGGGTGACTCCATCATCTGCAGGTACACCACCATGCTAGGAGTCAACTATTCCAAAAACCATTAGAATATTTGTCAAAGTACCCACATTGGGAAACTACCCAAATCCAGATCTAAAACCATAGATCCAGAAACCAGAATGTCAAATATTATATCCATATCCTGTCTGGAGAAACAACTGTGTGACGACCACAGTCCAACCGATCGTAGTATAGGAATTTTACTTCCTACTCTGTGTATGTCATCAAGATACCATGACATCACACCCTACAACCTTCTTAACTGATCCATCCCCTATTCTGATTGAAGTCAAACCCATGACTGTCATATCAAAATTAGATGATCTATCTCCGCTATAACTGCTCAAGTCTATAAATAGATATAAGCATCTTGCCCACTATGCTTCCGCTGCTCCCACTGATTTCGACAACCCTCCTACCGGGTCTCATATCCTGGAACAACAGTAGTGTCAAGTCTTGGTAGATAATAACCTCCCTGTCACCGTCCTTGAGGCTACCGAAGTACCTCTCGGGTGTTTGAGGTAACCTACCACACCTGCGGAGTGGCAATTGGAATGTCAAACCTGATTGAATGTATAGGTCCTATTAAATTTTCCGTAATCGTTCGCAGTTCTGGAATCACTTCCAGTTCTACCATACTCCCACTACTGTTTTCTGAAAAAGATCCATTTTTACTAAAACTGTGGCGAGTCAAGAACAATATCACTATTGATCTTCCAAATGGTAGAATATCAACCCTCGTCACAGCCAGGGTCAACCCACAAACAGCCATTACAGAACCGTGCCCTGAGTTATCCAGTGTCTGGTTTTAAGCATAAGCTGGACAACTCCCCATACCTTAGTTTCTTTTAAGGTACGATCCATTCTATATCCAATACAGAAACTTTGGCACTTATTTAATTGGAACCATATTCGAATCATGCAGCTGTCTCCAGTGCATATCAACTTTAATGGAAAGAGGCTAATCAGCATTACTCAACTTAGGAATCCATCCAATTATGAGTAACCTGAAAGAGAAACACGTTTCTCAAAACCATCACTATCATCTGAATACCAATCACAAGAATCTACATCTTCGATCTCTTTGAAGAATCCCGATACTTGTGATACCTGGTTCTCTACTTTATTCTTATACCCACAACTTCTCAAAACTTAGACCTTGTATTTCTACGAAACACCTGTCTAAATACTAGAGAAGTTATAAGTAAACAGAACAAAGTACGAGGACCTACCCCTTTGTCCTGAAGGACACTTGGACAACATACAATACTCTGTATAAGTCCGCTGAGTTAAACAACTCAAAACTTGTGCGTCGTAGGCAGAAAACTGTACCCTGGCAATTTCCTCAAATATCACCAATTACAACGAATTCCGATATAATGAGGATGATCACCTAATTCCCAATATCTTACTCCCACTCATCATCTGCAAAACCATACAGATATGATAATGAAACCTGGTAAATACATACCCTTGGAGTAAGTGTCTAATCGGGAAAACAGTTTTTCTTTAACAATGCACTGAAACATGAAAATGTTTCGTAGGGGTATCCTGGTATTCATAGCAATGCCTCTTCCATAATCCAATTCATGACTTCAACCGTATATTTTATTGCCATCTCTCCAAATCCTCTTTATTTGTCTTTAGTCGTTACCTTCTGTACACCATCGTTAGGCTAAATGGTTTTCTTCCTTCCCTACCGTTCGGCACCAGCCTATGGTTTGGAAGAAGACTATCCAGTAAGCATAATAGGTGTACCCTCCTAAACTAAGGAGTACTCGCATCTGAGAGAAGGTGACGATAAAAGACAACTGAATAATACCTTATTCTTCTTAAAGGTGAAATAGGAGCGGCGATGAAGTACGCGGTTTTGGTCGTGAATGATATTAGTCGCAATTTACTTTGCCCTCTTTCTAATCCCTTTATTTTGTCTTTACATATTACCTTCTGCACACCCTACTTAGGCTAATTGGTTTTCTTCATTCCCTACCTTTCGGCACCAGCCTATGGTTTGGAATAAGACTATCCAATAGGCATAATAGGTGTACTCTCCTAAACCAAGGAGCTCTCGCAACCTGAGAGAAGGTGATAATAAAAGACAACTGAATAAACCAATTCTATTTCTCCTGAACCTGGATCCATCCCCGAAGAAGTCCCTTCGAGTTCGTATATAACCATACGATGGATCTATCCAATGGAAGTGGATATCCGTAGTAATACGGGTGTTCTGAGAAATACAAAGGGTAAAAGAAGGAGTGGTAATGACTTATGCAACTCAGACAATCCAAAAGTCAGTATTTTAAGAAGGTTCGGTCAACCTGGTTACTGAGTCATAGTCTAGGGTCGGTCAAAGGTCGCTGCCAAAGAGAGAGAGAGAAAAGAAACACTCTGCGTGCACTCTAACCTAGATCAGAATGGTCATAACTTTATCTAATCCGGAAACCTCCCACTGTCCTGTCAAATTCTCCTCCAAACCTAAAGAAGAATCAATCGGGATCACCCGAAGAGTAAACCAACTCATCAGTGGGAATCAGGATCCAACTCTCATCGCATGATAACGTGATGGAATGCATCCACGTTACTCATACTCCAGAAGGTATGCGCATACTCGGCAAGTTTCAGTTTCTTTAGAAACTCCTGATATAGTTTTTGCCCCATGCTCTTATAACCTTGGCGTTAGGTCAAAATGTCATAAGTCACATGCCAAGTTCTACCCATCACTATCTTGTTAATTTGAACCCACCCGCACATGCCCTTGGCGTTAGGTCAAAATGGCAGAACGGCTGTCCCAAACCAACTCATCTATCTATGCAACAATTGAATACCCAGCAGCTACCAAACACTATGCCTTGGCGTTAGGTCAAAATACATAGCTTGAATACTACTGAATACCCAAAAGAAGTGACGGAGGGCTACGACTGGTTTTTGGCGAAAAACCTTTAGCGTAGTGAACTTGATATCGCTGAAGGAACCTGATAGCTTTTTTAAAATATAGTGGCGAAAACCTTTTGCTAAAGAGGTCACTCCCGGTAAAGGGATCTCGGCTCTTTCCTCGTGGAATGAGGTGCAGGATATTCCACTGAATACCGCTATGCAAAGCAACTTGTAATCGACTATAGTGAAGTTATTACTCTGACGCAAACTTCTGTCCAAGGGGTAAGTCCCGGTGAAGGGATATCGGCCCTTGCCCCGTCGAATGAGGTGCTGGATATTCCACTGAATACCGCTATGCATAACAAAAGAAAACGTCTTTGCAATAACACTTTTTAAATTGTTCCAACAACTCAAACAGGTTTGTTTTTCTTTGCATTGATCAGAATCAATGCAGTCCCATCAATCAATCACACCAGAAAAGAACGAAAATAAAAATGTACGTATATGCCATCCGCATTCGTCACTGGGTCCCGTCATCACCCGTTAGGTTACTTAACTAACGACAGAGCGGGGACTGGACTAGCGCGGGTGTAAAACATATACAACATCTAATAGTATATAAACCAATATACATAATCGCTCCAGGCGTGATAATATGCAACATTACAGAAAAGTAATAAGCATCACAGAACAATACAGATATCTGGGATCCCCGAGTTTCACAGAGCCGCTGCTGAAACTCGACGTTCCCCTGTCGTGTGGATAGCCTGTGCAATGAAACCTAGACCCCTACGGGTGCGGCAAGTTACCCGCCAAAACCTGAAGCGAGGTAGTCCCCACTGCATAGTGAATGGAACACCCGGCACTTCACGGAATCCGGTAATCTTGGGCACCCCACCTTGGGTCAACCTGTACCCCCTACGAGTGCGGCGAATAGTCTGCCAATTCTGAAGTGGGACCCCTCTGCCTCTCAAAACCATGAGCTGCGGACCCGTTGCCCCCCAGAACCCGGCTATCCGTGCACTCCGTCTCGGGGTAAAACCTAGTACAGTAATGAAAAATAGTACAATAGGTACATCGACCGCAACCTGGCCGTGCCCTAAAAAGAATATTATACAACAGGCAGTGACGGCTGTCCACAAGTTGGACGCTCGCCCCGCAATATCAAATGTACAAATAAACTCAAACTGTACTACCATTGCACACTGCTATCCACCACGACAAATCCGCAACAGCACAGCACAACACAGAACATCAACGCGAATGTCACGTTCGCAAACCCGTCTAAAAGAACTATAGCAATCAAACGCGGTTTACCGATCAAATGACATTCCCGGTCGGAGATATAATGTAAGCACTGTAAACTAACATGTTTAAATTTCGATCGACCAAAGACCAAATTTCAAAAAGTGGGCCCCACAGCTTACTGGTGAACAGTAACAAAATCTGGGCCAAAATTTTATATATCAAAAACCACAAAATCCCACCAAGAACCCACTGGAAAAATTTGGGGCCACGAGCTTACTGTTTGGCTGCGGAAGCGCGGTCAAACCATAGGTTTGACCGCGTTTCCGCGGCAGTCTCATCGAATCTCGTGCCCAAATTTCTACGTCGTTCTTAGAATTCCCTGCACGGATTTTTAAGACATCCAGAAATTAATTTCGACACCGTTTAAAAACAACAGAAACTGTCGTGCAAGGATTTTGCAATTTTCGATTTCCGGTCGGATCGATGTTTTAAACGCGTTAGCACAAGTTAGTATAGCAAAATGGTTAGGCTCTGATACCACTGTAAGTCTACGTTAGCGCCCCGGCAGTCTACAGACGCCAAATGCGGAATAAAACTTTTAAACTTGGCGCTATCGTATACTTTAACCCGGATCTGCCATTATTGCTAAACTAACAAACTGTAAAGAGTGTAGAATGGTTATACCGAACGATCCGAGTCCTTCGTTCTTCAACCATCATCCCACGCTCCGTTGCGGCTGCTCCGATCTCGTCGATCTCCGATGTCCTCGTCGAAGTGGCACCACATGATCGGTTCTTTAAACGGGCTCCCGCCTCTGACTCGAGGCAACTCGATCGTCAAGTTTGCTAAAAGAGACGACCAAGATTGATGTAGAGAATGAGTAGATGACTTTGTCTCGTTCCGTCCAAAGCTATGGACGGACGGTTAATGAAGTTGCCGAAGGAATCGGGTGATGGAATGAAATGGACTGTGAAATTCCATACACCGATAAAACCTATCATAATCTTTTCTCTCTAAAATGAAACATCAAGTGAAGTGAATGAGAGAGAGAGAGGTGTGCACTAATATAGAAGAGGGAGGTGACCGTAGGAGCAAGTGGTGACCATAAGGTATGAAGCTTCTCACTAAAATATCTTTAGCCAAAACAAAATGCATTAACTACAAAGCATGAGTCATTAAGCATAGTCACCACTTAATAAATGCAACCAATGAAAACCCTACACCAATAAGCCTAGTCACCTCATCTAGAATATTCTAGAACACTGACTCACCTCATCTGTAGAAAAGATAAATCCGTCTTTAACCAAATGTTAAAAGACGGCTGATAGAAAACTGGAAACTGGCAACTTCCAAAAGTGATCCTGAAACGAATTTCAGGACAACCCCGAAACTGTATAAATATACCCGCATTTGTATTACGACCGAATACAAATGCAACTGAGACAAAGATATTATACCTACTCAATATAATACTCGGATCCGGCTTAAACCAAAACCGACCAGTATCATCTGCCCGAAAATCGACACGTGCGTAAACGCACGTGCATTTTCCGAACCCTGCCATAAAACCATACGGCCTCTACAACGTTTCGCCCGAACTTGGGAAACTGTCTGTGGGGGACTCTAATGACTCGTCAGTACCCTGGCAGTGGGTTTAACCACAAACCGTCAGCGGCACTAGCTATGCATAACGGCTGCCCATGGACTGACCTCAAGGGTGGCCGAGGAGCGAACTCAAGGGAGACCGATGAGCGAACACCTCCGAAAACCCTACTGAGCCTAACAGTGACAATGTATATACAGTCCGGTCCGTTCGTCAATGAGTATCGCATATCCGCCTAGGGGGCTAGTAACGTCAGACCCCCAATAGCAGTATAAGTCGTGTCGGAGTGAAGCCTCAATACACCCTGAGATACTACTGGAGTACCTACCAGTAAATCTCCTACCATGGCCATGGATTTGTGTAATGGCTCTCCTAGACACAGCACGATCTCGCCCCCAATACCGGGAGAGACGAATCCCCTGCCGATCCGCTCACGTGCCTCCATATGGCTCGGGACTGTACCCAAAAGCTACCTGTTTGCACGACTCCTTTGAGCCGTGGTAGGGTAGAAATCAAAGCACAGTGGGAACTCACACGAGACAAATGACGACCTCAGGTCGATGAACTAACCTGTACACATGTCACCAGGGAACTGCTATCTGACGGTAGATATAATACTAACTAGCAGATTCCCGGCGAGTCCTGTCCGGTGTACTCATAACCCAATGAGCACCTGTATACATCTTAGGTGATCCAACTGTCACCAGTGGCTTGTGAGACCGGCCACCGCCCCTCGTCGGGGTCTCGACTGTACACACTAGTCTACTCCGGAGTATCGATGCCCTGTCTCGAAACTCCCACGACTAGGGACCACAATTAAGGATATGCATCTAAACTACCCAACTCTCACGTATATGATCGCCCTCATACAGTTGGTAGTAAAGCAAGATCCTAAGGGCTCTATCAAAATGTAACATGCAATCAGTCACCTGAACATGTACACAACTGATAAAGGCAAACCAGATAGCATACTATCATTTCGAGTAAGACTGTCCTACCGGGATAGGTCCTCCGCAATCATTGCAATCACGTACCTGCGATCCAATAATTGACTATGAGGGCACTATCTCCAACAGAAATTTATTAAATGGGGGCAAAATATATAAGTGAAAATCCTCCCCCAAACTTATTTTTGGCTCCATCATTTTGTGTAAAAATTTTCTTTTCAAGAGCCAGAAAATACCCCCCCCAAACTTGAGTTAAACAATTTTAAGCTTTTGAAAATCATATGAGGGGGTCAAACATCAGCGGTCGATGCCAAGCTTTGCAAAGACCGAAGGTCAACAACAACCATTCGAAAATTTTATCAATGTAGTGCTTTGGTTGGTGGAAGAAGAATTGGGGAAAAGGTAAGTGGTGGAATAGAATGTGTTTGCGTCTCATTTTGGAGAGACGATGCAGTGAATGTGATGGATTACTCACATTCTTTTTACAGTCCAGAAGAGCGGGTGGATGTTCAATTTCAATGTTTGGGAGATGATTCATCTCAACACCCGTGTCATTCAAAAATGCGAGTTCATCAGCGAAGATCTCCTCAAAAGTCTCATCAATACCCCGAAGAATAATGTCATCATAAAGCGCGGGGTGATCTTCAGACTCCAAAAGCAGTTCATAATCAGTGTTAGTTGTTGACCCCGGACATCTCAGTGGAAGAGTCCGTATGTGTATGATACATAATTGGGTCAGACAACAATGTATAAAAAGAGTCAAGATCAATATCATGAGGATCATCAAATTCGCCGCCGTTGACATCCATTAAGTCGACAGAACAAACCTGAGCAGTAGGTTCAGAGGGTACACTTCCCAACTTGTAAATGTTCAGCTTAATTGACCTATTCCCGAAGGATAGGGTCATAAAACCGTTACGATAGTTGATGATAGCATTGGAAGTGGCCAAAAAGGGGAGATCTAAAATCACCGGAATTTGATTCTGTAGGGTTGCTAGGCACGCGCACAAGGGTCTACGAGGCATCAACCATGCCCGATTATAAAATTAGCCGTGCCGAACAACCCGAATACGGATTTTTAAACTAGAGATTAGGCGAAAACTATCATGTTAACAACTTTAACACTAAGTGAGAGGGATTACAACCTTTGTAGATCCGGTCCTTCACTTCATATGCTCCGTGTTGTGGTCCCTTCGCTGCGATCATCGGGATCCGGACACTCGAGAGGTTCCACAAAGAGAAAGATGCAACCTTTGCTTCCGATCTTCGATACTAAGATGATCTACCTTGAAGTTTCTTTGACACAAGCTAACACTCAGGAAATGATGTGAACACCTTAATCTAAATGGTAAGGGAAGATGAGGATGATGAAGTAGGATTTTCTCTCTCTTTATTTATCTTTTTCTCATATTTATTCATCACCTTTTGAAAAACTAGTAAGCTTTTTCATGAAAGAATGAAGGAGGAAGAAGATGAATAATCATTTGTGATGAATAGAAAGAATGTTATCATAATCATTTATGCAACCATGGTTGTAGTAACCATTGTAGAGAGTTTACTAGGGTTAGGGTTTGGGTTAGGTCAAAGGGTGAGTCACTTGTAAATATCTATCATAATATCTTAACAAAGACAAAGTAAAGCTTCTAGAATCAACTAGAAGGTTTAACCCTAATCCAAACCCTAATCATGTTTAAACTCCTCTAAACATGTTGCATTAATAATTATAATATGTTACAATATTATATATCACATATACAATATTTATTTTAACAAAATAAAATAATACATTTAACATATATCGCATATATATCAATGTATTACCCGAGTGAGAAAAAGAATCTTTTAGTGAGCAAATATTAGTTAATGCAATTTAATATATCATATATATATTATTATACATTAAATTATCGAATCAACACTTGATCCGACAATCCGGCTATATCGCATATAACCGACTAATATTTATCCGTACCGATTCATCGAATCAACACTTGATCCGATGACCCGGCTGATATCAAATATCGCGAGAATAGAATACGGTATCACATATCGCATTATCCTCGGTCCCGCACATATCACATATGTGCTCCTACTCCTTTTTGCCTGAGCCAAGAAACCTCTGTGTAGGACTCTAAAGAATCGTCAATACGCCGGCAGTAGGTGATGATCATATCAAACACCCACAAGCTGCAAGCGGTCAGCTAAACGTAACAGCTACCCAGGTATTGAGCGCTCAGAAGATCAACAAGCAAGCCTGTACATTCTCCTGTGAATCCAAACAGTAACACTCCCGTACAGTCTGGTCACGTCGTCTGATATGTCGCATATCTCGCCTAGGGGTGGTAAACGTCAGACCCCAGTAGCTTGATAAGTTGTGTCGATTTGAGGTCTATAACAGTTCGAGAAACTACTGATAACACTTACCAGTAAATCTCAGCAACCCTGGCCAGGGATTTCCGGTTATAGCCAATCGAACACAGCACAACATCAACTCCCTATACCGGGAGAGACGAATCCCCTCCTATCGCTCATTGCCTCCATGTGATTTGGGACTGTACCCAAAAGCCACCTTTTTGCACGCCCTCTTAGACGTGGTATGATGGAAATCAAAGCACAGTGGGAATCACACAAGACTCTATGACGATCTCGGGTCAACAGACTACTCTGTACCAGTGTCACCGGAGAACTGCCATCTGACGTGAGGTATAATACCATCTAGGAGTTCTCAGCGAGTCCGTCCAGTGTACCCAGTCTCCACTGAGCACCCGTACACCATCCTTGATGTCAAACACCGATGGATATGGGATCATCCATCGCCCATCATATGGGTCAAGATGCGTATACGCTAGTCTACTCTGGTGTATCGATGCCCTGTCTCAATACACCCTCGACTAGGAACAGTTATAGGATGTACTCGTCGACTACCATGGACCCACTAGTATGATCTCATCATAGTCCCAGTAGTCGAGTACATATCCTAAGGGCTTTATCAACATGTAACATAGAGACAATCAGAGTACATGTTAAGATAAAGTACAACCAGATAGCATACTATCATGTCGAGCAAGAAAGTCCTCCCTATATATGTCCTAGCATCCACTACAATATACATCGTATGTACAGTAATGGCCTTTAGGGCATACATATAACTAACAATCTCCCACTTGCACTAGGGCCATCTGTTATGGTATCGCATACCCAACAATTAGCTGCGGTTGAAGTATCTCATACTCAACCATCCCATAAAAGTCTCTACTAGGAAAAAGGCCTTTGTGTGTGGATCCGCGTTGTTGTCCTCTGTGTCTACTCTCCTAACCTCGATCTCCCTGTAGATCAACCATCTCCTTGATCAGGTGATACTGCCTAAGAATTATATCTGGATTTCTGATGGAACGGTCGTTCCTTGGCTAAAGCCACAACTCCATTGTCACACAATGGTAGGAACGAAGTTCATCTTATGAACTTATATATATATATATATATATATATATATATATATCCAGACTGCCTCTTTGGTAGCATCCTTGGTAACGATGTATCTTGCCTTTAATCGTCTAGTATGTCACGGTATCTAGCTTGGAACTCTTCCAACATACCGTTCCTCCACTGAGGGTGAAGACAATGCCTGCGACTGACATTCAGTCGTCCTTATCACCCTGGAACCTTTCCAGTGATTCTCCCCAGGATCGATTGATACCATCTCACTACAGCTAGTGAGTATCCTAACATCCAATTAGATCTATCTCATAGATCCAAAACCTAGGATTTAGGAGGTATCACTTTGATCCTATATGGAGAATCCTTGTGATAAGCGGAGATTAACCGAGCGTAGCATAGGAAACTCCTTCCCTATCAAGAGTATGTCATTCATGTACTCTACGAGGATCACCACCATACTCTCTACTACCTTTTTGTATATACAAGGTTCATCTACCATTTTGATGAAGTCAAACTCTTTGACTACCACATCAAAACTGATGTTCCAACTCCGCGATGCCTGTTTTATCATATAAAACATCTTGTACACGTTTCCGCTGCTCCCACTGTCTACGAAGCCCTCTGGCTGTGTACTTATAGACGCTATCTTCTAAAACATCATTTAGAAAAGCAGTCATGACACCCAACCACCAGATATCGTAGTCATGGTATGTAGCCGTGGCAAGTAGGATCTGGATGGACTTAAGCATATCACCTTAGAAAAGGTTTCATCATAATCCATACCTGGTCAATAATGCAAACCTTTAACAAGTCTAGCTTTGAAAGTCTCAACCTTTCCATGTACACCAAGTAATCTTCTCAAGATATACTTGCTCCTGATGGGGATTTAACCCTTCAGATAAAGCAACCAAAGTCCATACTTTGTCGGTGTATAAGGATTCCATCTCAAATCGCTAAGCATCCAGCCATTCTTACAGAGTCCTACTCCTGATGGCCTGCTCGAAACTAGTTGGGTCATCATCTCATGATGCAATCCTTGATCCCACTGTCATAGAGAAACCAAAGTATCTCTCAGGTGGGTGAGGAACCCTACTAGATCGGCGGAGAGGCTGAGGTTCGTTGGAAACTATTGAATCCTTTGGTTCTACCAAATTATCAGCTGCAGTTTGTATAGCTGGAACCCTTCCAGTTCTACATAACAAAACTTGTCTCGAGCTTGTCCGGATTTTTCTTTTAGACATAGGCCGGACAACCCCAAATCTTAACCAACTTAAGATATGGGCTCTTCCCTTTCCATATCACATATGAAGTGGTAGGCAACTGATTTGATTTGAACCCTATTCAATAGGTATGCAGCTTCTCAAGTGCATAACTCCTAAAAGGAAACAGGAAACTCAGTAGTACTCATCATAGAGCACACCATATCACATAGGGTGCTATTGCTCCGCCCCGATATACCATCGTGCTATGGTGTATACGAAAGAGTAATGCTGAGAGAGAATCTCATTCTCCTTTAGAATAGTCCAGGAATTCCGTGCTCAAGTATTCTCCTCCTTGATCTCATCAAAGGACATAATACTTATATCCGTATTTTGGTTCTCTACTTATAACTTATATTCTGTGAATATCTCAAAAGTTTCGGACTTGTGTTCCAACAGGAACATATGTCTGAATCTTGAGAGATCATCAGAGAATGTAATGAAGTATAAAGAACTGGTCTTGGTATGTGTAGACAGGGGACTTTCATACATCAGCATGTATCAATCCCAAAAGTTCACTAACTCTTTCTCTGTTTCCAACAAACAGAGCTGTGGTCATCTTATCTTTGTGACATGACAGGCAAGTTTCACAAGATGTAAATTCAAACTAATTTGAATATGCATCTATATGTAACTTCAGCCAGTCGGGTCGCATTGATATGACCTAGTCTACAATACCTGAAGAAGGATTCATTCATCTCTGAACTCTTCCTCTTGTGTGTGTTCCGTATACTAAGAACTGTAGTTTGATTTAGAACGTCAATGCTTTTAGATAACGTGCCTGAACCGATCAACTCTTGATATAGGAAATGTTCAAAACATTATCCAACAATACAAAATTATATCCTTTCTTTACTAATAAAGAGACTGATATGATTTTGTATATCAGGTTCAGTATCTAATAACATTCGTTCAGAATCAATGTATTCTTGTAATACAGGGTGACAGTGACCAACAGACTTGGCTGCAACACTTGCACCGTTTTCTGTCTCATGAAACTTATCACCCGTTCTCAGTTCTCTACCTATCTGTAGCCCATGTAACAGATTACATATGCGGGATCCTGTTCCGGTATCACATACCCAGGACGTAAAGGATACTGAGAAACAGTTTTCTATAATGAACACACCCGAAGAAGATGCATCAGCATGCACTTTCTTCGTTTGGGCGGCACGGGAAATATGGTATTCCCTAATTTCCAGCTCTGTCTTATAACAATTATAAGTTGGAGCGGGACCAACGTTCCCCAGCTCAGTATAACAAGCGGGTTCGGTCAATATATCCGTTTTATTATCTTGATTAAGGCGTGATATGGTCGCTACTTGGAGAGAGAGAGAAGAAAACACTCAGCGTATGCACTTGCAAGATTAGATTGGTTATCAATTTATCTAATCAGGATGTCTCCCACTGTTTTAATCAAATCTTCCTTCAAACCCTAAAAGGAAAGACTAGCCGGGATTAATTACACGCTACAAGTTCGCCAATCTTTCAGCCAGGCCAGTGTCGGTACTTTGAGGGAGGTCCCCCGTGCTTTCGCACAAACCTAATTAAAGTAAACCTCGTTTTTCCCAGAGGCGTAACCCCGTTGACACCTTTCTAGACACCTACTTGATCGGCTAATTGTAATGTGTAAAACTCTCCCAGGAGTAACTCTTACTCGCAGCGGGTATCGGGATCCAACTATCTCATAGAAGGTATGCAATCTCATTGCAAATTTCAACACTTGAAATTCCCAATAATATTTTGCCCCTAGCGTCCTATGACCTTGACGAATGCCAAACCACCCATAGTCCGGTAGCCAAGTTCAACCCGTATATTTCTTGATTGAATTAAACCCACCCGCACGACCCTTGACGAATGCCAAACAACGCCGTACGAATACCCTAATCCAATCACATCGTATGCTAGCAGATAAGCACTAGTTAGCTACCGTACACTACGCCTTGACGAATGCCAAACTACCGCAGCACGAATACTAAGTAGTACTTATCTGAAATGACGGAGGGCTACGACGGGTTTTTAAGAAAACCCTTTGCGTAATGAACTTGATATCGTTGTAGAATCGAGTGATTTTAAATGGAGTGTTTTTGAGGCTCTTCTAGTTTTGCTAAAGGGGTCACTCCCGGTGAAGGGATCGTCGGCTCTTTCCTCATCGAATAAGGTGCAGGATATTTCACAAATACCACTATGCAAAGCAAGAACTATAGAAGCAATCAAAAGACAAACCGAGTGTGTAGCATCTGCCAGTTATTGCTAAAGGAGTCACTCCCGGTGAAGGGATCTCGGTCCTTTCCTTATGGAATAAGGTGCTGGATGTTCTACAAGGAACACCGCTATGCAAAGCAACAACTAGAGCTACCAGTTTTTATAAACAAGTTTCTACAACATCTTAGGTTTCTTTTATTTTCATTAATCTCATTAATGAAGTCCCATTTTATTATGCTTCACGAGCATCTCTTTTGAAACGAAATCTGCAATACAACATATATCTCATATATATAATATAAACATTCGTCACAGGCAGTAATATGATCTCATCACAGAACATTGCAGCAGAAGAACATATATGAAATATTGGATATACTAGGACGTCCGTGTTTCCAATACGAGCCTGTATAAAACACGGATTCCACGGTCGCGATGAATAGCCAAACCCACATCCCTAGACCCCTACGAGAGCGGCAAGCAACACAGCCAATTCTAGGGTTAAGAGACCCGGTCTCGACTCCTCGAGATGGTCTCCCACTGGACCCTAGAACCCGGTTACTTGTGCTCCCCGCCTTGGGTCTACCTAATGCGGAAAAGTAAATAATATACAACGGTGACATCTTCCGCTACCTGGAAGTGCCCCAATAAAAGAATATTACATGAATGAAAAAGAAAAACTCTCATCTCACATAAAACCCCCGGCTATTCTAAAGCGACGATCCAATACAACATATCACAGCAACACATAATATCTCATATCATCAACGTAAGCAAGTATGCGTATCCCGATTGTCGTTGATGTATAGCAACGAAGCCGGCGATACACCACATACTACGCTTACGGTCACAGAAAAGAAAGTATAAAACTACAACAGTTGGAATCCGCAATCTCCTTAGACATCGCATGCCTAACCAAATGAATTCCTTAGACATCGCATGCCTAACAATTATAAACCCCGCATTTTAGTCTCATTATCGAAAACTCTTTTCAATGTCAAGTCGGGCAATTCAACAAGATTCCCGACGAACTGATCGAATGCTCGTCGCAAACTTTAGTAGACGGCCGCACCCCCAGATGCCGTCGACAAAGTGCACTAAGGCGGAACACCGCTGCCGCGAGCACCCGAACGGATGCTTTCGACGACGGGGTTCTCCTACAGTCACTTGGTCGGGGCTATGGGGCATGGCTGTCTATTAATTTTACCCGGCGAGTATCCGCGTACGCTACGTGATTGCGACGGACTTTTGATCACATCAAAATTCCGTGTCAACCGATCAACTGAGACTAAACTGCTATGTTTATAATATTCAAATCAGTTATCTCATAACTACCTGTGGATTCCAATTATTGTATCACATTCCAGATAAATAGAAAAAGTTGAACTTTCCGATCGAATCATCAAGCACCCAAGATTTCCCCAATATATCTCAACACTTGAAATCAGTTTAAAAACATCCAGCACATGCCACAGTACCAATGGTCCAGCCGTAGAAGGGTCAAGCCAACACCTCACATGTGGCACGCCGTACTGCCCCAAACCCTAAGGTTCAAAAGGCAGTTCAAGACGGTCACATAATCGAGTTAAGGTTTGTTGTCTTCTAGAGGGTCCACCGAGTTACTTGCATGACTTAGAACATTCTTAAACACGAGAAAAAAAATCCAACTTTTGAAAAATTTTCCGACAGGGGAAAAAGTGAGTTATTGATATCCGTTCGAACTTTTTAACAGTTTCTTAAATTTATCCGGAAAGCCACATAGACAAAATCTAATACTCCGATCGAAACATCGAATCCCCAAAACAACCCCAGAAAACTCAACTGTAGAATAAAAATTAAAACTTCCCAGAGAACTCAGCACTGTGTAGTAGGAATTACTGTGCAAAATAGGAGGGGTGACGTAATCAAATGGCCGCGGAACCGCCGCAGAAGCCAGGCTTCTGCCGCGGTTCCGCCGCACTTTTGATGAATTAGCCCCTCGAATTTTACAGTAATTCTAATAAGACCCTGCTGAATTTTTTAGAAATTTTTAATTGACAAAAATCCAAATTTTCAGAAAAATTCCAGAGAGCATTTTGGAGTCGGGGTTTCGGGTTCGATCGGACTTTAAACTTCGTCTAGACTTCGCCTAAAGCTCTAGCTTGGCTCTGATACCACTGTAGGGTTGCTAGGCACGCGCACAAGGGTCTACGAGGCATCAACCATGCCCGATTATAAAATTAGCCGTGCCGAACAACCCGAATACGGATTTTTAAACTAGAGATTAGGCGAAAACTATCATGTTAACAACTTTAACACTAAGTGAGAGGGATTACAACCTTTGTAGATCCGGTCCTTCACTTCATATGCTCCGTGTTGTGGTCCCTTCGCTGCGATCATCGGGATCCGGACTCTCGAGAGGTTCCACAAAGAGAAAGATGCAACCTTTGCTTCCGATCTTCGATACTAAGATGATCTACCTTGAAGTTTCTTTGACACAAGCTAACACTCATGAAATGATGTGAACACCCTCATCTAAATGGCAAGGGAAGATGAGGATGATGAAGTAGGATTTTTGCTCTCTTTATTTATCTTTTTCTCATATTTATTCATCACCTTTTGAAAAACTAGTAAGCTTTTTCATGAAAGAATGAAGGAGGAAGAAGATGAATAATCATTTGTGATGAATAGAAAGAATGTTATCATAATCATTTATGCAACCATGGTTGTAGTAACCATTGTAGAGAGTTTACTAGGGTTAGGGTTTGGGTTAGGTCAAAGGGTGAGTCACTTGTAAATATCTATCATAATATCTTAACAAAGACAAAGTAAAGCTTCTAGAATCAACTAGAAGGTTTAACCCTAATCCAAACCCTAATCATGTTTAAACTCCTCTAAACATGTTGCATTAATAATTATAATATGTTACAATATTATATATCACATATACAATATTTATTGTAACAAAATAAAATAATACATTTAACATATATCGCATATATATCAATGTATTACCCGAGTGAGAAAAAGAATCTTTTAGTGAGCAAATATTAGTTAATGCAATTTAATATATCATATATATATTATTATACATTAAATTATCGAATCAACACTTGATCCGACAATCCGGCTATATCGCATATAACCGACTAATATTTATCCATACCGATTCATCGAATCAACACTTGATCCGATGACCCGGCTGATATCAAATATCGTGAGAATAGAATACGGTATCACCTATCGCATTATCCTCGGTCCCGCACATATCACATATGTGCTCCTACTCCTTTTTGCCTGAGCCAAGAAACCTCTGTGTAGGACTCTAAAGAATCGTCAATACGCCGGCAGTAGGTGATGATCATATCAAACACCCACAAGCTGCAAGCGGTCAGCTAAACGTAACAGCTACCCAGGTATTGAGCGCTCAGAAGATCAACAAGCAAGCCTGTACATTCTCCTGTGAATCCAAACAGTAACACTCCCGTACAGTCCGGTCTCGTCGTCTGATATGTCGCATATCTCGCCTAGGGGTGGTAAACGTCAGACCCCAGTAGCTTGATAAGTCGTGTCGATTTGAGATCTATAACAGTTCGAGAAACTACTGATAACACTTACCAGTAAATCTCAGCAATCCTGGCCAGAGATTTCCGGTTATAGCCAATCGAACACAGCACAACATCAACTCCCTATACCGGGAGAGACGAATCCCCTCCTATCGCTCATTGCCTCCATGTGATTCGGGACTGTACCCAAAAGCCACCTTTTTGCACGCCCTCTTGGACGTGGTATGATGGAAATCAAAGCACAGTGGGAATCACACAAGACTCTATGAAGATCTCGGGTCAACAGACTACTCTGTACCAGTGTCACCGGAGAACTGCCATCTGACGTGAGGTATAATACCATCTGGGAGTTCTCGGCGAGTCCATCCAGTGTACCAAGTCTCCACTGAGCACCCGTACACCATCCTTGATGTCAAACACCGATGGATATGGGATCATCCATCGCCCATCATATGGGTCAAGATGCGTATACGCTGGTCTACTCTGGTGTATCGATGCCCTGTCTCAATACACCCTCGACTAGGAACAGTTATAGGATGTACTCGTCGACTACCATGGCCCCACTAGTATGATCTCATCATAGTCCCAGTAGTCGAGTACATATCCTAAGGGCTTTTTCAACATGTAACATAGAGACAATCAGAGTACATGTTAAGATAAAGTACAACCAGATAGCATACTATCATGTCGAGCAAGAAAGTCCTCCCTATATATGTCCTAGCATCCACTACAATATATATCGTATGTACAGTAATGGCCTCTAGGGCATACATATAACTAACAGATTCCGTGGGTTTGCTACAGGCTAAGTATCAATTACAATAAAGACTACAGGGAATACAAATTCCCCAATTTTTATTAACACATCCTCCAGTTCACCCCTAGGTTTGGTGCTTGATCGGTCAGCCATCTGGAGAGTGCAATGGGCTGGTTTCAACTCTCCGATCCCTAACTACTCGTAAACCGAGAAAGGAAGCAGGTTAACACTTGCGCCAAGGTCAATTAGTGCACGGTTGATGTGTTTCTCCCCAATAGAAATGGAAATAGTAGGATATCCAGGATCCTTACGTTTAATCGGTAATTGTTGGGGGAAGGCCGTGTCTACTGTCTTTGCCATGAATATCTTCTTGGGCACTTGAGTCTTTCTCTTTCTAGTGCACAAGTCTTTAAGAGTTTTCGCATAAGCGGGGACTTGTTGGATAGCATCTAGAAGAGGGATGTTGATGTTAACCTGTTTCAAGATTTCAGTGATCTCCATTTGTGGACTTGGTCTGTTTCCCCTTAACCGATTCGGGTAAGGAGCTTGAGCAATAAGATCGGGGTCCAACATTGGAGAAGATCATATGGGTGGGAACGGTCTAAGAATAGGAATGGGGATCGTTTTCTGTGTACTAGAAGAGATGGGCTGAGGTGTCGAGCCTTGGGGTAAACGGAGAATAGGCTCGGAAAAAGATGGTGGGGTAGAAGAACTGGGGTTAGAATTAGAAGTAGAAGTGGAAGGAAAGGTCTCAGCCGGGGTATCATCGATAGATTTTTAAGTTTCATCAATCTCTTCCCCAACGTGATTGTCAAACACTCTTCCAGATCTCAACGTGATTGCATTCACATGATGTGAATAGCCAGGATTGGGTAAAGGTTGAGCTGGAAGTTTCCCTTTCTCTCTTGCACTCATTTCGGCTATTAATCGTGCAATTTCTTCTTCCATCGATTTTATAGTCTCATTTTGAGAGACAGTATTTCTTTTCATGTCATCGACAGAAGAATTCATTTCAGCCGACACTTGCATGATATTTGTTAGGACCAAATTCATGTATTGTGCAAATGAGGAGGATTCATCAGTCCCGGTCAACTGCAAAGGATTAAACGGTGCAGGTGTGTTGACCGGATTTTAGAAGTTGTGTGCTTGGAAGGGGTGCTGACTCAATGGAAGTGGTTGCTGTTGTGGAGGAGGAGCCCTTTGAAAATTGTTTTGATTTGGACCCGTGTTTTGATTTTGTTGTTGGTTCCAAGCAAAATTAGGGTGATTCCTCCAACCCTGGTTATAAGTGGAAGAAAATGGATCATTCCTAGGTCTTTGAAAAGCCGCATTGGTATGCTCATGACCTTGAAACGGAGAATTTCGTGGACATTCTTCCGTCAAATGAGAAGGAATAGAACAACATCCACATACAGTTTTGGAGAGTGACATTTGACTTAGGGCGGCGGCTAAAAATTTGTTTTCCATAGTCTCGAGTTTCTTTTGCATAGCTGAAATATCAGCTCTAACTCCTATGGAAACTTCCGATTGGTTATTGCCACCCCTAAACGATTGACTCTCCCACTGTAAAGATTTTTCAGCAAAATCTTCTAAGTATTTCCAAGCTTCCCCATCGTCTTTGTTCATGAAGTTGCCTTGACACATTAATTCAAGGGTCTGTTTTGTGTTAGGATTAATGCCCTCATATATGATTCTGCACAGATCCCATCTAGGGATTCCGTAATGTGGACATTGAACTAACAGATCCTTAAAGCGTTCAAGACACTTCGAGAATGTTTCATTTGGAAGCTGGGTGAATTGATTGATTTCGCTACGGACTCGAGCTGTCTTATGATTTGGGTAGAATTTCTTAAGGAATGCTTTGACGAATTCTTCCCAATTCATAATGGAATGTGCGGTAGTGTTATACAGCCACTTCTCGGCTATATCGCACAAAGTAAATGGGAGAAGAAGAAGACGCATAGCATCCACAGAAAGCTGTGAAGTACCCATCATTGCGCATACATTTTCAAATTTGGTGATAAAGACATATGCGTCTTCAGACTCGAGACCGTGATATTTGGGTAGAAAAGGTTGATGTATTGGGGTTTAATCTGAAAATTGTCCCCGTTGGCTGGTGGAATGGAGAGACTGGTCGAAAGAGGATCTCGTGTAGGATAGCACCGCTCTTGGAGAGAGATGCGGGATGGATTCTGCGCACCAACGGACGGCGGCAGAGTAGTGGTAAAGAAGTTCGATGGAGAAGGATCCATCGATGTGGGTGTGGTGGTGGATAAAGAAGAAGTAAATGCAGAAATACCGACTTCGTAGTCGATCGGGGAAACGCGGACAAGTCGGACACTAGAATCCCGTGTCCAGCCTATCTTGCACTAAAGGGTTTAGTACAAGTGGCAGTGTGAATATAATTAGAGAAAAGAATGAATGTGATTGGTGTTTGTTTTGAAAAATATACGGATTTTCTTTTAAAAAAATGATGCAAATCACAACAAATGCAACAAGCAACCCTAAGTCTAGTGGTCACCTAGGTCAAGGCTCTAGACCGCTCCTAACTGCCAAAAGACAAGTCGCATGATCAATCCTCTACCGCCTCTTTGTCTCTCCTGTGGCCAGGTAAGTGCAAGGTAAGTGGGAGGTTCTCCACTACGTAAGTAGTGGGCCTAATTAAGTAACCACTTGCCTTAGACACATTTGCCTTAGACACCACAAAAGAAACGCGGATAAGCAATGAATTACCCATGGCCTTCTTCTTTCCTAGGTGAGCGCGATGGTCCTTAGAGTCATCTCTAGATTTCTTTTAGTTAATGAGGGTAATGCGGATGCAAGTTTGTGATTTTTTGGGCTTAGGAAGGGTAATGAAATCCCCACCTAATCTTGATTTGGCCGTGCCCCTTAAATTCCGTGTTAATAATGCAAACAACCAAGATCAAACACGCACAATTTTTATTGCTTTTGCGGCGCTGCGATTTATTTGCAAAAAAACCTGCAGCAAAATTGTTATTGGAGCAGACAGAGAAGGAGATAAGAAAGTAAGAGAGGACCTGAGTGAATTTGGTACAGAGAAGACCCTAACCTACCGCAGATTCGCCGCGGGAGCTGCCTATTGCCGCAGAAACGCGGTGAACTGTTGGGATCACTCCACAGAATTTTGTGCACAAGCTCCTGTTCACCTTCTTAGCTCTCTGGAATGATCAGAATAATTTTTCTCTGGCTCCAATGATTCCAGATTTCCTCGCAACAAATCACAACAACACGTTTAGTGTTTGTGCGAATTTAGATCTAAAAATATAATGGAATAAACTTTTCAACTCAAATTTCAAAAACGAATGAATTATCGCACTATCCCCAGCAACGACGCCATTTGATTGATACGAATTCTCGGTGTGTAGTTAGAAAATGTATAGAAAACATAACCAAAAATATTTTGACCGCAATCAATAACGGTGTCGGATGTAGCGCGTTAGCGAGTGCGGATCATCCACAGGGAAAGTTGTAAGTGCACGGCGGCGGCCCGGCCGTCAATCCGACGCCGGAATGCGGAAACGAAACTTTTTACGAACTTGTAAACCGGCACCACCGCGCACAAAAATCCCGGATCGGGCCATTAATATAGTCCTAGCTATCTACAGAATGGGTAGAGAGATATACCGAGTGATTCGTGTCCTTCGTTCTTCTCGTCGTCGTCCCGATCTCTCCGCGGAATCTCCGGTCTTCACCTCCTCGCCGGAAAGGGCACCACGTCGCCGGCTTCTTTTACGGGCTCGCACCTCTGGACCGAGGCAACTCGGGCACGAAGTTGGCGAGCCGACATGCCCAAGGTTTGCTGTAGAATACGTGTACTGCTATATGTCTCATTTTGGGGTTTTAGGAAGTTGCCTTTGGTGGAGGAATTGAACTAAGCCTTTTGGAGATGGAGTCATGGGATTTTTGTGAAGCCAAAAGACCAAAAATCCCACCACAAAATATTGGGACAGCCCCTCCCTCATTTGGCTTGGCCGGCCATACATGTGGAAGTGAGGAATGGAGAGAGAGAGAGAGGAAAGGTCAAGGGGTGGGAAAGCAACTCATACAACCAAAAATGAAAATGATTATCATATGAAATGTTGATCACAATCCAATCCAAAACCACTCCCATCATCAACAACCATGATGAACCAAAAGTCAAGCCATGATGAAAAGAAGAAGTCAAATGGAGGAGGAATTATCATGATACAACAATATGTAAATAACACCCTCCAAAATGCTTTTTTGCACAAATGCAAATAAGCACTCCTCCACCAATCTTCAGCCAATGAAAGATACAAATAAATATGGCCGAAACGGAAAACAAACTGGCAACTCCAAAAACTGATCCCGTAATAAATTACAGGAAATCCCTGCTACTGTATATACATACCCGCATTTGTATTCCGACCGAATACAAATGCAATGAGACAAAATCTACACTGTACAATTCTAGGATCCGGCTTAAACCAAAGCCCGCTAGTATTATCCGTCCGATCACGATCCGTGCAATACCGCACGTATCTGATCGAACCCTGCCATATCTCCATACGGCCTCTACAGCGTTTCGCCCGAAACATGAGAAACTGGTCTGTGGGGGACTCTAAAGACTCGTCAATACTATGGCTGTGGATTTAACCACTAGCACGTCAGATGTATTAGCCATATGTGATGGGCTACCAGCTATTGACCAAAAGGGACGTCGATGAGCGAACTCATCCTGACATCCTACTGAGCCTGTCGGTGACAATATCCGTACAGTCCGGTCCGTTCGTCTATGAGCATCGCATGGCGGGCCTAGGGGGTTGGTAAAAGTCAGACCCCCAAAAGCGGTACAAGTCGTGTCGGAGTGTAGCGCAGAACACCCTGAGATACTACTGGAATACCTACCAGTAAATCTCCTGCCTCGGCCGAGGGCTTTGTGTAATGGCTCTCCTAGACACAGTGCGACCTCACCCCCAATACCGGGAGAGACGAACCCCTGCAGATCCGCTCACTACCTCCATGTGGCTCGGGACTGTACCCAACTAAAACCTGTTTGCACGTCTCCTTTGAGCGTGGTAGGGTAGTAATCAAAGTTCAGTGGGAACTCACACGAGACAAATGACGATCTCAGGTCGATGAACTAACCTGTACACATGTCACCAGGGAACTGCTATCTGACGTCCGGTATAAGACCAACTAGCATGTTCCCGGCGAGTCATGTCTGGTGTACTCATAACCCAATGAGCATCTGTATACATCTTAGGTGAACCAACTAACACCAGTCGCTTGTGAGACCGGCCACCGCCCCTCGTCGGGGTCTCGACTGTATATACACTAGTCTACTCTGGAGTATCGATGCCCTGTCTCGAAACTCCCACGACTAGGGACCTTTTAAGGATGTGCTTATAGACTACCAGCTCCCACGTATATGATCACCCTCATACTGCTGGCAGTCAAGAAAGAATCCTAGGGGCTCTATCAATGTGCAATAGTGACCTGTAAGGTCACCTAAAACAGTACACGATGATAAAGGTAAACCAGATAGCATACTATCATCTTGAGTAAGACTGTCCTACCGGAATAGGTCCTCCCTCAATCATTGCAATCACGTGTCTGCGAACCAATAATTGACTCTGAGGGAACTATCTCCAACAATCTCTTACTTGCACTCAAAGCTAATTATTACGATGTCGCATACTCACAGCCCGTGTGATACCGAACATCAATCTCACAAAGCTCGTTTGCTTGTGAGACCGGCCACCGCCCCTCGTCGGGGTCTCGACTGTATACACTAGTCTACTCTGGAGTATCGATGCCCTGTCTCGAAACTCCCACGACTAGGGACCTTTTAAGGATGTGCTTATAAACTACCAGCTCCCACGTTTATGATCGCCCTCATACTGCTGGCAGTCAAGCAAGAATCCTAGGGGCTCTATCAACGTGCAATAGTGACCTGTAAGGTCATCTAAAGCAGTACACGATGATAAAGGTAAACCAGATAGCATACTATCATCTTGAGTAAGACTGTCCTACCGGAATAGGTCCTCCCTCAATCATTGCAATCACGTGCCTGCGATCCAATAATTGACTCTGAGGGCACTATCTCCAACAATCTCCCACTTGCACTCAAAGCTAATTATTGCGATGTCGCATACACACAGCCCGTGTGATACCGAACACCCAACTCTTCTACTAGTCAGTCTCACAAAGCTCGTTTGCGAAACTAATGCGTTCGAGGAATAGCCTCAGTCAGTGGATCCGCTCTCATGTTTCTTTCTATGTCTCTCTTTATCTCAAGTTCGCGGAGAAACCTATCTCCTGAAATGAGCAATACCTGTCTTAGAGTATGTCTGGATATCTGATGGGACCTAGCTCATAAATGAACTCCAAATCCAAACTTCTTAGACTGTATCGTCAACTGAACTTAATCAGTATCCTGCGCTATGCCTCCCTCAGTACCCCCTCGGAACATTTTTCAAAAAGCTGTTATTGCAAGGGCGTTCTCTTTTGTTTTGCACAGTGGTATTCAGTTGGAATAGCCTCAGTTAGTGGATCCGCTCTAATGTTTCTTTCTATGTCTTTCTTTATCTCAAGTTCGCGGAGAAACCTATCTCCCGAAATGAGCAATACCTGTCTTAGAGTATGTCTGGATATCTGATGGGACCTAGCTCATAAATGAACTCCAAATCCAAACTTCTTAGACTGTATCGTCAACTGAACTTAATCAGTATCCTCTTGGACCACCTGTCTGTCATCCAGGTCACCTTGGAAGCCTGGAATGATAACTGTCTCCCGAATGAGGCTGTCGTTATCATATCCCTAGAACATCCACTTATGTTCTAAAACTGCTTCCGATTGTTTCTCCAGGATTGGATTAATGTCAACTTCTT
The DNA here is from genome assembly GCA_030015575.1 of Agapanthus africanus. NCBI lineage: Eukaryota > Viridiplantae > Streptophyta > Magnoliopsida > Asparagales > Amaryllidaceae > Agapanthus > Agapanthus africanus. The sequence goes on along the minus strand of JASDDO010000016.1, from coordinate 184,003,909 downwards.
GCATCTACTGCAAAAACAACATCTGGTGTGGTACTTGACATCTCATGATTGACTCAATTGCCTAAGCAAATGATCTGCCAATCATGCACATCCCTCTCCACTTTAGTCTGTAAGACACCTTTAGAGAGGGTGACTCCATCACCTGCAGGTACACCACCATGCCAGGAGTCGTCTATTACAAATACCTTTAGAATGCTGTCTAAGTATCCTAATTGGGAAACTACCCAAATCTAGATCTAAAACCATAGATCCAGTAACCAGAATGTCTGATATAATGTCCAAGTCCCATGTGGAGAAACCACTGTGTGACAACCAAAATATAACCGATCGTAGTATAGGAACATCACTTTCTACTCTATGTATGTCATCCTAATACCAGGACATCACACCCTACTACCTTCTTAACAGATTCATCTCCTATTCTGATGAAGTCAAACCTATGACTGTCATATCAGAAATAGATGATCTACCTCCGCTACATATGCTTTAGTCTATAGCTAGACATTAGCCACTTGTCCACCAATGCTTCCGCTGCTCCCACTGACCACGACAACCCTCTGGTAGAGTCATATACACGTACACTTCTAAAGTTAGTTTAGAACGACGCTATACTCATCCTCCTGCCGGGTCTCGCAGCCTGGAACAACAGCAATGGCAAGTCTGGGTAAACAAGAACCTCCCTGTCACCGTCCTTGAGGCTACCTGAGTACCTCTTGGGTGCCTGAGGTTACACACCTTATCTGCGGAGTGGCCAATGGAATATCAAATCAGATTGAATCTTTAGATTATAATCTAATCTTCAGTAATCGTTTGCGGTTCTGGAATCACTTCCAGTTCTACCATACTCCCACTACTGTTTTCTGAAAAATCCCTTTTACTTAAAACTGTGGCGAGTCTAGAACAATATCACTATTTATCTTCTAGATGGTAGAAAGTCAACCCTCGTCATAGCCTGGGTCAACCCACAAACAGCCATTATAGAAACGTGCCTTGAGTTATCCAGAGTCTGGTTTTAAGCATAAGCCGGACAACTCTCTGTACCTTAACAATGTCAAGATATGAACTGTTCTATATCCAATATAGAAACAGAGGCACTGATTTAATTGAACCAGATTCAAATCATGCAGCTGTCTCCAGTGCATGTAAACTAAATGGAAGGAGGCCGATCAGCGTTACTCAACTTAGGAATGCCTCCAATTATGAGTAACCTGAAAGAGAAGCAAGTTCTCTTAATCATTACTATCAACTGAATACCATACACAAGTATCTACATCTTCGATCACCTTGAAGGATCCTGATACTTGCAATACCTCGTTCTCTGCTTTATTCATATACCTATAACTTCTCAAAATTCGGACCCTGTGTTTCTACGAAACACCTGTCTAAAAACTAGAGAAGTCATAATTAAACCGAATATAGTACGAGAACCAACCCCTCTGTCTTAATGGACACTGGACAACATATAATACTCTGTATAAGTCCCTTGAGTCTGATAACTCAATCCCTGTGTGTCGTAGGTTGAAAACTGTACTTATGGTTAAGAAAAATTACACCGCTGTTTAATGCTCCTTACCTAACCATCTACTAATATAGGTAAATGTCATAGACATAATTTCAAAAAAGTATATCTCACTCTATAAAAATAGACGTGCAGATATATCAATTTGAAATTGGTGCATAACAGCGGATATTCAAAACCAAATATTTGCCGTCCGACAAACAATCCAGGTGACTTCCTCAAATATCACCGATTACAACGAATCCCGATATAATGAGGATGATCACCTAATTCCCAATAACTTACTCCCACTCATCATCTGTAAAACCATACAGATGTGAGAATCATACCTGGTAAATACATACCCTGGAGTAAGTATCTAATCGGGAAATCGGTTTTCCTTTAACAGTACACAGTGAAACTGAAACATTGAAATGTTTCGATGGGGTATCCGGGTATTTCTAGTAATGCCACTTCCATTATCTAGATTCACAACTATAACCGTATAATTCTTTGCCATCTTTCCAAATCCCTTTATATGTCTTTAGTCATTACCTTCTGTACACCCCTTTAGGCCAAATGGTTTTCTTCCTTCCCTACCGTTCGGCACCAACCTATGGTTTGGAAGAAGACTATCCAATAAGCATAATGGGTAAACTGTCCTAATCCTAAGAGCACTCGCAATGAGAGAGAAGGTGAAGATAAAAGACAACCGAATAAACCTTATTCCTATTTCTCCTGAACCAGAATCCATCCCCGAACTGGAACAAGTTCCTTTCGAGTTCGTATATAACCATACGATGGAGTATCCAATAAACAGTGGATCTTCGTAGTGATACGAAGTGTCCTGGAGAAATACAAAGGTGATTTAGGATTGGCGAAGAAATACTTGGTTTGGTCGTGAATAGCAGTCGCAATTTACTTTGCCCTCTTACTAATCCCTTGATATGTCTTTACTTAATACCTTCTGTACACCATCGTTATGATAATTGGTTTTCTTCCTTCCACACCGTTCGGCACCAGCCTATGGTTTGGAAGAAGACTATCCAATTTGCGTAATTGGTGTACTATCTCCTAAACTAAGGAGTACTCGCAACCTGAGAGAAGGTAAAAGGAAAAGACAACTGAATAGTCCTATTCGTTTTCTCCAGAACCGGAAATCATCCTCGAATAAATTCCTTCGAGTTCGTATATAACCATACGATGGTTTTGTCCAATGGAAGTGGACGTTCGTAGTAAAACGGGGTGCTCTGGAGAAAAGGGTAAAAGTAGGAGTGGCAATGAGGTTTGCAACTCTGACAATCCAAAAGCCAGTGTTTAAGAAGGTTCGGTCAATATTGGTCTCTGAGTCATAGTCTTAGGGTCGGGCCAATGGTCGCTGCCAAAGAGAGAGAGAAAAGAAACACTCAGCGTGCACTCTAACCTAGATCAGAATGGTTGTCACTTTATCTAACCTGGAAACCTCCCACTGTACCGTCAAATTCTCCTCCAAACCTGAAAGAAGAATTAGTCGGGATCACCCGAGGAGTAAACCAACTCATCAGTGGGAATCGGGATCCAACTATCATCGCATGATAACGTGACGGACTTCGCTCACGTTATCACACTCCAAAAGGTATGTGCATATCTGGCAAGTTTCAGTTTCTTTAGAAACTCCCGATGTGATTTTTGCCCCATGCTCTTATGACCTTGACGAAGGCCAACAAATCATAAGTCACATGCCAAGTTCTACCCGTCATTCTCCAGATTAATTTGAACCCACCCGTACAAGCCCTTGACGAAGGCCAACAAGACTATACAACTGTTCCAAACCAACGCATCTATCTATGCTGCAGAAAGGCAACAAGCAGCTACCATACACTATGCCTTGACGAAGGCCAACAAACATAGCATGAATACTACTTACTACCCGTCTGAAACGACGGAGGGCTACGAATGGTTTCTGGCGAAAAACCTTTAACGTAATGAACTTGATATCGTTGATGGAACTGGATAGCTTTTATGAAAATATAGTGGCGAAAACCTTTGCTAAAGAGGTCACTCCCGGTGAAGGGATCTCGGCTCTTTCCCCATATAATGAGGTGCAGGATATTCCAACTGAATACCACGATGCAAAGCAAAAGTAAAACGACTATAGTGAAGTTATTGCCCTGACGCAAACTTCTATCCAAGGGGTCACTCCCGGTGAAGGGATCTCGGCCCTTGCCTCGTCGACAGAGGAGCAGGATATTCCTAATGAATACCACTGTGCAAAACAAAGTGAACGTCCTTGCAATAACAACTTTTTGAAAAGTGTTCCAACAACATCAGAAAAGGTTTGTTTAGTTTGCATTGATCCGAATCAACGCAGTCCCATCAATTGATCACACCAATAAAGAACGAAAATAATGATGTACGTATATGCCATCCGCATTCGCCACTGGGTCCCGTCATTACCCGTTAGGTTACTTAACTAACAACAGAGCGGGGACTGGACTAGCGCGGATGCAAAACATATACAGCATCTACTAGTATATATATCAATATATAATATTTCGCTCAAGGCGTGATAAAATGCAACATCACAGAAATGTAATAAGCATCACAGAATAATACAGATATCTGGGATCCCCGGGTTTCATAGAGCCGCTACTAAAACCCGACGTTCCCCTGGTCGTGTGGATAGCCTGTGCAATGAAATCCTAGAACCCTACGGGCGCGGCAAGTTACCCGCCAAAACCTGAAGCGAGACAGCCCCCTTCAGCAACGTGAATGGACAATAAAGTGTAAGTGCACGGCGGCGCCCCGGCCGTCAATCCGACGCCGGAATGCGGAAACGGTGAATAACTTAAATTTTGCGGACTTAGCAAACCGGCACCACCGCGCACTAAACACCCGGATCGTTACCATTAAACTAAGTCTAAGCTAACTAGAAGATGGGAAAGAGATATACCGACGATCCAAGTCCTCCGGTCTTCATCTCCACTCCGATCTCCTCGCGGGATCTCCGTCCGTCCCCTCCTCGTCGCCTGAAGTGCACCACGTTGCCTACATCGTTTACGGGCTCCCACCTCAATGCCGAGGCAACTCGGGCACGAAGCCGGCTACTCGACGTGCCCAAGATATGCTGTAGAATATCTAGAGAAGAAGTCTCATTTGGGGTTCTTGGAGGTGCCACTTTGGTAGAGGGATGATACAAGAAGTATATGGAGGAGCTTGGAGAATTTTGGTGCATGAAATGAACAACATTTCCCCATCTCAATTTTTGGACAGCCCCCTCCTATACATGGCCGGCCAATACAAGTGAGGGAGGAGAATGAGAATGAGAGTATAGTGTGATAGAAAATGAGAGAGCCATCCTTATCCAAGAGAGAGAGAGGAATGGTTATCATATGGAATAATGATCACAAAGAAACACCAACACTCAACAACCAAATCATGCAAAGAAATGATTACCAAAAGAGAACCTCACTCCACCACAACCATAATGAAAACCATGTCATATGAAAGTCAAGCCATGATGGAGAAGTCAAGAAGTCAAGGTCAATGAAAAACTATCATGACACAAGAATAAGCAAAGAACCCCTCCACAAATACTTATTTGCAACAATGCAAATAAGCCCTCCTCCACCAATCTTCGGCCAATGAACGGAACAATGGAAATCGGCCGAAACTAAAAGCAAACTGGCAACTCCAGAAAACTGGTCCCGTAATAAATTACAGGAAAACCCCGATACTGTGCATACACACCCGCATCTGTATTTCGACCGAAATACAAAATGCAATGAGACAAAATCTCCACTGTACTATACTAGAATCCGGCTTATACCAAAACCGGCTAGTAATATCTGTTCGATCCTGATCCGTGCAATACCGCACGTATCTGATCGAACCCTGCCATATAACCATACGGCCTATAGTACAGACTGTCCGATCCTGATCCGTGCAATACCGCACGTATCTGATCGGACCTTGCCATATCTCCATACGGCCTCTACAACCTTTCGCCCGAAAGCTGAGTAACTGAAAGTGTGGTGGACTCTAAAGACTCGTCAATACTATGGTTGTGGATTTAACCACTAGCACGTCAGAGGTATATGCCAATACGTGACGGGCCACCAGCTATTGACCAAAAGGGACGTCGATGAGGAAGCTCACCCCGACACCCAACTGAGCCTGTCAGTGACAATATCCGTACAGTTCGGTCCGTTCGTCTATGAGCATCGCATGGCGGGCCTAGGGGGTTGGTAAAAGTCAGACCCCCAAAAGCGGTACAAGTCGTGTCGGAGTGTAGCCCAGAACACCCTGAGATACTATTGGAATACCTACCAGTAAATCTCCTTGCCTCGGCCGAGGGCTTCGTGTAATGGCTCTCCTAGACACAGCACGACCTCACCCCCAATACCGGGAGAGACGAACCCCTGAAGATGCACGCACTGCCTCCATGTGGCTCGGGACTGTACCCAACTAAAACCTGTTTGCACGACTCCTTTGAGCCGTGGTAGGGTAGTAATCAAAGTACAGTGGGAACTCACACGAGACAAATGACGATCCCCAGGTCGATGAACTAACCTGCACACATGTCACCAGGGAACTGCCATCTGACGTCAGGTATATGACCAACTGGCATGTTCCCGGCGAGTCATGTCCGGTGTACTCATAACCCAATGAGCACCTGTATACATCTTAGGTGATCCAACTGACACCAGTGGCTTGTGAGACCGGCCACCGCCCCTCGTCGGGGTCTCGACTGTATACACTAGTCTACTATGGAGTATCGATGCCCTGTCTCGAAACTCCCACGACTAGGGACCATTTAAGGATATGCTTATAGACTCCCAGCTCCCACTTATATGATCGCCCTCATACTGCTGGTGGTCAAGCAAGAATCCTAGGGGCTCTATCAACGTGTAATAGCGACGTGTCAGGTCACCTAAAACAGTACACGATGATAAAGGTAAACCAGATAGCATACTATCATCTCGAGTAAGACTGTCCTACCGGGATAGGTCCTCCCTCAATCATTACAATCACGTACCTGTGACCTAATAATTGACTCTGAGGGCACTATCTCCAACAATCTCCCACTTGCACTCAAGGCTAATTATTGCGATGTTGCATACTCACAGCCCGTGTGACACCGAACACCCAACTCCTCTACTAGTCAGTCTCACAAAGCTCGTTTGCGGAACTATTGCGTTCGAGGAATAGCCTCAGTGAGTGGATCCGCATTGCTGTTTCTTTCTATGTCTCTCTATATCTCAAGTTCGCGGAGAAACCCATCTCCCGAAAAGAGCAATACCTGTCCTAGAATGTGTCTGGATGTCTGATGGGACATAGCTCATAAATGAACTCCAAATCCAAATTTCTTAGACTGTATCGTCAACTGAACTTAATCAGTATCCTGCGCCATGCCTCCCTCAGTATTGCCTTGGACCACCTGTCCAAAATACTGCCCCTCGTTAGAAGGAAAAACTATAGCTCTGACAACCTCCTTGTCGTCCATGTCACCTTGGAAGCCTGGAATGATAACTGTCTCCCACACGAGGCTGTCGTTATCATATCCCTAGAACATGCACTTATGTTCTAAAACTGCTTCCGACCGTTTCTCCAGGATTGGATTAATGTCAACTTATTGCATCTAGTGCAAGAACAACATCTGGTGTGGTACTTGACATCTCACGATTGACTCAATTGCCTGAGCAAGTGATCTGCCAATCATGCCCGTCCCTCTCCCCTTTAGTCTGTAAGACACCTTTGGAGAGGGTGACTCCATCTTCTGCAGGTACACTACCGTGCATGGAGTCGTCCATTCTAAATACTCTTAGAATGCTGTCAAGTACCCAGATTGGGAAACCACCCAAATCTAGATCTAAAACCATAGATCTAGTAACCAGTATGTCTGATATAAAATCCATTTCCTTTGTGGAGAAACCACTGTGTGACGACCAAAGTATAACCGATTGTAGTGTAGGAGTTTCTTTTCCTACTCTGTGTATATCATCCAAATACCAGGATATCACACCCTACTACCTTCTCAACAGATCCATCCCCTATTCTGATGAAGTCAAACCCATGACTGTCACGTCAGAAATAGATGATCTATCTCCGCTACTTCTGCTCTAGTCTATAAATAGACATAAGCAACCTGTCCACCAATTCTTCCGCTGCTCCCACTGACTACGACAACCCTCTGGCAGAGTCATACAGACGTCCACTTCTAAAACTAGTTTAGAACGACGCTATACTCATCCTCCTGCCGGGTCTCGCAGCCTGGAACAACAGCAATGGTAATTGCGGGTAAACAAGAACTTCCCTGTCACCGTCCTTGAGGCTACCGTAGTACCTCTCGGGTGCCTGAAGTTACCCACCTCATCTGCGGAGTGGTCAATGGAATGTCAATCCAGATTGAATCTTCAGGTTCCTTATCAAATCTTCTGTAATCGTTTGTGGTTCTGGAATCACTTCCAGTTCTACCATACTCCCACTACTGTTTTCTGAAAAAATCCATTTTTAATAAAACTGTGGCGAGTCTAGAACAATATCGCTATTGTTCATCCAGATGGTAGAAAGTCAACCCTCGTCATAGCCTGGGTCAACCCACAAACAGCCATTACAAAAACGTGCCTTGAGTTGTCCAGTGTCTGGTTTTAATCGTAAGCTGGACAACTCCCCGTACCTTAACAACGTCAAGATACGAACTGTTCTATATCCCATATAGGACCAGAGGCACTGATTTAACTGAACCAGATCCAAATCATGCAACTGTCTCCAGTGCATGTCAACAAAATGGAAGGAGGCCGATCAGCGTCACTCAACTTAGGAATGCTTCCAATTATGAGTAACCTGAAAGAGAAGCAAGTTCTCTTAGTCATTACTAGCAACTGAGTACCATACACAAGTATCTACATCTTCGATCACTTTGAAGAATCCCGATACTTGCTATACCTGGTTCTCTACTCTATTCAAATACCTATAACTTCTCAAAGTTCGGACCCTGTGTTTCCACGAAACACCTGTCTAAAAACTAGAGAAGTCATAAGTAAACCGAATATAGTACGAGGACCAACCCCTCTGTCCTGATGGACCCTGGACAACATACAATACTCTGTATAAGTCCCTTGAGTCTGATAACTCATTCACTGTGTGTCGTAGGTTGAAAACTGTACTTATGGTTAAGAAGAATTACACCGCTGTTTAATGCCCCTTACCTAACCATCCACTGATATAGGTAAATGTCGTCGACATAATTTCAAAAAGTATATCTCACTCTATGAAAATAGACGTACAGATATATCAATTTGAAATTGGTGCATAACAGCGGATATTCAAAACCAAATATTTGCCGACCGGCAAACAGCCCAGGTGATTTCCTCAAATATCACCGATTGCTACGAATCCTGATATAATGAGGATGATCACCCAATTCCCAATAACCTACTCCCACTCATCATCTGTAAAACCATACAGATGTGAGAATCATACTTGGTAAATACATACCCTGGAGTAAGTATCTAATCGGGAAATCAGTTTTCTTTTAACATTACACAGTGAAACTGAAACATCGAAATGTTTCGATGGGGTATCCTGGTATTCCTAGTAATGCCTCTTCCAGTATCCAGATTCACAACTATAACCGTGTAATTCTTTGCCACCTCTCCAAATCCCTTCATTTGTCTTTAGTCTTTACCTTCTGCACACCCCTTTAGGCCAAATGGTTTTCTTTCTTTCCTACCGTTCGGCACCAGCCTATGGTTTGGAAGAAGACTATCCAGTAAGCATAATGGGTGTACTGTCCCAATCCTAGGAACACTCGCAATGAGAGAGGGTGAAGATAAAAGACAACCGAATAAACCTTATTCCTATTTCTCCTGAACCAGAATCCATCCCCGAACTGGAACAAGTTCCATTCGAGTTCGTACATAACCATACGATGGATTATCCAATAAAATGGGATCTTCGTAGTGATACGGAGTGTCCTGGAGAAATACAAAGGTGATGTGGGAGTGGTAACGAAATATTTGGTTTGGTCGTGAATATCTGTTGCAATTTACTTTGCCCTCTTACTAATCCCTTGCTTTGTCTGAACTTAATACCTTCTGTACACCATCGTTATGCTAATTGGTTTTCTTCATTCCCTACCGGTCGGCACCAGCCTAAGGTTTGGAAGAAGACAATCCAATTTGCGTAATAGGTGTACTACCCCTAAACCAAGGAGTACTCGCAACCTGAGAGAGGGTAAAAGGAAAAGACAACTGAATAATCCTATTCGTTTTCTCCAGAACCGGAAACCATCCTCGAATAAATTCTTTCGAGTTCGTATCTAACCATACGATGGTTTTGTCCAATGGAAGTGGACGTTCGTAGTAATACGGGGTATCCTGGAGAAAAGGGTAAAAGTAGGAGTGGCAATGAGGTTCGCAACTCTGACAATCCAAAAGCCAGTGTTTAAGAAGGTTCGGTCAACTTGGTCACTGAGTCATAGTCTTAGGGTCGGGTCAATGGTCGCTGCCAAAGAGAGAGAGAAAAGAAACACTCAGCGTGCACTCTAACCTAGATCAGAATGGTTACCAATTCATCTAATCTGGAATCCTCCCACTGTACCGTCAAATTCTCCTCCAAACCTGAAAGAAGAATTAGTCGGGATCACCCGAGGAGTATACTAACTCATCAGTGGGAGTCGGGATCCAACTCTCATCGCATGACAACGTGACGGAATCCGCTCACGGTATCACACTCCAGAAGGTATGCGCATATCTGGCAAGTTTCAGTACTTTTGAAACTCCCGATGTGATTTCTGCCCCATGCTCTTATGACCTTGACTTTGGCCAACAAATCATAAGTCACATGTCAAGTTCTACCCGTCATTCTCCAGGTTGATTTGAATCCACCCGCACAAGCCCTTGACTTTGGCCAACAAGGCTATACGACTGTCCCAAACCAACGCATCTATCTATGCTGCATATGAATAACCAACAGCTACCAAACACTGTGCCTTGACTTTGGCCAACAAACACAGCTTGAATACTATTGACTACCCATATGAAACGACGGAGGGCTACGAATGGTTTCTGGCGAAAACCTTTAACGTAAAGAACTTGATATCGTCGAAGGAACGGATAGCTTTTTAAAAATATAGTGACGAAAACCGTTGCTAAAGAGGTCACTCCCGGTGAAGGGATCTCGGCTCTTTCCCCGTAGAATGGGGTGCAGGATATTCCAAATGAATACCGTGATGCAAAGCAAAAGTAATCGGCTATAGTGAAGTTAATGCCCTGACGCAAACTTTTGTCCAAGGGGTCACTCCCGGTGAAGGGATCTCGGCCCTTGCCTCGTCGACTGAGGAGCAGGATATTCCAACTGAATATCACGATGCAAAACAAAAGTGAACGTCCTTGCAATAACAGCTTTTTGAAAAGTGTTCCAACAACATCAGATTAGGTTTGTTTTTAAACTTGCATTGATCCGAATCAATGCAGTCCCATCAATTGATCACACCAAAAAGAACGAAAATATACTGATGTACGTATATGCCATCCGCATTCGCCACTGGGTCCCGTCATTACCCGTTAGGTTAGCTTACTAACGACAGAGCGGGGACTGGACTAGCGCGGATGTAAAACATATACAACATCTACTAATATATATACCAATATATTATATTTCGCTCAAGGCGTGAAAGAAATGCAACATCACAGAGAATGAACAGCATCACAGAAATAATACAGATATCTGGGATCCCCGGGTTTCACAGAGCCACTACTGAAACCCGACGTTCCCCTGGTCGTGTGGATAGCCTGCGCAATGAAATCCTAGACCGCTACGGGCGCGGCAAGTCGCCCGCCAAAACCTGAAGCGAGGCAGCCCCCTTCAGTACTGTGAATGGACCACCCAGCACTCCACGGAATCCGGCGACTTGGGCACCCCTCCTGGGTCAACCTGTACCCCCTACGAGTGCGGCGAATAACCCGCCAATCCCAGAGTGAAGCCCCCTCTTTCTCAATGCCATGAGATGCGGGCTTGTTGCCCTCTAGAACCCGGCTATCCGTGCACCCCACCGCGGGGTAATCCTAGTACAGAAAGTAAAATATACATACACCGGGTACAACGACCGCAACCTGGCCGTGCCCCAAAATAATAATACAATCAGGCAGTGACGGCAGTCCACATGTCGGACGCTCGCCCCGCAATATCAAATGTACATAATACCACCACAACTGTACTAGCATTGCAACCAGGCTATCCCCACGACCGATCTGCAACATCACAGCATAAACATAGAACATCAACGTGAAAATCACGTTCGCAAATCCGTCTAACCGGGCTATAGCAGTTAGACAGGATTTACCGATCGAGTGACATTCACGGTCGCAGATATAATGTAAATACTGTGAAAAATGTGTTTAAAATATCCGATCGATCAAAAATTAACAAGTGGGCCCTCAATCAAAACTGTAGCACTCACAGAAATCCTGGGCCCAATTTTAATATTCCAAAACCCAAATTTTAAGCCCAGAAGGCCTCTGAAAAAATTTGGTGAAGTGATGTGAATAGTGCGCGGCGGAAGGGCCGCGGAAATGGGGTTTGCGCGGCGCTTCCGCGCTCCCACAGTGGAGTTACTTCGTCAAATTTTTACAGAACTCTTAGATTTTCCAGTACATCAATATTTTACAACCTGAAAAAATTTTCGAGACCAAAAATTTTCAACAGAAACTGATTCGAACTAAAATGCAGTTTTGGAACATTCGATCGATCGAAACAGAAAAACACATTACACCAAGCTAGACTATGTTAATGGCGAGGCTCTGATACCACTGTAAGTGCACGGCGGCACCCCGGCCGTCAATCCGACGCCGGAATGCGGAAACGGTGAATAACTTAAATTTTGCGGACTTAGCAAACCGGCACCACCGCGCACTAAACACCCGGATCGTTACCATTAAACTAAGTCTAAGCTAACTAGAAGATGGGAAAGAGATATACCGACGATCCAAGTCCTCCGGTCTTCATCTCCACTCCGATCTCCTCGCGGGATCTCCGTCCGTCCCCTCCTCATCGCCTGAAGTGCACCACGTTGCCTACATCGTTTACGGGCTCCCACCTCAATGCCGAGGCAACTCGGGCACGAAGCCGGCTACTCGACGTGCCCAAGATATGCTGTAGAATATCTAGAGAAGAAGTCTCATTTGGGGTTCTTGGAGGTGCCACTTTGGTAGAGGGATGATACAAGAAGTATATGGAGGAGCTTGGAGAATTTTGGTGCATGAAATGAACAACATTTCCCCATCTCAATTTTTGGACAGCCCCCTCCTATACATGGCCGGCCAATACAAGTGAGGGAGGAGAATGAGAATGAGAGTGTAGTGTGATAGAAAATGAGAGAGCCATCCTTATCCAAGAGAGAGAGAGGAATGGTTATCATATGGAATAATGATCACAAAGAAACACCAACACTCAACAACCAAATCATGCAAAGAAATGATTACCAAAAGAGAACCTCACTCCACCACAACCATAATGAAAACCATGTCATATGAAAGTCAAGCCATGATGGAGAAGTCAAGAAGTCAAGGTCAATGAAAAACTATCATGACACAAGAATAAGCAAAGAACCCCTCCACAAATACTTATTTGCAACAATGCAAATAAGCCCTCCTCCACCAATCTTCGGCCAATGAACGGAACAATGGAAATCGGCCGAAACTAAAAGCAAACTGGCAACTCCAGAAAACTGGTCCCGTAATAAATTACAGGAAAACCCCGATACTGTGCATACACACCCGCATCTGTATTTCGACCGAAATACAAAATGCAATGAGACAAAATCTCCACTGTACTATACTAGAATCCGGCTTATACCAAAACCGGCTAGTAATATCTGTTCGATCCTGATCCATGCAATACCGCACGTATCTGATCGAACCCTGCCATATAACCATACGGCCTATAGTACAGACTGTCCGATCCTGATCCGTGCAATACCGCACGTATCTGATCGGACCTTGCCATATCTCCATACGGCCTCTACAACCTTTCGCCCGAAAGCTGAGTAACTGAAAGTGTGGTGGACTCTAAAGACTCGTCAATACTATGGTTGTGGATTTAACCACTAGCACGTCAGAGGTATATGCCAATACGTGACGGGCCACCAGCTATTGACCAAAAGGGACGTCGATGAGGAAGCTCACCCCGACACCCAACTGAGCCTGTCAGTGACAATATCCGTACAGTCCGGTCCGTTCGTCTATGAGCATCGCATGGCGGGCCTAGGGGGTTGGTAAAAGTCAGACCCCCAAAAGCGGTACAAGTCGTGTCGGAGTGTAGCCCAGAACACCTTGAGATACTACTGGAATACCTACCAGTAAATCTCCTTGCCTCGGCCGAGGGCTTCGTGTAATGGCTCTCCTAGACACAGCACGACCTCACCCCCAATACCGGGAGAGACGAACCCCTGAAGATGCACGCACTGCCTCCATGTGGCTCGGGACTGTACCCAACTAAAACCTGTTTGCACGACTCCTTTGAGCCGTGGTAGGGTAGTAATCAAAGTACAGTGGGAACTCACACGAGACAAATGACGATCCCCAGGTCGATGAACTAACCTGCACACATGTCACCAGGGAACTGCCATCTGACGTCAGGTATATGACCAACTGGCATGTTCCCGGCGAGTCATGTCCGGTGTACTCATAACCCAATGAGCACCTGTATACATCTTAGGTGATCCAACTGACACCAGTGGCTTGTGAGACCGGCCACCGCCCCTCGTCGGGGTCTCGACTGTATACACTAGTCTACTATGGAGTATCGATGCCCTGTCTCGAAACTCCCACGACTAGGGACCATTTAAGGATATGCTTATAGACTCCCAGCTCCCACTTATATGATCGCCCTCATACTGCTGGTGGTCAAGCAAGAATCCTAGGGGCTCTATCAACGTGTAATAGCGACGTGTCAGGTCACCTAAAACAGTACACGATGATAAAGGTAAACCAGATAGCATACTATCATCTCGAGTAAGACTGTCCTACCGGGATAGGTCCTCCCTCAATCATTACAATCACGTACCTGTGACCTAATAATTGACTCTGAGGGCACTATCTCCAACATAAAGCACTTCACGGAATCCGGTAACTTGGGCTCCCCTCCTGGGTCAACTTGTACCCCTTACGAGTGTAAGTCCGCGGGGGCGCCCCGGCCGTCGATCCGACGCCGGAAATGCGGAAACAAAAACTTTGCAAACTAGCAAACCGGCACCACCGCGCACTTTTCACCCGGATCGGGTCATTAACCTAGCAACCAGCAAACAAGAAAAGAGTAGAGAAGTATACCAAGTGATCCGTGTCCTTCGGTCTTCGTCTCCACTCCGATCTCCCGCGGAATCTCCGTCCGTCAACTCCTCGTCGAAAAGGGCACCACGTAGCCGGAATCTTTTACGGGCTCCCACCTCTGGACCGAGGCAACTCGGGCGCGAAGTTGGCTAGTCGGCGTCCAAGATTTGCTGTAGAATAGTGTAGTAGCCATTGTCTCTTTGAGGGTTTTAGAAGTTGCCATGGATGGAGAAGAGAATGAACCTTTTAAGAGGAGGAAGGTGTATCATCTTTTGAAGCATGAAGAATGAGAGATGAATAAAAAACATACTATCCAAAAATCAACTCTCTCTCTCTTATTCTCCTCAAGTGGCCGCCCCCCCTTTGGAAATATGGTGGAGAGAAAAACAAGAAGGGAGGTGAGTGTAGGAAAAGTAGAGGGTGACCACATCAAAAAGGAAATGATAACAAAATCAAATCAACTTTCATCTCATTTCCAATCTCAAATAAAGCAAAGAATGGATGGAAAAAGAATCTCATCATGATGCCACATAATGCAAGAAAACCCCTCCACAAAATGTTATTTTCACACTTGCAAATAACCCCCTCCAACGGAAAGTCCGGTCGCGAAAGAACAAAGGAAAACCGGCCGGAACAGAATGCAAACTGGCAAATCCAGAAAACTGATCCCGTATTAAATTACAGGAAAACCCCACTACTGCATACACATGCCCGCATTTGTATTCCAACTGAACACAAATGCAAAGAGACAAAATCTACACTATCTTATACTAGGATCCAGCTTAAGCCAAAGCCGGCAAGTAAAATCCGTCCGATCACGATCCATGCAATACGCACGTATCTGATCGAACCCTGCCATATCTCCATACGACTTCTACAGCGTTTCACCCGAAACTTGAGTAACTGTGTGTGTGGTGGACTCTAAAGACTCGTCAATACTATGGCTGTGGATTTAACCACTAGCACGTCAGAGGTATTAGCCATATGTGACGGGCCACCAGCTATTGACCAAAAGGGACGTCGATGAGCGAACTCATCCTGACACCCTACTGAGCCTGTCAGTGACAATATCCGTACAGTTCGGTCCGTTCGTCTATGAGTATCGCATGGCGGGCCTAGGGGTTGGTAAAAGTCAGACCCCCAAAAGAGGTACAAGTCGTGTCGGAGTGTAGCTCAGAACACCCTGAGATACTACTAGAATACCTACCAGTAAATCTCCTGCCTCGGCCGAGGGCTTTGTGTAATGGCTCTCCTAGACACAGCGTAACCCCACCCCCAATACCGGGAGAGACGAACCCCTGCAGATCTGCTCACTGCCTCCATGTGGCTCGGGACTGTACCCAACTAAAACCTGTTTGCACGACTCCTTTGAGCCGTGGTAGGGTAGTAATCAAAGCATAGTGGGAACTCACACGAGACAAATAATGATCTCAGGTCGATGAACTAACCTGTACACATGTCACCAGGGAACTGCCATCTGACGTCTGGTATAATCCCAACTAGCAGGTTCCCGGCGAGTCCTGTCCGTTCTACTAATGGAGTATCGATGCCCTGTCTCGAAACTCCCACGACTAGGGACCTTTTAAGAATATGCTTATATACCCCAGCACCCACGTATATGATCGCCCTCATACTGCTGGTAGTCAAGCAAGAATCCTAGGGGCTCTATCAATGTGTAATAGCGACTCGTAAGGTCACCTAAAGCAGTACACGATGATAAAGATAAACCAGATAGCATACTATCATCTTGAGTAAGACTGTCCTACTAGGACAGGTCCTCCCTCAATCATTGCAATCACATGCCTGTGATCCAATAATTGACTCTGAGGGCACTATCTCCAACAATCTCCCACTTGCACTCAAGGTTAATTATTGCGATATCGCATACTTACAGCCCGTGTGATTCCGAACACCCAACTCCTCTACTAGTCAGTCTCACAAAGCTCGTTTGCGAAACTATTGCGTTCGAGGAATAGCCTCAGTGAGTGGATCCGCTCTGATGTTTCTTTCTTTGTCTCTCTATATCTCAAGTTCGCGGAGAAAACCATCTCCCGAAATGAGCAATACCTGTCTCAGAATGTGTCTGGATATCTGATGGGACCTAGCTCATAAATGAACTCCAAATCCAAACTTCTTAGACTGTATCGTTAACTGAACTTAATCAGTATCCTGCGCCATGCCTTCCCTCAGTATCCACCTGGACCATCTGTCCAAAATACTGCCCCTCGTCAGAGGGAAAACTATAACTCTGACAGCCACTTTGCCATCCAGGTCACCTTGGAAGCCTGGAATGATAACTGTCTCCCGAAGGAGAATGCTGTTATCATATCCTTAGAACATCCACTTATGTTCTAAAACGGCTTCCGATTGTTTCTCCGGGATTGGATTAATATCTAATTATTGCATCTACTGCAAGAACAACATCTGGTGTGGTACTTGACATCTCATAACTTACTCAATTGCCTAAGCAAGTGATCTGTCAATCATGCACATCCCTCTCCCCTTTAGTCTGTAAGACACCTTTAGAGAGGGTGACTCCATCACCTACAGGTATACTACCGTGCCAGGAGTCGTCCATTCTAAATACTCATAGAATGCTGTCTAAGTACCCAGATTGGGAAACCACCCAAATCTAGATCTAAAACCATAGATCTAGTAACCAGAATGTCTGATATAATATCCATGTCCTATGTGGAGAAATCACTGTGTGACGACCAAAGAATAACCGATCGTAGTAAAGGAATTTCACTTCCTACTCTGTGTATGTCATCAAATACCAGGACATCACACCCTACTACCTTCTTAACAGATCCATCCCCTATTCTGATGAAGTCAAACCTATGACTGTCACATCAGAAATAGATGATCTATCTCCGCTATATCTGCTTTAGTCTATAAATAGACATAAGCCACTAGTCCACCATGCTTCCGCTGCTCCCACTGACTATGACAACCCTCTGGCAGAGTTATATACACGTACACTTCTGAAGCCAGTTCAGAACGACGCTATACTCATCCTCCTGCCGGGTCTCACAGTCTGGAACAACAGCAATGGAAAGTCTGGGTAAACAAGAACCTCCCTGCCACCGTCCTTGAGCACACCGAAGTACCTCTCGGGTGCCTGAGGTTACCCACCATATCTGCGGAGTGGCCAATGGAATGTCAAACCAGATTGAATATTTAGGTTCTTATCAAATCTTCAGTAATCGTTTGCGGTTCTGGAATCACTTCCAGTTCTACCATACTCCCATTATTGTTTTCTGAAAAAATCCATTTTTAATTAAAACTGTGGCGAGTTAAGAACAATATCACTATTGATCTTCCAGATGGTAGAATATCAACCCTCGTCATAGCCCGGGTCAACCCACAAACAGCCATTACTGAAACGTGCCTTGAGTTGTCCAGTGTCTGGTTTTAAGCATAAGCCGGACAACTCCCCGTACCTTAACAATGTCAAGATATGAACTGTTCTATATCCAATATAGAAACAGAGGCACTGATTTAATTGAACCAGATTCAAAACATGCAGCTGTCTCCAGTGCATGTCAACTAAATGGAAGGAGGCCGATCAGCGTTACTCAACTTAGGAGTACTTTCAATTATGAGTAACCTGAAAGAGAAGCAAGTTCTCTTAATAATTACTATCAACTGAATACCATATACAAGTATCTACATCTTTGATCACCTTGAAGAATCCCGATACTTGCAATATCTGGTTCTCTACTTTATTCTTATACCTATAACTCCTCAAAACTTAGACCCTGTGTTTCTACGAAACACATGTATAAGGACTAGAGAAGTCATAAGTAAACAAAATATAGTACGAGAACCAACCCCTCTGTCCTAATGGACACTGGATAATATACAATACTCTGTATAAGTCCCTTGAGTCAAATGACTCATTCACTGTGTGTCGTTGGTTGAAAACTGTACTTTTGGTTAAGAAGAATTACACCGCTGTTCAATGCTCCTTACCTAACCATCCACTGATATAGGAAAATGTCATAGACATAATTTCAAAAAGGTATATCTCACTCTATAAAAATAGACGTACAGATATATCAATTTGAAATTGGTGCATAACAACGGATATTCAAAACCAAATATTTGCCGTCCGGCAAACAACCCAGGTGACTTCCTCAAATATCACCAATTGCAACGAATCCCGATATAATGAGGATGATCACCTAATTCCCAATAACTTACCCCCACTCATCATCTGTAAAACCATGCAGATGTGAGATTCATACCTGGTAAATACATACCCTGGAGCAAGTGTCTAATTAGGAAATCTGTTTTCTTTTAACAGTACACAGTGAAACTGAAACATCGAAATGTTTCGTTGGGGTTTCCTGGTATTCCTAGTAATGCCTCTTCCATTATCCAGATTCACAACTGTAACCGTATAATACTTTCCCACTTCTCCAAATCCCTTTTTATGTCTTTAGTCATTACCTTCTGTACACCCCTTTAGGCCAAATGGTTTTCTTCCTTCCCTACCGTTCGGCAGCAGCCTATGGTTTGGAAGAAGACTATCCAATAAGCATAATGGGTGTACTGTCCTAATCCTAGGAGCACTCGCAATGCGAGAGAAGGTGAAGATAAAAGACACCTGAATGAACTTTATTCCTATTTCTCCTGAACCAGGATCCATCCACGAACTGGAACAAGTTCCTTTCGAGTTCGTATACAACCATACGATGGATTATCCAATAAACTGGGATCTTCGTAGTTATACGGAGTGTCCTGAAGAAATACAAAGGTGATTTAGGATTGGCGAAGAAATACTTGGTTTGGTCGTGAATAGCAGTCGCAATTTACTTTGCCCTCTTACTAATCCCTTGCTTTGTCTGAACTTAATACCTTCTGTACACTGTTTAGGCTAATTGGTTTTCTTCATTCCCCACCGTTCGGCACCAGCCTAAGGTTTGGAAGAAGACTATCCAATTTGCGTAATAGGTGTACTATCTCCTAAGCCAAGGAGTACTCGCAATCTGAGAGAGAAGGTAAAAGGAAAAGACAACTGAATAGTCCTATTCGTTTTCTCTAGAACCGGAAACCATCCTCGAATTCCTTGGAGTTCGTATATAACCATACGATGGTTTTGTCCAATGGAAGTGGACGTTCGTAGTAATACGGGGTGTCCTGGAGAAAAAGGGCAAAAGTAGGAGTGGCAATGAGGTTTGCAACTCTGACAATCCAAAAGCCAGTGTTAAGAAGGTTCGGTCAACTTGGTCACTGAGTCATAGTCTAGGGTCGGGTCAATGGCCTTTGCCAAAGAGAGAGAGAGAAAAGAAATACGCAGCGTGTACTCTAACCTAGATCAGAATGGTTATCGCTTTATCTAATCTGGAAACCTCCCACTGTAACGTCAAATTCTTCCCCAAACCTGAAAGAAGAATTAGCCGGGATCACCCGAGGAGTAAACCAACACATCAGTGGGAATCGGGACCCAACTATCATCGCATGATAACGTGACGGAATCCGCTCACGTCATCACACTCCAGAAGGTATGCGCATATCTGGCAAGTTCCAGTTTCTTTAGGAACTCCCGATGTGATTTTTGCCCCATGCTCTTATGACCTTGGCGTGAGGTCAAAATATCATAAGTCACATGTCAAGTTCTACACATCATTATCCAGGTTAATTTGAACCCACCCGTACATACCCTTGACGAAGGCCAAAATAGTAGTACGACTGTCCCAAACCAACGCATCTATCTATGCAACAGATAAATACCCGGCAGCTACCAAACACTATGCCTTGGCATGAGGTCAAAATACATAGCTTGAATACTACCGAATATTTAACTGAAATGATGGAGGGCTACGAATGGTTTCTGGAGAAAACCTTTAACGTAATGAACTTGATATCTTTGAAGGAACGAATAGCTTTTTAGAAAATATAGTACCGAAAAACCTTCGCTAAAGAGGTCACTCCCGGTGAAGGGATCTCGGCTCTTTCCCCGTAGAATGAGGTGCAGGATATTCCAACTGAATACCACGATGCAAAGCAAAAGTAATCGGCTATAGTGAAGTTATTGCCTTGAAGCAATCTTTTGTCCAAGGGGTCACTCTCGGTGAAGGGATCTCGGCCCTTGCCTCGTCGACTGAGGAGCTGGATATTCATAACCGAATACACTGTGCAAAACAAAAGAGAACGCCCTTGCAATAACAGCTTTTTGAAAAATGTTCCAACAACATCAAATAGGTTTGTTAATCTTGCATTGATCCGAATCAACGCAGTCCCATTAATTGATCACACCACAAAAGAACGAAAATAATGATGTACGTATATGCCATCCGCATTCGCCACTGGGTCCCGTCATCACCCGTTAGGTTACTTAACTAACGACAGAGCGGGGACTGGACTAGCGCGGGTGCAAAACATATCCAACATCTACTAGTATATATATAATATATAATTTTCGCTCAAGGCGTGATAAAATGCAACATCACAGAAATGTACAGCATCACAGAACAATACAGATATCTGGGATCCCCGGGTTTCATAGAGCCGCTACTGAAACCCGACGTTCCTCTGGTCGTGTGGATAGCCTGTGCAATGAAATCCTAGACCCCTACGGGCACGGCAAGTTACCCGCCAAAACCTGAAGCGAGGCAGCCCCCTTCAGCAACGTGAATGGACCACCCAGCACTTCACGGAATCCGGTAACTTGGGCACCCCTCCTGGGTCAACCTATTGTTAGTTATATGTGTGCCCTAGAGGCCATTGCTGTACATATGATGTATATTGTAGTGGATGCTAGGACATATATAAGGAGGACTTTCTTGCTCGACATGATAGTATGCTATCTGGTTGTACTTTATCTTAACATGTACTCTGATTGTCTCTATATTACGTGTTGATAAAGCCCTTAGGATATGTACTCGACTACTGGGACTATGATGAGATCATACTAGTGGGGCCACGGTAGTCGACGAGTACATCCTATAACTATCCCTAGTCATGGGTGTATCGAGACAGGGCATCGATGCACCAGTGTAGACTAGCGTATACGCATCTTGACCCATATGATGGGCGATGGATGATCCCATATCCATCGGTGTTTGACATCAAGGATGGTGTACGGGTGCTCAGTGGAGACTGGGTACACTGGACGGACTCGCTGAGAACTCCCAGATGGTATTATACCATACGTCAGATGGCAGTTCTCCGGTGACACTGGTACAGAGTAGTCTGTTGACCCGAGATCGTCATAGAGTCTTGTGTGATTCCCACTGTGCTTTGATTTCCATCATACCACGTCCAAGAGGGCGTGCAAAAAGGTGGCTTTTGGGTACAGTCCCGAATCATATGGAGGCAATGAGCGATAGGAGGGGATTCGTCTCTCCCGGTATAGGGAGTTGATGTTGTGCTGTGTTCGATTGGCTATAACCGGAAATCCCTGGCCAGGGTTGCTGAGATTTACTGGTAAGTGTTATCAGTAGTTTCTCGAACTGTTATAGACCTCATATCGACACAACTTATCGAGCTACTGGGGTCTGACGTTTACCACCCCTAGGCGAGATATGCAACATATCAGACGACGAGACCGGACTGTACGGGAGTGTTACTGTTTGGATCCACAGGAGAATGTACAGGCTTGCTTGTTGATCTTCTGAGCGCTCAATACCTGGGTAGCTGTTACGTTTAGCTGACCGCTTGCAGCTTGTGGGTGTTTGATATGATCATCACCTACTGCCGGCGTATTGACGATTCTTTAGAGTCCTACACAGAGGTTTCTTGACTCAGGCAAAACGGAGTAGGAGCACATATGTGATATGTGCGGGACCGAGGATAATGCGGTATGTGATATCGTATTGTATTCTCGCGATATTTGATATCAGCCGGGTCATCGGATCAAGTGTTGATTCGATGAATCGGTACGGATGAATATTAGCCGGTGATATGCGATATAGCCGGATTGTCGGATCAAGTGTTGATTCGATAATTTAATGTATAATAATATATGTGATATATTAAATTGCATTAACTAATATTTGCTCACTAAAAGATTCTTTTTCTCACTCGGGTAATACATTGATATATATGCGATATATGTTAATTGTATTATTTTATTTTGTTACAATAAATATTGTATATGTGATATATAATATTGTAACATATTATAATTATTAATGCAACATGATTAGAGGAGTTTAAACATGATTAGGGTTTGGATTAGGGTTAAACCTTCTAGTTGATTCTAGAAGCTTTTACTTTGTCATGATAAAGATATTTGTGTTGATCTTTATCCATGAGTCACACTTAACCCAACCCAAACCCAAACCCTAGTAAACTCTCTACAATGGTTAAGTGAACCATGGTTGCATAAATAATTATGATAACCTTTTTCTATTCATCACAAAATGATTTATCATCTTCTTCCTCCTTGATTCTTCCATGGAAAAGCTTACTTGTTTTTCCAAAGGTGATGAAAAAATGTGAGAAAAATATAATTAAATAGAGCAAAATTCCTACTTCATCATCCTCATCTTCACTTGCCATTTAGATGAGGGTGTTCACATCATTTCATGAGTGTTAGCTTATGTTAAAGAAACTTCGAGGTAGATCATCGTAGCATCGAAGATCGGAAGCAAAGGTTGCGTCATTCTCTTCGTGGAACCTCTCGAGAGCCCGGAACCCGATGATCGCAGCGAAGGGACCACAACACGGAGCATATGAAGTGAAGGACCGGATCTACAAAGGTTGTGATCCTTCTCACTTAGTGTTAAATTGTTTAGCATGTTGTTTTTCGCCTAATCTCTAGTTTAAAGTTCCGTATTCGGGTTGTTCGGCACGGCTAAATTTTTATTCGGGCATGGTTGATGCCTCGTAGACCCTTGTGCGCGTGCCTAGCAACCCTACACCTATACCCCCTACGAGTGCGGCGAATAGCCCGCCAATTCTAGAGTGAAGCCCCCTCCGTCTCAATGCCATGAGATGCGGGCTCGTTGCCCTCTAGAACTCGGCTATCCGTGCACCCCACCTTGGGGTAATCCTAGTACAGAAAGTAAAATATACATACAACGGGTACATCGACCGCAACCAGGTCGTGCCCCAAAAGAATAATACAAACAGGCAGTGACGGCAGTCCACATGTCGGACGCTCGCCCCGCAATATCAAATGTACATAATACAACAAAACAGTACTACCACTGCAACCAGGCTATCCCCACGACCGATCCACAACAACACAGCACAATCACAGAACATCAACGTGAATGTCACGTTCGCAAATCCGTCTAACCGGGCTATAGCAGTTAGACAGGATTTACCAATCAAGTGACATTCACGGTCGCAGATATAATGTAAATACTGTGAACTAATGTGTTTAAACTTTTCGATCGATCAAATTTATCGAAGTGGGCCCCAAGCATTACTGTAGCACTTAAAGAGAGTCTAGGCCCAACAAGAATATTCCAAAAACCCCATTTTCAATCCAGGAGCTCACTGCAAAAATTTGATCCAATGAATAGTAAAAATGGCCGCGGTACCGCGGCAAATACGTGGGTTTGGCCGCGGTTCCGCGGTGGAATAGTGAGATCACGCGACCAAATTTTCACAGAATGCTTAGAATTCCATGCACATGTCACTGCAATGTACCGAAAAATTTTTGGAGCCAAAATAAATTTCGACAGAAAACTGTGCAAATGAAAATGGGTTTTCGGAAAATCCGTTCGATCGAACTTGTAAACACGTTAGAGCAAGCTAGACAAGGTTAATGGCATGGCTCTGATACCAATGTAAGTCCGCGGGGGCGCCCCGGCCGTCGATCCGACGCCGGAAACGCGGAAACAAAAACTTTGCAAACTAGCAAACCGGCACCACCGCGCACTTTTCACCCGGATCGGGCCATTAACCTAGCAACTAGCAAACACGAAAAGAGTAGAGAAGTATACCAAGTGATTCGTGTCCTTCGGTCTTCGTCTCCACTCCGATCTCCCGCGGAATCTCCGTCCGTCAACTCCTCGTCGAAAAGGGCACCACGTAGCCGGAATCTTTTACGGGCTCCCACCTCTAGACCGAGGCAACTCGGGCGCGAAGTTGGCTAGCCGACGCGTCCAAAATTTGCTGTAGAATAGTGTAGTAGCCATTGTCTCTTTGAGGGTTTTAGAAGTTGCCATGGATGGAGAAGAGAATGAACCTTTTAAGAGGAGGAAGGTGTATCATCTTTTGAAGCATGAAGAATGAGAGATGAATAAAAAACGTACTATCCAAAAATCAACTCTCTCTCTCTCTTATTCTCCTCAAGTGCCCCCCCCTTTGGATATATGGTGGAGAGAAAAACAAGAAGGGAGGTGTGTGTAGGAAAAGTAGAGGGTGACCACATCAAAAAGGAAATGATAACAAAATCAAATCAACTTTCATCTCATTTCCAATCTCAAATAAAGCAAAGAATGGATGGAAAAAGAATCTCATCATGATGCCACATAATGCAAGAAAACCCCTCCACAAAATGTTATTTTCACACTTGCAAATAACCCCCTCCAACGGAAAGTCCGGTCGCGAAAGAACAAAGGAAAACCGGCCGGAACAGAATGCAAACTGGCAACTCCAGAAAACTGATCCCGTAATAAATTACAGGAAAACCCGACTACTGCATACACATACCCGCATTTGTATTCCCACTGAACACAAATGCAAAGAGACAAAATCTACACTATCTTATACTAGGATCCGGCTTAAGCCAAAGCTGGCAAGTAAAATCCGTCCGATCACGATCCGTGCAATACCGCACGTATCTGATCGAACCCTACCATATCTCCATACGGCTTCTACAGCATTTCGCCCGAAACTTGAGTAACCGTGTGTGTGGTGGACTCTAAAGACTCGTCAATACTATGGCTGTGGATTTAACCACTAGCACGTCAGAGGTATTAGCCATACGTGACGGGCCACCAGCTATTGACCAAAAGGGACGTCGATGAGCGAACTCATCCTGACACCCTACTGAGCCTGTCAGTGACAATATCCGTACAGTTCGGTCCGTTCATCTATGAGTATCGCATGGCGGGCCTAGGGGGTTGGTAAAAGTCAGACCCCCAAAAGCGGTACAAGTCGTGTCGGAGTGTAGCTCAGAACACCCTGAGATACTACTGGAATACCTACCAGTAAATCTCCTGCCTCGGCCGAGGGCTTTGTGTAATGGCTCTCCTAGACACAGCGCGACCTCACCCCCAATACCGGGAGAAACGAACCCCTGCAGATCTGCTCACTGCCTCCATGTGGCTCGGGACTGTACCCAACTAAAACCTGTTTGCACGACTCCTTTGAGCCATGGTAGGGTAGTAATCAAAGCACAGTGGGAACTCACACGAGACAAATGACGATCTCAGGTCGATGAACTAACCTGTACACATGTCACCAGGGAACTGCCATCTGACGTCTGGTATAATCCCAACTAGTAGGTTCCAGGCGAGTCCTGTCCGGTGTACTCATAACCCAATGAGCACCTGTATACATCTTAGGTGAACCAACTGACACCAGTGGCTTGTGAGACCGGCCACCGCCCCTCGTCGGGGTCTCGACTGTATACACTAGTCTACTAATAGAGTATCGATGCCTTGTCTCGAAACTCCCACGACTAGGGACCTTTTAAGGATGTGCTTATAGACCCCAGCTCCCACTTATATGATCGCCCTCATACTGCTGGTAGTCAAGCAAGAATCCTAGGGGCTCTATCAACGTGTAATAGCGACTCGTAAGGTCACCTAAAGCAGTACACGATGATAAAGGTAAACCAGATAGCATACTATCATCTTGAGTAAGACTGTTCTACAAGGACAGGTCCTCCCTCAATCATTGCAATCACGTGCTTGTGATCCAATAATTGACTCTGAGGGCACTATCTCCAACAACGAGTGCGGCGAATAGCCCGCCAATTTTAGAGTGAAGCCCCCTCCGTCTCAATGCCATGAGATCCGGGCTTGTTGCCCTCTAAAACCCGGCTATCCGTGCACCCCACCTTGGGGTAATCCTAGTACAGAAAGTAAAATATACATACAACGGGTACATCGACCTCACCCCGGTCGTGCCCCAAAAGAATAATTTACAAACTGGCAGTGACGGCAGTCCACATGTCGGACGCTCGCCCCGCAATATCAAATGTACATAATACAACCAAAACTGTACTAGCATTGCATCCAGGCTATCCCCCACAACCAATCCGCAACATCACAGCACAACACAGAACATCAACGTGAATGTCACGTTCGCAAATACGTCTAACCGGGCTATAGCAGTTAGATAGGATTTACCGGTCAAGTGACATTCACGGTCGCAGATATAATGTAAATACTGTGAACTAATGTGTTTAAAATTTTCGATCGATCAAATATACCCAAGTGGGCCCCAAGAACTACTGTAGCACTCACAGAAAATCTGGGCCCAAAAAGAATGTTCCAAAAACCCTATTTTCAAGTCAGAAGCTCTCTGTGAAAATTTGGTCCAATGAACAGTCAATCCTGCGGCGGAACCGCGGCCAATGCGTGGGTTTGGCCGCGGTTCCGCGGTGATATGGTGACGTCACGCGACCAATTTTTCTCAGACTGCTTAGAATTCCCTGCACATGTTTCTGCAACGTACTGAAAAAATTTTGGAGCTAAAAAATTTCGACAGAAACTGATGCAAATGAAAATACGGTTTTTGGAAAATCCGATCGATCGAACTTGTAAACACGTTAGACCAAGCTAGACTAGGTTAATGGCATGGCTCTGATACCATGAAAGTGCACGGCGGCGCCCCGGCCGTCAATCCGACGTCGGAATGCGGAAACGAAACTTTTTACGAACTTGTAAACCGGCACCACCGCGCACAAAAATCCCGGATCGGGCCATTAATCTAGTCCTAGCTATCTAGAGAACGGGTAGAGAGATATACCGAGCGATCCGTGTCCTTCGGTCTTCTCGTCGTCGTCCCGATCTTCCCGCGGAATCTCCGGTCTTCACCTCCTCGCCGGAAAGGGCACCACGTCGCCGGCTTCTTTTACGGGCTCCCACCTCTGGACCGAGGCAACTCGGGCACGAAGTTAGCGAGCCGACGTGCCCAAGGTTTGCTGTAGAATACGTGTAGTGCTCTATGTCTCATTTTGGGGTTTGAGGAAGTTGCCTTTGGTGGAGGAATTGAACTAAGCCTTTTGGAGATGGAGTCATGGGATTTTTGTGAAGCCAAAAGACCAAAAATCCCACCACAAAATATTGGGACAGCCCCTCCCTCATTTGGCTTGGCCGACCATATATGTGGAAGTGAGGAATGGAGAGAGAGAGAGAGAGGAAAGGTCAAGGGGTGGGAAAGCAACTCATACAAGCAAAAAGGAAAATGATTATCATATGAAATGATGATCACAATCCAATCCAAATTCACTCCCATCATCAACAACCATGATGAACCAAAAGTCAAGCCACGATGAAAAGAAGAAGTCAAATGGTGGAGGAATTATCATGATACAACAATATGCAAATAACACCCTCCAAAATGCATATTTGCACAAATGCAAATAAGCCCCCCTCCACCAATCTTCAGCCAATGAAAGATACAAAGAAATATGGCCGAAACGGAAAAAAAACTGGAAACTCCAAAAACCGATCCCGTAATAAATTACAGGAAAACCCTGCTACTGTATATACATACCCGCATTTGTATTCCGACCGAATACAAATGCAATGAGACAAAATCTACACTATACAATACTAGGATCCGGCTTAAACCAAAGCCCGCTAGTATTATCCGTCCGATCACGATCCGTGCAATACCGCACATATCTGATCGAACCCTGCCATATCTCCATACGGCCTCTACAGCGTTTCGCCCGAAACTTGAGAAACCGGTCTGTGGGGGACTCTAAAGACTCGTCAATACTATGGCTGTGGATTTAACCACTAGCATGTCAGAGGTATTAGCCATATGTGACGGGCTACCAGCTATTGACCAAAAGGGACGTCGATGAGCGAACTCATCCTGACACCCTACTGAGCCTGTCAGTGATAATATCCGTACAGTCCGGTCCGTTCGTCTATGAGCATCGCATGGCGGGCCTAGGGGGTGGTAAAAGTCAGACCCCCAAAAGCGGTACAAGTCGTGTCGGAGTGTAGCGCAGAACACCCTGAGATACTACTGGAATACCTACCAGTAAATCTCCTGCCTCGGCCGAGGGCTTTGTGTAATGGCTCTCCTAGACACAGCGCGACCTCACCCCCAATACCGGGAGAGACGAACCCCTGCAGATCCGCTCACTGCCTCCATGTGGCTCGGGACAGTACCCAAATAAAACCTGTTTGCACGTCTCCTTTGAGAGTGGTAGGGTAGTAATCAAAGTACAGTGGGAACTCACACGAGACAAATGATGATCTCAGGTCGATGAACTAACCTGTACACATGTCACCAGGGAATTGCTATCTGACGTCAGGTATAAGACCAACTAGCATGTTCCCGGCGAGTCCTGTCAGGTATACTCATAACCCAATGAGCACCTGTATACATCTTAGGTGAACCAACTAACACCAGTGGCTTGTGAGACCGGCCACCGCCCCTCGTCGGGGTCTCGACTGTATACACTAGTCTACTAATGGAGTATCGATGCCCTGTCTCGAAACTCCCACGACTAGGGACCTTTTAAGGATGTGTTTATAGACTACCAGCTCCCATGTATATGATCGCCCTCATACTGCTGGCAGTCAAGCAAGAATCCTAGGGGCTCTATCAACGTGCAATAGTGACCTGTAAGGTCACCTAAAGCAGTACACGATGATAAAGGTAAACCAGATATCATACTATCATCTTGACTAAGACTGTCCTACCGGAATAGGTCCTCCCTCAATCATTGCAATCACGTGCCTGTGATCCAATAATTGACTCTGAGGGCACTATCTCCAACAAAAGTGAGATCCGTTCGTATTTCGAATTAAATGAATTGAAAATTTGAAGAAAAGTGAAAAGACAATTCAATTCAATTCAAGATTTGTAAAATGAAGTTCAAGAATTATCTAGATCTAAATCTAAAATCAAGAAAAACATTAAAAATTCAAGAATCAAGAAGTGATGATATCCAATCCAAGAATCAAGAATCGAAATGAGGCTCGAGGGAATCGATCGGATCTATAGATGTGATGATATTTATTGATTACATATTCTTATCCATCGATGAATTGATACTAGATCGATGATGATCAACGAGAATTAGTGATTTCTTCCGGAAACTAAAGTTTCATCTTTTATCCCTTGTCCTTTCGTCGATATCATTCACATTCTAGCCTCTAGTAAATTCAAGAATCGATCGTGGATCCCTAATTTCGAGCGAACACAATCAAGAAAGCATCGCATCGAAACTAGGTCATCGATTCTTCAATTTGCTAGGGTTTACAAACTCGTACGACTTAAGAATTGTACAAGAACCTAATCATCATCATCTATTGATCGTCTCAACTCCTTCACGAGCGGAGTTTTACTTAAACATCACAACAAGACACACAATCACAAATTAAGATCGAATCATGTTGCAAGAATGTAAAGAAAGCAAGATATATAAATTTCACTTTTATTTATCAACAATTTGTTACAATTCACTCGCTCTACAAGAGAAAAGAACTTGATCATCAATTTCGGCTTCGCTCGTCTCCTTGAGTCGCGGATCTCGTTGGATCACTTGCTCCGATGAAGTCCGGCGTCGCTTTCTAAGGGATCGAAGGCTTCATGCTTGATTTGGTACTCGGAGTTCTTGATTTTGGCTTTGGAATTTGAATTTGGGGATTAGGGTTTACAAGTTGTGTCACTCAACTTGTGTTGGGAAATTGGAGATTCAATTAATGAACAACCTTCAACAACTTTCAACAACCCTTTTAAGTGAAGCATAGGGTCCCTTTTATAGCCTTAAGAATGATTAGCTTCCGTTGTAAGCTTGGATTAGGTTAGCTTCCCTTGTAAGCTAGGTAGTTAGGTAGAAGCCTCTAGAAGTAGTTAGTTAGGCTTTAGCATCCTTCATAAGCTTGGAGGTTAGGGAGAAGCTTCTAGGCTTAGGTTTTTATTTGGCTTGCTTTGGAAGCTTGAACATGATTAGCTTGATCAAGGAGCTTTGCTGATCTGGCAGAATATTCTGGAGAATTCTGGAGTTTTCACTGGCTTGATGAAGTGTAGACCTTGAAGTAAGAATAATGCAGAAGAGATGTGATGACATCACTGTCACGTGACCGTGGATCCGCGGCAAATGCCTGCTCCGTCCGCGGATCCACGGCCGTTTGTCTGCCTTGGTGCATCAAGTTTCCATTATGGCTTGCTGCTGACTTCTTGATATATTTCTGATATGTGGAATCTTAAAATTCTCTTCTGTTCATTGCCAGATCTCAAGTCTTGGAGTTGGCGTATTTTTATCAGCACTTTTTCACTGATTTTGCTTTTCTCCTGGACTTTCCTATACAGATTCTCGAAACAAGTGTTGCGCTATATAAAGATGATGCGTGCCATGATAAACTCTCAATTTCCCTCGAACTGTCAGTTTTAAGGTATAACACAAGTAATTCGGTATTTTACGGGTGTTTTGTTAATATGTGCTATACTTAACCTGAATACCTTTAGATTAATGCAAGTGATAGGGAAATTGACGTGTTAAAAATGCAATATTTTCGACTGATCAAGTATTGTAACATTAGTGATAGGTACATGCACACTTTATGACATAGCTACAGGTATACCTTGCACACCTATTTCACTTATACTCAGGGGGTATACTAGATCATTACTTATAGGTAGATACATATATCTTGCTATACCTTTATGTTTTCACATACATCTGGTTATAGCCACATGTTTACCTTTACCTGATATTATTTTAGAATTGGAGAAAATTAGGAACCGCATGATATTTATATTAACTTGTTGCAGTTAATTAGCGACTTTTCCTTTATATGCTTACATTTCCGTTTATGTTTCATGTATTATATTCATGGATTTTCGCATTGTGATATGGATTTTTCATGATGTTTTCTGGATTTGGGGACCATGGGAGTTCATGAAATTATGCATTATTTGAAAAACCCGGTTTCCCTTGATTTGATATTTCAGCAGCCACCATGAGATTTATCGATTCTGATATATATATATATACCCCACGCGAGGAAAGGAGGGGTCCATGTGCGAGTACATGGTGGGGCCCAGAGGTACCCCGGGGCAAGAATTTCGTGGAGCTAGACGATGAGTTAGTGGGGGAACCATACCATCCAGTGACATTACCAATGACTCAGCGGTTATCATGGGGATACCGACGGGAGTCATATACGTATAGATACGTCGAGAGGCGAGGGTCAGAGCTAGGAACTCGAGCTTTCGGGATAGTGTATGATACGTACCTATCAGGGTGCCAGTTATGGTGACAGCACCTGATAGACCTGCATTTCTGTGTCGATGCTTGACACACTGGTTTCATGATATTTCTTTTTACTACTTTGTATATATAACAGGGGTTTAGGCCGCTGTTATATATGCCCTTACACCAATATTAGTGGAATGGGACGCTAATATATGTGTATTGACATTAAATTATATACATCATCATATTTATTCATGCAAATATATTTAGGATGTTAGATTTTTACTTGATAATTTGATTTAGGATATAGGTGATTCATTTGATATTGGATACATGATATTTATGAGATTGCTGATTTGTACATTCAGGATATAAGAGATTTATTCGATATTGTACATTCAGGATTTGTGAGACTTATATGATATGAGAGCCAATTTAGGGGCTGATTTGAGAAATTGGGATTTGGATTTGTCTTGATGGATTGTGATTCTACCACGATATCAGGATTCCGTGGAAATGACATATTTCATTCCATACTCCGCATTTATTGTGTATGCACTACTTCATGCATTAGTAGTACCTATTAGAGTACCTTTCATGACTATTGCATTTACATACCTTTATTTATATGCATTGCTTCATGTATTAGTTGTACCTGCTAGTGTACCTTTCATGATTATTGCATTCATATGACTTTTTATTGCTATTAATTGCACATGTTAGATTCACGCTGTACGTGCATACTTGCGATTACTTGCATATGTTATTTACTATTCACGAGTTGGCAACTCACCCCCGTTGTGCCACAGTGTTTGCAGGTTGTTCCCCAGAGTAGTCGAGACAGGCTATTCATCTATCACATCATCTTTTACGGCGGATACCGCTTCAGCTCACAGGGTGCAGTTTTGCTTAGGTGGGTTTTGCGGTTATCCAAACTTGTTTATTGTATATTCGTTGTATCTTGTACTCTCCATCTACCATTATCTTGTATGACTTAGAGACTTGATGTGAGGACGATATTGTATATTTGGTGACTTGGATGTCTTTTATGCAGTTTTACATCTATCATCTTTTATTTCTTCGCTACGGCGTCATATATCTGTTGTGGTGGTTGTTTTCCGCCGTTTGTTGTGGATTTAGTCCCGTTGGGGATGCTTTACCTTATATTTATGTTGTACCCATTTTTGGGGTTGGTTTTACAAAGGAGGTGCTGCCGAAATTTTCAAGAAAGTAAATTGGACTTAAAGAATTTATACTTGAGATTTTCAAAAGGTTAAACAATGTTTCTTATCTTTTCTTGTCTTTTAATGGTTTAGATTTCTGGGTTTTGGCTTTCTTTTGCTGCATTACGCCTGTAGACGTTGCGTAGTATTAGGGCCATCACGTGCCAATTTCGGGTCGTGACATTATCTAGCTTACAAAAGAAGACTTGCTGTTGGAGGGAAGCTTCTGGAGAATTCAAGCGACTGAAGCGTCTTGAAGAAGTTTGGTTGTTGAGGGGAGAGGCCTCGGGAAAAGTTCTGCCGCCGACGAGTCGGATCGGCTGCGGATCCACGGCGGATCGGCCTGACTCGGCCGCGGATCCGCGGCCGTTTGATGGATTTGCTGCATGGAAATTTCTGTGCTGATTTTAGTTGGCTTCATGGTTATTTCCTGATGTCTGGAATCTTATAATTCTTTCTAGTTTACTGCCAGATCTCAAGTCTTGGACTTGATGCATTTTATCAGCACTTTTGTGATTCCGGCTCTTTTACCTGGAGAATTTCCTACACACAATCTCTAGACAAGAATTGATATATACAGATCAATGCAAGTAGTAATAAATACTTAATTTCCCTTTAGAATGTCGATTATAACTATAACACAGGTTATTTGGTATTTCCCAGGTGAATTCCTAATCTGTGTTATAATTATAATAAACACCTATATATGAATGATAAGAGTAGGGAAATTAACGTGTTGAGAATGCACTATTTTCGACTGATCAAATTCCCCCAAACTTAATTTTGGTCATCTCGAGAAAACGTCTTTTATTTTTATTTAAGAGAAGGAGGAAATATAAGAAAAAGAAAAACTAACTAGCACCCTTTCGTGGGCAACACGATTGCACTGAGCACGTGCAACAAGCCTTTAAACCTCTAGGTGTCCCCAGTAGGAGGAGTGTTGTCTCCTGAGGGTTTTCAGCGGATTGCACCCATAAAATCCCATAATAAAAGGAAGACTGTGAAAGTTACATGTAAAGATAAGAATTGTAAAAGAAAGACTTTGAAAATTAGAGTTTCCAACTATACGAGCTTTTCGGTTGTCATGAGCCATATCTTAATAGTCATGAAAAGATGTTAGAAATCACGTCATCCCTCAATAAAACATCGTCCTTATTTTTCATTCATACCTTTCTTCCAAACATTGATCGTATACACCTACGTGTGTATAAAGACATCCCTACACTCGGAGAATTCAATTCAAGCTATCATACTTTTGTCCATCTATCTCAGTACTTTTTTATCGGTGAATATT
This sequence comes from Agapanthus africanus, assembly GCA_030015575.1. Lineage (NCBI taxonomy): Eukaryota > Viridiplantae > Streptophyta > Magnoliopsida > Asparagales > Amaryllidaceae > Agapanthus > Agapanthus africanus. The sequence goes on along the minus strand of JASDDO010000016.1, from coordinate 183,969,282 downwards.
TAGATGGATTTTCTCACACATTTTTCATGCGACCGTTAATACTTCTTGAGGTACTAACCGACCGGTTACTCATGTGCTTGTTAATTAGGTGTATTTAATATTTTCCTCGTCTTGCAATACCTAAGGCTTAGCAGTGACTCCCAAACCAGTTGGCCTAAGTCACTAGGTGATGAAGCACCCTTGCTATATTTTTTTATTGCTTACTTGGTGATAACAAAACCAGTGTTCATTTTTCTCACCATTTTATCTTTTATTCTACATTTATTATTTCCTTCATACTTTGGCTTTTAGACAAGAGCATTTCAAGGTATCCTCTACTATCCCGAGTTTCGAGACTTGTGTAATTGCGAATAGTAGGGTATCAACATTCAAATGTTTGGCTTGCAGAATAGGAACTATTTTTCAGACTTATTTTTATCCTCAGATTAGTGACATCTTTCAACTTACTAACCCTTGGGACAACAGCTCATTACTACTTATTACTAGTTTCATTTAAGAAAACTTCTAACTTTCTTGGTTTTCTTAAACTTTCTAATCTTTTGGATGTAATTTTTCACCATCTAATCTTTTATTATAAAATTAAATATTAAATATTTTTATCTTTTAAATTTTAAATTTTATATGTTTTAAAAGTTTTGTGCTTAAGCAAAGTATGATGCGAAAATAAGCACAAACCTCCCCCAAACTTGTTTTGAACAGTGTCCTCACTGTTCTCTTCTGCTAAAGCTCAAAAAACCTGTGAGTTTGGGAGGAAATTTATTAACGGGGCAATAATATATGAATGTGAAAATCTCCCCCAAACTTATTCTTTTATTTATGTACAAAATTTTTTATTATATATTTTTTTAATTTTTAATTTTTTTTAATTTTTTTTTAGTTTTATAAAATGTATGTACAAGTTGACTCACATCCATTCTAAAAATATGACAAAATTACTAAGTCATGGAGGTGAGGTGGAGGAAAAATCAGTTATTATAAAGCGGCTCCTGTAAAAACAGGAGCTCCTCCGAGGGGTCAGTGGAAAAATACGGTTTTAGTATATGTCCATTCACTTTAAAAATTGTACCGTTTTCAACATTTTCTACCTCAACTGCCTCGTGCGGGTATACATACCGCACAGCAAAAGGTCCTTTCCACCGATATTTGAGCTTACCCGCATGAAGATGGAGTCGTGAATCATAAAGAAGGGCTTGTTGACCAGATATAAAAGTTTTTCTCAAAATGTTTTTATCGTGAAATACCTTAGTCCGATTCTTTACAATTACAGCATTATCATAAGCTTTATCGCGGAGTTCGCTTAGCTCGTTTAATTTCAGCTTCCGAAAGTTGCAGGCTTGATTTAAGTCAAAGTTAAGTTCTCCAATGGCCCACATTGCTTTGTGCTCAATCTCGACCGGAAGGTGACAAGCCTTTCCAAACACTAGTCTGTAAGGAGACATGCCTAGATCGGTTTTTTATGCAGTTCAGAATACCCAAAGAGCATCCGTCAATTTGGTTGACCAATCTTTTCGATTTTTAGAAACAGTTTTCTCCAAAATTTGTTTGATTTGTCTGTTTGAAACCTCAGCCTGCCCGCTCGTTTGGGGATGATAGGGTGTGGAAAGTTTGTGGTTGATTGCATATTTCCGCATCAAAGTCTCGAAAGACCGATTCCAGAAATGTGTCCCGTTATCGCTAATGATAGCGCGTGGGTGTCCAAATCGCGAAAAGATGTTTTCTTTTAAAAACTTAATGATAACTTTTTTGTCATTAGTGCGACAGGGGATAGATTCCACCCATTTCGAAACGTAATCAACCGCAAGCAATATGTACAGATTCCCAAAAGAGTTGGGAAAAAGACCCATAAAATCAATACCCCAAACGTCAAAAATTTCAACCACCAAGATGGGTTGAAGTGACATCTCATTTCTCTAGGAAATCCTACCCGTGTGTTGACACTGTGTACAGGTTTTGCAATGATCAAATAAGTCTTTGAACAAAGTCGGCCAATAAAAACCGCATTGCAAGACCTTCTCCGCCGTCTTTCGAGAACCGAAATGACCCCCACATGCCTGATAATGACAAAAAGATAGAACACTCTTGAATTCATCGTTGGGGACACACCTACGAATGATCTGGTCAGGACAATACTTAAACAGATACGGTTCATCCCAGTAAAAATGTTTTACTTGGGATAGAAATCGATGTTTGTCTTGTTTCGACCATTCACAGGGAATAAGTCCCGTAGCAAGATAATTCACAATATCCCCGAACCAAGGTTCAGTGGATACTTTCAAGAGTTGTTCGTCTGGAAAAGAATCATTGATCGGCAGAGTCACAGGTGAAGAAGAGATGCGCGGCAGATGGTCAACTACAACGTTTTCACATCCTTTCTTATCTTTAATAACAAGATCAAATTCTTATAATAAAAGGATCCAACATATTAGCCTACCTTTAGCATCCTTCTTCGCCAAAAGATGTTTCAAGGCGGAGTGATCAGTGTGCACAACAATTGGTGAGCCGATCAAGTAAGGCCTGAATTTTTCTAATGTAAATACAACTGCCAAAAGTTCTTTTTCGGTAGTTGTATAGTTAATTTGAGCATCGTTCAGGGTCTTACTTGAATAATAGATTACGTGTGGCATCTTTTCAATGTGATGTCCTAAGACTGCACCAACTGCAAAATCTGACGCATCACACATAAGCTCAAAATGGTGGTTCCAATCTGGAGAAGATAGAACGGGAGCTGTAGTGAGAGAGTGTTTGAGTGAGTCAAATGCAGCCTCACAATCCGAGTCAAAGTGAAAGGTTGTGTCCTTAGCCAAGTGAAGAGTTAAGGGTCTAGCAATTTTGCTAAAATCCTTAATGAATCTCCTGTAAAAGCCTGCATGGCCAAGAAAAGATCGTATGTCCTTGACGCATTTGGGATGAGGAAGGTTCTGAATGACATCTATTTTAGCTCTGTCAACCTCAATGCCTTTCCGTGAAATCACATGTTCAAGCACAATTCTCTCTTGGACCATGAAATGGCATTTTTCCCAATTCAAGGTTAAGTTCTTCTCTTTACAATGAGTAAGAACTGCGTCAAGATGTGATAAGCAGTCAGCAAAAGAATCTCCGAATATCGAGAAATCATCCATGAAAATCTCCAGAAAATTCTCGACCATGTCCGAGAATATCACCATCATACACCGCTGAAATGTAGCGGGAGCATTGCATAACCTAAAGGGCATGCGTCTATAAGCAAAAGTACCAAAAGGACAAGTAAATGTGGTTTTGTCTTGATCCTTTTTGGCAATAGGGACCTGGTTATAGCTAGAGTATCCATCCATGAAGCAGTAATATTCTCGTCCAGCTAAGCATTCTAACATCTGGTCAATAAAAGGTAGAGGAAAGTGGTCTTTCCACGTTGCGGCATTGAGTTTTCTATAATCAATAAATACACGCCATCCAGTTTGAGTGTGATGCCAAATTTCTTAGGGAAGACATGAATTGGACTTACCCATTGGCTATCGGAGATTGGGTAAATGATACCATTGTCAAGGCATTTGACGATCTCTTTCTTCACCGCATCCTTCATGACGGGGTTTAACCATCTCTATGGTTCTCGTGTTGGTTTGGCTTCATCCATCAGATGTATATGATGTTCTACAATCAAGGGACTAATTCCTTTAATGTCCTCCATAGTCCAACCAAACACCTGCCTATTAGATCTCAATACCGTCAAAAGAGAATTCTCTTGCTTTAGGGCTAGAGAAGCTGATATGATAACAGGTAAAGACTCATTCTCACATAAATATGCATATTTAAGATGAGAAGGTAAAAGTTTGAGATCTAATGCTGGCGGAGAAACTATAGAAGGTGGGGTCAGCGAATGATATCCGTATTCACGGAGAAGCTCGTAGCCTGCAAAGAATATAGACTCGGAAGGTGAAGAGTCAAGAGTTTCAGACTCAAGAGTGGAAAGAGTGTCCTCACTAAGATGTGAAAGATCAAACATTGATGTGCTAGTGTCGTCGAGATTATCAAAGCAAAGTTCATCAACTTCGCAACTTTCGGAAGCAATCTCGTGGACAGAACAGACATCAAGTATATGAGAAGAGGGTTCAGATAGCTGACTTCCGATTTTATAGATGTTCAGTTCAATTGTCATTTTTCCAAAAGATAGGTTCATTGAACCGTTTCGACAATTAATGATAGCATTGGAAGTGGAAAGGAATGGTCGACCCAAAATCACCGGAATTTGGTTCTGTGGGTTCGCTACAGGTTATGTATCGAGAACAATAAAGTTCATAGGGAATATAAATTCCCCGAATTTTATCAACACATCCTCAAGTTCACCCCTAGGTTTGGTGATTGAACGGTCTGCCATTTGGACAGTGCAATGAGCTGGTCTCAACTTTCCAATCCCTAACTGCTCATAAACACAATATGGAAGCAGGTTAACACTTGCGCCCAGGTATGTAAAGCACGGTTAATGTTTTTACCCCCAATAGAAATTGATATCGTAGGACATCCTGGGTCCTTACGTTTCTTTGGTAACTGTGGGGTAAAAGCAGTGCTAACATTATTGGTCATGAAAACCTTTTTAGGCACTTGAGTCTTCCTCTTCCTAGTGCACAAGTCTTTAAGAATTTTCCCATAAGCGGGGACTTGTTGGATAGCATCTAGGAGAGGGATGTTGATGTTAACCTATTTAAACATTTCCATAATCTTCTCCATATGTGGACTCGATTTGTTTCCCCTTAACCGATTCGGATAAGGAGCTTTAGCAATAATAGCTGGGTCCATCATTGGAGAAGGTGATGAGTGTGGAACTGATCCCAGAATAGAAGTGGGGATCATCTTTGGTGGACTAGAAGAGGTATGTTGAGGGTTCGAGCCTTGAGGAAAATGGAGAATAGGCTCGGAAGAAAATGGTAGGGTAAATAAGGTAGGTGTAGAAGTAGAAGAGTGTGCGGAAGGGAAAGTCTCAGCCGGGGTATTATTGATTAATTCTTCATGAGTATCAATCTCTTCACCGACTTGATTATTCAGCACTCTTCCTGATCTCAACGTTGTAATGGCATTCACATTGTAGTGTTGTGAATGCCCCGGATTCGGTAGGGGTTGTGACGGAAGATTCCCTTTCTCTCTAGCACTCATTTCGGCTTTTAATTGTGCAATTTGTGCTTCCATCGATTTTATACTCTCAGCTTGGGAGGCAAAGTTTTTTCTTATATCATCGACAGAAGACTTAACCTCAGCCGAAACATGCATGGAATTTTTCAGAATTAAATTCATGGTTTGTGCGAGTGAAGAGGATTCATCAGTACCGGTCAATTGCAAAGGATTATACGGTGCAGGTGTGTTCACAGGATTTTGAAAGTTTTGTGATTGATAGGGGTGCTGAGTTATTTGAAGTTATGGCTGTTGTGGTGGAGGACCCTTTTGAAATTTGTTTTGGTTTGGAACCGTGTTTTGAGTTTGTGATTGGTTCCAAGCAAAGTTTTATAAGTGGAAGAATACGGATCGTTTCTAAGTCTTTGTTGGAAAGCAAAATTGGTATGCTCTTGACATTGAAACGGAGAATTCAAAGGACATTCTTCCGTAAGATGAGATGGATCAGAACAACATCCACAGACATTTTTGGGGTGTGACATCTGATTTAGGGAGGCTGCTAAAAATATATGTTCCACAGCTTCGAGTTTCTTTTGCATTGCTGCCATTTCAGCTCTAACTCCTATGGAAACATCAAGTTGATGAATGCCACCCCTAGACGATGACCGGTTTACACTCTCCCACTGTAAAGATTTTTCGGCGAAATCTTCTAAGAATCTCCAGGCTTCACCATCATCTTTATTCATGAAGGTGCCTTGACACATAGATTCAAGGTTCTGTTTTGTTTTAGGATTGATGCCCTCATATATGATTCTGCACAGATCCCATCTAGGAATTCCCTGATGAGGACATTGAACTAACAGATCCTTGAAGCGTTCAAAACACTTCGAGAATGGTTCATTTGGAAGCTGGGTAAATTGATTTATTTCACTACGGACTCAAGCTGTTTTATGATTAGGGAAGAATTTTTTTAGGAAAGCTGTGACGAATTCTCCCCAGTTCGAAATAGAATGTGCGGCTGTGTTATAAATCCACTTCTCGGCTATATCGCACAAGGTAAATGGGAGAAGACGTAATCTCATAGCATCCACAGAAAGCTGTGAAGTACCCATCATAGCGCATACATTTTCAAATTTGGTAATAAAGACGTATGCGTCTTCAGACTCGAGACCGTTATATTTGGGTAGAAGATTGATGTATTGGGGTTTGATTTCAAAATTGTCCCCATTGGCTGGTGGAATGGTGAGACAGGTCGAAAGAGGACCTCACATAGGGTAACATCTCTCTTGTAGAGAGATGCGGGAAGGGGTCTGCGCACCTGCGGACGGTGGCAGAGTAGTGTAAAAGAAGTTCGATGGAGAACCGTCCATAGAAGTGGGTGTGGTAGGGGTGTAGATGGTAGGGGGTGTAGAAAAAGTAGACGTAGAATTACCGACTTCGGAGTCGATAGGAGGAACGCGGACAAGTCGGGCACTAGAATTCCGTGTCCAGCCGAGCATGCACTAAATGGTTTAGCACAAGTGGCAGCGTTGAGTGATAATTAAGGAAAATATGAGTTTGGTGTTTGGTTTGAAAAATACGGATTTTTGAAAAATCGCCCAAACAATGCATAAGAAACCCTAAATCTAATGGTCACCTAGGTCAAGTCTCTAGACCGCTCCTAGACTTCCAGAAGACATGTCGCAAGATAGATCCTCTACCGCCTCTTTGCCCCTTCTGTGGCCAAGTAAGTGGGAGGTTCTCCACTACGTAAGTAGTGGGCCTAATTAAGTAACCACTTGCCTTAGACACACTTGTCTAGACACCACAAAAGAAACACGGATAAACAGTAGATTACCCACGACCTCCTTCGTCCTAAATGAGCGCGACGGTCCTTAAAGTCTTGTCTAGATATTTTTTTAGTTAATGAGGGTGATGCGGAAGCAAGTTTTTGATTTTTGGGGCTTAGGAAGGGTAATGAAATCCCCACCTAATCTGAATTTGGTCTTTGCCCCTTAATTTCCGTATTAAAAATGCAAACAACCAAGATCAAACACGCAACAATTTTTCTTTTTGCGGCGCTGCGAATTTTTGCAAAGAAACCTGCAGAAATTGGTTAATGGACAGAGCAGGGAAGAGATAAGAAAGTCAGAGATGGACCTAAGAATTTTGGTGCAGTGAAGCCGTCAAAACACCGTGGATCCGCCGCAAGATGCTTCTAATTGCCGCGGTTCCGCCGCGTCCTAATGTGATCACTGCACAGAAATTTCAGAAACTGGTCCTATTGCCTCTCTGGACTTTTTGAGATGTCCTGAAATTTTTTCCTCTCGCTCCACAAATTCCAGATCTCCTTGCAACAAATCACAACAAATCGTTAAGCGCTTGTTGCGAATTTTGATCTAAAAAAACTGATGGAATAATAAATTTTCCAACTCAAATTTCAAAAACGAACAAATTAGCACACTATCCCCAGCAACGGCGCCATTTGATTGATCTTATATTTCCGTGTCGTGTTTGGAAAATGTAAAATATATCACAACCAAAGAAATTTATACCGCAATCAATTGACGGTGTCTATTATAGTTTCTTCGGTGAATATGGATCGTCCACTGAGAAAGTGTGATTTGTTCGTTATCGTTTTAGTTAAGTTGAAAATTAAAAGATAAAAGAAAATGATTCAATAATTGTGAGATTTAATTTCAAGAATCATCAAGAAATAGATCTAAACTCAAGAATTACTCAAGATCAAGAAAATGTCCAAATCGTTTGAATTATCAAGATTTGTAAAGAGACTTGTAGGAATCGATCCAATTGATAGTGATGATGAATACTTATGATTACAAATTCTTATCTATTGAAGATTTGTTGCTAGATCGATGACAATCAACGAGGTTTAGGGATCTATTGAAGAAACAAGGGTTTATTCATCATCATCCCTTGTCCTTTCGTTGATTAGCATTCAAATTCTAGCCTCTAGGAAATTCAATCATCGATCGTTGATCTCTAATTTGGAGCGAAAACATTCAAGAAATCATCTCGCTCAAAACTAGGTCATCGTTGATTCAATTTCCTAAAGTTTACAAAACTCATAAGACTTAAGAATCGTTCAAGAATTTAATCATCATCATCTACCTATTTTCTCGATTCCTCCACAAGCGGAGTTTTCACTCAAACATCATGAAAAAGAAAACAATCAAGAATCGATCAATCTTCATAATGCAAGAATGTAAAGATAAGCAAGATTTATAATCTTCACCTTTATTAATCGATGATTAGTTACAATTCACTAGAGTCGAGGTTACAAGAATTGAGGAGAGAACTAAATCGTCGAAATTAGCTTCGCATCGTCTTAATGAGTCGTGGATCGTCGTGGATCTCTTGCTCGGATGAAGATTGACATTGCTTCAAAGGATCGTTGAAGGTTTGCTTGATTTGGTACTCGATGGATCTTGATTTGGATCAATTGTGTCACTCAATTTGATTTGAATTGATTTGGATTTTGCTAGAAATTTTACCGTAATTGATGAAAAACCATTAATGAAGCCTTAGGTGCCTTTTTATAGTTTTCCCTTAAGCTTCCCCTAGAAGCTAGGTCAATCATCCCTTGGAAGTTAGGTAGTTGAAGAGAAGATTCTAGATTAAGGTATTTATCTAGCTTACAAGAGAAGACTTGCTGTTGGAGGGAAGCTTCTGGAGAATTCGAGGAACTGAAGCGTCTTGAAAAAGTTTGGTTGTTGAGCGGAGAGGCATCGGGAAAAGTTCTGCCGCCGACGAGTCGGATCGGCCGCGGATCCGCGGCGGAATGGCCTGACTCGGCCGCGGATCCGCGACCGTTTGATGGATTTGCTGCATGGAAATTTTTGTGCTGATTTTAGTTGGCTTCATGGTTATATCCTGATGTCTGGAATCTTATAATTCTTTCTAGTTTACTGCCAGATCTCAAGTCTTGGACTTGATGTGGTATATCAGCACTTTTGTGATTCCGGCTCTTTTACCTGGAGAATTACCTGCACACAATCTCGAGACAAGGATTGATATATACAGATCAATGCAAGTAGTAATAAACACTTAATTTCCCTTTAGAATGTCGATTATAAGTATAACACAGGTTATTTGGTATTTCCCAGGTGAATTCGTAATCTGTGTTATAATTACAATAAACACCTATATATGAATGATAAGAGTAGGGAAATTAACGTGTTGAGAATGCACTATTTTCGATTGATCAATGACCCAACTAGTTTCGAGCAGGCCATCACAAGTGGGGACTCTGTGAAATGGCTGGATGCTATGCGATCTGAGATGGAATCCATGTACACCAACAAAGTATGGACTTTGGAAGTTGCTCCTGAAGGGGTAAACCCCATCTGGAGCAGGTGGATCTTTAAGAAGAAAATTAGTGTAGATGGAAAGGTTGAGACCTTCAAAGCTAGACTTGTAGCTAAAGGTTTTCGTCAATGACCAGGTGTCGATTATGATTAAACCTTTTCTCCTGTCGCTATGCTTAAGTCCATCAGGATCCTACTTGCCATTGCTGCATACCATGACTACGAAATCTGGCCGATGGACGTCAAGACCGCTTTTCTAAATGGTGATTTAGAAGAGAGCGTGTACAAGACTCAGCCAGAGGGCTTCGTAGATAGTGGGAGCATCGGAAAGGTGTGCATGCTGCTTTAATCCATCTATGAATTTAAGCAGGCATCGCGGAGCTGGAACATCTGTTTTGATAAAGCTATCAAAGAGTTTGACTTCATCGAAAATGTAGATGAACCTTGTATATACAAGAAGGTTGTAGAGAGTAAGGTTGTCTTCCTCGTATTGTACGTGGATGACACACTCTTGATAGGAAATGATGTTCCTATCCTACACTCGGTCAAGATCTTCTTATCACACAAGTTCAACATGCAAGATCTAGGTGATGCCTCCTACATCCTGGGGATAAAGATCTATAGAGATAGATCTAAACGGATGTTAGGATTGTCCCAATCCAGGTACATTGACACCTTACTAAAGATGTTTAGTATGGAAGATTTTAAGCGTGGTAATTTACCCGCTTGTTCAGTAATCACTCTCTAAAGTGGTGTCTCCCAAGATTGATTTGGAGAGGGCTCGCATGCAAAGGATACTCTATGCTTCGGCTGTCGGGTCTATCATGTATGCGATGTTATGTACCAGACCGGATGTAGCTTACTCACTAGGTGTAGTGAGCAGGTATCAATTAGATTCTGGGGAGAAACACTGGACATCTGTGAAGAACATTCTTAAGTACTTGAGAAGGACTAAAGAAATGTTCTTGGTGTATGGTAATGGTGAACTCCAGGTGGAGTCCTTTACCGATTCGAGCTTCCAGAGTGATAGGATGACGGTAAGTCGGTGTCAGGTTTTGTCTTTACCCTCAATAGAGGGGCGGTATGTTGGAAGAGTTCCAAGCAAGATACCATAGGAGACTCGACGATGGAGGCTGAATACATCGCTGCCAATGATGCTGCCAAAGAGGTTGTCTGGATGAAGAAGTTCATTACTGAACTTGGTGTGGTTCCATCCATTAAGCATCCAACACCTGTGTATTGTGATAACAATGGAGCAGTGGCTTTGGCCAAGGAACCACGGTCCCATCAGAGATCCATACATATTCTTAGCCGGTATCACCTGATCCGAGAGATAGTAGATTGCCAGGAGATCGAGGTCAGGAGAGTTGACACGGAGGATAACACAGCGGATCCACTCACAAAGGCCCTCCCCCAGACGCGATTCGAGAGACTATTTGGGATGTTGGGTATGAGATACTAGAACAACTGGCCTTAGTGCAAGTGGGAGATTGTTAGGATGTATGACCTAGAGGCCATTATTGTACATTGATGTATAATATAGTAGATGCTTGGACATATATATATATATATATATATATATATATATATATATATATATATATATATATAGGACTTTCTTGCTCGACATGATAATATGCTATCTAATTTCTCTTTATCTTAACATGCACACTTGTATTATTATACTTCCTCACCATTACCGCAACCAAAGAAGATTTGTTAAGCATCATAATAAAAAGAAAAGCAAAGCACGTAAAGAAAAGAAAGCAAATAACAAAGCAATATATTAACACTTGAAGTTGAATTATAAGATATTGGTAACTTGTTCAGCTTCCATAATGAAGCTCTCAAAAGAAAGCTTCAAGAGGGAAGAAGAAGAAGCGACCAAGTTAAGATCATACAACTCTCAAGCCTAAACCAAAAATGCAAGAAAATTGAAAATGGAGTATACTATTTGGTTCATGAAAACCCTTCCCTTGCTCATTGATCTGGCTTTTATAGGCACCAAAAAAGATTAAACAATTTATAAGAATGAGGTGATGTGACAGTAAGGAAGGGACAGGGAAAAGATGGGGACAAATTGGGCAAGGGGGGTCGGCGTGCTCGGATTCCTTGATGATGTCTCCGGCCCAAACCGAGCGCTGAGGCTCGTAGTCATGTGGTGGTCATGTGTCTACTCCAACATCACTCTTATGCTGTTTGCTTTGTCTAAAATAACTTGATTTACATGTAGAGAATTTGGAGGGAAACTTGATTCCAATATCACATCAAAACTTTATGCATTTATTACCCATCACACCACATGTGCCCACTAGTTGCACAATTCATCATTTGTGTGTGCCAAGGCAGCCCCACCATGGTCCAAGCCACCAAAGAGTCATGTGCACACTTGTATGTGTTGGACCAAAATTGTGTGCACACATTTATTTTGCAAAAGCTCTTTGGATATCGGTCGGTTTTCTATTCTGTTTGCAGTGTCGACTCCCAAAGGCTATATCCGTGATATTGAGTTTGTTTCCAGTATTTAATCACGAACACCTGTAATCTGTAATTACTAAGCAGACACTAGTTAATAGCACCGATATATAACAAAATAGATAATGAATGAGCGGTAATAAAATGCAGTTTTCTGAGATGAACAAATACCCCCAAACTTATTTTTTGCTCGTCCCGAGCAAAACAAAAATCCTAGCCTCACTTTCGTAGGGAACGCGATTGCACTTAGCATGTGCAATAAGCCGTTAAACCTCTAGGTGTCCCTAGTAGGAGGAGTGTTGTTTCCTGAGGGTTTTCAGCGGATTACACCCACAAAATCCAGTCAAGTTAGCGTCGTTGAGAAACTGTTGATTCTAATCTTAAGTTAGAGATCAAACTTAGAAGTTCTATTACCCAAGTCAGAAACGTTAAACCCTATTTTTCACTCCTCGCAATTTGTTTAACATAAGCTCTTATGCGTCTTTACGTGATTGTGCGGATAGTGTCCATAAGGTTTTAAGAACTTTGATTAGGGTCATCATGTCATAATTATAGATCAGGATAAACTTCTGAAGGATCACACAAGTTTGAAAGGAGTTAAGATTTTTCTCAAGTTTTTGTTCTCAAGTTAGGTTTCAAGTCAGAATTTCAATTGTTTTTAACAGAGAACCTAAGTCTTATTCTTCACTCCACCCTTTTACCTGTTTTTGTTCATACACCCCCTTCGTTATCGTGTAAAACGTCTTATATAAATATACCTTCATATCTCCGCGAAAAACTGTTTTAATAGAAAACTCGTCTCCGCCAAGATTATTCTCCCACAATGAACCGTGAGGACTTTTAACTCGGAGAGAACACTTGCTTAGCTTGTTTTATTTGGCGATTGGAAATTTAGCGAGCTTTGGGTCAATGACTCCCAAACCAGATGGTTTTAGAGCATTAGGTGTGGAGACATCCCAAGGACTTAATTACCCAAGTTACCAAGGCCACAAAACAAAAGACTCATTTTATTTTAAAAAATTTTGAATTCAGTGTAAACGGAGATATAGCCAGCATTTCTTTAAAACCGAAGACGTTACATGTGGATATGGTGTGTAATTACTCCAACAGGGGTCTAGATGGGTTATTTTTCAGACCTATAGTTTCTATTAAAACATCAATAAAATTCTTCATATTTACTTCACTGTATGAACTATTCTTGATATTACTTAACTCAGAACAAACCTGCTTGATCCTAAAGATGTTTATCAATTTTAAAAGTTTACAAACATGTCAGACATTTATCAATTCTCAAAACACATATGACACGTGTACAGTGTTATAAAAGACTTATATCAGCTATGGTTAAACACAAAGGAGGGTTATTTTTTTGGGTTGTCGGTCTCACAAAAAGGATTTAGTTGCTTCGATCTTATCAACCGAACCGTCGGACTTTGAATCAACGTTCCCTCTCTATCTAACATGACAAAGTTTTTATATTTTTCAAGAATTTTTCAATTTTATAAGTTTTTCAATACAATGCAATACAAAAGCAGATATGAAATGCGACCACATGCAAAAGAAAAGAAAAATACATAATGTAAGTGCTGAAATGCAGGAAATATGCACATGCAACCTATATGCAGATACAAAATACAACCAAAACAGCTCCACCCCCAAACTGAATCTGACGATGTCCTCATCGTCGCTTGTCTTTTCCCTTGGCTCTTCTGCTTCCGCTTGCTTCTTCTTGGTTTGCTAAGATCTGGCTGAGATGTTCTTTTATTTCTTTATTCTGTATGATCAAAGTCTTGATGCCGCGGACCTCCATCCTGTGTAATTCGTAGGGATCTGTCAGAACGTCCTCTCCCAAGTAGATCTCCGAGGAAGTCTGTGGTGCCGCATGCTCGCTGGGGTCGGTGGGAGACCAAATCTGCTGCTCACACCTGGGGTCTGTGTAGCCTGGTGAGATCCTCTCTATCTCCACCGGGACGGTGTCATACATCGTGAGGCAGGCCGCGAAATCATCGTTCTCTATATAATAGCAACAAATCTGGGTAACGAGGATGGGAAGTAAAGATTTGCGCGCGGCGACACTTTCCTTGACTGTGGCAAATAGCATGCTCGCCATGCAAAATTGGTAATCCCTAGTCATTAAGCAATGAACCATGTGCCCCACAATCGCTGGAAAAGATGAAACTCGAGCGATCCCCCTGACGTTACGGTAAGCCCAGCGGCATTCCTTATAGACGTTCCTATAAATATGCTGGGCATTTAGCCCAGCATCTCGTAACTCACACCTGTCACCCATAATCGTCCTATACTGGGCCAGTTCTAATGGTTTTTGAAAACCAGGTCGGATAGGGATATTGGTGACGTTGGATATCATATCAGCTGAAAATACCCCCCATCTATCCTGAAAGTTAAATCTAATCCGATCCTGGAGTATCTCCCCATTTCTAAGCGCATCATAGAACTCATCAACCAAGTGTTCGCAAGAACATAACCCCTCTTCCCCATACAACAAAAAATCCCACCCCAACTGTCGGATCGCATCATGGAAAAAGCTCCCGAACACCTCATGGGTGAATACATCGAAAAAATTTCGCTCTAATTCGAAAGGGGCCATGATCTGTGGGTTGGTAAAATTTGCAGAAAAATTAACAGTGCAGGAGAGGGGGGAAGAGAAAATCTTACAGCACTGAGGAATCCAATTGAAGATCGGAGGAGGAACGACCGGTGTCGCCGGAATTTTAGATGTTGTCGCCGGTCGGATTTGGAGGAGAGGGGCTAGGGTTTTGGAGGAAGGTGAGGGGACAGAAGAGAAAGGAAATGCTGTTGTTTGAAGACTGAGAATAAAAGGCTCGTGTAGGGATGCAGGCAATATAAATGGCTTTTTACAACAAAAAAAACCCACAACAAGAAAACCCTATTTATTTACAATCATACTCAAACAAAACGTGAAATCGGCCTTGTCCCCAAAAATCAGCACTCACCCCCTAACGGGTGAGATCTTATTTTTAAAAAAACTAGGAAAAACAAAGATTAATTACAGTATTCACAAGCTAAACGACATGGTTAGTCCAGAAATTAATACCAGCCACAAAAATTTTTTGTCGATATAATGTAGGGGCTGGTAATAGAATATGTATATAAAAAATAAAAAGAAAAAGAATGTGTTAGTTGTTAGTGAAGGGCATGGGTGTGTGTGAGTAGGGATCAGAAGACGTTGAAAGTAAAAATGAAATTTTGAAGAGGTCAACGAATTGTTGCCCGGATGAATTGAGTGTTCAAAAAGTACATGTCGAGTATCGGAGTCAATCATGTTTAAAATTTGGATTTCATCCGCAAAAAATTTGGAAAAAGGAAAGGTTCAAGGGATGTTCCGTAATTGATACTGACTCACACTCACCAAGGATATCCAGTTCATCCACAAATAATTCTTTAAAACTCTGTATGAAAGATTGGTTTTCAAGACTGTCTTCCTCCCTATAATTCTGCACAATCCTATACTCACTGCTATAGCTCACAATTCCCAAAACACGTTTTTCTGCATCACATTCATCTCTGGGTAGGTTCATGTCATTTAAAAAGGTAGGTTCCCACCCTAACATTTCTTCCGAAACAATATCACTACGTGATACAAAAATTATGGGTTCCTGATCATTGATCTCTTCTAACAATCTATCCAAACCATACCCGTCAAAATCATAAGATTCCTCCTCTAAAATTGGAATGTAAAAATCAGTCGGTGGACTTTCTTGTGTGTCCTGGTAACACTCAGTCAATTCAATTGCATCGTCATCTATGAAATCATCAAAATTTAATTGATCGTTTATCTTACGTGGGTGACTTCCTAGATAACAGATATCAACATTATGTGGTTATAATTGACTGTGTTCACTCTTTAGAATCACTACAGCTACATGCTCTTCAATTCTAGCCAAAGATTGAGCTTGAGCGTGAAACAATTGCTCAGACTACTGTATACACAGGGCTAGCGTTGCAACTGTTTGATTCTCGACCGCAATCATCACTTCAATACCTTTCTCTAAAGCGGTCAACCTAGCATCTATCTGTTAGTTATATGTATGCCCTAGATGCCATTACTGTACATACGATGTATATTGTAGTGGATGCCTGGACATATATAGGGAGGACTTTCTTGCTCGACATGATAGTACGCTATCTGGTTGTACTTTATCTTAACATGTACTCTAATTGTCTCTATGTTACATGTTGATAAAGCCCTTAGGATATGTACTCGACTACTGGGACTATGATGAGATCATACTAGAGGGGCCACGGTAGTCGGCGAGTACATCCTATAACTGTTCCTAGTCAAGGGTGTATCGAGACGGGCACATATGTGATATGTGCGGGACCGAGGATAATGTGATATGAGATACCGTATTCTATTCTCGCGATATTTGATATCAGCCGGGTCATCGGATTAAGTGTTGATTCGATGAATCGGTAAATATTTTATTAGTCGGTTATATGCGATATAGCCGGATTGTCGGATCATGTGTTGATTCGATAATTTAATGTGTAATAATATATATGATATATTAAATTACATTAACTAATATAAGCTCACTTAAAGATTCTTTTTCTCACTTGGGTAATACATTGATATGTATGCGATATATGTTAATTGTATTATTTTACTTTGTTACAATAAATATTATATATTTGATATATAATATAGTAACATTATGTGGTTATTAATGCAACATGATTAGTGGAGATTAAACATGGTTAGGGTTTGATTTGGGTTAAGTTTTTCTAGAAGGTTTTGTTTTGTTTTGTGCAAAGATATTTGTGTTGATATGTTTAAGTGACTCATCTTTAACTCAACCCAAACCCTAGCCCTAGTTAAATATCTACAAAGGTTACATTGACCATGGTTGCATTTTCTAACTGTAAGTCCGCGGGGGCGCCCCGGCCGTCGATCCGACACCGGAAACGCGGAAACAAAAACTTTGCAAACTAGCAAACCGGCACCACCGCGCACTTTTCACCCGGATCGGGCCATTAACCTAGCAACTAGCAAACTAGAAAAGAGTAGGGAAGCTATACCAAGCGATCCGTGTCCTTCGGTCTTTGTCTCCACTCCGATCTCCCGCGGAATCTCTGTCCGTCACGTCCTTGTCGGAAAGGGCACCACGTAGCCGGAATCTTTTACGGGATCCCACCTCTGGACCGAGGCAACTCGGGCGCGATGTTGGCTAGCCGACGCGTCCAAGGTTTGCTGCAGACTAGTGTAGAAGCTTGTCTCTTTTTGGGGTTATGAGGTTGCCATGGTGAAATGGAGGTGAAGAAATCAACTATGGAAATGAGCTTAGGAATTTTTGTAGCATCAAAGATGAAATGAAACATTTTCCTTCATACAAAAATGAAGCTCTCTCCTCTCCCTCAATATGGCCGGCCCCTTTTGGAAATATGGTGGAGAATAAAATCAAGAAGGGAGGTGAGTGTAGGATAGCTCAAAGGTGACCATAACCAAAAGCAATGATAACAATATCATATCAACCTTCATCTCATTTCTAATCACAAATAAAGCAAAGAATGGATGGAAAAAGAATCACATCATGATGCCACATAATGCAAGAAAACCCCTCCACAAAATGTTATTTGCACACTTGCAAATAACCCCCTCCATCGGAAAGTCCGGCCGTGAAGGAACAAAAGAAAACCGGCCGGAACAGAATGCAAACTGGCAACTTCAGAAAACCGATCCCGTAATAAATTACAGGAAAACCCCACTACTGCACATACATGCCCGCATTTGTATTCCCATCGAACACAAATGCAAAGAGACAATATCTACACTATCTAATACAAGGATCCGGCTTAAGCCAAAGCCGGCTAGTAAAAACCGTCCGATCACGATCCGTGCAATACCGCACGTATCTGATCGAACCCTGCCATATCTGCATACGGCCTCTACAGCGTTTCGCCCGAAAATTGAGTAACTGTGTGTGTGGTGGACTCTAAAGACTCGTCAATACTATGGCTATGGATTTAACCACTAGCACGTCAAAGATATTAGCCATACGTGACGGGCTACCAACTATTGATCAAAAGGGACATCGATGAGCAAACTCATCCTGACACCCTACTGAGCCTGTCAGTGATAATATCCGTACAGTCCGGTCCGTTCGTCTATGAGTATCGCATGGCGGGCCTAGGGGGTTGGTAAAAGTCAGACCCCCAAAAGCGGTACAAGTCGTGTCGGAGTGTAGCCCAGAACACCCTGAGATACTACTGGAATACCTACCAGTAAATCTCCTGCCTCGGCCGAGGGCTTTGTGTAATGGCTCTCCTAGACACATCGCGACCTCACCCCCAATACCGGGAGAGACGAACCCCTGCAGATCCGCTCACTGCCTCCATGTGGCTCGGGACTGTACCCAACTAAAACCTGTTTGCACGACTCCTTTGAGCCGTGGTAGGATAGTAATCAAAGTACAGTGGGAACTCACACGAGACAAATGACGATCTCAGGTCGATGAACTAACCTGTACACATGTCACCAGGGAACTGCTATCTGACGTCTGGTATAATCCTAACTAGCAGGTTCCCGGCGAGTCTTGTCCGGTGTACTCATAACCTAATGAGCACCTGTATACATCTTAGGTGAACCAACTGACACCAGTGGCTTATGAGACCGGCCACCGCCCCTCGTCGGGGTCTCGACTGTATACACTAGTCTACTCTGGAGAATCGATGCCCTGTCTCGAAACTCCCACGACTAGGGACCTTTTAAGGATGTGCTTATAGACTCCAGCTCTCACTTATATGATCGCCCTAATACTTCTGGTAGTCAAGCAAGAATCCTAGGGGCTCTATCAACGTGCAATAGTGACTCGTAAGGTCACCTAAAGCAGTACACGATGATAAAGGTAAACCAGATAGCATACTATCATCTTGAGTAAGACTGTCCTACTGGGATAGGTCCTCCCTCAATCATTGCAATCACGTGCCTGTGATCCAATAATTGACTCTGAGGGCACTATCTCCAACAATCTCCCACTTGCACTCAAGGCTAATTATTGCGATGTCGCATACTCACAGCCCGTGTGATACCGAACACCCAACTCCTCTACTAGTCAGTCTCACAAAGCTCGTTTGCGAAACTATTGCGTTCGAGAAATAGCCTCAGTGAATGGATCCGCTATGGTGTTTCTTTCTATGTCTCTCTTAATCTCAAGTTCGCGGAGAAAGCCATCTCCCGAAATGAGCAATACCTGTCTTAGAATGTGTCTGAATATCTGATGGGACCTAGCTCATAAATGAACTCCAAATCCAAACTTCTTAGACTGTATCGTCAACTGAACTTAATCAGTATCCCGCGCCATGCATCCCTCAGTATCCGCCTGGACCACCTGTCCAAAATACTGCCCCTCGTCAGAGGGAAAACTATAACTCTGACAGCCACTTTGCCATCCAGGTCACCTTGGAAGCCTGGAATGATAACTGTCTCCCGAAGGAGAAAGCTGCTATCATATCCCTAGAACATCAACTTATGTTCTGAAACTGCTTCCGACTGTTTCTCCAGGATTGGATCAATATCAACTTATTGCACCTACTGCAAGAACAACATCTGGTGTGGTACTTGACATCTCATGATTGACTCAATTGCCTAAGCAAGTGATCTGTCAATCATGCGTATCCCTCTCCCCTTTAGTCTGTAAGACACCTTTAGAGAGGGTGACTCCATCACCTGCAGGTACACCACCATGCCAGGAGTCGTCCATACTAAATACTCATAGAATGCTGTCAAGGTACCTAGATTAGGAAACCACCCAAATCTAGATCTAAAACCATAGATCCAGTAACCAGAATGTACGATATAAGATCCAATTCCTATGTGGAGAAACTACTGCGTGACAACCAAAGTATAACCGATCGTAGTATAGGAATTTCACTTCCTACTCTGTGTATGTCATCCAAATACCAGGACATCACACCCTACCACCTTCTTAACAGATCTATCCCATATTCTGATGAAGTCAAACCTATGACTGTCACGTCAGAAATAGATGATCTATCTCCGCTATATCTGCTATAGTCTATAAATAGGCATAAGCTAACTGTCCACCAATGCTTCCGCTGCTCCCACTGACTACGTCAACCCTCTGGCAGAGTCATATAGACGTACACTTCTAAAGCTAGTTCAGAACGACGCTATACTCATCCTCCTGCCGGGTCTCACAGTCTGGAACAACAGCAATGGCAAGTCTGGGTAAACAAGAACCTCCCTGCCACCGTCCTTGAGGCTACCGGTGTACCTCTCGGGTGCCTGAGGTTACCCACCACATCTGCGGAGTGGCTAATGGAATGTCAAACCAGATTGAATCTTTAGGTTCTTATCAAATCTTCAGTAATCGTTTGCGGTTCTGGAATCACTTCCAGTTCTATCATACTACCACTACTGTTTTCTGAAAAAAAAACATTTTTTTATTAAAACTGTGGCGAGTCAAGAACAATATCACTATTGATCTTCTAGACGGTAGAAAGTCAACCCTCGTCATAGCCCGGGTCAACCCACAAACAGCAATTACAGAAACGTGCCTTGAGTTGTCCAGTGTCTGGTTTTAAGCATGAGCCGGACAACTCCCCGTATCTTAACAATGTCAAGATATGAACTGTTCTATATCCAATACAGAAACAGAGGCACTGATTTAATTGAACCAGATTCAAATCATGCAGCTGTCTCAAGTGCATGTTAACTGAATGGAAGGAGGCCGATCAGCGTTACTCAATTTAGGAGTGGTTCCAATTATGAGTAACCTGAAAGAGAAGCAAGTTCACTTAACCATTACTATCAACTGAATACCATTCACAAGTATCTACATCTTCGAATATAGTACGAGGACCAACCCCTCTGTCCTAATGGACACTGGACAATATACAATACTCTGTACAAGTCCCTTGAGTCTAGTGACTCATTCACTGTGTGTCGTAGGTTAAAAACTGTACTATGGTTATGAAGAATTACACCGCCGTTTAATGCTCCTTACCTAACCATCCACTGATATAGGTAAATGTCATGGACATAATCTCAAAAAGGTATATCTCACTCTATTAAAATAGACGTACAGATATATCAATTTGAAATTTGTGCACAAGAATGGATATTCAAAACCAAATATTTGCCGACCGGCAAACAACCCAGGTGGCTTCCTCAAATATCACCAATTACAACGAATCCCGATATAATGAGGATGGTCACCTAATTCCCAATAACTTACTCCCACTCATCATCTGTAAAACCATACAGATGTGAGAATCATACCTGGTAAATACATACCCTGGAGCAAGTGTCTAATCGGGAAATTAGTTTTCTATTAACAGTACACAGTGAAATTGAAACATTGAAATGTTTCGATGGGGTATCCTGGTATTCCTAGTAATGCCTCTTCAATTATCCAGATTTACAACTATAACCGTATAATTCTTTGCCACCTCTCCAAATCCCTTTATATGTCTTTTGTCATTACCTTCTGTACACCCCTTTAGGCCAAATGGTTTTCTTCCTTCCCTACCGTTCGGCACCAGCCTATGGTTTGGAAGAAGACTATCCAATAAGCATAATGGGTGTGTACTGTCCTGATCCTAGGAGCACTCGCAATGCGAGAGAAGGTGAAGATAAAAGACAACCGAATAAACCTTATTCCTATTTCTCCTGAACCAGGATCCATCCCCGAACTGGAACAAGTTCCTTTCGAGTTCGTATATAACCATACGATGGATTATCCAATAAACTTGGGATCTTCGTAGTGATACGGAGTGTCCTAGAGAAATACAAAGGTGATTTAGGATTTGCGAAGAAATACTTGGTTTGGTCGTGAATAGCAGTCGCAATTCACTTTGCCCTCTTACTAATCCCTTTCTTTGTCTTTACATAATACCTTCTGTACACCACCGTTAGGCTAATTGGTTTTCTTCATTCCCTACCGGTCGGCACCTGCCTATGGTTTGGAAGAAGACTATCCAATTTGCGTAATAGGTGTACTACTCCTAAACCAAGGAGTACTCGCAACCTGAGAGAAGGAAAAAAAGGAAAAGACAACTGAATAGTTCTATTCGTTTTCTCCAGAACCGGAAACCATCCTCGAATTCCTTCGAGTTCGTATATAACCATACGATGGTTTTGTCCAATGGAAGTGGACGTTCGTAGTAATACGGGGTGTCCTGGAGAAAAGGGTAAGAATAGGAGTGGCAAAGAGGTTTGCAACTCTGACAATCCAAAAGCCAGTGTTAAGAAGGTTCGGTCAACTTGGTCACTGAGTCATAGTCTAGGGTCGGGTCAATGGTCGCTGCCAAAGAGAGAGAGAAAAGAAACACTCAGCGTGCACTCTAACCTAGATCAGAATGGTTATCACTTTATCTAATCTGGAAACCTCCCACTGTAACGTCAAATTCTTCCCCAAACCTGAAAAAAGAATTAGCCGGGATCACCCGAGGAGTAAACCAACTCATCAGTGGGAATCGGGATCCAACTATCATCGCATGATAACGTGACGGAATCCGCTCACGCTATCACACTCCAGAAGGTATGCGCATATCTGGCAAGTTTCAGTTCTTTTGAAACTCCCGATGTGGATTTTTGCCCTATGCTCTTTTGACCTTGGCATGAGGTCAAAATATCATAAGTCACATGTCAAGTTCTACCCGTCATTGTCCAGGTTAATTTGAACCCACCCGTACATACCCTTGACGTAGGCCAAAATAGTAGTATGACTGTCCCAAATCAACGCATCTATCTATGCAACAGATAAATACCCGACAGCTACCAAACACTATGCCTTGGCGTGAGGTCAAAATATATAGCTTGAATACTACCGAATATTTAACTGAAATGACGGAGGCTACGAATGGTTTATGGCGAAAACCTTTAACGTAATGAACTTGATATCGTCGAAGGCACGGATAGCTTTGTAAAAATATAGTGACGAAAATCTTTGCTAAAGAGGTCACTCCCGGTGAAGGGATCTCGGCTCTTTCCCCGTAGAATGAGGTGCAGGATATTCCAACTGAATACCACGATGCAAAGCAAAAGTAATCGGCTATAATGAAGTTATTGCCCTGACGCAAACTTTTGTCCAAGGGGTCACTCCCGGTGAAGGGATCTCGGCCCTTGCCTCGTCGACTGAGGAGCAGGATATTCCAACTGAATACCACGACGCAAAGCAAAAGAGAACGCCCTTGCAATAACAGCTTTTTGAAAATGTGTTCCAACAACATCAAATAGGTTTGTTTATCTTGCATTGATCTGAATCAACGCAGTCCCATCAATAGATCACACCACAAAAAGAACGGAAATAATGATGTACGTATATGTCATCCGCATTCGCCACTGGGTCCCGTCATCACCCGTTAGGTTACTTAACTAACGACATAGCGGGGACTGGACTAGCGCGGATGCAAAACATATATAACATCTACTAGTATATATATAATATATAATTTTAGCTCAAGGCGTGATAAAATGCAACATCACAGAAATGTACAGCATCACAGAATAATACAGATATCTGGGATCCCCGGGTTTCACAGAGCCGCTGCTGAAACCCGACGTTCCCCTTGGTCGTGTGGATAGCCTGTGCAATGAAAATCCTAGACCCCTACGGGAGCGGCAAGTTACCCGCCAAAACCTGAAGCGAGGCAGCCCCCTTCAGCAACGTGAATGGACCACCCAGCACTTCACAGAATCCGGTAACTTGGGCACTGTTCCCCTCCGAACGGCGGCGCAGACTTGGGCGTCTTGCCTGTGATTCGGGGCAGATGCTATTTAGTTTTATCTGTCTACCTCTCCGAAGATGCCAAGTTGATTTATGGCACCGTGTATCGGAAGTTTAGACGGATGCGGCCGATGTAGCAGACTTCGTCAGATTCCCCCTCAGGGTGAGGGGTTTTTGATTGTGGGGACGCTCTTCCCTGCAGGCGCAAGCCCCTGCAGTTAATTACGCTACCGCATCGCGGTAACAACTTTCTCCTTCTCCAGAATTTCACTTCGTGTCGTGTGTGTTTGTTTTATTTATGGTTGCCCGTGGATTGTATACGGAGACTGAGTAATGCCGTCGCCCGTAGGACGTGGATTAGTCCAAATCCGTATTTACTTAGATTTGGGTTTGGTGTTTTTAGTTTAAGGATGCATTAGTCGCGTTGCGACTAAGATCAACTTAAACGTTCGTCAGGGATACGTTAATCCTGTTTTGGACTAAGATCAACTTGACTTGATGATCGATTTAATATCTGGCCGTCGGGACTCGTCACCTCTCTGACGTCGTTGAAGGATTACAACGACAGGTGTCAGAGGAGTTCAGAGATGTACCCTTGAACCAAAGTTGATTTGGGGTTTTATCATTCATTTAAATGTCTAAGGATGCGTTAGCCGTATCTGGGGCTAAGATCAACTTAAACGGGACCGTTTAGATCCGACAAAAGAGCATTTGGAGGCTCTATTGTTCCAGTTTAGGGACGTAGTGGTCCATCGCCAGTTTAGGGACGTGGTGGTCCATCGCCAGTTTAGGGACGTGGTGGTCCGTATTCCAGTTTAGGGACGTGGTGGTCCGATATTAGTTTAGGGACGTCTCGGTCCGATATTAGTTTAGGGACGTCGTGGTCCGATATTAGTTTAAGGACATTTCGGTCCAATATTAGTTTAGGGACGTCTCGGTCCAATATTAGTTTAGGGACGTCTCGGTCCACGAGTTTAAGGACCCCGCAGTCCATGTTGATATGCGGTTGTCGGGACCCGTCGCCTCTCTAACGTCGTTGAAGGATTACAACGATAGGTGTCAGGGGAGCTCAGAGATGTACCCTCGAACCGGATATAAATTAATTTAAAAGAGCAGTCGTGCTCAGTCAATTTAATTTAAGGACTTATGGCCATGACTGGGCTAAGTCCAGTTGGATGTTCAGCATTTTTATTGGTCTTTGGCCTATTAGACCTGAGTTAGGGCTTTGTCCCTTTTTAAATAATGCACTGCATTATTTTGGTTTTGTTTGGGCTCTGCCCTTTTATAAATGATGCAGAGCATCTATTTTGTTTGGGCTCTGCCCCGTTTTATTGCACTGCAATTCAATTAGGCCTACTAGGTCTTTTTGATTTGGGCCTGGCCCTTTAGGAAATGCATTGCATTTGTGCAAAGCACTAAAAATCTTTTTTAGATTCAAAACAAAAGTGCAAAGCACTTTTTGATCCCTTGTTTCAGAGAACCCAAGGTTCATAACAAGTGCAAGGCACTATTTTTATTTATTTTTATTTTATTTGTTTTTTTTTATTTACTGAAGATCCATGATCTTGTTCATAAGAGAAATTTCTCTTCTTTCAAAGGTTTTTACCTTTTTTTTATTCTTGAGGAGTTCTTCAGAGTCCTCTTTCTCTCCTTTTTCTTTTAGCAAGATGTTGATGATTTTGAAATGAGGCCTGGGGTCCTTTTTATAGTGCTCACAAATTAGTTAAATTTGTTAAAGAGATCTTTCTCTGAGTGATTTGGAGAATTTTCCCCACCGTTGGATCTTTGATCCAAAGGCCCCTGCTTTAAAGAAGAAAATCTTCTTGTTTTAACAAGAACAGAAAAGATTTATTCTGTTTTACGCAACTCCCCCTGCGCGTGACACGTGTCGCGCAGCGCAGCTGTGCTTGCGCGAAGGTGCTTGCGCAGTTGTGCTTGCGCAGTTGCGCAGACACGTGTCGCGCAGCGCAGCGCTTGCGCGACACGTGTCTGCGCAGTTGTGCTTGACACGTGTCGCGCAGCGCAGCGCTTGCGCAACTGTGCTTGCGCAACAACGCAGACACGTGTCGCGCAGCGCAGCGCTTGCGCAACTGAACGTTGCTTCTTTTACTTTTTGTTTTTTAACAGAGCCTTGCTCTGATTGGACGCACCGTCTTGGGCGTTGCGCTGTCGTATCAACTTCTGACACATGGCGCGTTGCGCGCAGCGCACAGTATTTGAAGCGTTGCTTCAAAATTTGAATTTTTGAAATTCAAACAGAGCCTTGCTCTGATTGGGGAAACAAATGCCCTGTAAGTGCACGGCGGCGCCCCGGCCGTCAATCCGACGCCGGAATGCGGAAACGGTGAATAACTTAAATTTTGCGGACTTTGCAAACCGGCACCACCGCGCACTAAACTCCGGATCGTAACCATTATCAAGTCTAAGCTACAACAAGAAAGGGAAGAGATGTATACCGACGATCCAAGTCCTCCGGTCTTCATCTCCTCTCCGATCTCCTCGCGGGATCTCCGGTCGTCGCCTCCTCGCCGGAAGGGCACCACGTCGCCTGCATCTTTTACGGGCTCCCGCCTCTATACCGAGGCAACTCGGGCATGAAGCCGGCAACTCGACATGCTCAAGATGTGCTGTAGGAAGTGTAGTGCTTATGTCTCATTGGGGTTTTGGTGTTGCCTTTTGAAGATGGAGGAATGGAGAATAGAAAAATGGTGCTTGCATTTTTCTAGCAAGAAAATGAGATCATGGATGAAACCCTCAAGATGAAGCTCTCTTCTTCTTCTTCTCTCTTTCTTTTTCTCTCTTGAACAATGAAATAATCTCTCATGCAAAAGAGAATGGTGGAGGAGGTAATAGCAAACATTAAGGGAGGTGAGTGTAGGAGAATGGAAGAGGTGACCATAAACAAACATCAACCATGCTTGCACTTTTTTCAAACCATACCCACTCAAATCATCATTTAATGCAAGAATGGTGCAAAAGATAATGAAAGCTATCATAATCAATCTTTATGCAATAAAACCCCTCCACTAAAGTTATTTGCACAATTGCAAATAACCCCCTCCATCAGAAAAGTCCGGCCGGGAAAGAACAAAGGAAAACCGGCCGGAACGGAATGCAAACTGGCAACTCCAGAAAACTGGTCCCGTAATAAATTACAGGAAAACCCCGATACTGTGCATACACACCCGCATCTGTATTCCGTCCGGATACAAATGCAATGAGACAAAATCTACACTGTACTAAACTAGGACAGGCTTAAACCAAAGCCGGCTAGTGATATCCGTTCGATCCTGATCCGTGCAATACCGCACGTATCTGATCGAACCCTGCCATATACCTATACGGCTACAAGTACAAACCGTCCGATCCTGATCCGTGCAATACCGCACGTATCTGATCGGACCCTGCCATATCTCCATACGGCCTCTACAGCGTTTCGCCCGAAAGCTTGAGTAACTGAAAGTGTGGGGGACTCTAAAGACTCGTCAATACAATGGCTGTGGATTTAACCACTAGCCCGTCAGAGGTATAAGCCAATACGTAACGGGCCACCAGCTATTGACTAAAAGGGACGTCGATGAGGAAGCTCACCCCGACACCCAACTGAGCCTGTCAGTGACAATATCCGTACAGTCCGGTCCGTTCGTCTATGAGCATCGCATGGCGGGCCTAGGGGGTTGGTAAAAGTCAGACCCCCAAAAGCGGTACAAGTCGTGTCGGAGTGTAGCCCAGAACACCCTGAGATATTACTGGAATACCTACCAGTAAATCTCCTGCCTTGGCCAAGGTCTTCGTGTAATGGCTCTCCTAGACACAGCGCGACCTCACCCCCAATACCGGGAGAGACGAAACCCCCGAAGATCCGCTCACTGCCTCCATGTGGCTCGGGACTGTACCCAACTAAAACCTGTTTGCACGACTCCTTTGAGCCGTGGTAGGGTAGTAATCAAAGCACAGTGGGAACTCACACGAGACAAATGACGATCCCCAGGTCGATGAACTAACCTGTACACATGTCACCTGGGAACTGCTATCTGACGTCAGGTATAAGACCAACTAGCATGTTCCCGGCGAGTCCTGTCCGGTGTACTCATAACCCAATGAGCACCTGTATACATCTTAGGTGAACCAACTGACACCAGTGGCTTGTGAGACCGGCCACCGCCCCTCGTCGGGGTCTCGACTGTATACACTAGTCTACTCTGGAGTATCGATGCCCTGTCTCGAAACTCCCACGACTAGGGACCTTTTAAGGATGTGCTAATAGACTCCAGCTCTCACTTATATGATCGCCCTCATACTGCCGGCAGTCAAGCAAGAATCCTAGGGGCTTTATCAACGTGCAATAGCGACATGTCAGGTCACCTAAAGCAGTACACGATGATAAAGGTAAACCAGATAGCATACTATCATCTCGAGTAAGACTGTCCTACCGGGATAGGTCCTCCCTCAATCATTGCAATCACGTGCCTGTGATCCAATAATTGACTCTGAGGGCACTATCTCCAACAATCTCCCACTTGCACTCAAGGCTAATTATTGCGATGTCGCATACTCACAGCCCGTGTGATACCGAACACCCAACTCCTCTACTAGTCAGTCTCACAAATCCCGTTTGTGAAACTATTGCGGTCGAGGAATAGCCTCAGTGAGTGGATCCGCCTAGAAGTTTCTTTCTATGTCTCTCTATATCTCAAATTCGCGGAGAAAGCCATCTCCCGAAATGAGTAATACCTGTCTTAGAATGTCTGGATGTCTGATGGGACTTAGCTCATAAATGAACTCCAAATCCAAACTTCTTAGACTGTATCGTCAACTGAACTTAATCAGTATCCTGCGCCATGCCACCCTCAGTATTGCCTTGGACCACCCATCCAAAATACTGCCCCTCGTCAGAGGGAAAAACTATAACTCTGACAACCTCCTTGTCGTCCAGGTCACCTTGGAAGCCTGGAATGATAACCGTCTCCTAAAAGAGGCAGCCGTTATCATATCCCTAGAACAGCCACTTATGTTCTAAAACTGCTTCCGACTGTTTCTCCAGGATTGGATCAATATCAACTTATTGCATCTAGTGCAAGAACAACATCTGGTGTGGTACTTGACATCTCATGATTGACTCAATTGCCTAAGCAAGTGATCTGCCAATCATGCACATCCCTCTCTACTTTAGTCTAAAAGACACCTTTAGAGAGGGCGACTCCATTACTTGCAGGTACACTACCGTGCCAGGAGTCGTCCATTCTAAATACTCATAGAATGCCGTCAAGGTACCCAGATTAGGAAACCACCCAAATCTAGATCTAAAACCATAGATCTAGTAACCAGTATGTCTGATATAATGTCCAAGTCCTTTGTGGGGAAAACACTGTGTGACGACCAAAGTATAACCGATCGTAGTATAGGAATATCACTTCCTACTACCTTCTCAACAGATCCATCCCCTATTCTGATGACGTCAAACCTATGACTGTCACATCAGAAACAGATGATCTATCTCCGCTACATCTGCTTTAGTCTATAAATAGACATAAGCCTGATGTCCACCAATGCTTCCGCTGCTCCCACTGACTACGACAACCCTCTGGCAGAGTCATATACACGTACACTTCTGAAGCTAGTTCAGAACGACGCTATACTCATCCTCCTGCCGGGTCTCGCAGCCTGGAACAACAACAATGGCAAGTGTGGGTAAACAAGAACTTCCCTGTCACCGTCCTTGAGGCTACCGAAGTACCTCTCGGGTGCCTGAAGTTACCCACCTTATCTGCGGAGTGGCCAATGGAATGTCAAATCATATTGAATCTTCAGGTTCCTTATCAAATCTTCAGTAATCGTTTGCGGTTCTGGAATCACTTCCAGTTCTACCATACTCCCACTGCTGTTTTTGGAAAAAAAACATTTTTAATAAAACTGTGGCGAGTATAGAACAATATTGCTATTGTTCATCCAGATGGTAGAAAGTCAACCCGCGTCATAGCCTGGGTCAACCCACAAACAACCATTACAGAAACGTGCCTTGAGTTGTCCAGTGTCTGGTTTTAAGCATAAGCCGGACAACTCCCCGTACCTTAACAACGTTAAGATATGAACTGTTCTACATCCAATATAGAACCAGAGGCACTGATTTAATTGAACCAGATTCAAATCATGCAGCTTTCTCCAGTGCATGTCAACTAAATGGAAGGAGGTCGATCAGCGTTACTCAACTTAGGAATACTTCCAATTATGAGTAACCTGAAAAAGAAGTAATTTCTCTTTATCATTACTATTAACTGAATACCATACACAAGTATCTACATCTTCGATCACTTTGAAGAATCCCGATACTTGCTATACCTGGTTCTCTACTCTATTCAAATACCTATAACTCCTCAAAACTTAGACCCTGTGTTTCTACGAAACACATGTCTAAGAACTAGAGAAGTCAAAAGTAAACAGAATACAGTACGAGGACCAACCCCTCTGTCCTGATGGACACTGGACAACATACAATACTCTGTATAAGTCCCTTGAGTCTAGTGACTCATTCACTGTGTGTCGTAGGTTGAAAACTGTACTTTTGGTTAAGAAGAATTACACCGCTGTTTAATGCTCCTTACCTAACCATCCACTGATATAGGTAAATGTCATCGACATAATATCAAAAGGTATATCTCACTCTATGAAAATAGACGTACAGATATATCAATTTGAAATTGGTGCATAACCGCGGATATTCAAAACCAAATAATTGCTAACTTGCAAACAACTCAGGTGACTTCCTCAAAAATGAGGATGATCACCCAATTCCCAATAACTCACTCCCACTCATCATCTGTAAAACCATACAGATGTGAGAATCATACCTGGTAAATGCATACCCTGGAGTAAGTGTCTAATCGGGAAATCAGTTTTCCATTAACAGTACACAGTGAAACTGAAACATTGAAATGTTTCGTTGGGGTACTCTGGTATTCCTAGTAATGCCTCATCCATTATCCAGATTCACAACTATAACCGTATAATTCTTTGCCACCTCTCCAAATCCCTTCATATGTCTTTAGTCATTACCTTCTGTACACCCCTTTAGGCCAATTGGTTTTCTTCCTTCCCTACCGTTCGGCACCAGCCTATGGTTTGGAAGAAGACTATCCAAAAAGCATAAAGGGTGTACTGTCCTAATCCTAGGAGCACTCGCAACGCGAGAGAAGGTGAAGATAAAAGACAACTGAATGTACTTTATTCCTATTTCTCCTGAACCAGGATCCATCCCCGAACTGGAACAAGTTCCTTTCGAGTTCGTATATAACCACACGATGGATTATCCAATAAAATGGGATCTTCGTAGTGATACGGAGTGTCCTGGAGAAATACAAAGGTGATTTGGGATTGGCGAAGAAATACTTGGTTTGGTCGTGAATAGCAGTCGCAATTTACTTTGCCCTCTTACTAATCCCTTGCTTTGTCTGAACTTAATACCTTCTGTACACCGCTTAGGCTAACTGGTTTTCTTCATTCCCTACCGGTCGGCACCAGCCTATGGTTTGGAAGAAGACTATCCAATTTGCATAATAGGTGTACTACTCCTAAACTAAGGAGTACTCGCAACCTGAGAGAGGGTGAAAAGGAAAGACAACTGAATAATCCTATCCGTTTTCTCCAGAACCGGAAACCATCCTCGAATTAATTCCTTCGAGTTCGTATATAACCATACGATGGTTTTGTCCAATGGAAGTGGACGTTCGTAGCAATACGGGGTGTCCTGGAGAAAAGGGTAAAAGTAGGAGTGGCAATGAGGTCTGCAACTCTGACAATCCAAAAGCCAGTGTTAAGTAGGTTCGGTCAACTTGGTCACTGAGTCATAGTCTTAGGGTCGGGTCAATGGTCGCTGCCAAAGAGAGAGAGAAAAGAAACACTCAGCGTGCACTCTAACCTAGATCAGAATGGTTACCAATTTATCTAATCTGCAATCCTCCCACTGTACCTCAAATTCTCCTCCAAACCTGAAAGAAGAATTAGTCGGGGTCACCCGAGGAGTATACTAACTCATCAGTGGGAATCGGGATCCAACTCTCATCGCATGACAACGTGACGGAATCCGCTCACGGTATCACACTCCAGAAGGTATGCGCATATCTGGCAAGTTTCAGTACTTTTGAAACTCCCGATGTGGATTTCTGCCCCATGCTCTTATGACCTTGACTTTGGCCAACATATCATAAGTCACATGTCAAGTTCTACCCGTCATTCTCCAGGTTAATTTGAATCCACCCGTACATACCCTTGACTTTGGCCAAAATGGCAGTACGACTGTCCCAAACCAACGCATCTATCTATGCTGCATATGAATACCCCAATAGCTACCAATCACTGTGCCTTGACTTTGGCCAACATACACAGCTTGAATACTATTGACTACCCATATGAAACGACGGAGGGCTACGAATGGATTCTGGCGAAAACCTTTAACGTAATGAACTTGATCTCGTCGAAGGAACGGATAGCTTTTAAAAATATAGTGACGAAAACCGTTGCTAAAGAGGTCACTCCCGGTGAAGGGATCTCGGCTCTTTCCCCGTAGAATGGGGTGCAGGATATTCCAAATGAATACCGCGATGCAAAGCAAAAGTAATCGGCTATAGTGAAGTTAATGCCCTGACGCAAACTTCTGTCCAAGGGGTCACTCCCGGTGAGGGGATCTCGGCCCTTGCCTCGTCGACTGAGGAGCAGGATATTCCAAATGAATACCACGATGCAAAACAAAAGTGAACGTCCTTGCAATAACAGCCTTTTGAAAAGTGTTCCAACAACATCAGAATAGGTTTGTTTAACTTGCATTGATCCGAATCAACGCAGTCCCATCAATTGATCACACCACAAAGAACGAAAATATACTGACGTACGTATATGCCATCCGCATTCGCCACTGGGTCCCGTCATTACCCGTTAGGTTAGCTAACTAACGACAGAGCGGGGACTGGACTAGCGCGGATGAAAAACATATACAACATCTACTAATATATATACCAATATATTATATTTCGCTCAAGGCGTGAAAAGAAATGCAACATCACAGAAATGTACAGCATCACAGAACAATACAGATATCTGGGATCCCCGGGTTTCACAGAGCCACTACTGAAACCCGACGTTCCCCTGGTCGTGTGGATAGCCTGTGCAATGAAAACCTAGACCCCTACGGGCGCGGCAAATCACCCGCCAAAACCTGAAGCGAGGCAGCCCCCTTCAGCTCCGTGAATGGACCACCCAGCACTCCACGGAATCCGGCAACTTGGGCACCCCTCCTGGGTCAACCTGTACCCCCTACGAGTGCGGCGAATAGCCCGCCAATCCTAGAGTGAAGCCCCCTCCGTCTCAATGCCATGAGATGCGGGCTTGTTGCCCTCTAGAACCCGGCTATCCGTGCACCCCACCGCGGGGTAATCCTAGTACATAATGTAAAATATACATACACCGGGTACATCGACCGCAACCAGGTCGTGCCCCAAAAAAATAATACAATCAGGCAGTGACGGCAGTCCACATGTCGGACGCTCGCCCCGCAATATCAAATGTACATAATACAACCACAACTGTACTAGCATTGCATCCAGGCTATCCCCCACGACCGATCCGCAACATCACAGCATAAACATAGAACATCAACGTGAAAGTCACGTTCGCAAATCCGTCTAACCGGGCTATAGCAGTTAGACCGGATTTACCGATCGAGTGATATTCACGGTCGCAGATATAATGTAAATACTGTGAAAAATGTGTTTTAAAATATTCCGATCGATCAAAAATTAACAAGTGGGCCCTCAATCAAAACTGTAGCACTCACAGAAAACCTGGGCCCAATTTTAATATTCCAAAACCCATATTTTAAGCCCAGAAGGCCTCTGGAAAAATTTGGTGATGTGACATGAATAGTGCGCGGCGGAAGGGCCGCACGAGGTGGGGTTTCGCGGCGGATCCGCGCTCCAACTGTGGAGTTACATCGTCAAATTTTTACAGAACCCTTAGATTTCCCAGTACATCAATATTTTACAACCTGAAAAATTTTTCGAGACCAAAAATTTTCAACAGAAACTGATTCGAACTAAGATGCAGTTTTGGAACATTCGATCGATCGAAACAGAAAAACACATTACACCAAGCTAGACTATGTTAATGGCGAGGCTCTGATACCACTGTAAGTGCACGGCGGCGCCCCGGCCGTCAATCCGACGCCGGAATGCGGAAACGGTGAATAACTTAAATTTTGCGGACTTTGCAAACCGGCACCACCGCGCACTAAACTCCGGATCGTAACCATTATCAAGTCTAAGCTACAACAAGAAAGGGAAGAGATGTATACCGACGATCCAAGTCCTCCGGTCTTCATCTCCTCTCCGATCTCCTCGCGGGATCTCCGGTCGTCGCCTCCTCGCCGGAAGGGCACCACGTCGCCTGCATCTTTTACGGGCTCCCGCCTCTATACCGAGGCAACTCGGGCATGAAGCCGGCAACTCGACATGCTCAAGATGTGCTGTAGGAAGTGTAGTGCTTATGTCTCATTGGGGTTTTGGTGTTGCCTTTTGAAGATGGAGGAATGGAGAATAGAAAAATGGTGCTTGCATTTTTCTAGCAAGAAAATGAGATCATGGATGAAACCCTCAAGATGAAGCTCTCTTCTTCTTCTTCTCACTTTCTTTTTCTCTCTTGAACAATGAAATAATCTCTCATGCAAAAGAGAATGGTGGAGGAGGTAATAGCAAACATTAAGGGAGGTGAGTGTAGGAGAATGGAAGAGGTGACCATAAACAAACATCAACCATGCTTGCACTTTTTTCAAACCATACCCACTCAAATCATCATTTAATGCAAGAATGGTGCAAAAGATAATGAAAGCTATCATAATCAATCTTTATGCAATAAAACCCCTCCACTAAAGTTATTTGCACAATTGCAAATAACCCCCTCCATCAGAAAAGTCCGGCCGGGAAAGAACAAAGGAAAACCGGCCGGAACGGAATGTAAACTGGCAACTCCAGAAAACTGGTCCCGTAATAAATTACAGGAAAACCCCGATACTGTGCATACACACCCGCATCTGTATTCCGTCCGGATACAAATGCAATGAGACAAAATCTACACTGTACTAAACTAGGACCGGCTTAAACCAAAGCCGGCTAGTGATATCCGTTCGATCCTGATCCGTGCAATACCGCACGTATCTGATCGAACCCTGCCATATACCTATACGGCTACAAGTACAAACCGTCCGATCCTGATCCGTGCAATACCGCACGTATCTGATCGGACCCTGCCATATCTCCATACGGCCTCTACAGCGTTTCGCCCGAAAGCTTGAGTAACTGAAAGTGTGGGGGACTCTAAAGACTCGTCAATACAATGGCTGTGGATTTAACCACTAGCCCGTCAGAGGTATAAGCCAATACGTAACGGGCCACCAGCTATTGACTAAAAGGGACGTCGATGAGGAAGCTCACCCCGACACCCAACTGAGCCTGTCAGTGACAATATCCGTACAGTCCGGTCCGTTCGTCTATGAGCATCGCATGGCGGGCCTAGGGGGTTGGTAAAAGTCAGACCCCCAAAAGCGGTACAAGTCGTGTCGGAGTGTAGCCCAGAACACCCTGAGATATTACTGGAATACCTACCAGTAAATCTCCTGCCTTGGCCAAGGTCTTCGTGTAATGGCTCTCCTAGACACAGCGCGACCTCACCCCCAATACCGGGAGAGACGAAACCCCCGAAGATCCGCTCACTGCCTCCATGTGGCTCGGGACTGTACCCAACTAAAACCTGTTTGCACGACTCCTTTGAGCCGTGGTAGGGTAGTAATCAAAGCACAGTGGGAACTCACACGAGACAAATGACGATCCCCAGGTCGATGAACTAACCTGTACACATGTCACCTGGGAACTGCTATCTGACGTCAGGTATAAGACCAACTAGCATGTTCCCGGCGAGTCCTGTCCGGTGTACTCATAACCCAATGAGCACCTGTATACATCTTAGGTGAACCAACTGACACCAGTGGCTTGTGAGACCGGCCACCGCCCCTCGTCGGGGTCTCGACTGTATACACTAGTCTACTCTGGAGTATCGATGCCCTGTCTCGAAACTCCCACGACTAGGGACCTTTTAAGGATGTGCTAATAGACTCCAGCTCTCACTTATATGATCGCCCTCATACTGCCGGCAGTCAAGCAAGAATCCTAGGGGCTTTATCAACGTGCAATAGCGACATGTCAGGTCACCTAAAGCAGTACACGATGATAAAGGTAAACCAGATAGCATACTATCATCTCGAGTAAGACTGTCCTACCGGGATAGGTCCTCCCTCAATCATTGCAATCACGTGCCTGTGATCCAATAATTGACTCTGAGGGCACTATCTCCAACATGCCCCCCCACCGTTGCGCTCACGTGGCGCGCACGTGAGTGCAGCGGTGGCAAGATCCTGGCCGTTGGATCAAACGGGGTAAGTTGAAGGGGCGCAGGCGCCTATAAATAAGACCCTTGGTCTTGAGAAAATTCTTACAATCTTTTAAGAATTTTGACTCAGAGCCTTGCTCTTGCTTAAGAACTTTCAGAGCCTTGCTCTTGCTTCTTCTCAAGAATTTTAAAGTTCAAAACCTAGCATCACTCTAGGTAAGAAACTTAAATTAGTTTAAATTAAATTTTAATTCACAGAGCCTTGCTCTTATAGATCTTTGATCTAAAGAAAACCCCTTTGGGGCTTCTTCAACAGAGCCTTGCTCTCAAGAACTCACAAATTTACAAAGATCTGGTCCATGGGTTTTAACCCATGAACAGAGCTTTGCTCTTGGATCAAATGTAGATCTTTTTAGAAATGAAGAATTTTTTTTATAAGTTTCCAACATTTTAATTCTTTTAAGTGTGTTAAAAAAAAATTTGATGGATCTTTCCATTATTACCAAAGAGCTATGCTCTTTTGAGGAATCTTGTTCCCTTGAGACCAGAGTTTGACAAATGTCACTCTGTGACAGAGCTTTGCTCTAAAAGAGGAGATTTTCTCCTTGTCTCTAGGGATTTCCCATCAATGATGATATTCTTTGTGGATCTTTTTCCATGAATTGACAGTCTCATCTAATGATGGGATTGTCTTATTAAATGATGCACCGTCATCCAGATTTTGTGGGTCCCCCTTTGGTCCCCTACCCACTGCATCACAGTGTGGAGTAAGATTTAAAATGCCAAGCGTTAGAACACTAAACGGTTATTTTTGTCTTTCCACAGGAAACATGTCTAACGACTCGTCTTTCCCCTTTGTTCGCTCGGAAGGAGGGTTCCCTCATTCGCCAGTGGACCGGGTGGCGCTCGCTCTTATTAAGGATCATGACCCTGAGTGCAAAAAACTCCACCTGTGGGGGAGGTGGTACAGCCAGATCATCCAGGGTCGTCGCAGTTTCAGTTTTGCCACGCCATCTGAACCCATAACTCCAATCCCCTATGCGGACGAACCCCGGTGAAGTATGCCGTGGAGGTCAAAAAATGGAATTCGGATGACCTCCTCCAACCCGCAATTGGTGCTATTCCCGTGCAGCCGCCGCCGGCAATAGATATTTTAGGAAGGCGAATCTGTCAGGGTGAAGCACGCCCTTGGGGACAGGCCTATAATATTGGATTGGTGCCGCGACCGCCCGCCGGATACTTGCAGTGGGCCCGATACATCTTATCAGCCAAAAGGACTCACCTAATGAAGATTGGGTTGTATTCGGCCATCTACGTCTTGCTCTTCGAGTATCCCTCTCCTCCAACGTGGTGGATCAAAGCCTTCATTGAACAATGGAATATCCCCACCCACACTTTCTTGATGGCGGATAGGGAGGTCTCAATCTCCTTGGAGGAGTTTGCCGAGCTCTCGGGTTTACCGATGAGGGGGGAGCATGACGAGGAGTTGCTACCTCCTGACGAATACGTCTTTGTTACCAAGCCGCTGGTGTTTGACCTAACTCCGGAAAACGCCGTCCAGCATCAGTATCCGGGCCTGGTGAAGATGTTGGAGATCTACGAAGGACTCCATCTGGAATTGGGCGACCGGGGCATCAGTTTCGCAGATTTTATTGCCCGCTTCATTCGCCCGGAGCTCCTATTAGAGAGGAGTGAGAAGTTTGCTCAGCTCGATGACCCTTTCAGCTTCGGCTTAGACCGCCGACCTGTATCGGAGAATGATCAAGGGATTTTTATCTCCCCGGCGCTGCTGTCGTCCCTTTCTCAGAAATTGCCGTCCCGGGCATGGATGAGGAGACCTTTTTTATTGGGTTCTTGGGTTTGTGGCTATGCAGCTTTGCGCTCCCCATGCACCCGCGTCACATGCGGCCCTCCGTCTTTTACCCAGCGCATCGGATGGTGGCTGGTTTACAGTTATCGGTAGGAGTCGCCGGGCTGGCCTACCTTTATAAAAGACTTAGCGTAGCGGCGGACGCTAGTGAGCCGGGGATACAGCCCGCTAACTTCCCGACGCATTATTTCACCTCCTGGATGGAAATGCATGTGCAAGGGGTGTTCGGTGTCCATAAGATTCCTCCGTTCTTCGAGAAATGCAGACTCCCGAGAGTCATGCGGTTGGTCGGCGCTTCAATTGTGTTTGCATCCCCGCGGGAGTCTAGGGGGCTGCTCCTTCGCCCACATCTGGTCGGAGCGAAGATTTCCTTTGTGGATAAGGTTATAACCATAGGCTCAGAGACTGCTGAGTCAGGAGTGCCACTGCGCGATGATTTCAAGGACGGGGCTTCCGTATTGAAGGCTCGGGAAATCCTCCACCTCTACTCCATTCGGCCAGGCTATCTAGTGTTTAGACAGAATGAGACCGCACTTTTCATGAGGTACAACCCGCACCGGTTTGCTCAGCAATCGAGCTATAACCAAGGGATCCCGATGGAAGCTTTCTTGGAAAAGCCTGTGGTTAGCCGAGAGGGGATGAAGAACGCAATGCACCATTTCACACGGCTTAACACGGGTTCCTATTTCTTCATTAGTGAACCCAGTTGTGTCCCTAAGATGCTTAACACGTACGTGGCTTGGTATGCGCATGCGATGGGCCCAATTATCTTAACGGAGAAGCGTATACTGGTTGACCGTAGGGGTGCGCCTCTTGGCGGTGATCGCAAGGCCCCCTTGCAACCAAGGATCCCGGTCATTCCTCCGTTGAAAGATGCCGGAGTCGACCGACCACGCGTGTTGAGCCCCCCGCGTGGATTGCCGCTGTCTGCTACGGTGAATGCACCACAGGTGTCCCGTGTTCCCATGAAGACGGTTGATGTAACATCGCCAGAATCCGGCGCAGGAGCGGATATCGGGACCCGCCGCCCTAAGGTGACTGCCAAGCGCAAATCAATTCTAGGTGCATCTAAAGCTGGCGGGCAAAAGAAGAAGAAGTCGATCCTTTCTCTCGACGCAATCCTCAATTTAGAGTCTGAGGCCCCTCTTACCAAAGGAATAAGTGAATATGGCAGCAATAAGGGCTTCTTGGTAGACCCTGCAGACACCAATTTGGCGGCCGCTATTGCAGCTTCTGAGCGATCAACAAGGCTCGAAGCGATGTTAAGCAAACTCACAGAGTCAGGTGATCATTAGCCGCTTTCCTCATCAGTTCAACGCATTTTTTTTTATCATTATTCTTGACTAATACTTTTCCCATTTTCAACAGGTGTCTCTACTGAAGAAGCTATTGCTGCCTCTTTGAAAACTTTCCAAGAGGAGGAGGAGAAGCGTGCTCTGGCAGGCGTTGGTGCGTCCCACCCCCTTTTCTTCTAAAAAAAACGTTATCCCTTCTGATGGTCAACCTAACCTTCTTCCTTTGTTTCTTTGTAGGAGCTATATCAGTTGATGCAGGGATCCTTCCCGAGCCTGTTACTGAAGTCCCGGTCTCATCGGGGCTGCTGCAAGAGCCTCGACTTGACAAAACGACGAGGGATGCCCTGAAAAACTTGGAGGCTTCCTTACTCACGGACGAAGACACCTCGATGAGAGAGGCTTTGGTGAGGTCCGTCTCAACGGCCCAGGAGGAGAGAAAGCGGCTGAGGCGCGAGGCGAAGGCGCGCCGGACTGCTTTGGCTATGGGAGCGGGCCCAAGCACTGTCCCTCGGGCAGATATTCCTTCCGGAGAGGCCCCTGTCGCCCTATCCACTGCTCGC
The DNA here is from genome assembly GCA_030015575.1 of Agapanthus africanus. Lineage (NCBI taxonomy): Eukaryota > Viridiplantae > Streptophyta > Magnoliopsida > Asparagales > Amaryllidaceae > Agapanthus > Agapanthus africanus. The sequence goes on along the minus strand of JASDDO010000016.1, from coordinate 183,929,535 downwards.
AGACAAGTGGCGCGCGCCGTTCGAAGCGCAAATGATAAGTCCACTTCAGGTAACATTTCTTTCAGAATTTTTATTGTGAGAGTTATAATGCCGACGGTTCTTATATCTATTATTTTGCAGGGCCAAGTCCGACCGAGGGTGAGGCGGAGACCGTTGAACCCAGGGGAACAGAGGAGGCGGTGCCTGCCGAACTCGAGCCAACAGTAGGCAACATCGTTAAGGCCATGGAGCCTTGTGCGGAGGTTGAGGGGCCTATAGCCGAGAAGGTCGTTGATGCCGAGCCTGAAGTGGCGGCAGATGAAACGATCATTACAACTGTGTCCGGGGTGATGGCGGACGAGGCACTTGAGGCTGGCGACCTCGTGGTGATGGTAGATGAGCCGATGGAGACAGCGGAGCCCGAGGAAGTAGCGGGTGAGATGGGCACGACTCTTGGGGAAGAGTCAGCCGCTTCCTTCCAAGAGTCCGGCAACGCTCCCATCATTGCCCTCCCCGTCTACGATCTTCTGCCTTCTCCTGGTCGTGCGAGCACGACGACGGTCCCTATCGAGTCGGGTGATGAGGTTACGGGTGGTGGCCTCATGTCGCTGGAGGAGGGTATTGCCTCAGTTTCGGCAGGCAGCTCGTCGGGTAAATTTCGAGTTACCATCATTCCCTCTTTTTTTTACATATCTTGCGATCTTTTCTAACAATTCTGTCTTTGTTTTTAACGCAGGCGCGGCCAACGCCGATGCTTCATTGCTCGAAGGAGCATCGTCGATTACTGCCTTGGCGGTGGTCACCTCCCAGCCTTCCCTTGTGCCATCACGGATGTTGGAAGATACGAATTTGCGATTCATTAGTTTATCTTTTAACCGCATAACTTATGTACTAACGCCGTACCACTGTGTCTTTTCAGGAGTGCTCTTTGATCATCTATATCAAGTGTTGCTTCCACACTTCTCTTTCCCATCCGAACTCGCTTCTTCCTCTAGTGGTGCCGGTGAGTATACTTCCACTTTGATGTCTTTATTTCCCCCCTTTTTTAGCAATGGGATGATTTCTGAACCTTCCTCTTCCTTATTGTAGTGCCACGAATTGAAGGAGGAGGCGCAAGACCTGCCACGCCACCGGCCCTTCCAGCTTTACCATCTGTTGCAGCTGGTATAGTAAATTTCCTTTTTGACGATTCTTTAACATGTCTTGAACCATCGTTTAACCATGTTTTGTTTCGCAGCTATCGTTCCGGCTCCGATCCCTCTTGAGTCTCGTGTCCTTTCACCGGCAGGCCCTTTCTTGAAACGTCTATCTTCAAAGGATGCCGTGATGAGTTTGGGCATGTTGAGCGGGTATATCGAAGAGCTTAACGCGGACGCTCTCCCTTCTGCCGCAGATTTCGCTGTGGAAGTTAACCCAATGTTGGCGGCACTCGTAAACTTTCACAATGAAGGCGTCGTCGAATCTTGGGTTAACCACTGCAGGGAGGTCGAGGCCTGCCTACATCGGCTGGAGTCGACGCGTCCTTCTCCTGAAGTTTTGGCCATAAGCACCCAACGGACAGCTTGGTTCGAGCAAAGCACTTCTTATTTCCGTCATTTGGAGCAAGAAGCAGCTTTACGGTTGAAGGAACGTCAGGAATCTTCAAGCGCAGCTGCTCGCCTACGCGCTGAAGTTAGGGCGAATGTTGCTGAGGTGAAAGTCGTCTTTGAAGGACTTCTGGAGCGTATTTCTAATGGGCTAGCATTGAAGCGGAAGCTTGATGCCGCCGAGCGTGATGCCCGAGGCCGTGAAGCAGCTCAGCAGGTTGTTGGGGAACAGCTTGCCTCCATCAACCAGCAGCGGGCTCAAGTAGAGGCCGAACTGGCGATGGTGGCTAATCAAGAGAAGGCGTGGAAGGAAACACGTGAGCAATTGATAGAGCTATTCAGGAGGCTTCCTTCTCAGTAGCTCTCTTTGTATCGTTTGTAAAAAAATTGTATATGCATATTTTTTTATTCTTTAGCACAATGTATCTTGTACTCAATCAAGTCTATAAATAAAAGATACACATTTTTTGTAACGTCTTGTGTCATTTCTCTGCCCTTTTCTTTCTTTTGTTATCAGCATATTATCTTAGCGATCATGGTTGACGGATACTAGGGCACGCATCTTGACTTTCCTAATAATCAGCGATGGCTTAGGCCGCAGGTTCAGATCTGTTGCCTAAGACTTTTCAACTCCATAAGCCGTGAGGGTCTCATAGAGACTTTTCTCCCTACGGATCGAGAGGATCTCGTAGGTGGGTTTTCTCCTTAGGAATCGTGAGGATTCCTAAGTGTGGTTTTCTCTTATAAGTCGTAAGGATCCTATAAGAGAATTTTTCCCTCTTATGAATCGAGAGGACCCACAAGCGGTTGTTTCCCTTCTCGTCGAAATTCGACTTTGGAGAGTGAGACCCGTGAATAGTATGCAAGAGACCATTTTGGATTGACTTGCAGGGTCCCATTGTTTCAGGAAGCAAGTTTTTTTTTTAGTCCGTGCTGCCTGAGGCTTTATTTGCAGGTTGAGACGAATCGGGAGTTTCCCGCGGAGACAATGGTTTCTCTGCGAGCCGACGCGAATCAGGAGGGTCTCGTCAAGGAGTGTTTGTATCCGTGAGTCGAGGAGTTTGCTATGGATTATTTGTTTCCCAAGCGCCAAAGATTATTTGTTTCCTTGGGGTTTGAAACGAGTCGAAGGTTCCCACGGAGGCACTGGTGGCTCTGCGAGTCGACGCGGATCAGGAGGCTCTCGTCAAGGAGTGTTTGTATCCGTGAGTCGAGGAGTTTGCTAGGGATTATTTGTTTCCCAAGCGCCAAGGATTATTTGTTTCCTTGGGGTTTGAAACGAGTAAGGTTCCCACGGAGGCACTGGTAGCTCTGTGAGTCGACGCGGATCAGGAGGCTCTCGTCAAGGAGTGTTTGTATCCGTGAGTCGAGGAGTTTGCTAGGGATTATTTGTTTCCCAAGCGCCAAGGATTATTTGTTTCCTTGGGGTTTGAAACGAGTCGAAGGTTCCCACGGAGGCACTGGTGGCTCTGCGAGTCGACGCGGATCAGGAGGCTCTCGTCAAGGAGTGTTTGTATCCGTGAGTCGAGGAGTTTGCTAGGGATTATTTGTTTCCCAAGCGCCAAGGATTATTTGTTTCCTTGGGGTTTGAAACGAGTCGAAGGTTCCCACGGAGGCACTGGTGGCTCTGCGAGTCGACGCGGATCAGGAGGCTCTCATCAAGGAGTGTTTGTATCCGTGAGTCGAGGAGTTTGCTAGGGATTATTTGTTTCCCAAGCGCCAAGGATTATTTGTTTCCTTGGGGTTTGAAACGAGTCGAAGGTTCCCACGGAGGCACTGGTGGCTCTGCGAGTCGACGCGGATCAGGAGGCTCTCATCAAGGAGTGTTTGTATCCGTGAGTCGAGGAGTTTGCTAGGGATTATTTGTTTCCCAAGCGCCAAGGATTATTTGTTTCCTTGGGGTTTGAAACGAGTCGAAGGTTCCCACGGAGGCACTGGTGGCTCTGCGAGTCGACGCGGATCAGGAGGCTCTCGTCAAGGAGTGTTTGTATCCGTGAGTCGAGGAGTTTGCTAGGGATTATTTGTTTCCCAAGCGCCAAGGATTATTTGTTTCCTTGGGGTTTGAAATTAGTCGAAGGTTCCCACGGAGGCACTGGTGGCTCTGCGAATCGACGCGGATCAGGAGGCTCTCGTCAAGGAGTGTTTGTATCCGTGAGTCGAGGAGTTTGCTAAGGATTATTTGTTTCCCAAGCGCCAAGGATTATTTGTTTCCTTGGGGTTTGAAACAAGTCGAAGGTTCCCACGGAGGCACTGGTGGCTCTGTGAGTCGACGCGGATCAGGAGGCTTTCGTCAAGGAGTGTTTGTATCCGTGAGTCGAGGAGTTTGCTGAAGATACTGGTTTCTCCGGAGTCGAAGTGAACCGTCGAGATTTGGCTTCGTCTTCTGGCGGAGCCTGTTGGGAAAGTATGGTTCCCTCTTTGTTTACGCCCTTGGATTGTATACAGGGATCGATGCGATCTTAACTGTAGGGCCAAAGTTTTATCATCATTCTTTTTTGTTTTATCTCCGCGATGCTCTATCATTTCAGCTTTTATATCACGAAGGTCGCGATTGCCCAATCATTTCGGCTATTTTTCGCGGTGCCCAATCATTACGGCCATTTATTTTATTTTTACGCGCTGCTTTGTATTGCGAGTTGCCCTATCATTTCGGCTATTTCGCATGCATACATTTTTACTTGCTGCTTTTTATTGCAAGTTGCCCTATTATTTCGGCTATTTCGTATGCATGTGCGGCCTATTGGCTTTTCGCTGTAAACCGATTTCGGCATCAGCACCGCTACAACCGGCATATTACCAAGAGCGAATCATTATCTGCTTCTGTCGATGTCGAACAAAGGTGGCTTAGCGACCAGGGTTAAGGTCCTGTCAACTAAGGCATTGACTTCATGAGCCGTAAGGGTCTCACAAAGTTATTTCTCCCTACAAGTCATGAGGATCTTATAGGTGTATTTTCTTCTTAGGAATCGTGAGGATTCCTAAGTGTTTGTTTCCTCTGTAAGTCGTAAGGATCCTACAGGAGGGTTTTCTCCTTGTAAATCGAGAGGACTTACAAGGGTCGTGCGAATATATCCCCAGTCACGGCTGGATCTTGGTTAGGGAAATGTTTATTCGCGCCCGTGGATTGTATACAAGGGTCAGTATTGAGCCACTTGTAGGGCAATATCGGAAATTGTGGGGATTGCTTAAGCACAGGTTTAGGTCTCTGTAACTTAAGACTTTCAAATCCTATGAGCCGTGAGGGTCCCATAAGAGAGTTCTCCTTACGAGTCGTGAGGATCTCGCAAGTGTATTTTCTCCTTAGGAATCGTGGGGATACCTAAGTGTGTTGCTCCCTTGTGAGTCGTAAGGATCTCACGCGGGTGGTTTCTCCTTACAAGGTCGAGAGGACCCTATAAGTGTCCTTTAACGAGGTTGCGCCCTTTCAGGTTTCCGCGAACACTCGCCGGTAGTCCTGCTGTTTTTACTCACGGAGCCCTTTCGGGTTTTCATCCATGCTCTTTTTTGCTTATGGACATACCGTTTTTTTTTCTTTATTCTTTTTATTTTTATATTTTTTTATATCTTGTCAGCCTAAAGATGCCGCGGTAGTAGTTTAAAGACGTTTCGGTCTGTTGTTAGTTTAAGGACATTTCGGTCCGTCGTTGAGAAGGCCGGCTACTTTTTATAAAGCTTGAGCTTAGGAAGATAGCGAGCGGACATATTCGTCGTCATCTATCATTGACCTAGGCTGTGGCTCATTAAGCATAATATTTCTTTAGGAAGCGACCGTTTATTGGCCTGAAAGGCCTTTCACCATGCATGTCCATGAGTAGATAGGCCCCACCCTGGTAAACTTTATCTATGATGTACGGGCCTTCATAGTTTGGCTCGAATTTTCCCCGCTTGGCGCGATTGGGGATCATAGGCCTTTTGACCACTAGCACAAGTTCGCCTTGGCGGAATGTCCTCGGTCGGGTCAATCTTTCATATGAGCGCGTCATCTTTGCTTTATAAGCTTCCAGATTTTGCTGTGCTTTAAGCCGGGTTTCATCAAGGGCGTCAAGCTCCTCAAGCCGAAGGTGAGCATTTTCTTCGTCCGTTAGCTCGTGGTGAACTGCCACTCGTAGAGAGGGTAACTCTATCTCGAGGGGGAGTACTGCTTCCGTCCCAAATACTAACGCATACGGCGTTGTGTTTGTGGCCGTCTTGAATGTAGTTCGATACGCCCAGAGAGCTTCTTGCAGTCTTTCGTGCCAGTCCTTCTTATTTCGGGCCACCGTTTTCTTTATGATCTTTGTTAAGGTCTTGTTAAAGGCCTCAGCTAGACCGTTAGCTCGCGGATTATAAACCGAGGAATATCTCCAGTCTATATTGTGTTGTTGCGCAAAGCGACTGATCTTGTGGCTTCTGTAGGCTGGCCCGTTATCGGAGATGATCCGTCGTGGAGTTCCAAACCGATATATGACATGCGTCTTGAAGAAGTGGAGGATATTTTCCGTCTTCACTTCTCTTAACGGTACTGCTTCTTCCCATTTAGAGAAGTAGTCAGTCGTTGCTAGGATGAAACGATGTCCTCTAGACGATGCTGGTTCGATGGGGCCGACTATATCAGTCCCCCACATTTCGAATGGCCAGCTAGCTATCGTTGGATGTAGTGGATTTGGGTGTTGGTGGATGAAGTCCCCATGGATCTGACACGAATGACACTGCTTCGCATATTCGAGGCAGTCTTGAATCATCGTGGGCCAATAGTAGCCCATCCGTTTTATCTTCAACTTCATCTTTGGGCCCGCTTGGTGGGAACCGCAGAGTCCGTCGTGAACTTCTTGGACGACCCTTTTCGCTTCGTCAGGTCCTAAGCATCTCAGCCACAGAGAATCGAATGACCTCTTGTATAGAGTATCGTTGACGAAGGCGAAAGACAGAGCTCGTTTCACGAGCTGATGTCTTGTGGACGCTTCTTCAGGCATTCGGTGGAACTTGAAGTAATCTATGAAGACTTCTCTCCAGTCCTTGGTATTTTCCCAATCTTTTACTTGCAGGGTCGTCTGCTCGCTCGCTCTTTTTTCTTCGGATGATTCCGGAGATATTTCTGCTGGGGCAAGCACCCGACGGCTTTGCACCATGATTCTAACGTCATCGAGGTTTTCTCAGCCAGTTCTTTAGCAAGTTTAGCCAACGCATCTGCTTTGCTGTTGTCCGCACGCGGTATGTTCTCCAAAGTATAGGAGGGAATTTGGGTCAACAGTTGCACTTTTTCACCGTATTTCACTAACTCCGGTTTGCACGTCTGGTAGTCGCCGTTTACTTGACTAACGACCAGTTGAGAATCCCCGTATATGAGGAGGTTTTCAATTCCCATGACAATGGCGATCTCGAGGCCTGCTATCAGAGCTTCGTATTCGGCTTCGTTGTTTGTCCTTGGCTCCGTCAGGGAGAAAGCAAAGCGCATTATCCCTCCTTGTGGAGTTACAAAGATGAGTCCTATCCCCGATTTGATTATAGGGGTACTTTTTTTGCGCTTTTTCATGGAAGATGCTCCATCGAAATAAAGTTCCCATTGGGTATCACCACCGTCGATCGCATAGAACGCATGTTCGTCTGGCAAATCGCAATTTAGAGGAGAATCGGCGGGTATGGGATGCTCAGCGAGGAAGTCGGCGATGGCCTGACCTTTCACTGCCTTGAGAGGTTGATACGTTATCGAAAACTCCATCAAGAGTAGTGCCCATTTAGCGAGTCGTCCCGTCAATATGGCCTTTGACATCAAGAATTTAAGGGGGTCCACCTTTGAAATGAGACGGACCTCATGCGCCAACGCATAGTGCCTAAGCTTTGTTATCGCGAAGATCAACGCCAGGCAATGTTTTTCAATGGGAGAGTAGTTGCTTTCTGCCCCCAGCAGAACTCGACTTAAGTAGTAGAGTGCTCTTTCTTTCCCTTGATCGTTCTCTTGTGCCCATAACGCGCCAAAAGAACCTTCGAGGGCGGTTGTGTAAAGAATGAGGGGCTTTCCCTTGACCGGAGCAGCCAACACCGGCGGGTTCTGCAGGTATTGCTTGATCTCGTCTAGTGCGCTTTGGCATTTTTGATCCCAGACGAACGGGGTTCCCTTCTTCATCAGGTGGCTGTAAGGACGGCACTTTCCTGAAAGGTTGGCTATAAATCGCCGTATATACGCGAGCTTCCCTTGGAGAGACCGCAGCTGTTTGAGAGTTCTCGGTGGAGGCATTTCCATGATCGCTTTTATCTTTGACGGATCTATTTCAATACCTCGGTGTCGAACAATGAATCCCAGGAATTTGCCTGAGGAAACTCCGAATGCACATTTGAGCGGGTTCATTTTCAAGTTGTATTGTTGTAGGCGTTGAAATACGGTCTTCAGATGCTCGAGATGTTCCTCGTATGATTTGCTTTTAACCACGAGATCATCGATATAGCATTCGACGATTTCGTGTATAAGGTCGTCGAAGATCTTCGTCATGGCCCTCTGATAAGTAGCACCGGCGTTCTTTAAACCGAAGGGCATCACTTTATAACAGAATATTCCTAAAGGGGTCCTGAAGGCTGTGTGCTTCTGGTCTTCTGGATGCATTTTTATCTGGTTATACCCCGATGAGCCGTCCATGAAGGAGAAAACCTCATGAGTGGATGTATTGTCTATCATCAATTCGGTGACTAGCACTGGGAAATCATCCTTCGGGCAAGCTTTATTGAGATCCCGAAAGTCCACGCATTTACGCACTGTCCCATTTTTCTTCATCACCGGGACGATGTTGGCGATCCACTCCGGATATTGAAGCTCGTGGATGAAGCCAGAGTCAATCAGCTTTTTGACTTCAGCATTGATACTCATTTCAAGCTCAAGTCGCATTCTCCTCGGCGCCTGTTTGACTGGCTTGATGTCCGGGGATATCGCCAATTTGTGTACTGCAATTTCTAGATCTAGTCCCGGCATTTCGGAATAGTTCCATGCGAAGCAATCTTTATGCCGTAGAAGCACATCCTTTAACGCAGCCACCCTTTCTTCAGATAGCAGCTCGCTGATGAATGTCGGTCGTGGATCGTTTGTCGTCCCCAACTCAATCTTCTTGAGGTTATCTGCAGTGGTATGGATTCCATCTTCCAGTTCTTTTGGCGCTGGTGGGAATTCTGAGATCACCTCATCGTTGCTGTTTTCGAAGCACCAAGGGAGCTCATCTATGTCCTCGGGCTCTTCTTTTAATATTGTTATCAAGTGACATGTGTGAATTAGCTTCCAATCCCAATGTGGAGTTGGCTCCGTTCTTATGGCTTTGGGTTCGTGCTTTTGTGGCGGTGTTACCCTCCAGTTGTTAGACAGAGCGAACTTGCCAAGCTGGTACTGATCTTCGACCCAATTCTTAAAGGTGAAGCAGTCTTCGAGAGGGTGCCCTATTCCTCGATGGTAAGAGCAATAATTTGGGTCAGAGACTTCACCTGCTCGTTCGGGGTTTTTTGACTCCGGCAGTGTAAGCATTTGATGCTTTAGAGCAAGATGAAGTATCTTCCTCGTCTTGTCCCGAGGAAACGAATACGCTCGACCCATTTTCTTCATGAGGGATAGATCAATAGCGCTCGACTCTCGTTTGCGTGGCTTCTTAGCCCTGCTTTGTTGTTGTTGGGCACCTTTTTGGCCTTTCGACTTATTTCTGCTTTTGCGCTGAGCCTTCTTTATAACAGGTTGACGGGAAGCAGCCTTTTCATCTTTCACGGCTTGTTGGAGAAGGCGTTGCGTTCTGGCTTTCTCGTAGATGACCATTTCGCGGTTATGGTCGTCTCGGACCTTTTGACCCGCTTCTCTTATAAGCTTGTCCATTTGTTTTTCGACCGATGGACTGGGTTCTTTTGCATCTGGCACTTTTATTGGCTCAGGATTAGCGTCCTCCCATTGAGCATCCGCTTCTTCATCGAAGTCATATATGACATAGCAGCTGTTTAATAGCTGTCGTTTCTTTGAACGGATGTATCCGAGCCCGATCGTCTCCATCCTCCCATTAGGTAGCTTGTGTTGAGTTCCGGGGACGTTCCAAACCCTGTCATAGAATTTGGCCTTCCTAACAGTCTGTTCGAAGGGTATCCCTTGGCGCTTCAGCAGCTTTTTCAAACCTTCCGTATAATATCTGGGTAGACGAATGGGTTCAAGCCTGTCCGGCGTCGGATCTGCTCCATACCAGATCTCTTTCTCCACTTTATTTTCTTCAGAGCGGTAAAGCAAAATTGCTTTCTCTCTCTTTCTCTTGGGAGGGATATAGAATGTCCGCAACTCTTCTACACTGTAGATATTAAGTGCATCCAGTCCTTTATGGTGTCTAGGCAGCACCATGGCTATCTGCAGACTTCGCTCTTCATCAGCAGAAGCTCGTATTGAAAGCCGAGTAGGGAATACATCATGAACTTCATCCTCTGAATCACTACCGAAGATCAATGAAGGAACGGATGGTCCCGGCTTGGTGTATTGGGGCGGACCCGAATAAGTTATATCCTCTTCTTCCTCGATATCGCTGCCGAAGACAGGGATGGTGGCATTAGTTTTGTTCTCATGCTTGTGACACCTTTACGTGTCTTCGAAACTCGGCAAGAAGTATTTGGCATCTTCATACTTACGAACTTCATTCACGGAAAACGGATTCAATTCTCCTGCCACAGTGTACTCGAGACCATCCTTACAATATTTCATACACTGATGCTGTGTAGAAGGGATAATATTGTACTCGTGTAACCATGGTCGTCCGAGCAGAGCATTGTAGCATGTCTTGGCGTCTATGACATGGAATTTAATATCTGTGACGAGCAACCTGAAGCGTAGCGTCAATATCACAGATCCAAGAGTCTTTGACGATTGGGAATCGAACCCGGAAATGGTGATCTTGTCCCGCGCAAGGTGCTGGACGCTCATGCAGATTTCCTTCAACACTCGCACGTTGAGGAGATTAACAGACGATCCATTATCGATCAGGATTTTGCCTATCTTTATATCACGGCAGTATCCTGAGACATAGAGAGGGCGATTGTGTTCGCACGTCCCAAGGAGAAGGTCTTCATCGCCAAAAGCCACGTCGGCCGTGTGCACCTCTTCCAACTCATTCTTCATCTTTTCTTCGGCCAGGAAGGCTTGGAACTGGTCCGGATCTTGTAGCGCTTTAATCAAAGAATCCCTCGCCTCTTTTGATAGTAACAGGGCATCAAGAATGCTGAGTTGTGAGGGCAGCTTCCTCAGATGCGCCAAGACATTGTAATCCACCTTATTTCTTTTCGGCGGATTCTTGGCGGTTAGCTCTTCCGCAACTTGGTCATCTAGAGTAATATCCTCAGAGACCTTTTCTTTCCCTTTATCTTTCTTGTTTGAGGGTCCGAGATTCTTTTCAGGTAGCGTCCAATTGCGTAGCTGGATATTTTCGCAAACCTTTGGCTCTTCTTCTTTTCCCGAAGTTGACTCTTTAAAGAGAGGGGCGAGTTCCAGCTCCTCATCAGAATCGCTCCCGAATGTAGGCTCTTGTGGCCCACCAGTGTTAACCATGCGACAATCGCCGGTAGTTCTTTCAAGCCATTCGGTCGTATTTCTTTGCTCTCGACGAGTTTTACGCTTTTCCCGCTTTAAGCGTTGTCGACGAGCAACATATCCTTGCCACCATTTATCGAAAGCTTTGCATTCTTGAGTGGGGTGCGAAACCTTCTGATGATATAAGCAAAAGGAGGGGTGCATTTCTATTTCACCAGTAATTTTTCCTTCAGAGGATGGTAGCTTCATGCCCATTGATGTGGCCTTAGCAAACCTTTTCTTTATCTTGAATTGGCTTTTGTCGGTAGCGAAGGTGTTTTGCTCCAGCGGGATCGCCTCAGCTCTTTCATCAAGTCGCTGGCGCTTGGCCCTTTCAAATATAGCCATCTCGCGTTCTCGATCAGCTTTACTTTTTAGTCGAGCTTCGTTAAGGAACGCGTCAATCATTTCGACTGATAGCTCTGGAATTTTTGATTCAGTATCTGCCCCCAGCGTTTTAGTGCCAGAAGTCTCTTCATCGTTCGTGATCGAATGGGAGATCATATGCCAGCTCGCTACATATTCCTCGGATTCATCTGATGAACTTTCTCCCTTATCTTCTTCTTGAAAGACGTGATCGAGGAACTCTTGGAGCGTAATGGGATTCCGCGCCTTTTGGTTGTATTCATCCAGCGCGTCAATTTGCTTTTGTATGTCCGTGCGCTTGTCGCCAGGCTTTACGGGTTTCTTAGATTTCTTCTTCTTCTTTTTCGAAGATTTTGACGGCTGGTTGCGAGTGTTTGAGCCACCACCATCAGTCTTTGGAGTTGTACGCAGTTTCAACATCCCTTCAACGACCTGCTGTTCCAACGGCTTTTCCACTTGATTGCTGGACATGCCTGAAGATCGTTTAGCATTCTCTTTGTCTTGGCTGATAATACAACCTCCCAAGAAGCTTCTTCAATGACGGAGCATGTTGCCCCCGGCGTATTCGTCCCTTTAGAGGTGTGGGGCTGCGGGGGATTCACCTTCCATTTGTCAGATAACGCTAACTTGCCCGGTCGGTACTGGTTTTCAAGCCAATTCTTGAAAACGTAGCAATCTTCGATCGGATGGACTAGTACTCGATGATAAGGATAGTAGTTGGGCTCGTTGACGTCACTTGGTTGCAACGGACGTTTTGGATCCGGCAGATTTATGAGTCTGTTGCGCAACGCCAGCTCGAATAACCTCTTCGTTTTATCGCGGGGAAAGGAATAAGGACGTCCCATCCTATCCTCAAGGGGGACGTACGGGCGCATATTATTTTGACGAGCCATTGGCTTCGGGTCGCTTGGTTGTTGTTGAGCATTAGCGACGACGATCGCTTTTCCCTTCCCTTTGTCATTTCGGGAGTCCGGCCTTGGAAGAGGAGGTTTATGGCCCATTTGATCCATTTGCGCTAGTTTGTCAATCAACGCCTGGAAGGTAGTTGGCTTGAAAAACATCATAAATTGTGAGATGGTTGCTTGTGGATCGAGGGTTCCTACAAACATACCCACTGCGGGAGCTTCTTCAATGCGCTGCTCACACTTTGACCATAAATTCCGCCATCGTATAGCATACTGAACCCACGTCTCGCCGGGTTTTACCCTGGCGTTAATCAGTGCCGTCATCGGGGTACGCTCACTGGCACTTGCAAAATGCTGAGTGAACAGTGGCTCCATCTCCGCGAAGGTTTTAATAGAGTCATTTGGGAGTTCAGAATACCACTCGAACGCCGTATCTGATAAGCTTCCAACAAACTGGCGAAGCAACAGCTTGTCGTCACCGCCGGTGTTGCCGCAGAGCGCCCTGAACTGGGCAACATGCTGATAAGGATTGCCCGTCCCCTTGTAGACATGGAACTTAGGAATTGTATAACCTGGTGGGTACTTAATCTGATCGTACCAACTCGGATATGACCGGGGCCCCGTCTTTACGACCTGACCGGCTGCTTCAGTCGCCTGATGCACCCGTATTTGCTGGGCGATGTATTCATCCAAATCAGCTTTTGATATGGTATCCTCTTTAGCTGCGGATAGAGCCGGTGGAGGATTCGATTTCTCACCCCTATCGTCTTCAAGAATGATCGGGGGATCTCCAGCAGGTGGATCTTGTTGAATCATCATACCCACCATATCCTGGAACAGGAGGGCCATTTTCTTTATGTTGGCTGCCTGCTCCGCAGCTTCTTTATCTTTCTTTTCTAGCACGCGCCGAAGGAATTCGGCGTCCGTTTCTTGTTCTTGACGTTCTTCTGAGGATGTTTCCGGGGTTTCTTTCGGCCCTGTAAGTGCGGCCATAGCGTTCATCATCTCCTGGAGCTTCTGTTGCTGCTCCTGAGCCTTGGTCACTGACCGTGTAAGCGATCTATGACCCGTGGATGTACGACTGTCTTCTTTTCCCAATGCCATGTAAACCGTATGAACTGTTATGCCCCCTGACTTGGGGCGTTTAGGTTCACCATTTTTAACTTTTGCCGCTGACGCGGGGGTTTTCTCTGGCCTCCTTCTTTTATGGGCCGTTGAGGTTGAAGGAACCATTGAAGGGGGCACCCTAGCAGCTGCTGTCCCCTGCTGTTTAATGGGACAATCCTTGTCTTTATCCACCTTCGCCTTTTTCTGGCGACGAGAGTGACCTGGGTCAATCACAGAGTCTTGAACCCTTCGCCAAACATTATAAATTCTTGAAGACAGCCGTTGAGGGGGCTGTTCTTGCTTCGTTTCTGGAACCCTCTCTGCAGGTGGAGGAGATCTCTTCAATGTAGCGATTGGAGAGTTCTTCCATACCCTCCTCAGCAGTTCAAAGCTGTTCTCAGTTGGAACAGCAGCGTTGACCTCCACCATTGGAGCGGGTGGAGTTAGCCCTGAGGGAGAGTTGCCCCCTGCCTTTCTTACTCGTCGCCAATGGCGACGTCTAGCATGACGAGCCGTTGGGACTGGCTCGGAGATAGAGATAACTTCTTTTTGCCCCCTGTCTGAATGAGGCGCCGCCGGTGTTAACCTCTTAAAGACTGAGGTTGTTCCTTGCGGGGTAATATCCAATCTGTCAAAGACAAATCTTCGTGCAGGGGCAGGAGCAGGAATCATCAGTCTTGAAAAGACTGACTCTTTGGCGGGAGAAGCCGTCTTAACGACTTCCGGAACAGCGGCCGTTGCCCTCTTTGGGACAGCCAATTTAGAGTTCTGATTTAGCCTGGTGAAAACAGAGGCTGTCGGTTTGGTAGCGGGCGACCCGTTAACAGGGGCCGTCGTGGCAGTGAGCCGGTCGAAGACCGACTTCTTGTTCACCTCCGGTGCAAGTATTGGCATAGAGCAGCTTGTCGGTGGGATCATGGTCCCGAAGAATAAGCCAGTGGTGGCTTGGGTTACCTGGTCTACTGGCAGAGTGAGGAAGGAAGCCGCTTGGGGCCCATATGCTACACCTCCGGGGGAGGTGGAGCGTCCGTTGCAGTGGCACTTCGAGCAGTTGGTGCAGTTGAAGGCCATTGATCTTGAGTTCTGCGCCAGGCAAAAGACCAAATCTTAGTACCTCGAAAATCCAAAGGCAACCCTTTAACAAACCGCGATTGGTTCGCGAAGACGACACACGAAGTGTGGAGTGGAAAGAGGAAAAGGTCCCACCGGGCGTGCCAGAATCTGTTCCCCTCCGAACGGCGGCGCAGACTTGGGCGTCTTGCCTGTGATTCGGGGCAGATGCTATTTGGTTTTATCTGTCTACCTCTCCGAAGATGCCAAGTTGATTTATGGCACCGTGTATCGGAGGTTTAGACGGATGCGGCCGATGTAGCAGACTTCGTCAGATTCCCCCTCAGGGTGAGGGGTTTTTGATTGTGGGGACGCTCTTCCCTGCAGGCGCAAGCCCCTGCAGTTAATTACGCTACCGCATCGCGGTAACAACTTTCTCCTTCTCCAGAATTTCACTTTGTGTCGTTTGTGTTTGTTTTGTTTGTGGTTGCCCGTGGATTGTATACGGAGACTGAGTAATGCCGTCGCCCGTAGGACGTGGATTAGTCCAAATCCGTATTTACTTAGATTTGGGTTTGGTGTTTTTAGTTTAAGGAGGCATTAGTCGCGTTGCGACTAAGATCAACTTAAACGTTAGTCAGGGATACGTTAATCCTGTTTTGGACTAAGATCAACTTGACTTGATGATCGATTTAATATCTGGCCGTCGGGACTCGTCACCTCTCTGACGTCGTTGAAGGATTACAACGACAGATGTCAGAGGAGTTCAGAGATGTACCCTTGAACCAAAGTTGATTTGGGGTTTTATCATTCATTTAAATGTCTAAGGATGCGTTAGCCGTATCTGGGGCTAAGATCAACTTAAACGGGACCGTTTAGATCCGACAAAAGAGCATTTGGAGGCTCTATTGTTCCAGTTTAGGGACGTAGTGGTCCATCACCAGTTTAGGGACGTGGTGGTCCGTATTCCAGTTTAGGGACGTGGTGGTCCGATATTAGTTTAGGGACGTCTCGGTCCGATATTAGTTTAGGGACGTCTCGGTCCGATATTAGTTTAAGGACGTTTCGGTCCGATATTAGTTTAGGGACGTCTCGGTCCGATATTAGTTTAAGGACGTTTCGGTCCGATATTAGTTTAAGCACATTTCGGTCCAATATTAGTTTAGGGACGTCTCGGTCCACGAGTTTAAGGACCCCGCAGTCCATGTTGATATGCGGTTGTCGGGACCCGTCGCCTCTCTAACGTCGTTGAAGGATTACAACGATAGGTGTCGGGGGAGCTCAGAGATGTACCCTCGAACCGGATATAAATTAATTTAAAAGAGCAGTCGTGCTCAGTCAATTTAATTTAAGGACTTATGGCCATGACTGGGCTAAGTCCAGTTGGATGTTCAGCATTTTTATTGGTCTTTGGCCTATTAGACCTGAGTTAGGGCTTTGTCCCTTTTTAAATAATGCACTGCATTATATTTGTTTTGTTTGGGTTCTGCCCTTTTATAAATGATGCAGAGCATCTATTTTGTTTGGGCTCTGCCCCCTTTTATTGCACTGCAATTCAATTAGGCCTACTAGGTCTTTTTGATTTGGGCCTGGCCCTTTAGGAAATGCATTGCATTTGTGCAAAGCACTAAAAATCTTTTTTAGATTCAAAACAGAAGTGCAAAGCACTTTTTGATCCCTTGTTTCAGAGAACCCAAGGTTCATAACAAGTGCAAGGCACTATTTTTATTTTTTTATTTATTTTTTTTTATTTACTGAAGATCCTTGATCTTGTTCATAAGAGAAATTTCTCTTCTTTCAAAGGTTTTTACCTTTTTTTTTATTCTTGAGGAGTTCTTCAGAGTCCTCTTTCTCACCTTTTTCTTTTAGCAAGATGTTGATGATTTTGAAATGAGGTCTGGGGTCCTTTTTATAGTGCTCACAAATTAGTTAAATTTATTAAAGAGATCTTTCTCTGAGTGATTTGGGGAATTTTCCCCACCGTTGGATCTTTGATCCAAAGGCCCCTGCTTTACAGAAGAAAATCTTCTTGTTTTAACAAGAACAGAAAAGATTTATTCTGTTTTTCGCAACTCCCCCAGCGCGTGACACGTGTCGCGCAGCGCAGCTGTGCTTGCGCAACCGCGCAGACACGTGTCGCGCGGCGCAGCGATTGCGCAGCTGTGCTTGCGCAACCGCGCAGACACGTGGCGCAGCGCTTGTGCATCTGTGCGTGCGCAGTTGTGCTTGCGCAACTGCGCAGACACGTGTCGCGCAGCGCAGCGCTTGCGCGAATGTGCTTGCGCAGTTGTGCTTGCGCAACTGCGTGGACACGTGTCGCGCAGCGCTTGCGCAGCTGCGCTTGCGCAGTTTTGCTTGCGCAACTGCGCGGACACGTGTCGCGCAGCGCTTGAGCAGTTGTGCTTGCGCAACAGCGCGGACACGTGTCGCGCAGCGCAGCGCTTGCTCAATGGAACGTTGCATCTTTTACTTTTTGTTTTTTTAAGAGAGCCTTGCTCTGATTGGACGCACCGCCTTGGGCGTTGCGCTGTTGTATCAACTTTTGACACATGGCGCGTTGAGCGAAGCGCACAGTATTTGAAGCATTGCTTCAAAATTTGAATTTTTGAAATTCAAAAAGAGCCTTGCTCTGATTGGGGAAACAGGCACCCCTCCTGGGTCAACCTGTACCCCCAACGAGTGCGGCGAATAGCCCGCCAATTCTAGAGTAAAGCCCCCTCCATCTCAACGCCATGAGATGCGGGCTTGTTTCCCTCTAGAACCCGGCTATCCGTGCACCCCTCCGCGGGGTAATCCTAGTACAGAAAGTAAAAATATACATACAACGGGTACATCGACCTCGACCTGGTCGTGCCCAAAAAGAATAATACAAACAGGCAGTGACGGCAGTCCACATGTCGGACGCTCGCCCCGCAATATCAAATGTACATAATACAACAAAACTGTACTAATACTGCAATCAGGCTATCCCCCACGACCGATCCGCAACAACACAGAACAATCATAGAACATCAATGTGAATGTCACGTTCGCAAATCCGTTTAACCGGGCTATAGCAGTTAGACAGGATTTAGCGATCAAGTGACATTCACGGTCGCAGATATAATGTAAATACTATGAACTAATGTGTTTAAACTTTTCGATCGATCAAATTTATCGAAGTGGGCCCCAAGCATTACTGTAGCACTTAAAGAGAGTCTAGGCCCAAAAAGAATATTCCAAAAACCCCATTTTCAACCCAGGAGCTCACTGCAAAAATTTGGTCCAATGAATAGTAAAAATGGCCGCGGAACCTCCGCAAATACGTGGGTTTGGCCGCGGTTCCGCGGTGGAATAGTGAGATCACGCTACCGAATTTTCACAGAATGCTTAGAATTCCCTGCACATGTCACTGCAATGTACTGAAAAAGTTTTGGAGCCAAAAAAATTTCGACAGAAAACTGTGCAAATGAAAATGGGTTTTCGGAAAATCCGTTCGATCGAACATGTAAACACACTAGAACAAGCTAGGCAAGGTTAATGGCGTGGCTTTGGTACCAATGTAAGTCCGCGGGGGCGCCCCGGCCGTCGATCCGACGCCGGAAACGCGGAAACAAAAACTTTGCAAACTAGCAAACCGGCACCACCGCGCACTTTTCACCTGGATCGGGCCATTAACCTAGCAACTAGCAAACTAGAAAAGAGTAGGGAAGCTATACC
This sequence comes from Agapanthus africanus, assembly GCA_030015575.1. NCBI lineage: Eukaryota > Viridiplantae > Streptophyta > Magnoliopsida > Asparagales > Amaryllidaceae > Agapanthus > Agapanthus africanus. Next base: position 183,911,302 of record JASDDO010000016.1, on the reverse strand, counting down.
AAGCGATCCGTGTCCTTCGGTCTTTGTCTCCACTCCGATCTCCCGCGGAATCTCTGTCCGTCACGTCCTTGTCGGAAAGGGCACCACGTAGCCGGAATCTTTTACGGGCTCCCACCTCTGGACCGAGGCAACTCGGGCGCGAAGTTGGCTAGCCGACGCGTCCAAGGTTTGCTGCAAACTAGTGTAGAAGCTTGTCTCTTTTTGGGGTTATGAGGTTGCCATGGTGAAATGGAGGTGAAGAAATCAACTATTGACCAAAAGGGACATCGATGAGGGAACTCATCCTGACACCCTACTGAGCCTGTCAGTGACAATATCCGTACAGTCCGGTCCGTTCGTCTATGAGTATCGCATGGCGGGCCTATGGGGTTGGTAAAACTCAGACCCCCAAAAGCGGTACAAGTCGTGTCGGAGTGTAGCCCAGAACACCCTGAGATACTACTGGAATACCTACCAGTAAATCTCCTGCCTCGGCCGAGGGCTTTGTGTAATGGCTCTCCTAGACACAGCGCGACCTCACCCCCAATACCGGGAGAGACGAACCCCTGCAGATCCGCTCACTGCCTCCATGTGGCTCGGGACTGTATCCAACTAAAACTTGTTTGCACGACGCCTTTGAGCCGTGGTAGGGTAGTGATCAAAGTACAGTGGGAACTCACACGAGACAAATGACGATCTCAGGTCGATGAACTAACCTGTACACATGTCACCAGGGAACTGCTATCTAACGTCTGGTATAATCCCAAGTAGCAGGTTCCCGGCGAGTCCTGTCCGGTGTACTCAAAACCCAATGAGCACCTGTATACATCTTAGGTGAACCAACTGACACCAGTGGCTTGTGAGACCGGCCACCGCCCCCCGTCGGGGACTCGACTGTATACACTAGTCTACTCTGGAGAATCGGTGCCCTGTCTCGAAACTCCCACGACTAGGGACCTTTTAAGGATGTGCTTATAGACTCCAGCTCTCACTTATATGATCGCCCTCATACTGCTGGTAGTCAAGCAAGAATCCTAGGGGCTCTATCAACGTGCAATAGCGACTCGTAAGGTCACCTAAAGCAGTACACGATGATAAAGGTAAACCAGATAGCATACTATCATCTTGAGTAAGACTGTCCTACTGGGATAGGTCCTCCCTCAATCATTGCAATCACGTGCCTGTGATCCAATAATTGACTCTGAGGGCACTATCTCCAACAATCTCCTACTTGCACTCAAGGCTAATTATTGCGATGTCGCATACTTACAGCCCGTGTGATACCGAACACCCAACTCCTCTACTAGTCAGTCTCACAAAGCTCGTTTGCGAAACTATTGCGTTTGAGAAATAGCCTCAGTGATTGGATCCGCTATGGTGTTTCTTTCTATGTCTCTCTTAATCTCAAGTTCGCGGAGAAAGCCATCTCCCGAAATGAGCAATACCTGTCTTAGAATGTGTCAGAATGTCTGATGGGACCTAGCTCATAAATGAACTCCAAATCCAAACTTCTTAGACTGTATCGTCAACTGAACTTAATCAGTATCCCGCGCCATGCCTCCCTCAGTATCCGCCTGGACCACCTGTCCAAAATACTGCCCCTCGTCAGAGGGAAAACTATAACTCTGACAGCCACTCTGCCATCCAGGTCACCTTGGAAGCCTGGAATGATAACCGTCTCCCAAAGGAGAAAGCTGCTATCATATCCCTAGAACATCAACTTATGTTCTAAAACTGCTTCCGACTGTTTCTCCAGGATTGGATCAATATCAACTTATTGCACCTACTGCGAGAACAACATCTGGTGTGGTACTTGACATCTCATGATTGACTCAATTGCCTAAGCAAGTGATCTGTCAATCATGTGTATCCCTCTCCCCTTTAGTCTGTAAGACACCTTTAGAGAGGGTGACTCCATCACCTGCAGGTACACCACCATGCCAGGAGTCGTCCATTCTAAATACTCATAGAATGCTATCAAGGTACCTAGATTAGGAAACCACTCAAATCTAGATCTAAAACCATAGATCCAGTAACCAGAATGTACGATATAAGATCCAATTCCTATGTGGAGAAACTACTGTGTGACAACCAAAGTATAACCGATCGTAGTATAGGAATTTCACTTCCTACTCTGTGTATGTCATCCAAATACCAGGACATCACACCCTACCACCTTCTTAACAGATCTATCCCTTATTCTGATGAAGTCAAACCTATGACTGTTACGTCAGAAATAGATGATCTATCTCCGCTATATCTGCTATAGTCTATAAATAGGCATAAGCTAACTGTCCACCAATGCTTCCGCTGCTCCTACTGACTACGACAACCCTCTGGCAGAGTCATATAGACGTACACTTCTAAAGCTAGTTCAGAACGACGCTATACTCATCCTCCTGCCGGGTCTCACAGTCTGGAACAACAGCAATGGAAAGTCTGGGTAAACAAGAACCTCCCTGCCACCGTCCTTGAGGCTACCGGAGTACCTCTCGGGTGCCTGAGGTTACCCACCACATCTGCGGAGTGGCTAATGGAATGTCAAACCAGATTGAATCTTTAGGTTCTTATCAAATCTTCAGTAATCGTTTGCGGTTCCGGAATCACTTCCAGTTCTACCATACTCCCACTACTATTTTCTGAAAAAAAAACATTTTTGTATTAAAACTGTGGCGAGTCAAGAACAATATCACTATTGATCTTCTAGACGGTAGAAAGTCAACCCTCGTCATGCTCCTTACCTAACCATCCACTGATATAGGTAAATGTCATGGACATAATCTCAAAAAGGTATATCTCACTCTATAAAAATAGACGTACAGATATATCAATTTGAAATTGGTGCACAAGAACGGATATTCAAAACCAAATATTTGCCGACCGGTAAACAACCCAGGTGGCTTCCTCAAATATCACCAATTACAACGAATCCCGATATAATGAGGATGGTCACCTAATTCCCAATAACTTACTCCCACTCATCATCTGTAAAACCATACAGATGTGAGAATCATACCTGGTAAATACATACCCTGGAGCAAGTGTCTAATCGGGAAATTAGTTTTCTATTAACAGTACACAGTGAAACTGAAACATTGAAATGTTTCGATGGGGTATCCTGGTATTCCTAGTAATGCCTCTTCCATAATCCAGATTCACAACTATAACCGTATAATTCTTTGCCACCTCTCCAAATCACTTTATATGTCTTTTGTCATTATCTTCTGTACACCCCTTTAGGCCAAATGGTTTTCTTCCTTCCCTACTGTTCGGCACCAGCCTATGGTTTGGAAGAAGACTATCCAATAAGCATAATGGGTGTACTGTCCTGATCCTAGGAGCACTCGCAATGCGAGAGAAGGTGAAGATAAAAGACAACCAAATAAACCTTATTCCTATTTCTCCTGAACAAGGATCCATCCCCGAACTGGAACAAGTTCCTTTCGAGTTCGTATATAACCATACGATGGATTATCCAATAAACTTGGGATCTTCGTAGTGATACGGAGTGTCCTGGAGAAATACAAAGGTGATTTAGGATTGGCGAAGAAATACTTGGTTTGGTCGTGAATAGCAGTCGCAATTTACTTTGCCCTCTTACTAATCCCTTTCTTTGTCTTTACATAATACCTTCTGTACACCACCGTTAGGCTAATTGGTTTTCTTCATTCCCTACCGGTCGGCACCTGCCTATGGTTTGGAAGAAGACTATCCAATTTGCGTAATAGGTGTACTACTCTTAAACCAAGGAGTACTCGCAACCTGAGAGAAGGAAAAAAGGAAAAGACAACTGAATAGTCCTATTCGTTTTCTCCAGAACCGGAAACCATCCTCGAATTCCTTCGAGTTCGTATATAACCATACGATGGTTTTGTCCAATGGAAGTCGACGTTCGTAGTAATACGGGGTGTCCTGGAGAAAAGGGTAAGAGTAGGAGTGGCAATGGGGTTTGCAACTCTGACAATTCAAAAGCCAGTGTTAAGAAGGTTCGATCAACTTGGTCACTGAGTCATAGTCTAGGGTCGGGTCAATGGTCGCTGCCAAAGAGAGAGAAAAGAAACACTCAGCGTGCACTCTAACCTAGATCAGAATGGTTATCACTTTATCTAATCTGGAAACCTCCCACTGTAACGTCAAATTCTTCCCCAAACCTGAAAGAAGAATTAGCCGGGATCACCCGAGGAGTAAACCAACTCATCAGTGGGAATCGGGATCCAACTACCATCGCATGATAACGTGACGGAATCCGGTCAAGCTATCACATTCCAGAAGGTATGCGCATATCTGGCAAGTTTCAGTTCTTTTGAAACTCCCGATGTGGATTTTTGCCCCATGCTCTTATGACCTTGGCGTGAGGTCAAAATATCATAAGTCACATGTCAAGTTCTACCTGTCATTGTCCAGGTTAATTTGAACCCACCCGTACATACCCTTGACGTAGGCCAAAATAGTAGTACGACTGTCCCAAACCAACGCATCTATCTATGCAACAGATAAATACCCGGCAGCTACCAAACACTATGCCTTGGCGTGAGGTCAAAATATATATCTTGAATACTACCGAATATTTAACTGAAATGACGGAGGGCTACGAATGGTTTCTGGCGAAAACCTTTAACGTAATGAACTTGATATCGTCGAAGGAACAGATAGCTTTGTAAAAATATAGTGACGAAAACCTTTGCTAAAGAGGTCACTCCCGGTGAAGGGATCTCGGCTCTTTCCCCGTAGAATGAGGTGCAGGATATTCCAACTGAATACCACGATGCAAAGCAAAAGTAATCGGCTATAATGAAGTTATTGCCCTGACGCAAACTTTTGTCCAAGGGGTCACTCCCGGTGAAGGGATCTCGGCCCTTGCCTCGTCGACTGAGGAGCAGGATATTCCAAATGAATACCACGATGCAAAGCAAAAGAGAACGCCCTTGCAATAACAGCTTTTTGAAAAAGTGTTCCAACAACATCAAATAGGTTTGTTTATCTTGCATTGATCTGAATCAACGCAGTCCCATCAATAGATCACACCACAAAAAGAACGAAAATAATGGTGTACGTATATGCCATCCGCATTCGCCACTGGGTCCCGTCATCACCCGTTAGGTTACTTAACTAACGACAGAGCGGGGACTGGACTAGCGCGGATGCAAAACATATACAACATCTACTAGTATATATATAATATATAATTTTCTCTCAAGGCGTGATAAAATGCAACATCACAGAAATGTACAGCATCACAGAATAATACAGATATCTGGGATCCCCGTGTTTCACAGAGCCGCTGCTGAAACCCGACGTTCCCCTTGGTCGTGTGGATAGCCTGTGCAATGAAAATCCTAGACCCCTACGGGCGCGGCAAGTTACCCGCCAAAACCTGAAGCGAGGCGACCCCCTTCAGCAACGTGAATGGACCACCCAGCACTTTACGGAATCCGGTAACTTGGGCACCCCTCCTGGGTCAACCTGTACCCCCTACGAGTGCAGCGAATAGCCCGCCAATTCTAGAGTAAAGCCCCCTCCGTCTCAACGCCATGAGATGCGGACTTGTTGCCCTCTAGAACCCGGCTATCCGTGCACCCCTCCGCGGGGTAATCCTAGTACAGAAAGTAAAAATATACATACAACGGGTACATCGACTTGGTCGTGCCCCAAAAGAATAATACAAACAGGCAGTGACGGCAGTCCACATGTCGGACGGTCGCCCCGCAATATCAAATGTACATAATACAACAAAACTGTACTAATACTGCAACCAGGCTATCCCCCACGACCGATCCGCAACAACACAGCACAATCATAGAACATCAACGTGAATGTCACGTTCGCAAATCCGTTTAACCGGGCTATAGCAGTTAGACAGGATTTACCGATCAAGTGACATTCACGGTCGCAGATATAATGTAAATACTGTGTACTAATGTGTTTAAACTTTTCGATCGATCAAATTTATCGAAGTGGGCCCCAAGCATTACTGTAGCACTTAAAGAGAGTCTAGGCCCAAAAAGAATATTCCAAAAAACCCATTTTCAACCCAGGAGCTCACTGCAAAAATTTGGTCCAATGAATAGTAAAAATGGCCGCGGAACCGCCGAAAATACGTGGGTTTGGCCGCGGTTCCACGGTGGAATAGTGAGATCACGCTACCAAATTTTCACAGAATGCTTAGAATTCCCTGCACATGTCACTGCAATGTACTGAAAAAATTTTGGAGCCAAAAAAATTTCGACAGAAAACTGTGCAAATGAAAATGGGTTTTCGGAAAATCCGTTCGATCGGACATGTAAACAAACTAGAACAACCTAGGCAAGGTTAATGGCGTGGCTTTGATACCAATGTAAGTCCGCGGGGGCGCCCCGGCTGTCGATCCGACGCCGGAAACACGGAAACAAAAACTTTGTAAACTAGCAAACCGGCACCACCGCGCACTTTTCACCCGGATCGGGCCATTAACCAAGAACCTAGCAAACTAGAAAAGAGTAGGGAAGCTATACCAAGCGATCCGTGTCCTTCGGTCTTTGTCTCCACTCCGATCTCCCACGGAATCTCTATCCGTCACATCCTTGTCGGAAAGGGCACCACGTAGCCGGAATCTTTTATGGGCTCCCACCTCAGGACCGAGGAAACTCGGGCGCGAAGTTGGCTAGCCGACGCGTCCAAGGTTTGCTGCAGACTAGTGTAGAAGCTTGTCTCTTTTTGGGGTTATGAGGTTGCCATGGTGAAATGGAGGTGAAGAAATCAACTATGGAAATGAGCTTAGGAATTTTTGTAGCATCAAAGATGAGATGAAACATTTTCCCTCATACAAAAATGAAGCTCTCTCCTCCCCCTCAATATGGCCGGCCCCTTTTGGAAATATGGTGGAGAATAAAATCAAGAAGGGAGGTGAGTGTAGGATAGCTCAAAGGTGACCATTACCAAAAGCAATGATAACAATATTATATCAACCTTCATCTCATTTCTAATCACAAATAAAGCAAAGAATGGATGGAAAAAGAATCACATCATGATGCCACATAATGCAAGAAAACCCCTCCACAAAATGTTATTTGCACACTTGCAAATAACCCCTTCCATCGGAAAGTCCGGCCGTAAAGGAACAAAAGAAAACCGGCCGGAACAGAATGCAAACTGGAAACTTCAGAAAACTGATCCCGTAATAAATTACAGGAAAAACCCACTACTGCACATACATGCCCGCATTTGTATTCCTACCGAACACAAATGCAAAGAGACAATATCTACACTATCTAATACTAGGATCCGGCTTAAGCCAAAGCCGGCTAGTAAAAACCGTCCGATCACGATCCGTGCATTACCGCACGTATCTGATCGAACCCTGCCATATCTCCATACGGTCTCTACAGCGTTTCGCCCGAAAATTGAGTAACTGTGTGTGTGGTGGACTCTAAAGACTCGTCAATACTATGGCTGTGGATTTAACCACTAGCACGTCAGAGGTATTAGCCATACGTGACGGGCTACCAACTATTGACCAAAAGGGACATCGATGAGCAAACTCATCCTTGTTGGAGATAGTGCCCTCATAGTCAATTATTGGATCGCAGGTACGTGATTGTAATGATTGCGGAGGACCTATCCCGGTAGCGCAGTCTTACTCGAGATGATAGTATGCTATCTGGTTTGCCTTTATCAGTCGTGTACATGTTCAGGTGACTGATTGCATGTTACACTTTGATAGAGCCCTTAGGATCTTGCTTTACTACCAACAGTATGATGGCGATCATATACGTGAGAGTTGGGTAGTTTATATGCATATCCTTAATTGTGGTCCCTAGTCGTGGGAGTTTCGAGACAGGGCATCGATACTCCGGAGTAGACTAGTGTGTACAGTCGAGACCCCGACGAGGGGCGGTGGCCGGTCTCACAAGCCACTGGTGTCAGTTGGATCACCTAAGATGTATACAGGTGCTCATTGGATTATGAGTACACCGGACAGGACTCGCCGGGAATCTGCTAGTTAGTATTATATCTACCGTCAGATAGCAGTTCCCTGGTGACATGTGTACAGGTTAGTTCATCGACCTGAGGTCGTCATTTGTCTCGTGTGAGTTCCCACTGTGCTTTGATTTCTACCCTATCACGGCTCAAAGGAGTCGTGCAAACAGGTAGCTTTTGGGTACAGTCCCGAGCCATATGGAGGCACGTGAGCGGATCGGCAGGGGATTCGTCTCTCCCGGTATTGGGGGCGAGGTCGTGCTGTGTCTAGGAGAGCCATTACACAAAGTCCATGGCCATGGCAGGAGATTTACTGGTAGGTACTCCAGTAGTATCTGTTGTCTTCTAGATGGTCCACCGCTTAACTTGTACAATTTTCCGAAAGATTTAAACCCAATAAAAATTCAACGCTTGAAAGTTTGCCGTGCCGGGAAAAAGTCGGTTAATGATATCCGTTCAACTAGTTTAACAATTTCTAAATATCCGGAAAGAAATACGAACTTAAATATTCCGATCGAGTCTACTATTACAAAACAAACCCCAGAATTTTAAACACCTGGAACAAAATAAAAATATCCAGAATGGTCAACAAGTATCTACGGGAATTACCATGAAGCCACGTGTCCTGATCTTACTGTTCCGCCGCGGAAGCGCCGCTCAAGACATGCTTGTGCCGCGCTTCCGCCGCTGTTTAGTGGAATTAGAGGCTCAGATTTTATGGTAATTCTTATAATTGCCTGCAGATTTTTTTACATATTTTTAATTCAGAAAAATCCCAAATTTTAAAAAATTTCCAGAGAAGGGGTTTTTTCCGTCGTTTCGCGTTCGATCGGAGTTTTAACTTCGTAAACACATCGCCTAATGCTCTAGCTAGGCTCTGATACCACTGTAGGGTTCCTAGGCACTCTTGTGAAGGTTCGTAAGGCATCAAACATGCCCGGATTAAATTTTAGACGTGCCGAACAACCCAAAGCCGGGATCTTTGCTAGATTATTAGGGTTTAACATGCAATAAGATAACTTTTATCTAAGTGTGAGGGATTACAACCTTTGTAGTCCGCTCCTTCACTCCACAAGCTCCGAGTAGAAGTCCCTTTGCCGCGATCCACGATCTCCCGGACTCATGAGAGGCTCCACGACTCGAACGATCCATTCTAGCTCGTCGTATTCCAAATCTCCGATGATCTACCTCGAGGTTGCTTCGACTCAAGCTTTCTCACTCTTAAAGAAGAGAACACACTAATCTCAAGGGCTAGATGAGATGAGGATAAGAGAGTAGTGATTTAGCTTTCTTTTTATATCATTTTCTCATAATCTTTCATCACATAAGAATTTTCAAGAGAGCTTCTTCTTTCAAGAGAGAAGAAGAAGATGATAATGGAAAAAGAATAATGATAATCCATTTTCTTTTGTGATGAATAGAAATAAAACATATGATTGATCTTTTAACCATGGTCAAGGATGATTGGATAAAAATGAGTAGAGAATAAACTATAGTTAGGGTTTGGTTTGGTTAATAAATGTGTCATCCATAAATATCTTCACAATGACAAAAGAAAATGCTTCTAGAAGCAACTTGAAGCAACTAACCCTAATCAAACCCTAACCTCAATTAATCATCCTTAAACATGTTTAACAATTAATCATATCATGTCACAATAATATATATCACATATATATTATATATTTGCAACAAAAGAAAATAATACAATTAACATATATCGCATATATATCAATGTATCATCCCGTGAGAAAATGAAATATTAAAGCAAGCCAATATTAGATAATGTAATAATATATCATATATATTATTATACATTAAATCATCGAATCAACACTTGAATCGATGATCCGGCTATATCGAATATTACCGACTAATATATCATGTACCGATTCATCGAATCAACACTTGATCCGATGACCCGGTTCATATCTAAATATCGCGAGAATCTAATACGGTATCCCATATCGCATTATTCTCGCTCCTGCGCATATCACATATGTGCCACTACTCTGTTTCGCCTGAGCCAAGAAACCTCTGTGTAGGACTCTAAAGAATCGTCAATACGCCGGTAGCAGGTGATGATCATATCAAACACCCACAAGCTGCAAGCGGTCAGCTAAACGTAACAGCCACCCAGGTATTGAGCGATCAGAAGATCAACAAGCTAGCCTGTGCGTTCTCCTGTGAATCCGATCAGTAACACTCCCGTACAGTCCGGTCTGTTCATCTGATATTGGTAAACATATATGAAATATTGGATATACTAGGACGTCCGTGTTTTTAATACGAGCCTGTATAAAACACGGATTCCACGGTCGCGACGAATAGCCAAACCCACATCCCAAGACTCCTACGAGAGCGGCAAGTAACACTGCCAATTCTAGGGTTAGGAGACCCGGTCTCGACTCCTCGAGATGGCCTCCCACTGGACCCTAGAACCCGGTTACTTGTGCTCCCCTCCTTGGGTCTACCTAATGCGGAAAAATAAATAATATACACTGGTGACAGCAACCGCATCCTGGAAGTGCCCCAAATAAAAGAATATTACATTACAAATGAATTTTACATGAATGAAAATAAGAACCCTCATCTCACATAAAACCCCGGCTATTCTGATCGCGACGATCCAATATAACATATCACAGCAACACATAATATCTCATATCATCAACGTAAGCAAGTATGCGTATCCCGATTGTCGTTGATGTATAGCAACGAAGCCGGCGATACACTACATACTACGCTTACGGTCACAGAAAAGAAAGTGTAAAACTACAATATTTGGAATCCACAATCACTTTAGACATCATAAATCCGAAATATCACATACTCCGCATTTCATGCCTAACTCTATGAATTCTACATATTGTATCACATTCCAGATAAATATACAGTATTAAACTTTCCGAACAGATAATCAAACACCCAAAATTTTCCAAAGTGCTCAACTCTTGAGCGGAGTTCAAATAATCCCAGAATATGTCACAGTACCGGTGATCCAGCCGTAGAAGGGTCAAGCCAACGCCTCACATGTGGCACGCCGTACTGCCCCAAACCCGAAGGTTCAAAAGGCAGTTCAAGACGGTCACATAATCGAGTTAAGGTTTGTTGTATTGACTGAACCTGATTATTGTACTGAGCAAGGGAACGTCAGACCCGTTCTTTCTTATAAGAGTTATAAGACTGAACAGGAAACAGGAGAATATCTGGATTCTCACGCCGCCCAAAAGAACATGCATGTTGATGCATCTTCTTCAGGTGTGTTTGTTATTGAGAACTGTTTCTCAGTTCACCCTACGTCCTGGGTATTAGATACCGGATCAGGATCCCACATATGTAAACAGTTACATGGGCTACGTAAAGGTAGAGAACTGGGAAAAGGTGATCATTCCGTTCAAGTAGGGAACGGTGCAAGTATTGTAGCCAAAGCAGTTGGCGAATATCACCTTGTATTACCAAGTCGTAATACACTGATTCTAAATGAGTGCTATTATATACCGAACATGATGTGCAACATTATATCAGTTTCTTTATTGAGTAAAGAGGGATATAATTTTGTAGTACAGGATAATGTTATGAACATATTCCTAGATCAAAAGTTGATTGCATCAGGCTCGTTACATAATGGCATATTCATTCTAAATCAGAATACAGTCCTAAATATACAAAACACACACAAGAGGAAAAGTTCAGAAGTGAACGAATCTTACTTGTGGCATTGTAGACTTGGTCATATCAATGCGACACGACTGGCTAAGTTACATAGAGATGGTTATTTGAATTCGTTCGAATTATCATCTTATGATACTTGCCATTCATGTCTCAAAGGAAAAATGACCAAAGCTCCGTTTAGTGGACACGGAGAAAGAGTTACCGAACTCTTAGGACTGGTACATAGTGATGTATGCGGTCCCATGTCTACGCATGCCAGGAACGGTTCTTCCAACTTCATTACATTCACTGACGATCTCTCAAGATTCGGATATGTGTTCCTGATGAAACACAAGTCTGAAGCTTTTGAGAAATTCAGAGAATATAAACACGAAGTAGAGAACCAAACGGGCAAAAGTATTAAGATTCTTCGATCTGATCGAGGAGGTGAATACTTAAGCGGTGAGTTTTTAGATTATCTAAAAGAGAATGGGATTCTCTCTCAGCTTACTCCTCCTTATACACCACAGCACAACGGTGTATCGGAACGAAGGAATCGGACCCTATTAGATATGGTGCGATCTATGATGAGCGATGCTGAGTTACCTATTTCCTTCTGGGATATGCGCTTGAGACAGCCATATACATATTGAATCTAGTTCCATCTAAATCTGTACCTACCATACCATATGAGATATGGAGTGGGAAGAGACCATATTTTAAACGAGTTAAGATATGGGGTTGTCCGGCCTATGTCAAAAGACAAAATCCAGACAAACTCGAGGCACGATCAGTCCTTTGCAAATTTGTGGGATATCCAAAGAATTCTCAAGGATATTTTTTCTACCACGCTGAGGAACAAAAAGTATTTGTTGCTCAACATGCCACCTTTTTGGAAAGGGAATTTCTTGCAAAAGAAATTAGTGGCAAAGAGGTAGAGCTGGAAGAGGTTCCAGATACACAAATTACAACTGATGATTTAGTAGAACCAGAGGATTCAGTAATACCCGACGAACCCCAGCCTCTCCGCAGATCTAGTAGGGTTTCTCGTCCACCTGAGAGATACTACGGTTTTCTCATTGATGGTGGAAGCGAGGATTGCATCATGGATGATGATGAACCAACTAGTTTCGAGCAGGCCATCACGAGTGGTGACTCTATGAAATGGCTGGATGAAATGCGATCTGAGATGGAATCCATGTACACCAATAAAGTATGGATTTTAGAAAATGCTCCTGAAGGGGTAAAACCCATTGGGAGCAAGTGGATTTTTAAAAAGAAATTTGGTGTAGATGGAAAAGTTGAGACTTTCAAAGCTAGACTTGTAGCAAAAGGATTTCGTCAACGACCAGGTGTGGATTATGACGAAACCTTTTCTCAAGTGGCTATGCTTAAGTCCATCCGGATCTTACTTGCCATTGCTGCATACCATGACTACGAAATCTGGCAAATGGATGTTAAGACCGCCTTTCTAAACGGTGATTTAGAAGAGTGCGTGTACATGACTCAGCCAGAGGGCTTCGTAGATAGTGGGAGCAGCGGAAAGGTGTGCAAGCTGCTTAAATCCATTTATGGGTTAAAGCAAGCATCGCGGAGTTGGAACATCTGTTTTGATGTTGTAGTCAAAGAGTTTGACTTCATCAAAAATATAGATGAACCTTGTATCTATAAGAAGGTAGCAGAGGGTAAGGTAGTCTTCCTCGTATTGTACGTGGATGACATACTCTTGATAGGAAATGATATTCCTATGCTGCAATCAGTCAAGCTCTTCTTATCACAGAGATTCTTAATGAAAGATCTAGGTGATGCCTCCTGCATATTGGGAATCATGATCTATAGAGATAGATCTAAAAGGATACTGAGATTGTCCCAATCCAGGTACATTGACACCATACTAAAGAGGTTTAGTATGGAAGAATCCAAGCGTGGGAACCAACCCACGATCTCTGGACTCACTCTCTCCAAAGAGATGTCTCCCAAGACTGATTTGGAGAGAGCTCGCATGCAAGGGATACCCTATGCTTCGGCAGTAGGCTCTATCATGTATGCGATGCTATGTACCAGACCCGATGTAGCATACTCACTAAGTGTAGTGAGTCGGTATCAAGCAGATCCTGGAGAGAGTCATTGGACAGCAGTGAAGAACATTCTCAAGTACTTACGAAGGACTAAGGAGATGTTCTTGGTGTATGGTAACGGAGAACTCCAGGTGGAGTCCTTTACCGATTCCAGCTTCCAAAGTGATAAGGACGACTCTAAGTCGCATTCGGGTTTTGTCTTTACCCTAAATGGAGGGGCGGTATGTTGGAAGAGTTCCAAACAGGATACCGTTGCGGACTCAACGATGGAGGCTGAATACATCGCTGCCAACGATGCTGCCAAAGAGGCTGTCTGGATCAAGAAGTTCATTAGTGAACTTGGTGTGGTTCCATCCATTGAGCATCCAATACCTCTGTATTGCGATAACAATGGAGCTGTGGCGTTAGCCAAGGAACCCAGGTCCCATCAGAAGTCCAGACATATTCTGAGGCGGTATCACCTGATCAGGGAGATAGTTGATCGCCGGGAGATCGAGGTCAGGAGGGTAGATACGAAGGACAACACTGCGGATCCATTCACGAAGGCTATTCCCCAGATACAGTTTGAGAGATTATTCGGGATGCTAGGTATGAGATACTACAGCAGCTGGCCTTAGTGCAAGTGGGAGATTGTTAGTTATGTATATGCCCTAGAGGCCATTGTTGTACATATGATGTATATTATAATGGATGCTTGGTTATATATAGAGATGACTTTCTTGCTCGTCATGATAGTATGCTATTTGGTTTCACTTTATCTTAACATGTTGACTTGTATTGGTTTACTGTTTTACTCTCACATGTTGATAAAGCCCTTAGGACTTGTACTCGACTACTGGGACTATGATGAGATCATACTAGTGGGGCCGCGGTAGTCGATGAGTACATCCTATAACTGTTCCTAGTCGAGAGTATATCGAGACAGGGCATCGATACACCAGAGTAGACTAGCGTATACGCATCTTGACCCATATGATGGGCGATGGATGATCCCATATCCATCGGTGTTAGACATCAGAGATGGTGTACGGGTGCTCAGTAGAGACTGGGTACACTGGACGGACTCGCCGAGAACTCCCAGATGGTGATATACCACACGTCAGATGGCAGTTCTCCGGTGACACAGGTACAGGGTAGTCTGAAGACCCGAGATCGTCATAGAGTCTTGTGTGATTCCCACTGTGCTTTGATTTCCACCTTACCACGTCCAAGAGGGCGTGCAAAACGGTGGCTTTTGGGTACAGTCCCGAATCACATGGAGGCAATGAGCGATAGGAGGGGATTCGTCTCTCCCGGTATAGGGAGTTGATGTTGTGCTGTGTTCGATTGGCTATAACTGGAAGTCCCTGGCCAGGGCTGATATAGAGATTTACTGGTAAGTGTTACTAGTAGTTTCTCGACCCGTTATGAGCCACACATCGACACGACTTATCGGTTACTGGGGTCTGACGTATACCACCCCTAGACTTGATATGCGACATATCAGACGAACAGACCGGACTGTACGGGAGTGTTACTGATCGGATTCACAGGAGAACGCACAGGCTAGCTTGTTGATCTTCTGATCGCTCAATACCTGGGTGGCTGTTACGTTTAGCTGACCGCTTGCAGCTTGTGGGTGTTTGATATGATCATCACCTGCTACCGGCGTATTGACGATTCTTTAGAGTCCTACACAGAGGTTTCTTGGCTCAGGCGAAACAGAGTAGTGGCACATATGTGATATGCGCAGGAGCGAGAATAATGCGATATGGGATACCGTATTAGATTCTCGCGATATTTAGATATGAACCGGGTCATCGGATCAAGTGTTGATTCGATGAATCGGTACATGATATATTAGTCGGTAATATTCGATATAGCCGGATCATCGATTCAAGTGTTGATTCGATGATTTAATGTATAATAATATATATGATATATTATTACATTATCTAATATTGGCTTGCTTTAATATTTCATTTTCTCACGGGATGATACATTGATATATATGCGATATATGTTAATTGTATTATTTTCTTTTGTTGCAAATATATAATATATATGTGATATATATTATTGTGACATGATATGATTAATTGTTAAACATGTTTAAGGATGATTAATTGAGGTTAGGGTTTGATTAGGGTTAGTTGCTTCAAGTTGCTTCTAGAAGCATTTTCTTTTGTCATTGTGAAGATATTTATGGATGACACATTTATTAACCAAACCAAACCCTAACCATAGTTTATTCTCTACTCATTTTTATCCAATCATCCTTGACCATGGTTAAAAGATCAATCATATGTTTTATTTCTATTCATCACAAAAGAAAATGGATTATCATTATTCTTTTTCCATTATCATCTTCTTCTTCTCTCTTGAAAGAAGAAGCTCTCTTGAAAATTCTTATGTGATGAAAGATTATGAGAAAATGATATAAAAAGAAAGCTAAATCACTACTCTCTCATCCTCATCTCATCTAGCCCTTGAGATTAGTGTGTTCTCTTCTTTAAGAGTGAGAAAGCTTGAGTCGAAGCAACCTCGAGGTAGATCATCGGAGATTTGGAATACGACGAGCTAGAATGGATCGTTCGAGTCGTGGAGCTTCTCATGAGTCCGGGAGATCGTGGATCGCGGCAAAGGGACTTCTACTCGGAGCTTGTGAAGTGAAGGAGCGGACTACAAAGGTTGTAATCCCTCACACTTAGATAAAAGTTATCTTATTGCATGTTAAACCCTAATATTCTAGCAAAGATCCCGGCTTTGGGTTGTTCGGCACGTCTAAAATTTAATTCGAGCATGTTTGATGCCTTACGAACCTTCACAAGAGTGCCTAGGAACCCTACAGTATCTCAGGGTGTGATTGGGCTTCACTCCGACACGACTTATACTGCTATTGGGGGTCTGACGTTACTAGCCCCCTAGGCAGATATGCGATACTCATTGACGAACGGACCGGACTGTATATACATTGTCATTGTTAGGCTCAGTAGGGTTTTCCGGATGAGTGCGCTCATCGGCATCCCTTGAGGTCAGTCCGTGGGCAGCCGTTACGCATTGCTAGTGCCGCTGACGGTTTGTAGTTAAACCCACTGCCAGGGTACTGACGAGTCATTAGAGTCCCCCACAGACAGTTTGCCAAGTTCGGGCGAAACGTTGTAGAGGCCGTATGGTTTTATAGCAAGGTTCGGAAAATGCACGTGTGTTTACGCACGTGTCGATTTTCGGACAGATGATACTGGTCGGCTTTGGTTTAAGCCGGATCCGAGTATTATATTGAGTAGGTATAATATCTTTGTCTCAGTTGCATTTGTATTTGGTTGTAATACAAATGCGGGTATATTTATACAGTTTCGGGGTTATCCTGAAAGTCGTTTCAGGATCACTTTTGGAAGTTGCCAGTTTCCAGTTTTCTATCAGCCGTCTTTTAACATTCGGTTAAAGACGGATTTATCTTTTCTTGGATGAGAGTGAGTCATGCTTCTAGAAGGTTCTAAAAGGTTCTAGATTGGGTGAGGTGTCGAGTGACTCATGCTTTGATTTTAACCACTTTCTTGTTTTGGTTAAGATCTTTTATTTAGCTAAAGATATTTTAAAAGTGAGAAGCTTTTGCTTAAGGTCACCCCCTTCTCCTACGGTCACCTCCCTCTTGCTATATATGGCTTGCCCTCTCTCTCTCCTCATTCACACTCTCACTTGATGTTTCATTTTGACTAGAAAAGATTATGATAGTATTCGGGGTGTATGGAATTTTACAGTTCATTTCATTCCATCACCCGATTTCCACGGCAACTTCATTAACCGATCGTCCACGGATTTGGACGAAGTGAGACAAAGTCATCTACTCATTCTCTACATCAATCTTGGTCATCTCTTTTAGCAAACTTGACGATCGAGTTGCCTCGAGTCAGAGGCGGGAGCCCGTTTAAAGAATCGATCATGTGGTGCCACCTCGACGAGGAGATCGGAGATCGACGAGATCGGAGCAACCGCAACGGAGCGTGGGATGATGGTTGAAGAACGAAGGCTCGGATCGTTCGGTATAACATTCCTACACTCTTTACAGTTTGTTAGTTTAGCAATAATGGCAGATCCGGGTTAAAGTGTACGATAGCGCCAGTTTAAAAGTTTTGTTCCGCATTTTGGCGTCTGTAGACTGCCGGGGCGCTAGCGTAGACTTACAGTGGTATCAGAGCCTAACCATTTTGCTATACTAACTTGTGCTAACGCGTTTAAAACATCGATCCGACCGGAAAAACAAAAATTGCAAAATTCCTACCTGACAGTTTCTGTTAATTTTAAACGGTCTCAAAATTTATTTCTGGATGTCTTAAAAATCTGTGCAGGGAATTTTAAGAGCCACGACAAAATTTGGGGTCGTGATCCCTCCAAGCTACCGCGGAAGGGCGGCCAAACCCATGGTTTGGCCGCGCAACCGCGGCCACGTGGGGAGCACGTGCTCCCAAATTTTGTCAGATGGTTCTCTGTGGGATTTTGTGATTTTTGGTATATATCGTTTTGGCCCAGATTTTGTTACTGTTCACCAGTAAGCAGTGGGGCCCACTTTTTGATATTTGGTCTTTGGTCGATCGAAATTTAAACACGTTAGTTTACAGTGCTTACATTATATCTCCGACCGGGAATGTCATTTGATCGGTAAACCGCGTCTGATTGCTATAGTTCTTTTAGACGGGTTTGCGAACGTGACATTCGCGTTGATGTTCTGTGTTGTGCTGTGATGTTGCGGATTTGTCGTGGTGGATAGCAGTGTGCAATGGTAGTACAGTTTGTGTTTATTTGTACATTTGATATTGCGGGGCGAGCGTCCAACATGTGGACTGCCGTCACTGCCTGTTGTATAATATTCTTTTGGGGCACGACCAGGTTGCGGTCGATGTACCTATTGTACTATTTTTCATTACTGTACTAGGTTTTGCCCCGCGATGGAGTGCACGGATAGCCGGGTTCGGGAAAGCAACGGGTCCGCATCTCATGGCTTTGAGAGGCAGAGGGGCCCCACTTCAGAATTGGCAGACTATTCGCCGCACTCGTAGGGGGTACAGGTTGACCCAAGGAGGGGTGCTCAATTTACCGGATTCCGTGAAGTGCCGGGTGTTCCATTCACTATGCTGTGGGGACTACCTCGCTTCAGGTTTTAGCGGGTAACTTGCCGCACCCGTAGGGGTCTAGGTTTCATTGCACAGGCTATCCATACGACAGGGGAACGTCGAGATTCAGCAGCGGCTCTGTGAAACTCGGGGATCCCAGATATCTGTATTGTTCTGTGATGCTTATTACTTTTCTGTAATGTTGCATACTATCACGCCTGGAGCGATTATTGTATATTGGCTTATATACTATTAGATGTTGTATATGTTTTACACCCGCGCTAGTCCAGCCCCCGCTCTGTCGTTAGTTAAGTAACCTAACGAGTGATGACGGGACCCAGTGACGAATGCGGATGGCATATACGTACATTTTATTTTCGTTCTTTTCTGGTGTGATCGATTGATGGGACTGTGTTGATTCTGATCAACACAAAGTAAAAACAAACCTGTATACAGTTGTTGGAACAATTTAAAAAGTGTTATTGCAAAGACGTTTCCTTTTGTTATGCATAGAGGTATTCAGTGGAATATCCTGCACCTCATTCGACGGGGCAAGGGCTGATATCCCTTCACCGGGACTGACCCCTTGGACAGAAGTTTACGTCAGCGTAATAACTTCACTATAGTCGATTACAAGTTGCTTTGCATAGCGGTATTCAGTGGAATATCCTGCACCTCATTCCACGAGGAAAGAGCCGAGATCCCTTTACAGGGAGTGACCTCTTTAGCAAAAGGTTTTCGCCACTATATTTTAAAAAGCTATCAGGTTCCTTCAGCGATATCAAGTTCACTACGCTAAAGGTTTTTCGCCAAAAACCAGCCGTAGCCCTCCGTCACTTCTTTTGGGTATTCAGTAGTATTCAAGCTATGTATTTTGACCTAACGCCAAGGCATAGTGTTTGGTAGCTGCTGGGTATTCAATTGATGCATAGATAGATGAGTTGGTTTGGGACATCCGTTCTGCCATTTTGACCTAACGCCAAGGGCATGTGCGGGTGGGTTCAAATTAACAAGATAGTGATGGGTAGAACTTGGCATGTGACTTATGACATTTTGACCTAACGCCAAGGTTATAAGAGCATGGGGCAAAAACAATATCAGGAGTTTCTTAAGAAACTGAAACTTGCCGAGTATGCGCATACCTTCTGGAGTATGAGTAACGTGGATGCATTCCATCACGTTATCATGCGATGAGAGTAGGATCCTGATTCCCACTGATGAGTTGGTTTACTCTTCGGGCGATCCCGATTGATTCTTCTTTAGGTTTGGAGGAGAATTTGACAGTACAGTGGGAGGTTTCCGGATTAGATAAAATAATGACCATTCTGATCTAGGTTAGAGTGCACGCTGAGTGTTTCTTTTCTCTCTCTCTCTTTGGCAGCGACCTTTGACCGACCCTAGACTATGACTCAGTGACCAGGTTGACCGAACCTTCTTAAAATACTGGCTTTTGGATTGTCTGAGTTGCATAAGTCATTGCCACTCCTTCTTTTACCCTTTGTATTTCTCAGAACACCCGTATTACTACGGATATCCACTTCCATTGGATAGAGCCATCGTATGGTTATATACGAACTCGAAGGGACTTCTTCGGGGATGGATCAAGGTTCAGGAGAAATAGAATTGGTTTATTCAGTTGTCTTTTATTATCACCTTCTCTCAGGTTGCGAGAGCTCCTTGGTTTAGGAGAGTACACCTATTATGCTTATTGGATAGTCTTATTCCAAACCATAGGCTGGTGCCGAAAGGTAGGGAATGAAGAAAATCAATTAGCATAAGTAGGGTGTGCAGAAGGAAATATGTAAAGACAAAATAAAGGGATTAGAAAGAGGGCAAATTAAATTGCGACTGATATCATTCACGACCAAAACCGCGTACTTCATCGCCACTCCTATTTCACCTTTAAAAGAATAAGGTATTATTCAGTTGTCTTTTATCGTCACCTTCTCTCGAGATGCGAGTACTCCTTAGTTTAGGAGGGTACACCTATTATGCTTACTGGATAGTCTTCTTCCAAACCATAGGCTGGTGCCGAACGGTAGGGAAGGAAGAAAACCATTTAGCCTAACGATGGTGTACAGAAGGTAACGACTAAAGACAAATAAAGGGATTTAGAGAGATGGCAATAAAATATACGGTTGAAGTCATGAATTGGATTATGGAAGAGGCATTGCTATGAATACCAGGATACCCCTACGAAACATTTTCATGTTTCAGTGCATTGTTAAAGAAAAACTGTTTTCCCGATTAGACACTTACTCCAAGGGTATGTATTTACCAGGTTTCATTCTCATATCTGTATGGTTTTACAGATGATGAGTAGGAGTAAGATATTGGGAATTGGGTGATCATCCTCATTATATCGGAATTCGTTGTAATTGGTGATATTTGAGGAAATCGCCAGGGTACAGTTTTCCACCTACAACGCACAGGTTTTGAGTTGTTTAACTCAGCGGACTTATACAGAATATTGTATGTTGTCCAGTGTCCATCAGGACAAAGGGGTAGGTCCTCGTACTATGTTCTGTTTACTTATAACTTCTATAGTATTTAGACGAGTGTTTCGTAGAAATACATGGTCTAAGTTTTGAGAAGTTGTGGGTATAAGAATAAAGTAGAGAACCAGGTATCACAAGTATCGGGATTCTTCAAAGAGATCGAAGATGTAGATTCTTATGAATGGTATTCAGATAATAGTGATGGTTTTGAGAAACGAGTTTTCTCTTTCAGGTTACTCATAATTGGATGGATTCCTAAGTTGAGTAATGTTGATTAGCCTCTTTTCATTAAGTTGATATGCACTGGAGAAAGCTGCATGGATTGAATATGGTTCCAATTAAATAAGTGCCAAAGTTTCTATATTGGATATAGAATAGTTCGTACCTTAAAAGATATTGAGGTACGGGGAGTTGTCCAGCTTATGATTAAAACCAGACACTGGATAACTCAGGGCACGTTTCTGTAATGGCTGTTTGTGGGTTGACCCTGGCTATGACGAGGGTTGATATTCTACCATTTGCAAGATCAATAGTGATATTGTTCTTGACTCGCCACAGTTTTAGTAAAAATGGATCTTTTTCAGAAAACAGTAGTGGGAGTATGGTAGAACTGGAAGTGATTCCAGAACCGCGAACGATTACGGAAAATTTAATAGGACCTATACATTCAATCAGGTTTGACATTCCAATAACCACTCCGCAGGTATGGTAGGTAACCTCAGACACCCGAGAGGTACTTCGGTAGCCTCAAGGACGGTGACAGGGAGGTTCTTATCTACCCAGACTTGACACTACTGTTGTTCCAGGATATGAGACCCGGTAGGAGGGTTGTCGTAGTCAGTGGGAGCGACGGAAGCATAGTGGGCAAGATGCTTATATCTATTTATAGACTTGAGCAGTTATAGCGGAGATAGATCATCTAATTTTGATGTGACAGTCATGAGTTTGACTTCAATCAGAATAGGGGATGGATCAGTTAAGAAGGTAGTAGGGTGTGATGTCATGGTATCTGGATGACATACACAGAGTAGGAAGTAAAATTCCTATACTACGATCGGTTGTACTGTGGTCGTCACACAGTTGTTTCTCCAGACAGGATATGGATATAATATTTGACATTCTGGTTTCTAGATCTATGGTTTTAGATCTGGATTTGGGTAGTTTCCCAATGTGGGTACTTTGACAGATATTCTAATGGTTTTTGGAATAGTTGACTCCTAGCATGGTGGTGTACCTGCAGGTGATGGAGTCACCCTCTCTAAAGGTGTCTTACAGACTAAAGGGGAGAGGGATGTGCATGATTGGCAGATCACTTGCTTAGGCAATTGAGTCAATCATGAGATGTCAAGTACCACACCAAATGTTGGTTTTGCACTAGATGCAATAAGTTTGTATTAATCCAATCCTGGAGAAACATAAGGAAGCAGTTTTAGAACATAAGTACATGTTCTGCGGATTTGATGACGGCAGCCTCCTTTGGGAGACGGTTATCATTCCAAGCTTCAAAGGTGACATGGATGACAGAGTGATTGTCAGAGTTATAGTATTTCCCTCTGACGAAGAGGGACAGTATTATGGACAGGTGGTCCAAGAGGATACTGTGGGAAGCAAGGTGCCCGATACTGATTAGGTTCAGTGATCGATTCAGTCTAAGAAGTTTGGATATGGAGTTCATTTATGAACTAAGGTCCCATCAGATATCCAGACATATTCTAAGACAGGTACTACTCAATTCGGGAGATGGTTTTCTCCGCGAACATGAGATTAAGAGAGATATAGAAAGAAACTTCTAGGCGGATCCACTCACCGAGGCTATTTCTCGAACACAATAGTTTTACAAACGGGCTTTGTGAAACTGATTAGTAGAGGAGTTGGATGTTCGGTTTCACACGGGCTGTGAGTAGTCGACATCGCAATATTAGCCTTGAGTGCAAGTGGGAGATTGTTGGAGATAGTGCCCTCATAGTCAATTATTGGATCGCAAGTACGTGATTGCAATGATTGCGGAGGACCTATCCCGGTAGCGCAGTCTTACTCGAGATGATAGTATGCTATCTGGTTTGCCTTTATCAGTCGTGTACATGTTCAGGTGACTGATTGCATGTTACACTTTGATAGAGCCCTTAGGATCTTGCTTTACTACCAACAGTATGATGGCGATCATATACGTGAGAGTTGGGTAGTTTATATGCATATCCTTAATTGTGGTCCCTAGTCGTGGGAGTTTCGAGACAGGGCATCGATACTCCGGAGTAGACTAGTGTGTACAGTCGAGACCCCGACGAGGGGCGGTGGCCGGTCTCACAAGCCACTGGTGTCAGTTGGATCACCTAAGATGTATACAGGTGCTCATTGGATTATGAGTACACCGGACAGGACTCGCCGGGAATCTGCTAGTTAGTATTATATCTACCGTCAGATAGCAGTTCCCTGGTGACATGTGTACAGGTTAGTTCATCGACCTGAGGTCGTCATTTGTCTCGTGTGAGTTCCCACTGTGCTTTGATTTCTACCCTATCACGGCTCAAAGGAGTCGTGCAAACAGGTAGCTTTTGGGTACAGTCCCGAGCCATATGGAGGCACGTGAGCGGATCGGCAGGGGATTCGTCTCTCCCGGTATTAGGGGCGAGG
Source organism: Agapanthus africanus (assembly GCA_030015575.1). Classification (NCBI taxonomy): domain Eukaryota; kingdom Viridiplantae; phylum Streptophyta; class Magnoliopsida; order Asparagales; family Amaryllidaceae; genus Agapanthus; species Agapanthus africanus. The sequence continues at coordinate 183,887,416 of JASDDO010000016.1, read as the reverse complement.
TCGTGCTGTGTCTAGGAGAGCCATTACACAAAGTCCATGGCCATGGCAGGAGATTTACTGGTAGGTACTCCAGTAGTATCTCAGGGTGTGATTGGGCTTCACTCCAATACGACTTATACTGCTATTGGGGGTCTGACGTTACTAGCCCCCTAGGCAGATATGCGATACTCATTGACGAACGGACCGGACTGTATATACATTGTCACTGTTAGGCTCAGTAGGGTTTTCCGGATGAGTGCGCTCATCGGCATCCCTTGAGGTCAGTCCGTGGGCAGCCGTTACGCATTGCTAGTGCCGCTGACGGTTTGTGGTTAAACCCACTGCCAGGGTACTGACGAGTCATTAGAGTCCCCCACAGACAGTTTCCCAAGTTCGGGCGAAACGTTGTAGAGGCCGTATGGTTTTATGGCAGGGTTCGGAAAATGCACGTGCGTTTACGCACGTGTCGATTTTCAGACAGATGATACTGGTCGGCTTTGGTTTAAGCCGGATCCGAGTATTATATTGAGTAGGTATAATATCTTTGTCTCAGTTGCATTTGTATTTGGTTGTAATACAAATGCGGGTATATTTATACAGTTTCGGGGTTATCCTGAAAGTCGTTTCAGGATCACTTTTGGAAGTTGCCAGTTTTCAGTTTTCTATCAGCCGTCTTTTAACATTCGGTTAAAGACGGATTTATCTTTTCTTGGATGAGAGTGAGTCATGCTTCTAGAAGGTTCTAGAAGGTTCTAGATTGGGTGAGGTGTCGAGTGACTCATGCTTTGATTTTAACCACTTTCTTGTTTTGGTTAAGATCTTTTATTTAGCTAAAGATATTTTAAATGTGAGAAGCTTTTGCTTAAGGTCACCCCCTTCTCCTACGGTCACCTCCCTCTTGCTATATATGGCTTGCCCTCTCTCTCTCCTCATTCACACTCTCACTTGATGTTTCATTTTGACTAGAAAAGATTATGATAGTATTCAGGGTGTATGGAATTTTACAGTTCATTTCATTCCATCACCCGATTTCCACGGCAACTTCATTAACCGATCGTCCACGGATTTGGACGAAGTGAGACAAAGTCATCTACTCATTCTGTACATCAATCTTGGTCGTCTCTTTTAGCAAACTTGACGATCGAGTTGCCTCGAGTCAGAGGCGGGAGCCCGTTTAAAGAACCGATCATGTGGTGCCACCTCGACGAGGAGATCGGAGATCGACGAGATCGGAGCAGCCGCAACGGAGCGTGGGATGATGGTTGAAGAACGAAGGACTCGGATCGTTCGGTATAACATTCCTACACTCTTTATAGTTTGTTAGTTTAGCAATAATGGAAGATCCGGGTTAAAGTGTACGATAGCGCCAGTTTAAAAGTTTTGTTCCGCATTTTGGCGTCTGTAGACTGCCGGGGCGCTAGCGTAGACTTACAATCCTGACACCCTACTGAGCCTGTCAGTGACAATATCCGTACAGTCCGGTCCGTTCGTCTATGAGTATCGCATGGCGGGCCTAGGGGGTTGGTAAAAGTCAGACCCCCAAAAGCGGTACAAGTCGTGTCGGAGTGTAGCCCAGAACACCCTGAGATACTACTGGAATACCTACCAGTAAATCTCCTGCCTCGGCCGAGGGCTTTGTGTAATGGCTCTCCTAGACATAGCGCGACCTCACCCCCAATACCGGGAGAGACGAACCCCTACAGATCCGCTCACTGCCTCCATGTGGCTCGGGACTGTACCCAACTAAAACCTGTTTGCACGACTCCTTTGAGCCGTTTTAGGGTAGTAATCAAAGTACAGTGGGAACTCACACGAGACAAATGACGATCTCAGGTCGATGAACTAACCTGTACACATGTCACCAGGGAACTGCTATCTGACGTCTGGTATAATCCCAACTAGCAGGTTCCCGGCGAGTCCTGTCCTGTGTACTCATAACCTAATGAGCACCTGTATACATCTTAGGTGAACCAACTGACACCAGTGGCTTGTGAGACCGGCCACCGCCCCTCGTCGGGGTCTCGACTGTATACACTAGTCTACTCTGGAGAATCGATGCCCTGTCTCGAAACTCCCACGACTAGGGACCTTTTAAGGATGTGCTTATAGACTCCAGCTCTCACTTATATGATCGCCCTCATACTGCTGGTAGTCAAGCAAGAATCCTAGGGGCTCTATCAATGTGCAATAGCGACTCGTAAGGTCACCTAAAGCAGTACACGATGATAAAGGTAAACCAGATAGCATACTATCATCTTGAGTAAGACTGTCCTACTGGGATAGGTCCTCCGTCAATCATTGCAATCACGTGCCTGTGATCCAATAATTGACTCTGAGGGCACTATCTCCAACACTAACCTTATCATAACTTTCATTATTCATCACAAAAGGATTTTACTATTCTTCTTCTTCTTCTTCTTGCTTGATGCAAAGCTTTCTTGCTTTGTTTTTTGTGATGAAAGTGAGTGAGAATAAGAAAACAAATGAGAGCAAAAATCCTACTTCATCATCCTCATATACCCTTGCCATTTAGATGAGGGTGTTCACTTCATTTAGTGAGTGAGAGCTTGTGTTAAAGAAACTTCAAGGTAGATCAGCTTTGTAATCGAAGATCGGAAGCAAGTTTGCATCTTTCTCTTCGTGGAGCCTCTCGAGAGTCCGGAACTTGATGATCGCAGCGAAGGGACCTAAACACGGAGCTTATGAAGTGAAGGACCGGATCTGCAAAGGTTGTAATCCCTCTCACTTAGTGTTAAAGTGTTTAACATGCTTGTTTTCGCCTAATCTCTAGTCTAAGATCTTGGTTTAGGGTTGTTCGGCACGGCTAAATTTTAAATCGGGCATGGTTGATGCCTTATAGACCCTTGTGCGTGTTCTTAGTAACCCTACAATGGTATCAGAGCCAAGCTAGAGCTTTAGGCGAAGTCTAGGAGAAATTTAAAGTCCGATCGAACTCCGAATACCCGATAAAACGTAGTTTCTGGAAATTTTTTAAAATGTTGATTTTTTCGTATTAAAAATATTCAGAAAATTAAGCAGGGAAATATAGGAATTACTGTGAAGTACGGACCACCAAATCCCTCACGTGACCGCTAAACCATGGCCAAACCATGCGTTTGGCAGCGGTTCCGCGGCCAATAATTGGAGTTGGGGCCCACTACTTCAGGAATATAATCTTGGGTCCTTTTTGATAGTTCTGGAAATTTTTAATTCTACTCAAGTGCTGAGTTTTCTGGGTTGTATTGGGAGCTCGTTGATTCGATCGGAAATTATAACTTCGTTTAGTTGGTCCGGGTAATTTTTAGAACATGTTAAAAGTTCGACCGGATATCAATAACTCACTTTTTCCCCTGCCGGAAAATTTCCAAGTGTTGGATTTTTCCGTAGTTTAAGGACGTTCTAAGTCGTGCAAGTAACGTGGTGGACCCTCTAGAAGACAACAAACCTTAACTCGATTTTGTGACCGTCTTGAACTGCCTCTAAACCTTAGGGTTTGTGGCAGTACGGCGTGCCACATGTGAGGCGTTGGCTTGAACCTTCTACGGATGGACCATTGGTACTGTGGCATGTGATGGATGTTTTCAAACTAATTTCAAGTGTTGAGAACTATTTGGGAAAACTTGGGTGTTTTTTTATTCGATCGGAAAGTTTAACATTATCTATTTATCTGGAATGTGATACAATATGTGGAATTCATTCAGTTAGGCATGAAATGCGAAGTATGTGATATTTCGGATTTAAGATATCTAAAGTGTTTGTGGATTATAAATGTTGTAGTTTTACACTTTCTTTTCTACGACCGTAAGTGTATTATGTGGTGTATCGCCGGTTTCGTTGCTATACATCAACGACAATTGGGATACGCATATTTACTTACATTGATGATATGTAATATTATGTGTTGCTGTGATATGTTATATTGGATCGTCATTTTTGAATAGCCGGGGTTTTTATGTGTTAGTGTATATGCCCTAGAGGCCATTACTGTATCATACTAGTTTGTATATTACTTAATGGAAGCTTGGGATATTCACAGTTATATTGACAATCTTGCTCGATATAGTAGTATGCTACTTGGTTTGTTTCTACTTTAATGTGTGCATGTGTTTCTTTTAGCATATCGTCTTTACACATTAGTGGAGCCCTTAGGATCTTTGCTTGATTACCAGCGTTGTGATGGCAGTCACACTCGTGGGGGCTGGGTATTCGATAAGCACATCCTTATGCAGGTCCCTAGTCGCAGGACTATTGAGACAGGGCATCGATACTCCGGAGTAGACTAGCGTATGCGCTTTTTATCCCAGCTTGGGAGACGGTCTGTCCCACAGCCGTCAGTATGTCGTACTTGAGATAGTATACAGGTGCTCGTTAGGTTACGAGTACACTGGACAGGACTCGTTGGGAACTGTTGGTTGGTATTATACCTATCGTCAGTTATCAGTTCCCAGGTGACATGAGTACATCTTAGTCCGTTGGCTTGACACTGTCACTTCGCCTCGAGTGTGTTCCCACTGTACTTTAATTACTACCCTACCACGGCTCAAAGGAGTCGTGCAAACAGGTATTTTTTGGGTGCAGTCCCGAAGCACTTGGAGGCAGTGACGGTTAGACAAGATTCGTCTCTCCCGGTATTGGGGGTTGATATCGCGCTGTGTCTAGGAGAGCCATTACACAAAGTCCCTGGCTAGGGCAAGCGAGATAGACTGGTAGGTTTCCAGTGTTATCTCAGGTGTTCTGGGATACACTCCGACACGACTTGTACCGCTAGTAGGGGACTGACGTTTACCGCCCCTAAGCCCGCCATGCGATATTCTCAGACGAACAGACCGGATTGTACGGAGACTGTCACATACAGGCTCAGTAGGAGTTCAGATGGGTTTACCTCGTCAGTCTTCTTATCGGCATCTACCTGGGGACCGTTACGTACAGCTAGTGCCGCTTGCGGTCTGTGGTTAAACCCACTGCCAGCGTAGTGTCGAGTCTTTAGAGTCCCACACAGAGGGTTATTCGCCTTTGGGCAAAACAGAGTAGAGGTCGCATGGTTTTGCGACAGGGTTCGTTCACATCCATGTACTTGTGCACGTTTGGAGTCCGGACAGACATTACTAGCGGGCTATGGTTTGTGCCAGATCCTAGTATATGTTTTGGGGTTAGTTTTATCTCATAGTATTCATGTTCCTCGGAACACGAATGCGGGTGTGTATGCACAGTTGATTGAGGCTGAGGAAGAGGTTTTTCATTAGGGTTTTGGAACGGGTGCGTATGCACAGTTGACAGTCGTCTTTTTCCAAACCCTAATGAATTTGTGATATATCAATTAATAATATTAATTAAATGAAATTGTTTCATGGTTGGGTTTGTTGACTTGGTGACCAAGGTTGACTTGTTGACCATGGTTGAAACTTTGACCATCATCATTAAACATCAAAGATGCTCTTTGATCTTTGCAAAAACCATTTAATGTGAAATGATAATTGTCTCATCAAAACAACCATCAACTTTTTCATTTGATTAAAATTATTAATTTGATTAATTCACATATATTGTTATGGTTGTAAAAATATTCTCATTCTATCATAACTATTCTCTCTCTTCTTTTCATCTTCCTCCTCCTCTAGTTCAAGGAGAATCATTCTCATGAGTTGAGAAACCTTTCCTTGGAGATAAAACACCCAAAGCCACTCTCTACTCATCCTAAGGTTGAAGGTCTAGCAAGCCGGACACTATAGTTCTCTCAAGATCGAGAAAGGAGCTCAAGGTTGAAACCCTCAGGTGGATCCATCTTCGACAAGAGAAGGCAACGAGGAAAGCACCATCCGACCACTACAAAGAGTCCAGGAAAGAAGGAGTTCAAGTTGAGGTATAACCCCTAACCGAGTAGATAACTCTCTTGTTAGTTGCTAGTGTGTAGTTTAGCAAAGATCCGTGTCTAATAGTCCATGTTTCCATGACCCGAAAAATCGTTTTTCATCATTTCCGCAAGCCCGAAAGAACCGGGAGAGGTAACGTGGACTTACAGTGGTATCAGAGCCTAGCTAAACACACCCTAGCATGTTAGCAAAGTATCTAGAATTTCGAACGGACAAAAAACCGCGAAACACCCCAGAAAATCTTAGTTTATGCCGTTTTTTATTTCTGCTCCAAAAATAATAAATCATGTCTTAAAAGTCGGCTCAGGATTTTTAATGAACAGGCAAGAAAAACGATCCAGCGAACCGACCTACTCACCGTGGTTCCGCGGCAGAAGCTTGCTTCTGCCGCGGATTCGCGGCCGAGTTCACTCGGCCGTGGATTGTTTCTCCTGCAGTTTGTTTCTGGTGGTATTTTGTGATTTTTGAGATGGTTTGTTTCTGCCCAGAATTTCTAGAGAACAAGTTTGTTTTTGGGGTGGTTACAAATCCGTATTTTGGTCGATTTTCTGTAGACTTTGGCTAATGGGTTGTATCTGTAATGTTATATATGTATTGAACGTCTGCTAATCGCTATACTTTGATTAGTGGGGGTTATACATATCTGTGATCTGTGATGTTGATGGTATGTGTATATGAATTCGTTGGATTGTCGCGGATGAATAGCCGGGGGGAATTGTGAGATGAGAGTTTTGTTTATCTTTCAATTCTTGTAATATGTAAATTGATGTAATATTATTTGTATGGCCGCACAACCGGGTCGGGGTTGTAGCCGTCATTGTATAATTTCTTTTTATTGTTTTTGCTCCTAGGATAGACCCAAGGTGGGGTGCACAAACTACCGGGTACCTCGAAGTGCCTAGTGGCCTACTCACATCGTTGAGGGAGGTTGCTTCACTTCGGATACTTGGCGGGTAGTTTGCCGCACCCGTAGGGCTCTAGGGTGGGGTATTGGCTATTCATCGCGACCGTGTAATCCGCTTTTCGTTACAGGCTCGAACGGAATGCGGATTCCTAGTATATCCAATGTATTCATCTGTGATCTAGAATGGCTATCATTGCATCTGAAGAATGTATATATCTATATGTAGATATCTATTTAGGCGTTGCTTATGTTTTGCATCCGCGCTAGTCCAGCCCCCGCCCTGTCGTTAGCTAAGTAACCTAATGGGTGATGATGGGACCCCGAGGCGAATGCGGATGGCATAAGCGTATGTCATATTTTCGTTGTTTTCTGCAATGGTAGGATTAATTGATGGGACGCATTAAAATTAATGCAAGAAAAATAAACCAAAGTAAAAGTCGTTGGAACACTTTCAAAAACCACTCGGTTTCTTTTCAAAATAACATTTAAAACGCGGAGCTTAAACCACTCCTTTTAAAAGCTATCTCGTTCCATCGATTATATCAAGTTCACTATGTTCACGGTTTCGCCAAAACCATTCGTAGCCCTCCGTCGTTTCACATGGATGGTCAATAGTATTCAAGCTATGTTTGTTGGCCAAAGTCAAGGCATAGTGATTGGTAGCTATTGGGTATTCATGTGCAGCATAGATAGATGTGTTGGTTTGGGACAGTCGTACTGCCTTGTTGGCCAAAGTCAAGGGTAGGTACGGGTGGGTTCAAATTAACCCGGAGAATGACGGGTAGAACTTGACATGTGACTTATGATTTGTTGGCCAAAGTCAAGGTCATAAGAGCATGGGGCAAAAATCCACATCGGGAGTTTCAAAAGAACTGAAACTTGCTAGCGCTGCATACCATTTGGAGTGTGATGATTCTGGTAGGATTCCTTCAGTTTTATCACGCGATGATATTTGGATCCCGATCCTACTGTGAGTATATGCTACTTCTCCGGAACTTTCTCACTTAACGATCAATGCTATAAACCAAGTAGGTGTCTAGAAAGGTGTTAGCGGGGCTACGCCCACAGGGAAAAGAGGTTATTTAATTAAGGAACTTCGCGAAAGTTTTGGAAAACCTCTCTCGAAGTACCGACACTAGCCTGACTGAACGGTTAAGTAAGTATTGTACGGTGAGATTGATCCTGACTAATTCTTCCTTTTTGGTTTGAAGAGGGATTCGAGAGACAGTGGGAGCCATCCTGTTTAGACAAATTAAAAACCACTCTAAACTTGCAAGAGCATCATGCTAAAGTGTTTCTTCTCTCTCTCCTAATTGCAGCGACCAAACATCATGACTGGACTTAAGTTTCTACTAGATAAAAACATACTGACTGGGCCAAACAACAAAGATAGGCTCAGGAATGTCAAAATGGCAATCACTTACGACAAGTTGGGGTATCTCCTTACCACCAAAGCTCCCCCTGCCCCAGGTCCCACCTCCAGCGTCGCGGATAAGGAAATCCGTAAGACTTGGGAGATTGATTGCGCGAAGGCCAAGTGCCTCGTGCTTGCCTCTATGGACAATGAACACCAGAGGAGGCACGAGAATATGGACCTTGAATCCATATTTCTTCATACAAAAGAACTGTATGGAGAGCAATCCCGTATCGCCAGATACGAAGTCTCGAGAAAGCTGTTTTCGGCAAGATTGGTCATCGGATCACCGGTAGCGGAACATGTGCTTAAGATGATTGGCTTCATTGAGGAGATCGCGGACCTTGGGAACACGTTCGAGAATGAGCTCTATACGGACTTGATTTTACAGTCCCTTCCTTCCACTTACGCCCAGTTCATCCTGAACTTCAACTTACAAGAAAAAGAAGTTGAACTTTCAGAACTCCTCAACATGCTGAGGAGTGCAGAGGGCACCCTTCACAAAGGTAGGGAAACATCCACTTTGTTTGTAGGAGGATTTTCCTCTTCTAGGTCCAAGGCGAAAGCCAAGGGAAAGAAGAAGAAAAAACCCCGCCAAACCAAGGGACGGTGTTAGTAAAGTGGATACGAAGGGAAAGGCAAATGCAAAAAAAGTAGCGGGAAAGCTTGTGGGAAAGGAAGAATGCTTTTACTGTCACAAGAGTGGATACTGGAAGAAAGATTGCAGGGCTTGGAAGGCCAGAACACAGGATCTGAAGCGAGTTGCGGCTTCAGTTTCAGGTGTGTATGTTATTGAAAACTGTCTATCAATAAACTCTACTTCCTGGGTATTGGATACCGGATCAGGATCTCATATCTGTAATTCTTTGCAGGCGTTGAGAAACCGTAGGGTTTTGAAGGCAGGTGATATGACCCTCAGAGTTGCAAACGGAACTGGCATGGATGCCGAGTCCATGGGGGACTATCACCTGGGGTTTTCAGATGGACACGTTTTGGTTTTGCGAAATTGTTATTTTGTACCCAATGCAACTTGTAATATCATTTCTGTATCTTTAGTTTCTAAAGAAGGTTATGAATTTGCGTTTGTAAGTAATGTTGGAAACATTCACCTTAATCAAGTTCTGATTGGATCAGGTACATTAAACAATGGAATATACGTATTAAACCAACCACAGATTTTCAATGTCCAGAATACACACAAAAGAAAGTCTCCGAAAACAAATCAGGCTTTCTTATGGCATTGTAGACTGGGTCACATCAATGAGAGAAGGTTGACGAAGTTACATACAGAAGGATATTTGGATCCGTTCGAATATCAATCATATACAACTTGTCAATCCTGTCTCAAAGGAAAGATGACAAAGACTCCGTTCACTGGACACGGAGTAAGAGCGAGCGAGCTCTTGGGACTCGTACACAGCGACGTGTGCGGTCCAATGTCTACACATGCGCGAAGCAGTTATTCTTACTTCATTACTTTTACGGATGACTTTTCAAGGTACGGATATGTCTTCTTAATGAAACATAAATCCGAAGCCTTTGGAAAATTCCAGGAATATAAGAATGAAGTAGAAAAACAAACAGGCAAAAGTATCAAGACACTGAGATCTGATCGAGGTGGTGAATACTTAAGTGCCAAGTTCCTAGATTACTTAAAAGAGAATGGAATTCTCTCTCGGCTTACTCCTCCATACACTCCGCAACATAACGATGTATCGAAGAGACGGAATCGGACCCTATTGGATATGGTACGTTCCATGATGAGTAACGCTGAGTTACCGCGATCATTCTGGGGATATGCAATAGAATCAGCTGCATACCTTTTGAACCGAGTTCCAACTAAGACTGTGCCTACCACACCATATCAGATGTGGTGTGGGAAGAAACCCTATCTTAAGCATATTAAGACATGGGGATGTCCGGCTTTTGTCAAAAAGCTGCATGCGGACAAACTCGAGGCACGCTCAGTACAGTGCAAGTTTGTGGGATATCCAAAGAACTACAAGGGATATTTCTTCTATTGCGAAGAGGAACAAAAGGTTTTTGTTTCTCGTCATGCCCACTTCTTGGAAACCGAGTTTTTGGAAAACCAGATAAGTGGGAGCGCAATAGAACGGGAAGAAATTCCAGAACCACGAGCTATTACTGAAAGCTTAGTAGAACCAGAGGGTTCGAAAGATCAGGACATTCTTACGCCGCTCTGCAGGAGTAGTAGGCAGTCTCATCCGCCCGAGAGATACGGTTTTCTCATAGACGGGGATAGAGAGGATTGCATCATTGATAGTGATAAGCCGACTAGCTTCCAGCAGGCCATTCAGAGCGCTGACTCGGTAAAATAGCTAGATGCAATGCGGATCGAAATGGAGTCCATGTACACCAACAAAGTATGGACGTTGGACGTTGCTCCAGATGGGGTAAAACCCGTAGGATGCAAGCGGATCTTCAAAAGGAAGATTGGTGTAGATGGACAGGTTGAGATCTATAAAGCTAGACTTGTTGCAAAGGGTTTCTGTCAAAGACCTGGCTTGGACTATGACGAAACCTTTTCTCCAGTAGCTATGCTGAAATCCATTCAGATCCTTCTTTCCATTGCTGCTTTCCACGATTATGAGATCTGGCAAATGGACGTAAAGACCGCTTTTCTAAATGGAAATTTAGAGGAGTTTGTCTATAATGGACCAGCCAGAAGGTTTCATTCAGAGTGGGAGCAGCGGAAAGGTGTGCAAGTTGCTTAAGTCCATGTATGGACTAAAGCAGGAATCGCGGAGTTGGAACATCTGTTTTGATGAGACGGTCAAAGATTTTGGCTTTATCAAAAATCCAGATGAACCATGCATCTATAGTAGATTTGTAGCACGAACTGTCGTATTCCTCGTTTTATACGTGGATGACATTCTCTTGATAGGAAATGACATTCCTATGCTACAATCTGTCAAAGGGTTCTTGTCACACAGGTTCTCTATGAAAGACCTGGGTGATGCCTCTTACATTCTGGGGATCCGGATCTATCGTGACAGATCCAAGAGGATACTGGGACTCTCACAGTCCAGGTACATCGACACCATACTGAAAAGATTCAGTATGGAAGATTCCAAGCGCGGTAATCTACCGGCTTGTCACGGGATCACCCTCTCCAAAGAGATATCTCCTAAGACTGATTTGGAAAGGGATCACATGTCTATTATACCCTACGCATCTGCGGTAGGCTCTATAATGTATGCGATGTTGTGTACCAGACCAGATGTAGCTTATGCACTGAGTGTGGTAAGCCGGTATCAGTCAAACCCAGGGGAGAAGCACTGGATAGCGGTAAAGAATATTCTCAAGTACCTGAGAAGGACTAAGGAGATGTTCTTGGTGTAAGGCGGAAAAGACCTCCAGATCGAGGCCTTTGCTGACTCCAGCTTCCAGAGTGACAAGGATGATTCCAAGTCCATGTCGGGTTATGTCTTTACCCTCAATGGACGGGCGGTGTGTTGGAAGAGTTCCAAACAGGAAACCGTTGCTGACTCGACGATAGAAGCGGAATATATCGCTGCATCTGATGCCGCAAAAGAAGCCGTCTGGATGAGGAAGTTCTTGATAGAACTTCAGGTGGTTCCGTCCATTGTTGATCCAATACCTCTGTATTGCGACAACAACGGGACTATAGCTTTAGCGAAGGAACCCAGGTCCTATCAGAAGTCCAGGCACATCTTGAGGCGGTATCACCTGATCAGGAAGATCGTGGGTCGCCAGGAGATCGAGGTTCAGAGAGTTTCTATGGAAGATAACACTATTGATCCACTCACAAAGGCCTTACCCCAGACTCAGTTCGAGCGGCTGATCGAGATGATAGGTCTTCGATACGCCAGTACATGGCCTTAGTGCAAGTGGGAGATTGTTAGTGTATATGCCCTAAAGGCCATTACTGTATCATACTAGTTTGTATATTACTTAATGGAAGCTTGGGATATTCACAGTTGTATTGACAATCTTGCTCGATAAAGTAGTATGCTACTTGGTTTGTTTCTACTTTAATGTGTGCATGTGTTTCTTTTAGCATATCGTCTTTACACGTTAGTGGGGCCCTTAGGATCTTTGCTTGATTACCAGCGTTGTGATGGCAGTCACACTTGTGGGGGCTGGGTATTCGATAAGCACATCCTTATGCGGGTCCCTAGTCCTAGGACTATCGAGACAGGGCATCGATACTCCGGAGTAGACTAGCGTATGCGCTTCTTATCCCAGCTTGGGAGAGGGTCTGTCCCACAGCCGTCAGTACGTCGTACTTGAGATAGTATGCGGGTGCTCGTTATGTTACGAGTACACTGGACATGACTCGTTGGGAACTGTTGGTTGGTACTATACCTATCGTAAGTTATCAGTTCCCAGGTGACATGAGTACATCTTAGTCCGTTGACTTGACACTGTCACTTCGCCTCGAGTGTGTTCCCACTGTACTTTAATTACTACCCTACCACGGCTCAAAGGAGTCGTGCAATCAGATAGTTTTTAGGTGCAGTCCCGAAGCACTTGGAGGCAGTGATGGTTAGACAGGATTCGTCTCTCCCGGTATTGGGGGTTGATATCGCGCTGTGTCTAGGAGAGCCATTACACAAAGTCCCTGGCCAGGGCAAGCGAGATAGACTGGTAGGTTTCCAGTGTTATCTCAGGTGTTCTGGGCTACACTCCGACACGACTTGTACCGCTAGTAGGGGACTGACGTTTACCGCCCCCCTAGGCCCGCCATGCGATATTCTCAGACGAACAGACCGGACTGTACGGAGACTGTCACATACAGGCTCAGTAGGAGTTCAGATGGGTTTACCTCGTCAGTCTTCTTATCGGCATCTACCTGGGGACCGTTACGTAAAGCTAGTGCCGCTTGCGGTCTGTGGTTAAACCCACTGCCAGCGTAGTGTCGAGTCTTTAGAGTCCCACACAGAGGGTTAATCACCTTTGGGCAAAACAGAGTGGAGGTCGCATGGTTTTGCGACGGGGTTCGTTCACATCCGCGCACTTGTGCACGTTTGGCATCCGGACAGACATTACTAGCGGGCTCTAGTTTGAGCCAGATCCTAGTATATGTTTTGGGGTTAGTTTTATCTCATAGTATTCATGTTCCTCGGAACACGTATGCGGGTGTGTATGCACAGTTATTGAGGCGGAGGAAGAGGTTTTTCATTAGGGTTTTGGAACGGGTGCGTATGCACAGTTGACAGTCGTCTTTTTCCAAACCCTAATGAATTTGTGATATATCAATTAATAATATTACTTAAATGAAATTGTGTCATGGTTGGGTTTTGTTAGTGTATATGCCCTAGAGGCCATTACTGTATCATACTAATTTGTATATTACTTAATGGAAGCTTGGGATATTCACCTTGTATAAACAATCTTGCTCAAAATAGTAGTATGCTACTTGGTTTGTTTCTACTTCAATGTGTACATGTGTTTATTTTAGTATATCACCTATACACATTAGTGGATCCCTTAGGATCTTTGCTTGATTACCAGCGTTGTGATGGTAGTCACACTAGTGGGGGCTGGGTAATCTATAAGCACATCCTTATGCAGGTCCCTAGTCGCAGGACTATCGAGACAGGGCATCGATACTCCGGAGTAGACTAGTGCATGCGCTTCTCATCCCATAGTGGAAGATGGTCTGTCCCACAGCCATCAGTACGTCGTACTGGAGATAGTATGCGGGTGCTCGTTAGGTTACGAGTACACTGGACAGGACTCGTCGGGAACTGACCGGTTGGTATTATACCTATCGTCAGTTATCAGTTCCCAGGTGACATGAGTACAGCTTAGTCCGCTGACTTGACACTGTCACTTCGCCTCGAGTGTGTTCCCACTGTACTTTGATTACTACCCTACCACGGCTCAAAGGAGTCGTGCAAACAGGTAGTAGTTGGGTGTAGTCCCGAAGCACTTGGAGGCAGTGACGGTTAGACAGGATTCGTCTCTCCCGGTATTGGGGGTTGACATCGCGCTGTGTCTAGGAGAGCCATTACACGAGTAGTCCCTGGCCAGGGCAAGCGAGATATACTGGTAGGTTTCCAGTGCTATCTCAAGGTGTTCTGGGCTTCACTCCGACACGACTTGTACCGCTATTAGGGGACTGACGTTTACCGCCCCCCTAGGCCCGCCATGCGATGTATCAGACGAACAGACCGGACTGTAAGGAGACTGTCACATTCAAGCTCAGTAGGAGTTTAGATGGGTTTCACCTCGTCAGTCTTCTTGTCGGTATCTACCTAGGGACCGTTACGCACAGCTAGTGCCGCTTGCGGTCTGTGGTTAAACCCACTGCCAGCGCAGTGTCGAGTCTTTAGAGTCCCACACAGAAAGCTATTCGCCTTTAGGCAAAAGAGTAGAGGTCGCATGGTTTTGCGACAGGTCGCATGGTTTTGTGACTGGGTCCGGTCACATCCGTGCACTTGTGCACGTACAGTGTCCGGACAGTTAACACTAGCGGGCTTTGGTTTAAGCCAGATCCTAGTGTACGTTTTGGGATTGGTTTTATCCAGTATGTATTCGTGTTCCTCGGAACGCGGGTGCGGGTGTGTATGCACAGTTGATGGAGAGACAGAGGCAGAGGATTCTCATTATGGTTGTTGACTGTTGACTGTTGACCATTGACTTTTTGGTAAACCCTAATGAGAATATGATATATGATTGACAATAATATTAATTAAGTATTATGGTGACATGGTTGTTGAGGGGTTGACTTTGTTGACTTGTTGACTTTGTTGACCGGTTGACTAGGTTGGACTAGTTGACCATCATGATGACAATGGCTATCATTTCATGGCAAATACTTTCTGCTTGCTTGTTCTCTTGTGAGAAATGAGTGCATGAAATGATATGACTATTGTAGCTTAAACCATCACATAATACTTGATTGCTATGTTTTGTTATGATGGCTTTGGATTATGAGAGCCAAGAGAGAAAAGTCTTTCTCATTCTATCATTTTCATTCTCTCTCTTGTTCTTGAGCTCTCATCCTCTTCCTCTTGCTCTCCCTCTCTTTAGTCTATGGTTCACTTGTCTCATGTGTTGAGAAGCAAGAGCCATAGAGTACAATCCCAACACACTCTTCTCTACTCACTCTAGTTCACAAGGTTTAGCAAACCGAGTGAACTAGTTTCTTCAAAGCTCGAAGAAGAAGCCAAAGGTAGAAGCTTTTGGGTGGATCAACCTTCGGCGCAAGGAGACGACGGAGTGAAGCTAATCCGTACACCATCGAGAGTCAAAGACGAAGGAGTTCAAGAAAGAAAGGTATAACCCCCTAACCGAGTAGTTAACAACTTCTAGTTAGTTTGTTAGGTAGATAGTTTAACAAAGATCCGGTTTTGAGTCCATGTTACCGCCTCTAGAAAATTGTTTTTCACCAAATTCCGCATGCCCGAAAGTACCGGGAGAGGTAGCATGGGCTTACAGTGGTATCAGAGCCTAGTTAAACACTACCTAACATGTTAGCATAGTAACTAGAAATTCGATCGGAGAAAAAGTCCCGAAATGAACCCGGAATTCATGCTTGCTGTTTAATTTTTCCTCTGTTCCAAAAATCATAAATCATACTTTAAAATTCGGCTCAGGGTTTTTATAGCAAACTGCAAAAATTTCATCCACTGATCCGATCAAAGCGCCGCGGAAACGCGGCGGGAGCGTGCTCCCGCCGCGGTTCCGCGGCCGAGTTGACTCGGCCGTAGGAAATTTTGGTTGCAGTTTGTTCAGTGGGGTATTTTGGGAATTTTGGTATATGTTTTTTCAGCCCAGATTTTCCTGAAAGAAAATTTTGTTTTTGGGGCTTTAAAAACCGTATTTTGATCGAGTTTCTTATGACTTAAGCTGACGGGTTTATTTCTGTGATGTGATATTTGTATTGAACGTCTGCTAATCGCTATATGTCGATTAGTGGGAGTTATACAAATCTGTGATCTGTAATGTTATTGGTTTGTGTATATGAATTCATTGGATTGTCGCGGGTGAATAGCCGGGGGTTGTGAGACGAGAGTTTTCTTTTCTTTCAATTCATGTAAATTTGTAAATTGATGTAATAATTATTTGTATGGCCGCACAACCGGGTCGGGGTTGTAGCCGTCATTGTATAATTTCTTTTTACTGTTTTTGCTCCTAGGATAGACCCATGGAGGGGGTGCACAAACTACCGGGTATCCCGAAGTGCCGAGTGGCCTACTGACGGAGTTGAGGGAGGTTGCTTCGCATCGGGTACTTGGCGGGTAGTTTGCTGCACCCGTAGGGGTCTTGGGTGGGGTATTGGCTATTCACCGCGACCGTGTAATCTGCTTTTCGTTACAGGCTCGTACGAATTGCGGGTTCCTAGCATATCCAATGTGTTCATCTGTGATCTGAAATGGCTATAATTGCAATGTATATCTATATATGATATTATTTAGGCGTTGCTTATGTTTTACAGCCGCGCTAGCCCAGCCCCCGCTCTGTCGTTAGTTAAGTAACCTAACGGGTAATGACGGGGCCCCGTGGCGAATGCGAATGGCATAAGCATACGTCATATTTTGGTTGTTTTCTGCAATGGTAGGATTAAATGATGGGACGCATTAAAAGAACTAATGCAAGAATAACACGCATTAAAAGAACTAATGCAAGAAAATAAACCAAGTAAAAGTCGTTGGAACACTTTCGAAAAACCACTCGGTTCTTTTCAAAACTAACTTTTAAATGCGGAGCTTGAGCCACTCCTTTTAAAAGCTATCTCGTTCCATCGATTATATCAAGTTCACTACGTTTACGGTTTTGCCAAAACCATCCGTAGCTCTCCATCATTTCAGTTAAATATTCGGTAGTATTCAAGCTATGTATTTTGACCCCACGCCAAGGCAAAGTGATTGGTAGCTGCCGGATATTTATCTGTTGCATAGATAGAATGTGTTGGTTTGAGACAGTCGTACTGCCATTTTGGCCTACGTCAAGGGTAGGTACGGGTGGGTTCAGATTAACCTGGATAATGATAGGAAGAACTTGACATGTGACTTATGACATTTTGACCTCACGCCAAAGTCATAAGAGCATGGGGCAAAAATCTACATCGGGAGTTTCAAAAGAACTGAAACTTGCTAACACTGCATACCATTTGGAGTGTGATGATTCTGGTAGGATTCCTTCAGTTTTTTCACGCGATGATATTTGGATCCCGATCCTACTGTGAGTATATGCTACTCCTCGGGAAATTTCTCACTTAACGATCAATGCTATAAACCAAGTAGGTGTCTAGAAAGGTGTTAGCGGGGCTACGTCCCCAGGGAAAAGAGGTTCTTAAATTAAGGAACTTCGCGAAAGCGTTGGAAAACCTCCCTCGAAGTACCAACACCAGCCTGGCTGAACGGTTAAGCAAGAATTGTATGGTGAGATTTATCCTGACTAATTCTTCCTTTTTGGTTTGAGGAGGGATTCGAGAAACAGTGGGAGCCATCCTGTTTAGACAAACTAAAAACCACTCTAAACTTGCAAGAGCGTCATGCTGAGTGTTTCTTCTCTCTCCTAATTGCAGCGACCAATCGACATGACTGGACTTAAGTTACTTCTAGATAAAAACATACTGACAGGGCCAAACTACAAAGATTGGCTCAGGAATGTCGAAATGGCAATCACTTACGACAAGCTGGGGTATCTTCTTACCACCAAAGATCCCCCCGTCCCAGGTCCCACCTCCAGCGTCGCGGATAAGGAAATCCGTAAGACCTGGGAGATTGATTACTCGAAGGCCAGGTGCCTTGTGCTTGCCTCTATGGACAACGAACATCAGAGGAGGCACGAGAATATGGACCTCGAATCCATATTTCTCCATACAAAAGAACTGTATGGAGAGCAGTCTCGTATCGGAAGATACGAAGTGTCGAAGAAGTTATTTTTGGCAAGGTTGGCCGTCAGATCATCGGTAGTGGAACACGTGCTTAAGATGATTGGCTACATAGAAGAGCTCGCGGACCTTGGGACCACGTTGGAGAATGAGCTCTATACGGACTTGATTCTCCAGTCCCTTCCTTCCACTTACGCCCAGTTTATCCTGAACTTCAACTTATAAGAAAAGGAAGTTGAATTTTCAGAACTCCTCAACATGCTGAGGAGCGCAGAGGGCACCCTACAGAAAGGTAGGGAAACATCCACTTTGTTTGTAGGAGGATCTTCCTCTTCTAGGTCCAAGGCGAAAGCCAAGGGAAAGAAGAAGAAAGCCCCCGCCAAACCAAGGGGCGGTGTTAGTAAAGTGGATACGAAGGGAAAGGCAAAGGCAACAAAGAAGGCGGGGCAGCTTGTGGATAAAGAAGAATGCTTCTATTGTCACAAGAAGGGACACTGGAAGAATGATTGCAGGGCTTGGAAAGCCAGGACACAGGAACTGAAGCAAGTTGCGGTTTCAGCTTCAGGCACTGAGAAAGCGTAGAGTTTTGAAGGCAGGTGATATGACCCTCAGAGTTCCAAACGGAGCTGGCATGGATGCTGAGTCCGTGGGGGACTATCACCTGGGCTTGTCAGATGGACATGTTTTGGTTTTGCGTAATTGCTATTTTGTACCCAATGCAACTTGTAATATCATTTCTGTATCTTTATTATCTAAAGAAGGTTATGAATTTGCATTTGTAAGTAATGTTGTGAACATTCACCTTAATCAAGTTCTGATTGGGTCAGGTACATTAAGCAATGGTATATACGTATTAAACCAACCACAGATTTTCAATGTCCAGAATACACACAAAAGAATGTCTCCAGAAATAAATCAGACTTTCTTATGGCATTGTAGACTGGGTCACATCAATGAGAGAAGGTTGACGAAGTTACATACAGAAGGATATTTGAATCCGTTCGAATATCAATCGTATTCCACTTGTCAATCCCGTCTCAAAGGAAAGATGACAAAGACTCCATTCACTGGAAACGGAGTAAGAGCGAGCGAGCTCTTAGGACTCGTACACAGCGACGTGTGCGGTCCAATGTCTACACATGCGCGAAGCGGTTATTCTTACTTCATTACTTTTACGGATGACTTTTCAAGGTACGGTTATGTCTTCTTAATGAAACATAAATCCGAAGCCTTTGGAAAATTCCAGGAATATAAGAATGAAGTAGAAAACCAAACCGGCAAAAGTATCAAGATTCTAAGATCGGATCGAGGTGGTGAATACTTGAGTGCCGAGTTCCTGGACTATTTAAAAGAGAACGGAATTCTCTCTCAGCTTACTCCTCCATACACTCCGCAACATAACGGTGTATCGGAGAGACGGAACCGAACCCTATCGGATATGGTACGGTCCATGATGAGTAACACTGAGTTACCGCGATCATTCTGGGGGTATGCGCTAGAATCAGCTGCATACCTTTTGAACCGAGTTCCGACTAAGACTGTTCCTACCACACCATATGAAATATGGAGTGGGAAGAAACCCTATCTTCAATATCTGAAGATCTGGGGATGTCCGGCTTTTGTCAAAAAGAAGCATGCGGACAAACTCGAGGCACGCTCAGTACTGTGCAAGTTTGTGGGATACCCAAAGAACTCCAGGGGGTATCTCTTCTATTACGCAGAGGAACAAAAGATCATTGTTTCTCGTAATGCCCATTTTCTGGAACACCAGTTCTTAGAAAAGGAAATAAGTGGGAGCGAAATAGAACTGGAAGAAATTCCAGAACCGCAGACTATTACTGAAAGCTTAGTAGAACCAGAGGGTTCAAAAGAAAATGGCATTCCTACGCCGCTCCGCAGGAGTAGTAGGCAGTCTCATCCGCCCGAAAGATACTACGGTTTTCTCATAGACGGGGATAGAGAGGATTGCATCATAGATTATGATGAGCCTACTAGCTTCCAGCAGGCCGTTCAGAGCGTTGACTCGGTAAAATGGCTGGATGCAATGCGGACCGAAATGGAGTCCATGTACACCAACAAAGTATGGACGTTGGACATTGCTCCAGACGGGGTAAAACCCATAGGATTCAAGTGGATCTTCAAAAGGAAGATTGGTGTAGATGGACAGGTTGAGACCTATAAAGCTAGACTAGCTGCAAAGGGTTTTCGTCAAAGACCTGGTTTGGACTATGACGAGACCTTTTCTCCAGTAGCTATGCTGAAATCCATTCAGATCCTTCTTTCCATTGCTGCTTTCCACGATTATGAGATCTGGCAAATGGACGTAAAGACCGCTTTTCTAAATGGAAATTTAGAGGAGTGTGTCTATATGGACCAGCCAGAAGGTTTCATTCAGAGTGGGAGCAGCGGAAAGGTGTGCAAGTTGCTTAAGTCCATCTATGGACTAAAGCAGGAATCGCGGAGTTGGAACATCTGTTTTGATGAGACGGTCAAAGATTTTGGCTTTATCAAAAATCCAGATGAACCATGCATCTTTAGTAAATTTGTAGCACGAACTGTCGTATTCCTTGTTTTATACGTGGATGACATTCTCTTGATAGGAAATGACATTCCTATGCTACAATCTGTCAAAGGGTTCTTGTCACACAGGTTCTCTATGAAAGACCTGGGTGATGCCTCTTACATTCTGGGGATCCGGATCTATCGTGACAGATCCAAGAGGATACTGGTACTCTCACAGTCCAGGTACATCGACACCATACTGAAAAGATTCAGTTTGGAAGATTCCAAGCGCGGTAATCTACCGGCTTGTCATGGGATCACCCTCTCCAAAGAGATGTCTCCCAAGACTGATTCAAACCTATGAGCACACTGTGCGCTGTATCGGTTTTCTGCCTTGATTTTCATACGCATTGCTATGGTTGATCATTGTAGGTACCTTCACGTGGATTCCGAGACGATGCAGAAGATGATGGAGACATCGACACCGACACACTGAGTGCAGGTGAGTAGATTTATATCTACGGGGAGAAATCGGGTGGATGGCGTATAGCACCCCCGCAGTTCGTGGTGATGTATACGAATACGTATACAAACAGATATTGATTGTATATTGTTGAGATTATTGATGTTAAAAGATGGATTCTAGGTGTGATTGGATTGGTTAGTGATGTGAAACCCTAGAGTAGTGGTTGCACCACACACACACACACACACCCATACTTGCATACATTCTTCTTTCATAAGTGCGTATATGGGATTGTATTTTTATGTGTTTACATAGGTATGGGACTATGTGTTCATATACTGGATTTGAGGATAGTATTTGGGATTGAGATGAGTCGATGAGATTGGGCTTGAGGCCAGGAGATCGGTGTGTGATTTGGTTCGTATTGAGATACGACACGATGTTTTAGCGGGTCTTTTGACGTAGTGATTCTTACACTTGCATGCATACATAGATGGTATCAATATTGTACTAGACGTAGGACATTATTCCAGATCATGATATTTGATAAAGAAGATACCAAATGAATAGTGTGATTGATGTGACTTTGACCCGTACTCAGATTTGGGGATGCCGTACGACGGATTTACGTACGAGCTATATCTTGATGATTGATCCGCACTCTTGATTTGGGATGTCTGATTGTAGATATGGTATCGGATATGATATTATTGAGGCGGGATCACCGACTAATATACATACAGGTATGTATATGGATCGACTCAGATGTTAGGCGGTTTCCTTACCTGTAGTCCATCTTGTTAGCTTAGCCCTTTAGTTTAGTTTAGTTGTTAGATTAGATTCGATTCTTACCTATTTCAAAAACTAACGAATCGTGGGTATTTTAAAAGACAGCCCAAGGGATCCTACGGATATTTCAAAAGACGTATCTTTTCATAAAAACACCGTAGCCCCTATTTTCAAAACCCCATGATTCGTGTTATTTCAAAAGGCACCATTTGTAGAACTTATATTAGATTAATGCAGATTAGTTATAGTTGCGTCTAGTATTCAGCGTCCGCTCATTATTGTGGTTCGCTTCGCATCGCATGCTTATATTATGTTTCGTACTACATTATTGATATCATGCTGTTAGGACACCAGCACCATTACCGATGATGCGTATGTACCACGTACACTTACTTGCCGGCTCACACACATCGTCATCGGTAATTGCCATGCCACGTACACTTTAGAAATACTATTGCATTGACATAGGTTGTCAGCTAATAATTTAGACACGATATTAGTGTACTCGCCTTATATGCTAGATTAGACATTGTAGATATTACTTGTTACTTCATGCATGTTAATATTCATTGTTATGCCGCATTCATGGATTTTTATGCCGATATGCACTGTTTACATGCTATTGAGGATTGGATTCGGATTTCCACGAGATTTTCTGGATTTGGGGGAAAACCGCAAAACTTATATAAACTTCTTTCTCTCTTTAAAATAAAAAGTGCGGTTTTCCCATGATGTATGAGTCGTCCACTATGAGTTTGCTGATGGATTTCGAGACCCGATTCGAGGAGGCGGATGAACCATTTCGGGTACATGGTGGACCCGGTAAGGTACCCCGGGGCAAGAAGCGCGTGATGATGACGATGTGAGCCTGGCAGGGGAGCACTACCTACCGGTGATTTTACCCGACGCGTCGGATATCCGGAGGATACCGTCGTGGTCTTGAGATGGATGGTAGGGGCCGGTCTGGACTGACGGCGCCCTAGATATTATGATTGAGACATTGAGATTTCGAGATTTTGAGGTACAGAGACTGCGATACAGAGATATCGAGATATTGGGATTACGTTTTGTGCCGATGCTAGGCACTGTTTTATGCCGATTTCATTATGATACCTAATTTAAAAAAAATACAAAGGAAATCTCACTAAATTATGAAAACAGTTCTTCATTTACATGTATTCTGTTTTCATGCATTCATACCTCATTCATATGATATATTGCTACCTTTGGGCACTGACACGGGCACATGAGATTACACTCGGGTTAGATATTTACCCTAGCCTTATTATAGGCTGCCGGTTATATATATTTGAGGATGTATATTGATCGTATGACCTAGGATTGCGTCATACATGCGATTTCTATTCGTAGATGTTTTTCTATTCACGAGTTGGCAACTCACCCCCGTTGTGCCCCAGTTTCTTGCAGGTTTGCCGTACAGGTTTCATTACGGCTTGCGGGCATAGTTTCCTTCGGATGATTTGCTAGTAGGTGGGTTTACTTGTATCGTACCCCCATTATATATCTTGTATATTATTATTCTGTTGTATCTAGAAGTTCCATCAACCAAACAAGTAATTATTTCAGAGATAGAGACCAGTGTTGTTTATTCTATCGACCTTAGAGTCGCGCGTTGTATTTATACGAATTTCATGCTGTTTTGAGTTTCCTTTTCTGTTGTGATCCTCGCCTTTCGGCGTTGTATATTATATTGTTGTGTGGTGGTGGCCGTCGTTTGACGAAGAGCTAGCTCCCGCTTGGGGATGCCTTTATTTGATTTCGTATACTATTCATGCTGTATCCCGTTTGGGGGCCTGTTTTTACAAAGGAGACTCTGCCGAAATTCCAAGAAATATTTGATGTTTTTATAAAACGCATAATTCGGCTTATGCTATTAAAACTTCTTGATTTAAATTGGTTTTCCTACACTCTACTACTTTTCTTGGTTTGGATTTCTGGGTTTTCGGCTTACTTAGAATATGTCCGCCTTGAGACGTTCATAGTTTAAGTGCCGGTCATATTCCGTACTTTCGGGTCGTGACACTATCGTAGCCCTCCGTCATTTCAGATAAGTAGTATTTAGTATTCGTGCTGCGTTTGTTGACTCAGTCAAGGCGTAGTGTGCGGTAGCTGATTAGTGCTTATCTGCAAAGCATATGATGCGATTGGATTAAGGTAGTCGTGCGGCCTTGTTGACTCAGTCAAGGGTCGTGCGGGTGGGTTTAATTCAATCGGGAAATGACGGGTTGAACTTTACTTGCGGTCTATGTTTTGTTGACTCAGTCAAGGTCATAGATCGCTTGGGGCAAAATATTATTGGGAATTTCAAGTGTTGAAATTTGCAATGAGATTGCATACCTTCTATAAGATAGTTGGATCCCGATACCCGCTGCGAGTAAGAGTTACTCCTGGGAGAGTTTTACACATTACAATTAGCCGATCAAGTGGGTGTCTAGAAAGGTGTTAACGGGGTTACGCCTCTGGGAAAACGAGGTTTACTTTAATTACGTTCGTACGAAAGCACGGGGGACCTCCCTCAAAGTACCGACACTGGCCTGGCTGAAAGATTGGAGAACTTGTAGCGTGTAATTAATCCTGGCTAGTCTTTCCTTTTTGGGTTTGAAGGAAGATTTGATTAAAATAGTAGGAGACATCCTGATTAGATATATTAGATAACCAATCTAATCTTGCAAGAGCTTACGCTGAGTGTTTTCTTCTCTCTCTCTCCAGGTAGCGACCATATCACGCCTTAATCGAGATAATAATACGGATATATTGACCGAACCCGCTTGTTATACTGAGCTGGGGAACGTTGGTCCCGCTCCAACTTATAATTGTTATAAGACAGAGTAGGAAATTGGGGAATACCAGATTTCCCGTGCCGCCCAAACGAAGAAAGTGCATGTTGATGCATCATCTTCGGGTGTGTTCATTACAGAGAACTGTTTCTCAGTATCCTGTACGTCCTGGGTATTTGATACTGGATGAGGATCCCACATATGTAATTTGTTACATGGGCTACAGATAGGTAGAGAACTGAGAACGGGTGATAAGTTTCATGAGATAGAAACGGTGCAAGTGTTGCAACCAAGTCTGTTGGTCACTATCACCCTGTATTACTAGAATACATTGATTCTGAATGAATGTTATTAGATACCGAACCTGATATACAACATCATATCAGTCTCTTTATTAGTAAAGAAAGGATATAATTTTGTATTGTTGGATAATGTTTTGAACATTTCCTATATCAAGAGTTGATCGGTTCAGGCACGTTATCTAAAAGCATTGACGTTCTAAATCAAAACAACAGTTCTTAGTATACAGAACACACACTAGAGGAAGAGTTCAGAAATGAACGAATCGTTCTTGAGGAATTGTAGACTAGGTCATATCAATGCGACCCGACTAGCTAAGTTACATTTAGATACATATTTAAATCTGTTTGAATTTACATCTTGTGAAACTTGCCGGTCATGTCACAAAGATAAGATGACCATAGCTCTGTTTATTGGAAACAGAGAAAGAGTTAGTGAACTCTTGGGATTGATACATGCTGATGTATGAAAGTCTCCCGTCTACACATGCCAAGACCGGTTCTTTATACTTCATTTCATTCTCTGATGATCTCTCAAGATTCAGACATATGTTCCTGTTGAAACACAAGTCCGAAGCTTTTGAGATATTCACAGAATATAAGTTAGAAGTAGAGAACCAAAAACGGGTATAAGTATTATGTCCTTTGATGAGATCAGGGAGGAGAATACTTGAGCACGGAATTCCTGGACTATTCTAAAGGAGAATGAGATTCTCTCTCAGCATTACTCCACCGTATACACCATAGCACGATGGTATATCGGGGCAGAGAAATAACACCCTATGTGATATGGTGTGCTCTATGATGAGTACTACTGAGTTTCCTATTTTCTTTTGGGAGTTATGCACTTGAGAAGCTGCATAGCTATTGAATAGGGTTCAAATCAAATCAGTTGCCTACCACTTCATATGTGATATGGAATGGGAAGAGCCCATATCTTAAGTTTGTTTAGATTTGGGGTTGTCCAGCCTATGTCTAAAAGCAAAATCCGGACAAGCTCGAGGCAAAGTCAGATCTGTGGAAATTTGTTGGATATCCCAAGCATACGCAAGGGAATATCTTCTACCTAGCCGAGGAACAAAAGATGTTTTGTTTCTCAACATGCCACCTTTGTGAGAGGGAATTTCTTATGGAAAAATTAGTGGTCATGAGGTAGAACTGGAAAGAGTTCCAGCTATACAAACTACAGCAGATGATTTGGTAGAACCAAAGGATTTAATAGTAACCAACGAACCTCAGCCTCTCCGCTGATCTAGTAGTGTTCCTCACCCACCTGAGAGTTACTTCGGTTTCTCTATGACAGTGGGAGCGAAGATTGCATCATGAGATGGTAACCCAACTTATTTCGAGTTGGCCATCAGGAGTGGGACTCTATAAGAATGGCTAGATGCTTAGCGATCTGAGATAGAATCTTTATACACTAACAAAGCATGGACTTTGGTTGCTTTATCTGAAGGGTTGAATCCTCATCAGGAGCGAGTATATCTTGAGAAGATTACTTGGTGTACATGGAAAAGTTGAGACTTTCAAAGCTATGCTTAAGTCCATCCAGATCTTACTTGCCACAGCTACATACCATGACTACGATATCAGGCGGTTGGGTGTCATGACTGCTTTTCTAAAAGTTGATTTGGAAGAGAGCGTCTATAAGTACACAGCCAGAGGGCTTCGTATACAGTGGGAGCAGCGGAAACGTGTGCCAGATGTTTTATGTGATAAAGCAGGCATCGCGAAGTTGGAATGTCTGTTTTGATGTGGTAGTCAAAGAGTTTGACTTCATCAAAATGGTAGATGAACCTTGTATATACAAAAAGGTAGTAGGGAGTATGGTGGTGATCCTCGTAGAGTACGTGGATGACATACTCTTGATAGGGAAGGAGTTTCCTATGCTACGCTCGGTCAATCTCCGCTTATCACAAGGATTCTCAATATCGGATCAAAGTGATACCGCCTAAATCCTCCGTTTTGAATCTATAAGATAGATGTAATTGGATGTTAGGATTCTCACTAGTTGTAGTAAGATGGTGTCAATCGATCTTGGGGAGAATCACTGGAAAGGTTCCAGGGTGATAAGGATGACTGAATGTCAGTCGCAGGCATTGTCTTTACCCTCGGTGGAGGGACGGTATGTTGGAAGAGTTCCAAGCAAGATACCGTGACATACTAGACGATTAAAGGCAAGATACATCGTTACTAAAGATGCTACCAAAGAGGCAGTCTGGATATATATAAGTTCATGAGATGAACTTCGTTCCTACCATTGTGTGACAATGGAGTTATGGCTTTTGCTAAGGAACCCCTCGTCCCATCAGAAATCTAGATATAATTCTTAGGCAGTATCGCCTGATCATGGAGATGGTTGATCTCCAGGGAGATCGAGGTTAGTAGAGTAGACACAGAGGACAACAGCGTGAATCCACTCACAAAGGCCTTTTTCCCAGTAGAGACTTTTATGGAATGGTTTAGTATGAGATACTTCGACCACAGCTAATTGTTGGGTATGTGATACCACAACAGATGGCCCTTGGGAGATTGTTAGTTATATGTATGCCCTAGAGGCCATTACTGTACATACGATGTATATTGTAGTGGATGCTAGGACATATATAGGGAGGACTTTCTTGCTCGACATGATAGTACGCTATCTGGTTGTACTTTATCTTAACATGTACTCTGATTGTCTCTGTGTTACATGTTGATAAAGCCCTTAGGCTATGTACTCGACTTCTGGGACTATGATGAGATCATACTAGTGGGGCCACGGTAGTCGACGAGTACATCCTATAACTGTTCCTAGTCGAGAGTGTATCGAGACAGGGCATCGATACACCAGAGTAGACTAGCTTATACGCATCTTGACCCATATGATGGGCGATGGATGATCTCATATCCATCGGTATTTGACATCAAGGATGGTGTACGTGTAGGGTTCCTAGGCACTCTCAAGAGGTCTCACAAGGCATCAACCATGCCATTTTCTAAAAATACGGTGCCGAGAAACCATAGACTAGATCGATGGCTAGATGTTTAGGCGATAAAGCGAGCTAGTTTAAAACTAAACTATAAGTAAACGGAAATACAACCTTTGTAGATCCGGTCCTCCACCTCCATAGCTCCGCAATGAAGTCTCCTCGCTGTCCAAGTCGAACCCCGGGTTCTAGCATCGGCTTCATCGGAGAATGGACGGGCTAGGTCATCGACTAGCATGCCGAAGATGATCTACGTCGAGGCATCACTAGATCAAGCTCCCACTTCACCAAGTCAAGAAACTTGCGAAGAAAACACACTCTACTACTTGGCAAGAGGTAGAGGATGAGGAAATAGGAAGTGGGTAGACTTTAGAATTGGATTTCTCACTTGTTTTCATCAATCACCATTGATGAAGTAAGTTTCTTCATGGAAGAAGAAGGTGAAGAAGAAGAAGAATATTATGATAAGTATTATCCTCAAAGAAAATAATATGATTACTTATCATAATATAACCATAGTCAAGTGTAGAGAATGAATCATGGTTGAGTGGAATGGTTAGGGTTAAGCATGAGACAAAATGGTCACTTGGTCAAAGTCTTCATGAAGCTTCAAGAAAGAACAAAGAAAGCCACCATTTTTCTCTTTTGCTATTATTTTCCAAAACTAATAAATAAATAAATGAATGAATAAATAATCATAACCCTAACCATTCATATGACCATGGTTCAATCTTGACACAAACACAAGTAAACATGTATCATCAAACATGATACAATCAAGTGCACAAAACTATATCGAATATACAATGTGCACATCCGAGCGAGAAAATCCATTCAAAGTGAACCAATATTAGTTAATGCAAAGTAATATATCAAATATATAATTATACATTAAATCATTAAATCAACACTTGATTTAACGATCCGGTCATATCGCATATAACCGACTAATATCCAATGTATCGATTTATCGAATCAATCCTTGATTCGATAACTAGGTTACATCGCATACAACCATTCGACACATTAATCGCGAGAATAGAATACGGTATCACATACACGCATTATTCTCGGTCCCGCACATATCTCATATGCGCTCCTATTTCGTTTTGCTTGAGCCAGGAAACCTCTGTGTAGGACTCTAAAGACTCGTCAATACGCCGGCAGCAGATGAAGATCATATCAAACACCGACAAGCCGCAAGCGGTCTGCTAAACTTAACGGCCACCCGGGTATTGAGCGATGAGAAGATCGACGAGCAAGCCCGCTCACCCTCCTGTGAATCTAACCAGTAACACTTCCGTACAGTCCGGTCTGATCGTCTGATATGTCGCATATCTCGCCTAGGGGTGGTAAACGTCAGACCCTAATAGCTCGATAAGTAGTGTCGATGTGAGGTCTATAACAATTCGAGAAACTACTGGTAACACTTACCAGTAAATCTCAGCAACCCTGGCCAGGGATTTCCTTTTATAGCCAATCGAACACAGCGCAACATCTACTCCCTATACCGAGAGAGACGAATCCCCTCCTATCGCTCATTGCCTCCATGTGACTCGGGACTGTACCCAAAAACCACCGTTTTGCATGCCCTCTTGGACGTGGTAAGATGGAAATCAAAGCACAGTGGGAACCACACAAGACTCTATGACGATCTCGGGTCAACAGACTACTCTGTACCAGTGTCACCAGAGAACTGTCATCTGACGTAAGGTATAATACCATCTGGGAGTTCTCGGCGAGTCCGTCCAGTGTACCCAGTCTCTACTGAGCACCCGTATATCATCTCCGATGTCAAACACCAATGGATATGGGATCATCCATCGCCCATCTGTATGGGTCGAGAAGGTATACGCTAGTCTACTCTGGTATATCGATGCCCCGTCTCGATACACCCACGACTAGGGACTTTGAAGGATGTACTTATGGACTACCATGTCCCCACTAGTATGATCCGCATCATAGTCCAGGTAGTCAAGTATACATCCTAAGGGCTTTACCAACATGTAATAGAGAGGCAATCAGTATACACGTTAAGGTAAAGTGTAACCAGATAGCATACTATCATATCGAGCAAGAAAGTCCTCCCTATATATGTCCCAGCATCCACTACAATATACATCCAATGTACAGTAATGGCCTCTAGGGCATACATATAACTAACAATCTCCTACTTGCACTAGGGCCATCTGTAGCAGTGGTTGTAGTATCTCATACTCAACCATCCCATAAAAGTCTCTCTCTGGGAATAGGCCTTCGTGAGTGGATCCGCCGTGTTGTCCTCTGAGTCTGCTCTCCTAACCTCGATCAGCCTGGAGATCAACCATCTCCATGATCAGGTGATACTACCTTAGAATATGTCTGGATCACTGATGGGACCGGCGTTCCTTGTCATAAGCCACAACTCCATTGTCTCACAATGGTTGGAACGTAGTTCATCTCATGAACCAATATACACCCAAACAGCCTCTTTGGTAGCATCTTAAGTAGCGATGTATCCTGCCTTTATCGTCCAGTATGTCACGGTATCTAGCTTGGAACTCTTCCAACATACCGTCCCTCGATTGAGGGTAAAGACAATGCCTGCGATTGACATTCAGTCGTCTTTATCACCCTGGAACACTTCCAGTGATTCTCCCCAGGATCAACTGATACCATCTCACTACAGCTAGTGAGATTCCTAACATCCAATTAGATCTATCTCATAGATCCAAAATCCAGGATTTAGTAGGTATCACTTTGATCCTATTTCGAGAATCTTTGTGATAATCGGAGATTGATCGAGCGTAGCATAGGAAACTACTTCCCTATCAAGAGTATGTCATCCACGTACTCTACGTGAATCGCCACCATACTCCCTACTACCTTTTTGTTTATACAAGGTTCATCTACCATTTTGATGATGTCAAACTCTTTGACTAATCCATCAAAACAGATGTTCCAACTCCGCGATGCCTGCTTTATCCTATAAAGCATCTTGTACACGTTTCCGCTGCTCCCACTGTCTACGAAGCCCTCTGGCTGTGTACTTACAGACGCACTCTTCTAAAACACCATCTAGAAAAGCAGTCATGACACCCAACCACCAGATATCGTAGTCATGGTATGTAGCCGTGACAAGTAGGATCTGGATGGACTTAAGCATAGCTTCTTGAAAAGGTTTCACCATTATCCGCACCTGGTCAATGATGCAAACATTTAACAAGTCTTGCTTTGAAAGTCTCAACTTTTCCATGTACACCAAGTAATCTTCTCAAGATATACTTTCTCCTGATGGGGATTTAACCCTTCAGATATAGCAACCAAAGTCCATACTTTGTTGGTGTATAAGGATTCCATCTCAGATCATTAAGCATCCAGCCATTCTTACAGAGTCCTACCCCTGATGGCCTGCTCGAAACTAGTTGGGTCATCATCTCATGATGCATTCCTCTCTCCCACTGTCATAGAGAAACAGAAGTATCTCTCAGGTGGGTGGGGAACCCTACTAGATCGGCGGAGAGGCTGAGGTTCGTTGGAATCTACTGAATCCTTTGGTTCTGTCAAATCAACAGCTGCAGTTTGTATAGCTGGAACATTTCCAGTTGTACATAACAGACGTTGCCTCGAGATTGTCCGGATTTTGCTTTTAGACATTGGCCGGACAACCCCAAATCTTAACTGACTTAAGAGATGGGCTCTTCCCTTTCCATATCACATATGAAGTGGTAGGCTACTGATTTGATCGGGACCCTATTCAATAGATATGCAGCTTCTCAAGCGCATAACTCCCAAAGGAAAAAGGTAACTCAGTAGTACTCATCATAGAGCACACCATATCAAATAGGGTGTATCTGCTCCGCCCCGACATACCATCGTTCTATGGTGTATTCGGAGGAGTAATGCCGAGAGAGAATCTCATTCTCCTTTAGAATAGTCCAGGATTTCCGTGCCCAATTATTCTCCTTCTCGATCACATCAAAGGACATAATACTTATACCCGTATTTCGGTTCTCTACTTCTAACATATATTCTGTGAATATCTTAAAAGGTTCGGACTTGTGTTTCAACAGGAACATATGTTTGAATCTCGAAAGATCATCAGAGAATGTAATGAAGTAAAAAAGAACCAGTCCTGGCATGTGTAGACTGGGGACTTACATACATCAACATGTATCATCCCAAGAGTTCACTAACTCTTTCTCTGTTTCCAATAAACAGAGCTGTGGTCATCTTATCTCTGTGACATGACTGGCAAGTTTTCATAAGATGTAAATTCAAACTGATTTAAATATGCATCTAAATGTAACTTAGCTAGTCGGGTCGCATTGATATGACCTAGTCTACAATACCTCAAGAAGGAATCGTTCAATTCTGAACTCTTCCTCTTGTGTGTGTTCCATATATTAAGAACTGTAGTTTGATTTAGAATATCAACGCTTTTAGATAACGTGCCTGAACCGATCAACTTTTGATATAGGAAATGTTCAAAACATTATCCAACAATATAAAATTTTATCGTTTCTTTACTAATAAAGAGACAGATATGATTTTGTATATCAGGTTCGGTATCTAATAACATTCATTCAGAATCAATGTATTACAATACAGGGTGACAGTGACCAACAGACTTGGCTGCAACACTTGCCCCGTTTTCTGTCTCATGAAACTTATCACCCGTTCTCAGTTTTTCTACCCTTTTGTAGCCCTATGTAACAGATTACATATCTGGGATCCTGATCCGGTATCATATACCAAGGATGCGGAGGATACTGAGAAATAGTTCTGTATAATGAACACACCCGAAGATGATGCATCAGCATGCACTCTCTTCGTTTGGGCGGCACGGGAAATGTGGTATTCCCCAATTTCCTGCTCTGTCTTATAACAATTATAAGTTGGAGAGGGACCAACATTCCCCAGCTCAGTATAACAAGCGGGTTCGGTCAACAATCCGTATTATTATCTTGATTAAGGCGTGATATGGTCGCTACCTGGAGAGAGAGAGAAGAAAACACTCAGCGTGCGCTCTTGCAAGAATAGATTGGTTTTTATTTTATCTAATCAGGATGGCTCTCACTGCTTTTTATCAAATCTTCCTTCAAACCCTAAAAGGAAAGACTAGCCGGGATTAATTACATACTACAAGTTCGCCAATCTTTCAGCCAGGCCAGTGTCGGTACTTTGAGGGAGGTCCCCCGTGCTTTCGCACGAACCTAATTAATGTAAACCTCGTTTTCCCAGAGGCGTAACCCCGTTGACACCTTTCTAGACACCTACTTGATCGGCTAATTGTAATGTATAAAACTCTCCCAGGAGTAACAATTACTCGCAGCGGGTATCGGGATCCAACTATCTCATAGAAGGTATGCAATCTCATTGCAAATTTCAACAATTGAAATTCCCGATAATATTTTGCCCCTAACCTCCTATGACCTTGACAAAGGCCAACAAACCATAGGATGCTAGTCAAGTTCAACCCGTCATTTCCTGATTGAATTAAACCCACCCGCACGGCCCTTGACAAAGGCCAACAAGGTCGCACGACTACCCTAACCCAATCTGCATCATATGCATAAGCAGATAAGCACCAGTTAGCTACCGCACACTGCGCCTTGACAAAGGCCAACAAACGCAGCACGAATACTAACTACTACTTATCTGAAATGACGGAGGGCTACGACAGGTTTTTCTGAAAACCTATTGCGTAATGAACTTGATATCGTTGTAGAATCAAATGATTTTGAAATGGAGTGCTTTTGAGGCTTTTCTAGTTTTGCTAAAGGAGTCACTCCCGGTGAAGGGATCGTCGGTCCTTTCCTCGTCGAATGAGGTGCGGGATATATCATATATATCACTGTGCAAAGCAAAAACTCTTAAAAGCAATCAAAAGACAAACCGAGTGTGTAGCATCTGCCAGTTATTGCTAAAGGAGTCACTCCCGGTGAAGGGATCTCGGTCCTTTCCTCATCGAATAAGGTGCAGGATATATCACATATACCGCTGTGCAAAGCAAGAACTGTAGCTACCTGTTTTATTTTGAAATTCGATTCTACAACATCTTAGGTTTATTTTATTTCATTAATCATATTAATGAAGTCCCATCATTTAAGTACCTAAACATCACAGATAAATACGACGTACACTTATGCCATCCGCATTCGCCTCGATGTCCCCTCGTGCACCGTTAGGTTAGGTAACTAATGGCAGAGCGGGGCAGGGCTAGCGCGGGTGTAAAACATAAGTAACGCCTATATAATATATCATATATACTATATACTGTATCTATCACAGAACATCACATGATCACATCACAGATATCGCAGCAGAAGAATCATATGAAATATTGGATATACTAGGACGTCCGTGTTTTCAATACGAGCCAGTATAAAACACGGATTCCACGGTCGCGATGAATAGCCAAACCCACACCCCTAGACCCCTACGAGAGCGGCAAGCGACCCTACCAATTCTGGAGTTAGGAGACCCGGCCTCGACTCCTCGAGTTGGTCTCTCACTGGACTCCAGAACCCGGTTACTTGTGCCCTCCTCCTTGGGTCTATCCTAGTGCGGAAAAGTAAATAATATACAAAAGGGTGACAACTTCCGCAACCTGGAAGTGCCCCAATAAAAGAATATTACATACAAGTTTTTTACATGAATGAAAATGAAAAACACCCATCTCACATAAAAACCCCCCGGCTATTCATACACGACGATCCAATATAACATATCCAGCAATACATAACATCACATGTCATCAACGTAAGTAAATATGCGCATCCCAATTGTCGTTGACATATAGCAACGAAACCGGCGATATCACATATTACACTTACGGTCACAGAAAAGAAAGTGTAAAACTACAACAGTTGGAATCCGCAACCACCTCAGACATCGCATGCCTGACCAAATGAATTACTTAGACATCGCATGCCTAATAATTATAAACCCCGCATTTTAGTCTCAAAATCGAAAACACTTTTCAATATCAAGTCGGGAAATTCAACAGGATTCCCGAAAAACTGATCGAATGCTCGTCGCAAACTTCAGTAGACAGTCGCACCCCCGATACCGTCGACGAAGTGCACCAAGGCGGAACACCGCTGCCGCGAGCACCCGAACGGATGCTTTCGGCGACGGGGTTCTCCTACAGTCACTTGGTCGGGGCTATGGGGTGTAGCTGTCTATTAAGTTTACCCGGCGAGTATCCGCGTACGCTACGTGATTGCGACGGACTTTTGATCACATCAAAATTCCGTGGCAACCGATCAAGTGAGACTAAACTGCTATGTTTATAACATTCATTCAGTTATCTCATAACTACTTGTGAATTCCAATTATTGTATCCCATTCCGAATAAATAGAAAATGTCAAACTTTCCGATCGAACAATCGAACACCCAAGTTTTCCCGATACAGATCAACACATGAAACAAGTCTAAAAACATTCAGTTCGTGCCTCAGTACCAACGGTCCAGCCGTAGAAGGGTCAAGCCAACGCCTCACATGTGGCACGCCGTACTGCCCCAAACCCGAAGGTTCAAAGGGCAGTTCAAGACGGTCACATAATCGAGTTAAGGTTTGTTGTCTTCTAGAGGGTCCATCGAGTTACTTGCACTACTTAGAACGTCTTTAAACCACGGAAAAATCCAACACTTGGAAATTTCCCGACAGGGGAAAAATTGGGTATTTATATCCGGTCGAACTTTTTAACATATTCTAAAATTTATCGGGAAAGCCAAATAGACAAAATCTGATACTCCGATCGAAACACCGAATCCCCTAAACAACCCCAGAAAATTCAACTCTTGAATAAATATTAAAAATTCCCAGAAAATCCAGCATAATATAATAAGAGTTACTGTGCAAACAGGGGAGGATGACGTCATCATCTCGCCGCGGAACCGCCGCAGAATCCAGGCTTCTGCCGCGGTTCCGCCGCGGTTTGTACTGTTCATGAGTCAATTTTTGCGCCGTAATTCTTAGAATTCCCTGCTGAATTTTTTAAGCATTTTTAATCTGGACAAATCCCAGTTTTTAGAAAAAGTCCAGAGAGCATGGTTTATGTTAGGGTTTCGGTTCGTTCGGGTTTCAAACTCCATCTAGACTTCGCCTAAGGCTCTAGCTAGGCTCTGATACCACTGTAGGGTTCCTAGGCACTCTCAAGAGGTCTCACAAGGCATCAACCATGCCAATTTCGAAAAAATACGGTGCCGAGAAACCCTAGACTAGATCGTTGGCTAGATGTTTAGGCGATAAAGCGAGCTAGTTTACAACTAAACTATAAGTAAACGGAAATACAACCTTTGTAGATCCAGTCCTCCACCTCCATAGCTCCGCAATGAAGTCTCCTTGCTGTCCAAGTCGAACCCCGGGTTCTAGCGTCGGCTTCATCGGAGAATGGACGGGCTAGGTCATCGACTAGCATGCCGAAGATGATCTACGTCGAGGCATCACTAGATCAAGCTCCCACTTCACCAAGTCAAGAAACTTGTGAAGAAAACACACTCTACTACTTGGCAAGAGGTAGAGGATGAGGAAATAGGAAGTGGGTAGACTTTAGAGTTGGATTTCTCACTTGTTTTCATCAATCACCATTGATGAAGTAAGTTTCTTCATGGAAGAAGAAGATGAAGAAGAAGAAGAATATTATGATAAGTATTATCCTCAAAGAAAATAATATGAATACTTATCATAATATAACCATAGTCAAGTGTAAAGAATGAATCATGGTTGAGTGGAATGGTTAGGGTTAAGCATGAGACAAAATGGTCACTTGGTCAAAGTCTTCATGAAGCTTCAAGAAAGAACAAAGAAAGCCACCATTTTTCTCTTTTGCTATTATTTTCCAAAACTAATAAATAAATAAATGAATGAATAAATAATCATAACCCTAACCATTCATATGACCATGGTTCAATCTTGACACAAACACAAGTAAACATGTATCATCAAACATGATACAATCAAGTGCACAAAACTATATCGAATATACAATGTGCACATCCGAGCGAGAAAATCCATTCAAAGTGAACCAATATTAGTTAATGCAAAGTAATATATCAAATATATAATTATACATTAAATCATTAAATCAACACTTGATTTAACGATCCGGTCATATCGCATATAACCGACTAATATCCAATGTATCGATTTATCGAATCAATCCTTGATTCAATAACTAGGTTACATCGCATACAACCATTCGACACATTAATCGCGAGAATAGAATACGGTATCACATACACGCATTATTCTCGGTCCCGCACATATCTCATATGCGCTCCTATTTCGTTTTGCTTGAGCCAGGAAACCTCTGTGTAGGACTCTAAAGACTCGTCAATACGCCGGCAGCAGATGATGATCATATCAAACACCCACAAGCCGCAAGCGGTCTGCTAAACGTAACGGCCACCCGGGTATTGAGCGATGAGAAGATCGACGAGCAAGCCCGCTCACCCTCCTGTGAATCCAACCAGTAACACTTCCGTACAGTCCGGTCTGATCGTCTGATATGTCGCATATCTCGCCTAGGGGTGGTAAACGTCAGACCCCAATAACTCGATAAGTCGTGTCGATGTGAGGTCTATAACAATTCGAGAAACTACTGGTAACACTTACCAGTAAATCTCAGCAACCCTGGCCAGGGATTTCCTGTTATAGCCAATCGAACACCGCGCAACATCTACTCCCTATACCGGGAGAGACGAATCCCCTCCTATCGCTCATTGCCTCCATGTGACTCGGGACTGTACCCAAAAGCCACCGTTTTGCACGCCCTCTTGGACGTGGTAAGATGGAAATCAAAGCACAGTGGGAACCACACAAGACTCTATGACGATCTCGGGTCAACAGACTACTCTGTACCAGTGTCACCAGAGAACTGCCATCTGACGTAAGGTATAATACCATCTGGGAGTTCTCGGCGAGTCCGTCCAGTGTACCCAGACTCTACTGAGCACCCGTATATCATCTCCGATGTCAAACACCAATGGATATGGGATCATCCATCGCCCATCTGTATGGGTCGAGAAGGTATACGCTAGTCTACTCTGGTATATCGATGCCCCGTCTCGATACACCCACGACTAGGGACTTTGAAGGATGTACTTATGGACTACCATGTCCCCACTAGTATGATCCGCATCATAGTCCAGGTAGTCAAGTACACATCCTAAGGGCTTTACCAACATGTAATAGAGAGGCAATCAGTATACACGTTAAGGTAAAGTGTAACCAGATAGCATACTATCATGTCGAGCAAGAAAGTCCTCCCTATATATGTTCCAGCATCCACTACAATATACATCCAATGTACAGTAATGGCCTCTAGGGCATACATATAACTAACAGTATGGGTGCTCAGTGGAGACTGGGTACACTGGACGGACTCGCCGAGAACTCCCAGATGGTATTATACCTTACGTCAGATGGCAGTTTTCCGGTGACACTGGTACAGAGTAGTCTGTTGACCCGAGATCGTCATAGAGTCTTGTGTGATTCCCACTGTGCTTTGATTTCCATCATACCACGTCCAAGAGGGCGTGCAAAAAGGTGGCTTTTGGGTACAGTCCCGAATCACATGGAGGCAATGAGCGATAGGAGGGGATTCGTCTCTCCCGGTATAGGGAGTTTATGTTGTGCTGTGTTCGATTGGCTATAACCGGAAATCCCTGGCCAGGGTTGCTGAGATTTACTGGTAAGTGTTATCAGTAGTTTCTCAAACTGTTATAGACCTCATATCGACACGACTTATCGAGCTACTGGGGTTTGACGTTTACCAACCTAATGCGAGATATGAAACATATCAGACGACGAGACTGTTTCCTGATTTAAAATCAGGAAAGCTTCTGTGAAAAGCTTCAGAAGAGGGTCACGTGCTTACACGTGACTAGCGGTCACGTGTTGGCACGTGACACCTAAAAACATCATCAAGGCAAGTTCAATTTCCTAACTATGAAGAAGAAAAGGAAAAGCTTCAAGGAGAATCACGTGCTCCCACGTGATCAGGGTCACGTGGCGACACGTGACATTTAAATGCAAGCGTCAAAGGCACGTCGGTTAACTGATCAAGTCAAGGAAAAGGCTTCAGAAGAAGTCACGTGCTCCCACGTGACCAGGGTCACGTGTTGGCACGTGACGTTCAAGGCAGCAAACTCGTTCTTCAGAAGAACCAAGGAAAGAGACGCCAGACAGGGTCACGTGCTCACACGTGACCAGGGGTCACGTGGTAGCACGTGACGGCTAAGCAGCAGAAGAAGACAGCGCGCAAACGAAAGGAAAAGGCTCATTCCAAAGGGGGTCACGTGACCATGAGTCACGTGGTCACACGTGACCGGCTTTCAAAGCCCATTTTGTCAACAGAATTAAATTCTGGAAGAAATTCGAATCTTTCCAAAGGAAAGTAACTGTCTGGGGCCAATCAAATTAAAGATTCAGAGATGATTAAAGATCATCTATTTATGGAAAATCTCGGGTTTGGAAAGATTTCCCCCTTAAATCTAACCAAAATAACAAAGGGAGAATCTTTGGATTTGAAATCCAACGGTGAATAAAATTCACCTAATAATCCAAAGGTCCAGAACGAATGAAGGATGCAAATCAAATCTCTCAATGAAGATTCGTCACAAAACTAATTTATTCGGCTGCTTCTCCTATAAATAGGAAGGAAGAGATACGAGATAAATATACATGCGCAGAGAAGAAAAGAAAGAAAAAAGGAGGAGAGCTTTGATACTTTGAAAAGACTCGGATCTTCTGCAAAAACCCTAGGTAAGAAAGGGAAGGCCTTTTGAAAGAAAGAGAATTTAATTCTCAACAGAGTTTAACTCTGATACATAAAACAGAAGAACATATTTCTTCTCTCTTTGATAGAGGATCTGCAAAGTGCACATCTCCCCTTAAGGTTGAGAATTTAATTCTCAATGTGTCGAGATCCTGCCATGCAGATCCAAAACATAGAGAAGGAATGCAAGCATGAGAATTTAACTCTCACAGAACTATAGGAATTTAATTCCTTTAAAATAAAATTAGGGCTCGACCCTGTATCATGGGAATTTAATTCCTTCAAAACAAAAGAAACAGGGTTGAACCCTAATTAAGAACATAGTTCTGTTGAAACAGCGGGAATTTAATTCCTTTAATCATAATTCCCTGAAATGGGAGTTTAATTCCTTAAAAGCTTTTGTTAGGGTTTAACCCTATTTGGATCTTCACATATATGAGGAATTTAATTCCCACAGAAAATTCAGAGTTAAACTCTATTCCAGAATACAAGTCTTCGAAAGGAAGTAGGAATTTAATTCCTCGGAAATTTGCAGCTCGAGGAATGTAATTCCTGAAAAAGATTAACAGATCCTCTAAAAACATACATAGAGGCAGGGTCACGTGTTACCACGTGACCCCCCAAAGAGATCTACAGAAAGTCCCTTTGAGGCAGCACCCCACGTGATCCACGTGACCCTTGATAGAAGTTCTAATACATAGGCATTTGAATGCCCATCACGTGATGGCACGTGATACTCTGAAAGACGCGATAATTTCAGCAGAACAAACGAAGGGAGGGCGCTCTCACGTGCTGCCACGTGACCCCTCTTGCCTTAGTGTTTAACACTAAATTAAAACTCTCAAACCCAGTGTTAAAACACTGTTGGGCCTTAGCATTCAACACTGATTAAAAAGCCTTATTTGCAGTGTTCAACACTGAGCTGTTTTAGTGTTTAACACTAATTTGAAAAGCCTTGTTGCTGGTGTTTAACACCAATTATCTCTTAGTGTTAAACACTAACTTGTCAATCTTATTCCCAGTGTTCAACACTGACTGCTCTGTAGTCTTTAACACTATGCTTTGACCCAATTGACTTAAATGGATAGAGGCAAATCCTCTCCTGATTGGACTTAGCCCAAGATGGCCATAAGTCCTCAATTTGTGATTAATTGGGCCAATGGACTCATAACATAATTAATTCGTCTTGACCCCAAATTGGGCCAAGGACTATTTAAGCCACTCCGGTTCTAGGGTACATCTCTTCACTCCTTTGATACTTGGCATTGTAATCCCTCAATGTCTTCAAAGAGGTGACGGGTCCCGACGACCACACATTGATATGGACTGTGGGGTCCTTAAACCCATGTCTAATGCAAAATTCCTGGTTACGTGGAACGCGGATAACGTCATTCTTTGACCCCGTGGAAAACGTCCAGAGCGGAGCCTAGTCCTCGCCGAGCACGGCAGTGAACCCGTGTGAAGCATCTAGTGCAAAATTCCTGGTTACGTGGAACGTGGATAACGTCACTCTTTGACCCCACGGAAAACGCCCAGAGCGGAGCCTGGTCCTCGCTAAGCACGACAGTGAACCCGTGTGAAGCATCCAGAGCACATACCGGACTGTGGAGTCCTTAAACCCATGGACTATGACGTCCTTAACCTTGACCGAGATGTCTTAAAACTACCCATGGACCGCAATGTCCTTAAACTACCCATGGACCGCAATGTCCTTAAACTACCCATGGACCGCAATGTCCTTAAACTAGAACCATAGAGCCTCCATATGCTCTTTCGTCGGATCTAAACGGTCCTGTTTAAGTCGATCTTAGCCTCAAAGATGGCTAACGCGTCCTTAAACCTTCAAGCAGACCGGACTATGAATCCCCCTAATTAACTCTGGCTCGAGGGTACATCTCTGAACTCCTCTGACATCCGTCGTTGTAATCCTTCAACGTCGTCAGAGAGGTGACGGGTCCCGACGGCCACACATACGATGGACCACTATGTCCCTAAACTGGAACAATAGAGCCCAAACGCTCTTTTGTCGGATCTAAACGATCCCGTTAAGTTGATCTTAGTCCCAAGCTAGACTAACGTATCCTTAACAAATGTTTGAGTTGATCTTAGCCTCAAGTATGGCTAACGTGTCCTCAAACCAAACCCCCAAACCCAAATCTAACATAACACGGATTTGGACTAGTCCACGCCCTACGGGCGACGACATAACTCGGTCTCCGTAAACGATCCACGGGCAATAAAACATAAAACAAAAACACACGATACGAAGTGACCATATGGAGAAGGAGAAAGTTGTTACCGTGATGCGGTAGCGTAATTAACTACAGGGGCTTGCGCCTGCAGGGAAGAGCGTCCCCACAATCAAAAACCCCTCAAACGAGGGGGAATCTGACGAAGTCTGCTACATCGGACGCATCCGTCTAAACCTCCAATACATGGCGCCATGGATTAACTTGGCATCTTCGGAAAAGTGGACGGATAGCACCTATTGGCATCTGCCCCGAACCTCAGGCGAGACGGCCCGACGTCCCGCGTGTCCGTTCGGAGGGGAACAGATTCTGGCACGCCCGGTGGGACGTCTTCCTCTTTCCACTCTACACTTCGTGTGTCGTGATTCGCGAACCAATAGCGGTTCGCTAATGATTGCCCTTGGGTTCCAAGATACTAAGAATTGGCGTCTTGCCTATTGCAGAAAAACAAAGGATCGATGGCTGCTACTTCCGCGAAGTCCTTCAACTGCTCAAACTGCAATTGCGACCAACGCTCTACCTCGCCAGGAGGTATAGCCTATGGACCCCAAGCTGCTTCGTTGTTCACAATGCCGGTGGACCAAGT
Source organism: Agapanthus africanus (assembly GCA_030015575.1). Lineage (NCBI taxonomy): Eukaryota > Viridiplantae > Streptophyta > Magnoliopsida > Asparagales > Amaryllidaceae > Agapanthus > Agapanthus africanus. The sequence goes on along the minus strand of JASDDO010000016.1, from coordinate 183,844,990 downwards.
GACTCAAGCCACTACCGGATTGTTCTTTGGGACTATACTTCCCCCATCAAGCTTCGTGGCACCGGTGCTGACAAAGGAAACTCTCAGGGAGTCGGTCTTTGATCGTCTTACCCCTGCCGCGGCTCCTCTCAACGAGTCGCCCAACGTCAACGCCTCGGTCTTCTCTAGATTGGGCCAGAAATCTTGCGAACTCATCATGGGGCCTACAATCTCAGAGAAGGCTGCTTCTAAGAAAGCGGCTGCTCCTAACTCCGAAATCGCCAAGGCGGTTTCCCCGGTCAAGAAATCGATCTTCACAAGATTAACAGCTTCGACTCCTGCTCCCGCTGCACAAAGGACATCGGTCTTTAACAGGCTGACACCAACAACGACCCCCCATCCACACAGGGGGCAAGACGAAACCATTCTTATAGCTGACTCTACGCCGTCTGCTCGACGCGCTCGACGTCGTCATTGGCGCCGAATAAGGAAGGCTGGGGGCAACTCCCCCTCTGGATTGACTCCACCAGCCCCGGTGGTAGAAGTTAATGCTGCTGTTCCAACTGGGAACAGCTTCGAAATGCTAAATAAGGTGCGAAGGAATTCCCCTACTGCAGTGCTAAAGAGGTCTCCTCCCCCATCAGGAAAGGTTGTGGAAATAAAATCAGACCAGCCCCGATCTCCTCAACGGCTGTCTTCTAAAATCTATAAGGTTTGGCGACAGGCCCGAGACTCAATCATCGATCCAAACTTCTCCCGCCAGCACAAGAAGCTGAAAATCCAACCGAAGGCTGGTCACCAGGCTAAACCCCAAAAGGCTGTCTGGACGCCCTCCTCAACGGCCCCCTCAACCTCCATGGCTCATAAAAGGAGGAAGCCAGAGAAGAACCCTCAACATGCAACGACGGCTAAAAGCAATGAGCCCAGACACCCTAAGTCTGGGGGCACGATGGTACACACTGTTTATATGGCTTCTGGAAAGGAGGAAAGCCGCACTTCTACGGGCCACCGACCGCTGACCCGATCCGTGACGAAAGCCCAGGAACAACAACAAAAGTTGCAGGAAATGATGAGTGCTATGGCCGCACTTACCGGGCCAAAAGAAATCCCAGAAACGTCCTCAGACGCGCGCCGGGAGGAGGAAACCGACGCTGAGTTCCTTCGCCGGACATTGGAGAAAAAGGACAAAGAGGCTGCTGAACAAGCGGCTAATATACAGCGTATGGGCCTTCTCTTCCAAGATATGATAGGAATGATGATCCAACAGGACCTACCCGCTGAAGATCCCCCAATCGTTCTGGAAGATGACCGAGGAGAAACGTCAAATCCACCACCAGCCCTCTCTACGGCCAGGGAGGAGACGATCTCTAAAGCTGACTTGGCCGACTACATAGCCCAGCAAATCCGTGTCCATCATGCGACTGAGGCAGCTGGTCAAGTCATGAAAACGGGGCGGCCGTATCCAAGCTGGTACGATCAAATCAAATACCCGCAAGGCTATACGATACCGAAATTCCATGTGTATAAGGGGACCGGCAATCCTCATCAGCACGTCGCCCAGTTCCGGGCCCTCTGCGGTAACACCGGCGGTGACGATAAACTGTTGCTCCGCCAGTTCGTGGGCAGCTTATCAGAAACAGCGTTCGAATGGTATTCGGAACTCCCGAACGATTCTATCAAAACGTTCGCTGAAATGGAATTGTTATTCACTCAGCGATTCGCGAGTGCCAGCGAACGCACTCCAATGACCGCTTTGATTAACGCCAGGGTAAAACCAGGCGAAACCTGGGTCCAGTATGCTATACGCTGGCGGAATTTGTAGTCGAGATGCGAGCAACGCATTGAGGAAGCACCCGCAGTGGGCATGTTCGTGGGAACCCTAGACCCCCACGCAATTATCTCCCAGTTTATGATGTTCTTTAAGCCAACCACATTCCAGGCTTTAATCGACAAGTTGGCTCAGATGGACCAGATGGGTCATAGACCACCTGCCCCGAAGCCAGAACCTCGGAATGACAAGGGTAAAGGAAGGGCAACTTTTGTCGCGAATGCCCAACAGCAACCCGACGCCCCGAAATCGGCAGATCAATTGGAAGAAAGACGCCGATATTATAACGAAAAGATGAAGCGTCCCTACTCGTTCCCACGAGACAAGACGAAACGGTTATTTGAGCTGGCAATACGCAACAGACTTATAAACCTACCAAATCCAAGGCGACCGCCACAACCCACCGAGGTGAATAACCCTAACTACTGCCCTTACCATCAAACGGTAAGTCATCCGATTGAGGATTGCTTCGTCTTCAAAGGATGGATTGAAGATCAATACCTCCAGGGGAAGTTTGTACTGTCCGAAAAATGGAAGGTGAACCCACCACAACCGCATACTCCTAAAAAAGCCGATACACCGGGGGCAACTTGCTCCTTTATTGAAGAAGCTCCATGGGAGGTCGTACTATCAACTAAAACCAAAAGGATGCTGAGAGACCTTCATGCGTGCCCTGCAATCGAATGGAAGGATCCTCTTGAACCTCAAATTATCGAAGGGATGTTGAGGCCCCGCCCAACTATGAAGACTCATGATAAAGATCCAAATACTCACGCCCAGCCGTCAAAAGCTTCGAAGAAAAAAAGAAGAAATCCAAGAAGCCCGCGAGGCTTGGAGACGAGCGCACGAAATTGCAGAAGCAAATCGACGCGCTGGAAGAATATAATCAGAAGGCGCGAACTCCTATCACACTGCGAGAATTCCTCGACCACATCTTTCAAGACGAAGATGATGAAGAGAGCTCATCGGATGAATCCGAAGAGTATGTGGCAAGTTGTAATGTAATCTCCCACTCGTTTACCGATGACGAGAAAGCTCCTGACACTAAGAAGCCGAAGGCAGAGCCCGAACCAGAGCGTGCGAGGCTGACAACTGATATGATCAATGCCTTCCTAGACGAGATTCGTCTAAAAAGTAAAGCGGATCAGGAGCGTGAGATGGCAGCATCAGAAGGAACCAAATGCGGGCGACTGAACGAAAGAGTTGAGCTACCCCTGCCAGAGCGAAAGGCATCCGAAATGGACAAGAAGATATTCAAGACAAGGAAAAGGTTCGCCAAAGCCATGTCAATAGGAATGAACCTACCACCTTCGGAAGGAAATAGGCACGATGGGGCGGAGAGGCACCCTGACTATTGCGCATATCATCGGAAAATCTCACACCCCATAGAGGAGTGCGACGCCTTTAAGATATGGTGGCAAGGATATGTTGCTCGTCGGCAACATTATAAGCGCATGAAACGTAAGATCCGTCGGGAGCAAAGAAGCACTGTCGACGAGCTCAACAGGACTACTGGCAACTGTTATATGGCTCATGCCGAGGGGTCACAAGTTCTCACCTTTGGGAGCGACTCTGATGAAGAAATGACTCTGGGCCCTCTCTTTAAAGAATCCGTTTTAGGGAAAGAGGAGGAATCGGAGGCCTGCGAGAACATCCAGCTGCGCAATCGCACACTCCCAGAAAAGAATCTCGGGCCCGTAAGCAGAAAAGATAAGGGAAAGGAAAAGGTCATTGAAGATATCGCTTTAGATGACCAAGTCACGAAAGAACTAACTACCAGAGACCCTCCTAGGAGGAGTAAAGTGGACTATAACATCATCGCGCATCTAAGGAAGCTACCTTCTCAGCTTAGCATTCTCGACGCCCTCCTATTATCAAAAGAAGCACGGGACTCACTAATTAAGGCATTACAAGAACCTGAGCAATTCCAAGCCTTTCTCGCCACTGAAAGGATGAAAGATGAACTGGAGGAAGTGCATACAGCCGATATCACTTTCGGTGATGAAGACCTCCTTCTCGGGACGTGCGACCATAACCGTCCCCTATATGTCTCCGGATACTGCCATGATATCAAGATAGGCAAGATCTTGGTGGATAATGGATCCTCCGTCAATCTCCTTAATGTTCGGGTGTTGAAGGAAATCTGCATGAGTGTGCAACATCTCGCTTGTGACAAAATCACTATCTCCGGTTTCGATTCACAATCGTCACGGACTCTCGGATCTGTAATACTAACATTACGCTTCGAACTTCTCGTCACGGACATCAAATTCCATGTCATCGACGCCAAGACCTGCTACAACGCCTTGCTCGGTCGTCCTTGGCTACACGAATACAACATCGTCCCTTCTACACAACATCAGTGTATGAAGTACTTTAAGGATGGTTTTGAGTACACCGTAATAGGTGAGTTGAACCCATTTTCCGTGAACGAAGTCCGCAAATACGAAGATGCGAAATACTTCTTGCCAGACTTCGAAGATACAGAAAGGTGTCGCAACTCGGAGAACAAAGCCGCCGCCACCGTCCCTGTTTTCGGAAGCGATACCGAAGAAGAGGAAGAGATAGTTTATACAGGGCCATCTCAACGCAACAACCGGGGGACGCCCGCCCCCATACTGGTTTTCGGGAGTGATTCAGAAGATGAGGTCAATGCCGTATTCTCCAATCGGCTTTCAATACAAGCACCCCCTGACGATGACCATAGTTTGCAAATCACCATGGTACCGCGGGAACACTACAAGGATCTCGACACGCTTCAAGCTCACAGTGTGCAGGACCTGCAAACGTTTTACGTCCCTCCCAGGCGTAAGGGTGAGAAGGTGATCCTATTCTACCGATCCTCAGAGTCGAAAATAGAGAAAGAGATCTGGCATGGCGCAGATGCTACATGCGACAGACTCCAACCCATCCATCTGCCTAGATACTATACGAACGGATTAAAGAAGCTATTGAAGCGCCAAGGAGTACCCTTAAAACAAACTGTTCGACAAGCTCGGTTCTACAACAGGATTTGGGATGTCCCTGGAACCCAACGCAAATTGCCCAACGGGAAAATGGAAACACTTGGGCTTGGATACGCGAGAACCGGAAAACGGGAGCGAGCCCACAGTAACTACGCCATATACACCTTTGATGAAGAGGAAGACGCCCTGTCAGGAGATGCCGACCCCTCATCAAAATTAGACCCCGCGATTGAAGCGCCAAGTCCGTCGTTTGAAGAACGAATGGGCAAGCCTATCAGGAAAGTGGGTCAGAAAGCTCGGGAAGACCACAGCCGCGAAATGGCCATCTACGAGAAGGCCAGGACGCGACGTCTATTTCAACAGACTGCGAAAGACAAAGATGTTCATCCTTGTCAACCCATCATGCGAAAGGCCCGATGCGGAGACGGAAATAAGTCAAGAAGCGGAAAAAGGAGCCGACAACAACGACGCAGGATTAGAGGGTTACGTGATTGGGTACTGCACAGCTCGGATTCGTCCTTCATAGAAAAGATGAGTCGAGCGTACTCCTTCCCCCGAGACAAGACGGAAAGGTTACTCAAGCTCGCCCTAAAACATCATATGATCACGCTTCCAGAGTCTAGACACCCTGAACAAGCTAATAAGGCCTCTCGCTCGGGCTATTGCTCTTATCACCGAGCCGTAGGACATCCTACCGAAGACTGCTTCACCTTCAAGAACTGGGTCGAGGACCAGTACCGAAGGGGCAGATTCGCTTTATCCAACAGCTGGAGGGTAACGCCGCCCCAAAAGCACGAACCCAAGGCCGCAAGAACAAAACCGGATCCACCTCAGTCCTGGAAGCGGATTCGTACCTGTTATACGATTACGATATTAAAAGAAGAGCCCGAGAACATAGATGACCTTCCCCGGTGCTTTGAAAACAACGATGATGAGGTGATCTCAGAATTCCCGCCCGCTCCGAAAGAACTGGAAGACGGTATACATACTACTGCAGATGACCTCAGGAAGATTGAGTTGGGATCGGCAGATGACCCGCGACCGACATTCGTCAGCGAGCTACTCTCTGAAGAAAAGGTGGCCGCGTTAAAAAACGTGCTTCTACGGCATAAAGACTGCTTCGCGTGGAACTACTCCGAGATGCCAGGATTAGATCCGGAAGTTGCTGTGCATAAATTAGCAATATCCCCAGATATCAAGCCAGTCAAGCAGGCGCCAAGGAGGATGCGACTCGAGCTTGAAATGAGCATCAACGCCGAAGTCAAGAAGCTGATCGATTCTGGATTTATCCAAGAAGTCCAATATCCCGATTGGATCGCCAATATCGTTCCGGTAATGAAAAAGAATGGGACGGTACGCATATGCGTGGATTTCAGGGATCTCAATAAAGCCTGTCCAAAGGATGATTTCCCAGTACCGGTAACCGAGCTAATGATAGATAACACGTCCACTCACGAGGTTTTCTCCTTTATGGACGGTTCGTCAGGATACAATCAGATAAAGATGCATCCCGAAGACCAGAAGCACACCGCTTTCCGGACCCCTTTGGGTATATTCTGCTACAGGGTTATGCCCTTTGGTTTAAAGAACGCTGGCGCTACCTATCAAAGGGCCATGACAAAGATCTTCGACGATCTCATACATGACATCGTCGAGTGCTATATCGATGATCTCGTAGTAAAGAGCATGTCATACGAAGAGCATTTAAACACTTGGAGACTGTGTTTCAACGCCTTCGGCAATATAACTTGAAAATGAATCCCCTCAAATGCGCATTTGGAGTCTCCAAATTCCTAGGATTCATCATTCGGCACCGAGGTATTGAAATAGATCCGTCAAAGATTAAAGCGATCATGGAGATGCCTCCGCCAAGAACCCTCAAACAGTTGCGGTCCCTCCAAGGGAAGCTCGCGTACATCCAGCGATTTATCGCCAACCTTTCCGGAAAGTGCCGTCCTTACAGTCACCTGATGAAGAAGGGAACCCCATTCGTCTGGGATCAGAAATGCCAAGGTGCACTAGATGAGATCAAGCAGTACTGCAGAATCCGCCGGTATTGGCTGCACCGGTCAAGGGAAAACCCCTCATTCTATATACAACCGCCCTCGAAGGTTCCTTGGACGCGTTATGGGCGCAAGAGAACGATCAGGGGAAAGAGAGAGCACTCTACTACTTAAGTCGAGTTCTACTGGGGGCAGAAAGCAATTACTCTCCCATTGAAAAACATTGCTTGGCATTAATCTTCGCGATAACAAAGCTCAGGCACTATGCGTTGGCACACGAAGTCTGCCTCGTCTCGAAGGTGGACCCTCTTAAATACTTGATGTCAAAAGCCATGTTGACGGGATGACTCGCTAAATGGGCCCTGCTCTTGATGGAGTTCTCGATAACATATCAACCTCTCAAGGCAGTGAAAGGCCAGGCTATTGCTGACTTTCTCGCTGAGCACCCGATACCGGCCGACTCTCCTCTAAACTGTGATTTGCCGGACGAGCATGCATTCGACGCGATTGGCGGCAAGAGCACCCGATGGGAACTCTATTTCGACGGAGCGTCCTCCGTAAAGAAGCAGAAACAAGGTATCCCAATGATCAAATCAGGGATAGGCCTCATCTTTGAGACTCCACAAGGAGGGATAATGCGCTTCGCCTTCTCCTTAACAGAGCCGAGGACCAACAATGAAGCTGAATACGAAGCTCTGATAGCAGGCCTCGAGCTTGCCATTGACATGGGAATTGAAGACCTCCTCATATACGGGGATTCTCAGCTGGTCGTTAGTCAAGTAAATGGTGACTACCAAACGTGCAAACCGGAGCTGGTGAAGTACGGCGAAAGGGTGCAACAACTATTGACCCAAATTCCCTCCTACACTTTGGAGAACATACCACGCGCGGAAAACAGCAAAGCAGACGCGCTGGCCAAACTTGCTAAAGAACTGGCTGACGAGAACCTCGATGATGTCAGAATCGTGGTACAAACCCGTCGAGTGCTCACACCGGCAGAACTATCCCCAGAACTACATGAAGAGGGAGCGACTGAGCAGACGACCCTGCAAATAAAAGGCCGAGGACTGGAGGGAAGTCTTTATAGACTACTTTAAGTCCCACCTAATGCCCAAAGATACATCCTCGAGGCATCAACTCATGAAACGAGCTCTATCTTTTGCCTTCGTCAACGATGCTCTATATAAGAGGTCATTCGATTCTCTGTGGCTGAGATGCCTAGGACCTGACGAAGCGAGAAGGGTCGTCCAAGAAGTTCACGACGGACTTTGCGGTTCTCACCAAGCAGGCCCAAAGATGAAGTTAAAAATTAAACGGATGGGTTACTACTGGCCCACGATGATCCAGGACTGCCTCGAGTATGCGAAGCAATGCCACTCGTGCCAGATTCATGGAGACTTTATCCACCAACATCCAAATCCACTACACCCAACGGTGACCAGCTGGCCATTCGAAATGTGGGGAACTGATATAGTCGGCCCCATTGAGCCGGCATCATCTCGGGGACATCGTTTTATCCTGGCAACTACTGATTACTTCTCCAAATGGGCAGAAGCAATACCATTGAGGGAAGTGAAGACGGAGAATATCCTCCATTTCTTCAAGACGCACGTTATCTATCGGTTTGGAACCCCACGGCGGATTATCTCCGATAACGGGCCAGCCTACAGAAGCCATAAGATTAGCCGCTTCGCGCAGCAGCACAATATAGACTGGAGGTATTCTTCAGTTTACAACCCACGAGCTAACGGTCTGGGCGAGGCCTTCAATAAGACCTTGACGAAGATCATAAAAAAGACCGTTTCCCGGAATAAGAGAGATTGGCACGAAAGGCTGCAAGAAGCCCTTTGGGCTTATCGAACCACATTCAAGACGGCCACGAACACAACGCCGTACGCATTGGTATTTGGGACGGAAGCAGTACTCCCCCTCGAGATAGAGTTACCCTCTCTACGAGTGGCAGTCCACCACGAGCTGACGGATGAAGAAAATGCTCACCTTCGGCTTGAGGAGCTTGATGCCCTTGACGAAACCCGGCTCATAGCGCAACAATATCTAGAAGCCTACAAAGCAAAGATGACGCGCTCGTACGAAAAATTGACCAGGCCGAGGACATTCCACCAAGGCGAACTCGTATTAGTGGTCAAAAGACCTATGATCCCAAATCGTGCCAAGCGGGGGAAATTCGAGCCAAACTATGAAGGCCCGTAAATCATAGACCAGGTCTACCAGGGTGGAGCCTATCTACTCGTGGACATGCACGGTGAAAGGCCTTTCAGGCCAATAAACGGCCGTTTCTTAAAGAAATACTATGCTTAGTGAACCACAGCCTGGGTCAACGGTAGATGACGACGACTATGCCCGCTCGCTACCTTCCTAGGCTCAGACTCAGCAGTAGCTGGCCTTCCCATAACAATGGACCGAAATGTCCTTAAACTAACGACGGACCGAAACTTCCTTAAACTATCGATGGACCGAAATGTCCTTAAACTAACAATGGACCGAAATGTCCTTAAACTAACAACGGACCGAAACGTCCTTAAACTAGTGACGGACCGAAACGTCCCTAAAACTACTACCGCAGCATCCTTAGGCTGACGAGATACAAAAAAAAAAGAAGAAAAATAAAAAAAAATGATGAAAAAAAAAACGGTATGTCCATAAAGCAAAATGGGCACGGATGAAAACCCGAAAGGGCTCCGTGAGTAAAAACAGCAGGACTACCGGCGAGTGTTTGTGAAAACCCGAAAGGGCGCAACCTCGTTAAAAGGCACTTATAGGGTCCTCTCGACCTTGTAAGGAGAAATCACCTGTGTGAGATCCTTACGACTTACAAAGGAGCAACACACTTAGGGATCCTCACGATTCCTAAGAAGAAAATACACTTACGAGATCCTCACGACTCGTAAGGAGAATTCTCTTATGAGACCCTCACGGCTCATGAGACTTGAAAGTCTTAAGTTACAGAAACCTAAACCTGTTCTTAAGCAAATCCCCCATAACCTTCGATATTGCCCTACAAGCGGCTCATACTGACCCTTGTATACAATCCACGGGCGCGAATAAACATTTCCCCAGTAAAGTCCAACCCTTGTGGGTCCTCTCGATCCATGAGGAGAAAGCCCTCTTGTAGGATCCTTACGACCTACAGAGGAGCACACACTTAGGAATCCTCACGATCCCTAAGGAAAAAAAAAATCCACCTGCAAGATCCTCACGACTTGTAGGGAGAAACACCCTTGTGAGACCCTTACGGCTCATAAAGTCAGAAGTCTTGGTCGGCAGGACCCTTAACCCTGTTTACTAAGCCACCTTTGTTCAAACATCGACAGAGGCAAATGATGATTCGCTCCTGGCAACATCCCAGTTGTAGCGGTGCTGATGCCGAAATCGGTGCCTTAAATCCAGGCTGGCAGCGAAAAAGCTAGCAAGCCACACACGCCTACAAAATAGCCGAAGTGATAGAGCATCGCGGAGAAAGAAATAAAATAAAAGTGAAATCCTCGCCCTACAGGTGATGTTACATTTATCCCTGTATGCAATTCAGGGGCGCAATCAAAGAAGGGATCATACTCCTCCCCCGAGTTTCATCATAAGGAGAAGCCAAATCTCGACGGTTCACAGGTAGCCTGGAGATCATCTTGACGTTCGTCTCATGGTAGCAGACACAACATCAAGCGAAACGGAACAGCGGCAACCCCCAGTTCCATGGCTCGGCGATACATATCACCAAGAGTCGAACCTCCATCCCGTGAAATGCGGATACAATCAGCAAAATTCCTGGTTACGTGGAACGCGGGTAACGTCACTCTTTGACCCCGTGGAAAACGTCCAGAGCGGATCCTGGTCCTCGCAGAGCATGGCAGTGAACCCATGCGAAGCATCCAGAGCGGAGCCTAGTCCTCGCCTAACGCGGCAGTGAGCCCGTGTGAAGCATCTAGCGCAAAATTCCTGGTCACGTGGAACGTGGATAACGTCACTCTTTGACCCCGTGGAAAACATCCAGAGCGGATCCTGGTCCTCGCAGAGCATGGCAGTGAACCCATGCGAAGCATCCAGAGCGGAGCCTAGTCCTCGCCGAGCACGGCAGTGAACCCGTGTGAAGCATCTAGTGCAAAATTCCTGGCTACGTGGAACGCGGATAATGTCACTCTTTGACCCCGTGGAAAACGTCCAGAGCGGATCCTGGTCCTCGCAGAGCACGGCAGTGAACCCGTGTGAAGCATCCAGAGCGGAGCCTAGTCCTCGCCTAACGCGGCAGTGAACCCGTGTGAAGCATCTAGTGCAAACTTCCTGGTTACGTGGAACGCGGATAACGTCACTCTTTGACCCCGTGGAAAACGTCCAGAGCGGATCCTGGTCCTCGCAGAGCATGGCAGTGAACCCATGCGAAGCATCCAGAGTGGAGCCTAGTCCTCGCCTAACGCGGCAGTGAACCCGTGTGAAGCATCTAGCGCAAACTTCCTGGTTACGTGGAACGCGGATAACGTCACTCTTTGACCCCGTGGAAAACGTCCAGAGCGGATCTTGGTCCTCGCAGAGCATGGCAGTGAACCCATGCGAAGCATCTAGAGCGGAGCCTAGTCCTCGCCTAACGCGGCAGTGAACCCGTGTGAAGCATCTAGCGCAAACTTCCTGGTTACGTGGAACGCGGATAACGTCACTCTTTGACCCCGTGGAAAACGTCCAGAGCGGAGCCTGGTCCTCGCGGAACACGGAAGTGAACCCGTGTGAAGCATCCAGAGCAAATATCGGACTGTGGAGTCCTTAGAATCCACGGACTATGACGTCCTTAACCTCGACCGTGATGTCTTAAAACTAACGATCAACCACCCCGATTCCCTACGGATACCGCCTTGGTTTAAGGGTACATCTCTTCACTCCTTTGATACCTGGCGTTGTAATTCCTCAACGTTTTCAAAGAGGTAAAGGATCCCTGCAACCAAACATCGGACTGTGGAGTCCTTAAATCCACGGACTATGAGGTCCTTAACCTTGACCGTGATGTCTTAAAACTAACATCGGACTGTGGAGTCCCTAAATCCACGGACTATGAGGTCCTTAACCTTGACCGCGATGTCTTAAAACTAACATCGGACTGTGGAGTCCCTAACTCCATGGACTATGAGGTCCTTAACCTTGACCGCAACGTCTTTAAACTACGATACCTGGAGCAGCCCCTGACCCCGTAAAACACGGATAAGGATGATCACACCCGGCACTTGCAGGCCCTCACGACCTGCAAGGAAGAAAAACTCTCTTGCGAGATCCTTACGACTCTCAAGGGAAAACCCGCTTAAGGATCCTCACGATCTTTAAGAAGAACTCACACCTATGGGATCCTCTCGACCTGTAGGGAGAAAAAACTCCTTATGAGGCCCTCGTGGCTCATAAAATGTAAAAGCCCTAGGAAGCAGATCTTAACCCTGAATCCTGAGCCATCGCTGTCCTGCAAGAAGATCAAGATAGAATATCCGCAGAATGTATTCAATAAAAAGGGGACACACCATTGAGAAGAAAAATGTATCTTTTATTCATAGACCAAAATGGATACAAAATACAATTCATGAAAGAAATAAAAAGGAAGATACTCTTGTCCATGAGTATGTACAAAAAAAAAGAGAAGAAAAGATACAAGTCCTTAAGCCGGCGGGCGGTGCAATAATTTTACCAGCTCATCGTTCTGTTGCTGAGCCACGGCTTCATGACGCAAGATCTCCAGAAGACGAGCCTCCGCCTGAGCTTGCTGAGTCTGATACGAAGCAAGCCGAGCTTCGAGCTCTTTCTCAGTGGCTTTGTGAGCCTCAACCCTCTCACGAGTGAACGTGGCAGCTTTATCAAGAGCCCCCACCTCTTTGATGGACTCCTGTAACACCCGCCACAGCTCATACGCTTTGTTGGCCTTGGCTGTGAGGCTGGCCTGAAGCTCACCCAGCGCCTTGGAGGCTAGCTCCCTCTCCGAGAACTTGCGGCCAAGCCTCTTCTCGCACGACGTCATGTTGGCCGCACATCGTGCTATCAGATCTCGTAACTCCACCTTTGCAGCCACGGCCTCTGAGGAAAGGCGAGAACATTCAAGAGCATACAAACAAGCCTCCACCTTCCTACAGAACTCCACCCAGACCCGCACCACCTCCTCGCTATGATAGGTGGCAAGAAAAGGAAGAGAGCCGTTAGCTTCAGCGGCAAACGCTTCGGATGTGGTCGCACTACCAGCACGGAGCTCCTCGGCGAAAGAAGATAGGGAGAGAAGGCTCAATTGGGCCAAGCGTTCTGAAGCCCGCAAAGCATAGGGGTCGGGCGGCATCACAATGCGCGATTCCAAAGCCATGGAGACTGGCAGGGCTGCTCAAATTTGGCAAATGTTAGTAAAACTCTTAAACGCAGAACAAACGGAACTATAATAAAACGTCACTCACCGACAGTCATGCAAGTAGGAGCTGAGGGTTCCCCTGGCCCTTCAACGACCTCGACCTCATCGTCGGCCTCCAAAACTATAAGAGACATCAACGTCATTTCGCGAAATAGTAACAATGCTATGGTAAAAAAAATGGCGAATGACACTAACCTTGCCCAGAGGAAAGGACAATACGCTGAGGGGGGATCGCCTGCGGGGCTGCCATCTCCAATAGACGCTGAATTGATTGACGAGGCGACAGATCCGCGATCGTAGCCGCCAAGCCGCGCAATTCTGGGAAAGATAAGAGAGTTCAGACTATGAAGGGGTTGCTAAATTAAAACGCAGGAAGATACCTTCAACACTCCTCCCATTCTGAGCCGGGGGGATAGCGGCTTCAACATTCTCTGCCGTGGCCTCAGGCTCCAACAAAGGGAGAGGAGCCCCGACTACTTCGCTTCCGGCCCTCGAGCCGACCTCAGCAAGAACCATTGGGGCGGCAGCCTCCAAGGGAACCTCCCCCAAAGGGGCAAGCACTCCCTGTTCAAGAACCGCCGCTGGAGGTTCTATCGTGAGAAGAGCAGCCTCATCAGCCCCCTCCGCATCCAGCAAGGCTTCATTAAGAGCTTCGGCGGGCTTTAGCTCTAAAAGGCCCGTAGGGAGCTCCCCCAACGTCGAAGGTTCTGCACGATTCAAATAGGAATAATGATACATATGCACCAGCATAAATAATCGGAAAGATTACAGAAGAAGCACAACATACCTACACGCAAAGAAGCCCTCAACATGGCTTCTTCAAACCGCTTCTCCTTCTCAAGGAGATAAGCTCGCCGAGGTTCAAGGGTAGACTCATGACCGCCGGTCCATAAAGAAAGTGCATCAGCTGCATCTTCTGATGCGACCTGCTTCAAAGCCCTTTCCCCCCATTCCTCCAAAGGGCCGATAAATCGCCGCCGAATCCACGAAGAGTCCTCGTAAAAAATTACAGCGGGATAAGACTTCTTCGGAACCTTGGCATTTTGGGACGGGTCTTTCGAACGCCGTATAGCCTCGGCCAACTGTGCAGCCTCCTCATCAGCCGAACTCGGGAAGAGAAGTCCAGCGCTTGACTCTTGCAAGGCCAATGGTTCATCTTCGAGGATAGGCTCAGACTCCACCACAGAATCAAGCAGGGCGGTAGCCGCTTTCCTCCGCCGTTTAGACCCAGAGCCGGCCACTGAGGATGACCGCTTCCTCCCTCGCGAAGCCTTAGGGCGACGTTGGCCCACTTCGCCTTCAACACCCTCGTCCCTGTTACCCTCACTTGATGCCACAACCGAGGACGACATCGCCTGTGTCGACGCCACGGGGGGCGGTGCCGCCACCGGCAGAGGTGCTACCACTGGAGCCCGTCTACCTCGCGATCGGGAACCCAAGGGCATACCAGCTGTCGGAGTAAGGTCTACCCCTGACTCCCCTGGAATGAGGGCGGTGCCAATCTCCCTCAAAGGGAAGCGGACTGGAACCCTCGGTCGCAGCTTAGCTCCCGAAACCTGAGGAGGGGAGTCGTGACCAAGAAGAACCCTTCTTTCTTCAGCAATAATTGGGGTGATTCGATGAAGATACCAGCCCGTAAATGCACCTACGCATCGGGGCATGTACTCAGCTTCAGGGACCATGAAATGAGAGCCGGTGTTCAACCGCATGAAATGATGAGCGGCATCGCGAACAGCGTCAAGCGAAGGGATCGGGGCGATCATAAAAGCCTCAAAAGGAACACCCTGGTCGTATCCGAGCTGCCGGGCAAATCGATGCGGATTGTACCGCATAAAAAGAGCTGCACTATCCTGGCGAAACACCAAGTAGCCCGGTCTAATTGAATACAAGTGTGTGGCCTCTCGGGGCTTCAGAGAAGGCGCGTTGTCCTTTGACTGGTCCCAAAGTTGCTGAACAGGACCCGAAGGAGAAGACAGAACCCGATCGTTAAAAGCTAACCCGCCGGCGGTGGCGTGAGGGGAAATCAGCACCCGAATAGCCCCAAATTGAGTTGGATCGGCAGCAGAAGCACCTACCAGTCGCATAAGTCGCGGGAAGGTATAGGCGTCGTAAAAAGCGGGCCTTTGATGCATGGCGAAAGACCCCAACACATGCATTTCGATCCACGACGTGAAGTAATGAAGCGAAAAGTTCACTACGTCCACGCCGGGCGTAGAGGTATTAGCCGCAGTACCCAATCCATTATAAAGGTGCGCCAGGGCCGGGATGCCAATGGCTAGCCGCGTCCCCTCAGCAATACGATGTGCCGGGTAGATGACCGAGGCTCTCATGAAGCGGCGATGCATGGGGATAACGAACCAACTGAGCCAGACGCTAATAAACCCCACAAAGAACGTCTCCTCGTCCATGCCTGGGACAGCAATGGATTCAAAAGAGATCGGCGATATAATAGGGATGTAATACTGAGGTAGATCTGATTCGTTGGTCGGCAACCTCTTCAGACCAAACCCAAAGGGGTCCCCAATGTTGGCAAACTTTGGGGCTGTCTTCGGTAAGGCGTCCTCACGAATGAAACGAGCAATGAAGCTCTTGAAAGTAACGCCTTGCTCCTCAGACTCGGTGAATAATCGATCAAAAATGCCTAGGGCCCTAATTAAACTAGGGCGCTTGTGTCGAACAGCATTCTCAGCAGATAAGCCGTCAACTGGGGCGGACTCGGGTTCAAAAACGTACTCGTCAGGGGGCAGCAACTCCTCATACATATTACCCCTTATCGGCAACCCCGAGATATCATAAAATTCGGCTAAAGAAATCGAAACCTCGCGATCTCCCAGAAGAAAAGTATTAGTGGGAAGATTCCACTGGTTCAAAAACGCTTTGACCCACCAGGCATGCGGGGACTTGTAATGGAATAGCGACGCGTATACGGCCTGATAAAGCCCGACTTTCTGCAATCGCGCCCGATGGGCAGAAAGGATGTAGCGAGCCCAGAGAAGGTAGCCCGTAGGATGCCTGGGAGTGAGCCCTATCTTATAAATCTGCCCCCACGGGTGGGCCTCACCCTGGCAGATGCGCCGTCCCAAGATGTCTATAGCCGGGATCGGATGGTTCGGAATGCCGGTCGTCGAAGGCTCCAGCCTCCCCGTTGGAGTCCAGTTGGGCATTTCCACGGCAAAAGCTGTCCTTGGAGGATCCATCGGTAAAAATGGGAAAGTGGGCTCCGTTGGCACCGCGCAAAGAAACTCCTGCGACCTTGAATAATCTGACTGTACCAAGGTCCCCATTGAAGAAGGTTGGCTCAGTTTGGGTCATGGGCCCTAATCATTGCCATCGCCTCTTCATCAGACGGTGACTGAGGAAAGGCCGCCCCCGAGCGAGAGAAAGGAAAGCGTGGAGCAGAAGCCATCACACCTGAAATCCAATAAAGGGAGGCCGTTAAAAGAAAAGTTAGCGATATATGTTCATGCACGAACATGAAGACTAATTGGAGAAAGCAACAGCAAAGTTTCCTGGGACCATTGGCTACAAGACACATGGGCCCCACAGAATCCGGATGACGGCTCATTAATAATGAGACCAAACAGTTACAACAAAACAAAGGGAACATCCTCATTTAATAAAGAATGATGACCATGCACGTCCCCCCAATGGGATCTGTCTCGGGCTCTACAGTGAACCCAACAAAATCAAAGGAATTAAATTCCCACGAAAAGGCATCATTACAAAATCCCCATCGCATTAATTGCAGAAGAACAGCCTCGGGCCAAGAGACCCCAAGGAGCCTCTGTGTGAAGAAATTGAGTTCTTCATAGGAATTAAATTCCTTATTAGGAAAAAGGGAATTAAATTCCCAGGAATAGTTTTAATGGAATTAAATTCCATGGAGTTGAAACGCTGTCATCATCTCCCCGAAGATCACCTAAACCCTAAGAGATCTACAGGTCGAAAGTTAGGTGGTTTCCTGTTCTTATGGAAAAAACTTGAAGAAAAATGGGTTCTTTGTGAAACCCTTAACGCGGATTTAAAATCTAAAGAGTTCTTTTAAAGACAAAGGCGCTTTGGCCGTTCAACATTATTACCTGAGGGAAAGGGATCCGTCGACAGAGTTAAACTCTGGAAAATTTTAAAACAGAGAACTAAGCTCTGGAAGAAGAGAATTAAATTCTCAAAGGAAAAGTTCTCAGAGGAAGAAGACGAGCAGAGTGAAGGCTCCTATGAAGAGACAGCGGTATTTATAGAAAACAATGGAAACGCTTCATCTCCCAAATCCCTAAATGAATCCAACGGTCGCAAGAGGTGACAGCGTTGCACTCACGTGCAGACACGTGAGAACAACGCGGTGGGGGCATTTGTTTCCTGATTTAAAATCAGGAAAGCTTCTGTGAAAAGCTTCAGAAGAGGGTCACGTGCTTACACGTGACTAGCGGTCACGTGTTGGCACGTGACACCTAAAAACATCATCAAGGCAAGTTCAATTTCCTGACTATGAAGAAGAAAAGGAAAAGCTTCAAGGAGAATCACGTGCTCCCACGTGATCAGGGTCACGTGGCGACACGTGACATTTAAATGCAAGCGTCAAAGGCACGTCGGTTAACTGATCAAGTCAAGGAAAAGGCTTCAGAAGAAGTCACGTGCTCCCACGTGACCAGGGTCACGTGTTGGCACGTGACGTTCAAGGCAGCAAACTCGTTCTTCAGAAGAACCAAGGAAAGAGACGCCAGACAGGGTCACGTGCTCACACGTGACCAGGGGTCACGTGGTAGCACGTGACGGCTAAGCAGCAAAAGAAGACAGCGCGCAAAAGAAAGGAAAAGGCTCATTCCAAAGGGGGTCACGTGCCCACACGTGACCATGAGTCACGTGGTCACACGTGACCGGCTTTCAAAGCCCATTTTGTCAACAGAATTAAATTCTGGAAGAAATTCGAATCTTTCCAAAGGAAAGTAACTGTCTGGGGCCAATCAAATTAAAGATTCAGAGATGATTAAAGATCATCTATTTATGGAAAATCTCAGGTTTGGAAAGATTTCCCCCTTAAATCTAACCAAAATAACAAAGGGAGAATCTTTGGATTTGAAATCCAACGGTGAATAAAATTCACCTAATAATCCAAAGGTCCAGAACGAATGAAGGATGCAAATCAAATCTCTCAATGAAGATTCGTCACAAAACTAATTTATTCGGCTGCTACTCCTATAAATAGGAAGGAAGAGATACGAGATAAATATACATGCGCAGAGAAGAAAAGAAAGAAAAAAGGAGAAGAGCTTTGATACTTTGAAAAGACTCGGATCTTCTGCAAAAACCCTAGGTAAGAAAGGGAAGGCCTTTTGAAAGAAAGAGAATTTAATTCTCAACAGAGTTTAACTCTGATACATAAAACAGAAGAACATATTTCTTCTCTCTTTGATAGAGGATCTGCAAAGTGCACATCTCCCCTTAAGGTTGAGAATTTAATTCTCAATGGGTCGAGATCCTGCCATGCAGATCCAAAACATAGAGAAGGAATGCAAGCATGAGAATTTAACTCTCACAGAACTATAGGAATTTAATTCCTTTAAAATAAAATTAGGGCTCGACCCTGTATCATGGGAATTTAATTCCTTCAAAACAAAAGAAACAGGGTTGAACCCTAATTAAGAACATAGTTCTGTTGAAACAGCGGGAATTTAATTCCTTTAATCATAATTCCCTGAAATGGGAGTTTAATTCCTTAAAAGCTTTTGTTAGGGTTTAACCCTATTTGGATCTTCACATATATGAGGAATTTAATTCCCACAGAAAATTCAGAGTTAAACTCTATTCCAGAATACAAGTCTTCGAAAGGAAGTAGGAATTTAATTCCTCGGAAATTTGCAGCTCGAGGAATGTAATTCCTGAAAAAGATTAACAGATCCTCTAAAAACATACATAGAGGCAGGGTCACGTGTTACCACGTGACCCCCCAAAGAGATCTACAGAAAGTCCCTTTGAGGCAGCACCCCACGTGATCCACGTGACCCTTGATAGAAGTTCTAATACATAGGCATTTGAATGCCCATCACGTGATGGCACGTGATACTCTGAAAGACGCGATAATTTCAGCAGAACAAACGAAGGGAGGGCGCTCTCACGTGCTGCCACGTGACCCCTCTTGCCTTAGTGTTTAACACTAAATTAAAACTCTCAAACCCAGTGTTAAAACACTGTTGAGCCTTAGCATTCAACACTGATTAAAAAGCCTTATTTGCAGTGTTCAACACTGAGCTGTTTTAGTGTTTAACACTAATTTGAAAAGCCTTGTTGCTGGTGTTTAACACCAATTATCTCTTAGTGTTAAACACTAACTTGTCAATCTTATTCCCAGTGTTCAACACTGACTGCTCTGTAGTCTTTAACACTAGGCTTTGACCCAATTGACTTAAATGGATAGAGGCAAATCCTCTCCTGATTGGACTTAGCCCAACATGGCCATAAGTCCTCAATTTGTGATTAATTGGGCCAATGGACTCATAACATAATTAATTCGTCTTGACCCCAAATTGGGCCAAGGACTATTTAAGCCACTCCGGTTCTAGGGTACATCTCTTCACTCCTTTGATACTTGGCATTGTAATCCATCAATGTCTTCAAAGAGGTGACGGGTCCCGACGACCACACATTGATATGGACTGTGGGGTCCTTAAACCCATGTCTAATGCAAAATTCCTGGTTACGTGGAACGCGGATAACGTCACTCTTTGACCCCGTGGAAAACGTCCAGAGCGGAGCCTAGTCCTCGCCGAGCACGGCAGTGAACCCGTGTGAAACATCTAGTGCAAAATTCCTGGTTACGTGGAACGTGGATAACGTCACTCTTTGACCCCACGGAAAACGCCCAGAGCGGAGCCTGGTCCTCGCTAAGCACGGCAGTGAACCCGTGTGAAGCATCCAGAGCACATACCGGACTGTGGAGTCCTTAAACCCATGGACTATGACGTCCTTAACCTTGACCGAGATGTCTTAAAACTACCCATGGACCGCAATGTCCTTAAACTACCCATGGACCGCAATGTCCTTAAACTACCCATGGACCGCAATGTCCTTAAACTAGAACCATAGAGCCTCCATATGCTCTTTCGTCAGATCTAAACGGTCCTGTTTAAGTCGATCTTAGCCTCAAAGATGGCTAACGTGTCCTTAAACCTTCAAGCAGACCGGACTATGAATCCCCCTAATTAACTCTGGCTCGAGGGTACATCTCTGAACTCCTCTGACATCCGTCGTTGTAATCCTTCAACGTCGTCAGAGAGGTGACGGGTCCCGACGGCCACACATACGATGGACCACTATGTCCCTAAACTGGAACAATAGAGCCCAAACGCTCTTTTGTCGGATCTAAACGATCCCGTTAAGTTGATCTTAGTCCCAAGCTAGACTAACGTATCCTTAACAAATGTTTGAGTTGATCTTAGCCTCAAGTATGGCTAACGTGTCCTCAAACCAAACCCCCAAACCCAAATCTAAGATAACACGGATTTGGACTAGTCCACGCCCTACGGGCGACGACATAACTCGGTCTCCGTAAACGATCCACGGGCAATAAAACATAAAACAAAAACACACGACACGAAGTGACCATATGGAGAAGGAGAAAGTTGTTACCGTGATGCGGTAGCGTAATTAACTGCAGGGGCTTGCGCCTGCAGGGAAGAGCGTCCCCACAATCAAAAACCCCTCAAACGAGGGGGAATCTGACGAAGTCTGCTACATCGGACGCATCCGTCTAAACCTCCAATACATGGCGCCATGGATCAACTTGGCATCTTCGGAGAAGTGGACGGATAGCACCTATTGGCATCTGCCCCGAACCTCAGGCGAGACGGCCCGACGTCCCGCGTGTCCGTTCGGAGGGGAACAGATTCCGAACTGTACGGGAGTTTACTGATTGGATTCACAGGAGAATGTACAGGCTTGCTTGTTGATCTTCTGAGCGCTCAATACCTGGGTGGCTGTTACGTTTAGCTGACCGCTTGCAGCTTGTTGGTGTTTGATATGATCATCACCTACTGCCGGCGTATCGACGATTCTTTAGAGTCCTACACAGAGGTTTCTTGGCTCAGGAAAAATGGAGTAGGAGCACATATGTGATATAGACTACTACGCTGGCAGTGGGTTTAACCACAGACCGCAAGCGGCACTAGCTGTACGTAACGGTCCCCAGGTAGATGTCGATAAGAAGGCCGATGAGGAAACCCATTCGAACTCCTACTGAGCCTGATGTGACAATCTCCGTACAGTCCGGTCTGTTCGTCTAAGATTATCACATATCGGGCCTAGGGGGCGGCAAGCGTCAGTCCCCTAATAGCGGTATAAGTCGTGTCGAAGTGTAGCCCGTTACACCCTGAGAAATAACTGGAACCTACCTGTAAATCTCGCTTGCCCTTGCCAAGGACTTTGCGTAATGGCTCTCTGACACAGCATGATATCACCTCCCAATACCGGGAGAGACGAATCCTGTCTAACCGCCACTGCCTCCAAGTGCTCGGGACTGTACCCAACTGCTACCTGTTTGCACGACTCCTTTGAACCGTGGTAGGGTAGCAATCTAAGAACAGTGGGACACACTCGAGGCGAAGTAGCAGTGTCAAGTCTGCGGACTACGCTATACTCATGTCACCGGGGAACTGTTAACTGACGACGGGTATAATACCAACGAACAGTTCCCCGTGAGTCCTGTCAGGTGTACCCGTAACCAAACGAGCACCTGTATACTATCTCCAATACAACGTACTGACGGCTGTAGGACAGACCATCTCCCCAACTGGGATGAGAAGCGTACACAATAGTCTACTCCGGAGTATCGATGCCCTGTCTCGATAATCCTACGACTAGGGACCTGAAAAAGGATGTGCTAGCCCCCACTAGTGTGACTGCCATCACAATACTGGTAGTCAAGCAAGATCCTAAGAGCTCTATCAATACGTATACTCACATATTAAGATAGATAAAACCAAGTAGCATACTACCATGTTTAGCAAGACTGTTATATAACTGTGAATATCCCAAGCTTCCATTAAGTAATATACAAGCTAGTATGATACAATAATGGCCCATAGGGCATATACACTAACAATCTCCCACTTTCACTAGGGCCATGTACTGGCATATTGAAGACCGATGATCTCGAGTAGCCTCTCGAACTGAATCTGAGGTAGGGCCTTCGTGAATAGATCAACAATGTTCTCTTCAGTAGCAACTCTCCAGACCTCGATCTCCCGACGATCAATGATCTCCTGATGAGGTGATACCGCCTTAAGATGTGTCTGGACTTCTGATGGGACCTTGGTTCCTTCGCTAAAGCTATAGCTCCATTGTTATCGTAATACAGAGGTATTGGATCAACAATGGTAGGAACCACCTGAAGTTCTGTTAGGAACTTCTTCATCCAGACCGCTTCTTTTGCGGCATCGCAAGCAGCAATATACTCCGCTTCCATCGTCGAGTCAGCAACGGTGTCCTGCTTGGAACTCTTCCAGCACACCGCCCCTCCATTGAGGGTAAAGACATAACCTGACATGGACTTGGAATCGTCCTTATCACTCTGGAAGCCAGAATCAGCAAAAGCCTCCATCTTGAGGTCTTTTCTGCCATAAACCAAGAACATATCCTTAGTCCTCCTCAGGTACTTGAGAATGTTCTTTACTGCTATCCAGTGCTTCTCCCCTGGGTCTGACTGATACCGGCTTACCACGCTCAGTGCGTAAGCTACATCTGGTCTGGTGCACAACATCGCATACATTATAGAGCCTACCGCAGAAGTGTAGGGTATAATAGACATGCGTTCCCTTTCCAAATCAGTCTTGGGAGACATCTCTTTGGATAGGGTGATTCCGTGACAAGACGGTAGATTACCTCGCTTAGAATCTTCCATACTGAATCTTTTTAGTATAGTGTTGATATACCTGGACTGCGAAAGTCCCAACATCCTCTTGGATCTATCACGATAGATCCGGATCCCCAGAATGTAAGAGGCATCACCCAGGTCTTTAATGGAGAACCTGTGTCACAAGAATCCTTTGACAGATTGTAGCATAGGAATGTCATTTCCTATCAATAGAATGCCATCCACGTACAAGACGAGGAATACGACAGTTCTTGCTACAACTTTACTATATATACATGGTTCCTCTGGATTTTTGATAAAGTCATATTCTTTGACTGTTTCATCAAAACAGATGTTCCAACTCCGCGATGCCTACTTTAGTCCATAAATGGACTTAAGCAACTTGCATACTTTCCCACTGTTCCCACTCTGATTGAAACCCTCTGGCTGATCCATATAGACGCACTCTTCTAAATTTCCATTCAGAAAAGCCGTCTTTACATCCATCTGCCAGATTTCATAATCATGGAAGGCAGCAATAGCAAGAAGGAGCCGAATGGATTTGAGCATAGCCACTGGAGAAAAAGTTTCGTCATAGTCCAAACCAGGTCTTTGACGAAAACCCTTTGCAACAAGTCTAGCCTTATAGGTTTCCACCTGTCCATCTACACCAATCTTTTTCTTGAAGATCCATTTGCATCCTATGGGTTTTACCCCATCTGGAGCAAGGTCCAAAGTCCATGCTTTGTTGGTGTACATGGACTCCATTTCGGTCCGCATTGCATCTAGCCATCGTACCGAGTCACCGCTCTGGATGGCCTGCTGGAAGCTAGTAGGTTCATCATCATCTATGAAGCAATCCTCTCTATCCCCATCTATGAGAAAACTGTAGTATCTCTCAGGAGGATGAGACGGCCTACTACTCCTGCGGAGGGGTGCGGGAATGTCCAGCTCTTCTTGAACTACTGGTTCTACCAAACTTTCAGTAGTAGTTTGTGGTTCTGGAATTTCTTCCAGTTCTATTTCGCTCCCACTTATTTCCTTTTCTAAAAACTGATATTCTAGAAAATGGGCATTACGAGAAACAAAAACCTTTTGTTCCTCTACGTAATAGAATAGATACCCCTTGGAGTTCTTTGGATATCCCACAAACTTACACTGTACTGATCGTGCCTCGAGCTCGTCCACATGCTGCTTTTTAACAAAAGCTGGACATCCCCATATCTTAAGATACTGAAGATAGGGTTTCTTCCCACTCCACATCTGATATGGCGTGGTAGGCACAGTCTTGGTAGGAACCATGTTCAAAAGATATGCCGCTGATTCTAGCGCATAACCCCAGAAAGATCGCGGTAACTCAGCATTACTCATCATGGAACGTACCATATCCAATAGGGTTCGATTCCGTCTCTCCGATACACTGTTATGCTGTGGAGTGTATGGTGGAGTAAGCTGAGAGAGAATTCCTTTCCCTTTTAGGTAACCTAGGAACTCGGCACTTAAGTATTCACCACCTCGATCAGATCTTAGTGTCATGATACTTTTGCCAGTTTGGTTTTCTACTTCATTCTTATACTCTTGGAATTTCTCAAAACCTCGGATTTATGTTTCATCAGATAAATGAATCCGTACTTTGAGTAATCATCCGTAAAAGTAATGAAATAGGAAAAACCACCTCTTGCATGTGTAGACATTGGACACATACATCGCTGTGTATGAGTCCTAAGAGCTCGCTCGCTCTTACTCCATGTCCAGTGAATGGAGTCTTTGTCATCTTTCCTTTGAGACATGATTGACAAGTGGCATAAGTTTGATATTCGAACGAGTCCAAATATCCTTCTCTATGTAACTTAGTCTACCTTGTCTCATTGATGTGACCTAGTCTACAATGCCATAAGAAAGCCTTACTTAAATATGGAGACTTTCTTTTTAGTCTGTTCTGGACATTGAAAATTTGGAGTTGGTTTAAGATATATATACCGTTATCCAGTGTACCGGACCCAATCAAACTATGATTAAGGTGGATGTTAACAACATCACTTACAAACGTGAAATCATAACCTTTATTTGATAACAAGGAAACTGATATGATATTACACGTTAAGCTAGGTACACAAAAACAGTTATGTAAAACAAAAATGTGTCCACTTGTCAATCCCAGGTGATAATCCCCTACGGACACGCTCCCACGCTAGCTCTGTTAGCAACCATCAGGGTCATATCACCATCCTTCAGCACCCTACGTTTCTCAGTGCCTGCAATGAATTGCATATATGAGATCCTGATCCGGTATCCAATACCCAGGAAGTAGAGTTGATTGACAGACAATTCCCAATTACAAATACACCTGAAGTCGAAACCACAGCTTTTTTCGGTTCCTGGTTCTTGGCGTTCCTCGCCTTGCAATCTTTCTTCCAGTGCCCTTTCCTATGACAATGGAAGCACTCATCCTAGGCCACTACTGGCACCGCAAACTTTATCTTTCCCTTCGCTCCCACCTTACTAACACCTCCTCTAGGTTTGGTGGTGGCCTTCTTCTTCCTTCCTTTGGCCCTACCTTGGACCCGGAAGAAGAAGCACCGCTAACAAACATAGAGGGTGTTTCCCTTGCCTACTGCAAGGTGCCCTCTGCACTCCTCAACATGTTAAGGAGTTCCGGAAGTCCATCTTCTTTTCTTTGAATGTTGAAATTCATAATAAACTGGGCGTAGGTGGAAGGAAGGGACTGGAGAATCAGGTCTGTATAGAGCTCATTATCTAAAGTCGTCCCAAGGTCTGCGAGCTCTTCTATATAGCTAATCATCATTAGGACATATTCTCATACCGATGATCCGACGGCCAACCTCGCTCGAAACAAGTTCTTAGAGGTCTCGTATCTTGCTATACGAGATTGCTCTCCATAAAGTTCCTTTGTATGGAGAAATATGGCATCAAGATCCATATCCTCGTGCCTCCTCTGATGTTCATTGTTCATCGAGGCAAGCATGATGCACTTGGCCTTCGCGCAATCATACTCCCAGGTTTTGCGGATTTCCTTATCCGCATTACTGGATTTGGGACCTGGGACTGCAGGTGCCTTAGCGGTGAGGACGTACCCCAATTTGTCATAGATCAAAACCATTTTGACATTCCGCAGCCAATCTTTATAGTTTGGCCCTGTCAGTATATTTTTCTCTAAAAGTAAGTTAAGTCCAGTCATTTTCAGGGTCACTGCAAGTAGGAGAGAGAGAGAAGGAACACTTTAGCTTGATGCTCTTGCAAGTTTAGAGTGGTTTTAATTTATCTAAACTGGATGGCTCCCACTGTTTCTCGAATCCTTCCTCAAACCATAAAAGAAGAATTAGCCAGGACTATTCTCACTGCACAATACTTGCTTAACCGTTCAGCCAGGCCGGTGTCGGTACTTCGAGGGAGGTTTTCCACCGCTTTCGCGAAGTTCCTTAATTAAATAACCTCTTTTCTCTGGGGGCGTAACCCCGCTGACACCTTTCTCGATACCTACTTGGTTTATAGCAATGATCGTTAAGTGACGAATCTCCTGATGATTAGCATATTCTCACAGTAGGATCGGGATCCAAATATCATCGTATGATAATGTTGAAGGAATCCTACCAACATTCATCAAACTCCAAATGGTATGCATCTCTTTGCAAATTTCAGTTTCTTTAGAAATTCCCGATATAAATTTTTGCCCCATGCTCTTATGACCTTGGCGTTGGTCAAAATGTCATAAGTCACATGTCAAGTTCTACCCATCATTATCTTGTTAATTTAAACTCATCCATACATATCCTTGACGTTGGCCAAAATGATAATACGACTGTCCCAAACTAACTCATCTATGAATGCAACAAATGAATACCCAGCAGCTACCAAACACTATGCCTTGGCATTGGTCAAAATACATAGCTTGAATACTACTGAATACCCAAATAAAATGACGGAGGGCTACGAATGGTTTTGGCGAAACCGTGAACATAGTGAACTTGATATGACCGAAGGAACCTGATAGCTTTTAAAAGGAGAGGTTAAAGCTCCGCAATTAAAAAATATCTTCTGTTTTTAAAATAACCGAGTGGTTTCTTTTAAATTGTTCCAACGATTCAACTTTTGGTTTTTTTTCTTTGCATTAATAATAATGCGTCCCATCATTAACCTATCATTGCAGAAAACAACGAAAATACAACGTCCTTTTATGCCATCCGCATTCGCTACTGGGTCCCGTCATCACCCGATAGGTTACTTAACTAACGGCAGAGCGGGGGCTGGGCTAGCGCGGGTGTGAAACATAAGTGACGTCTAAATAGCTATCATATAAAGATATTGTACATTCGTCAGACGCAATAATAGGTATTCCAGATCACAGATGAACATTATTGGATATGCAAGCAATCCGCGTTTGTTTTGAGCCTGCAACAAAAGACGGATTACACAGTTGTGATGAATAGCCATTACCCCACTCTAGACCCCTACGGGTACGGCAAACTACCCGCCAAGTACCCGAAGTGAAGCGGTCTCCCTCAACAACGTGAGTAGGCCACTAAACACTTCAAAGTACCCGGTAGTTTGTGCACCCCACCTTGGGTCTATCCTAGGAGCAAAAACAGTAAAATGAAATAATACAACGGTGGTAACAACCGCAACCTGGATGTGCCCCGCAAAATAATATTACAACATATTACAATTACATCGAATGAATGAATATAACAACCCATCTCAAACCCCGGCTATTCATCACAACAGTTCATAACCACAAACAGTAAAATCCATTACAGAAATGTGCAACCCCCTGCCAACCGACATACTAGTAGTTAGGGGAGGTTTACGAACACATTATACAATCACAGATATAATCAAATTAGCAAACATCGTAAGATTTTGATCGAGCAAACACTTTAGATTCTACTCTGAAACTTCTCTGTGCACCTAAGACTTGAGCAGAAAAATAAACATTCCAGAAAACACAAAAATATCACAGAAGAGTTACTGGAGCAAACTGGGTTGAATCGGCTTCAACTCGGCCGCGGATCCGATTCTTGAACCCATTTTTCTCCTATAACCTTATAATTCTCTCTGGGTTATTCTGCAGGTCCCTGAAAAATTTTTAGAGCCTGTTTTAAATTCGATAGAAACTTAGTGATATCGATGTCTTTTTCGGTTCGTTTTGCGTTCGAAATTCATACAATTTTGCTAATGAGTTAATTAAGGTTTAGCGAGGCTCTGATACCACTATAAGTCGATGTACAACACCTTACAACTTGTGAGGAGGCGGAAAATTGAAAAACGATCTTGTTCTATGCGTAAACATGGACTAACCAAGAATCTTTGCTAAAATATAACTAACAAGAAACATAGAAGTTGTTAACTACTATGATAAGTGATTATACCTAATGAACCGTGTCCTCCTTTTCGTTATCCACGTCCTTCTCGGCCTCCTCCACGTAATAGATGATCCACCCGAGAGCTATACTCCAAGCTTCACCTCCAACTTGAGGTAACTAGGTTTCTTAAAGTGCTAATCTAAGCAACCTAGGTGATATAAAGAAGGGTTATGGATTAAATAGTCTATTATAATCCTTGGTCTCAACACATGAGAGGGGAGGATTAGGGTTTGAAGAGAGAGAGAGATTGAGGAGAGAGAAGGTGAGCAAGAGAATGAGAAGAGATAATGAACTCATTTGAATATATGAAGCATAATCTTTTATGAAATAAATAAATTAAATCATTTAACAACCATGCTTCATTCATTCATATGAGTGATTCATCTCATGAGTCATTAGATCAATAAACGATGCATTAACTCCATTGACGAATCACACAAATGAGTCATTAACACAATTAATGCAAATGCCACCTAAACCCTCAAGTCACCATCCTTCTAGAAGCTTCTCGCAAAATTACGAGAACGCCCCTCCTATCCGTGAAAACACGGAAAAACTTTAGACTGTATAAATCCAATAACCTGATATTAGAAACTGGCTTAAACCAAAGCCGGCTAGTAAAAACTGTCCGAATGTCGTACGTGCGTAAACTGTTAGTGTATATGCCCTATGGGCCATTATTGTATCATACTAGTTTGTATATTACTTAATGGAAGCTTGGAATATTCACAGTTATATAACAGTCTTGCTAAACATGGTAGTATGCTACTTGGTTTTATCTATCTTAATATGTGAGTATACGTATTGATAGAGCTCTTAGGATCTTACTTGACTACCAGCGTTGTGATGGCAGTCACACTAGTAGGGGCTGGGTAGTCTACAAGAAAATCCTTTTTCAGGTCCCTAGTCGTCGGATTATCGAGGTAGGGCATCGATACTCCGGAGTAGACTAGTGTGTACTCTTCTCATCCCAGTTGGGGAGATGGTCTGTCCCATAGCCGTCAGTACGTCGTACTGGAGATAGTATGCAGGTGCTCGTTAGGTTACGGGTACACCGGACATGACTCACGGGGAACTGTTAGTTGGTATTATACCCATCGTCAGTTAACAGTTCCCAGGTGACATGAGTATAGCATAGTCCGCAGACTTGACACTGCTACTTCGCCTCGAGTGTGTCCCACTGTTCTTAGATTGCTACCCTACCACAGCTCAAAGGAGTCGTGCAAACAGGTAGCAGTTGGGTACAGTCCCGAGCACTTGGAGGTAATAGCGGTTAGACAGGATTCGTCTCTCCCGGTATTGGGAGTTGATATCGCGCTGTGTCAGAGAGCCATTACGCAAAGTCCCTGGCCAGGGCAAGCGAGATTTACTGGTAGGTTCCAGTTGTTTCTCAGTGTGTAATGGGCTATGCTCCGAAATGACTTATACCGCTATTAGGGGACTGACGCTTGCCGCCCCCTAGGCCCGATATGCGATAGTCTTAGACGAACATTCCTGACTGTACGGAGATTTTCACATCAGACTTAGTAGGAGTTCGGATCGGTTTCCTCATCGGCCTTCTTATCGACATCTACCTGGGGACCGTTTCGTACAGCTAGTGCCGCTTGCGGTATGTGGTTAAACCCACTGCCAGCGTAGTAGTCGAGTCTTTAGAGTCCCACACAGAGAGTTTCCCTACTTCAGGAGAAACGATATAGAGGTCGTATGGTTTTACGACAAGGGTTCGGACGCATACGTGTGTTTACGCACGTACGACATCCGGGCAGTTTTTACTAGCCGGCTTTGGTTTAAGCCAGTTTCTAGTATCCGGTTATTGGATTTATACAGTCTAAATTTTTTCCGTGTTTTCACGGATAGGAGGGGCGTTCTCGTAATTTCGCGAGAAGCTTCTAGAAGGATGGTGACTTAATGGTTTAGGTGACATTTGCATTTATTGTGTTAATGAGTCATTTGTGTGATTCATCCATGGAGTTAATGCATCATTTATTGATCTAATGACTCATGAGATGAATCACTCAAGTGAATGAATGAAGCATGGTTGTTAAATGATTTAATTGATTTATTTCATAAAACATTATGCTTCATATATATTCAAATGAGTTCATTTTCTCTTCTCATTCTCTTGCTCACCTTCTCTCTCCTCAAGCTCTCTCTCTTCAAACCTTAATCCTCCCCTCTCATGTGTTGAGACCAAGGATTAGTAAATACTATTTAATCCATAACACTTCTTTATATCACCTAGGTTACTTAGATTAGCACTTTAAGAAACCTAGTTACCTCAAGTTAGAGGTGAAGCTTGAAGTAAAGCTCTCGGGTGGATCATCTACTACATAGAGAAGGACGGAGAGGAGGTGGAGAACAAAAATACGAAGGACACGGTTCATTAGGTATAATAACATTTCATAGTAGTTGATAACTTCTATGATTCTTGTTAGTTATAGTTTAGCAAAGATTCTCGATTAGTCGATGTTTACGCAAAGAACAAGATCGTTTTTCATTATTCCGCCACCCCGCAAGTCATGGGGTGTTGTACATCGACTTACAGTGGTATCAAAGCCTCGCTAAACAATAATTAACTCATTAGCAAAGTCGTTGCAATTTCGAACGCGAAACGAACCAGAAAAAACATCGATATCACATAGTTTCTGTCGATTTTAAATTGAGGTCCAAAAATTTTTCAGGGACGTGTAGAATAACAAGCAGAGAATTATAAGGTTACTGGAGAAAAATGGGTTCATGAATCGGCCAAACGACCGCGGAACCGCAGCCGATCCCACCGATCCGCCGCGGATCCGCGGCCGAGTTGAAGCCGATTCAACCCAGTTTGCTCCAGTAACTCTTCTGTGATATTTTTGTATTTTCTGGGATGTTTATTTTTCTACTCAAGTCTCAGGTGCACAGAGAAGTTTTGGAGTAGAATCTAAAGTGTTTGCTCGATCGAAATTTTACGATGTTTGCTAATTTGATTATATCTGTGATTGTATAATGTGTTCGTAAACCTCTCCTAACTGCTAGTATGTCGGTTGGCAGGGGGTTGCACATTTCTGTAATGGTTTTTACTGTTTGTGGTTGTGAACTTTATTGGACCGTTGTGATGATTAGCCGGGGTTTGTGATGGGTTGTTATATTCATTCATTCAAAGAAATTGTAATATGTTGTAATATTATTTTGCGGGGCACATCCAGGTTGCGGTTGTAGCCACCGTTGTTCTATTTCATTTTACTGGTTTTGCTCCTAGGATAGACCCAAGGTGGGGTGCACAAACTACCGGGTACTTTGAAATGTTTAGTGGCCTACTCACGTTGTTGAGGGAGACCGCTTCACTTCGGGTACTTGGCGGGTAGTTTTCCATACCCGTAGGGGTCTAGGGTGGGGTAATGGCTATTCATCACAACTGTGTAATCCGTCTTTTGTTGTAGGCTCTAAACAAACGCAGATTGCTTGCAAATCCAATAATGTTCATATGAGATCTGGAATGCCATTATTGCATCTGACGAATGTACAATATCTATATATGATAGCTATTTAGACGTCACTTATGTTTTACACCCGCGATAGCCCAGCCCCCGCTCTGCCGTTAGTTAAGTAACCTAACGGGTGATGACGGGACCCAGTGGCGAATGCAGATGGCATAAGAGGACGTTGTATTTTCGTTGTTTTCTGCAATGATAGGTTAATGATGGGACACATTATTATTAATGCAAAGAAATAAACCAAAAGATGAATCGTTGGAACAATTTAAAAGAAACCACTCGGTTATTTTAAAACAGATGATATTTTTAATTGCGGAGCTTTAACCACTCCTTTTAAAAGCAATCAGGTTCCTTCGGTCATATCAAGTTCACTACGTTCACGGTTTCGCCAAAACCATTCGTAGCCCTTCGTTATTTCATTTGGGTATTCAGTAGTATTCAAGCTATGTATTTTGACCAACGCCAAGGCATAGTGTTTGGTAGCTGCTGGGTATTCCTTTGTTGCATAGATAGATGAGTTAGTTTGGGACAGTCGTATTATCATTTTGGCCAACGTCAAGGATATGTACGGATGAGTTCAAATTAACAAGATAATGATGGGTAGAACTTGACATGTGACTTATGACATTTTGACCAACGCCAAGGTCATAAGAGCAAGGGGCAAAAATATATATATCGGGAATTTCTAAAGAAACAGAAATTTGCAAAGAGATGCATACCATTTGGAGTTTGATGAATGTGGGAAGGATTCCTTCAACATTATCATATGATGATATTTGGATCCCGATCCTACTGTGAGTATATGCTACTCATCAGGAGATTCGTCACTTAACGATCAATGTTATAAACCAAGTAGGTGTCAAGAAAGGTGTCAGCGGGTTTACGCCGCCAGAGAAAAGAGGTTATTTAATTAAGGAACTTCGCGAAAGCGTTGGAAAACCTCCCTCGAAGTACCGACACCAGCCTGGCTGAACGGTTAAGCAAGTATTGAACAGTGAGAATAGTCCTGGCTAATTCTTCTTTTATGGTTTGAGGAAGGATTCGAGAAACAGTGGGAGCCATCCAGTTTAGATAAATTAAAAACCACTCTACACTTGCAAGAGCATTAAGCTAAAGTGTTTCTTCTCTCTCTCCTACTTGCAGCGACCCTGAAAATGACTGGACTTAAGTTACTTTTAGAGAAAAATATACTGACAGGGCCAAACTATAAAGATTGGCTGCGGAATGTCAAAATGGCTTTGACCTATGACAAATTGGGGTACGTCCTCACCGCTAAGGCACCTGCAATCCCAGGTCCCAAATACAGTAATGCAAATAAGGAAATCCGAAAACCTGGGAGTATGATTGCGCGAAGGCCAAGTGCATCGTGCTTGCCTCGATGAACAATGAACATCAGAGGAGGCACGAGGATATGGATCTTGATGCTATATTTCTCCATACAAAAGAACTTTATGGAGAGCAATCTCGTATAGCAAGATACGGGACCTCTAAGAACTTTTTTCAAGAGAGGTTGGCCGTCGGATCATCAGTAGGAGAACATGTACTAAAGATGATTGGCTATATAGAAGAGCTCGCAGACCTTAGGACGACTTTGGATAATGAGCACTATACAGACCTTATTCTCTAGTCCCTTCCTTCTGTAGGGTTGCTAGGCATGCACACAAGGGTCTACGAGGCATCAACCATGCCCGATAAAAATTTTAGCCTTGCCGAACAACCCAAAGCCGGATCTTTAAACTAGAGTTTATGCGAAAACGAACATGTTAAACACTTTAACACTAAGTGAGAGGGATTACAACCTTTGTAGATCCGGTCCTTCACTTCTTAAGCTCCGTGTTGAGGTCCCTTCGCTGCGATCATCGTGTTCTGGACTCTCGAGAGGCTTCACGAAGAGAAAGATGCAGTCTTGCTTCCGATCTTCGATAACATAGATGATCTACCTTGAAGTTTCATTAACACAAGCTAACACTCACCAAATGAAGTGAACACTCTCATCTAAAGGGCAAGGGTGGATAAGGATGATGAAGTAGGATTTTTTCTCTCATTTGTTTTCATATTCTCACTCACTTTCATCACTTAGCAAAAAGCTAGAAAGCTTTTTCCAAGAAGGAACTCATGGAAGAAGATGATAGAATCCTTTTGTGATGAACAATGAATTAATTTAGTGGTTACAAATCTAACCAAGGGTTAAGCATGAAAGAGTTAACCCTTGTAGAGAATTAACTATAGTTAATGGTTTGGATTGGGTCAACATAATATCTTCACAAAATATCAAGCAAAACACAAAGTCAAAGCTTCATGAAGCTTCATGGAAGCTTCATGCAAAAGCTAACCCTAATCCAAACCCTAACCAAGTTTAAAACCTAAACCATTGTTAAATTTGTAACCCTAACATGTTACAATATTATATATCACATACAATATATTTTGTAACAATAGAAAATAATACAATTAACATATATCGCATATATATCAATGCATCATCCCGTGTGAAAATGAATCTTTTAGTGAGCTAATATTAGTTAATGTAATTTAATATATCATATATATTATTATGCATTAAATTATCGAATCAACACTTGATCCGACAATCCGGCTATATCGCATATAACCGACTAATGCGATGACCCGGCTATATCACATATACCCGGCCGATATCTCATATCGCGAGAATCCAATACGGTATCACATGCCGCATTATCCTCGGTCCCGCACATATCACATATGTGCTCCTACTCCGTTTTTCCTGAGCCAAGAAACCTCTGTGTAGGACTCTAAAGAATCGTCAATACGCCTGCAGTAGGTGATGATCATATCAAACACCCACAAGCTGCAAGCGGTCAGCTAAACGTAACAGCTACCCAGGTATTGAGTGCTCAGAAGATCAACAAGCAAGCCTGTACATTCTCCTATGAATCCAATCAGTAACACTCCCGTACAGTCCGGTCTCGTCGTCTGATATGTCGCATATCTAGCCTAGGGGTGGTAAACGTCAGACCCCAGTAGCTTGATAAGTCGTTTCGATATGAGGTCTATAATAGTTCGAGAAACTACTGATAACACTTACCTGTAAATCTCAGCAACCCTGGCCAGGGATTTCCGGTTATAGCCAATCGAACACAACACAACACAACATCAACTCCCTATACCGGGAGAGACGAATCCCCTCCGATCGCTCATTGCCTCCATGTGATTCAGGACTGTACCTAAAAGCCACCTTTTTGCACGCCCTCTTGGACGTGGTATGATGGAAATCAAAGCACAGTGGGAATCACACAAGACTCTATGACTATCTCGGGTCAACAGACTACTCTGTACCATAGTCACCGGAGAACTACCATCTGACGTGAGGTATAATACCATCTGGGAGTTCTCGGCGAGTCCGTCCAGTGTACCCAGTCTGTACTGAGCACCCGTACACCATCCTTGATGTCAAACACCAATGGATATGGGATCATCCATCGCCCATCATATGGGTCAAGATGCGTATACGCTAGTCTACTCTGGTGCATCGATGCCCTGTCTCGATACACCCTCGACTAGGAACTGTTATAGGATGTACTCGTCAACTACCGTGGCCCCACTTGTATGATCTCATCATAGTCCCAGTAGTCGAGTACATATCCTAAGGGCTTTATCAACATGTAACTAAGAGACTATCAGAGTACATGTTAACATAATGTATAACCAGATAGCGTACTATCATGTCGAGCAAGAAAGTCCTCCCTATATATGTCCAAGCATCCATTACAATATACATCATATGTACAGTAATGGCCTCTAGGGCATACATATAACTAACAATCTCCCACTTGCACTAGGGCCATCTGTTGTGGTATCACATACCCAACAATTAGCTGCGGTTGAAGTATCTCATACTCAACCATCCCATAAAAGTCTCTACTGGGAAAAAGGCCTTTGTGAGTGGATCCGCGTTGTTGTCCTCTGTGTCTACTCTCCTAACCTCGATCTCCCTGGAGATCAACCATCTCCATGATCAGGTGATACTGCCAAAGAATTATATCTGGATTTCTGATGGGACGGGGGTTCCTTGGAAAAAGCCACAACTCCATTGTCTCACAATAGTAGGAAGGAAGTTCATCTCAAGAACTTGTATCTATCCAGACTGCCTCTTTGGTAGCATCCTTGGTAACGATGTATCTTGCCTTTAATCGTCTAGTAAGTCACGGTATCTAGCTTGGAACTCTTCCAACATACCGTCCCCCAACTGAGGGTAAAGACAATGCATGCGACTGACTTTCAGTCGTCCTTATCACCCTGGAACCTTTCCAGTGATTCTCCCCAGGATCGATTGATACCAACTCACTACAACTAGTGAGAGTCCTAACATCTAATTAGATCTATCTCATAGATCCAAAACCCAGGATTTAGTAGGTAACATTTTGATCCTATATGGAGAATCCTTGTGATAAGCGGAGATTGACTGATTGTAGCATAGGAAACTCCTTCCCTATCAAGAGTATGTCATCCACGTACTCTACGAGGATCACCACCATACTCCCTACTACCTTTTTGTATATACAAGGTTCATCTACAATTTTGATGAAGTCAAACTCTTTGACTACCACATCAAAACAGATGTTCCAACTCCGCGATGCCTGCTTTATCCTATAAAGCATCTTGCATACGTTTCCGCTGCTCCCACTGTCTATGAAGCCCTCTGGCTGTGTACTTATAGACGCTCTCTTCTAAAACATCATTTACAAAAGCAGTCATGACACCCAACCGCCAGATATCGTAGTCATGGTATGTAGCCGTGGCAAGTAGGATCTGGATGGACTTAAGCATAGCTTTGAAAGTCTCAACTTTTCCATGTACACCAAGTAATCTTCTCAAGATATACTTGCTCCTGATGGGGAACCCTTCAAATAAAGCAACCAAAGTCCATACTTTGTTGGTGTATAAGGATTCTATCTCAGATCGATAAGCATCCAGCCATTCTTATAGCGTCCCACTCCTGATGGCCAGCTCGAAACTAGTTGGGTAATCATCTCATGATGCAATCCTCGCTTCCACTGTCATAGAGAAACTGAAGTATCTCTCAGGTGGGTGAGGAACCCTACTAGATCGGCGGAGAGGCTGAGGTTCGTTGGAAACTATTGAATCCTTTGGTTCTACCAAATCATCAGCTGCAGTTTATATAGCTGGAACTCCTTCCAGTTCTACCTCATGACCAATAATTTCTTCACAAGAAATTCCCTTTCACAAAGGTGGCATGCTGAGAAATAAAACACTTTTGTTTCTCGGTTTGGTATAAGATATTCCCTTGCGAATGCTTGGGATATCCAACAAACTTCCACAGAACTGACTTTGCCTCGAGCTTGTCCGGGTTATGCTTTTAGACATAGGCTGGACAACCCCAAATCTTAACAAACTTAAGATATGGGCTCTTCCCATTCCATATCACATATGAAGTGGTAGGTAACCGATTTGATTTGAACCCTATTCAATAGGTATGCAACTTCTCAAGTGCATAACTCCCAAAAGGAAATAGGAAACTCAGTAGTACTCATCATAGAGCACACCATATCATATAGGGTGCAATTGCTCCGCCCCGATACACCGAGGTGCTGTGGTGTATTCGGAGGAGTAATGCTGAGAGAGAATCTCATTCTCCTTTAGAATAGTCCAGGAATTCCGTACTCAAGTATTCTCCCCCCTGATCTCATCAAAGGACATAATACATATACTCGTTGTTGGTTCTCTACTTCTAATTTATATTCTGTGAATATCTCAAAAGCTTCGGACTTGTGTTTCAACGGGAACATATGTCTGAATCTTGAGAGATCATCAGAGAATGTAATGAAGTACAAAGAACCGGTCTTGGCATATGTAGACAGGGTACTTTCATCATCAACATGAATCAATCCCAAAAGTTCACTAACTCTTTCTCTGTATCCAATAAACAGAGCTATGGTCAACTTATCTTTCTGACATGACCGGCAAGTTTCACAAGATGTAAATTCAAATAAATTTAAATATGCATCTTAATGTAACTTCAGCTAGTCGGGTCGCATTGATATGACCTAGTCTACAATGCCTCAAGAAGGATTCGTTCATTTCTGAACTCTTCCTCTCGTGTGTGTTCTGTATACTAAGAACTGTAGTTTTGATTTAGAACGTCAATGCTTTTAGATAACATGCCTGAACCGATCAACTCTTGATATAGGAAATGATCAAAACATTATCCAACAATACAAAATTATATCCTTTCTTTACTAATAAAGGGACTGATATGATGTTGTATATCATGTTCGGTATCTAATAACATTCGTTCAGAATCAATGTATTCTAGTAATAAAGGGTGATAGTGACCAACAGACTTGGTTGCAACACTTGCACCGTTTCTATCTCATGAAACTTATCACCCGTTCTCAGTTCTCTACCTATCTGTAGCCCATGTAACAAATTACATATGTGGCATCCTGATCCAGTATCAAATACCCAGGACGTAAAGGATACTGAGAAACAGTTCTCTGTACTGAACACACCCGAAGATGATGCATCAACATGCACTTTCTTCGTTTGGGCGGCACGGGAAATCTGGTACTCCCCAATTTCCTACTCTGTCTTATAACAATTATAAGTTGGAGCGGGACCAACGTTCCCCAGCTCAGTATAACAAGCGGGTTCGGTCAATATATCCGTATTATTATCTTGATTAAGGCGTGATATGGTCGCTACCTGGAGAGAGAGAGAAGAAAACACTCAGCATAAGCTCTTGCAAGATTAGATTGGTTATCTAATATATCTAATCAGGATGTCTCCCACTGTTTTAATCAAATCTTCCTTCAAACCCTGAAAGGAAAGACTAGCCGGGATTAATTACACGCTACAAGTTCGCCAATCTTTCAGCCAGGCCAGTGTCGGTACTTTGAGGGAGGTCCCCCGTGCTTTCGCACGAACCTAATTAAAGTAAACCTCGTTTTCCCAGAGGCGTAACCCCGTTAACACCTTTCTAGACACCTACTTGATCGGCTAATTGTAATGTGTAAAACTCTCCCAGGAGTAACTCTTACTCGGAGCGGCTATCGGGATCCAGCTATCTCAAAGAAGGTATGCAATCTCATTGCAAATTTCAACACTTGAAATTCCCAATAATATTTTGCCCCAAGCGATCTATGACCTTAACTGAGTCAACAAACCATAGACCGCAAGTAAAGTTCAACCCGTCATTTCCCGATTGAATTAAACCCACCCGCATGACCCTTGACTGAGTCAACAAGGCCGCACGACTACCCTAATCCAATCGCATCATATGCTTTGCAGATAAGCACTAATCAGCTACCGCACACTACGCCTTGACTGAGTTAACAAACGCAGCACGAATACTAAATACTACTTATCTGAAATGACGGAGGGCTACGACAGGTTTTTAAGAAAACCTTTTGCGCAATGAACTTTATATCGTTGTAGAATCGAGTGATTTTAAATGGAGTGTTTTTTAGGCTTTTCTAGTTTTGCTAAAGGGGTCACTCCCGGTGAAGGGATCGTCGGCCATTTCCTCATCGAATAAGGTGCAGGGTATATCATATATACCACTATGCAAAGAAAAAACTATAGAAGCAATCAAAAGACAAACAGAATTTATAGCATCTGCTGGTTTCACTAAAGAGGTCACTCCCGGTGAAGGGATCTCGGCTCTTTCCTTATCGAATAAGGTGCTGGATGTTCTATAAGGAACACCGCTATGCAAAGCAAGAACTAGAGCTACCAGTTTTTAAACAAGTTTCTACAACATCTTTAGGTTTCTTTTAGTTTCATTAATCTCATTAATGAAGTCCCATTTTATTATGCTTCACAAGCATCACATTTGAAACGAAATCTGCAATATAACATATATCTCATATATATAATATAAACATTCGTCTCAGGCAGTAATATGATCTCATCACAGAACATTGCAGCAGAAGAACATATATGAAATATTGGATATACTAAGACGTCCGTGTTTTCAATACGAGCCTGTATAAAACACGGATTCCACGGTCGTGATGAATATCCAAACGCACATCCCTAGACCCCTACGAGAGCGGCAAGCAACACTGCCAATTCTAGTGTTAGGAGACCCGGTCTCGATTCCTCAAGATGGTCTCCCACTGGACCCTAGAACCCGGTTACTTGTGCTCACTGACTTGAATCTACCTAATGCGGAAAAGTAAATAATATACAATGGTGACATCATCCTCAGCCCATAAGTGGCCCAATAAAAGAATATTACATACAAATGAATTTTACATGAATGAAAAAGAAAAAAATCTCATCTTACATAAAACCCCCGGCTATTCAAAACGCGACGATCCAATATAACATATCACAGCAACACATAATATCTCATATTATCAACGTAAGCAAGTATGCGTATCCCGATTGTCATTAATGTATAGCAACGAAGTCGGCGATACACCACATACTATGCTTACGGTCACAGAAAAGAAAGTGTAAAACTACAACAGTTGGAATCCGCAACCTTCTTAGACATCGCATGCCTAACCAAATGAATTCCTTAGACATCGCATGCCTAACAATTATAAACCCCTGCATTTTAGTCTCATTATCGAAAACTCTTTTCAATATCAAGTCGGGCAATTCAACAAGATTCCCGACATCCTGATCGAATGCTCGTCGCAAACTTTAGTAGACGGCCGCACCCCCGGAGCCGTCGACGAAGTGCACTAAGGCGGAACACCGCTGCCGCGAGCACCCGAACGGATGCTTTTGGTGACGGGGTCTCCTACAATCACTTGGTCGGGGCTATGGGGCGTGGTTGTTTGTTAAGTTTACCTGGCGAGTATCCGCGTACGCTACGTGATTGCGACGGACTTTTGATCACATCAAAATTCCGTGGCAACCGATCATCTGAGACTGAACTGCTAGATTTATAACATTCAAATTAGTTATCTCATAACTACCTGTGGATTCCAAATATTGTATCACATTCCAAATAAAAAGACAGTGTTAAACTTTCCGAACGAATAATCAAACACCCAAGATTTCCTCAATATATCTCAACACTTGAAATCAGTTTAAAAACATCCATCACATGCTACAGTACCAATGGTCCAGCCGTAGAAGGGTCAAGCCAACGCCTCACATTTGGCACGCCGTACTGCCCCAAACCCTAAGGTTTAGAGGCAGTTCAAGACGGTCACATAATCGAGTTAAGGTTTGTTGTCTTCTAGAGGGTCCACCGCGTTACTTGCATGACTTTACGAAAGTTTCAAACTCGAGATAAATCCAACTTTTGAAAATTTTCCGACAGGGGAAAAAGTGAGTTATTGATATCTGGTCGAACTTTTTAACACGATCTAAAAATTAACCGGATTAACTAAACAAAGTTAAATTATCCGATCGAATCAACGAGTCCCCAATACAACCCTAGAAAACTCAACACTTGAGTGGAATTAAAACATTCCCAGAAAAAATTGCGAAGAAAGGACCTAAGAATAATTATATGAAATTCCAGGGACTAATTCAAAATTGTGGCCGCGGAACCGCCGCCAAACCCTTGGTTTGGCCGCGGTTCCGCGGTCATATGAGCGAATCAGTGGGCCGTACTTCACAGTAATTCTTAGTTTTTCCTGCTTGTTTTTCTGAGTATTTTTAATGCTGAAAAAATCACATTTTTAGAAAATGTACAGTGAGGGGTATAAACCGGGTATTCGGAGTTCAATCGGACTTTAAACTTCGCCTAGACATCGCCTAAAGCTCTAGCATGGCTCTGATACCATTGTAGGATTGCTAGGTATGCGCACAAGGGTCTACGAGGCATCAACCATGCCCGATTAAAATTTTAGTCGTGCCGAACAACCCAAAGTCGGATCTTTAAACTAGAGTTTATGCGAAAACGAACATGTTAAACACTTTAACACTAAGTGAGATGGATTACAACCTTTGTAGATCCGGTCCTTCACTTCTTAAGCTCCGTGTTGAGGTCCCTTCGCTGCGATCATCGTGTTCCGGACTCTCGAGAGGCTTCACGAAGAGAAAGATGCAGTCTTGCTTCCGATCTTTGATAATATAGATGATCTACCTTGAAGTTTCATTAACACAAGCTAACACTCACCAAATGAAGTGAACACTCTCATCTAAAGGGCAAGGGTAGATGAGGATGATGAAGTAGGATTTTTTCTCTCATTTGTTTTCGTATTCTCACTCACTTTCATCACTTAGCAAAAAGCTAGAAAGCTTTTTCCAAGAAGGAACTCAAGGAAGAAGATGATAGAATCCTTTTGTGATGAACAATGAATTAATTTAGTGGTTACAAATCTAACCAAGGGTTAAGCATGAAGGAGTTAACCCTTGTACAGAATTAACTATAGTTAATGGTTTGGATTGGGTCAACATAATATCTTCACAAAATATCAAGCAAAACACAAAGTCAAAGCTTCATGAAGCTTCATAGAAGCTTCATGCAAAAGCTAACCCTAATCTAAACCCTAACCAAGTTTAAACCCTAAACCTTTGTTAAATTTGTAACCCTAATATGTTACAATATTATATATCACATACAATATATTTTGTAACAATAGAAAATAATATAATTAACATATATCGCATATATATCAATGTATTATCCCGTGTGAAAATGAATCTTTTAGTGAGCTAATATTACTTAATGTAATTTAATATATCATATATATTATTATACATTAAATTATCGAATCAACACTTGATCCGAAAATCCGGCTATATCGCATATAACCGACTAATGCGATGACCCGGCTATATCACATATACCCGGCCGATATCTCATATCGCGAGAATCCAATACGGTATCACATACCGCATTATCCTCGGTCTGCACATATCATATATATGCTCCTACTTCGTTTTGCCTGAGCCAAGAAACCTCTGTGTAGGACTCTAAAAAATCGTCAATACGCCGGAAGTAGGTGATGATCATATCAAACACCCACAAGCTGCAAGCGGTCAGCTAAACGTAACAGCTACCCAGGTATTGAGCGCTCAGAAGATCAACAAGCAAGCCTGTACATTCTCCTGTGAATCCAATCAGTAACACTCCCGTACAGTCCGGTCTCGTCGTCTGATATGTCGCATATCTCGCCTAGGGGTGGTAAACGTCAGACCCCAGTAGCTTGATAAGTCGTGTCGATATGAGGTCTATAACCGTTCGAGAAACTACTGATAACACTTAACAGTAAATCTCAGCAACCCTGGCCAGGGATTTCCGGTTATAGCCAATCGAACACAGCACAACATCAACTCCCTATACCGGGAGCGACGAATCCCCTCCTATCGCTCATTGCCTCCATGTGATTCGGGAATGTACCCAAAAGCCACCTTTTTGCACGCCCTCTTGGACGTGGTATGATGGAAATCAAAGCACGGTGGGAATCACACAAGACTCTATGACGATCTCGGGTCAACAGACTACTCTGTACCAGTGTCACCGGAGAA
Source organism: Agapanthus africanus (assembly GCA_030015575.1). NCBI lineage: Eukaryota > Viridiplantae > Streptophyta > Magnoliopsida > Asparagales > Amaryllidaceae > Agapanthus > Agapanthus africanus. Next base: position 183,801,701 of record JASDDO010000016.1, on the reverse strand, counting down.
CTACCATCTGACGTGAGGTATAATACCATCTGGGAGTTCTCGGCGAGTCCGTCCAGTGTACCCAGTCTCTACTGAGCACCCGTACACCATCCTTGATGTCAAACACCGATGGATATGGGATCATCCATCGCCCTGTTAGTGTATATGCCCTAGAGGCCATTACTGTATCATACTAGTATGTATATTACTTGATGGAAGCTTGGGATATTCACAGTTGTATATACAATCTTGCTCGAAATGGTAGTATGCTACTTGGTTTGTCTCTGCTTTAATATGTGCATGTGTTTCTTTTAGCATATCGCTTATATACATATTAGTAGAGCCCTTAGGATCTTTGCTTGATTACCAGCGTTGTGATGGCGCTCACACTCGTGGGGGCTGGGTAATCCATAAGCACATCCTTATACAGGTCCCTAGTCGTTGGACTATCGAGACAGGGCATCGATACTCCGGAGTAGACTAACGTATGCGCTTCTCATCCCAGCGTGGGAGACGGTCTGTCTCACAGCCGTCAGTACGTCGTACTTGAGATAGTATGCGGGTGCTCGTTAGGTTACGAGTACACTGGACAGGACTCGTCGGGAACTGTTGGTTGGTATTATACCTATCGTCAGTTATCAGTTCCCAGGTGACATGAGTACAGCTTAGTCCGCTGACTTGACACTGTCACTTCTTCTCGAGTGTGTTCCCACTGTACTTTGATTACTACCCTACCACGGCTCAAAGGAGTCGTGAAAACAGGTAGTTTTTGGGTGTAGTCCCGAAGCACTTGGAGGCAGTGACGGTTAGACAGGATTCGTCTCTCCCGGTATTGATGGTTGACATCGCGCTGTGTCTACACAAGTAGTCCCTGGCCTGGGCAAGCGAGATATACTGGTAGGTCTCCAGTGTTATCTCAGGGTGTTCTGGGCTATACTCCGACACGACTTGTACCGCTATTAGGGGACTGACGTTCACCGCCCCGCTAGGCCCGCCATGCGATGTATCATACGAACAGACCGGACTGTATGGAGACTGTCACATTCAGGCTCAGTAGGAGTTCAGATGGGGTCACCTCGTCATTCTTCTTATCGGCATCTACTTGGGGACCGTTACGTACAGCTAGTGCCGCTTGCGGTCTGTGGTTAAACCCACTGCCAGCGTTGTGTCGAGTCTTTAGAGTCCCACACAGAGAGTTATTCGCCTTTAGGCAAAATGAGTAGAGGTCGCATGGTTTTGCGACAGGGTTCGTTCACATCCACGCACTTGTGCACGTTTGCTGTCCGGACAGCTTATACTAGCGGGCTTTGGTTTAAGCCAGATCCTAGTATATGATTTGGGATTGGTTTTATCTCATTGTATTCGTGTTCCTCGGATCACGAATACGGGTGCGTATGCACAGTTGACTGAGACAGAGGCAGAGGACTTTGATTAGGGTTAATGATCATTGTCATTTTGTTAACCCTAATGCTTATGTGTGTATTATGATTAATTGATATTAGTTATATATAATTGTGCATGGTTAGGGTTGTTGACATTTTGACTATCTTGACTTGTTGACCTAGGTTGACACTTTAACAATCATCATTCCATATAAAAGATGCTTTTTGATCCTTGCAATTTGCATTTAATATGAAATGATAATGGTCAAGTCTTGATTAAACTATGACAATTATCTTGCTAATTATCTTTTTACAATAATTCACACATATATGTGAGAATGGTTCTTTATTCTCTCATTCTATCATATAGATTCTCTCTCCTCCTCTTCCTCTCTCTCAAGCTCTCCCCTCTCATGTGTTGAGAAACACTTGAGCTTGAGATAAACCTCTCCAAAGTAATCTCTACTCTCATCTAGGGTTCTAGGATTAGCACTTCTAGCACCTTAGTTACTTCTAGCTTGAAGTTGAAACCAAAGGTTGAGGCTCTCGGGTGGATCCTTCTTCGACTAGAGAAGGCGACAAGGTGATCTCTTTCTTCCACTCCAAGGAGAAAGGAGAGAAGGACATAAAGCCCAAAGTATAACCTTTCATCCATGTAGATAAATCTAGGTAGCTTTTAGTTAGTTTTTGTTTAGCAAAGATCCTCCTTTAGTTAGTCCATGTTGCCTAGTTCGATAAAAATCCGAATTTTATTCCGTTTTCCGCCTCCCCGCAAGCACCGGGGTGGGCAACGTGGACTTACAGTGGTATCAGAGCCTAACTAAACAAAAACTAGCTAGTTAGTAAAGTGTATGGAAGTTCGATCGGAAAAATCGCAAAACTATATTTTCAAAACCCTAACTTTCTGTTGTTGTTTTTTCTGCTCTAAAAATAATAAATCATACTTCAAAAATCAGCTCAGGGTTTTGTTAAGAAGCACACCAAAAACGATCCAATGAACCGCTCAAAGCGCCGCGGAACCGCGGCCGAGTTGACTCGGTTCTGGACCGAGTTTTATGCAGTGTTCTTCTGATATGGTTTTGGGATTTTTAAGATATTTTATTTCTGCCCGGAATTTCCAGAATAGAATTTTGTATTTGGGTGGCTATAAATCCGTATTTTTTTGATCGAACTTCACTATACTTTGACTATTGGGTTATATCTGTAATGTTTATATGTATTTAACGTCTGCTAATCGCTATACGTCGATTAGTGGGGGTTATACATATCTGTGATCTGTAATGCTTATTGGTTTGTGTATATGAACTCGGTGGATTGTCGCGGATGAATAGCCGGGGTGGATGTGAGATGAGTGTTTCTTTTTCTTTCATTCATGTAATATGTAAATTGATGTAATATTATTTATTTGGCCGCACAACCGGGTCGGGGTTGTGGCCGTCATTGTATAATTTCTTTTTACTGTTTTTGCTCCTAGGATAGACCCATGGTAAGGTGCAAAAACTACCGGGTATCTCGAAGTGCCGAGTGGCCTACTCACGTCGTTGAGGGAGGTTGCTTCGCTTTGGGTACTTGGCGGGTAGTTTGCCGCACCCGTAGGGGTCTTGGGTGGGGTATTGGCTATTCATCGCGACCGTGTAATCCGCTTTTCGTTGCAGGCTCGAACGAATCGCGGATTCCTAGTATATCCAAAGTGTTCATCTGTGATCTGTAATGTCTATCATTACTATATATTTATATATGATAACTATTTAGGTGTTGCTTATGTTTTGCATCCGCGCTAGTCCAGCCCCCGCTCTGTCGTTAGTTAAATAACCTAACGGGTGATGACGGGGCCCCGTGGCGAATGCGGATGGCATAAGTGTACACCATATTTTTGTTTTTTTCTGCAATGGTAGGATTAAATGATGGGACGCATTAAAAGAACAAATGCAAGAAAATAAACCAAGTAAAAGTCGATTGGAACACTTTGAAAACCACTCGGTTCTTTTCAAAACTAAACTTTTAAACGCGGAGCTTGAACCACTCCTTTTAAAAGCTATCTCGTTCCATCGATTATATCAAGTTCACTACGTTCACGGTTTCGCCAAAACCATTCGTAGCCCTCCGTCATTCCACATGAATGGTCAAAAAGTATTCAAGCTATGTATTTTGGCCAAAGTCAAGGCATAGTGATTGGTAGCTATTGGGTATTCATGTGCAGCATAGGTAGATGCGTTGGTTTGGGACAGTCGTGCTGCCATTTTGGCCAAAGTCAAGGATAGGTACGGGTGGGTCCAAATTAACCAGGAGAATGACGGGTAGAACTTGACATGTGACTTATGATATTTTGGCCAAAGTCAAGATCATAAGAGCATGGGGCAAAAATCCACATCGGGAGTTTCATAAGTACTGAAACTTGCTAGCGCTGCATACCATTTGGAGTGTGATGATTCTGGTAGGATTCCTTCGGTTTTGTCACGCGATGATATTTGGATCCCGATCCTACTGTGAGTATATGCTACTCCTCGGGAAAGTTCTCACTTAACGATCAATGCTATAAACCTAGTAGGTGTCTAGAAAGGTGTTAGCGGGGCTACGCCCACAGGGAAAAGAGGTTACTTAATTAAGGAACTTCGCGAAAGCTTTGGAAAACCTCCCTCGAAGTACCGACACTGGCCTGGCTGAACGGTTAAGCAAGTATTGTACGGTGAGATTGATCCCGACTAATTCTTTCTTTATGGTTTGAGAAGGGATTCGAGAGACGGTGGGAGCCATCCTGTTTAGACAAACTAAAAACCACTCTAAACTTGCAAGAGCATCATGCTAAAGTGTTTCTTTTCTCTCTCCTAATTGCAGCGACCATTCAACATGACCGGACTTAAGTTATTACTAGATAAAAACATACTGACAGGGCCAAACTACAAAGATTGGCTCAGGAATGTCAAGATGGCAATCACTTACGACAAGTTGGGGTATATCCTTACCACCAAAGCTCCCCCTGTCCCAGGTCCCACCTCCAGCGTCGCGGATATAGAAATCCGTAAGACATGGGAGATAGATTGCGCGAAGGCCAAATGCCTCGTACTTGCCTCGATGGACAACGAACATCAGAGGAGGCACGAGAATATGGACCTAGAGTCCATATTTCTTCATACAAAAGAACTGTATGGAGAGCAAACTCGTATCGCCAGATACGAAGTGTCGAAGAAGCTATTTTCGACAAGATTGGCTATCGGATCATCGGTAGCGGAACACGTTCTTAAGATGATTGGCTACATAGAGGAGCTCGCGGACCTCGGGACCACGTTGGAGAATGAACTCTACACTGATTTGATTCTCCAGTCCCTTCCTTCCACTTACGCCCAGTTTATCATAAACTTCAACATGCAAGGAAAGGAGGTTGAACTTTCCGAACTTCTGAACATGTTGAGGAGTGCTGAGGGCACCCTACAGAAAGGTAGGGAGACATCCACTTTGTTTGTAGGAGGATCTTCCTCTTCTAGGTCCAGGGCGAAAGCCAAGGGTAAGAAGAAGAAAGCCCCCGCCAAACCAAGAGGCGGTGTCAGTAAAGTAGATACGAAGGGAAAAGGAAAGGCAATAAAGGTAGCGGGAAAGCTGGTGGGGAAGGAAGAATGCTTCTACTGTCACAAAAGTGGACACTGGAAACAGGATTGCAAGGCTTGGAAGGCCAGAACCCAGGATCTGAAGCGAGTTGCGGCTTCAGCTTCAGGTGTGTATGTTATTGAAAACTGTCTATCAATAAACTCTACATCCTGGGTATTGGATACCGGATCAGGATCTCATATCTGTAATTCTTTGCAGGCGTTGAGAAAGCGTAGAGTTTTGAAGGCAGGTGATATAACCCTCAGAGTTGCAAACGGAGCTAGCATGGATGCTGAGGCCGTGGGGGACTATCACCTGGGATTGTCAGATGGACACTTTTTGGTTTTGCGTAGTTGTTATTTTGTACCAAATGCAACCTGTAATATCATTTCTGTATCTTTATTATCTAAAGAAGGTTATGAATTTGCATTTGTAAGTAATGTAGTGAACATTCACCTTAATCAAGCTCTGATTGGGTCAGGTACATTAAACAACGGTATATACGTATTAAACCAACCACAGATTTTCAATATCTAGAATACACACAAAAGAAAGTCTCCAGAAATCAATAAAACTTTCTTATGGCATTGTAGACTGGGTCACATCAATGAGAGAAGGTTGACTAAGTTACATACAGAAGGATATTTGGATCCGTTCGAATATCAGTCATATGCAACCTGTCAATCCTGTCTCAAAGGAAAGATGACAAAGACTCCGTTCACTGGACACGAAGTAAGAGCGAGCGAGCTCTTGGGACTCGTACACAGCGACGTGTGCGGTCCAATGTCTACACATGCACGAAGCGGTTATTCTTACTTCATTACTTTTACGGATGACTTTTCAAGGTACGGATATGTCTTCTTAATGAAACATAAATCCGAGTCCTTTGAAAAATTCCAAGAATACAAGAATGAAGTAGAAAAACAAACAGGCAAAAGTATCAAGGCACTGAGATCTGATCGAGGTGGTGAATACTTGAGTGCCGAGTTCCTGGGTTACTTAAAAGAGAATGGAATTCTCTCTCAGCTTACTCCTCCATACACTCCGCAACATAACGGTGTATCGGAGAGACGGAACCGAACCCTATTGGATATGGTAGGGTCAATGATGAGTAACGCTGAGTTGCCGCGATCGTTCTGGGGATATGCGCTAGAATCAGCTGCATACCTTTTGAACCGAGTTCCAACTAAGACTGTGCCTACTGCACCATATCAGATGCGGTGTGGGAAGAGGCCCTATCTTAATCATATTAAGACATGGGGATGTCCAGCTTTTATCAAAAAGCAGCATGCGGACAAGCTCGAGGCACGCTCAGTACAGTGCAAGTTTGTGGGATATCCAAAGAACTCCAAGGGATATTTCTTCTATTGTGAAGAGGAACAAAAGGTTTTTGTTTCTCGCCATGCCCACTTTCTAGAACACCAGTTCTTAGAAAAAGAAATAAGTGGGAGCGCAGTAGAACTGGAAGAAATTCCAGAACCACGAGCTATTACTGAAAGCTTAGTAGAACTAGAGGGTTCGAAAGATCAGGACATTCCCACGCCACTCCGCAGGAGTAGTAGGCAGTCTCATCCGCCCGAGAGATACTACGGTTTTCTCATAGACGGGGATAGAGAGGATTGCATCATAGATTGTGATGAGCCTACTATCTTCCAGCAAGCCATTCAGAGCGTTGACACGGTAAAATGGCTGGATGCAATGCGGACCGAAATGGAGTCCATGTACACCAACAAAGTATGGGCGTTGGACATTGCTCCAGATGGGGTAAAACCCGTAGGATGCAAGTGGATCTTCAAAAGGAAGATTGGTGTAGATGGACAGGTTGAGACCTATAAAGCTAGACTGGTTGCAAAGGGTTTTCGTCAGCGACCTGGTTTGGACTATGACGAAACCTTTTCTCCAGTAGCTATGCTGAAATCCATTCAGATCCTTCTTGCCATTGCTGCCTTCCACGATTATGAGATTTGGCAGATGGACGTAAAGACCGCTTTTCTAAATGGAAATTTAGAGGAGTGTGTCTATATGGACCAGCCAGAGGGTTTCATTCAGAGTGGGAGCAGCGAAAAGGTGTGCAAGTTGCTTAAGTCCATTTATGGACTAAAGCAGGCATCGCGGAGTTGGAACATCTGTTTTGATGAGACGGTCAATGAATTTGGCTTTATCAAAAATCCAGATGAACTATGCATCTATTGTAGATTTGTAGCGAGAACTGTAGTATTCCTCGTTTTATACGTGGATGACATTCTCTTAATAGGAAATGACATTCCTATGCTACAATCTGTCAAGGGGTTCTTGTCACACAGGTTCTCCATGAAAGACCTGGGTGATGCCTCATACATTCTGGGGATCCGGATCTACTGTGACAGATCCAAGAGGATTTTAGTACTCTCACAGTCCAGGTACATCGACACCATACTGAAAAGATTTTGTATGGAGGATTCCAAGAGCGGTAATCTACCGGCTTGTCACGGGATCACCCTCTCCAAAGAGATGTCTCCCAAGACTGATTTGGAGAGGGATCGCATGTCTATTATACCCTACGCTTCTGCGGTAGGCTCTATAATGTATGCGATGTTGTGTACCAGACCAGATGTGGCTTATGCACTGAGTGCGGTAAGCAGGTATCAGTCAAACCCTGGGGAGAAACATTGGATAGCGGTAAAGAACATTCTCAAGTACCTGAGAAGGACTAAGGAGATGTTCTTGGTGTATGGCGGAAAAGAACTCCAGATTGAGGCCTTTGCTGACTCCAGCTTCCAGAGTGACAAGGATGATTCCAAGTCCATGTCGGGTTTTGTCTTTACCCTCAATGGAGGGGCGGTGTGTTGGAAGAGTTCCAAACAGGAAACCGTTGCTGACTCGACTATGGAAGCGGAATACATCGCTGCATCTGATGCCGCAAAAGAAGCTGTCTGGATGAGGAAGTTCTTGAAAGAACTTCAGGTGGTTTCGTCCATTGTTGACCCAATACCTCTGTATTGCGACAACAACGGGGCTATAGCTTTAGCGAAGGAACCCAGGTCCCATCAGAAATCCAGACACATCTTGAGGTGGTATCACCTGATCAGGGAGATCGTGGATCGCCAGGAGATCGAGGTTCGGAGGGTTGCTTCAGAAAATAACACTGCAGATCCATTCACGAAGGCCTTACCCCAGACTCAGTTCGAGCGGCTGATCGAGATGATAAGTCTTCGATACGCCAGTACATGGCCTTAGTGCAAGTGGGAGATTGTTAGTGTATATGCCCTAGAGGCCATTACTGTATCATACTAGTATGTATATTACTTGATGGAAGCTTGGGATATTCACAGTTGTATATACAATCTTGCTCGAAATGGTAGTATGCTACTTGGTTTGTCTCTGCTTTAATATGTGCATGTGTTTCTTTTAGCATATCGCTTATATACATATTAGTAGAGCCCTTAGGATCTTTGCTTGATTACCAGCATTGTGATGGCGCTCACACTCGTGGGGGCTGGGTAATCCATAAGCACATCCTTATACAGGTCCCTAGTCGTTGGACTATCGAGACAGGGCATCGATACTCCGGAGTAGACTAGCGTATGCACTTCTCATCCCAGCGTGGGAGACGGTCTGTCCCACAGCCGTCAGTACGTCGTACTTGAGATAGTATGCGGGTGCTCGTTAGGTTACGAGTACACTGGACAGGACTCGTCGGGAACTGTTGGTTGGTATTATACCTATCGTCAGTTATCAGTTCCCAGGTGACATGAGTACAGCTTAGTCCGCTGACTTGACACTGTCACTTCGCCTCGAGTGTGTTCCCACTGTACTTTGATTACTACCCTACCACGGCTCAAAGGAGTCGTGCAAACAGGTAGTTTTTTGGTGCAGTCCCGAAGCACTTAGAAGCAGTGACGGTTAGACAGGATTCGTCTCTCCCGGTATTGAGGGTTGACATCGCGCTGTGTCCAGGAGAGCCGTTACATAAGTAGTCCCTTGCCAGGGCAAGCGAGATATACTGGTAGGTCTCTAGTGTTATCTCAGGGTGTTGTGGGCTACACTCCGACACGACTTGTACCGCTATTAGGGGACTAACGTTCACCGCCTCCCTAGGCCCGCCATGCGATGTATCAGATGAACAGACCGGACTGTATGGAGACTGTCACATTCAGGCTCAGTAGGAGTTCTGATGGGGTCACCTCGTCAGTCTTCTTATCGGCATCTACCTGGGGACCGTTACGTACAGCTAGTGCCGCTTGCGGTCTGTGGTTAAACCCACTGCCAGCGTAGTGTCGAGTCTTTAGAGTCCCACACAGAGAGTTATTCGCCTTTAGGCCAAATGAGTAGAGGTCGCATGGTTTTGCGACAGGGTTCGTTCACATCCGCGCACTTGTGCACATTTGCTGTCCGGATAGCTTATACTAGCGGGCTTTGGTTTAAGCCAGATCCTAGTATATGATTTGGGATTGGTTTTATCTCATTGTATTCGTGTTCCTCGAATCACGAATACGGGTGCGTATGCACAGTTGACTGAGACAGAGGCAGAGGACTTTGATTAGGGTTAATGACCATTGTCATTTTGTTAACCCTAATGCTTATGTGTGTATTATGATTAATTGATATTAGTTATATATAATTGTGCATGGTTAGGGTTGTTGACATTTTGACTATCTTGACTTGTTGACCTAGGTTGACACTTTGACCATCATCATTCCATATAAAAGATGCTCTTTGATCCTTGTAATTTGCATTTAATATGAAATGATAATGGTCAAGTCTTGATTAAACCATGACAATTATCTTGCTAATTATCTTTTTACAATAATTCATACATATATGTGAGAATGGTTCTTTATTCTCTCATTCTATCATATAGATTCTCTCTCCTCCTCTTCCTCTCTCTCAAGCTCTCCCCTCTCATGTGTTGAGAAACACTTGAGCTTGAGATAAACCTCTCCAAAGTAATCTCTACTCTCATCTAAGGTTCTAGGATTTGCACTTCTAGCACCTTAGTTACTTCTAACTTGAAGTTGAAGCCAAAGGTTGAGGCTCTCGGGTGGATCCTTCTTCGACTAGAGAAGGCGACAAGGTGATCTCTTTCTTCCACTCCAAGGAGCAAGGAGAGAAGGACATAAAGCCCAAGGTATAACCTTTCATCCATGTAGCTAAATCTAGTTAGCTTTTAGTTAGTTTTTGTTTAGCAAAGATCCTCCTTTAGTTACTCCATGTTGCCTAGTTCGATAAAAATCCGATTTTTATTCCGTTTTCCGCCTCCCCACAAGCACCGGGGTGGGCAACGTGGACTTACACGCCCATCATATGGGTCAAGATGCGTATACGCTAGTCTACTCTGGTGCATCGATGCCCTGTCTCGATACACCCTCGACTAGGAACTATTATAGGATGTACTCGTCGACTACCGTGGCCCCACTAGTATGATCTCATCATAGTCCCAGTAGTCGAGTACATATCCTAAGGGCTTTATCAACATGTTACTAAGAGACTATCAGAGTACATGTTAAGATAAAGTATAACCAGATAGCGTACTATCATGTCGAGCATGAAATTCCTCCCTATATATGTCCAAGCATCCATTACAATATACATCATATGTACAGTAATGGCCTCTAGGGCATACATATAACTAACACCTTCCACCTACGCCTAGTTTATTCTGAACTTCAATATTCAAAGAAAAGAAGTTGAACTTCCGGAACTCCTTAACATGTTGAGGAGTGTAGAGGGCACCTTGCAGAAGGCAAGGGAAACACCCGCTATGTTTGTTAGAGGTGCTTCTTCTTCCGGGTCCAAGGCTAGGACCAAAGGAAGGAAGAAGAAGGCCGCCACCAAACCTAGAGGAGGTGTAAGTAAAGTGGGAGCGAAGGGAAAGAAAAAGTTTGCGGTACCTGTAGTGGCCCAGGATGAGTGTTTCCATTGTCATAGGAAATGGCACTAGAAGAAAGATTGCAAGGCGTGGAACGCTAAGAACCAGGAACCGAAGCAAGCTGTGGCTTCGACTTCAGGTATGTTTGTAATTGAGAATTGTCTGTCAATGAACTCTACTTCCTAGGTATTGGATACCGGATCAGGATCTCATATATGCAACTCATTGCAGGCACTGAGAAACCGTAGAGTGCTGAAGGATGGTGATATGACCCTGATGGTTGCTAACGGAGCTAGCATGGGAGCTGTGTCCGTAGGGGATTATCACCTGGGATTGACGAGTGGACACATTTTGGTTTTACATAACTGTTTTTGTGTACCCAGCTTAACGTGTAATATCATATCTGTTTCCTTGTTATCAAATAAAGGTTATGATTTCACGTTTGTAAGTGATGTTGTTAACATCCACCTTAATCATAGTTTGATTGGGTCCGGTACACTGGATAACGGTATATATGTCTTAAACCAACTCCAAATTTTCAATGTCCATAACACACTAAAAAGAAAGTCTCCAAATTTAAATAAAGCTTTCTTATGGCATTGTAGACTGGGTCACATCAATGAGAGAAGGTTGACTAAGTTACATAGAGAAAGATATTTGGACTCATTCGAATATCAAACTTATGCCACTTGTCAATCTTGTCTCAAAGGAAAGATGACAAAGACTCCATTTACCGGACATGGAGTAAGAGCGAGAGAGCTCTTAGGACTCATACACAGCGATGTATGTGGTCCAATGTCTACGCATGCAAGAGGTGGTTTTTCTTATTTCATTACTTTTACGGATGATTACTCAAGGTAAGGATTCATTTATCTGATAAAACATAAATCCGAGGCTTTTGAGAAATTCCAAGAGTATAAGAATGAAGTAGAAAACCAAACCGGCAAAAGTATCAAGACACTAAGATCTGATCGAGGTGGTGAATACTTAAGTGCCGAGTTCCTAGGTTACCTAAAAGAGAAAGGAATTCACTCTCAGCTTACTCCTCCAAACACACCACAACATAACGGTGTATCGGAGAGACGGAATCGAACCCTATTGGATATGGTACGTTCCATGATGAGTAATGCCGAGTTACCGCGATCGTTTTAGGGTTATGCACTAGAATCAGCGGCATATCTTTTGAACATGGTTCCTACCAAGACTGTGCCTACCACGCCATATCAGATGTGGAGTGGGAAGAAACCCTATCTTCAGTATCTGAAAATATGGGGATGTCCAGCTTTTGTTAAAAAGCAGCATGTGGACAAGCTCGAGGCACGATCAGTAAAGTGTAAGTTTGTGGGATATCCAAAGAACTCCAAGGGGTATCTATTTTATTACGCAGAGGAACAAAAGGTTTTTGTTTCTCATAATGCCCATTTTCTAGAATATCTGTAAGTCTACGCTAGCGCCCCGGCAGTCTACAGACGCCAAATGCGGAACAAAAACTTTTTAACTGGCGCTATCGTATACTTTAACCCGGATCTGCCATTATTGCTAAACTAACAAACTGTAAAGAGTGTAGAAAGGTTGTACCGAACGATCCGAGTCCTTCGTTCTTCAACCATCATCCCACGCTCCGTTGCGGCTGCTCTGATCTCGTCGATCTCCGATATCCTCGTCGAGGTGGCACCACATGATCGGTTCTTTAAACGGGCTCCCGCCTCTAACTCGAGGCAACTCGATCGTCAAGTTTGCTAAAAGAGACGACCAAGAATGATGTAGAGAATGAGTAGATGACTTTGTCTCACTTCGTCCAAATCTGTGGACGATCGGTTAATGAAGTTGCCGTAGGAATTGGGTGATGGAATGAAATGAACTGTAAAATTCCATGCACCCCAAATACTATCATATCTTTTTACAACCATGAAAAACTATCAAGTGAGAGAGTGTATGAGGAGAGAGAGGGGGCCGGCCTCTTATAGCAAAGAGGGAGGTGACCGTAGGAGAGGGGGGTGACCATAGGATAAATATCATATGTGAACACAAACAAATATCTTGCATAAAGATCTTAAGCAAAACAAGAATGTTTAGAAATCAAAGCATGAGTCACTTAGCCTTGTCACAAATTCTAGAACCTTCTAGAACCTTCTAGAAGCACGACTCACTCTCATCCAAGAAAAGATAAATCCGTCTTTAACCGAATGTTAAAAGACGGCTGATAGAAAACTGGAAACTGGCAACTTCCAAAAGTGATCCTGAAACAACTTTCAGGATAACCCCGAAACTGTATAAATATACCCGCATTTGTATTACGACCGAATACAAATGCAACTGAGACAAAGATATTATACCTACTCAATATAATACTCGGATCCGGCTTAAACCAAAGCCGACCAGTATCATCTGTCCGAAAATCGACACGTGTGTAAACGCACGTGCATTTTCCGAACCCTGCCATAAAACCATACGGCCTCTACAACGTTTCGCCCGAACTTGGGAAACTGTCTGTGGGGGACTCTAATGACTCGTCAGTACCCTGGCAGTGGGTTTAACCACAAACCGTCAGCGGCACTAGCTATGCGTAACGGCTGCCCATGGACTGACCTCAAGGGAAGCTGATGAGCGAACTCAAGGGAGGCCGATGAGTGAACTCATCCAGAAACCCTACTGAGCCTAACAGTGACAATGTATATACAGTCCGGTCCGTTCGTCAATGAGTATCGCATATCCGCCTAGGGGGCTAGTAACGTCAGACCCCCAATAGCAGTATAAGTCGTGTCGGAGTGAAGCCTCAATACACCCTGAGATACTACTGGAGTACCTACCAGTAAATCTCCTACCATGGCCATGGATTTGTGTAATGGCTCTCCTAGACACAGCACGACCTCGCCCCCAATACCGGGAGAGACGAATCCCCTGCCGATCCGCTCACGTGCCTCCATATGGCTCGGGACTGTACCCAAATGCTACCTGTTTGCACGACTCCTTTGAGCTGTGGTAGGGTAGAAATCAAAGCACAGTGGGAACTCACACGAGACAAATGACGACCTCAGGTCGATGAACTAACCTGTACACATGTCACCAGGGAACTGCTATCTGACGGTAGATATAATACTAACTAGCAGATTCCCGGCGAGTCCTGTCCGGTGTACTCATAACCCAATGAGCACCTGTATACATCTTAGGTGATCCAACTGACACCAGTGGCTTGTGAGACCGGCCACCGCCCCTCGTCGGGGTCTCGACTGTACACACTAGTCTACTCCGGAGTATCGATGCCCTGTCTCGAAACTCCCACGACTAGGGACCACAATTAAGGATATGCATATAAACTACCCAACTCTCACGTATATGATCGCCATCATACTGTTGGTAGTAAAGCAAGATCCTAAGGGCTCTATCAAAGTGTAACATGCAATCAGTCACCTGAACATGTACACGACTGATAAAGGCAAACCAGATAGCATACTATCACTTGAGTAAGACTGTCCTTCCGGAATAGGTCCTCCGCAATCATTGCAATCACGTACCTGCGATCCAATAATTGACTATGAGGGCACTATCTCCAACAATCTCCCACTTGCACTCAAAGCTAATATTGCGATGTCGACTACTCACAGCCCGTGTGAAACCGAACATCCAACTCCTCTACTAATCAGTTTCACAAAGCCCGTTTGTAAAACTATTGTGTTCGAGAAATAGCCTCAGTGAGTGGATCCGCCTAGAAGTATCTTTCTATATCTCTCTTAATCTCAAGTTCGCGGAGAAAACCATCTCCCGAATTGAGTAATACCTGTCTTAGAACATGTCTGGATATCTGATGGGACCTTAGTTCATAAATGAACTCCATATCCAAACTTCTTAGACTGAATCGATCACTGAACCTAATCAGTATCGGGCACCTTGCTTCCTACAGTATCCTCTTGGACCACCTGTCCATAATACTGTCCCTCTTCGTCAGAGGGAAAAACTAAAACTCTGACAGTCACTCTGTCATCCACGTCACCTTTGAAGCCTGGAATGATAATCGTCTCCCGAAGGAGGCTGCCGTCATCAAATCCGTAGAACATGTATTTATGTTCTAAAACTGCTTCCTTATGTTTCTCCAGGATTGGATTAATACAAACTTATTGCATCTAGTGCAAAAACAACATCTGGTGTGGTACTTGACATTTCATGATTGACTCAATTGCCTAAGCAAGTGATCTGCCAATCATGCACATCCCTCTCCCCTTTAGTCTGTAAGACACCTTTAGAGAGGGTGACTCCATCACCTGCAGGTACACCACCATGCTAGGAGTCAACTATTCTAAAAACCATTAGAATATCTGTCAAAGTACCCACATTGGGAAACTACCCAAATCCAGATCTAAAACCATAGATCTAGAAACCAGAATGTCAAATATTATATCCATATCCTGTCTGGAGAAACAACTGTGTGACGACCACAGTACAACCGATCGTAGTATAGGAATTTTACTTCCTACTCTGTGTATGTCATCCAGATACCATGACATCACACCCTACTACCTTCTTAACTGATCCATCCCCTATTCTGATTGAAGTCAAACCCATGACTGTCACATCAAAATTAGATGATCTATCTCCGCTATAACTGCTCAAGTCTATAAATAGATATAAGCATCTTGCCCACTATGCTTCCGCTGCTCCCACTGACTATGATAACCCTCCTACCGGGTCTCATATCCTGGAACAACAGTAGTGTCAAGTCTTGGTAGATAAGAACCTCCCTGTCACCGTCTCTGAGGCTACCGAAGTACCTCTCGGGCATCTGAGGTTACCTACCATACCTGCGGAGTGGCTATTGGAATGTCAAACCTGATTGAATGTATAGGTCCTATTAAATTTTCCGTAATCGTTCGCGGTTCTGGAATCACTTCCAGTTCTACCATACTCCCACTACTGTTTTCTGAAAAAGATCCATTTTACTAAAACTGTGGCGAGTCAAGAACAATATCACTATTGATCTTCCAAATGGTAGAATATCAACCCTCGTCATAGCCAGGGTCAACCCACAAACAGCCATTACAGAAACGTGCCCTGAGTTATCCAGTGTCTGGTTTTAATCATAAGCTGGACAACTCCCCGTACCTTAACATCTTTTAGGGTACGATCCATTCTATATCCAATATAGAAACTTTGGCACTTATTTAATTGGAACCATATTCGAATCATGCAGCTGTCTCCAGTGCATATCTACTTAATGGAAAGAGGCTAATCAGCATTACTCAACTTAGGAATCCATCCAATTATGAGTAACCTGAAAGAGAAACACGTTTCTCAAAACCATTACTATCATCTGAATACCAATCACAAGAATCTACATCTTCGATCTCTTTGAAGAATCCCGATACAAGTGACACCTGGTTTTCTACTTTATTCTTATACCCACAACTTCTCAAAACTTAGACCTTGTATTTCTACGAAACACTCGTCTAAATACTAGAGAAGTTATAAGTAAACAGAACATAGTACGAGGACCTACCCCTTTGTCCTGATGGACACTGGACAACATACAATACTCTGTATAAGTCCGCTGAGTTGAACAACTCATAACCTGTGCGTTGTAGGTGGAAAACTGTACCCTGGCGATTTCCTCAAATATCACCAATTACAACGAATTCCGATATAATGAGGATGATCACCTAATTCCCAATATCTTACTCCCAATCATCATCTGTAAAACCATACAGATATGAGAATGAAACCTGGTAAATACATACCCTTGGAGTAAGTGTCTAATCGGGAAAACAGTTTTTCTTTAACAATGCACTGAAACATGAAAATGTTTCGTAGGGGTATCCTGGTATTCATAGCAATGCCTTTTCCATAATCCAATTCATGACTTCAACCGTATATCTCTTTGCCATCTCTCCAAATCCCCTTTATTTGTCTTTAGTCGTTACCTTCTGTACAACATCGTTAGGCTAACTGGTTTTCTTCCTTCCCTACCGTTCGGCACCAGCCTATGGTTTGGAAGAAGACTATCCAGTAAGCATAATAGGTGTACCCTCCTAAACTAAGGAGTACTCGCATCTCGAGAGAAGGTGACGATAAAAGACAACTGAATAATACCTTATTCTTTTTAAAGGTGAAATAGGAGCGGCGATGAAGTACGCGGTTTTGGTCGTGAATGATATCAGTCGCAATTTACTTTGCCCTCTTTCTAATCCCTTTATTTTGTCTTTACATATTACCTTCTGCACACCCTACTTAGGCTAATTGGTTTTCTTCATTCCCTACCTTTCGGCACCAGCCTATGGTTTGGAATAAGACTATCCAATAGGCGTAATAGGTGTACTCTCCTAAACCAAGGAGCTCTCGCAACCTGAGAGAAGGTGATAATAAAATACAACTGAATAAACCAATTCTATTTCTCCTGAACCTGGATCCATCTCCGAAGAAGTCCCTTCGAGTTCGTATATAACCATACGATGGATCTATCCAATGGAAGTGGATATCCGTAGTAATACGGGTGTTCTGAGAAATTCAAAGGGTAAAAGAAGGAGTGGCAATGACTTATGCAACTCAGACAATCCAAAAGCCAGTATTTTAAGAAGGTTTGGTCAACCTGGTCACTGAGTCATAGTCTAGGGTCGGTCAAAGGTCGCTGCCAAAGAGAGAGAGAAAAAAGAAACACTCTGCGTGCACTCTAACCTAGATCAGAATGGTCATCATTTTATCTAATCCGGAAACCTCCCACTGTCCTGTCAAATTCTCCTCCAAACCTAAAGAAGAATCAATCGGGATCACCCGAAGAGTAAACCAACTCATCAGTGGGAATCGGGATCCAACTCTCATCGCATGATAACGTGATGGAATGCATCCACGTTACTCATACTCCAGATGGTATGCGCATACTTGGGAAGTTTCAGTTTCTTTAGAAACTTCCGATATGATTTTTGCCCCATGCTCTTATAACCTTGGCTTTGGTCAAAATGTCATAAGTCACATGCCAAGTTCTACCCGTCACTATCTTGTCAATTTGAACCCACCCGCACATGCCCCTGACTTTGGCCAATCGGCAGAACGACTGTCCCAAACTAACTCATCTATCTATGCAACAATTCAATACCCAGCAGCTACCAAACACTATGCCTTAACTTTGGCTAAAATACATAGCTTGAATACTACTGAATACCCAAAAGAAGTGACGGAGGGCTACGGCTGGTTTTTGGCGAAAAACCTTTAGCGTAGTGAACTTGATATCGCTGAAGGAACCTGATAGCTTTTTAAAATATAGTGGCGAAAACCTTTTGCTAAAGAGGTCACTCCCGGTAAAGGGATCTCGGCTCTTTCCTCGTGGAATGAGGTGCAGGATATTCCACTGAATACCGCTATGCAAAGCAACTTGTAATCGACTATAGTAAAGTTATTACTCTGACGCAAACTTCTGTCCAAGGGGTCAGTCCCGGTGAAGGGATATCGGCCCTTGCCCCGTCGAATGAGGTGCAGGATATTCCACTGAATACCGCTATGCATAACAAAAGGAAACGTCTTTGCAATAACACTTTTTAAATTTGTTCCAACAACTGTATATAGGTTTGTTTTACTTTGCGTTGATCAGAATCAACGCAGTCCCATCATTCAATCACACCAGAAAAGAACGAAAATAAAATGTACGTATATGCCATCCGCATTCGTTACTGGGTCCCGTCATCACTCGTTAGGTTACTTAACTAACGACAGAGCGGGGACTGCACTAGCGCGGGTGTAAAACATATACAACATCTAATAGTATATAAACCAATATACAATAATCGCTCCAGGCGTGATAGTATGCAACATTACAGAAAAGTAATAAGCATCACAGAACAATACAGATAATCTGGGATCCCCGGGTTTCACAGAGCCGCTGCTGAAACCCGACGTTCCCCTGTCGTGTGGATAGCCTGTGCAATGATACCTAGACCCCTACGGGTGCGGCAAGTTACCCGCCAAAACCTGAAGCGAGGCAGCCCCCTACAGCATAGTGAATGGACCACCCAGCACTTCACGGAATCCGGTAGCTTGAGCACCCCTCCTTGGGTCAACCTGTACCCCCTACGAGTGCGGCGAATAGTCTGCCAATTCTAGAGTGGGACCCCTCTGCCTCTCAAAGCCATGAGATGCGGACCCGTTGCCCCCCAGAACCCGGCTATCCGTGCACTCCGTCGCGGGGCAAAACCTAGTACAGTAATGAAAAATAGTACAATAGGTACATCGACCGCAACCTGGTCGTGCCCCAAAAGAATATTATACAACAGGCAGTGACGGCAGTCCACAAGTTGGATGCTCGCCCCGCAATATCAAATGTACAAATAAACACAAACTGTACTACCATTGCACAGTGCTATCCACCACGACAAATCCGCAACATCACAGCACAACACAGAACATCAACGCGAATGTCACGTTCGCAAACCCGTCTAAACGAACTATAGCAATTAAACGCGGTTTACCGATCAAATGACATTCCCGGTCGGAGATATAATGTAAGCACTGTAAACTAACGTGTTTAAATTTCGATCGACCAAAGACCAAATATCAAAAAGTGGGCCCCACTGCTTACTGGTGAACAGTAACAAAACCTGGGCCAAAAAGATATATACCAAAAATCACAAAATCCAACAGAGAACCCACTGACAAAATTTGGGAGCACGAGCTCACCACGTGGCCGCGGATGCGCGGCCAAACCATGGGTTTGGCCGCGTTTCCGCGGCTCTTTGGTGGAGACACGTGCCCAAATTTCGTCGTGGTTCTTAGAAAAGCCTGCACAGATTTTTAAGACATGTAGAATTTGTTTTTGAGACCATTTAAAATCAACAGAACTGTCGGCTTGGAAAAATGTGATTTTTGATTTCCGGTCGGATCGATATTTTAACCGCGTTAGCACAAGTTAGAATAGCAAAATGGTGAGGCTCTGATACCACTGTAAGTCTACGCTAGCGCCCCGGCAGTCTACAGACGCCAAATGCGGAACAAAAACTTTTTAACTGGTGCTATCGTATACTTTAACCCGGATCTGCCATTATTGCTAAACTAACAAACTGTAAAGAGTGTAGAAAGGTTGTACCGAACGATCCGAGTCCTTCGTTCTTCAACCATCATCCCACGCTCCGTTGCGGCTGCTCCGATCTCGTCGATCTCCGATATCCTCGTCGAGGTGGCACCACATGATCGGTTCTTTAAACGGGCTCCCGCCTCTAACTCGAGGCAACTCGATCGTCAAGTTTGCTAAAAGAGACGACCAAGAATGATGTAGAGAATGAGTAGATGACTTTGTCTCACTTCGTCCAAATCTGTGGACGATCGGTTAATGAAGTTGCCGTAGGAATTGGGTGATGGAATGAAATGAACTGTAAAATTCCATGCACCCCAAATACTATCATATCTTTTTACAACCATGAAAAACTATCAAGTGAGAGAGTGTATGAGGAGAGAGAGGGGGCCGGCCTCTTATAGCAAAGAGGGAGGTGACCGTAGGAGAGGGGGGGTGACCATAGGATAAATATCATATGTGAACACAAACAAATATCTTGCATAAAGATCTTAAGCAAAACAAGAATGTTTAGAAATCAAAGCATGAGTCACTTAGCCTTGTCACAAATTCTAGAACCTTCTAGAAGCACGACTCACTCTCATCCAAGAAAAGATAAATCCGTCTTTAACCGAATGTTAAAAGACGGCTGATAGAAAACTGGAAACTGGCAACTTCCAAAAGTGATCCTGAAACAACTTTCAGGATAACCCCGAAACTGTATAAATATACCCGCATTTGTATTACGACCGAATACAAATGCAACTGAGACAAAGATATTATACCTACTCAATATAATACTCGGATCCGGCTTAAACCAAAGCAGACCAGTATCATCTGTCCGAAAATCGACACGTGCGTAAACGCACGTGTATTTTCCGAACCCTGCCATAAAACCATACGGCCTCTACAACGTTTCGCCCGAACTTGGGAAACTTTCTGTGGGGGACTCTAATGACTCGTCAGTACCCTGGTAGTGGGTTTAACCACAAACCGTCAGCGGCACTAGCTATGCGTAACGGCTGCCCATGGACTGACCTCAAGGGAAGCTGATGAGCGAACTCAAGGGAGGCCGATGAGTGAACTCATCCAGAAACCCTACTGAGCCTAACAGTGACAATGTATATACAGTCCGGTCCGTTCGTCAATGAGTATCGCATATCCGCCTAGGGGGCTAGTAACGTCAGACCCCCAATAGCAGTATAAGTCGTGTCGGAGTGAAGCCTCAATACACCCTGAGATACTACTGGAGTACCTACCAGTAAATCTCCTACCATGGCCATGGATTTGTGTAATGGCTCTCCTAGACACAGCACGACCTCGTCCCCAATACCGGGAGAGACGAATCCCCTGTCGATCCGCTCACGTGCCTCCATATGGCTCGGGACTGTACCCAAAAGATACCTGTTTGCACGACTCCTTTGAGCCGTGGTAGGGTAGAAATCAAAGCACAGTGGGAACTCACACGAGACAAATGACGACCTCAGGTCGATGAACTAACCTGTACACATGACACCAGGGAACTGCTATCTGACGGTAGATATAATACTAACTAGCAGATTCCCGGCGAGTCCTGTCCGGTGTACTCATAACCCAATGAGCACCTGTATACATATTAGGTGATCCAACTGACACCAGTGGCTTGTGAGACCGGCCACCGCCCCTCGTCGGGGTCTCGACTGTACACACTAGTCCACTCCGGAGTATCGATGCCCTGTCTCGAAACTCCCACGACTAGGGACCACAATTAAGGATATGCATATAAACTACTCAACTCTCACGTATATGATCGCCATCATACTGTTGGTAGTAAAGCAAGATCCTAAGGGCTCTATCAAAGTGTAACATGCAATCAGTCACGTGAACATGTACACGACTGATAAAGGCAAACCAGATAGCATACTATCATCTTGAGTAAGACTGTCCTTCCGGGATATGTCCTCCGCAATCATTGCAATCACGTACCTGCGATCCAATAATTGACTATGAGGGCACTATCTCCAACAATATCAGTTTTTAGAAAAGGAAATAAGTGGGAGCGAAATGGAACTAGAAGAAATTCCAGAACCACAAACTACTACTGAAAGTTTGGTAGAACCGGTAGTTCAAGAAGAACAGGACATTCCCGCACCCCTCCGCAGGAGTAGTAGGTCGTCTCATCCGCCTGAGAGATACTACGGTTTTCTCATAGATGGGGATAGAGAGGATTGCATCATAGATGATGATGAACCTACTAGCTTCCAGCAGGCCATCCAGAGCGGCGACTCGGTACGATGGCTAGATGCAATGCGGACCGAAATGGAGTCCATGTGCACCAACAAAGTATGGACTTTGGACTTTGCTCCCGATGGGGTAAAACCCATAGGATGCAAATGGATCTTTAAGAAAAAGATTGGTGTAGATGGACAGGTGGAAACCTATAAGGCTAGACTTGTTACAAAGGGTTTTCGTCAAAGACCTGGTTTGGACTATGACGAAACTTTTTCTCCAGTGGCTATGCTCAAATCCATTCGGGTCCCTCTTGCTATTGATGCCTTCCATGATTATGAAATCTGGCAGATGGACGTAAAGACGGCTTTTCTGAATGGAAATTTAGAAGAGTGCGTCTATATGGATCAGCCAGAGGGTTTCAATCAGAGTGGGAGCAGCGGGAAAGTATGCAAGTTGCTTAAGTCCATTTATGGACTGAAGCAGACATCGCGGAGTTGGAACATCTGTTTTGATGAAACGGTCAAAGAATATGACTTTATCAAAAATCCAGATGAACCATTCATATATAGTAAAGTTGTATCACGAACTGTCGTGTTCCTCGTCTTATATGTGGATGACATTCTATTGAAAGGAAATGACATTCCTATGCTACAATCTGTCAAAGGATTCTTGTCACACAGGTTCTCCATGAAAGTCCTGGGTGATGCCTCTTACATTCTGGGGATCCGGATCTATTGTGATAGATCCAAGAGGATGTTGGGACTTTCGCAGTCCAGATATATCAACACTATACTAAAAAGATTCAGTATGGAAGATTCTAAGCATGGTAATCTACCGGCTTGTCACGGAATCACCCTATCCAAAGAGATGTCTCCCAAGACTGATT
This sequence comes from Agapanthus africanus, assembly GCA_030015575.1. Taxonomy (NCBI): domain Eukaryota; kingdom Viridiplantae; phylum Streptophyta; class Magnoliopsida; order Asparagales; family Amaryllidaceae; genus Agapanthus; species Agapanthus africanus. The sequence continues at coordinate 183,778,788 of JASDDO010000016.1, read as the reverse complement.
TGGAAAGGAAACGCATGTCTATTATACTAAACGCTTATGCGGTAGGCTCTATAATGTATGCGATGTTGTGCACCAGAACAGATGTTGCTTACGCACTGAGCGTGGTAAGCCGGTATCAGTCTGACCCAGGGGAGAAGCACTGGATAGCAGTAAAGAACATTCTCAAGTACCTGAGGAGGACTAAGGAGATGTTCTTGGTTTACGGCGGAAAAGACCTCAAGATGGAGGCCTTTGCTGATTCCGGCTTCCAGAGTGATAAGGACGATTCCAATTCCTTATCAGGTTATGTCTTTACCCTCAATGGAGGGGCGGTATGCTAGAAGAGTTCCAAGCAGGACACCGTTGTTGACTCGACGATGGAAGCGGAGTATATTGCTGCTTGCGATGCCGCAAAAGAAGCGGTCTGGATGAAGAAGTTCCTAACAGAACTTCAGGTGGTTCCTACCATTGTTGATCCAATACCTCTGTATTGCGACAACAATGGAGCTATAGCTTTAGCGAAGGAACCAAGTTCCCATCAGAAGTGCGGACACATCTTATGGCGGTATCACCTGATCAGGGAGATCATTGATCGTCGGGAGATCGAGGTCAAGAGAGTTGCTACTGAAGAGAACATTGCTGATCCATTCATGAAGGCCCTACCTCAGATTCAGTTCGAGAGGCTACTCGAGATCATCGGTCTTCGATATGCCAGTACATGGCCCTAGTGCAAATGGGAGATTGTTAGTGTATATGCCCTAGGGGCCATTATTGTATCATACTAGTTTGTTTATTACTTAATGGAAGCTTGGGATATTCACAGTTATATAACAGTCTTGCTAAACATGGTAGTATGCTACTTGGTTTTATCTATCTTAATATGTGATTATACGTATTGATAGAGCTCTTAGGATCTTCCTTGACTACCAGTGTTGTGATGGCAGTCACACTAGTGGGGGCTGGGTAGTCTACAAGCATATCCTTTTTCAGGTCCCTAGCCGTAGGATTATCGAGACAGGGCATCGATACTCTGGAGTAGACTAGTGTGTACGCTTCTCATCCCAGTTGGGGAGATGGTCTATCCCACAGCCGTCAGTACGACATACTGGAGATAGTATGCAGGTGCTCGTTAGGTTACGGGTACACCGGACATGACTCACGGGGAACTGTTAGTTGGTATTATACCCATCGTCAGTTAACAGTTCCCAGGTAACATGAGTACAGCATAGTCCGCAGACTTGACACTGCTACTTCGCCTCGAGTGTGTCCCACTATTCTTAGATTGCTACCTTACCACGGCTCAAAGGAGTCGTGCAAACAGGTAGCAGTTGGGTACAGCCCCGAGCACTTGGAGGCAGTGGCGGTTAGACAGGATTCGTCTCTCCCGGTATTGGGAGTTGATATCGTATTATGTCAGAGAGCCATTACGCAAAGTCCCTGGCCAGGGCAAGCGAGATTTACTGGTAGGTTCCAGTTGTTTCTCAGGGTGTAATGGGCTACGCTCCGACACGACTTATACAGCTATTAGGGGACTGACGCTTGCCTCTCCCTAGGACCGATATGCGGTAGTCTTAGACGAACAGACCGGACTGTACGAAGATTGTCACATCAGACTCAGTAGGAGTTCGGATGGGTTTCCTCATCGGCCTTCTTTTCGACATCTACATGGGGACCGTTATGTACAGCTAGTGTCGCTTGCGGTCTGTGGTTAAACCCACTGCCAGCATAGTAGTCGAGTCTTTAAAGTCCCACACAGAGAGTTTCCCTACTCCAGGCGAAACAATATAGAGGTCGTATGGTTTTACGACAAGGGTTCGGACGCATACGTGTGTTTACGCACGTACGACATTCGGGCAGTTTTTACTAGCCGGCTTTGGTTTAAGCCAGTTTCTAGTATCCGGTTATTGGATTTATACAGTCTAAAGTTTTTCCGTGTTTTCACAGATAGGAGGGGCGTTCTCGTAATTTCGCGAGAAGCTTCTAGAAGGATGGTGACTTGAGGGTTAAGGTGGCATTTGCATTTATTGTGTTAATGACTCATTTGTGTGATTCATCCATGGAGTTAATGCATCATTTATTGATCTAATGACTCATGAGATGAATCACTCAAGTGAATGAATGAAGCATAGTTGTCAAATGATTTAATTGACTTATTTCATAAAACATTATGCTTCATATATATTCAAATGAGTTCATTTTCTCTTCTCATTCTCTTGCCCACCTTCTCTCTCCTCAAGCTCTCTCTCTTCAAACCCTAATCCTCCCCTCTCATGTGTTAAGACCAAGGATTAGTAAAGACTATTCAATCCATAACACTTCACTATATCACCTAGGTTACTTAGATTAGCACTTTAAGAAACCTAGTTACCTCAAGTTAGAGGTGAAGCTTGAAGTAAAGCTCTCGGGTGGATCATCTACTACATAGAGAAGGCCGGAGAGGAGGTGGAGAACGAAAAGACGAAGGACACGGTTCATTAGGTATAATCACTTTTCCTAGTAGTTGATAACTTCTATGATTCTTGTTAGTTATAGTTTAGCAAAGATTCTCGGTTAGTTGATGTTTACGCAAAGAACAAGATCGTTTTTCATTATTCTGCCTCCCCGCAAGTCGTGGGGTGTTGTACATCGACTTACATAAACACACGTATGCGTCCGAACCCTTGTCGTAAAACCATACGACCTCTATATCGTTTCGCCTGGAGCAGGGAAACTCTCTGTGTGGGACTCTAAAGACTCGACTACTACGCTGGCAGTGGCTTTAACCACAGACCGCAAGCGGCACTAGCTGTACGTAACGGTCCCTAGGTAGATGTCGATAAGAAGGCCGATGAGGAAACCCATCCGAACTCCTACTGAGCCTGATGTGACAATCTCCGTACAGTCCGGTCTGTTCGTCTAAGACTATCACATATCGGGCCTAGGGCGGCAAGCATCAATCCCCTAATAGCGGTATAAGTCGTGTCGGAGCATAGCCCATTACACCCTGAGAAATAACTGGAACCTACCAGTAAATCTCGCTTGCCCTGGCCAGGGACTTTGCGTAATGGCTCTCTGACACAACGCGATATCAACTCCCAATACCGGGAGAGACGAATCCTGTATAACCGCCACTGCCTCCAAGTGCTCGGGACTGCACCCAACTGCTACCTGTTTGCACGACTCCTTTGAGCCGTGGTAAGGTAGCAATCTAAGAACAGTGGGACACACTCGAGGCGAAGTAACAGTGTCATGTCTGCGGACTATGCTGTACTCATGTCACCTGGGAACTGTTAACTGACGACGGGTATAATACCAACGAACAGTTCCCCGTGAGTCCTGTCCGGTGTACCCGTAACCCAACGAGCAACTGTATACTATCTCCAGTACGACGTATTGACGGCTGTGGGACAGACCATCTCCCCAACTGGGATGAGAAGCATACACACTAGTCTACTCCGGAGTATCGATGCCCTGTCTCGATAATCCTACGACTAGGGACCTGAAAAAGGATGTGCTTGTAGACTACCCAGCCCCCACTAGTGTGACTGCCATCACAACGCTGGTAGTCAAGCAAGATCCTAAGAGCTTTATCAATACGTATACTCACATATTAAGATAAATAAAACCAAGTAGCATACTACCATGTTTAGCAAGACTGTTATATAACTGTGAATATCCCAAGCTTCCATTAAGTAATATACAAGCTAGTATGATACAATAATGGCCCCTAGAGCATATACACTAACACAAAGGTTGTAGACTCTCTTCACTTAGTTAGAACTTGTTTTTCTTAACTATGAAACCCTAATTCTCTAGTTCGATTCTTGTTTAGTATACATAGCCCTCTAGATTTTTTTAAATTGCATACTTGATACTCATAGAACTCTAGTAGAGGTGCTAAGACATACTTTCATGGTATCAGAGCCAAACCAGAGCATTAGGTGTAGTTTAGACGAAATTAAAGTGTTTGATCGACGTTTTAAATCACAGGTTTGGTAGTTTCTGTCCAATTTTTCAAACGTCATTTTTTTCCAGATTAAAAATGCTCAGAAAATATAGCAGGGTATTTTAAGGAGGCACAAGAAATACAAGAAGCTATTTCCACTAAGTGGCCGCGGAACCGCCGCCTAGAGTATGCTCTGGCCGCGGTTCCACGTTTGATTTGTGGAGATAGAAGTCCAAATTTCTTGTGTGCTTCATTTTGACATTTTGGAGTTTCTGGATATTTTTAATGAGGCTCAACTGGTTGAGATCTCTATGGATTGTTGTTGTTTGAACATCGATCGAAATGTTGACATTGTCTATATTTCTTTGGTTATGTGATACAATTTTTGGAATCCACATTGATTAGTTTTGCGAAAACTAGTTATCGATTTGTAAATCTCACATTTTAGTCTCAAATGATGGATTACCATAGAGTTTGGATTTTGATCGAAACTCCATCGTAATCTCGTATCGTACGCGAATACTCGCCGGGAGACACTAGTAGACAGCCACGCCCTTTTGCTCCGATCAAGTGACTGTAGGAGAACCCTATGTCCAAGAGCATCCACTCGGGTGCTCGCGGCCACGGTGTTCCCAAGTCCACTTCGTTGACGGCCTCGGGGGTGCGGCCATCCACTAAAGTTCCCGACGAGCCTTCGAATCATCAATCGGGAATCTTGTTGAATTGCCCGGCTTAATCTTTGAAAAGGGTTTTCAATTCGAGGGTTAAATGTAAGGTTTATAACATTAGGCATGAAATTCAGAATATGTGAAAATCCGGGTTTATGATGTCTAAAGATGGGGATTCTAATTATTGTAGTTTTCATTTCTTTTTGCGACCGTAAGTGTAATATGTGGCAGTATCCCCGATCTCGTTGCTATACGATGACGACATTAGGGATACGCATATTTACTTACGTTGATGACATGTGATGTTATTGTGTTGCACTCGATATGTTATATTGGATCGTCGTGATTGAATAGTCGGGGGTTTTAAGTGAGATGAGAGTTTTTTAATTTTCATTCATGTAAATAATTATATGTAATATTCTTTTATTGGGACACTTCCGGGTTGAGATTGTTGTCTCCGTTCGATGTATATTATTTACTTTACCACAATAGGATAGACCCAATGTGGAGAGCACAAGTAACCGGGTTCTAGAGTCCAATAGGAGGACATCTTAAGGAGTCGATACCGGTCGCCTAACTCTAGAATTGGCAGAATCGCTTGCCACTCTAGTAGGGGTCTATGGGTGTAGGCTTGGCTATTCATCACCACAGTGGAATCCGTGTTTTTCGTTACTGGCTTAATCTAAAACACGGACCTCTTAGTATATCCTATTTTTCATATATATGCTTCTGTTGTTCTGTGATGTGATGTGATCATATAATTGCCTGAGACGAATGCTACTTATATATATGATATATTAGTAGACACTATATATGTTTTGCATCCGCGCTAGTCCTGACCTCGCCCTGTCGTAAGTTAAGTAACCTTATGGTGAACACCCGGGTCCCTGTGGCGAATGCGGATGACATATATGTGTGTTTTATTTTCGTTTCTTCTATGATGTTTAGGAAACATAATTGATGGGACTTCATTAATAAGATTAATGAAAAAAAAGAAATCTAAAAGATGTTGTAGAATCAAATTTTTCAAAAAGGTAGCTCTAGTTCTTGTTTTGCATAGCGGTATTCCATTATGAATATTCAACAGCTCATTCGATGAGGAAAGAGCCTAGATCCCTTCACTGGGAATGACCTCTTTAGCAAAACTAGCATATGTTACAACCCACTCGGTTTGTTTTGAAAACTACACGATTTTTAAAGCGGAGCTTAAACCACTCCTTTTCAAATCACTAGATTTTACAACGATATCAAGTTCATTACGTTAAAGGTTTTCCTCAAAACCAGTCGTAGCCTTCCGTCATTTCAGATAAGTACTTATCACAACCGAGAAATTTGGCACGTGACCGGCACTTGGATCATGTGAAGCCTATAGGACCCCACTGTTATCCAAGTAAACCGAAAGACCAAAAATCTAAACCTTTTTAGGAAAATAGTGGAGGTGCAGTTTTGAAATAACGGTATAATGAATTCAAATTCTTCTTTTAAAAGTATAAGTAATATTATATGAAAATACAAGTGAGTTGTATACTATAGTTGAAAACATTTTTCGTCATTTGAAATACGGACAGCACTTCCTCTCTAAATTTTGATCCAAAACTAATACATAATAATAATATAGGCACCCCCAAGCGGGAGCTAGCTGTTCGCCAATTGGTGGAATCACAACCACACGATAAATATATACGACGCCCCAAGGCGAAGATCATTCATTGAAAAGAAGATAAAGAAAACCAAAGTACCACCAAACCCAGAAATAAAGAATAAATACATATCCGTGACTCGAAGCCTATACAAATCTGTGGTTTCTAAGTACCAAATATACATAGTCTGGTTGATGGAGCTTTTAACTAGATACAACTGAATAATAATGTATACAAATGATGGTCACGATCCAAAGTGTATCCTACCTACCAATGCAAATCATCCGGAAGAAAGCTGTGTGCCAGCAAGCCGCTATTGATCCGAGCAGTCGATCCTGCAAGAAAACTATGACACAATGGGGGTGAGTTGCCAACTCATGAGTAGAAGACATCAGCAGATAGAAATTGAAGGTATGGCGATCTCCTAGGTCATACAGTAATATATTATGACATGGACACGAGCACGATAATCGTGTATTCATAAGTATAATAATAATAATAAAATTATCGTGCCCGTGTCATAATATGGTACAATGTCATATGTATCATATATATGTATATATGTGTATCATCCAACATGTGTCCATCAACGACACATCAAATCATCATCAAAACCTGAGTGTCCAGCATCGACACTCGAAAACATCATAAAACCCGCGTCCAGCATCGACACATAAATCCTCATATCTTAGGCGTCGTATCATCGGATTGGCCCTCATATCCATCTGTCTCAATCGCTCAGGTCGGTATCCTCCGAATATCTGCCGAGTCCAATACTATCACCGGTAGGTAGTGTTCCCTTACCGGGCTCAACACCTTTCTATATGATCTTCTTTCCTCGGGGTACCGTACCGGGTCTACCATGTACCCACAGACGGTGCCTCCTCACTCCTCGAATCGGGTAGTATCATAGCTCAGAACCGAGAAATCTCATGGTGGTCGTCGAAATATCATATCATGAAAAACCGCATTTTTAAAACAATCATAAGACTTTAAAAATGTATCTGCGGTTATCAAATCCAGAAATCTCATGAAAACAGAATCGCATATGCATGTAACCACGATGGAACAGTAAGTACAAGCAAAGAACAGTACTGTAAGGTATAACCGGTGTTTTCATATAAGCATGTTGTGTAACTTGGTAAGGAAGTGCAATATCTAAACTAGCAAATGCGGTAATGAGTACTAAACAAATAACTGTAATTCTACAATTTAGGGAACAATACAGCAATATAGCAGTTTCTATTGTGTATGTGGCATGGCAATTACCGATGATGAGTGTGTGAGTCGGGGAGTACGTGTACGTGCAACATGCGAATCATCGGTAATGGTGCATGTGTCCTAGTAGACGAAGTCATATAGAGATAAGTATAAGGACCGTAGTATATATGTCGCCAGTGAAAAGTAATACGAGCGCAACAGAAATAAGAAAAGCGTAAACGCGAACAATATAAAATACGTGACTACATATGAACTATACAGTTATAGCTTAAAATAGTATGAATCATTGTTTTAGAAAATGGGGACTACGGTGTTTTTGAGAAAAAAATACCATTTGAAAATCCGTAACGTCCCTTGAGCTTGTCATTTAAAAATGCATAACGATTCGTTAGTTTTGAAAATAGGTATGGCTCTAAATATATCATAATATCTACTTAAGGGACTACGGTGTTTTTGAAAATAGATATATATATATATATATATATATATATATATATGTCGGCGATTCATCCCTATCATATCACGTACGGTATAATCCATCGTAAAATATCATCAAATCAAAGGTACAGATCTATCGTCCAGTACATCATATCATCTCATATCATCATATATATATCATCTCATGTCATATATATATATATATATATATAGAGAGAGAGAGAGAGAGAGAGATCGCCTCGCATCCTCATATCAAACATATCGTCCCATTTCATTTTATTTCTTCATATCCTCATCTCATCATATCATCTCGTAATTATCCTCATGGTTATATATATGTGTGTGTGTGTGCGCGCGCGCGCGGGCGTACCTATGACTCTTGGACTAAGAAAACTAGAACTAGGGATATACCTTCCTACACGTACACTACTATGGTTTATAGTATCCCAGAACCCTATTAGCTGGGTATACATATCTAAAATATCTATATATATATTGAATTTCTAATATTCTAGTACTATTGTTGCGGTGGTTCAATACGCCATCCACCCGACTTCCCCCATAGATATACATCTACTCACCTACTATTCTCGCTCTAGCCAAAGTATATGAACGCCTTGCTCTCCTTCGTCGCCCCGGGAGTCCACATGAATGTACCAACAAATCAAAGTATATCGTATCGAAATCAAAATCAAATCCGAAAACCGATACGGTACGCGAAGCGCATATAGGTTAGAATCTATGGTCCATGCATGCAAGAACAACTAAACAACCCTCGACGTTGACGTACAAACGTCAAACGACCGATTCAAAACTCAAATATCAAAAACCAAGTTTCAAATATCATAAAACATTGCCAGAAATCATGTAAAATGACTCTAGAATTTTATTAATGTAAAATTTGACTTTTTCATACAGGGTAGGTCTAGTTATCTAAAATGTGAGCTACAGACCAAGTTTTAGACCATAACTCCAAAATTAGGCCGCAAATTGTGGCCAAATCGAATAAAACGGAGGCCAAAAGATGAAGGCTTAGGCTCGAGTTTCTAGGGTAGCTTCCCAGTGGTCTGCACATCTCACTGTATCTGCTATAAAATTTTCAGAGTTCTAAAGTCATCCCAGATTCCATTTGAACATCAAAAGTCAATGAAAAACCGATATCAGAAATTTCTAAGTTTGTCTTTGAGCATTCTAAATTCATTTTAATCAAGGCTACCACCAGTACTAGGCCAGTAGACACTTACTAAACCTCCGCTAACCTCTACTATAAGTTTAATCCACTAATTCTCATCCTAGAATTTTCCAAGTTCACTAAACATTAACTTTTAAACTCTAAACTAATTGTGAAGGTAAGACACTTGAAAACTTATCTAAGGGTGGAAATATTACTTTAAAAAGCAACTCAAGAAAATTCCTAGGTGGCCAAAGTTGCTCAAAACTAGAACTTGATCCCACCATGATGTGTGGGATGAGGTTGTGAACATTTTTTTATGAAGGTTCAAGTGATTTTGATGAGGATTGAGAGATGGTTTAAGGTGGTAGAGGGTGGTGGAGGGAGGTGATGAAGGAGGAGATGAAGAAAAGGGAGGTGAAGAAATGAGATGAAGAAAAAAGAAATGAAGGAAGTGTTGGGTTACCCTAACTCCCTAGCCATCATCCGTGGCGATTTGCGGAACAAAAAATTTCTACGAGTTTAAAAACGGCGCTAGAATAACCAAATTAAAACGGATCTTTCCATAAACCTAACTAGCTAAACAAAGAGAGCTAACTACTATGAAAAGAAGTCTCACCAAACGATCCAAGTCCTTCGATCTTCTTTCCTCATCGTTCGCTCCAAATGGCTACCTTGATTTCGCTTGATCTCCTTTGCTCGCTCCATCGGTACTCAGGGATCGAGCTTGCTCTTCGGTCCTCCTCCGTCGAAGATGATCCACCCGAGGGATATGATACATGGCTCTAGCTCCTTGCTAAGTAGCAAAAGGAGCAACTAAGGAACTTGGGATGCTAATCCAAGATCTCTAGGATGTAGTATGAAGTTCTAAGTATTTTACTATCTCTATCTAGCCTCCTCTCTTATTTCTCAACATATAAGAGCATAGAGAGGAGGAAGATGGTGAAGGTGGAGGAACACAAGAGAAGGAGAGGAGAGTGAAGCAAAAATGGTGAGCATAAAATAAATGAGAAACCATGTGAGAGAAAATAACTCACATTAGTTTTGTATATGAATATCCAAGAATAAAATATATGACCCATGATTCAATAGTTGCCACAAATGAATAAAGAATTCATTTGTCAACTATTGAGGCTTGGTCCTCACCTCATACTTTACACCTCATTTCCATTTATCAAATAAATGGAAAAAGCATAATGAGGTGGCCACCTTATAGAATGTTATCCGTAACAAAATACGGATTACATTCTACTGTATATACATACATGCATTCAGATAAAAATACGAATGCCCAAAGAGATAGAATAAACCGAAGAACATAATACTAGAATATATATATCGAAATATATATATGTAAATTATTAAATCAATACCTGATTTAATAATCCGGCTCAAGCCCGAGCCGGTTAGTATTACCAACTGTCCGATCGAAAGTCCGGTTACAAAGTACATCAATCGATCAGAACCCTGCACGTATCTAATACAACTACTACATAATTTCGCCTGAACCAGCGAAACTCTATGTGTGGGACTCTAAAGACTCGACAGTACGCTGGCAGTGAGTTACTGGATAAATCCATAACCACAAGCACGACAGCGGCACTAGCTGTACGTAACAGCTACTCGGGTACCTGTCGAAAAGGAAGGCCGATGAGCAAACTCATCCGGATCCCTACTGAGCCTATCTGTGACAATCTCCGTACAGTCCGGTCTCTTCGTCTAAGAGTATCGCATACCGGGTATAGCGGGTGGTAAACGTCAGACCCTAATAACCCGATAATTCGTGTTGATGCGGCTCAGGACCAATCCGGGAAACTACTAATCAGCCTATCAGTAAATTCCAACTTCCTTGGCCAAGGTCTTATGGTCCTGACCAATCAAAACAGTGTGATATAGACTCCCTATACCGGGAGAGACAAATCCCCGACAATCGCTCACTACCTCCATGTGGCTCAGGACTGTACCCAACCAAAATCTGTTTGCACGCCTCAGTAGAGCCGTGGTAGTAGTGATCAAAGCACAGTGGGAACTCACACGAGACAAATGACGATCTCAGGTCTAAAGACTAACCTGTACTCATGTCACCAGAGATCTTCCACCTGACGATAGGTATAGTACCATCTGGAAGTTCTCGACGAGCCCGTCCGGTGTACTCACACCCAGTGAGCACCTGTATACGATCTTAGGTGCTAAAGACCAATGGTTGTGGGACCATACCATCTCCCCTCGTCGGGGTCTAGAAACGTATACACTAGTCTACTCCGGAATATCGATGCCCAGTCTCGATACTCCCATGACTAGGGACCTTTTAAGGATGTGCGTACCGACTACCCAGCTCCCACAAGTATGATCGTCATCATAACGCAGGTCGTCTAGCAATGATCCTAAGGGCTTTATCAACATGTATGAATGATACGTAATAGCAAGTAAAACATATGCACATGTTAAAATAAAGACAAACCAGATAGCATACTATCATATCGAGCAAGACAACATATATATGTCCAAGCATCCATATGTATACATATACAATAATGGCCTCTGGGTCATACATATCCAACAGGAAGAATGGTTAAATGCAACCATATCACTCTCTCTCTCTCTCTCACTCACACCCATACCTCCTTGTCCCCCCTTGTCTCCTCTCATTTTCTTTTCTTTTATTATTATTATTTTTAAACAAATTATAAACAAACTAAAAATGAAACCATGGTATAAATCATGAATAAATGTTACATGTTATGCACGCAAATCATGTTTTACAATATGGACTTGGTTTAATGCATAATTAGTAAAACACTAATTAAGTTTTAAAATTAGACTTGTATGTGATTAACTGTATATTAATTTATAAAATGCCCAATTTAAATAAATGCTTTCATAAATAATATTTCATTTTTAGATTCCGATTATTTTCCAAAAATATAAGTATATAACTATACCATTTTACGAAAACTCAAATCTATATTCGTATAATATTTGTGAAATTTATTATTTTATTATTTAAATCCAAAAATATTATTTTATATTTTCTGAAATGTTACAATCTTTCCCCCTTAAATAAATTCGGTCCCCGAATTTAAATTTAAACTCCCTAAATATTTGAAACATTTCAGTAAATCAGATCAAATCAACGGGGCTCCGAAATCATGGATAAGCTAAACATATCACGGCGCAACGTGTGCGCATGAAAGCGAGTGCAAAACTCAAAAATCGAAACTCCGTCAAGCGTTATGCAATCATGAGAGTTATGATGAAAATGCAAGTTTCAAAATCTATTGTTCAAATCAAATATAATATAATCAAGGCTATAATACGTATATAGTACGCATCCTTGGGAAATCGTCTAAATAACTGAATAAAAACGCATGCAAAATCCTTTTCAAATTGCCGTGTGATGTGTATATCACGGCACAAGTAGCGGACGTTCATTTTGTAAAGAAATAACTATATATCTATATACGTTTTGCTTAAGATATACGTCCCACCTTTTGAAAATAATTTAGAAGGGTTTTCTTTGTAAAAGTTCGTATCACTCATGGACACATAGGAAAATAGTGAGACTATAGCTTCTTTTTGAAAACCTCTTCGGTAAATGTCGATGCATGCAAAAATACTCAAGTACTGTCCTCAGACCAGTCCTGCTCGGCTACTATATAATATAGTATGTATATCATAGAAGCATGATGCTCGAAAGAAGAAATCAAGCTCAATAGGCGCATATGGAAATACCACGTGCATCTGGTGCGCACGAAAATCAAAATCAAATCCAAGTGCTACGAATGTGCACGAAAGCAAAACTGTGTGCAACAGGAGTGCACGAAAGCTAAAACTGCGTGCAACAAGTGTGCACGAAAGCATCTGTCAAGTGCAACGGATGTGCACGACAACGATATCAAGTACATCTAAAGTGCACGAAAATCTCAACCAAGAGCAACTAATATGCACGAGAAACTCGATTAAGTACATCTGGTGTGCACAAAATCACATCAAGTGCGCCAAGTGTGCACGAAAATCCAAATCAAGTGCGTCAGGTCCACACAAAAGCATCTAGTGCAATAGGGTGCAAAAAAATGAATATCAAGTGCACGTGGTGCACGAAAACATAAATCTAGTGCAACAGGGTGCACGAAAGCGAATACCAAATATATGAATCAAAATCAACGGTATACAATATATACGAAATCAAAATCAAGTATACCGAGGTGTATGAAATCATAAACATGTGCAACTGCGTGCACAAAACCTATATCAATACACTGAAAGCGCATGTGAACTACACTGAGTGCATAAGTCAAAATCAAGTGCAATGGATATTCACAAAACATAAATCAAATATAATGGATGTAATAAACACAAATCAAGTGAAACTACAGTGCACGAAAATATCAATCATGAAACTAAATCATCAGAACTCAAAAGTCTAAAACAATATAAGTGTGATACTCGGATCACCATAATGCAATTCGCAAACAAATGACATTGAGGTACACCTCCTTCAATCTCGAAAGGTGTCGGTGCACCTAAGATGGCAGAGCAAGAATATCTACTTGCCCCCTGCCCACGGTCTGACATCCTCTATCTCTGGGTCCTTGTTTTCTCTGTGGATCACCAATACTATGATCGCCCGGCTCGACAGCCTGGTTAGGAGTAGCGAAGGAAACAACCCCGCTCTGATGCCTCTCTGAACATCTCCTGGCCAACCAACATGGCCACTTGTAACGTAGCACGTCAATGATGGCGACATCTGGCCCTCTGAATACATGTCATACAACCGATCCTAGGTCCAAATCTTTATCGCATAGTATTCCGGGAAGGACCTGCCATGGTCTCTTCCGATCTCACTTCTGCCGAACTGTACGAAAGTTGGCACTCTTTAGTACATCCGCTTCTGTTCCGGGACAGCTGTGATCTCATCATGACTTTCCTCTAGAATTATGGAGGTATCCAACGCCTCTGCGTACGTATCAATTCTCTGGCTTCAATGGAGAAGAATGGCTCATTAAGAGCTTAAACGAATCTCTTATCCACTTTTCTTCAATATCGACCAATTCGGAATCATCTCTTGGTAGCTGCGTAGACTGCGATCCAATTTGGATATAGTCATATCCAGAGTCTCTTGTAGGGACTCGAAGTTACGATCTCGGGCATCTTCGCCACTCTTTGGAAGACATTTGGCCGATTACGTCCTCTGGGACTCGTTCAAGTCATCGGAGGAGTACGCTTTGCTCGTCCTCTCTCGATCGACTCACTCCGGTTCTAAGCAAGACCCTTCAAACTAAAGCTGGCCAACTCGATTGATCTTCCATCGAGGTATTCAATGAACAAAATATCCTAATCACTTTATCCAAGATGGACTAGCGATATTCTGTCATATCCTTTCCTGTAAACATATGTGGTTTCAGCTTTATAAACTCTGGAGACGACATCCCGTCAATCTCAGCAACAGCTGGTTCATCTGTCTGCACGGTAGACAACACATCGATTTCTAGAGTAGGTTGTACGTCAACAGTCCTCTCATTCTGGATGGCCTCAAGCGATGGCCCGATCATCCAGTGCAGATTCTAAACGCTCGTCTCAAACGAGAAATCCTAGCATAAAAAATATATCAATACGCTCCTACGTCACCGGAATAACGCCCTGGTCAGCCCTCGTCCATGACGAGCTCGCTCTAACTGCATCTCTAGTTGCAACCCTCTCAGCTCGCATAGCCAAGGTAACAGGAACCGCAATTAAATATTGATGAGGATAGATCATAAGAACGAATATAAATACGGGGCTCAAAATAATGCACATCCTAAGGTTACTTAAGCGGAGCAGCGTATCGTAAGTATTCCGCGGAACATACACACGGTACGTCCATCTACTTAAGTTACCTACTCCATTAACAAAGGTCAACCAACGTAACGAAAGTTCGGGTCTAATACCCCTTCAGTCAAGTATAAGTTCCGTAAGGTCAAGCCTAGGTTTCGAAATATATATACACCCTAAACTCCACATAGTCAAACCTAGACTCGAACCAATGTTAAATCTAACGCACTGATACCAACTTTGTCAAGACCGGGAAATTTGGCACCTGGCCGGCACTTGGATCACGTGAAGCATATAGGACCTTACCGTAACCCAAGTAAGCCGAAAGCCCAGAAATCTAAACCCTTTTAGTAAAATAGTGGAGGTGCAGTTTTGAAATAAAGGTATAATGAATTCAAATTCTTCTTTTAAAAGTATAAGTAATATTATATGAAAATACAAGTGAGTTGTATACTATGGTTGAAAACATTTTTCGTCATTTGAAATTCGGGTAGCACTTTCTTTGTAAATTTTGATCCAAAACCAATACCTAACAATATTATAGGCATCCCCAAGTGGGAGCTAGCTCTTTTCCAATTAGCGGAATCACAACCACACGATAAATATATACGACGCCCCAAGACGAAGATCAATCACAGAAAAGAAGATAAAGAAAACCAAAGTACCACCAAACCCAGAAATAAAGAATAAATACATACTTGTGACTCTAAGTCCGAAAGAATATACAAATCTGTGGTTTCAAAGTCTACCAAATATACATAGTCTGGTTGATGGAGCTTTTAACTAGATACAACTGAATAATAATGTATACAAATGGTGGTCACGATCCAAAGTGTACCCTACCTACCAATGCAAATCACCCGGAAGAAAGCTGTGTGCCATCAAGCCGCTACTAATCTGAGCGGTCGATCCTACAAGAAAACTATGGCACAATGGGGGTGAGTTGCCAAGTCATGAGTAGAAGACATCAGCATGTATAAATCGAAGGTATGACGATCTCCTAGGTCATACGGTAATATATTAATATAATAATAGATGGTAACAAGGGTAATCGTGTATACATAAGTATAATAATAATAAAATTATCGTGCCCGTGTCATAATATGGTACAATGTCATCTGTATCATATATATGTATATATGTATCATCCAACGTGTGTCCATCAACGACACATCAAATCATCATAAAAACAAGAGTGTCCAGCATCGACACTCGAAAACATCATAAAATCTGTGTCCAACATCGACACGTAAATCCTCATATCTCAGGCGTCGTCTTATCAGATCGACCATCATATCCATCTGTCTCAATCGCTCCGGTCGGTATACTCCGGATATCCACCGAGTACAATACTATCACCGGTAGGTAGTGTTCCCCTATCGGGCTCAACACCTTTCTATACGATCTTCTTGCCCCGGGGTACAGTACCGGGTCCACCATGTACCCACAGACGGTGCCTCCTCACTCCTCGAATCAGGTAGTATCATAGCTCAGAATCAAGAAATCTCATGGTGGACGTCGAAATATCATATCAAGAGAAACCGCCTTTTTAAAACAATCATAAGACTTTAAAAATGTATCTGCGGTTCTTAAATCTAGAAATCTCGTGAAAAGAGGATCGCATATGCATGTAATCACGATGGAACAGTAAGTACAAGCACAGAACAGTATTGTAAGGTATAACCGGTGTTTTCATATAAGCATGTCGTGTAACTAGGTAAGGAAGTGCAATATCTAAACTAGCACGTATGGTAATTCTATAATTTAGGGAACAATACAACGATATAGCGGTTTCTAATGTGTACGTAGCATGGCAATTACCGATGATGAGTGTGTGAGCCGGCAAGTACGTGTACGTGCAATATGCGTATCATCAGTAATGGTGCAAGTGTCCTAGTAGACGAAGTCATATAGAGATAAGTATAAGGAACATAGTATGTATGTCGCCAATGAAAAGTAATACGAGCGCAACAGAAATAAGAAAAGCGTAAATGCAAACAGTTTAAAATACGTGACTACATACGAACTATACAGTTATAGCTTAAAATAGTACGAATCGTTGTTTTAGAAAATGGGGACTACAGTGTTTTGAGAAAAATACCATTTGAAAATCCGTAGCGTGCCTTGAGGTTGTCATTTAAAAATGCATAATGATTCGTTAGTTTTGAATATATATATATATATATATATATATATATATATGTGTGTGTGTGTGTGTGTGTGTGTGTGTATGTGTGTGTGTGTGTGTGTATGTGTGTGTGTCGTCGATCCGTCCTCATCATATCACGTACGGTATAATCTATCGTACGATATCATCAAATCAACGGTACGGATCTATCGTCATGTACATCATATCATCTCATATCATATATATATATATATATATATCATCTCATGTCATATCTTAGCATATATATATATATATATATATATATATATATATATATGTATGTATATATTCGTGTGCACCTATGACTCTTGGACTAAGAAAACTAGAATTAGGGATATACCTTCCTACACGTACACTACTATGGTCTATAGTATCCCAGATGGTATACATATATAATATATATATACACACACACACACACTGAATTTCTAATATTCTAGTACTATTGTTGCGGGGGTGCTATACGCCATCCACCCGACTTCCCCCGTAGATATACATCTACTCACTTAATATTCTCGCTCTAGCCAAAGTCGATGAACGCCTTGCTCTCCTTCGTTGCCCCGGAAGTCCACGCGAATGTACTTACAAATCAAAGCATATCGTATCGAAATCAAAATCAAATCCAAAAACCGATACGGTACATGAAACGCACAAAGGTTAGAAACTATGGTCCACGCATGCAAGAACAACCAAACAACCCCGATGTTGACGTACAAACGTCAAACGACCGATTTAAAACTCAAATATCAAAAACCAAGTTTCAAATATCTTAAAATATCGCTAGAAATCATGTAAAACGACTCTAGATTTTTATTAATGTAAAATTTAACTTTTTTGCATACAGGGTATGTGTAGTTATCTAAAAAGTGAGCTGCAGACCAAGTTTTTGACCCTAACTCCAAAATTGGGCCGCAAATTACGGCCAAATCAAATAAAACGGCGGCCAAAAGATGAAGGATTGGGCTCGGGTTTCTAGGGTAGCTTCCCAGTGGTCTGCACATCTCTCTGTATCTGCTATAAAATTTTCAGAGTTCTAAAGTCATCCCAGATTCCATTTGAACATCAAAAGTCAATGAAAAACCGATATCGGAAATTTCAAAGTTTGTCTTTGAACATTCTAAATTCATTTTAATCAAGGCTACCACCACTACTAGGCCAGTAGACACATACTAAAGCTCCTCTAACCTCTACTACAAGTTTTATCTACTAATTCTCATCCTAGAATTTTCCAAGTTCACTAAACATTAACTTTTAAACTCTAAACTAATTGTGAAGGTAAAGACACTTGAAAACTTATCTAAGGGTGGAAATATTACCTTAAAAAGCAACTCAAGAAAATTCCTAGGTGGCCAATGTTGCTCAAAACTAAAACTTGATTCCTCGATGATGTGTGGGATGAGGTTGTGATCATTTTTTGTGAAGGTTAATGTGGTTTTGATGAGGTTTGAGAGATGGTTTAAGGTGGTAAAGGGTGGTGGAGGGAGGTGATGAAGGAGGAGATGAAGATGAGGGAGGTGATGAAATGAGAAGAAGAAAGATGAAATGAAGGAGGAATAGCTAAATGCAATCGTATCACTCTCTCTCTCACTCACTCACACCCATACATCTTTGTCCCTCTTGTCTCCTCTCATTTTCTTTTCTTTTCTTTTATTATTATTATTATTATTATTAAATAAATTAAAAACAAACTAAAAATGAAACCATGGTATAAATCATGAATAAATGTTACATGTCATGCACACAAATCATGTTTAACAAAATGGACTTGGTTTAATGCATAATTAGTAAAACACTAATTAAGTTTTAAAATTAGACCTGTATGTAATTAATTGTATATTAATTTATAAAAAAGCCCAATTTAAATAAATACTTCCATAAATAATATTTCATTTTTAAATTCCAATTATTTTCCAAAAATTTAGATATATAACTATACCATTCTACGAAAACTCAAATCTATATTCGTATAATATTCGCGAAATTTATTATTTTATTATTTAAATCCAAAAATATTATTTTATATTTTATGAAATGTTACAGTACAGTTTAGTATTCGTGCTGCGTTTGTCGACCTTGTCGAGGCGTAGTGTTTGGTAGTTGATTAGTGCATTTCTGCCGCATGATGATGTGATTGGTTAGGGCAGTCGTATGGATTTGTTGGCCTTGTCAAAAGTCATGCAGGAAGGTCGTGCAGGTGGGTCTAAATCATTCACAAAATGACGGGTTGAACTTGACTTGCTGTTTATGGTTTGTTGACCTTGTCAAGGTCATAAACCGCATGGGTTAAAAACAATCATTGGGAATTTCAAGTGTTGAAATTTGCAATGAGATTACATACCTTCTATGTGATAGTTGGATCCCGATACCCACTGCGAGTAAGTTTTACTCCTAAGAGAGTTTTCCACTTTACAATTAGCTAATCCAGTAGGTATCTAAGAAAGGTTTTTACGGGGTTATGCCCCTGCAGAAACGAGGTTATCTAATTAGTTCCATGCGAAAGCACGGGAAGACTCCCTCGGAGTACCAACACCAGCCTAGCTGGCTGATTAGCGAACTTGTAGGGTGTAATTAATCCCGGCTAATCTTACCTTTTAAGGTTTGAAGGAAGATTTGATAAAACCAGTGGGAGCCATCCTGATTAGATAAGATAATAACGAATCTAATTTTGCAAGAGTGCACGCTAAAGTGTTTTCTTCTCTCTCTCTAGGTAGCGACCATGTCATGCCTTAATCAAGATAATAACATGGATGTATTGACCGAACCAGCTTGTTATACTGGGCTGGGGACCGTTAGTTCCGCTCTATCTTATGACAATTGTAATAAGTCTGGGCAAGAGACAGGGGATGCAAGGATTTCCACGCAACCCTAATGAAGAAAGAGGATTCTGATGTATCTTCTTCAGGTGTGTTAGTTATTGAGAACTGTTTCTCAGTCTACTCTACGTCCTGGGTATTAGATACTGGATCAGGATCCTATATTTGTAATCTGTTACAAGGGTTAAAGAAAAGTAGAGAACTGGGAAAGGGTGATATGTCTCTCAGAGTAGGGAATGGAGTAATTGTTGCTGCCGAAGCTGTCGGCGAATATCACCTAGTATTGCCAAATGGTAATACATTGATTTTAAACGATTGTTATTTCGCATCGTCGATGATATGTAATATAATATCCATTTCTTTATTAGATAAAGAAGGATATAACTTTGCTTTGGAGAAAAATGTTATGAACATTTTCCTAAATCAAGTGTTGATTGGGTTTGGTACGTTATGTAATGGTTTACACGTTCTAACTCAAAATACAATTCTAAATATACAAAACACACACAAGAGGAAAATTTCATAAATTAACAAAGCCTTCTTGTGGCACTGCAGACTTGGTCATATCAATGCGACCGGACTAGCTAAGTTGCATAAGAATGCATATTTGGATCCGTTTAAATTTACATATTATGAAACTTGTCGGTCCTGTCTCAAAGGAAAGATGACCAAAACTCCGTTTACGGGACACGGAGCAAGAGCTACTGAACTCTTGGGACTGATACATAGTGATGTATGTTGTCCTATGTCTACACATTCCAGGAATGGTTCCTCGTACTTCATTACATTCACCGATGATCTCTCAAGATTCGGACATGTGTTCATGTTGAAACAAAAATCTGAAGCTTTTGAGAAATTCATGGAATATAAGAGCAAAGTAGAGAAACAGATGGGTAAAAGTATTAAAATTCTTCGATCTGATAGAGGAGGTGAATACTTAAGCACGGAATTCCAAGATTATCTAAAAGTGAGTGGGATTCTCTCTCAGCTTACTCCTCCGTATACACCACAGCACAATGGTGTATCGGAGCGGAGGAATCGCACCCTATTAGATATGGTGAGCTCTATGATGAGTACAGCTGAGTTACCTATTTCCTTTTGGAGTAATGCACTTGAGACGACTACATACCTATTGAATCAAGTTCCATCAAAATATGTGCCTAAAACACCATATGAGATATGGAGTGGAAAGAAACCATATCTCAAATGAGTTAAGATTTGGGGTTGTCCAGCCTATGTTAAAAAATAAAATCCGGACAAACTCGAAGCATGTCATGTTCTTTGCAAGTTTGTGGGATATCCAAAGAATTCATATGAATATCTCTTCTACCACATTGAGGAACAAAAGGTGTTTGTTGCTCAACACGCCACCTTTTTAGAAAAGGAATTTCTTATAAAAGAAATTAGTGGTAATGAAGTAGAACTGGAAAAAGTTCCAGATACACAAACTACAACTGATAATTTAGTAGAACCGGAGGATTCAATAATCCCCGATAAATCTCAGCTACTCCGCAGATCTAGTAGGGTTTCTCATCTACCTGAGAGATACTACGGTTTTCTCATAGACGGTGGGAGCGAGGATTGCATCATGGAAGATGATGACCCGACTAGTTTTGAGTAGGCCATCAAAAGTGGGGACTCTGTGAGATAGTTGGATGCTATGCAATCTGAGATGGAAT
This sequence comes from Agapanthus africanus, assembly GCA_030015575.1. Taxonomy (NCBI): domain Eukaryota; kingdom Viridiplantae; phylum Streptophyta; class Magnoliopsida; order Asparagales; family Amaryllidaceae; genus Agapanthus; species Agapanthus africanus. The sequence continues at coordinate 183,757,273 of JASDDO010000016.1, read as the reverse complement.
CCATATACACCAACAAAGTATGGACTTTGGAAATTGCTCCTAAAGGGGTAAAACACATTGGGAGCAAGTAGATCTTCAAGAAGAAAATTGGTGTAGATGGAAAGGTTGAGACCTTCAAAGCTAGACTTGTAGCAAAAGGTTTTCGTCAACGACCAGGTGTCGACCATGATGAGACCTTTTCTCCAGTGGCTATGCTTAAGTCCATCAGGATCCTACTTGTCATTGCTGCATACCATGATTATGAAATCTGGCAGATAGACGTCAAGACCGCTTTTCTAAATGGTGATTTAGAAGAGAGCGTGTATATGAGACAGCCAAAGGGATTCGTAGATGGTGGGAGCAGCAGAAAGGTATGTAATCTTCTTAAATCAATCTATGGATTAAAGCAGGCATCGCGGAGCTGGAACATCTGTTTTGATGTAGCAGTCAAAAAGTTTGACTTCATCAAAAATGTAGATGAACCATGTATATATATAAAATTTGTAGAGAGTAAGGTCGTATTCCTCGTATTGTACGTGGATGGCATACTCTTGATAGGAAATAATGTTCCTATGCTGCACTCGGTCAAGATCTTCCTATCACAAAAGTTCTCCATGAAAGTTCTAGGTGATGCCTCCTACATCCTGGGGATAAAGATCTATAGGGATAGATCTAAAAGGATGTTGGGATTGTCCAATCCAGGTACATAGACACCATACTAAAGATGTTCAGTATGGAAGATTCTAAGCGTGGTAATTTACTCGCTTGTTCAGGAATCACTCTCTCCAAAGAGATGTCTCCCAAGACTGATTTGGAAAGGGATCGCATGAACGTGATACCCTATGCTTCTGCAGATGGGTCTATCATGTACGCGAAGTTATGCACCAGACCGGATGTAGCTTATGCACTTAGTGTGGTGAGTAGGTATCAATCAGACCCAGGGGAAAAGCACTGGATTGCTGTAAAGAACATTCTTAAGTACTTGCGAAGGACTAAAGAGATGTTCTTAGTGTATGGTAACGGAGAACTCCAAGTGGAGTCCTTTACCGATTCAAGCTTCCAGAGTATAAGGATGATAACAAGTCTGTCTCGGGCTTTGTCTTCACCCTCAATGGAGGGGCGGTATGTTAGAAGAGTTCCATGCAAGATACCGTTGTAGACTCGATGATGGAGGCTAAATACATCGCTGCCAAAGAGACTGTCTGGATAAAGAAGTTCATTATTGAACTTGGTGTGGTTCCATCCATTGAAGATCTAATACCCATGTATTGTGATAACAATGGTGCTGTGGCTTTAGCCAAGGAATCCCGGTCCCAACAGCGATCCAGACACATTCTGAGGCGGTATCACCTGATCCGGGAGATAGTTGATTGCCACGAGATCGAGATCAGGAGAGTAGACACGAAGGAAAACACGTCGGATCCACTTACGTAGGCCCTTCCCCAGACACAGTTCGAGAGACTTTTTGGGATGTTGAGTATGCGATACTACAACAAATGGCCTTAGTGCAAGTGGGATATTGTTAGGAATATGTATGCCCTAGAGGCCATTATTGTATATTATAGTGGATGCTTGGACATATATATAGAAGACTTTCTTTCTCAACATGATAGTATGCTATCTGGATGATCTTTATCTTAACATGTGCACTTGTTTTAGTTTACTATCTCATTGATATATGTTGATAAAGCCCTTAGGATGTTGGCTTGACTACCAGGACTATGATGCAGATCATACCAGTGGGGCTTGTGTAGTCCATAAGCACATCCTTAACAGTTCCTAGTCGAGGGAGTATCGAGACAGGGCATCGATTTTCCAGAGTAGACTAGTGTGTACGTTTCTTGACCCTGTATGGGGCGATGGTTGATCCCACAACCATTGGTGTTTGACATCAAAAATTGTACACAGGTGCTCATTGGAGAATGAAAACACCGAACAGAACTTGCTGAGAACTCCTGGATGGTACCATACCTATCGTCAGATAGCAGTTCTCTGGTGACACTTGTACAGGTTAGTCTGTAGACCCGAGATCGTCATAGTGTCTTGTGTGGTTTCCACTGTGCTCTGATTTCCTCCCTACCAAGGCTCAAATAAGTCGTGCAAACAGGTGGTTTTTGGGCACAGTCCCGAGTTACATGGAGGCAGTGAGCAATAGGAGGGGTTTCGTCTCTCCCGGGATTAGGAGTTGATGTTGCGCTATGCTCGATTGGCTATAACAGCAAGTCCCTGGCCAGGGCTGATGAGATTTATTGATAAGTGTTATCAGTAGTTTCTCGAAAGGTTATAGGCCACACATCGGCATGACTTATCGAGTTATTGGGGTCTGACGATTCAACCCCCCAGACTCGATATGCGACATATCAGATGAAGAGACCGGACTGTACGGTAAGTGTTGGTTATAGGCTCTACGGGAGTTTGGACAAATTTGCTTGTTGATCTTCTATTCATTCAATACCTGGGTAGCCGTTACGTCCAGCTAGTACCGCTGACAGCTTGTAGGTATCTGATGTGATCATTACCTACTGCTGGCGTATCGACGAGTCTTTAGTGTCCCACATAGAGGTTTCCTAGCTTAAGCGAAACGAAGTAGGGCACGTATGGAGATATGTGCGGAGCTTGATTAAATACGAGTATATGATACCGTATTCTATTCTAGCGTTATATTTGATATAACCGGATTATTGAATCAAGTGTTGATTTAATGATATATATATATATATATATATATATATATATATATATATTTGATATTATCCGGGTTATATATGATATAACCGATTATTGAATCAAGTGTTGATTTAGTAATTTGATATATATATTTATATATATGATATATATATATATATATTTATTTATTTATATGATATATATATATATATATATATTAACTAATATTAAATATTAGCCGATTATATATGATATAACTGGATTATTGAATCAAGTATTTATTTAATGATTTGTTATACATATATATTTGATATTAGCCGGGTTATATATGATATAACCGGATTATTGAATCAAGTGTTGATTTAATAATTTGATATATATTTATATATATATAAATACATATACATATATATATATATATATTAACTAATATCAAAATCACTTAAGATTTTCTTTTTTATATGTGTGTGTGTGCGCGCGTGCGCATGCTTTTTGTATCATGGTTGATGATACATGGATGTGTGAGAATCATATTAGAAGTAAAGATGAGAAGATAATGGTTTAGATTTATGAATTAAAGAAAAGGAGAATGAGTCATTATTCTTGGGTTGCTTTGAGAAGTCATGACTCGCATCTTTTCTTTGTTTTATTCATAGATATTTATCATTCTCTTGTGCTCATCTTATCTCATGGTTTACACTCAACTCCAAGTTCATCTTCTTCATCTCCTCACTAGTTTTTTCTAGGGTTGAGAAAAAGAAAAGGAAAAGAAAGATTTTTTGTGAGCAAAATTCCTACTTCATCAACCTACACTATAGCAAATTAGTTTAGGTTATTAACTTCACTAATATTTTGATTAGTGAAGTGTGAGCTTGAGTGAGTTGCCTCAAGATAGATCATCTTCGACGACGAAGACTTCAAGCAAGCTTGTTCCGTCCTTCAAGTGGAGTCAAAGAAGAGTTCTAGGACTACTACTAGGAGCTTTTGAAGTGAAGGAAGGGATTACAAAGGTTGTAGACTCTCTTCACTTAGTTAGAACTTGTTTTGCTTAACTATGAAACCCTAATTCTCTAGTTCGATTCTTGTTTAGTATACTTAGCCCTCTAGATTTTTTAAAATTTCATACTTAATGCTCATAGAATCCTAGTAGAGGTGCTAAGACATACTTTCAGTGTTATCCTCAAACGATGGATCACTAGGTTCACTTGATGGAATTGGAAGATTTGAAATGTCAAGCTTAGTCGGATAAGGATCGGTTTGATTTGGAATAGTGTAAGGCTCTCTTTCACACTCAGGATTAGGCAAGTCAAACATGTTATTCTCGGACAGCTCATCAATTAGATTATTAAGGGGTTGATCATCAAATAGATTCAGTTGGATTTCAGGATGGAAGGTGTCGAGATCAAAAGAATTGGTTTTAGGTTGACTATGAGGGGTCTCTGGTTCTTTCTCACTAGTCAATTCCAACTCTACTTCAAGACTAGACATGGTTTGTGAAGAGGTTTCAATAAAACATTCTCTTTGAACCGTGGAACTTCCTAATTGATGTTCAGAAGCGCTGTCTAGATAAGGTGCAAAAGTTGAGTATGGTTAGAATGTGTTTAATTGTTTGCTACGGGCAAGTTCAATATGTTTCGCAATAGAAATGGGTTTACGAATTGCCACATTAGCCTCAAGAGAAGTATCAACATGAGAGCGTGTGAAAGTTTGATACTGTTGATAAGAGTTAGAAGGGTGGATCCAATTTTCATAGATATGATTAGGATCAACATTATGATATTAAGAAGATTGAGATTGGTTGAATTGTTGGCCATTGGCTTTTACAATTTGCTCAGCAATGGTCATGGGTGTAAAAGTTGCCATATTCACCTCAAAAGGAGTATCAACATTTTCATATGGAAATGATTGCAATTCTTGTCTTAAGGGTTTTGGAGCAGTGAAAGGTATGAAACTGTGGTTACGGGCTTTCGCAATATGCTCAGCAATGGACGTGGGTTTAAAAGTTTCCTCACTAGCCTTAAAAGGATTATCAACATAAGAACGTGTTGAATTTTGACACGGTTGATAGGAATTTGAGTGAGGTGTCCAACTGTTATTTCTAGAGCCCTCTATCCTATCCCTTAAAGAAATGGCAGGGTTGGAAGTCTACAAAAGCAATAACGATATAAATAAATATCTGGTTGTGTGTAGCAAAGTTCACCAAGAGTTGGTCGGTTTGGGTTTCCCATCATAAGAGAATGAATAGAAAAGAGGGTGAAATGGTAAATTTTTAAGCCTTTTTTTGTATTTTTTGAAAAAAGAAATTGTTGAAAAGAGGGGCTCGAGTCAACCAATCACAAATGTTCACAAACAATCCCTAGAGCTAAGGTCACCTAGATCAAATCACTAGACCGCTCCTAGACTTCCAAAGGACAAGACGTAGGATAAATCCTCTATCGCATCCTTATCGATCTTGCAGCCAGGTAAGCGGGAGGTATCCGTTATACGAATCACTGAAATAGTGGGCCTAATTAAGTAAACCACTTTCCTTAGTCACACTTGCCTTAGACACCATAAGAAAAATGTGGATAAGCAATAAATTACCCACGACCCTCTCTTGTCCTAATTGAGCGCGATTGTTCTTAAAGGCTTGGTCTTGATATTTTTTATTAATGTAAGGTGATGCATATGCTTGTTTGTGATTTGTGAGACCTAGGAAGGGTGATGAAATCACCACCTAATAAGAATTTGGGTTTCTTTCCCCTTAACGTCCATTTTAAATATGCAAAACAATCTAAAATCTAAAACACGTAAAAATATTTTTTAGCGGCGCTGTTTGGAAAGAATTCTGCTGGTAAAAACAGTTAATTGGAGCTTCACAGGAGAGAGGAAGAAGATAAAACAATACCAAAAAAATTTAGGGGGATAACTCCACTATTCGGCCGCGGTTCAGCCGCCAAATACAGCCGCGGTTCCGCCGCCTTCTGGTGAGATCTTCCCTCCGAATTTTCGCATTGCACTCCAATACCCCTCTGCTCCTATTTCACAATCTCTGAATCTCTGTTGATTTGCTCCAAGTGCTCCATATTTCTCGCAAAACTCGCACAAGAATCGTTAAAAAACACAATATGCGGTTATTATTTATTTTGTTTTTTTAAATAAACCCGAATAACAAGAAAAATAATACTACCGTCTCCCCAGCAACGGCACTATTAGATTGATGTGAAAAACCGAGTCTTTATGTGTCCTAAATACCGCAATCAATAATGGTGTCGCAATAGCCAGCCGAAAGTGAGTACGGGTCGTCCACAAGGAAATGATGAACTATCTTTCTTGTTTTAGATGAATTAATAAAGAAAGGTAGGATTTTTATCGTTTTATATTAAAGAGATTTGAAAATTTTATAAGAGAAGGGCCTGTAGGGTTTTTCGGATTTAGTAGTTAAAGGATAGAGTTTTAAAAATTAATTCTTTTTATCTTTTAATTATTTAATAGTAGAGAAATAGCGATGAATGTGGATTATGGTTCTTGGAGGGATTAGGGTTTCCCTCTACGGACCCTTGTCCTTCTATTGACCCCTATTTATCTCAAGCCTTCAACAAAGCAAGTATTTACGAATCTCAAATCGAGATCGTAACTATCATGAATTGGTAGCATGCCCAAATAAAAGGGTTAAGACTTCCTTTGTTAAAGTTTATAAAAATTAAAATATAAAAAGAAGTTAAACGATTTTCCATCCATTATACTACCCTATCCTACAAACCCTAACAAGCGAGAATTTACCCGCACAATGGGAAAAACGAAGTAAACGAGAAAAGGTAGAAGAATAAGGAACCCATAAGAAAAAAAATAAAAGTGCGGAAAATAAATGCAGAAAGTAAATGCGGAAAGTAATGAGACAAAATTAAAAGAAAGAAACTACCTTTTATTGAAACTTTTGTATTACAGAATTTGATTGCTGAAAAATAACTAAAAAGAACTAAAATCCCTAATTTGCTCGATAGATCGGTAGATGATAACCCTAAATTACTCTCGGTCCTTTATATAGGCTCTGTAACTTGAAACTCTAGACGTCATCTTGAAGTATGTGAAAAAACGGTCAAGCCCCTGAATTTTCACATCCAACGTCCACTATAGAACCGCGGAACCGCCGCCTTTAGCCCTCTTTGGCCGCTGAACCACCGCCTGTTAGTGTGATCTCGTCTCTAGATTTTTTGTGCTTTCTTTTCTCGATTTTAGAAGATTTTTCTGATGAATATAATTTGAAAATATTTCTTTCTCTCTGCAGTTGCGAGATTCTTCAATTTGCTCCTAAAGTTTGGCAGATTTGGTTTGCTAACATGATTTGATTTGATCTCTTACTTATGTTGGTAGCCCTGAACTGTTTTATTATTTTAATACATGCACAATATTTCAAATCAAATCATTAGTACCATTTCGTTTATTTGAGATAATATTCCAACCAATTTTTAATTAAATTACTTAATGAATATGATATGATATCTTAATAATAATGGTTAAGAATATTTGATATGACATGATATGTATATTTTAATAATTAATAATCTCATGGATATTTTATTTAAATATGATATGCATATATTTCCCCAATTGTATTAATTATAAATTAAGAAACATATGACAAAAATCTTTTTACACATAAACCCACATATGTTCTTAAATTATAAATAACACCATTTAGTAATTAATAATAATAGGAAAAATGACCGTAAAAATGTGCAATAATTATGACTGATCAAACAGCTTTTGCTTCGCTCTATCACGTTCTTCAGATCCTCGGATTGGACCTTTCGCGGTTCTCCTCGGCGAACGCCATGTGCAAGGACTCGGTGATCATGGTGACGTCGGCTATTCCTGGAATCAGGTATTCTGACCAATGTTTCCTTGGAGGGCGAGGGAGAGCGGCGAGCGTTGAACTGATACCTCGGCATTAAACTATTCGGCACCCAACGAGTCATGGAATCATTCCTCGTATGGGGGTCATGACTGCCAGAATTAGCACGCCGGTGTCCCGTAGTGTCAGGATTGACATAAGTGAGGCCGTGGACTCGAGCACGTTCGCCCGCCGTCTCGTTCCCGCCGTCGTTCTTGTTAGTCAGTTGTGCTCACTCTACATCGAAAGTAGAGAGGCGGAATACACAAAAATTAAATTTTGAGCAAGCACAACCAACTAGACCCCTAATGATCAAACCATAAGCCTAATCTAGCAACTATTAGGTTAGAATTTTATACTGAAATGATTCGTGTCCTTCAGTCTTCAAATCCTCTTCCTTAGCTTCTTGGGGTCTCCTTGATCAAACATTGCTTGACGGCCTTCTTGATCTTAGACGATCCACCCGAAGGAATATGGCTCAAGCTTGCACTTCAAAAAGAAGCAACTAAACAAACTAATTTGCAAGGCTAGTTCATTTAGGAGATAAAGTGAGTTGTTCTAGTATTTTTATCTCACTTCAACTCTTGAATCTCAACTCATGAGAGTGTAGGATTGAAGATGAAGGAGGAGCACAAGAAAAGAGCTAGTGAGGAGAGAGAATAAAAATGATGAGAATGAAAAAACTCATGAGAGAAAAATATCAACCATGGTTTTGTATAAATCATTTTTCAAATATAATATCACAACCATGCTTGATAGTTTACACAAATGAATATACAATTCATTTGTCAATACTATTCAAGTATGGTTCTCACCATTCTCACCTTATTTTCTCTTTTACATCTCATTTCCATTTGACAAAAATATAGAAAATACATGATGAGCTGTCCTCCTTCTAGAATGTCTTTCCATATAAATACGGAATACACTCTACCGTATATACATACCCATATTCGTATCAAAATACGAACACACAAAGAGATAGAATAATAAAAAGACCATAATACTAGAATATACATATCGAAATATATATATATATATATATATATATGTAAATTATTAAATCAATACCTGATTTAATAATCGGGCTTAATCCTAAGCCGACTAGTATTACCAACCGTCCGATCAAAAGTCCGGGTAGCTAGTACCCTCATTTGATCGGAACCCTGCACGTATCAAAATACGGCTACTACATCATTTCGCCTGAACTAGGGAAACCCTCTGTATGGGACTCTAAAGACTCGACAGTACGCTGGCAGTGGGTTTAAATACAAGTACGTTAGAGGCACTAGCTGTACGTAACGCTATCCAGGTGACTATCGAAAAGAAGGCTAACGAGCAAGCTCATCCAAACCCCTACTGAGCCTATATGTGACAATTTCTGTACAGTGCGGTGTCTTCGTCTAAGAGTATCGCATACCGGGTCTAGAGGATGTGATTGGATGCGAAAAAGTGTGTTGTATGTTGTAAATAACTGCAATCAAGAGAGTGTCGCAAATAGATAGCCGCGATGAGTACGAGTTGTCCGCAGAGAAACGGTGAATTTCTTATCTTGCTTTTGACGAGTTGATAGAAGAAAAATGAGATGTTTGTCCTGTTAAACTAAGATGCTTAGAAAATTTTATACTAGAAAAGCTTGTAGGGTTTATAGGATTTAGTAGTTAACGGATGGAGTTTTAAAAATAATTCTTTTTATCTTTTAATTATTTAATACTAGAGAGATAGCGATGAATGTGGATTAGGGTTCTTAGAGGGAATTAGGGTTTCCCACTACTGTCCCTTGTCTTTCCATTGATCTCTATTTATCTCAAGCTCTTAACAAAACGATTATTAACGAATCTCAAATCGTGGTCGTGTCTATCATAAAGTGATAGCGCGCCCGATAAGAGGGTTAACATTCATTTTACTAAAGTTTATAAAAATTAAAACTTTAAAAAGAGTTTAAAAGATATTTCTCATCCATTATTCTACCCTATCCTACAAACCCTGGCAAGCAAGAATTTACTCGGTCATGGATATTAGCGTAGTAGAAGAAAAGTGTAAGATGAATGAAACCATAATTAAAAATTTAAAGTGCAGAAAGTAATTGTTGAATGTAATGCGGAAAGTAAAGTGCAGAAAGTAAATGCGAAAAGAATTAAAATAAAGAACTACCTTTATTGATTAACTATTGGATTACAAAATTTCTCTCTGAAAAAGTAGATTACAAAAACCCTAGTTTTGCTCGCTGGATCTCTCTCGATCGATGGGTAGATGAATCGATGAATTTTGGAATGAATGTTGATAAACAGCTCTCGGTCCTTTATATAGTCTCTGAAATTAGAAACCCTAGATGCCATATTGGAGTAGGTATAAATACGATCATGCCCTTGAAATATCAGATCCTACGGCTGCCATACAACTGCGGTTCCGCCGCCTATACCCTACATTGACCACGGATCCGCCGCCTTCTGGTGAGCTTGTGCATCCAATTTTCTCGTGGCTTCCTCTCGTTATTTGGAGATCCTCTTGATAAAAATATTCTGAAAATATTGCTATTAGTCTCTTCCGTTGCTAGATTCTCCAATTTGCTCCTAATATTCGGCAGATTCGGTTTGATACTTCGATTTGTTGTGGATCTCCTACTCATAATTCTGACCTGAGCTAATCTAGTATAATACCTGCACAATATCTCAAAATCTACCATCCCAAGTTTCAAGATGTGTGAAAGTGCGTATAGTAGGATATCAACGTTGAGAAGTTTGGACTCAAGAATAGGGACTATATTTCAGACTTATTTCTATCCACGAATTAGTGATTCCTTCATCTTACTAACCTTTGGGACAACAGCTCATGACTACGTATTACTAGCTTCGTTTTAAAACATATAATTTTCTTGCATTTCTTAAATCTTTTCTTCTCTTTCATATGTATTTTTCACTTTCTAACTTTTATTTTCAAATTTTTTTCATATATAGTGCCTAGTGCCAAATGATATGTCATTAAATTCAAACCTCCCCCCAAACCTGTTTGCAGCAGTGTCCTCACTGATGTTGTTTTTCGAGCGCATAAACCTGTAGACTTTGGTGGAGAATAATAGGGGCAAAAGATAGTCAAATGAAAAACCATCCCTAAACTTGTTCTTTAGCACGAACGGATATTCATTTTTTACACACCTCCATTCATAGATGAAATAGTGTTACCGAAACATGGAGGTGAGGCGGAGGAAAATTAGTCGTGATAAAACGGCTCCTGTAAGAACAGGAGATCCTCCGATAGGTCAGCGGAAAAGTATGGTTTTAATCTATGCCCATTTACTTTAAAAATAGATCCGTTTTTAACATTTTCTACATCTACTGCACCGTGCGGGTACACATACCGCACCATAAAAGGTCTTTTCCAATGAGATCTTAGCTTACTCGGAGGAAGATGGAGACGGGAATCGTAAAAAAGGACTTGTTGTCCAGGTGTGAATGTTTTTCTCAAAAGATATTTTCGTAGAACATCTATGTCCGGTTCTTTACTATAACCGCGTTATCATAGGCTTCATCACGAAGTTCACTTAGCTCATTTAATTGCAGCTTCCAATAGCTGCCTGCTTGATCAAAATCAAAATTAAGCTCTTTAATAGCCCACATTGCTTTATGTTCGATCTCGACAGGAAGGTGGCAAGCCCTCCCAAACATCAGTTGGCATGGAGACATACCAAGATTGGTCTTATATGCAGTACGAAATGCCCAAAGAGCATCCGTCAATTTGGTGGACCAATCTTTATGGTTCTTAGAAATCGTTTTCTCCAAAATTTGCTTGATCTGTCTATTGGAGACTTGGCTTGCCCGCTCATTTGGGGATGATAGGGCGTAGAAAGTTTATGGTTGATTGAATATTTCCACATCAAAGTCTCGAAAGACCGATTACAGAAATGCGCCCCATTGTCAATAATGATAGTGCAAGGGTGCCCGAACCGCGAAAAGATATTTTCTTTAAAGAACTTAACAACAACCTTGTTGTCATTAGTACGGTGCGGTATTGCTTCCACCCATTTAGAGACATAATCAACCGCTAATAAAATGTATAAGTTTCCAAAAGAGTTGGGAAACGGGCCCATGAAATCGATTCCCCATACATCAAATATCTCCACAACCAAGATTGGTTGGTGCGGCATCTCGTTTCTCCGTGAAATTCGACCCATGTGTTAACAACATGAACAAGTTTTGCAATAATCATATGTATCTTTAAATAACGTTGGCCAATAAAAGCCATATTGTAAAACTTTCTTCGCCGTTTTTCTTGGACCAAAATGACCGCCACATGCTTGATCATGGCAGAAAGACAATACACTCTTGAACTCATTATTAGGGACATATCGGCGAATGATCTGATCGGGACAATACTTAAACAAATAGGGTCCGTCCCAGTAAAAGTGTTTTACCTGGGATAAAAATCTGTGATTGTCTTGATTTGACCATTCGCTGGGTAGAAGTCCCGTCGCTAGATAATTCACAATATCAGCGAACCAAGGTTCACAAGATATGGTCAAGAGCTGTTCATCCGGAAAAAATTCGTTTATTGGCAAGGTCAACGTTGGTGAAGAAGAAAGTCATGAAAGATGGTCAGCTACGACGTTTTCACGTCCACTTTTGTCTCTTATGACAATGTCAAATTCTTGTAACAAAAGTATCCAACGTATTAGCTTAGACTTAGCATCCTTCTTTGATAAGAGATGTCTTAAAACAGAATGATCAGTGTAAACTACGACCGGAGAGCCAACCAAGTAGGGCCTGAATTTTTCTAATGCAAATACAACTGCCAAGAGTTCTTTCTCGGTGATTGTATAGTTCATTTGGGTATTCAAGGTCCTACTCACATAATAAATTACATGTGGCATCTTATTGATGTGTTGTCCTAAGACTGCACCAATAGCAAAATCGGATGCATCACACATAAGCTCGAAAGGGTGATTCCAGTCTGGAGATGATAGAATGGGGGCTGTAGTGAAGGAACATTTAAGCAATTCAAAAGCAGCCAAGCAATTCGAGTCGAAATGAAATGTTGTATCCTTGGCCAAGAGAAGAGTTAAGGGTCTAGCGATCTTGCTAAAATCCTTAATGAACCGTCTAAAAAATCCGGCATGACCAAGAAAGGATCGTATATCTTTGACGCATTTGGGAGGAGGAATGTTGGAAATGAAATCTATTTTATCTTTGTCTACTTCAATGCCTTTTCATGAAATGATATGCCCTAAGACTCTTGAACCATGAAATGACATTTTTCCCAATTCAAAGTTAAATTCTTATCCTTACAGCGGGTAAGAACATCGTCAAGATGATGTAAGCATTCCTCAAAGTATTCCCCAATTATAGAGAAATCGTCCATAAATATCTCCAAAAAATTCTCGACCATATTATAGAATATCCCTATCATATACCGCTGAAATGTAGCGGGAGCATTGCATAACCCAAAGAGCATGCGTTTATAAGAGAAAGTACCGAAAGGACAAGTAAAAGTTGCCTTATCTTGATCCTTTTCTGCGATGGGAATCTGGTTATAGCCGGAGTATCCTTCCAAAAAATGGTAGTACGCATGCCCGGCTAAACGTTCCAACATTTGGTCAATGAAGGGTAGAGGGAAGTGATCTTTTCTCGTCGCGGCATTGAGTTTTCTATAATCAATACATACCCGACACTCAGTTTGGGTGTGTGTTCAAATCAACTCATTAGCCTTATTAGTTATGACTGTGATGCCAGAATTTTTAGGGACCACGTGAATAGGACTTACCCATTGGCTATCAGATATTGGGTAAATTATACCATTGTTTAAGCATTTGACGATTTCTTTTTTCACCGCCTCTTTCATGACAGGATTTAACCGTCTTTGTGGGTCACGGGCTAGTTTGGCCTCATCCATCAAATGTATATGATGTTCAACAATCAAGGGACTAATCTCTTTGATGTTCGCCATTGTCCAACCAAAAACTTATCGATTCGATCTCAAGACATACAGAAGAGCTCTCTAATGCTCCAAGGCTAAAGAAGCTGATATGATGATGGGTAAAGATTCATTCTCACCTAAATATGCATATTTAAGATGAGACGGCAGCAACTTGAGATCAAGTGTCGGCGGAGAGACGATAGAAGGTAAGGTAAGGGAACGATACTCAGACTCCATGAGAGGTTCATAGCTAGCGTAAGAAATTGACTCGAATAGCTCAACTAACTTGTTTGACAATTCAAAGGATTTGAACTGGGGAGTGGACTTGTCGACTGAAGGGTCCCGTGAATCAACATCATCAAGGAAAGTGGACCCTTCATATTCCCTATTAGTGTAAGGAGTAGCTGGATCAAACAATAACGCGCTATTGGCGTCGAGATCATTATCATAAAACTCTTCAAATTCACAACTGTCGGAAGCTATCTCGTTGACAGAACATATATCAATCATATGAGCAGAAGGTTCGGAGGGTTGACTTCCTACCGTGAAAATGTTAAGTTCAATTGTCATCTTCTCAAAGGATAGGTTCATGGAACCGTTACGACAATTGATTACTGCATAAGAAGTTGCTAGAAAAGGTCGACCAAGAATCACCGGGATTTGGTTCTGTGGGTTCGCCACAGGCTGTGTATCTAAAACTATAAAGTCCACAGGGAATATAAATTCTCCGACTTTGATCAACACGTCCTCTAGCTCACCCCTAGGGTGGGTGATAGATCGATCGGCCATCTGAAGAGTGCAGTGCGTAGGTTTCAACTCTCTTATGCATAATTGCTCATAAACAGAATACGGGAGAAGTTAACACTAGCACCTAGATCGAGTAGAGCACGATTGATGTTTTTACCCCCAATAGTTATAGAAATTGTAGGACAACCGTGATCCTTATGTTTCCTGGGCAAATGTTGGGTAAGAGCATCGCTCACATTGCTCGCTAAGAAAACCTTTTTAGGTACTTGTGTTCTCCTATTTTTAGTGCACAAGTCCTTTAATATTTTCGCATAGGATGGAACTTGTTGGATAGCATCTAAGAGAGGAATATTAATGTTAACTTACTTAAACATTTCCATAATATTTTCCATTTGTGGACTTGGTTTGTTGGGCCTCAACCAGTTTGGAAAAGGAGCTTTATCAGCAGAGGTTGGGTCCAACACTTGAGGAGAAGTTTGTGGGGATGGAATGAATCCCAAAATTGGATTTGGCATGGTCTTAGATGGTAATTCATTCAAGGAAGTGGACTGAGGGTTCGAGCCTGTAGGGTGTTTTTCATCACCCCATTGAGATGGGAATACGCGTCGCTTGTCAGGCGTACTACAGATTCCCCCTGCCTAGGGTAGGCGGGGTTTATTGATTATGGGAATCCGAATCTCCGGCAGCCGCGGACTAAGCTGCCGTTAATTACCCCTCGCCTTTGGAGCAAAGGAACCTCCGATTTACGGGTCAACTAGTCATGCGAGCTCAGTGTGCAGTGTGCGTGTGTTGTGTTTTAAAAGGAGGTTTTGGATATATTGGGGGCCTCGCAGAGTTTACGGGGTCTCGCTACCCGGATAGAGGGCTGGAGGTCAAGGGGGCTAGCAGCCCCCTTGCGGGGTGCGAGGCAGCGCCCCGCTAGAAAATTTTTCCTAATGGGGGACGTGTTTCTGGTGTGGAGTGAACGAAAAATAAGGGGTGAGGAACATCTTAAAGACGCGTGCATGGAACGTGGGCACTGGGCGTCTGCGGGTTATGTGCATGGCGCGTGGGCGCCCGCGGGTTACGTGGCTGGCGCGTGGGCGCTTGGCGCCCGCGGGTCACGTGGCTGGCGCGTGGGCGCTTGGCGCCCGCGGGTCACGTTCCTTGCACGTGAGCGCTTGGCGCCTTGGCGCCCGCGGGTCACGTGCGCAGTACGTGGGCGCTTGGCGCCTTGGCGCCCGCGGGTCACGTGCGCAGTGCGTGGGCGCTGGGCGCCAGTGGGTCACATGCGCAGCACGCGACTGCTGGGCGCTGAGCGCCCGCGGGTCGCGTGAGGCACACGTGGGCGCTTAGCACCCGCAGGTCACGTGCGCTGCACATGACCGCCGGGCGCCCCATGAGTCACGTGCACGACACGTGACCGCTGGAAACACCAGCTGAAAAGGGGCTTTGCCCCTGGGTTAGGAGTTAAACTCCCAAGGGGGCTTTGGAGTTGAACTCCTAACAGTGATTATGTATAGAATTGGAGTTAAACTCCTAAAAAGGGGTTTGATTTATGGAGTTAAACTCCAACAGATCTTGAACGGAGTTAAACTCCTAGAGATCTTTGGATCTTCTTTTGAGCCTTGGATCCTCCCGGAATGGGATTTTCGGAGATGGGTCTCCTTCCTCCTCCTCTTTGTAGGCTGGATCTTGAAGGAAAATGGGGGTGAGATTGAAAATCTCCCCTTTAGAGATCTGATGGGAGATCCGAGCTCCCCTTTGTGGGTTTTATGGTGAAAAACTATTTTTTTTTGAAAAAGAAAGTGTTAAACTCTTGATTTAATTCAAAAGGTGGAAGAAGGTTTAGAACCTTGAGGAAGTAGGAGGCACAAACCCTAAATTTTGAGGGGAATGAAAATTGTTCTTTTATTTCATTATCATGTTGCCTTATATAGGCTTACAAATTTACATATAGCCCATTGGGCTTTACAAAATGGCATTTTGCCCATTCCATGCCTCATGTGCTCATTTCTTTTGCACATGACCCATGGGCTTTACAAAAATTCGGCTTTATGCCCATTTATTTTACATTCATGCATGAAAATTACATCAAACTTATTTATTACATAATTTTCTTCTTTGCATAAGAGAGGCTGGCCGCGGGGCTCGACTTGGTCATGGGTCAACTTGACCTGGGCTTGGGCCCACTTACGTGGAGTTGACCTTGACTTTGACTTGGTCAACTGGGGTGTAAATTTTGACCCCAACAAATTTCCCCCCATCAATAAATGCATACCACATATATGAGTTGTGTGCATGAAATTGATAGATCTTGGAGTTGGACTTCGAGGTGGAACATCATTCCGGGGGCGGAGCATCATTTCGGGAGCATAATTCCGGGGATCGGAGCATAATTCCGGGGATCGGAGCATAGTTCCGGGATCGGAACATAATTCCAACAAGCGGAGCATAATTCCGGGGACCAGAGCATAATTCCAAGGATCGGAGCATAATTCCGGGATTGGAGCATCATTCCGACGAGCGACAAACATTCTGACCGAAGCATAATTTCGATGCAGAGGTTGATTACCAGGCGAAGCATAATTCCGACAGGGAAGGCAGATACTCCGAGGCGAAGCATGATTTCGACACGGGGTACATTCTGAGACGAAGCATGATTTCATCGCAGAGCTTGTTGGTTGACGTGATTCCGAGTCGGAGCATAATTCCAACGGGGAGGTCATTAGTTGACTTGATTCCGAGTCGAAGCATAATTTCGCCAGGGAAGGCAGATACACCGAAGCGAAGCATGATTTCGACACGGGGTACACTCTGAGACGAAGCATGATTCTGACGTAGAGCTTGTTGTTTGACTTGATTCCGAGACGGAACTTAATTCCGACGGGGAGGTCATTAGTTGACTTGATTCCGAGATGGAGCATAATTCTGACGGGGAGGTCACTGGTTGACTTGATTCTGAGACGGAGCATAATTCCGACAGGGAAGGAAGATACACCGAGGCGAAGCATGATTTCGACACAGGGTACACTCTGTGATGAAGAATAATTCCGACGCAGAGCTTGTTGGTCGACTTGATTCCGAGGTGGAGGTTAATTTCGACGGGGAGGTCGTTGGTCGACTTGATTCCGAGGCGGAGCATAATTCCGACGGGGAGGTCGTTGGTCGTCTTGCTGACTTGATTTGATTTAGGTTGACATCAGCATCGTTACACTAGAATATGGTACCAGGAGCGAATCATCATTTGCCATGAGAGGATTTGGGGATTTTGGTTTTGGTTTGGCATCAGCATCGCTACACTGGAATATGGTACCAGGAGCGAATCATCATTTGCCATGGGGAGATATCCCTCGTTCCAAGTTTAACGACTTAGGGGTCATATGTTCCCAGTTTAACGACTTAGGGGTCATCTGTTCCCAGTTTAAAGACTTAGGGGTCTATTGGATCGGAAGTTTAGAATTTCGGGGTAAGGGTCGGCATCAGCGTTGCTAACACTGAAGCACAGGTGCCAGGAGCAATTCATCATTTGCCTTTTCCTGTTGGGGAGCGATGGCTTAGGAGGCAGGTTTAGGTCCCTATCACCTAAGGCTTTTCAATTTTATGTGCCATAAGGATCCCATAAAAGCATTTTCTCCCTACGAGTCGAAAGCATCCCATAGGTGTATTTTCTCCTTAGGAGTCGTGAGGACCCCATGTGTGTTTTTCCTTTGTGAGTCGTAAGGATCCCACAAAGGTGTTTTCACGATTCGAGAGGATCTCGTAAGTTTTGTTCTTCTCATGTATCATGAGTACACATGAGTGGGTCTTTCCAAATGAAGCATAATTCCAAGGGTGGAGACCGTCCGCTGGACGAGTGATTGGAGTGGGGTATGGGTATGATAAGAATTATTTGAGCCCATGGATTGTATACGGTAGTCAACTTGGGGACCAACCGTAGGGCTGGGAGAATTTTGGGACTTTTTTGGCGTCTGCATCGTTGCACTGGAATATGGTACCAGGAGCGACTCATCATTCGCTGTTGGGACATTCAGAGATTTGAAATTTTGGTTTGCGTCCGCATCGCTGCACTGGAATATGGTACTAGGAGCGACCCATCATTCTCCATTTGGGAATTTGGATTTTGGTTGGCGTCTGCATCGCTGCACTGGAATATGGTACCAGGAGCGACTCATCATTCGCTGATCAGTCGAAAATACTGCATCTTTTAACCGGCAATTTCCCTATCATTTGCACTCATCTAGAAGTGTTCGGCATTCATATAGCATATATTAGCAAATCAGTCGATAAATATCAGATTGCATGTGTTAGACTTTAAAACCGGCACTATAAGGGAAATTGACTGCATTTCATAGCATGGCATCATTCCTATATATCGCAACTTGTGTTTCGAAGTCTATGCAGGACATTACAGAAGATCGGTCAAATTTACAAACGAAGACTGTTAAAAAGACGCCAATTCATGGATTTGGAATCTGGTATTGATATAAGAAGCATTCAGAGATTCAACATATCAGAAAATACATCAAAGTATAGAAGCAAACATACCATGAAGTTTGAAGCTCCACAGAAGCCACTTGGCCGCGGAACCGCGGCCGGAGCCTCCTTGCGCCGCGGTTCCGCGGCGGCTTGTCCGCATCACCACTCCAAATTTGCTTCTTAACTCCTACATCAGCTTCAACACTTCAGAAAGACATTACATTCTCCAGAAAGCCCCAAAAGCTTCTGCCAGTTCAGCAAACCTAGGGTTCCTAACTAAACACCTCTAGCTTCCTTAACAAGCTTCAAATTAAACTCTATTAAGGACCTAGAACCTTCCCCTAACCTCCTAGCTTAGGGTAGAAGCTAATCCCCTAACTAGCTACTTCTAGAAGCCTCTTCCTCTAACTAACTTTTGGAGGGAAAACTCAAATTTGAATTTCTAGACCTAGGGTTTGGAAAACCTATAAATAGACCCCTAAGGCTCACTTGAAAAGGCTAATCTTTGACAACTCATTGTTGGCTAAATTTTCCCCATTCTTCATCTTCCCCAATTTCCACCCACAAATCTAGTGACAAGGCTTGTGTCAAAACCCTAACCCTAATCCAATCTAAAATCAAGAAACTTCAAGATTCTTTGAGTGCAAGCCAAGCAAGTCTTCAAGATCCTTTAGAAGCGGAACCGGATTTCAACGGAGCACGAGATCGAAGCGATCCAAAACTCAGGAAAACGAGCGATGCAAGATTCGACGAGCGAAGTTCCTACCTCTTGTAAATCTCGAGAGTTGTAACTACTTGTTGATGTAATAAAGGTGAAGATTCTTTAACTTGTTTACATTTCAATTCGAGCATTATGCTTATATTTCGATTCTTGAATATGTACTTTGTGATGATGCTTGAATAAAACTCCGTTCGTGGAGGAATCGAAACAATTGTAAAATGATGATGTTGATGAATTGTTAAACGTTTTCTTAAGTCTTAAAACAATTGTAAATTCTTGAAAATCGATTGATCGATGATCTAGATCGATGCGAATGTGTTCTTGATTCCTTTCGCACGATCTAGAGATCAACAATTGATCATTCGACTTTCAAGAAGCTATCTAGTGAATGTTATTCATCGAAAGGACAAAGGATAGGATGAGGAACCCTAATTCTTCGCAAGATCCTTGATCCTCGATGAATTCGACATCGATTTAGCATCAATTTGTTACTAGATAAGAAATCGTAATCTTGAATCTTCATCACATCTACAATTTACTCGATTCCTACAAGCTTTACTTCAAATCTTGAAATCCTAAAGTGATTGGAATTCTATCGAAACTCGATTCTCGATGTTTATCATTTTCTTGATTCTTGATTAGAATAGTGATACTTGAAACTCATCGATAAAAATCTTGAATCATGTTTTCTTTTCTTTTCTATTAACTTTTCAATTCAAACAAATCAAAATACGAACGAATCGCACAATCCCTGTGGACGATCCGCACTCGCTAACGATCTACATCCGACACCGTAGTTGATTGCGGTCAAATAATTCATTGATTGTGAATTCTATTCAATTTTCTAAACCGACACAAAGAAACTCATTCGAGTTACACACACAATAAAATTTGAATCAATCATTCGCCATTGGTTTTTTTTTACCGCGATTGCTCTATCATTTCAGCTTTTGTTATCGCGAAGGCCGCGATTGCCCCATCATTTCGGCTATTTATTCATGGTTGCCCCATCATTTCGGCTTTTTATTCACGGTTGCCCCATCATTTCGGCTTTATTTTCATCTTTATTTTACTCGCTGATTTTTATTACGAGTTTCCCCATCATTTCGGCTGTTTATTTTTTTTTAATTACACTTTTTTTTACACATTTTTCTTTACATTCCCAGTTTAACGACTTAGGGTCGTTTGATATCAGTTTAACGACGTGGTGGTACATTGTTCCCAGTTTAACGACGTGGTGGTCATCTCCTTTCATAGAAAGGAAGATGTCTGAGAGAATCAGGTTCCCGAAGGACTTCGGTCTCCGTTTGTATGAAATTGGCGGTCGCTTCTTGACTGTTTGCTAACACGCCTTTAGACAGTTCTATCTCTCCTGCATTGTATTGCTTTTCGACCCAATCTTTGAAGACGAAATAGTCTTCAATGGCATGACTTATCACTCTGTGATATAGGCAATATTTGGGGTCGTCGTTCATATTCGCTTCTTGCGGTCTCTTTGATCCTGGAAATTGTAGACCATTTCTCAGGGCGTCCTTGAATATCTTGTGGACTTTGTCCCTTCTGAAGGAATAGACTTTATCCAGCTTCTCTTTCAGTGGAGATTCTCCTCCCTCTCCGAACATTGGCTTCCAAGGCTGGTTGGCATTAGGCCCGCTCATCCCTCACTTATTTCGGTTAGCTAAAGTGTTAAAAGTTTCAGCATCGTCAGAATTTCCGCCTTTGCGATTATCATCCTTTCGGTTTCTCCAGGACCTATTGTTATTTTGGGAATCAGAAGAAGACTCCTGCTTTGAGCGCTCCAACATCTGGACTTTTCTGGTCAGCTCTTGAAATGTTTTGAGACCCGCGGTACATAGAAACTGGGCCATCCAATTGTTAAGATTTCCGACGAGGAGGCTGACAGATTGGTCCTGCTCTATCGGCGGTTCACATTTGACGGAGAGATTGCGCCACTGGGTTATAAAATTCGTGTTGCTTTCGTTGTTCTTTGGCTTGGTCCTTACGAGGTCGGCAATGGTGATCTTATCGCCGACACTCATGAACATTTGTCGGAACAAAGATTCCATTTGGACGAAAGTAATAACGGAGCCATCCGGTATGCTCGCGTCCCAGTCGAAAGCGACATCGGTCAAGCTATTAACAAACTGGCGGAGGAGAAGCGCATCATTGCCCCCGGTATTCCCACATGAGGCTTTAAAGTGGGCGATGTGCTGATTCGCATTTCCCGTCCCATCAAATCTTCTGAACTTGGGGATGACATAGCCATTAGGAAATTCTACCAGATCATACTGAGCAGGATATGGTCTCCCGCTACTGCCAACATCTTTTTACGCTTCGGCTTCGGCTACCAATGTTTTGACTTTGTTGGCAACCAAATCCATGATTTGATCTTGAGTTAGCGGGCTGCTGTCATCGGTAGCCAAGACATTTCCCGAGAAAGGATGCGACTGACTTTCATGCGGTCCGCCCACTTTTGGATTTGAGGGAATAGGCATCGGCTGTCTTGGGACACCGTTTCCTGGTTCATGAGCAGAACCCTGTGCTTGATTGGACGGCTGAGATGCAACTTGAGCCTTGAGCTCCATCACGACATTCGTCAATTTTGGAGTAAAGTTTGGCCATCTCCTTGTCTTTACTTCTGAGCTGTTTTCGGAGCTCTTGGAGAAGTTGCTGCTTTGCGTTCTTGGGACGGAAGATTGGTTCCTCTTCGCTTTCCGAGCCCGACTCCTCATGAACCGAGGGATCTCTCTGCTTTTCAGTTTCACTGGAAGGGTTTTCATTACCTCCCAGAGGATGCTGCTCTTGGGAAGTGGCAGCCACATTCATACCAGATTGGATCTGAGATGTGGTGGCCCCGTCCTTGCTCTTGCTGCGCGTGCCCACAATGTATACAGTATGGACCACATATCCAGCCGTCTCTTTATCTTCGGCAGGGTAACCCTGTTCTTGGAGCCTCATGAAGTTCAGCATAGCATGAGTCCTAGCCCTTTTGTTGGCTCTATATCTGAGCCTTTTCTGTCTTAGCTTCTCGATTTTGAGGGCTTGGTGGGCATCCGTCATCCAGGAAGCCATCGTGAGCCGATTAACGGGGAGCCTAGAGAAGATACCCAATTGAGCAGTTGTCAGGAGCGCCGCTGGAGCTTGCCCGAGATGCCTTGTTTCTTTGTTGGTGTTGATGGCATTGCCCCCAGCTGAGGCCAAGGAAAGTCGTTCAAACACCGACTTGCATCTGGAAAGTAGTGCCCTCGAGATCACCACATTGGGCCTCCTGCCTTTCGAGACCGGTCTGTCTATTACTGGAGCTTGAGAAGCTGGGATGGCGTTAGCTGACATGAACATAATAGAGCCAAATGGTAGCAGCGGCTCCTCCCACTGTCGCCCGCAACTGGCCGGAAGGATCGTCCTGACGTCCATCTTCATCGTGTAGGAGATGGGAGCCGTGTTGAGAGCCGATCTTGCCCTTAGAGACATTTTTGCTGCGTCCGAAGATTACAATTGGAAATTCTTAACCTGCAAATAGAAACATGATTTCAGTACAGGCAATCAATATGAATATTGATTGAGTTCGCATGAACGTTTAACCCGAAATATAGGAGGAGAGAAAAGGTCCCACCGGGCGTGCCAGAATCTGTAGGGTGTTTTTCATCACCCCATTGAGATGGGAATACGCGTCGCTTGTCAGGCGTACTACAGATTCCCCCTGCCTAGGGTAGATGGGGTTTATTGATTGTGGGGATCCGAATCTCCGGCAGCTGCGGACTAAGCTACCGTTAATTACCCCTTGCCTTTGGAGCGAAGGAACCTCCGATTAACGGGTCAACTAGTTATGCAAACTCAGTGTGCAGTGTGCGTGTGTTGTGTTTTGAAAGGGGGTTTTGGATATATCGGGGGCCTCGCAGAGTTTACGGGGGTCCCTCTACCCGGATAGCGGGTTGGGGGTCAAGGGGTTGAAAAATTTTCCTAACGGGGGACGTGTTTCTGGTGTGGAGTGCACGGAAAATGAGGGGTGAGGAGCGTCTTAAAGACGCGTGCATGGCACGTGAGCGATGGGCGTCACATGCCTGGCGTGTGGACACTGGGAGCCCGCGGGTCACGTGCGCAGCGCATGGGCGCAGGGCGCCAGCGGGTCACATGCGCAGCGCATGGGCGCCGGGCGCCAGCGGGTCACATGCGCAGCACGCGACCGCCGGACCCCCACGGGTCACATGCCCTGCACGCTACCGCTGGGCTCCTGTGGGTCACGTGCACGGCATGCGACCTCTAGGCGCCCGTGGGTCACTTGCGCGGCACGCGATCGCTGGAAACACCAGCGGAAAAGGGTCTTAGCCCCTGGGTTAGGAGTTAAACTCCCAAGGGGGCTTTGGAGTTGAACTCCTAACAGGGATTATGTATAGAATTGGAGTTAAACTCCTAAAAAAGGGTTTGATTTATGGAGTTAAACTCCAACAGATCTTGAATGGAGTTAAACTCCTAGAGATCTTTGGATCTTCTTTTGAGCCTTGGATCCTCCCGGAATGGGATTTTCGGAGATGGGTCTCCTTCTTCCTCCTCTTCGTTGGCTGGATCTTGATGGAAAATAGGGGTGAGATTCAAAATCTCCCCTTTAGAGATCTGATGGGAGATTCGAGCTCCCATTTGTGGGTTTTATGGTGAAAAACTATTTCTTTTTGAAAAAGAAAGAGTTAAACTCTTGATTTAATTCAAAAGGTGGAAGAAGGTTTAGAACCTTAAGGAAGGAGGGGGCACAGACCCTAAATTTTGAGGGGAATGAAAATTGTTCTTTTATTTCATTATCATGTTGCCTAATATAGGATTACAAATTTACATATAGCCCATTGGGCTTTACAAAATGGCATTTTGCTCATTTCATGCCTCATGTGCTCATTTCTTTTGCACATGAGCCATGGGCTTTACAAAAATTCGGCTTTATGCCCATTTATTTTACATTCTGCATGAAAATTACATCAAACTTATTTATTACATAATTTTCTTCATTGCATTGGAGAGGCTGGCCGCGGGGCTCGCCTTGGTCATGGGTCCACTTGACCTGGGCTTGGGCCCACTTACGTGGAGTTGACCTTGAGTTTGACTTGGTCAACTAGGGTGTAAATTTTGACCCCAACAGAGCCCAGTGAAGAACGGAGAATAGGCTCGGAAGAAGACGTTGGATTAGATGAACTAGGAGTAGAAGTAGTAGCCGGGGTATCATTGAAATCATCGACTTGTTCACCAACATGGTTGTTCAACACTCTTCCCGATCTCAACGTAGTTACGGCACTCACGTTATGATTTTGTTGGTTAATGACGATGTTTGCGCTTTGTGGGTGGCCGGAATTTTGTAAAGATTGAGATGGATGTTTCCCTTTCTCTTTCTCACTCATCGCGGCATTTAACTATGAAATTTGTACTTCGATCGATTTTATGCTTTCACTGTGGGAAGCAGTGTGTTGCACTAGCGTTTGGATAGAGGACGTTAAATAAGTCGACTTTTGCGCGGATTGTTTAATAAATGCTTCTAAGCTTCTTTCGAGAGCAGAGATTTTATCGGTACCGGCCGTTGGAATATTAGTCTGTGGTTGGAAAGAATTATTATAACGGGCAAAATTGTTGGCCGGATTTTGGAAAGATTGCGGTAGCAAGGGCTACTGAATTTGTTGTGATGGCTGTTGTTGCTGTGGGGGAACCTTTGATAGTTATTTAGGCTTAGGAACTAATTTTGAGTTTGAGTTTGGTTTTGGTTCCAAGAAAAATTAGGATGATTCCTCCATCCTTGATTATATGTGGATGAATAAGGATCGTTTCTAGGTTATTGCTGAAAAGCAGCATTAGTTTGTTCTTGACCTTGAGACGGAGAATTCAAAGAACATTTTTCCGTTAAATGTAATGAGTCAAAACAGAAACCACACACGGTTTTGAGGAGCGTAACTTGGTTTAGGGAGGCTGAAGAGAACTTGCTTTCCATAGCTTTGAGTTTCTTTTGCATCGCAACCATTTCGGCTTTCATTGCGATGGAAGCGTCGAGCTGATGGATACCTGCCCTAGATGAAGATGATGTTGTTAGTCTTATGCTCTCCAGCTGTAATGTTTGTTCGGCAAGATCTTCCAGAAATTGCCACGCTTTCTCGTCGCATTTTGCCATGAAATGACATTGACAAATGGTTTCTAGCATTTGTTTTGTCGCCGGATTGATACCCTCATACATAATTTGGCAAAGTTGCCATCTTTCGATTCCTTGATGAGGGCATTGGACAAGGAGATCTTTAAACCGTTCAAAGCATTTCCAAAAGGGTTCGTTGGAAAGTTAGGAAAACTGGTTAATCTCGCTCCGAATATGGGCAGTCTTGTGATTAGGATAAAATTTCTTAAGGAATGCTTTAACGAATTCATCCCATTTAGTGATAGAATGTGAGGCGGTATTATAAAGCCACTTCTCTACGAGATCGCACAAGGTAAAAAGGAGAAGAGGTAATCGGATAGTATCCCCTGAAAGTTGGGTGGTGCTCATTATTGCACATACGTTTTCGAATTTGGTTATAAAAAAGTATGCTTCTTCAGATTCAAGCCCGTGAAATTTGGGCAACAAGTTGATGAAGTGGGGTTTAATTTCGAAATTATCCCCATTGGCTGGTGGAAGAGACAGACACGTAGGAAGGGGTCCACGTGCGGGATAGCATCGGTCTTGAAGAGCGATGAATGGTGGATTCTGAATTTGCACACCTACGGGTGATGGAAATGTTGTGTTGTTAAAACCCGGGGGAGGTCCGTCCATCTCGGAAGATGTGGTAGGTGGAAGAGATAAAAAAGGTGAAGAAGTATCGACGTCGGAGTCGACAGTAAAAACGCGGACTAGACGGGTACTAGAATCCCGTGTCCAGCCGATCATGCACTAAGCGGGCTTAGTGCACGTGGCAGTGTGTGAGAACGATTTTAAAAAGGGTTTGGTTTTTTTTAAATGACGGACGTGAGGCTTCACTCAACCAATCACAAAATGCATAATCAGTCCCTAGAGCTAGGGTCACTTAGGTCAAGTCACTAGACCGCTCCTAGACTTCCAAAGGACAAGACGTAGGATCAATCCTCTATCACCTCCTTATCAATCTTGCAGCCAGGTAAGTGTAGGGTTCCTTAGCACTCTCACCAAGTTTTCTAAGGCATCTAGCATGTAATTTGAAAAAATCTAGAGTGCTTGGAAACCCTAAACCAAGGATCTAACTAGAGAATTAGGGTAAAGCTAACATGTAAACAACTTTACACTAAGTGAACAAGGAATACAACCTTTGTAGACCGTTCCTTCACTTCAAAATCTTCATGTAGTAGTCCCTTCGCTCTAAGTAGTGGTCTCCCGGACTCTCGTTAGGCTCCACTAGTCGAAAAGAACGAGCTTGCTCAAAGATCTTCGTGGCCGAAGACGATCTACGTAGAGGAATCTCCAACTCAAGCTACCTCTTCACTAATTGAGAATTAGTATACTAAATGGCTAGTCTAGTGTAGATTGATGAAATAGGAATTTTGCTCACTTTAGAATAATTTTTCTCTCTCTTTCTTTACCTCAAGAAAACCTAGTGAGCTTAGTTAAGATGAAGAAGATGAAGTGGTGAATGAATCAAGAATATAATGGCAACCATGGATGAGATAATATCACATATTATCCTTGTAGAGACTTAACCATGGATAAAGATAATGGTTGGGTTAATAAATATCTAAGATAAGACAAAATTAGTGGACTTAGTCAAGGTTTCTACAAGCTTCTCCAAGCTTCACATACCATGGCAATTTCCACCTCATTTTTTTTATTCCTTAAATAACTAAAAACCCTAATTATCTAATGTACCATGAGTTTCATACACCCATGGTTTATGTATCATCAAGCATGACATAAAGAAATAAATACAATAATATATATCACATATATATTAAATGTACAAGTGAGAAAAAGAAATTCTTAAGTGAGCTAATATTAGTTAATGTATATTAATATATCAAATATATAATCATACATTAAATTATTAAATCAACACTGGATTTAATAATCCGGCTATATCACATATAACCGACTAATATCATTTATATCAACTTATTGAATCAACACTTGATTCAATAACCCGGTTATATCACATATAACCGACCGATATCACATATCGCAAGATTAGAATATGGTATCACATACACGTATTAATCTCGGTCCCGCACATATCACATATGTGCCCTACTTCGTTTCGCTTGAGCCGGGAAACCTCTGTGTAGGACTATAAAGACTCGTCAATATGGCGGTAGTAGGTGATGATCATATCAGTCACCCACAAGCCGTCAGCGGTGCTAGCTGGATGTAACAGCTACCCGGGTATTGAGCGATCAGAAGATCAACAAGCAAGCTTGTTCATACTCCGGTGAATCCAATAGTAACACTACCGTACAGTCTGGTCTCTTCGTCTGATATGTCGCATATCTAGTCTAGGGGTGGTAAATGTCAGACCCCAATAAATTGATAAGTCGTGCCGATGTGAGGCTCATAACGGGTCAAGAAACTACTGATAACACTTATCAGTAAATCTCAGTATCAGCCCTGGCCAGGGACTTCCTGTTATGGCCAATCGAGCACAGCACAACATCGACCCCCAATACCGGGAGAGACGAAATCCCTCCTATCGCTCATTGCCTCCATGTGACTCAGGATTGTACCCAAAAAACACTGTTTTGCATGCTCTCTTGAACGTGGTAAGGTGGAAATCAAAGCACAGTGGGAATCACACAAGACTCTATGAAGATCTCGGGTCTACAGACTAACATGTACCAGTGTCACCAGAGAACTGCTATCTGACGATAGGTATAATACCATCTAGGAGTTCTCGGCGAGTCCTGTTCAGTGTACCCAGTCTCTACTGAGCACCCGTATACCATATTTGATGTCAAACACCAATGGATGTGGGATCATCCATCGCCCATCATATGGGTCAAGAAGCGTATACGCTAGTCTACTCTGGAATATCGATGCCCCGTCTCGATACACCCTCGACTAGGAACAATTAAAGGATGTACTTGTGGACTACCCTGGCCCTACTAGTATGGTCTGCATCATAGTCCTGGTATTCAAGTACACATCCTAAGGGCTTTATCAATATGTAACAGAGAGACAGTACAAGTATACATGTTAAGATAAAGAGCAACCAGATAGCATACTATCTTGTCGAGCAAGAAAGTCCTCCCTATATATGTCCAAGCACCCACTATAATATACAATCATGTACAATAATGGCCTTTAGGGCATACATACAACTAACAATCTCCCACTTGCACTAAGGCCAGTTGTTGTAGTATCTCATACCCAACATCCCTTAAATTCTCTCAAGGGAAAGGCCTTCGCAAGTGTATCCGCCGTGTTATTCTTCGTGTCAACTCTTCTGACCTCGTTCTCCCGGAGATCAACAATCTCCCTGATTAGGTGATACTGCCTAAGAATATGTCTGGATCACTAATGGGACCAGGGTTCCTAGGCCAAAGCCACAACTCCATTGTCACCACAATGGTAGGAACCTCACGAAGTTCATCTCATGAACATGTTTATCCAGACGGCCTCTTTGGTAGTGATGTATTCAGCCTTTATCATCGAGTCTGCCACGGTATCTAGCTTGGAACTCTTCCAACATACCGTCCCTCCACTGAGGGTAAAGAAAAAACTCAAGACTGTCTTATAGTCGACCCTATCACTCTGGAAGCTTAAATCGGTAAAGGACTCCATTTGGAGTTCACCGTTACCAAACACCAAGAATGTTTCTTTAGTGCTTTTCAAGTACTTAAGAATGTTCTTCACAGCTATCCAGCGTTTCTCCCCAGGATCTGATTGACACCTACTTACTACACCTAGTGAGTATGATACATCATCTTAGATCTATCTCTATAGATCTTAATCACTGGATGTAGAGGCATCACCTAGATCCTTCATGGAGAAACATTGTGATAAGAGGAGCTTGGCTGAGTGTAGCATAGGAACACCATTTCCTATCAAGAGTATGTCATCCACGTACAATACGAGAAAGACAACCTTACTCTCTACAACCTTCTTGCATATACTGGTTCATCTACCTTTTTGATGAAGTCAAACTCTTTGACTGCCACACTAAAACAGATGTTCCAACTCCGCGATATCTGCTTTAATCCTGATGGACTTAAGCATAGCCACTGGAGAAAAGGTTTCAACAAAATCCATATCTGGTTATTGACGAAAACCTTTTGCTACAAGTCTAGATTTGAAAGTCTCAACTTTTCCATCTACACCAAGAATCTTCACAAGATCCACTTGCTCCCGATGGATTTTACCCCTTCAGGTGCAACTTTCAAAGTCATACTTTGTTGGTGTACATGGATTCCATCTCAGATCGCATAACATCCAGCCATTTCACAGAGTCCCCACTCTTGATGGCCTGCTCGAAACTAGTTGGGCCATCATCATCCATGATGCAATCCTCGCTCCCACTGTCATTAAGAAAACTGTAGTATCTCTCAGGCGGATGAGGAACCCTACTAGATCTGCGGAGAGGCTGAGGTTCGTCGGGAACTATTGAATCCTCCGGTTCTACCAAATCATCAGCTGTAGTTTGTGTAGCTGGAACTTCTTCCAGTTCTACCTCATGACCATAAATTTCTTTTTCAAGAAATTCCTTTTTCTAAAAATGTGGCATGCCGAGAAACAAAACACCTTTTGTTCCTCGGTGTGGTAGAAGATATACCCTCACGAATGTTTGAGATATCCAACAAACTTATACAGAACTGACCTTGCCTCGAGCTTGTCCGGATTTTGCCTTTCAGCATAGGCCGGACAACCCCATATCTTAACTCGTTTAAGACATGGTCTCTTCCTATACCATATCGCATATGGAGTAGTAGGCACGGATTTGGTGGGAACCCTATGTTAGTGTGATATGCCCTAGAGGCCATTATTGTATAGTACTAGTTTGTATATTACATTTTGGAAGCTTGGGATATATACACGGATTTATGACAGTCTTGCATGATATAGTAGTATGCTACTTGGTTTGTATCTATCTTAATATGTGTATATGTTTCTTTTAACGTATCGCTAATACATATTGATAGAGCTCTTAGGATATTTGCTTGACTACCAGCGTTGTGATGGCAGTCATACTAGTGGAGGCTGGGTAGTCTACAAGCACATCCTTATACAGGTCTTTAGTCGTAGAATTATCGAGACAGGGCATCGATACTCCAGAGTAGACTAGTGTATAAGCTTCTAATCACAGCAGGGAAAATGGTCTGTCCCACAGCCATCAGTACGTCGTACTAGAGATAGTATGCAGGTGCTCATTGGGTTATGAGTTACACTGGACGGACTCGTAGGGTACTGTTGGTTGGTACTATACCTGTCGTCAGGTAGCAGTTCCCAGGTGACATGAGTACAGCTTAGTTTGTTGACTTGACACTGCTACTTCGCCTCAAGTGTGTTCCCACTGTTCTTAGATTGCTACCCTACCACGACTCTATTGAGTCATGCAAACAGGTAGTAGTTGGGTGCAGTCCCGAAGCACTTGGAGGCAGTGGCGGTTAGACAGGATTCGTCTCTCCCGGTACTGGGGGTTGATGTCGCGCTGTGTTCGGAACGCCATTACACAAAGTCCCTAACCAGGGCAAGTGAGATTTATTGGTAGGTACTCCAGTAGTTTCTCAGGATGTTTTGGACTGTACTCCGACACGACTTATACCGCTATTAGGGGTCTGACGTTTAACGCCGCTCTAGGCCCGATATGCGACCCTCTTAGACGAACAGACCGGACTGTACGGAGATTGCCACAGACAGGCTCGGTAGGAGTTTGGATGAGCTTGCTCGTCGGCCTTTTTATCGACAGATACCTGGGTAGCCGTTACGTGCAGCTAGTACCGCTGACGTGCTTGTGGTTAAACCCACTACCAGCGTACTGTCGAGTTTTTAGTGTCCCACACAGAGAGTTTTCCAGCTTCGGGCGAAACGATGTAGAGGTCGTATGGTTTTACGACAGGGTTCGTTCACATACGTGTACTTGTGCACGTGTGATGTTCGAGCGGACAATACTAGTGGGCTTTGGTTTAAGCCGGATCCTAGTATTTTATTGTTGGATTAGTTTCGTCTCATTGTATACGTGTTTTTCGGATCACGGATGCGGGTATGTATATGCAGATGAGAGGGGTATAGAAGGAGACACCTCATTAGGGTTTGACTTGATTAAAACAATTATGAGGTGGAGAAAAGTATTTGTTATTTTTGCTAATGAGAATTATGGCATGGCTACTTATATTGACCATTTGACTTGGATTGACCATTTGACTTTGTTTGACTTTTTGACTTAAGATATTTTGGTGAGATATTTTTGTGAGCTAGATATTTTTGAAGAGATATTTTTTCATCACATGGTTGTGGTCATGTCAAGCTAGCCATCACAATTTCAATTATCATTATCAAAAATCTTTTCTCTTTCATCAAGTGAGCTCTCATGCTAACTCTCTCCTTCTTCCTCTTTCTCTCAAAAACCCTAGTGTCTCATGTTTTGAGAATCAAGGGTTAGTGAGACTAAGCAACCCAAAATCACACTCTACTCATTCTATGTTACTTAGTTTATCAAGCCAAGTGATCTAGTTGCCTCAACTTGGAGGTCAAGCTTAAGGTTGGAACTTTCGGGTGGATCTTCTTCGACTTCGAGAAGCCTACGAGGAGGTGCTATCCATTTCCACTCCAAGGAGCCCGCAAGGCGAAGGAGGACAGCGAGAAAGCAAGAAGGACAAGATTCTACGAGGTATAACATTCATCCGAGTAGTTAAACCTCATATAGATTGCTAGCTAGGGTTTTATGTTCGATCCTTACTAAAGTCGATGTTACGAAGCCCGTAAAAATTATTTTTTGCTCATTCATCCTCCCCGCGAACACGTGGGGTGCGCAACATTGACTAATAGTGGTATCAGAGCCTCTCGTAAACCCTAGATAGCTTGTAACGATGTTAGAATTCCGTCATTTTTATCGCCGGAAAACTGTCGACGAAAACAGTTTTCAAAAGTGATACTTTGAGTTGTTTGCGCACCCCGCGGGCTCACGGTTTGAACCGAGAAGCCGCGGGGTAAAGTGTACGCACCCCGGGGACACCCCAGGGGGGGCCAATGGCCGGGAACACCCACCAAGACCACCAATTGGTGGCCTTGGGGGCCGCTGACCCGAGAGCACCAGAAACAGGTGCTCTCGGGTATGTCCTCCTTTGGGGGCCACCTCATGGTGGTCCCCAGGGGTAGGAACCCCCTTGAAGCCCCCCATTCAATTTCTTATCAAGTGTCTTAACCTCCGCGAAGATTCGGACGGGTTTCGAGTTCGTTTCGACTCCCGGATTGGCTCAAAACTATCGATTTTGAAACATTAGCTCACTGGATTTTCAAGACATGGAAAATTGTTTAAGTTTGCTAATTGCGTGCGGAATTCTATTGTCGTAGTTACTTTACAAGCTCTGTGTTGTATATATGTGTTTGGAAACGTCGACTAATTGCTATACGTCGATTAGTCGGGGTTGCACATATCTGTGATGATGTTATATTGGTTTGTGTATATGAACTTGTTGGATCGTCGTGATGAATAGCCGGGGATGTGAGATGAGGGTTTTCATTTTTCCATTCGATGTAAAATTTGTAAAGTGATGTAATATTATTTTTGCAGGGCACATCCGGGTTGAGGTTGTAGCAACCGTTGTATTATTTCTTTTACTGTTTTTGCTCCTACGATAGACCCAAGGTGGGGTGAACAAACTACCGGGTACTTTGAAGTTCCGAGTGGCCTACTCACTTTGTTGAGGGTGGTTGCTTCACTTTGGGTATTTGGAGGGTAGTTTTCCGCACTCGTAGGGGTCTAAGGTGGGGTTTGGCTATTCATCACGACCGTGTAATCCGTCTTTCATTACAGGCTCAAACGAAACGCCGATTCCTAGTATATCCAATGTGTTCATCTGTGATCTGGAATACCTATCATTGCGTCTGACGAATTTATATATCTATATATGATATCTGGTAGACGTTGCTTATGTTTTGCATCCGCGCTAGTCCAGCCCCCGCTCTGTCGTTAGTTAAGTAACCTAACGGGTGATGACGGGGCCCCGTGGCGAATGCGGATGGCATAAGCGTACGTTATATTTTCGTTGTTTTCTGCAATGGTAGGATTAATTGAAGGGACTGCATTACATTAATGCTAAGCAAACAAACCAAAGTTGAATCGTTGGAACAATTTCAAAACCACTCGGTTTTTTCAAAACAACAAAACTTTTAAAATGCGGAGCTTAAACAACTCCTTTTAAAATCTATCAGGTTCCTTCGATTATATCAAGTTCACTACGTTCACGGTTTCGCCAAAACCATTCGTAGCCCTCCGTCATTTCAGTTAGATATTCAGTAGTATTCAAGCTATGTATTTTGACCTTCGCCAAGGCATAGTGATTGGTAGCTGCTGAATATTTATCTGTAGCATAGATAGATGCGTTGGTTTGGAACAGTCGTACTGCTATTTTGTCCTTCGTCAAGGTTATATACGGATGGGTTCAAATTAACCTGGATAATGATAGGTAGAAATTGACATGTGACTTATCATATGTTGGCCTTCGTCAAGGTCATAAGAGCATGGGGCAAAAATTCACATCGGGGGTTTCTAAAGAAACTGAAACTTGCTAGTGTTGCATACCATTTGGAGTGTGATAATTTTGGTAGGATTCCTTCGACTTTATCATACAATGATATTTGGATCCCGATCCTACTGTGAGTATATACGAGCCTCGGGAGATTTTTTCACTTAACGATTAATGCTATAAACCAAGTAGGTGTCTAGAAAGGTGTTAGCGGGGCTACGCCCCCAGGGAAAAGAGCTTATTTAATTAAATAACTTCGCGAAAGCGTCGTAAAACCTCCCTCGAAGTACCGACACTGGCCTGGCTGAACGGTTAAGCAAGTATTGTACGGTGAGATTAATCCTGACTAATTCTTCTTTTCTGGTTTGAGGAAGGATTCGAGAAACAGTGGGAGCCATCATGTTTAGATAAACTAAAAACCAATCTAAATTTGCAAGAGCATCATGCTAAAGTGTTTTTTCTCTCTCTCTCTCCTAATTGCAGCGACCAAACATGACGGGCCTTAAGTTACTATTAGATAAAAATATATTGACAGTGCCAAACTATAAAGATTGGTTCAGGAATGTCAAGATGGCAATCACTTATGACAAATTGGGGTATCTCCTTACTACTAAAGCCCCCGCCGTCCCAGGTCCAGAATCCAGTGTCGCGGATAAGGAAATCCGTAAGACCTGGGAAATTAATAGCGCGAAAGCCAAGTACCTCGTGCTGGCCTCCATGAACAATGAACACCAGAGGCGGCATGAGAATATAGATCTTGAATCCATATTCCTCCATACCAAGGAATTATATGGAGAGCAATCTCGTATAGCAAGATACGAGACCTCGAAGAAGCTATTTCAGGCGAGGTTGATTGTCGGGTCATCTGTAGGGGAACACGTCCTTAAGATGATCGGCTACTTTGAGGAGCTCGCGGACCTTAGGACCACGTTAGAGAACGGGATGTATACAGACTTGATTCTCCAGTCCTTTCCATCCACCTACGCCCAGTTTATCTTGAATTTTAATATTCAAGGTAAAGAAGTTGAATTTCCAGAACTCCTCAACATGTTGAGGAGTGCAAAGGGCACCCTGCAGAAATCCAAGGAAACACCCGCTCTGTTTGTTGGTGGAGCTTCATCTTCTAGGTCCAAGACGAAGCCAAAGGAAAGAAGAAGAAGACCCCCACCAAGCCGAGAGGCGGTGTTAGTAAGGTGGAAGCAAAGGGAAATGCAAAAGTGGCAGGGCCGACAGTAGGAAAGGAAGAATGCTTCTACTGTCATAAGAAGGTCCATTGGAAGAATGATTGCAGGGCTTGGAAGGCTAAGAACCAGGACCCGAAGCAAGTTGTGGCTTCGGCTTCAGGTGTGTTTGTAATTGAAAACTGTCTGTCAATCAACTCTACTTCCTGGGTATTGAATACCGGATCGGGATCTCATATCTGTAATTCTTTGCAGGCACTGAGAAGCCGTAGAGTTCTGAAGACCGGTGATATGACCCTCAGGGTTGCTAATGGAGCGAGCGTGGATGCTGTGTCCGTAGGGGAATATCACCTAGGATTGACGAGTGGACATATTTTGGTTTTGCACAACTGTTTTTGTGTACCTAGTTTGACTTGTAATATCATTTATGTATCTTTGTTATCAAAAGAAGGTTATGATTTTACATTTGTAAGCGATGTTGTAAACATCCACCTTAATCATGGTCTGATTGGGTCAGGTACTCTAAACAACGGTATATACGTGTTAAACCAACTACAAATTTTCAATGTCCAGAACACACATAAAAGAAAGGCTCCAAAATTAAATCAAGCTTTCTTATGGCATTGTAGACTGGGTCATATCAATGAGACAAGGTTAACCAAGTTACATAAAGAAGGATATTTGGATCCATTCGAATATCAATCTTATGCAACTTGTCAATCATGTCTCAAAGGAAAAATGACAAAGACTCCGTTCACTGGACACGGAGTAAGAGCGAGTGAGCTCTTGGGACTCATACACAGCGACGTGTGTGGTCCAATATCTATACATGCAAGAAGTGGTTATTCCTATTTCATTACTTTTACGGATGATTTCACTAGGTATGGACATGTCTTCTTGATGAAACATAAATCCGAGGCCTTTGAGAAATTCCGAGAATATAAGAATGAAGTGGAAAAAAACCGGCAAAAGTATCAAGACACTAAGATCTGATCGAGGTGGTGAATACTTGAGTGCCGAGTTCCTGGATTACCTAAAAGAGAATGGAATTCTCTCTCAGCTTACTCCTTCATACACACCACAACACAACGGTGTATCGGAGAGACGGAACCGAACCTTATTGGATATGGTACGTTCCTTGAAGAGTAACGCTGAGTTACCGTGATCATTCTGGGGCTATGCACCAGAATCAGCTGCATATCTTTTGAACACGGTTTCTACCAAGACTGTGCCTACCACACCATATCAGATGTGGAGTGGGAAGAAACCCTATCTTCAGTATCTGAAGATATGGGGATGTCCAGCATTTGTCAAAAAACAGCATGCGGACAAACTCGAGGCACGTTCAGTACTGTGTAAATTTATGGGATACCCAAAGAACTTCAGAGGGTATTTTTTCTATTACGCAGAGGAACAAAAGGTTTTTGTTTCTCGTCATGCCCACTTTTTAGAACATCAATTTTTGGAAAAAGAAACTAGTGGGAGCTGTTAGTGTATATGCCCTAGAGGCCATTACTGTATCATACTAGCTTGTATACTACTTAATGGAAGCTTGGGATATTCACAGTTGTATAGACAATCTTTCTCAAAATGGTAGTATGCTACTTGGTTTGTTTCTACTTCAATATGTGCATGTGTTTCTTTTAGCATATCGCGTATACATATTAGTAGAGCCCTTAGGATCTTTGCTTGATTATCAGCGTTGTGATGGCAGCCACACTAGTGGGGGCTGGGTAATCTACAAGCACATCCTTATAAAGGTCCCTAGTCATAAGACTATCGAGACGGGGCATCGATACTCCTGAGTAGACTAGCGTATACGCTTCTTATCCCAGCACGGGAGGTGGTCTGTCCCACAGCCATCAGTACGTCGTACTGGAGATAGTATGCGGGTGCTTGTTAGGTTACGAGTACACTGGACAGGACTCGTCGGGAACTGCTGGATGGTATTATACCTATCGTCAGTTATCAGTTCCCAGGTGACATGAGTACAGCTTAGTCCGCTGACTTGACACTGTCACTTCGCCTCGAGTGTGTTCCCACTGTACATAGATTACTACCCTACCACGGCTCAAAGGAGTCATGCAAACAGGTAGTAGTTGGGTGCAGTCCCGAAGGACTTGGAGGCAGTGACGGTTAGACAGGATTCGTCTCTCCCGGTATTGGGGGTTGACATCGCGCCGTGTCTAGGAGAGCCATTACACGAGCAGTCCCTGGCCAGGGCAAGCGAGATATACTGGTAGGTTTCCAGTGTCATCTCAGGGTGTTCTGGGCTTCAATCCGACACGACTTGTACCGCTATTGGGGGACTGACGTTCACCACCCCCTAGGCCCGCCATGCGATGTATCAGACGAACAGACCGGACTGTACGGAGATTGTCACATACAGGCTCAGTAGGAGTTCGGATGGGTTTACCTCATCGGCCTTCTTATCTACATCTACCTTGGGACCGTTACGTACAGCTAGTGCCGCTTGCGGTCTGTGGTTAAACCCACTGCCAGCGTAGTGTCGAGCCTTTAGAGTCCCACACAGAGAGTTTCCCTGCACTGAGCAAAACGTGTAGAGGCCATATGGTTTTACGGCTGGGCTACGATCACTTACGTGCACTTGTGTGCGTATGCTGTTCGGGCAGGCAATACTAGTTGGCTTTGGTTTAAGCCGGATCCTAGTATTGGACGGATGGATTTGTTTTGTCTTCTGTGCATTCGCATTCTACGGAATGCGGATGCAGGTGTGTATGCACAGTTTTGAGGAGCGATAAAGGAGGAGGTGCTCTATTAGGGTTTTGGCAGTTGGTTCGGCCAAAACCGTTATGTGGCAGGCTCATTAGGGTTTTGACAATTCGTTCGGTCAAAACCATTATGAGCCGGAGACATTATTTTACTAATCCTTTTTGTGATAATTTGTGATGGCTAATTGCATTGACCATTTGACCACCATGACCTCTCTTGACTTTGTTGACCCGTTGACCGGAGTTGACCATTGACCTTCATGAGAGGTCTACACTCTTCTTTGGATTTTCTTTTTCTTTTAGATTATGAAAATGGTCAATTCAATGTAGCATCAACTTTATCATGATAGGATTGGTAATGATGTTGTTTTACTATTATTGCAACCATGGTGCCTTTTTTATTAAGTTGATAATTTCATTATTCTTTTCTCATTCTGTAGCGTCTTGAAAAGTCGTTTTGGTGTTTTCCTGAAAATCGGTGAAAATTCGTTATTTTTCCGAAAACCGTCCTTTTTGTTATTTTGCAGTTTAGGACTAATTATACCTAAAATGGATAGGTAATTGCTTGTTTTTAGCAGCAAATGAGTTAATTATGAAATTCTAGTCGTTTAAAAATTTTCCCTAATTTTTCAATTTTTAATATTATTTTAAGCCGGTAAGAAAATACATTAAATTAGCGATAAATACAAATTTAAATGGGCTAAATTTAAGCTTTAAAATCATGTTAATTAAAATCTAGTTG
This sequence comes from Agapanthus africanus, assembly GCA_030015575.1. Classification (NCBI taxonomy): domain Eukaryota; kingdom Viridiplantae; phylum Streptophyta; class Magnoliopsida; order Asparagales; family Amaryllidaceae; genus Agapanthus; species Agapanthus africanus. The sequence goes on along the minus strand of JASDDO010000016.1, from coordinate 183,718,626 downwards.
TAACATAAATTTTTAGTATTTTATTTTGATTTTTAACTAATTTTTATTATAGGAAACGAAATTTATTGAATTTAAGCTTAAACTTGCAATTTTTGACTTGTAGGGGGTCTTTTTGCATAAAATTTCTTTTGTAAAACCCCTCTCTCTCTTCCCTCAGCCCTAGGCCAGCCCCACCACCATCAGGTCCAGAAAAATTCCATGCTCCTTGACTTGTTTTATTGTGTGGAAATGATGGTTGTTTTGTGAAAGGTTTGAATTTGTTTTTGGGTAAAGTCTTTTGTGGTTGGTAGGAGTTGACCAAGACCTCTTTCCCACACCCCCACACCATCCCCACTACCTCATTTCTGGCCGAATTCCAGCAGCCCCCCTTCATCTCCTTGTTCTTTTCATTTTCTTCAAAAAATTCATTAAGTTGCTTCAAAATTCCAAATTTAAAACTCACAAATTAAACCCCATTCTTCATCCCTTTTTCCTTCACCTCTCTTGCTTGGAATCATGGTGCTAGGAGGCCATCATTGAGGCAAATTTCTTCTTGCTAGATCCATAGGTTTGAGGTATAATTTCTACTCTTTTAATTTCTTATGGTTAAAATCCTTTAATTAAATTGTTTTAGTGTTAAATTAGTGCTATTTTCATTCTAGTTTTGTTTAAAGTTAATGGTTGAGTTAACTAGGGTTTCTTGAAACCATGTTTTAGTTAATTAAATCTAGTTAATTAATCTAGTGGTTTACTTAACCAACCTATATGGTTACTTTGCTTAAGTGACTTGATGTATTGCTAATCTAAGTTAACTTGTGTGAAATTTTCTTTGCTTTGCTAATTACCAAAATCAAGAAAAGGTTTGTGTATGGAATGTGGGTTTTGATGCATGGTAAAGGGGTTAATTTAATTGTAGTGGCTTTCTAATGGTTTTATTTGGATATTTGTGTGATAATATGTGCACTTTGTCGCAAATTGTCGATGTTTGCACCAAATTTACGAACTTCTAGCTTACTGGGTTTTTATTATATTATTGTGGCGAATTAATTGCGGTATCTAGATTATATTGTTGGCTTATCCTATGACATTTAATATGCGTGAGTGCGGATTTTTGAGTAGTCGGGTTTTAGTTTTGCCGGGCGACCAAATCGGCGTTTTTTTGCAGTTTTTGCGATTTTCGCGTGTGTTCTGCGCACTTTGTGCACGTTGTACCTAGCTTGTGAACGTTGGTATTTTAGTTAGGGAATTGCGTCGTTCTTTATTCGTAACCTTACGTTTGTATTAATGTAAATTCCAGGTTCGGTCGCGGAGACGTCAGACGCGGCACGAAAGGGGAAAGCAGTGATCGGACGTGACTAGCTAGGGATTCCGGTGAGTAGATGTAACATCTACGGGGGACTATCGTTGGATGGCGCAAGTCGCCCGATAGTTTTAGTAACTTAAAAGATTCTTAGCAATGTTAGTAATTAGGGGTGTAATACTTGTATGATTATTTGCTACATTCATGCCTTATATTGACATTCATATGCGAAACCATTTTATAGGACACCGCACCATTGCCAGGGTTTTTATATGCAGCACGAGCACTATTCATGCTTACACCCACGCCCTGGTAATTGCCATGCCACCACACTAGATAACCTTTAAATTGAAACCTTTTACTATAAATGATACTTAAACTTGTGTTATTGCCTTTAATTCCTTAAAATGGAATCGTAGGATTGCTATTCATGTGCATGTGCTTCATCATATTATTTTTTCATGCCTGATCTATTAATCACACATCGCAACTCGATTATTGATACCATATGCATTCATTATCATTGACATATGCACTTATGAGGACTTCTTGAGATTTTATGATATTTCTGGATTTCGGGGGAAAGCCGCAAAATTTCTAAACTTATTATATTTTTAAAATATGTAAATTGCGGTTTTCTAGTGATGTAAGTGTCGTCCACCATGAGTTTGCTGTGGTTTTGGAGATCCATGTCGAGGAGTGGAGGATCCGTCACGGGTACATGGTGGGCCCGGTATGGTACCCCGGGGCAAGATGAATGTGGTGTTGACGTTGAGCCTGGCAGGGGACGGATTACCTACCGGTGACTGTTTGGCACGGCGGATATCCAGAGGATACCGACCGTGGCCGCGAGATGATGAGATTTTGATATTGAGCTGGGTCAGCCGGATGGCTGAGGCCAGAGATACTTGACATGGATATATGAGATTTGTGATAGTTTTGAGGTGTCGTTGCTGGACACAGGTTCTTGTTGATTCTATTGGTATTGTGCTGGTATTTCAAAAGAGATTCTTAAAAGGAAAAAAAACATGATTTCTTATACTTACACATTCAGATCACGAGTTGATTCGCATTGCATTCATACCTGCTAGTATATTCATATTGCATACCTACCTGCTATTATGTCCTGCCTTACCTGTATTTTAGATGCTAGGATACTTGTGTGCATGCTTTCGATAGCCTGTGTAGATGTTATTTATTACTCACGAGTTGGCAACTCACCCCCGTTGTGCCACAGCCTTTTTCAGGTCCGCTCCGTCAGTACAGTAGCGGCGGGCCCACTTGCTTCTTTTGCCTAGACTCGAGGTTTTGCTCTTAGGTGGGTTATTATTATTTTTTGCACCACTTTGTATATTCTTTGTATCTAGAGTACTCCATCTACTGTATTACCGGCATTATTGTATATTGACCTAGAGATGAGACTGTGAGATTTGTGGACTTTTTATGCTGTATTTTGGGGTCGAGCTCACTTGAGTCGACATGCTGTTTCTCATGCTCTTTATGATTATTTCGCATGTTGTTGCTTTACATAGCGTGGGATTTGTGACCGCCTTGTGGCGAAGAGCTAGCTCCCGCTTGGGGATGCCCTATTTTGTTGGATTCACATATATTCTTGTTGTACCCATTTTGGGGGCCAGTATTTACAAAGGAGACTCTGCCGAAATTTTCGGAAAAATTGATATTGTTTTTTTAAAAGGGTTTTATATGACTTATTTGATAAACTCGCTTTCAATTGATTGGGTTTTCTTCACTCTTCTGCTTATTTGGTTTTGGTTCTGGGCTTTGGCTTACTTATTTTACGGACGCCTTGAGACGCTTCGTAAACTTAAGTGCCAGTCACGTCCGTACCCTGCTGGTCGTGACACATTCTCTCTCTTGCAAGTGAGAAGAAAAAAAGAGAGCTCCATGGTTCCTTGATCTCCTTCATCTTCCTCCTCTTGAAATATTCTTTTGATCTCATGTATTGAGAGAAAAAGAATCCACATAGACAAATACTTCCATCAACCTCCTCTACATAACCTAGGACTTCAAGACTAGTAATCTTGTTGCCCTAGTTGCCTCGGCTGGAGGTGGAGCTCGGTGTACAACTCTCGGGTGGATCGTCTTCGACTCAAGGAGGCCGCGGAGGTGACCAAGATCCGGATCGACCCTCGGAGCATGGATGGACGAGCCGGACAGCGGAGAGAAGACCCGAAGGACCGGTTTCGTGAGGTATATTTTCTACGGCATAGTAGTTAACGCCTCTAGTAGTTTGTTAGTTTCTAGTTTAGTAAAGATCCGGCTTTTAGTCCATGTTGCCTTTGCGCCAAAAATTGTTTTTCGCCGTTTCCGCCTCCCCGTAAGAACCGGGGTGAGCAACGTGGACATACAGTGGTATCAGAGCCTAGCTAAACATAAACTAGCTAGTTAGCAAAGCATTTAGAATATCGATCGGAAAAAAGTCGCAAAACACATCCGGCAAAAACCAACTTTCTGTCGATTTTTTATACTGTTCAAAAAATTATTTGACATACATGAAAAATCGTCTCAGGGTTTTTATAGAACACACAGCAAATTTGAGACGCTGACTCGTCCAACTCACCGCGGAAACACGGCCAAACCATGGGTTTGGCCGCGGATCCGCGGCCGAGTTGACTCGGCCGCGACTCCGTTTTGCTGCAGTGTTCTTATTTGGTTGTTTTGGGATTTTTAATACATGTTTTTTCTACCCAGATTTTCCAAAGAACAAAATGACTTTTGGGGTGGTTACAAATCCGTATTTTGATCGATATTCCGTACCCTTTGGCTAATGAATATTTTCTGTGATGTGATATATGTATTGAACGTCCGCTAATCGCTATACGTCGATTAGTGGGGGTTATACATATCTGTGATCTGTAATGTTGATGGTTTGTGTATATGAACTCGGTGGATTGTCGCGGATGAATAGCCGGGGTGGATGTGAGATGAGAGTTTCTTTTTTCTTTCATTCATTGTAAAATTTGTAAATTGATGTAATATTATTTGTTTGGCCGCACAACCGGGTCGAGGTTGTAGACGCCATTGTATAATTTCTTTTTACTGTTTTTTCTCCTAGGATAGACCCAAGGAGGGGTGCACAAACTACCGGGTATCTCGAAGTGCCGAGTGGCCTACTCACGGTGATGAGGGAGGTTGCTTCGCTTCGGGTACTTGGTGGGTAGTTTGCCGCACCCGTAGGGGTCTAGGGTGGGGTTTGGCTATTCATCGCGACCGTGTAATCCGTTATTCGTTACAGGCTCATATGAATTGCGGATTCCTAGTATATCCATTGTATTCATCTGTGATCTGGAATGACTATCATTGCATGTGACGAATGTTTATATATATCTATATGATATCTATTTAGGCGTTGTTTATGTTTTGCATCCGCGCTAGTCCAGCCCCCGCTCTGTCATTAGTTAAGTAACCTAACGGATGATGACGGGAGCCCATGGCGAATGCAGATGGCATAAGCGTACGTCATATTTTCGCTGTTTTCTGCAATGGTAGGATTAAATGATGGGACGCATTGGAATTAATGCAAGAAAATAAACCAAGTAAAAGTCGTTGGAACACTTTCAAAACCACTCGGTTCTTTTCAAAAGCCAGCTTTTTAAACGCGAAGCTTGACCACTCCATTTAAAAGCTATCAGGTTCCTTCGATTATATCAAGTTCACTACGTTCACGGTTTCGCCAAAACCATTCGTAGCCCTCCGTCGTTTCATATGACTATTCAACAGTATTAGAGCTGTGTTTGTTGGCCTTAGTCAAGGCACAGTGTTTGGTAGCTGGTGGGTATTCATATGTTGCATAGATAGATGCGTTGGTTTGGGACAGTCGTATTACTTTGTTGGCCATAGTCAAGGGTATATACGGGTGGGTTCAAATTAACCTGGACAACGACGGGTAGAACTTGACATGTGACTTATGATTTGTTGGCCTTAGTCAAGGTCATAAGAGCATGGGGGAAAAATCCACATCGGGAGTTTCAAAAGAACTGAAACTTGCTAGCGCTGCATACCATTTGAAGTGTGATGATTCTAGTAGGATTCCTTCAGTTTTGTCACACGATGATATTTGGATCCCGATCCTACTGTGAGTATATGCTACTCCTCCGGAACTTTCTCGCTTAACGATCAATGCTATAAACCAAGTAGGTGTCTAGAAAGGTGTTAGCGGGGCTACGCCCACAGGGAAAAGAGGTTATTTAATTAAGGAACTTCGCGAAAGCGTTGGAAAACCTCCCTCGAAGTACCGACACCAGCCTGGATGAACGGTTAAGCAAGTATTGTACGGTGAGATTGATCCCGACTAATTCTTCCTTTATGGTTTGAGGAGGGATTCGAGAGACAGTGGGAGCCATCCTGTTTAGATAAATTAAAAACCAATCTAAACTTGCAAGAGCATCATGCTAAAGTGTTTTCTTCTCTCTCTCTTAATTGCAGCGACCCAGTGACCATACATAGGTTACATCTAGATAATAAAATGACTAAATCTGACTGTTATGACTGGCAAAGGTCTGTCCAGATGTCCATTGCCCATGACAAGCTGGGACACCTCTTGACTGATCCAACCCCTGCAGTCTCAGGTCCAGTTTCCCCTGTCACGGATATTCATATCCGCGAGACATCGGAAAAGAACTGTGCGAAAGCCAGGTGCCTCGTGTTAGCCTCAGTTGATGGTGCATACCAGAGGCAGCACGAGAAGATGGACTTAGTCTCTATCTTCCTCCATAACAAAGATTTATATGGAGAGCAATCTCGTATCGCAAGATATGAGACCTCGAAAGAATTGCTTCAAGCGAGGTTGGCTATCGGGTCATCTGTAAGGGGCAACGTCCTTACAGAGACCAGCTCTTTTGAGCTCTCAGACCTGAAGACCACGTTGAAGAACGGGTCATATGCTGACTTAGTTCAACAGTCTCTACCTACTACCCTGAAGGAAACCAGGGAAGTAGAAAGAAAGGGAAGGGCAGAAGTTTCGGGAATGGATGTAGTAAAAGAGGGATGTTCCTATTGTTACGGTAATGAACATGGGCAGAAGGATTGCAGGGCTTGCAAAGCCAGTAGCCAGAATTCGAAGCATGTTATGGCTTCGGCATCGGGTGTGTTTGTAATAGAGAACTGTATGTCAGTTAACCCTACTTCCTGGGTATTGGATACCGGATCAGGATTTCGTATCTGTAATTCGTTACAGGCTCTGAGAAACCGTAGGGTTATCAGGAAAGGTGATATGACTCTCAGGGTTGCTAACGGAATGAGCATGTATGCTGAATCCGTAGGGGAATATCATCTAGGACTGACAACTGGGCAGATATTGATTCTGCGTGACTGTTTTTATGTACCAGGTGCGACTTGTAACATCAAATCTGTATCCTTACTTTCAAAGGAAGGATATAATTTTCCTTTTGTAAGCGATGTAGTAAACATCCACCTAAATCAAGTTCTGATTGGGTCAGGTACATTGAAAAACGGTATATACGTTTTGAATCAAGCTCAGGTCCTCAGTATCCAGAACACACTTAAAAGAAAGTCTCCGGAATTAAATCAGGCTTTCTTATGACATTGTAGACTGGGTCACATCAATGAGACACGGTTGACAAAGTTACATAAAGAAGGATACTTGGATCCGTTCGAGTACCATTCTTATGCCACTTGTGAATCTTGTCTCATGGGAAAGATGACAAAGACTCCGTTCACTGGACACGGAGAAAGAGCGAGCGAGATCTTGGGACTCATACACAGCGACGTGTGTGGTCCAATGTCTACACATGCACGAAGTGGTTATTCATACTTCATTAATTTCACAGATGATTTCTCTAGGTATGGGCATGTCTTCTTGATGAAGCACAAATCCGAGGCCTTTGAGAAATTTCGGGAATACAAGAATGAAGTTGAAAAACAAACAGGCAAAAGTATCAAGACACTGAGATCTAATCGAGGTGGTGAATACTTGAGTGCCGAGTTTCTGGGCTACTTAAAAGAGAATGGAATTCTCTCTCAGCTTACTCCTCCATACACACCACAACACAACGGTGTATCGGAAAGGAGGAATCGAACCCTATTCGATATGGTTCGCTCCATGATGAGTAAGGCTGAGTTGCCGCGATCCTTCTGGGGTTATGCACTAGAATCAGCTGCATATCTTTTGAACCAAGTTCTTACTAAGTCAGTTCCTACCACACCATATCAGATGTGCAGTGGGAAGAAACCCTGTCTTAAACACTTTAAGACATGGGGATGTCCATCTTTTGTAAAAAAGCAGCATGCGGACAAGCTCAAGGCACGTTCAGTACAGTGTAAGTTTGTGGGATACCCAAAGAACTCCAAGGGGTATCTTTTCTATTACGCAGAGGAACAAAAGGTTTTTGTTTCTCGTCATGCCCGCTTCTTGGAAACTGAGTTTTTGGAAAACCAGATAAGTGGGAGCGCAATAGAACTGGAAGAAATTCCAGAACCACGAGCTATTACTGAAAGCTTAGTAGAACCAGAGGGTTCGAAAGAACAGGACATTCCTACGCCACTCCGCAGGAGTAGTAGGCAGTCTCATCCGCCCGAGAGATACTATGGTTTTCTCATAGACGGGGATAGAGAGGATTGCACTATGGATTATGGTGAGCCTACTAGCTTCCAGCAAGCCATTCAGAGCGGTGACTCGGTAAAATGGCTAGATGCAATGCGGACCGAGATGGAGTCCATGTACACCAACAAAGTTTGGACTTTGGACTTTGCTCCAGAAGGGGTAAAACCCATAGGCTGCAAATGGATCTTCAGAAAGAAGATTCGTGTAGATGGGCAGGTTGAAACCTATAAAGCTAGACTTGTAGCAAAAGGGTTTTCGTCAAAGACCTGGTTTGAACTATGACGAGACCTTTTCTCCAGTGGCTTTGATCAAATCCATTCGGATCCTTCTTGCCATTGCTGCCTTCCACGATTATGAGATCTGGCAGATGGACGTAAAGACGGCTTTCCTAATTGGAAATTTGAAAGAGTGCGTCTTTATGGATCAGCCGGAGGGATTCATTCAGAGTGGGAGCAGTGGTAAATTGTGCAAGTTGCTCAAGTCCATCTATTGACTGAAGCAGGCATCGCGGAGTTGGAACATCTGCTTTGATGATACTGTCAAGGAATTCGACTTTATCAAGAACCCAGATGAACCATGCATTTACAGTAAGATTGTAGGGAGAACTGTGGTATTCCTCGTCTTGTACGTGGATGACATTCTCCTAATAGGAAATGATATTCCTATGCTACAGTCAGTCAAAGGATTCTTGTCGCAGAGGTTCTCCATGAAGGACCTGGGCGAAGCCAACTACATTCTGGGGATCCAGATCTATCGTGATAGATCTAAGAGGATGTTGGGACTTTCACAGTCAAGGTACATCGACACCATACTGAAAAGGTTCAGTATGGAAGATTCCAAGCGCGGTAATCTACCGGCTTGTCACGGAATCACCCTCTCCAAAGAGATGTCTCCCAAGACTGATTTGGAAAGGGCTCGCATGTCATCTATATCCTACGCATCTGCGGTAGGCTCTATAATGTATGCGATGTTATGTACCAGACCAGATGTAGCATACGCATTGAGCGTTGTAAGCTGGTATCAGTCAGACCCAGGGGAGAAACACTGGATAGCGGTAAAGAACATTCTCAAGTACCTGAGAAGGACTAAGGAGATGTTCTTGGTGTATGGCGGAAAAGACCTCCAGATCGAAGCCTTTGCTGACTCCAGCTTCCAGAATGACAAGGATGACTCCAAGTCCATGTCGGGTTATGTCTTTACCCTCAATGGAGGGGCGGTTTGCTGGAAGAGTTCCAAGCAGGAGACCGTTGCTGACTCAACTATGGAAGCAGAGTACATAGCTGCTTGTGATGCCGCAAAAGAAGCTGTCTGGATGAAGAAGTTTCTCACGGAGCTTCAGGTGGTTCCTACCAGTGTTAATCCAATACCGCTGTATTGTGACAACAACGGCGCTATAGCTTTAGCGAAGGAACCCAGGTCCCATCAGAAGTCCAGGCACATTTTGAGGCGGTACCACCTGATCAGGGAGATCGTAGATCGCCCGGAGATCAAGGTGAAGGGAGTGAATACGGAAGATAACACTGCTGATCCATTCACGAAGGCCATACCCCAGACTCAGTTCGAGCGGCTGATCGAGATGATAGGTCTTCGATACGCCAGTACATGGCCTTAGTGAAAGTGGGAGATTGTTAGTGTATATGCCCTAGAGGCCATTACTGTATCATACTAGCTTGTATATTACTTAATGGAAGCTTGGGATATTCACAGTTGTATAGACAATCTTGCTCAAAATGGTAGTATGCTACTTGGTTTGTTTCTACTTCAATATGTGCATGTGTTTCTTTTAGCATATCGCTTATACATATTAGTAGAGCCCTTAGGATCTTTGCTTGATTACCAGCGTTGTGATGGCAGTCACACTAGTGGGGGCTGGGTAATCTACAAGCACATCCTTATACAGGTCCCTAGTCGTAGGATTATCGAGACGGGGCATCGATACTCCGGAGTAGACTAGCGTATACGCTTCTCATCCCATCACGGGAGGTGGTATGTCCCACAGCCATCAGTACGTCGTACTGGAGATAGTATGCGGGTGCTCGTTAGGTTACGAGTACACTGGACAGGACTCGTCGGGAACTGCTGGATGGTATTATACCTATCGTCAGTTATCAGTTCCACGGTGACATGAGTACAGCTTAGTCCGCTAACTTGACACTGTCACTTCGCCTCGAGTGTGTTCCCACTGTACTTAGATTACTACCCTACCACGGCTCAAAGGAGTCGTGCAAACAGGTAGTAGTTGGGTGCAGTCCCGAAGCACTTGGAGGCAGTGACGGTTAGACAGGATTCGTCTCTCCCGGTATTGGGGGTTGACATCGCGCTGTGTATAGGAGAGCCATTAAACGAGTAGTCCCTGGCCAGGGCAAGCAAGATATACTGGTAGGTTTCCAGTGTTATCTCAGGGTATTCTGGGCTTCACTCCGACACGACTTGTACCGCTATTGGGGGACTGACGTTCACCACCCCCTAGGCCCGCCATGCGATGTATCAGACGAACTGACCGGACTGTACGGAGATTGTCACATACAGGCTCAGTAGGAGTTCGGATGGGTTTACCTCATCGGCCTTCTTATCGACATCTACCTGGGGACCGTTACATACAGCTAGTGCCGCTTGCGGTCTGTGGTTAAACCCACTGCCAGCGTAGTGTTGAGTCTTTAGATTCCCACACAGAGAGTTTCCCTGCACTGAGTGAAACGTGTAGAGGCCGTATGGTTTTACGGCAGGGCTGCGATCACTTACGTGCACTTGTGTGCGTATGCTGTTCGGGCAGGCAATACTAGTTGGCTTTGGTTTAAGCCGGATCCTAGTATTGCACGGATGGATTTGTTTTGTCTTCTGTGCATTCGCATTCTACGGAATGCGGATGCAGGTGTGTATGCACAGTTTTGAGGAGCGATAAAGGAGGATGTGCCCTATTAGGGTTTTGGCAGTTGGTTTGGCCAAAACCGTTATGTGGCAGGCTCATTAGGGTTTTGACAATTCGTTCGGTCAAAACCATTATGAGCCGGAGACATTATTTTACTAATCCTTTTTGTGATAATTTGTGATGGCTAATTGCATTGACCATTTGACCACCATGACCTCTCTTGACTTTGTTGACCCGTTGACCGGAGTTGACCATTGACCTTCATGAGAGGTCTACACTCTTCTTTGGATTTTCTTTTTCTTTTTGATTATGAAAATGGTCAATTCAATGTAGCATCAACTTTATCATGATAGGATTGGTAATGATGTTGTTTTACTATTATTGCAACCATGGTGCCTTTTTCCTTAAGTTGATAATTTCATTATTCTTTTCTCATTCTCTCTCTTGCAAGTGAGAAGAAAAAAAGAGAGCTCCATGGTTGCTTGATCTCCTTCATCTTCCTCCTCTTGAAATATTCTTTTGATCTCATGTGTTGAGAGAAAAAGAATCCACATAGACAAATACTTCCATCAAAAACTCTACATAACCTAGGACTTCAAGACTAGCGATCTTGTTGCCCTAGTTGCCTCGGCTCGAGGTGGAGCTCGGTGTACAACTCTCGGGTGGATCGTCTTCGACTCAAGGAGGCCGCGGAGGTGACCAAGATCCGGATCGACCCTCGGAGCGTGGATGGACGAGCCGGACAGGGAGAGAAGACCCGAAGGACCGGTTTCGCGAGGTATATTTTCTACGGCATAGTAGTTAACGCCACTAGTAGTTTGTTAGTTTCTAGTTTACCAAAGATCCGGCTTTTAGTCCATGTTGCCTTTACGCCAAAAATTGTTTTTCACCGTTTCCGCCTCCCCGTAAGAACCGGGGTGAGCAATGTGGACTTACAGGAGCGCAATAGAACTGGAAGAAATTGCAGAACCACAAGCTATTACTGAGAGCTTGGTGGAACCAGAAGTTCCAAAAGAACAGGACATTCCCGCGCCACTCCGCAGGAGTAGTAGGCTGTCTTATCCGCCCGAGATTTACTACGGTTTTTTCGTAGACGGGGATAGAGAGGATTGCATCATTGATAATGATGAGCCAACTAACTTCCAGCAAGCCATTCAGAGCACAAACTCGGTAAAATGGCTGGATGCAATGCGGACCGAGATGGAGTCCATGTACACCAACAAAGTATGGACTTTGGACATTGTCCAGAAGGGGTAAAACCCATAGGTTGCAAATGGATCTTCAGAAAGAAAATTGGTGTAGATGGACATGTTGAAACCTATAAGGCTAGACTTGTTGCAAAAGGATTTCGTCAAAGACCTGGTTTGGACTATGATGAAATCTTTTCTCTGGTGGATATGCTCAAATCCATTCGGATCCTTCTTGCCATTGCTGCCTTCCACGATTATGAGATTTGGCAGATGGACGTAAAGACCACTTTTCTAAATGGACATTTGGAAGAGTGCGTCTATATGGACCAGCCAGAGGGTTTCATTCAGAATGGGAGCAGCAGGAAAGTGTGCAAGTTGCTTAAGTCCATTTATGGACTAAAGCAGGCATCGCAGAGTTGGAACATCTGTTTTGATGAGACGGTCAAAGAATTTGACTTTATCAAAAATCCAGATGACCCGTGCATTTATAGTAAGATTGTACCTAGAACTGTAGTATTCCTCGTCTTGTACGTGGATGACATTCCTTTGATAGGAAATGACATTCCTATGCTACAATCTGTCAAAAGATTCTTGTCACACAGGTTCTCCATGAAAGACATGGGTGATGCCTCTTACATTCTCGGGATCCAGATCTATCGTGATAGATCTAAGAGGATGTTGGGACTTTCATAGTCCAGGTACATCGACACCATACTCAAGAGATTCAGTATGGAAGATTCTAAGCGCGGTAATTTACCGGCTTGTCACGGAATCAACCTCTCCAAAGAGATGTCTCCCAAGACTGATTTGGAAAGGGATCGCATGTCTATTATGCCTTACGCTTCTGCGGTAGGCTCTATAATGTATGCGATGTTGTGTACCAGACCAGATGTTGCTTACGCACTGAGCGTGGTAAGCCGGTATCAGTCAAACCCTGGGGAGAAGCACTGGATAGCAGTAAAGAACATTCTTAAGTACCTAAGAAGGACTAAGGAGATGTTCTTGGTGTACGGCGGAAAAGACCTCCAGATCGAGGAATTTGCTGACTCCATCTTCCAGAGTGACAAGGATGACTCCAAGTCCATGTCGGGTTATGTCTTTACCCTCAATGGAGGGGCGGTCTGTTGGAAGAGTTCCAAGCAAACGATGGAAGCAGAGTATATCGCAGCTTCTGATGCCGCAAAGGATGCAGTCTGGATGAGGAAGTTCTTAACAGAACTTCAGGTGGTTCTGTCCATTGTTGATCTAATACCTTTGTCTTGTGACAACAACGGGGCTATAGATTTAGCAAAGGAACCCAGATCCCATCAGAAGTCCAGACACATCTTGAGGCGGTATCACCTGATCAGGGAGATCGTGGATCGCCGGGAGATCGAGGTTCGGAGAGTTGCTACAGAGGACAACACTGCAGATCCATTCACAAAGGCCATCCCTCAGACGCCGTTCGAGAGGCTATTCGACATGATAGGTCTGCGATATGCCAGCACATGACCTTAGTTCAAGTGGGAGATTGTTAGTGTGATATGCCTTAGAGGCCATTATTGTATAGTACTAGTTTGTATTTTACATTTTGGAAGTTTGGGATATATACACGGATTTATGACAGTCTTGCTCGATGTAGTAATATGCTACTTGGTTTGTATCTATCTTAATATGTGTATATGTTTCTTTTAACGTATCGCTAATACATATTGATAGAGCTCTTAGGATATTTGCTTGACTACCAACGTTGTGATGGCAGTCACACTAGTGGGGGCTGGGTAGTCTACAAGCACATCCTTATACAGGTCCCTGGTCGTAGAATTATCGAGACAGGGCATCGATACTCCAGAGTAGACTAGTGTATAAGCTTCTAATCACAGCAGGGGAAATGGTCTGTCCCACAGCCATCAGTACGTCGTACTGGAGATAGTATGTAGGTGCTCATTGGGTTATAAGTTACACTGGACGGACTCGTAGGGTACTGTTGGTTGGTACTATACCTATCGTCAGGTAGCAGTTCCCAGGTGACATGAGTACAGCTTAGTCCGTTGACTTGACACTGCTACTTCGCCTCAAGTGTGTTCCCACTGTTCTTAGATTGCTTCCCTACCACGACTCGATTGAGTCGTGCAAACAGGTAGTAGTTAGGTGCAGTCCCGAAGCACTTGGAGGCAGTGGCAGTTAGACAGGATTCGTCTCTCCCGGTACTGGGGGTTGATGTCGCTCTGTGTTCGGAACGCCATTACACAAAGTCCCTAGCCAGGGAAAGCGAGATTTATTGGTAGGTACTCCAGTAGTTTCTCAGGGTGTTTTAGACTGTACTCCGACAGGACTTAAACCGCTATTAGCGGTCTAACGTTTACCGCCCCCTAGGCCCGATATGCGACACTCTTAGACGAACAGACCGGACTGTATGGAGATAGCCACAGACAGGCTCAGTAGGAGTTTGGATGATCTTGCTCGTCGACCTTCTTATCGACAGATACCTGGGTAGCCGTTACGTGCAGCTAGTACTGCTGACGTGCTTATGGTTAAACCCACTGCCAGCGTACTGTCGAGACTTTATAGTCCCATATTGAGAGTTTCCCAGCTTCGGGCGAAATGATGTAGAGGTCGTATGGTTTTACGACAGGGTTCGTTCACATACGTGTACTTATGCGCGTGTGATGTTTGAGCGGACAATACTAGTGGGCTTTGGTTTAAGCCGGATCCTAGTATTTGATTGTTGGATTAGTTTCGTCTCATTGTATTCGTGTTTTTCAGAACACGGATGCGGGTATGTATATACGGATGAAAGGGGTATAGAAGGAGACACCTCATTAGGGTTTTGACCATTGACTTGATTAAAGCAATTATGAGGTGGAGAAAAGTATTTTTTTTTTTTGCCAATGATAATTATGGCATGGCTACTTGTATTGACCATTTGACTAGGTTTGACTTTTTGACATAAGATATTTTGGTGAGATATTTTTGTGAGCTAGATATTTTTGAGGAGATATTTTTTCATCACATGGTTTTGGTCATGTCAAGCTATCCATCACAATTTCAATTATCATTATCAAAAATCTTTTATCTTTCCTCAAGTGAGCTCTCTTGCTAACTCTCTCCTTCTTCCTCTTCCTCTCCCTCTCAAAAACCCTAGTGTCTCATGTATTGAGAATCAAGGGTTAGTGAGACTAAGCAACCCAAAATCACACTCTACTCATTCTAGGTTACTTAGTATAGCAAGCCAAGTGATCTAGTTGCCTCAACTTGGAGGTTAAGCTCAAGGTTGGAACTTTCGGGTGGATCTTCTTCGACTTCGAGAAGCCTACGAGGAGGCGCTATCCATTTCCACTCCAAGGAGCCCGCGAAGCGAAGGAGGACAGCGAGAAAACAAGAAGGACACGATTCTACGAGGTATAACATTCATCTGAGTAGTTAAACCTCATATAGATTGCTAGCTAGGGTTTTATGTTCGATCCTTACTAAAGTCGATGTTGCGAAGCCCGTAAAAATCATTTTTTGCTCATTCCGCCTCCCCGTGAACACGTGGGGTGCGCAACATTGACTAACACCCTATCAATAGGTATGCGGCTTCTCAAGCGCATAACCCTAAAAGGAAACAGGAAACTCAGCAATACTCATCATAGAACGCATCATATCTCATAGGGTGCGATACCTCCACCCCGATATAACGTTGTGTTGTGGTGTATACGGAGGAGTAAGCTGGGAGAGAATCCCATTCTCTTTTAAATAGTCACGGAATTCCGTGCTCAAGTATTCTCCTCTCCGATCAGATTGTAGGATTTTAATACTTCTACCCATTTGGTTCTCGACTTCGCACTTATATTATTTGAATTTCTCAAAAGTTTCAGACTTGTGTTTCAACAAGAACACATGTCCGAATCTTGAGAGATCATCAGTGAATGTAATGAAGTAAGAGGAACCATTCCTGGCATGTGTAGACATGGGACCTCATACATCACTTTGTATCAGTCCCAAGAGTTCAGTAACTCATTCTCCGTGTTTAGTAAACGGAGTTTTGGTCATCTTGCTCTTGAGTTATGACTGGCAAGTTTCATAAGATGTAAATTTGAACGGATTCAAATATCCATCCTTATGCAACTTAGCTAGTCGTGTCACATTGATATGACCTAGTCTACAATACCACAAGAAGGATTCATTCATTTCTGAACTTTTCCTCTTGTGTGTGTCCTGTATGTTAAGAACTGTAGTTTGATTTAGAACGTATATACCATTATATAACGTGCCTGATCCAATCAACTTTTGATTTAGGAAAATGTTCATAACATTATCCTGCAATACAAAATTATATCCTTCTTTACATAATAAAGAAACTGATATAATATTGCATATCAGGTTCGGTATGTAATAACAATCGTTCAGAATCAACGTATTACTAGTTGGTAATACAAGGTGATATCGCCAACTGTCTTGGCTACAACATTTGCACCATTTCCTAATTTTAGAGAATGATCACATTTTCCCAATTGTCTACCTTTCTTTAGCCCATGTAACATATTACATATGTGGGATCCTAGTCCAGTATCTAATACCCAGGATGTAAATTGTATTGAGAAACAAGTCTCGGTGACAAACACACCCGAAGAAGATCCATCAACATGCTCATTTCTCGTTTGGGTTGCATGGGAATCCGGATATTCCCATATTTCCTGCTCGGACTTATAACAATTATAAGATAGAGCGGAACCAACGTTCCCCAGCTCAGTATAACAAGTGGGTTCGGTCAATACATCTATATTATTATCTTGATTAAGGCATGTTACGGTCGCTACCTGGAGAGAGAGAGAAGAAAACACTCTGCGTATGCTCTTGCAAGATTAGATTGGTTATTATTTTATCTAATCGGGATGGCTCCCACCGTTTTTATCAAATCTTCCTTCAAACCCTAAAAGGTAAGACTGGCCGGGATTAATTACACGCTACAAGTTCGCCAATCTTTCAGCTAGGCCAGTGTCGGTACTTTGAGGGAGGTTCCCCGTGCTTTCGCACGGACCTAATTAAAATAAACCTCATTTTCCCATAGGCATAACCCCGTTGACACCTTTCCAGTCACCTACTTGATCGGCTAATTGTAAAGTGCAAAACTCTCCCAGGAATAACTCTTACTCGCAGTGGGTATCGGGATCCAACTATCTCATAGAAGGTATGCAATCTCGTTGCAAATTTCAACACTTGAAATTCCCGAAAATATTTTGCCCCAAGCGATTTTTGACCTTGACAAGGTCAACAAACCATAAACTGCAAGTCAAGTTTAACCCGTTCATTTCGTGATTGAATTAAACCCACCCGCACGACCCTTGACAAGGTCAACAAGTCCGTATGACTACCCTAATCCAATCGCATCATATGCGTTGCAGTTAAGCACTAATCAGCTACCACACACTACGCCTTGAGAAGATCAACAAACGCAGCACGAATACTAAATAGTCCTTATCTGATATGACGGAGGGCTGCGAAAGGTTTTTAAGAAAACCTTTTGCGTAATGAACTTGATATCATTGTAGAATCGAGTGATTTTGAAAGGGAGTGTTTTTAGGCTTTTACTAGTTTCGCTAAAGAGGTCACTCCCGGTGAAGCGATCTCGGCTCTTTCCTCATCGAATGAGGTGCTGGATATTCAGGAATACCACTATGTAAAGCAAGAACTAGAGAAGCAATCAAAAGACAAAACCGAGTGGGTTGTAGCATTTTCTAGTTTCTCTAAAGAGGTCACCCCCGGTGAAGGGATCTCGACTCTTTCCTCATCGAATGAGGTGCTGAATATTCATCAAGGAATACCACTATGCAAAGCAAGAACTAGAGCTACCAGTTTTTAAAACAGGATTTTACAACATCTTTAGGTTTCTTTCCTTTTCATTAATCTCATTAATGAAATCCCATCATTTATGCTTCCTAAGCATCACAGATAAAGAAACGAAAATACAACGTACGCTTATGTCATCCGTATTCGCCTCGGGGTCTCGTCATGCACCATTAGGTTAGTTAACTAACGGCAGAGCGGGGGCAGGACTGGTGCGGATGAAAAACATAAGCAATGTTTATTATATATCATATATATAATATAAAGCATTCGTCTCACGCAGTTATATGATCTCATCACAGAACATTACAGCAAAAGTCAACATATGAAAAATAGGATATACTAGGAGGTCCGTGTTTTAAATTAAGCCATTAAAAAACACGAATTCCGCGGTCGTGATGAATAGCCAAACCCACATCCCTAGACCCCTACGAGAGTGGCAAGTAACCCTACTAATTCTAGAGTTAAGAGACCCGATCTCGACTCCTCGAGATGGTCTCCCACTGGACTCTAGAACCCGGTTACTCGTGCTCCCCGCCTTAGGTCTATCCTAATGCGGAAAAGTAAATAATATACATCAATGGTGACATCATCCTCAACTCGGAAGTGCCCTAATAAAAGAAGATTACATACAAGTTTTTACATGAATGAAAATGAAAAACTCTCATCTCACACAAAAAAAACCCCAGCTATTCAAACACGACGATCCAATATAACATATCACAGCAACACATAACATCACATGCCATCAACGTATGTAAATATGCATATCCTAATTGTCGCTGAAGTATAGCAGCGAAACCGGCGATACACCACAAATTACACTTACGGTCGCAGAAAAGAAAGTGAAAACTACAATAATTGGAATATGCAACATCCTTAGACATCATAAACCCAAAATATCACATACTTCGGATTTCTTGCCTAACCAAATGAATTCCTTAGACATCATAAACCCGGAATATCTCATATTACGAATTTCATGCCTAACATTATAAACCCTGCATTTCAGTCTCGATATTGAAAACACTTTTCAATAACTAGTCGGGCAATTCAACAAGATTCCCGGCATCCTGATCGAATGCTCTTCGGAAACTTTAGTAGACGACCGCACCCCCAAAGCCGTCGACGAAGCGCACTTAGGCGGAACACCGCGGCCACGAGCACCCGAACGGATGCTTTAGGCAACAGGGTTCTCTTACAATCACTTGGTTGGGGCTATGGGGCGTGGCTATCTAGTAATGTTACCCGGCGCGCGTTCGCGTACTATACGAGATTGCGACGGAGTTTTGATCCGAATCAAAACCCCGTGGCAACTGATCAAATGAGAGTAAATTGCTAGATTTACAAAATTCAAACCAGTTTTCACAAAACTAATTATTGTGGATTCCAAATATTGTATCACATTTCACAGATAGCTAGACGATGTTTAACATTTCGATCGAATCAATAAACTCCCAAAATTCCCAGAAACCTCAACACTTGAGATAGTTAAAAGTACCCAGAACATGCCACAAGCACCTACAGATCAGCACAAGAAAGGCACGCGCCCTGTCTCACCTATGGCGCCGTAGAACCGCCGCAAATAGACCATATTGGCGGCGGTGCCGCGGCCGTTTGGTTGAGTTGGGCCGTCATTTTTCTTGGGGATCCATAGAATACCCTGCATGATTTTTTGAATATTTTTAATCTGGAAAAATCCAACATTTGGAAAAATTTCCAGAGAGCATAGGAAGTTTTGGTTTCGGAGTTCGATCGAACACTTTAACTTCGTATAGGCCACTCCTAATGCTCTAGCTTGGCTTTGATACCACTGTAGGGTTCCTTAGCACTCTTACCATGTTTTCTAAGGCATCTAGCATGCAATTTGAAAAAATCTAGAGTGCTAAGAAACCTAAACCAAGGATCTAACTAGAGAATTAGGGTAAAGCTAACATGTAAACAACTTTACACTAAGTGAACAAGGAATACAATCTTTGTAGACCGGTCCTTCACTTCATAAGCTCTGTATAGTGGTCCCTTCGCTCTAAGTAGTGGTCTCCCGGAATCTCGTTAGGCTCCACTATTCGAAGGAACGAGCTTCCTCAAAGATCTTCGTGGCCAAAGATGATCTACGTCGAGGAATCTCCAACTCAAGCTACCTCTTCACTAATTGAGAATTAGTGAAGCAAACAAGCTATACTAAATGGCTAGTCTAGTGTAGATTGATGAAGTAGGAATTTTTCTCACTTTAGAATAATTTTTCTCACTCTCTTTCTTCACCTCAAGAAAACCTAGTGAGCTTAGTTGAGATGAAGAAGATGAAGTGGTGAATGAATCAAGAATAGAGTGGCAACCATGGGTGAGATAATATCACATATTATCCTTGTAGAGACTTAACCATGGCTAAAGATAATGGTTGGGTTAATAAATATCTAAGGTAAGACAAAATTAGTGGACTTAGTCAAGGTTTCTACAAGCTTCTCCAAGCTTCACAAACCATGGCAATTTCCACCTCATTTTGTTTATTCCTTAAATAAATAAAAACCCTAATTATCTAATGTATGGTATGAGTCTCATACACCCATGGTTTATGTAACATCAAGCAAGACACAAAGAAATAAATACAATAATATATATCACATATATATTAAATGTACAAGTGAGAAAAAGAAATTCTTAAGTGAGCTAATATTAGTTAGTGTATATTAATATATCAAATATATAATCATACATTAAATTATTAAATCAACACTTGATTTAATAATCCGGCTATATCATATATAACCGACTAATATCATTTATATCAACTTATTGAATCAACACTTGATTCAATAACCCGGCTATATCACATATAACCGACCGATATCACATATCGCGAGATTAGAATACGATATCACATACACGTATTAATCTCAGTCCCGCACATATCACATATGTGCCCTACTTCGTTTTGCTTGAGCCAGGAAATCTCTGTGTAGGACTCTAAAGACTCGTCAATACACCGGCAGTAGGTGATGATCATATCAGTCACCCACAAGCCGTCAGCGGTACTAGCTGGACGTAACGGCTACCCGGGTATTGAGCGATCAGAAGATTAACAAGCAAGCTTGTTCATACTCCCATGATTCCAATAGTAACACTACCGTACAGTCCGGTCTTTTCGTCTGATATGTCACATATCTAGTATGGGGGTGGTAAACGTCAGACCCCAATAACTTGATAAATCGTGCCGATGTGAGGCTCGTAACGGGTTGAGAAACTACTGATAACACTTACCAGTAAATCTCAGTATCTGCCTTGGCCAGGGACTGTTAGGTCCACGTTACCCACCCCGGTTCCTTCGGGGAGGCGGAATAGGTAAAAATCCAATTTTTCTCACAAGGTAACATGGACCATGCATGAAGGATCTTTGCTAAACAAAAACTAACAAACATACAACAAGATCTAGCTACTATGTTGAGTGGTTATACCTAGGTCTTGAACTCCTTCACTTCTTGTTGTGTTCCTTCTCCTTGCTTGCTCCTTGGAGTGGCGTAGACGGTTCCTCCTCGTCGTCTTATCTTTGCCGAAGATAGATCCACCCGAGGGCCTCTACCTTGAACTCCTACCTCAACCAAGAGGTAACTAGAGTGCTTGGTTTGCTATACAAAGAACCCTAGAAAGAGCAGAGAGATGCTTTGATGGTTTAATCTCAAGAGCTTATGATTTCCAACATATGGAACACTTAAGCTTTGAGAGGAAGAGGGAGAGCTCCAAACATGAGAGAGAAAGAGCAAGAGAGAATAATAGAATAATAGCAATCATTCTCTCATATGAGAGAATTATGAACTAATAATAATAATTAAAGAAATTGTGATGGTTCATTTGGAATCATTTCACATTAAATGAATTTTGCAAGAATCAAAGAGCTTCTTTCATGTGAAATGATGATGGTCAATATGTCAACATAGGTCAACAAGTCAACCAAAGTCAAATGGTCAACAACCCTAACCATGGCACAATTATCTTTAATTAATATCATTAATCATATTTCTCATTTTCATTAGGGTTTGGAAAAAGTCAACGGTCAACAACCCTAATGAGAATCCTCTGCCTCTGCCTCTGTCAACTGTGCATACACACCCGCATCCGTGTTCCGAGGAACACGAATACAATGAGACAAAACCAATCCCAAAACAAATACTTGGATCTGGCTTAAACCAAAGCCCGCTAGTAATAACTGTCCGGACAACAAACGTGCACAAGTACGCGGATGTGAACGAACCCCGTCGCAAAACCATGCGACCTCTACTCTGTTTTGCCCAAATGCGAATAACCCTCTGTGTGGGACTCTAAAGGCTCGACACTACGTTGGAAGTGGGTTTAACCACAGGCCGCAAGCGGTACTAGCTGTACGTATGGGTCCCCAGGTAGATGCCGACAAGAAGACCGATGAGGTGAACCCATCCGAACTCCTACTGAGCCTGAATGTGACAATATCCGTACAGTCCGGTCTGTTCGTCTGAGAGTATCGCATGATGGGCCTAGGGGGGCGGTAAACGTCAGTCCCTTAATAGCGGTACAAGTCGTGTCGGAGTGTAGCCCAGAACACCCTGAGAAACTACTGGTAACACTACCAGCAAATCTCGCTTGCCCTGGCAAGGGACGACTATGTGTAATGGCTCTCCTAGACACAGCGCGATATCAACTCCCAATACCGGGAGAGACGAATCCTGTCTAACCGTCACTGCCTCCAAGTGCTTCGGGACTGCACCCAACTACTACCTGTTTGCACGACTCACTAGAGTCGTGGTAGGGTAGTAATCTAAGAACAGTGGGAACACACTTAAGGCGAAGTGACAGTGTCAAGTTAACGGACTAAGCTATACTCATGTCATCTGGGAACTGTTAACTGACGATAGGTATAATACCAACCAACAGATCCCGACGAGTCATGTCCAGTGTACTCATAACCAAACGAGCACCTGCATACTATCTCCAGTACAACGTACCGATGGCTGTGGGACAGAACATCTCCCCTGCTGGGATGAGAAGCGTATGCACCAGTCTACTCTGGAGTATCGATGCCCTGTCTCGATAATCCTACGACTAGGGACAAAAATAAGGATGTGCTTATAGACTACCCAGCCCCCACTAGTGTGATCGCCATGACAACGCCGGTAGTAAAGCAAAGATCTTAAGGGCTCCATCAATATGTATTAGCGATATGTTAAAAGAAACACATACACATATTAAGATAGAAACAAACCAAATAGCATACTACTATATCGAGCAAGACTGTCGAAAACCCGTATATATATCCCAAGACTCCAAAATGTATTATACAAACTAGTACTATATAATAATGGCCTCTAGGGCATATATATCCAACAATCTCCCACTTTCACTAAAGGCAAGTAATTGGTGTACCGCATACCCAACGTCTGCACTAAGGCGAGCTGCTGGCGTACCGCATACCCAATAGCTCAAAAAGTCGCTCGAACTGTGTTTGAGGGAGGGCCTTTGTGAATGGATCCGCCGTGTTGTCTTTTGTGTCCACTCTCCGTACCTCGATCTCCTGGCGATCAATGATCTCCGTGATCAGGTGATACCGCCTTAAGATGTGTCTGGACTTCTGATGGGACCTTGGTTCCTTTGCTAAAGCTATAGCCCCATTGTTATCGCAATACAAAGGTATTGGGTCAACAATGGACGGAACCACCTGAAGTTCACTAATGAACTTTTCATCCAGACCGCCTCTTTTGCGGCATCGCTTGCAGCAATGTATTCAGCCTCCATCGTCGAGTCTGCGACAGTATCCTGTTTGGAACTCCTCCAACACACCGTCCCTCCGTTGAGGGTAAACACAAAACCCGAGACAGACTTGTTGTCATCTTTGTCACTCTGGAAGCTTGAATCGGTAAAGGACTCGACCCTGAGGTCTCCATTACCGTAAACCAGGAACATCTCCTTAGTCCTTCTCAGTTACTTGAGAATGTTCTTCACTGCTGTCCAGTGGTTCTCACCTGGGTCTTACTGATACCGGCTTACCACGCTCAGTGCGTAAGCTACATCTGGTCTTGTACACAGCATCGCATACATTATAGATCCTACCGCCGAAGCGTAGGGTTTAGTGCTCATGCGAACTCTCTCCTCGTCAGTCTTAGGAGACATCTTCTTGGAGAGGGTGATTCCGTGCAATGCGGGTATATTACCGTGCTTGGAATCTTCCATACTAAATCTCTTTAGTACGGTCTCTATGTACCTGGACTGCGAAAGTCCCAGTAATCTCTTGGATCTATCTATATAGATCTTGATCCCCAGAATGTACGAGGCATCACCCAGGTCCTTCATGGTGAACCGTTGTGACAAGAATAGCTTGACCGATTGTAGCATAGGAATGTCATTTCCTATCAAAAGAATGTCGTCCATGTACAAGACTAGGAACACGACAGTTCGTCCTACAATCTTCTTATAGATACAAGGTTCATCTTCGTTCTTAATGAAATCAAATTCCTTGATTGCCTCATCAAAACAGATGTTCCAGCTCCGCGATGCCTGCTTTAATCCATAAATGGATTTAAGCAACTTGCACACCTTCCCGCTGCTCCCACTGTCTATGAAACCTTCTGGATGATCCATTAAACGCACTCTTCCAAACAGCCATTTAGAAAAGTCGTTTTTACGTCCATCTGCCAGATTTCATAGTCATGGAAGGCAGCAATGGCAAGTAGGATCCGAATGGATTTGAGCATAGCCACTGGAGAAAAAGTTTCGTCATAGTCCACACCAGATCTTTGACGAAAACCTTTTGCAACGAGTCTAGCCTTATAGGTTTCCACCTGCCCATCTACACCAAGTTTCCTTTTGTAGATCCATTTTCATCCAACGGGTTTTACCCAAGGTGGAGCAATATCCAAGGTCCACACTTTATTGGTGTACATGGACTCCATTTCGGATTGCATAGCTTCCAGCCACTTATCAGAGTCCCTACTGATAATGGCCTGCCTGAAACTGGTAAGGTCATCTTCTTCCAAGATGCAATCCTCTCGATCCCCGTCTATGAGAAAACCGTAGTATCTCTCTGGCGGATGAGAAATCGTACCAGATCTGCGGAGTGGCTGAGGTTCGTCTGGGACTATTGAATTTTCTGGTTTTGCTAAATCCTCAGTTTGAGTTTATGGATCAGATATTTCATCCAGTTCTACCGTGCTCCCACTTATTTCTTTTGCAAGAAATTGCCACTCTAAAACGGTGGCGCGACGAGCAACGAACACCTTCTGTTCTTCAGTGTGGTAGAACAGATATCCCAGAGAATTTCTAGGATATCCCATAAACTTGCACAAAACTGATCGTGATTTAAGCTTGTCCGGGTTTTGTACCTTTACATAGGCCGGACAACCCCATATCATAATACGTTCAAGATACGGTCTTTTACCACTCCATATTTCATATGCAGTATTAGGCACAGATTTAGACGAAACCTGATTCAGTAAGTATGTTGTTGTTTCTAGCGCAAGTCCCCAGAATGAAAGAGGTAACTTAGCATTACTCATCATGGAGTGAACCATATCCAATAGGGTACGATTCTATTATTTATATGTATGCCCTAGAGGCCATTACTATACATGAGATGTATATTGTAGTGGATGCTTGGACATATATAGGGAGGACTTTCTTGCTCGACATGATAGTATGCTATCTGGTTACTCTTTACCTTAACGTGTACACTGATTGTCTCTCTGTTACATGTTGGTAAAGCCCTTAGGATGCGTACTTGACTACCTGGACTATGATACGGATCATACTAGTGGGGACATGGTAGTCCATATGTACATCCTTCAAGGTCCCTAGTCGTGGGTGTATCGAGACGTGGCATCGATATACCAGAGTAGACTAGCGTATACCTTCTCGACCCATACAGATGGGCGATGGATGATCCCATATCCATTGGTGTTTGACATCAGAGATGATATACAGGTGCTCAGTGGAGACTGGGTACACTGGACGGACTCGCCGAGAACTCTCAGATGGTATTATACCTTACGTCAGATGGCAGTTCTCTGGTGACACTGGTACAGGTTAGTCTGTAGACCCGAGATCGTCATAGAGTCTTGTGTGATTCCTACTGTGCTTTGATTTCCACCTTACCACGTCCAAGAGGGCGTGCAAAATGGTGGTTTTGGGGTACAGTCCCGAGTCGCATGGAGGCAATGAGCGATAGGAGGGGTTTCGTCTCTCCCGGTATTGGGGGTTGATGTTGCGCTATGCTCGATTGGCCGTAACAGGGAAGTCCTTGGCCAGGGATGGTTTAAATATTTACTGGTAAGTGTTACCAGTAGTTTCACGACCCGTTATGAGCCTCATATCGGCATGACTTATCGGTTATTGGGGTCTGACGTTTTACCACCCCTAGACTTGATATGCGACATATCAGACGAGGAGACCGGACTGTACGGTAGTGTCACTGTCAGGCTTTTTGCAGGAGTTGGAGCGGGCTTGCTTGCTGATCTTCTGATCGCTCAATACCCGGGTAGCCGTTACGTCCAGCTAGTACCGCTGACGGTTTGTGGGTGCTTGATATGATCATCACCTACTGCCGGCGTATTGACGAGTCTTTAGAGTCCTACATAGAGGTTATACTGGCTCAGGCAAAACGAAATAGGAGCGAATATGTGATATGTGTGGGACCGAGAATAATGCGTGTATGTGATACCGTATTCTATTCTCGCGACTATTGTATCGGCCGGTTATATGTGATATAGCCGGGTTATCGAATCAAGTGTTGATTCGATAAGTTGGTACATTTTGTGTTGGTCGGTTATATGTGATATAACCGGGTTATTAAGTCAAGTGTTGATTTAATAATTTAGTGTATAATTGTATATGTGTTATACTAATTTACATTAACTAACATTGGTTCACTTAAGCATTTATTTTTCTCACTTGTGCACAACTTAATATATATGTGATATATATTTATTTGTGTACATTTTGTATCATGGTTGTTGATACAACTATCATGGGTGTATGAGACATACACCATACTAATTATATTGGTAGGGTTTTAATATCTAAAGTAATTCTAAAACAAATGGATAATGAGCTCACATGCATGAAGCTTCATGAAGCTTATGGTTGCATTGACTTAGTCCACTAGTTTTGTTTTACTTAAGATATTAGTTAACCTAACCACTATAATTAGCCATAGTAATGTCTCTACATGAGTTAGTATATGATACACACTCACCCATGGTTAGGTTTGCTCTCTCTTGATTAGTTTTCATATTCATTTTGAGCTCATCTTCTTCCTCCTTGATTTTCTTTCTAAGGTTTGAAAAAAAAAAGAGAAACAATGTGAGAAAAGAAATTCTAAAGTGTACCCATTTCCTATTTCACCATCCTCTACTAGACTAGCATTTTAGTTTAGGGTGTTTGCTTCACTAATTCTCTGGTTAGTTAAGTAGAAGCTTGAGTTCGTATTCCCTCGACGTAGATCATCTTCGGCCTCGAACACTTCAAGCAATATCGTTGCCTCTTCTCATGGACCCGTCCGAGAGTCCGGGTGTTCGATGATCGCAGCGAAGGTACTACTACAAGGAGCTTTAGAAATGAAGGACCGATCTACAAAGGTTGTATTTCGTATTCACTTAGTGTTAAAGAGTTTAACTTGCATGTCTTACCCTAATTATCTAGCAAAGATCTAGTCTAGAGTTATTCGGCACGACTAAATTTTTAAATCGGGCATGGTTGATGCCTTGTAAAACCTTCTTAGAGTGCCTAGTAACCCTACAGTGGTATCAGAGCCTAGCTAGAGCATTAGGCGATGTGTTTACGAAGTTAAAACTCTGAACGAACCCCGATACGTCAAATTATACCCCTCTCTGGAAAATTCTTAAAAAATGTGATTTTTCTGAATTAAAAATACCTAGAAAAAATCAGCAGGCAATTATAAGAATTACCATGAAAAACGAGCCCGCAAATCCTCCACGTGGCCGCGGAGCCGCGGCAATAAGCCACTTTTCGCGGCGGTTCCGCGGCAAGAAAAGTGTATTGGGGATGGTTCTTTATGCAGTAATATCCGTTACTATTCATGCATCTTTCTTGGTAGTTTTTATTCTGACTCAAGTGTTGAGTATTCTGGGATTTATTTTGTAATCGTTGATTCGATCGGAATATTTAATTTCGTTTTGTTTTCCGGATATTTAGAACGTGTTAAAAAGTTCGAACGGATATCAATAACTCATTTTTTCCCGACCCGGAAAATTTCCAAGTGTTGGATTTTTCCGTAGTTTAAGAACGTCTAAATCGTGCAAGTTATGCAATGGACCCTCTAGAAGACAACAAACCTTAACTCGATTATGTGACCGTCTTGAACTGCCTTTTGAACATTAGGGTTTAGGGCAGTACGGCGTTGCCACATGTGAGGCGTTGGCTTGACCCTTCTACAACTGGACC
This sequence comes from Agapanthus africanus, assembly GCA_030015575.1. NCBI lineage: Eukaryota > Viridiplantae > Streptophyta > Magnoliopsida > Asparagales > Amaryllidaceae > Agapanthus > Agapanthus africanus. The sequence goes on along the minus strand of JASDDO010000016.1, from coordinate 183,690,478 downwards.
ATTGGTACTGTGGCATATGATGGATGTTTTTAAACTCCCCTCAAGTGTTGAGAAATTTTTGGGAAATCTTGGGTGTTTGATTATTCGATCGGAAAGTTTAACATTGTCTATTTATTTGGAATGTGATACAATATTTGGAATCCACAAGTAGTTATGAGACAACTAATTTGGATGTTATAAACATAGCAGTTTAATCTCAAATGATCGGTTGCCACGGAATTTTGATGCGATCAAAAGTCCGTCGCAATCACGTAGCGTACGCGGATACTCGCCGGGTAAACTTAATAGACAGACATGCCCCATAGCCCCGACCAAGTGACTGTAGGAGAACCCCGTCGCCAAAAGCATCCGTTCGGGTGCTCGCGGTAGCGGTGTTCCGCCTTAGTGCACTTCGTCGACGGCATCGGGGGTGCGGCCGTCTACTAAAAGTTTGCGACGATTCGATCACATATCAGGAATCTTGTTGAATTGCCCGACTAGATATTGAAAAGTGTTTTCGATATAGAGACTAAAATGCGGGGTTTATAATTTTAGGCATGCGATGTCTAAGGAGGTTGCGGATTCCAACTGTTGTAGTTTTACACTTTATTTTCTGCGACCGTAAGTGTAATATGTGTTATCGCCGGTTTCGTTGCTATATGTCAACGACAATTGGGATGCCCATATTTACTTACGTTGATGACATGTGATGTTATGTGTTGCTGGATATGTTATATTGGATCGTCGCGTTTTGAATAGCCGGGGTTTTTATATGACATGAGGGTTTTTATTTTCATTCATGTAAAATTAAATGTATGTTATATTCTTTTATTGGGGCACTTCCGGGATGAGGTTGATGTCACCATTTGTATATTATTTACTTTTCCGCACTAGGATAGACCCAAGGAGGAGAGCACAAGTAACCGGGTTCTAGAGTCCAGTGGGAGACCAACTCGAGGAGTCGAGTCCGGGTCTCCTAACTCTAGAATTGGTAGGGTTGCTTGCCGCTCTCGTAGGGGTCTAGGGGTGTGGGTTTGGCTATTTATCGCGACCGTGGAATCCGTGTTTTATAGAGGCTCAAAATAAAACACGGACGTCCTAGTATATCCAATGTTTCACATGTTTCTTCTGCTGCGATATCTGTGATGTGATCATTTGATATGTGATGATAGATACTGTATATAGTATATATGATATATTATATAGATGTTACTTATGTTTTACACCCGTGCTAGCCCTACCCCGCTCTGCCGTTAGTTACCTAACCTAACAGTGCACGAGGGGACATCGAGGCGAATGCGGATGGCATAAGTGTACGTCGTATTTATCTGTGATGTTTAGGTGACTTAAATGATGGAACTTCATTAATATGATTAATGAAAGAAAAGAAACCTAAAAGATGTTGTGGAATCCAATTTTCAAAAACAGGTAGCTACAGTTCTTGATTTGCATCGCGGTGTTCCTTGTAGAACATCCTGCACCTTATTCGATAAGGAAAGGGCCGAGATCCCTTCACCGGGAGTGACCCCTTTAGCAATAACTGGCAGATGCTACACCCCTCGGTTTTGTCTTTTGATTGCTTTTCTAGTTCTTGCTTTGCACGGTGATATATATGATATATCCTGCACCTCATTCGACGAGGAAAGAGCCGAGATCCCTTCACCGGGAGTGACCTCTTTAGCGAAACTAGCAAAAGCCTCAAAAACACTCCATTTTAAAAATTATTTGATTCTACAACGATATCAAGTTCATTACGCAATAGGTTTTCAGAAAAACCTGTCGTAGCCCTCCGTCATTTCAGATAAGTCCTACTTAGTATTCGTGCTACGTTTGTTGGCTTGCGTCAAGGCGTAGTGTGTGGTAGCTAACTAGTATTTATCTGCTTATGCATATGATGCGGATTGGATTAGGGTAGTCGTGCGACTTTGTTGGCTTGCGTCAAGGGTCGTGCGGGTGGGTTTAGTTCAATCAAGAAATGACGGGTTGAACTTGACTAGCGCACTATGGTTTGTTGGCCTGCGTCAAGATCATGGGACGCTAGGGGCAAAATATTATCGGGAATTTCAAGTGTTGAAATTTGCAATGAGATTGCATACCTTCTATGAGATAGTTGGATCCCGATACCCACTGCGAGTAATTGTTACTCCTGGGAGAGTTTTACACATTACAATTAGCCGATCAAGTAGGTGTCTAGAAAGGTGTCAACGGGGTTACGCCTCTGGGAAAATGAGGTTTACTTTAATTAGGTCCGTGCGAAAGCACGGGGAACCTCCCTCAAAGTACCGACACTGGCCTGACTGAAAGATTGGCGAAGTTATAGGGTGTAATTAATCCCGGCTAGTCTTTCCTTTTAGGGTTTGAAGGAAGATTTGATAAAAACAGTGGGAGCCATCCTGATTAGATAAAATAAAAACCAATCTGATCTTGCAAGAGCGCACGCAGAGTGTTTTCTTCTTTCTCTCTCCTGGTAGCGACCATATCACGTCTTAATCAAGATAAATAATACGGATGTATTGACTGAACCCGCTTGTTATACTAAGCTGGGGAACGTTGGTCCCGCTCCAACTTAAAATTGTTATAAGACAGAGCAGGAAATTGGGGATTACCAGAATTCCCGTGCCGCCCAAACGAAGAAAGTGCATGCTGATGCATCATCTTCGGGTGTGTTCATTACAGAGAACTGTTTCTCAGTATCCTTTACGTCCTGGGTATGTGATACCGGATCAGGATCCCGCATATATAATCTGTTACATGGGCTACTGATAGGTAGAGAACTGAGAACGGGTGATAAGTTTCATGAGATAGAAAATGGTGCAAGTGTTGCAGCCAAGTCTGTTGGTCACTATCACCCTGTATTACCAGAATACATTGATTCTGAACAAATGTCATTAGATACCGAACCTGATATATAACATCATATCAGTCTCTTTATTAGTAAAGAAGGATATAATTTTGTATTGTTGGATAATGTTTTTGTCACGACCCGAAAGTACGGAACGTGACCGGCACTTAGATTACGAAGCGTCTAGAGGCGCCACGTGACCTAAGTAAGCCGAAGCCCAGAAATCTAAACCATAAAAGAAGAAAAAGAAGAAAAGAAAAGAAAACAAGTATAAAAACATCAGCAAATTTTAGCAAAAATTTCGGCAGAGTCTCCTCTGTAAAAACTGTCCCCCAAACGGGTACAACAAGTATAATATGAATAAACAATAAAAAGCATCCCCAAACGGGTGCTAGCTCAACGCTAACAGGCGGAGACAACCACAACAATTACAATAATATACAACGCCAAAGGGCGAGGCTCAAATCTCAAAGAAAACAAAACCACCAGATCAGAATAATACATGCGCGACTCTAAGGTCGAAATAACAGACTGGTCCAATAAACTTGTCAAGTAATACAAATATGGTTGATGGAGCTTTCTAGATACAAATGAAATAATAAAAATACAACGGCGGTTCAGATACAAATGAACCAACCTACCGTGCAAATCACCCGAAATGAAAATGATGTGCCAGCAACTGCCAAGGGAAACCTGTACATCGCACCTGTAATAAAATTTGGCACAACGGGGGTGAGTTGCCAACTCGTGAGTAGAAGACATCTACGAAAAGAAATCGAATGCACGACGCTATCCTAGGTCATAATAATACACTACTATATCTCAATCATCTAGAATAGCAGGGTAATACTACGTGTAAGTGCAAATACTCCGTGTCGTGTCAGTACCTCATGTGATACTATGTCATATGAAATGAAATGCATGCACCATGAATGTAAAGTAACAAATCCTGAAATCCAGATATATATGTATAAGAACTCTTTAGCTGTTATCATAGTAAAGTGTGTATAAGCATCTGAAATCTCAACGATGAAATCCATGGAAATCCGTGTCAAGCATCGACACAACACATGTAACCTCAAGTCTCAATATGTCGGGCTCCGTCAGTCCGGATCGGCCCATATCATCAAATCCCACGACAACGGTCGGTATCCTCCGGATATCCGCCGCGCCAGACATCACCGGTAGGTAGCCTTCCCCTGCCAGGCCCATCGTCTACAACTCGATCTTCTTGCCCCGGGGTACCATACCGGGCCCACCATGTACCCGAGACGGTTCATCCACTCCTCGAATCGGGTCTCGAAATCCATCAGAAAACATGAAATACTCATGGTGGACGACACATACATCACAAGAAAACCGCATCTTATTTTAAAAAGAGAAGAGGAGAGAGAGAGAAGTTTTTATATATTTTTGCGGTTTTCCCCAAAAATCCAGAAATCTCATAGAAATCCAAATCTCAAAATCATGAGTAACTATATGATAAGTGCCGGCATATGCCCATAATACTGCATGATAACACGAAAATATGAATGCATGAATGTCTAAGTAATGAATATCATGTCTTATACTTATCATCAGAGAGTGATCACAATATTATATCGGTTTAGTTGTTAACCGATTCTATCAATAAAAGATAATATGATCTAAAGTGTACGCGACATAGCAATTACCGATGATGATGTGTGTGAGCCGGCAAATAAGTGTGCGTGGAATATGCGCATCATCGGTAATGGTGCTAGTGTCCTAACAGGTATGGTTTATACTGATTATAGCAACATATGTAAGAACATGCACCATGATGATTGCAGTATGAATGTATAAACAGATGTGCAGTATCCACCCCTCTGCGACATACGAGTACAACTATCACTATGTGAGTCGAACCTAAACCAGTATCCATCTAACATCCTAAGGAACTAAACCTAATAGACTAGTCAGTAAGAAACTAGAGTCTACCTAAGGTCTGAATCAATATCTCTAATAGTCGGCGATCCCGCCTCAATAGCGTCACGTACGTAGTACGGCTTCCTCGAATCAAGAGTGCGGATCAATCATCAAATCTAAGCCTCGTACGGTAAAATCCATCGTACGGCATCCCAATATCGGGGTACGGTCAAGTATCTCCTAGGTGTCCCCTCATTCGTATAATGTCATCATCAACACATCTCATGATCAAGGTTCTAAACTGTGATCGCATACATCAATCATATATCATTGCCATCATGATAGGCATCATTAGTTTATCCTCAGAACTATCATGTCATATGTATCATATTGTGATCAATCACAAGTTACAGTCCGGGTACTATTTTAGAGTTCCATGAACCTCAATATCATCACTACCAATTATAGTTTATGTATACCTGTTCATTATCTCATTCTCTGATGATCCGCTAACACTTTAATACGACTGTAAAGTCAAGAATCACGGCATCAAGCCCAGTTATACTGTTTCATCATACCTCAGGTATCATGTCACCTCAATGAATCCCATATACGTGTTGTGTATATATATACACATGCACCTAGTTTTATATATATACACACATATACGTATACGCCATGTCAAGTTTTAGTGTGTGCGTGTGTGTTTCTATCAGAAACCTACGAACCTCTCCCAGAGTATTCATCCTCTGGTATGCTTTTCCTAAATCGGTCTAGTCCAGCCTAGGGTCATTACTAGGGTCCTACTCATTAAGAATCTAGGGTCACATCTGGTTTCCTAATGTCAATAAGTACTGTTCCTATTCTATGTTGCGGGGGTGCTAAACGCCATCCACCCGACTTCCTCCCGTAGATATACATCTACTCACCTGGTCCATGTCTGCCGACGACGGTGTCGCGATCCTCCTCTTCATCGCTCGTAGTCCACTTGAAGGGTACCTAAACGCAAACATATAAATAACATCGTAAACCGAATCACATACAAAAGTCAAACGATACAAGGAACAAGCATAGGTTAAAACGTATGTCCCGTCCACGCAAAAGAACCAAATACCGCTCGATATCGGCGTACAAACTCCGATGGATCGAGATAAACATCAACAAACAACTTGTAGTTTTAAAACACATTACTTATACTATAAAACATGATTAAATCCATCGAAACCCTAAAATCTATCAAACCGTCCAATTTCGTAAAACCCGAAAATGCCAGTTTACCGTTTTTCATCAAAACTTGACATTTAAATGAAACCAATGGTCATAAAACTCATTAAATAGCATAACTAGACTATACAAACTATTACTATATTTTTATTACACAAATTTATATAGATTTAAAATTTCTAGTTTGCACCCTTTAACAATTTTCAACATTTTTCAAGCAAAACACAACAATTCCACCACAAAACATGATTTTGCATAAATTAGTGACTTAAACCACAATTCATGATGATAATGATATAATGAAACCATAATTATATTTTTAATCTCATTTATTTAGGAATTTCTAAAATCTAGTTTACAAAAATAACAATTTTTATCACAATTTATCAATTATCCATAGAAACTAGCAATCAATTTAAGTTTTCCATTCCACCAACAAGTTAAAACTCTTATTAAGACCAAAATATAGTATTACAAATATTAATTGAGATTTATTTCACCAATAATTAGGTTTTATAGAAACCTAGTTAGCAAAAATTCCTAATTTAAACAATTTTCAATGAAAAATTTACAATTCAACAACCATGCAATATTTTCCAATTCTAAAAGTGTTAAACTAACTATTATAACCCTAAATAATTAAAAAAAATCATAACTTGAATTTACAAACCCTAACTTGAATTTTTTAAAAAAAACATAGAATTAATTCATTAAATCTAATTAAGCTTAATTGAACATCTAATAACAATAAATCAAAAGAAAGAAATTATACCTCCAAAAATATGAAATCCAAACAAGAAATGAGCCTCCAAAATGTATGCTATCCCACTCCAAAATCCATGTAAATATGAGCAAGAATAGAAGGGTAGAAAATATATAGGATTTTGTGGAATTTTAATTGAATTTTTGATGTATTTTTGATGATTTTTGCATAAAAATGAGGTGGAAAATGGGGGGGGGGCAGCCATGGTGATGGGGAGGCCGGCCACAATAAGGGGAAGAGGGAGAAACACATGAGAAATGGTGTAGAAACTTCTCCAAAATGTCATCATCTTAATGTCTTTTCATGCTTTATTCATTTTCTTTTAATTCTTTTCTAAAATAACTCAAGAAAGATCTAGAAACAAGGAAAAATTTGCAAATAAATTTTGCATGATACACACTAAATTCAAATATGTCATGGTTCATTTTTACAAATTAAAACCATTTAAATTTGTAATTTACACTAATTTAGTGTATAAATAAAGCTTATGTTAATATTTAAAATAATTAATTTAGGAAAAATATTTTATTAAACTAAAAATTTATAAGTGGCTAAATAAACACCATTTACTAGTAATTTCATAATTAAAATAGATATTTTTAAAATTATAATTAAAAACAATCCCGGTTTGGTTTTACGAAAATTACATTTTACTTTACCGAAAATCCTACAATTCACTTAAACACTTTTATTCATTTAATTATTTATTTAATTACTTTTAAAACGTTACAGTTTTGAACATTTCCTATATTAAGAGTTGATCAGTTCAGGCACGTTATCTAAAAGTATTGACGTTCTAAATCAAACTACAGTTCTTAGTACACAGAACACACACAAGAGGAAGAGTTCAGAAATAAACGAATACTTCTTGAGGTATTGTAGACTAGGCCATATCAATGCGACCCGACTAGCTGAAGTTACATATAGATGCATATTTAAAATTAGTTTGAATTTACATCTTGTGAAACTTGTCGGTCATGTCACATAGATAAGATGACCATAGCTCTGTTTATTGGAAGCAGAGAAAGAGTTAGTGAACTCTTGGGATGATACATGTTGATGTATGAAGGTCCCCTGTCTACACATGCCAAGACCGGTTCTTTGTACTTCATTACATTCTCTGATGATCTCTCAAGATTCAGACATATGTTCCTGTTGAAACACAAGTCCGAAGCTTTTGAGATATTCACAGAATATAAGTTATAAGTAGAGAACCAAAACGGGTATAAGTATTATGTCCTTTGATGTGATCAGGGAGGAGAATACTTGAGCATGGGATTCCTGGACTATTCTAAAGGAGAATGAGATTCTCTCTCAGCATTACTCCTCTGTATACACCACAGCACGTCGGTGTATCGGGGCGGAGCAATCACACCCTATGTGATAAGGTGTGCTCTATGATGAGTACTACTGAGTTAACTATTTCCTTTTAGGAGTTATGCACTGAAGAAGTTGCATACCTATTGAATAGGGTTCCGATCAAATCAGTTGCCTACCACTTCATATGAGATATGGAAAGGGAAGAGCCCATATCATAAGTCAGTTAAGATTTGGGGTTGTCCGGCCTATGTCTAAAAGAGAAATCCGGACAAGCTCGAGGCAAAGTCAGTTCTGTAGAAGTTTGTTGGATATCCCAAGCATTTGCATGGGAATATCTTCTACCTAACCGAAGAACAAAAGATGTTTTGTTTCTCAGCATGCCACCTTTGTGAAAGGGAATTTCTTGTGAAGAAATTAGTGGTCATGAGGTAGAACTGGAAGGAGTTCCAGCTATACAAACTACGGCTAATGATTTGGTAGAACCAAAGGATTCAATAGCAACCAACGAACCTCAGCTTCTCCGCCGATCTAGTAGGGTTTCTCACCCACCTGAGAGATACTTTGGTTTCTCTATGACAGTGGGAGCGAGGAATGCATCATGAGATGATGACCCAACTAGTTTCGAGCTGGCCATCAGGAGTGGAACTCTGTAAGAATGGCTGGATGCTTAGTGATCAGAGATGGAATCCTTATACACCAACAAAGTATGGACTTTTGTTGCTTTATCTGAAGGGTTAAATCCCCATCAGGAGCAAGTATATCTTGAGAAGATTACTTGGTGTACATGAAAAAGTTGAGACTTTCAAAGCTAGACTTGTTAAAGGTTTGCATCAATGACCAGGTATGGATTATGATGAAACCTTTTTCTAAGTAGCTATGCTTAAAGTCTATCCAGATTCTACTTGCCACGGCTACATACCATGACTACGATATCTGGCGGTTGGGTGTCATGACTGCTTTTCTAAATGATGTTTTAGAAGAGAGAGTCTATAAGTACACAGTCAGAGGACTTCGTAGATAGTGGGAGCAGCGGAAACGTGTGCAAGATGTTTTATGTGATAAAGCAAGCATCGCGGAGATGGAACGTCTGTTTTGATGTGTTAGTCGAAGAGTTTGATATCATCAAAATGGTAGATGAACCTTGTATAGACACAAAGGTAGTAGGGAGTATGGTGGTGATCCTCGTAGAGTACATGGATGACATATCTCTTGATATGAAAGGAGTTTCCTATGCTACGCTCGGTCAATCTCCACTTATCATAATGATTCTACACATAGGATTAAAGTGATACCTACTAAATCCTGGGTTTTGGATCTATGAGATAGATCTAATTGGATGTTAGGATACTCACTAGTTGTAGTGAGATGGTATAAATTGATCCTGGGGACAATCACTGGAAGGGTTCCAGGGTGATAAGGACGACTGAATGTCAGTCATAGGCATTGTCTTTACCCTTAGTAAAGAGACGGTATGTTGGAAGAGTTCCAAGCTAGATACCGTGGCATACTAGACGATAAAGGCTGGATACATCGCTACCAAAGAGGAAGTCTGGGTGTATATTAGTTCATGAAATGAACTTCGTTCCTACCATTGTATGACAATGGAATTGTGGCCTATGCCTAGGAACGCCCGTACCATCAGTGATCTAGACATATTCTAAGGCAGTATCACCTGATCATGGAGATGGTTGATCTCCAGGGGATCGAGGTCAGGAGAGTAGACTCAGAGGACAACACGGCGGATCCACTAACAAAGGCTTTTTCCCAGAGAGAGACAATTATGGGATGGTTGAGTATGAGATACTACAACCACTGTTATCAGACGGCCCTAGTGCAAGTGGGAGATTGTTAGTTATATGTATGCCCTAGAGGCCATTACTATACATGAGATGTATATTGTAGTTGATGCTTGGACATATATAGGGAGGACTTTCTTGCTCGACATGATAGTATGCTATCTGGTTACTCTTTACCTTAACGTGTACACTGATTGTCTCTCTGTTACATGTTGGTAAAGCCCTTAGGATGTGTACTTGACGACCTGGACTATGATATGGATCATACTAGTAGGGACATGGTAGTCCATAAGTACATCCTTCAAGGTCCCTAGTTGTGGGTGTATCGAGACGGGGCATCGATATACCAGAGTAGACTAGCGTATACCTTCTCGACCAATACAGATGGGCGATGGATGATCCCATAAACATTGGTGTTTGACATCAGAGATGATATACGGGTGCTCAGTGGAGACTAGGAACACTGGACGAACTCGCCGAGAACTCCCAGATGGTATTATACCTTACGTCAGATGGCAGTTCTCTGGTGACACTGGTACAGGTTAGTCTGTAGACCCGAGATCGTCATAGAGTCTTGTGTGATTCCCACTGTGCTTTGATTTCCACCTTACCACGTCCAAGAGGGCGTGCAAAATGGTGGTTTTTGGGTACAGTCCCGAGTCACATAGAGGCAATGAGCGATAGGAGGGGTTTCGTCTCTCCCGGTATTGGGGGTTGATGTTGCGCTATGCTCGATTGGCCGTAACAGGGCAGACCCTGGCCAGGGCTGGTTTAGAGATTTACTGGTAAGTGTTACCAGTAGTTTCTCGACCCGTTATGACCCTCATATCGGCATGACTTATCGGTTATTGGGGTCTGACGTTTTACCACCCCTAGACTTGATATGCGACATATCAGACGAGGAGACCAGACTGTACGGTAGTGTCACTGTCAGGCTTTTTGCAGGAGTTGGAGCGGGCTTGCTTGCTGATCTTCTGATCGATCAATACCCGGGTAGTCGTTACGTCCAGCTAGTACCGCTGACGGCTTGTAGGTGCTTGATATGATCATTACCTACTGCCGGCGTATTGACGAGTCTTTAGAGTCCTACATAGAGGTTATACTGGCTCAGGCAAAACGAAATAGGAGCGCATATATGATATGTGCGGGACCGAGAATAATGCGTGTATGTGATACCGTATTCTATTCTCGTGACTATTGTATCGGCCGGTTATATGTGATATAGCCGGGTTATCGAATCAAGTGTTGATTCGATAAGTTGGTACATTTTGTGTTAGTCGGTTATATGTGATATAACCGGGTTATTAAGTCAAGTGTTGATTTAATAATTTAGTGTATAATTGTATATGTGATATACTAATTTACATTAACTAACATTGGTTCACTTAAGCATTTATTTTTCTCACTTGTGCACAACTTAATATATATGTGATATATATTTATTTGTGTACATTTTGTATCATGGTTGTTGATACAACTATCATGGGTGTATGAGACATATACCATACTAATTATATTGGTAAGGTTTTAATATCTAAAGTAATTCTAAAACAAATGGATAATGAGCTCACATGCATGAAGCTTCATGAAGCTTATGGTTGCATTGACTTAGTCCACTAGTTTTGTTTTACTTCAAATATTAGTTAACCTAACCACTATAATTAGCCATGGTAATGTCTCTACATGAGTTAGTATATGATACACTCTCACCCATGGTTAGGTTTGCTCTCTCTTGATTACTTTTCATATTCATTTTGAGCTCATCTTCTTCCTCCTTGATTTTCTTTCTAGGGTTTGAAAAAGAGAGAGAAACAATATGAGAAAAGAAATTCTAATGTGTATCCATTTCCTATTTCCCCATCCTCAACTAGACTAGCACTTTAGTTTAGGGTGTTCGCTTCACTAATTCTTTGGTTAGTGAAGTAGAAGCTTGAGTTCGTATTCCCTCGACGTAGATCATCTTCGGCCTCGAAGACTTCAAGCAATACCGTTGCCTCTTCTCATGGAGCCATCCGAGAGTCCGGGTGTTCAATGATCGCAGCGAAGGGACTACTACAAGGAGCTTTAGAAGTGAAGGACCGATCTACATAGGTTGTATTTCGTATTCACTTAGTGTTAAAGAGTTTAACTTGCATGTCTTACCCTAATTATCTAGCAAAGATCTAGTCTAGAGTTATTCGGCATGACTAAATTTTTAAATCGGGCATGGTTGATGCCTTGTAGAACCTTCTTAGAGTGCCTAGTAACCCTACAGATTCCTGCTCTCCGAAACACCGTTGTGATGTAGTTTATAAGGAGGAGTAAGCTGAGAGAGAATACCATTCTCTTTTAAGTAATCTAGGAATTTCGTGCTTAAGTACTCCCCTCCTCTATCCGATCGGAGGATCTTGATACTTTTGCCAGTCTGGTTCTCCACTTCGTTTCTGAATTCCTTGAATTTCTCAAAAGCTTCTGATTTGTGTTTCATCAGATACACATATCCGAACTTAGAAAGATCGTCAGTGAATGTGATGAATTACGAGAACCCACCCCTTGCATATATGGACATTGGACCACATCCATCACTGTGTATGAGTCCCAAGAGCTCTGCTGCCCTTTCTCCATTTTCCGGTGAACGGAGATTTGGTCATCTTTCCTTTGATACAAGACTGACAAGTTTCATAAGATGAAAAATCGAACGCATTCAAGAGTCCATCTTTATGCAACTTACTTAGTCTTTTCTCTCCGATATGACCAAGTCTACAATGCCACAAGTAGGATTCGTTCGTATCTGAACTCTTCCTCTTACGTGTGTTTTGTACATTGAGAACTGTATTCTGATTTAGAATGTAGATACCATTACACAGTATACCTTCTGCAACCAGTACCTTATAAAGGTAGATATTCATGATATTTCTATCAAGAACAAAGTTATATCCATCTTTATTGAGTAAAGAAACTGATATGATGTTGCAAACCATGGAAGGTACATAGGAGCAATCGTTCAAAATCATAGTATTGCCATTTGGCAACACTAGGTGATATTCACCGACGGTTGCAGCATTAACTTGTGCTCCGTTCGCTACTCTGAGCGACATATCACCAGGTGCAACTTTCCTACTTTTTCTCAGTCCCTGCAATAAATTATAGATATGAGATCCTGATCCGCTATCATGTACCCAGGAGGTAGGGCTGACCGTAAAGCAGTTCTAAATTACAAGAACACCAAAAGTAGATGCAAAACTATGCTTCTTCTTCAACTGGGTATCCTTGGAATCCATGCAATCCTCTTTCCCTTGCTCATACTTATGACTGTTATCGTAAGTTAGAGCCAAACCAACGTTCCCCAGCCCCGAATAAGAATTCGGATCGGTCAAGCGATACATTTTATTATCTTGATCAGGTCGTGAAATGGTTGCTACCTGGAGAGAGAGAAAAGAAACACTTAGCGTGCACTCTTGCAAGATTAGATTGGTTTATTAATTTATCTAATCAGGATGGCTCCCACTGTTTCCTCAAATTCTTCTTCAAACCCAAAAAATGAAGAACTAGTCAGGATTAATCACACGTCACAATACTTGCTTAACCTTTCAGCCAGGCTAGTGTTGGTACTTCGAGGAAGGTTTTCCAACACTTTCGCGAAGTTCCTTAATTAAATAACCTCTTTTCCGTGGAGGCGTAGCCCCGCTAACACCGTTCTAGACACCTACTTGGTTTATAGCATTGATTGTTAAGTGAAATAATCTCCCGAGAGTAATCCAACTCATCAGTGGGATCGGGATCCAACTATCATTGTGTGATGACCTAGATAGATTCCACTCTAGTCACCACACTCCAGAAGGTATGCTAAATCTGCAAGTTTCAATTTCTTTAGAAACTCCCGATGTGGATTTTTCCCCCTAACGGTTTATGACGTTGACAACGCCAACATATCCTGAACCGCTAGTCAAGTTCGGCCCGTCATTATCTTGATTAACTTAGACCCACCCGCATATCTCTTGACAATGTCGACATAGTTATGCGACTGTCCTAAATAATCTGAAAAATAAATCTGCAAACAAGCAATACTTAGCTACCGATCACTACGCCTTGACAATGCCAAAATACATAGCTCGAATACTAGGTAGTACTTGTAGGAAATGACGGAGGGCTACGGCTGGGTTTTTGGCGAAAAACCCGTTAACTTAATGAACTTGATATCGTTGAAGGAACCTGATAACCTTTTTAAAATTATAGTGTCGAAAACTTCTGTTAAAGAGGTCACTCCCTATGAAGGGATCTCGGCTCTTTCCTCGTCGAATGAGGTGCAGGATATTCCAAACTGAATATCTCGATGCAAAGCAAGAATAATCGACTACAGTGAAGTTATTACCCTGACGCAAACTTTTGTCCAAGGGGTCACTCCCGATGAAGGGATCTCGGCCCTTGCCTCGTCGAATGAGGTGTTGGGTATTCATAACCGAATACCTCTATGCAAAACAAAAGAGAACGTCCTTGCAATAACAGCTTTTTGAAAATTATTTCAACAACGTCTTTTAGGTTTGTTTTTCTTTGCATTAATATAATGCGTCCCATCAGTTAATCCTACCATTGCAGAAAACAACGAAAATATGACGTACGCTTATGCCATCCGCATTCGCCACAGGGCCCCGTCATCACCCATTAGGTTACTTAACTAACGACAAAGCGGGGGCTGGACTAGCACGGATGCAAAACATAAGCAACGCCTACTAGATATCATATATAGATATATACATTCGTCAGATGCAATGATAGCCATTCCAGATCACAGATGAACACATTGGATATGCTAGGAATCCACGTTTCGTTCGAGCCTGCAACGAAAGACGGATTACACGGTCGCGATGAATAGCCAAACCCCACCCTAGACCCCTACGGGTGCGGCAAACTACCCGCCAAGTACCCGAAGTGAAGCAACCTCCCTCAACAACGTGAGTAGGTCACTCGGCACTTCAAAGTACCCGGTAGTTTGTGCACCCCACCTTGGGTCTATCCTAGGAGCAAAAACAGTATAAGAAATAATATACAATGGCGGCTACAACCTCATCCCTGATGTGCGGCCATAAAAATAATATTATATCAATTTACATATTACATCAAATGAAAGATAAAGAAACTCTCATCTCACAAAACCCCGGCTATTCATCCGCGACAATCCAACAAGTTCATATACACAGTCCAACAACATTACAGATCACACATATGCACAACCCCCACTAATCGACGTATAGCGATTAGTCGACGTTCAGTGCATATATCACATTACAGATATAACCATTTAGCAAAAGTTTGTATAACTTCGATCAAAATACCAATATGTAACCACCCCAAACACAACATTGTTCTCTGGAAATTCTGGGCAGAAACAAAATATTTTAAAAATCACAGAACACCAAACTGAACAAACTGCAGCAAACCCGAGTCGCGGCCGAGTCAACTCGGCCGCGGATCCGCGGCGAAACGCGTGGTTTCGCCGCGGTTCTGCGGTGCGTTGACCAAGTCATGGGCTCATTTTTGCTGTATGTTCCTAAAAAACCCTGCACCGATTTTTAAAGCATGTGGAATAATTTTTAGAGCAGTATTAAAAATCGGCAGAAAGTATGGTTTTTGACATGTTTCGCGATTTTTTCTCGGATCGAAATTCTAAACACTTTGCTAACAGTTAGTTGTTGTTTAGCTAGGATCTGATACCACTGTTAGGTCCATGTTACCAACCCCGATTCTTTCAGGGAGGCGGAATAGGTAAAAATCAAAATTTTCTCACAAGGTAACATGGACCATGCATGAAGGATCTTTGCTAAACAAAAACTAACAAACATACAACAAGTTCTAGCTACTATGTTGAGTGGTTATACCTAGGTCTTGAACTCCTTCACTTCTTGTTGTGTTCCTTCTCCTTGCTTACTCCTTGGAGTGGCGTAGACAGCTCCTCCTCGTCGTCTTCTCTTTGTCGAAGATAGATCCACCTGAGGGCCTCTACCTTGAGCTCCTACCTCAACCAAGAGGTATCTAGAGTGCTTGATTTGCTATACAAAGAACCTTAGAAAGAGTATAGAGATGCTTTGATGGTTTAATATCAAGAGCTTATGATTTCCAACACATGGAACACTTAAGCTTTGAAAGGAAGAAGGAGAGCTCCAAACATGAGAGAGAAAGAGCAAGAGAGAAAAATAGAATAATAGCAACCATTCTCTCATATGAGAGAATTATGAATTAATAATAATAATTAAAGAAATTGTGATGGTTCATTTGGAATCATTTCACATTAAATGAATTTTGCAAGAATCAAAGAGCATCTTTCATGTGAAATGATGATGGTCGATATGTCAACATAGGTCAACAAGTCAACCAAAGTCAAATGGTCAACAACCCTAACCATGGCACAATTATCTTTAATTAATATCATTAATCATATTTCTCATTTTCATTAGGGTTTGGAAAAAGTCAACGGTCAACAACCCTAATGAGAATCCTCTGCCTCTGTCTCTGTCAACTGTGCATACACACCCGCATCCGTGTTCCGAGGAACACGAATACAATGAGACAAAACCAATCCCAAAACAAATACTAGGATCTAGCTTAAACCAAAGCCCGCTAGTAATAACTGTCCGGACAACAAACGTGCACAAGTGCGTGGATGTGAACGAACCCCGTCGCAAAACCATGCGACCTATACTCTGTTTTGCACAAAGGCGAATAAACCTCTGTGTGGGACTCTAAAGGCTCGACACTACGTTGTCATTGGGTTTAACCATAGGCCGCAAGCGGTACTAGCTGTACGTAATGGTCCCCAGGTAGATGCCGACAAGAAGACCGATGAGGTGAACCCATCCGAACTCCTACTGAGCCTGAATTTGACAATCTCCGTACAGTCCGATCTGTTCGACTGAGAGTATCGCATGGTGGGCCTAGGGGAGTGGTAAACGTCAGTCCCCTAATAGCGGTACAAGTCGTGTCGGAGTGTAGCCCAGAACACCCTGAGAAACTAGAAAATCTCGCTTGCCCTGGCCAGGGACGACTATGTGTAATGGCTCTCCTAGACACAGCGCGATATCAACTCCCAATACCGGGAGAGACGAATCATGTCTAACCGTCACTGCCTCCAAGTGCTTCGGGACTGCACCCAACTACTACCTGTTTGCATGACTCAATAGAGTCGTGGTAGGGTAGTAATCTAAGAACAGTGGGAACACACTTGAGGCAAAGTGACAGTGTCAAGTCAACGGACTAAGCTGTACTCATGTCACCTCGGAACTGTTAACTGACGATAGGTATAATACCAACCAACAGTTCCCGACGAGTCCTGTCCAGTGTACTCGTAACCTAACGAGCACCTGCATACTATCTCCAGTACGACGTACTGATGGCTGTGGGACAGACCATCTCCCCTGCTGGGATGAGAAGCGTATGCACCAGTCTACTCTAGAGTATCGATGCCCTGTCTCGATAATCCTACGACTAGGGACCAAAATAAGGATGTGCTTATAGACTGCCCAGCCCCCACTAGTGTGATCGCCATCACAACACCGGTAGTCATGCAATGATCCTAAGGGCTCCATCAATATGTATTAACGATATGTTAAAAGAAACACATACACATATTAAGATAGAAACAAACCAAGTAGCATACTACTATATCGAGCAAGACTGTCGTAAACCCGTATATATATCCCAAGCCTCCAAAATGTATTATACAAACTAGTACTATACAATAATGGGCATACATATCCAACAGGGACTTCCTGTTATGACCAATCGAGCACAACGCAACATCAACCCAATACCGGGAGAGACGAAACCCTTCCTATCGCACATTGCCTCCATATGACTCGGGACTATATCCAAAAAACACCGTTTTGCACGCTCTTTTGAACGTGGTACGGTGGAAATCAAAGTACAGTGTGAATCACACAAGACTCTATGACGATCTCGAGTCTACAAACTAACCTGTACCAGTGTCACCAGAGAACTGCTATCTGACGATAGGTATAATACCATCTAGGAGTTCTCGGCGAGTCCTATTCAGTGTACCCAGTCTCCACTAAGCACCCGTATACCATCTTTGATGTCAAACACCAATGGATGTGGGATCGTCCATCGCCTATTATATGGGTCAAGAAGTGTATACGCTAGTCCACTCTGGAATATCGATGCCCCGTCTCGATACACCCTCGACTAGGAACAATTAAAGGATGCACTTGTGGACTACCCTGGCCCCACTAGTATGATCTGCATCATAGTCCTCGTAGTCAAGTACACATCCTAAGGGCTTTATCAACATGTAACAAAGAGACAGTACAAGTATACATGTTAAGATAAAGAGCAACCAGATAGCATACTATCATGTCGAGCAAGAAAGTCCTCCCTATATAAGTCCAAGCATCCACTATAATATACAATCATGTACAATAATGGCCTCTAAGGCATACTTACGACTAACAGTAAGTGCCGGGTAAGTGGGAGATATCCGCTATCCGAATCACCGAAATAGCGGACCTAATTAAGTAACCACTTTCCTTAGTCACACTTTCCTTAGACGCCACAAGAGAGATGCGGATAAGCAATAGATTACCCACGACCCTTCTTTGTTCTAATTGAGCACGATTGTCCTTAGAGGCTTGGTCTAGATAATTTTTTTTAATATAGGGTGATAGTATGCTCGTTTGTGATTTGTGGCCTAGGTAGGGTGATGAAATCCCCACCTAATCTGAATTTGGGTTTATTGCCCCTTAATGTCCATTTTAAATATGCAAAACAACCTGATATCAAAACACGCAAAAAGATTTTTTTGCAGCGCTGTTTGCAAAGAATCCTGCAGGTAAAAACAGCTTATTAGAGCTTTAGAGGAGAGAGGGAGACGATAGCAGAATACCAGAGAAATTTGGGGACCCAACTCCTCACTACGGTTGCGCTTCCGCCGCCAAAAGCACCCCTGGACCGCGGTTCCGCCGCCTCTTGATGACTTCTTCTCTTCAAACTTCTTCAGAGCACTCCAATACTCCTCTGGTCCAAGTTGAAAGTCTCTGAATCGTTGTTGGATTGCTCCAATTACTCCAGATATCCTTGCAAAACTCGCACAAGACTCGTTAAAAACACAAGATGCGGTTTTGGTTCTCTTTTATTTTTTGTTTCTGGTTTTTATTACAAAACAACCCGAATAACAAGAAAAATAATTACGACCGTTCCCCCCGCAACGACGCCATTTGATTGGATGCGAAAAAGTGTGTTATTTGTTGTAAATAACCGCAATCAAGACGGTGTTGCAAATAGCTAGCCGTGATGAGTACTGGTCGTTCGCAGGAAAACGGTGAATTTCTTATCTTGCTTTAGATTAGTTGATAGAAGAAAGGTGAGATGTTTGTCGTGTTAAACTAGGATGGTTAGAAAATTTTGTAATAAAAAGGTTTGTAGGGTTTATAGGATTTAGTAGTTAATGGATGGAGTTTTAAAAATAATTCATTTTATCTTTTAATTATTTAATACTAGAGACATAGCGATGAATATGGATTAGGGTTCTTGGAGGGAATTAGGGTTTCCCACACTGACCCTTGTCCTTCCATTGATCTCTATTTATCTCAAGCCTTTAACAAAACGATTATTAACGAATCTCAAATCGTGGTCGTGTCTATCATGAAGTGATAGCGCGCCCGATAAGAGGGTTAACATTCATTTTGCTAAAGTTTATAAAAATTAAAACTTTAAAAAGAGTTTAAAAGATATTTCTCATCCATTATTCTACCATATCCTACAAACCCTAGCAAGCAAGAATTTACTCGCTCATGGATATTAGCGTAGTAGAAGAAAAGTGTAACATGAATGAAACCATAATTAAAAATTTAAAGTACAGAAAGTAATTGTGGAATGTAATGCAGAAAGTAATGCGGAAAGTATAGTGCAGAAAGTAAATGCGAAAAGAATTAAATAAAGTACTACCTTTATTGATTAATTATTGCATTACAAAATTTCTCTCTAAAAAAATAGATTACAAAAACCCTAGTTTTGCTCGCTAGATCTCTCTCGATCGATGGATTGATGAATCGATGAATTTTGGAATGAATGTTGATAGACAGCTCTCGGTCCTTTATATAGTCTCTGGAATTAGAAACCCTAGATGCAATATTGAAGTAGGTATAAATACGATCATGCCCCTGAAATATCAGATCCTACGGCTGCCATACAACCGCGGTTCCGCCGCCTATACCCCACATTGACCGCGGATCCGCTGCCTTCTGGTGGGCTTGTGCATCCAATTTTCTCGTGGCTTCTTCTCTCGATATTTGGAGATCCTCTTGATAAAAATATTCTGAAAATATTGATCTTAGTCTCTGCCATTGCTAGATTCTTCGATTTGCTCCTAATATTCGGCAGATTCGGTTCGATACTTCGATTTGTTGTGGATCTCTTACTCATAATTCAAACCTGAGCTAATCTATTATAATACCTGCACAATATCTCAAATCAAATTGTTAGTAGAACTTTTTTTATTTGAGATATTATCCTAATCAATTATATGATGTGATATCTTAAGAATATTGATTAGGAATATTTGATATGATATGCATATTTTAATATGAATATTTTATTTAAATATTATATGCATATATTTTCCCTAATTCTATTAATTATAAATAAAGAAATATATGATAATAATCTTTTTACAATTAAACCCACATATATTCTTTATTTACAATTAACACCTTTTAGTAGTTAATAATAGTAGGGAAAATGTCCATAAAAATTTGCAATAAATTTAACTAATCAGAATGGTAAACGTCAGACCCTTACTGACCCGATAAGTCTTATCGATATGGCTCAGGACCAATCCGAGAAACTACTGATCTAACCATCAGTAAATCTCAACTATCTTGGCTAAGATCTTATGGTTCTGACCAACCGGATACAGTACGATATCGACCCCCAATACCGGGAGAGACGAATCCCTGAAAATCGCTCGCTGTCTCTATATGGCTCGGGACTGTACCCAACCAAAACCTGTTTGCACGACTCGGTAGAGCCATGGTAGGGTAGTGATCTAACTACAGTGGGAAATCACACGAGACAAATGACGATCTCAGGTCTAAAGACTAACATGTACTTATGTCACCTGAGAACCTCCATCTGACGATAGGTATAATACCATCTAGAGGTTCTCGGCGAGTCCGTCCACTATACTCACTCCGAGTAAGCACATGTATACAATCTTAGGTGATCACACCAATGACTGTGGGACCAACCACTGTCCCTTGTCGGGGTCTAGAAACGTATACACAAGTCTACTCTGGAATATTGATGCTCGGTCTCGATACTCCTACGACTTGGGACATTTAAGGATGTGCTTATGGACTATTCAGCCCCCACAAGTATGATCGCCATCATAACGCTGGTAGTCAAGTAAAATCCTACGGATTTTATCAACATGTATCCGCCATATGTGATATCGAGTATAACATATGCACATGTTAAGATAAAGACAAACCAAAATAGTATACTACTGTAACGAGTCTTTATCAATGTGTATAAGCAATATAAACCAGCAAGAAAAACAAATGCATATGTTCAGATAAAGACAACTCAAATAATATACTATACAGCTGAGCAAGATTGTCCTGTACATACATATCCTTAGCATCCTATACAATACATGCCTCTAGGACATACATATCCAACAGTTCTGGGGAGCCGTTGTGGTGGTTTGCTGGGCCTGGGAGACAGCTTGAACGCGAATGAGCGTGTCCACCATCGCCTCCAGTCGGTCGATCCGTACTGTTAGGCTTCGACGATGTTTGGAGGTGGAGTGGAATCACCCCTGCCTCCGCTGCGAAGCAAAGGATGGCTCACGGTAGGATCTCCGTTGCGATAATCGTCGGCCATCGAATTGAAAGCGGAAGATCAACTTTTGTGGTGGAAAAAGATTCTTCTTTCCCAAAGACGGCGCCAACTGATGGAGGCATGAATCTCCCTCAGATATTGTTCTCCGTCGATCTTATTGCCAATGGTGCTGAACGGTTGAGATTTGAGATGAGAGTTGAGTGTGTGGAATTCAATGGGCTATTGGTTGTTGTTGACGCCGAGCTACCTGTAAGGAAAGTCCCGGGGTGGGAAACCACCGTAGGACCTTCCGACGATCAAGTAAGTACCGAGAAATATTAGGACAGAGTAACAGCGTATTGGAATGAGTTCGAGATACCTGAGTCGTCTGGAAAAGGAGTTTATATAGCGGTCGGATGGAGCGAGCCGATGCGAGATTCTCTCCGTCCGTTATGCCCTACGTCATGTTCGCGTTGATGGCGGGATTGTTGGGGTGAAAAATTACACCCCAGTTGACCAAGTCAAAATCAAAGGCAACCCCAAGCTAAGTGGGCCCAAGCCCAGGTCAAAGGGACCGGCTCCATGACAAAAGGAATGAAGCTATAAATTGGTTTAGTGTAATTCTTTTTTTTATATATATGTATAGAAATAAATGTATGTAAAATAAGCAAAAAGCCAAAATTTTGTAAACCTTATGGCTTATGAGCAAAAAGAGATAAGCACATAAGGCATGGGGTAGCATAAGTGCCATTTGGAAAAGCCCAAGGGGCTATATGTAAAGTGTGTAGCCTATAAAGGCAACATGATGAAAAATCAATGATAACTTTTTCTCTCTAAAAAAAACTAGGGTTTGTATCTCCTCCTCCTTCCTCAAGGTTCTAAACCTTCTTCTTTTCTTTTGAATTAAATCAAGAGTTTAACTCTTCCTTTTTCAAAAAAAATAGTTTTTCACCGTAAAACCCTTGAAGGGGAGCTCAGATCTGCCATCAAATTCCTAAAAGGGGAGATTTTAAGTCTCACCTCCTCTTTTCCCCCAAGATCCAGCCAACAGAGAGGAAGAAGAAGGATACCCATGTAACATTTCAATATAATAAAATATTATTTTTGGGAAATTTATAATTTAATATTATTTTATTGAATATTTTAATAATTCGGTATAATTAAATACAAATAAATGGGGGAAATTTTTGGAAAATTATGGAAAATTCTAAAATAGGGTAAATTAGAGAATTATGCCATTTCTAAGTTTAATTGATTGGCTATATGCTAATTTAGTGCTAATCGCGATTAAAAATCGCTAATCGGTTTTTTAGTAATTTTGTGCAAAACATGCACATATCTTTTATTTTCCTACGCTTGTGCATTTTCTACCATGGTTTCTCATTTGGGTTTACTATTTGAGTGAGAAGGAATTTAGAGAAAAGTAAAGAGAAAGGGGAATATTATATGAGGTATGGTGAGAGAGAGAGAGGTATGGGCTTCTTTGACTAAGGACTTAGCCATTTCCTTTGATCCCAACACTCATTTTCTCTCCCTCTCTCTCAACTCCCTGCTGTTGCCAACAGAGAGGAAGAAGAAGGATACCCATGTAACATTTCAAAATAATAAAATATTATTTTTGGGAAATTTATAATTTAATATTATTTTATTGAATATTTTAATAATTCGGTATAATTAAATACAAATAAATGGGGGAAATTTTTGGAAAATTATGGAAAATTCTAAAATAGGGTAAATTAGAGAATTATGCCATTTCTAGGTTTAATTGATTAGTTATATGCTAATTTAGTGCTAATCGCGATTAAAAATCGCTAATCGGTTTTTTATTAATTTTGTGCAAAACATGCACATATCTTTTATTTTCCTACACTTGTGCATTTTCTACCATGGTTTCTCATTTGGGTTTACTATTTGAGTGAGAAGGAATTTAGAGAAAAGAAAAGAGAAAGGGGAATATTATATGAGGTATGGTGAGAGAGAGAGGTATGGGCTTCTTTGACTAAGGACTTAGCCATTTCCTTTGATCCCAACACTCATTTTCTCTCCCTCTCCCTCAACTCCCTGCTGTTGCTACTGCTCCTCACCTCCCTCCCCACTTCACCTCCTCAAAACATCTCAAAAACATCACCAAAACCCCATATTCATTTCATTAAAAGTGTGCACAAGCTCAAGATCTACACATTGGACCAAGGAAGCAAGGATTTTGGCCACTAGGGGCAACTCAAGAAAATTCTTGAGTTGCCAAATGAGGTATTTTCTGGACCTTAAAGCTTAGTTATGCATTACCTTTACCCCATGTTTAGTTTTGAACCGATATTGTTGGATATTGTGGAGTTAAGAAAAACCTAGTTAGGGTTATGGGAAATTTTGTGTTGTATTGTGTAATTGAGCTCAGTAGAGGTTAGATAAACACCCTAGTGCATGAATTGAGACCCCAAGCTGAGACTTAAGGCCCGGAATACGGATTTAGAAACCGATATCGGAAAGCTTGTGGAATCTATGAAGGTTATATGAGATCTGCTATCACCCGAGACATCCTAAAATAAAATTGATTGGACAGTAAGATGTGCAGGCACCCAGGAACCACCACACAAGACCCTAGCCCCTAACTCTATGACCTGGCCGCAGATTTAATCCCATTGGCCGCAATTTGTGGCCAGACCTGCCCCATTTTGGTTCGTCTTGGTTTTGGTGTTCCCTCATCAGTAGATTAGGCCCCTGGTATGTGTAGATTTGTCTAGTTTTACCTAGAGTGAAATCTGGAGCCTTTTTCCTTAGTTGCTGTTTTGGATTCGTGTTTCCGTATTCCGTATTATTTTAGTTCTGAAATTTTGTATTGTGTTTTACCTCGACTATTTGGCGTTTATACGACGATAACGAGGATTGATTGATGGTTTTGAAGGCGTGACCATAGGTTCTAACCTATAGGCCCCTTATCGTATCGTTGTGGGTTTCGTGTGCCGTTTTAGCTTTGATTTGGTTTTAATACGCATTTACGATACTATGACGTGTAGGTACCCCATGAAGACTTCGGGACGACAAGCAAAGCGCGTGGAGACGTCGACAAATGAAGACGCAAGGTGAGTAGATTATATCTATTGGGGGAAGTCGGATGGATGGCGTATAGCACCCCTGCAGTCCGTAGTTGGTATACTATATATTATGCTTGATAGTTATAGTGTGTCATGGATATGGTGTTAGGTGTATTATGGATAGCTTAGGGTTAGAAGTAAACTAGTATAGTTCATAGTCGCGAACCCTAGAATAGGTTTACACCCACACGCGCACCCTTGCATATTCACTATACTTACACTGTGTTGATGATGATATTGGATGACATTGGAGATGAGTCGATGATTTTGGGCATTGTGCTGTGAGATCGGTGATGTGATGTGATTCGTACTTGCGATACGACATGTGATCTTAGCGGGCCGTTGGGCATGTGTTTTACCCCCGCTTTCATACTTATATAGATAGTATTGATTTGTACTAGACTTAGATCAGTACCCTAGATTATATGATATGATGATAATGATACCTGATATTTGATGAGAGGAATGTGATACTGACCCGTACCCAGCTATTGGGATGCCGTACGACGATTTACCGTACGAGCTTTATATTGATGATAGATCCGCACTCATGACTTGAGGATGTCATATGATATGTTGTATCGTACACGATACTATTGAGACGGGATCACCGACTATTATATCTATATATCGACTCAGATTTAGGTGGTTTCCATACCCCTCCCGATTGACTTGATACTTAGATCTGTAATTTGCATAGTAGATGTTAGACTAGACCCGAGTCATTCTTATTTCAAATGGCATAACTGCATGACATATACATATGGGTGTAGATTCTTTACTGTTACGTTGATTATTCGATTTCCGCATATTCATGCTATTCACATTGCTTTGCATATGTTTATTGCTATATTACTATCATGTTGCTAGGGCACCAGCACCATTATCGATGATGCGTATGTTCCATGTACACTTGCTTGCCGGCTCACACACTTCATCATCGATAATTGCCATGTCACTTCACAGTAGCATTATTGCATCAGGATATGACCTTGTATGTGCATACCATTGTTTCCATGTTGCATGATATACTGTTATACTTGCATTTCATTTATATGTCGCATCCCCATACCAGGGCACACATATATTGATATCTTCATACCTGCGCACATGCACACTGTATATTCATACCAGTGCACACATACATTGATATCTTCATACTTGCTTAGATTACGCATTGAGATATGTTCTTTCCATGTTAATTCTGGATTTGGGGAACCGTGGATATTTCAAAAGAGAATAGTTAATTATTTAAAAACCCGGTTTCCCTTGATATGATATTTCGGTGCGTCCACCATGTGTTTTCACGGTGCTAGAGCGATATATGTGAACCCGGATCGAGGAGTTGGATGAGGCCGATTACGGGTACATGGTGGACCCGGTATGGTACCCCGGGGCGAGAACGGTTTCGCTGTGTAGTAGACGGTGAGCCTGGCAGAGGGACTACTACCTACAGGTGATTGGTTGGACCTGGCGGTTATCCGGAGGATACTGACCAGAGTCGATAGATGGATATGGGCGTACTGCCGGGGCCGAGGGCCGATTCCGCAGACATAGCCCGTGGGCTGATCCGGACTGACGGAGCCCGATAGATGAGGATTTACGTGTCGATGCTAGGCACGGGTTTCATGATGTTTTCCATGATTTGATTATATCCTCACATTTACATGCATGATGCTTATTGTCATTGGGTGACGGGTGGACGGGATCCACATATATACAGACATTGATCACATACAGACTTTGATTACATTGATCATACTTCATTTGTATATATAACAGGGTATGAGGGCGCTGTTATATATACCCTTATACCAATATTAGTGGAATGGGACGCTAATATATGTGTATTGATATCCATTTGATACTTCATCATGTTTACTTCATGCAGACATACCTTACATTTATGACATGTTATTATCTG
Organism: Agapanthus africanus; assembly: GCA_030015575.1. Taxonomy (NCBI): domain Eukaryota; kingdom Viridiplantae; phylum Streptophyta; class Magnoliopsida; order Asparagales; family Amaryllidaceae; genus Agapanthus; species Agapanthus africanus. The sequence goes on along the minus strand of JASDDO010000016.1, from coordinate 183,663,843 downwards.
AGGCACTGGCACGGGTACTTGGCACTGCATACATGATTAGATGCTACATTGTCACTTTATCATGCTTCAGACTTACTCTTGAGGGTTTTATTATATACTGATTTTTTTGACCTAGGATTATGTCTTACATTCGATTTCTTCTTGTAGATATTTTCTATTCACGAGTTGGCAACTCACCCCCGTTGTGCCACAGTTCTTGCAGGGTTTGCCGTACAAGTTCCATAGCGGCATTTCTGGCACATTGCTTTCCTTTGCGGGTGATTTGCTTGGTAGGTGGGTTCTTTGTATCAGAACCGCCGTTGTACATGTATTATTCATTGTATCTAGAAATTCCATCAACCAAAAACTTGTATATTGTTTCAGACTCAGACACTAGTGATGTATTTTTTCGACCTTAGAGTCGCGCTTAGTAGTGTTACAGTTTTCATGCTTATCTGGGTTTTCTTTTGAATTTTGATCCTCGTCATTCGGCGTTGTATAGTATATTGCTTGTATGTTCATTTATCCTTAAAATGGTTTTAGATTTCTGGGATTTTGGCTTACTTGAATCAGATGGCGTCCTATAGACTTCATATAGTTCAAGGGCCAGTCACGTGCTCTTTCGGGTCGTGACAACCCATCTCCAAAAATCCCATTCCAGGAGGATCCGAGCCTCAAAAGAAAATCCAAAGATTTCTAGGAGCTTAACTCCATTCAAGATCTGTTGGAGTTTAACTCCATAAATCAACCACATTTTTAGGAGTTTAACTCCAAATCTATACATAATCCACGTTAGGAGTTCAACTCCAAAGCCCCTTGGGAGTTCAAGTCCTAACCCAGGGGCTATGCCCCTTTTCCGCTGGTGTTTCTAGCGGTCGCGTGCCGCGCACGTGACCCGCGGTCGCGTGCAAGGCAGGTGACTCACGGGCGCCAAGCGGTCGCGTGCTGCGCATGTAACCCGCTGGCGCCCAGCGGTCGCGTGCTGCGCACGTGACCCGCGGTTGCCCAGCGCCCACGTGCCATGCACGCGTCTTTAAGACGCTCCTTACCCCTCATTTTCCGTGCACTCCACACCAAAAACACATCCTCCGTTAAGAAAATTTTTCTAACGGGGCGCTGCCGCGCACCTCGCAAGGGGGCTGCTAGCCCCCTTGACCCCCAGCCCGCTATCCGGGTAGCGGGACCCCCATAAACTTTGCGGGTCCCCCGATATATCTAAAATCACCTTTCAAAACACAACACACGCACACTGCACACTGAGTTCGCATGACTAGTTGACCCGTCAAACGGAGGTTCCTTCGCTCCAAAGGTGAGGGGTAATTAACGGCAGCTTAGTCCGCGGCTGCCGGAGATTCGGATCCCCACAATTAATAAACCCTGGTCTACCTTAAGCAGGGGGAATCTGTATTCGCCTGACAAGCGACGTGTATTCCCATCTTAATGTGGTGACGAAAAACACCCTACAGATTCTGGCACGCCCGGTAGGACCATTATCTCCTCCCATATATCGGGTCAAGTGTTCATACGAACTCATTTAACATATATACCGATGTTTGTACTGAAATAATGTTTTTTCGATGCAGCAATAAACTTTCAATGACGATGTCAACTTCCGACGCGACCCCGATCCAGTACGTGGTCAAGATCAATGCCCGCGTGGTTCTCCCTGCAAGTCTCAGCCGGCAATTGGAGGAGCCACCCCGTCAATTTGGTTCCATCATCATCTACCCTGCCGGAAGCGCTTATCTGGCAGAGGTCACGGCAAACCAAGCGGCCAAACCGACCTCAAGGGGTAGGAGGCCGAACGTTGTGGTCGCTAAAGCATCCCACCCTAAATGCAAATCCGTATTCGAACGGCTCTCTATTGTTCCAACTGGGGGCAAGGTCGTCAACACCGATGGGGCCACAAAGCAGCTCCAGCAAGCTCAGACGTTGCCCTTGACGATCGAGCGAGCAGGAATATTCTCTAGACTCTCTGTCAATCGGTCTATGACGTCGTCCCGAAGGGCCGAAGCCTACCAAGTGCTCAAAATAGAAAGGTTGAGAAAGAAGCGGCTTAGGTATCGAGCCAACAAAAGGGCCAGGACTTCGGCCAAGTGGAATCTTGTGAGGTTCCAAAAGCAGGGTCACCCCACGACGACGGCCGAGTCGGCCGTAAAAGTCAGCAATTCTTTCGAACCCCTAAAGTGGGTTCAGAAAAACGTCATGACCTCTAGAACCAAGGAGACAGCAGTCCGGACGATACTACAAAGTGACTTGTCCCAGCCCCGTCAGAGAAAGCATGACACCATCTCTTCAAGTGTCTATCAGGCGCTCTATGTCGTGCGAAAGCAGCGAGGCAAACCCAGAAAAGAAGCGCCATCACTATTCAAGAACCCGGTCAGGCCAGCCGCTTTTAGTCGATTGCCCGTTACCGAAATAGGAGGGCCACGATAGCGATCCGTGAAATCAGCTGCCGGTAATAAAAAGACAGTGGGATATGTTATCCATACGGCGTCCCAGCGACAACTTGCGCAGCAAAAGCAAGGATGGGGCGACCACATCCTAAGCCCAATCTTGCTTGAATGTGGTTGCCGCTTCCCAAGATCAGCCGCCTCCATTGGATGAGGAAAACCCTCTCGATGAGGCCGATAGGAAGATAGACCCCTCAGTCCATGTAGATTCGAGCTCGAATAGTGAGGAAGAGCCGACTTTCCTCCCCAGGACCACAGAGCTAGAGCTGCTTCAAGAACTCTGAAAACAGTTCAGGAGCAAAGATAAAGAGATGGCCAAGCTTTACTCCAAAATCGACGACTTGACGAATGTCGTGATGCAGCTCACGGCTCAAATTGCCTGGACACCTCCCAATCAAGCACAAGTCTCTACTAATGAACCGGGTGAGGACAACCCAAAGTAACCGATGCATGTGCCCTTGGGTCCAAGATTGGGCGAGCCGAACGAAAGCCGACTACATTATGCTTCTGGGGACGCCTTGGCCCCAGATAGCACCATCCCGCTAACACAATATCATATAATGGATTTGGTCACTAGAAAGGTTAGAACATTGGTAGCCGAAGCTGAAGCTCTGAAAGAAATCGGCAGTAGTGGGCGGTCGTATCCCACACAGTACGATCTGATTGAGTTCCCGAGCGGCTACGTCATTCCTAAGTTCGGAAGATTTGACGGACGGGAAACGCAAATCAGCACGTCGCCCACTTTAAAGTATCGTGCGGAAACACAAGGGGCAATGACACGCTCCTTCTTCATCAGTTTGTCAACAGCTTGATCGGTGTCGCTTTCGATTGGTACGCGGGTATACCAGACGGGTCCGTCATTACCTTTGCCCAAATGGAGTCTCTGTTTCGGCAAAGGTTCATGAGTGTCAGTGATAAAATCTCCATTGCTGACCTTGTGAGGAACAAGCCGGGGAAGAATGAAAACAACACCGACTTTATCGCCTGATGGCGTAATCTCACGGCCAAGTGCGAACCGCCGCTGGAGCAGGACCAGTCCGTCAGCCTTCTCATTGGGAACCTCAGCAATTGGATGGTCCGATTCTTGTGTACAGCAGGCCTCAAGACGTTTCAGGAGCTAACTAAGAAAGTCAAAATGTTGGAACGCTCGAAGCAAGAGTCTACCCCAGATTCTCCGAGAGACAAGACTTGGAAAAGAAAGAGGGATGACAACCGTAGAAGCGGGAATTCCAGTAGTACCAATGTCATCAATGCGTCCGACAATGAAGACAAGCGAAAGGCAGGCGATTCCAAAACCAACCGGTCTCGAAAGCCATTGTTGGGAGGAGAAGGGCCTTCCCTAGAGGAGAAAAAAACGCGGTTTACTCTTTCAGAAGGGACAAGGTCAGCAAGATATTCAAAGATGCCTTGAACAATGGTCTACAATTGCCAGAGTCAAAGAGACCCCACGAAGCAAAAATGACCGACAATCCCCTGTATTGTCCGTACCATAGAGTAGTGAGCCATGCGATCGAGGAATGCTATATCTTCAAAGACTGGGTCGAGAAGCAGTACAAGATTGTAGAGATCGAGCTGTCCAAGAGTGTGTTGGTGAACAATCAAGTTGCAAGCACCAACTTTATACAGACAGAGGCTGAAGCCTTCTGGGAGCAGACAGCTGAACCCGCTGCCCTGAGAAATGAAATTGACTCACCGCAGTCTCCGTGGAGTATGCACATATCTAATAAGACGAAGAAGATGCTAAAGCTACTTCGGAAAGAGCCAAGAACGGAATGGGAAGGGCAGAAGAAGCCTACCATTCCAGCTGCTAATTCGGCTCCATCAGGCTCAAAATCCAAAAAGCTCAAGTAGAAGAAAAGTGCAGCTCAACGCGAAAAAACGTCTACAGGGAGATCGACCATTAAAAATTATATCGATTCCCTCGAAGACTATGAACAGAAGGAAAGAACTCTGATTCAATTGAAGGAGTTCCTCCCTGTAGAAGCGGCTGAAATTCTGGAGGAGTTAGAAGAAGACTCCAATAAAGAGATGCCTATAGTGACCTGCTACGCCATCCATCTTGGCAGCCACTCTGAGGAGGAGCTCTGTTTTCCCGTAGAGGACGAGGAGCTCGCCACAAAGGCCAACCACATCCAGCTCAGAAGCGGCAACGCTCCAAAAGGAAAAGAAAAACAGGTGGCTAATGAGGAAGATGGAAGAGAACCGGCTAATGAAAACTCAAGTCCTTCCTCAGTGGACTACAATGTCTTGGCTCATCTACGGAAGCTTTCGTTTCTCCTGAACATCTACGATGCCTTGGTCCTATCTAAAGAGCTTAGAGATGTTCTCATTCACGCTCTACAAAACCCCGAGCGGTATCAGGCTTGCTTTGCGGAAATTAATATGAAAGAAGCCCAGTACGCTCTGCATGCCGCCGCAGTCACGTTTAAGGACAAAGAGTTGCTACTGGGAATGGCTGAGCATAATCGGCCGCTTTACGTGACAGGGTATAGCGACGGAGACCAGATTAATCGCATATTGATTGATCCAGGGTCCTCAGTGAACATCATGAACTTGCGAACTCTGAAGAGTTTGTCAATGGATGTCCGACACCTGTCAAGGGAAATGATTGTCATTCAAGGCTTCAATCAAAATTCCCAGCAAGTTCTGGGATCCATAGCTCTGCCAATCAAATTTGGGGATCTGCAGACCGAAGCTAAGATATACGTGATCGACGCTGACACGTCTTATAAAATTCTCTTAGGACGGCCGTGGCTCCACGATTACGGCATCGTTCCATCAACTCTCCATCAATGCATGAAATATACTAAAAATGGCGAAGAAAGACGCATTGACGGAGACATCCAGCCGTTCGGTGAGCATGAAGTCCGATATGATGATTCTCGGTACTTTGTGAACCCCCAAAATGTTAAGCCACAACTGAACGAGAACAGAGCAGCCCTGAAAATCAAAGGCAAATCTGAGCCGGATGTCACTTTCAAAAGCAAAAAACTCCAACTGCGTCCGTGTTTCGGCAGTGACACTGATGAGTCCGACACTGGAAGTCCGTCCTTCCGTAAAACTCGCCCTCATTTCGGTAGCGATACGGACGAATCTGATACTGAAGGCCCATCCGACAGCAAAATCCGCCCTCGTTTAGGCAGCAACACTGAAGAGTCGGAGGAAGAGGACCCGCCTTGCAACAGCTGTACAGATTGGGCCCCTACGCAACGAGCAAAACTACGAGAGACCTTCGAAATTGCAGAAGGGTCCCTAGCTGTCATAAGGGTGCCGGAGAAGATGTGCAAAGAGCTCAATGCATTGTCAATTTCCACCGTGGACCAGCTGAAAACTTTCTACGTTCCCCGAAGGAAAAATGGACAGAAGGGCATCCTGTTTTATGGGTCAAATCATGTCGTGCACCTGGACGATTTGTCTGTCGCGTGCCTTCCTTATGAGAGAGGCATAAGAGCCGTCCTTAATCCCAGATATTATGCGCCCGAGTTGCGGGAATATTTCAAAAGGTACGGATGCCGGTTATATCAAACGGAGTCCGAAGCAAAGTTTTATGAAGGGCTATGGCATCTGCCTCAGGTCCGAGCACTTATCGATGGACGAATTCCAGATAGACGGGGCATAAGTTTCATCCAGCCTGATTCCAAAGCATGCTACATGATCCATATTGGGGAAGCCAGCGAAGAGTCAAATGATGAAGACGAGCTAGCCGAGCTAGAAGAAGCCCCTCAAGAGCTCGAAGATGGCGGACAAGCAACCTTCGATGAGCTAACCGAGATTGATTTGGGAACGCCTGATAATCCAAGGACGACCTACATCAGCTCACTCTTGTCAGAGAAAATGAAAAAGCGGATAATTTCCCTGCTGCATGAGTTCGTCGACTGCTTCGCGTGGACGTACAAAGAAATGCCTGGCCTATCCCCTGAAGTGGTCGTGCATAAGCTGGCTATATCTCCTGATGCCAACCCTGTCAAACAAGCTCCTCAAAGAATGAGAAGAGAGCTGGAATAAAAGGTCGTCGAGGAAACTAAGAAACATATTAATGCTGGCTTCATCGGGGAAGAGAAGTTTGCAGACTGGATCGCATGCATTGTCCCAGTAAAGAAGAAAAATGGGCAGATCCGGGTTTGTGTCGATTTCAGGGACCTTAACAAGGCATGCCCTAAAGATGATTTCCCGTTTTCGGTTATAGAAATGATGGTCGATGACACCTCAAATTACGAGCTATTCACCTTCATGGACGGTTCGTCTGGGTACAATCAGATAAAAATGCCGCCTGAGGATGAGAAGCATACAGCATTTTGAACCCCGATCGGCATATACTGTTACAAAGTGATGTCGTTCGGACTGAAGAACGCAGGTGCTACATATCAAAGAGAAATGACCTAATCCATAAAGTCGTCGAATGCTATGTTGATGATCTGGTCGTCAAGACTAAAGCCAAGGCCGATCACATCCAAGATCTTAGGACCGTTCTCACTAGACTGGGGGAATACGATCTGAAGATGAATCCTCTAAAGTGTGCTTTTGGCGTGTCATCGGGAAAATTCCTGAGCTTCATAGTCCAACATCGAGGGATCGAAGTTGACCCATCAAAGATAAAGGCCATCATGGAGTGCCCCCTCCAAAGAGTCTGATGCAGCTAAGACCTTTTCAAGGCAAGCTTGCTTATATACGAAGGTTTATATCAAATTTATCGGGGAGATGTAGGCCCTTCTCAAAGCTCATGAAGAAAGGAGCTCCTTTTGTCTGGGATACCGAATGTCAAGAAGCGTTCGAAAGCATCAAACAGTACTTGTTGCACCCTCCAGTGCTGGCCGCTCCTATTACAAATAAACCGCTGATTCTCTACACTGCCGTGCTAGAGGAATCACTCGGTGCGCTCCTTGCCCAGAACAATGAGGAGGGAAAAGAAAATGCCCTCTACTACCTTAGTCGAACTCTAGTCAGGGCAGAACACAACTATTCCCCGATCGAAAAGCAATGCCTGGCTCTGATATTCGTTGTGAAGAAGCTGAGGCACTATTTACTCGCTCATCGGATTATGCTGATCTCCAAGGTCGACCCGCTCAAAGCAAGCCTAGCCGGTAGAATGGCGAGATGGGCTGTCATGCTGCTGGAATTTGACATAATTTATACTCCCCAGAAAGCAGTAAAAGGGCAAGCTCTCGATGACTTCTTTGTTGCTCATCCCATACCAGAAGGGTCACCGCTCAATTGCGAGTTACCCGACGAACAAGTGCTGCACCTCAAGGATGATGAGCCATGTTGGGAGCTCTACTTCGATGGAGCCTCATCAATGAAGAGCTCCGGCAAATCAAGCATCCCGCAGATAAAAGCAGGGATAGGATTGGCGTTCATCACGCCATCGATGGGAGCCCTACGACATTCTTTTGCCCTCACCGAGCCTCGCACAAACAACGAGGCTGAGTATGAAGCTCTGATAGCTGGTCTGGAGCTCGCCATAGAAATGGAAATCCTTCGACTACGGGTTTACGGTGACTCCCAGCTGGTCGTCAACCAGGTAAGCGGTGACTATAAGATATACAAACCCGAGTTAGCTCGATATAGAAGCCGAGTGGTGGAACTCATGAAACGGTTCACTCATATTGAACTAATAAGAGTCCCTAGGGCGTTGAACGAAAAAGCCGACATACTCGCTCGCCTAGCTAAAGAGCTAGCTAATCCTGACATGGATGAAATTCTAATCACAGTCAGAAGCTGGCAAATTCTGCCTCCAGTCTCTTTGCGTGAAGAAGAAAGCATAGAACAAGAGAACAATCCTTCCGAAGAAGCTTCGATTATTCAAGATGAGCCCGATTGGAGAGAACCCTTCATAGAGTACCTTCGATACGACAAGCTGCCCGAAGAAAAATCTATGAGGATTCAGCTGAAGAAGAGAGCTCTCCGATACGTGTTTGTAAATAATACGCTATACCGCAGATCATATGACCAACTCTGGCTCAGGTGCCTGTCATCGGCCGAAGCCCAAAAAGTCATGAAAGAAGTTCACTCGGGCGTCTGCGGGGCTCACCAGTCCGGCCCCAAAATGCGGCTTCAGATCAAACGGCTTGGATATTACTGGCCCACAATGATAAGGGATTGCGAAGATCATACAAAGAAATGCCATCTCTGCCAAATTCACGGTGATTTCATTCACAAGCATCCCAATCCGTTGCATCCTACGGTGGCGTCGTGGCCTTTCGAAGTTTGGGCCACCGACATAGTTGGCCCAATTGATCCTCCGTCATCCAAAGGCCACCAGTTCATATTGGCCGCAACTAACTATTTCTCCAGATGGGCTGAAACTGTCCCGCTAAAAGAAGTCAAGACAGAAGACATTCTGACATTCTTCCGGCATAATATTCTATACCGCTTCGGTATACAAAGAAGAATCATTTCTGACAACGGGCCTTCTTTCAAGAGCTTCAAAGTCTCAAGGTTTGATACCTAACACAAGATAGACTGGAGATATTCCTCCATCTATAATCCAAAGGCCAATGGGCTAGCCGAAGCCTTTAATAAAACTCTGTGCAAACTCCTAAGAAAAAATGCTTCAGCCAACAAGAGAGACTGGAATCTCAAACTTCACGAGGCGTTGTGGGCATATCGTACCACGCACCGTACTCCAACTCAGTCCACTCCATACTCATTACTCTTCGGAGTGGAGGCGATCCTCCCCTTCGAAGTCGAAATTCCAAGCTTAAGAATGGACGTTCAGCACGAGTTGACGGAGGAGGAAAATGTGCTCCTCCGGCTCGAAGAGGTCGACGCCTTCGAAGAAAATAGGCTTGCAGTACAGCAAAATCTGGAACTGTACTGAGCCCAAATGTCACGGGCCTATGAAAAGATGACCGATCTCCGTGCTTTTAAGAAAGGCGAATTGGTGTTGGTCCTCAAAAGACAGATCATCCCCAATCGACATGCCAAGGGAAAATTCGAGCCAAACTGGGAAGGACCATACGTCATCGAGAAGGTGTTTGATGGAGGGTCCTACTGTTAGCTATGTATATGCCCTAGAGGCCATTGTTGCATATATGATGTATATTATGATGGATGCTTGGATATATATAAAGAGGACTTTCTTGCTCGTCATGATAGTATGCTATTTGGTTTCACTTTATCTTAACATGTTGACTTGTATTAGTTTACTGTCTTGTTCTCACATGTTGATAAAGCCCTTAGGTTATGTACTCGACTACTGGGACTATGATGAGATCATACTAGTGGGGACAGGATAGTCAACGAGTACATCCTATAACTGTTCCAAGTTGAGGGTGTGTCGAGACAGGGCATCGATACACCAGAGTAGACTAGCGTATACGCATCTTGACCCATATGATGGGCGATGAATGGTCCTATATCCATCGGTGTTTGACATCAAAGATGGTGTGCGGGTGCTCAGTGGAGACTGGATACACTGGACGGACTCGCCGAGAACTCCCAGATGGTAGTATACCTCACGTCAGATGGCAGTTCTCCGGTGACACTGGTATAGGTTAGTCTGTAGACCCGAGATCGTCATAAAGTCTTGTGAGATTCCCACTATGCTTTGATTTCCACCTTACCACGTCCAAGAGGTCATGCAAAACGGTGGCTTTTGGGTGCAGTCCTGAATCACATGGAGGCAATGAGCGAAAGGAGGGGATTCGTCTCTCCCGGTATAGGGAGTTGATGTTGTGCTATGTTCGATTGGCTATAACTGGAAGTCCCTGGCCAGGGCTGATATAGAGTACTACTGGTAAGTGTTATCAGAAGGTTCTCGACCTGTTATGAGCCTCACATCGACACGACTTATCGGTTACTTGGGTCAGACGTATACCACCCCTAGACTAGATATGCAACATATCAGACGAAGAGACCAGACTGTACGGGAGTGTTACTGATTGGATTCATAGGAGAATGTACAGACTTGCTTGTTGATCTTCTGATCGCTCAATACCTGGGTGGCTGTTACATTTAGATGACCGCTAGCAGCTTGTGGGTGTTTGATATGATCATCACCTACTGCCGGCGTATTGACGATTCTTTAGAGTCCTACACAGAGCTTTCTTGACTCTGGAAAAACGGAGTAGGAGCACTTATGTGATATGTGCGGGACCGAGAATAATGCGATATGAGATACCATATTCTATTCTCGCGCTATATGATATCGGCTGGGTATATGTGATATAGCCGGGTTATCGGATCAAGTGTTGATTCGATGAACTGATACAGTTTATATTAGTCGGTTATTTGAGAAATAGCCGGATTGTCGGATCAAGTGTTGATTCGATATTTTAATATATAATTATATAAGTGATATATTACATTACATTATCTGATATTGGCTCGCTTTATTGATTCATTTTTCTCACCGGGTAATACATTGATATATATGCGATATATGTTAATTGTATTATTTTCTTTTGTTACAAAAAATATATTATATATGTGATATATAATATTGTAACAAGTTATGTTTACAAATGCAACATGATTAGTGGAGATTAAACATGGTTAGGGTTTGATTTGGGTTAGTCTTTTCTTGAAGCTTCTAGAAGCTTATGTTTTGTTTCTTGCTAAGATATTTTGCTTTGATATTATTTAACCCAACCCAAATCCTTAACACTAGTAAACTCTCTACATGAGTTAATGATTCATATTATTAACTCAAGAATCATTTGTAAGCATAGTAACATAATTTCATTATTCATCACAAAAGAAATCTTCTTCTTCTTCCTCCTTGCAAAGCTTTCTAGCTTTTGGTTTTGTGATGGATTAGTGTGAGAAATTGATAATAAAGGAGAGCATAATTCCTTCTTCATCATCCTCATCTAATCTAGCCAATTAGATTAGGGTGTTCACTTCATTAATACTTAATTAGAGAAGTGAGAGCTTGAGTTAAAGAAACTTCAAGGTAGATCATCTTCGAAAAGGAAGAGTTCAAGCAAGTATGGATCATTCGGGATGTGGAGCCTCTCTTGAGTCCGGGAGATCATGGATCGCGGCGAAGGGACTACTACTCGGAGCTTATGAAGCGTAGGAGCGGACTACAAAGGTTGTAATCCCTCTCTCTTAGATATAAAGATGTTTACATGTTATGTTTAACCCTAATTATCTAGCAAAGATCCTTGCTTTGGGTTGTCGGCACTTGTAAAATTTAAATCGGGCATGGTTGATGCCTTGTAGAACCTTGTCACAGTGCTTAGTAACCCTATAGTGGTATCAGAGCTTAGCTAGAGCATTAGGCGACGTGTTTACGAAGTTAAAAGTCCGATCGAACCCCGAAACATCAAAATTTGACCTCTCTGGAATTTTTTTTAAAATATGATTTTTTCTGCATTAAAAATACTCAGAAAATTCAGCAGGTGATTCTAAGGATAACTGTGAAATACGAGCCACTAACTCCTTCAAGTCGCCGCGGAACCGCGGCAAGAACATGCTTCCTGCGGCGGTTCCGCGGCCGAACTTGGGAGTTAGGGACTCATATTTGTAGGGTTTATCCGTAGGTATTAGTATATACTTCTGGGAATTTTTAATGTTGCTCAAGTGTTGAGTGTTCTTGAGATCTTTGGTATTCGTTGATTTGATCGGAAAGTTTAATTTCGTTTAGTTTTTCGGATAATTTAGAACGTGTTAAAATGTTCGAACGGATATCAATAACTCACTTTTTCCCGACATGAAAAACTTTCAAGTGTTGAATTTTTTTTGAGTTTAAAACTTTCGGAAAAACATGCAAGCATATCTGTGGATTGTAAGTGCACGGCAGCACCCCGGCTGTCAATCCGACACCGGAATGCGGAAACGAAACTTTTACAGAACTTGTAAACCGGCACTATCGCGCACTAAAAACCCGGATCGGGCTATTAACCTACTCCTAGCAAATACGAGAATGGGGTAGAGAGCTATACCGAGCGATCCGTGTCCTTCGGTCTTCGGCCTCCACTCCGATCTCCTCGCGGAATCTCCGGTCTTCAGCTCCTCGTCGGAACGGGCACCACATTGCCGGGTTCTTTTACGGGCTTCCACCTCTGGACCGAGGCAACTCGGGCACGAAGTTGGCAAGTCGACATGTCCAAGAATACTGTAGGCTAAGTGTAGAATCCATTGTCTCAATGGGGGTATGAAGTTGCCTTAATGGATGGAGGTGAAGAATGAACTATGGAGAGAGGTGAGGAAATTTGCAATGAGCCAAATGATATGAATAATTTCCTCACTCCAAAAATGAAAATCCCTCCTCTCTCAAATGTGGCCGGCCAAGTATATTGGCAATTGGGAATCAAGGGGGTGAGCACAAGGAAAGGGGTGAGCATAAGAAAAAGATGATATGATAATGAGGAATTTTAATCACACCATTTCCTAATCAATTCACATCACAATTAATGCAAACCATGATGGAAATAGAATCAAAAAGATGCTAGATTATCATAATATCTCCATTTACAAGAAACCCCCTCCACATATCTAATTTGCAATCTTGCAAATAACCCCCTCCATCGGAAAAATCCGGCAGTGAAGGAACAAAGGAAAACTGGTCGAAACGGAATGCAAACTGGCAACTTCAAAGAACTGTTCCCGTAATAAATTATAGGAAAACCCCGCGACTGTATATACATACCTGCATTTGTATTCCAACCGAATATAAATGCAGACAAAATCTACACTGCACAATACTAGGATCCGGCTTAAACCAAAGCCTGCTAGTATTATCCGCCCGATCATGATCCATGCAATACCGCACGTATAAGATCGAACCCTGCCATATCTCCATACGGCCTCTACAGCGTTTCGCCCGAAACTTGAGAAAACGGTCTGTGGGGGACTCTAAAGACTCGTTAATACTTTGGCTGTGGATTTAACCACTAGGATGTCGGAGGTATTAGCCATACGTGACGGGCTACCAGGTATTGACCAAAAGGGGCGTCGATGAGAGAACTCATCCTGACACCCTACTGAGCCTGTCAATGACAATATCCGTACAGTCCGGTCCGTTCGTCTATGAGCATCGCATGGCGGGCCTAGGGGGTTGGTAAAAGTCAGGCCCCCAAAAGCGGTACAAGTCGTGTCGGAGTGTAGCCCAGAACACCCTGAGATACTACTGGAATACCTACCAGTAAATCTACTGCCTTGGCCAAGGACTTCGTGTAATGGCTCTCCTAGACACAGCGCGACCTCACCCCCAATACCGGGAGAGATGAACCCCTGCAGATCCGCTCACTGCCTCCATGTGGCTCGGGACTGTACCCAACTAAAACCTGTTTGCACAACTCCTTTGAGCGTGGTGGGTAGTAATCAAAGTACAGTGGGAACTCACACGAGACAAATGACTATCTCAGGTCGATGAACTAACCTGTATACATGTTACCAGGGAACTGCTATCTGACGTCAGGTATAAGATCAACTAGCATGTTCCCGGCGAGTCATGTCCGGTGTACTCATAACCCAATGAGCACCTGTATACATCTTAGGTGAACCAACTGACACCAGTGGCTTGTGAGACCGGCCACCACCCCTCGTCGGGGTCTCGACTGTATACACTAGTCTACTCTGGAGTATAGATGCCCTGTCTCGAAACTCACACGACTAGGGACCTTTTTAGGATTTGCTAATAGACCCCAGCTCCCACATATATGATGGCCCTCATACTGCTGGCAGTCAAGCAAGAATCCTAGGGGCTCTATCAACGTGCAATAGTGACCTGTAAGGTCACCTAAAGCAGTACACGATGATAAAGATAAACCAGATAGCATACTATCATCTTGAGTAAGACTGTCCTACCGGTATAGGTCCTCCCTCAATCATTGCAATCACGTGCCTGTGATCCAATAATTGACTCTGAGGGCACTATCTCCAACAATCTCCCACTTGCACTCAAGGCTAATTATTGCGATGTCGCATACTCACAGCCCGTGTGATACCGAACACCCAACTCCTCTACTAGTCAGTCTCACAAAGCTCGTTTGCGAAACTATTGCGTTTGAGGAATAGCCTCAGTGAGTGGATCCGCTGTGATGTTTCTTTCTATGTCTCTCTTTATCTCAAGTTCGCGGAGAAACCCATCTCCCGAAATGAGCAATACCTTTCTTAGAATATGTTTGGATGTCTGATGGGACCTAGTTCATAAGTGAACTCCAAATCCAAACTTCTTAGACAGTATCGTCGACTGAACTTAATCAGTGTCCTGCGCCATGCCTCCCTCAGTATCCGCCTGGACCACCTGTCCAAAATACTGCCCCTCGCCAGAGGGAAAATTATAACTCTGACAACCACTCTGTCATCCAGGTCACCTTGGAAGCCTGGAATGATAACCGTCTCCCAAAAGAGGCTGTCGTTATCATATCCCTAGAACATCCACTTATGTTCTAAAACTGCTTCCGAATGTTTCTCTAGGATTGGATCAATATCCACTTACTGTTAGTGTATATGCCCTAGAGGCCATTACTGTATCATACTAGCTTGTATATTACTTGATGGAAGCTTGGGATATTCACAGTTGTATAGACAATCTTGCTCAAAATGGTAGTATGCTACTTGGTTTGTCTCTACTTCAATATGTGCATGTGTTTCTTTTAGCATATCGCTTATATACATATTAGTAGAGCCCTTAGGATCTTTGCTTGATTACCAGCGTTGTGATGGCGCTCACACTCGTGGGGGCTGGGTAATCCATAAGCACATCCTTATACAGGTCCCTAGTCGTAGGACTGTCGAGACAGGGCATCGATACTCCGGAGTAGACTAGCGTATGCGCTTCTCATCCCAGCGGGGGAGACGGTCGGTCCCACAGCTGTCAGTACGTCGTACTTGAGATAGTATGCGGGTGCTCGTTAGGTTACGAGTACACTGGACAGGACTCGTCGAGAACTGTTGGTTGGTATTATACCAATCGTCAGTTATCAGTTCCTAGGTGACATGAGTACAGCTTAGTCCGCTGACTTGACACTGTCACTTCGCCTCGAGTGTGTTCCCACTATACTTAGATTACTACCCTACCACGGCTCAAAGGAGTCGTGCAAACATGTGGTAGTTTGGTGCAGCCCCGAAGCACTTGGAGGAAGTGACGGTTAGACATGATTCGTCTCTCCCGGTATTGGGGGTTGACATCGCGCTGTGTCTAGGAGAGCCATTACACAAGTAGTCCCTGGCCAGGGCAAGCGAGATATACTGGTAGGTTTCTAGTGTTATCTCAGGGTGTTCTGGGCTACACTCCGACACGACTTGTACCGTTATTAGGGGACTGACGTTCACCGCCCCCTAGGCCCGCCATGCGATGTATCAGACGAACAGACTGGACTGTACGGAGATTGTCACATACAGGCTCAGTAGGAGTTCGGATGGGTTTACCTCATCGGCCTTCTTATCGACATCTACCTGGGGACCGTTACGTACAGCTAGTGCCGCTTGCGGTCTGTGGTTAAACCCACTGCCAGCGTAGTGTCGAGTCTTTAGAGTCCCACACAGAGAGTTTCCCTGCATTGAGCGAAACGTGTAGAGGCCGTATGGTTTTACGGCAGGGCTACGATCACTTACGTGCACTTGTGTGCGTATGTTGTTCGGGCAGGCAATACTAGCGGGCTTTGGTTTAAGCCAGATCCTAGTATTGCACAGATGGATTTGATTTGTCTTCTGTGCATTCGCATTCTACGGAATGCGGATGCGGGTGTGTATGCACAGTTTTGAGGAGCGATGAAGGAGGAGGTGCCCCATTTGGGTTTTGGCAGTTGGTTCGGCCAAAACCGTAATGTGGCACACTCATTAGAGTTTTGACAATTCGTTTGGTCAAAACCGTTATGAGCCGGAGACATTGTTTACTAATCCTTTTAGTGATAGATTTGTGATGGCTAATTGCATTGACCATTTGACCACTTAGACCTCTCATGACTTTGTTGACCCGTTGACCGTGTTGACCCGTTGACCTTCAAGAGAGATCTACACTCTTCTTTTGATTTTCTTTTTCTTTTGATTATGAAAATGGTCATTTCAATGTAGCCATCAACTTTATCTTGATGGGATTAGTAATGATAATGTTTTTGCATTATTGAACCATGGTTCTTTTTCTTTAGCACACAATTCATTCTTATTTCTCTCTCTTGCTCTTTCTCATGAGAAGAAAAGAAAATGAGCTCTCATGGTTGCTAAGTCCTCCTCCTTCTTCCTCCTCTTGATTCTACCTTTTGATCTCATGTGTTGAGAGAAAAAGATCCCACAAAGACAAACACATCCATACATCACTTCTACACAACCTAGGGCTTCTAGATTAGCGATCTCGTCGCCCTAGTTGCCTCGGCTCGAGGTGGAGCTCGGTGTACATCTCTCGGGTGGATCGTCTTCGACTCAAGAAGGCCGCGGAGGTGCCCAAGGTCCGGATCGACGCTTGGAGCTTGGATGGACGAGCGGGACAGCGGAATGAAGACCCGAAGGACCGGTTCTGTGAGGTATACTTTCTACAACATAGTAGTTAAAACCTCTAGTAGTTTACTAGTTTCTAGTTTAGCCAAGATCCTTGCTTTTGAGTCCATGTTGCCTTGAGCCAAAATCATTGTTTTTCGCCGTTTCCGTCTCCCCGTAAGAACCGGGATGAGCAACGTGGACTTACACTTACTGCATGTCGTGTAAAAACAATATCTGGTGTGGTACTTGAAATCTCATGATTGACTCAATTGCCTAAGCAAGTGATCTGCCAATCATGCACATCCCTCTCCCCTTTAGTCTGTAAGACACCTTTAGAGAGGGTGACTCCATCACCTGCAGGTACACTACCGTGCCAAGAGTCGTCCATTCTAAAACACCTTTATAATGCTGTTTAAGTACCCAGATTGGGAGACTACCCAAATCTAGATCTAAAACCATAGATCCAGTAACCAGAATGTCTGATATAATATCCAAGTCCTATGTGGAGAAACTACTTTGTGACAACCAAAGTATAACCGACCGTAGTATAGGAATTTCACTTCCTACTCTGTGTATGTCATCCAAATACCAGGACATCACACCCTACTACCTTCTTAACAGATCCATCCCCTATTCTGATGAAGTCAAACCTATGACAGTCACATCAGAAATAGATGATCTATCTCCGCTATATCTGCTTTAGTCTATAAATAGACATAAGCAACTTGTCCACTATACTTCCGCTGCTCCCACTGACTACGACAACCCTCTGGCAGAGTCATATACACGTACACTTCTAAAGCTAGTTTAGAACGACGCTATACTCATCCTCCTGCAGGGTCTCACAGTCTGGAACAACAGCAATGGCAAGTCTGGGTAAACAAGAACCTCCCTGCCACCGTCCTTGAGCAAACCGAAATACCTCTCGAGCGTCTGAGGTTACCTACCATATCTGTGGAGTGGCTAATGGAATGTCAAACCAGATTGAATCTTGAGGTTCTTATCAAATTTTCAGTAAACGTTTGCGGTTCTGGAATCACTTCCCGTTCTACCATACTCCCACTACTGTTTTCTGAAAAAATCCATTTTTATTAAAACTGTGGCGAGTCAAGAACAATATCACTATTGATCTTCCAGATGGTAGAAAGTCAACCCTCGTCATAGCCTGGGTCAACCCACAAACAGCCATTACAGAAACGTGCCTTGAGTTATCCAGAGTCTGGTTTTAAGCATAAGCCGGACAACTCCCCGTACCTTAACAATGTTAAGATATGAACTATTCTATATCCAATATAGAAACAGAGGCACTGATTTGATCGGAACCAGATTCAAATCATGCAACTGTCTCCAGTGCATGTCAACTAAATGGAAAGAGACCGATCAACATTACTCAACTTAGGAGTGCTTCCATTTATGAGTAACCTGAAAAAGAAGCAAGTTCTCTTAATCATTACTATCAACTGAATACCATTCACAAGTATCTACATCTTCGGTCACCTTGAAGAATCCCGATACTTGCAACACCTGGTTCTCTACTTTACTCTTATACCTTTAACTTCTCAAAACTTGGACCCTGTGTTTCTACGAAACACATGTCTAAGAACTAGAAAAGGCATAAGTAAACCGAATATAGTACGAGGACCAACCCCTCTGTCCTAATGGACACTGGATAATATACAATACTCTGTATAAGTCCCCTGAGTCTAGTGACTAATTCACTGTGTGTCGTAGGTTGAAAACTGTACTTATGGTTAAGAAGAATTACACCGCTGTTTAATGCTCCTTACCTAACCATCCACTGATATAGGTAAATGTCATAGACATAATTTCAAAAAGGTATATCTCACTCTATAAAAATAGACGTACAGATATATCAATTTGAAATTGGTGCATAACAACGGATATTCAAAACCAAATATTAGCCGTCCGGCAAACTACCCAGGTGATTTCCTGAAATATCACCAATTACAACGAATTCCGATATAATGAGGATAATCACCTAATTCCCAATAACTTACTCCCACTCATCATCTGTAAAACCATACAGATATGAGAATCAAACCTGGTAAATACATACCCTGGAGTAAGGACTAATTGGGAAATCAGTTTTTTTTAACAATACACAGTGAAACTGAAACATTGAAATGTTTCGTAGGGGTATCCTGGTATTCCTAGTAATGCCTCTTCCATTATCCAGATTCACAACTGTAACCGTACAATTCTTTGCCATCTCTCCAAATCCCTTTATATGTCTTTAGTCATTATCTTCTGTACACCCCTTTAGGCCAAATGGTTTTCTTCCTTCCCTACAGTTCGGCACTAGCCTATGGTTTGGAAGAAGACTATCCAATAAGAATAATGGGTGTACTGTCCTAATCCTAGGAGCACTCGCAACCTGAGAGAAGGTGAAGATAAAAGACAACCGAATAAACCTTATTCCTATTTCTCCCGAACCAGAATCTATCCCCGAACTGGAACAAGTTCCTTTCGAGTTCGTATATAACCATATGATGGAGTATCCAAATAACTATAGATCTTCGTAGTGATACGGAGTGTCCTGGAGAAATACAAAGGTGAAGTGGGAGTGGTAATGAAATACTTGGTTTGGTCGTGAATAGCAGTCGCAGTTTACTTTGCCCTCTTACTAATCCCTTTATTTGTCTTTACATAATACCTTCTGTACACCATCGTTAGGCTAAGTGGTTTTCTTCATTCCCTACCGGTCGGCACCTGCCTATGGTTTGGAAGAAGACTATCCAATTTGCGTAATAGGTGTACTATCTCCTAAACCATGGAGTACTCGCAACCTGAGAGAAGGTAAAAGGAAAAGACAACTGAATAGTCCTATTCGTTTTCTCCAGAACCGGAAACCATCCTCGAATAAATTCCTTCGAGTTCGTATATAACCATACGATGGTTTTGTCCAATGGAAGTGGACGTTCATAGTAACACGGGGTGTCCTGGAGAAAAGGGTAAAAGTAGGAGTGGCAATGAGGTTTGCAACTTTGATAATCCAAAAGCCAGTGTTTAAGAAGGTTCGATCAACTTGGTCACTGAGTCATAGTCTAGGATCGGGTCATGCTCGCTGCCAAAGAGAGAGAGAAAAGAAATACTCAGCGTGCACTCTAACCTAGATCAGAATGGTTATCAATTTATCTAATCAGGAAACCTCCCACTGTACCGTCAAATTCTCCTCCAAACCTGAAAGAAGAATTAGTCGGGATCACCCGAGGAGTAAACCAACTCATCAGTGGGAATCGGGATCCAACTATCATCGCATGATAACGTGATGGAATCCACTCACGCTATCATACTCCAGAAGGTATGCGCATACTTGGCAAGTTTCAGTTTCTTTAGAAACTCCCGATGTGATTTTTACCCCATGCTCTTATGACCTTGGCGTGAGGTCAAAATGTCATAAGTCACATGTCAAGTTCTACCCATCATTATCCAGGTTAATTTGAACCCACTCATACCTACCCTTGACGTAGGCCAAAATGGTAGTACGACTGTCTCAAACCAACGCATTCTATCTATGCAACAGATAAATATCCGGCAGCTACCAATCACTATGCCTTGGCATGAGGTCAAAATACTTAGCTTGAATACTACCGAATATTTAACTGAAATGATGGAGGGCTACGAATGGTTTCTGGCGAAAACCTTTAATGTAATGAACTTGATATCGTTGAAGGAACTGGATAGCTTTATAAAAATATAGTGACGAAAACCTTTGCTAAAGTGGTCACATCCGGTGAAGGGATCTCAGCTCTTTCCCCGTAGAATGAGGTGCAGGATATTCCAACTGAATACCACGATGCAAAGCAAAGTAAACGACTATAGTGAAGTTATTGCCCTGACGCAAACTTCTATCCAAGGGGTCACTCCCGGTGAAGGGATCTCGGCCCTTGCCTCGTCAACTGAGGTGCTGGATATTCATAACCGAATACCACTGTGCAAAACAAAAGAGAACGTCCTTGCAATAACAGCTTTTTTTGAAAAATTGTTCCAACAACATCAGAATAGGTTTATTTAGCTTGCATTGATCCGAATCAACGCAGTCCCATCAATTGATCACACCACAAAGAACGAAAATAATGATGTACGTATATGACATCCGCATTCGCCACTGGGTCCCGTCATCACCCGTTAGGTTACTTAACTAACGACAGAGCGGGGACTGGACTAGCGCGGATGCAAAACATATACAACATCTACTAGTATATATATCAATATATAATATTCGCTCAAGGCGTGATAAAATGCAACATCACATAAATGTAATAAGCATCACAGAACAATAAAGATATCTGGGATCCCCGGGTTTCACAGAGCCGCTACTGAAACCCGACGTTCCCCTGGTCGTGTGGATAGCCTGTGTAATGAAAATCCTAGATCTCTATGGGCACGGCAAGTCACCCGCCAAAACCTGAAGCGAGGCAGCCCCCTTCAGCAACGTGAATGGACCACCCAGCACTTCACGGAATCCGGTAACTTGGGCACCTCTCATGGGTCAACCTGTACCCCCTATGAGTGCGGCGAATAGCCCGCCAATTCTAGAGTGAAGTCCCTTCCGTCTCAAAGCCATGAGATGCGAGCTCGTTGCCCTCTAGAACCCGGCTACCCGTACACCCCACCTTGGGGTAATCCTAGTACAGAAAGTAAAATATACAGCGGGTACATCGACCTCAGCCCGGTCGTGCCCCAAAAGAATAATATACAAACAGGAAGTAACGGCAGTCCACATGTCGGACGCTCGCCCCGCAATATCAAATGTACATAATAAACTAAACTGTACTACCCTTGCATCCAGGCTATCCCCCACGACCAATCCGCAATATCACAGCACAACACAGAACATCAACGTGAATGTCACGTTCGCAAATCCGTCTAAAAGGGCTATAGCAGTTAGACAGGATTTACTGATCAAATGACATTCACGGTCGCAGATATAATGTAAATAATGTGAACTAACATGTTTAAAATTTTCGATCGACTAAATTTCCCGAAGCGGGCCCTAAACACAACTGTAGCACTCAAAAACATCTGGGCCCAAAAAGAATATACCAAAAACCCTATTTCCATGTCAGAGAGCCACTGTAAAAATTTTATGCAGTGAAGCCAAAATTCGGCGGCGGCTCCGCGGCCAAAACGTGGTTTTGGCCGCTGATCCGCCGCGTTACAGTAACTTCAGCCTACCAAATTTTCACAGAATGCATAAAAACCCCTGCACGTATTTTTATAATGTACCAAATAATTTTTAAAGCACTGTAAAAATTCGACAGAAACTTGACATGGAAACGCGGTTTTTCTGAAAATTCGTTCGATCGAACTTGTAAACACGTTAGAGCAAGCTAGACTAGGTTAATGGCGTGGCTCTGATACCAATGTAAGTGCACGGCAGCGTCCCAGCCGTCAATCCGACACCGGAATGCGGAAACGAAACTTTTACAGAACTTGTAAACCGGCACTACCGCGCACTAAAAACCTGGATCGGTCCATTAACCTACTCCTAGCAAATACGAGAATGGGGTAGAGAGCTATACCGAGCGATTCGTGTCCTTCGGTCTTCGACCTCCACTCCGATCTCCTCGCGGAATCTCCGGTCTTCAGCTCCTCGTCGGAACGGGCACCACAACGCCGGGTTCTTTTACGGGCTCCCACCTCTGGACCGAGGCAACTCGGGCACGAAGTTGGCGAGTCGACGTGTCCAAGAATACTGTAGGCTAAGTATAGAATCCATTGTCTCAATGGGGGTATGAAGTTGCCTTAATGGATGGAGGTGAAGAATGAACTATGGAGAGAGGTGAGGAAATTTGCAATGAGCCAAATGATATGAATAATTTCCTCACTCCAAAAATGAAAATCCCTCCTCTCTCAAATGTGGTCGGCCAAGTATATTGGCAATTGGGAATCAAGGGGGTGAGCACAAGGAAAGGGTGAGCATAAGAAAAAGATGAGATGATAATGAGGAATTTTAGTCACACCATTTCCTAATCAACTCACATCACAATTAATGCAAACCATGATGGAAATAGAATCAAAAAGATGCTAGATTATCATAATATCTCCATTTACAAGAAACCCCCTCCACATATCTAATTTGCACACTTGCAAATAACCCCCTCCATCGGAAAAATCCGGCCGTGAAGGAACAAAGGAAAATTGGCCGAAACGGAATGCAAACTGGCAACTTCAAAGAACCGTTCCCGTAATAAATTACAGGAAAACCCCACGACTGTATATACATGCCCGCATTTGCATTCCAACCGAATACAAATGCAATGAGACAAAATCTACACTGCACAATACTAGGATCCGGCTTAAACCAAAGCCCGCTAGTATTATCCGTCCGATCATGATCCGTACAATACCACACGTATAAGATCGAACCCTGCCATATCTCCATACGGCCTCTACAGCGTTTCGCCCAAAACTTGAGAAAACGGTCTGTGGGGGGCTCTAAAGACTCATCAATACTTTGGCTGTGGATTTAACCACTAGCATGTCAGAGGTATTAGCCATACGTGACGGGCTACCAGGTATTGACCAAAAGGGACGTCGATGAAAGAACTCATCCTGACACCCTACTGAGCCTGTCAGTGACAATATCCGTACAGTCCGGTCCGTTCGTCTATGAGCATCGCATGGCGGGCCTAGGGGGTTGGTAAAAGTCAGACCCCCAAAAGCTGTACAAGTCGTGTCGGAGTGTAGCCCAGAACACCCTGAGATACTACTGGAATACCTACAAGTAAATCTCCTGCCTTGGCCAAGGACTTCGTGTAATGGCTCTACTAGACACAGCGCGACCTCACCCCCAATACCGGGAGAGACGAACCCCTGCAGATCCGCTCACTGCCTCCATGTGGCTCGGGACTGTACCCAACTAAAACCTGTTTGCACAACTCCTTTGAGCGTGGTAGGGTAGTAATCAAAGTACAGTGGGAACTCACACGAGACAAATGACGATCTCTGGTCGATGAACTAACCTGTACACATGTCACCAGGGAACTGCTATCTGACGTCAGGTATAAGACCAACTAGCATGTTCCCGGCGAGTCCTGTCCGGTGTACTCATAACCCAATGAGCACCTGTATACATCTTAGGTGAACCAACTGACACCAGTGGCTTGTGAGACCGGCCACCGCCCCTCGTCGGGGTCTCGACTGTATACACTAGTCTACTCTGGAGTATCGATGCCCTGTCTCGAAACTCCCACGACTAGGGACCTTTTAAGGATGTGCTTATAGTGTTGGAGATAGTGCCCTCAGAGTCAATTATTGGATCACAGGCACGTGATTGCAATGATTGAGGGAGGACCTATCCCGGTAGAACAGTCTTACTCGAGATGATAGTTTGCTATCTGGTTTACCTTTATCATCGTGCACTGCTTTAGGTGACCTGACATGTCGCTATTGCACGTTGATAGAGCCCCTAGGATTCTTGCTTGACTACCGGCAGTATGAGGGCGATCATATACGTGGGAGCTGGTAGTCTATAAGCACATCCTTAAAAGGTCCCTAGTCGTAGGAGTTTCGAGACAGGGCATCGATACTCCAGAGTAGACTAGTGTATACAGTCGAGACCCCGACGAGGGGCGGTGGCCGGTCTCACAAGCCACTGGTGTCAGTTGGTTCACCTAAGATGTATACAGGTGCTCATTGGGTTATGAGTACACCGGACAGGACTCGCCGGGAACATGCTAGTTGGTCTTATACCTGACGTCAGATAGCAGTTCCCAGGTGACATGTGTACAGGTTAGTTCATCGACCTAGGGATCGTCATTTGTCTCGTGTGAGTTCCCACTGTACTTTGATTACTACCCTACCACGGCTCAAAGGAGTCGTGCAAACAGGTTTTAGTTGGGTACAGTCCCGAGCCACATGGAGGCAGTGAGCGTATCTTCAGGGGTTCGTCTCTCCCGGTATTGGGGGTGAGGTCGCGCTGTGTCTAGGAGAGCCATTACACAAAGACCTTGGCCAAGGCAGGAGATTTACTGGTAGGTATTCCAGTAGTATCTCAGGGTGTTCTGGGCTACACTCCGACACGACTTGTACCGCTTTTGGGGGTCTGACTTTTACCAACCCCCTAGGCCCGCCATGCGATGCTCATAGACGAACGGACCGGACTGTACGGATATTGTCACTGACAGACTCAGTTGGGTATCGGGGTGAGCTTCCTCATCGATGTCCCTTTTAGTCAATAGCTGGTGGCCCGTCACGTATTGGCTTATACCTCTGACGTGCTAGTGGTTAAATCCACAGCCATAGTATTGACGAGTCTTTAGAGTCCACCACACTTTCAGTTACTCAAGCTTTCGGGCGAAACGCTGTAGAGGCCGTATGGAGATATGGCAGGGTCCGATCAGATACGTGCGGTATTGCACGGATCAGGATCGGACGGTTTTGTACTAGTGGCCGTATAGTTATATGGCAGCGTTCGATCAGATACGTGCGGTATTGCACGCATCAGGATCGGACGGATATTACTAGCCGGCTTTGGCTTAAGCCGGTCCTAGTTTAGTACAGTGTAGATTTTGTCTCATTGCATTTGTATCCGGACGGAATACAGATGCGGGTGTGTATGCACAGCATGGGGGTTTTCCTGTAATTTATTACGGGACCAGTTTTCTGGAGTTGCCAGTTTGCTTTCCGTTCCGGCCGGTTTTCCTTTGTTCTTTCCCGGCCGGACTTTTCCGATGGAGGGGGTAATTTGCAGTTTTGCAAATTACATTTGTGGAGGGGTTTTCTTGCATAAAGTTTTGATTATGATGGCTTCATTATCTTTGCACCATTACTTGCATTAATGAGGGTATGGTTTTGATGTGAGTGGAGTATGGTTTTGATGTGAGTGGAGTATGGTTGATGTTATGGTCACCTCTTCTTGTTTCCTACAATAACCTCCCTCTTGCATTTTTGTTCTCATTCTCTCCACCATTCAAAAGATTTGGCCGGCCATATTCTTTAGGAGAGAGGAAAAATGAGAGGTAAAAACTTTGTATGAGGGATTAATTCACATCTCTTTTCATGCTTGCAAAATTCTCAAAACCCTCTCCAAGTTCATGATTCTCTTCATCCTTCATGGCAACCAAAAACCCAATGAGACATAGACTCTACACATCCTACAGCAAGTCTTGGGCATGTCGAGTTGCCGGCTTCATGCCCGAGTTGCCTCGGTATAGAGGCGGGAGCCCGTAAAAGATGCAGGCGACGTGGTGCCCTTCCGGCGAGGAGGTGACGACCGGAAATCCCGCGAGGAGATCGGAGTGGAGATGAAGACCGGAGGACTCGGATCGTCGGTACATCTCTAACCTTCTCTTTGTAGTTAGCTAGATTTAGTTTAATGGCCCGATCCGGTTTTAGTGCGCGGTGGTGCCGTTTTGCCAAGTCCGCAAAAATTAAAGTTTATCACCGTTTCCGCATTCGGCCGTCGGATTGACGGCCGGGGCGCCGCCGTGCACTTACAGTGGTATCAGAGCCTCGCCATTAACATAGTCTAGCTTGGTGTAATGTGTTTTTCTGTTTCGATCGATCGAATGTTCCAAAACTGCATCTTAGTTCGAATCAGTTTCTGTTGAAAATTTTTGGTCTCAAAAAATTTTTCTGGTTGTAAAATATTGATATACTGGGAAATCTAAGGGTTCTGTAAAAATTTGACGATGTAACTCCACAGTTGGAGCGCGGATCCGCCGCGAAACCCCACCTCATGCGGCCCTTCCGCCGCGCACTATTCATGTCACATCACCAAATTTTTCCAGAGGCCTTCTGGGCTTAAAATATGGGTTTTGGAATATTAAAATTGGGCCCAGGTTTTCTGTGAGTGCTACAGTTTTGATTGAGGGCCCACTTGTTAATTTTTGATCGATCGGAATATTTTAAAACACATTTTTCACAGTATTTACATTATATCTGCGACCGTGAATGTCACTCGATCGGTAAATCCTGTCTAACTGCTATAGCCCGGTTAGACGGATTTGCGAACGTGACTTTCACGTTGATGTTCTATGTTTATGCTGTGATGTTGCGGATCGGTCGTGGGGATAGCCTGGATGCAATGTTAGTACAGTGTTGTTGTATTATGTACTTTTGATATTGCGGGGCGAGCGTCCGACATGTGGACTGCCGTCACTGCCTGATTGTATTATTCTTTTGGGGCACGACCTGGTTGCGGTCGATGTACCCGGTGTATGTATTTTTTACTTTCTGTACTAGGATTACCCCGCGGTGGGGTGCACGGATAGCCGGGTTCTAGAGGGCAACAAGCCCGCATCTCATGGCATTGAGACGGAGGGGGCTTCACTCTAGGATTGGCGGGCTATTCGCCGCACTCGTAGGGGGTACAGGTTGACCCAGGAGGGGTGCCCAAGTTACCGGATTCCGTGAAGTGCTGGGTGGTCCATTCACGGCGATGAAGGGGGCTGCCTCGCTTCAGGTTTTGGCGGGTGACTTGCCGCGCCCGTAGGGGTCTAGGATTTCATTGCACAGGCTATCCACACGACCAGGGGAACGTCGGGTTTCAGTAGTGGCTCTGTGAAACCCGGGGATCCCAGATATCTGTATTGTTCTGTGATGCTGTACATTTCTGTGGTGTTGCATTTCTTTTCACGCCTTGAGCGAAATATAATATATTGGTATATATATTAGTAGATGTTGTATATGTTTTACATCCGCGCTAGTCCAGTCCCCGCTCTGTCGTTAGTTAGCTAACCTAACGGGTAATGACGGGACCCAGTGGCGAATGCGGATGGCATATACGTACATCAGTATATTTTCGTTCTTTTTGGTGTGATCAATTGATGGGACTGCATTGATTCGGATCAATGCAAGTTAAAACAAACCTAATCTGATGTTGTTGGAACACTTTTTCAAAAAGCTGTTATTGCAAGGACGTTCACTTTTGTTTTGCATCGTGGTATTCATTTGGAATATCCTGCTCCTCAGTCGACGAGGCAAGGGCCGAGATCCCCTCACCGGGAGTGACCCCTTGGAC
The DNA here is from genome assembly GCA_030015575.1 of Agapanthus africanus. Classification (NCBI taxonomy): domain Eukaryota; kingdom Viridiplantae; phylum Streptophyta; class Magnoliopsida; order Asparagales; family Amaryllidaceae; genus Agapanthus; species Agapanthus africanus. The sequence continues at coordinate 183,636,054 of JASDDO010000016.1, read as the reverse complement.
AAAAGGTTTGCGTCAGGGCATTAATTTCACTATAGCCGATTACTTTTGCTTTGCATCGCGGTATTCATTTGGAATATCCTGCACCCCATTCTACGGGGAAAGAGCCGAGATCCCTTCACCGGGAGTGACCTCTTTAGCAACGGTTTTCGTCACTATATTTTTAAAAGCTATCCGTTCCTTCGACGATATCAAGTTCTTTACGTTAAAGGTTTTCGCCAGAAACCATTCGTAGCCCTCCGTCGTTTCATATGGGTGGTCAATAGTATTCAAGCTGTGTATGTTGGCCAAAGTCAAGGCACAGTGATTGGTAGCTATTGGGGTATTCATATGCAGCATAGATAGATGCGTTGGTTTGGGACAGTCGTACTGCCATTTTGGCCAAAGTCAAGGGTATGTACGGGTGGATTCAAATTAACCTGGAGAATGACGGGTAGAACTTGACATGTGACTTATGATATGTTGGCCAAAGTCAAGGTCATAAGAGCATGGGGCAGAAATTACATCGGGAGTTTCAAAAGTACTGAAACTTGCCAGATATGCGCATACCTTCTGGAGTGTGATACCGTGAGCGGATTCCGTCACGTTGTCATGCGATGAGAGTTGGATCCCGATTCCCACTGATGAGTTAGTATACTCCTCGGGTGACCCCGACTAATTCTTCTTTCAGGTTTGGAGGAGAATTTGAGGTACAGTGGGAGGATTCCAGATTAGATAAATTGGTAACCATTCTGATCTAGGTTAGAGTGCATGCTGAGTGTTTCTTTTCTCTCTCTCTTTGGCAGCGACCATTGACCCGACCCTAAGATTTTGACTCAGTGACCAAGTTGACCGAACCTTCTTAACACTGGCTTTTGGATTGTCAGAGTTGCAAACCTCATTGCCACTCCTGCTTTTACCCTTTTCTCCAGGACACCCCGTTTTACTACGAACGTCCACTTCCATTGGACAAAACCATCGTATGGTTAGATACGAACTCGAAGGGATTTATTCGAGGATGGTTTCCGGTTCTGGAGAAAACGGATAGGACTATTCAGTTGTCTTTTCTTTTCACCCTCTCTCAGGTTGCGAGTACTCCTTGGTTTAGGAGTAGTACACCTATTACGCAAATTGGATAGTCTTCTTCCAAACCATAGGCTGGTGCCGACCGGTAGGGAAGGAAGAAAGCCAATTAGCCTAAACGGTGTACAGAAGGTATTAAGTTAAGACAAAGTAAGGGATTAGTAAGAGGGCAAAGTAAATTGCAACAGATATTCACGACCAAACCATGTATTCCTCCGCCAATCCTAAATCACCTTTGTATTTCTCCAGGACACTCCGTATCATTACGAAGATCCCATTCTATTGGATAATCCATCGTATGGTTATATACGAACTCGAAAGGAACTCGTTCCAGTTCGGGGATGGATCCTGGTTCAGGAGAAATAGGAATAAAGTACATTCAGGTGTCTTTTATCTTCACCTTCTCTCGCGTTGCGAGTGCTCCTAGGATTAGGACAGTACATCCTTTATGCTTTTTGGATAGTCTTCTTCCAAACCATAGGCTGGTGCCGAACGGTAGGGAAGGAAGAAAACCAATTGGCCTAAAGGGGTGTGCAGAAGGTAATGACTAAAGACATATGAAGGGATTTGGAGAAGTGGCAAAGAATTATACGGTTATAATTGTGAATCTGGATAATGGAAGAGGCATTACTAAGAATACCGGGATACCCCATCGAAACATTTTAATGTTTCAGTTCAGCTGTGTACTGTTAAAAGAAAACTGATTTCCCGATTAGACACTTACTCCAGGGTATGTATTTACCAGGTATGATTCTCACATCTGTATGGTTTTACAGATGATGAGTGGGAGTAAGTTATTGGGAGTTAGGTGATCATCCTCATTATATCGGGATTCGTTGTAATCGGTGATATTTGAGGAGATCATCTGGGTTGTTTGCCGGTCGGCAAATATTTGGTTTTGAATATCCGCTGTTGTGCACCAATCTCAAATTGATATATCTGTACGTCTATTTTTATAGAGTGAGATGTACCTTTTGATATTATGTCGATGACATTTACCTATATCAGTGGATGGTTAGGTAAGGAGCATTGAACAGCGGTGTAATTCTTCTTAACCATTAGTACAGTTTTCAACCTACGACACACAGTGAAAGAGTTGTTAGACTCAGCGGACTTATACAGAGTATTGTATGTTGTACAGGGTCCATCAGGACAGAGGGGCTGGTCCTCGTACTGTATTCTGTTTACTTATGACTTCTCTAGTTCTTAGACAGGTGTTTCGTAGAAACACAGGGTCTAAGTTTTGAGGAGTTACAGGTATTTGAATAGAGTAGAGAACCAGGTGTAGCAAGTATCGGGATTCTTCACAGTGATCGAAGATGTAGATACTTGTGTATGGTATTCAGTTAATAGTAATGATAAAGAGAAATTGCTTCTCTTTCAGGTTACTCATGATTGGAAGTATTCCTAAGTTGAGTAACGCTGATCGACCTCCTTCCATTCTGTTGACATGCACTGGAGACAGCTGCATGATTTGAATCTGGTTCAATTAAATCAGTGCCTCTGGTTCTATATTGGATATAGAACAGTTCATATCTTAACGATGTTAAGGTACGGGGAGTTGTCCGGCTTATGCTTAAAACCAGACTCTGGATAACTCATAGGCACGTTTCTGTAATGACTGTTTGTGGGTTGACCCAGGCTATGACGAGGGTTGATTTTCTACCATCTGGGAGATCAATAGAAATATTGTTCAAGACTCGCCACAGTTTTATTAAAAATGGATTTTTTCAAAAACAGCAGTGGGAGTATGGTAGAACTGGAAGTGATTCCAGAACCGCAAACGATTACTGAAGATTTGATAAGGAACCTAAAGATTCAATCTGATTTGACATTCCATTGGCCACTCCGCAGATAAGGTGGGTGACTTCAGGCACCCGAGAGGTACTCCGGTAGCCTCAAGGACGGTGACAGGGAAGTTCTTGTTTACCCACACTTGCCATTGCTGTTGTTCCAGGCTGCGAGACCCGGCAGGAGGATGAGTATAGCGTCGTTCTGAACTAGCTTCAGAAGTGTACGTGTATATGACTCTGCCAGAGGGTTGTCGTAATCAGTGGGAGCAGCGGAAGCATTGGTGGACATCAGGCTTATGTCTATTTATGGACTAAAGCAGATGTAGCGGAGATAGATCATCTATTTCTGATGTGACAGTCATAGGTTTGACGTCATCAGAATAGGGGATGGATCTGTTAAGAAAGTAGTAGGAAGTGATATTCCTTTACTACGATCGGTTATACTTTGGTCGTCACACAGTGTTTTCTCCACACAGGACTTGGATATTATATCAGACATACTGGTTACTAGATCTATGGTTTAGATCTAGATTTGGGTGGTTTCCCAATCAGGGTACTTAGACAGCATTCTAAGGGTATTTAGAATGGACGACTCCTGGCACGGTAGTGTACCTGCAGGTAATGGAGTCACCCTCTCCCAAGGTGTCTTACAGACTAAAGGGGAGAGGGACGTGCATGATTGGCAGATCACTTGCTCAGGCAATTGAGTCAATCGTGAGATGTCAAGTACCACACCAGATGTTGTTCTTGCACTACATGCAATAAGTTAATATTGATCCAATCCTGGAGAAACAGTCGGAGGCAGTTTTAGAACATAAGTGGCTGTTCTAGGGATATGATAACGAAAGCCCCATTCGAGAGACAGTTATCATTTCAGGCTTCCAAGGTGACATGGACGACAAGGAGGTTGTCAGAGTTATAGTTTTTCCCTCTGACGAGGGGCAGTATTTTGGACGGATGGTCCAAGGCAATACTGAGGGTGGCATGGCGCAGGATACTGATTAAGTTCAGTTGACGATACAGTCTAAGAAGTTTGGATTTGGAGTTCATTTATGAGCTAAGTCCCATCAGACATCCAGACACATTCTAAGACAGGTATTGCTCTTTTCGGGAGATGGGTTTCTCCGCGAACTTGAGATATAGAGAGACATAGAAAGAAACTTCTAGGCGGATCCACTCACTGAGGCTATTCCTCGACCGCAATAGTTTCACAAACGGGATTTGCGAGACTGACTAGTAGAGGAGTTGGGTGTTCGGTATCACACGGGCTGTGAGTATGCGACATCGCAATAATTAGCCTTGAGTGCAAGTGGGAGATTGTTGGAGATAGTGCCCTCAGAGTCAATTATTGGATCACAGGCACGTGATTGCAATGATTGAGGGAGGACCTATCCCGGTAGAACAGTCTTACTCGAGATGATAGTTTGCTATCTGGTTTACCTTTATCATCGTGCACTGCTTTAGGTGACCTGACATGTCGCTATTGCACGTTGATAGAGCCCCTAGGATTCTTGCTTGACTACCGGCAGTATGAGGGCGATCATATACGTGGGAGCTGGTAGTCTATAAGCACATCCTTAAAAGGTCCCTAGTCGTAGGAGTTTCGAGACAGGGCATCGATACTCCAGAGTAGACTAGTGTATACAGTCGAGACCCCGACGAGGGGCGGTGGCCGGTCTCACAAGCCACTGGTGTCAGTTGGTTCACCTAAGATGTATACAGGTGCTCATTGGGTTATGAGTACACCGGACAGGACTCGCCGGGAACATGCTAGTTGGTCTTATACCTGACGTCAGATAGCAGTTCCCAGGTGACATGTGTACAGGTTAGTTCATCGACCTGGGGATCGTCATTTGTCTCGTGTGAGTTCCCACTGTACTTTGATTACTACCCTACCACGGCTCAAAGGAGTCGTGCAAACAGGTTTTAGTTGGGTACAGTCCCGAGCCACATGGAGGCAGTGAGCGTATCTTCAGGGGTTCGTCTCTCCCGGTATTGGGGGTGAGGTCGCGCTGTGTCTAGGAGAGCCATTACACAAAGACCTTGGCCAAGGCAGGAGATTTACTGGTAGGTATTCCAGTAGTATCTCAGGGTGTTCTGGGCTACACTCCGACACGACTTGTACCGCTTTTGGGGGTCTGACTTTTACCAACCCCCTAGGCCCGCCATGCGATGCTCATAGACGAACGGACCGGACTGTACGGATATTGTCACTGACAGACTCAGTTGGGTGTCGGGGTGAGCTTCCTCATCGACGTCCCTTTTAGTCAATAGCTGGTGGCCCGTCACGTATTGGCTTATACCTCTGACGTGCTAGTGGTTAAATCCACAGCCATAGTATTGACGAGTCTTTAGAGTCCACCACACTTTCAGTTACTCAAGCTTTCGGGCGAAACGCTGTAGAGGCCGTATGGAGATATGGCAGGGTCCGATCAGATACGTGCGGTATTGCACGGATCAGGATCGGACGGTTTTGTACTAGTGGCCGTATAGTTATATGGCAGCGTTCGATCAGATACGTGCGGTATTGCACGCATCAGGATCGGACGGATATTACTAGCCGGCTTTGGCTTAAGCCGGTCCTAGTTTAGTACAGTGTAGATTTTGTCTCATTGCATTTGTATCCGGACGGAATACAGATGCGGGTGTGTATGCACAGCATGGGGGTTTTCCTGTAATTTATTACGGGACCAGTTTTCTGGAGTTGCCAGTTTGCTTTCCGTTCCGGCCGGTTTTCCTTTGTTCTTTCCCGGCCGGACTTTTCCGATGGAGGGGGTAATTTGCAGTTTTGCAAATTACATTTGTGGAGGGGTTTTCTTGCATAAAGTTTTGATTATGATGGCTTCATTATCTTTGCACCATTACTTGCATTAATGAGGGTATGGTTTTGATGTGAGTGGAGTATGGTTTTGATGTGAGTGGAGTATGGTTGATGTTATGGTCACCTCTTCTTGTTTCCTACAATAACCTCCCTCTTGCATTTTTGTTCTCATTCTCTCCACCATTCAAAAGATTTGGCCGGCCATATTCTTTAGGAGAGAGGAAAAATGAGAGGTAAAAACTTTGTATGAGGGATTAATTCACATCTCTTTTCATGCTTGCAAAATTCTCAAAACCCTCTCCAAGTTCATGATTCTCTTCATCCTTCATGGCAACCAAAAACCCAATGAGACATAGACTCTACACATCCTACAGCAAGTCTTGGGCATGTCGAGTTGCCGGCTTCATGCCCGAGTTGCCTCGGTATAGAGGCGGGAGCCCGTAAAAGATGCAGGCGACGTGGTGCCCTTCCGGCGAGGAGGTGACGACCGGAAATCCCGCGAGGAGATCGGAGTGGAGATGAAGACCGGAGGACTCGGATCGTCGGTACATCTCTAACCTTCTCTTTGTAGTTAGCTAGATTTAGTTTAATGGCCCGATCCGGTTTTAGTGCGCGGTGGTGCCGTTTTGCCAAGTCCGCAAAAATTAAAGTTTATCACCGTTTCCGCATTCGGCCGTCGGATTGACGGCCGGGGCGCCGCCGTGCACTTACATATAGACCCCAGCTCCCACGTATATGATCGCCCTCATACTGCTGGCAGTCAAGCAAGAATCCTAGGGGCTCTATCAACGTGCAATAGTGACCTGTAAGGTCACCTAAAGCAGTACACGATGATAAAGATAAACCAGATAGCATACTATCATCTTGAGTAAGACTGTCCTACCGGTATAGGTCCTCCCTCAATCATTGTAATCATGTGCCTGTGATCCAATAATTGACTCTGAGGGCACTATCTCCAACATGGACCCTCTAGAAGAACGTAACCTTAACTCGATTATGTGACCGTCAAAACTGTCACTGAACCCTAGGGTTTGTGGTAGTTTAGCGTTGCCACATGTGAGGCGTTGGTTTGACCCTTCTACGGCTGGTTCATTGGGGTTGTGTCATGTTCTGGGATTTTTGAACTTCGCTCAAGTGTTGTGCTATTTAGGAAATCTTGGGTATTTGATTATTCGATCGGAAAGTTTAATATTGTCTATTTATCTGGAATGTGATACAATATGTGGAATTCATATAGTTAGACATGAAATGCGAAGTATGTGATATTTCGGATTTAAGATGTCTAAAGTGATTGTGGATTCCAAATGTTGTAGTTTTACACTTTCTTTTCTGTGACCGTAAGCGTAGTATGTGGTGTATCGCCGGCTTCGTTGCTATACATCAACGACAATCGGGATACGCATACTTGCTTACGTTGATGATATGAGATATTATGTGTTGCTGTGATATGTTATATTGGATCGTCGTATTCTGAATAGCCGGGGGTTTTATGTGAGATGAGCGTTTTTATTTTCATTCATGTAAAATTTATTTGTATGTAATATTCTTTTATTGGGGCACTTCCGGGTTGAGGATGATGTCACCATTGTATATTATTTACTTTTCCGCATTAGGTAGACCCAAGGAGGGGAGCATAAGTAACCAGGTTCTAGGGTCGAGTGGGAGGCCATCTCGAGGAGTCGAGACCGGGTCTCCTAACCCTAGAATTGGCAGTGTTTCTTGCCGCTTTCGTAGGGGTCTAGGGATGTGGGTTTGGCTATTCATCGCGACCGTGGAATCCGTGTTTTATACAGGCTCGAAATAAAACACGGATGTCCTAGTATATCCAATATTTCATATGTTATCTTCTGCTGCAATGTTCTGTGATGAGATCATATTACTGCCTGAGACGAATGCTTTTACTATATATATATATATATATATATATATATATATATATATATGTTGATATATAAATATTACTGCATTCGTTTCTTCTGTGATGCTTAGGAAGCATAACTGATGGGATTTATTAATGAGATTAATAAAAGAAAAGAAACCTAAAAGATGTTGTAGAATCAAAACTTTATAAAAAGGGTAGCTACAGTTTTGCTTTGCATAGCGGTATATATGATATACCCTGCACCTTATTCGATGAGGAGAGAGCCGAGATCCCTTCACCGGGAGTGACCTCTTTAGCAAAACTGGCAGATGCTACAAAACTCGCGGTTTAGTTTTTGACAGCTTATATAGTTCTTGCTTTTCATAGCGGTATATATGATATACCCTGCACCTTATTCGATGGGGAAAGAGCCGAGATCCCTTCACCGGGAGTGACCTCTTTAGCGAAACTAGAAAAGCCTCAAAAACACTCCTTTTCAAAATCACTTGTTTCTACAACGATATCAAGTTCATTACGCTCATGGTTTTCTGAAAAATCTGTGTAGCCCTCCGACATTTCAGATAGGTAATACTTAGTATTCGTGCTGCGTTTGCTGGCATTCGTCAATGCGTAGTGTGCGGTAGCTAACTATTGCTTATCTGTAGCATATGATGTGATTGGATTAGGGTAGTCGTACGACCTTGTTGGACTTTGTCAAGGGTCATGCGGGTGGGTTTATTTCAATCAAGAAATGACGGGTTGAACTTGACTAGCTTCCTATGGTTTGTTGGCCTTTGTCAAGGTCATAGGGGGTAAAAGTATTATCGGGAATTTCAAGTGTTAAAATTTGCAATGAGATTGCATACTTTCTATGAGATAGTTGGATCCCGTTACCCTCTGCGAGTAAGAGTTACTCCTGGGAGAGTTTTACACAGGACAATTAGCCGATAAGGTAGGTGTCTAGAAAGGTGTTAACGGGGTTATGCCTCTGGGAAAACGAGGTTTATTTTAATTAGGTCCGTGCGAAACCACGGGGAACCTCCCTCAAGTACCAACACTGATCTGACTGAAAGATTGACGAAATTGTAGGGTGTAATTAATCCCGGCTAATCTTACCTTTTAGGGTTTGAAGGAAGATTTGATAAAAATAGTGGGAGACATCCTGATTAGATAAGATAATAACCAATCTAATCTTGCAAGAGCATACGCTAAAGTGTTTTCTTCTCTCTCTCTCCAGGTAGCGACCATGTCAGGCCATAATCAAGATAATAATATGGATGTATTGACTGAACCCGCTTATTATACTGAGCAGGTGATCGTTGGTCCCATTCTTTCTTATAAGAGTTATAAGACTGAGCAGGAAACAGGAGAATATCTGGATTCTTACGCCGCCCAAACGAAGAACAAGCATGTTGATGCATCTTCTTCGGGTGTGTTAGTTATTGAGAAATGTTTCTCAGTTCACCCTACGTCCTGGGTATTAGATACCGGATCGGGATCCCACATATGTAAATTGTTACGTGGGCTACGTAAAGGTAGAGAACTGGGAAAGGGTGATCATTCCGTACAAGTAGGGAATGGTGCAAATATTGCAGCCAAAGCAGTTGGCGAATATCACCTTGTATTACTAAGTAGTAATACATTGATTCTGAACAAGTGCTATTATATACCGAACAAGATGTGCACCATTATATCAGTTTCTTTATTAAGTAAAGAAGGATATAATTTTGTAATACAGGATAATGTTATGAACATCTTCCTAGATCAAAATTTGATTGGATCAGGCTCGTTACATAATGGCATATACGTTCTCAATCAAAATACAGTCCTTAATATACAAAACACACACAAGAGGAAGAGTTCGGAAATGAACGAATCCTTCTTATGGCATTATAGACTTGGTCATATCAATGCGACACGGCTAGCTAAGTTGCATAAGGATGGATATTTGAATCCGTTCGAATTATCATCTTATGATACTTGACATTCATGTCTCAAAGGTAAAATGACCAAAACTCCGTTTAGTGGACACGGAGAAAGAGTTGAGGAACTCTTAGGACTGGTACATAGTGATTTATGTGGTCCCATGTCTAGACATGCCAGGAACGGTTCTTCCTACTTCATTACATTCACTGACGATCTCTCAAGATACGGACATGTGTTCCTGATGAGACACAAGTCTGAAGCTTTTGAGAAATTCAGAGAATATAAGCACGAAGTAGAGAACCAAACGGGCAAAAGTATTAAGATCCTTCGATCTGATCAAGGAGGTGAATACATAAGCAATGAGTTCCTAGATTATCTAAAAGAGAATGGGATTCTCTCTCAGCTTACTCCTCCTTATACACCACAGCACAACAGTGTATCGGAGTGGAGGAATCGCACCCTATTAGATATGGTGCACTCTATGATGAGCACTGCTGAGTTACCTATTTCCTTCTGGGGACATGCACCTATTGAATCAAGTTCCATCTAAATCTGTACCTACCGCACCATATGAGATATGGAGTGGGAAGAGACCATGTCTTAAACGTAAACGAGTTAAGATATGGGGTTGTCCAGCCTATGTGAAAAAGCAAAATCCGGTCAAACTCGAGGCACGGTCAGTTCTTTGTATGTTTGTAGGATATCCTAAACATTCACATGGATATCTATTCTACCACAGCGAGGAACAAAAGGTGTTTGTTTCTCGACATGCCACCGTTTTAGAAAAGGAATTTCTTGCAAAAGAAATTAGTGGCAATGTGGTAGAGCTGGAAGAGGTTCCAGCACCACAAACTACAACTGATGATTTATTGGAACCAGAGGATTTAGTAGTTCCCGACGAACCCCGGCCTCTCCGCCGATCTAGTAGGGTTTCTCATCCAGCTGAGAGATACTACGGTTTTCTCATCGATGGTGGGAGCGAGGATTGCATCATGGAAGATGATGACCCAACTAGCTTCGAGCAAGCCATCACGAGCGGTGACTCTGTGAAGTGGCTGGATGCAATGCGATCTAAGATGGAATCCATGTACACCAACAAAGTATGGGCTTTGGAAGTTGCTCCTAAAGGGGTAAAACCCATTGGGAGAAAATGGATCTTTAAAAAGAAACTTGGTGTAGATGGAAAAGTTGAGACTTTCAAAGCTAGACTTGTTGCAAAGGGTTTTCGTCAACGACCAGGTGTGGATTATGACGAAATCTTTTCTCCAGTGGCTATGCTTAAGTCCATCCGGATCTTACTTGCCATTGCTGCATACCATGACTATGAAATCTAGCAAATGGATGTTAAGACCGCCTTTCTAAATGGTGATTTACAAGAGTGCGTGTACATGACTCAGCCAGAGGGCTTCGTAGACAGTGGGAGAAGCGGAAAGGTGTGCAAGCTACTTAAATCCATTTATGGGTTAAAGCAAGCATTGCGGAGTTGGAACATCTGTTTTGATGTTGTAGTCAAAGAGTTTGACTTCATCAAAAACGTAGATGAACCTTGTATCTATAAGAAGGTTGCAGAGAGTAAGGTCGTCTTCCTCGTATTGTACGTGGATGAAATACTCTTGATAGGAAATGATGTTCCTATGCTGCAATCGGTCATGCTCTTCTTATCACAAAGATTCTCAATGAAAGATCAAGGTGATGCCTCCTGCATACTGGGAATTATGATCTATAGAGATAGATCTAAACGGATACTGGGATTGTCCCAATCCAGGTACATTGACACCATACTAAAGAGGTTTAGTATGGAAGAATCCAAGCGTGGGAACCAACCCACGATCTCTGGACTCACTCTCTCCAAAGAGATGTCTCCCAAGACTGATTTGGAAAGAGCTCACATGCAAAGGATACCCTATACTTCGGCAGTAGGCTCTATCATGTACGCGATGCTATGTACCAGACCCGATGTAGCATATTCACTGAGTGTAGTGAGTAGGTATCAAGCAGATCCTGGAGAGAGTCACTGGATAGCTGTGAAGAACATTCTCAAGTACTTGAGAAGGACTAAAGAGATGTTCTTGGTGTATGGTAACGGAGAACTCCAGGTGGAGTCCTTTACCGATTCAAGCTTCCAAAGTGATAAGGACGACTCTAAGTCGCACTTGGGATTTGTCTTTACCCTCAATGGAGGGCGGTGTGTTGGAAGAGTTCCAAACAGGAAACCGTTGCAGACTCGACGATGGAGGTTGAATACATCGCTTCCAACGATGCTGCCAAAGAGGCTGTCTGGATGAAGAAGTTCATTACTGAACTTGGTGTGGTTCCGCCATTGAGCATCCAATACCTCTGTATTGTGATAACGATGGAGCTGTGGCTATGGCCAAGGAACCCAGGTCCCATCAGAAGTCCAGACATATTCTGAGGCGGTATCACCTGATCAGGGAGATAGTTGATCGCCGGGAGATCGAGGTCAGGAGAGTTGATACGAAGGACAACACTGCGGATCCACTCACGAAGGCCATTCCCCAGACACAGTTTGAGAGACTCTTCGGGATACTGGGTATGAGATACTACAACAGCTGGCCTTAATGCAAGTGGGAGATTGTTAGCTATGTATATGCCCCAGAGGCCATTATTGTACATATGATGTATATTATGATGGATGCTTGGATATATATAGAGAGGACTTTCTTGCTCGTCATGATAAGTATGCTATTTGGTTTCACTTTATCTTAACATGTTGACTTGTATTAGTTTACTGTCTTGTTCTCACATGTTGATAAAGCCCTTAGGATATGTACTCGACTACTGGGACTATGATGAGATCATACTAGTGGGGCCAGGGTAGTCAACGAGTACATCCTATAACTGTTCCTAGTCGAGGGTGTGTCGAGACAGGGCATCGATACACCAGAGTAGACTAGCGTATACGCATCTTGACCCATATGATGGGCGATGGATGATCTCATATCCATCGGTGTTTGACATCAAAGATGGTGTATGGGTGCTCAGTGGAGACTGGGTACACTGGACAGACTCGCCGAGAACTCCCAGATGGTTTTATACCTCACGTCAGATGGCAGTTCTCCGGTGACACTGGTACAGGTTAGTCTGTAGACCCGAGATAGTCATAGAGACTTGTGAGATTCCCACTGTGCTTTGATTTCCACCTTACCACGTCCAAGAGGGCATGCAAAACGGTGGCTTTTGGGTGCAGTCCTGAATCACATGGAGGCAATGAGTGATAGGAGGGGATTCGTCTCTCCCGGTATAGGGAGTTGATGTTGTGCTGTGTTCGATTGGCTATAACTGGAAGTCCCTGGCCAGGGCTGATATACAGTACTACTGGTAAGTGTTATCAGTAGATTCTCGACCTAATATGAGCCTCACATCGACACGACGTATCGGTTACTGGGGTCTGACGTATACCACCCCTAGACTAGATATGCAACGTATCAGACGAAGAGACCGGACTGTACGGGAGTGTTACTGATTGGATTCATAGGAGAATGTACAGGCTTGCTTGTTGATCTTCTGATCGCTCAATACCTGGGTGGCTGTTACGTTTAGCTGACCGCTTGCAGCTTGTGAGTGTTTGATATGATCATCACCTGTTGCCGGCGTATTGACGATTCTTTAGAGTCCGACACAGAGGTTTCTTGACTCAGTCCAAACGGAGTAGGAGCACATATGTGATATGTGCGGGACCGAGAATAATGCCATATGAGATACCGTATTCTATTCTCGCGTTATATGATATCGGCCGGGTATATGTGATATAGCCGAGTCATCGGATCAAGTGTTGATTCGATGAACTGATACAGTTTATATTAGTCGGTTATTTGAGAAATAGCCGGATTGACGGATCAAGTGTTGATTCGATAATTTAATGTATAATTATATATGTGATATATTACATTACATTATCTAATATTGGCTCGCTTTATTGATTCATTTTTCTCACCGGGTAATACATTGATATATATGCGATATATGTTAATTGCATTATTTTCTTTTGTTACAAAAAATATATTATATATGTGATATATAATATTGTAACAAGTTATGTTTACAAATGCAACATGATTAGAGGAGATTAAATATGGTTAGGGTTTGATTTGGGTTAGTCTTTTCTTGAAGCTTCTAGAAGCTTATGTTTTGTTTCTTGCTAAGATATTTTGCTTTGATATTATTTAACCCAACCCAAACCCTTAACCCTAGTAAACTCTCTACATTAGTTAATGATTCATATTATTAACTCAAGGTTCATTTGTAAGCATAGTAACATAATTTCATTATTCATCACAAAAGAAATCTTCTTCTTCTTCCTCCTTGCAAAGCTTTCTAGATTTTGGTTTTGTGATGGATTAGTATGAGAAATTGATAATAAGGTTGGATATAGTGCCCTCAGAGTCAATTATTGAATCGCAGGCACGTGATTGCAATGATTGAGGGAGGACCTATACCGGTAGGACAGTCTTACTCGAAAACTTTGTATTCTATCTGGTTTGTCTTTATCATCGTGTACAGTTCACTATTACACGTTGATAGAAAATAGTATACTATCTGGTTTATCTTTATCATCATGTACTGCTTTAGGTGATGGAACAGATCACTATTGCACGTTGATAGAGCCCTTAGGATTCAAGCTTGACGACCAGCAGTATGATGGCAATCATATACGTGGGAGCTGGGGTCTATAAGCACATCCTTAAAGTGGTCCCTAGTCGTGGGAGTTTCGAGACTGGGCATCGATACTCCATTAGTAGACTAGTGCATACAGTCGAGACCCCGACGAGGGACGGTGGCCGGTCTCACAAGCCATTAGTGTCAGTTGGTTCATCTAAGATGTATACAGGTGCTCATTGGGTTATGAGTACACCGGACAGGACTCGCCGGGAACATGCTAGTTGGTATAATACCTGACGTCAGATAGCAGTTCCCTGGTGACATATGTACAGGTTAGTTCATCGACCTGAGATCATCATTTGTCTCGTGTGAGTTCCCACTGTACTTTGATTACTACCCTACCACGGCTCAAAGGAGTCGTGCAAACAGGTTTTAGTTGGGTACAGTTCCGAGCCACGTGGAGGTAAGTGAGCGTATCGGCAGGGGTTTCGTCTCTCCCGGTATTGGGGGTGAGATCGCGCTGCGTCTAGGAGAGCCATTACACGAAGCCCTCGGCCGAGGCAGGAGATTTACTGGTAGGTATTCCAGTAGTATCTCAGGGTGTTCTGGGCTACACTCTGACACGACTTGTACCACTTTTAGGGGTCTGACTTTTACCAGCCCCCTAGGCCCGACATGAGATACTCATAGACGAACGGACCGGACTGTATGGATATTGTCACTAACAGACTCAGTAGGGTGTCAGGATGAGTTCGCTCATCGACCTCCCTTGTGGTCAATACCTGGTTGCCCGTTATGTACAGCTAGTACCACTGACGTGCTGGTGGTTAAATCCACAGCCAAAGTATTGACGAGTCTTTAGAGTCCCCCATAGACAGTTTCTCAAGTTTCGGGCGAAACGTTGTAGAGGTCGTATGATATATGGCAGGGTCCGATCATATACGTGCGGTATTGCACGGATCATGATTAGGCGGATCATACTAGTGGGCTTTGGTTTAAGTCGGATCCTAGTATTAGATTTGTTGGATTACTTTAGTCTCATCGCATTCGCATTCAGTCGTAATGCGGATGCAGATATGTATATACAGGTTTGGGGTATCCTTGTGATCCGTCACGAGTTTACTTTAGATGTTGCCGTATCTTTTTATTGTTGCAAACATTTGGATTAATGTTTGTAAATGGTGATTATGAGCTAGATATCATGATTTGGAGCATTTATTGTGACGCATGCACAAGTGGTGACTCATGGTCTCTTTTCTTGTGCATGTGTCACATAATGTGATTGATTTGTGGTGATATGAGATGAAGAGAGAGAGAGAGGGGCTGCCATGAGTAGTGAGCTCTCATATTTTTCTTCTCACACTCTCACTCTCATTATCATAGAACAACAAAAGAAAAGAAAGAGAGAAACTCCTTCTTCTTCCTCTTTCTTCTCTAGCTCAAATCTCCATTAATGGCAACACCTCTAACCTCCGTCCAAAGCAATGGATGCAAGAGACAAAGTGATCACAAACATTCTCTGCAACACCTTGGACACGTCGGATAGCACACTTCGTGTCCGAGTTGCTTCGGATGAAGCGGGAGCCAGTAAAAAGACTGCCCATTCCGATGAGGAGATGCCGCGAGGAGCTTGGGATGGTGGCCAAATACCGAAGGACACGGATCGATCGGTATAGCTTTCCAACCCTCTCTCTAGATTGCTAGTTGTAGGTTAATGGTTCGATCCGGGTTTTAAGCATACGATAGCGCCGGTTTTCAACTTAAGAAATTTCTTCGTTCCACATTTTGGCCTCGGAAAGACGGCCGGGGCGCTACCAGAGTCTTACATGGTATCAGAGCCACGCCATTAACCTTTACTAGCTTGCTCTAACGTGTTTAGAAGTTCGATCGGACGAAATTTCCAAAAACCGCGTTTCCAAATGTTCAGTTTTTGTCGAATTATTTTTGTGCTCTAAAAATTTTTTTGGGCATGTCAGAAAATCAGGCAGGGTTTTTTAGGAGAACTGTAGAAATTTGGTACGACGATCCAACAGTAACGCCGCGGAACAGCGGCCGTACCCTCCTTTTTGCCGCGGTTCCACCTCCATTCTTGGGCTTCATCTCTCCAAATTTCTTCAGGTGGTCTCTGACTTGGAAAGGGGGTTTCTGGTAATTTTATTTTGGGCCCAGATTTGTTTGAGTACTGGGTATTGTGCTTGGGGCCCACTTCCGGAAATTTTGTCGATCAAAAATTTTAAACATGTTAGTTCACAGTATTTACATTATATCTGCGACCATGAATGTCATTTGATCGGTAAATCCTGTCTAATTGCTATAGTTCTTTTAGACGGATTTGCGAACGTGACATTCACGTTGATATTCTGTGTTGTGCTGTGATGTTGCGGATTTGTCGTGGTGGATAGCCTGGATGCAATGGTAGTACTGTTTGGATGTATATGTACTTTTGATATTACGGGACGAGCGTCCGACATGTGGACTGCCATCACTTCCTTCTTGTATATTATTCTTTTGGGGCACGACCGGACTGAGGTCGATGTACCCGTTGTATATATTTTTACTTTCTGTACTAGGATTACCCCGCGGTGGGGTCCACGCATAGCCGGGTTCTAGAGGGAAACGGGCCCGTGTCTCATAACTTTGAGACGGAGGGGGCTTCACTCTAGAATTGACGGGCTATTCGCCGCACTCGTAGGGGGTACAGGTTGACCCAAAGAGGGGTGCTCAAGTTACCGGATTCCGTGAAGTGCTGGGTAATCCATTCACATTGTTGAAGGGGGCTGCCTCGCTTCAGGTTTTGGCGGGTAACTTTCCGCACCCGTAGGGGTCTAGGATTTCATTGCACAGGCTATCCACACGACCAGGGGAACGTCGGGTTTCAGTAGCGGCTCTATGAAACCCGGGGATCCCAGATTATCTGTATTGTTCTGTGATGCTTATTACATTTCTGTGATGTTGCATTTTATCACGCCTTGAGCGAATATTATATATTGATATAGATACTAGTAGATGCTGTATATGTTTTACACCCGCGCTAGTCCAGTCCCCGCTCTGTCGTTAGTTAAGTAACCTAACGGGTGATGACGGGACCCAGTGGCGAATGCGGATGGCATATACGTACATCATATTTTCGTTCTTTATTGGTGTGATCAATTGATGGGACTGAGTTGATTCGGATCAATGCAAGCTAAACTGTAACGTTTTGAAAATCGTTTCGGTGAAATTTCGGAAAATCGGTAAAATGAGGGGGGTTTCTGTAAAAAGTCAAAATACAAATATCTTTATTATAAAATTAAATATACATATTCTAGCTATGTAATTGCTAGTATTTGGTGTTTATTGAGCCACTGGTGAAATTTCAAATTTTCTGAAAATTTTTCCGAAATTAATTATTTTAATATTATTTTAAGCAGTCACTAATACATTTAATTAGGGAAAATTACAAATTGGAATGAGTTGAAACAAATTTTGTGCATCATAAAACATTAAACAAAATTTTAATATATGGTTTTTGAAATGAAATGAAGTTGTTAAACGGTGTTAGAAAATATATTGTAAAAAGGCTTAGATGGTGAAATTGGTGTTAATGGAAATTGGGGTAATACATTTATCTTTTTCCCTCACCCACACCCACCCACACCCTCTATCCTCTCCCCAAATCAGCAGCCCCAAGCTGTCCCCCCTCATTTCCCCACAAAAAAAGAGTCAAAGCAAACAAAGAAAAGAAAAGAAAACAATAAAGAAATGTATTTTGGTGATTGGATACTTTGAGGATGGGCTTTGTTTGACTTGCACCCATACCCACATCCTCTCACTCACCTCTCCCCCTCTCCTTTCAGCCGAGACCCCCATCTCCCTGCTGCAACAGCCCCCCCCCCCCCTCTTCTCCTTCTCATTTCACCTCAAAAATTCCACAAAATGCCCAAAATTCAACACAAAAAGCTCACAAAATCAAAATCCAACTCCTACCCATTTTTCCTTAGCCTAACATGCATGGATTGTGATGAAAAGAGAGCAAATTGGAGGTCAAGATTTTCATGCTAGATCTCAAATCTTGTGAGGTATAAATCTTGACCTTTTGTTAAATTGTTGTTTGAATACTTTAAATCAAGCATAATTAGTTAATAATTTGGGTTTAATTGAATGTTTTGAAAAATATAGTAAGGGTTTGTGATTTCAATTAGGGTTTTTATTATATCATTAGGGAGGCAATGTTTAGTTTAACATCTTAATATATGTAAAACCTAGTTTGGTTGATTAAATTGCACTTGTTATATGTAATTTGTCCAAATCACACATATTTGTAAACTAGGTTTTGGTAATTAATTCAAAATTGAGAATTTTGAATATGGTTAGGGTTTTATCACCTCATTAGCAACATAGTGTGTAGTTTAACACTTTAGGGCTATGCAAAACATAGCTAGTTGTTGAATTGAGAATTTTGTTTTAAAAATGTTAATAGAATTGTTATCTTCGCAAACTAGAAATTTTGTTTAAATACAAATTGATGAGATAAAGATATGGAGGTGATTTGTATGGCCTAATTATGTTTTTAAGTGAGCATTTTGGCCAGTAGAATCGTTAAAATATTCAGTTTGGGTAAAACATCAAGTTTTGAACCGAAATGGGAATTTGTGCTAACTAGGTTTTTGGGAAATAAAACGATTTGTTTACTTTTATGGTTTTGATGAATTAAAACCTATTTCTTATATAATTAGTGAGTTTTGAAACCACAATTGGGGCGTTTGGGTTTTTCTCGATGGTTTGGCGTTTGTACGCCGACGTCGAGGGTTTTTGAGTTGATTTGTGAAAATAACCGTAGGCTTTGACCTACGTGAGATTCAGGTGTCGTTTTGGTTTTAAATTGGATTTTTATGCGGAACGATACGTTGTAACATGTAGGTACCCCCATGTAGACTTTGAGACGACAACAAGCGCGTGGTGACGTCGGCACCGGCTAGCGAGGACCAGGTGAGTAGATTTATATCTACGGGGAGAAGTCGGGTGGATGGCGTATAGCACCCCCGCAGTTCGTGGTGATGTATACGGATACGTATACACACATATATATTGATTATATATATTATGTTGATATGAGACTTGATGATAAAAGTAGATTCTAGGTGTTCATGGATTAGTTTAGTGTTAGTTGCGAAACCCTAGAGTAGTTGTTACACCCACACACGCACACACACACATGCATACATCTATGTTATTACCTGTGCGTATATGGGGATATGTGTTTATGTGTTCACCTGGGTATGGGACTAGGTGTTCACATACTGGATTTGCGGATGATACTTGGGATTGAGATGAGTCGATGAGATTTGAGTTGAGGCCGTGAGATCGGTGATATGGCAGGATTCGTACTTGAGATACGTCCTGATGTTATAGCGGATCTTTGGATGACGATGCCATATGAATAGTGATATTAGTAGTGTAGTAGACGTAGGTCAGTACCCCAGATGATGATCTTGATAAAGAGGATACCAGATAAACAGTGTGATGAGTATGATATTGACCCGTACCCAGATTTGGGGATGCCGTACGACGGATTTACGTACGAGCTATATATTGATGTTTGCTTCGCACTCTTGACTTGGGATGTCTGATTATAGATATGGTATTGGATATGATATTATTGAGGCGGGATCACCGACTAATATATATACAGGTATGTATATGTATCGACTCAGATGTTAGGCGGTTTCCTTACCTGTAGTTCAGCTTGTTAGTTCAGCCGTATAGTTTAATGTAGTTGTTAGACTAGATTAGACTCCTACCTATTTCAAAACTAACGAATCGTGGGTATTTTAAAAGACATGTCAAGGGATTCTACGGATATTTCAAAAGACGTATCTTTTCTTAAAAACACCGTAGCCCTTATTTTCAAAACACCGCGATTCGTGTTATTTCAAAAGGCACTATTGTAGGACTTATACTAGGGTAATGCAGATTAGTTATCGTTGTGTCTAGTATTCAGCTCCCATACATTATTGTTGTTGCTCCGCATCGCATACTTAATGTAATTCATATTTCATTATTGATATCATGCTGTTAGGACACCATCACCATTACCGATGATGCGTATGTACCACGTACACTTACTTGCCGGCTCACACACATCTTCATCGGTAATTGCCATGCCACGTACACTTAGAAAATACTATTACATTGACATAGCCTGTTAGCTAATAGTTTAGACATAATATTAGTGTACTTGCCTTATATGCCAGTTTAGACATTGTAGTTATTACCTGCTACTTCATGCATGTTATTATTCACTGTTATGCCGCATTCATGGATTCTCATGCATATATTCACTATCTTATGTGCAATTGAGGTTTTGGATTCAGATTTCCATGAGGTTTTCTGGATTTGGGGGAAAACCACAAAACTTATACAAACTTCTTCTCTCTTTTGAAATAAAAAGCGTGGTTTTCACATGATGTATGAGTCGTCCACCATGAGTTTGCTGATGGATTTCGAGACCCGATTCGAGAAGATGGAGGAACCGTTTCGGGTACATGGTGGACCCGATGCGGTACCCCGAGGCAAGAGGATCACAGATGATGGCGTTGAGCCTGGCAGGGAAGCACTACCGACCGGTGATTTTACCCGACGCGTCGGATATCCGGAGGATACCGTCGTGGTCTTGAAATGGATGGCAGGGGCCGGTCTGGACTGACGGCGCCCTAGATATTGAGATTTCGAGATATTGAGGTACTGAGATTTGATGATACAGGCCAGTCCGGATAGCCAGAGCCTGAGATTTTGAGACATTGAGATTTATGTTTTGTGTCGATGCTAGACACTATTTATGCTGATTTCATTTATGATACCTCATTTCAAAAATACAAAGGAAATCTCACTAAATTATGAAAGCAGTTTCTTTAGTAAATGTATTCTGTTTTCATGTATTCATACATCATCCATATGATATTTTGCTACCTAAGGCTTTGACACGGGCACATGGGATTACACTTGGGTTAGACATTTACCCTAGCCATTGTTATAGGCTGCTGGTTATATATTTGAGGATATATTATGATCGTTGACCTAGGATTGCGTTGTTCATGCGATTTCTGTTCGTAGATGTTTTTCTACTCACGAGTTGGCAACTCACCCCCGTTGTGCCACAGTTTCTTGCAGGTTTTGCCGTACAGGTTTCATTACGGCTTTGCTGGCACTGCTTCTTTCGGGTGACTTGCTAGTAGGTAGGTTTATTGGTATCGTACCCATCATTATACTTTGTATAATATTATTCAGTTGTATCTAGTAAATTCCATCAACCAAACATGTATTTATTTTAGAGATAGAGACCAGTGATGTTTATTCTTTCGACCTTAGAGTCGCGCGTTGTATTTCTATGGATTTCTTGCTGTTTTGAGTTTCCTTTTGAGTTTTGATCCTCGCCCTTGGCGTTGTATATTATATTGCTTGTGTGGTTGTGACCGTCGATTGATGAAGAGCTAGCTCCCGCTTGGGGATGCATTTTATTGATTTCGTATACTATTCATGTTGTATCCCGTTTGAGGGCCAGTATTTACATAGGAGACTCTGCCGAAATTTTCAGTAAATATTTGATGTTTTAAAAACGCATAATTCGGCTTATGCTATTAAAACTACTTGATTTAAATTGTTTTTTCTTCACTCTACCACTTTTCTTAGTTTGGATTTCTGGGTTTTCGGCTTACTTAGATTACGTACGCCTCGAGGCGTTTCGTAGTTTAAGGGCCGGTCATGTTCCGTACTTTCGGGACGTGACATAAACAAACCTATTCTGATGTTGTTGGAACATTTTTCAAAAATCTGTTATTGCAAGAACGTTCTCTTTTGTTTTGCACAGTGGTATTCGGTTATGAATATCCAGCACCTCAGTCGACGAGGCAAGGGCCGAGATCCCTTCACCGGGAGTGGCCCCTTGGACAGAAGTTTGCGTCAGGGTAATAAATTCATTATAGCCGATTGCCTTTTTGCTTTGCATCGTGGTATTCAGTTGGAATATCATGTACCTCATTCTATGGGGAAAGAGCCGAGATCCCTTCACCGGGAGCGACCTCTTTAGCAAAGGTTTTCGCAACTATATTTTTATAAAAAGCTATCCGGTTCCTTCAACGATATCAAGTTCATTACGTTAAATGTTTTTCGCCAAAAAAAACCGTAGACCTCCGTCATTTCAGATTAGTATTGCTTAGTATTCGTTCTACGTATGCCGTGCTCAGCCGAGGCGTAGTGTGCGGTAGCTCTGTAATGCTTTTCTGCCTTATGGATATGTGATTGGTTAGGACAGTCGTACAGTCATTTTGGCTTAGTAAAGGACTCGTGCGGGTGGGTCTAATGCAATCAAGATAATGACGGGTTGAACTTGGCTAGGATCCTTTGATATGTTGGCTCAGTCAAGGTCACTTGGGTCCTAGGGGTAAAAATCACATCGGGAGTTTCTAAAGAAACTGAAACTTGCCAGGCATGCGCATACCTTTTGTAGTGTGATAACGTGAGTGGATTCCGTCACGTTATCATGCGATCATAGTTGGATCCCGATTCCTACTGATGAGTTGGTTTACTCTTCGGGTGATCCCGACTAATTCTTCTTTCAGGTTTGGAGAAGAATTTGAGGTTACAGTGGGAGGTTTCCTGATTGGATAAAGTGAAAACCATTCTGATCTAGGTTAGAGTGCACGCTGAGTGTTTCTTTTCTCTCTCTCTTTGGCAGCGACCATGACCCGACCCTATACTATGACTCAGTGACCAAGTTAACCGAACCTTCTTAAACACTGGCTTTTTGGATTGTCAGAGTTGCATACCTCATTGCCACTCCTTCTTTTACCCTTTTCTCCAGGACACCCCGTATTATTACGAATGTCCACTTCCATTGGATAAAACCATCGTATGGTTATATACAAACTCGAAGGAATTTATTCGAGGATGGTTTCCGGTTCTGGAGAAAACGAATAGGACTATTCAGTTGTCTTTTCCTTTTACCTTCTCTTAGGTTGCGAGTGCTCCTTGGATTAGGACAGTACACCTATTACGCTAATTGGATAGTCTTCTTCCAAACCATAGGCAGGTGCCGAATGGCGGGAAATGAGGAAAACCAATTAGCCTAACGAAGGTGTACAGAAGGTATTAAGTAAAGACAAATAAAGGGATTAGTAAGAGGGCAAAGTAAACTGCGACTGCTATTCGCGACCAAACCAAGTATTTCATCGCCATTCCTATTTCACCTTTGTATTTCTCCAGAACACCCCGTATCACTACGAAGATCCACAGTTTATTGGATATTCCATCGTATGGTTATATACGAACTCGAAGGAACTTATTCCAGTTCGAGGATGGATTTTGGTTCAGGAGAAATAAGAATAAGGTTTTATTCAGTTGTCTTTTATCTTCAGCTTCTCTCAGGTTACGAGTACTCCTATGATTAGGAGAGTACACCCATTATGCTTATTGGATAGTCTTCTTCCAAACCATAGGCTGGTGCCGAACGGTAGGAAAGGAAGAAAACTATTTAGCCTAAAGGGGTGTACAGAAGGTAATGACTAAAGACATATAAAGGTATTTGGAGAGATGGCAAAGAAATATACGGTTACAGTTGTGAATCTGATAATGTAAGAGGCATTACTAAGAATACCCGGATACCCCTTCGAAACATTTACATGTTTCAGTTTCACTGTGCATTGTTAATAGAAAACTGATTTCCCAATTAGTCCTTGCTCCAGGGTATGTATTTACCAGGTATGATTCTCACATCTGTATGGTTTTACAGATGATGAGTGGGAGTAAGTTATTGGGAATTGGGTGATCATCCTCATCATATCGGGATTCGTTGTAATTGGTGATATTTGAGTAAATCGCCTGGGTTGTTTGCCGGACGGCAAATATTTGGTTTTGAATATCCGTTGTAATGCACCAATTTCAAATTGATATATTTATACGTTTATTTTTATAAAGTGAGATATAACTTTTTGAAATTATGTCCATGATATTTACCTATATCATTGCATTAAACAACGGTGTAATTCTTCTTAACCATAAGTATAGTTTTCAACCTACGACACACGGGGAATGAGTTAGTAGACTCAGGGGACTTATACAGAGTAATGTATGTTGTCCAGTGTCCATTAGGACACAGGGGTTGGTACCCATACTATATTCTGTTTACTTATGACTTCTCTAGTTCTTAGACAAGTGTTTCGTAGAAACACAGGGTCCAAGTTTTGAGAAGTTATAGGTATATGAATAAAGTAGAGAACCAGGCATTGCAAGTATCAGGATTCTTCAAGGTGATCGAAGATGTAGATACTTGTGTATGGTATTCAGTTGATAGTAATGATTATGAGAACTTTCTTTTCTTTCAGGTTACTCATATCTGGGTGCATTCCTAAGTTGAGTAACGCTGATCGGCCTCCTTCCATTTAGTTGACATGCACTGGAGACAGATGCATGATTTGAATCTGGTTCCAATTAAATCAGTGCCTCTGTTTCTATATTGGATATAGAATAGTCCATATCTTAACATTGTTAAGGTACGGGGAGTTGTCCGGCTTATGCTTAAAACCAGACTCTGGATAACTCAAGGCACGTTTTTTTAATGGTTGTTTGTGGGTTGACCCGGGCTATGACGAGGGTTGACTTTCTACCATCTGGAAGATTAATAGAGATATTGTTCTTGACTCGCCACAGTTTTGGTAAAATGGATTTTTTGAGAAAACAGTAGTGGGAGTATGGTAGAACTTGAAGTGATTCTAGAACCGCAAACGATTACTGAAAATTTGATAAGAACCTAAAGATTCAATCTGGTATGACGTTCCATTGGCCACTCCGCAGATATGGTGGTTAACCTCAGGCGCTCGAGAGGTACTTCGGTATGCTTAAATACGGTGACAGGGAGGTTCTTGTTTACCCAGATTTGACACTACTGTTGTTCCAGACTGTGAGACCCGACAGGAGGATGAGTATAGCGTCGTTCTAAACTGGCTTTAGAAGTGCACGTGTATATGACTCTGCCAGATAGTTGTCGTAGTCAGTGGGAGCAGCGGAAGCATAGTGGACAAGTAGCCTATGTCTATTTATGGACTAAAGCAAATATAGCGGAGATAGATCATCTATTTCTGATGTGACAGTCATAGGTTTGACTTCATCAGAATAGGGGATGGATCTGTTAAGAAGGTAGTAGGGTATGATGTCCTGGTATTTGGATGACATACACAGAGTAGGAAGTGAAATTCCTATACTACGATCGGTTATACTTTGGTTGTCACACAGTGGTTTCTCCACAAAGGATTTGGATATTATATCATATATTCTGGATACTAGATCTATGGTTTTAGATCTAGATTTGGATAGTTTCCCAATATGGGTACTCAGACTGCATTCTAAAGGTGTTTTAGAATGGACGACTCCTGGCACGGTAGTGTACCTGCAGATGATGGACTCACCCTCTCTAAAGGTGTCTTACAGACTAAAGGGGAGAGGGATGTGGATGATTGGCAGATCACTTGCTTAGGCAATTGAGTTGATCATGAGATGTCAAGTACCACACCAGTCGTTGTTTTTGCACTAGCTCCGATAAGTTCAGATATTAATCAAATACTGGAGAAACATTCGGAAGCTGTTTTAAAACATAAGTGGATGTTCTAGGGATTTGATAACGGCAGCCTCTTTCAGGAGACTGTTATCATTCCAGGCTTCCAAGGTGACCTGAATGACAGAGTGACTGTCAGAGTTATAGTTTTCCCTCTGACGAGGGGCAGTATTTTGGACAGGTGGTCCAAAGGGCATACTAAGGGAGGCATGGCGCAGAATACTGATTAAGTTCAGTTATTGATACAGTCTAAGAAGTGTGGATTTGGAGTTCATTTATGAGCTAGGTCCCATCAGATATCCAGACATATTCTAAGACAGGTATTGCTCATTTCGGGAGATGGCTTTCTCCGCGAACTTGAGATAAAGAGAGACATAGAAAGAAACATCAGGGCGGATCCACTCACTGAGGCTATTCCTCGAACGCAATAGTTTCGCAAACGGGCTTCGTGAGACTGTTTAGAAGAGGAGTTGGGTGTTCGGTATCACACGGGCTGTGAGTATGCGACATCGCAATAATTAGCCTTGAGTGCAAGTAGGAGATTGTTGGATATAGTGCCCTCAGAGTCAATTATTGAATCGCAGGCACGTGATTGCAATGATTGAGGGAGGACCTATACCGGTAGGACAGTCTTACTCGAAAGCTTTGTATACTATCTGGTTTGTCTTTATCATCGTGTACAGTTCACTATTACACGTTGATAGAAAATAGTATACTATCTGGTTTATCTTTATCATCGTGTACTGCTTTAAGTGATGGTACAGATCACTATTGCACGTTGATAGAGACCTTAGGATTCTTGCTTGACGACCAGCAGTATGATGGCGATCATATACGTGGGAGCTGGGGTCTATAAGCACATCCTTAAAGTGGTCCCTAGTCATGGGAGTTTCGAGACTGGGCATCGATACTCCATTAGTAGACTAGTGTATACAGTCGATACCCCGACAAGGGGCGGTGGCCGGTCTCATAAGCCATTGGTGTCAGTTGGTTCACCTAAGATGTATACAGGTGCTCATTGGGTTATGAGTACACCGGACAGGACTCGCCGGGAACATGCTAGTTGGTATTATACCTGACGTCAGATAGCAGTTCCCTGGTGACATGTGTACAGGTTAGTTCATCGACCTGAGATCGTCATTTGTCTCGTGTGAGTTCCCACTATACTTTGATTACTATCCTACCACGGCTCAAATGAGTCATGCAAACAGGTTTTAGTTGGGTACAGTCCCGAGCCACATGGAGGCAAGTGAGCGTATCGGCAGGGGTTTCGTCTCTCCCGGTATTGGGGGTGAGATCGCGCTGTGTCTAGGAGAGCTATTACACGAAGCCCTCGGCTGAGGCAGGAGATTTACTGGTAAGTATTCCAGTAGTATCTCAGGGTGTTCTGGGTTACACTCCGACACGACTTGTACCGCTTTTTGGGGTCTGACTTTTACCAGCCCCCTAGGCCCGACATGCGATACTCATAGACGAACGGACCGGACTGTACGAATATTGTCACTGACAGGCTCCGTAGGGTGTCATGATGAGTTCGCTCATCGACCTCCCTTATGGTCAATACCTGGTTGCCCGTTACGTACAGCTAGTACCACTGACGTGCTGGTGGTTAAATCCACAGCCAAAGTATTGACGAGTCTTTAGAGTCCCCCACAGACAGTTTCTCAAGTTTCGGGCGAAACGTTGTAGAGGCCGTATGATATATGGCAGGGTCCGATCATATACGTGCGGTATTGCACGGATCATGATCGGACGGATCATACTAGTGGGCTTTGGTTTAAGCCGGATCCTAGTATTAGATTTGTTGGATTACTTTAGTCTCATCGCATTCGCATTCAGTCGGAATGCGGATGCAGGTATGTATATACAGGTGAGGGGTATCCTTGTGATCCGTCACGAGTTTACTTTAGATATTGTCGTATCTTTTTATTGTTGCAAACATTTGGATTAATGTTTGTAAATGGTGATTATGAGCTAGATATCATGATTTGGAGCATTTATTGTGACACATGCACAAGTGGTGACTCATGGTTTCTTTTCTTGTGCATGTGTCACATAATGTGATTGATTTGTGGTGATATGAGATGAAGAGAGAGAGGGGGGCTGCCATGAGTAGTGAGCTCTCATATTTTTCTTCTCACACTCTCACTCTCATTATCATCGAACAACAAAAGAAAAGAAAGAGAGAGACTCCTTCTTCTTCCTCTTTCTTCTCTAGCTCAAATCACCATTAATGGCAACACCTCTAACCTCCGTCCAAAGCAATGGATGCAAGAGACAAAGTGATCATAAACATTCTCTACAACACCTTGGACACGTCGGCAAGCACACTTCGTGCCCGAGTTGCTTCGGATGAAGCGGGAGCCCGTAAAAAGACTCGTAGATGTGGTGCCCTTTCCGACGAGGAGATGCCGTGAGGAGCTTGGGATGGTGGCCAAAGACCGAAGGACACGGATCGATCGGTATAGCTTTCCAACCCTCTCTCTAGATTGCTAGTTGTAGGTTAATGGTTCGGTCCGGGTTTTAAGCATACGATAGCGCCAGTTTTCAAGTTAAGAAAATTTTTCGTTCCGCATTTTGGCCTCGGAAAGACGGTCGGGGCGCTACCGTAGTCTTACAAATAAAAGAGAGCATAATTCCTTCTTCATCATCCACATCTAATCTAGCCAATTATATTAGGGTGTTCACTTCTTTAATACTTAATTAGAGAAGTGAGAGCTTGAGTTAAAGAAACTTCAAGATAGATCATCTTCGAAAAGGAAGACTTCAAGCAAGCATGGATCATTCGGAATGTGGAGCCTCTCTTGAGTCCCGGAGATCGTGGATCGCGGCGAAGGGACTACTACTCGGAGCTTATGAAGCGAAGGAGCGGACTACAAAGGTTGTAATCCCTCTCTCTTAGATGTAAAGATGTTTACATGTTATGTTTAACCCTAATTATCTATCAAAGATCCTTGCTTTGGGTTGTTCGGCACTTGTAAAATTTAAATCGGGCATGGTTGATGCCTTGTAGAACCTTGTCACGGTGCCTAGTAACCCCTACACATACCAGCTGATAAATGTCGAGGGAGAAAGGCCCATGCCACCCATCAATGGCCGATATCTCAAGAAATACTATGTGTAAATGCTCCAAGTCGCAGACGAATTGAGTACACCGGCCCTACGGTCTGGATCATACATCCTGTAAAACCGTATACAATCCACGGTCGTAAACGACCCCTATCTCTCCCAAAGTCCTACCAGTGAGACTACATTTAAAGTCCTATCGGCCTAAAAAAATGGTATGTCCACAAGCAAAATGGGTACGGATGAAAACCCGAAAGGGCTCCGTGAGTAAAAACAGCCTGCCGCCGAGTTTGTGAAAACCCGAAAGGGCGCAAACTCGTGAAAAGAGATGAAATACACTTGCAAAGTCCTCTCGAACTTGTGAGGAGAAAATCCCCGCGTGAGAACCTTATGACTCACAAAGGAGAAACACACTTAGGAATCCCCACGATTCTGAGGGAGAAATATACCTGCAAGATCCTCTCGACTCGTAGGGAGAAAATGCTTTTATGAGACCCTGACGGCTCATAAAAATTGAAAAGCCTTAGGTGATAGGGATATAAACCTGTCTCCTGAGCCATCCTCCCCAACGGGCAACGGCAAATGATGAGTCGCTCCTGGCATTTCGCTACCGTGTTAGCGGTGCTGATGCCGACCAAAAACCCAAATCCCAGGTCTTCCCAACGGCAAATGATGAGTTGCTCTTGACATTACGTTTCAGTGTTAGCGGTGTTGATGTCGGCCCGAAACCCAAATCATAAGTTTTCCCAACGGCAAATGATGAGTCGCTCCTGGCATTGCTTCAGTGTTAGCGGTGCTGATGCCGACCCAAAAACTAAATCCCAAGTCCTCCCGGGGAAAATGATGAGTTGATCCTGGCATTATTCCAGTTCAGCAATGCTGATGCCGAACCAAAAACCAAATCCCAAGTCCTCCCGGGGCAAATGATGAGTTCCTTCTAGCATTATTCCAGTGCAGCAATGCTGATGCCAAACAAAATCCAAATTCCAAGTTCCTCTCAAATTCAAAAGTCCCGCCAAATAAGGCAGAAATCAAACAGATCAAATTAATATCCCACCCGGTAGAGCTTCCAAGCTCAAAAGTCCCGCTGGACGGGTAGGGAACTCCTAAAATAAATCAAATCAAACAAATCAACCCTGACTCCGTAGAAAACGGAGCAAGTCAACTTCAACCCCGACACCGCAGAAAGCGGAGCAAGTCAAATCAAATCCCGACACCGCAAGAAGCGGAGCAAGAACCGACCGTCCAAGTCGTTAAAAGGGCGGCACCGACCGTCCAAGTCGTAAAAAGGGCGGCACCGACCGTCCAAGTCGCTAAAAGGGCAGCATCGACCGTCCAAGTCGCAAAAAAGGCAGCACCGACCGTCCAAGTCGCTAAAATTGCAGCACCGACCGTTCACGTCGTGAAAAGGGCAGCATCGACCTCCAAGTCGTCAAAACGGGAGCAAAATCAAGTCAACCTCCACGCGAAAGAAGTTCCATCAATTTCATGCACAAGACCCATATACGTGGTGTGCATGTATTGATGGGGGGCACTTTGTTGGGGTCAAAAATTACACCCCGGTTGACCAAGTCAAAATCAAAGGCAACCCCAAGACAAAGTGGGCCCAAGCCCAGGTCAAAGGGACCGGCCCCATGACAAAAGGAATGAAGCCATAAATTGGTTTAGTGTAATTCTTTTTTTTGTCTATATATATGTATAGAAATAAATGTATGTAAAATAAGCAAAATTCCAAAATTTTGTAAACCCCATGACTTATGTGCAAAAAGAGATAAGCACATAAGGCATGGGGTGGCATAAGTGCCATTTGGCAAAGCCCAAGGGGCTATATGTAAAGTGTGTAGCCTATAAAGGCAACATGATGAAAAATCAATGAACTTTTACTCTCTAAAAAAAAAACTAGGGTTTGTACCTCCTCCTCCTTCCTCAAGGTTCTAAACCTTCTTCTTTTCTTTTGAATTATATCAAGAGTTTAACTCTTCCTTTTTCAAAAATAAATAGTTTTTCACCATAAAACCCTTGAAGGGGAGCTCGGATCTGCCATCAAATTTCTAAAAGGGGAGATTTTAAGTCTCACCTCCCCTTTTCCCCCAAGATCCAGCCAACAGAGAGGAAGAAGAAGGACACCCATCTCCAAAAATCCCATTCCAAGAGGATCCAAGGCTCAAAAAAATATCCAAAGATTTCTAGGAGTTTAACTCCATTCAAGATCTGTTGGAGTTTAACTCCATAAATCAACACCCTTTTAAGGAGTTTAACTCCAAATCTATACATAATCCCTGTTAGGAGTTCAACTCCAAAGCCCCTTGGGAATTCAACTACTAACCCAGGGGTTAAGCACTTTTTTGGCTGGTGTTTCCAGCGGTCGCATGCCGCGCACGTGACCCGCGGGCGTCCGGCGGTCGTGTGCAAGGCACGTGACCCGCGATCGCCAAGTACCCACGTGCGCCTCACGCGACTCGCGGGTGCCCGGCGGTCGCGTGCAAGGCACGTGACCCGCGGGCGCTCGGCGGTCGCGTGCAAGGCACGTGACCCGCGGGCGCCAAGCGCTCAGTGGTCGCGTACAGCTCACTTGACCCGCTGGTGCCCAGCGACCACGTGCTGCGCACGTGACCCGCGGGGGCCCTGCACCCACGCGCCGGGCACGTGATCCGCGGGTGCCCCGCGCCCACATGCCATGCACGCGTCTTTAAGACGCTCCTCACCCTTCATTTTCCGTGCACTCCACACCAGAAACACGTCCCCCGTTAGGAAAATTTTTCTAACGGGACGCTGCCTCGCACCCTGAAAGGGGTTGCTAGCCCCTTGACCCCCAGCCCGCTATCCGGGTAGCGGGACCCCCATAAACTCTGCGAGGCCCCCGATATATCCAAAAACCCCTTTCAAAACACAACACACGCACACTGCACACTGAGTTCGCATGACTAGTTGACCCGTCAATCGAAGGTTCCTTCGCTCCAAAGACGAGGGGTAATTAACGGCAGCATAGGCCGCGGCTGCCGGAGATTCGGATCCCCATAATTAATAGACCCCGGTCTACCTTAGGCAGGGGGAATCTGTATACGCCTGACAAGCGACGCGTATTCACATCTCAATAGGGTGACGAAAAACACCCTACATGGATACGCTCATTAATGGCGAGATACACTAGTGTGGGATGTGGGACGTGGGACGGCGGAGATCTCGTCGTGGCGAGATACATGGAGCCGTTACGGCGGCGCTCGGGCTCCGTGCTCCTGGCCAAACAAAGACGCTGAGCAATCTCAGATATAGAATAGCTCGAAGACGAGCAAGTGAACTGAGAAATAATAGCTCGGAGACGAACGAGGAGGCTGAGGAAGTTCAGCTCCGTAATAGCTCAGAGACGAGCGAGGAGGCTGAGGAAGCTCAGCTGTAGAATAGCTCGAAGGCGAGTTGTTTGCTGGTTGCTAAGCGAATAGGGAATGTACTCATGGGAGGCCCCCCAAAGGTCGGATGATACCTCGGAGATGAGGTGCCGAGGAATGTCCCCTTCACATGGTATTTCAAAGAGCTGGTTGGTGTACGTGAGAGACTTGCCATCCGCCACGTGTCTTGATCAGGAAAATCCGCACTTGTGAGCACCATCAATAGGTATCCTAAGTTCATGCGTGTGTTATGTGCTTGTATGTACTATGAATGTGGATGGATTGTGTGCATGGGTTAGTGCCGTGTGCAAGTTCAAATAAATAAATAAAATAAAATGTGGAGTGCAAAGAACCTGTAGACAAAAGGATTAATCTTACGTGGACTTCTTTTCTTCTTCTTTTTGTTAAAAGCTTTTTTAACAATTGAATATTTTTCTATTGTTTTTGGCTTTTTGAAAGTACACTAGGAATAAAGTGATGAAAGGTGGGACAAACCTAAAGGGGCGGAGACAAGGAGGTTAATATGTTGAAGTCAAGCAGCTGGAAGAGAGCTGGCCAGCTATAGAGATTGATGACATTTAAACTACTCTTTGCTCTTTGTTTCCTTGTTTCATCTCTCTTTCATAGTTGCGGTGCCATTTGGTTCTGGATGCTATATTTATTCCCATTGTTCTCATCGACCCTTCATCTCTCTTTCATAGTCTTCTTCTTGATAGCCTTTCTTGTTTCTACTTTAGTTTTCTTCACCTCTCCCTTAACCTTAATTTAATCATATATCTCCTGCATGAACTATGTCTTGTTAATTTGTTTGCATCTATCATCGTTTACTTCGTGTTTTGCAGTGTTAGACATTTCTGTTTTTTCAAGGCTGCATTTTTTTAAATTTCATGCGGATCACTCTTTTTTCAAAGCATTGTCACTCTCTAGTTTGATCTGATCACAAAAACGATAATACACATTGGACATAAGAAAAATACGAAAGAAAATTTTAAAATAGGCTAAAATGCAGGAACACCCTTTAATTTTGGCCGAAAAACAAGAAAACCCCCTAAATTTCATAAAAATAAAAGGGATTTACCTCATAAAATTTAACACCGTTAGATTTTAATATGTATATTTTCCAAAATGACTCAAGCCATCCTCCTCTAATTCCTTTCCTCTTTTTTGTCTATTAAAAAATTCCTCTCCAAACTTCTTTCCCAAAATCTCTGATTCAAATCCCACCTACCTTCACTTCAATACACAAAAAAAGTATGCATGATTAAATAGGGTATTTATTTGAAAAAAAAAAGATGAAGAAATATAACAGAAAATATTAGGTTGCTCCATTAAATATATTAGCGAGGCATTTTTGCAATAAAAAAATTCTTATGAGAAAAAACAACACCGTTTGGGTTTTTGGGATAAAATGCATGTTTGTAAAGTTTAGAAGGTTTACCGCTTTTTAAACAAAAATGAGGAGGATTTCCAACATTTTAGCCTTAAAAAAATACACATCTGCCACATCTGTTGCATGTAAGTTTTCTGCATCATATCCTTAATTTTTCTTTACCTTTGAGCCTAATGGAAGTGAAAAGATGTCTCCCCCAAACTCAGATGCTTTTGTTATTTATATATTGGGATAGTTTAAAGATAATTATCTGCTTTTGTTTTTAGAATAGAATCTTCAATAATAAAGTCCAATCCTTTTGTGGTATATTGCTAAATATTGAGTTTCTCTTCAAGTTGTGGGCAGTAACAGTCGCTAACAATATTTAGTTAAAGGGAAGACAAGGAAAACACATATACTTTACTTTATGAGTTTTGAAACTTTTGATGTTATATTTTGTTTTCTTTCTCAATCGAGATAATTAGCTTTTATGTAATTAGACATTTTATTACTAAGATAGATCATCTTCTATGATATTTTAGATACAGTAGTTATCAATATGGAAAATCATCATATGTAATTTGGTTCTATATCAGTAGAAAGAGTTTATCTTCTGTTTTGAAAGGGATTATTTTGATCTTTCATGCGCTTAGTTTTACCAAATTACATCTATGTTTGGGTTAATTGCTAATAATACCCTAATGTTTCAACTACTTTGCACTCATATATCTTATTATTTTTTCGCTGCACTTAGATACCCTAAGATAACCGTATAGATTTTGTTTAAAATAGTGATGGATTTAATGGTCAATTGAAGAAAGCAAAGTATTTATGGTATATTAATGTAGCGAAAAAATTAATTAGGTATATAATTGAAAGCAAGTGAAATATTGAGGTATTATTTAGAAATTAACCCTAGTTTTGTTCCAAATGGCTGAGAAGGCAACATGACTCAAACCTAGCAACTTATTCACTAAAATAAAAGAATAAGATAGGACGGTGTTACCCGAAAAACATTCAGAAGAAGTCAGGATCAGCCGGCACTACGGTCCCCCTATAAACAACCCCTCTCATGCACCCTCCCTCCCCATTTCGATACGTCCTCAACCCCCAATGGAATCTGCTGCTGCCGTCGTTGACGATCAGCTCTCGAAACTCGACGCCATCCGGTCCAACCTCGCTGCCATTCTTTCATCATCTTCTCAACAGAACGAGAACCTTGATGCGGTCGACGGCCGTCTCTCCACTGGCCTCGAGACGCTGGCCGTTGCGTCCGACGCCATCGCTCCACTGCAGACACAATCTATTGCGTCTAAGGCGCTCCACTCCCGTATCAACCGTGCCGTTTCGCCTGCGCTCTCGGTTCTCCATAGCTTTGATCTTGTTGAGTCCCTCCAGCGCCGCCTCATCGTCCTGTCTGACGACACAAGCGCCAAGTATATACATACTCTTAAAACATCGTCTGCGTTTTGTTAAGCTTATGAGCTCTCAACTGATTTATCAGCATTGACATGACCGCTGGGATTGGCCTTCATCTAGATTAGAATAGCATTTATAACCCCTTACCCGGCTAAACTGAGTGCGTCCGATGCTATTAAGCAAGCTTAGGTTTTCAATTAATACTGCTAGATGAGGTATAAATGAAGGGGCTATACATAGGCAATTAATTAACCTTTTTGTTTATATGTACACATTTTGTTTATAGCTCACACAACACTTGTGCTAGCTTCACTGGCTTCTTAGCACCAATCAATTAATTTGAATATGAATTCGAGGGTAAATTTCACAAAAATACCTTGAATATTCAAGGGTTTTTACTTACTTAACTTAAAATACCATGAACTTTTAATGCTATAGAATTTATTGCTCTACACCCTTAAGGCATGAAAGGTGCATGAATAAGTTCTTTTTTGAGATAAAGAAGATCCTGCTAAACCTGAAGGGTTTACAGTTTTTGTTTGCACTTTGCTAAGTTTAGGGTATTTATATGTAATTCATATCTATTAAGGCATTTGCGTGAATAAAGCTACAAGTTCGGGGGCATTGTAATGAAATTTACTCTAAAATCAATCTAGAGAGAAATATTATTTATAACCAGACCCCTCAACATGTCAGTTGAGAAATTGTAGTTAGCGTTAGGTAAAACTCAATATCAATAAAAATTTATAAGATTTGTAAATATTTTTAATGAATTTTAGCTAAGGTAATAGATCGTTGAGAGACTTTTGGTTAAGATGATGATAATATCCACATCAACTAAAGAAATGCATAAACATAACTTCAATACTTATACCCTAATTACCATTCTCCAGGCCTCATCTAGCCCGCCTTCTGAAGTATGTCGACTGCGTGGACCGCCTCAATGTGGCGATCAACGCAGTCACAACAGGGTGCGAGCCGGCAGTGTTAAGGCTGCAAGAAGCAGTTGAGTTCTTAAGCAGAACGAAAGCGACGGATCAACTTAGAATCCATCGGTTAAGAGAAACTTTAGGGGCAATCAAGGCATTGTACGAAGGCGAAGTGGACGCGATGAGGTATGAGGGGTTGTTAGACGAAGCGCTGCTAAGATTGCAGGATGAGTATGAAGGGATACTGCAGAAGATACGGCACAAGGGTATCGGGGAAGGAGACGGGGGAAAAGGTGATGTACTGGATGAGGATAGGGAGATTGAGGGAGAACCGGATACGAAACAGTTGGCTTCGGATCTTGAGGTGGAGGTGCTTGGAAGGATTTCGGAGACGTTGGCGATGAATGATTGTTTGGATTTATGCATTTATATCTATGTCAAGGTATTCAACATAATCATATACTGTACCGTGAATTCTACTAATATCTCTGAGATCCATAGAAAAAGATAAAAAGTTAAAAATAAGAAAGAATAAAAAGAACATTGTTAAGAAGATAACAAAATTGGGCAAACTTTTGATCCCTTCAAATTATTTTCTTGTATCTACGTATGCTGTACTTTTGGTCTTGTTTGTTCTTTCTTGTACATTGTAATACAAAAAGACATGAAATTTAATTGCAGGTGAGATATCAAAGAGCGGCAAAGGCTTTGATGAAGCTAAACCCAAGGTACCTAAAAACATATGCACCAGAAGAAATTGATAAAATGGAATGGGAAGTCTTAGAATCTGCTATCACACTCTGGATCGAGCACTTCCAGCTCGCTGTAAACACCGTCTTCGTCGCCGAAAAGAAGCTTTGCAAGCAAGTCCTCTCGGGCATCATGGACGGTGCCATATGGTTCGAATGCTTTGCCAAGATCGCCGACAAAATCATGGCCGTCTTCTTTCGCTTTGGTGAAGGTGTTACCCGTAGCTCTAAGGAGCCTCAAAAGCTCTTCAAGCTACTTGATATGTATGATTCTATGGATCGAATACGCTCCGAATTTTCGCAAGTGTTTGATGGTGAGTCTGGGAGTGACATATGTGGTCGGTTTCGTGAGCTTCAAAAGCTGTTAGTCCATGCTGCATCTAAAGTCTTTTGGGAGTTTGGGCTTCAAATTGAAGGACTTCAAGATGGTGCACCAGCTCCACCAGACGGGGCTGTACCGAAAATTGTTCGTTATGCTGTGAATTACTTAAAGTGTCTTGCGGGTAGTAGCTATGCCGGAGCAATGGGGCAAGTACTGAGAACAGAGCAAATATGGAAGGCAGGGTTTTTGTCTATGCCTGATCCGGATGAGAGTCTATTGCGAGTGGCTATATCAAATGCTCTTGATGCACTGCAAAGAAATGTAGAGTCGAAGCGGAGCAGGTATAAAGACAAAGTGGTACCTCATGTCTTGGCAATGAATACGTATTGGTACATGTATATGAGGACTAGGGGTTCGGAGCTTGCAAAGCTGGTGGGCGAAGAGATGATGAAGAAGAAGTACAAGACTGCAGCCGAGGAAGCCGCTTACTCTTACCAAGCACAAGGATGGGGTCCAATGGTGAAATTGCTAGAGAGGGAGGAGTCGACAGGAGAAGGGAGAGAAGGGGGCGGAGCGGTCGCAAGAGGAAAGATGGAGGTATTTATGAGAGAATTTGATGAGAACTTGAGACGACATCAGAGTTGTTATTGCATTCCTGATGAAGATTTGAGAGAGCAGATTAAAGAGGCAGTGGCGAAACTTGTTTTACCAGCATATGCAGGCTTTCTTCATTCATATTCGCACATCATGCAAGGAAGATCTTTCTTGCCTCCAGATTCAATAAAAGAACTGTTAGGAAGGCTTTTTGGCGGTGAAGTAGAAGGAAGAAGAAAATTAGCAGTGTATGATGAAAGGATAGACTTCAAGAGAAAGGAATTCAAAAGCCGAGTAGAGAAGACAATCGATAAAGATGAAACGGAAGAGAAAGGAAAGGGTTCAAGGGTAAGAGAGGATAAAAAGGAAGAAGATAAAATATTTAAAATGAAGATGGAAAGAAAGGGAAGCGGAAGAAGTTTAGGAAAGAAAGAAGAGTTGGAAAAAGAAAGTGGTGAAAGTTTTGGAAGGAGAGTGGCAGAGAAGGACGCTACAAGAAGATTTGAAAGAAGAGAAAAGAAAGATGAAGGAGAAAGAGAAAGATTGAATAGGAGAAAGGAGATAGACGAAGAAATGAGAAGTTTTAGGAGCAAAATAAAAAAGGAAACAGAGGACAACAACTTTCAAAGGATAGAAGGGAGAGATGAAGGAGAAGAAGAAGAAACATTTAAAGAAAACGAAGATAGAAAGAAAGGAGCAAAAACTTCTGATATCAAAAATGAAATGCGAGGAGAAGAGATTTTCGGAAGAAGAGATGAGAATAAAGCAGAGGAAGAGAATTTTGAAAGGAAAAAGAGAGAAAGTTTTAGAAGAAGAGATAGAAGGGACGAAAACAATGAAGGTAGCTTTGGAAGGACTAAAGAAGAACACTTTGGAAATATGGATAAGGAAGAAAGAGTGCTTGACAGTAGTAGATGGAATGAACTTAGAAATCCAGAAGAAGAGAAGATAGCAGAAAATGAAGAAAAAAGAATGCCAATGGAATTTGGTACGACATACATTAGAAGAAGAGAGTTTCGGAACCACAAGATGAAAAAGGATATGAAAAATGATATAAAGAGAAAGGGAGAGGGATGGAAGAGAGAAACAACAAAAGAGGAAAGGAAAAAATTAGAAGAAGAGAGTTTAGAAGTCATGCAGAGGGAGTCAGTGAGACCTTAGATGATCGTGATTTTGTTTAAGGGAAGCATGTTAATAAAAAAGTTTGTAATCCTTAATTCAAATTAAAATATCTCATAAAATAATTCACTCTTTATTTTGTTAATTTATGAGTGCAATTTCTTTTGACTTATTTTATTTTCCGTCTCGTAAGAGTCATCATGCAACTAATACTTAGCATGCAATATATTTAGTGTTAATTTTTAGGGAAAAAACGACAGTGACCTTCTTATCTTCATCGTAAAGTTAATAATGAAATTTGTTGGTTATAGTGCCCGCAATGCAATTATTGTAACCAAAAGTAGGCGATTATGATAATTGAAAGAGGACCTATACAGGTAAAATAGCCTTACTCGAGATGGTAGTACACTACCTGGTTTGTTTTTATCATTGATGTGTATACGTTTTACTGGTTATTACGTGTCGTTAATACATAATGATAAAACCCGTTGGATCTTTGCTTGACTACCAGAGTTATGATGACGATCATACTAGTGAGAGCTAGGTAGTCCATAAGCACATCCTTAAATGTCTCTAATCGTGGGAGTATCGAAACTCGGCATCGATATTCCAGAGTCGACTAGTATATATGTTTCTAGACCCCGACGAGGGGCGGTGGCATGTCTCATAGACATTGGTGTCTTGCACCTAAGATTGTATACATGTGCTCACTGGAGTTGAGTACACCTGACGGACTCGCCGAGAACTTCTGGATGATACTATATCTATCGTCAGATTGCAGTTCTCTAGTGAGATGAATACATGTAGTGTTGACCCGAGATCGTCATTTGTCTCGTGTGAGTTCCCACTGTAAGATCGGCCGTGCTCGAGCGTAGGCGCAGCGAAATCGAAAGGAACGGAAAACAAAAATTTCCTAAGAGCACGATTAACCATACGACCAAGTATCCAAACACTAAAACCTAGCAAATAATAGAGCATAGAAAAGGTATGAGAAGGTACTACAACCTTTGTACCGTATCCGGCTGATCCTGAAAGACCCCGTCTAGACTCCATGACCTCCCAGACGCGTAGGAACGCCAACCGCCTCGTCGTAAATGATCCGCGTTAAAAGCGGTTGCTCGAACTCCAACTCCGTCACCGGACGAAGAAACTTCCTCCAGAGACATGCTATGCGTAGAGGAAGGCGATATGATTTTTGGGTACTCTTTTTTTTTCACTCCCTCACCATGGCAACATTTTCCATTGAAGTAGAGAGCTTGAGCTCTCAAGTTTAGAGGAGGAAGATGAAGAAAATAATGATGGCTCAAAAGAATAATTCACCTCCTTTTCCTTTAACAACCATGTCTTATATGTATAACACCTAACTCTCCCACTCTCTCTCTCTCATGTGTGTGTTGTAGGGTTCCTAGGCACTCTAGTGAGGTCTCACAAGGCATCGAACATGCCAAATTCAAAAATTCTAGGTGCCGGAAACCCTAAACTACGGATCTTAGACTAGATGTTTAGGCGAAAAGGAACTAGTTAACAACTTAACTAATGGGATATCGGAAATACAACCTTTGTAGATCCGGTGCTCCACCTCAATAGCTCCGCGACGAAGTCGTCTCCGCTGTCCAAAAAGAATCCGGGCTCTAGAGTCGGCTTTGTCGGAGAATAAGCGAGCTAGGTCGTCGATGTCCATGCCGAAGATGATCTACGTCGAGGCATCGCTAAATCAAGCTCCGACTTCACCAAGTCAAGAAACTTGTGAAGTAAACACACTCTACTACTTGGCAAGAGGTAGAGGATGAAGAAATAGGAAGTGGGTAGACTTTAGTTTTGGATTTCTCACTCATATACTCAATATGCCATTGATGAAGACAAGCTTCATCATGAAGAAGAAGAAGAGCAAGAAGAAGATAAGTATTATGATAAGAATTATAGAATAAATAAAAATCCATTCTTATCATAATTCTCACCATGGTTAGGTGTAGAGAATTAACTTGAGTTAATAGAATTGGTTAGGGTTAAGCATGAGACAAAATGATGACTAAGTCAAAAGTTCATGAAGCTTCATGAAAGAAAACAAAAGAAGCCACCATTCTATTTTATGCAATTTATTTTCCAAAAATAAAAACAAATGAATAAATGAATAATCAAATAAAAACCCTAACCATTTCTTTAACCAAGGTTCAATTCTTTACACAAACCCTAATTTGCATGCATCATCAAATATGATACAAACAAGTGCACAAAATCATATCGCATATGCAATGCGCACATCCGAGCGAGAAAATCCATTTAAAGTAAACCAATACTAGTTAATGCAAAGTAATATATCAAATATATAATTATGCATTAAATCATTAAATCAACACTTGATTCAATGATCCGGTCATGTCGCACATAACCGACTGGTATCATCAGTAACAACTTATCGAATCAACACTTGATCCGATAACTCGGCTATATCGTATATAACCGATCAATGTCACATCACGAGAATCAAATACAGTATCACATACTGGTATTATTCTCGGTCCCGCACATATCTCATATGCGCTCCTATCTCGTTTCGCTTGAGCCAGGAAACCTCTGTGTAGGACTCTAAAGACTCGTCAATACGCCGGCAGCAGGTGATGATCATATCAAACACCCACAAGCCGCAAGCGGTCTGCTAAACGTAACGGCCACCGGGTATTGAGCGATCTGAAGATCGACGAGCAAGCCCGCTCACACTCCAGTGAATCCGACCAGTAACACTACCGTACAGTCCGGTCTGATCGTCTGATATGTCGCATATCTTGCCTAGGGGTGGTAAACGTCAGACCCCAATAGCTCGATAAGTCGTGTCGATATGAGGTCTATAACACTTCGAGAAACTACTGGTAACACTTACCAGTAAATCTCAGCAACCCTGGCCAGGGATTTCCTGTTATAGCCAATCGAACACAGCACAACATCAACCCCCTATACCGGGAGAGACGAATCCCCTCCTATCACTCATTGCCTCCATGTGACTCAGGACTGTACCCAAAAACCACCGTTTTGCATGCCCTCTTGGACGTGGTAAGATGGAAATCAAAGCACAGTGGGAACCACACAAGACTCTATGACGATCTCGGGTCAACAGACTACTCTGTACCAGTGTCACCAGAGAATTGCCATCTGACGTGAGGTATAATACCATCTGGGAGTTCTCGGCGAGTCCGTCCAGTGTACCCAGTCTCCACTGAGCACCCGTATATCATCTCCGATGTCAAACACCAGTGGATATGGGATCATCTATCGCCTATCTGTATGGGTCGAGAAGGTATACGCTAGTCTACTCTGGTATATCGATGCCCCGTCTCGATACACCCATGACTAGGGACTTTCAAGGATGTACCTATGGACTACCATGTCCCCACTAGTATGATCCGCATCATAGTCCAGGTAGTCAAGTACACATCCTAAGGGCTTTACCAACATGTAACAGAGAGACAATCAATGTACACGTTAAGGTAAAGAGTAACCAGATAGCATACTATCATGTCGAGCAAGAAAGTCCTCCCTATATATGTCCCAGCATCCACTACAATATACATCCTATGTACAGTAATGGCCTCTAGGGCATACATATAACTAACAATCTCCCACTTGCACTAGAGCCATCTGTAGTAGTGGTCGTAGTATCTCATACTCAACCATCCCATGAAAGTCTCTCTCTGGGAATAGGCCTTTGTGAGTGGATCCGCTGCGTTATCCTCTAAGTCTGCTCTCCTTGCCTCGATCACCCTGGAGATCAACCATCTCCATGATCAGGTGATACTGCCTTAGAATAAGTCTGGATCACTGATGGGACCGGCGTTCCTTGGCATAAGCCACAACTCCATTGTCTCACAATGGTAGGAACGTAGTTCATCTCATGAACTAATATACACCCAAACATCCTCTTTGGTAGCATCTTGAGTAGCGATGTATCCTGCCTTTATCGTCTAGTATGTCACGGTATCTTTCTTGGAACTCTTCCAACATACCGTCCCTTTACTGAGGGTAAAGACACTGCCTGCGACTGACATTCAGTCGTCCTTATCACTCTGGAACACTTCCAGTGATTCTCCCCAGGATCGACTGATACCATCTCACTACAACTAGTGAGAGTCCTAACATCCAATTAGATCTATCTCATAGATCCAAAACTCAGGATTTAGGAGGTATCATTTTGATCCTATATGGAGAATCATAGTGATAAGCGGAGATTGATCGAGCGTAGCATAGGAAACTCCTTCACTATCAAGAGTATGTCATCCACGTACTCTACGAGGATCGTCACCATACTCCCTACTCCCTTTTTGTTTATACAAGGTTCATCTACCATTTTGATGATGTCAACTTCTTTGACTAACGCATCAAAACAGACGTTCCAACTCCGTGATGCCTGCTTTATCTTATAAAACATCTTGCACACGTTTCCGCTGCTCCCACTGTCTACGAAGCCCTCTGGCTGTGTACTTATAGACGCACTCTTCTAAAACAT
Organism: Agapanthus africanus; assembly: GCA_030015575.1. Lineage (NCBI taxonomy): Eukaryota > Viridiplantae > Streptophyta > Magnoliopsida > Asparagales > Amaryllidaceae > Agapanthus > Agapanthus africanus. Next base: position 183,592,939 of record JASDDO010000016.1, on the reverse strand, counting down.
CATTTAGAAAAGCAGTCATGACACCCAACCACCAGATATCGTAGTCATGGTATGTAGCCGTGGCAAGTAGGATCTGGATGGACTTAAGCATAGCTACTTGAAAAGGTTTCATCATTATCCACGCCTGGTCAATGATGAAAACCTTTAACAAGTCTAGCTTTGAAAGTCTCAACCTTTCCATTTACACCAAGTAATCTTCTCAAGATATACTTGCTCCTGACGGGGATTTAACCCTTCAGATATAGCAGCCAAAGTCCATACTTTGCTGGTGTACATGGATTCCATCTCAGATCACTAAGCATCCAGCTATTCTTACAGAGTCACACTCCTGATGGCCAGCTCGAAACTAGTTGGGTCATCATCTCATGATGCAATCCTCGCTCCCACTGTCATAGAGAAACCGAAGTAACTCTCAGGTGGGTGAGGAACCCTACTAGATCGGCGGAGAGGCCGAGGTTCGTTGGAATCTACTGAATCCTTTGGTTCTATCAAATCATCTGCTGCAGTTTGTATAGCTGGAACATTTCCAGTTCTACATAACAGTATTTGCCTCGAGCTTGTCCGGATTTTGCTTTTAGACATAGGCCGGACAGCCCCAAATCTTAACCAACTTAAGATATGGGCTCTTCCCGTTCCATATCACATATGAAGTGGTAGGCAACTGATTTGATTTAAACCCTATTCAATAGGTATGCAGCTTCATAAGTGCATAACTCCCAAAAGGAAATAGGTTACTCAGTAGTACTCATCATAGAGCACACCTTATCATATAGGGTGTGATTGCTCCGCCCCGATATACCATCGTGCTATGGTGTATACAGAGGAGTAATGCTGAGAGAGAATTTCATTCTCCTTTAGAATAGTCCAGGATTTCCGTGCTCAAGTATTCTCCTTCTCGATCACATCAAAGGACGTAATACTTATACCCGTATTTTGGTTCTCTACTTCTAACTTATATTCCGCGAATATCTCAAAAGGTTCGGACTTGTGTTTCAACAGGAACATAGGTCTGAATCTCGAAAGATTATCAGAGAATGTAATGAAGTACAAAGAACCGGTCTTGGCATGTGTAGACAGGGGACCCACATACATCAACATGTATCATCCCAAGAGTTCACTAACTCTTTCTCTGTTTCCAGTAAACGGAGCTATGGTCATCTTATCATTGTGACATGACTGGCGAGTTTCACAAGATGTAAATTCAAACTAATTTAAATATGCATCTTTATGTAACTCAGCTAGTCGGGTCACATTGATCTGACCTAGTCTACAATACCTCAAGAAGGAATCGTTCATTTCTGAACTCTTCCTCTTGTGTGTGTTGTATATACTATGAACTGTAGTTTGATTTAGAACATCAATGCTTTTAGATAACGTGCCTGAACCGATCAACTTTTGATATAGGAAATGTTCAAAACATTATCCAACAATACAAAATTTTATCATTTCTTTACTAATAAAGAGACTGATATGATTTTGTATATCAGGTTCGGTATCTAATAACATTCGTTCAGAATCAATGTATCGGTAATACAGGGTGACAGTGACCGACAGACTTGGCTGCAACTCTTGCCCCGTTTTCTGCCTCATGAAACTTACCACCCGTTCTCAGTTTTTCTACCCTTTTGTAGCCCTATGTAACAGATTACATATCTGGGATCCTGATCCGGTATCATATACCAGGATGCGGAGGATACTGAGAAACAGTTCTGTATAATGAACACACCCGAAGATGATGCATCAACATGCACTCTCTTCGTTTGGGCGGTACGGGAATTCAGGTAATCCCCAATTTCCTGCTCTGTCTTATAACAATTATAAGTAGGAGCGGGACCAACGTTCTCCAGCTCAGTATAACAAGCGGGTTCGGTCAATAATCCGTTTTATTATCTTGATTAAGGCGTGATATGGTCGCTACCAGGAGAGAGAGAGAAGAAAACACTCAGCGTGCGCTCTTGCAAGAATAGATTGGTTTATATTTTATCTAATCAGGATGGCTCCCACTGCTTTTTATCAAATCTTCCTTCAAACCCTAAAAGGAAAGATTAGCCGGGATTAATTACACACTACAAGTTCGCCAATCTTTCAGCCAGGCCAGTGTCGGTACTTAGAGGGAGGTGCCCCGTGCTTTCGCACGGACCTAATTAATGTAAACCTCGTTTTCCCAGAGGCGTAACCCCGTTAACACCTTTCTAGACACCTACTTGATCGGCTAATTGTAATGTATAAAACTCTCCCAGGAGTAACAATTACTCGCAGCGGGTATCGGGATCCAACTATCTCATAGAAGGTATGCAATCTCATTGCAAATTTCAACACTTGAAATTCCCGATAATATTTTGCCCCTAGCGTGCTATGATCTTGACGCAGGCCAACAAACCATAGTCCGCTAGTCAAGTTCAACCCGTACATTTCTTGATCGAATTAAACCCACCCGCACGACCCTTGACGAAAGCCAACAAAGCCGCACGACTACCCTAATTCAATCTGCATCATATGCATAAGCAGATAAATACTAGTTAGCTACCGCACACTACGCCTTGACGCAGGCCAACAAACGTAGCACGAATACTAAACAGGACTTATCTGAAATGACGGAGGGCTACGACAGGTTTTTCTGAAAACCTATTGCGTAATGAACTTGATATCGTTGTAGAATCAAATGATTTTTAAATGGAGTGCTTTTGAGGCTTTTCTAGTTTTGCTAAAGGAGTCACTCCCGGTGAGGGGATCGTCGGTCCTTTCCTCGTCGAATGAGGTGCGGGATATATCATATATATCACTGTGCAAAGCAAAAACACTTAAAAGCAATCATAAGACAAACCGAATGTGTAGCATCTGCCAGTCATTGCTAAAAGAGTCACTCCCGGTGAAGGGATCTCGGTCCTTTCCTCATCGAATAAGGTGCAGGATATATCGTATATACCGCTGTGCAAAGCAAGAACTGTAGCTACCTGTTTTATTTTGAAATTCGATTCTACAACATCTTAGGTTTCTTTTATTTCATTAATCATATTAATGAAGTCCCATAATTTAAGTACCTAAACATCACAGATAAATACGACGTACACTTATGCCATCCGCATTCGCCTCGATGTCCCCTCGTGCACCGTTAGGTTAGGTAACTAACGGCAGAGCGGGGCAGGGCTAGCGCGGGTGTAAAACATAAGTAACGTCTATATAATATATCATATATACTATATATAATATCTGCCACAGAACATCGCATGATCTCATCACAGATAAAGCACAGCAGAAGAAACATATGAAATATTGGATATACTAGGACGTCCGTGTTTTCAATACGAGCCAGTATAAAACACGGATTCCACGGTCGTGATGAATAGCCAAACCCACACCCCTAGACCCCTACGAGAGCGGCAAGCAACCCTACCAATTCTAGAGTTAGGAGACCCGGACTCGACTCCTCGAGTTGGTCTCCCACTGGACTCCAGAACCCGGTTGCTTGTGCCCTCCTCCTTGGGTCTATCCTAGTGCAGAAAAGTAAATAATATACAAGAGGTGACATCTTCCGCAACCTGGAAGTGCCCCAATAAAAGAATATTACATACAAGTTTTTACATGAATGAAAATGAAAAACACTCATCTCACATAAAAACCCCCGGCTATTCAAACACGACAATCCAATATAACATATCCAGCAACACATAACATCACATGTCATCAATGTAAGTAAATATGTCCATCCCAATTGTCGTTGACATATAGCAACGAAACCGGCGATATCACATATTACACTTACGGTCACAGAAAAGAAAGTGTAAAACTACAACAGTTGGAATCCGCAACCTGCATAGACATCGCATGCCTAATCAAATGAATTACTTAGACATCGCATGCCTAACAATTATAAACCCCGCATTTTAGTCTCATTATCGAAAACTCTTTTCAATATCAAGTCGGGCAATTCAACAAGATTCCCGACAACCCGATCGAATGCTCGTCGCAAACTTTAGTAGGCGGCCGCACCCCCGATGCCGTCGACGAAGTGCACCAAGGCGGAACACCGCTACCGCGAGCACCCAAACGGATGCTTTCGGCGACGGTGTTCTCCTACAGTCACTTGGTCGGGGCTATGGGGTGTAGCTGTCTATTAAGTTTACCGGCGAATATCCGCGTACGCTACGTGATCGCGACGGACTTTTGATCACATCAAAATTCCGTGGTAACCGATCAAGTGAGACTAAACTGCTACGTTTATAACATTCATTCAGTTATCTCATAACTTCTTGTGAATTCCAATTATTGTATCCCATTCCGGATAAATAGAAAATGTTAAACTTTCTGATCGAACAATCGAATACCCAAGTTTTCCCGATACAGATCAACACATGAAACAAGTCTAAAAACATTCAGTTCGTGCCTCAGTACCAACGGTCCAGCCGTAGAAGGGTCAAGCCAACGCCTCACATGTGGCACGCCGTACTGCCCCAAACCCGAAGGTTCAAAGGGTAGTTCAAGACGGTCACATAATCGAGTTAAGGTTTGTTGTCTTCTAGAGGGTCCATCGCGTTACTTGCACTACTTAGAACGTCGTTAAACTACGGAAAAATCCAACACTTGGAAATTTCCCGACAGGGGAAAAATTGGGTATTTATATCTGGTCGAACTTTTTAACATATTCTAAAATTTATCTGGAAAGCCAAATAGAAAAAATTTGATACCCCGATCGAAACACCGAATCCCCAAAACAACTCCAGAAAATTCAACTCTTGAAAAAATATCAAAAATACCCAGGAAAACCAGCACTGCATATTATTGATTACTGTACAAATTTGGATGCCACAAACGACAAAACGGCCGCGGTTCCGCCACACGATCCATGCTCGTGCCGCGGAAACGCGGCGCATTGATGGAATCAGGCACACGAATTTTGCAGTATCCCTTAGAATTGCCTGCTGAGTTTACTGAATATTTTTAATATGGAAAAATCCTAATTTTTGAAAAAAGGACAGAGAGCAAGTTTGATTCGGGGTTTCGGGTTCGTTCGGACTTCAAATTCCGTCGGGACTTCGCCTAAGGCTCTAGCTAGGCTCTGATACCACTGTAGGGTTCCTAGGCACTCTAGTGAGGTCTCACAAGGCATCGAACATGCCAAATTCAAAAATTCTAGGTGCCGGAAACCCTAAACTACGGATCTTAGACTAGATGTTTAGGCGAAAAGGAACTAGTTAACAACTTAACTAATGGGATATCGGAAATACAACCTTTGTAGATCCGGTGCTCCACCTCCATAGCTCCGCGACGAAGTCGTCTCCGCTGTCCAAAAAGAATCCGGGCTCTAGAGTCGGCTTCGTCGGAGAATAAGCGAGCTAGGTCGTCGATGTCCATGCCGAAGATGATCTACGTCGAGGCATCGCTAAATCAAGCTCCGACTTCACCAAGTCAAGAAACTTGTGAAGTAAACACACTCTACTACTTGGCAAGAGGTAGAGGATGAAGAAATAGGAAGTGGGTAGACTTTAGTTTTGGATTTCTCACTCATATGCTCAATATGCCATTGATGAAGACAAGCTTCATCATGAAGAAGAAGAAGAGCAAGAAGAAGATAAGTATTATGATAAGAATTATAGAATAAATAAAAATCCATTCTTATCATAATTCTCACCATGGTTAGGTGTAGAGAATTAACTTGAGTTAATAGAATTGGTTAGGGTTAAGCATGAGACAAAATGATGACTAAGTCAAAAGTTCATGAAGCTTCATGAAAGAAAACAAAAGAAGCCACCATTCTATTTTATGCAATTTATTTTCCAAAAATAAAAACAAATGAATAAATGAATAATCAAATAAAAACCCTAACCATTTCTTTAACCAAGGTTCAATTCTTTACACAAACCCTAATTTGCATGCATCATCAAATATGATACAAACAAGTGCACAAAATCATATCGCATATGCAATGCGCACATCCGAGCGAGAAAATCCATTTAAAGTAAACCAATACTAGTTAATGCAAAGTAATATATCAAAAATATAATTATGCATTAAATCATTAAATCAACACTTGATTCAATGATCCGGTCATGTCGCACATAACCGACCGGTATCATCAGTAACAACTTATCGAATCAACACTTGATCCGATAACTCGGCTATATCGCATATAACCGATCAATGTCACATCGCGAGAATCAAATACAGTATCACATACTGGTATTATTCTCGGTCCCGCACATATCTCATATGCGCTCCTATCTCGTTTCGCTTGAGCCAGGAAACCTCTGTGTAGGACTCTAAAGACTCGTCAATACGCCGGCAGCAGGTGATGATCATATCAAACACCCACAAGCCGCAAGCGGTCTGCTAAACGTAACGGCCACCCGGGTATTGAGCGATCTGAAGATCGACGAGCAAGCCCGCTCACACTCCAGTGAATCCGACCAGTAACACTACCGTACAGTTCGGTGTGATCGTCTGATATGTCGCATATCTTGCCTAGGGGTGGTAAACGTTAGACCCCAATAGCTCGATAAGTCGTGTCGATATGAGGTCTATAACACTTCGAGAAACTACTGGTAACACTTACCAGTAAATCTCAGCAACCCTGGCCAGGGATTTCCTGTTATAGCCAATCGAACACAGCACAACATCAACCCCCTATACCGGGAGAGACGAATCCCCTCCTATCGCTCATTGCCTCCATGTGACTCGGGACTGTACCCAAAAACCACCGTTTTGCACGCCCTCTTGGACGTGGTAAGATGGAAATCAAAGCACAGTGGGAACCACACAAGACTCTATGACGATCTCGGGTCAACAGACTACTCTGTACCAGTGTCACCAGAGAACTGCCCTCTGACGTGAGGTATAATACCACCTGGGAGTTCTCGGCGAGTCCGTCCAGTGTACCCAGTCTCCACTGAGCACCCGTATATCATCTCCGATGTCAAACACCAGTGGATATGGGATCATCCATCGCCCATCTGTATGGGTCGAGAAGGTATACGCTAGTCTACTCTGGTATATCGATGCCCCGTCTCGATACACCCACGACTAGGGACTTTCAAGGATGTACCTATGGACTACCATGTCCCCACTAGTATGATCCGCATCATAGTCCAGGTAGTCAAGTACACATCCTAAGGGCTTTACCAACATGTAACAGAGAGACAATCAATGTACACGTTAAGGTAAAGAGTAACCAGATAGCATACTATCATGTCGAGCAAGAAAGTCCTCCCTATATATGTCCCAGCATCCACTACAATATACATCCTATGTACAGTAATGGCCTCTAGGGCATACATATAACTAACACGTGCCACACACTCAAAAGAGAAGGTGGTCCTTAACATCCATGTACGCATAATAAATAATATATATACATTAATATGTGTGTGTGTGTGTGTGTGTATTTATTTATACATAATGTAAAAGAGTGGGATATATATAAATATATATATATATATATATATATATATCCTATACACATACAAATCATGTATCACATACACAAAATACCATTAATTTCTTCTCAGTATCGTATACTGTAGAGAGTGTGTGTATCATATACACTATCCTAGAAACCGCATCATAAATACAATTATCAAGTCAACCCTTGACTTGATATTCCGGCTTTTAAACCGGCTAGTATAAAAGTCATCCGATTAAATACGTATATCCAATATACATATTTAATCGAACTCATGCACGTATCTCTATACGCATGTTACATCACATTTTTTCCGGACATGCACTTTTGCTGCGGGACTCTAAAAACCTGTCAATATGCTGGCAGTAGGTTATACAAGTGTTGGATGTATATGCCCTAGAGACCATTATTGTATAGTACAGGATTATATATTACATATGGACGCTTGGAATATATATATACAGGACAATCTTGCTCGATATGATATTATGCTATCTGGTTTGCCTTTACCTCAACATATGTATATGCTCTATTTTATATTACGTATCTCGATTACATGTTGGTAAAGTCCGTAGGATCTTTTCTTGACAACTAGAGTTGTGATGATGATCATACTCGTGGGGTATAGTAGTTTATAAGAACATCCTTAAATTGTCCCTAGTTTTTGGAGTTTCGAGATAGGGTATCTGTCACGACCCGAAAGTACGGAACATGACCGGCACTTAGACTACGAAACGTCTCGAGGCGTACGTAATCTAAGTAGGCCGAAAAACCCAGAAAAGTAGTAGAGTGAAGGAAAACCAATTTAAATCAAGTAGTTTTAATAGCATAAGCCGAATTATGCGTTTTTAAAAACATCAAATATTTCCCGAAAATTTCGGCAGAGTCTCCTTTGTAAATACTGGCCCCCAAACGGGATACAACATGAATAGTATACGAAATCAATAAAAAGGCATCCCCAAGCGGGAGCTAGCTCTTCGTCAATCGACGGTCACAACCATACAAGCAATATAATATACAACGCCAAGGGCGAGGATCAAAACTCAAAAGGAAACTCAAAACCGCAAGAAAACCACAGAAATATAACGCGCGACTCTAAGGTCGAAGGAATAACATCACTGGTCTCTATCTAAAAAAAAACATGTTGGTTGTTGGAACTTCTAGATACAACAGAGTAATAATATACAAGTTATATAATTGGGGGGTACGATACAAGTAAACCCACCTACTAGCAAATCACCCGAAGGAAACTATGCCCGCAAAGCCGTAATGAAACCTGTACGGCAAACCTGCAAGAAACTGGGGCACAACGGGGGTGAGTTGCCAACTCATGAATAGAAAAACATCTACGCACAGAAATCGCATAAATAACGCAACCTAGGTCAATGGTCATAATATATCCTCAAATATATGAATAACATGCAGCCTATAACAATGGCTAGGGTAATATCTAACCCGAGTGTAATATCATGTGCCCGTGTCAGTGCCTCAGGTAGCAATATATCATATGAATGAGGTATGAATGCATGAAAACAGAATACATATAAATGAAGAACTGTTTTCATAATTTAGTGAGATTTCCTTTGTATTTTTAAAATGAGGTATCATAATGAAATCAGCATAAAATAGTGCCTAGCATCGGCACAAAACGTAATCCCAATATCTCGATATCTCTGTATCACAGTCTCTGTACCTCAGTATCTCGAAATCTCAATGTCTCAATCACAATATATAGGGCGCCGTCAGTCCAGACCGGCCCCTACCATCCATCTCAAGACCACGACGGTATCCTCCGGATATCCGACGCGTCGGGTAAAATCACCGGTAGGTAGTGCTCCCCTGCCAGGCTCACATCGTCATCATCACGCGCTTCTTGCCCCGGGGTACCTTACCGGGTCCACCATGTACCCGAAACGGTTCATCTGTCTCCTCGAATCGGGTCTCGAAATCCATCAGCAAACTCATGGTGGACGACTCATATATCATGGGAAAAACCGCACTTTTTTATTTTAAAAGAGAGAAAAGGTTTATTTATGTTTTTGCGGTTTTCCTCCAAATCCAGAAAATCTCATGGAAATCCGAATCCAAAACCTCAATAACACGTAAAATAGTGAATATATGCATGAGAATCCATGAATGCGGCATAACAATGAATAACAGTATGCATGAAGTAGCAGGTAATAACTACAATGTCTAAACTATTAGCTAACAGGCTATGTCAAGCAATAATATTTTCTAAGGTGTACGTGACATGGCAATTACCGATGAAGATGTGTGTGAGCCGGAAAGTAAGTGTACGTGGTACATACGCATCATCGGTAATGGTGCTGGTGTCCTAACAACATGATATCAATAGTTCAATAAGAAATTATAACATAAGTATGCGATGCGAAGCGAACCACAATAATAAGCGGGAGCTGAATACTAGACGCAACTGTAACTAACCTGCATTAATCTAATATAAGTCCTACAAATGGTGCCTTTTGAAATAACACGAATCATGGGGTTTTGAAAATAGGGGCTACGGTGTTTTTATGAAAAGATACGTCTTTTGAAATATCCGTAGGATCCCTTGGGCTGTCTTTTAAAATACCCACGATTCGTTAGTTTTTGAAATAGGTAAGAATCGAATCTAATCTAACAACTAAACTAAACTAAAGGGCTAAGCTAACAAGCTGGACTACAGGTAAGGAAACCGCCTAACATCTGAGTCGATCCATATACATACCTGTATATATATTAGTTGGTGATCCCGCCTCAATAATATCATATCCGATACCATATCTACAATCAGACATCCCAAGTCAAGAGTGCGGATCAATCATCAAGATATAGCTCGTACGTAAATCCGTCGTACGGTATCCCCAAATCTGGGTACGGGTCAATATCATATTCCTCACACCATTCCTCTGGTATCCTCTTTATTCAAGATCATAGTCTAGGGTACTGACCTATGTCTAGTACAATACTAATATCCTCAATATACTCATGATCTGACTACAGATCGACAATCTTGTACAACCCGATACCGTCAGCACATATCATCATCAAGGGGTATACATCGCCCGATACGGCCTAATATCAATATCCTAGCATATCATGCCTCATATCACGATCACATGTCGACCATTTTATTTATAACACTATTCACCCGTATCGCCGCCCCAAGATCCGCTATAACACCAGGACGTACCTCAAGTACGAATCCTGCCATATCACCGATATCACAACCACAAAACAAATCTCATCGACTCAGCTCAATCCCAAGTATCATCCTCAAATCCGTATGTGAACACATAGTCCCATACCCATGTGAACACATAACTATAAAGAATCCCATGAGCACATGTAAATAGGAATGTATGCAAGTATGTATGTGTGTATGTGTAGTGCAACACTAACCTAGGGTTCGCAACACTAAAATAATCCATCCTAAACATCGTTATTAATCCCAAATAACATATAACAATTGTTGGTGTGTATACGCATCCGTATACACCACCACGGACTGCGGGGGTGCTATACGCCATCCACCCGACTTCTCCCCGTAGATATAAATCTACTCACCTGGTCCTCACTCGCCGGTGCCGACGTCGCCACGCGCTTGCTTGTCGTCTCGAAGTCCACATGGGGGTACCTACATATCATAACACACCGCATCGCATTAAAATCCGACTCATGACCAAAACGACACACGAATCCCACATAGGTCAAAACCTATGGTTGCTTCCACAAATCAACCCAAAAACCCTCGACATCGGTGTACAAACGCCAGACCATCGAGAAAAACCCAAATACACTCATTTGCACATTCATGAACACTAATTTTAATATAATATAGGTTAAAACCCATAAAAACCCCAAATTCACTTTAAAAGCCGTTTTTCCGAAAAACTAGCAAGCAAAATTTCCCGTTTTAGTACAAAACTCGACGTTTAAACAATTCTAGCGGCCATAATACTTATTAAATAACTTAAATAAGTCATATAAATCATTTCCATAATTTAATTTCACCAAACCATATATGTTCAAAAAAACTAGTTTGCAAAAATACCGATTTTAACTCTTTCTAAAGCAAAATTCACAATTTAACAATTAAGCTTGGTTTTGCATGATCCAAAGTCATTAAACCACACTTAATAATGTTAATGAAGTCATGAAAAACCTAATTAGATTTTTAGTCTAACATTTGCAATAAATTTCCAAAACCTAGTTTGCATAAAATTCCAATTTTAACAATTACAAGCCTCAATTAGTAAACTAGCAACTAGGTTAGTTTTAGCATCACATTAACATGTTAATCCACTCATTTTAACCATGATTATATGATAAGAACCCTAATTGCAATTCAAAACCCTTTCTTGAATTTTCTAAATAAGCAAATAAACCTAATACACACTTACTTAGCTTCACTTGAAGTATGATAGCAACAATTTACTAACTAATCAATAATCAAACCATGGAACAAAGATTTATACCTCAAAGATCATGAGATCCCACATGCAACATGTCTCCAAAATTCCAACTTATCACCAAGATCCATAATAGTATAGCCAAGGAATAATGGGTAGTGAGTAGATTTTGATTTTGCTTTGAATTTGTAGGGATTTGAAGCATTTTGATGAATTTTTTGTGATGAAATGAGAGTAGAAAAAATGGGGGCAGCAAGAGGGAGGGGTTTCGGCCAGAATTTTTGAGGGAGGAGGAAAGAGAGTGAGGTGGAGAAAGTGGAGAGAAAAAGTCAAAGTACACACCCCCTTTTGACTTTCTTTCACTTTCTTTTCTTTTCTTTTCTTTTCTTTTGAAAGTGAGGTGATTGGAGAGAGAGAGAGAGGGGGGGCTGTCATGGTGGGGCTGGCCACATGGGGAGAGGGTGAGGTGTGGGTGTGTGGGTTAGGAAAAAGATAAATGCTATACCCCAATTCCCATTAACACTAATTTCACCAAAAAAAGCCTTTTTCTTCGATATTTTCTAAACCGTTTTGGCAAACGATTTCATTTCAAAAACCACATGATAAAATTTTATTTAATGTTTTATGATGCAAAAAATTTGTTTCAACCCATTCCAATTTGTAATTTTCCCTAATTAAATATATTAGTGACGGCTTAAAATAATATTAAAATAATTAATTTCGGAAAAATTTTCAGAAAATTTGAAATTTCACCAGTGGCTCAATAAACACCAAATACTAGCAAATTCATAGCTAGAATATGTATATTTAATTTTATAATAAAGATATTTGTATTTTGACTTTTTACAGAAAACCCCCTTATTTTACCGTTTTTTTCGAATTTTCACCGAAACGATTTTCAAAACGTTACAATCTTCCCCCCTTAAAGAAATTCGGTCCCCGAATTTAAGTTAAAACTCCCCCAAATACTAAAACATCTAAGCAAAACCATCAAGTCGTCGGGGCTCCGAAATCGTAAATACATAAAACAAATCGTAGCGCAACGCATGCGCATGAAAAATGAGCATATAACTCAAAATCAAAACTCCGTCAAGCATCCCGCCATCATTGGAGTCATGGTAAAGACACAATGTCAAATCCAATACAAAACCAATATGCTATAAATCGGAACTACACACGTAAATATCAAATCTATATATGTAAATATCATAAAAACGTACTGCTCTATAGGAAAAATCAATCCCAAAATACGCGTATGAATACTGTGTGCGTCTGGTGCGCACATAAATCAAAATCCAAATATGTGCCATACATATGCACAGAAACAACATCTAAGTGCATCGGGTGTGCACGAAACATCTGTCCTAGGCAACATGTGTGCCTGACAGCAAAATCAGGTGCATCTGACATGCACGAAAAATCTCGATTTAGTGCATCTGGCGTGCACCAAAATCACACTTCAAAACATGCGCCCAACATGCGCGAAAATCCAAATCAGGTGCATCCATCGTGCACGAAATCATGAAATCCAATATCAAGTGCCGAATATACGCAAAATCCAATCAGGTGCACAAGGTGCACAAAACAAATATAGGACATCACCATCGAAATCGAAGTCCAGGGCATCTAAATGCACAACATACGTAACACTGCACTGCAAGCATATATGAACTATACCGAGTGCAAAAACCAAATCGTGTGCGTGCATACGCACAAAATCAACTCAAATATCTAAAATGTAAAATCACAAACATGTGAAACCAAAGCACGAATATCAAGGGCAACACTGTGCAAAGATCGTAAATCCTCAATCATCAAAATCAAATCATAAGAATAAATCACCCAAAACATCGAAATCAATAATGGCGGAATAGTACCGCTCAAGTGCATCCTCTAAGAATCTCGGGCCAACTGTCACGGTCACTAGTGGGACGTCTCGTCGATGATCATGAACTCTGGCCTGCTGGTGTGCGTAACATGACCACTCCTGGGTCAAGGTCTTCACTGGGAATTACCAATCTCTCGGTCCATCGGCTCATCGGCCTTGTCAGGTGTGCTAACGGGGATGATCCCGTTCTGGCACGTCTCTTGTCATCTCCCGGTCAATCATCGCGACCACTCGTAAGACAGCATATCACTGGCGTCGGCCTCTGGCTCTCTGAATATACGTGACACATCTGATCCTGGGTGCAAGTATCATTGCAGCAGTATCCTGGAAGGAATCCTGCTCACGGTCTCTTCCATGTCTCGTCTCTGCCAACTGTCCGGAAGTCATCGTCCTTTCCTATACCTGCATCTTGCTCCGAAACGACTGCATACCCATCGCGACTCCTTCTGGAAGGTATATCCAGTACTCTGCCTCGGCATGCGTATCGCATCTCTGATGTCGGCGGAGTGGAACGTCGTCTTATCCAGATCTTGTACGGACCTCATTACTCCACTTTCTCTAATGTCGACTGCTTCGGACTTGTCTCATCGTGGCTACATGGACTGAGCTCCAACGGCTATCCTCATATCGAGAGTCTCCTAAGAAATGCATCTCACCACCTAGCATCCGAATTAAGTCGAGCCATCCGATCGAGTCGTCAAAACCTCATAATCCCCTAAGAGCTCAACATCTTGGGCACAGTTTAATAGTATCGAATACATACCACAGCATCGGTGGTCCAGCCGTAGAAGGGCAAACCCAAGCCTCACTAATGGCGCCATAGAACTGCCGCAAACCCGAAGGTTCAAAGGCTTTCACACGGTCATTAAGTCGAGTTAGGGTTTCATTCTTCTAGAGGAACCATAGAATTGCCTGCATGTCTTTCCGACTACTTTAAACTTGGAATAATAGATTTCTGGCATTCGATCGTCTCTGTCGACTCCCAACGTCTCCGCGTGAAGTCGTCTCTAGCTGGAATCAATCTATCTGATGACCTCGCATCGGGGTAGGCGAACGATCCACATGTCCTAGTCATTCATCCTCGATGACTAGCGACCTTCTATCATCTCTTAGTACAACTCATTCTGCACTAACTCCAGCATCTGGGGCAATATCTCGTCGTTCGCAGCAATAACTGGCTCGCTCGTCTGCACGCTGAACGGTGCCTCAATCATCAGGAGTAAGCAATACTTCAATGGTCATCAAAATCTGGCTGGCCTCTATCAGTGGCTCAATCCTCTAGTGCAAATCGGCACGTCCGAGTAATCTTATACAGCAATCCACCCAACGCTCGTGGCGTGAAGACACAATGAAAAGACACATCTCTGCAATCGTGTGTCGCCGGAATCATGCCCTGGTCAGTCCTCGTTCTTGACGAGCTCGTGCTGACCGCAACTCTAGCTGTAGCTCTCCCTGCCCGTAATCATGGCAGAAAAACCATAACTGGTACTGATGAGGCTAGATCGGAATGAATATAATACTGAGCAAACAAATGTACATCCTAAGGCTTCTTAAGTGGAGTAGCGTATCGTAAATATGCCGCGGAACATACCTACGGTACGTCACTCTACTTTAGTCACCTATTCCATCAACCAAGGGTCATCCAACGCTTCGAAGATAAAACCTAACGCTCTGATACCAACTTTGTCACGACCCGAAAGTACGGAACATGACCGGCACTTAGACTACGAAACGTCTCGAGGCGTACGTAATCTAAGTAAGCCGAAAAACCCAGAAAAGTAGTAGAGTGAAGGAAAACCAATTTAAATCAAGTAGTTTTAATAGCATAAGCCGAATTATGCGTTTTTAAAAACATCAAATATTTCCCGAAAATTTCGGCAGTGTCTCCTTTGTAAATACTGGCCCCCAAACGGGATACAACATGAATAGTATACGAAATCAATAAAAAGGCATCCCCAAGCGGGAGCTAGCTCTTCGTCAATCGACGGTCACAACCATACAAGCAATATAATATACAACGCCAAGGGCGAGGATCAAAACTCAAAAGGAAACTCAAAACCGCAAGAAAACCACAGAAATATAACGCGCGACTCTAAGGTCGAAGGAATAACATCACTGGTCTCTATCTAAAAAAAACATGTTGGTTGATGGAACTTCTAGATACAACAGAGTAATAATATACAAGTTATATAATTGGAGGGTACGATACAAGTAAACCCACCTACTAGCAAATCACCCGAAGGAAACTATGCCCGCAAAGCCGTAATGAAACCTGTACGGCAAACCTGCAAGAAACTGGGGCACAACGGGGGTGAGTTGCCAACTCGTGAATAGAAAAACATCTACGCACAGAAATCGCATAAATAACGCAACCTAGGTCAATGGTCATAATATATCCTCAAATATATGAATAACATGCAGCCTATAACAATGGCTAGGGTAATATCTAACCCGAGTGTAATATCATGTGCCCGTGTCAGTGCCTCAGGTAGCAATATATCATCTGAATGAGGTATGAATGCATGAAAACAGAATACATGTAAATGAAGAACTGTTTTCATAATTTAGTGAGATTTCCTTTGTATTTTTAAAATGAGGTATCATAATGAAATCAGCATAAAACAGTGCCTAGCATCGGCACAAAACGTAATCCCAATATCTCGATATCTCTGTATCACAGTCTCTGTACCTCAGTATCTTGAAATCTCAATATCTCAATCACAATATCTAGGGCGCCGTCAGTCCATACCGGCCCCTACCATCCATCTCAAGACCACGACGGTATCCTCCGGATATCCGACGCGTCGGGTAAAATCACCGGTAGGTAGTGCTCCCCTGCCAGGCTCACATCGTCATCATCACGCGCTTCTTGCCCCGGGGTACCTTACCGGGTCCACCATGTACCCGAAACGGTTTATCCGTCTCCTCGAATCGGGTCTCGAAATCCATCAGCAAACTCATGGTGGACGACTCATATATCATGGGAAAAACCGCACTTTTTTTATTTTAAAAGAGAGAAAAGGTTTATTTATGTTTTTGCGGTTTTCCTCCAAATCCAGAAAATCTCATGGAAATCCGAATCCAAAACCTCAATAACACGTAAAATAGTGAATATATGCATGAGAATCCATGAATGCGGCATAACAATGAATAACAGTATGCATGAAGTAGCAGGTAATAACTACAATGTCTAAACTATTAGCTAACAGGCTATGTCAAGCAATAATATTTTCTAAGGTGTCCGTGACATGGCAATTACCGATGAAGATGTGTGTGAGCCGGCAAGTAAGTGTACGTGGTACATACGCATCATCGGTAATGGTGCTGGTGTCCTAACAGCATGATATCAATAGTTCAATAAGAAATTATAACATAAGTATGCGATGCGAAGCGAACCACAATAATAAGCGGGAGCTGAATACTAGACGCAACTGTAACTAACCTGCATTAATCTAATATAAGTCCTACAAATGGTGCCTTTTGAAATAACACGAATCATGGGGTTTTGAAAATAGGGGCTACGGTGTTTTTATGAAAAGATACGTCTTTTGAAATATCCGTAGGATCCCTTGGGCTGTCTTTTAAAATACCCACGATTCGTTAGTTTTTGAAATAGGTAAGAATCGAATCTAATCTAACAACTAAACTAAACTAAAGGGCTAAGCTAACAAGCTGGACTATAGGTAAGGAAACCGTCTAACATCTGAGTCGATCCATATACATACCTGTATATATATTAGTTGGTGATCCCGCCTCAATAATATCATATCCGATACCATATCTACAATCAGACATCCCAAGTCAAGAGTGCGGATCAATCATCAAAATATAGCTCGTACGTAAATCCGTCGTACGGTATCCCCAAATCTGGGTACGGGTCAATATCATATTCCTCACACCATTCCTCTGGTATCCTCTTTATTCAAGATCATAGTCTAGGGTACTGACCTATGTCTAGTACAATACTAATATCCTCAATATACTCATGATCTGACTACAGATCGACAATCTCGTACAACCCGATACCGTCAGCACATATCATCATCAAGGGGTATACATCGCCCGATACGGCCTAATATCAATATCCTAGCATATCATGCCTCATATCACGATCACATGTCTACCATTTTATTTATAACACTATTCACCCGTATCGCCGCCCCAAGATCCGCTATAACACCAGGACGTACCTCAAGTACGAATCCTGCCATATCACCGATATCACAACCACAAAACAAATCTCATCGACTCAGCTCAATCCCAAATATCATCCTCAAATCCGTATGTGAACACATAGTCCCATACCCATGTGAACACATAACTATAAAGAATCCCATGAGCACATGTAAATAGGAATGTATGCAAGTATGTATGTGTGTATGTGTAGTGCAACACTAACCTAGGGTTCGCAACACTAAAATAATCCATCCTAAACATCGTTATTAATCCAAAATAACATATAACAATTGTTGGTGTGTATACACATCCGTATACACCACCACGGACTGCGGGGGTGCTATACGCCATCCACCCGACTTCTCCCCGTAGATATAAATCTACTCACCTGGTCCTCACTCGCCGGTGCCGACGTCGCCACACGCTTGCTTGTCGTCTCGAAGTCCACATGGGGGTACCTACATATCATAACACACCGCATCGTATTAAAATCCGACTCATGACCAAAACGACACACGAATCCCACATAGGTCAAAACCTATGGTTGCTTCCACAAATCAACCCAAAAACCCTCGACATCGGCGTACAAACGCCAGACCATCGAGAAAAACCCAAATACACTCATTTGCACATTCACGAACACTAATTTTAATATAAAATAGGTTAAAACTCATAAAAACCCCAAATTCACTTTAAAAGCCGTTTTTCCGAAAAACTAGCAAGCAAAATTTCCCGTTTTAGTACAAAACTCGACGTTTAAACAATTCTAGCGGCCATAATACTTATTAAATAACTTAAATAAATCATATAAATCATTTCCATAATTTAATTTCACCAAACCATATATGTTCAAAAAAACTAGTTTGCAAAATTACCGATTTTAACTCTTTTTAAAGCAAAATTCACAATTTAACAATTAAGCTTGGTTTTGCATGATCCAAAGTCATTAAACCACACTTAATAATATTAATGAAGTCATGAAAAACCTAATTAGATTTTTAGTCTAACATTTGCAATAAATTTCCAAAACCTAGTTTGCATAAAATTCCAATTTTAACAATTACAAGCCTCAATTAGTAAACTAGCAACTAGGTTAGTTTTAGCATCACATTAACATGTTAATCCACTCATTTTAACCATGATTATATGATAAGAACCCTAATTGCAATTCAAAACCCTTTCTTGAATTTTCTAAATAAGCAAATAAACCTAATACACACCTACTTAGCTTCACTTGAAGTATAATAGCAACAATTTACTAACTAATCAATAATCAAACCATGGAACAAAGATTTATACCTCAAAGATCATGAGATCCCACATGCAACATGTCTCCAAAATTCCAACTTATCACCAAGATCCATAATAGTATAGCCAAGGAATAATGGGTAGTGAGTAGATTTTGATTTTGCTTTGAATTTGTAGGGATTTGAAGCATTTTGATGAATTTTTTGTGATGAAATGAGAGTAGAAAAAATGGGGGCAGCAAGAGGGAGGGGTTTCGGCCAGAATTTTTGAGGGAGGAGGAAAGAGAGTGAGGTGGAGAAAGTAGAGAGAAAAAGTCAAAGTACACACCCCCTTTTGACTTTCTTTCACTTTCTTTTCTTTTCTTTTCTTTTCTTTTGAAAGTGAGGTGATTGGAGAGAGAGAGAGGGGGGGCTGTCATGGTGGGGCCGGCCACATAGGGAGAGGGTGAGGTGTGGGTGTGTGGGTTAGGAAAAAGATAAATGCTATACCCCAATTCCCATTAACACTAATTTCACCAAAAAAAGCCTTTTTCTTCGATATTTTCTAAACCGTTTTGGCAAACGATTTCATTTCAAAAACCACATGATAAAATTTTATTTAATGTTTTATGATGCACAAAATTTGTTTCAACCCATTCCAATTTGTAATTTTCCCTAATTAAATATATTAGTGACGGCTTAAAATAATATTAAAATAATTAATTTCGGAAAAATTTTCAGAAAATTTGAAATTTCACCAGTGGCTCAATAAACACCAAATACTAGCAAATTCATAACTAGAATATGTATATTTAATTTTATAATAAAGATATTTGTATTTTGACTTTTTACAGAAAACCCCCTTATTTTACCGTTTTTTTCGAATTTTCACCGAAACGATTTTCAAAATGTTACAGTATCGATACTCCGAAATAGACTAGTGTATACGTTTCTTAATCCCATGAGGGAAGGTGGCCTGTCCCACAGCCATTGGTGTTCGACACCAAAGATAATATACATGTGCTCATTAAGTTATGAGTTACACTGGACGGACTCGCCGAGAACTTCTAGATGGTAATATACCTATCGTCAGATAGTAGTTCTCTATTGACATAGGTACAGGTTAGCCTTTAGATCTGACATTGTCATTCGTCTTGAGTGTGTTCCCACTGTACTTAGATTACTACCTATCACAGCTTTAAAGAGTCGTGCAAACATGTTTTAGTTGAGTACAGTCCTGAAGCACTTGGGGCCAGTGAGTGATAGAAGGGATTCGTCTCTCTCAGTATAGGGAGTTGATGTCGCGCTGTGTTCGATTGTTCATCACCATAAGAGCTTGGCAAAGACAGTTGAGATTTACTGATTGTGAGATCAGTAGTTTCTCGAGACGGTTTTGGACTACATCGACATGACTTATTGGGTTATTAGGGGTCTGACGTTCTCCACCCCCATAGACCCAGTATGCGATATTCTCAGATGAAGAGACCGGACTGTACGGAGATTGTCACTTTCAGGCTCAGTAGGGATACGGACAAGTTTGCTTGTCAGCCTTCCTTTCGTTCAATACCTTGGTAGCCATTACGCACAGCTAGTGCTGCTGAAGTGCTTGTGGTTAAACCCACTGCCAGCGTATTGTCGAGTCTTTAGAGTCCCTCACAGAGGGTTTCCTAGCTTAGGCGAAACGATGTAGTGTACGTATTTTGATACGTACTTGGGTTCGATTAAATACGTGATTTTGTACACGTACTTTTAATCGGACATTTTGTTAATACTAGCAGGTTTGAAAGATAGCCAGGTTATCATATTTGGATGAAATGCGAGCTAGTATTATATATCTCTATTTAGTATATCTCTTTTCGTATTCATATTTTGACAGAATATGGTATTTATACGAATACGGGTATTTGTATAAATACGTATATTTGTGTCTTGATACAAATACATGTATTCGTATTTTGATACGAATACGAGTGTATGTATTTGTAAAATATACTTGTATTAGTGTATTTGTGTGTGTGCATGTGTATTTATATTTATATATATACATATACATATGTATATGTGTACACAAATGAGGCGACTCTCTCTTATCTTCTCATCGTTTCTTGTATTTGTGAGAATAGCGTGGGTTTGTGACTCACCATGGTGAGTCATAAGTCCACCCACTCTCACAATTAAAGGAAAAGATGAAGAAGAAAATTTTGAGATTTTTTATCTTTTTGTGCCATGCTCACTTGATCACCATTATCTTCTTCTTCCTCTCTTCTTGAGTTTTGAAAAAAGATAAAGAGAGAAAAACTTAGAGATTAGCTACTATATCTTCTAGTGATCAAATCCTAGCAAGCTTTGTTCACTAGTTGCTGAAAGTATGTCTTAGCACCTCTACTAGGTTTCAACAAGTATCAAGTATGCAATTTTAAAAAAATCTAGAGGTCTAAGTATACTAACCTAGTATCGAACTCGAGAATTAGGGTTTTATAGGCAGCAACCAAGTTCCACACTAAGTGAAAAGAGCATACAACCTTTGTAGACCAGTCCTTCATTTCTAAAGCTCCAAGTAGTAGTCCTAGAACTCTTCCTAGACTCCACTTGATGAAAGGAACGAGCTTTCTTGTAGTCTTCGAAGCTGAAGATGATCCACCTTGAAGTCTCTCTCACTCAAACTCACTCTTTACTAATCAAGATATCAGTGAAGCAAACAACCTAAACTATTGGGCTATATTAGTGTAGGTTGAAGAAGAAGGAATTTTGCTCACTTATTTTTCTTCTTTTTCTTTTCTTTTCTCACCTCAAGAAAACTCTAGAGAGGAGAGGAAGAAGGAGGGAGATGAACTTGGATGAGAGAGAATGAACCATGATGTGAGTGATTAGATGAGACTGGACCTCTTTGCGGAATCAAAAAGAAGAACATGATATTAGTTAAAAGAAAGTAAGGAAAATATCTATGAATAAAAACAAAGAACAAGTGGTGAGTCATGGCTTCTCAAGGCTTCCACAAGCATCTAAGAAAATGACTCATTTCCTTTTTTTTCGTTAATTCATAAATCAATCCATTATCATCTCATCTCAACCTCATGTGCGATTCTCATACATCCTAGTTCTATGTATCATCAACCATGATACAAAGTGTGTGTGTGTGTGTATATATATATATATAAATTATATATCACATATAATATATATAAATATGCATAAAGAGAAGAAAATCTTTAGTGAGCTAAATATTAGTTTATATATATATATATATCAAATATATAAATATATATCAAATTATTAAATCAACACTTGTTTCAATAATCCAGTTATATCATATATAACCGACTAATATCATATATGTATGTATATCACATTATTAAATCAACACTTGATTCAATAATCCAGTTATATCACATACAACCGGCAAATATTCAACATTAGTTAATATATATATATATATATATATATATATATATATATATATATATATATATATATATATATATATATATATATATATATATCAAATTATTAAATCAACGCTTGATTCAATAATCTGGCTATATCAAATATAATCCGGCTAATATCAAATATAAATAAACAACATATACAAAAATCATTGAATCAAAACTTGATTCAATAATCCGGTTATATCACATATAACCTGACCAATATCAAATATCGCTAAATTAGAATACGGTATCACATACTCGTATTTAATCAAGCTCCCGCACATATCTCCATATGTGCCCTACTTAGTTTCGCTTGAGCTAGGAAACCTCTATGTGGGACTCTAAAGACTCGTCAATACGCCAGCTGTAGGTAATGATCACATCAGATACCCACAAGCCGTCAGCGGTACTAGCTGGACATAACGGCTACCCAGGTATTGAACGAATAGAAGTT
Source organism: Agapanthus africanus (assembly GCA_030015575.1). Taxonomy (NCBI): domain Eukaryota; kingdom Viridiplantae; phylum Streptophyta; class Magnoliopsida; order Asparagales; family Amaryllidaceae; genus Agapanthus; species Agapanthus africanus. The sequence continues at coordinate 183,569,959 of JASDDO010000016.1, read as the reverse complement.
CAACAAGCAAACTTGTCCAAACTCCCGTAGAGCCTATAAGCAACACTTACCGTACAGTCCGGTCTCTTCATCTGATATGTCGCATATCGAGTCTGGGTGTGGAATCGTCAGACCCCAATAACTTCATAAGTCATGCCGATGTGTGGCCTATAACCTTTCGAGAAATTACTGATAACACTTACCAGTAAATCTCATCAGCCCTGGCCAGGGTCTTGCTGTTATAGCCAATCGAGCATAGCGCAACATCAATTCCCAATATCGGGAGAGACAAAACCCCTCCTATCGCTCACTGCCTCCATATGACTCGGGACTGTACCCAAAATCCACCTGTTTGCACGACTCCTTTGAGTCATGGTAGGGGGGAAATCAAAGCACAGTGGGAACCACACAAGACACTATGACGATCTCGGGTCTACAGACTAACCTGTACAAGTGTCACCAGAGAACTGCTATCTGACGATAGGTATGGTACCATCTAAGAGTTCTCGATGAGTCATGTTCGGTGTACCCATTCTCTATTGAGCACCTGTGTACAATCTTTGATGTCAAACACCAATGGTTATGGGATCAACCATCGCCCCATACAGGGTCAAGAAACGTACACACTAGTCTACTCTGGAATATCGATGCCCTGTCTCGATACTCCCTCGACTAGGAACTGTTAAAGGACGTGCTTGCGGACTACACAAGCCCCACTAGTATGATCTGCATCATAGTCCTGGTAGTCAAGCCAACATCCTAAGGGCTTTATCAACATGTATCAGAGAGACAGTATACTATAACAAGTGTACATGTTAAGATAAAGAGCAACCATATAGCATACTATCATGTCGAGTAAGAAAGTCCTCTATATATATGTCCAAGCATCCACTATATCATACAATAATGGCCTCTAGGGTATACATATTCCCAACAATCTCCCACTTGCACTAAGGCCAGTTGTTGTAGTATCGCATACCCAACATCCCAAAAAGTCTCTCAAACTGCGTCTGGGGGAGGGCCTTCGTGAGTGGATCCTCCGTGTTATCCTTCATATCTACTCTCCTGACCTCGATCTCCCGGCGATTAACTATCTCCCGGATCAGGTGATACCGCCTCAGAATATGTCTGGATCGCTGATGGGACCGGGGTTCCTTGGCAAAAGCCACAGCTCCATTGTTATCACAATACAAGGGTATTGGATCCTTAATGGATGGAACCACACCAAGTTCAACAATGAACTTCTTCATCCAGACAGCCTCTTTGGCAGCATCGTTGGCAGCAATGTATTCAGCCTCCATCGTCGATTCTGCTACGGTATCTTGCTTGGAACTCTTCCAACATTCCTCCCCTCCATTGAGGGTGAAGACAAAACCTGAGATAGACATTCTGTCGTCCTTATCACTCTGGAAGCTCGAATCGGTAAAGGACTCCACCTGAAGTTCTCCGTTACCATACACCAAGAACATCTCTTTAGTCCTTCTCAAGTACTTAAGAATGTTCTTCACAGCTATCCAGTGCTTCTCCCCTGGGTCTGATTGATACCTACTTACCACACTAAGTGCGTAAGCTGTTAGTGATATATGCCCTAGAGGCCATTATTGTATAGTACTAGTTTGTATATTTGGAAGCTTGGGATATACACAGATTTTATGACAGTCTTGCTCAAAATGGTAGCATGCTACTTGGTTTGTTTCTATCTTAATATGTGTATATGTTTCTTTTAACGTATCGCTAATACATATTGGTAGAGCCCTAAGGATCTTTGCTTGACTACCAGCGTTGTGATGGCAGTCACACTAGTGTGGGCTGGGTAGTCTATAAGCACATCCTTATATAGGTCCCTAGTCGTAGGATTGTCGAGATAGGGCATCGATACTTCAGAGTAGACTAGTGTATATGCTTCTCATCCCAGCAGGGGAGATGGTCTGTCCCAAAGCCATTAGTACGTCGTACTGGAGATAGTATGCAGGTGCTCATTGGGTTATGAGTTACACTGGACATACTCGTAGGGAACTGCCGGTTGGTACTATACCTATCGTCAGGGAGCAGTTCCCAGGTGACATGAGTACAATATAGTCCGTTGATTTGACACTGTTACTTTGCCTCGAGTGTGTTCCCACTGTTCTTAGATTACTACCCTACCACGGCTCTATTGAGTCGTGTAAACAGGTAGTAGTTGGGTGCAGTCTCGAAGCACTTGGAGAAAGTGGCGGTTAGATAGGATTTGTCTCTCTCGGTATTGGGGGTTGATATCACACTGTGTTCGGAAAGCCATTACATAAAGTCCCTGGCCAGGGCAAGCGAGATTTACTGGTAGGTACTCCAGTAGTTTCTCAGGGTGTTTTGGGCTACTCTCCGGCACGACTTATTGCGCTATTAGGGGTCTGACGGTTATCACCCCAAGGCCCGATATGCGATACTCTTAGACGAACAGACCGGACTGTACGGAGATTGTCACAGATAGGCTCAGTAGGAGTTCGGATGAGTTTACTCATCGGCCTTCTTATCGACAGATACCTGGGTAGCCGTAACTGTAAGTCGATGTACAACACCCCACGACTTGCGGGGAGGCGGAAATATGAAAAACGATCTTGTTCTTTGCTTAAACATCGACTAACCGCATGAATCGAAGCTAAACGATAACTAACAACTATCATAGAAGTTCTAAACTACTATGAGAAGTGATTGTACCTAAAGAACTGTGTCCTTCGTCTTTACGAACTCCACCTCCTCCTCGGCCTTCTCCAAGTAGTAGACGATCCACCACGAGAGCTTTACTCCAAGCTTTGCCTCTAAACTTGAGGCAACTAGGTTTCTTTAAGTGCTAATCAAAGTACCTAGATGATATAGAGTGAGGGTTATGGATTAAGTAGTCTAACTAATCCTTGTACTCAACACATGAGAGGGGAGGATTAGGGTTTGATGAGAGGAAGCTTGAGGAGAGAGAAGGTGAGAATAATCATGAAATGAGAAAATGAGTTATCATAATATATATCAAGCATTATTGTTTTTGAAGAAAAGAAAAGAAAATGATTTACAACCATGCTTGATAAATATCTAATGGTGATTCATCTCCATGAGTCATTAAGCATTTATGATGCATTAATAACATGGATGAATCATCCATATGACTCACTAATCTCATTTAATGTATATGCCACCTTAACCCCCTTACTCACCATCTTCTAGAAACTTCTCACGCAATTACGAGAATGCCCCTCCTATCCGTGAAAACACGGAAAAACTTTTGTTAGTGTTTATGCCCTAGAAGGCCATTACTGTATCATACTAGCTTGTATATTACTTAATGGAAGCTTGGGATATTCACATGTATATAACAGTCTTGCTAAACATGGTAGTATGCTACTTGGTTTTTCTATCTTAATATGTGAGTATACGTATTGATAGAGCTCTTAGGATCTTGCTTGTCTACCAGCGTTGTGATGGCAGTCACACTAGTGGGGGCTGGGTAGTCTACAAGCACATCCTTATTCAGGTCCCTGGTCGTTGGATTATCGAGACAGAGCATCGATACTCCGGAGTAGACTAGTGTGTACGCTTCTCGTCCCAGTTGGGGAGATGGTCTGTCCCACAGCCATCAGTACGTCGTACTGGAGATAGTATACAGGTGCTCGTTAGGTTACGGGTACACCGGACAGGACTCACAGGGAACTGTTGGTTGGTTTGATACCAGTCGTCAGTGAACAGTTCCCAGGTGACATGAGTACAGCGTAGTCCGCAGACTTGACACTGCTACTTCGCCTCGAGTGTGTCCCACTGTTCTTAGATTGCTACCCTACCACGGCTCAAAGGAGTCGTGCAAACAGGTAGCAGTTGGGTGCAGTCCCGAGCACTTGGAGGCAGTGGCGGTTAGACAGGATTCGTCCCTCCCGGTATTAGGAGTAGATATCGTGCTGTGTCAGAGAGCCATTACGCAAAGTCCCTGGCCAGGGCAAGCGAGATTTGCTGGTAGGTTCCAGCAGTTTCTCAGGGTGTAATGGGCTTCACTCCGACACGACTTATACCGCTTTTAGGGGACTGACGCTTGCCGCCCCCCTAGGCCCGATATGCGATAGTCATGGACGAACGGACCGGACTGTATGGAGATTGTCACATCAGACTCAGTAGGAGTTCGGATGGGTTTACTCATCGGCCTTCTTATCGACAACTACCTGGGGACCGTTACGTACAGCTAGTGCCGCTTGCGGTCTGTGGTTAAACCCACTGCCAGCGTAGTAGTCGAGTCTCTAGAGTCCCACACAGAGAGTTTCCTACTCCAGGCGAAACGATATAGAGGTTGCATGGTTTTGCGACAATGGGTTCGGACGCATACGTGCGTTTACGCGCGTATGACTTTCGGACAGTTTTTACCAGTCGGCTTTGGTTTAAGCCAGTTACTGGTATCCGGTTATTGGATTTTTACAGTCTAAAGTTTTTCCGTATTTTTTACGGATCGGAGGGGCGTTCTCGTAATTACTCGAGAAGCTTCTAGAAGTGGTGACTAAGGAGGTTTAGGTGTCATTTGCATTTAATGAGTTTAGTGAGTCATGAGGGTGATTCATGCATATCATTAAAGCATGATAAATGCTTAATGAGTCATGGTTATGAATCACCACTTGATATTTATGAAACTTCATTATTCATCATTTTAGTTTTTCTTTAATGGATGAATTTTAAAGGTTCATATATATTATGATAGAATTACTATTCTCATTATGCTTATTCTCACCTTCTCTCTCCTCAAGCTCTCTCTCTTCAAAAGACTAATCCTCACCCTCATGTGTTGAGATCTAGGATTAGTAAGACTAATCAATCCATAACCATCTCTATATTACACCTAGCTTCTTTGATTAGCAATCCAAGAAGGTTAGTTACCTCAAGTTAGAGGTTTAGCTTGGAGTTTTGCTCTCGGGTGGATCGTCTACTACCTAGAGGAGGTCGAGGAGAACGAAGGAGGACGTAAAGAAGAAGGACCGGTTCATTAGGTATAATCCCTAATCTCTTATGAAAAGAAACTCATAGAATACGGTTTTTTAGAGTTTAGCTTCGATTCAAGCGGTTAGTCGATGTTCGTTGTTTAAACTTGATCGTTTTTGTAAATTCCGCCTCCCCACAAGTACTGGGGTGTACTACATCGACTTACAGTGGTATCAGAGCCTCGCTAAACACTAAATAACTTAATCGCAAATTTGTACGAATTTCGAACGAAAAAACGAACCCGGAAAACCCTAATTCTGTTTAGTTTCTGTCGAACTTAAAATCAAGTCCTAAAATTTTTCTGGTGTGTTCAGAGAGCTAGAAAGGAGTCCAGGAGAACACCCAAGAAATTCGAGCCCATGAATCGGCAACTCGGCCGCGGAAGCACGGCGGATCGGTGGGATCCGCCGCGCTTCCGCGGCGCTTTGGCCGAGTCATGGACTCGTCTTTCTTGTGTGGGTCCCCTGTGACATTTGGGGTTTTCTGGAATATTTAATTATTGCTCAGGTTACTGTTTAACAGAGCAGATTTTGGAGCAATATTGAAGTTGTTTATTCGATCGAAAAATACAGTATTTGCGTATTGGATTATATCTGTGATTGTATAATGTGTTCGTAAACCTCCCCCAACTGCTAGTATGTCGGTTGGCAGGGGGTTGCACATTTCTGAAATGGTTATATCTGTTTGTGCATATAAACTGTATTGGACTGTTGTGGTGTTTAGCCGGGGTTAGCAAAGGGTTATTGTTTAATTCATTTGTTGTAAATGTAATTTGTTGTAATATTATTTTCGCGGGGCACTTCCAGGTTGCGGTTGTAGCCACCGTTGTATTATTTCATTTTACTGTTTTTGCTCCTAGGACTGACCCAAGGTGGGGTACACAAACTGCCGGGTGGGTAGTTTGCCGTACCCGTAGGGGTCGAGGGTGGGGTAAACGGCTATTCATCACAACTGTGTAATCTGTCTTTTCTTGCAGGCTCAAAAGAAATACAGATTGCTTGCAAATCCAATATTGTTTATCTGTGTTCTGGAATGAATATCATTGCGTCAGACGAATGTAAAATATCTATATTTATTATAGCTATTTAGACGTCACTTATGTTTTACACCCGCGCTAGCCCAGCCCCCGCTCTGTCGTTAGTTAAGTAACCTAACGGGTGATGACGGGACCCCGTGGCGAATGCGGATGGCATAAGAGGACGTTATATTTTCGTTGTTTTCTGCAATGATAGGTTAATGATGGGACGCATTATCTATAATGCAAAGTAAAACAAACCAAAGTTTAAATCGTTGGAACAATTTAAAAGAAACCACTCGGTTATTTTAAAAAAAAACAGATATTTTTAAATGCGGAGCTTTAACCACTCCTTTTAAAAGCTATCAGGTTCCTTCGGTTATATCAAGTTCACTACGTTCACGGTTTCGCCAAAACCAGTCGTAGCCCTCCGTCATTTCTTATGGATAGTCAGTAGTATTCAAGCTATGTTTGTTGGCTTTCGTCAAGACATAGTGTTTGGTAGCTGCTGGGGTATTCATTTGTTACATAGATAGATGTGTTGGTTTGGGACAGTCGCATTACCTTGTTGGCTTTCGTCAAGGGTATATACGGGTGGGTTCAAATTAACAAGATAATGATGGGCAGAACTTGACATGTGACTTATGATTTGTTGGCTTTCGTCAAGGTCATAAGAGCATGGGGCAAAAACTTATATCGGGAATTTCTAAAGAAACTGAAATTTGCAAAGAGATGCATACCATTTGGAGTTTGATGAATGTTGGTAGGATTCCTTCAACATTATCATACGATGATATTTGGATCCCGATCCTACTGTGAGTATATGCTACTTATCAGGATATTCGTCGCTTAACGATCAATGCTATAAACCTAGTAGGTGTCCAGAAAAGTGTCAGCGGGGTTACGCCCCCAGAGAAAAGAGGTTATTTAATTAAGGAACTTCGCGAAAGCGTTGGAAAACCTCCCTCGAAGTATCGACACCGGCCTGGCTGAACGGTTAAGCAAGTATTGTACGGTGAGAATAGTCTTGGCTAATTCTTCTTTTATGGTTTGAGGAAGGATTCGAGAAACAGTGGGAGCCATCCAGTTTAGATAAACTAAAAACCACTCTAAACTTGCAAGAGCATCATGCTAAAGAGTTTTCTTCTCTCTCTCCTAATTGCAGCGACCCTGAAAATGACTGGACTTAAGTTACTTTTAGAGAAAAATATACTGACGGGGCCAAACTATAAAGATTGGCTGCGGAATGTCAAGATGGCTTTGACCTATGACAAACTGGGGTACGTCCTCACCGCTACAGCACCTGCTGTCCTTGGTCCCAAATCCAGCAATGCGGATAAGGAAATCCGCAAAACCTGGGATTTAGATTGCGCGAGAGCCAAGTGCATCGTGCTTGCCTCGATGAACAATGAACATCAGAGGAGGCACGAGGATATGTCCCTAGATGGCATATTTCTCCATACAAAGGAACTTTATGGAGAGCAATCTCGTATAGCAAGATACGAGACCTCTAAGAAACTGTTTCGAGCGAGGTTGGCTGTCGGGTCATCGGTAGGTGAACATGTCCTACAGATGATCGGCTATATTGAAGAGCTCGCGGACCTTGGGACGACTTTGGATAATGAGCTCTATACAGACCTTGTTCTCCAGTCCCTTCCTCCCACCTACGCCCAGTTTATCCTCAACTTCAATCTTCAAGGAAAAGAAGTTGAACTTGCGGAACTCCTAAACATGTTAAGGAGTGCAGAGGGCACCTTGCAGAAGGCAAGGGAAACACCCGCTATGTTTGTTGGCGGTTCATCTTCTTCAGGGTCCAAGGCTAGGGCCAAAGGAAGGAAGAAGAAGGCCGCACCCAGACCTAGAGGAGGTGTTAGTAAGGTGGGAAAGAAGGGAAAGAAAAAGTTTACAGCACCGGTAGTTGGCCTGGATGAGTGCTTCCATTGTCACAGGAAAGGGCACTGGAAGAAGGATTGCAAGGCGTGGAACGCCAAGAACCAGGAACCGAAGCAAGCTGTGGCTTCGACTTCAGGTGTGTTTGTAATTGAGAATTGTCTGTCGATCAACTCTACTTCCTGGGTATTGGATACCGGGTCAGGATCTCATATTTGCAATTCATTGCAGGCACTGAGAAACCGTAGAGTGCTGAAGGAAGGTGATATGATCCTCAGGGTTGCTAACGGAGCTAGCGTGGGAGCTGCGTCCGTCGGGGATTATCACCTAGGATTGACGAGTGGACACATTTTGGTTTTACATAACTGTTATTTTGTACCCAGCTTAACGTGTAATATCATATCAGTTTCCTTGTTATCAAATAAAGGTTATGATTTCACGTTTGTAAGAGATGTTGTCAACATCCACCTTAATCATGGTTTGATTGGGTCCGGTACTCTAAATAACGGCATATATGTGTTAAACCAACTCCAAATTTTCAATGTCCAGAACACACTAAAAAGAAAGTCTCCAGATTTAAATAAAGCTTTCTTATGGCATTGTAGACTGGGTCACATCAATGAGAGAAGGTTGACTAAGTTGCATAGAGAAGGATATTTGGACACGTTCGAATATCAAACTTATGACACTTGTCAATCTTGTCTCAAAGGAAAGATGACAAAGACTCCATTCACTGGACAAGGAGTAAGAGCGAGCGAGCTCTTAGGACTCATACACAGCGATGTATGCGGTCCAATGTCTACACATGCAAGAGGTGGTTTTTCCTATTTCATTACTTTCACGGATGATTACTCAAGATACGGATTCATTTATCTGATGAAACATAAATCCGAGGCTTTTGAGAAATTCCAAGAGTATAAGAATGAAGTAGAAAACCAAACCGGCAAAAGTATAAAGACACTTAGATCTGATCGAGGTGGAGAATACTTGAGTGCCGAGTTCCTAGGTTACCTAAAAGAGAAAGGAATTCTCTCTCAGCTTACACTCCACAGCATAACGGTGTATCGGAGAGACGGAATCGAACCCTATTAGATATGGTACGATCCATGATGAGTAATGCTGAGTTACCGCGATCTTTCTGGGGTTATGCGCTAGAATCGGCGGCATATCTTTTGAACAAAGTTCCAACCAAAACTGTGCCTACCACACCATATCAGATATGGAGTGGGAAGAAACCCTGTCTTCAGTACCTGAAAACATGGGGATGTCCAGCTTTTGTTAAAAAGCAGCATGTGGACAAGCTCGAGGCACGCTCAGTAGAGTGTAAGTTTGTGGGATATCCAAAGAACTCTATGGGATATTATTTCTATTACGCAGAGGAACAAAAGGTTTTTGTTTCTCGTCATGCCCGCTTCTTAGAAACTGAATTTTTGGAAAATCAGAAGAGTGGGAGCGTAGTAGAACTGGAAGAAATTCCAGAACCACAAACTGCTACTGAAAGTTTGGTAGAACCAGAGGTTCAAGAAGAACAGAACATTCCCGCACCCCTCCGCAGGAGTAGTAGGCCGTCTCGTCCGCCTGAGAGATACTACGGTTTTCTCATAGATGGGGATAGAGAGGATTGCATCATAGATGATGATGAACCTACTGACTTCAGGCAGGCCATCCAGAGCGGCGACTCGGTACGATGGCTAGATGCAATGAGGACCGAAATGGAGTCCATGTACACCAACAAAGTATGGACTTTGGACTTTGCTCCAGATGGGGTAAAACCCATAGGATGCAAATGGATCTTCAAGAAAAAGATTGGTGTAGATGGACAGGTGGAAACCTATAAGGCTAGACTTGTTGCAAAGGGTTTTCGTCAAAGTCCTGGTTTGGACTATGACGAAACCTTTTCTCCAGTGGCTATGCTCAAATCCATTCGGGTCCTTCTTGCTATTGCTGCCTTCCATGATTATGAAATCTGGCAGATGGACGTAAAGACGGCTTTTCTGAATGGAAATTTAGAAGAGAGCGTCTATATGGATCAGCCAGAGGGTTTCAATCAGAGTGGGAGCAGCGGGAAAGTGTGCAAGCTGCTTAAGTCTATTTATGGACTAAAGCAGGCATCGCGGAGTTGGAACATCTGTTTTGATGAGACAGTCAAAGAATATGACTTTATCAAAAATCCAGATGAACCATGCATATATAGTAAAGTTGTGGCCAGAAGTGTCGTATTCCTCGTCTTGTACGTGGATGACATTCTATTGATAGGAAATGACATTCCTATGCTACAATCTGTCAAAGGATTCTTGTCACACAGGTTCTCCATGAAAGACCTGGGTGATGCCTCTTACATTCTGGGGATCCGGATCTATCGTGATAGATCCAAGAGGATGTTGGGACTTTCGCAGTCCAGGTATATCGACACTGTACTGAAAAGATTCAGTATGGAAGATTCTAAGCGCGGTAATCTACCGGCTTGTCACGGAATCACCCTCTCCAAAGAGATGTCTCCCAAGACTGATTTGGAAAGGGAACGCATGTCTATTATACCCTACGCTTCTGCGGTAGGCTCTATAATGTATGCGATGTTGTGTACCAGACCAGATGTAGCTTACGCACTAAGCGTGGTAAGCCGGTATCAGTCAGACCCAGGGGAGAAGCACTGGATAGCAGTAAAGAACATTCTCAAGTACCTGAGGAGGACTAAGGAGATGTTCTTGGTTTACGGCGGAAAAGACCTCAGGTTGGAGGCCTTTGCTGATTCCGGCTTCCAGAGTGATAAGGACGATTCCAAGTCCATGTCGGGTTATGTCTTTACCCTCAATGGAGGGGCGGTGTGCTGGAAGAGCTCCAAGCAGGACACCGTTGCTGACTCGACGATGGAAGCGGAGTATATAGCTGCTTGCGATGCCGCAAAAGAAGCAGTCTGGATGAAGAAGTTCCTAACAGAACTTCAGGTGGTTCCTACCATAGTTGATCCAATACCTCTGTATTGCGACAACAACGGAGCTATAGCTTTAGCGAAGGAACCAAGGTCCCATCAGAAGTCCAGACACATCTTAAGGCGGTATCACCTGATCAGGAAGATCATTGATCGTCAGGAGATCGAGGTTCGGAGAGTTGCTTCAGAAGAGAACATTGCTGATCCATTCACGAAGGCCCTTCCTCAGATTCAGTTCGAGAGGCTACTCGAGATCATTGGTCTGCGATATGCCAGTACATGGCCCTAGTGCAAGTGGGAGATTGTTAGTGTTTATGCCCTAGAAGGCCATTACTGTATCATACTAGCTTGTATATTACTTAATGGAAGCTTGGGATATTCACATGTATATAACAGTCTTGCTAAACATGGTAGTATGCTACTTGGTTTTTCTATCTTAATATGTGAGTATACGTATTGATAGAGCTCTTAGGATCTTGCTTGTCTACCAGCGTTGTGATGGCAGTCACACTAGTGGGGGCTGGGTAGTCTACAAGCACATCCTTATTCAGGTCCCTGGTCGTTGGATTATCGAGACAGAGCATCGATACTCCGGAGTAGACTAGTGTGTACGCTTCTCGTCCCAGTTGGGGAGATGGTCTGTCCCACAGCCATCAGTACGTCGTACTGGAGATAGTATACAGGTGCTCGTTAGGTTACGGGTACACCGGACAGGACTCACAGGGAACTGTTGGTTGGTTTGATACCAGTCGTCAGTGAACAGTTCCCAGGTGACATGAGTACAGCGTAGTCCGCAGACTTGACACTGCTACTTCGCCTCGAGTGTGTCCCACTGTTCTTAGATTGCTACCCTACCACGGCTCAAAGGAGTCGTGCAAACAGGTAGCAGTTGGGTGCAGTCCCGAGCACTTGGAGGCAGTGGCGGTTAGACAGGATTCGTCCCTCCCGGTATTGGGAGTAGATATCGTGCTGTGTCAGAGAGCCATTACGCAAAGTCCCTGGCCAGGGCAAGCGAGATTTGCTGGTAGGTTCCAGCAGTTTCTCAGGGTGTAATGGGCTTCACTCCGACACGACTTATACCGCTTTTAGGGGACTGACGCTTGCCGCCCCCCTAGGCCCGATATGCGATAGTCATGGACGAACGGACCGGACTGTATGGAGATTGTCACATCAGACTCAGTAGGAGTTCGGATGGGTTTACTCATCGGCCTTCTTATCGACAACTACCTGGGGACCGTTACGTACAGCTAGTGCCGCTTGCGGTCTGTGGTTAAACCCACTGCCAGCGTAGTAGTCGAGTCTCTAGAGTCCCACACAGAGAGTTTCCTACTCCAGGCGAAACGATATAGAGGTTGCATGGTTTTGCGACAATGGGTTCGGACGCATACGTGCGTTTACGCGCGTATGACTTTCGGACAGTTTTTACCAGTCGGCTTTGGTTTAAGCCAGTTACTGGTATCCGGTTATTGGATTTTTACAGTCTAAAGTTTTTCCGTATTTTTTACGGATCGGAGGGGCGTTCTCGTAATTACTCGAGAAGCTTCTAGAAGTGGTGACTAAGGAGGTTTAGGTGTCATTTGCATTTAATGAGTTTAGTGAGTCATGAGGGTGATTCATGCATATCATTAAAGCATGATAAATGCTTAATGAGTCATGGTTATGAATCACCACTTGATATTTATGAAACTTCATTATTCATCATTTTAGTTTTTCTTTAATGGATGAATTTTAAAGGTTCATATATATTATGATAGAATTACTATTCTCATTATGCTTATTCTCACCTTCTCTCTCCTCAAGCTCTCTCTCTTCAAAAGACTAATCCTCACCCTCATGTGTTGAGATCTAGGATTAGTAAGACTAATCAATCCATAACCATCTCTATATTACACCTAGCTTCTTTGATTAGCAATCCAAGAAGGTTAGTTACCTCAAGTTAGAGGTTTAGCTTGGAGTTTTGCTCTCGGGTGGATCGTCTACTACCTAGAGGAGGTCGAGGAGAACGAAGGAGGACGTAAAGAAGAAGGACCGGTTCATTAGGTATAATCCCTAATCTCTTATGAAAAGAAACTCATAGAATACGGTTTTTTAGAGTTTAGCTTCGATTCAAGCGGTTAGTCGATGTTCGTTGTTTAAACTTGATCGTTTTTGTAAATTCCGCCTCCCCACAAGTACTGGGGTGTACTACATCGACTTACAACTTTAGACTGTATAAATCCAATAACCGGATACTAGTAACTAGCTTAAACCAAAGCCGACTAGTAAAAACTGTCCGAAAGTCGTACGTGCGTAAACACACGTATGCGTCCGAACCCTTGTCGTAAAACCATACGACCTCTATATCGTTTCGCCTGGAGTAGGGAAACTCTCTGTGTGGGACTCTAGAGACTCGACTACTACGCTGGCAGTGGGTTTAACCACAGACCGCAAGCGGCACTAGCTGTACGTAACGGTCCCCAGGTAGATGTCGATAAGAAGGCCGATGAGGAAACCCATCCGAACTCCTACTGAGTCTGATGTGACAATCTCCGTATAGTCCGGTCTGTTCGTCTAAGACTATCGCATATCGGGCCTATGGGGGCAGCAAGCGTCAGTCCCCTAATAGCGGTATAAGTCGTGTCGGAGTGAAGCCCATTACACCCTGAGAAACTACTGGAACCTACCAGCAAATCTCGCTTGCCCTGGCCAGGGACTTTGCGTAATGGCTCTCTGACACAGCGCGATATCAACCCCCAATATCGGGAGAGACGAATCTTGTCTAACCGCTACTGCCTCCAAGTGCTCGGGACTGCACCCAACCGCTACCTGTTTGCACGACTCCTTTGAGCCGTGGTAGGGTAGCAATCTAAGAACAGTGGGACACACTCGAGGCGAAGTAGCAGTGTCAACTCTGCGGACTATGCTGTACTTATGTCACCTGGGAACTGTTCACTGACGACTGGTATAAAACCAACCAACAGTTCCCTGTGAGTCCTGTCCAGTGTACTCGTAACCTAACGAGCACTTGCATACTATCTCCAGTACGACGTACTGACGGCTGTGGGACAGACCATCTCCCCAACTTGGATGAGAAGCGTACACACTAGTCTACTCCGGAGTATCGATGCCCTGTCTCGATAATCCTACGACTAGGGACCTGAATAAGGATGTGCTTGTAGACTACCCAGCCCCCACTAGTGTGACTGCCATCACAACGGTGGTAGTCAAGCAAGATCCTAAGAGCTCTATCAATACGTATACTCACATATTAAGATAGACAAACCAAGTAGCATACTACCATGTTTAGCAAGACTGTTATATACATGTGAATATCCCAAGCTTCCATTAAGTAATATACAAACTAGTATGATACAATAATGGCCCCTAGGGCATATACACTAACAATCTCCCACTTGCACTAGGGCCCTGTACTGGCATATCGAAGACCGATGATCTCGAGTAGCCTCTCGAACTGAATCTGAGGTAGGGCCTTTGTGAATGGATCAGCAATGTTCTCTTCAGTAGCAACTCTCCGAACCTCGATCTCCCGACGATCAATGATCTCCCTGATCAGGTGATACCGCCTTAAGATGTGTCTGGACTTCCGATGGGACCTTGGTTCCTTCGCTAAAGCTATAGCTCCGTTGTTGTCGCAATACAGAGGTTTTGGATCAACAATGGTAGGAACCACCTGAAGTTCTGTTAGGAACTTCTTCATCCAGACTGCTTCTTTTGCGGCATCGCAAGCAGCTATATACTCCGCTTCCATCGTCGAGTCAGCAACGGTGTCCTGCTTGGAGCTCTTCCAGCACACCGCCCCTCCATTGAGGGTAAAGACATAACCCGACATGGACTTGGAATCGTCCTTATCACTCTGGAAGCCGGAATCAGCATAGGCCTCCATCCTGAGGTCTTTTCCGCCGTAAACCAAGAACATCTCCTTAGTCCTACTCAGGTACTTGAGAATGTTTTTTACTGCTATCCAGTGCTTCTCCCCTGGGTCTGACTGATACCAGCTTACCACGCTCAGTGCGTAAGCTACATCTGGTCTGGTGCACAACATCGCATACATTATAGAGCCTACCGCAGAAGCGTAGGGTATAATAGACATGCGTTCCCTTTCCAAATCAGTCTTGGGAGACATCTCTTTGGATAGGGTGATTCCGTGACAAGCCGGTAGATTACCGCGCTTAGAATCTTCCATACTGAATCTTTTCAGTACAGTGTCGATATACCTGGACTGCGAAATTCCCAACATCCTCTTGGATCTATCACGATAGATCCGGATCCCCAGAATGTAAGAGGCATCACCCAGGTCTTTCATGGAGAACCTGTGTGACAAGAATCCTTTGACAGATTGTAGCATAGGAATGTCATTTCCTATCAATAGAATGTCATCCACGTACAAGACGAGGAATACGACAGTTCTTGATACAACTTTACTATATATGCACGGTTCATCTGGATTTTTGATAAAGTCATATTCTTTGACTGTTTCATCAAAACAGTTCCAACTCCGTGATGCCTACTTTAGTCCATAAATGGACTTAAGCAACTTACATACTTTCCCGCTGCTCCCACTCTGATTGAAACCCTCTGGCTGATCCATATAGACGCACTCTTCTAAATTTCCATTTAGAAAAGCCGTCTTTACGTCCATCTGCCAGATTTCATAATCATGGAAGGCAGCAATAGCAAGAAGGACCCGAATGGATTTGAGCATAGCCACTGAAGAAAAAGTTTCGTCATAGTCCAAACCAGGTCTTTGACGAAAACCCTTTGCAACAAGTCTAGCCTTATAGGTTTCCACCTGTCCATCTACACCAATCTTTTTCTTGAAGATCCATTTGCATCCTATGGGTTTTACCCTATCTGGAGCAAAGTCCAAAGTCCATACTTTGTTGGTGTACATGGACTCCATTTCGGTCCGCATTGCATCTAGCCATCGTACCGAGTCGCCGCTCTGGATGGCCTGCTGGAAGCCAGTAGGTTCATCATCATCTATGATGCAATCCTCTCTATCCCCATCTATGAGAAAACCGTAGTATCTCTCAGGCGGATGAGACGGCCTACTACTCCTGCGGAGGGGTGCGGGAATGTCCTGTTCTTCTTGAACTACTTGTTCTACCAAACTTTCAGTATTAGTTTGTGGTTCTGGAATTTCTTCCAGTTCTATTTCGCTCCCACTTATTTCCTTTTCTAAAAATTGCTGTTCCAGAAAATGGGCATTACGAGAAACAAAAACCTTTTGTTCCTCTGCGTAATAGAAATAATATCCCTTGGAGTTTTTTGGATTGTTAGTTATGTATATGCCCTAGAGGCCATTGTTGTACATTTGATGTATATTATAATGGATGCTTGGTTATATATAGAGAAGACTTTCTTGCTCGTCATGATAGTATGCTATTTGGTTTCACTTTATCTTAACATGTTGACTTGTATTGGTTTACTGTTTTACTCTCACATGTTGATAAAGCCCTTAGGATCTGTACTCGGCTACTGGGACTATGATGAGATCATACTAGTGGGGCCGCGGTAGTCGATGAGTACATCCTATAACTGTTCCTAGTCGAGGGTATATCGAGACAGGGCATCGATACACCAGAGTAGACTAGCGTATACGCATCTTGACCCATATGATGGGCGATGGATGATCCCATATCCATCGGTGTTAGACATCAGAGATGGTGTACGGGTGCTCAGTGGAGACTAGGTACACTGGACGGACTCGCCGAGAACTCCCAGATGGTGATATACCACACGTCAGATGGCAGTTCTCCGGTGACACAGGTACAGGGTAGTCTGTAGACCCGAGATCGTCATGGAGTCTTGTGTGATTCCCACTGTGCTTTGATTTCCACCTTACCACGTCCAAGAGGGCGTGCAAAACGGTGGCTTTTGGGTACAGTCCCGAATCACATGGAGGCAATGAGCGATAGGAGGGGATTCGTCTCTCCCGGTATAGGGAGTTGATGTTGTGCTATGTTCGATTGGCTATAACTGGAAGTCCCTGGCCAGGGCTGATATAGAGATTTACTGGTAAGTGTTACTAGTAGTTTCTCGACCCGTTATGAGCCATACATCGACACGACTTATCGGTTACAGGGGTCTGACGTATACCACCCCTAGACTTGATATGCGACATATCAGACGAACAGACCGGACTGTACGGGAGTGTTACTGATTGGATTCACAGGAGAACGCACAGGCTAGCTTGTTGATCTTCTGATCGCTCAATACCTGGGTGGCTGTTACGTTTAGCTGACCGCTTGCAGCTTGTGGGTGTTTGATATGATCATCACCTGCTACCGGCGTATTGACGATTCTTTAGAGTCCTACACAGAGGTTTCTTGGCTCAGGCGAAACAGAGTAGTGGCACATATGTGATATGCGCAGGAGCGAGAATAATGCGATATGGGATACCGTATTATATTCTCGCGATTTATGGATATGAATCGGGTCATCGGATCAAGTGTTGATTCGATGAATCGGTACATGATATATTAGCCGGTTATATTCGATATAGCCGGATCGTCGGATCAAGTGTTGATTCGATGATTTAATATATAATAATATATATGATATATTATTATATTAACTAATATTGGCTTACTTTATTATTTCATTTTCTCAGTGGATGATACATTGATATATATGCGATATATGTTAATTGTATTATTTTCTTTTGTTGCAAATATATAATATATATATGATATATATTATTGTGACATGATATGATTAATTGTTAAACATGTTTAAGGATGATTAATTGAGGTTAGGGTTTGATTAGGTTTAGTTGCTTCAAGTTCTTTCTAGAAGCAATTTTCTTTTGTCATTTGTAAAGATATTTTGTGATGACACATTTTTTAACTTAACCAAACCCTAACTCTAGTTGTTTCTCTACTTGTTCTCATCCAATCATCCTTGACCATGGTTAATAATTCAATCATATGTTTATATTTCTATTCATCACAAAAGGAAATGATTATCATTATCTTTTGATTATCCATTATCTTCTTCTTCTTCTCTCTTGAAGAAGCTCTCTTGAAAATTCTTATGTGATGAAAGATTATGAGAAAATGATATAAAAGGAAAGCTAAATTACTACTCTCTCATCCTCATCTCATCTAGCCCATGGGATTAGTGTGTTCACTTCTTTAAGAGTGAGATAGCTTGAGTTCTTTGAAACCTCGAGGTAGATCATCGGAGATTTGGAATACGACGAGCTAGAATGGATCGTTCGAGTCGTGGAGCCTCTCATGAGTCCGGGAGATCGTGGATCGCGGCAAAGGGACTTCTACTCGGAGCTTGTGAAGTGAAGGAGCGGACTACAAAGGTTGTAATCCCTCACACTTAGATAAAAGTTATCTTAATGCATGTTAAACCCTAATAATCTAGCAAAGATCCCGGCTTTGGGTTGTTCGGCACGTCTAAAATTTAATCCGGGCATGTTTGATGCCTTTTGAACCTTCACAAGAGTGCCTAGGAACCCTACAGTGGTATCAGAGCTACTAGGCATTGGATGTCGACCTATGGGGGGTTCTCACTGTGTGACAGTGTGGCGAAGCATAGGCTCTTACCCCCAGGGTGTCCCGAGACCGGAAGGTGTTCCGGTGGGTTGTAGTCCTCGCGTGGGGGCATGCGTAAAAAGTAGCGGCTGAGGGACTCGTTGGTGCCACGGCGACCCCATTGGATGGGGTGGCTGCCTGACCTACAGAGGTATCAGAGCCTAGCTAGAGCATTAGGCGATGTGTTTACGAAGTTAAAACTCCGATCGAACCCGAAACGACGGAAAAAACCCCCTCTCTGGAAATTTTTTAAAAATTGGGATTTTTCTGAATTAAAAATATGTAAAAAAATCAGCAGGCAATTATAAGAATTACCATAAAATCCGAGCCTCTAATTCCACCAAACAGTGGCGGAAGCGCGGCGCAAGCATGGCTTGCGCGGCGCTTCCGCGGCGGAACAGTAAGATCAGGACACGTGGCTTTGATGGTAATTCCCGTAGGTACTTGCTGACCATTCTGGATATTTTTATTCTGTTCCAGGTGTTTAAAATTCTGGGGTTTGTTTTGTAATAGTAGACTCGATCGGAATATTTAAGTTCGTATTTCTTTCCGGATATTTAGAAATTGTTAAACTAGTTGAACGGATATCATTAACCGACTTTTTCCCGGCACGGCAAACTTTCAAGCGTTGAATTTTTATTGGGTTTAAATCTTTCGGAAAATTGTACAAGTTAAGCGGTGGACCCTCTAGAAGACAACAAACCTTAACTCGATTATGTGACCGTCTTGAACTGCCTTTTGAACCTTCGGGTTTGGAGCAGTACGGCGTGCCACATGTGAGGCGTTGGCTTGGCCCTTCTACGGCTGGATCACTGGTACTGTGACATATTCTGGGATTATTTGAACCCTGCTCAAGAGTTGAGCACTTCGGGAAATTTTGGGTGTTTGATTATCTGTTCAAATAGTTTAATACCGTATATTTATCTGGAATGTGATACAATATGTGGAATTCATAGAGTTAGGCATGAAATACGAAGTATGTGATATTTCGGATTTACGATGTCTAAAGTGATTGTGGATTCCAAATATTATAGTTTTACACTTTCTTTTCTGTGACCGTAAGTGTAATATGTGATATCGCCGGTTTCGTTGCTATATGTCAACGACAATTGGGATGCGCATATTTACTTACGTTGATGATATGAGATATTATGTGTTGCTGTGATATGTTATATTGGATCGTCGCGTTCAGAATAGCCGGGGGTTTTATGTGAGATGAGGGTTTTTATTTTCTTTCATGTAAAATTCATTTGTAATGTAATATTCTTTTATTTGGGGCACTTCTAGGATGCGGTTGCTGTCACCAGTGTATATTATTTACTTTTCCGCATTAGGTAGACCCAAGGAGGGGAGCACAAGTAACCGGGTTCTAGGGTCCAGTGGGAGGCCATCTCGAGGAGTCGAGACCGGGTCTCCTAACCCTAGAATTGGCAGTGTTACTTGCCGCTCTCGTAGGGGTCTTGGGATGTGGGTTTGGCTATTCGTCGCGACCGTGGAATCCGTGTTTTATACAGGCTCGTATTGAAAACACGGACGTCCTAGTATATCCAATATTTCATATATGTTCTTCTGCTGCAATGTTCTGTGATGAGATCATATTACTGCCTGAGACGAATGCTTATACTATATATATGTTGATATATAAATATTACTGCTTTCGTTTCTTCTGTGATGCTTAGGAAGCATAAGCTGATGGGATTTTTATTAATGAGATTAATAAAAGAAAAGAAACCTAAAGATGTTTTAGAATCAAAAACTTTATAAAAAGGGTAGCTACAGTTTTGCTTTGCACAGTGATATATACGATATATCCTGCACCTTATTCGATGAGGAAAGGACCGAGATCCCTTCACCGAGAGTGACTCCTTTAGCGAAACTGGCAGATGCTACAAAACGCGGTTTGTATTTTGATTGCTTTTAGTGTTTTGCTTTGCACAGCGGTATATATATGATATATCCTGCACCTTATTCGATGAGGAAAGGGCCGACGATCCCTTCACCGGGAGTGACCCCTTTAGCGAAACTAAGAAAAGCCTCAAAACACTCCTTTCCAAAAACTACACGATTCTATGACGATATCATGTTCATTACGCTCAGGGTTTTTCTGAAAAACCTGCGTAGCCCTCCGTCATTTCAGATAAAGACTGTTTAGTATTCGTGCTGCGTTTGTTGGCCTTTGTCAAGGCGTAGTGTGCGGTAGCTAACTGGTACTTATCTGTTTAAACATATGATGTGATTGGATTAGGGTATTCGTACGACCTTGTTGGCCTTTGTCAAGGGTCGTGCGGGTGGGTTTGATTTCAATCAAGAAATGACGGGTTGAACTTGACTAGCTTCCTATGGTTTGTTGGCCTTTGTCAAGGTCATAGGGGTTAGGGGCAAAAGCATTATCGGGAATTTCAAGTGTTGAAATTTGCAATGAGATTGCATACCTCCTATGAGATAGTTGGATCCTGATACCCACTGCGAGTAAGTGTTACTCCTGGGAGAGTTTTACACAGGACAATTAGTCATTCAAGTAGGTGTCTAGAAAAGTGTTAACGAGGTTACGCCTCTGGGAAAACGAGGTTTACTAATTAGGTCCGTGCGAAAGCACGGGGAACCTCCCTCAAAGTACCGACACTGATCTGGCTGAAAGAATGACGAAATTGTAGGGTGTAATTAATCCCGGCTAATCTTACCTTTTAGGGTTTTAAGGTAGATTTGATAAAACCAGTGGGAGACATCCTGATTAGATAAGATAATAACCAATCTAATCTTGCAAGAGCATATGCTAAAGTGTTTTCTTCTCTCTCTCTCCAGGTAGCGACCATTTCAGGCCATAATCAAGATAATAATATGGATGTATTGACTGAACCTGATTATTGTACTGAGCAAGGGAACGTTAGACCCATTCTTTCTTATAAGAGTTATAAGACTGAACAGGAAACAGGAGAATATCTGAATTCTCACGCCGCCCAAAAGAACATGCATGTTGATGCATCTTCTTCGGGTGTGTTTGTTATTGAGAACTGTTTCTCAGTTCACCCTACGTCCTGGGTTTTAGATACCGGATCAGGATCCCACATATGTAAACAGTTACATGGGCTACGTAAAGGTAGAGAACTGGGAAAAGGTGATCATTCCGTTCAAGTAGGGAACGGTGCAAGTATTGTAGCCAAAGCAGTTGGCGAATATCACCTTGTATTACCAAGTCGTAATACACTGATTCTAAATGAATGCTATTATGTACCGAACATGATGTGCAACATTATATCAGTTTCTTTATTGAGTAAAGAGGGATATAATTTTATAGTACAGGATAATGTTATGAACATATTCCTAGATCAAAAGTTGATTGCATCAGGCTCGTTACATAATGGCATATTCATTCTAAATCAGAATACAGTCCTGAATATACAAAACACACACAAGAGGAAAAGTTCAGATATGAACGAATCCTTCTTGTGGCATTGTAGACTTGGTCATATCAATGCGACACGACTGGCTAAGTTACATAAAGATGGTTATTTGAATCCGTTCGAATTATCATCTTATGATACTTGCCATTCATGTCTCAAAGGAAAAATGACCAAAGCTCCGTTTAGTGGACACGGAGAAAGAGTTACCGAACTCTTAGGACTGGTACATAGTGATGTATGCGGTCCCATGTCTACGCATGCCAGGAACGGTTCTTCCTACTTTATTACATTCACTGACGATCTCTCAAGATTCGGATATGTGTTCCTGATGAAACACAAGTCTGAAGCTTTTGAGAAATTCAGAGAATATAAGCACGAAGTAGAGAACCAAACGGGCAAAAGTATTAAGATTCTTCGATCTGATCGAGGAAGTGAATACTTAAGCGGTGAGTTCCTAGATTATCTAAAAGAGAATGGGATTCTCTCTCAGCTTACTCCTCCTTATACACCACAGCACAACGGTGTATCCGAGCGGAGGAATCGCACCCTATTAGATATGGTGCGCTCTATGATGAGTGAGGCTGAGTTACCTATTTCCTTCTGGGGGTATGCATTGGAGACAGCAGCATACCTATTGAATCAAGTTCCAACTAAATCTGTACCTACCACACCATATGAGATATGGAGTGGGAAGAGACCATGTCTTAAACGAGTTAAGATATGGGGTTGTCTGGCCTATGTCAAAAGGCAAAATCCAGACAAACTCGAGGCACGGTCAGTTCTATGCAAGTTTGTGGGATATCCTAAACATTCACATGGATATCTTTTCTACCATCGCGAGGAACAAAAGGTGTTTGTTTCTCGACATGCCACCTTTTTAGAAAAGAAATTTCTTACAAAAGAAATTAGTGGCGATGAGGTAGAACTGGAAGAAGTTCTAGCAGAACAAACTACAACAGATGATTTAGTGGAACCAGAGGATTCAGTAGTACCCGACGAACCCCAGCCTCTCCGCCGATCTAGTAGGGTTTCTCATCCACCTGAGAGATACTACGGTTTTCTCATTGATGGTGGAAGCGAGGACTGCATCATGGATGATGATGAACCGACTAGTTTCGAGCAGGCCATCACGAGTAGTGACACTGTGAAATGGCTGGATGCAATGCGATCTGAGATGGAATCCATGTACACCAATAAAGTATGGATTTTAGAAAATGCTCCTGAAGGGGTAAAACCCATTGGGAGCAAGTGGATTTTTAAAAAGAAATTTGGTGTAGATGGAAAAGTTGAGACTTTCAAAGCTAGACTTGTAGCAAAGGGTTTTCGTCAACGACCAGGTGTGGATTATGACGAAACCTTTTCTCCAGTGGCTATGCTTAAGTCCATCCGGATCTTACTTGCCATTGCTGCATACCATGACTACGAAATCTGGCAAATGGATGTTAAGACCGCCTTTCTAAACGGTGATTTAGAAGAATGCGTGTACATGACTCAGCCAGAGGGCTTCGTAGATAGTGGGAGCAGCGGAAAGGTGTGCAAGCTGCTTAAATCCATTTATGGGTTAAAGCAAGCATCGCGGAGTTGGAACATCTGTTTTGATGTTGTAGTCAAAGAGTTTGACTTCATCAAAAATATAGATGAACCTTGTATCTATAAGAAGGTAGCAGAGGGTAAGGTTGTCTTCCTCGTATTGTACGTGGATGACATACTCTTGATAGGAAATGATATTCCTATGCTGCAATCAGTCAAGCTCTTCTTATCACAGAGATTCTCAATGAAAGATCTAGGTGATGCCTCCTGCATATTGGGAATCATGATCTATAGAGATAGATCTAAACGGATACTGGGATTGTCCCAATCCAGGTACATTGACACCATACTAAAGAGGTTTAGTATGGAAGAATCCAAACGTGGGAATCAGCCCACGATATCTGGACTCACTCTCTCCAAAGAGATGTCTCCCAAGACTGATTTGGAGAGAGCTCGCATGCAAGGGATACCCTATGCTTCGGCAGTAGGCTCTATCATGTATGCGATGCTATGTACCAGACCCGATGTAGCATACTCACTAAGTGTAGTGAGTCGGTATCAAGCAGATCCAGGAGAGAGTCATTGGACAGCAGTGAAGAACATTCTCAAGTACTTGCGAAGGACTAAGGAGATGTTCTTGGTGTATGGTAACGGAGAACTCCAGGTGGAGTCCTTTACCGATTCCAGCTTCCAAAGTGATAAGGACGACTCTAAGTCGCATTCGGGTTTTGTCTTCACCCTCAATGGAGGGGCGGTATGTTGGAAGAGTTCCAAACAGGATACCGTTGCAGACTCAACGATGGAGGCTGAATACATCGCTGCCAACGATGCTGCCAAAGAGGCTGTCTGGATCAAGAAGTTCATTAGTGAACTTGGTGTGGTTCCATCCATTGAGCATCCAATACCTCTGTATTGCGATAACAATGGAGCTGTGGCTTTGGCCAAGGAACCCAGGTCCCATCAGAAGTCCAGACATATTCTGAGGCGGTATCACCTGATCAGGGAGATAGTTGATCGCCGGGAGATCGAGGTCAGGAGAGTAGATACGAAGGACAACACTGCGGATCCATTCACGAAGGCTATTCCCCAGATACAGTTTGAGAGATTATTCGGGATGCTAGGTATGAGATACTACAGCAGCTGGCCTTAGTGCAAGTGGGAGATTGTTAGTTATGTATATGCCCTAGAGGCCATTGTTGTACATTTGATGTATATTATAATGGATGCTTGGTTATATATAGAGAAGACTTTCTTGCTCGTCATGATAGTATGCTATTTGGTTTCACTTTATCTTAACATGTTGACTTGTATTGGTTTACTGTTTTACTCTCACATGTTGATAAAGCCCTTAGGATCTGTACTCGGCTACTGGGACTATGATGATATCATACTAGTGGGGCCGCGGTAGTCGATGAGTACATCCTATAACTGTTCCTAGTCGAGGGTATATCGAGACAGGGCATCGATACACCAGAGTAGACTAGCGTATACGCATCTTGACCCATATGATGGGCGATGGATGATCCCATATCCATTGGTGTTAGACATCAGAGATGGTGTACGGGTGCTCAGTGGAGACTGGGTACACTGGACGGACTCGCCGAGAACTCCCAGATGGTGATATACCACACGTCAGATGGCAGTTCTCCGGTGACACAGGTACAGGGTAGTCTGTAGACCCGAGATCGTCATGGAGTCTTGTATGATTCCCACTGTGCTTTGATTTCCACCTTACCACGTCCAAGAGGGCGTGCAAAACGGTGGCTTTTGGGTACAGTCCCGAATCACATGGAGGCAATGAGCGATAGGAAGGGATTCGTCTCTCCCGGTATAGGGAGTTGATGTTGTGCTGTGTTCGATTAGCTATAACTGGAAGTCCCTGGCCAGGGCTGATATAGAGATTTACTGGTAAGTGTTACTAGTAGTTTCTCGACCCGTTATGAGCCATACATCGACACGACTTATCGGTTACTGGGGTCTGACGTATACCACCCCTAGACTTGATATGCGACATATCAGACGAACAGACCGGACTGTACGGGAGTGTTACTGGTTGGATTCACAGGAGAACGCACAGGCTAGCTTGTTGATCTTCTGATCGCTCAATACCTGGGTGGCTGTTACGTTTAGCTGACCGCTTGCAGCTTGTGGGTGTTTGATATGATCATCACCTGCTACCGGCGTATTGACGATTCTTTAGAGTCCTACACAGAGGTTTCTTGGCTCAGGCGAAACAGAGTAGTGGCACATATGTGATATGCGCAGGAGCGAGAATAATGCGATATGGGATACCGTATTATATTCTCGCGATTTATGGATATGAATCGGGTCATCGGATCAAGTGTTGATTCGATGAATCGGTACATGATATATTAGCCGGTTATATTCGATATAGCCGGATCGTCGGATCAAGTGTTGATTCGATGATTTAATATATAATAATATATATGATATATTATTTTATTAACTAATATTGGCTTACTTTATTATTTCATTTTCTCAGTGGATGATACATTGATATATATGCGATATATGTTAATTGTATTATTTTCTTTTGTTGCAAATATATAATATATATATGATATATATTATTGTGACATGATATGATTAATTGTTAAACATGTTTAAGGATGATTAATTGAGGTTAGGGTTTGATTAGGTTTAGTTGCTTCAAGTTCTTTCTAGAAGCAATTTTCTTTTGTCATTTGTAAAGATATTTTGTGATGACACATTTTTTAACTTAACCAAACCCTAACTCTAGTTGTTCCTCTACTTGTTCTCATCCAATCATCCTTGACCATGGTTAATAATTCAATCATATGTTTATATTTCTATTCATCACAAAAGGAAATGATTATCATTATCTTTTGATTATCCATTATCTTCTTCTTCTTCTCTCTTGAAGAAGCTCTCTTGAAAATTCTTATGTGATGAAAGATTATGAGAAAATGATATAAAAGGAAAGCTAAATTACTACTCTCTCATCCTCATCTCATCTAGCCCATGGGATTAGTGTGTTCACTTCTTTAAGAGTGAGATAGCTTGAGTTCTTTGAAACCTCGAGGTAGATCATCGGAGATTTGGAATACGACGAGCTAGAATGGATCGTTCGAGTCGTGGAGCCTCTCATGAGTCCGGGAGATCGTGGATCGCGGCAAAGGGACTTCTACTCGGAGCTTGTGAAGTGAAGGAGCGGACTACAAAGGTTGTAATCCCTCACACTTAGATAAAAGTTATCTTAATGCATGTTAAACCCTAATAATCTAGCAAAGATCCCGGTTTTGGGTTGTTCGGCACGTCTAAAATTTAATCCGGGCATGTTTGATGCCTTTTGAACCTTCACAAGAGTGCCTAGGAACCCTACATGGATATCCCACAAACTTACATTTTACTGATCGTGCCTCGAGCTTGTCCACATGCTGCTTTTTAACAAAAGCTGGACATCCCCAAATCTTCATATGCTGAAGATGGGGTTTCTTCCCACTCCACATCTGATATGGAGTGGTAGGCACAATCTTGGTAGGAGCCCTGTTCAGAAGATATGCCGCTGAATCTAGCGCATAACCCCAAAAAGATCGCGGTAACTCAGCATTACTCATCATGGATCGTACCATATCTAATAGTGTTCGATTCCGTCTCTCCGATACACCGTTATGCTGTGGAGTGTATGGAGGAGTAAGCTGAGAGAGAATTCCTTTCTTTTTTAGGTAATCTAGGAACTCGGCACTTAAGTATTCACCACCTCGATCAGATCTTAGTGTCTTGATACTTTTGTCGGTTTGGTTTTCTACTTCATTCTTATACTCTTGGAATTTCTCAAAAGTCTCGGATTTATGTTTCATCAGATAAATGAATCTGTACCTTGAGTAATCATCCGTGAAAGTAATGAAATAGGAAAAACCACCTCTTGCATGTGTAGACATTGGACCACATACATCGCTGTGTATGAGTCCTAAGAGCTCGCTCGCTCTTACTCCATGTCCAGTAAATGGAGTCTTTGTCATCTTTCCTTTGAGACAAGATTGACAAGTGTCATAAGTTTGATATTCGAACGAGTCCAAATATCCTTCTCTATGCAACTTAGTCAACCTTCTCTCATTGATGTGACCCAGTCTACAATGCCATAAGAAAGCTTTATTTAAATCTGGAGACTTTCTTTTTAGTGTGTTCTGGACATTGAAAATTTGGAGTTGGTTTAACACATATATACCGTTATCCAGTGTACCAGACCCAATCAAACCATGATTAAGGTGGATGTTAACAACACCACTTCCAAACGTGAAATCATAACCTTTATTTGATAACAAGGAAACATATATGATATTACACGTTAAGCTGGGTACACAAAAACAGTTATGTAAAACCAAAATGTGTCCACTCGTCAATCCCAGGTGATAATCCCCTACGGACACAGCTCCCACGCTAGCTCCGTTAGCAACCATCAGGGTCATATCACCTTCCTTCAGCACTCTACGGTTTCTCAGTGCCTGCAATGAATTGCAAATATGAGATCCTGATCCGATATCCAATACCCAGGAAGTAGAGTTGATTGACAGACAATTCTCAATTACAAACACACCTAAAGTCGAAGCCACAGCTTGCTTCGGTTCCTGGTACTTGGCGCTCCACGCCTTGCAATCCTTTTTCCAGTGCCCTTTCCTGTGACAATGGAAGCACTCATCCTGGGCCACTACCGGTACCGTGAACTTTTTCTTTCCCTTCTCTATCACCTTACTAACACCTCCTCTAGGTCTATTAGGGGCCTTATTCTTCCTTCCTTTGGTTTTAGCTTTGGACCCGGAAGAAGAAGTACCGCGAACAAACATAGCGGGTGTTTCCCTTGCCTTCTGCAAGGTGCCCTCTGCACTTCTCAACATGTTAAGGAGTTCTGAAAGTTCAACTTCTTTTCTTTGAATGTTGAAGTTCAGAATAAACTGGGCGTAGGTGGGAGGGAGGGACAGGAGAATAAGGTCTGTATAGAGCTCATTATCCAAAGTCGTCCCCAGGTCTGCGAGCTCTTCTATATAGCCGATCATCTTTAGGACATGTTCTCCTACTGATGACCCGACAGCCAACCTCGCTTGAAACAGCTTCTTTGAGGTCTCGTATCTTGCTATACGAGATTGCTCTCCATAAAGTTCCTTTGTATGGAGAAATATGGCATCAAGATCCATATCCTCGTGCCTCCTCTGATGTTCATTGTTCATCGAGGCAAGCACGATGCACTTGGCTTTCGCGCAATCTAAATCCCAGGTTTTGCGGATTTCCTTATCCGCATTACTGGATCTGGGACCTGGGACTTCAGGTGCCGTAGCGGTGAGGACGTATCCCAATTTGTCATAGGTCAAAGCCATTTTGACATTCCGCAGCCAATCTTTATAGTTTGGCCCCGTCAGTATATTTTTCTCTAAAAGTAACTTAAGGCCAGTCATTTTCAGGGTCGCTGCAATTAGGAGAGAGAGAAGAAAACTCTTTAGCATGATGCTCTTGCAAGTTTAGAGTGGTTTTTAGTTTATCTAAACTGGATGGCTCCCACTGTTTCTCAAATCCTTCCTCAAACCATAAAAGAAGAATTAGCCAGGACTATTCTCACTGTACAATACTTGGTTAACCGTTCAGCCAGGCTGGTGTCGATACTTCGAGGGAGGTTTTCCAACGCTTTCGCGAAGTTCCTTAATTAAATAACCTCTTTTCTCTGGGGGCGTAACCCCGCTGACACCTTTCTTGACACCTACTTGGTTTATAGCATTGATCGTTAAGTGACGAATATCTTGATGAGTAGCATATACTCACAGTAGGATCGGGATCCAAATATCATCGTATGATAATGTTGAAGGAATGCTACCAACATTCATCAAACTCCAAATGTTATGCATCTTTTTGCAAATTTCAGTTTCTTTAGAAATTCCCGATATTAGTTTTTTGCCCCATGCTCTTATGACCTTTGCTTTGGTCAAAATGTCATAAGTCACATGTCAAGTTCTACCCGTCATTATCTTGTCAATTTGAACCCATCCGTACATACCCCTGACTTTGGTTAAATGATAATACGACTGTCCCAAACTAACTCATCTATCTATGCAACAATTGAACACCCAGCAGCTACCAAACACTATGCCTTGAGTTTGGCCAAAATGCATAGCTTGAATACTACTGAATACCCAAATGAAATGACGGAGGGCTACGAATGGTTTTGGCGAAACCGTGAACGTAGTGAACTTGATATGACCGAAGGAACCTGATAGTTTTTAAAAGGAGTGGTTAAAGCTCCGCAATTAAAAAATATCATCTATTTTAAAATAACCGATTGGTTTCTTTTAAATTGTTCCAACGATTAAACTTTTGGTTTATTTTCTTTGCATTATAAATAATGCGTCCCATCATTAACCTATCATTGCATAAAACAACGAAAATACAACGTCCTCTTACGCCATCCGCATTCGCCACGGGGTCCCGTCATCACCCGTTAGGTTACTTAACTAACGGCAGAGCGGGGGCTGGGCTAGCGCGGGTGTAAAACATAAGTGACGTCTAAATATCTATCATATATAGATATTGTACATTCGTCAGACGCAATAATAGGCATTCCAGATCTCATATGAACTTTATTGGATTTGCAAGCAATCCGTGTTTGTTTAGAGCCTGCAATAAAAGACGGATTACACAGTTGTGATGAATAGCCATTACCCCACCCTAGACCCCTATGGGTACGGCAAACTACCCGTCAAATACCCGAAGTGAAGCGGTCTCCCACAACAAAGTGAGTAGGCCACTAAACACTTCAAAGTACCCGGTAGTTTGTGCACCCCACCTTGGGTCTATCCTAGGAGCAAAAACAGTAAAATGAAATAATACAACGGTGGCTACAACCGCAAGCTGGATGCGTCCCGCAAAATAATATTACAACATATTACAATTACATCGAATGAATTAAAATAATAACCCATCACAAACCCCGGCTAATCATCACAACAGTCCAATACAGTTCATATCCACAAACAGTAAAAACCATTACATAAATGTGCAACCCCCTGCCAACCGACATACTAGCAGTTAGGGGAGGTTTACGAACACATTATACAAACACAGATATAATCAAATTAGCAAACATCGTAAAATTTCGATCGAACAAACGCTTTTAGATTCTACTCCAATACTTCTCTGTGCACCTGAGACTTGAGCAGAGAAAAAAAAACATCCCAGAAAACACAAAAATATCACAGAAGAATTACTGGTGAAAATTGGGTTGAATCGGCCCCAACTCGGCCGCGGTTCCGCGGTCGTTTGGCCGATTCAGAAACCCATTTTTCACCAGTTTTCTTACAATTCTCTGTAGGTTATTCTGAAGCACCCTGAAAAATTTTTAGAGCCTGTTTAAAATTCGACAGAAAGTAGTGATATCGATGTCGTTTTTTGGTTCGTTTTGCGTTCGAATATCTTACGACTTTGCTAATGAGTTAATTATTGTTTAGTGAGGCTCTGATACCACTGTAAGTCGATGTACAACACCCCACGACTTGCGGGGAGGCGGAAATATGAAAAACGATCTTGTTCTTTGCTTAAACATCGACTAACTGCATGAATCGAAGCTAAACGATAACTAACAACTATCATAGAAGTTCTAAACTACTATGAGAACTGATTATACCTAAAGAACCGTGTCCTTCGTCTTTACGAACTCCACCCCCTCCACGGCCTTCTCCAAGTAGTAGACGATCCACCACGAGAGCTTTACTCCAAGCTTTGCCTCTAAACTTGAGGCAACTAGGTTTCTTTAAGTGCTAATCAAAGTACCTAGATGATATAGAGTGAGGGTTATGGATTAAGTAGTCTAACTAATCCTTTGTACTCAACACATGAGAGGGGAGGATTAGGGTTTGAAGAGAGGAAGCTTGAGGAGAGAGAAGGTGAGAATAATCATGAAATGAGAAAATGAGTTATCATAATATATATCAAGCGTTATTGTTTTTGAAGAAAAGAAAAGAAAATGATTTACAACCATGCTTGATAAATATCTAATGGTGATTCATCTCCATGAGTCATTAAGCATTTATGATGCATTAATAACATGGATGAATCATCCATATGACTCACTAATCTCATTTAATGTATATGCCACCTTAACCCCCTTACTCACCATCTTCTAGAAGCTTCTCGCGCAATTACGAGAACGCCCCTCCTATCCGTGAAAACACGGAAAAACTTTAGACTGTATAAATCCAATAACCGGATACTAGTAACTGGCTTAAACCAAAGCCGACTAGTAAAAACTGTCCGAAAGTCGGACGTGCGTAAACACACGTATGCGTCCGAACCCTTGTCGTAAAATCATACGACCTCTATATCGTTTCGCCTGGAGTAGGGAAACTCTCTGTGTGGGACTCTAGAGACTCGACTACTACGCTGGCAGTGGGTTTAACCACAGACCGCAAGCGACATTAGCTGTACGTAACGGTCCCCAGGTAGATGTCGATAAGAAAGCCGATGAGGAAACCATCCGAACTCCTACTGAGTCTGATGTGACAATCTCCGTACAGTCCGGTTTGTTCGTCTAAGACTATCGCATATCGGGCCTAGGGAGGCGGCAAGCGTCAGTCCCCTAATAGCGGTATAAGTCGTGTCGGAGTGAAGCCCATTACACCCTGAGAAACTACTGGAACCTACCAGCAAATCTTGCTTGCCCTGGCCAGGAACTTTGCGTAATGGCTCTCTGACACAGCGCGATATCAACCCCCAATACCGGGAGAGACGAATCCTGTCTAACCGCTACTGCCTCCAAGTGCTCGCACTCAACTGCTACCTGTTTGCACGACTCCTTTGAGCCGTGGTAGGGTAGCAATCTAAGAACAGTGGGACACACTCGAGGCGAAGTAGCAGTGTCAAGTCTGCGGACTATGCTGTACTCATGTCACCTGGGAACTGTTCACTGACGACTGGTATAAAACCAACCAACAGTTCCCTGTGAGTCCTGTCCGGTGTACCCGTAACCTAACGAGCACCTGCATACTATCTCCAGTACGACGTACTGACGGCTGTGGGACAGACCATCTCCCCAACTTGGATGAGAAGCGTACACACTAGTCTACTCCGGAGTATCGATGCCCTGTCTCGATAATCCTACGACTATGGACCTGAATAAGGATATGCTTGTAGACTACCCAGCCCCCACTAGTGTGACTGCCATCACAACGCTGGTAGTCAAGCAAGATCCTAAGAGCTCTATCAATACGTATACTCACATATTAAGATAGACAAACTAAGTAGCATACTACCATGTTTAGCAAGACTGTTATATACATGTGAATATCCCAAGCTTCCATTAAGTAATATACAAACTAGTATGATACAATAATGGCCCCTAGGGCATATACACTAACAGTAACGTGCAGCTAGTACCGCTGACGTGCTTATGGTTAAACCCACTGCCAGCGTATTGTCGAGTCTTTAGAGTCCCACACAGAGGGTTTTCCTGCTTCGGGCGAAACGATATAGAAGTCGTATGGTTTTACGGCAGGGTTCGAACATATACATGTACATGTGCACGTATCATGTTCGGACAGATAATACTAGTGGGTTTTGGTTTAAGCCGGATCCTAGTATTAGATTATCGGATTATTTTGTCTTATTGTATTTATATTTTTTCGGAATACGGATACGGGTATGTAAATACGGTGAGGGGTATTCTTGTAATTTGCTCAAGAATGCTTCTAGAAGATGCCACCTCATTACTTGTATTACCATTTGTGTTAAATGGATTAATGAGGTGGAGGTATGAGATGTTAAGTAATTATGAATGAAGCATGGCTACTTGGTGACTCTTGATGGCTATTGAGGCAAGGTGGCACTTAGATATCATATGTGAGGCAATGTGTCACTTGGATATTATTTGTGAGATTTTTTAGCATGCCTCATATCCATCACAATTAGCCATATTCATTTTGATAATAACAAATACACTCTCTCTCCTCAAGCACTCTCATCTTCTTCCTCAAAACCCTAACTTGTCTCATGTGTTGAGAAACCTAGGGTTAATGAGACTAAACTATCCATAATCAATCTTTACATTCTCTAGGTTACTTAGATTAGCACTCTAGGTATCCTAGTTACTTCATCTTAGAGGTAGGAGCTCAAGGTAGACACTCTCGGGTGGATCTTCTTCGACTCGAGAAGGCCGACGAGGAGGCGCGATCTATACACACTTCAAGGAGCTCACATAGAGGAGGAGGAGTACAAGAAGAAGAAGGACTAGTTACTTGAGGTATAACTTTATTACATAGTAGTTAAACCTCTTAGATGTTTAGCTAGTTAGGGTTTAGTATCGATCATGGTGTTTAGTTGGTGTTGCGACGCATATTAAAATTGTTTTTTGCAAATTCCGCCTCCCCGCGAACTCGCGGGGTGCGTGACATCGACTTACAGTGGTATCAGAGCCTACTAAACCATTACTAGCTAGTTAGCAAAGTGTTAGAAATTCGATCGTCGAACAAATCCTAAAATCACGCTCGAAAACCATGTTTTTTGTCGAATTTTAAAACTGGTCTTAAATTTTTTTCAGAGGCCTTAAAAATATGTGCAGGGTTTTCTAAGAACACTGCAGAAAGTTGGATTCATGATTCCCTAAGACTGCCGCGAAAACGCGGCCAAACTGTGCTTTTGGCCGCCGTTACGCGGCTGAGTCAAGGGAGACTCGGTCCGAGTTTCTACAGTGCTTCTATTTTTGTGAATTGTGATTCTGGGAATATTTTTTCTGCCCAGTATTGTTTGTGTATAGCATTGTTCATGGGGTAGACTCAAATTTTGTTTATCGATCGAAATTCTAAGTTATTTGCTAATCGAGTTTTTTGTGTTTGATATATGTGCTGAATGTCTGCTAATCGCTATATGTCGATTAGTGGGGGTTGCACATATCTGTTAAGAAAATTGTAGGGAGTACTATCACATTCTTCGTATTGTATGTGGATGACATTCTCTTGATAGGAAACGACGTTCCTATGCTGCAATCGGTCAAACTATTCTTATCACAGAGGTTCTCCATGAAGGACCTGGGTGATGCCTCATACATTTTGGGTATTAAGATCTATAGAGATAGATCTAAAAGATTGTTGAGATTGTCCCAATCAAGGTACATTAACACCATCCTAAAAAGGTTTAGTATGGAAGATTCCAAGCGAGGTACTTTACCCGCTTGTCACGGAATCACTCTCTCCAAAGACTTTTGTCCAAAGTCTGATGAAGAGAGAGCTCGCATGAGTGTTATACCCTACGCTTCTACTGTAGGATCTATAATGTATGCGATGTTATGTACTCGCCCTGATGTTGCTTAGTAAGCAGGTATCAATCCAATCAAGGGGAGAAACACTGGACAGCTGTGAAGAACATTCTTAAGTACTTGCGAAGGACTAAAGAAATGTTCTTGGTGTATGGTAATGGGGATCTCCAAATGGAGGCCTTTACCGATTCGAGCTTCCAGAGTGATAAAGATGACAGCAAATCTATCTCGGGGTTTGTATTTACCCTTAATGGATGGGCGGTTTGTTGGAAGAGTTCCAAACATGACACCGTTGCAGACTCAATGATGGAAGTTGAGTACATTGCTGCAAATGAAGCTGCCAATGAAGCCGTCTGGATATGAAAGTTAATATTTCGGAAAATATAATAATATTATTTTTTTGGAATCTAATATTTAAATATAATTATAGTGTGTATTGTGAGCATGTTTTTGGGGCTGTCAAAATTTTCGAAATTGGGCTGGGCATATGTCATGGAGTGGGTGGTGATACATACTTTGGCATTAATTGTTTTTTTTTGGATAGTATAAGATATTTGTCTTTAGATATTTGTGAAGGATATTTTGTGCTGCTTTTAAAAACCTTATGCTCACCACTCCATTCACTACTCTCACCACTTAATGATCATTCTCTTCTCTCCCATTTTTTAAAATCCCTAGAGAACATTTTGATGTTCTGGCCGAGCACAGTTGTTGGCCAAGCCCATTTTTTTGTTAGGAAATTTTTCTCCAAAGCTTAAAATCCTATGCTCAAATCTTTCCATTCACTTGGCAACTCCATTTACCTCCACCCATATACTTGGGTGCCTTGAGACAAAGTATCCTACACTCTCTGTACTTCTATCTTGGACATGTCGGCTAGCAAACTTCATGTCCGAGTTGCCTCGGTTTTGAGGCGGGAGCCCGTATAAAGAATTCTCGACGTGCGACCTTTTTGACAAGCTTGACCGAAGGGCGAACTTTGTCGAGGCAGCTGCAACATGCTAAGGACTGAGATTTGAGACCGAAGGACACGGATCGATCGGTATAATGTCTTAAACCATTTACAGTTTACTAATATAGGGTTATTGGTACGATTGGGGTTTTTGGCGTGGCGGTTTTCATAAATAGCGACCCCAGATTGGGGTTTTGGCTATGTTTTTCCGGTATTTGGATTTCTTGGTTTTGCGACTGGATATTGTATTTGGTCGTTAGACGTTTGTACGTCAACGACGAGGGTGTTTGGTTGTTTTGCATGCATAGGCTATAGGTTCTAACCTATGAGCGCACCGCGTGCCGTATTTGGATTTCCGAATTTAATGTTAATAGCTTTGCGAATTCATATTGATTGTAGGTACATTCGCGTGGATTTCCGAGACGACGAAGTACATCGACTACGGCTAAGCGAGGAGTTTAGCAGGTGAGTTGATTTATATCTACGGGGGAAGTCGGGTGGATGGCGTATAACACCCCTGCAAACTTTGATATGGAAGATCGTTTGATTATTATATCCTGATAAATGATATGCGACAGACATGATTGTAGGATTTGCCAACGATAATATGATAGAAGTTGACGCTAATGAATATATTGACATATGAGATTATGAAATGATAAATGAATCATGATAGGTACGAATTGAAAGAGATCAAGTGTGACGTTTATAAAATGTGATGCGAGATATTAATGTGATGAACGAGTATACGATGTGATATGATGACTTCGTGTGATATGTCGTTATATGGATTCGAGTCGATATGAGATTTTTGATACCTTTGTAGGTCCCCTGATACGAGTTTGACATTGATGTAACCTGAGAGATAGGTATATTTATATGGATAATGTTTTGCATATTGAGTGATATGTCGTACGAGACTTAGATCCGTACCGCCGATGTTGTATAGGTTGATAGAATCCCTAATTTTGTTTAATGCTGTCGTACGATAGATTACCGTACGCGATGAGTTTTACTTGTTGATTTATCCATACCCTTATTTAGAGGAGGCCGTACGATGGATTGTACCGTACGTGATGTTGTGAGGCTGGATGCCGATTGATGGATTCACCGACTCGGATATATTGTAGACACGTATACCTTATAGCTTTTAGCTGATGATGTACTTTATGCTACGATCACGTTATTCTCATTGCATTAAATATATCTGTGCTAGTACACCTACACCATTATCGATGATGCGTATGTTACACTTACACAGATTTGCCGGTTCACACACCTTCATCATCGATAATTTCTATGTCACTACACAGTAGAATTGCTACATCATGCCATGATATATTTGCTATGTTCATATCACTGTTCCACGTTGCATGAGGTATACGGACATGCTTGCATCCTATTATATGTTGCATACATACTGACATGTACACCCACATACCTTGTTACAGCTACATGAACATCATGCATACATACTGACATGTGCACCCACATATCTTTCTATAGCTGCTTATACCCCTAAGTGGTATTGTATTGACATGTGATATTGAGACGATGATTATTGTGCTATTGTGCTTATGAGATACATCATACATACTTGCTTACATGTAGATACTTATCTTGCTATAGTTACATGTACACTTCATATGATGCTGCACTTGATTTCGGAGGATTTGGGAATCGCATGATATATTTTTATACTGGATTCATTTAAAAGAGCGGTTTTCCTTTAATATGCTCATAGTGATGTTTTATGTTGCATATATCAGTTTTTCATGGATTTACGCATTGAGATATGGATTTCATGTGATTTATGGATTTGAGAACCGTGGGGGTATTTCAAGAAACTATGTATTGTTTGAAAACCCGGTTTATCTTGATATGATATTTTGATGCGTCCAACATGAGATTTCTCGGTTATGAGATTTGTGATATATACCCGATGCGAGGAGTGGAGTGGGCCGTGTGCGGGTACATGGTGGAGCACGGTATGGTTCCCCTCGGCAAGAAGATCGCAGGTGATGGCGATGAGCCTGGAAGGCTGGGCAAGTACCTACCGGTGATAGTATTTGGACTCGGCGGTTATCGTGGGGATACCGACCGGAGTGATGTACAGACATGACATCAGGGCCAGTCGTGGGGATGGCGCATGAGGCATAAGGATTTACGTGTCGATGCTAGACACGGGTTTCATGATGTTTCGAGTGTCGAGGTTAGACACTCAGGTTTCCATGATTTTGTTGTGTCGCGAGGGACACATGTTGTTTTATATCCTCATATTTACCTGCTTATGCTTTTATGATATTTACATGCAGGAGTTGTTGTGTCAGTGGTTGACACGTGGACGAGATCCACTGCATACATCCATTGATTATATTATTGGACGAGATCCACTCCATACATGCATTGATTATATTGTTGGATGATATCCGCTTGCTGATAGGCATTTATTATGTGTTGGCACATATGCAGATTTGGTCACCCTCGATATCATAGTATTACCTTTATGATATAGTTGACCTAGGAATCGTTGTTTATTTTGATTTCTACCTGATGATGTTTTTCTATCCACGAGTTGGCAACTCACCCCCGTTGTGCCACAGTTCTTGCAGGTAGACCGCATGGATCAGTAGTGGCATCGTTGGCACATAGCTGTTTTTCAGGTGATTTATTTTTCGTAGGTGGTACCTATTGGATCGTGCCACTCTTGTATTATTATTCCTATTATATCTAGTCAACTCCATCAAATCAGAAACTAGAAATTGTATATGTTGCAGACTTAGAAGACTTGTAGTTGCGAGACTTGAGCGATGGGTTTTATGTTCGCTTGGTGGGTATGATGTCTTGCTTTACTTTATTTCCTTTTGTGGATCTTCGTCGTTGGGCGTCGTACATTTATTTATGCTGTGGTGGTTGTTTCCGCCGTTGGGCGTGATTTGCTCCTGTTTAGGGATGCTTAATTTATATTCTGTGTTGTACCCGTTTTCAGGGATAGCTTTTACAA
Source organism: Agapanthus africanus (assembly GCA_030015575.1). Classification (NCBI taxonomy): domain Eukaryota; kingdom Viridiplantae; phylum Streptophyta; class Magnoliopsida; order Asparagales; family Amaryllidaceae; genus Agapanthus; species Agapanthus africanus. The sequence goes on along the minus strand of JASDDO010000016.1, from coordinate 183,531,463 downwards.
GGGAGGTGCTGCCCAAATTTTCAAAAGACAAAACATGATTTATTGTATCTTTATTTCTTAAAAAGGTATAGATTTCTGGGTTTCAGCTTACTTGAATTACGTTACGCCTGTAGACGTCGCGTGATTTAAGTGCTGGTCACGAGCTAATATTTCGGGTCATGACAAAGTTGGTATCAGAGCGCTAGGTTTAACCTTTGTTCGAGTTTAGGTTTGACTATGTGGAGTCTAGGGCGTATATATTTTAGAACCTAGGCTTGACCTTACGGAACTTAGACTTGAACAAGGGGGTGTTAGACCCGAACTTTCGTTACATAGGATGACCCTGATTGATAGAGTGGGTAGCTTGAGTAGAGTGACGTACCGTACGTATGTTCCACGGCATATTTACGATACGATACTCCACTTAAGTGACCGTAAGATGTACATATCTTGAGACTTGTGATTCTCTTTGTTTCCTTGATTTTACATCCATTTGAGATCCTTGATTCTATTCGTCTACATGATCATACTCTCACTGATTCCGTTCCTCTTTATGACCATATATTTATTCTGGATATGTTGTTTCATTTCATCACTTTGATTTTTTTCGTCGATACATGATTGAGGTTCCTGTCACCATGGTTTGAGCGCAGTTTGAGCTGCTGCTAGTGATGCGGTCAGGGCGAGCTCGTCGTGGACGAGGACTGACTATCGTATTTTTCTGGTGACATAGGACGTATCGATGTAGTGTGGTGTTGTGACCTCTCGTTTGAGGTGAGTGTACGGTTTTGTGCCGGATGATCGGGCCATTGTTAGTGGCTGCCTGCTGTGAGAGGACTGTTGATATACAGCATACCTCAAAGATTTGTGATGTCATCGACCATGCAGATAGATGACCCAGCTGTTGCTGAGATTGATGTGATGCCGCTTCCAGAGCTTACGAGCTGAGATTGCTGGAGCTTTCAGGAAGAGTGGCGACAGGTGATAGATAATCTATCTTGAGTTGAGAGACGAAGGTGATTCGTCTGATTGATGCGCCGACGCAGGCCCAGTTGAATTGAAGATTTCCAGTGTGGAGAGTCTTACTCAGATCTAGAGTAGATCGATCCTGATATGACGTTGTTTGTCGGATGTTCCGATGTGAGATCAGTAAGATGACCAGCTTCGGATAGAAGGACCACACCCAGATGTGTTGTGAGTTGATCGAGAAATGGATGAGTATTGAGTACTCCTCCGATGGTTGGGAAGAGTTCCCGAGGACGCGTTCGGCTAGATATCTTCTACAGAGTGATGAAGATACCGAGTTCATGATTTCGAGTCCGTGCGAGAGATTCCAGATTGATTGTCGCCGAGAACCATTGCAGGACGCAGATAGCATGACATGATGTCGAATTGGACGATAATAAGGACGAGTGGAACAAGAGGTTCGTGCGTGATGCTGACGAGCTGTTGTTACTCCCCGTCGAGATTAGAGATCGGATGTGTATACAGAAGCGTTGGAATACGACCTGTTCCCAAGGAAATGATGTGCTGAGAACGCAGATGTCCAGAAAGCGAGAAAAGATTTGTAAGAGTACCAGCCTCCGTATAGTTCGGTATAGGCGAGATCGGAAGAGACCTTGAGCCGGTTCCTTCCAGGACACTGATACGATGAGATTGCACCGAGGATCAGTTGTGTCATGTGTATTCAGAGGGCCGAGGCCGACGCCAGTGACGTGCTGCTTTATGAGTGATCATACTAATTGGCCGAGAGATGGCCTGAGGAGTGCTAGAGCGGAATCGTTTCCGTTAGCACACCTAACCGGGCAGATGAGCCGATAGAGTGCGAGATTGGTAATCCGCAGAGAAATAAGGACCCAAAGATAGAAGACGCCAGACTGTGAGCAGGAGGCAAGCAGATGTTCTTGCTCTGCCAGTTTGGGCGCACCGACTTTTCTTCGACATTGTAGGAGGTGTACATCGATGTCATTTGTTGCGATTTGCATTTGTGATCTGAGTATCACGCTTATATCGCTTGGATTTGAGTTTGGATGATTGAGTTTCAGGATATTGTTTTCGTGCACCATGGCTGCACCTACTGGGTATTTACATTTTGTGCATAGTTATTGCACTTGATATACGTTTTACACACTGTTGTATTGGTTATGATTTGTGCATATCTATTTGCACTTGATATTGATTTTGTGCCTTGGTTGCACATGTTTATGATTTCATGGATTTCATACGGTTGATTTGATTTGTGCATGTGATACACACTCGATTTGAGTTTGCACTCGGTATAACTCATATATACTTGTAGTGCATTGATACGTGTTTTGTGCATGCAGTTGCACACGTTGATAATTTTTATACACCTTGGTACACTCGGTGTATTTTTCATACACATTTGAGTTAGTGATGAGTTTCTGTGCCTTTGTCACACTGGATTGATATTTCGTGCACTAGATGCACAAGATTTGATATTTCGTGCACTAGATGCACATGATTTGATATTTCGTGCACTAGATGCATATGATTTGATATTTCGTGCACTGGATGCACCGGATTTGATATTTCGTGCACTAGATGCACCCGATTTGTATTTTGTGCATTTGTTGCACCAGATTCGTATTTCGTGCATGTGTTGCACTAGATTGTTATTTCGTGCATTGGTTACACCGGATTTATACTCCGTGCCTTGGTTGCACCCGATTTGTGTCTTTGAGCATGGTGTTACTAGATTTGTGTTTTTGTGCGCGCTTGCACTTGATGTTCGTTTTTGTGCATGCTACTGCACCAGATGTTTTATACGGACCTGACGTGTTTGGGTCAGAGTTTTGCGCATATTAGGCGCTGGTACTGGATTTTGTGTGCATTGGATGCACTTGATTTAGAGTTTTATTAGTGCATGTCGGATGCACTTGATTTCGATTTCATTTGTGCATGACGGATGCACTTGATTCGTATTTTCGCGCATGGTGGGCGCATGTTATGAGATGCGATTTTATCCACACCGGATGCACCCTATTGGGATTTTCCTTCGTGCATATTAGTTGCACTGGGTTGATATTTTTGTGCACTATAGATGCACTCGATATTGTTGTCGTGCACACCCGTTGCACTGGACAAATACCTCGTGCACACCCGTTGCACTTAGTTTTGCTTGTGTGCATAATGTGGTACTTGTATTTGGATTTGATTTCCGTGCGCACCAGGCGCACATGATGCTGGATACGCCTTTCGAGGCTGATTTTGCTTTTGAGCACTTTGTTTTCATGTTGGGCATTATATTGTGTAGTAGCCAAACAGGACTGGTCTGAGGACAGTACGTGTGTACTTTGCATGCATAAAAAGTTTACCAAGAGGTTTTCAAAAATGAGCTATAGTCTCGCTATTTCTTACGTGTCTGCGAGTGACACGAACGTTTACTAAGGAAAACCTTTTGGGATATTTCAAAAAGGCGGAACGTATATTTGAGCAAAACATATATGCTAGTATATTATTCTTAACAATTGAGCGTCCGCCACTTGTGCCGTGAGTTACGCATTACACGACAATTCAGAAAAGATTTTGCATATGTTTTATTTGGTATTAAGAGTTTCTTTTTCAAGGATGCCTACTATATATGTATTATAGTATTTGCTTAGTTTATATTGGATTTCAGTAGTAGATTTCGAGATCTGTATCTCCGATGATATGCGTGCAAGTCAGATGATTTGCGTGACTCTTGACGGAGTTTGATTTTGATTTTCGTACTCGTTTTTAGGCGCACATGATGCGCTGTGGTATTTTCTGTATCTTCCGTGATTTTGGAGCCCCGTGATAGAGCTGATTATTAAAATGGTTTAGTATTTGGGGGTTTAAATTTAAATCCGGGGACCGAATTTATTTAAGGGGGGAAGATTGTAACATTTCGGAAAATATAATAATAATATTTTTTTGGAATCTAATATTTAAATATAATTATAGTGTGTATTGTGAGCATGTTTTTGGGGCTGTCAAAATTTTCGAAATTGGGCTGGGCATATGTCATGGAGTGGGTGGTGACACATACTTTGGCATTAATTGTTTTTTTTGGATAGTATAAGATATTTGTCTTTAGATATTTGTGAAATTTTGTGTTGCTTTTAAAAACCTTATGCTCACCACTCCATTCACTACTCTCACCACTTGATGATCATTCTCTTCTCTCCCATTTTTAAAAATCCCCAGAGAATCTTTGATGTTCTGGCCGAGCACAGTTGTTGGCCAAGCCCATTTTTTTGTTAGGAAATTTTTCTCCAAAGCTTAAAATCCTATGCACACATCTTTCTATTCACTTGGCAACTCCATTTACCTCCACCAATATACTTGGGTGCCTTGAGACAAAGTATCCTACACTCTCTCGACTTCTATCTTGGACATGTCGGCAAGCAAACTTTATGTCCGAGTTGCCTCGGTTTTGAGGCGGGAGCCCGTATAAAGAATTCTCGGCATGTGACCTTTTTGACGAGCTTGACCGGAGGGCGGACTTTGTCGAGGCAGCCGCAACATGCTAAGGACTGAGATTTGAGACCGAAGGACACGGATCGATCGGTATAATGTCTTAAACCATTTACAGTTTACTAATATAGGGTTATTGGTACGATTGGGGTTTTTGGCGTGGCGGTTTTCATAAATATCGACCCTAGATTGGGGTTTTGGATATGTTTTTCCGGTATTTGGATTTCTTGGTTTTGCGACTGGATATTGTATTTGGTCGTTAGACGTTTGTACGTCAACGACGAGGGTGTTTGGTTGTTTTGCATGCGTAGGCTATAGGTTCTAACCTATGAGCGCACCGCGTACCATATTTGGATTTCGGAATTTAATGTTAATATCTTTGCGTATTCATATTGATTGTAGGTACATTCGCGTGGATTTCCGAGACGACGAAGTACATCGACTATGGCTAGCAGGTGAGTAGATTTATATCTACGGGGGAAGTCGGGTGGATGGCGTATAGCACCCCCGCAAACTTTGATATGTTAGATCGTTTGATTATTATATCCTGATAAATGATATGCGACGGACATGATTGTAGGATTTGCTAACGATAATATGATAGAAGTTGAAGCTAATGAACATATTGACATATGAGATTATGAAATGATAAGTGAATCATGATAGGTACGAATTGAAAGAGATCAAGTGTGACGTTTATAAAATGTGATGCGAGATATTAATGTGATGAACGAGTATACGATGTGATATGATGACTTAGTGTGATATGTCGTTATATGGATTCGAGTCGATATGAGATTTTTGATACCTTTGTAGGTCCCCTGATACGAGTTTGACATGGATGTGACCTGAGAGATAGGTATATTTATATGGATAATGTTTTACATATTGAGTGATATGCCGTACGAGACTTAGATCCGTACCCCCGATGTTGTATAGGTTGATAGAATCCCTAATTTTGTTTAATGCTACCGTACGATAGATTACCGTACACGATGAGTTTTACTTGTAGATTTATCCATACCCTTATTTAGAGGAGGCCGTACGATGGATTGTACCATACGTGATGTTGTGAGGCTGGATGCCGATTGATGGAATCATCGACTCGGATATATTGTAGACACGTATATCTTATAGCTTTTAGCTGATGATGAACTTTATGCTACGATCACGTTATTCTCATTGCATTAAATATACATTGTGTTAGTACACCTACACCATTATCGATGATGCGTATGTTACACTTACACAGGTTTGCCGGTTCACACACCTTCATCATCGATAATTGCCATGTCACTACATAGTAGAATTGCTACATCATGCCATGATATATTTGCTATGTTCATATCACTGTTCCACGTTGCATGAGGTATACGGACATGCTTGCATCCTGTTAAATGTTGCATACATACTGACATGTACACCCACATACCTTGTTACAGCTATATGCACATCATGCATACATACCGACATGTACACCCACATATCTTGCTATAGCTGCATATAACCCTAAGTATTATTGTATTGACATGTGATATTGAGACGATGATTATTGTGCTATTGTGCTTATGAGATGCATCATACATACTTGCTTACATGTAGATACTTATCTTGCTATAGTTACATGTACACCTCATATGATGCTGCACTTGATTTCAGAGGATTTGGGAATCACATGATATATTTTTAAACTGGATTCATTTAAAAGAGCGATTTTCCCGTAATATGCTCATATTGATGTTTTATGTTGCATATATCAGTTTTTCATGGATTTACGCATTGAGATATGGGGTTCATGTGATTTATGGATTTGAGAACCGTGGGGGTATTTCAAGAAACAATGTATTGTTTGAAAACCCGGTTTTTTTTGATTTGATATTTCGATGCGTCCACCATGAGATTTCTCGGTTCTGAGATTTGTGATATATACCCGATGTGAGGAGTGGATTAGGCTGTGTGCGGGTACATGGTGGAGCCCGGTATGGTTCCCCTCGGCAAGAAGATCGCAGGTGATGGCGATGAGCCTGGAAGGCTGGGCAAGTATCTACTGGTGATAGTATTTGGACTCGGCGGTTATCGTGGGGATACCGACTGGAGTGATGTACATACATGACATCAGGGCCAGTCGTGAGGACGGCGCATGAGGCATGAGGATTTACGTGTCGATGCTAGACACGGGTTTCATGATGCTTCGAGTGTCGAGGTTAGACACTCAGGTTTCCATGATTTTTTTGTGTTGCGAGGGACACACGTTGTTTTATATCCTCATATTTACCTGCATATGCTTTTATGATATTTACATGCAGGAGTTGTTGTGTCAGTGGTTGACACGTGGACGAGATCCACTGCATACATGCATTGATTATATTGTTGGACGAGATCCACTGCATACATGCATTGATTATATTGTTGGATGATATCCACTTGCTGATAGGCATTTATTATGTGTTGGCACATATGCAGATACGGTCACCCTAGATATCATAGTATTACCTTTATGATCTAGTTGACCTAGGAATCGTTGTTTATTTCGATTTCTACCTGATGATGTTTTTGTACTCACGAGTTGGCAACTCACCCCCGTTGTGCCATAGTTCTTGCAGGTAGACCGCATGGATCAGTAGCGGCATCGTTGGTACATAGCTGTTTTTCGGGTGATTTTTTATTGGTAGGTGGTATCTATTGGATCGTGCCACTCTTGTATTATTATTCCTATTGTATCTAGTCAACTCCATCAAATCATAAGCTAGAAATTGTATATGTTGCAGACTTAGAAGACTTGTAGTTGCGAGACTTGAGCGATGGGTTTTGTGTTCGCTTGGTGGGTATGATGTCTTGCTTTACTTTATTTCCTTTTATGGATCTTCGCCGTTGGGCATCGTACATTTATTTATGTTGTGGTGGTTGTTTCCGCCGTTGGACGTGATTTGCTCTTGTTTGGGGATGCTTCATTTATATTCTGTGTTGTACCCGTTTTCGGGGCTAGCTTTTACAAGGGAGGTGTTGCCCAAATTTTCAAAAGACAAAACATGATTTATTGTATCTTTATTTCTTAAAAAGGTTTAGATTTCTGGGTTTCAGCTTACTTGAATTACGTTATGCCTGTAGATGTCGCGTGATTTAAGTGCTGGTCACGAGCTAATATTTCGAGTCGTGACAGGAAGTTCATTTCGGAACTAGGAGTAGTTCCCACCATTATTGATCCAATACTATTGAATTATGATAATAATAGGGCTATGGCATTGGCAAAAGAGCCCAGGTCCCATCAACGATCCAGACACATCTTGAGGCGATATCATTTAATCCGGGAGATAGTTGATCGCCGCAAGATCGAGATTCGGAGAGTAGACATAAAAAATAACACCGTGGATCCACTCACCAAGGCCCTTCCACAGCCGCAACATGAGCGACTTTTTGAGATGTTGGGTATGAGATACGCCAATAATCGGCCTTAGTGCAAGTGAGAGATTGTTGGATATATGTATGCCCTAGAGGCCATTATTTGTATAGTGGATGCTTGGACATGAATATATATAGAGGACTTTCTTGCTCAACATGATAGCATGCTATCTGGTTGTTCTTTATCTTAACATGTTCACTTGATTGTGTTTACTGTTCATTTGATACATGTAGGTAAAGCCCTTAGGATATCAGCTTGACTACCATGATTATGATGCAGATCATACTAGTGGGGGATGTGTAGTCTATAAGCATATCCTTAATTTTTCCTAGTCGTGGGTGTATCGAGACGGGGCATTGATATTCCAGAGTAGACTAGTGTATATGTTTCTTGACCCAGTTGATGGGGCGATGGATGATCCCATATCCATTGGTGTTTAACATCAGAGATTGTATACAGTTGCTCATTGGAGACTGAGTACATTGAATGGACTCGCCGAGAACTCATATATGGTATTATACCTATCGTCGAATAGCAGTTCTCTGGTGACACTTGTACAGATTAATTTGTAGACTCGAGATCGTCATAGAGCCTTGTGTGTTTCCCACTGTTCTTTGATTTCCACCCTACCACGGCTCTACTGAGTCGTGCAAACATGTGGCTTTTGGGTACAGTCCCGAGACACATGGAGGCAATGAGCGATAGGAGGGGTTTATCTCTCCTGGTATTTGGAGTTGATGTTGTACTATGCACGATTGGCTATAACTGAAAGTCCCTGGCCAGGGCTGATGAGATTTACTGATAAGTGTTATCAGTAGTTTCTCGACCTGTTATAGGCCACACATCGGCAGGACTTTTTGAGTTATTTGGGCTTGACGATTCCATCCCTAGACTCAATATGCAACATATCAGACGAAGAGACCGGACTGTATGGTAAGTGTTGCTGGTTGGATCTACGGGAGTTTGAACAAGTTCGTTTGTTGTTCTTCTGTTCGCTCAATACCTGGGTAGCCGTTACGTGCAGCTAGTACTGCTGATGGTTTGTGGATATCTGATAAGATCATTGCCTACTGCTAGCGTATTAACGAGTCTTAGAGTCCCACATAGGGGTTTCCGAGCTCAGGTGAAAAGAAGTGCGGCACATATGGAGATATGTGCGGGAGCTTGATTAAATATGAGTATATGATACCGTATTTTAATCTAGCATTTTTTATTAGTCGGGTTATATGTAATATGACCTGGTTATTAAATCAAGTGTTGATTTAATACAAAGACTAATTACTCATTTATAATTCCTTTCTTTATGCATGTGTGTGTGTGTATTTATATATATTTATATTTGTATATATATGTGTGTGTGTGTCATGGTGGATGATACATTGGACATGGCTATGCTAGACTCACATGGGAATATATTAGATATTTATTTTTGTGAAAATGGAAAATAGAATAATGAGTCATGGTTTCTACACTCTTCTTGAAATATCTAACCATGGTTGATTATTTTATTCCACCACTCACTTACAAATATCTAAGATATTTTCTTTGCTTCATTAATTGTGATTGTGATCACTCTCATTATCTCAAGCTAAGCCATTAGTTCATCTTCTTCCTCTTAAGCTCTCTACCCTTTTCCAGGTTAGAAAAAGAGAAAGAAAAAGAAAGGTTTTTGAGTGAGACAAATCCCACTTCATCAATCTATATTAGTGTAGCAAACTTGTATAGGTTGTTAGCTTCACTTCATCTTAGTCTAGTGAAGTTAGAGCTTGAGTGTAAGGAACTCCGGGTAGATCATCGTGGACATCGAAGACTTCAAGCGGAATTGTTCCAAGCTTCGAGTGGAGCCAAGAGGAGTCTAAGGACTTCTACACGGAGCCATTGAAGAGAAGGAGTGGTCTACAAAGATTGTAGTTTTCTTTCTCTTAGTGTTAGACACTCTTTGTATATTATACTTACCCTAATCTCTAGTTCGATTCGTGGTTTGTGTGCTTTAGCTCTCTAAATTTTTAAAATACACCACATATAATTGTTTAAACACTTGTAGAGGTGCTAAGACACACTTACAGTGACATTGGTACAGGTTAGTCTGTAGACCCGAGATCGTCATAGTGTCTCGTGTGGCTTCCACTGTGCTTTGATTTCCTCCTTACCACGGCTCAAAGGAGTCGTGCAAACAGGTGGATTCTGGGTACAGTCCCAAGTCACATGGACGCAATGAGTGATAGGAGGGGTTTCGTCTCTTCCGGTATTAGGAGTAGATGTTGCGCTATGCTCGATTGGCTATAACAGGAAGTCGCTGGCCAGAGCTGTTGATGAGATTTACTGGTAAGTGTTATCAGTAGTTTCTCGAACCGTTATGAGCCATACATCGTCATGACTTATCAAGTTACTAGGGTCTGACGATTCCACCCCTAGACTCGATATGCGACATATCAGACGAAGATACCGGACTGTACGATATGTGTATAGGCTTCATAGGAGTTTGGACAAGCTTTCTTGTTGATCTTCTAATCGCTCAATACCTGGGAAGCCGTTACGTCCAGCTAGTACCGCTGACGGCTTATGGATAACTGATGTGATCATTACATACTGTTGGCGTATTGACGAGTCTTTAGAGCCCCACACAGAAGTTTCCTAGTTCAAGCGAAACGAAGTAGGACTCATATGCTGATATGTGCGAGGGCCTGATTAAATACGAGTATGTGATGCCGTATTCTAATCTGGCGGTTATTTGATATCAGTTAGGTTATATGTGATATAACCGGATTATTGAATCAAGTGTTGATTTGATAATGTGATATACAGATAAATGATATTACTCAGTTATATGTGATATAACCGGATTATTAAATCAAGTGTTGATTTAATAATATGATATATATTTATATTTGATATAATTGTATATTGACTAATATTATTAGCTCATTAATTATTCTTCATAATATATATATTAATATATATATATGATATATATATATATATATTATATGAAGCATGACATAGATTTTCTATTTTTAGAAAATAGAAAATGAGGTGGAAAATGGGGAGACTTTTTTGTGGAATGGGCAAGCATGGCTTTGTTATTTTATTTTATTCATTTGCTTGCACTATTGAAACATGGTTACAATTTTTAATGGTTAAAAATTGTATGCTTCAATAATGTGTGAGCTTTGAAGAGCCATTTCACACTTCATTCTTCACTTGAGTTATTTTTCCTCACTTGAGCTCCTTACTCTCAAGCTCTCTCCATTTTCTTCACCTCCTCCTCCAAGCTTAATCCCTCACATGAGTTGTGAAACCTTGAGCTTGTGTGAACCCTAGTGAGCAAACAAAACCCCTACTTCACCATCCTACACTAGATTATCACTTTGGTGTAGTGTTTACTTCACTAAAGAGTTTAGTGAAGAGGTAGCTTGGATTAGCGGACTTCGGGTGGAGCATCTACGGCACTAAGGTCATTGAAGCAAGTTCGTTCAACCTTCAAGTAGAGCCTAGTGGAGTCGTAGGGACTACAGCCCGGAGCTTTAGAAGAGAAGGACACGGTCTACAAAGGTTGTAGCCACCTTTCTCTTAGCTAGGTTTTATGATATCATAGTTAAACCCTAATCATCTAGTTTAAGATCTTGGTTAGTGTTGATTAGCACCCCAAAATTTTTAAAATGACATGCTTGATGCTAGTAAAACCCAGTGGCGGTGCTAACATACACTTTCATGGTATCAGAGCCAAAGCTAGAAGATTATACGATGTTATTAGAATTGCGAAACCGAAAAAACTCTGAAAACCGAAACCCAAAAACCAACTTTCTGTCGAATTTTAAATCATCTCTAATTTTTTTTTAAACATATACAGAATGTTGCATATGATGTAATTAGAACACCAGAGAAACACGAGACCCAATGGACATTTTTTGGTCGGCGAGATTGCTCAAATGGCCGGCGTCGCCGTTTCTTCATTGGAGTCTTGGGCTCATTTTTTTTGGTTCTCTGTTGTGTTGGGTTTAGGGTTTCATGGTTATGTTTGATTGTCCCAGTTTGCATGTGATGTTAACAATTCTGTTAGGGCTAATCGAAGTATTTCGTAGTCGCAATTTTATCGCCGTTTCGGGTTTAAGTTTGATATGTGATACACTAGTTGGAATCCACATTTAATTAGTTTTGTGAAAACTAGTTTGTAATTGTAAATCTAGCAATTTAGTCTCTGTAGATCGATTGCCACGAAGTTTCGATTTGGATCGAAACTCTGTCGCAATCGTGTATCGTACGCGAATACTCGCCAGATAACTTTACTAGGTAGCCACGCTCCATAGCCCTGACCAAGTGACTTTAGGAGAACCCCGTTGCCAAAAGCATCCACTCGGGTGCTCGCGGCCACGGTGTTCCGCCTAAGTGCACTTGGTCGACGGCATCAGGGGTGCGTCCATCTACTAAAGTTTCCGACAAGTATTCGATCGGGTAGTTGGGAATCTTGTTGAATTACCCGACTAAGTTATTGAAAAGTGTTTTCGATATGAGACTAAAATGCAAGGTTTATAGGTTAGGCACGAAATTCGGCATATGAGATATTCCGGGTTTATGATGTCTAAGGAAATGCGGATTCTAATTGTTGTAGTTTATCATTTCTTTTCTGCGACCGTAAGTGTAATATGTGGGGTATCCCAAATCTCATTGCTACATGTCAACAAAATTTGGGATACGTGTATTTACCTACGTTGATGACATGTGATGTTATGAGTTGCTGTGATATGTTATATTGGATCGCCGTGAATGAATAGCTGGGGGTTTTATGTGAGATGAGAGTTTTTCAATTTTCATTCATGTAAAATTTGTATGTCTAGGGTTCCTAGGCACTCTTGTGAAGGTTCATAAGGCATCAAACATGCCCGGATAAAATTTTAGACGTGCCGAATAACCCAAAGACGGGATCTTTGCTAGAGTATTAGGGTTTAGCATGCAAGATAACAACTTTTTATCTAAGTGTGAGGGATTACAACCTTTGTAGTCTGCTCCTTCGCTTCACAAGCTCCGAGTAGAAGTCCCTTTGCCGCGATCCACGATCTCCCGGACTCAAGAGAGGCTCCACGACTCGAACGATCCATGCTAGCTTGAAGTGTTCCAAATCTCCGATGATCTACGTCGAAGTTGCAAAAACCCAAGCTTTCTCACTCTATAGAGATGAACGCCCTAATCTAATGGGCTAGATTAGATGAGGATGAGGGATTAGTAATTATGCTTTCTTTTTATTCACTTTCTCACAAGAAATCATCACAAAAGAATTAACTAGTAAGCATTTTCTTTTAGAACTCAAGAGAGAAGAAGATGATAATGGAAAAGATAATCCTTCTGTGATGAATAGGAAAGAAATCTATAGGATTGATATATCAACCATGGTCAAGGATGAGTGGCTAAGAAGTTGTAGAGAATAAACTAGAGTTAGGGTTTGGTTAGGTTAAGGATAAGTATCAACCATAATATCTTAACCAAGACAAAAGGAAAAGTTTCTAGAATGTGCAAGAAGAAGCTAACCTTAATCAAACCCTAATCCCATTTAATCATCCTTAAACATGTTTAATAATAAATCATATCATGTCACAATAATATATATCACATATATATTATATATTTGCAACAAAAGAAAATAATACATTTAACATATATCGCATATATATCAATGTATTAATCCGGTGAGAAAATGAAATAATAAAGCGAGCCAATATTAGATAATGTAATACAATATATCATATATATTATTATACATTAAATCATCGAATCAACACTTGATCCAACGATCCGGCTATATCGAATATAACCGGCTAATATATCATGTACCGATTCATCGAATCAACACTTGATTCGATGTCCCTATTCATATCAAAATATCTCGAGAATATAATACGGTATCTCATATCGCATTATCCTCGGTCCTGCACATATCACATATGTGCCTCTACTCCGTTTCGCCTGAGCCAAGAAACCTCTGTGTAGGACTCTAAAGAATCGTCAATACGCCGGTAGCAGATGATAATCATATCAAACACCCACAAGCTGCAAGCGGTCAGCTAAACGTAACAGCCACCCAGGTATTGAGCGATCAGAAGATCAACAAGCTAGTCTGTGCGTTCTCCTGTGAATCCAATCAGTAACACTCCCGTACTGTCCGGTCTGTTCGTCTGATATGTCACATATCAAGTCTAGGGGTGGTAAACGTCAGACCCCAGTAACCGATAAGTCGTGTCGATGTGAGGCTCATAACAGGTCGAGAAACTACTAGTAACACTTACCAGTAAATCTCTATATCAGCCCTGGCCAGGGACTTCCAGTTATAGCCAATCGAACACAGCACAACATCAACTCCCTATACCGGGAGAGACGAATCCCCTCCTATCGCTCATTGCCTCCATGTGATTCGGGACTGTACCGAAAAGCCACCGTTTTGCACGCCCTCTTGGACGTGGTAAGGTGGAAATTAAAGCACAGTGAGAATCACACAAGACTCTATGACGATCTTGGGTCTACAGACTACCCTGTACCAGTGTCACCGGAGAACTGCCATCTGACGTGTGGTATATCACCAACTGGGAGTTCTCGGCGAGTCCGTCCAGTGTACCCAGTCTCCACTGAGCACCCGTACATCATCCTTGATGTCAAACACCGATGGATATGGGATCATCCATCGCCCATCATATGGGTCAAGATGCGTATACGCTAGTCTACTCTGGTGTATCGATGCCCTGTCTCGATATACCCTCGACTAGGAACATTTATAGGATGTACTCATTGACTACCGTGGCCCCACTAGTATGATCTCATCATAATCCCAGTAGTCGAGTACAGATCTTAAGGGCTTTATCAACATGTGAGAGAAAGACAGTAAACCAATACAAGTCAACATGTTAAGATAAAGTGAAACCAAATAGCATACTATCATGACGAGCAAGAAAGTCCTCTCTGTATATATCTAAGAATCCATCATAATATACATCAAATGTACAACAATGGCCTCTAGGGCATATACATACCTAACAATCTCCCACTTGCACTAAGGCCAGCTGCTGTAGTATCTCATACCTAGCATCCCGAATAATCTCTCAAACTGTATCTAGGGAATGTCCTTCGTGAGTGGATCCGCAGTGTTGTCCTTCGTATCTACTTTCCTGACCTCGATCTCCCGGCGATCAACTATCTCCCTGATCAGGTGATACCGCCTCAGAATATGTCTGGATTTCTGATGGGATCTGGGTTCCTTGGCCAAAGCCACAGCTCCATTGTTATCGCAATACAGAGGTATTGGATGTTCAATGGATGGAACCACACCAAGTTCAGTGATGAACTTCTTCATCCAGACAGCCTCTTTGGCAGTATCGTTGGCAGCGATGTATTCAGCCTCCATCGTCGAGTCTGCAACGGTATCCTGTTTGGAACTCTTCCAACATACCGCCCCTCCATTGAGGGTAAAGACAAAACCCGAATGCGACTTAGAGTCGTCCTTATCACTTTGGAAGCTGGAATCGGTAAAAGACTCCACCCGGAGTTCTCCGTTACCATACACCAAGAACATATCTCTAGTCCTTCGTAAGTACTTGAGAATGTTCTTCCAGCCGTCCAGTGACTCTCTCCAGGATCTGCTTGATATCGACTCACTACACTTAGTGAGTATGCAACATCGGGTCTGGTACATAGCATCGCATACATGATAGACCCTACTGCCGAAGCATAGGGTATCCCTTGCATGCGAGCTCTCTCCAAATCAGTCTTGGGAGACATCTCTTTGGAGAGAGTGAGTCCAGAGATCATGGGTTGGTTCCCACGTTTGGATTCTTCCATACTAAACCTCTTTAGTATGGTGTCAATGTACCTGGATTGGGACAATCCCAATATCCGTTTGGATCTATCTCTATAGATCCTTATCCCCAATATGCATGAGGCATCACCTAGATCTTTCATTGAGAATCTTTGTGATAAGAAGAGCTTGACTAATTGCAGCATAGGAATATCATTTCCTATCAAGAGTATGTCATCCACGTACAATACGAGGAAGACAACCTTACTCTCTGCTACCTTCTTATAGATACAAGGTTCATCTATGTTTTTGATGAAGTCAAACTCTTTGACTACTACATCAAAACAGATGTTCCAACTCCGCGATGCTTGCTTTAACCCATAAATGGATTTAATCAATTTGCATACCTTTCCGCTGCTCCCACTATCTACGAAGCTCTCTGGCTGAGTCATGTACACGCACTCTTCTAAATCACCATTTAGAAAGGCGGTCTTAACATCCATTTTCCAGATTTCGTAGTCATGGTATGCAGCAATGGCAAGTAAGATCCGGATGGACTTAAGCATAGCCACTGGAGAAAAGGTTTCGTCATAATCCACACCTGGTCGTTGACGAAATCCCTTTGCTACAAGTCTAGCTTTGAAAGTCTCAACTTTTCCATCTACACCAAATTTCTTTTTAAAAATCCACTTGCTCCCAATGGGTTTTACCCCTTCAGGAGCATTTTCCAAAATCCATACTTTATTGGTGTACATGGATTCCATCTCAGATCGCATTGCATCCAGCCATTTCACTGAGTCATTACTCGTGATGGCCTGCTCGAAACTAGTCGGGTCATCATCTTCCATGATGCAATCCTCGCTTCCACCATCAATAAGAAAACCGTAGTATCTTTCAGGTGGATGAGAAACCCTGCTAGATCGGCGGAGAGGCTGGGGTTCATCGGGTACTACTGAATCCTCTGGTTCTACCAAGTCTTCTGTTATAGTTTGTGTCACTGGAACCTCTTCCAGTTCTACCTCAATGCCACTAATCTGTTTCATAAGAAAACCTTTTTCTAAGAAAGTGGCATGTCGAGAAACAAACACCTTTTGTTCCTCGGGGTGGTAGAAGATATACCCTTGTGAATTTTTGGGATATCCTACAAACTTGCATAAGACTGATCTTGCCTCGAGTTTGTCCGGATTTTGTCTTTTGACATAGGCTGGACAACCCCATATCTTAACATACTTAAGAGATGGTCTCTTCCCTTTCCATATCTCATATGGAGTGGTAGGCACTGATTTGGTAGGAACCATATTCAATAGGTGTATGGCTGTTTCAAGCGCATACCCCCAGAAGGAAATAGGTAATTCAGCTGTACTCATCATTGAACGCACCATATCTAATAGGGTGCGATTCCTTCGTTCCGATACACCGTTGTGCTGTGGTGTATAAGGTGGAGTAAGCTGAGAGAGAATCCCATTCTCTTTTAGATAATCTTGGAACTCATTGCTCAAGTATTCTCCTCCTCGATCATATCGAAGGATCTTAATACTTTTGCCCGTTTGGTTCTCTACTTCGTGCTTATATTCTCTGAATTTCTCAAAAGCTTCAGACTTGTGTTTCAACAGGAACACATGCCCGTATCTAGAGAGATCATCAGTGAATGTAATAAAGTAGGAAGAACCGTTCCTGGCATGCGTAGACATGGGACCGCATACATCACTATGTACCAGTCCTAAGAGTTCGGTAACTCTTTCTCCGTGTCCACTAAACGGAGCTTTGGTCATTTTTCCTTTGAGACATGAATGGCAGGTATCATAAGATGAAAATTCAAACGGATTCAAATATCCATCTTTATGTAACTTAGCCAGTCGTGTCGCATTGATATGACCAAGTCTACAATGCCATAAGAAGGATTCGTTCATTTCTGAACTCTTCCTCTTGTGTGTGTTTTGTATATTGAGGACTGTATTCTGATTTAGAATGAATATGCCATTATGTAACGAGCCTGATGCAATCAACTTTTGATTTAGGAATATGTTCATAACATTATCCTGTACTACAAAATTATATCCTTCTTTACTTAATAAAGAAACTGATATAATGTTGCACATCATGTTCGGTATATAATAGCACTCATTTAGAATCAGTGTATTACGACTTGGTAATACAAGGTGATATTCGCCAACTGCTTTGGCTGCAATACTTGCACCGTTCCCTACTTGAACGGAATGATCACCTTTTCCCAGTTCTCTACCTTTACGTAGCCCATGTAACTGTTTACATATATGGGATCCTGATCCGGTATCTAATACCCAGGACGTAGGGTGAACTGAGAAACAGTTCTCAATAACTAACACACCCGAAGAAGATGCATCAACATGCATGTTCTTTTGGGCGGCTTGAGAATCTAGATATTCTTCTATTCCCTGTTCAGTCTTATAACTCTTATAAGAAAGAACGGGTCCAACGTTCCCCTGCTCAGTATAATAAGCGGGTTCAGTCAATACATCCATATTATTATCTTGATTATGGCCTGACATGGTCGCTACCTGGAGAGAGAGAAGAAAACACTTTAGCATATGCTCTTGCAAGATTAGATTGGTTATTATCTTATCTAATCAGGATGTCTCCCACTGTTTTTATCAAATCTACCTTCAAACCCTAAAAGGTAAGATTTGCCGGGATTAATTACACCTTACAATTTCGTCAATCTTTCAGCCAGATCAGTGTCGGTACTTTGAGGGAGGTTCCCCGTGCTTTCGCACGGACCTAATTAAAGTAAACCTCGTTTTCCCAGAGGCGTAACCCCGTTAACACTTTTCTAGACACCTACTTGATCGACTAATTGTCCTGTGTAAAACTCTCCCAGGAGTAACTCTTACTCGCAGTGGGTATCGGGATCCAACTATCTCATAGAAGGTATGCAATCTCATTGCAAATTTCAACACTTGAAATTCCCAATAATATTTTACCCCTGGTGTTTTATGACCTTGTCGAATGCCAAACAACCCATAGTCCACTAGTCAAGTTCAACCCGTACATTTCTTGATTGAATTAAACCCACCCGCACGACCCTTGACGAATGCCAAACAACGCCGTACGAATACCCTAATCCAATCTGCATCATATGCATAAGCAGATAAATACTAGTTAGCTACCGTACACTACGCCTTGACTTATGCCAAACTACCGTAGCACGAATACTAAGTAGTACTTATCTGAAATGACGGAGGGCTACACAGGTTTTTTTTGAAAACCTATTGCGTAATGAACTTGATTTCATTGTAGAATCAAATGAAGTTTTGAAATGGAGTGATTTTGAGGCTTTTCTAGTTTTGCTAAAGGGGTCACTCCCGGTGAAGGGATCGTCGGCCCTTTCCTCGTCTAATGAGGTGCGGGATATATCATATATATCACTGTGCAAAGCAGAAACTATAGAAGCAATCAAAAACAAACCGAGTGTGTAGCATCTGCGAGTTATTGCTAAAGGGGTCACTCCCGGTGAAGGGATCGTCGGCCCTTTCCTCATCGAATAAGGTGCAGAGTATATCATATATACCGCTATGCAAAGCAAAACTGTAGCTACCCTTTTTATAAAGTTTTGATTCTACAACATCTTTTAGGTTTCTTTTCTTTTTATTAATCTCATTAATAAAAATCCCATCTGCTTATGCTTCCTAAGCATCACAGATAAATACGACGTACACTTATGCCATCCGCATTCGCCTCGATGTCCCCTCGTGCACCGCTAGGTTAGATAACTAACGACAGAGCAGGGCAGGGCTAGTGCGGGTGTAAAACATAAGTAACATCTATATAATATATCATATATACTATATACTGTATCCATCAGAACATATCAAATGATCACATCACAGATATCGCAGCAGAAACATAGATATAATGTGGGATATACTAGGACGTCCGTATTTAGTATTTAGCCAACAATAGAAAATACGGATTCCACAGTCGCGATGAATAGCCAAGCCCACACCCTGGACCCCTACGAGAGCGGCAAGCGACCCTACCAATTCTGGAGTTTAGGAGACCCGGTCTCGACTCCTCGAGATGGCCTCCCACTGAACCCCATAACCCGGTCACTTGTGTTCCCCTCCTTGGGTCTATCCTAATGCGGAAAAGTAAATAATATACAACACTGGTGGCATCAACCTCAACCTGGAAGTGCCCCAAATAAAAGAATATTACATTACAATTGAATTTATATGAATGAAAATATAAAACTCTCATCTCACATAAAACCCCCGGCTATTCAATCGCGACAATCCTGCACATCATATCTCAGCAACACATAATATCTCATATCATCAACGTAAGTTAGTATGCATACACCGATCGTCGTCGATGTATAGCAACGAAGACCGGCAATACAACTACATACTACACTTACGGTCATAGAAAAGAAAGTGTAAAACTACAATATTTGGAATCCATAATCACTTTAGACATCATAAATCCGAAATATCACATACTTCGCATTTCATGCTTAACTATATGAATTCCACATATTGTATCACATTCCAGATAAATAGACAGTATTAAACTTTTCGAACAGATAATCAAATACCCAAAATTTCCCAAAGTGCTCAACACTTGAGCGGAGTTCAAATAATCCCAGAATATGTCATAGTACCAGTGATCCAGCCGTAGAAGGGTCAAGCCAACGCCTCACATGTGGCACGCCGTACTGCCCCAAACCCGAAGGTTCAAAAGGCAGTTCAAGACAGTCACATAATCGAGTTAAGGTTTGTTGTCTTCTAGAGGGTCCACCGCTTAACTTGTACAATTTTTCCGAAAGATTTAAACCCAATAAAAATTCAACACTTGAAAGTTTGCCGTACCGGGAAACAGTGAGTTAATGATATCCGTTCAAATAGTTTAACAGTTTCTAAATATCCGGAAATAAAAACGAATTTAAATATTCCGATCGAATCTACGATTACAAAGGAAACCCCAGAATACTCAACACTTGAGTCAGAATAAAAATACCCATAAAATAGTAAATACAGATACAAGAATTACTGTGCACAAAACCGTGCCTAATACACTTATACTGCCGCGGAACCGCCGCCAATGGTGGGTCTTTGCCGCGGTTCCGCGGCCAAGTTGTCGAATTGGAGGCACGAATTTCACCATAATTCTTATATTTTCTTGCCGTATTTTTCAGGTATTTTTAATTCAGAAAAACCCCATATTTTGAAAAATTTCCAGAGAGGGGGTAAATTTCGTCGGTTTGGGTTCGATCGGAGTTTTAACTTTGTAAACACGTCGCCTAATGCTCTAGCTAGGCTCTGATACAACTGTAGGGTTCCTAGGCACTCTTGTGAAGGTTCATAAGGCATCAAACATGCCCGGATAAAATTTTAGACGTGCCGAACAACCCAAAGACGGGATCTTTGCTAGAGTATTAGGGTTTAGCATGCAAGATAACAACTTTTTATCTAAGTGTGAGGGATTACAACCTTTGTAGTCTGCTCCTTCGCTTCACAAGCTCCGAGTAGAAGTCTCTTTGCCATGATCCACGATCTCCCGGACTCAAGAGAGGCTCCACGACTCGAACGATCCATGCTAGCTTGAAGTGTTCCAAATCTCCGATGATCTACGTCGAAGTTGCAAAAACCCAAGCTTTCTCACTCTATAGAGATGAACACCCTAATCTAATGGGCTAGATTAGATGAGGATGAGGGAGTAGTAATTATGCTTTCTTTTTATTCACTTTCTCACAAGAAATCATCACAAAAGAATTAACTAGTAAGCATTTTCTTTTAGAACTCAAGAGAGAAGAAGATGATAATGGAAAAGATAATCCTTTTGTGATGAATAGGAAAGAAATCTATATGATTGATATATCAACCATGGTCAAGGATGAGTGGCTAAGAAGTTGTAGAGAATAAACTAGAGTTAGGGTTTGGTTAGGTTAAGGATAAGTATCAACCATAATATCTTAACCAAAACAAAAGGAAAAGCTTCTAGAATGTGCAAGAAGAAGCTAACCCTAATCAAACCCTAATCCCATTTAATCATCCTTAAACATGTTTAATATTAAATCATATCATGTCACAATAATATATATCACATATATATTATATATTTGCAACAAAAGAAAATAATACATTTAACATATATCGCATATATATCAATGTATTAATCCGGTGAGAAAATGAAATAATAAAGCGAGCCAATATTAGATAATGTAATACAATATATCATATATATTATTATACATTAAATCATCAAATCAACACTTGATCCAACGATCCGGCTATATCGAATATAACCGGCTAATATATCATGTACCGATTCATCGAATTAACACTTGATCCGATGTCCCGATTCATATCAAAATATCTCGAGAATATAATACGGTATCTCATATCGCATTATCCTCGGTCCTGCACATATCACATATGTGCCTCTACTCCGTTTCGCCTGAGCCAAAAAACCTCTGTGTAGGACTCTAAAGAATCATCAATACGCCGGTAGCCGATGATGATCATATCAAACACCCACAAGCTGCAAGCGGTCAGCTAAACGTAACAGCCACCCAGGTATTGAGCGATCAGAAGATCAACAAGCTAGCCTGTGCGTTCTCCTGTGAATCCAATCAGTAACACTCCCGTACAGTCCGGTCTGTTTGTCTGATATGTCGCATATCAAGTCTAGGGGTGGTAAACGTCAGACCCGAGTAACCGATAACTCGTGTCGATGCGAGGCTCATAACAGGTCGAGAAACTACTAGTAACACTTACCAGTAAATCTCTATATCAGCCCTGGCCAGGGACTTCCAGTTATAGCCAATCGAACACAGCATAACATTAACTCCCTATACCGGGAGAGACGAATCCCCTCCTATCGCTTATTGCCTCCATGTGATTCGGGACTGTACCCAAAAGCCACCGTTTTGCATGCCCTCTTGGATGTGGTAAGGTGGAAATCAAAGCACGGTGGGAATTACACAAGACTCTATGACGATCTCGGGTCTACAGACTACCCTGTACCAGTGTCACCGGAGAACTGCCATCTGACGTGTGGTATATCATCAACTGGGAGTTCTCGGCGAGTCCGTCCAGTGTACCCAGTCTCCACTGAGAACCCGTACATCATCCTTGATGTCAAACACCGATGGATATGGGATCATCCATCGCCCATCATATGGGTTAAGATGCGTATACGCTAGTCTACTCTGGTGTATCGATGCCTTGTCTCGATATACCCTCGACTAGGAACATTTATAGGATGTACTCATCAACTACCGTGGCCCCACTAGTATGATCTCATCATAATCCCAGTAGTCGAGTACAGATCCTAAGGGCTTTATCAACATGTGAGAGAAAGACAGTAAACCAATACAAGTCAACATGTTAAGATAAAGTGAAACCAAATAGCATACTATCATGACGAGCAAGAAAGCCCTCTCTGTATATATCTAAGCATCCATCATAATATACATCAAATGTACAACAATGGCCTCTAGGGCATATACATAACTAACAGTATGTAATATTCTTTTATTGGGACAGTTCTGGGTTGAGGATGATGTCACCATTGATGTATATTATTTACTTTTCCGCATTAGGATAGACCCAAGGCGGGGAGCACAAGTAACCGAGTTCTGGAGTCCAGTGGGTGACCATCTCGAGGAGTCGAGACCGGGTTTCCTGACTCTAGAATTGGTAAGGATGCTTGCCGCTCTCGTAGGGGTCTAGGAATGTGGGTTTGGCTAATTATCACGACTGTGGAATCCGTATTTTTCATTACTGGCTGAATTTAAAACACGGACCTCCTAGTGTATCCAATATTTCATATATTGACTTCTGCTGCCGTGTTCTGTGATGTGATCATATAATTGCGTGAGACGAATGCTATATATATATGATATATATAATAAACGTTACTTATGTTTTGCACCCGCGCTAGTCTAGCCCCCGCTCTGCCGTTAGTTAAGTAACCTAACGGTGCATGACGAGGCCCCGTGGCGAATGCGGATGGCATAAGCGTATGTTCTATTTTCGTTTCATTTTCTGTGATGTTTAGGAAACATTAAATGATGGGACTTCATTAATGAGATTAATGAAAAGAAAAGAAACTTAAAGATGTTGTAGAATCAAAAGTTTTTAAAAGGTAGCTCTAGTTCTTGCTTTGCATAGGGTATTCCTTGATGAATATCCAGCACCTCATTCGATGAGGAAAGAGCCGAGATCCCTTCACCGGGAGTGACCTCTATAGCAAAACTAGAAAATGCTACAACCCACTCGGTTTTGTTTTTATAGCTTCTCTATTTCTTGTTTTGCATAGTGGTATTCCTTGATGAATATCCAGCACCTCATTCGATGAGAAAAGAGCCGAGATCCCTTCGCCGGGAGTGACCTCTTTAGCGAAACTAGCAAAGGCTACAAAAAACATTCTTTTTAAAATCATTAGATTCTACAATGATATCAAGTTCATTACGTTAAAGGTTTTCTTAAAAACCAGCCGTAGCCCTCCGTTATTTCAGATAAGTACTATTTAGTATTTGTGCTGCGTTTGATGACCATAGTCAAGGCGTAGTGTGCGACAGCTGATTAGTGCTTATCTGCCATATGTGATGCGATTGGATTAGGGTAGTCGTACGGCTTTGTTGACCATAATTAAGGGTCGTACGGGTGGGTTTAATTCAATCACGAAATGAAGGGTTGAACTTGGCTAGCGCTTATGATTTGTTGATCATATGGTCATAAGTTGCTAGGGGTAAAAACAGATATTGGGGATTTCAAGTGTTGAAATTTGCAATGAGATTGCATACCTTCTGTGAGATAGTTGGATCCCGATACCCACTGCGAATAAGAGTTACTCCTGGAAGATTTTTCCACTTTACAATTAGCTGATTAAGTAGGTGTCTAAGAAAGGTGTTAACGGGGTTATGCCCCTGCGGAAACGAGGTTATTTAATTAGTTCCATGCGAAAGTATGGGGAGACTCCCTCGGAGTACCAATACCTGCCTGGCCGAACGATTGGCGAACTTGTAGGGTGTAATTAATCCCCGCTAATCTTACCTTTTATGGTTTGAAGGAAGATTTGATAAAAACAGTGGGAGCTATCCTGATTAGATAAGATAATAACCAATCAAATCTTGTAAAGAGCGCACGCTAATGGGTTTCCTTCTCTCTCTCTCTCCAGGTAGCGACCAATGACACTCCTTAATCAAGATAATAATATGGATGTATTGACCGAACCCGCTTATTATACTAGGCTAGGTTCCGCTTTATCTTATGACTGTCATAAGTCTAAGCACGGAATAGGGGAATACCTGGATTCCCATGCCAACCGAATGAAGAAGGAGCATACTGATGCATCTTCTTCGGGTGTGTTCGTTACCAAGAACTGTTTTTCTGTTTGCTCTACGTCCTGGGTATTGGATACCGGATCAGGATCTCACGTATATAATTTGTTACATGGGCTAAAGAGAGGTAGAGAACTGGGAAAGGATGATAAGTCTCTAGTAGTAGGGAATGGTGCAATTGTTGTAGCCAAAGCAGTTGGCGAATATCACCTAGTCTTACCAACTGGTAATACATTGATTCTGAACGACTGTTACTACGTACCAAAGATGATGTGCAATATTATATCAGTTTCTTTGCTAACTAAAGAAGGATATAATTTCACATTGGAGGATAATGTTATGAATATTTTCCTAAATCAAGTGTTGATTGAGTTTGGTACGTTGTGTAACGGTATATACGTTCTAAATCAAACTATAGTTCTAAACATACAGAACACACACAAGAGGAAAAGTTCAGAAATGAACGAAGCCTACTTATGGTATTGTAGACTAGGTCATATTAATGCGACAAGACTAGCTAAGTTACATAAAGATGGATATTTGAATCCGTTCGAATTTACATCTTATGAAACTTGCGAGTCATGTCTCAAAGGTGAAATGACCAAAACTCCGTTTACTGGACACGGAGAAAGAGCTACTGAACTCTTGGGACTGATACATAGTGATGTATGCGGTCTTATGTCTACCCATGCCAGGAATGGTTCCTAGTACTTTATTGCATTCACCGATGATCTCTCTAGATTCGGACATGTGTTCTTGTTGAAACACAAGTCTGAACCTTTTGAGAAATTCAAGGAATATAAGAACGAAGTAGAGAACCTGACGGGTAAAAGTATTAAAATCATTCGATCTGATCAGGGAGGAGAATACTTAAGCATGGAGTTCCAGGACTATTTAAAAGAGAATGTGATTCTCTCTCAGCTTACTCCTCCGTATACACCACAACACAATAGAGTATCGGAACGGAGAAATCGCACCCTATTAGATATGGTGCGCTTTATGATGAGTGTTGCTGAGTTACCGATTTCCTTTTGGGGTTATGCACTTGAGACAGCTGCATACCTATTGAATAGGGTTCCGACCAAATCCATGCCTACCACTCCAATTGAGATATGGAATGGGAAGAGACCATCTCTTAAACAAGTTAAGATATGGGGTTGTCCGGCCTATGTTAAAAAGCAGAATCCGGACAAGCTCGAGGCAAGGACTATTTTGTGCAAGTTTGTGGGATATCTAAAGGATTCATATGGATATATCTTCTACCACACTGAGGAACAAAAGGTGTTTGTTTCTCAATATGCCACCTTTTTAGAAAAGGAATTTCTTGTGAAAGAAATTAGTGGCAATGAGGTAGAACTGGAAGAAGTTCCTGCTACACAAACTATAACTGATAATTTGGTAGAACCGGAGGATTCAATAGTCCCCGACGAACCCCAGCCACTCCGCAGATCTAGTAGGGTTTCTCATCCACCAGAGAGATACTACGTTTTTCTCGTAGACGGTGGGAGCGAGGATTGCATCATGGAAGATGATGACCCAACTAGTTTCGAGCAGGCCATCACAAGTAGAGACTCTGTGAAATGGCTGGATACTATGCGATCCGTGATGGAATCCATGTACACCAACAAAGTATGGACTTTAGAAGTTGCACCTGAAGGGGTAAAACCCATCGGGAGCAAGTGGATCTTTAAGAAGAAAATTGGTGTAAATGGAAAAGTTGAGACTTTCAAAGCTAGACTTGTAGAAAAAGGTTTTCATCAACGACCTGGTGTCGATTATGATGAGACCTTTTCTCCTGTTACCATGCTTAAGTCCATCAGGATCCTACTTGCCATTGCTGCATACCATGACTATGAAATCTGGCAGATGGACGTCAAGACCGCTTTTCTAAATAGTGATTTAGAAGAGAGCGTGTACATGGCACAGCCAGAGGGCTTCGCAGATAGTGGGAGCAGCGGAAGCGTGTGCAAGCAGCTTAAATCAATCTATGGATTAAAGCAGGCATCGCGGAGTTCGAACATCTGTTTTGATGAAGCTGTCAAAGAGTTTGACTTCATCAAAAACGTTGATGAACCTTGTATATACAAGAAGGTTGTAGAAAGTAAGGTTATCTTCCTCGTATTGTACGTAGATGACATACTATTGATAGGAAACGATGTTCCTATGCTACACTTGGTCAAGCTCTTCTTATCACACAAGTTCTCCATGAAAAATCTAGTTGATGCCTCCTACATCCTGGGGATTAAGATCTATAGAGATAGATCTAAACGGATGTTGGGATTGTCCCAATCCAGGTACATAGACACCATACTAAAGAGGTTTAGTATGGAAGATTCTAAGCATGGTAATTTATCCGCTTGCTCAGGAATCACTCTCTCCAAAGAGATGTCTCCCAAGACTGATTTGGAGAGGGCTCGCATGCAAAGGGTACCCTATACTTCGGCTGTCGGGTCAATCATGTATGCGATGTTATGTACCATACCGTATGTAACTTACTCATTAAGTGTAGTGAGTAGGTATCAATCAGATCCTGGGGAGAAACACTAGACAGCTGTGAAGAACATTCTTAAGTACTTGAAAAGGACTAAAGAAATGTTCTTGGTGTATGGTAATGGTGAACTCCATGTGGAGTCCTTTACCGATTCGAGCTTCCAGAGTGATAAGGATGACAGTAAGTTAGTCTTGGGCTTTGTCTTCACCCTCAATGGAGAGACGGTATGTTGGAAATGTTGGAGATAGTGCCCTCATAGTCAATTATTGGATCGCAGGTACGTGATTGCAATGATTGCGGAGGACCTATACCGGTAGGACAGTCTTACTCGAGATGATAGTATACTATCTGGTTTGCCTTTATCAGTCGTGTACATGTTCAGGTGACAGATTACATGTTACACTTTGATAGAGCCCTTAGGAACTTGCTTTACCACCAACTGTATGATGGCGATCATATACGTGAGAGTTGGGTGGTTTATATGCATATCCTTAATAATAGTCCCTAGTCGTGGGAGTTTCGAGACGGGGCATCGATACTCCGGAGTAGACTAGTGTGTACAGTCGAGACCCCGACGAGGGGTGGTGGCCGGTCTCACAAGCCACTGGTGTCAGTTGGATCACCTAAGATGTATACAGGTGCTCATTGGGTTATGAGTACACCGGACAGGACTCGCCGGGAATCTGCTAGTTAGTACTATATCTATCGTCAGATAGCAGTTCCCTGGTGACATGTGTACAGGTTAGTTCATCGACCTGAGGTCGTCATTTGTCTCGTGTGAGTTCCCACTGTGCTTTGATTTCTACCCTACCACGGCTCAAAGGAGTCGTGCAAACAGGTAGTTTTTGGGTACAGTCCCGAGCCATATGGAGGCACGTGAGCGGATCGGCAGGGGATTCGTCTCTCCCGGTATTGGGGGCGAGGTCATGCTGTGTCTAGGAGAGCCATTACACCAAGTCCATGTCCATGGCAGGAGATTTAATGGTAGGTACTCCAGTAGTATCTCAGGGTGTTATTGGGCTACACTCCGACACGACTTATACTGCTATTGGTGGTCTGACGTTACTAGCCCCCTAGGCAGATATGCGATACTCATAGACGAACGGACCGGACTGTATATACATTGTCACTGTTAGGCTCAGTAGGGTTTCCGGATGAGTTCGCTCATCGGCCTCCCTTGAGGTCAGTCCATGGGCAGCCGTTACGCATTGCTAGTGCCGCTGACGGTTTGTGGTTAAACCCACTGCCAGGGTACTGACAAGTCATTAGAGTTCCCCACAGACAGTTTCCCAAGTTCGGGCGAAACGTTGTAGAGGCCGTATGGTTTTATGGCAGGGTTCGAAAAATACACGTGCGTTTACGCACGTGTTATTTTTCGGGCAGATGATACTGGTCGGCTTTGGTTTAAGCCGGATCCGAGTATTATATTGAGTAGGTATAATATCTTTGTCTCAGATGCATTTGTATTCGGTCGTAATACAAATGTGGGTATATTTATACAGTTACGGGGTTATCCTGAAAGTCGTTTCAGGATCACTTTTGGAAGTTGCCAGTTTCCAGTTTTCTATCAGCCGTCTTTTAACATTCGGTTAAAGACGGATTTATCTTTTCTTGGATGAGGGTGAGTCATGCTTCTAGAAGGTTCTAGAAGGTGATGACTTGGTTAATTGGTGTTGAGTTTTCATTGGTTGCATTAATGAATGGATGACTAGGTTTAGTGAGTCATTCATTTCATTAATGAGTTTTGTTTACTTAAGGATATTTCTTCATGATCTTTGTTTATGGTCACCTCCTTGATTGCTCCTACACTCACCCTCCTCCATATAAGTGGCCGACCCCTTCTCCTCCTCTACTCACTCATGAGAGAAAAGATTATGGTTGTTAAAAAGAAAAGACTAAAGTTTTGGATACATGGAAATTTCATAGTTCATTTCTTGTTCCATTTCATTTCCATCGGCAACTTCATTTACCGATCGTCCACGGACTTGGACGAAGTGAGACAAAGTCATCTACTCATTCTCTACATCATTCTTGGTCGTCTCTTTTAGCAAACTTGACGACCGAGTTGCCTCAAGTCAGAGGCGGGAGCCCGTTTAAAGAATCAGTGACGTGGTGCCACCTAGACGAGCAGATCGGAGATCGACGAGATCAAAGAAGCCGTAACGGAGCGTGGGATGATGGTTAAAGAACGAAGGACTCGGATCGTTCGGTATAACTTTTCTACACTCTTTATAGTTTGTTAGTTTAGCAATAATGGAAGATCCGGGTTAAAGTATACGATAGCGCCAGTTAAAAGTTTTTGTTCCGCATTTGGCGTCTGTAGACGGCCGGGGCGCTACCGTAGACTTACAGTGGTATCAGAGCCTAACCATTTTGCTATACTAACTTGTGCTAACGCGTTTAAAACATCGATCGAACCGGAAATCAAAAACCGCATTTTTTCATTTTCACAGTTTCTGTCGATTTTAAATGGTGTCCTAAAAATATTCCACATATCACAGAAATCTGCGCAGGGTTTTATAAGAACACCGACAAAATTTGGGCACGTGATTCCACCAAACCGCCGCGGAAACGCGGCCAAACCCATGGTTTGACAGCGCATCCGCGGCCATTTGGTAAGATCATGCTCCCAAATTTGTACAGTGTGTTCTCCTCTGGAAATTGGGGTTTTTGGTATATATCTTTTGGGCCCAGATTTTGTTACTGTTCATCAGATTTGCGTGGGGCCCACTTTGTGATATTTAGTCGATCGAAATTTAAACATGTTAGTTTACAGTGCTTACATTATATCTCCGACCGGGAATGTCATTTGATCGGTAAACCGCGTCTGATTGCTATAGTTCTTTTAGACGGGTTTGCGAACGTGACATTCGCGTTGATGTTCTGTGTTGTGCTGTAATGTTGCGGATTTGTCGTGGTGGATAGCAGTGTGCAATGGTACTACAGTTTGAGTTTATTTGTACATTTGATATTGCGGGGCGGGCATCCAACATGTGGACTGCCGTCACTGCTTGTTGTATAATATTCTTTTGGGGCACGACCAGGTTGCGGTCGGTGTACCTGTTGTACTATTTTTCATTACTGTACTAGGTTTTGCCCCGCGACGGAGTGCACGGATAGCCGGGTTCTTGAGGGCGACGGGTCCGCATCTCATGGCTTTGAGAGGCAGAGGGGCCCCACTCTAAAATTGGCAGACTATTCTCCGCACTCGTAGGGGGTACAGGTTGACCCAAGGAGGGGTGCCCAAGATTACCGGATTCCATGAAGTGCTGGGTGGTCCATTCACTATGCTGTAGGGGGCTGCCTCGCTTCAGGTTTTGGCGGGTAACTTTCCGCACTCGT
This sequence comes from Agapanthus africanus, assembly GCA_030015575.1. Taxonomy (NCBI): domain Eukaryota; kingdom Viridiplantae; phylum Streptophyta; class Magnoliopsida; order Asparagales; family Amaryllidaceae; genus Agapanthus; species Agapanthus africanus. The sequence continues at coordinate 183,500,688 of JASDDO010000016.1, read as the reverse complement.
AGGGGTCTAGGTTTCATTGCACAGGCTATCCACACGACAGGGGAACGTCGAGTTTCAGCAGCGGCTCTGTGAAACTCGGGGATCCCAGATTATCTGTATTGTTCTGTGATGCTTATTACTTTTCTGTAATGTTGCATATTATCACGCCTGGAGCGATTATTGTATATTGGTTTATATACTATTAGATGTTGTATATGTTTTACACCCGCGCTAGTCCAGTCCCCGCTCTGTCGTTAGTTAAGTAACCTAACGGGTGATGACGGGACCCAGTGACGAATGCGGATGGCATATACGTACATTTTATTTTCGTTCTTTTCTGGTGTGATCGATTGATGGGACTGCGTTGATTCTGATCAATGCAAAGTAAAGCAAACCTGTTTACAGTTGTTGGAACAAATTTAAAATGTGTTATTGCAAAGACGTTTCCTTTTGTTATGCATAGCGGTATTCAGTGGAATATCCTGCACCTCATTCGACGGGGCAAGGGCCGATATCCCTTCACCGGGACTGACCCCTTGGGCAGAAGTTTGCGTCAGGGTAATAACTTCACTATAGTCGATTACAAGTTTCTTTGCATAGCGGTATTCAGTGGAATATCCTGCACCTCATTCCACGAGGAAAGAGCCGAGATCCCTTTACCGGGAGTGGCCTCTTTAGCAAAAGGTTTTCGCCACTATATTTTAAAAAGCTATCAGGTTCCTTCAGCGATATCAAGTTCACTACGTTAAAGGTTTTTCGCCAAAAACCAGCCGTAGCCCTCCGTCACTTCTTTTGGGTATTCAGTAGTATTCAAGCTATGTATTTTGACCTAACGTCAAGGCATAGTGTTTGGTAGCTGCTGGGTATTCAATTGTTGCCTAGATAGATGAGTTGGTTTGGGACAGCCGTTCTGCCATTTTGACCTAACGCCAAGGGCATGTGCGGGTGGGTTCAAATTAACAAGATAGTGACGGGTAGAACTTGGCATGTGACTTATAACATTTTGACCTAACGCCAAGGTTATAAGAGCATGGGGAAAAAATCATATCGGGAGTTTCTAAAGAAACTGAAACTTGCCAAGTATGCGCATACCTTCTGGAGTATGAGTAACGTGGATGCATTCCATCACGTTATCATGCGATGAGAGTTGGATCCCGATTCCCACTGATGAGTTGGTTTACTCTTCGGGTGATCCCGATTGATTCTTCTTTCTGGTTTGGAGGAGAATTTGACAGGACAGTGGGAGGTTTCCGGATTAGATAAAGTGATAACCATTCTGATCTAGGTTAGAGTGCACGCAGAGTGATTCTTTTCTCTCTCTCTTTGGCAGCGACCTTTGACCGACCCTAGACTATGACTCAGTGACCAAGTTGACCGAACCTTCTTAAAATACTGGCTTTTGGATTGTCTATGTTGCATAAGTCATTGCCACTCCTTCTTTTACCCTTTGCATTTCTCAGAACACCCGTTTTACTACGGATATCCACTTCCATTGGATAGATCCATCGTATGGTTATATACGAACTCGAAGGGACTTCTTCGAGGATGGATCCAGGTTCAGGAGAAATAGAATTGGTTTATTCAGTTGTCTTTTATTATTACCTTCTCTCAGGTTGCGAGAGCTCCTTAGTTTAGGAGAGTACACCTATTACGCTTATTGGATAGTCTTATTCCAAACCATAGGCTGGTGCCGAAAGGTAGGGAATGAAGAAAACCAATTAGCCTAAGTAGGGTGTGCAGAAGGTAATATGTAAAGACAAAATAAAAGGATTAGAAAGAGGGCAAAGTAAATTGCGATTGTTATCATTCACGACCAAAACCGCGTACTTCATTGCCACTCCTATTTCACCTTTAAAGGAATAAGGTATTATTCAGTTGACTTTTATCATCACCTTCTCTCAAGATATGAGTACTCCTTGGTTTAGGAGGGTACACCTATTATGCTTACTGGATAGTCTTCTTCCAAACCATAGGCTGGTGTCGAACGGTAGGGAAGGAAGAAAACCATTTAGCCTAACGATGGTGTACAGAAGGTAACGACTTAAGACAAATAAAGGGATTTGGAGAGATGGCAAAGAGATATACGGCTGAAGTCATGAATTGGATTTTGGAAGAGGCATTGCTATGAATACCAGGATACCCCTATGAAACATTTTCATGTTTCAGTGCATTGTTAAAGAAAAACTGTTTTCCCGATTAGACACTTACTCCAAGGGTATGTATTTACCAGGTATCATTCTCATATCTGTATGGTTTTACAGATGATGAGTGTGAGTAAGTTATTGGGAATTAGGTGATTATCCTCATTATATCGGAATTCGTTGTAATTGGTGATATTTGAGGAAATCGCCAGGGTACAGTTTTCAACCTACGACGCACAGGTTTTGAGTTGTTTAACTCAGCGGACTTATACAGAGTATTGTATGTTGTCCAAGTGTCCTTCAGGACAAAGGGGTAGGTCCTCGTACTATGTTCTGTTTACTTATAACTTCTCTAGTTTTTAGACAAGTGTTTCGTAGAAATACAAGGTCTAAGTTTTGAGAAGTTGTGGGTATAAGAATAAAGTAGAGAACCAGGTGTCACAAGTATCGGGATTCTTCAAAGAGATCGAAGATGTAGATTCTTGTGATTGGTATTCAGATGATAGTGATGGTTTTGAGAAACGTGTTTTCTCTTTCAGGTTGCTCATAATTGGATGGATTCCTAAGTTGAGTAATGCTGATTAGCCTCTTTCCATTAAATTGATATGCACTGGAGACAGTTGCATGATTTGAATCTGGTTCCAATTAAATTAGTGCCAAAGTTTCTATATTGGATATAGAATAGTTCGTACCTTAAAAGATATTAAGGTACGGGGAGTTGTCCAGCTTATGCTTAAAACCAGACTCTGGATAACTTAGGGCACGTTTCTGTAATGGCTGTTTGTAGGTTGACCCTGGCTATGACGAGGGTTGATATTCTACCATTTGGAAGATCAATAGTGATATTGTTCTTGACTCGCCACAGTTTTAGTAAAATGGATCTTTTTCAGAAAACAGTAGTGAGAGTATGGTAGAACTGGAAGTGATTCCAGAACCGCGAACGATTACAGAAAATTTAATAGGACCTATATATTCAATCAGGTTTGACATTCCAATAGCCACTCCGCAGATATGATGGGTAACCTCAGACACCCGAGAGGTACTCCGGTAGCCTCAAGGACGGTGACAGGGAGGATCTTGTTTACCCAGACTTGACACTACTGTTGTTCCAGGATATGAGACCCGGTAGGAGGGTTGTCGTAGTCAGTGGGAGCAGCGGAAGCATAGTGGGCAAGATGCTTATATCTATTTATAGACTTGAGCAGTTATAGCGGAGATAGATCATCTAATTTTGATGTGACAGTCATGGGTTTGACTTCAATCAGGATAGGGGATGGATCTGTTAAGAAGGTAGTAGGGTGTGATGTCATGGTATCTGGATGACATACACAGAGTAGGAAGTAAAATTCCTATACTACGATCAGTTGTACTGTGGTCGTCACACAGTTGTTTCTCCAGACAGGATATGGATATAATATTTGACATTCTGGTTTCTAGATCTATGGTTTTAGATCTGGACTTGGGTAGTTTCCCAATGTAGGTACTTTGACAATATTCTAATGGTTTTTTTAGAATAGTTGACTCCTAGCATGGTAGTGTACCTGCAGGTGATGGAGTCACCCTCTCTAAAGATGTCTTACAGACTAAAGAGAGAGGGATGTGCATGATTGGCAGATCACTTGCTTAGGCAATTGAGTCAATCATGAGATGTCAAGTACCACACCAAATGTTGTTTTTGCACTAGATGCAATAAGTTTGTATTAATCCAATCGTGGAGAAACATAAGGAAGCAGTTATAGAACATAAGTGCATGTTCTACGGATTTGATGACGGCAGCCTCCTTCGGGAGACGATTATCATTCCAGGCTTCAAAGGTGACATGGTTGACAGAGTGATTGTCAGAGTTATAGTTTTCCCTCTGATGAGGAACAGTATTATGGACAGGTGGTCCAAGAGGATACTGTGGGAGGCATGGTGCCGATACTTATTAGGTTCAGTGATCGATACAGTCTAAGAAGTTTGGATTTGGAGTTCATTTATGAACTAGGTCCCATCAGATATCCAGACATATTCTAAGACAGGTATTACTCAATTCGGGAGATGGCTTTCTCCGCGAACTTGAGATTAAGAGAGATATAGAAAGAAACATCTAGGCGGATCCACTCACTGAGGCTATTTCTCGAACACAATAGTTTTACAAACGGGCTTTGTGAAACTGATTAGTAGAGGAGTTGGATGTTCGGTTTCACACGGGCTGTGAGTAGTCGACATTGCAATAATTAGCCTTGAGTGCAAGTGGGAGATTGTTGGAGATAGTGCCCTCATAGTCAATTATTGGATCGCAGGTACGTGATTGCAATGATTGCGGAGGACCTATACCGGTAGGACAGTCTTACTCGAGATGATAGTATACTATCTGGTTTGCCTTTATCAGTCGTGTACATGTTCAGGTGACAGATTACATGTTACACTTTGATAGAGCCCTTAGGAACTTGCTTTACCACCAACTGTATGATGGCGATCATATACGTGAGAGTTGGGTGGTTTATATGCATATCCTTAATAGTAGTCCCTAGTCGTGGGAGTTTCGAGACAGGGCATCGATACTCCGGAGTAGACTAGTGTGTACAGTCGAGACCCCGACGAGGGGTGGTGGCCGGTCTCACAAGCCACTGGTGTCAATTGGATCACCTAAGATGTATACAGGTGCTCATTGGGTTATGAGTACACCGGACAGGACTCGCCGGGAATCTGCTAGTTAGTACTATATCTATCGTCAGATAGCAGTTCCCTGGTGACATGTGTACAGGTTAGTTCATCGACCTGAGGTCGTCATTTGTCTTGTGTGAGTTCCCACTGTGCTTTGATTTCTACCCTACCACGGCTCAAAGGAGTCGTGCAAACAGGTAGTTTTTGGGTACAGTCCCGAGCCATATGGAGGCACGTGAGCGGATCGGCAGGGGATTCGTCTCTCCCGGTATTGGGGGCGAGGTCGTGCTGTGTCTAGGAGAGCCATTACACCAAGTCCATGGCCATGGCAGGAGATTTACTGGTAGGTACTCCAGTAGTATCTCAGGGTGTTATTGGGCTACACTCCGACACGACTTATACTGCTATTGGTGGTCTGACGTTACTAGCCCCCTAGGCAGATATGCGATACTCATAGACGAACGGACCGGACTGTATATACATTGTCACTGTTAGGCTCAGTAGGGTTTCCGGATGAGTTCGCTCATCGGCCTCCCTTGAGGTCAGTCCATGGGCAGCCGTTACGCATTGCTAGTGCCGCTGACGGTTTGTGGTTAAACCCACTGCCAGGGTACTGACGAGTCATTAGAGTTCCCCACAGACAGTTTCCCAAGTTCGGGCGAAACGTTGTAGAGGCCGTATGGTTTTATGGCAGGGTTCGAAAAATACACGTGCGTTTACGGACGTGTTATTTTTCGGGCAGATGATACTGGTCGGCTTTGGTTTAAGCCGGATCCGAGTATTATATTGAGTAGGTATAATATCTTTGTCTCAGTTGCATTTGTATTCGGTCGTAATACAAATACGGGTATATTTATACAGTTACGGGGTTATCCTTAAAGTCGTTTCAGGATCACTTTTGGAAGTTGCCAGTTTCCAGTTTTCTATCAGCTGTCTTTTAACATTCGGTTAAAGAAGGATTTATCTTTTCTTGGATGAGGGTGAGTCATGCTTCTAGAAGGTTCTAGAAGGTGATGACTTGGTTAATTGGTGTTGAGTTTTCATTGGTTGCATTAATGAATGGATGACTAGGTTTAGTGAGTCATTCATTTCATTAATGAGTTTTGTTTACTTAAGGATATTTCTTCATGATCTTTGTTTATGGTCACCTCCTTGATTGCTCCTACACTCACCCTCCTCCTCCATATAAGTGGCCGGCCCCTTCTCCTCCTCCACTCACTCATGAGAGAAAAGATTATGGTTGTTAAAAAGAAAAGACTAAAGTTTTGGATACATGGAAATTTCATAGTTCATTTCTTGTTCCATTTCATTTCCATCGGCAACTTCATTTACCGATCGTCCACGGACTTGGACGAAGTGAGACAAAGTCATTTACTCATTCTCTACATCATTCTTGGTCGTCTCTTTTAGCAAACTTGACGACCGAGTTGCCTCAAGTCAGAGGCGGGAGCCCGTTTAAAGAATCAGTGACGTGGTGCCACCTAGACGAGCAGATCGGAGATCGACGAGATCAAAGAAGCCGCAACGGAGCGTGGGATGATGGTTAAAGAACGAAGGACTCGGATCGTTCGGTATAACTTTTCTACACTCTTTACAGTTTGTTAGTTTAGCAATAATGGAAGATCCGGGTTAAAGTATACGATAGCGCCAGTTAAAAGTTTTTGTTCCGCATTTGGCGTCTGTAGACGGCCGGGGCGCTACCGTAGACTTACAGGAAAAGTTCTAAGCAAGATACTGTAGCAGACTCGACGATGGAGGCTGAATACATCGCTGCTAACGATGCTGCCAAAGAGGCTGTCTGGATGAAGGAGTTCATAGCTGAACTTGGTATGGTTCCATCCATTGAGCATCCAATACCTGTTTATTGTGATAACAATGGAGCTGTGGCTTTGGCTAAGGAATCCCGGTCCCATCAGAGATCCAGACATATTTTTATGCGGTATCACCTGATCCGGGAGATAGTTAATCGCTGGAAGATCGAGGTAAGGAGAGTTGACACGAAGGACAACGTAGCGGATCCACTCACGAAGGCCCTCCTCCCCCAGACGCAATTCGAGAGACTATTTGGGATGTTGGGTATGGGATACTACAACAACTGGCCTTAGTGCAAGTGGGAGATTGTTAGAAATATGTATGCCCTAAAGGCCATTATTGTACATTAATGTATATTATACTGGATGCTTGAACATATATATAGAGGACTTTCTTGTTCGACATGATAGTATGCTATCTGGTTACTCTTTATCTTAACATGTATACTTAGTATTATTATACTTTCTCTCAGATACATATTGATAAAGCCCTTAGGGTGTTGGCTTGACTACCAGGACTATGATGCAGATCATACTACTGAGACCTGGGTAGTCCACAAGCACATCCTTTAATTGTTCCTAGTCGAAGGTATATCGAGATAGGGCATCGATATTCCAGAGTAGACTAGTGTATACATTTCTTGACCCTGTAGGGGGCGATGGTTGATCCCATATCAATTGGTGTTTGACATCAAAGATTGTACACATGTGCTCATTAGAGAATGGGTACACCGAACAGGACTGACCGAGAACTCCTAGTTAGTACTATACCTATCGTCAGATAGCAGTTCTCTGGTGACACTGGTAAAGGTTACTCTGTAAACCCGAGATCGTCCTAGTGTCTTGTGTGGCTCCCACTGTGCTTTGATTTCCTCCCTACCACGGCTCAAAGGAGTCGTGCAAACAGGTAGATTTTGGGTACAGTCCCAAGTCACATGGAGGAAATGAGCGATAGGAGGGGTTTCATCTCTCCCGGTATTGGGAGTTGATGTTGCACTATGCTCGATTGGCTATAACAGGAAGTCCCTGGCCAAGGCTGTTGATGAGATTTACTGGTAAGTGTTATCAGTAGTTTCTCGAACCGTTATGAGCCATACATCGGCATGACTTATCAAGTTACTAGGGTCTGACGATTCCACCCCTAGACTCGATATGCGACATATCAGACGAAGAGACCGGACTGTATGGTAAGTGTTACCTATAGGCTTCATAGGAGTTTGGACAAGCTTGCTTGTTGATCTTCTAATCGTTCAATCCTGGGTAGCCGTTACATCCGGCTAGTACCGCTGACGGCTTGTGAGTAACTGATGTGATCATTACCTATTGCTGGCGTACTGACGAGTTTTTAGAGTCCCACACAAAAGTTTCCTAGTTCACGCAAAACGAAGTAGGGCAAATATGCTGATATGTGCGGGGGCCTGATTAAATACAAGCATGTGATACCTTATTCTAATCTGGCGGTTATTTGATATCAGTTAGGTTATGTGATATAACCGGATTATTGAATCAAGTGTTGATTTGATAATGTGATAACAGATAAATAATATTAGTCGGTTATATGTGATATAACCAGATTATTAAATCAAGTGTTGATTTAATAATATGATATATATTTATATTTGATATAATTGTATATTGACTAATATTATTTGCTCACTAATTATTCTTCATACTATATATTAATATATACATATGATATATATATATATATATATATATATATATACACATATGATATATATATATACACACACACACACACATATGATACACACACACACACACACACACACACACACACACACACATATATGAAGCATGGCATGGATTTTCTATTTTTAGAAAATAGGAAATGAGGTGGAAAATGGGGAGACATTTTTGTGGAATGGGCAAGCATGGCTTTGTTATTTTATTTTATTCATTTGCTTGCACTATTGAAGCATGGTTACAATTTTTAATGGTAAAAAATTGTATGCTTCAATAATTTGTGAGCTTTGAAGAGCTATTCCACACTTCATTCTTCACTTGAGTTATTTTTCCTCACTTGAGCTCCTTGCTCTCTAGCTCTCTCCATTTCTTTCACCTCTTCCTCTAAGCTCAATCCCTCACATGAGTTATGAAACCTTGAGCTTGTGGGAACCCTAGTGAGCAAAAAAAACTCCTACTTCACCATCCTACACTAGATTAGCACTTTGGTGTTGTGTGTTTACTTCACTAAAGAGTTTAGTGAAGAGGTAGCTTGGATTAGCAGACTTCGGGTGGATCATCTTCGGCACGAAGGTCATTGAAGCAAGTTCTTTCAACCTTCAAGTGGAGCCTAGTGGAGTCGTAGGGACTACAACCCGGAGCTTTTGAAGAGAAGGACACGGTCTACAAAGGTTGTAGCCACCTTTCTCTTAGCTAGGTTTTATGATATCATAGTTAAACCCTAATCATCTAGTCTAAGATCTTGGTTAGTGTTGATTAGCACCCCGAAAATTTTAAAATGGCATGCTTGATGCTAGTAAAACCCAATGGCAGTGCTAACATACACTTTCAGCACGTGACTGGAATGAAAATTACGTGAAGTCCATAGGACCCCGCCGTAATTCAAGTAAGCCGAAGCCCAGAAATCTAAAGCTTTTTGCGGAAAATAATGGAGGCGCAGTTTTGAAACATCGGCATAAAGAATTTAATCCTTCTTTTAAAATATAAGTAATATCATATGAAAATGCAACAGTTTACATAGTATCTTTTGAAAATATTTTCGTCCTTAAAATTTGGGCAGCACCTCCCTTGTATATTTTGATCCAAAACCATATACATGCAATAATATAGGCATCCCCAAGCGGGAGCTTGCCAGTTGGCGGAATCACAACCACGCAATAAAGCATATATATACGACGCCCTATGGCGAAGATCAATCACAGAAAGAGAATAAGTAAAACCAAGACATCATCAAGCTCAAAAGAGACAAAACACCCATCTCGCTCTAAGTCTCAAGAATATACAAGTTTGTGTCTAGGTCTACAATATATACAAAGTCTGGTTTCTGGTTGATAGAGTTTTAACTAGATACAATAAAAATAATAGGTACAAGGGTGGTCACGATCCAAAAGTGTATCCCACCTACCAAAACAAAACACCCTGAAGAAGGCTGTGTGCCCAGAAGCCGCTACTGATCCGAGCGATCGAACCTGCAATAAAACTGTGGCACAACGGGCCAACTCGTGAGTAGAAAATATCAGCAGGTAGAAATCGAATGAACAACGATCCCTTGGTCAAACTATATCATGAAGGTAATACTATGGTATCAAGGGTGATCGTGTATGCATATGTATACAATAGAGTCGTGCCAATATCAGTATGTAATGATAGTCATCTGAAATGTATGCATGTATATATGTGTATCATCCAACGTGTGTCCATCAACGACACATCAATCATCATGAAACCTGGGTGTCCAACATCGACACTGGAATATATCATAAAACCCGTGTCCAACATCGACACGTAAATCCTCATATCTCAGGCGCCGCATCCTCAGATCGTCCCTATACCCATCTGATCTCACGACTCCGGTCGGTATCCTTCGGATAACCGCCGAGCCCAAACTATCACCGGTAGGTAGTGCATCCCCTGCCGGACTCATCGTCTATCTCTATGATCTTCTTGCCCCGGGGTACTGTACCGGGTCCACCATCTCCGCAGACGGTGCTTCCTCTCTCCTCGAATCGGGTATACATATAGCTCAGAACCGAGAAAACTCATGGTGGACGCCACACATCATTTCAAGAGAAACCGTGTTTTTAAAACAATCATAAGACTTTTTAAAATATACCAGCGGTTCTTAAATCCAGAGATCTCATGAAAATAGCATCTCAATGCATGTAACCATAAAGGTACAGAAAATGCAATGCATAGAACAGTACTGTAAATATCTGAAGTGCTATCATGTAAGCATGTCGTGTAATAAGTACTAAATAGTGAATCATAATTTAACAGTGCAAGAGCAATACAATGATATAACAGTTCTACTGTGTAAGTGGCATGGAAATTACCGATGATGAATGTGTGAGCCGGCAAATCTGTGTATGTATAACATGCGCATCATCGGTAATAGTGCAGGTGTACTAGCAGACGCTGTCATATAACGGTAAATGCTGGGAACATAGTACGTATGTCACGAGGAATAATACAACATAAACATGAACGGTATAAGGTATGTAACTATACCTGAACCATACGGCTATAGTTTTAATAATACGAATCGTAGTTTTGAAAAGGGGGCTACGGTGTTTTTGAGAAAGAGACACCATTTGAAAATCCGTAGCGTCCATTGAGGTCATCGTTTAAAGTGCATGCGATTCGTCTGTTTTGAAAACAAGTATGGTTCAAGTGAAATTCTTAAGTCGGCGATCTAGCCTCATAGTATCAGATGTGGTATAATCATTGTACATCATCCTCGAGTCGAAAGTGCGGATCAATCATCCGGTATATTTTATCGTGTACGGTAATCCATCGTATGGTGTCATCAAACAGAATAAGGATCTATTGTCCTATACATAATATCTTCTCTTATTCTCATCTATATAAATATAACTCAATCTCATATCATATCTTGGCATATGAATATAAATATATATTTTTCCTTGCATCATCAAGCCAACATATCAACTCATGTCATCTTATTTCATTATATATATCCTTCTTTCATCATGTCCTCTCATACTAAATCTTGTGATCATATCTGTTAGTTCATAAACATAGGTTTTCTCAAAATATATTCTATATTTTGGTTCTCCCATTACTATGGTTGCGAGGGTGCTATACGCCATCCACCCGACTTCCCCCGTAGATATAGATCTACTCACCTACTAATCATTTCTTTAGCCGAAGTCGATGAACATCTTGATCTCCTTCATCTCGGAAGTCCACGCGAAGGTGCCTATAAATTAATACACATCGTAACGATATCAAAACCAGGTCCGAAAATCGATATGGCTCATGATGTGCTCATAGGTAAGAAACTATGGCCCACGCATGCAAGAACAACTAAATAACCCTCGTCGTTGACGTCCAAATGTCCAACGTGTAAGTGCACGGCGGCGCCCCGGTCGTCGATCCGACGCCGGAAACGCGGAAACGAAAAACTTTGCGAAACATTAGAACCGGCACCACCGCGCACTTTTATCCCGGATCGGGCCATTAACCTAGCTACTAGCAAACTAAAAGATGGGTAGAGAGTTATACCAAGCGATCCGTGTCCTTCGGTCTTCGTCTCCACTCCGATCTCCCACGGAATCTCCGTCCGTCACCTCCTCGTCGAAACGGGCACCACATCGCCGAATTCTTTTACGGGCTCCCACCTCTGGACCGAGGCAACTCGGGTGCGAAGTTGGCTAGCCGACGCGTCCAAGATTTTCTGTAGATGTAGTGTAGTAGGCTATGTCTCTTTAGGGTATATGAAGTTGCCTTTGAAGATGATGGAGGTATGAAGATAAGGAAAAATGGTGCTTTCATTTTTCCTAGCAAGAAATGAGATGAAGAAAAATGCCACACATCAAAAATGAACTTCTCTCTCTCACCCCTCAAGTAATGGCCGGCCCCTCTCAACCATGAGGAATGAATAAGAATCAATATCTAAGAGAAGATAAGAAAAAATAAAGCTAGATTAATATCACACCCATTTCACATTTCAATCCTTTCACAAAACCATCATAATAAATGCAAAGGATTGATCCAAAAGGAATCTCATGATGAGAGAACAATCATGAAGCCACAAAATGCAAGAAACCCCTCCACAATAAGTTATTTGCAAACTTGCAAATAACCCCCCTCCACCAGAAAGTCCGGCCGCGAAGGAACAAAGGAAAACTGGCCGGAACGGAATGCAAACTGGCAACTTCAGAAAACTGATCCCGTAATAAATTACAGGAAAACCCCGCGACTGCATATACATGCCCGTATTTGTATTCCCACTGAACACAAATGCAAAGAGACAAAACTACACTGTCTAATACTAGGATCCGGCTTAAGCTAAAGCCGGCTAGTAAAATCCGTCCGATCACGATCCGTGCAATACCGCACGTATTTGATCGAACCCTGCCATATCTCCATACGGCCTCTACAGCGTTTCGCCCGAAACCTGAGTAACTGTGTGTGTGGTGGACTCTAAAGACTCGTCAATACTATGGCTGTGGATTTAACCACTAGCACGTCAGAGGTATTAGCCATACGTGACGGGCTACCAGCTATTGACCAAAAGGGACGTCGATGAGCGAACTCATCCTGACACCCTACTGAGCCTGTCAGTGACAATATCTATACAGTCCGGTTCGTTTGTCTTGTAGGGTTGCTAGGCACGCTCACAAGGTTCTACGAGGCATCAACCATGCCCGATTAAAAAATTAGCCGTGCCGATCAACACGAAGCCGGATCTTTAAACTAGGGTTTAGGCGAAAACAAGCATGCCAAACATTTTAACACTAAGTGAGAGGGATTACAACATTTGTAGATCCGGTCCTTCACTTCTAAAGCTCCGTGTTGAAGTCCCTTCGCTGCGATCATCGTGTTACGGACTCTCGAGAGGTTCCACGAAGAGAAAGATGCAGTTTTGCTTCCGATCTTCGATACAAAGATGATCTACCTTGAAGTTTCGTTAACACAACCTAACACTCATAATATGAAGTGAACACCCTCATCTAAATGGCAAGGATAGATGAGAATGATGAAGTAGGATTTTTGCTCTCTTTTATTTTCTTTTTCTCACTCATTTATCATCACAAAATCAAATCAAGAAAACTTTTCCATGAAAAGAGAAGGAAGAAGAAGATGGAATCCTTTTGTGATGAATAATGAATAACTCATTTGTGAGGTTAGAAATGCAACCATAGTTAAGAATGAATCCTTAACCCTTGTAGAGAAACAACCATGGTCAAGGGTTTGGGTTTGGTTAAGCAAATATCTTCACAAAATATCCTTTCCAAAACAAAAATGAAAACCTTCTAGAAACATCTAGAAATGCTTAACCCTAATCAAACCCTAACCATGTTTAATCTCCACTAAACATGTTGCATTAATAACCATATCATGTTACAATATTATATATCACATATATAATATTTATTGTAACAAAATAAAATAATACAATTAACATATATCGCATATATATCAATGTATTATCCGAGCGAGAAAAAGAATCTTTTAGTGAGCTAATATTAGTTAATGTAATTTAATATATCATATATATATTATAATACATTAAATTATCGAATCAACACTTGATCCGACAATCCAGCTATATCGCATATAACCGACTAATATTTATCCGTACCGATTCATCGAATCAACACTTGATCCGACGACCCGGCTGATATCAAATATCGTGAGAATAGAATACAGTATCTCATATCGCATTATCCTCGGTCCCGCATATATCACATATATCCTACTCCGTTTTGCCTGAGCCAAGAAACCTCTGTGTAGGACTCTAAAGAATCGTTAATACGCCGGCAGTAGGTGATGATCATATCAAATACTCACAAGCTGCAAGCGGAGCTAAACGTAATAGCCACCCAGGTATTGAGCGCTCAGAAGATCAACAAGCAAGCCTGTACATTCTCTTGTGAATCCAAACAGTAACACTCCCGTACAGTCCGGTCTCGTCGTCTGATATGTCGCATATCTCGCCTAGGGGTGGTAAACGTCAGACCCCAGTAGCTCGATAAGTCGTGTCGATATGAGGTCTAAAACTGTTCGAGAAACTACTGATAACACTTACCAGTAAATCTCAGCAACCCTGGCCAGGGATTTCCGGTTATAGCCAATTGAACACAGCACATCATCAACTCCCTATACCGGGAGAGACGAATCCCCTCCTATCGCTCATTGCCTCCATGTGATTCGGGACTGTACCTAAAAGCCACCTTTTGCACGCCCTCTTGGACGTGGTATAATGGAAATCAAAGCACAGTAGGAATCACACAAGACTCTATGATGATCTCGGGTCAACAGACTACTCTGTACCAGTGTCACCGGAGAACTGCCATCTGACGTGAGGTATAATACCATCTGGGAGTTCTCGGCGAGTCCGTCCAGTGTACCCAGTCTCTACTGAGCACCCGTACACCATCTGTAAGTCGATGTAGTACACCCCAGTACTTGTGGGGAGGCGGAATTTACAAAAACGATCATGTTTAAGGAACGAACATCGACTAACCGCTTAAATCGAAGCTAAACTATAAATAACCGTACACAAAGAGTTTCTTATCAATTGTGTTTAGGGATTATACCTAATGAAACCGGTCCTTCGTCTTTGTGTCCTCCTTTGTTCTCCTCGACCTTCTCTAGGTAGTAGACGATCCACCCGAGAGCAAAACACCAAGCTACACCTCTAACTTGAGGTAACTAATCTACTTTGATTGCCAATCAAAGAAGAAAGGATGATATAGAGTGAAGGTAATGGATGTTTAAGTCTAACTAATCCTTTGATCTCAACACATGAGGATTAAGGATTAGTCTCTTGAAGATGAGAGCTTGAGGAGAGAGAATGTGAGATGAGTGAATGAGATGAGATTGAGTGTATCATAATATATTATGAAGCATTCTTATTTAAGAATAATCAATAATAGAAATGAATAAGCATGCTTCATAAATGAAAAGAGGTGATTCATTAACATGAGTCATTAAGCATTTATGATGCATTAATGACCATGATGAATCACCCTCATGACTCACTAATCTTATCCAAAGCTTATGTCACCTTAACCTCCTTAGTCACATCTTCTAGAAGCTTCTCGTACAATTACGAGAACGCCCCTCCAATCCGTAAAAATACGGAAAAACTTTAGACTGTATAAATCCAATAACCGGATACCAGTAACTGGCTTAAACCAAAGCCGACTGGTAAAAACTGTCCGAAAGTCGTACGTACGTAAACGCACGTATGCGTCCGAACCCTTTGTCGCAAAACCATGCGACCTCTATATCGTTTCGCCTGGAGTAGGAAACTCTCTGTGTGGGGCTCTAGAGACTCGACTACTACGCTGGCAGTGGGTTTAACCACAGACCGCAAGCGGCACTAGCTGTACGTAACGGTCCCCAGGTAGTTGTCGATAAGAAGGCCGATGAGAAAACCCATCCGAACTCCTACTGAGTCTGATGTGACAATCTCCATACAGTCCGGTCCGTTCGTCCAAGACTATCGCATATCGGGCCTAGGGGGGCGGCAAGCGTCAGTCCCCTAATAGCGGTATAAGTCGTGTCGGAGGGAAGCCCATTACACCCTGAGAAACTACTGGAACCTACCAGCAAATCTCGCTTGCCCTGGCCAGGGACTTAGCGTAATGGCTCTCTGACACAGCACGATATCTACTCCCAATACCGGGAGGGACGAATACTGTCTAACCGCCACTGCCTCCAAGTGCTCGGGACTGCACCCAACTGCTACCTGTTTGCACGACTCCTTTGAGCCGTGGTAGGGTAGCAATCTAAGAACAGTGGGACACACTCGAGGCGAAGTAGCAGTGTCAAGTCTACGGACTATGCTGTACTCATGTCACCTGGGAACTGCTCACTGACGACTGGTATCAAACCAACCAACAGTTCCCTGTGAGTCCTGTCCGGTGTACCCGTAACCTAACGAGCACCTGCATACTATCTCCAGTACGACGTACTGACGGCTGTGGGACAGACCATCTCCCCAACTGGGATGAGAAGCGTACACACTAGTCTACTCCGGAGTATCGATGCTCTGTCTGGATAATCCACGACCAGGGACCAGAATAAGGATGTGCTTGTAGACTACCCAGCCCCCACTAGTGTGACTGCCTGTAAGTCGATGTAGTACACCCCAGTACTTATGGGGAGGCGGAAATAACAAAAACAATCAAGTTTAAGGATCGAACATCGACTAACCGCTTATATCGAAGCTAAACAAATAATAACCGAACACATAGCTATACTAAACTATAGTGTTAAGGGATTATACCTATCGAAACTAGTCCTTCGTCTTTGTGTCCTCCTTTGTTCTCCTCGACCTTCTCTAGGTAGTAGACGGTCCACCCGAGAGCAAGACTCCAAGCTAAACCTCTAACTTGAGGTAACTAATCAACTTTGATTGCTAATCAAAGATGAAAGGATGATGTAGAGTGAAGGTTATGGATTGTTTAGTCTAACTAATCCTTTGATCTCAACTCATGAGGTGTAAGGATTAGGGTTTGAAGATGAGAGCTTGAGGAGAGAGAATATGAGATAAGATAATGAGAGGAGAGAGAGTGTATCATAATATATTATGAAGCATTCTTTTTTAAGAATAATGAATAAAGGAAATGAATAAGCATGCTTCATAAAATATCTAGTGGTGATTCATTAGCATGAGTCATTAAGCAATAAATGTGCATTAATGAAATGAATGAATCACCACCATGACTCACTTTCTTATCCAAAAGAAACCTCCTTAGTCACATCTTCTAGAAGCTTCTCGTACAATTACGAGAACGCCCCTCCAATCCGCAAAAATACGGAAAAACTTTAGACTGTAAAAATCCAATAACCGGATACCAGTAACTGGCTTAAACCAAAGCCGACTGGTAAAAACTGTCCGAAAGTCGTACGCGCGTAAACGCACGTATGTGTCCGAACCCTTTGTCGCAAAACCATGCAACCTCTATATCGTTTCGCCTGGAGTAGGAAACTCTCTGTGTGGGACTCTAGAGACTCGACTACTATGCTGGCAGTGGGTTTAACCACAGACCGCAAGCGGCACTAGCTGTACGTAACGGTCCCCAGGTAGTTGTCGATAAGAAGGCCGATGAGAAAATACATCCGAACTCCTACTGAGTCTAATGTGACAATCTCCATACAGTCCGGTCCGTTCGTCCAAGACTATCGCATATCGGGCCTAGGGGGGCGGCAAGCGTCAGTCCCCTAATAGCGGTATAAGTCGTGTCGGAGTGAAGCCCATTACACCCTGAGAAACTACTGGAACCTACCAGCAAATCTCGCTTGCCCTGGCCAGGGACTTAGCGTAATGGCTCTCTGACACAGCACGATATCTACTCCCAATACCGGGAGGGACGAATCCTGTCTAACCGCCACTGCCTCCAAGTGCTCGGGACTGCACCCAACTGCTACCTGTTTGCACGACTCCTTTGAGCCGTGGTAGGGTAGCAATCTAAGAATAGTGGGACACACTCGAGGCGAAGTAGCAGTGTCAAGTCTGCGGACTACGCTGTACTCATGTCACCTGGGAACTGTTCACTGACGACTGGTATCAAACCAACCAACAGTTCCCTGTGAGTCCTGTCCGGTGTACCCGTAACCTAACGAGCACCTGTATACTATCTCCAGTACGACGTACTGACGGCTGTGGGACAGACCATCTCCCCAACTGGGATGAGAAGCGTACACACTAGTCTACTCCGGAGTATCGATGCTCAGTCTCGATAATCCAACGACCAGGGACCTGAATAAGGATGTGCTTGTAGACTACCCAGCCCCCACTAGTGTGACTGCCATCACAACGCTGGTAGACAAGCAAGATCCTAAGAGCTCTATCAATACGTACACTCACATATTAAGATAGAAAAACCAAGTAGCATACTACCATGTTTAGCAAGACTGTTATATACATGTGAATATCCCAAGCTTCCATTAAGTAATATACAAGCTAGTATGATACAGTAATGGCCTTCTAGGGCATAAACACTAACAATCTCCCACATGCACTAGGGCCATGTACTGGCATATCGTAAACCAATGATCTCGAGCAGCCTCTCGAACTGAATCTGAGGAAGGGCCTTCGTGAATGGATCAGCAATGTTCTCTTCTGAAGCAACTCTCCGAACCTCGATCTCCTGACGATCAATGATCTCCCTGATCAGGTGATACCGCCTCAAGATGTGTCTGGACTTCTGATGGGACCTTGGTTCCTTCGCTAAAGCTATAGTTCCGTTGTTGTCGCAATACAGAGGTATTGGATCAACTATGGTAGGAACCACCTGAAGTTCTGTCAGGAACTTCTTCATCCAGACTGCTTCTTTTGCGGCATCGCAAGCAGCTATATACTCCGCTTCCATTGTCGAGTCAGCAACGGTGTCCTGCTTGGAGCTCTTCCAGCACACCGCCCCTCCATTGAGGGTAAAGACATAACCCGACATGGACTTGGAATCGTCCTTATCACTCTGGAAGCCGGAATCAGCAAAGGCCTCCAACCTAAGGTCTTTTCCGCCGTAAACCAAGAACATCTCCTTAGTCCTCCTCAGGTACTTGAGAATGTTCTTTACTGCTATCCAGTGTTTCTCCCCTGGGTCTGACTGATACCGGCTTACCACGCTTAGTGCGTAAGCTACATCTGGTCTGGTACACAACATCGCATACATTATAGAGCCTACCGCAGAAGCGTAGGGTATAATAGACATGCGTTCCCTTTCCAAATCAGTCTTGGGAGACATCTCTTTGGAGAGGGTGATTCCGTGACAAGCCGGTAGATTACCGCGCTTAGAATCTTCCATACTGAATCTTTTCAGTACAGTGTCGATATACCTGGACTGCGAAAGTCCCAACATCCTCTTGGATCTATCACGATAGATTCGGATCCCCAGAATGTAAGAGGCATCACCCAGGTCTTTCATGGAGAACCTGTGTGACAAGAATCCTTTGACAGATTGTAGCATAGGAATGTCATTTCCTATCAATAGAATGTCATCCACGTACAAGACGAGGAATACGACACTTCTGGCCACAACTTTACTATATATGCACGGTTCATCTGGATTTTTGATAAAGTCATATTCTTTGACTGTCTCATCAAAACAGATGTTCCAACTCCGCGATGCCTGCTTTAGTCCATAAATAGACTTAAGCAGCTTGCATACTTTCCCGCTGCTCCCACTCTGATTGAAACCCTCTGGCTGATCCATATAGACGCTCTCTTCTAAATTTCCATTCAGAAAAGCCGTCTTTACGTCCATCTGCCAGATTTCATAATCATGGAAGGCAGCAATAGCAAGAAGGACCCGAATGGATTTGAGCATAGCCACTGGAGAAAAGGTTTCGTCATAGTCCAAACCTGGTCTTTGACGAAAACCCTTTGCAACAAGTCTAGCCTTATAGGTTTCCACCTGTCCATCTACACCAATCTTTTTCTTGAAGATCCATTTGCATCCTATGGGTTTTACCCCATCTGGAGCAAAGTCCAAAGTCCATACTTTGTTGGTGTACATGGACTCCATCTCGGTCCGCATTGCATCTAGCCATCGTACCGAGTCGCCGCTCTGGATGGCCTGCTGGAAGTCAGTAGGTTCATCATTATCTATGATGCAATCCTCTCTATCCCCGTCTATGAGAAAACCGTAGTATCTCTCAGGCGGATGAGACGGCCTACTACTCCTGCGGAGGGGTGCGGGAATGTTCTGTTCTTCTTGAACCTCTGGTTCTATCAAACTTTCAGTAGCAGCTTGTGGTTCTGGAATTTCTTCCAGTTCTATTTCGCTCCCACTCTTCTGATTTTCCAAAAATTCAGTTTCTAAGAAGCGGGCATGACGAGAAACAAAAACCTTTTGTTCCTCTGCGTAATAGAAGCAATATCCTGTAGAGTTCTTTGGATATCCCACAAACTTACACTCTACTGAGCGTGCCTCGAGCTTGTCCGGATGCTGCTTTTTTACAAAAGCTGGACATCCCCACGTCTTCAGGTACTGAAGATAGGGTTTCTTCCCACTCCACATCTGATATGGTGTGGTAGGCACAGTTTTGGTTGGAACTCTGTTCAAAAGATGTATCGCTGATTCTAGCGCATACCCCCAGAAAGATCGCGGTAACTCAGCATTACTCATCATGGATCGTACCATATCCAATAGGGTTCGATTCCGTCTCTCCGATACACCGTTGTGCTGTGGAGTGTATGGAGGAGTAAGCTGAGAGAGAATTCCTTTCTCTTTTAGGTAACCTAGGAACTCGGCACTTAAGTATTCTCCACCTCGATCAGATCTTAGTGTCTTAATACTTTTGCCTGTTTGGTTTTCCGCTTCACTCTTGAATTCCAGGAATTTCTCAAAGGCCTCTGATTTATGCTTCATTAAGAAAACATATCCATACCTAGAGAAATCATCTGTAAAAGTAATGAAGTAGGAATAACCACCTCTCGCATGTATAGACATTGGACCGCATACATCGCTGTGTATGAGTCCTAAGAGCTCGCTCGCTCTTACTCCTTGTCCAGTGAATGGAGTCTTTGTCATCTTTCCTTTGAGACAAGATTGACAAGTGTCATAAGTTTGATATTCGAACGTGTCCAAATATCCTTCTCTATGCAACTTAGTCAACCTTCTCTCATTGATGTGACCCAGTCTACAATGCCATAAGAAAGCTTTATTTAAATCTGGAGACTTTCTTTTTAGCGTGTTCTGGACATTGAAAATTTGGAGTTGGTTTAAAACATATATGCCGTTATTTAGAGTACCGGACCCAATCAAACCATGATTAAGGTGGATGTTGACAACATCTCTTACAAACGTGAAATCATAACCTTTATTTGATAACAAGGAAACTGATATGATATTACACGTTAAGCTGGGTACAAAATAACAGTTATGTAAAACCAAAATGTATCCACTTGTCAATCCTAGGTGATAATCCCCGACGGACGCAGCTCCCACGCTAGCTCCGTTAGCAACCCTGAGGATCATATCACCTTCCTTCAGCACTCTACGGTTTCTTAGTGCCTGCAATGAATTGCAAATATGAGATCCTGATCCGGTATCCAATACCCAGGAAGTAGAGTTGATCGACAGACAATTCTCAATTACAAACACACCTGAAGTCGAAGCCACAGCTTGCTTCGGTTCCTGGTTCTTGGCGTTCCACGCCTTGCAATCCTTCTTCCAGTGCCCTTTCCTGTGACAATGGAAGCACTCATCCAGGCCAACTACCGGTGCTGCAAACTTTTTCTTTCCCTTCTTTCCCACCTTACTAACACCTCCTCTAGGTTTGGGTGCGGCCTTCTTCTTCCTTCCTTTGGCCCTAGCCTTGGACCCGGAAGAAGATGCACCGCCAACAAACATAGCGGGTGTTTCCCTTGCCTTCTGCAAGGTGCCCTCTGCACTCCTTAACATGTTCAGGAGTTCCGCAAGTTCAACTTCTTTTCCTTGAAGATTGAAGTTGAGGATAAACTGGGCGTAGGTGGGAGGAAGGGACTGGAGAACAAGGTCTGTATAGAGCTCATTATCCAAAGTCGTCCCAAGGTCTGCGAGCTCTTCAATATAGCCGATCATCTGTAGGACATGTTCACCTACTGATGACCCGACAGCCAACCTCGCTCGAAACAATTTCTTAGAGGTCTCGTATCTTGCTATACGAGATTGCTCTCCATAAAGTTCCTTTGTATGGAGAAATATGCCATCTAGGGACATATCCTCGTGCCTCCTCTGATGTTCATTGTTCATCGAGGCAAGCACGATGCACTTGGCTCTCGCGCAATCTAAATCCCAGGTTTTGCGGATTTCCTTATCCGCATTGCTGGATTTGGGACCAAGGACAGCAGGTGCTGTAGCGGTGAGGACGTACCCCAGTTTGTCATAGGTCAAAGCCATTTTGACATTCCGCAGCCAATCTTTATAGTTTGGCCCCGTCAGTATATTTTTCTCTAAAAGTAACTTAAGTCCAGTCATTTTCAGGGTCGCTGCAATTAGGAGAGAGAGAAGAAAACTCTTTAGCATGATGCTCTTGCAAGTTTAGAATGGTTTTTAGTTTATCTAAACTGGATGGCTACCACTGTTTCTCGAATCCTTCCTCAAACCATAAAAGAAGAATTAGCCAAGACTATTCTCACCGTACAATACTTGCTTAACCGTTCAGCCAGGCCGGTGTCGATACTTCGAGGGAGGTTTTCCAACGCTTTCGCGAAGTTCCTTAATTAAATAACCTCTTTTCTCTGGGGGCGTAACCCCGCTGACACTTTTCTGGACACCTACTAGGTTTATAGCATTGATCGTTAAGCGACGAATATCCTGATAAGTAGCATATACTCACAGTAGGATCGGGATCCAAATATCATTGTATGATAATGTTGAAGGAATCCTACCAACATTCATCAAACTCCAAATGGTATGCATCTCTTTGCAAATTTCAGTTTCTTTAGAAATTCCCGATATAAGTTTTGCCCCATGCTCTTATGACCTTGACGTATGCCAACAAATCATAAGTCACATGTCAAGTTCTGCCCATCATTATCTTGTTAATTTGAACCCACCCGTATATACCCTTGACGTATGCCAACAAGGTAATGCGACTGTCCCAAACCAACACATCTATCTATGCAACAAATGAATACCCCAGCAGCTACCAAACACTATGCCTTGACGTATGCCAACAAGCATAGCTTGAATACTACTGACCATCCATAAGAAATGACGGAGGGCTACGACTGGTTTTGGCGAAACCATGAACGTAGTGAACTTGATATAACCGAAGGAACCTGATAGCTTTTAAAAGGAGTGGTTAAGACTCCGCATTTTAAAAATATCTGTTTTAAAAATAACCGAGTGGTTTCTTTTAAATTGTTCCAACGATTTAAACTTTGGTTTGGTTTACTTTGCATTATAGATAATGCGTCCCATCATTAACCTATCTTTGCAGAAAACAACGAAAATACAACGTCCTCTTATGCCATCCGCATTCGCCACGGGGTCCCGTCATCACCCGTTAGGTTACTTAACTAACGACAGAGCGGGGGCTGGGCTAGCGCGGGTGTAAAACATAAGTGGCGTCTAAATAGCTATCATAAATATAGATATTTTACATTCGTCTGACGCAATGATATTCATTCCAGAACACAGATAAACAATATTGGATTTGCAAGCAATCTGTATTTCTTTTGAGCCTGCAAGAAAAGACAGATTACACAGTTGTGATGAATAGCCGTTACCCCACCCTCGACCCCTACGGGTACGGCAAACTACCCACCCGGCAGTCTGTGTACCCCACCTTGGGTCAGTCCTAGGAGCAAAAACAGTAAAATGAAATAATACAACGGTGGCTACAACCGCAACCTGGAAGTGCCCCGCGAAAATAATATTACAACAAATTACATTTACAACAAATGAATTAATCAATAACCCATTGCGAACCCCGGCTATACACCACAACAGTCCAATACAGTTTATATGCACAAACAGATATAACCATTTCAGAAATGTGCAACCCCCTGCCAACCGACATACTAGCAGTTAGGGGAGGTTTACGAACACATTAAACAATCACAGATATAATCCAATACGCAAATACTGTACAATTTGATCGAATAAACAACATCAATATTGCTCCAAAATTTGCTCTGTTAAACAGTAACCTGAGCAATAATTAAATATTCCAGAAAACCCCAAATATCACAGGGGACCCACACAAGAAAGATGAGTCCATGACTCGGCCAAAGCGCCGCGGAAGGGCGGCGGATCCCACCGATCCGCCGCGCTTCCACGGCCGAGTTGCCGATTCATGGGCTCGAATTTCTTGGGTGTTCTCCTGGACTCCTTTCTAGCTTTCTGAACACACCTGAAAAATTTTCTGACATCGTTTTAAATTCGACAGAAAATAGTATTTTTTAGGGTTTTCCGGTTTCGTTTTTCCGTTCGAAATTCGTACAAATTTGCGATTAAGTTATTTATTGTTTAGCGAGGCTTTGATACCACTGTAAGTCGATGTAGTACACCCCAGTACTTATGGGGAGGCGGAAATAACAAAAACAATCAAGTTTAAGGATCGAACATCGACTAACCGCTTATATCGAAGCTAAACAAATAATAACCGAACACATAGCTATACTAAACTATAGTGTTAAGGGATTATACCTATCGAAACTAGTCCTTCGTCTTTGTGTCCTCCTTTGTTCTCCTCGACCTTCTCTAGGTAGTAGACGATCCACCCGAGAGCAAGACTCCAAGCTAAACCTCTAACTTGAGGTAACTAATCAACTTTGATTGCTAATCAAAGATGAAAGGATGATGTAGAGTGAAGGTTATGGATTGTTTAGTCTAACTAATCCTTTGATCTCAACTCATGAGGTGTAAGGATTAGGGTTTGAAGATGAGAGCTTGAGGAGAGAGAATATGAGATAAGATAATGAGAGGAGAGAGAGTGTATCATAATATATTATGAAGCATTCTTTTTTAAGAATAATGAATAAAGGAAATGAATAAGCATGCTTCATAAAATATCTAGTGGTGATTCATTAGCATGAGTCATTAAGTAATAAATGTGCATTAATGAAATGAATGAATCACCACCATGACTCACTTTCTTATCCAAAAGAAACCTCCTTAGTCACATCTTCTAGAAGCTTCTCGTACAATTAAGAGAACGCCCCTCCAATCCGCAAAAATACGGAAAAACTTTAGACTGTAAAAATCCAATAACCGGATACCAGTAACTGGCTTAAACCAAAGCCGACTGGTAAAAACTGTCCGAAAGTCGTACGCGCGTAAACGCACGTATGTGTCCGAACCCTTTGTCGCAAAACCATGCAACCTCTATATCGTTTCGCCTGGAGTAGGAAACTCTCTGTGTGGGACTCTAGAGACTCGACTACTACGCTGGCAGTGGGTTTAACCACAGACCGCAAGCGGCACTAGCTGTACGTAACGGTCCCCAGGTAGTTGTCGATAAGAAGGCCGATGAGAAAACCCATCCGAACTTCTACTGAGTCTGATGTGACAATCTCCATACAGTCCGGTCCGTTCGTCCAAGACTATCGCATATCGGGCCTAGGGGGGCGGCAAGCGTCAGTCCCCTAATAGCGGTATAAGTCGTGTCGGAGTGAAGCCCATTACACCCTGAGAAACTACTGGAACCTACCAGCAAATCTCGCTTGCCCTGGCCAGGGACTTTGCGTAATGGCTCTCTGACACAGCACGATATCTACTCCCAATACCGGGAGGGACGAATCCTGTCTAACCGCCACTGCCTCCAAGTGCTCGGGACTGCACCCAACTGCTACCTGTTTGCACGACTCCTTTGAGCCGTGGTAGGGTAGCAATCTAAGAATAGTGGGACACACTCGAGGCGAAGTAGCAGTGTCAAGTCTGCGGACTACGCTGTACTCATGTCACCTGGGAACTGTTCACTGACGACTGGTATCAAACCAACCAACAGTTCCCTGTGAGTCCTGTCCGGTGTACCCGTAACCTAACGAGCACCTGTATACTATCTCCAGTACGACGTACTGACGGCTGTGGGACAGACCATTTCCCCAACTGGGATGAGAAGCGTACACACTAGTCTACTCCGGAGTATCGATGCTCTGTCTCGATAATCCAACGACCAGGGACCTGAATAAGGATGTGCTTGTAGACTACCCAGCCCCCACTAGTGTGACTGCCATCACAACGCTGGTAGACAAGCAAGATCCTAAGAGCTCTATCAATACGTACACTCACATATTAAGATAGAAAAACCAAGTAGCATACTACCATGTTTAGCAAGACTGTTATATACATGTGAATATCCCAAGCTTCCATTAAGTAATATACAAGCTAGTATGATACAGTAATGGCCTTCTAGGGCATAAACACTAACACTGCCATCACAACGCTGGTAGACAAGCAAGATCCTAAGAGCTCTATCAATACGTACACTCACATATTAAGATAGAAAAACCAAGTAGCATACTACCATGTTTAGCAAGACTGTTATATACATGTGAATATCCCAAGCTTCCATTAAGTAATATACAAACTAGTATGATACAGTAATGGCCTTCTAGGGCATAAACACTAACAATCTCCCACTTGCACTAGGGCCATGTACTGGCATATCGTAGACCAATGATCTCGAGCAGCCTCTCGAACTGAATCTGAGGAAGGGCCTTCGTGAATGGATCAGCAATGTTCTCTTCAGAAGCAACTCTCCGAACCTCGATCTCCTGACGATCAATGATCTCCCTGATCAGGTGATACCGCCTCAAGATGTGTCTGGACTTCTGATGGGACCTTGGTTCCTTCGCTAAAGCTATAGCTCCGTTGTTGTCGCAATACAGAGGTATTGGATCAACTATGGTAGGAACCACCTGAAGTTCTGTTAGGAACTTCTTCATCCAGACTGCTTCTTTTGCGGCATCGCAAGCAGCTATATACTCCGCTTCCATCGTCGAGTCAGCAACAGTGTCCTGGTTGGAGCTCTTCCAGCACACCGCCCCTCCATTGAGGGTAAAGACATAACCCGACATGGACTTGGAATCGTCCTTATCACTCTGGAAGCCGGAATCAGCAAAGGCCTCCAACCTGAGGTCTTTTCCGCCGTAAACCAAGAACATCTCCTTAGTCCTCCTCAGGTACTTGAGAATGTTCTTTACTGCTATCCAGTGTTTCTCCCCTGGGTCTGACTGATACCGGCTTACCACGCTTAGTGTGTAAGCTACATCTGGTCTGGTACACAACATCGCATACATTATAGAGCCTACCGCAGAAGCGTAGGGTATAATAGACATGCGTTCCCTTTCCAAATCAGTCTTGGGAGACATCTCTTTGGAGAGGGTGATTCCGTGACAAGCCGGTAGATTACCGCGCTTAGAATCTTCCATACTGAATCTTTTCAGTACAGTGTCGATATACCTGGACTGCAAAAGTCCCAACATCCTCTTGGATCTATCACGATAGATCCGGATCCCCAGAATGTAAGAGGCATCACCCAGGTCTTTCATGGAGAACCTGTGTGACAAGAATCCTTTGACAGATTGTAGCATAGGAATGTCATTTCCTATCAATAGAATGTCATCCACGTATAAGACGAGGAATACGACACTTCTGGCTACAACTTTACTATATATGCACGGTTCATCTGGATTTTTGATAAAGTCATATTCTTTGACTGTCTCATCAAAACAGATGTTCCAACTCCGCGATGCCTGCTTTAGTCCATAAATAGACATAAGCAGCTTGCATACTTTCCCGCTGCTCCTACTCTGATTGAAACCCTCTGGCTGATCCATATAGACGCTCTCTTCTAAATTTCCATTCAGAAAAGCCGTCTTTACGTCCATCTGCCAGATTTCATAATCATGGAAGGCAGCAATAGCAAGAAGGACCCGAATGGATTTGAGCATAGCCACTGGAGAAAAAGTTTCGTCATAGTCCAAACCAGGTCTTTGACGAAAACCCTTTGCAACAAGTCTAGCCTTATAGGTTTCCACCTGTCCATCTACACCAATCTTTTTCTTGAAGATCCATTTGCATCCTATGGGTTTTACCCCATCTGGAGCAAAGTCCAAAGTCCATACTTTGTTGGTGTACATGGACTCCATTTCGGTTCGCATTGCATCTAGCCATCGTACCGAGTCGCCGCTCTGGATGGCCTGCTGGAAGTCAGTAGGTTCATCATCATCTATGATGCAATCCTTTCTATCCCCGTCAATGAGAAAACCGTAGTATCTCTCAGGCGGATGAGACGGCCTACTACTCCTGCGGAGGGGTGCGGGAATGTTTTGTTCTTCTTGAACCTCTGGTTCTACCAAACTTTCAGTAGGAGTTTGTGGTTCTGGAATTTCTTCCAGTTCTATTTCGCTCCCACTTATTTCCTTTTCTAAAAACTGATATTCTAGAAAATGGGCATTACGAGAAACAAACACCTTTTGTTCCTCTGCGTAATAGAATAGATATCCCTTGGAGTTCTTTGGATATCCCACAAACTGACACTTTACTGATCGTGCCTCGAGCTTGTCCACATGCTGCTTCTTAACAAAAGCTGGACATCCCCAAATCTTTAGATACTGAAGATAGGGTTTCTTCCCACTCCACATCTGATATGGTGTGGTAGGCACAGTCTTGGTAGGAACCATGTTCAAAAGATATGCCGCTGATTTTAGCGCATAACCCCAGAAAGATCGCGGTAACTCAGCATTACTCATCATGGATCGTACCATATCCAATAGGGTTCGATTCCGTCTCTCCGATACACCGTTATGCTGTGGAGTGTATGGAGGAGTAAGTTGAGAGAGAATTCCTTTCTCTTTTAGGTAACCAAGGAACTCGGCACTCAAGTATTCACCACCTCGATCAGATCTTAGTGTCTTAATACTTTTGCCGGTTTGGTTTTCTACTTCATTCTTATACTTTTGGAATTTCTCAAAAGCCTCGGATTTATGTTTCATCAGATAAATGAATCCGTATCTTGAGTAATCATCCGTGAAAGTAATGAAATAGGAAAAACCACCTCTCGCATGTGTAGACATTGGACCGCATACATCGCTGTGTATGAGTCCTAAGAGCTCGCTCGCTCTTACTCCTTGTCCAGTAAATGGAGTCTTTGTCATCTTTCCTTTGAGACAGGATTGACAAGTGTCATAAGTTTGATATTCGAACGAGTCCAAATATCCTTCTCTATGCAACTTAGTCAACCTTCAATCATTGATGTGACCCAGTCTACAATGCCATAAGAAAACTTTATTTAAATCTGGAGACTTTCTTTTTAGTGTGTTCTGGACATTGAAAATTTGGAGTTGGTTTAAAACATATATGCCGTTATTTAGAGTACCGGACCCAATCAAACCATGATTAAGGTGGATGTTGACAACATCTCTTACAAACGTGAAATCATAACCTTTATTTGATAACAAGGAAACTGATATGATATTACACGTTAAGCTTGGTACAAAATAACAGTTATGTAAAACCAAAATGTGTCCACTCGTCAATCCTAGGTGATAATCCCCGACGGACGCAGCTCCCACGCTAGCTCCGTTAGCAACCTTGAGGATCATATCACCTTCCTTCAGCACTCTACGGTTTCTTAGTGCCTGCAATGAATTGCAAATATGAGATCCTGATCCGGTATCCAATACCCAGGAAGTAGAGTTGATCGACAGACAATTCTCAATTACATACACACCTGAAGTCGAAGCCACAGCTTGCTTCGGTTCCTGGTTCTTGGCGTTCCACGCCTTGCAATCCTTCTTCCAGTGCCCTTTCCTGTGACAATGGAAGCACTCATCCAGGCCAACTACCGGTGCTGCAAACTTTTTCTTTCCCTTCTTTCCCACCTTACTAACACCTCCTCTAGGTTTGGGTGCGGCCTTCTTCTTCCTTCCTTTGGCCCTAGCCTTGGACCCGGAAGAAGATGCACCGCCAACAAACATAGCGGGTGTTTCCCTTGCCTTCTGCAAGGTGCCCTCTGCACTCCTTAACATGTTCAGGAGTTCCGCAAGTTCAACTTCTTTTCCTTGAATGTTGAAGTTGAGGGTAAACTGGGCGTAGGTGGGAGGAAGGGACTGGAGAATAAGGTCTGTATAGAGCTCATTATCCAAAGTCGTCCCAAGGTCTGCGAGCTCTTCAATATAGCCGATCATCTGTAGGACATGTTCACCTACCGATGACCCGACAGCCAACCTCGCTCGAAACAAGTTCTTAGAGGTCTCGTATCTTGCTATACGAGATTGCTCTCCATAAAGTTCCTTTGTATGGAGAAATATGCCATCTAGGGACATATCCTCGTGCCTCCTCTGATGTTCGTTGTTCATCGAGGCAAGCACGATGCACTTGGCTCTCGCGCAATCTAAATCCCAGGTTTTGCGGATTTCCTTATCCGCATTGCTGGATTTGGGACCAAGGACAGCAGGTGCTGTAGCGGTGAGGACGTACCCCAGTTTGTCATAGGTCAAAGCCATCTTGACATTCCGCAGCCAATCTTTATAGTTTGGCCCCGTCAGTATATTTTTCTCTAAAAGTAACTTAAGTCCAGTCATTTTCAGGGTCGCTGCAAATAGGAGAGAGAGAAGAAAACTCTTTAGCATGATGCTCTTGCAAGTTTAGAGTGGTTTTTAGTTTATCTAAACTGGATGGCTCCCACTGTTTTTCGAATCCTTCCTCAAACCATAAAAGAAGAATTAGCCAGGACTATTCTCACCGTACAATACTTGCTTAACCGTTCAGCCAGGCCAGTGTCGATACTTCGAGGGAGGTTTTCCAACGCTTTCACGAAGTTCCTTAATTAAATAACCTCTTTTCTCTAGGGGCGTAACCCCGCTGACACCTTTCTTGACATCTACTAGGTTTATAGCATTGATCGTTAAGCGACGAATATCCTGATAAGTAGCATATACTCACAGTAGGATCGGGATCCAAATATCATTGTCTGATAATGTTGTAGGAATGCTACCAACATTCATCAAACTCAAAATGGTATGCATCTCTTTGCAAATTTCAGTTTCTTTAGAAATTCCCGATATATATTTTTGCCCCATGCTCTTATGACCTTGGCGTTGGTCAAAATATCATAAGTCACATGTCAAGTTCTGCCCATCATTATCTTGTTAATTTGAACCCATCCGTACATATCCTTGACGTTGGCCAAAATGATCATACGACTGTCCCAAACTAACTCATCTATCTATGCAACAAATGAATACCCAGCAGCTACCAAACACTATGCCTTGGAGTTGGTCAAAATACATGTAGGGTTCCTAGGCACTCTTGTGAAGGTTCATAAGGCATCAAACATGCCCGGATTAAATTTTAGACGTGCCGAACAACCCAAAGCCGGGATCTATGCTAGATTATTAGGGTTTAATATGCAAGATGATAACTTTTATCTAAGTGTGAGGGATTACAACCTTTGTAGTCCGCTCCTTCACTTCACAAGCTCCGAGTAGAAGTCCCTTTGCCGCGATCCACGATCTCCCGGACTCATGAGAGGCTCCATGACTCGAACGATCCATTCTAGCTTGTCGTATTCCAAATCTCCGATGATCTACTTTAAAGTTGCTTCGACTCAAGCTTTCTCACTCAAAAGAGAAGAACACCCTAATCACATGGGCTAGATGAGATGAGGATGAGAGAGTAGTGATTTTGCTTTCTTTTAATATCATTTTCTCATTTTATTTCATCACTTAAGGATTTTCAAGAGAGCTTCTTCAAGAAGAAGAAGAAGATAATGGAAATGATAATATAAATTATCCTTTTATGATGAATAGAATATAATCTATATGATTGAATTGTGAACCATGGTCAAGGATGAATGGATGAGAATGTGTAGAGAAATAACTAAAGTTAGGGTTTGGTTAGGTTTAGTAAAGTGTCATCCATAAATATCTTTACAATGACAAAACAAATAGCTTCTAGAAGGTGCATGAAGCAACTAACCCTAATTAAACCCTAACCTCAATTAATCATCCTTAAACATGTTTAACAATTAATCATATCATGTCACAATAATATATATCATATATATATTATATATTTGCAACAAAAGAAAATAATACAATTAACATATATCGCATATATATCAATGTATCATCCACTGAGAAAATGAAATAATAAAGCAAGCCAATATTAGTTAATATAATAATATATCATATATATTATTATATATTAAATCATCGAATCAACACTTGATCCGACGATCCGGCTATATCGAATATAACCGACTAATATATCATGTACCAATTCATCGAATCAACACTTGATCCGATGAGCCGGTTCATATCTTAATATCGCGAGAATATAATACGGTATCCCATATCGCATTATTCTCGGTCCTACACATATCACATATGTGCCTCTATTCCATTTCGCCTGAGCCAAGAAACCTCTGTGTAGGACTCTAAAGAATCGTCAATACGCCGGTAGCAGGTGATGATCATATCAAACACCCACAAGCTGCAAGCGGTCAGCTAAACGTAACAGCCACCCAGGTATTGAGCGATCAGAAGATCAACAAGCTAGCCTGTGCGTTCTCCTGTGAATCCAATCAGTAACACTCCCGTACAGTCCGGTCTGTTCGTCTGATATGTCGCATATCAAGTCTAGGGGTGGTATACGTCAGACCCCAGTAACCGATAAGTCGTGTCGATGTGTGGCTCATAACGGGTCGAGAAACTACTAGTAACACTTACCAGTAAATCTCTATATCAGCCCTGGCCAGGGACTTCCAGTTATAGCCAATCGAACACAGCACAACATCAACTCCCTATACCGGGAGAGACGAATCCCCTCCTATCGCTCATTGCCTCCATGTGATTCGGGACTGTACCCAAAAGCCACCGTTTTGCACGCCCTCTTGGACGTGGTAAGGTGGAAATCAAAGCACAGTGGGAATCACACAAGACTCTATGACGATCTCGGGTCTTCAGACTACCCTGTACCTGTGTCACCGGAGAACTGCCATCTGACGTGTGGTATATCACCATCTGGGAGTTCTCGGCGAGTCCGTCCAGTGTACCCAGTCTCTACTGAGCACCCGTACACCATCTCTGATGTCAAACACCGATGGATATGGGATCATCCATCGCCCATCATATGGGTCAAGATGCGTATACGCTAGTCTACTCTGGTGTATCGATGCCCTGTCTCGATATACCCTCGACTAGGAACAGTTATAGGATGTACTCATCGACTACCGCAGCCCCACTAGTATGATCTCATCATAGTCCCAGTAGTCGAGTACAGATCCTAAGGGCTTTATCAACATGTGAGAGTAAAACAGTAAACCAATACAAGTCAACATGTTAAGATAAAGTGAAACCAAATAACATACTATCATGACGAGCAAGAAAGTTTTCTCTATATATAACCAAGCATCCATTATAATATACATCATATGTACAACAATGGCCTCTAGGGCATATACATAACTAACAATCTCCCACTTGCACTAAGGCCAGCTGCTGTAGTATCTCATACCTAGCATCCCGAATAATCTCTCAAACTGTATCTGGGGAATAGCCTTCGTGAATGGATCCGCAGTGTTGTCCTTCGTATCTACTCTCCTGACCTCGATCTCCCGGCGATCAACTATCTCCCTGATCAGGTGATACCGCCTCAGAATATGTCTGGACTTCTGATGGGACCTGGGTTCCTTGGCCAAAGCCACAGCTCCATTGTTATCGCAATACAGAGGTATTGGATGCTCAATGGATGGAACCACACCAAGTTCACTAATGAACTTCTTGATCCAGACAGCCTCTTTGGCAGCATCGTTGGCAGCGATGTATTCAGCCTCCATCGTCGAGTCTGCAACGGTATCCTGTTTGGAACTCTTCCAACATACCGCCCCTCCATTGAGGGTAAAGACAAAACCCGAATGCGACTTAGAGTCGTCCTTATCACTTTGGAAGCTGGAATCGGTAAAGGACTCCACCTGGAGTTCTCCATTACCATACACCAAGAACATCTCCTTAGTCCTTCGTAAGTACTTGAGAATGTTCTTCACTGCTGTCCAATGACTCTCTCCAGGATCTGCTTGATACCGACTCACTACACTTAGTGAGTATGCTACATCGGGTCTGGTACATAGCATCGCATACATGATAGAGCCTACTGCCGAAGCATAGGGTATCCCTTGCATGCGAGCTCTCTCCAAATCAGTCTTGGGAGACATCTCTTTGGAGAGAGTGAGTCCATAGATCGTGGGCTGATTCCCACGCTTGGATTCTTCCATACTAAACCTCTTTAGTATGGTGTCAATGTACCTGGATTGGGACAATCCCAGTATCCGTTTAGATCTATCTCTATAGATCATGATTCCCAATATGCAGGAGGCATCACCTAGATCTTTCATTGAGAATCTCTGTGATAAGAAGAGCTTGACTGATTGCAGCATAGGAATATCATTTCCTATCAAGAGTATGTCATCCACGTACAATACGAGAAAGACTACCTTACCCTCTGCCACCTTCTTATAGATACAAGGTTCATCTATATTTTTGATGAAGTCAAACTCTTTGACTACAACATCAAAACAGATGTTCCAACTCCGCGATGCTTGCTTTAACCCATAAATGGATTTAAGCAGCTTGCACACCTTTCCGCTGCTCCCATTATCTACGAAGCCCTCTGGCTGAGTCATGTACACGCACTCTTCTAAATCACCGTTTAGAAAGGCTGTCTTAACATCCATTTGCCAGATTTCGTAGTCATGGTATGCAGCAATGGCAAGTAAGATCCGGATGGACTTAAGCATAGCTACTGGAGAAAAGGTTTCGTCATAATCCACACCTGGTCGTTGACGAAATCCCTTTGCTACCACCAGTCTAGCTTTGAAAGTCTCAACTTTTCCATCTACACCAAATTTCTTTTTAAAGATCCACTTCCTCCCAATGGGTTTTACCCCTTCAGGAGCATTTTCCAAAGTCCATACTTTGTTGGTGTACATGGATTCCATCTCAGATCGCATTGCATCCAGCCATTTCACAGAGTCACCACTCGTGATGGCCTGCTCGAAACTAGTCGGTTCATCATCATCCATGATGCAATCCTCGCTTCCACCATCAATGAGAAAACCGTAGTATCTCTCAGGTGGATGAGAAACCCTACTAGATCTGCGGAGAGGCTGGGGTTCGTCGGGTACTACTGAATCCTCTGGTTCCACTAAATCATCTGTTGTAGTTTGTTCTGCTGGAACTTCTTCCAGTTCTACCTCAGAGCCACTAATCTCTTTTGCAAGAAATTCCTTTTCTAAAAAGGTGGCGTGTTGAGCAACAAACACTCTTTGTTCCTCACTGTGGTAGAAAATATACCCTCGCGAATGCTTGGGATATCCAATAAACTTACATAAAACAGATCTTGCCTCGAGTTTGTCCGGGTTTCGTCTTTTGACATAAGCCGGGCAACCCCATATCTTAACAAAATTAAGATATGGTCTCTTCCCTTCCCATATCTCATATGGGGTGGTAGGCACAGATTTGGTAGGAACTTTATTCAGTATGTATGCCGCTGTCTCAAGCGCATACCCCCAGAAGGAAATAGGTAACTCAGCTGTACTCATCATAGAGCGCACCATATCTAATAGGGTGCAATTTCTTCGTTCCGATACACCGTTGTGCTGTGGTGTATAAGGAGGAGTAAGCTGAGAGAGTATCCCATTCTCTTTTAGATAATCTAGGAACTCACCGCTTAAGTATTCGCCTCCTCGATCAGATCGAAGAATCTTAATACTTTTGCCCATTTGGTTCTCTACTTCGTGTTTATATTCTCTGAATTTCTCAAAAGCTTCTGACTTGTGTTTCATCAAGAACACATATCCGAATCTTGAGAGATCGTCAGTGAATGTAATGAAGTAGGAAGAACCGTTCCTGGCATGCGTAGACATGGGACCGCATACATCACTATGTACCAGTCCTAAGAGTTCAGTAACTCTTTCTCCGTGTCCACTAAACGGAGCTTTGGTCATTTTTCCTTTGAGACATGAATGGCAAGTATCTGTCACGTCCCGAAAGTACGGAACATGACCGGCACTTAAACTACGAAACGTCTCGAGGCGTACGTAATCTAAGTAAACCGAAAACCCAGAAATCTAAAACCATTTAAGGAGTAAATAAGGAAAAACTAGTTTTAAGAGGTAAAGAAATCATGTTTTGACAATCAAGTTTTTAAATAACTAAGCCGAATATGAATTTATAAAATGTGTAATTTTTCCTAAAAATTTCGGCAGAGTTTCCTTTGTAAAAACTGGCCCCGAAAGGGGTACAACAAGAATAACATATATGACATGATAAAAGGCATCCCCAAGCGGGAGCTAGCTCTTCGTCAATCGACGGCCACAACCACACAAGTAAGAATAATATACAACACCGAAAGGCGAGGATCAAATCTAAAAGAAAACACAGTAAGCATGAAAACCGCAATACTACAAGCGCGACTCTAAGGTCGAAATAATACAACACTGAAGTCTGAGTCTGAAAGAATAAACAAGTTTTGGTTGATGGAAATTCTAGATATAATAGACAATACATGAACAATGGCGGTTCTGATACAAAAGAACCCACCTACCAACGCAAGTCACCCATATGGAAGCAGTGTGCCAGAAATGCCGCAATGGAATCTGTACGGCAAACCTGCAAAAACTGGGGCACAACGGGGGTGAGTTGCCAACTCGTGAATAGAAAGATATCTACAAGCAGGAATCGAATGCATGACCCATCCTAGGTCAATACGATCAGATATAAATAAACCTCAATATGAATAAAGCTGAAGCATACTAAACTGGCAATGTAATCTCTATACATGAATGAAGTGCCAAGTGCTCGTGCTAGTGCCTCAGGTAACAATATAGCATATGAATGAGATATGAATGCGTGAAAACAGGATACATCTACATGAAGCCACTGTTTTCATAATTTAGTGAGATTTCCCTTGTATTTTTAAAATGAGGTACCATAATGAAATCAGCATAAAACTGTGCCTAGCATCGGCACAAAACGAAATCCCAATATCCCGATATCTCAAAGTCTCAACCACAATATCTAGGGCGCCGTCAATCCAGACCGGCCCCTACCATCAATCTCAAGACCACGACGGTATCCTCCGGATATCCGACGCGTCGGGTAAAATCACCGGTAGGTAGTGCTCCCCTGCCAGGCTCAACGTCATCACCACATTCCTCTTGCCCCGGGGTACCGCACCGGGTCCACCATGTACCCGAAACGGTTCATCCGTCTCCTCGAATCGGGTTTCCAAATCCATCAGCAAACTCATGGTGGACGACTCATACATCATGGAAAAACCGCACTTTTTATTTTAAAAGAGAGAATATGTTTATTTGTGTTTTTGCGGTTTTCCTCCAAATCCAGAAAATCTCATAGAAATCCAAATCCAAACCTCAATAGCATGCAAAATAGTGAATATATGCATGAGAATCCATGAATGCGGCATAACAATGAATAACAGTATGCATGAAGTAGCAGGTAATAACTACAATGTCTAAACTATTCGCTAATAGGCTATGTCAAGCAATAATATATTTTCTAAGGTGTACGTGACATGGCAATTACCGATGAAGATGTGTGTGAGCCGGCAAGTAAGTGTATGTGGTACATACGCATCATCGGTAATGGTGCTGGTGTCCTATCAGCATGATATTAAAATGGTGTATGAAACATAATATAAGAATGCAATGCAAAGCGAACCACAAAAAGTGGGAGCTGAAACTAGACGTAACCAAAACTAATCTGCATTAATCTAATATAAGTCCTACGAATGGTGCCTTTTGAAATAACACGAATCATGGGGTTTTGAAAATAGGGCCACGGTGTTTTTATGAAAAGATACGTCGTTTTTGAAATGTCCGTAGATTCCCTTGAGCTGTCTTTAAAAATGCCCACGATTCGTTAGTTTTTGAAATAGGTAAGAAGTCTAATCTACTCTAACAACTACACTAAACTATACGGCCGAACTAACAAGCTGAACTACAGGTAAGGAAACCGCCTAACATCTGAGTCGATATATAAATATATATAAGTCGGTGATCCCGCCTCAATAGTATCGCGTACGATACAGTATATCATCTGACATCCTCGAGTCATGAGCGCGGATCTATCATCAATATAGGCTCGTACGGTAAATTGTCGTACGGCATCCCAAAAGCTGGGTACGGTTCAATATCACACTATCTCATCACATTTCAGATATCACTTATCATATCATATAATCTGGGGTACTGATCTAAGTCTAGTACAACTGATATCATCTTCAAAGTATGAATGCGGGGGTAAACACACATCCCGAACCCGCAAGAATCACATTTCGTATCCCCAATACGAATCATATCAAATCACCGATCTCGCGGCACAAAGCCCACATCATCGACTCAACTCCAAAGTCATCCCATATCATCAAACACCGTGCAAGTATAAGAAACATACAAGTGTATGCGTGTGGGTGCAAATCTATCCTATGGTTCGCAACTAGGAACTACGCTAGTTATTTCTACCCCTAACTAGCCATAACACACTAACTATCACACATAAAATATACTACATAGTACTAATTACGGACTGCGGGGGTGCTATACGCCATCCACCCGACTTCTCCCCGTAGATATAAATCTACTCACCTGGTCCTCGCTAGCCGGTGCCGACGTCGCCACGCGCTTGCTTGTCGTCTCGAAGTCCATATGGGGTACCTACATATCACAACGTATCGTATCGCATAAAAACCCAATTCAAAATCGAAACGGCATACGAAAACTAAATCGGCACGCGTATCATGCATAGGTCAAAACCTATCGCCTACACATGCAAGAATAGTCAAACCAACCCTCGATGTCGATGTACGAACGTCAAACCATCGAGAAAATCCAATCACACTCATTTGCACATTCACGAACACTAATTTTAATATAAAATAGGTTAAAACTCACGAAAACCCCAAATTCACTCTAAAAGCCGTTTTTTCCGAAAAACTAGCAAGCAAAATTACCCGTTTTAGTACAAAACTCGATGTTTAAATGAATGTAGCGGCCAATATATTTATTATATATCTTAAATAAGTCAATAAAACCATTTCCATAATTTAATCACATAAATTTGCATAATTTCCAAAATCCTAGTTTGCAAAAATATCAATTTTAACACTTTTTAATGTAAAATTCATAATTTTACAATTAAACTTGGTTTTGCATATTTTAAATGGTTAAACCACTCAATGCAATTTTTAAGATATGAAGAAACCCTAACCATATTTTAATTCTCGATTTAACACAATATTTACAAAAACTAGTTTGCAATATTAACCAATTTCGACCATTTTTTTTATAGCAAAATGCACATACAACAAACTAGTTTGGATTTGCATGAAATAAGGTATTAAACTACACTTTAAAATGTTATTAATACCATGCAAAACCTAATTAGATTTTAATCTCCATTATATAAGTATTTCATTAAAACCTAGTTAGCAAATTAGCATAATTAGAACAATTTTTAAACTAACAAATTAGCAATTAGTAACCAAATTAGATTTTGCATTCAATTACATGTTAATCCCCTCATTACAATCATAAGCTAATGATAAAGAACCTAATTTAATTCAAACCCTAGCTTCAATTCAAAATTCCCAATTGAATTTCCAAACATTCAATTAAACCCACAATTTAACACCTAATTAGCTTCATTAAGGAATTTAAATCAAACAAAATGAATAATGGGTCAAAAGTTATACCTCACAAACCATGATCAAACTTGAATTCTAGACCTCCATTTTGAAATCCTTGCACCAAGATCCATGCTAAAGGAGATGAGGGAAAATGGGTAGGAGTCGGATTTTGATTTTGTGGGATTTTTGATGGATTTTTGTGAGGTTTTTGGAGATGAAATGAAGTGGAAACTTGGGGGAAAAATGAGGGGGGGCTGCTGAATATTTCGGCCAGAAGAGGGGAGTGGGGAGAGGTGAGTGATTGGTGTGGAAATTCCAAGGTCAAAGCCCCTCCCAATTACCATAATACCCCCACCTACTTTACTATATATAAAAACCTTATTTTAACTCATTTCTCACATGATTTAAGGTCAAAAAGAGGGAAATAAAATTCTTGGGCTGCTACAATAGTGTGGGGCCGGCCAAGGGGAGTGAGGGTGAGTGTGAGAGACTTTACAAAAAAATTCTATGCAAAAAGACCCCCCACAATACCAAATTTGCAAGTTTTAGTTCAAAATAACTATATTTTTGTTTTCCATAAAATAAATCAATTAAAACTTGAAATAAAATACTAAAAATTTATATTACAACTAGATTTTAATCAACATGATTTTAAGGATTAAAATTAACCCATTTAAATTTGTATTTATCGCTAATTTAATGTATTTTCTTACCGGCTTAAAATAATAATAAAATAATTTTTTTTCAGAAAATTTGAAATTTCACCAGTGGCTCAATAAACACCAAATGCTAGCAATTTCATAGATAGAATATGTATATTTAATTTTTATAATAAGATATTTGCATTTTTACTTTTTTACAGAAACCCCCTTATTTTACCGATTTTCCGAAATTTCACCGAAACGATTTTTCAAAATGCTACAATCTTCCCCCCTTAAAAAAATTCGGTCCCCGAATTTAAAGTAAAACTCCCCCCAAATACTAAAACATCTGAACCAAAACTATCAAGTCGTCGGGGCTCCGAAATTGTAAATACATAAAACAAATCGTAGCGCAGCGCATGCGCATGAAAAATGAGCATATAACTCAAATCAAAACTCCGTCAAGCATCCCGCAATCATCGGAGTCATGGGGAAGACATCAATACCAAATCCAAAGCAAAACCAATGTGATATAACTCGAAACTATACATGTAAAATATATTCAGGTACTGTCCTCTGACTAGTCCTGCTCAGTACGAAAACACATAGCAATATCATAAAAACGTACTGCTCTATAAGAAAAATCAATCCCCAAAATACGCGTATGAATACTACGTGTGTCTTGTGCGCACGAAAATCAAAATCCAAATATGTGCCATACATATGCACAGAAACAACATCTAAGTGCATCGGGTGTGCACGAAACATCTGTCGTAGGCAACATGTGTGCCTGACAGCAAAATCAGGTGCATCTGACATGCACGAAAAATCTCGATTTAGTGCATCTGGTGTGCACCAAAATCACACTTCAAAACATGCGCCCAACATGCGCGAAAATCCAAATCAGGTACATCTATCGTGTACGAAATCATGAAATCCAATATCAAGTGCCGAATATACGCAAAATCCAATCAGGTGCACAAGGTGAACAAAACAAATATCGAACATCACCATCGAAATCAAAGTCCAGTGCATCTAAGTGCACAAAAGGCGTATCACTGCACTGCAAGCATATATAAACTATACAGAGTGCAGGAACCAAAACGTGTGCGTGCATATGCACAAAATCAACTCAAATGTCTAAAACCGTAAAATCACAAACATGTGAAACTAAAGAACGAAAACGATATCAAGTGCAACACTATGCAAAGATCGTAAATACTCAATCATCAAAATCAAATAATACGAATAAATCACTCAAAACATCGGAATCAATAATGGCGGAATAGTACCGTTCCAGCGCATCCTCTAAGAATCTCGGCCAACTATCGCGGTCACTAGTGGGACGTCTCGTCGATGATCATGAACTCTGTCCTGCTGGGGTGCGTAACCATGACCACTCCTGGGTCAAAGTTTTCACTGTGAATTACCAATCTTTCGGTCCATCGGCTCATCGGCCCTGTCAGGTGTGCTAACGGGGACGATTCCGTTCTGGCACTCCTCTGGTCATCTCTTGGTCAATCATCGCGACCACTCGTGAGGCAGCATATCACTGGCGTCGGCCTCTGGCTCTCTGAATGTACGTGACACATCTGATCCTGGGTGCAAGTATCATTGCAGCAGTGTCCTGGAAGGAATCCTGCTCACGGTCTCTTCCATGTCCCGCCTTCTGCCAACTGTCCGGAAGTCATTGTCCTTTCCTATATCTGCATCTTTGCTCTATAACGGCTGCATACCCATCGCGACTCCTTCTGGAAGGTATATCCAGTACTCTGCCTCGGCATGCGCATCGCATCTCTGATGTCGGCGGAGTGGAACGTCATCTCATCTAGATCTGGTACGAACCTCTTACTTCACTTTTCTCTAATGTCGTCTGCTTTGGACTCGTCTCGTCGCGGCTGCGTGGACTAAGCTCCAACGGCTATCCTCATATCTGGAGTCTCCCAAGAAATGCATCTCACCACCTAGCATCTGAATTAAGTCGAGCCATCTGATCGAGTCGTCAAAACCTCATAATCACCCAAGAACTCAACATCTTGGGCACAGTTTAATAGTATCGAGTACATACCACAGCATCGGTGGTCCAGCCGTAGAAGGGCAAACCCAAGCCTCACTAATGGCGCCGCAGAACTGTCGCAAACCCGAAGGTTCAAAGGCTTTCATACGGTCATTAAGTCGAGTTAGGGTTTCATTCTTCTAGAGGGACCATAGAATTGCCTGCATGTCTTTCCGACTACTTTAAACTTGGAATAATAGGTTTCTGACATTCGATCGTCTCTGTCGACTCCCAACGTCTCCGCGTGAAGTCGTCTCTAGCTGGAATCAATCTGTCTGATGACCTCGCATCGGGGTAGCGAACGAACCACATGTCCTAGTCATTCATCCTCGGTGACTAGCGACCTTCAATCATCTCTTAGTACAACTCGTACTGCAATAGCTCCAACATCTGGGGCGATATCTCGTCGTTCGCTGCAACAACTGGCTCACTCGTCCGCACGCTGAACAGTGTCTCAATCATCATGAGTAAGTAATATACCAATGGTCATCAAAATCTGGCTGGCCTCTGTCAGTGGCTCAATCCTCTAGTGTCGATCAGCACATCCGAGTAACCTCATAAAGGCGATCCGCCAAACGCTCGTGGCGCGGAAACACAGTAAAAAGACACATCTCCACAATGGTGTGTCTCCGGAATCATGCCCTGGTCAGTCCTCGT
Source organism: Agapanthus africanus (assembly GCA_030015575.1). Classification (NCBI taxonomy): domain Eukaryota; kingdom Viridiplantae; phylum Streptophyta; class Magnoliopsida; order Asparagales; family Amaryllidaceae; genus Agapanthus; species Agapanthus africanus. The sequence goes on along the minus strand of JASDDO010000016.1, from coordinate 183,457,920 downwards.
TCGTGATGAGCTTGTGCTGACCGCAACTCTAGCCGTAGCTCTTCCTGCCATAACCATAGCAGCAAAACCAAACTGGTACCGATGAGGCTAGATCAGGAAGGAATATAATACTGAACAAGGAAATGTACATCCTAAGGCTTCATAAGTGGAGTGGCGTGTCGTACATATGCCGCGGAACATATCAACGGTACGTCACTCTACTTTAGTCACCTATTCCATCAACCAAGGGTCATCCTACGCTCCGAAGGTTAAAACCTAACGCTCTGATACCAACTTTGTCACGTCCCGAAAGTACGGAACATGACCGGCACTTAAACTACGAAACGTCTCGAGGCGTACGTAATCTAAGTAAACCGAAAACCCAGAAATCTAAAACCATTTAAGGAGTAAATAAGGAAAAACTAGTTTTAAGAGGTAAAGAAATCATGTTTTGACAATCAAGTTTTTAAATAACTAAGCCGAATATGAATTTATAAAATGTGTAATTTTTCCTAAAAATTTCGGCAGAGTTTCCTTTGTAAAAACTGGCCCCGAACGGGGTACAACAAGAATAACATATATGACATGATAAAAGGCATCCCCAAGCGGGAGCTAGCTCTTCGTCAATCGACGGCCACAACCACACAAGTAAGAATAATATACAACACCGAAAGGCGAGGATCAAATCTAAAAGAAAACACAGTAAGCATGAAAACCGCAATACTACAAGCGCGACTCTAAGGTCGAAATAATACAACACTGAAGTCTGAGTCTGAAAGAATAAACAAGTTTTGGTTGATGGAAATTCTAGATATAATAGACAATACATGAACAATGGCGGTTCTGATACAAAAGAACCCACCTACCAACGCAAGTCACCCATATGGAAGCAGTGTGCCAGAAATGCCGCAATGGAATCTGTACGGCAAACCTGCAAAAACTGGGGCACAACGGGGGTGAGTTGCCAACTCGTGAATAGAAAGATATCTACAAGCAGGAATCGAATGCATGACCCATCCTAGGTCAATACGATCAGATATAAATAAACCTCAATATGAATAAAGCTGAAGCATACTAAACTGGCAATGTAATCTCTATACATGAATGAAGTGCCAAGTGCTCGTGCTAGTGCCTCAGGTAACAATATAGCATATGAATGAGATATGAATGCGTGAAAACAGGATACATCTACATGAAGCCACTGTTTTCATAATTTAGTGAGATTTCCCTTGTATTTTTAAAATGAGGTACCATAATGAAATCAGCATAAAACTGTGCCTAGCATCGGCACAAAACGAAATCCCAATATCCCGATATCTCAAAGTCTCAACCACAATATCTAGGGCGCCGTCAATCCAGACCGGCCCCTACCATCAATCTCAAGACCACGACGGTATCCTCCGGATATCCGACGCGTCGGGTAAAATCACCGGTAGGTAGTGCTCCCCTGCCAGGCTCAACGTCATCACCACATTCCTCTTGCCCCGGGGTACCGCACCGGGTCCACCATGTACCCGAAACGGTTCATCCGTCTCCTCGAATCGGGTTTCCAAATCCATCAGCAAACTCATGGTGGACGACTCATACATCATGGAAAAACCGCACTTTTTATTTTAAAAGAGAGAATATGTTTATTTGTGTTTTTGCGGTTTTCCTCCAAATCCAGAAAATCTCATAGAAATCCAAATCCAAACCTCAATAGCATGCAAAATAGTGAATATATGCATGAGAATCCATGAATGCGGCATAACAATGAATAACAGTATGCATGAAGTAGCAGGTAATAACTACAATGTCTAAACTATTCGCTAATAGGCTATGTCAAGCAATAATATATTTTCTAAGGTGTACGTGACATGGCAATTACCGATGAAGATGTGTGTGAGCCGGCAAGTAAGTGTATGTGGTACATACGCATCATCGGTAATGGTGCTGGTGTCCTATCAGCATGATATTAAAATGGTGTATGAAACATAATATAAGAATGCAATGCAAAGCGAACCACAAAAAGTGGGAGCTGAAACTAGACGTAACCAAAACTAATCTGCATTAATCTAATATAAGTCCTACGAATGGTGCCTTTTGAAATAACACGAATCATGGGGTTTTGAAAATAGGGCCACGGTGTTTTTATGAAAAGATACGTCGTTTTTGAAATGTCCGTAGATTCCCTTGAGCTGTCTTTAAAAATGCCCACGATTCGTTAGTTTTTGAAATAGGTAAGAAGTCTAATCTACTCTAACAACTACACTAAACTATACGGCCGAACTAACAAGCTGAACTACAGGTAAGGAAACCGCCTAACATCTGAGTCGATATATAAATATATATAAGTCGGTGATCCCGCCTCAATAGTATCGCGTACGATACAGTATATCATCTGACATCCTCGAATCATGAGCGCGGATCTATCATCAATATAGGCTCGTACGGTAAATTGTCGTACGGCATCCCAAAAGCTGGGTACGGTTCAATATCACACTATCTCATCACATTTCAGATATCACTTATCATATCATATAATCTGGGGTACTGATCTAAGTCTAGTACAACTGATATCATCTTCAAAGTATGAATGCGGGGGTAAACACACATCCCGAACCCGCAAGAATCACATTTCGTATCCCCAATACGAATCATATCAAATCACCGATCTCGCGGCACAAAGCCCACATCATCGACTCAACTCCAAAGTCATCCCATATCATCAAACACCGTGCAAGTATAAGAAACATACAAGTGTATGCGTGTGGGTGCAAATCTATCCTATGGTTCGCAACTAGGAACTACGCTAGTTATTTCTACCCCTAACTAGCCATAACACACTAACTATCACACATAAAATATACTACATAGTACTAATTACGGACTGCGGGGGTGCTATACGCCATCCACCCGACTTCTCCCCGTAGATATAAATCTACTCACCTGGTCCTCGCTAGCCGGTGCCGACGTCGCCACGCGCTTGCTTGTCGTCTCGAAGTCCATATGGGGTACCTACATATCACAACGTATCGTATCGCATAAAAACCCAATTCAAAATCGAAACGGCATACGAAAACTAAATCGGCACGCGTATCATGCATAGGTCAAAACCTATCGCCTACACATGCAAGAATAGTCAAACCAACCCTCGATGTCGATGTACGAACGTCAAACCATCGAGAAAATCCAATCACACTCATTTGCACATTCACGAACACTAATTTTAATATAAAATAGGTTAAAACTCACGAAAACCCCAAATTCACTCTAAAAGCCGTTTTTTCCGAAAAACTAGCAAGCAAAATTACCCGTTTTAGTACAAAACTCGATGTTTAAATGAATGTAGCGGCCAATATATTTATTATATATCTTAAATAAGTCAATAAAACCATTTCCATAATTTAATCACATAAATTTGCATAATTTCCAAAATCCTAGTTTGCAAAAATATCAATTTTAACACTTTTTAATGTAAAATTCATAATTTTACAATTAAACTTGGTTTTGCATATTTTAAATGGTTAAACCACTCAATGCAATTTTTAAGATATGAAGAAACCCTAACCATATTTTAATTCTCGATTTAACACAATATTTACAAAAACTAGTTTGCAATATTAACCAATTTCGACCATTTTTTTTATAGCAAAATGCACATACAACAAACTAGTTTGGATTTGCATGAAATAAGGTATTAAACTACACTTTAAAATGTTATTAATACCATGCAAAACCTAATTAGATTTTAATCTCCATTATATAAGTATTTCATTAAAACCTAGTTAGCAAATTAGCATAATTAGAACAATTTTTAAACTAACAAATTAGCAATTAGTAACCAAATTAGATTTTGCATTCAATTACATGTTAATCCCCTCATTACAATCATAAGCTAATGATAAAGAACCTAATTTAATTCAAACCCTAGCTTCAATTCAAAATTCCCAATTGAATTTCCAAACATTCAATTAAACCCACAATTTAACACCTAATTAGCTTCATTAAGGAATTTAAATCAAACAAAATGAATAATGGGTCAAAAGTTATACCTCACAAACCATGATCAAACTTGAATTCTAGACCTCCATTTTGAAATCCTTGCACCAAGATCCATGCTAAAGGAGATGAGGGAAAATGGGTAGGAGTCGGATTTTGATTTTGTGGGATTTTTGATGGATTTTTGTGAGGTTTTTGGAGATGAAATGAAGTGGAAACTTGGGGGAAAAATGAGGGGGGGCTGCTGAATATTTCGGCCAGAAGAGGGGAGTGGGGAGAGGTGAGTGATTGGTGTGGAAATTCCAAGGTCAAAGCCCCTCCCAATTACCATAATACCCCCACCTACTTTACTATATATAAAAACCTTATTTTAACTCATTTCTCACATGATTTAAGGTCAAAAAGAGGGAAATAAAATTCTTGGGCTGCTACAATAGTGTGGGGCCGGCCAAGGGGAGTGAGGGTGAGTGTGAGAGACTTTACAAAAAAATTCTATGCAAAAAGACCCCCCACAATACCAAATTTGCAAGTTTTAGTTCAAAATAACTATATTTTTGTTTTCCATAAAATAAATCAATTAAAACTTGAAATAAAATACTAAAAATTTATATTACAACTAGATTTTAATCAACATGATTTTAAGGATTAAAATTAACCCATTTAAATTTGTATTTATCGCTAATTTAATGTATTTTCTTACCGGCTTAAAATAATAATAAAATAATTTTTTTTCAGAAAATTTGAAATTTCACCAGTGGCTCAATAAACACCAAATGCTAGCAATTTCATAGATAGAATATGTATATTTAATTTTTATAATAAGATATTTGCATTTTTACTTTTTTACAGAAAACCCCCTTATTTTACCGATTTTCCGAAATTTCACCGAAACGATTTTTCAAAATGCTACAGTATCATAAGATGATAATTCGAACGGATTCAAATAACCATCTCTATGTAACTTAGCCAGTCGTGTCGCATTGATATGACCAAGTCTACAATGCCACAAGAAGGATTCGTTCATATCTGAACTTTTCCTCTTGTGTGTGTTTTGTATATTTAGGACTCTATTCTGATTTAGAATGAATATGCCATTATGTAACGAGCCTGATGCAATCAACTTTTGATCTAGGAATATGTTCATAACATTATCCTGTACTACAAAATTATATCCCTCTTTACTCAATAAAAAAACTGATATAATGTTGCACATCATGTTCGGTATATAATAGCACTCATTTAGAATCAGTGTATTACGACTTGGTAATACAAGGTGATATTCGCCAACTGCTTTGGCTACAATACTTGCACCGTTCCTTACTTGAACGGAATGATCACCTTTTCCCAGTTCTCTACCTTTACGTAGCCCATGTAACTGTTTACATATGTGGGATCCTGATCCGGTATCTAATACCCAGGACGTAGGGTGAACTGAGAAACAGTTCTCAATAACTAACACACCCGAAGAAGATGCATCAACATGCATGTTCTTTTGGGCGGCGTGAGAATCCAGATATTCTCCTGTTTCCTGTTCAGTCTTATAACTCTTATAAGAAAGAACGGGTCTAACGTTCCCTTGCTCAGTACAATAATCAGGTTCAGTCAATACATCCATTTTATTATCTTGATTATGGCCTGAAATGGTCGCTACCTGGAGAGAGAGAGAAGAAAACACTTTAGCGTATGCTCTTGCAAGATTAGATTGGTTATTATCTTATCTAATCAGGATGTCTCCCACTGTTTTTATCAAATCTACCTTAAAACCCTAAAAGGTAAGATTAGCCGGGATTAATTACACCCTACAATTTCGTCAATCTTTCAGCCAGATCAGTGTCGGTACTTTGAGGGAGGTTCCCCGTGCTTTCGCACGGACCTAATTAAAGTAAACCTCGTTTTCCCAGAGGCGTAACCTCGTTAACACTTTTCTAGACACCTACTTGATTGGCTAGTTGTCTTGTGTAAAACTCTCCCAGGAGTAACTCTTACTCGCAGTGGGTATCAGGATCCAACTATCTCATAGGAGGTATGCAATCTCATTGCAAATTTCAACACTTGAAATTCCCGATAATATTTTGCCTCTAGTGTCCTATGACCTTGACGGAGGTCAACAAACCATAGGCTACTAGTCAAGTTCAACCTGTCATTTCTTGATTGAATTAAACCCACCCGCACGACCCTTGACGGAGGTCAACAAGGCCGTACGACTACCCTAATCCAATCTGCATCATATGCATAAGCAGGTAAATACTAATCAGCTACCGCACACTACGCCTTGACGGAGGTCAACAAACGTAGCACGAATACTAACTAGTCTTTATCTGAAATGACGGAGGGCTACGCAGGTTTTTCAGAAAACCCTGAGCGTAATGAACTTGATATCGTCGTAGAATCGAGTAATTTTGAAAAGGAGTGTTTTGAGGCTTTTCTTAGTTTCGCTAAAGGGGTCACTCCCGGTGAAGGGATCGTCGGCCCTTTCCTCATCGAATAAGGTGCAGGATATATCATATATACCGCTGTGCAAAGCAAAACACTAAAAGTAATCAAAAGACAAACCGCGTTTTGTAGCATCTGCCAGTTTCGCTAAAGGAGTCACTCCCGGTGAAGGGATCTCGGTCCTTTCCTCATCGAATAAGGTGCAGGATATATCGTATATATCACTGTGCAAAGCAAAACTGTAGCTACCCTTTTTATAAAGTTTTTGATTCTACAACATCTTTAGGTTTGATTTCTTTTATTAATCTCATTAATAAAAATCCCATCAGCTTATGCTTCCTAAGCATCACAGAAGAAAAAAAACCAGTAATATTTATATATCAACATATATATATAGTATAAGCAATCGTCTCAGGTAGTAATATGATCTCATCACAGAACATTGCAGCAGAAGAACATATATGAAATATTGGATATACTAGGACGTCCGTGTTTTCAATACGAGCCTGTATAAAACACGGATTCCACGGTCGCGACGAATAGCCAAACCCACATCCCAAGACCCCTACGAGAGCGGCAAGTAACACTGCCAATTCTAGGGTTAGAAGACCCGGTCTCGACTCCTCGAGATGGCCTCCCACTGGACCCTAGAACCCGGTTACTTGTGCTCCCCACCTTGGGTCTACCTAATGCGGAAAAGTAAATAATATACACTGGTGACAGCAACCGCAACCTGGAAGTGCCCCAAATAAAAGAATATTACATTACAAATGAATTTTACATGAATGAAAATAAAAACCCTCATCTCACATAAAACCCCCGGCTATACTGATCGCGACGATCCAATATAACATATCACAGCAACACATAATATCTCATATCATCAACGTAAGTAAATATGCGCATCCCAATTGTCGTTGACATATAGCAACGAAACAGACGATATCACATATTACACTTACGGTCACAGAAAAGAAAGTGTAAAACTACAATATTTGGAATCCACAATCACTTTAGACATCATAAATCCGAAATATCACATACTCCGCATTTCATGCCTAACTCTATGAATTCCACATATTGTATCACATTCCAGATAAATATACAGTATTAAACTTTCCGAACAGATAATCAAACACCCAAAATTTCCCAAAGTGCTCAACACTTGAGCGGGGTTCAAATAATCCCAGAATATGTCACAGTACCGGTGATCCAGCCGTAGAAGGGTCAAGCCAACGCCTCACATGTGGCACGCCGTACTGCCCCAAACCCGAAGGTTCAAAAGGCAGTTCAAGACGGTCACATAATCGAGTTAAGGTTTGTTGTCTTCTAGAGGGTCCACCGCTTAACTTGTACAATTTTCCGAAAGATTTAAACCCAATAAAAATTCAAAGCTTGAAAGTTTGCCGTGCCGGGAAAAAGTCGGTTAATGATATCCGTTCAACTAGTTTAGCAATTTCTAAATATCTGGAAAGAAATACGAATTTAAAATTTCCGATCGAGTCTACTATTACAAAACAAACCCCAGAATTTTAAACACCTGGAACAGATTAAAAATACCCAGAATAGTCAGCAAGTACCTACGGTTAAAACCATGAAGCCACGTGTCCCAATCCTACAGCGCCGCCGCGGAACCGCCGCGAGAACCCTGTTTCTGCCGCGCTTCCGCGCTACGTTGGTGGAATTGTGGGCACGTGTTTCATGGTAATTCTTAGAATTCCCTGCTGATTTTTTTACATATTTTTAATTCAGAAAAATCGCAAAATTTAAAAAATTTCCAGAGAGGGGTCAAGTTTCGTCGTTTCGGGTTCGATCGGAGTTTTAACTTCGTAAACACATCGCCTAATGCTCTAGCTAGGCTCTGATACCACTGTAGGGTTCCTAGGCACTCTTGTGAAGGTTCATAAGGCATCAAACATGCCCGGATTAAATTTTAGACGTGCCGAACAACCCAAAGCCGGGATCTATGCTAGATTATTAGGGTTTAATATGCAAGATGATAACTTTTATCTAAGTGTGAGGGATTACAACCTTTGTAGTCCGCTCCTTCACTTCACAAGCTCCGAGTAGAAGTCCCTTTGCCGCGATCCACGATCTCCCGGACTCATGAGAGGCTCCACGACTCGAACGATCCATTCTAGCTTGTCGTATTCCAAATCTCCGATGATCTACTTTGAAGTTGCTTCGACTCAAGCTTTCTCACTCAAAAGAGAAGAACACCCTAATCACATGGGCTAGATGAGATGAGGATGAGAGAGTAGTGATTTTGCTTTCTTTTAATATCATTTTCTCATTTTATTTCATCACTTAAGGATTTTCAAGAGAGCTTCTTCAAGAAGAAGAAGAAGATAATGGAAATGATAATATAAATTATCCTTTTGTGATGAATAGAATATAATCTATATGATTGAATTGTGAACCATGGTCAAGGATGAATGGATAAGAATGTGTAGAGAAATAACTAGAGTTAGGGTTTGGTTAGGTTTAGTAAAGTGTCATCCATAAATATCTTTACAATGACAAAACAAATAGCTTCTAGAAGGTGCATGAAGCAACTAACCCGAATTAAACCCTAACCTCAATTAATCATCCTTAAACATGTTTAACAATTAATCATATCATGTCACAATAATATATATCATATATATATTATATATTTGCAACAAAAGAAAATAATACAATTAACATATATCGCATATATATCAATGTATCATCCACTGAGAAAATGAAATAATAAAGCAAGCCAATATTAGTTAATATAATAATATATCATATATATTATTATATATTAAATCATCGAATCAACACTTGATCCGACGATCCGGCTATATCGAATATAACCGACTAATATATCATGTACCAATTCATCGAATCAACACTTGATCCGATGAGCCGGTTCATATCTTAATATCGCGAGAATATAATACGGTATCCCATATCGCATTATTCTCGGTCCTGCACATATCACATATGTGCCTCTACTCCATTTCGCCTGAGCCAAGAAACCTCTGTGTAGGACTCTAAAGAATCGTCAATACGCCGGTAGCAGGTGATGATCATATCAAACACCCACAAGCTGCACGCGGTCAGCTAAACGTAACAGCCACCCAGGTATTGAGCGATCAGAAGATCAACAAGCTAGCCTGTGCGTTCTCCTGTGAATCCAATCAGTAACACTCCCGTACAGTCCGGTCTGTTCGTCTGATATGTCGCATATCAAGTCTAGGGGTGGTATACGTCAGACCCCAGTAACCGATAAGTCGTGTTGATGTGTGGCTCATAACGGGTCGAGAAACTACTAGTAACACTTACCAGTAAATCTCTATATCAGCCCTGGCCAGGGACTTCCAGTTATAGCCAATCGAACACAGCACAACATCAACTCCCTATACCGGGAGAGACGAATCCCCTCCTATCGCTCATTGCCTCCATGTTGTAGGATTCCTAGGCACTCTTGTGAAGGTTCTTAAGGCATCAAACATGCCCGGATTAAATTTTAGACGTGCCGAACAACCCAAAGCCGGGATCTTTGCTAGATTATTAGGGTTTAACATGCAATAAGATAACTTTTATCTAAGTGTGAGGGATTACAACCTTTGTAGTCCGCTCCTTCACTTCACAAGCTCCGAGTAGAAGTCCCTTTGCCGCGATCCACGATCTCCCGGACTCATGAGAGGCTCCACGACTCGAACGATCCATTCTAGCTTGTCGTATTCCAAATCTCCGATGATCTACGTCGAGGTTTCGAAGAACTCAAGCTATCTCACTCTAAAGAAGTGAACACACTAATCCCATGGGCTAGATGAGATGAGTATGAGAGAGTAGTGATTTTGCTTTCTTTTAATATCATTTTCTCATTTTTATTTCATCACTTCAAGATTTTCTAGCAAGCTTTTCAAAAGAGAAGAAGAAGCTAATGGAAAAACAATAATGAGATTAAAAACCTTTTGTGATGAATAGAAAGAAACATATGATTGAATTATTAACCATGGTCAAGGATGATTGGATGAGAACAAGTAGAGAAACAACTAGGGTTAGGGTTTGGTTAGGTTAAAAATGTGTCATCCAAAATATCTTTACAAATGACAAAAGAAAATTGCTTCTAGAAAGAACTTGAAGCAACTAAACCCAATCAAACCCTAACCTCAATTAATCATCCTTAAACATGTTTAACAATTAATCATATCATGTCACAATAATATATATCACATATATATTATATATTTGCAACAAAAGAAAATAATACAATTAACATATATCGCATATATATCAATGTATCATCCACTGAGAAAATGAAATAATAAAGTAAGCCAATATTAGTTAATATAATAATATATCATATATATTATTATATATTAAATCATCGAATCAACACTTGATCCGACGATCCGGCTACATCGAATATAACCGACTAATATATCATGTACCGATTCATCGAATCAACACTTGATCCGATGACCCGGTTCATATCCATATATCGCGAGAATCTAATACGGTATCCCATATCGCATTATTCTCGCTCCTGCGCATATCACATATGTGCCACTACTCTGTTTCGCCTGAGCCAAGAAACCTCTGTGTAGGACTCTAAAGAATCGTCAATACGCCAGTAGCAGGTGATGATCATATCAAACACCCACAAGCTGCAAGCGGTCAGCTAAACGTAACAGCCACCCAGGTATTGAGCGATCAGAAGATCAACAAGCTAGCCTGTGCGTTCTCCTGTGAATCCGATCAGTAACACTCCCGTACAGTCCGGTCTGTTCGTCTGATATGTCGCATATCAAGTCTAGGGGTGGTATACGTCAGACCCCAGTAACCGATAAGTCGTGTCGATGTATGGCTCATAACAGGTCGAGAAACTACTAGTAACACTTACCAGTAAATCTCTATATCAGCCATGGCCAGGGACTTCCAGTTATAGCCAATCGAACACAGCACAACATCAACTCCCTATACCGGGAGAGACGAATCCCCTCCTATCGCTCATTGCCTCCATGTGATTCGGGACTGTACCCAAAAGCCACCGTTTTGCACGCCCTCTTGGACGTGGTAAGGTGGAAATCAAAGCACAGTGGGAATCACACAAGACTCTATGACGATCTCGGGTCTTCAGACTACCCTGTACCTGTGTCACCGGAGAACTGCCATCTGACGTGTGGTATATCACCATCTGGGAGTTCTCGGCGAGTCCGTCCAGTGTACCCAGTCTCCACTGAGCACCCGTACACCATCTCTGATGTCAAACACCGATGGATATGGGATCATCCATCGCCCATCATATGGGTCAAGATGCGTATACGCTAGTCTAATCTGGTGTATCGATGCCCTGTCTCGATATACCCTCGACTAGGAACAGTTATAGGATGTACTCATCGACTACCGCGGCCCCACTAGTATGATCTCATCATAGTCCCAGTAGTCGAGTACAAGTCCTAAGGGCTTTATCAACATGTGAGAGTAAAACTGTAAACCAGTACAAGTCAACATGTTAAGATAAAGTGAAACCAAATAGCATACTATCATGACGAGCAAGAAAGTTTTCTCTATATATAACCAAGCATCCATTATAATATACATCAAATGTACAACAATGGCCTCTAGGGCATATACATAACTAACAATCTCCCACTTGCACTAAGGCCAGCTGCTGTAGTATCTCAAACCTAGCATCCCGAATAATCTCTCAAACTGTATCTGGGGAATAGCCTTCGTGAATGGATCCGCAGTGTTGTCCTTGTTAGTGTTTATGCCCTAGAAGGCCATTACTGTATCATACTAGCTTGTATATTACTTAATGGAAGCTTGGGATATTCACGTGTATATAACAGTCTTGCTAAATATGGTAGTATGCTACTTGGTTTTTCTATCTTAATATGTGAGTGTACGTATTGATAGAGCTCTTAGGATCTTGCTTGTCTACCAGCGTTGTGATGGCAGTCACACTAGTGGGGGCTGGGTAGTCTACAAGCACATCCTTATTCAGGTCCCTGGTCGTTGGATTATCGAGACAGAGCATCGATACTCCGGAGTAGACTGGTGTGTACGCTTCTCATCCCAGTTGGGGAGATGGTCTGTCCCACAGCCGTCAGTACGTCGTACTGGAGATAGTATACAGGTGCTCGTTAGGTTACGGGTACACCGGACAGGACTCACAGGGAACTGTTGGTTGGTTTGATACCAGTCGTCAGTAAACAGTTCCCAGGTGACATGAGTACAGCGTAGTCCGCAGACTTGACACTGCTACTTCGCCTCGAGTGTGTCCCATTGTTCTTAGATTGCTACCCTACCACGGCTCAAAGGAGTCGTGCAAACAGGTAGCAGTTGGGTGCAGTCCCGAGCACTTGGAGGCAGTGGCGGTTAGACAGGATTCGTCCCTCCCGGTATTGGGAGTAGATATCGTGCTGTGTCAGAGAGCCATTACGCAAAGTCCCTGGCCAGGGCAAGCGAGATTTGCTGGTAGGTTCCAGCAGTTTCTCAGGGTGTAATGGGCTTTACTCCGACACGACTTATACCGCTATTAGGGGACTGACGCTTGCCGCCCCCTAGGCCCGATATGCGATAGTCTTGGACGAACGGACCGGACTGTATGGAGATTGTCACATCAGACTCAGTAGGAGTTCGGATGGATTTTCTCATCGGCCTTCTTATCGACAACTACCTGGGGACCGTTACGTACAGCTAGTGCCGCTTGCGGTCTGTGGTTAAACCCACTGCCAGCGTAGTAGTCGAGTCTCTAGAGTCCCACACAGAGAGTTTCCTACTCCAGGCGAAACGATATAGAGGTTGCATGGTTTTGCGACAAAGGGTTCGGACGCATACGTGCGTTTACGCGCGTACGACTTTCGGACAGTTTTTACCAGTCGGCTTTGGTTTAAGCCAGTTACTGGTATCCGGATATTGGATTTATACAGTCTAAAGATTTTCCGTATTTTTACGGTTCGGAGGGGCGTTCTCGTAATTACTCGAGAAGCTTCTAGAAGATGTGACTAAGGAGGTTTCTTTTGGATAAGAAAGTGAGTCATGGTGGTGATTCATTCATTTCATTAATGCACATTTATTGCTTAATGACTCATGCTAATGAATCACCACTAGATATTTTATGAAGCATGCTTATTCATTTCCTTTATTCATTATTGTTAAAAAAGAATGCTTCATAATATATTATGATACACTCTCTCTCCTCTCATTATCTTATCTCACATTCTCTCTCCTCAAGCTCTCATCTTCAAACCCTAATCCTTAATCCTCATGTGTTGAGATCAAAGGATTAGTTAGACTAAACAATCCATTACCTTCACTCTATATCATCCTTTCATCTTTGATTAGCAATCAAAGTTGATTAGTTACCTCAAGTTAGAGGTTTAGCTTGGTGTTTTGCTCTCGGGTGGATCGTCTACTACCTAGAGAAGGTCGAGGAGAACAAAGGAGGACACAAAGACGAAGGACTAGTTTCATTAGGTATAATCCCTAATCACAAGTGAAATGAAACTCTTAGAATACGGTTATTTATAGTTTAGCTTCGATTCAAGCGGTTAGTCGATGTTCGTTGTTTAAACTTGATAAGTTTTGAAAATTCCGCCTCCCCACAAGTACTGGGGTGAAGTACATCGACTTACAGTCCTTCGTATCTACTCTCCTGACCTCGATCTCCCGGCGATCAACTATCTCCCTGATCAGGTGATACCGCCTCAGAATATGTCTGGACTTCTGATGGGACCTGGGTTCCTTGGCCAAAGCCACGGCTCCATTGTTATCGCAATACAGAGGTATTGGATGCTCAATGGATGGAGCCACACCAAGTTCACTAATGAACTTCTTGATCCAGACAGCCTCTTTGGCAGCATCGTTGGCAGCGATGTATTCAGCCTCCATCGTTGAGTCTGCAACGGTATCCTGTTTGGAACTCTTCCAACATACCGCCCCTCCATTGAGGGTAAAGACAAAACCCGAATGCGACTTAGAGTCGTCCTTATCACTTTGTAAGCTGGAATCGGTAAAGGACTCCACCTGGAGTTCTCCATTACCATACACCAAGAACATCTCCTTAGTCCTTCGTAAGTACTTGAGAATGTTCTTCACTGCTGTCTAATGACTCTCTCCAGGATCTGCTTGATACCGACTCACTACACTTAGTGAGTATGCTACATCGGGTCTGGTACATAGCATCGCATACATGATAGAGCCTACTGCCGAAGCATAGGGTATCCCTTGCATGCGAGCTCTCTCCAAATCAGTCTTGGGAGACATCTCTTTGGAGAGAGTGAGTCCAGATATCGTGGGCTGATTCCCACGTTTGGATTCTCCATACTAAACCTCTTTAGTATGGTGTCAATGTACCTGGATTGGGACAATCCCAGTATCCGTTTAGATCTATCTCTATAGATCATGATTCCCAATATGCAGGAGGCATCACCTAGATCTTTCATTGAGAATCTCTGTGATAAGAAGAGCTTGACTGATTGCAGCATAGGAATATCATTTCCTATCAAGAGTATGTCATCTACGTACAATACGAGGAAGACTACCTTACCCTCTGCCACCTTCTTATAGATACAAGGTTCATCTATATTTTTGATGAAGTCAAACTCTTTGACTACTACATCAAAACAGATGTTCCAACTCTGCGATGCTTGCTTCAACCCATAAATGGATTTAAGCAGTTTGCACACCTTTCCGCTGCTCCCACTATCTACGAAGCCCTCTGGCTGAGTCATGTACACGCACTCTTCTAAATCACCGTTTAGAAAGGCGGTCTTAACATCCATTTGCCAGATTTCGTAGTCATGATATGCAGCAATGGCAAGTAAGATCCGGATGGACTTAAGCATAGCCACTGGAGAAAAGGTTTCGTCATAGTCCACACCTGGTCTTTGACGAAAACCTTTTGCTACAAGTCTAGCTTTGAAAGTCTCAACTTTTCCATCTACACCAAATTTCTTTTTAAAAATCCACTTGCTCCCAATGGGTTTTACCCCTTCAGGAGCATTTTCTAAAATCCATACTTTATTGGTGTACATGGATTCCATCTCAGATCGCATTGCATCCAGCCATTTCACAGAGTCAACACTCGTGATGGCCTGCTCGAAACTAGTCGGTTCATCATCATCCATGATGCAATCCTCGCTTTCACCATCAATGAGAAAACCGTAGTATCTCTCAGGTGGACGAGAAACCCTACTAGATCGGCGGAGAGGCTGGGGTTCGTCGGGTACTACTGAATCCTCTGGTTCCACTAAATCATCTGTTGTAGTTTGTTCTGCTGGAACTTCTTCCAATTCTACCTCAGAGCCACTAATTTCTTTTTCAAGAAATTCCTTTTCTAAAAAGGTGGCATGTTGAGCAACAAACACTTTTTGCTCCTCACTGTGATAGAAAAAATATCCATATGAATTCTTTGGATATCCTACAAACTTGCAAAGAACTGATCGTGCCTCGAGTTTGTCCGGTTTTTGCCTTTTGACATAGGCCGGACAACCCCATATCTTAACTCGTTTAAGATACGGTCTCTTTCCACTCCATATCTCATATGGTGTGGTAGGTACAGATTTAGTTGGAACTTGATTCAATAGGTATGCCGCTGTCTCAAGTGCATACCCCCAGAAGGAAATAGGTAACTCAGCTGTACTCATCATCGAGCGCACCATATCTAATAGGGTGCGATTCCTCCGCTCAGAGACACCGTTGTGCTGTGGTGTATAAGGAGGAGTAAGCTGAGAGAGAATCCCATTCTCTTTTAGATAATCTAGGAACTCACCGCTTAAGTATTCGCCTCCTCGATCAGATCGAAGAATCTTAATACTTTTGCCCGTTTGATTTTCTACTTCGTGCTTATATTCTCTGAATTTCTCAAAAGCTTCAGACTTGTGTTTCATCAGGAACACATATCCGAATCTTGAGAGATCGTCAGTGAATGTAATGAAGTAGGAAGAACCGTTCCTGGCATGCGTAGACATGGGACCGCATACATCACTATGTACCAGTCCTAAGAGTTCGGCAACTCTTTCTCCGTGTCCACTAAACGGAGCTTTGGTCATTTTTCCTTTGAGACATGAATGGCAAGTATCATAAGATGATAATTCGAACGAATTCAAATAACCATCTCTATGTAACTTAGCCGGTCGTGTCGCATTGATATGACCAAGTCTACAATGCCACAAGTAGGATTCGTTCACTTCTGAACTTTTCCTCTTGTGTGTGTTTTGTATATTGAGGACTGTATTCTGATTTAGAATGAATATGCCATTATGTAACGAGCCTGATGCAATCAACTTTTGATCTAGGAATATGTTCATAACATTATCCTGTACTACAAAATTATATCCTTCTTTACTTAATAAAGAGACTGATATAATGTTGCACATCATGTTCGGTATATAATAGCACTCATTTAGAATCAGTGTATTACGACTTGGTAATACAAGGTGATATTCGCCAACTGCTTTGGCTACAATACTTGCACCGTTCCCTACTTGAACGGAATGATCACCTTTTCCCAGTTTTCTACCTTTACGCAGCCCATGTAACAATTTATATATGTGGGATCCTGATCCGGTATCTAATACCCAGGACGTAGGGTGAACTGAGAAACAGTTCTCAATAACTAACACACCTGAAGAAGATGCATCAACATGCATGTTCTTTTGGGCGGCGTGAGAATCCAGATATTCTCCTGTTTCCTGTTCAGTCTTATAACTCTTATAAGAAAGAACGGGTCTGACGTTCCCTTGCTCAGTACAATAATCAGGTTCAGTCAATACATCCATATTATTATCTTGATTATGGCCTGAAATGGTCGCTACCTGAAGAGAGAGAGAAGAAAACACTTTAGCGTATGCTCTTGAAAGATTAGATTGGTTATTATCTTATCTAATCAGGATGTCTCCCACTGTTTTTATCAAATCTACCTTCAAACCATAAAAGGTAAGATTAGCCGAGATTAATTACACCCTACAACTTCATCAATCTTTCAGCCAGATCAGTGTCGGTACTTTGAGGGAGGTTCCCCGTGCTTTCGCACGGACCTAATTAAAGTAAACCTCGTTTTCCCAGAGGCGTAACCTCGTTAACACTTTTCTAGACACCTACTTGAATGACTAATTGTCCTGTGTAAAACTCTCCCAGGAGTAACTCTTACTCGCAGTGGGTATCAGGATCCAACTATCTCATAGGAGGTATGCAATCTCATTGCAAATTTCAACACTTGAAATTCCCGATAATATTTTGCCCCAAACGATCTATGACCTTGACAAGGTCAACAAACCATAGACCGCAAGTCAAGTTCAACCCGTCATTTCTTGATTGAATCAGACCCACCCGCACGACCCTTGACAAGGTCAACAAGGCCGCACGACTACCCTAACCCAATCTGCATCATATGCATAAGCAGATAAATACTGGTTAGCTACCGCACACTGCGTCTTGACAAGGTCAACAAACGCAGCACGAATACTAAACAGGACTTATCTGAAAAGACGGAGGGCTACGACAGGTTTTTCTAAAAACCTATTGCGTAATGAACTTGATATCGTCGTAGAATCATGTATTTTTGAAAAGGAGTGTTTTTGAGGCTTTTCTTAGTTTCGCTAAAGGGGTCACTCCCGGTGAAGGGATCGTCGACCCTTTCCTCATCGAATAAGGTGCAGGATATATCATATATACCGCTGTGCAAAGCAAAACACTTAAAGCAATCAAAAGACAAACCGCGTTTTGTAGCATCTGCCAGTTTCGCTAAAGGAGTCACTCCCGGTGAAGGGATCTCGGTCCTTTCCTCATCGAATAAGGTGCAGGATATATCGTATATATCACTGTGCAAAGCAAAACTGTAGCTACCCTTTTTATAAAGTTTTTGATTCTACAACATCTTTAGGTTTCTTTTCTTTTATTAATCTCATTAATAAAAATCCCATCAGCTTATGCTTCCTAAGCATCACAGAAGAAACGAAAGCAGTAATATTTATATATCAGCATATATATATAGTATAAGCATTCGTCTCAGGCAGTAATATGATCTCATCACAGAACATTGCAGCAGAAGAACATATATGAAATATTGGATATACTAGGACGTCCGTGTTTTTAA
Source organism: Agapanthus africanus (assembly GCA_030015575.1). NCBI lineage: Eukaryota > Viridiplantae > Streptophyta > Magnoliopsida > Asparagales > Amaryllidaceae > Agapanthus > Agapanthus africanus. Next base: position 183,439,445 of record JASDDO010000016.1, on the reverse strand, counting down.
TACGAGCCTGTATAAAACACGGATTCCACGGTCGCGACGAATAGCCAAACCCACATCCCAAGACCCCTACGAGAGCGGCAAGTAACACTGCCAATTCTAGGGTTAGGAGACCCAGTCTCGACTCCTCGAGATGGCCTCCCACTGGACCCTAGAACCCGGTTACTTGTGCTCCCCTCCTTGGGTCTACCTAATGCGGAAAAGTAAATAATATACACTGGTGACAGCAACCGCATCCTGGAAGTGCCCCAAATAAAAGAATATTACATTACAAATGAATTTTACATGAATGAAAATAAAAACCCTCATCTCACATAAAACCCCCGGCTATTCAGAACGCGACGATCCAATATAACATATCACAGCAACACATAATATCTCATATCATCAACGTAAGCAAGTATGCGTTTCCCGATTGTCGTTGATGTATAGCAACGAAGCCGGCGATACAGCACATACTACGCTTACGGTCACAGAAAAGAAAGTGTAAAACTACAATATTTGGAATCCACAATCACTTTAGACATCGTAAATCCGAAATATCACATACTTCGTATTTCATGCCTAACTCTATGAATTCCATATATTGTATCACATTCCAGATAAATATACGGTATTAAACATTTGAACAGATAATCAAACACCCAAAATTTCCCGAAGTGCTCAACTCTTGAGCGGAGTTCAAATAATCCCAGAATATGTCACAGTACCGGTGATCCAGCCGTAGAAGGGTCAAGCCAACGCCTCACATGTGGCACGCCGTACTGCCCCAAACCCGAAGGTTCAAAAGGCAGTTCAAGACGGTCACATAATCGAGTTAAGGTTTGTTGTCTTCTAGAGGGTCCACCGCTTAACTTGTACAACTTTCCGAAAGATTTAAACCCAATAAAAATTCAACGCTTGAAAGTTTGCCGTGCCGGAATAAAGTGGGTTAATGATATCCGTTCAACCAGTTTAACAGTTTCTAAATATCCGGAAAGAAATACGAATTTAAATATTCCGATCGAATCTACGATTACAAAATAAACCCCAGATTTTATAAACACCTGAGACAGATTAAAAATATCCAGAATACTCAGCAAGTAACTACGAGCAATACCATGAAGCCACGTGTCCCAATTCAACAGTGCCGCCGCGCAAGCGCCGCGCGAACCCTCTTTCTGCCGCGGAACCGCGCTCTGTTGGTCGAATTGTGGGAACGTGTTTCATGGTAATTCTTAGAATTACCTGCTGATTTTTTTTACACATTTTTAATTCTGAAAAATCCCAAAATTTAAAAACTTTCCAGAGAGGGGTCCATTTTGTCCGTTTCGGGTTCGATCGGAGTTTTAACTTCGTAAACACATCGCCTAATGCTCTAGCCAGGCTCTGATACCAATGTAGGATTCCTAGGCACTCTTGTGAAGGTTCTTAAGGCATCAAACATGCCCGGATTAAATTTTAGACGTGCCGAACAACCCAAAGCCGGGATCTTTGCTAGATTATTAGGGTTTAACATGCAATAAGATAACTTTTATCTAAGTGTGAGGGATTACAACCTTTGTAGTCCGCTCCTTCACTTCACAAGCTCCGAGTAGAAGTCCCTTTGCCGCGATCCACGATCTCCCGGACTCATGAGAGGCTCCACGACTCGAACGATCCATTCTAGCTTGTCGTATTCCAAATCTCCGATGATCTACGTCGAGGTTTCGAAGAACTCAAGCTATCTCACTCTAAAGAAGTGAACACACTAATCCCATGGGCTAGATGAGATGAGTATGAGAGAGTAGTGATTTTGCTTTCTTTTAATATCATTTTCTCATTTTTATTTCATCACTTCAAGATTTTCTAGCAAGCTTTTCAAAAGAGAAGAAGAAGCTAATGGAAAAACAATAATGAGATTAAAAACCTTTTGTGATGAATAGAAAGAAACATATGATTGAATTATTAACCATGGTCAAGGATGATTGGATGAGAACAAGTAGAGAAACAACTAGGGTTAGGGTTTGGTTAGGTTAAAAATGTGTCATCCAAAATATCTTTACAAATGACAAAAGAAAATTGCTTCTAGAAAGAACTTGAAGCAACTAAACCCAATCAAACCCTAACCTCAATTAATCATCCTTAAACATGTTTAACAATTAATCATATCATGTCACAATAATATATATCACATATATATTATATATTTGCAACAAAAGAAAATAATACAATTAACATATATCGCATATATATCAATGTATCATCCACTGAGAAAATGAAATAATAAAGTAAGCCAATATTAGTTAATATAATAATATATCATATATATTATTATATATTAAATCATCGAATCAACACTTGATCCGACGATCCGGCTATATCGAATATAACCGACTAATATATCATGTACCGATTCATCGAATCAACACTTGATCCGATGACCCGGTTCATATCCATATATCGCGAGAATCTAATACGGTATCCCATATCGCATTATTCTCGCTCCTGCGCATATCACATATGTGCCACTACTCTGTTTCGCCTGAGCCAAGAAACCTCTGTGTAGGACTCTAAAGAATCGTCAATACGCCGGTAGCAGGTGATGATCATATCAAACACCCACAAGCTGCAAGCGGTCAGCTAAACATAATAGCCACCCAGGTATTGAGCGATCAGAAGATCAACAAGCTAGCCTGTGCGTTCTCCTGTGAATCCGATCAGTAACACTCCCGTACAGTCCGGTCTGTTCGTCTGATATGTCGCATATCAAGTCTAGGGGTGGTATACGTCAGACCCCAGTAACCGATAAGTCGTGTCGATGTATGGCTCATAACAGGTCGAGAAACTACTAGTAACACTTACCAGTAAATCTCTATATCAGCCCTGGCCAGGGACTTCCAGTTATAGCCAATCGAACACAGCACAACATCAACTCCCTATACCGGGAGAGATGAATCCCCTCCTATCGCTCATTGCCTCCATGTGATTCGGGACTGTACCCAAAAGCCACCGTTTTGCACGCCCTCTTGGACGTGGTAAGGTGGAAATCAAAGCACAGTGGGAATCACACAAGACTCTATGACGATCTCGGGTCTTCAGACAACCCTGTACCTGTGTCACCGGAGAACTGCCATCTGACGTGTGGTATATCACCATCTGGGAGTTCTCGGCGAGTCCGTCCAGTGTACCCAGTCTCCACTGAGCACCCGTACACCATCTCTGATGTCAAACACCGATGGATATGAGATCATCCATCGCCCATCATATGGGTCAAGATGCGTATACGCTAGTCTAATCTGGTGTATCGATGCCCTGTCTCGATATACCCTCGACTAGGAACAGTTATAGGATGTACTCATCGACTACCGCGGCCCCACTAGTATGATCTCATCATAGTCCCAGTAGTCGAGTACAAGTCCTAAGGGCTTTATCAACATGTGAGAGTAAAACAGTAAACCAGTACAAGTCAACATGTTAAGATAAAGTGAAACCAAATAGCATACTATCATGACGAGCAAGAAAGTTTTCTCTATATATAACCAAGCATCCATTATAATATACATCAAATGTACAACAAAGGCCTCTAGGGCATATACATAACTAACACATGTGATTCGGGACTGTACCCAAAAGCCACCGTTTTGCACGCCCTCTTGGACGTGGTAAGGTGGAAATCAAAGCACAGTGGGAATCACACAAGACTCTATGACGATCTTGTTGGTTATGTATATGCCCTAGAGGCCATTGTTGTACATTTGATGTATATTATAATGGATGCTTGGTTATATATAGAGAAGACTTTCTTGCTCGTCATGATAGTATGCTATTTGGTTTCACTTTATCTTAACATGTTGACTTGTATTGGTTTACTGTTTTACTCTCACATGTTGATAAAGCCCTTAGGATCTGTACTCGACTACTGGGACTATGATGAGATCATACTAGTGGGGCCGCGGTAGTCGATGAGTACATCCTATAACTGTTCCTAGTCGAGGGTATATCGAGACAGGGCATCGATACACCAGAGTAGACTAGCGTATACGCATCTTGACCCATATGATGGGCAATGGATGATCCCATATCCATCGGTGTTAGACATCATAGATGGTGTACGGGTGCTCAGTGGAGACTGGGTACACTGGACGGACTCGCCGAGAACTCCCAGATGGTGATATACCACACGTCAGATGGCAGTTCTCCGGTGACACAGGTACAGGGTAGTCTGAAGACCCGAGATCGTCATAGAGTCTTGTGTGATTCCCACTGTGCTTTGATTTCCACCTTACCACGTCCAAGAGGGCATGCAAAACGGTGGCTTTTGGGTACAGTCCTGAATCACATGGAGGCAATGAGCGATAGGAGGGGATTCGTCTCTCCCGGTATAGGGAGTTGATGTTGTGCTGTGTTCGATTGGCTATAACTGGAAGTCCTTGGCCAGGGCTGATATAGAGATTTACTGGTAAGTGTTACTAGTAGTTTCTCGACCCGTTATGAGCCATACATCGACACGACTTATCGGTTACTGGGGTCTGACGTATACCACCCCTAGACTTGATATGCGACGTATCAGACGAACAGACCGGACTGTACGGGAGTGTTACTGATCGGATTCACAGGAGAACGCACAGGCTAGCTTGTTGATCTTCTGATCGCTCAATACCTGGGTGGCTGTTACGTTTAGCTGATCGCTTGCAGCTTGTGGGTGTTTGATATGATCATCACCTGCTACCGGCGTATTGACGATTCTTTAGAGTCCTACACAGAGGTTTCTTGGCTCAGGCGAAACAGAGTAGTGGCACATATGTGATATGCGCAGGAGCGAGAATAATGCGATATGGGATACCGTATTATATTCTCATGATATTTAGATATGAACCGGGACATCGCATCAAGTGTTGATTCGATGAATCGGTACATGATATATTAGTCGGTTATATTCGATATAGCCGGATCGTCGGATCAAGTGTTGATTCGATGATTTAATATATATATAATATATATGATATATTATTATATTAACTAATAATTGGCTTACTTTATTATTTCATTTTCTCGCGGAATGATACATTGATATATATGCGATATATGTTAATTGTATTATTTTCTTTTGTTGCAAATATATAATATATATGTGATATATATTATTGTGACATGATATGATTAATTGTTAAATGTGTTTAAGGATGATTAATTGAGGTTAAGGTTTAATTTGGTTTAGTTGCTTCATGCACCTTCTAGAAGGTTTCTTCTTTTGTCATTACAAAGATCTTTTGTGATGACACATTCTAAACCAAACTAAACCGTAACTCTAGTTATTTCTCTACAAGATCCTAGCCACTCATCCTTGACCATGGTTTTACAATTCAATCATATGTTTTATTCTATTCATCACAAAAGAAAAGGATTATCATTATTCTTTTTCCATGATCAACTTCTTCTTCTCTCTTGAAAGAAGAAGCTCTCTTAAAAATTCTTATGTGATGAAAGATTATGAGAAAATGATATAAAAAGAAAGCTAAATCACTACTCTCTCATCCTCATCTCATCTAGCCCTTGAGATTAGTGTGTTCTCTTCTTTAAGAGTGAGAAAGCTTGAGTCGAAGCAACCTCGAGGTAGATCATCGGAGATTTGGAATACGACGAGCTAGAATGGATCGTTCGAGTCGTGGAGCCTCTCATGAGTCCGGGAGATCGTGGATCGCGGCAAAGGGAATTCTACTCGGAGCTTGTGAAGTGAAGGAGCGGACTACAAAGGTTGTAATCCCTCACACTTAGATAAAAGTTATCTTATTGCATGTTAAACCCTAATAATCTAGCAAAGATCCCGGCTTTGGGTTGTTCGGCACGTCTAAAATTTAATCCGGGCATGTTTGATGCCTTACGAACCTTCACAAGAGTGCCTAGGAACCCTACAGTGGTATCAGAGCCTAGCTAGAGCATTAGGCGATGTGTTTACGAAGTTAAAACTCCGATCGAACCCGAAACGACGCAAAATGACCCCTCTCTGGAAATTTTTTAAATTTTGGGTTTTTTCTGAATTTAAAATATGTAAAAAAATCAGCAGGGAATTGTAAGAATTACCATAAAATCCGAGCCCCTAATTCCACCAAACGGTGGCGGAAGCGCGGCACAAGCATGGCTTGCGCGGCGCTTCCGCGGCGGAACAGTAAGATCAGGACACGTGGCTTCATGGTAATGTCCGTAGGTACTTGCTGAGGCTTCTGGATATTTTTAACAGTGATTCCAGTATTATTTAAATCTGGGGTTTATTTGGTAATAGTAGATTCGATCGGAATTTTTTAGTTCGTATTTTCTTTCCGGATATTTAGAAACTGTTAAATTATTTGAACGGATATCATTAACCGACTTTTTCCCGGCACGGCAAACTTTCAAGCGTTGAATTTTTATTGGGTTTAAATCTTTCGGAAAATTGTACAAGTTAAGCGGTGGACCCTCTAGAAGACAACAAACCTTAACTCGATTATGTGACCGTCTTGAACTGCCTTTTGAACCTTCGGGTTTGGGGCAGTACGGCGTGCCACATGTGAGGCGTTGGCTTGACCCTTCTACGGCTGGATCACCGGTACTGTGACATATTCTGGGATTATTTGAACACCGCTCAAGAGTTGAGCACTTAGGGAAATTTTGGGTGTTTGATTATCTGTTCGGAAAGTTTAATACTGTATATTTATCTGGAATGTGATACAATATGTGGAATTCATAGAGTTAGGCATGAAATGCGGAATATGTGATATTTCGGATTTACGATATCTAAAGTGATTGTGGATTCCAAATATTGTAGTTTTACACTTTCTTTTCTGTGACCGTAAGTGTAATATGTGATATCGCCGGTTTCGTTGCTATATGTCAACGACAATTGGGATGCGCATATTTACTTACGTTGATGATATGAGATATTATGTGTTGCTGTGATATGTTATATTGGATCGTCGCGTTCTGAATAGCCGGGGGTTTTATGTGAGATGAGGGTTTTTATTTTCATTCATGTAAAATTCATTTGTAATGTAATATTCTTTTATTTGGGGCACTTCCAGGATGCGGTTGCTGTCACCAGTGTATATTATTTACTTTTCCGCATTAGGTAGACCCAAGGAGGGGAGCACAAGTAACCGGGTTTTAGGGTCCAGTGGGAGGCCATCTCGAGGAGTCGAGACCGGGTCTCCTAACCCTAGAATTGGCAGTGTTACTTGCCGCTCTCGTAGGGGTCTTGGGATGTGGGTTTGGCTATTCGTCGTGACCGTGGAATCCGTGTTTTATACAGGCTCGTATTGAAAACACGGACGTCCTAGTATATCCAATATTTCATATATGTTCTTCTGCTGCAATGTTCTGTGATGAGATCATATTACTGCCTGAGACGAATGCTTATACTATATATATATATATGTTGATATATAAATATTACTGCTTTCGTTTCTTCTGTGATGCTTAGGAAGCATAAGCTGATGGGATTTTTATTAATGAGATTAATAAAAGAAAAGAAACCTAAAGATGTTGTAGAATCAAAACTTAATAAAAAGGGTAGCTACAGTTTTGCTTTGCACAGTGATATATACGATATATCCTGCACCTTATTCGATGAGGAAAGGACCGAGATCCCTTCACCGGGAGTGACTCCTTTAGCGAAACTGGCAGATGCTACAAAACGCAGTTTGTCTTTTGATTGCTTTAAGTGTTTAGCTTTGCACAGAGGTATATGTGATATATCCTGCACCTTATTCGATGAGGAAAGGGCCGACGATCCCTTCACCGGGAGTGACCCCTTTAGCGAAACTAAGAAAAGCCTCAAAACACTCCTTTTCAAAAACACTCGATTCTACGACGATATCAAGTTCATTACGCTCAGGGTTTTCAGAAAAACCTGCGTAGCCCTCCGTCATTTCAGATAAAGACTAGTTAGTATTCGTGCTACGTTTGTTGACTATGTTAAGGCGTAGTGTGCGGTAGCTAATTAGTACTTATCTGCTAAAACATGAGATGTGATTGGATTAGGGTAGTTGTACGACTTTGTTGACTATGTTAAGGGTCGTGCAGGTGGATTTAATTCAATCGGAAAATGACGGGTTGAACTTGGCTAGCAGTTATGATTTGTTGACTATGTTAAGGTCATAAATTGCTAGGGGCAAAAGTATTATCGGGAATTTCAAGTGTTGAAATTTGCAATGAGATTGCATACCTCCTATGAGATAGTTGGATCCTGATACCCACTGCGAGTAAGAGTTACTCCTGGGAGAGTTTTACACAGGACAATTAGTCATTCAAGTAGGTGTCTAGAAAAGTGTTAACGGGGTTACGCCTCTGGGAAAACGAGGTTTACTTTAATTAGGTCCGTGCGAAAGCACGGGAAACCTCCCTCAAAGTACCGACACTGATCTGGCTGAAAGATTGACGAAGTTGTAAGGTGTAATTAATCCCGGCTAATCTTACCTTTTAGGGTTTTAAGGTAGATTTGATAAAAACAGTGGGAGACATCCTGATTAGATAAGATAATAACCATTCTAATCTTGCAAGAGCATACGCTAAAAGTGTTTTCTTCTCTCTCTCTCCAGGTAGCGACCATGTCATGCCATAATCAAGATAATAATATGGATGTATTGACTGAACCCGATTATTGTACTGAGTAAGGGAACGTTAGACCCATTCTTTCTTATAAGAGTTATAAGATTGAACAGGAAACAGGAGAATATCTGGATTCTCACGCCGCCCAAAAGAACATGCATATTGATGCATCTTCTTCAGGTGTGTTTGTTATTGAGAACTGTTTCTCAGTTCATCCTACGTCCTGGGTATTAGATACCGGATCAGGATCCCACATATGCAAACAGTTGCATGGGCTACGTAAAGGTAGAGAACTGGGAAAAGATGATCATTCCGTTCTAGTAGGGAACGGTGCAAATGTTGCAGCCAAAGCAGTTGGCGAATATCACCTTGTATTGCCGAGTCGTAATACACTGATTCTGAATGAGTGTTATTATATACCGAACATGATGTGCAACATTATATCAGTTTCTTTATTGAGTAAAGAGGGATATAATTTTGTAGTACAGGATAATGTTATGAACATATTCCTAGATCAAAAGTTGATTGCATCAGGCTCGTTACATAATGGCATATTCATTCTAAATCAGAATACAGTCCTCAATATACAAAACACACACAAGAGGAAAAGTTCAGATATGAATGAATCCTACTTGTGGCATTGTAGACTTGGTCATATCAATGCGACACGACTGGCTAAGTTACATAAAGATGGTTATTTGAATTCGTTCGAATTATCATCTTATGATACTTGCCATTCATGTCTCAAAGGAAAAATGACCAAAGCTCCGTTTAGTGGACACGGAGAAAGAGTTACCGAACTCTTAGGACTGATACATAGTGATGTATGCGGTCCCATGTCTACGCATGCCAGGAACGGTTCTTCCTACTTCATTACATTAACTGACGATCTCTCTAGATTCGGACATGTGTTCCTGATGAAACACAAGTCTGAAGCTTTTGAGAAATTCAGAGATTATAAACACGAAGTAGAGAACCAAACGGGCAAAAGTATTAAGATTCTTCGATCTGATCGAGGAGGTGAATACTTAAGCGGTGAGTTCCTAGATTATCTAAAAGAGAATGGGATTCTCTCTCAGCGTACTCCTCCTTATACACCACAGCACAACGGTGTATCGGAGCGAAGGAATCGCACCCTATTAGATATGGTGCGCTCTATGATGAGCACAGCTGAGTTGCCTATTTCCTTCTGGGGTTATGCGCTTGAAACAGCAGCATACCTATTGAATCAAGTTCCGTCTAAATCTGTGCCTACCACACCACATGAGATATGGAGTGGGAAGAAACCATATTTTAAAAGAGTTAAGATATGGGGCTGTCCGGCCTATGTCAAAAGACAAAATCCAGACAAACTCGAGGCACGATCAGTTCTTTGCAAATTTGTGGGATATCCTAAGAATTCTCAAGGATATATTTTCTATCACGCCGAGGAACAAAAAGTGTTTATTTCTCAATATGCCACCTTTTTAGAAAAGGAATTTCTTGCGAAAGAAATTAGTGGCAAAGAGGTAGAGCTGGAAGAGGTTCCAGAAACACAAATTACAACTGAAGATTTAGTGGAACCAGAGGATTCAGTAGTACCCGACGAACCCCAGCCTCTCCGCCGATCTAGTAGGGTTTCTCGTCCACCTGAGAGATACTACGGTTTTCTCATTGATGGTGGAAGCGAGGACTGCATCATGGATGATGATGAACCGACTAGTTTCGAGCAGGCCATCACGAGTGTTGACTCTGTGAAATGGCTGGATGCAATGCGATCTGAGATGGAATCCATGTACACCAATAAAGTATGGATTTTAGAAAATGCTCCTGAAGGGGTAAAACCCATTGGGAGCAAGTGGATTTTTAAAAAGAAATTTGGTGTAGATGGAAAAGTTGAGACTTTCAAAGCTAGACTTGTAGCAAAAGGTTTTCGTCAAAGACCAGGTGTGGACTATGACGAAACCTTTTCTCCAGTGGCTATGCTTAAGTCCATCCGGATCTTACTTGCCATTGCTGCATACCATGATTACGAAATCTGGCAAATGGATGTTAAGACCGCCTTTCTAAACGGTGATTTAGAAGAGTGCGTGTACATGACTCAGCCAGAGGGCTTCGTAGATAGTGGGAGCAGCGGAAAGGTGTGCAAGCTGCTTAAATCCATTTATGGGTTAAAGCAAGCATCGCGGAGTTGGAACATCTGTTTTGATGTTGTAGTCAAAGAGTTTGACTTCATCAAAAATATAGATGAACCTTGTATCTATAAGAAGGTAGCAGAGGGTAAGGTTGTCTTCCTCGTATTGTACGTGGATGACATACTCTTGATAGGAAATGATATTCCTATGCTGCAATCAGTCAAGCTCTTCTTATCACAGAGATTCTCAATGAAAGATCTAGGTGATGCCTCCTGCATATTGGGAATCATGATCTATAGAGATAGATCTAAACGGATACTGGGATTGTCCCAATCCAGGTACATTGACACCATACTAAAGAGGTTTAGTATGGAAGAATCCAAGCGTGGGAACCAACCCACGATCTCTGGACTCACTCTCTCCAAAGAGATGTCTCCCAAGACTGATTTGGAAAGAGCTCGCATGCAAGGGATACCCTATGCTTCGGCAGTAGGCTCTATCATGTATGCGATGCTATGTACCAGACCCGATGTAGCATACTCACTAAGTGTAGTGAGTCGGTATCAAGCAGATCCTGGAGAGAATCATTGGACAGCAGTGAAGAACATTCTCAAGTACTTGCGAAGGACTAAGGAGATGTTCTTGGTGTATGGTAACGGAGAACTCCAGGTGGAGTCCTTTACCGATTCCAGCTTCCAAAGTGATAAGGACGACTCTAAGTCGCATTCGGGTTTTGTCTTTACCCTCAATGGAGGGGCGGTATGTTGGAAGAGTTCCAAACAGGATACCGTTGCAGACTCAACGATGGAGGCTGAATACATCGCTGCCAACGATGCTGCCAAAGAGGCTGTCTGGATCAAGAAGTTCATTAGTGAACTTGGTGTGGTTCCATCCATTGAGCATCCAATACCTCTGTATTGCGATAACAATGGAGCTGTGGCTTTGGCCAAAGAACCCAGGTCCCATCAGAAGTCCAGACATATTCTGAGGTGGTATCACCTGATCAGGGAGATAGTTGATCGCCGGGAGATCGAGGTCAGGAGAATAGATACGAAGGACAACACTGCGGATCCATTCACGAAGGCTATTCCCCAGATACAATTTGAGAGATTATTCGGGATGCTGGGTATGAGATACTACAGCAGCTGGCCTTAGTGCAAGTGGGAGATTGTTAGTTATGTATATGCCCTAGAGGCCATTGTTGTACATTTGATGTATATTATAATGGATGCTTGGTTATATATAGAGAAGACTTTCTTACTCGTCATGATAGTATGCTATTTGGTTTCACTTTATCTTAACATGTTGACTTGTATTGGTTTACTGTTTTACTCTCACATGTTGATAAAGCCCTTAGGATCTGTACTCGACTACTGGGACTATGATGAGATCATACTAGTGGGGCCGCGGTAGTCGATGAGTACATCCTATAACTGTTCCTAGTCGAGGGTATATCGAGACAGGGCATCGATACACCAGAGTAGACTAGCGTATACGCATCTTGACCCATATGATGGGCAATGGATGATCCCATATCCATCGGTGTTAGACATCATAGATAGTGTACGGGTGCTCAGTGGAGACTGGGTACACTGGACGGACTCGCCGAGAACTCCCAGATGGTGATATACCACACGTCAGATGGCAGTTCTCCGGTGACACAGGTACAGGGTAGTCTGAAGACCCGAGATCGTCATAGAGTCTTGTGTGATTCCCACTGTGCTTTGATTTCCACCTTACCACGTCCAAGAGGGCATGCAAAACGGTGGCTTTTGGGTACAGTCCCGAATCACATGGAGGCAATGAGCGATAGGAGGTGATTCGTCTCTCCCGGTATAGGGAGTTGATGTTGTGCTGTGTTCGATTGGCTATAACTGGAAGTCCCTGGCCAGGGCTGATATAGAGATTTACTGGTAAATGTTACTAGTAGTTTCTCGACCCGTTATGAGCCATACATCGACACGACTTATCGGTTACTGGGGTCTGACGTATACCACCCCTAGACTTGATGTGCGACGTATCAGACGAACAGACCGGACTGTACGGGAGTGTTACTGATCGGATTCACAGGAGAACGCACAGGCTAGCTTGTTGATCTTCTGATCGCTCAATACCTGGGTGGCTGTTACGTTTAGCTGACCGCTTGCAGCTTGTGGGTGTTTGATATGATCATCACCTGCTATCGGCGTATTGACGATTCTTTAGAGTCCTACACAGAGGTTTCTTGGCTCAGGCGAAACAGAGTAGTGGCACATATGTGATATGCGCAGGAACGAGAATAATGCGATATGGGATACCGTATTATATTCTCGTGATATTTAGATATGAACCGGGACATCGCATCAAGTGTTGATTCGATGAATCGGTACATGATATATTAGTCGGTTATATTCGATATAGCCGGATCGTCGGATCAAGTGTTGATTCGATGATTTAATATATATATAATATATATGATATATTATTATATTAACTAATAATTGGCTTACTTTATTATTTCATTTTCTCGCGGGATGATACATTGATATATATGCGATATATGTTAATTGTATTATTTTCTTTTGTTGCAAATATATAATATATATGTGATATATATTATTGTGACATGATATGATTAATTGTTAAACGTGTTTAAGGATGATTAATTGAGGTTAAGGTTTAATTTGGTTTAGTTGCTTCATGCACCTTCTAGAAGGTTTCTTCTTTTGTCATTACAAAGATCTTTTGTGATGACACATTCTAAACCAAACTAAACCCTAACTCTAGTTATTTCTCTACAAGATCCTAGCCACTCATCCTTGACCATGGTTTTACAATTCAATCATATGTTTTATTCTATTCATCACAAAAGAAAAGGATTATTATTATTCTTTTTCCATGATCATCTTCTTCTTCTCTCTTGAAAGAAGAAGCTCTCTTAAAAATTCTTATGTGATGAAAGATTATGAGAAAATGATATAAAAAGAAAGCTAAATCACTACTCTCTCATCCTCATCTCATCTAGCCCTTGAGATTAGTGTGTTCTCTTCTTTAAGAGTGAGAAAGCTTGAGTCGAAGCAACCTCGAGGTAGATCATCGGAGATTTGGAATACGACGAGCTAGAATGGATCGTTCGAGTCGTGGAGCCTCTCATGAGTCCGGGAGATCGTGGATCGCGGCAAAGGGACTTCTACTCGGAGCTTGTGAAGTGAAGGAGCGGACTACAAAGGTTGTAATCCCTCACACTTAGATAATAGTTATCTTATTGCATGTTAAACCCTAATAATCTAGCAAAGATCCCGGCTTTGGGTTGTTCGGCACGTCTAAAATTTAATCCGGGCATGTTTGATGCCTTACGAACCTTCACAAGAGTGCCTAGGAACCCTACAGATCTCGGGTCTTCAGACTACCCTGTACCTGTGTCACCGGAGAACTGCCATCTGACGTGTGGTATATCACCATCTGGGAGTTCTCGGCGAGTCCGTCCAGTGTATCCAGTCTCCACTGAGCACCCGTACACCATCTCTGATGTCAAACACCGATGGATATGGGATCATCCATCGCCCATCATATGGGTCAAGATGCGTATACGCTAGTCTACTCTGGTGTATCGATGCCCTGTCTCGATATACCCTCGACTAGGAACAGTTATAGGATGTACTCATCGACTACCGCAGCCCCACTAGTATGATCTCATCATAGTCCCAGTAGTCGAGTACAGATCCTAAGGGCTTTATCAACATGTGAGAGTAAAACAGTAAACCAATACAAGTCAACATGTTAAGATAAAGTGAAACCAAATAGCATACTATCATGACGAGCAAGAAAGTCTTCTCTATATATAACCAAGCATCCATTATAATATACATCATATGTACAACAATGGCCTCTAGGGCATATACATAACTAACAATACATAGCTTGAATACTACTGAATACCCAGATGAAATGACGGAGGGCTACGACTGGTTTTAGCAAAACCGTGAACGTAGTGAACTTGATATAACCGAAGGAACCTGATAGCTTTTAAAAGGAGTGGTTAAAGCTCCGCATTTAAAAATATCCCTTTTTAAAATTAACCGAGTGGTTTCTTTTAAATTGTTCCGACGATTAAAACTTTGGTTTATTTTTCTTTGCATTATAGATAATGCGTCCCATCATTAACCTATCATTGCAGAAAACAACGAAAATACAACGTCCTCTTATGCCATCCGCATTCGCCACGGGGTCCCGTCATCACCCGTTAGGTTACTTAACTAACGACAGAGCGGGGGCTGGGCTAGCGCGGGTGTAAAACATAAGTGACGTCTAAATAGCTACAATATATATAGATATTTTACATTCGTCTGACGCAATGATATTCATTCCAGAACACAGATAAACAATATTGGATTTGCAAGCAATCTGTATTTCTTTTGAGCCTGCAAGAAAAGACAGATTACACAGTTGTGATGAATAGCCGTTACCCCACCCTCGACCCCTACGGGTACGGCAAACTACCCACCCGGCAGTCTGTGTACCCCACCTTGGGTCAGTCCTAGGAGCAAAAACAGTAAAATGAAATAATACAACGGTGGCTACAACCACAACCTGGATGTGCCCCGCAAAATAATATTACAACAAATTACATTTACAACAAATGAATTAAACAATAACCCATTGCCATACCCCGGCTAAACACCACAACAGTCCAATACAGTTTATATGCACAAACAGATATAACCATTTCAGAAATGTGCAACCCCCTGCCAACCGACATACTAGCAGTTAGGGGAGGTTTACGAACACATTAAACAATCACAGATATAATCCAATATGCAAATACTGTACAATTTCGATCGATTAAACATCTTTAATATTGCTCCAAAATCTGCTCTGTTAACTGGAAACCTGAGCAAAATTAAAATATTCCAGAAAACCCCAAATACCAGAGATGACCCACACTTGAAAGATGAGTCCATGACTCGGCAACTCGGCCGCGGAACCGCGGCGGATCGGTGGGATCCGCCGCCCTTCCGCGGCGCTTTAGCCGAGTCATGGGCTCGAATTTCATGGGTGTTCTCCTGGACTCTTTTCTAGCTTTCTGAGCAACCCTGAACAATTTTAGGACATCATTTTAAACTCGACAGAAACTGAAATATTTTAGGGTTTTCCGGCTTCGTTTTTCCATTCGAAATTCGTACAAATTTGCAATCAAGTTATTTATTGTTTAGCGAGGCTCTGATACCACTGTAAGTCGATGTAGTACACCCCAGTACTTGTGGGGAGGCGGAATTTACAAAAATGATCATGTTTAAGGAACGAACATCGACTAACCGCTTAAATCGAAGCTAAACTATAAATAACCGTACACAAAGAGTTTCTTATCAATTGTGTTTAGGGATTATACCTAATGAAACCGGTCCTTCGTCTTTGTGTCCTCCTTTGTTCTCCTCGATCATCTCTAGGTCGTAGATGATCCACCCGAGAGCAAAACACCAAGCTACACCTCTAACTTGAGGTAACTAATCTACTTTGATTGCCAATCAAAGAAGAAAGGATGATATAGAGTGAAGGTAATGGATGTTTAAGTCTAACTAATCCTTTGATCTCAACACATGAGGATTAAGGATTAGTCTCTTGAAGATGAGAGCTTGAGGAGAGAGAATGTGAGATGAGTGAATGAGATGAGATTGAGTGTATCATAATATATTATGAAGCATTCTTATTTAAGAATAATCAATAATAGAAATGAATAAGCATGCTTCATAAATGAAAAGAGGTGATTCATTAACATGAGTCATTAAGCATTTATGATGCATTAATGACCATGATGAATCACCCTCATGACTCACTAATCTTATCCAAAGCTTATGTCACCTTAACCTCCTTAGTCACATCTTCTAGAAGCTTCTCGTACAATTACGAGAACGCCCCTCCAATCCGTAAAAATACGGAAAAACTTTAGACTGTATAAATCCAATAACCGGATACCAGTAACTGGCTTAAACCAAAGCCGACTGGTAAAAACTGTCCGAAAGTCGTACGTGCGTAAACGCACGTATGCGTCCGAACCCTTTGTCGCAAAACCATGCGACCTCTATATCGTTTCGCCTGGAGTAGGAAACTCTCTATGTGGGACTCTAGAGACTCGACTACTACGCTGGCAGTGGGTTTAACCACAGACCGCAAGCGGCACTAGCTGTACGTAACGGTCCCCAGGTAGTTGTCGATAAGAAGGCCGATGAGAAAACCCATCCGAACTCCTACTGAGTCTGATGTGACAATATCCATACAGTCCGGTCCGTTCGTCCAAGACTATCGCATATCGGGCCTAGGGGGGCGGCAAGCGTCAGTCCCCTAATAGCGGTATAAGTCGTGTCGGAGGGAAGCCCATTACACCCTGAGAAACTACTGGAACCTACCAGCAAATCTCGCTTGCCCTGGCCAGGGACTTAGCGTAATGGCTCTCTGACACAGCACGATATCTACTCCCAATACCGAGAGGGACGAATCCTGTCTAACCGCCACTGCCTCCAAGTGCTCGGGACTGCACCCAACTGCTACCTGTTTGCACGACTCCTTTGAGCCGTGGTAGGGTAGCAATCTAAGAACAGTGGGACACACTCGAGGCGAAGTAGCAGTGTCAAGTCTGCGGACTATGCTGTACTCATGTCACCTGGGAACTGCTCACTGACGACTGGTATCAAACCAACCAACAGTTCCCTGTGAGTCCTGTCCGGTGTACCCGTAACCTAACGAGCACCTGCATACTATCTCCAGTACGACGTACTGACGGCTGTGGGACAGACCATCTCCCCAACTGGGATGAGAAGCGTACACACTAGTCTACTCCGGAGTATCGATGCTCTGTCTCGATAATCCACGACCAGGGACCTGAATAAGGATGTGCTTGTAGACTACCCAGCCCCCACTAGTGTGACTGCCATCACAACGCTGGTAGACAAGCAAGATCCTAAGAGCTCTATCAATACGTACACTCACATATTAAGATAGAAAAACCAAGTAGCATACTACCATATTTAGCAAGACTGTTATATACATGTGAATATCCCAAGCTTCCATTAAACTAGAAGGCTATTACTGTATCATACTAGTTTGTATATTACTTAATGGAAGCTTGGGATATTCACATGTATATAACAGTCTTGCTAAACATGGTAGTATACTACTTGGTTTTTCTATCTTAATATGTGAGTGTACGTATTGATAGAGCTCTTAGGATCTTGCTTGACTACCAGCGTTGTGATGGCAGTCACACTAGTGGGGGCGGGTAGTCTACAAGCACATCCTTATTCAGGTCCCTCGTCATTGGATTATCGAGACAGGGCATCGATACTCCGGAGTAGACTAGTGTGTACGCTTCTCATCCCAGTTGGGGAGATGGTCTGTCCCACAGCCGTCAGTACGTCGTACTGGAGATAGTATACAGGTGCTCGTTAGGTTACGGGTACACCGGACAGGACTCATAGGGAACTGTTGGTTGGTTTTATACCAGTCGTCAGTGAGCAGTTCCCAGGTGACATGAGTACAGCATAGTCTGCAGACTTGACACTGCTACTTCGCCTCGAGTGTGTCCCACTGTTCTTAGATTGCTACCCTACCACGACTCAAATGAGTCGTGCAAACAGGTAGCAGTTGGGTGCAGTCCCGAGCACTTGGAGGCAGTGGCGGTTATACAGGATTCGTCCCTCCCGGTATTGGGAGTAGATATCGTGCTTTGTCAGAGAGCCATTACGCAAAGTCCCTGGCTAGGGCAAGCGAGATTTGCTGGTAGGTTCCAGTAGTTTCTCAGGGTGTAATGGGCTTCCCTCCGACACGACTTATACAGCTATTAGGGGACTGACGCTTGCCGCCCCTAGGCCGGATATGCGATAGTCCTGGACGAACGGAACGGACAGTATGGAGATTGTCACATCAGACTCAGTAGGAGTTCGGATGGGTTTCCTCATCGGCCTTCTTATTGACAACTACCTGGGGACCGTTACGTACAGCTAGTGCCGCTTGCGGTCTGTGGTTAAACCCACTGCCAGCGTAGTAGTCGAGTCTCTAGAGTCCCACACAGAGAGTTTCCTATTCCAGGCGAAACGATATAGAGGTCGTATGGTTTTACGACAAGGGTTCGGACGCATACGTGCGTTTACGCGCGTACGACTTTCGGACAGTTTTTACCAGTCGGCTTTGGTTTAAGCCAGTTACCGGTATCCGGTTATTGGATTTTTACAGTCTAAAGTTTTTCCGTATTTTTGCGGATTGGAGGGGCGTTCTCGTAATTGTGCGAGAAGCTTCTAGAAGATGGTGACTAAGGAGGTTTAGGTGGCATATACTTTGGATAAGATTTGTGAGTCATGAGAGTGATCCATCATTGTCATTATTGCACCATAAATGATTAATGACTCATGCTAATGAATCACCACTTAACATTTATGAAGCATGCTTATTCATCACATTTATTCATTTATTCTTTAATGAGAATGCTTCATAATATGTTATGATACTCACAATCTTATCTCATAATTTACTCTCACATTCTCTCTCCTCAAGCTCTCATCTTTAAACCCTAATCCTTACACCTCATGTGTTGAGATCAAAGGATTAGAAAGACTAATCAATCCATAACCATCACTCTATTTCATTCTATCTTCTTTGATTAGCAATCCAAGAAGATTAGTTACCTCAAGTTAGAGGTTTAGTTTGGAGTTTTGCTCTCGGGTGGATCGTCTACTACCTAGAGAAGGCCGAGGAGAACAAGGAGATCGTAAAGACGAAGGACTGGTTTCATTAGGTATAATCCCTAAACACAATAGTTATGAAACTCTTTGTGTACGGTTATTTGTAGTTTAGCTTCGATTTAAGCGGTTGGTCGATGTTCGTTCTTTAAACATGATCGTTTTCGAAAATTCCGCCTCCCCATAAGTTCTGGGGTGAAGTACATCGACTTACAATGGTATCAGAGCCTCGCTAAACAATAAATAACTTAATTGCAAATTTGTATGAATTTCGAACGGAAAAAACGAAACCGGAAAACCCCGAACTGTCAAGTTTCTGTCGAAATTTAAATGAAGTCCAAAATTTTTTCAGGTTCGTTCAGAAAGGTTGAAAATACATTATAAGAACACCCAAGAAAACTGGGCCCCTGAATCGCCTAACGCGCCGCGGAACCGCGGCCTCACCCTACTGAGTCGCCGCGGTTCCGCCGCCGAGTTGGCGATTCAGGAATCCAATTTTCTTCTGTTGCTTCTGTGTGATATTTGGGATTTTCTGGAATATTTTAATTTTGCTCAGGTTTCAGTTTAACAGAGCAGTTTTTGGAGCAATATTAAAGATGTTTAATCGATTGAAATTGTACAGTATTTGCATATTGGATTATATCTGTGATTGTATAATGTATTTGTAAACCTCCCCTAACTGCTAGTATGTCGGTTGGCAGGGGGTTGCACATTTCTGTAATGATTTTATCTGTTTGTGCATATGAACTGTAATTGGACTGTTGTGGTGTATAGCCGGGGTTATGTGATGGGTTATCATTTAATTCATTTGATGTAAATGTAATTTGTTGTAATATTATTTTGCGGGGCACACCCAGGTTGCGGTTGTAGCCACCGTTGTATTATTTCATTTTACTGTTTTTGCTCCTAGGACTGACCCAAGGTAGGGTACACAAACTGGCGGGTGGGTAGTTTGCCGTACCCGTAGGGGTCGAGGGTGGGGTAATGGCTATTCATCACAACTGTGTTATCCGTCTTTTCTTGCAGGCTCAAAAGAAATACGGATTGCTAGCAAATCCAATTCAGTTCATCTGTGTTCTGGAATGTATATCATTGCGTCAGACGAATGTAAAATATCTATATATATGATAGCTATTTAGACGTCACTTATGTTTTACACCCGCGCTAGCCCAGCCCCCACTCTGTCGTTAGTTAAGTAACCCAACGGGTGATGACGGGACCCCGTGGCGAATGCGGATGGCATAAGAGGACGTTGTATTTTCGTTGTTTTCTGCAATGATAGGTTAATGATGGGACACATTATCTATAATGCAAAGAAAATAAACCAAAGTTTTAATCGTTGGAACAATTTAAAAGAAACCACTCGGTTATTTTTAAAAAACAGATATTTTAAATGCGGAGCTTTAACCACTCCTTTTAAAAGCTATCAGGTTCCTTCGGTTATATCAAGTTCACTACGTTCACGGTTTCGCCAAAACCAGTCGTAGCCCTCCGTCATTTCATTTGGGTATTCAGTAGTATTCAAGCTATGCATTTTGGCCAAAGTCAAGGCATAGTGTTTGGTAGCTGCTGGGTTTTCATTTGTTGCATAAGATAGATGGGTTGGTTTGGGACAGTCGTATTACCATTTGACCAAAGTCAGGGCTATATACGGATGGGTTCAAATTGACAAGATAATGACGGGTAGAACTTGACATGTGACTTATGACACTTTGACCAAAGCCAAGGTTATAAGAGCATGGGGCAAAAACTTATATCGGGAATTTCTAAAGAAACTGAAATTTGCAAAGAGATGCATACCATTTTGAGTTTGATGAATGTTGGTAGCATTCCTACAACATTATCAGACGATGATATTTGGATCCCGATCCTACTGTGAGTATATGCTACTTATCAGGATATTCGTCACTTAACGATCAATGCTATAAACCTAGTAGGTGTCCAGAAAAGTGTCAGCAGGGTTACGCCCCCAGAGAAAAGAGGTTATTTAATTAAGGAACTTCGCGAAAGCGTTGGAAAACCTCCCTCGAAGTACCGACACCAGCCTGGCTGAACGGTGTAGGTGGGTGCAGCATGCTCCCACAACTCTTGTGGCGCGGCGGAAGCGATGAACAAAAATTTCTTAGCATACAACACGCACTTAACCGAAGATCTTGTCTAAACCACAACTAGTAAATCCCAACTAGAGATCTTATCTAGTATGTTAGGGATTATACCTTGATGATCCGGTCCTTCGGGTCTTCTCTCCGTCGTCCTGATCTCCCGCGGAATGTCCGGTCTCCTCCTCGTCGCCGGAAGGGCACCACATTGCCTACGTCTTTTACGGGCTCCCACCTCAATACCGAGGCAACTCGGGCGTGAAGTTGGCTAGCCGACACGCCCAAGATTTGCTGTAGAATAATGTAGAACCTTGTCTCTTTGGGGTTTTGTATAGTTGCCATGATATGGAGGAATTTTTGCAAGAATAATCATGGATGAAAACTTGATGAAGAATGGAGCATCACTAGCAAAATGAGCTCGGCCAACCAAGAGAAAAGGCTCTCTGGAAAAATGAAGCCTGCACCTCATTTTAGCTCACAAACAATCAATGAAGAAGTGTGCATTTATAAACACCAAGGAAAACTTCTTCTCCAACAGTGGCCGGCCCAATTAGAGCTCTCAGGAAAAAGGAAGCAAGCACTCACAGAAAACATGCAAGTGGGAAGTATATACAAATTAATCCTCACATGAACATTCCAGCACACTCAAATTAGCACACATGGGGGGGGCCCACGAAATAAGCACTGCCACCTTAAGAAATCCTTTTCCATCATGTTTCATTTTCACTTCCTTGATTGCTCTTCCCTTTCCATTAATTAACCCTTTAATTAAACAATCCATCATCACATTCAACTGTTCTCCAGCACACTTCCATTCATGTTTGCCCATTTACATTAATTAACCCCTTTAATTAATCCACCAGGCCACAAAGCATCAGCATGCTTCAAGGAATAATCAGCCCCTTTGCATTAATTAACATAGAAAATCAAAGTCATTCCCCACTCACAGCAATGCAACATAAGTGGCCGGCCCCCCATTTCTTTTGAGAATGGGAAAAATATGCATGAAACCCCCATCAAAAAATTAATTGCAAACTTGCAATTAACCCACTCCATCAAAAAGTCCGGCCGGGAAAGAACAAAGGAAAACCGGCCGGAACGGAATGCAAACTGGCAACCCCAGAAAACTGGTCCCGTAACACATTACAGGAAAACCCCGATACTGTGCATACACACCCGCATTTGTATTCCGACCGGACACAAATGCAAAGAGACAAAACTACACTATTTAATACTATGATCCGGCTTAAGCCAAAGCCGGCTAGTAAAAACCCGTCCGATCCTTATCGAACCCTGCCATATCTCCATACGGCCTCTACAGCGTTTCGCCCGAAAACTTGAGTAACTGAATGTGGGGGACTCTAAAGACTCGTCAATACCTTAGTTGTGGATTTAACCACTAGCACGTTAGAGGTATAAGCCAATACATAACGGGCTACCAGGTATTGTCTAAAAGGTGGCCGACGAGCGAACTCATCACAAACCTTACGAGCCTGAAAGCAACACTTACCGTACAGTCCGGTCTCTTCGTCTGATACGTCGCATATGCAGTCTAGGGGTGGTAAATGTCAGACCCCAGTAACTTTATAAGTCATGTTGATTTATGGCTCATAACCGGTCGAGGAACTACTGATAACACTTATCAGTAAACCTCGAGAACCTTGGCCAAGGATTTAGGTGTTATAGCCGATCAAACATAGCGCGACATCAACTCCCTATACCGGGAGAGACGAAACCCCTCCTATCGCTCACTGTCTCCATATGATTCGGGACTGTACCCAAAATCCACCTGTTTGCACGACTCAGTAGAGCCGTGGTAGGGAGGAAATCAAAGCACAGTGGGAACCACACAAGACTCTATGACGATCTCGGGTCTACAGACTAACCTGTACAAGTGTCACCAGAGAACTGCTATCTGACAATAGGTATATATATACCATCTAGGAGTTCTCGGCGAGTCCGTTCAGTGTACCCAGTCTCCACTGAGCACCCGTACACCATCCTTGATGTCAAACACCGATGGATATGGGATCATCCATCGCCCATCATATGGGTCAAGATGCGTATACGCTAGTCTACTCTGGTGTATCGATGCCCTGTCTCGACACACCCTCGACTAGGAACAGTTATAGGATGTACTCATAGACTACTATGGCCCCATTAGTATGATCTCATCATAGTCCCAGTAGTCGAGTACAAATCCTAAGGGCTTTATCAACATGTAACAAAAGAGACAATCGGAGTACATGTTTAGATAAAGTACAACCAGATAGCGTACTATCATGTCGAGCAAGAAAGTCCTCCCTATATATGTCCAAGCATCCACTACAATATACATCGTATGTACAGTAATGGCTTCTAGGGCACACATATAACTAACAATCTCCCACTTGCACTAGGGCCATCTGTTGTGGTATCACATACCAATCAATCAGCTGTGGTTTAAGTATCTCATACTCAACCATCCCATAAAAGTCTCTACTGGGAATAAAGCCTTAGTGAGTGGATCCGCTCTGTTTTCCTCTGTATCTACTCTCCTAATCTCGATCTCCCTGGAGATCAACCATCTCTATGATCAGGCGATGCTGTCTAAGAATTATATATATGGATTTCTGATGGGACGGCAGTTCCTTGGCTAAAGACACAACCTCATTGTCACACAATGGTAGGAACGAAGTTCATCTTATGAACTTTTATATATATATATATCCAGATTTTATCTTTGGTAGCATCTTTAATAATGACGTATTTTGCCTTTCTAGTATGTCACGGTATCTAGCTTGGAACTCTTCCAACATACCGTCCCTCTACTTAGGGTAAAGACAATACCTGCGACTGACATTCAGTCGTCTTTATCACCCTGGAACCTTTCCAGTGATTCTCCCCAAGATCGATTGATACTATCTCACTACAACTAGTGAGTATCCTAATATCCATTTAGATCTATCTCATAGATCCAAAACCCTGGATTTAGGAGGTATCACCTTTGATCCTATATGGAGAATCTTTATAATAAGAGGAGATTGACTGAGCGTAGCATAGGAAACTCCTTCCCTATCAGGAGTATGTCATCCACGTACTCTACGAGGATCACCACCATACTCCTTACTACCTTTTATGTATATACAAGGTTCATCTATTTATTTTGATGAAGTCAAACTCTTTGACTACCACATCAAAAACAGATGTTCCAACTCCGCGATGCCTGTTTTATCACATAAAACATCTTGCACACTTTTCCGCTGCTCCCACTGTCTACGAAGCCCTCTGGCTGTGTACTTATAGACGCTCTCTTCTAAAGCTTCTTTTAGAAAAGCAGTCATGACACCCAACCACCAGATATCGCAGTCAAGGTATGTAGCAGTGGCAAGTAGGATCTGGATGGACTTAAGCATAGCTTTGAAAGTCTCAACTTTTCCATGTACACCAAGTAATCTTCTCAAGATATACTTGCTTCTGATGGGGATTTTAACTCTTCAGATAAAGCAACCAAAGTCCATACTTTGTTGGTGTATAAGGATTCCATCTCAGATCGCTAATTATCCAGCCATTCTTACAGAGTCCCACTCCTGATGGCCTGCTCGAAGCTAGTTAGGTCATATCATTTTGGTCAGGCAGCAACCCCATCCCATAGGGTCGCCGTGGCACCAAAAGGTCCCTCAGACGCTACTTTCTACGCATGCCCCCTTGCGAGGACTACAACCCGTCGGAACACCTTCCGATCTCGGGATACGCTGGGGTAATATGAAATCCTCGCTCCCACTGTCAAAGAGAAACCAAAGTATCTCTTAGGTGGGTGAGGAACCTTACTAGATCGGCGGAGAGGCTGAGGTCCGTTAGTGTCTATTGAATCCTTTGGTTCTACCAAATCATTTGCTGTAGCTGGAACTCCTTCCAGTTCTACCTCATGACCACTAATTTCTTCACAAGAAATTCCCTTTCACAAAGGTGGCATGCTGAGAAATAAAACAACTTTTGTTCCTCTTTAGGTCATCTGTTAGTAGTTTGTTTAGCTGGAACGCCTTCCAGTTCTACCTTATGACCACTAATTTCTTCACAAGAAATTCCCTTTCACAAAGGTGGTATGCTGAGAAACAAAACAACTTTTGTTCCTCTGTTAGGTAGAAGATATTCCCTTGCTAATGTTTGGGATATCCAACAAACTTCCACAGTTTTGACTTTGCCTCGAGCTTGTCTGGATTTATGTTTTTAGACATAGGCCGGACAACCCCAAATCTTAACATCTTTAAGATATGGGCTCTTCCCATACCATATCACATATGGAGTAGTAGGCATCTGATTTGATTTGAACCCTATTCAATAGGTATGCAGCTTTACAAGTGCATAACTCCCAAAAGGAAAATAGGAAACTCAGCAGTATTCATCATGGAGCACACCATATCACATAGGGTGCATTCGCTCCGTCCCGATATACCATCGTGCTATGGTGTATACGGAGGAGTAATGCTGAGAGAGAATCTCATTCTCCTTTAGAACAGTCCAGGATTTCCATGCTCAAGTATTCTCCTCCTTGATCTCATCAAAGGATATAATACTTATACCCGTTTTTGGTTCTCTACTTCTATTATATTCTGTGAATATCTCAAAAGCTTCGGACTTGTGTTTCAACAGGAACATTTTTCTGAATCTTGAGATATCATCAAAGAAAGTAATGAAGTACCAAGAACCGGTCATTGCATATGTAGACAGGGGGCCTTTCATACATCATCATGAATCAATCCCAAGAGTTCACTAACTCTTTCTCTGTTTCCAATAAACAGAGCTATGGTCATTTAATCTTTGTGACATGACTGGCAAGTTTTCATAAGATGTAAATTCAAAATGGTTTAAATATACATCTAAAATGTAACTTCAGCCAGCCGGGTCGCATTGATCTTGACCTAGTCTACAATGCCTTAAGAAAGATTCGTTTATTTCTGAACTCTTCCTCTTGTGTGTGTTCTGTATACTGAGAACTATAGTTTGATTTAGAACGTCTATGCTTTTAGATAACGTGCCTGAACCGATCAATACTTGATATAGGAAATGTTCAAAACATTATCCATTAATACAAAATTTTATCATTTCTTTACTAATAAAGAGATTGATATGATTTTGCATATCAGGTTCGGTATCTAATAGCATTTGTTCAGAATCAATGTATTCTTAATACAGAGTGATAACTGCCAACTTCTTGGCTTGCAACAATTGCACCATTTCCAACTCTTGAAACTTATCACCCGTTCTCAGTCATTTACCTTTCTGTAGCCCATGTAACAGATTACATTTGTGGGATCCTGATCCGGTATCATTATACCCAGGACGTAAAAGATACTGAGAAACAGTTCTTTGTAATGAACACACCCGAAGGAGATGCATCATATGCACTTTCTTCGTTTGGGCGGCATAGGAATTCTGATATTTCCCTATTTCCTGCTCTGTCTTATAACAATTATAGGTTGGAGCGGGACCAACGTTCCCCAGCTCAATATAACAAGCGGGTTCAGTCAATATATCCGTATTTATTATCTTGATTAAGGCATGATATGGTCACTTTCTGGAGAGAGAGAAGAAAACATTTTTGGCGTATGCTCTTTGCAAGATTAGATTGGTTATTTATCTAATCCAGATGTCTCCCACTGTTTTTATCAAATCCTCCTTCAAACCCTAAAAGGTAAGATTAGCCGGGAATAATTACACCCTATAATTTCATCAAATTGTCTTGTGTAAAACTTTCCCAGGAGTAACTCTTACTCGCAGTGAGATCGGGATCCAACTATCATATAGAAGGTATGCAATCTCATTGCAAATTTCAACTCTTGAAATTCCCGATATGGTTTCTACCCCTAGTCACTTATGACCTTGACTATGATCAACATATCATAAGTACTAGTCAAGTTCTACCCGTCATTTCGTGATTAGCCAGACCCACCCACATGACCCTTGACTATGATCAACATAATCACATGAACGTCCTGACTAATCGCATCATATGCTTTGTAGGAATTCATCACTTAGCTACCGAACACTACGCCTCGGCTATGGTCGACATACGTAGCACGAATACTAAGTACTCTGCTTCCTAAAATGACGGAGGGCAACGGATGGTTTTTATGAAAACCTTTAACGTTTTGAACTTGATGTCGTTGTAGAATCAAGTGGGAAGGAGTGGTTTAAGCTCCAGTTTTAAATATCGAATGGTTTTGTAGTATCTTTCTAATTTTGCTAAAGAGGTCACTCCCGGTGAAGGGATCTCGGCTCTTTCCTTATCGAATAAGGTGCTGGATATGAAAATACCACGATGCAAAGCAACAATAGATCAACTATAAAATCAATTCGAGTTCTTTGTAACATTTTCCAGTTTCGCTAAAGGGGTCACTCCCGGTGAAGGGATCTCGGCCCTTTCCTCATCGAATGAGGTGTAGGATATTCAACAATACCACTATGCAAAACAAAAACCAGAGTTACCCTTTTTCAAAAAGTTTGATTCTACAACATCTTTAGGTTTCTTTTCTTTTAACATTAATCATATTAATGTGGTCCCATCATTTACGTTTCCTATCTTTTATGTTTCCTAAACATCACAGAAAAGAAACGCAAAATAGAACGTATGCTTATGCCATCAGCATTTGTCACTGGGCCCCGTCATGCACCTTTAGGTTACTTAACTAACGGCAGAGCGGGGGCTGGACTAGTGCGGGTGCAAAACATAAGCAACGTTTAATATATATATCTCATATATAAATATAGCCATTTCAGATCACAGATGAATGCATTGGATATACTAGGAATTCCGTGTTTCATTTAAGCCCTTAATGAAAAACGGGTTCCACGGTTGTGATGAATAGCCAAAAACCCCCCTAGACCCCTACGGGTGCGGCAAACTACCCGCCAAATTCCCGAAGTGTAGCAACCTCCCTCAACAATTGAGTAGGCCACTCGGCACTTGGAGAACCCGGTAGTTTGTGCACCCCACCTTGGGTCTATCCTAGGAGCAAAAACAGTAAAAAGAAATTATACAATATAACATTGCTTTTTACAAATTACATGGAATGATAGAAAAGGAAAAACACTCTTCTCACACCCCCCGGCCATTCATCACAACGATCCAACACATTCATATACACATACCATCCCATGATATCCATATGTGCAACCCCCACTAATCGTCATATAGCAATTAGCGGACGTTTCAAACACATATAACAAAAGAAAACCCGATTAGCCAAGCACTTTAGAACTTCGATCGATAATTTTTTAAAACAACCACGCCAACACTTGACATGTCCCTGTACAAACACCTTTGTACAATTCTGTACATCCCAGAAACCCTGATCTGCAAATATGAGCTCACTGTAGGAAACCGAGTCAACTCCGCGTTGACTCGGCCGCGGATCCGTGGACAAACCCAGTGTTTGGCCGCGCTTCTGCGGCGGTCTTGGCGAGTTGGGACTCCGGTTTTCTACAGTGATCTTATAAATCCCTGCCTTGATTTTTAAGATATGTCAAATCCTTTTTGGAACACTTTCAAAAACTGACAGCAGCAGGGGCAGAAAATGAGTTTTCGGGAGAAAAAAACTGTCGATCGAGTTTCTAACTATTAGCTAACATCTAATTGTGGTTTAGGTAGGCTCTGATACCATGTAGGTGGGTGCTGCATGCTCCCACAACTCTTGTGGCGCGGCGGAAGCGATGAACAAAAATTTCTTAGCATACAACACGCACTTAACCGAAGATCTTGTCTAAACCACAACTAGTAAATCCCAACTAGAGATCTTATCTACTATGTTAGGGATTATACCTTGATGATCCGGTCCTTCGGGTCTTCTCTCCGTCGTCCTGATCTCCCGCGGAATGTCCGGTCTCCTCCTCGTCGCCGGAAGGGCACCACATTGCCTACGTCTTTTACGGGCTCCCACCTCAATACCGAGGCAACTCGGGCGTGAAGTTGGCTAGCCGACACGCCCAAGATTTGCTGTAGAATAATGTAGAACCTTGTCTCTTTGGGGTTTTGTATAGTTGCCATGATATGGAAGAATTTTTGCAAGAATAATCATGGATGAAAACTTGATGAAGAATGGAGCATCACTAGCAAAATGAGCTCGGCCAACCAAGAGAAAAGGCTCTCTGGAAAAATGAAGCCTGCACCTCATTTTAGCTCACAAACAATCAATGAAGAAGTGTGCATTTATAAACACCAAGGAAAACTTCTTCTCCAACAGTGGCCGGCCCAATTAGAGCTCTCAGGAAAAAGGAAGCAAGCACTCACAGAAAACATGCAAGTGGGAAGTATATACAAATTAATCCTCACATGAACATTCCAGCACACTCAAATTAGCACACATGGGGGGGCCCCACGAAATAAGCACTGCCACCTTAAGAAATCCTTTTCCATCATGTTTCATTTTCACTTCCTTGATTGCTCTTCCCTTTCCATTAATTAACCCTTTAATTAAACAATCCATCATCACATTCAACTGTTCTCCAGCACACTTCCATTCATGTTTGCCCATTTACATTAATTAACCCCTTTAATTAATCCACCAGGCCACAAAGCATCAGCATGCTTCAAGGAATAATCAGCCCCTTTGCATTAATTAACATAGAAAATCAAAGTCATTCCCCACTCACAGCAATGCAACATAAGTGGCCGGCCCCCCATTTCTTTTGAGAATGGGAAAAATATGCATGAAACCCCCATCAAAAAATTAATTGCAAACTTGCAATTAACCCACTCCATCAAAAAGTCCGGCCGGGAAAGAACAAAGGAAAACCGGCCGGAACGGAATGCAAACTGGCAACCCCAGAAAACTGGTCCCGTAACACATTACAGGAAAACCCCGATACTGTGCATACACACCCGCATTTGTATTCCGACCGGACACAAATGCAAAGAGACAAAACTACACTATTTAATACTATGATCCGGCTTAAGCCAAAGCCGGCTAGTAAAAACCCGTCCGATCCTTATCGAACCCTGCCATATCTCCATACGGCCTCTACAGCGTTTCGCCCGAAAACTTGAGTAACTGAATGTGGGGGACTCTAAAGACTCGTCAATACCTTAGTTGTGGATTTAACCACTAGCACGTTAGAGGTATAAGCCAATACATAACGGGCTACCAGGTATTGTCTAAAAGGTGGCCGACGAGCGAACTCATCACAAACCTTACGAGCCTGAAAGCAACACTTACCGTACAGTCCGGTCTCTTCGTCTGATACGTCGCATATGCAGTCTAGGGGTGGTAAATGTCAGACCCCAGTAACTTTATAAGTCATGTTGATTTATGGCTCATAACCGGTCGAGGAACTACTGATAACACTTATCAGTAAACCTCGAGAACCTTGGCCAAGGATTTAGGTGTTATAGCCGATCAAACATAGCGCGACATCAACTCCCTATACCGGGAGAGACGAAACCCCTCCTATCGCTCACTGTCTCCATATGATTCGGGACTGTACCCAAAATCCACCTGTTTGCACGACTCAGTAGAACCGTGGTAGGGAGGAAATCAAAGCACAGTGGGAACCACACAAGACTCTATGACGATCTCGGGTCTACAGACTAACCTGTACAAGTGTCACCAGAGAACTGCTATCTGACAATAGGTATATATATACCATCTAGGAGTTCTCGGCGAGTCCGTTCAGTGTACCCAGTCTCCACTGAGCACCCGTACACCATCCTTGATGTCAAACACCGATGGATATGGGATCATCCATCGCCCATCATATGGGTCAAGATGCGTATACGCTAGTCTACTCTGGTGTATCGATGCCCTGTCTCGACACACCCTCGACTAGGAACAGTTATAGGATGTACTCATAGACTACTATGGCCCCATTAGTATGATCTCATCATAGTCCCAGTAGTCGAGTACAAATCCTAAGGGCTTTATCAACATGTAACAAAAGAGACAATCGGAGTACATGTTTAGATAAAGTACAACCAGATAGCGTACAATCATGTCGAGCAAGAAAGTCCTCCCTATATATGTCCAAGCATCCACTACAATATACATCGTATGTACAGTAATGGCCTCTAGGGCACACATATAACTAACAAACGGTTAAGCAAGTATTGTACGGTGAGAATAGTCCTGGCTAATTCTTCTTTTATGGTTTGAGGAAGGATTCGAGAAACAGTGGGAGCCATCCAGTTTAGATAAACTAAAAACCACTCTAAACTTGCAAGAGCATCATGCTAAAGAGTTTTCTTCTCTCTCTCCTAATTGCAGCGACCCTGAAAATGACTGGACTTAAGTTACTTTTAGAGAAAAATATACTGACAGGGCCAAACTATAAAGATTGGCTGCGGAATGTCAAAATGGCTTTGACCTATGACAAACTGGGGTACGTCCTCACCGCTACGGCACCTGCTGTCCCTGGTCCCAAATCCAGTAATGCGGATAAGGAAATCCGCAAAACCTGGGATTTAGATTGCGCGAAAGCCAAGTGCATCGTGCTTGCCTCGATGAACAATGAACATCAGAGGAGGCACGAGGATATGGACCTTGATGGCATATTTCTCCATACAAAGGAACTTTATGGAGCAATCTCGTATAGCAAGATACGAGACCTCTAAGAACTTGTTTCGAGCGAGGTTGGCTGTCGGGTCATCGGTAGGAGAACATGTCCTAAAGATGATCGGCTATATAGAAGAGCTCGCAGACCTTGGGACGACTTTGGATAATGAGCTCTATACAGACGTTATTCTCCAGTCCCTTCCTCACACCTACGCCCAGTTTATCCTGAACTTCAACCTTCAAAGAAAAGAAGTTGAACTTCCGGAACTCCTAAACATGTTAAGGAGTGCAGAGGGCACCTTGAAGAATTCAAGGGAAACACCCGCTATGTTTGTTGGCGGTACATCTTCTTCCGGGTCCAAGGCTAAGGCCAAAGGAAGAAAGAAGAAGGCCGCACCCAGACCTAGAGGAGGTGTTACTAAGGTGGGAGGGAAGGGAAAGAAAAAGTTTGCGGTACCGGTAGTTGGCCAGGATGAGTGCTTCCATTGTCACAGGAAAGGGCACTGGAAGAAGGATTGCAAGGCGTGGAACGCCAAGAACCAGGAACCGAAGCAAGCTGTGGCTTCGACTTCAGGTGTGTTTGTAATTGAGAATTGTCTGTCGATCAACTCTACTTCCTGGGTATTGGATACCGGATCAGGATCTCATATTTGCAATTCATTGCAGGCACTGAGAAACCGTAGAGTGCTGAAGGAAGGTGATATGACCCTAAAGGTTGCTAACGGAGCTAGCGTGGGAGCTGCGTCCGTCGGGGATTATCACCTAGGATTGACGAGTGGACACATTTTGGTTTTACATAACTGTTATTTTGTACCAAGCTTAACGTGTAATATCATATCAGTTTCCTTGTTATCAAATAAAGGTTATGATTTCACGTTTGTAAGAGATGTTGTCAACATCCACCTTAATCATGGTTTGATTGGGTCAGGTACACTAAATAACGGAATATATGTTTTAAACCAACTCCAAATTTTCAATGTCCAGAACACACTAAAAAGAAAGTCTCCAGATTTAAATAAAGTTTTCTTATGGCATTGTAGACTGGGTCACATCAATGAGAGAAGGTTGACTAAGTTGCTTAAAGAAGGATATTTGGACTCGTTCGAATATCAAACTTATGACACTTGTCAATCTTGTCTCAAAGGAAAGATGACAAAGACTCCATTTACTGGACAAGGAGTAAGAGCGAGCGAGCTCTTAGGACTCATACACAGCGATGTATGTGGTCCAATGTCTACACATGCAAGAGGTGGTTTTTCCTATTTCATTACTTTCACGGATGATTACTCAAGATACGGATTCATTTATCTGATGAAACATAAATCCGAGGATTTTGAGAAATTCCAAGAGTATAAGAATGAAGTAGAAAACCAAACCGGCAAAAGTATCAAGACACTTAGATCTGATCGAGGTGGTGAATACTTGAGTGCCGAGTTCCTAGGTTACCTAAAAGAGAATGGAATTCTCTCTCAGCTTACTCCTCCATACACTCCACAGCATAATGGTGTATCGGAGAGACGGAATCGAACCCTATTAGATATGGTACGATCCATGATGAGTAATGCTGAGTTACCGCGATCTTTCTGGGGTTATGCGCTAGAATCAGCGGCATATCTTCTGAACAGGGCTCCTACCAAGACTGTGCCTACCACTCCATATCAGATGTGGACTGGGAAGAAACCCCATCTTCAGCATATGAATATTTGGGGATGTCCAGCTTTTGTTAAAAAGCAGCATGTGGACAAGCTCGAGGCACGATCAGTAAAA
Source organism: Agapanthus africanus (assembly GCA_030015575.1). Lineage (NCBI taxonomy): Eukaryota > Viridiplantae > Streptophyta > Magnoliopsida > Asparagales > Amaryllidaceae > Agapanthus > Agapanthus africanus. Next base: position 183,405,693 of record JASDDO010000016.1, on the reverse strand, counting down.
TGTTTGTTTGTGGGATATCCAAAGAACTCCAAGGGATATTATTTCTATTACGCAGAGGAACAAAAGGTCTTTGTTTCTCGTAATGCCCATTTTCTGGAACATCAGTTTTTAGAAAAGGAAATTAGTGGGAGCGAAATAGAACTGGAAGAAATTCCAGAACCACAAACTGCTACTGAAAGTTTGGTAGAACCAGAAGTTCAAGAAGAACAGGACATTCCCGCACCCCTCCGCAGGAGTAGTAGGCCGTCTCATCCGCCTGAGAGATACTACGGTTTTCTCATAGATGGGGATAGAGAGGATTGCATCATAGATGATGATGAACCTACTAGCTTCCAGCAGGCCATCCAGAGCGGCGACTCGGTACGATGGCTAGATGCAATGCGAAGCGAAATGGAGTCCATGTACACCAACAAAGTATGGACTTTGGACTTTGCTCCAGGCGGGGTAAAACCCATAGGATGCAAATGGATCTTCAAGAAAAAGATTGGTGTAGATGGGCAGGTGGAAACCTATAAAGCTAGACTTGTTGCAAAGGGTTTTCGTCAAAGACCTGGTTTGGACTATGACGAAACTTTTTCTCCAGTGGCTATGCTCAAATTCATTCGTATCCTTCTTGCAATTGCTGCCTTCCATGATTATGAAATCTGGCAGATGGACGTAAAGACGGCTTTTCTGAATGGTAATTTAGAAGAGAGCGTCTATATGGATCAGCCAGAGGGTTTCAATCAGAGTGGGAGCAGCGGAAAAGTATGCAAGCTGCTTAAGTCCATTTATGGACTAAAGCAGGCATCGCGGAGTTGGAACATCTGTTTTGATGAGACAGTCAAAGAATATGACTTTATCAAAAATCCAGATGAACCGTGCATATATAGTAAAGTTGTAGCCAGAAGTGTCGTATTCCTCGTCTTGTACGTGGATGACATTCTATTGATAGGAAATGACATTCCTATGCTACAATCTGTCAAAGGATTCTTATCACACAGGTTCTCCATGAAAGACCTGGGTGATGCCTCTTACATTCTGGGGATCCGGATCTATCATGATAGATCCAAGAGGATGTTGGGACTTTCGCAGTCCAGGTATATCGACACTGTACTGAAAAGATTCAATATGGAAGATTCTAAGCGCGGTAATCTACCGGCTTGTCACGTAATCACCCTCTCCAAAAAGATGTCTCCCAAGACTGATTTGGAAAGGGAACGCATGTCTATTATACCCTACGCTTCTGCGGTAGGCTCTATAATGTATGCGATGTTGTGCACCAGACCAGATGTAGCTTACGCACTGAGCGTGGTAAGCCGGTATCAGTCAGACCCAGGGGAGATGCACTGGAAAGCAGTTAAGAACATTCTCAAGTACCTGAGAAGGACCAAGGAGATGTTCTTGGTTTACGGCGGAAAAGACCTCAGGTTGGAAGCCTTTGCTGATTCCGGTTTCCAGAGTGATAAGGACGATTCCAAGTCCATGTCGGGTTATGTCTTTACCCTCAATGGAGGGGCGGTGTGCTGGAAGAGCTCCAAGCAGGACACCGTTGCTGACTCGACGATGGAAGCGGAGTATATAGCTGCTTGCGATGCCGCAAAAGAAGCAGTCTGGATGAAGAAGTTCCTAACAGAACTTCAGGTGGTTCCTACCATAGTTGATCCAATACCTCTGTATTGCGACAACAACGGAGCTATAGCTTTAGCGAAGGAACCAAGGTCCCATCAGAAGTCCAGACACATCTTGAGGCGGTATCACCTGATCAGGGAGATCATTGATCGTCAGGAGATCGAGGTTCGGAGAGTTGCTTCAGAAGAGAACATTGCTGATCCATTCACGAAGGCCCTACCTCAGACGCAGTTCGAGAGGCTACTCGAGATCATTGGTCTTCGATATGCTAGTACATGGCCCTAGTGCAAGTGGGAGATTGTTAGTGTTCATGCCCTAGAAGGCCATTACTGTATCATACTAGTTTGTATATTACTTAATGGAAGCTTGGGATATTCACATGTATATAACAGTCTTGCTAAACATGGTAGTATGCTACTTGGTTTTTCTATCTTAATATGTGAGTGTACGTATTGATAGAGCTCTTAGGATCTTGCTTGACTACCAGCGTTGTGATGGCAGTCACACTAGTGGGGGCTGGGTAGTCTACAAGCACATCCTTATTCAGGTCCCTAGTCGTTGGATTATCGAGACAGGGCATCGATACTCCGGAGTAGACTAGTGTGTACGCTTCTCATCCCAGTTGGGGAGATGGTCTGTCCCACAGCCGTCAGTACGTCGTACTGGAGATAGTATACAGGTGCTCGTTAGGTTACGGGTACACCGGACAGGACTCACAGGGAACTGTTGGTTGGTTTTATACCAGTCGTCAGTGAGCAGTTCCCAGGTGACATGAGTACAGCATAGTCCGCAGACTTGACACTGCTACTTCGCCTCGAGTGTGTCCCACTGTTCTTAGATTGCTACCCTACCACGACTCAAATGAGTCGTGCAAACAGGTAGCAGTTGGGTGCAGTCCCGAGCACTTGGAGGCAGTGGCGGTTAGACAGGATTCGTCCCTCCCGGTATTGGGAGTAGATATCGTGCTTTGTCAGAGAGCAATTACACAAAGTCCCTGGCCAGGGCAAGCGAGATTTGCTGGTAGGTTCCAGTAGTTTCTCAGGGTGTAATGGGCTTCCCTCCGACACGACTTATACAGCTATTAGGGGACTGACGCTTGCCGCCCCCTAGGCCGGATATGCGATAGTCCTGGACGAACGGACCGGACTGTATGGAGATTGTCACATCAGACTCAGTAGGAGTTCGGATGGGTTTCCTCATCGGCCTTCTTATCGACAACTACCTGGGGATCGTTACGTACAGCTAGTGCCGCTTGCGGTCTGTGGTTAAACCCACTGCCAGCGTAGTAGTCGAGTCTCTAGAGTCCCACACAGAGAGTTTCCTATTCCAGGCGAAACGATATAGAGGTCGTATGGTTTTACGACAAGGGTTCGGACGCATACGTGCGTTTACGCACGTACGACTTTCGGACAGTTTTTACCAGTCGGCTTTGGTTTAAGCCAGTTACTGGTATCCGGTTATTGGATTTTTACAGTCTAAAGTTTTTCCGTATTTTTGCGGATTGGAGGGGTGTTCTCGTAATTGTGCGAGAAGCTTCTAAAAGATGGTGATTAAGGAGGTTTAGGTGGCATATACTTTGGATAAGATTTGTGAGTCATGAGAGTGATTCATCATTGTCATTATTGCACCATAAATGATTAATGACTCATGCTAATGAATCACCACTTAACATTTATGAAGCATGCTTATTCATCACATTTATTCATTTATTCTTTAATGAGAATGCTTCATAATATGTTATGATACTCACAATCTTATCTCATAATTTACTCTCACATTCTCTCTCCTCAAGCTCTCATCTTCAAACCCTAATCCTTACACCTCATGTGTTGAGATCAAAGGATTAGAAAGACTAATCAATCCATAACCATCACTCTATTTCATTCTATCTTCTTTGATTAGCAATCCAAGAAGATTAGTTACCTCAAGTTAGAGGTTTAGTTTGGAGTTTTGCTCTCGGGTGGATCGTCTACTACCTAGAGAAGGCCGAGGAGAACAAGGAGATCGTAAAGACGAAGGACTGGTTTCATTAGGTATAATCCCTAAACACAATAGTTATGAAACTCTTTGTGTACGGTTATTTGTAGTTTAGCTTCGATTTAAACGGTTAGTCGATGTTCGTTCTTTAAACATGATCGTTTTCGAAAATTCCGCCTCCCCACAAGTTCTGGGGTGAAGTACATCGACTTACAGTTGGTGTATAAGAATTCCATCTCAGATCGATAAGCATCCAGCCATTCTTACAGAGTCCCACTCCTGATGGCCTGCTCGAAACTAGTTGGGTCATCATCTCATGATGCAATCCTCGCTCCCACTGTCATAGAGAAAACTGAAGTATCTCTCAGGTGGGTGAGGAACCCTACTAGATCGGCGGAGAGGCTGAGGTTCGTTGGAAACTATTGAATCCTTTAGTTCTACCAAATCATCAGCTGCAGTTTGTATAGCTGGAACATTTTCAGTTCTACATAACAGACCTTGCCTCGAGCTTGTCCGGATTTTTCTTTTAGACATAGGCCGAACAACCCTAAATCTTAACCAACTTAAGATATGGGCTCTTCCCTTTCCATAACACATATGAAGTGGTAGGCAACTGATTTGATTCGAACCCTATTCAATAGGTATGCAGCTTCTCAAGTGCATAGCTCCCAAAAGGAAATAGGAAACTCAGTAGTACTCATCATAGAGCACACCATATCACATAGGGTGCTATTGCTCCGCCCCGATATACCATCGTGCTATGGTGTATACGGAGGAGTAATGCTGAGAGAGAATCTCATTCTCCTTTAGAATAGTCCAGGAATTCCGTGCTCAAGTATTCTCTTACTTGATCACATCAAAGGACATAATACTTTTACCCGTATTTTGGTTCTCTACTTCTAACTTACATTCTGTGAATATCTCAAAAGGTTCGGATTTGTGTTTCAACAGGAACATATGTCTGAATCTTGAGAGATCATCAGAGAATGTAATGAAGTAAAAAGAACCGGTCTTGGCATGTGTAGACAGGGGACCATCATACATCAGCATGTATCTATCCCAAGAGTTCACTAACTCTTTCTCTGTTTCCAATAAACAGAGCTATGGTCATCTTATCTTTGCAACATGACCGACAAGTTTCACAAGATGTAAATTCAAACTAATTTAAATATGCATCTATATGTAACTTCAGCCAGTCGGGTCGCATTGATATGACCTAGTCTACAATGCCTCAAGAAGGATTCATTCATTTCTGAACTCTTCCTCTTGTGTGTGTTCTGTACGTTAAGAACTGTAGTTTGATTTAGAACGTCAATGCTTTTAGATAACGTGCCTGAACCGATCAAATCTTGATATAGGAAATGTTCAAAACATTATCCAACAATACAAAATTATATCCTTTCTTTACTAATAAAGAGACTGATATGATGTTGTATATCAGGTTCAGTATCTAATAACATTCGTTCAGAATCAATGTATTCTGGTAATACAGGGTGATAGTGACCAACAGACTTGGTTGTAACACTTGCACCGTTTCTATCTCATGAAACTTATCACCCGTTCTCAGTTCTCTACCTATCTGTAGCCCATGTAACAAATTACATATGTGGGATCCTGATCCGGTATCAAATACCCAGGACGTAAAGGATACTGAGAAACAGTTCTCTGTAATGAACACACCCGAAGAAGATGCATCAGCATGCACTTTCTTCGTTTGGGCGGCACGGGAAATCTGGTATTCCCCAATTTCCTGCTCTGTCTTATAACAATTATAAGTTGGAGAGGGACCAACGTTCCCCATCTCAGTATAACAAGCGGGTTCGGTCAATATATCCGTTTTATTATCTTGATTAAGGCGTGATATGGTCGCTACGTGGAGAGAGAGAGAAGAAAACACTCAGCGTATGCTCTTGCAAGATTAGATTGGTTATCTAATATATCTAATCAGGATGTCTCCCACTGTTTTAATCAAATCTTCCTTCAAACCCTAAAAGGAAAGACTAGCCGGGATTAATTACACTCTACAAGTTCGCCAATCTTTCAGCCAGGCCAGTGTCGGTACTTTGAGGGAGGTCCCCCGTGCTTTCGCACGAACCTAATTAAAGTAAACCTCGTTTTCCCAGAGGCGTAACCCCGTTAACACCTTTCTAGACACCTACTTGATCGGCTAATTGTAATGTGTAAAACTCTCCCAGGAGTAACTCTTACTCGCAGCGGGTATCGGGATCCAACTATCTCATAGAAGGTATGCAATCTCATTGCAAATTTCAACACTTGAAATTCCCGATAATATTTTACCCCTAGCGTCCTATGACCTTGACCCAGGCCAACAAACCACAGTGCGCTAGTCAAGTTCAACCCGTCATTTCTTGATTGAATTAAACCCACCCGCACGACCCTTGACGCAGGCCAACAAAGTCGTACGACTACCCTAATCCAATCTGCATCATATGCATAAACAGATAAATACTAGTTAGCTACCGCACACTACGCCTTGACGCAGGCCAACAAACGTAGCACGAATACTAAGTAGGACTTATCTGAAATGACGGAGGGCTACGACAGGTTTTTATGAAAACCCTTTGCGTAATGAACTTGATATCGTTGTAGAATCGAGTGATTTTAAATGGAATGTTTTTGAGGCTTTTCTAGTTTTGCTAAAGGGGTCATTCCCGGTGAAGGGATCGTCGGCCCTTTCCTCATCGAATAAGGTGCAGGATATTTCATAAATATCACTATGCAAAGCAAGAACTATAGAAGCAATCAAAAGACAAACCGAGTTTGTAGCATCTGCTAGTTTCACTAAAGAGGTCACTCCCGGTGAAGGGATCTCGACTCTTTCCTTATCGAATAAGGTGCTGGATGTTCTACAAGGAACACCGCTATGCAAAGCAAGAACTAGAGCTACCAGTTTTTAAACAAGTTTCTACAACATCTTAGGTTTCTTTTATTTTCATTAATCTCATTAATGAAGTCCCATTTTTATTGTGCTTCACAAGCATCTCTTTTGAAACGAAATCTGCAATATAACATATATCTCATATATATAATATAAACATTCATCTCAGGCAGTAATATAATCTCATCACAGAACATTGCAGCAGAAGAACATATATGAAATATTGGATATACTAGGACGTCCGTGTTTTAGTACGAGCCTGTATAAAACACGGATTCCACGGTCGCGATGAATAGCCAAACCCACATCCCTAGACCCCTACGAGAGCGGCAAGCAACACTGCCAATTCTAGGGTTAGGAGACCCGGTCTCGACTCCTCGAGATGGTCTCCCACTAGACCCTAGAACCTGGTTACTTGTGCTCCCCTCTTGGGTCTACCTAATGCGCAAAAGTAAATGATATACAAAGGTGACAACATCCTCAGCTCGGAAGTTCCCCAATAAAAGAATATTACATACAAATGAATTTTACATGAATGAAAAAGAAAAAACTCTCATCTCACATAAAACCCAGGGTTATTCAAAACGCGACGATCCAATATAACATATCACAGCAACACATAATATCTCATATCATCAACGTAAGCAAGTATGCGTATCCCGATTGTCGTTGATGTATAGCAACGAAGCCGGCGATACACCACATACTACGCTTACGGTCACAGAAAAGAATGTGTAAAACTACAACAGTTGGAATCCGTAACCTCCTCAGACATCGCATGCCTAACCAAATGAATTCCTTAGACATCACATGCCTAACAATTATAAACCTCGCATTTTAGTCTCATTATCGAAAACTCTTTTCAATATCAAGTCGAGCAATTCAACAAGATTCCCGACATGCTGATCGAATACTCGTCGCAAACTTTAGTAGACAGCCGCACCCCCGGATGCCGTCGACGAAGTGCACTAAGGCGGAACATCGCTGCCGCGAGCACCCGAACGGATGCTTTTGGTGACGGTGTTCTCCTCCAGTCACTTAGTCGGGGCTATGGGGCGTGGCTGTCTATTAAGTTTACCCGGCGAGTATCCGCGTACGCTACGTGATTGTGACGGACTTTTGATCACATCAAAATTCCGTGGCAACCGATCATCTGAGGCTAAACGCTATGTTTATAATATTCAAATCAGTTATCTCATAACTATTTGTGGATTCTAAATATTGTATCATATTCCAGATAAATAGACAATGTTAAACTTTCTGATCGAATAATCAAACACCCAAGATTTCCCCAATATATCTCAACACTTGAAATCAGTTTAAAAACATCCATTACATGCCACAGTACCAATGGTCCAGCCGTAGAAGGGTCAAGCCAATGCCTCACATGTGGCACGCCGTACTGCCACAAACCCTAAGGTTTAGAGGCAGTTCAAGACGGTCACATAATCGAGTTAAGTTTTGTTGTCTTCTAGAGGGTCCACCGCGTTACTTGCACGACTTAGAACGTTCTTAAACTCGAGAAAAAAATCCAACTTTTGAAAAATTTTCCGACAGGGGAAAAAGTGAGTTATTGATATCCGTTCGAACTTTTTAACAGTTTCTAAAATTATCCGGAAAACACAACAAAATTAAATATTCCGATCGAATCAACGAATACAAAATAAACCCCAAAATACTCAACACTTGAGTCAGAAAAAAATACCCAGAAAATATCAGGAAATTAAATAGGATCATTACTGTGCAAAAAGAAAATGATGACGTCACCTTATGGCTGCGGAACCGCCGCACGAGCCATGCTCGTGCCGCGGTTCCGCGGCGCTTTGGGAGCCAAACGTTGTCGTTTTGCACAGGTGTGCTTATAATTTCCTGCTTATTTTTTTAAGCATTTTTAATTCAGAAAAATCCCAGATTTAAAAAAATGTACAGAGAGGGGTTTAGTTTTGCGTTTCCGGGTTCGATAGGGGTTTTAACTTCGTTAACACATCGCCTAAAGCTCTAGCTTAGCTCTGATACCACTGTAGGGTTGCTAGGCACGCTCACAAGGTTCTACGAGGCATCAACCATGCCCGATTAAAAAATTAGCCGTGCCGAACAACCCGAAGCCGGATCTTTAAACTAGGGTTTAGGCGAAAACAAGCATGCTAAACATTTTAACACTAAGTGAGAGGGATTACAACCTTTGTAGATCCGGTCCTTCACTTCTAAAGCTCCGTGTTGAAGTCCCTTCGCTGCGATCATCGTGTTCCGGACTCTCGAGAGGTTCCACGAAGAGAAAGATGCAGTTTTGCTTCCGATCTTCGATACAAAGATGATCTACCTTGAAGTTTCGTTAACACAAGCTAACACTCATAATATGAAGTGAACACCCTCATCTAAATGGCAAGGATAGATGAGGATGATGAAGTAGGATTTTTGCTCTCTTTTATTTTCTTTTTCTCACTCATTTATCATCACAAAATCAAATCAAGAAAACTTTTCCATGAAAAGAGAAGGAAGAAGAAGATGGAATCCTTTTGTGATGAATAATGAATAACTCATTTGTGAGGTTAGAAATGCAACCATAGTTAAGAATGAATCCTTAACCCTTGTAGAGAAACAACCATGGTCAAGGGTATGGGTTTGGTTAAGCAAATATCTTCACAAAATATCCTTTCCAAAACAAAAATGAAAACCTTCTAGAAACATCTAGAAATGCTTAACCCTAATCAAACCCTAACCATGTTTAATCTCCACTAAACATGTTGCATTAATAACCATATCATGTTACAATATTATATATCACATATATAATATTTATTGTAACAAAATAAAATAATACAATTAACATATATCGCATATATATCAATGTATTACCCGAGCGAGAAAAAGAATCTTTTAGTGAGCTAATATTAGTTAATGTAATTTAATATATCATATATATTATAATACATTAAATTATCGAATCAACACTTGATCCGACAATCCAGCTATATCGCATATAACCGACTAATATTTATCCGTACCGATTCATCGAATCAACACTTGATCCGACGACCCGGCTGATATCAAATATCGCGAGAATAGAATACGGTATCTCATATCGCATTATCCTCGGTCCCGCACATATCACATATATCCTACTCCATTTTTCCTGAGCCAAGAAACCTCTTTGTAGGACTCTAAAGAATCGTCAATACGCCGGCAGTAGGTGATGATCATATCAAATACCCACAAGCTGCAAGCGGAGCTAAACGTAACAGCCACCCAGGTATTGAGCGCTCAGAAGATCAACAAGCAAGCCTGTACATTCTCCTGTGAATCCAAACAGTAACACTCCCGTACAGTCCGGTCTCGTCGTCTGATATGTCGCATATCTCACCTAGGGGTGGTAAACGTCAGACCCCAGTAGCTCGATAAGTCGTGTCGATATGAGGTCTATAACAGTTCGAGAAACTAATGATAACACTTACCAGTAAATCTCAGCAACCCTGGCCAGGGATTTCCGGTTATAGCCAATCGAACACAGCACACCATCAACTCCCTATACCGGGAGAGACGAATCCCCTCCTATCGCTCATTGCCTCCATGTGATGGGGTACTGTACCCAAAAGCCACCTTTTTGCATGCCCTCTTGGACGTGGTATGATGAAAATCAAAGCACAGTGGGAATCACACAAGACTCTATGACGATCTCGGGTCAACACACTACTCTGTACCAGTGTCACCGGAGAACTGCCATCTGACGTGAGGTATAATACCATCTGGGAGTTCTCGGCGAGTCCGTCCAGTGTACCCAGTCTCTACTGAGCACCCATACACAATCCTTGATGTCAAACACCGATGGATATGGGATCATCCATCGCCCATCATATGGGTCAAGATGCGTATACGCTAGTCTACTGTGGTGTATCGATGCCCTGTCTCGATACACCCTCGACTAGGAACAGTTATAGGATGTACTCGTCGACTACCGCGGCCCCACTAGTATGATCTCATCATAGTCCCAGTAGTCGAGTACATATCCTAAGGGCTTTATCAACATGTAATATAAAGACAATCAGAGTACATGTTAAGATAAAGTACAACCAGATAGCATACTATCATGTCGAGCAAGAAAGTCCTCCCTATATATGTCCAAGCATCCACTACAATATACATCGTATGTACAGTAATGGCCTTTAAGGCATACATATAACTAACACGTCTATGAGCATCGCATGGCGGGCCTAGGGGGTTGGTAAAAGTCAGACCCCCAAAAGCGTTACAAGTCGTGTCGGAGTGTAGCCCAGAACACCCTGAGATACTACTGGAATACCTACCAGTAAATCTCCTGCCTTGGCCAAGGACTTTTCATGTACTGGCTCTCCTAGACACAGCGCGACCTCACCCCCAATACCGGGAGAGACGAACCCCTGCAGATCCGCTCACTGCCTCCATATGGCTCGGGACTGTACCCAACTAAAACCTATTTGCACGTCTCCTTTGAGCGTGGTAGGGTAGTAATCAAAGCACAGTTGGAACTCACACGAGAAAAATGACGATCTCAGGTCGATGAACTAACCTGTACACATGTCACCTGGGAACTGCTATCTGACGTTTGGTATAATCCCAACTAGCAGGTTCCCGGCGAGTCCTGTCCGGTGTACTCATAACCCAATGAGCACCTGTATACATCTTAGGTGAACCAACTGACACCAGTGGCTTGTGAGACCGGCCCCCGCCCCTCGTCGGGGTCTCGACTGTATACACTAGTCTACTCTAGAGTATCGATGCCCTGTCTCGAAACTCCCACGACTAGGGACCTTTTAAGGATGTGCTTATAGACCCCAGCTCCCACGTATATGATCGCCCTCATACTGCTGGTAGTCAAGCAAGAATCCTAGGGGCTCTATCAATGTGTAACAGCGACTCGTAAGGTCACCTAATGCAGTACACGATGATAAAGATAAACCAGATAGCATACTATCATCTTGAGTAAGACTGTCCTACCGGGATAGGTCCTCCCTCAATCATTGCAACCACGTGCCTGTGATCCAATAATTGACTCTGAGGGCACTATCTCCAACAATCTCCAATTTGTACTCAAGTCTAATTATTGCGATGTCGCATACTCACAGCCCGTGTGATACCGAACACCCAACTCCTCTACTAGTCAGTCTCACAAAGCTCGTTTGCGAAACTATTGCGTTCGAGGAATAGCCTCAGTTAGTGGATCCGCTCTGATGTTTCATTCTATGTCTCTCTTTATCTCAAATTCGCGGAGAAACCTATCTCCCGAAATGAGCAATACCTGTCTTAGAATATGTCCGGATGTCTGATGGGACCTAGCTTATAAATGAACTCCAAATCCAAACTTCTTAGACTGTATCGTCCACTGAACTTAATCAGTATTCTGCGCCATCCTTCCCTCAGTATCCACCTGGACCACCTGTCCAAAATACTGCCCCTCGTCAGAGGGAAAACTATAACTCTGACAGCCACTCTGCCATCCAGGTCACCTTGGAAACCTGGAATGATAACTGTCTCCCGAAGGAGGATGCCGTTATCATATCCCTAGAATATCCACTTATGTTCTAAAACTGCTTCCGACCGTTTCTACAGAATTGGATTAATATCAACTTATTTCACCTACTGCAAAAACAACATCTGGTGTGGTACTTGACATCTTAAGATTGATTCAATTGCCTAAGCAAGTGATCTGCCAATCATCCACATCCCTCTCCCCTTTAGTCTGTAAGACACCTTTAGAGAGGGTGACTCCATCACCTGCAGGTATACCACCATGCCAGGAGTCGTCCATTCTAAATACTCATAGAATGCTGTCTAAGTACCCAGATTGGGAAACCATCCAAATCTAGATCTAAAACCATAGATCTAGTAACCAGAATGTCTGATATAATATCCAAGTCCTGTGTGGAGAAACCACTGTGTGACGACCAAAGTATAACTGATCGTAGTATAGGAATTTCACTTCCTACTCTGTGTATGTCATCCAAATACCAGGACATCATACCCTACTACCTTCTTAACAGATCCATCCCTTATTCTGATGAAGTCAAACCTATGACTGTCACATCAGAAATAGAAGATCTATCTCCGCTGTATTTGCTTTAGTCTATAAATAGACATAAGCCACTTGTCCACCAATGCTTCCGCTGCTCCCACTGACCATGACAACCCTCTGGCAGAGTCATATACACGTACACTTCTAAAGCAAGTTTAGAACGACGCTATACTCATCCTCCTGCCGGGTCTCACAGTCTGGAACAACAGCAATGGCAAGTCTGGGTAAACAAGAACCTCCCTGCCACCGTCCTTGAGCATACCGAAATACCTCTCGGGTGCCTGAGGTTACCCACCATACCTGCGGAGTGACCAATGGAATGTCAAACCATTGAATCTTTAGGTTCTTATCAAATCTTCAGTAATCATTTGCGGTTCTGGAATCACTTCCAGTTCTACCATACTCCCACTACTGTTTTCTGAAAAAAACCATTTTTATTAAAACTGTGGCGAGTCAAGAATAATATCACTATTGATCTTCCAGATGGTAGAAAGTCAACCTCGTCATAGCCCGGGTCAACCCACAAACAGCCATTACAGAAACGTGCCTTGAGTTGTCTAGAGTCTGATTTTAAGCATAAGCTGGACAACTCCCCATACCTTAACAATGTCAAGATATGAACTGTTCTATATCCAATATAGAAACAGAGGCACTGATTTAATTGAACCAGATTCAAATCATGCAGCTGTCTCCAGTGCATGTCAACTAAATGGAAGGAGGCCGATCAGCGTTACTCAACTTAGGAATGCTTCCAATTATGAGTAACCTGAAAGAGAAGCAAGTTCTCTTAACCATTACTATCAACTGAATACCATATACAAGTATCTACATCTTCGATCACCTTGAAGAATCCCGATACTTGCAATACCTGGTTCTCTACTTATTCATATACCTATAACTTCTCAAAACTCAGACCTTGTGTTTCTACGAAACACATGTCTAAGAACTAGAGAAGTCAAAAGTAGACAGAATATAGTACGAGTACCAACCCCTCTGTCCTAATGGACACTGGACAATATACAATACTCTGTATAAGTCCCTTGAGTCAAATAACTCATTCACTGTATATCGTAGGTTGAAAACTGTACTTATGGTTAAGAAGAATTACACCGCTGTTCAATGCTCCTTACCTAACCATCCACTGGTATAGGTAAATGTCATAGACATAATTTCAAAAAGATATATCTCACTCTATAAAAATAGACGTATAGATATATCAATTTGAAATTGGTGCATAACAACGGATATTCAAAACCAAATATTTGCCGTCCGGCAAACAACCCAGGTGACTTCCTCAAATATCACCAATTACAACGAATCCCGATATAATGAGGATGATCACCTAATTCCTAATAACTTACTCCCACTCATCATCTGTAAAACCATACAGATGAGAGAATCAAACCTGGTAAATACATACCCTGGAGCAAGTGTCTAATTGGGAAATCGGTTTTCTTTTAACAGTACACAGTGAAACTGAAACATTGAAATGTTTCGATGGGGTATCCCGGTATTCCTAGTAATGCCTCTTCCATTATCCAGATTCACAACTGTAACTGTATAATTCTTTGCCACCTCTCCAAATCCCTTTATATGTCTTTAGTCATTACCTTCTGTACACCCCTTTAGGCCAAATGGTTTTCTTCCTTCCCTACCGTTCGGCACCAGCCTATGGTTTGGAAGAAGACTATCCAATAAGCATAATGGGTGTACTGTCCTAATCCTAGGAGCACTCGCAATGCGAGAGAAGGTGAAGATAAAAGACAACCGAATAAACCTTATTCCTATTTCTCCTGAACCAGAATCCATCCCCGAACTGGAACAAGTTCCTTTCGAGTTCGTATATAACCATACGATGGAGTATCCAAATAAACTGTAGATCTTCGTAGTGATACGGAGTGTCCTGGAGAAATACAAAGGTGATTTAGGATTGGCGAAGAAATATTTGGTTTGGTCGTGAATAGCAGTCGCAATTTACTTTGCCCTCTTACTAATCCCTTTCTTTGTCTTAACTTAATACCTTCTGTACACCGTTTAGGCTAATTGGTTTTCTTCATTCCCTACCGGTCGGCACCAGCCTATGGTTTGGAAGAAGACTATCAAATTTGCGTAATAGGTGTACTATATCCTAAACCAAGGAGTACTCGCAACCTGAGAGAAGGTAAAAGGAAAAGACAACTAAATAGTCCTATTCGTTTTCTCCAGAACTAGAAACCATCCTCGAATTCCTTCGAGTTCGTATATAACCATACGATGGTTTTGTCCAATGGAAGTGGACGTTCGTAGTAATACGGGGTGTCCTTGAGAAAAGGGTAAAAGTAGGAGTGGCAATGAGGTTTGCAACTCTGACAATCCAAAAGCCAATGTTTAAGAAGGTTCGGTCAACTTGGTCACTGAGTCATAGTCTAGGGTCGGGTCAATGGTCGCTGCCAAAGAGAGAGAGAAAAGAAACACTCAGCGTGCACTCTAACCTAGATCAGAATGGTCATCACTTTATCTAATCTGGAAACCTCCCACTGTTACGTTAAATTCTTCCCCAAACCTGAAAGAAGAATTAGCCGGGATCACCCGAGGAGTAAACCAACTCATCAGTGGGAATCGGGATCCAACTATCATCGCATGATAACGTGACGGAATCCGCTAATGTTATCACACTCCAGAAGGTATGCGCATATCTGGCAAGTTTCAGTTTCTTTAGAAACTCCCGATGTGGATTTTTTGTAAGTGCACGGCGGCGCCCCGGCCGTCAATCCGACGCCGGAATGCGGAAGCGATGCTTTTCTTTAACTTTTCAAACCGGCACCACCGCGCACTATAAACCCGGATCATGCCATTAAACTAGTCCTAGCTAACAAGAAGAAGGGATAGTGAGATATACCGAGCGATCCGTGACCTTCGGTCTTCTCGTCGTCGTCCCGATCTCCCCGCGGAAACTCCGGTCTCCACCAAGTCGCCGGAAGGGCACCACGTCGCCGGCTTCTTTTACGGGCTCCCGCCTCTGGACCGAGGCAACTCGGGCACGAAGTTGGCGAGCCGACGTGCCCAAGGTTAGCTGTAGAATACGTGTAGTGCTCTATGTCTCATTTGGGGTTACTTGAAGTTGCCTTTGGTGGAGGTTTGATATGATAACATTTTGGAGATGAAGTTGGGGATTTTTGTGAAGCCAAAAGACCAAAAATCCTACCACCAAAATATGGGCAGCCCCTCCTTGGCTTGGCCGGCCATGCAATGGTGAAGGGAAGAGAGTGAGTGAATGAGGGAGTGTCTCACAAGAATAATGCAAGAGAGAGAGATCAAAAATGTTATCATGAAAGGAAATGATCACACACTCAAATCCACACTCAACCAACCATCATCATTACTCCAAAGTCAAGCAATGATCAACAACCAAAACCAATACTCCATCAACTAATCATCAACAACCATGATGAAAAGAAGAAGAAGTCAAATGAAGTCAAATGGTGGAGGAATTATCATGATACAAAGATATGCAAAGACAACCCTCCAAAATACTTATTTGCACAAATGCAAATAAGCCCTCCTCCACCAATCTTCAGCCAATGAAAGATACAAAGAAATATGGCTGAAACGGAAAACAAACTGGCAACTCCAAAAAACTGATCCCGTAATAAATTACAGGAAAACCCCGCTACTGTATATACATACCCGCATTTGTATTCCGACCGAAATACAAATGCAATGAGACAAAAAACTACACTGTACTATACTAGGATCCGGCTTAAACCAAAGCCGGCTAGTATTATCCGTCCGATCCTGATCCGTGCAATACCGCACGTATCTGATCGAACCCTGCCATATATCCATACGGCCTCTAGTACTAACCGTCCGATCCTGATCCGTGCAATAGCGCACATATCTGATCGAACCCTGCCATATCTCCATACGGCCTCTTCAGCGTTTCGCCCGAAACTTGAGTAACTGTGTGTGTGGTGGACTCTAAAGACTCGTCAATACTATGGCTGTGGATTTAACCACTAGCACGTCAGAGGTATTAGCCATACGTGACGGGCCACCAGCTATTGACCAAAAGGGGCGTCGATGAGCGAACTCATCCTGATACCCTACTGAGCCTGTCAGTGACAATATCCGTACAGTCCGGTCCGTTCGTCTATGAGCATCGCATGGCGGGCCTAGGGGGTTGGTAAAAATCAGACCCCCAAAAGCGGTACAAGTCGTGTCGGAGTGTAGCCCAGAACACCCTGAGATACTACTGGAATACCTACCAGTAAATCTCCTGCCTTGGCCAAGGACTTCGTGTAAGGGCTCTCCTAGACACAGCGCGACCTCACCCCCAATACCGGGAGAGACAAACCCCTGAAGATCCGCTCACTGCCTCCATGTGGCTCGGGACTGTACCCAACTAAAACCTGTTTGCACGTCTCCTTTGAGCGTGGTAGGGTAGTAATCAAAGTACAGTGGGAACTCACACGAGACAAATGACGATCCTCAGGTTGATGAACTAACCTGTACACATGTCACCAGGGAACTGCTATCTGACGTCAGGTATAAGACCAACTAGCATGTTCCCGGCGAGTCCTGTCCGGTGTACTCATAACCCAATGAGCACCTGTATACATCTTAGGTGAACCAACTGACACCAGTGGCATGTGAGACCGGCCGCCGCCCCTCGTCTGGGTCTCGACTGTATACACTAGTCTACTCTGGAGTATCGATGCCCTGTCTCGAAACTCCCACGACTAGGGACCTTTTAACGATATGCTTATAGACTACCAGCTCCCACGTATATGATCGCCCTCATACTGCAGTCAAGCAAGAATTCTAGGGGCTCTATCAACGTGCAATAGTGACCTGTAAGGTCACCTAAAGCAGTACAAGATGATAAAGGTAAACCAGATAGCATACTATCATCTTGAGTAAGACTGTCCTACCGGGATAGGTCCTCCCTCAATCATTGCAACCACGTTCCTGTGAACCAATAATTGACTCTGAGGGCACTATCTCCAACAATCTCCCACTTGTACTCAAGGCTAATTATTGCGATGTCGCATACTCATAGCCCGTGTGATACCGAACACCCAACTCCTCTACTAGTCAGTCTCACAAAGCTCGTTTGCGAAACTATTGCGTTCGAGGAATAGCCTCAGTGAGTGGATCCGCTCTGATGTTTCTTTCTATGTCTCTCTTTATCTCAAATTCGCGGAGAAACCCATCTCCCGAAATGAGCAATACCTGTCTTAGAATATGTCCGGATGTCTGATGGGACCTAGATCATAAATGAACTCCAAATCCAAACTTCTTAGACTGTATCGTCAACTGAACTTAATCAGTATCCTGCACCATGCCTCCCTCAGTATTTCCTTGGACCTCCTGTCCAAAATACTGCCCCTTGTCAGAAGGAAAACTATAACTCTGACAACCTCCTTGTCGTCCAGGTCACCTTGGAAGCCTGGAATGATAACTGTCTCCCGAATGAGGCTGTCGTTATCATATCCCTAGAACATTCACTTATGTTCTAAAACTGCTTCCGACTGTTTCTCTAGGATAGGATCAATGTCAACTTATTGCATCTAGTGCAAGAACAACATCTGGTGTGGTACTTGACATCTCATGATTGACTCAATTGCCTAAGCAAGTGATCTGCCAATCATGCACATCTCTCTCCCCTTTAGTCTGTAAGACACCTTTAGAGAGGGTGACTCCATCACCTGCAGGTACACAACCATGCCAGGAGTCGTCCATTCTAAATAATCTTAGAATGTGTTAGTGTATATGCCCTAGAGGCCATTACTGTATCATACTAGTTTGTATATTACTTGATGGAAGCTTGGGATATTCACAGTTGTATATACAATCTTGCTCGAAATGGTAGTATGCTACTTGGTTTGTCTCTGCTTTAATATGTGCATGTGTTTCTTTTAGCATATCGCTGATATACATATTAGTAGAGCCCTTAGGATCTTTGCTTGATTACCAGCGTTGTGATGGCGCTCACACTCGTGGGGGCTGGGTAATCCATAAGCATACCCTTATACAGGTCCCTAGTCGTTGGACTATCAAGACAGGGCATCGATACTCCGGAGTAGACTACCGTATGCGCTTCTCATCCCAGCGTGGGAGACGGTCTGTCCCACAGCCGTCAGTACGTCGTACTTGAGATAGTATGCGGGTGCTCGTTAGGTTACGAGTACACTGGACAGGACTCGTCGGGAACTGTTGGTTGGTATTATACCTATCGTCAGTTATCAGTTCCCAGGTGACATGAGTACAGCTTAGTCCGCTGACTTGACACTGTCACTTCGCCTCGAGTGTGTTCCTACTGCACTTTGATTACTACCCTACCACGGCTCAAAAGAGTCGTGCAAACAGGTAGTTTTTGGGTGCAGTCCCGAAGCACTTGGAGGCAGTGACGGTTAGACAGGATTCGTCTCTCCCGATATTGGGGGTTGACATCGCGCTGTGTCCAGGAGAGCCATTACACAAGTAGTCCCTGACCAGGGCAAGCGAGATATATTGGTAGGTTTCCAGTGTTATCTCAGGGTGTTCTGGGCTACACTCCGACACGACTTGTACCGCTATTAGGGGACTGACGTTCACCGCCCCCTAGGCCCGCCATGCGATGTATCAGACGAACAGACCGGACTGTATGGAGACTGTCACATACAGGCTCAGTAGGAGTTCAGATGGGGTCACCTCGTCAGTCTTCTTATCGGCATCTACCTGGGGACCGTTACGTACAGCTAGTGCCGCTTGCGGTCTGTCGTTAAACCCACTGCCAGCGTAGTGTCGGGTCTTTAGAGTCCCACACAGAGAGCTATTCGCCTTTAGGCAAAATGAGTAGAGGTCGCATGGTTTTGCGACAGGGTTCGTTCACATCCGCGCACTTGTGCACGTTTGCTGTCCGGACAGCTTATACTAGCGGGCTTTGGTTTAAGCCAGATCCTAGTATATGATTTTGGATTGGTTTTATCTCTTTGTATTCGTGTTCCTCGGATCACGAATGCGGGTGCGTATGCACAGTTGATTGAGTCAGAGGAAGAAGACCTTGATTAATGACCATTGTCATTTTATTAACCCTAATGTTTATGTGTGTATTATGATTAATTAATATTAGCTATATATAATTGTGCATGGTTAGGATTGTTGACATTTTGACCATACTTGACTTGTTGACCTTAGTTAACATGTTGACCATCATCATTCCATATAAAAGATGCTCTTTGATCCTTGCAATTTTCATTTAATGTGAAATGATAATGGTCAAGTCTTGATTAACCATGACAATTATCTAGCTAATTATCTATTTTTTATAATTCACACATATATGTGAGAATGGCTTATTATTCTCTCATTCTATCATATACTTTCTCTCTCTTGCTCTTCCTCTTCCTCAAGCTCTCCCCTCTCATGTGTTGAGAAACACTTGAGCTTGAGAAAAACCATTCCATAGTAATCTCTACTCTCATCTAGGGTTCTAGGATTAGCACTTCTAGCACCCTAGTTACTTCTAGCTTGAAGTTGAAGCCAAAGGTTGAGGCTCTCGGGTGGATCCTTCTTCGACGTGAGAAGACGACAAAGGTGATCCCTTTCTACTACTCCAAGGAGCAAGGAGAGAAGGACATAAAGCCCTAGGTATAACCATTCTTCCTTGTAGCTAATTTCTAGTTAGTTTTAGCTAGTTTTTGTTTAGCAAAGATCCTCCTTAGTCTAGTCCATGTTGCCTAGCATGATAAAAATCCGATTTTTATTCCGTTTTCCGCCTCCCCGCAAGCACCGGGGTGGGCAACGTGGACTTACAGTGGTATCAGAGCCTAACTAAACATAAACTAGCTAGGTAGTAAAGTGTATGGAAGTTCAATCGGAAAAAATCACAAAACTAAAAACACAAAACCCTAACTTTCTGTTGAATTTTTTTCTGTTCAAAATAAAATAAATCTTACGTCAAAAATCATCTCAGGGTTTTGTGAAGAAAGCCACCAAAAACGATCCAGTGAATCGCTCAAAGCGCGGCGGTTCCGCGGCAAAAGCATGCCTATTGCCGCGGAACCGCGGCCGTTTTGACTCGGTTCTGGGTCGAGTTTGGTGCAGTGTTCTTCTGGCTTGGTTTTGGGATTTTTAAGATGGTTTATTTGTGCCCAGGTTTTCCAGAAAAGAAATTTGTTTTTGGGGGCCTATAAATCCGTATTTTTGATCGAATTTCACTACACTTTGACTAATGGGTTATATCTGTGATGTTTATATGTATTGAACGTCTGCTAATCGCTATAAGTCGATTAGTGGGGGTTATACATATCTGTGATCTGTGTTTGATGATGGTATGTGTATATGAATGCGTTGGATTGTCGCGGGTGAATAGCCGGGGTGGATATGAGATGAGTGTTTCTTTTTCTTTCATTCATTGTAATTTGTAAATTGATGTATTATTATTTGTTTGGCCGCACAACCGGGTCAGGTTGTAGCCGTCATTGTATAATTATTTTTACTGTTTTTGCTCCTAGGATAGACCCATGGAGGGGGTGCACAAACTACCGGGTATCTCGAAGTGCCGAGTGGCCTACTCACGGTGTTGAGGGAGGTTGCTTCGCTTCGGGTACTTGGCGGGTAGTTTGCCGCACCCGTAGGGGTCTTGGGTGGGGGTATTGGCTATTCACCGCGTGTTGGAGATAGTGCCCTCATAGTCAATTATTGGATCGCAGGTACGTGATTGCAATGATTGCGGATGACCTATCCCGGTAGGACAGTCTTACTCGAGATGATAGTATGCTATCTGGTTTGCCTTTATCAGTCGTGTACATGTTCAGGTGACTGATTGCATGTTACACTTTGATAGAGCCCTTAGGATCTTGCTTTACTACCAACAGTATGATGGCGATCATATACGTGAGAGTTGGGTAGTTTATATGCATATCCTTAATTGTGGTCCCTAGTCGTGGGAGTTTCAAGACAGGGCATCGATACTCCGGAGTAGACTAGTGTATACAGTCGAGACCCCGACGAGGGGGCGGTGGCCGGTCTCACAAGCCACTGGTGTCAGTTGGATCACCTAAGATGTATACAGGTGCTCATTGGGTTATGAGTACACCGGACAGGACTCGCCGGGAATCTGCTAGTTAGTACTATACCTATCGTCAGATAGCAGTTCCCTGGTGACATGTGTACAGGTTAGTTCATCGACCTGAGGTCGTCATTTGTCTCGTGTGAGTTCCCACTGTGCTTTGATTTCTACCCTACCACGGCTCAAAGGAGTCGTGCAAACAGGTAGCTTTTGGGTACAGTCCCGAGCCATATGGAGGCACGTGAGCGGATCGGCAGGGGATTCGTCTCTCCCGGTATTGGGGGCGAGGTCGTGCTGTGTCTAGGAAAGCCATTACACAAAGTCCATGGCCATGGCAGGAGATTTACTGGTAGGTACTCCAGTAGTATCTCAGGGTGTTATTGGGCTTCACTCCGACACGACTTATACTGCTATTGGGGGTCTGACGTTGCTAGCCCCCTAGGCGGATATGCGATACTCATTGACGAACGGACCAGACTGTATATACATTGTCACTGTTAGGCTCAGTAGGATTTTTCGGAGGAGTTCGCTCATCGGTCTCCCTTGAGTTCGCTCCTCGGCCACCCTTGAGGTCAGTCTATGGGCAGCCGTTACGCATAGCTAGTGCCGCTGACGGTTTGTGGTTAAACCCACTGCCAGGGTACTGACGAGTCATTAGAGTCCCCCACAGACAGTTTCCCAAGTTCGGGCGAAACGTTGTAGAGGTCGTATGGTTTTATGGCAGGGTTCGGAAAATGCACGTGCGTTTACGCACGTGTTATTTTTCGGGCAGATGATACTGGTCGGCTTTGGTTTAAGCCGGATCCGAGTATTATATTGAGTAGGTATAATATCTTTGTCTCAGTTGCATTTATATTCGGTCGTAATATAAATGCGGGTATATTTATACAGTTTCGGGGTTATCCTGAAAGTCGTTTCAGGATCACTTTTGGAAGTTGCCAGTTTCCAGTTTTCTATCAGGCGTCTTTTAACATTCGGTTAAAGACGGGTTTATCTTTTCTTCTGTTAGGGTGAGTCATCATTCTAGAAGCTTCTAGAAGTGATGATGAGGCTTGTGAGTCATTAGTGCATTAATGGTGTCATTAATGCAATAATGACTCATTCTTTGATTTCATTACATTCTTGTTTTGGTTAAGATCTTTATGCTTGATATTTGCTTGATCTTTTGTTATGATAAGGATGGTTGTTTGTGGTCACCTCCATCATAGCTCCTACGGTCACCTCCCTCATTCTATATAAAGAGGCCGGCCCCTCTCTCTCTCTCACACTCTCACTTGATGTTTCATTTTGATTAGAAAAGATTATGATAGTATTCGGGGTGTATGGAATTTTACAGTTCATTTCATTCCATCACCCGATTTCCACGGCAACTTCATTAACCGATCGTCCACGGATTTGGACGAAGTGAGACAAAGTCATCTACTCATTCTCTACATCAATCTTGGTCGTCTCTTTTAGCAAACTTGACGATCGAGTTGCCTCGAGTCAGAGGCGGGAGCCCGTTTAAAGAACCGATCATGTGGTGCCACCTCGACGAGGAGATCGGAGATCGACGAGATCGGAGCAGCCGCAACGGAGCGTGGGATGATGGTTGAAGAACGAAGGACTCGGATCGTTCGGTACAATCTTTCTACACTCTTTACAGTTTGTTAGTTTAGCAATAATGGCAGATCCGGGTTAAAGTATACGATAGCGCCAGTTTAAAAGTTTTTGTTCCGCATTTGGCGTCTGTAGACGGCCGGGGCGCTAGCGTAGACTTACATTGGTATCAGAGCCTAACCATTTTGCTATACTAACTTGTGCTAACGCGTTTAAAACATCGATCGAACCGGAAATCGAAAACTACAAAATTCTAACCCGACAGTTTCTGTTGATTTTAAACGGTCTCCAAAATTAATTCTACATGTCTTAAAAATCTGTGCAGGGTTTTCTAAGAACTACGACGAAATTTGGGCACGTGTCTCCACCATTGCGCCGCGGAAACGCGGCCAAACCCATAGTTTGGCCGCGCAACCGCGGCCACGTGGTGAGCTCGTGCTCCCAAATTTTGTCAGGGAGTTCTCTGTTGGATTTTGTGATTTTTGGTATAGATCATTTGTGCCCAGGTTTTGTTACTGTTCACCAGTAAGCAGTGGGGCCCACTTTTTGATATTTGGTCTTTGGTCGATCGAAATTTAAACATGTTAGTTTACAGTGCTTACATTATATCTCCGACCGGGAATGTCATTTGATCGGTAAACTGCGTCTGATTGCTATAGTTCTTTTAGACGGGTTTGCGAACGTGACATTCGCGTTGATGTTCTGTGTTGTGCTGTGATGTTGCGGATTTGTCGTGGTGGATAGCAGTGTGCAATGGTAGTACAGTTTGAGTTTATTTGTACATTTGATATTGCGGGGCGAGCGTCCAACTTGTGGACAGCCGTCACTGCCTGTTGTATAATATTCTTTTGGGGCACGACCAGGTTGCGGTCGATGTACCTATTGTACTATTTTTCATTACTGTACTAGGTTTTACCCCGCGACGGAGTGCACGGATAGCCGGGTTCTGGAGGGGCAACGGGTCCGCATCTCATGGCTTTGAGAGGCAGAGGGGCCCCACTCTAAAATTGGCAGACTATTCGCCGCACTCGTAGGGGGTACAGGTTGACCCAAGGAGGGGTGCTCAATTTACCGGATTCCGTGAAGTGCCGGGTGTTCCATTCACTATGCTGTGGGGACTACCTCGCTTCAGGTTTTGGCGGGTAACTTGCCGCATCCGTAGGGGTCTAGGTTTCATTGCACAGGCTATCCACACGACAGGGGAACGTCGAGTTTCAGCAGCGGCTCTGTGAAACTCGGGGATCCCAGATTATCTGTATTGTTCTGTGATGCTTATTACTTTTCTGTAATGTTGCATACTATCACGCCTGGAGCGATTATTGTATATTGGTTTATATACTATTAGATGTTGTATATGTTTTACACCCGCGCTAGTGCAGTCCCCGCTCTGTCGTTAGTTAAGTAACCTAACGAGTGATGACGGGACCCAGTAACGAATGCGGATGGCATATACGTACATTTTATTTTCGTTCTTTTCTGGTGTGATTGAATGATGGGACTGCGTTGATTCTGATCAATGCAAAGTAAAACAAACCTGTTACAGTTGTTGGAACAATTTAAAAAGTGTTATTACAAAGACGTTTCCTTTTGTTATGCATAGCGGTATTCAGTGGAATATCCTGCACCTCATTCGACGGGGCAAGGGCTGATATCCCTTCACCGGGACTGACCCCTTGGACAGAAGTTTGCGTCAGAGTAATAACTTCACTATAGTCGATTACAAGTTGCTTTGCATAGCGGTATTCAGTGGAATATCCTGCACCTCATTCCACGAGGAAAGAGCCGAGATCCCTTTACCGGGAGTGACCTCTTTAGCAAAAGGTTTTCGCCACTATATTTTAAAAAGCTATCAGGTTCCTTCAGCGATATCAAGTTCACTACGCTAAAGGTTTTTCGCCAAAAACCAGCCGTAGCCCTCCGTCACTTCTTTTGGGTATTCAGTAGTATTCATGCTACGTATTTTGACCAACGCCAAGGCATAGTGTTTGGTAGCTGCTGGGTATTCAATTGTTGCATAGATAGATGAGTTAGTTTGGGACAGTCGTTCTGCCGATTGGCCAACGTCAGGGGCATGTGCGGATGGGTTCAAATTGACAAGATAGTGATGGGTAGAACTTGGCATGTGACTTATGACATTTTGACCAACGCCAAGGTTATAAGAGCATGGGGCAAAAACAATATCGAGAGTTTCTAAAGAAACTGAAACTTGCCAAGTATGCGCATACCTTCTGGAGTATGAGTAACGTGGATGCATTCCATCACGTTATCATGCGATGAGAGTTGGATCCCGATTCCCACTGATGAGTTGGTTTACTCTTCGGGTGATCCCGATTGATTCTTCTTTAGGTTTGGAGGAGAATTTGACAGGACAGTGGGAGGTTTCCGGATTAGATAAAATGATGACCATTCTGATCTAGGTTAGAGTGCACGCAGAGTGTTTCTTTTCTCTCTCTCTCTTTGGCAGCGACCTTTGACCGACCCTAGACTATGACTCAGTGACCAAGTTGACCGAACCTTCTTAAAATACTGGCTTTTGGATTGTCTGAGTTGCATAAGTCATTGCCACTCCTTCTTTTACCCTTTGAATTTCTCAGAACACCCGTATTACTACGGATATCCACTTCCATTGGATAGAGCCATCGTATGGTTATATACGAACTCGAAGGGACTTCTTCGAGGATGGATCCAGGTTCAGGAGAAATAGAATTGGTTTATTCAGTTGTCTTTTATTATCACCTTCTCTCAGGTTGCGAGAGCTCCTTGGTTTAGGAGAGTACACCTATTACGCTTATTGGATAGTCTTATTCCAAACCATAGGCTGGTGCCGAAAGGTAGGGAATGAAAAAAACCAATTAGCCTAAGTAGGGTGTGCAGAAGGTAATATGTAAAGACAAAATAAAGGGATTAGAAAGAGGGCAAAGTAAATTGCGACTGATATCATTCACGACCAAAACCGCGTACTTCATCGCCACTCCTATTTCACCTTTAAAAGAATAGGGTATTATTCAGTTGTCTTTTATCATCACCTTCTCTCAGTTGCGAGTACTCCTTGGTTTAGGAGGGTACACCTATTATGCTTACTAGATAGTCTTCTTCCAAACCATAGGCTGGTGCCGAACGGTAGGGAAGGAAGAAAACCATTTAGCCTAACGATGGTGTACAGAAGGTAACGACTAAAGACAAATAAAGGGATTTGGAGAGACGGCAATAAAATATACGGTTGAAGTCATGAATTGGATTATGGAAAAGGCATTGCTATGAATACCAGGATACCCCTACGAAACATTTTCATGTTTCAGTGCATTGTTAAAGGAAAAACTGTTTTCCCGATTAGACACTTACTCCAAGGGTATGTATTTACCAGGTTTCATTCTCATATCTGTATGGTTTTACAGATGATGAGTGGGAGTAAGATATTGGGAATTAGGTGATCATCCTCATTATATCGGAATTCGTTGTAATTGGTGATATTTTGAGGAAATCGCCAGGGTACAGTTTTCCACCTACAACGCACAGGTTTTGAGTTGTTTAACTCAGCGGACTTATACAGAGTATTGTATGTTGTCCAGTGTCCATCAGGACAAAGGGGTAGGTCCTCGTACTATGTTCTGTTTACTTATAACTTCTCTAGTATTTAGACGAGTGTTTTGTAGAAATACAAGGTCTAAGTTTTGAGAAGTTATGGGTATAAGAATAAAGTAGAGAACCAGATGTCACGAGTATCGGGATTCTTCAAAGAGATCGAAGATGTTGATTCTTGTGATTGGTATTCAGATGATAGTGATGGTTTTGAGAAACGTGTTTCTCTTTCAGGTTACTCATAATTGGATGGATTCCTAAGTTGAGTAATGCTGATTAGCCTCTTTCCATTAAGTTGATATGCACTGGAGACAGCTGCATGATTTGAATATGGTTCCAATTAAATAAGTGCCAAAGTTTCTGTATTGGATATAGAATGGATCGTACCTTAAAAGAAATTAAGGTACGGGGAGTTGTCCAGCTTATGCTTAAAACCAGACACTGGATAACTCAGGGCACGTTTCTGTAATGGCTGTTTGTGGGTTGACCCTGGCAATGACGAGGGTTGATATTCTACCATTTAGAAGATCAATAGTGATATTGTTCTTGACTCGCCACAGTTTTAGTAAAAATGGATCTTTTTCAGAAAACAGTAGTGGGAGTATGGTAGAACTGGAAGTGATTCCAGAACCGCGAACGATTACGGAAAATTTAATAGGACCTATACATTCAATCAGGTTTGACATTCCAATAGCCACTCCGCAGGTATGGTAGGTAACCTCAGACGCCCGAGAGGTACTTCGGTAGCCTCAGAGACGGTGACAGGGAGGTTTTTATCTACCAAGACTTGACACTACTGTTGTTGCAGGATATGAGACCTGGTAGGAGGGTTGTCATAGTCAGTGGGAGCAGCGGAAGCATAGTGGGCAAGATGCTTATATCTATTTATAGACTTGAGCAGTTATAGCGGAGATAGATCATCTAATTTTGATGTGACAGTCATAGGTTTGACTTCAATCAGAATAGGGGATGGATCAGTTAAGAAGGTAGTAGGGTGTGATGTCATGGTATCTGGATGACATACACAGAGTAGGAAGTAAAATTCCTATACTACGATCGGTTGTACTGTGGTCGTCACACAGTTGTTTCTCCAGATAGAATATGAATATAATATTTGACATTCTGGTTTCTGGATCTATGGCTTTAGATCTGGATTTGGGTAGTTTCCTAATGTGGGTACTTTGACAGATATTCTAATGGTTTTTAGAATAGTTGACTCCTAGCATGGTGGTGTACCTGCAGGTGATGGAGTCACCCTCTCTAAAGGTGTCTTACAGACTAAAGGGGAGAGGGATATGCATGATTGGCAGATCACTTGCTTAGGCAATTGAGTCAATCATGAGATGTCAAGTACCACACCAAATGTTGGTTTTGCACTAGATGCAATAAGTTTGTATTAATCCAATCCTGGAGAAACATAAAGAAGCAGTTTTAGAACATAAGTACATGTTCTACGGATTTGATGACGGCAGCCTCCTTCGGGAGACGGTTATCATTCCAAGCTTCAAAGGTGACATGGTTGACAGAGTGATTGTCAGAGTTTTAGTTTTTCCCTCTGACGAAGAGGGACAGTATTATGGACAGGTGGTCCAAGAGGATACTGTGGGAAGCAAGGTGCCCGATACTGATTAGGTTCAGTGATCGATTCAGTCTAAGAAGTTTGGATATGGAGTTCATTTATGAACTAAGGTCCCATCAGATATCCAGACATGTTCTAAGACAGGCATTACTCAATTCGGGAGATGGTTTTCTCCGCGAACTTGAGATTAAGAGAGATATAGAAAGATACATCTAGGCGGATCCACTCACTGAGGCTATTTCTCGAACACAATAGTTTTACAAACGGGCTTTGTGAAACTGATTAGTAGAGGAGTTGGATGTTCGGTTTCACACGGGCTGTGAGTAGTCGACATCGCAATATTAGCCTTGAGTGCAAGTGGGAGATTGTTGGAGATAGTGCCCTCATAGTCAATTATTGGATCGCAGGTACGTGATTGCAATGATTGCGGATGACCTATCCCGGTAGGACAGTCTTACTCGAGATGATAGTATGCTATCTGGTTTGCCTTTATCAGTCGTGTACATGTTCAGGTGACTGATTGCATGTTACACTTTGATAGAGCCCTTAGGATCTTGCTTTACTACCAACAGTATGATGGCGATCATATACGTGAGAGTTGGGTAGTTTATATGCATATCCTTAATTGTGGTCCCTAGTCGTGGGGGTTTCGAGACAGGGCATCGATACTCCGGAGTAGACTAGTGTATACAGTCGAGACCCCGACGAGGGGCGGTGGCCGGTCTCACAAGCCACTGGTGTCAGTTGGATCACCTAAGATGTATACAGGTGCTCATTGGGTTATGAGTACACCGGACAGGACTCGCCGGGAATCTGCTAGTTAGTACTATACCTATCGTCAGATAGCAGTTCCCTGGTGACATGTGTACAGGTTAGTTCATCGACCTGAGGTCGTCATTTGTCTCGTGTGAGTTCCCACTGTGCTTTGATTTCTACCCTACCACGGCTCAAAGGAGTCGTGCAAACAGGTAGCTTTTGGGTACAGTCCCGAGCCATATGGAGGCACGTGAGCGGATCGGCAGGGGATTCGTCTCTCCCGGTATTGGGGGCGAGGTCGTGCTGTGTCTAGGAAAGCCATTACACAAAGTCCATGGCCATGGCAGGAGATTTACTGGTAGGTACTCCAGTAGTATCTCAGGGTGTTATTGGGCTTCACTCCGACACGACTTATACTGCTATTGGGGGTCTGACGTTGCTAGCCCCCTAGGCGGATATGCGATACTCATTGACGAACGGACCAGACTGTATATACATTGTCACTGTTAGGCTCAGTAGGATTTTTCGGAGGAGTTCGCTCATCGGTCTCCCTTGAGTTCGCTCCTCGGCCACCCTTGAGGTCAGTCTATGGGCAGCCGTTACGCATAGCTAGTGCCGCTGACGGTTTGTGGTTAAACCCACTGCCAGGGTACTGACGAGTCATTAGAGTCCCCCACAGACAGTTTCCCAAGTTCGGGCGAAACGTTGTAGAGGCCGTATGGTTTTATGGCAGGGTTCGGAAAATGCACGTGCGTTTACGCACGTGTTATTTTTCGGGCAGATGATACTGGTCGGCTTTGGTTTAAGCCGGATCCGAGTATTATATTGAGTAGGTATAATATCTTTGTCTCAGTTGCATTTATATTCGGTCGTAATATAAATGCGGGTATATTTATACAGTTTCGGGGTTATCCTGAAAGTCGTTTCAGGATCACTTTTGGAAGTTGCCAGTTTCCAGTTTTCTATCAGGCGTCTTTTAACATTCGGTTAAAGACGGGTTTATCTTTTCTTCTGTTAGGGTGAGTCATCATTCTAGAAGCTTCTAGAAGTGATGATGAGGCTTGTGAGTCATTAGTGCATTAATGGTGTCATTAATGCAATAATGACTCATGCTTTGATTTCATTACATTCTTGTTTTGGTTAAGATCTTTATGCTTGATATTTGCTTGATCTTTTGTTATGATAAGGATGGTTGTTTGTGGTCACCTCCATCATAGCTCCTACGGTCACCTCCCTCATTCTATATAAAGAGGCCGGCCCCTCTCTCTCTCTCACACTCTCACTTGATGTTTCATTTTGATTAGAAAAGATTATGATAGTATTCGGGGTGTATGGAATTTTACAGTTCATTTCATTCCATCACCCGATTTCCACGGCAACTTCATTAACCGATCGTCCACGGATTTGGACGAAGTGAGACAAAGTCATCTACTCATTCTCTACATCAATCTTGGTCGTCTCTTTTAGCAAACTTGACGATCGAGTTGCCTCGAGTCAGAGGCGGGAGCCCGTTTAAAGAACCGATCATGTGGTGCCACCTCGACGAGGAGATCGGAGATCGACGAGATCGGAGCAGCCGCAACGGAGCGTGGGATGATGGTTGAAGAACGAAGGACTCGGATCGTTCGGTACAATCTTTCTACACTCTTTACAGTTTGTTAGTTTAGCAATAATGGCAGATCCGGGTTAAAGTATACGATAGCGCCAGTTTAAAAGTTTTTGTTCCGCATTTGGCGTCTGTAGACGGCCGGGGCGCTAGCGTAGACTTACACCGCGACCGTGTAATCCGCTTTTCGTTGCAGGCTCGAACGGATTGCGGATTCCTAGTATATCCAATGTATTCATCTGTGATCTGTAATGTCTATCATTGCTATATATTTATATATGATAACTATTTAGGCGTTGCTTATGTTTTACAGCCGCGCTAGCCCAGTCCCCGCTCTGTCGTTAGTTAAGTAACCTAACGGGTGATGACGGGGCCCCGTGGCGAATGCGAATGGCATAAGCGTACGTAATATTTTGGTTGTTTTCTGCAATGGTAGGATTAAATGATGGGACGCATTAAAAGAACTAATGCAAGAAAATAAACCAAGTAAAAGTCGATTGGAACACTTTGAAAACCACTCAGTTCTTTTCAAAACTAAACTTTTAAACGCGGAGCATGAACCACTCCTTTTAAAAGCTATCTCGTTCCATCGATTATATCAACTTCACTACGTTCACGGTTTCGCCAAAACCATTCGTAGCCCTCCGTCATTCCACATGAATGGTCAAAAAGTATTCAAGCTATGTATTTTGGCCAAAGTCAAGGCATAGTGATTGGTAGCTATTGGGTATTCATGTGCAGCATAGATAGATGCGTTGGTTTGGGACAGTCGTGCTGCCATTTTGGCCAAAGTCAAGGGTAGGTATGGGTGGGTCCAAATTAACCAGGAGAATGACGGGTAGAACTTGACATGTGACTTATGATATTTTGGCCAAAGTCAAGGTCATAAGAGCATAGGGCAAAAATCCACATCGGGAGTTTCATAAGCACTGAAACTTGCTAGCACTGCATACCATTTGGAGTGTGATAATTCTGGTAGGATTCTTTCGGTTTTATCACGCGATGATATTTGGATCCCGATCCTACTGTGAGTATATGCTACTCCTCGGGAAAACTCTCACTTAACGATCATTGCTATAAACCTAGTAGGTGTCTAGAAAGGTGTTAGCGGGGCTACGCCCATAGGGAAAAGAGGTTACTTAATTAAGGAACTTCGCGAAAGCGTTGGAAAACCTCCCTCGAAGTACCGACACTGGCCTGGCTGAACGGTTAAGCAAGTATTGTACGGTGAGATTGATCCCGACTAATTCTTTCTTTACGGTTTGAGAAGGGATTCGAGAGACAGTGGGAGCCATCCAGTTTAGACAAACTAAAAACCACTCTAAACTTGCAAGAGCATCATGCTAAAGTGTTTCTTTTCTCTCTCCTAATTGCAGCGACCATTCAACATGACTGGACTTAAGTTATTACTAGATAAAAACATACTGACAGGGCCAAACTACAAAGATTGGCTCAGGAATGTCAAGATGGCAATCACTTACGACAAGTTGGGGTATGTCCTTATCACCAAAGCTCCCCCTGTCCCAGGTCCCACCTCCAGCGTCGCGGATAAAGAAATCCGTAAGACATAGGAGATCGATTGCGCGAAGGCCAAATGCCTCGTGCTTGCCTCGATGGACAACGAACATCAGAGGA
Source organism: Agapanthus africanus (assembly GCA_030015575.1). Taxonomy (NCBI): domain Eukaryota; kingdom Viridiplantae; phylum Streptophyta; class Magnoliopsida; order Asparagales; family Amaryllidaceae; genus Agapanthus; species Agapanthus africanus. The sequence continues at coordinate 183,373,372 of JASDDO010000016.1, read as the reverse complement.
GGCATGAGAATATGGACCTGGAGTCCATATTTCTCCATACAAAGGAACTGTATGGAGAGCAGTCTCGTATCGCAAGATACGAAGTGTCGAAGAAGCTATTTTCGGCAAGATTGGCCGTCGGATCATCGGTAGCGGAACACGTGCTTAAGATGATTGGCTACATAGAGGAGCTCGCGGACCTTGGGACCACGTTGGAGAATGAACTCTACACTGATTTGATTCTCCAGTCCCTTCCTTCCACTTACGCCCAGTTTGTCCTAAACTTCAACATGCAAGGAAAAGAGGTTGAACTTTCCGAACTTCTGAACATGTTGAGGAGTGCCGAGGGCACCCTATAGAAGGGTAGGGAGACATCCACTTTGTTTGTAGGAGGATCTTCCTCTTCTAGATAATCTTAGAATGTGTTAGTGTATATGCCCTAGGGCCATTACTGTATCATACTAGTTTGTATATTACTTGATGGAAGCTTGGGATATTCACAGTTGTATATACAATCTTGCTCGAAATGGTAGTATGCTACTTGGTTTGTCTCTGTTTTAATATGTGCATGTGTTTCTTTTAGCATATCGCTGATATACATATTAGTAGAGCCCTTAGGATCTTTGCTTGATTACCAGCGTTGTGATGGCGCTCACACTCGTGGGGGCTGGGTAATCCATAAGCACATCCTTATACAGGTCCCTAGTCGTTGGACTATCGAGACAGGGCATCGATACTCCGGAGTAGACTACCGTATGCGCTTCTCATCCCACCGTGGGAGACGGTCTGTCCCACAACCGTCATATGTCGTACTTGAGATAGTATGCGGGTGCTCGTTAGGTTACGAGTACACTGGACAGGACTCGTCGGGAACTGTTGGTTGGTATTATACCTATCGTCAGTTATCAGTTCCCAGGTGACATGAGTACAGCTTAGTCCGCTGACTTGACACTGTCACTTCGCCTCGAGTGTGTTCCCACTGCACTTTGATTACTACTCTACCACGGCTCAAAAGAGTCGTGCAAACAGGTAGTTTTTGGGTGCAGTCCCGAAGCACTTGGAGGCAGTGACGGTTAGACAGGATTCGTCTCTCCCGGTATTGGGGGTTGACATCGCGCTGTGTCCAGGAGAGCCATTACACAAGTAGTCCCTGGCCAGGGCAAGCGAGATATACTGGTAGGTTTCCAGTGTTATCTCAGGGTGTTCTGGGCTACACTCCGACACGACTTGTACCGCTATTAGGGGACTGACGTTCACCGCCCCCTAGGCCCGCCATGTGATGTATCAGACGAACAGACCGGATTGTACGGAGACTGTCACATACAGGCTCAGTAGGAGTTCAGATGGGGTCACCTCGTCAGTCTTCTTATCGGCATCTACCTGGGGACCGTTACGTACAGCTAGTGCCACTTGCGGTATGTGGTTAAACCCACTGCCAGCGTAGTGTCGAGTCTTTAGAGTCCCACACTGAGAGCTATTCTCCTTTAGGCAAAATGAGTAGAGGTCGCATGGTTTTGCGACAGGGTTCGTTCACATCCGCGCACTTGTGCACGTTTGCTGTCCGGACAGCTTATACTAGCGGGCTTTGGTTTAAGCCAGATCCTAGTATATGATTTGGGATTGGTTTTATCTCTTTGTATTTGTGTTCCTCGGATCACGAATGCGGGTGCGTATGCACAGTTGATTGAGTCAGAGGAAGAGGACCTTGATTAGGGTTAATGACCATTGTCATTTTATTAACCCTAATGTTTATGTGTGTATTATGATTAATTGATATTAACTATATATAATTGTGCATGGTTAGGATTGTTGACATTTTGACCATACTTGACTTGTTGACCTTAGTTGACATGTTGACCATCATCATTCCATATAAAAGATGCTCTTTGATCCTTGCAATTTTCATTTAATGTGAAATGATAATGGTCAAGTCTTGATTAACCATGACAATTATCTAGCTAATTATCTATTTTTTATAATTCACACATATATGTGAGAATAGCTTATTATTCTCTCATTCTATCATATACTTTCTCTCTCTTGCTCTTGCTCTTCCTCAAGCTCTCCCCTCTCATGTGTTGAGAAACACTTGAGCTTGAGAAAAACCATTCCATAGTAATCTCTAATCTCATCTAGGGTTCTAGGATTAGCACTTCTAGCACCCTAGTTACTTCTAGCTTGAAGTTGAAGCCAAAGGTTGAGGCTCTCGGGTGGATCCTTCTTCGACGTGAGAAGACGACAAAGGTGATCCCTTTCTATTACTCCAAGGAGCAAGGAGAGAAGGACATAAAGCTCTAGGTATAACCATTCTTCCTTGTAGCTAATTTCTAGTTAGTTTTAGCTAGTTTTTGTTTAGCAAAGATCTTCCTTAGTCTAGGCCATGTTGCCTAGCATGATAAAAATCCGATTTTTATTCTGTTTTCCGCCTCCCAGCAAGCACCGGGGTGGGCAACGTGGACTTACAGAATGCTGTCTAAGTACCCTGATTGGGAAACCACCCAAATCTAGATCTAAAACCATAGATCTAGTAACCGGTATGTCTGATATAATGTCCAAGTCCCATGTGGAGAAACCACTGTGTGACGACCAAAGTATAACCGATCATTGTATAGGAACATCACTTCCTACTCTGTGTATGTCATCCAAATACCATGACATCACACCCTACTACCTTCTCAACAGATCCATCCCCTATTCTGATGAAGTCAAACCTATGACTGTCACGTCAGAAATAGATGATCTATCTCCGCTACATCTGCTTTAGTCTATAAATAGACATAAGCCACATGTCCACCAATGCTTCCGCTGCTTCCACTGACTACGACAACCCTCTGGTAGAGTCATATACACGTACACTTCTAAAGCCAGTTTAGAACGACGCTATACTCATCCTCCCGCCAGGTCTCGCAGCCTGGAACAACAACAATGGCAAGTGTGGGTAAACAAGAACCTCCCTGTCACCGTCCTTGAGGCTACCGGAGTACCTCTCGGGTGCCTGAGGTTACCCACCGTATCTGCGGAGTGGCCAACGGAATGTCAAACCTGATTGAATCTTTAGGTTCTTATCAAATCTTCAGTAATCGTTTGCGGTTCTGGAATCACTTCCAGTTCTACCATACTCCCACTACTGTTTTCTGAAAAAATCCATTTTTATTAAAACTGTGGCGAGTCTAGAACAATATCACTATTGATCTTCCAGATGGTAGAAAGTCAACCCTCGTCATAGCCTGGGTCAACCCACAAACAGCATTACAGAAACGTGCCTTGAGTTGTCCAGTATCTGGTTTTAATCATAAGCCGGACAACTCCCCGTACCTTAACAATTTTAAGATATGAATTGTTCTATATCCAATATAGAAACAGATGCGCTGATTTAATTGAACCAGATTCAAATCATGCAGCTGTCCCAAGTGCATGTCAACTAAATGGAAAGAGGCCGATCAGCATTAATCAACTTAGGAGCACTTCCAATTATGAGTAACCTAAAAGAGAAGCAAGTTCTCTTAACCATTACTATCAACTGAATATCATACACAAGTATCTACATCTTCGATCACTTTGAAGAATCCCGATACTTGCAATACCTGGTTCTCTACTTTATTCATATACCTATAACTTCTCAAAATTCGGACCCTGTGTTTCCACGAAACACCTGTCTAAAAACTGGAAAAGTCATAAGTAAACCGAATATAGTACGAGGACCAACCCCTCTGTCATAATGGACACTGGACAACATACAATACTCTGTATAAGTCCCTTGAGTCTGATAACTCAATCCCCTGTGTGTCGTAGGTTGAAAACTGTACTTATGGTTATGAAGAATTACACCGCTGTTTAATGCTACTTACCTAACCATCCACTGATATAGGTAAATGTCGTAGACATAATTTCAAAAAGGTATATCTCACTCTATAAAAATAGACGTACAGATATATCAATTTGAAATTGGTGCATAACAGCGGATATTCAAAACCAACTATTTGCCGTCCGGCAAACAACCCATGTGACTTCCTCAAATATCACCGATTACAACGAATCTCGATATAATGAGGATGCTCACCTAATTCCCAATAACTTACTCCCACTCATCATCTGTAAAACCATACAGATGTGAGAATCATACCTGGTAAATACATACCCTGGAGTAAGTATCTAATCGGGAAATCAGTTTTCCTTTAACAGTACACAGTGAAACTGAAACATTGAAATGTTTCGAAGGGGTATCCTGGTATTCCTAGTAATGCCACTTCCATTATCCAGATTCACAACTGTAACCGTGTAATTCTTTGCCATCTTTCCAAATCCCTTTATATGTCTTTAGTCATTACCTTCTGTACACCCCTTTAGGCCAAATGGTTTTCTTCCTTCCCTACCATTCGGCACCGGCCTATGGTTTGGAAGAAGACTATCCAATAAGCATAATGGATGTACTGTCCTAATCCAAGGAGCACTCGCAATGCGAGAGAAGGTGAAGATAAAAGACAGCCGAATAAACCTTATTCCTATTTCTCCCGAACCAGAATCCATCCCCGAACTGGAACAAGTTCCTTTCGAGTTCGTATATAACCATACGATGGAGTATCCAGTAAACTGTGGATCTTCGTAGTGATACGGAGTGTTCTGGAGAAATACAAAGGTGATTTAGGATTGGCGAAGAAATACTTGGTTTGGTTGTGAATAGCAGTCGCAATTTACTTTGCCCTCTTACTAATCCCTTGATATGTCTTTACTTAATACCTTATGTACACCATCGTTAGGCTAATTGGTTTTCTTCATTCCCTACCGGTCGGCACCAGCCTATGGTTTGGAAGAAGACTATCCAATTTGCGTAATAGGTGTGCTATATCCTAAACCAAGGAGTACTCGCATCCTGAGAGAAGGTAAAAGGAAAAGACAACTGAATAGTCCTATTCGTTTTCTCCAGAACCGGAAACCATCCTCGAATAAATCCCTTCGAGTTCGTATATAACCATATGATGGTTTTGTCCAATGGAAGTGGAAGATCGTAGTAATACGGGGTGTCCTGGAGAAAAGGGTAAAAGTAGGAGTTGCAATGAGGTTTGCAACTCTGACAATCCAAAAGCCAGTGTTTAAGAAGGTTCGGTCAACTTGGTCACTGAGTCATAGTCTTAGGGTCGGGTCAATGGTCGCTGCAAAAGAGAGAGAGAAAAGAAACACTCAGCGTGCACTCTAACCTAGATCAGAATGGTTACCAATTTATCTAATCTGGAAACCTCCCACTGTACCGTCAAATTCTCCTCCAAACCTGAAAGAAGAATTAGTTGGGATCACTCGAGGAGTAAACCAACTCATCAGTGGGAATCGGGATCCAACTATCATCGCATGATAACGTGACGGAATCCGCTCACGTCATCACACTCCAGAAGGTATGCGCATATCTGGCAAGTTTCAGTTTCTTTAGAAACTCCCGATGTGGATTTTTACCCCATGCTCTTATGACCTTGACTTTGGCCAACAAATCATAAGTCACATGTCAAGTTCTACCTGTCATTCTCCAGGTTAATTTGAGCCCACCCGCACAACCCTTGACTTTGGCCAACAAGGCTATATGACTGCCCCAAACCAACGCATCTATCTATGCTGCATATGAATACCCAACAGCTACCAAACACTGTGCCTTGACTTTGGCCAACAAACACAACTTGAATACTATTGACCACCCTTATGAAACGACGGAGGGCTACGAATGGTTTCTAGCGAAAACCTTTAACGTAATGAACTTGATATCGTTGAAGGAACTGGATAGCTTTTATAAAAATATAGTAACGAAAACCTTCGCTAAAGAGGTCACTCCCGGTGAAGAGATCTCGGCTCTTTCCCCGTAGAATGAGGTGCAGGATATTCCAACTGAATACCATGGTGCAAAGCAAAAGTAATCGGCTATAGTGAAGTTATTGCCCTAACGCAAACTTCTGTCCAAGGGGTCACTCCCCGGTGAAGGGATCTCGGCCCTTGCCTCGTCGACTGAGGAGTAGGATATTCAAACTGAATACCACGATGCAAAACAAAAGTGAACGTCCTTGCAATAAAAGATTTTTGAAAAGTGTTCCAACAACATCAGAATAGGTTTGTTTTTAACTCGCATTGATCCGAATCAACGCAGTCCCATCAATTGATCACACCAATAAAGAACGAAAATAATGATGTACGTATATGCCATCCGCATTCGCCACTGGGTCCCGTCATTACCCGTTAGGTTACTTAACTAACGACAGAGCGGGGACTGGACTAGCGCGGATGCAAAACATATACAACATCTACTAGTATATATATCAATATATAATATTTCGCTCAAGGCGTGATAAAAAGCAACATCACAGAAATGTACAGCATCACAGAACAATACAGATATCTAGGATCCCCGGGTTTCACAGAGCCGCTACTGAAACCCGACGTTCCCCTGGTCGTGTGGATAGCTAGTGTAATGTAATCCTAGACCCCTACGGGCACGGCAAGTTACCCACCAAAACCTGAAGCGAGGCAGCCCCCTTCAGCAACGTGAATGGACCACCCGGCACTTCACGGAATCCGGTAACTTAGGCACCCCTCCTGCGTCAACCTGTACCCCCTACGAGTGCGGCGAATAGTCCGCCAATTCTAGGGTGAAGCCCCCTACGTCTCAATGCCATGAGATGCGGGCTTGTTGCCCTCTAGAACCCGGCTATGCGTGCACCCCACCTTGGGGTAATCCTAGTACAGAAAGTAAAATATACATACAACGGGTACATCGACCTCGACCTGGTCGTGCCCCAAAAGAATAATATACAACAGGCAGTGACGGCAGTCCACATGTCGGACGCTCGCCCCGCAATAACAAATGTACATAATACAACAAAAACTTTACTAGCATTGCATCCAGGCTATCCCCCACTGTTAGTTATGTATATGCCCTAGAGGCCATTGTTGTACATTTGATGTATATTATAATGGATGCTTGGTTATATATAGAGAAGACTTTCTTGCTCGTCATGATAGTATGCTATTTGGTTTCACTTTATCTTAACATGTTGACTTGTATTGGTTTACTGTTTTACTCTCACATGTTGATAAAGCCCTTAGGATCTGTACTCGACTACTGGGACTATGATGAGATCATACTAGTGGGGCCGCGGTAGTCGATGAGTACATCCTATAACTGTTCCTAGTCGAGGGTATATCGAGACAGGGCATCGATACACCAGAGTAGACTAGCGTATACGCATCTTGACCCATATGATGGGCGATGGATGATCCCATATCCATCGGTGTTTGACATCAGAGATGGTGTACGGGTGCTCAGTGGAGACTGGGTACACTGGACGGACTCGCCGAGAACTCCCAGATGGTGATATACCACACGTCAGATGGCAGTTCTTCGGTGACACAGGTACAGGGTAGTCTGTAGACCCGAGATCGTCATGGAGTCTTGTGTGATTCCCACTGTGCTTTGATTTCCACCTTACCACGTCCAAGAGGGCGTGCAAAACGGTGGCTTTTGGGTACAATCCCGAATCACATGGAGGCAATGAGCGATAGGAGGGGATTCGTCTCTCCCGGTATAGGGAGTTGATGTTGTGCTGTGTTCGATTGGCTATAACTGGAAGTCCCTGGCCAGGGCTGATATGGAGATTTACTGGTAAGTGTTACTAGTAGTTTCTCGACCCGTTATGAGCCACACATCGACACGACTTATCGGTTACTGGGGTCTGACGTATACCACCCCTAGACTTGATATGCGACATATCAGACGAACAGACCGGACTGTACGGGAGTGTTACTGGTTGGATTCACAGGAGAACGCACAGGCTAGGTTGTTGATCTTCTGATCGCTCAATACCTGGGTGGCTGTTACGTTTAGCTGACCGCTTGCAGCTTGTGGGTGTTTGATATGATAATCACCTGCTACCGGCGTATTGACGATTCTTTAGAGTCCTACACAGAGGTTTCTTGGCTTAGGCGAAACATAGTAGTGGCACATATGTGATATGCGCAGGAGCGAGAATAATGCGATATGGGATACCGTATTATATTCTCGCGATTTATGGATATGAATCGGGTCATCGGATCAAGTGTTGATTCGATGAATCGGTACATGATATATTAGCCGGTTATATTCGATATAGCCGGATCGTCGGATCAAGTGTTGATTCGATGATTTAATATATAATAATATATATGATATATTATTATATTAACTAATATTGGCTTACTTTATTATTTCATTTTCTCAGTGGATGATACATTGATATATATGCGATATATGTTAATTGTATTATTTTCTTTTGTTGCAAATATATAATATATATATGATATATATTATTGTGACATGATATGATTAATTGTTAAACATGTTTAAGGATGATTAATTGAGGTTAGGGTTTGATTAGGTTTAGCTGCTTCAAGTTCTTTCTAGAAGCAATTTTCTTTTGTCATTTGTAAAGATATTTTGTGATGACACATTTTTAACTTAACCAAACCCTAACTCTAGTTGTTTCTCTACTTGTTCTCATCCAATCATCCTTGACCATGGTTAATAATTCAATCATATGTTTATATTTCTATTCATCACAAAAGGAAATGATTATCATTATCTTTTGATTATCCATTATCTTCTTCTTCTTCTCTCTTGAAGAAGCTCTCTTGAAAATTCTTATGTGATGAAAGATTATGAGAAAATGATATAAAAGGAAAGCTAAATTACTACTCTCTCATCCTCATCTCATCTAGCCCATGGGATTAGTGTGTTCACTTCTTTAAGAGTGAGATAGCTTGAGTTCTTTGAAACCTCGAGGTAGATCATCGGAGATTTGGAATACGACGAGCTAGAATGGATCGTTCGAGTCGTGGAGCCTCTCATGAGTCCGGGAGATCGTGGATCGCGGCAAAGAGACTTCTACTCGGAGCTTGTGAAGTGAAGGAGAGGACTACAAAGGTTGTAATCCCTCACTTAGATAAAAGTTATCTTATTGCATGTTAAACCCTAATAATCTAGCAAAGATCCCGGCTTTGGGTTGTTCGGCACGTCTAAAATTTAATCCGGGCATGTTTGATGCCTTAAGAACCTTCACAAGAATGCCTAGGAACCCTACAGTGGTATCAGAGCCAGGCTAGAGCATTAGGCGATGTGTTTACGAAGTTAAAACTCCGATCGAACCCGAAACGGACAAAATGGACCCCTCTCTGGAAATTTTTTAAATTTTGGGATTTTTCTGAATTAAAAATATGTAAAAAAATCAGCAGGCAATTATAAGAATTACCATAAAATCCGAGCCTCTAATTCCACCAAACAGCGGCGGAAGAGCGGCGCAAGCATGGGTTGCGCGGCGCTTCCGCGGCGGAACAGTAAGATCAGGACACGTGGCTTCATGGTAATTCCCGTAGGTACTTGCTGACCATTCTGGATATTTTTATTCTGTTCCAGGTGTTTAAAATTCTGGGGTTTGTTTTGTAATAGTAGACTCGATCGGAATATTTAAGTTCGTATTTCTTTCCGGATATTTAGAAACTGTTAAACTGGTTGAACGGATATCATTAACCCACTTTATTCCGGCACGGCAAACTTTCAAGCGTTGAATTTTTATTGGGTTTAAATCTTTCGGAAAATTGTACAAGTTAAGCGGTGGACCCTCTAGAAGACAACAAACCTTAACTCGATTATGTGACCGTCTTGAACTGCCTTTTGAACCTTCGGGTTTGGGGCAGTACGGCGTGCCACATGTGAGGCGTTGGCTTGGCCCTTCTACGGCTGGATCACTGGTACTGTGACATATTCTGGGATTATTTGAACTCCGCTCAAGAGTTGAGCACTTCGGGAAATTTTGGGTGTTTGATTATCTGTTCAAATAGTTTAATACCGTATATTTATCTGGAATGTGATACAATATGTGGAATTCATAGAGTTAGGCATGAAATACGAAGTATGTGATATTTCGGATTTACGATGTCTAAAGTGATTGTGGATTCCAAATATTGTAGTTTTACACTTTCTTTTCTGTGACCGTAAGCGTAGTATGTGGTGTATCGCCGGCTTCGTTGCTATACATCAATGACAATCGGGATACGCATACTTGCTTACGTTGATGATATGAGATATTATGTGTTGCTGTGATATGTTATATTGGATCGTCGCGATCAGAATAGCCGGGGGTTTTATGTGAGATGAGGGTTTTTATTTTCATTCATGTAAAATTCTTTTGTAATGTAATATTCTTTTATTTGGGGCACTTCCTGGTTGCGGTTGCTGTCACCAGTGTATATTATTTACTTTTCCGCATTAGGTAGACCCAAGGAGGGGAGCACAAGTAACCGGGTTCTAGGGTCCAGAGGGAGGCCATCTCGAGGAGTCGAGACCGGGTCTCCTAACCCTAGAATTGGCAGAGTTACTTGCCGCTCTCGTAGGGGTCTTCGGATGTGGGTTTGGCTATTCGTCGCGACCGTGGAATCCGTGTTTTATACAGGCTCGTATTGAAAACACGGACGTCCTAGTATATCCAATATTTCATATATGTTCTTCTGCTGCAATGTTCTGTGATGAGATCATATTACTGCCTGAGACGAATGCTTATACTATATATATATGCTGATATATAAATATTACTGCTTTCGTTTCTTCTGTGATGCTTAGGAAGCATAAGCTGATGGGATTTTTATTAATGAGATTAATAAAAGAAAAGAAACCTAAAGATGTTGTAGAATCAAAAACTTTATAAAAAGGGTAGCTACAGTTTTGCTTTGCACAGTGATATATACGATATATTCTGCACCTTATTCGATGAGGAAAGGACCGAGATCCCATCACCGGGAGTGACTCCTTTAGCGAAACTGGCAGATGCTACAAAACGCGGTTTGTCTTTTGATTGCTTTAAGTGTTTTGCTTTGCACAGCTGTATATATGATATATCCTGCACCTTATTCGATGAGGAAAGGGCCGACGATCCCTTCATCGGGAGTGACCCCTTTAGCGAAACTAAGAAAAGCCTCAAAAACACTCCTTTTCAAAACTTCACTCGATTCTACGACGATATCAAGTTCATTACGCTCAGGGTTTTCTGAAAAACCTGCGTAGCCCTCCGTCATTTCAGATAGATATTATTTAGTATTCGTGCTACGCTTGTTGGCCTACGTCAAGGCGTAGTGTGCGGTAGCTAACTAATATATATCTGTTTATGCATATGATGCAGATTCGATTAGGGTAGTCGTGCGACTTTGTTGGCCTGCGTCAAGGGTCGTGCGGGTGGGTTTAATTGAATCAAGAAATGACGGGTTGAACTTGACTAGCGCACTATAGTTTGTTGGCCTGCGTCAAGGTCATAGGATGCTAGGGGTAAAAGCATTATCGGGAATTTCAAGTGTTGAAATTTGAAATGAGATTGCATACCTCCTATGAGATAGTTGGATCCTGATACCCACTGCGAGTAAGAGTTACTCCTGGGAGAGTTTTACACAAGACAACTAGCCGATCAAGTAGGTGTCTAGAAAAGTGTTAACGAGGTTACGCCTCTGGGAAAACGAGGTTTACTAATTAGGTCCGTGCGAAAGCACGGGGAACCTCCCTCAAAGTACCGACACTGATCTGGCTGAAAGATTGACGAAATTGTAGGGTGTAATTAATCCCGGCTAATCTTACCTTTTAGGGTTTTAAGGTAGATTTGATAAAAACAGTGGGAGACATCCTGATTAGATAAGATAATAACCAATCTAATCTTGCAAGAGCATACGCTAAAGTGTTTTCTTCTCTCTCTCTCCAGGTAGCGACCATTTCAGGCCATAATCAAGATAATAATATGGATGTATTGACTGAACCTAATTATTGTACTGAGCAAGGGAAAGTTGAACCCGTTCTTTCTTATAAGAGTTATAAGACTGAACAGGAAACAGGAGAATATCTAGATTCTCACGCCGCCCATAAGAACATGCATGTTGATGCATCTTCTTCAGGTGTGTTAGTTATTGAGAACTGTTTCTCAGTTCACCCTACGTCCTGGGTATTAGATACCGGATCAGGATCCCACATATGTAAACAGTTACATGGGCTACGTAAAGGTAGAGAACTGGGAAAAGGTGATCATTCCGTTCAAGTAGGGAACGGTGCAAGTATTGTAGCCAAAGCAGTTGGCGAATATCACCTTGTATTACCAAGTCGTAATACACTGATTCTAAATGAGTGCTATTATATACCGAACATGATGTGCAACATTATATCAGTTTCTTTATTGAGTAAAGAGGGATATAATTTTGTAGTACAGGATAATGTTATGAACATATTCCTAGATCAAAAGTTGATTGCATCAGGCTCGTTACATAATGGCATATTCATTCTAAATCAGAATACAGTCCTGAATATACAAAACACACACAAGAGGAAAAGTTCAGATATGAACGAATCCTTCTTGTGGCATTGTAGACTTGGTCATATCAATGCGACACGACTGGCTAAGTTACATAAAGATGGTTATTTGAATCCGTTCGAATTATCATCTTATGATACTTGCCATTCATGTCTCAAAGGAAAAATGACCAAAGCTCCGTTTAGTGGACACGGAGAAAGAGTTGCTGAACTCTTAGGACTGATACATAGTGATGTATGCGGTCCCATGTCTACGCATGCCAGGAACGGTTCTTCCTACTTTATTACATTCACTGACGATCTCTCAAGATTCGGATATGTGTTCCTGATGAAACACAAGTCTGAAGCTTTTGAGAAATTCAGAGAATATAAGCACGAAGTAGAGAACCAAACGGGCAAAAGTATTAAGATTCTTCGATCTGATCGAGGAGGTGAATACTTAAGCGGTGAGTTCCTAGATTATCTAAAAGAGAATGGGATTCTCTCTCAGCGTACTCCTCCTTATACACCACAGCACAACGGTGTATCTGAGCGGAGGAATCGCACCCTATTAGATATGGTGCGCTCTATGATGAGTACAGCTGAGTTACCTATTTCCTTCTGGGGGTATGCACTGGAGACAGCTGCAGACTTATTGAATATGGTTCCCACCAAATCTGTGCCAACCACTCCATATGAGATATGGAAAGGAAAGAGACCATATCTTAATTATGTTAGGATATGGGGTTGTCCGGCATATGTAAAAACACAAAATCCGGACAAACTCGGCGCAAGGTCTATTCTGTGCAAGTTTATTGGATATCCCAAATATTCGCGAGGGTATATCTTCTACCACACCGAAGAACAAAAGGTGTTTGTTTCTCGGCACGCCACCTTTTTAGAAAAGGAATTTCTTGAAAAAGAAATTAGTGGCTCTGAGGTAGAACTGGAAGAAGTTCCAGCAGAACAAACTACAACAGATGATTTAGTGGAACCAGAGGATTCAGTAGTACCCGACGAACCCCAGCCTCTCCACCGATCTAGTAGGGTTTATCATCCACCTGAGAGATACTACGGTTTTCTCATTGATGGTGGAAGCGAGGACTGCATCATGGATGATGATGAACCGACTAGTTTCGAGCAGGCCATCACGAGTAGTGACTCTGTGAAATGGCTGGATGCAATGCGATCTGAGATGGAATCCATGTACACCAATAAAGTATGGATTTTAGAAAATCCTGAAGGGGTAAAACTGTAAGCCCGCGGGGGCGCCCCGGCCGTCGATCCGACGCCGGAAACGCGGAAAACAAAAACTTTGCGAGCTTTGCAAAACGGCACCACCGCGGACTTTCTACCCGGATCGGGCCATTAACCTAGCTAGCTAGCAAAATGGAAAAGAGTAGAGATGCTATACCAAGCGATCCGTGTCCTTCGGTCTTCGTCTCCACTCCGATCTCCCGCGGAATCTCCGTCACCTCCTCGCTCGTCGGAAAGGGCACCACGTAGCCGGAATCTTTTACGGGCTCCCGCCTCTTGACCGAGGCAACTCGGGCGCGAAGTTGGCTAGCCGACGCGTCCAAGGGATGCTGTAGAATAGTGTAGTGGGTTGTCTCTTGGGGTTTTGAGATTGCCATGATGGAGGAATTTTAGCACAAGGATTTTTCATGAAGGCTTGAAGAAAAATGGAGGAGCAATGGGAAAAGGGAGTTCGGCCAAAAATCCTATTGTGCTCACTGTGAAAAAACAATGAACCAAACTCTCTCTGGAAAATTAATGTGTGTAGGTTGCATGAAATAACACCAAAGGAAAAAAAAAAATTAATCCATCAACCTCACACATCTCCTGCACAGTGGCCGGCCCACCACTAAAACCAAGTGGAAAAAAATAAATGGAATTAATCCATACAAGAGAATAAAAACCATAATCTAATATCAAAATGTCACAACCAAATCAATCTCATTCTCATAAATGCAAAGAAGTGATTAGAATGGAATCTAATCATGATGAAGCAATTTTACAAGAAAGCCCTCCATAAATAAGTTAATTGCCAACTGCAATTAACCCCCTCCATCAGATAGTCCGGCCGGGAAGGAAAAAGAGAAAACCGGCCGGAACGGAATGCAAACTGGCAACCCCAGAAAATCGATCCCGTAATAAATTACAGGAAAACCCCGCTACTGCAAATACATGCCCGCATTTGTATTCCCACTGAACACAAATGCAAAGAGACAAAACTACACTATCTAATACTAGTATCCGGCTTAAGCCAAAGCCGGCTAGTAAAAAAACCGTCCGATCACGATCCGTACAAAACCGCACGTATCTGATCGAACCCTGCCATATCTCCATACGGCCTCTACAGCGTTTCGCCCGAAACTTGAGTAACTGAGTGTGGTGGACTCTAAAGACTCGTCAATATCTTGGCTGTGGATTTAACCACTAGCACGTCAGAGGTATAAGCCAATACGTGACGGGCCACCAGGTATTGACCAAATGGGACGTCGATGAGGAAGCTCAACCCGACACCCAACTGAGCCTGTCAGTGACAATATCCGTACAGTCCGGTCCGTTCGTCTATGAGTATCGCATGGCGGGCCTAGGGGGTTGGTAAAAGTCAGACCCCCAAAAGCGGTACAAGTCGTGTCGGAGTGTAGCCCAGAACACCCTGAGATACTACTGGAATACCTACCAGCAAATCTCCTGCCTTGGCCAAGGACTTTTCATGTTCTGGCTCTCCTAGACACAGCACGACCTCACCCCCAAACCGTGAGAGACGAACCCCTGAAGATCCGCTCACTGACTCCATGTGGCTCGGGACTGCACCCAACTAAAACCTGTTTGCACGACTCCTTTGAGCCGTGGTAGGGTAGTAATCAAAGTACAGTGGGAACTCACACGAGACAAATGACGATCTCAGGTCGATGAACTAACCTGTACACATGTCACCAGGGAACTGCTATCTGACGTCTGGTATAATCCCAACTAGCAGGTTCCCGGCGAGTCCTGTCCGGTGTACTCATAACCCAATGAGCACCTGTATACAACTTAGGTGAACCAACTGACACCAGTGGCTTGTGAGACCGGCCACCGCCCCTCATCGGGGTCTCGACTGTATACACTAGTCTACTAATGGAGTATCGATGCCCTGTCTCGAAACTCCTACGACTAGGGACCTTTTAAGGATGTGCTTGTAGACCCCCAGCTCCCACTTATATGATCGCCCTCATACTGCTGGTGGTCAAGCAAGAATCCAAGGGGCTTTATCAACGTGTAATAGCGACTCGAAAAGTCACCTAAAGCAGTACACGATAATAAAGATAAACCAGATAGCATACTATCATCTCGAGTAAGATTGTCCTACCGGGATAGGTCCTCCCTCAATCATTGCAATCACGTGCCTGTGATCCAATAATTGACTCTGAGGGCACTATCTCCAACAATCTCCCACTTGCACTCGAGGCTAATTATTGCGATGTCGCATACTCACAGCCCGTATGATACCGAACACCCAACTCCTCTACTAGTCAGTCTCACAAAGCTCGTTTGCGAAACTATTGCGTTCGAGGAATAGCCTCAGTGAGTGGATCCACTTTGATGTTTCTTTCTATGTCTCTCTATATCTCAAGTTCGCGGAGAAAGCCATCTCCCGAAATGAGCAATACCTGTCTTAGAATATCTGGATGTCTGATGGGACCTAGCTCATAAATGAACTCCAAATCCAAACTTCTTAGACTGTATCGTCAACTGAACTTAATCAGTATCCTGCGCCATGCCTTCCCTCAGTTTCCACCTGGACCACCTGTCCAAAATACTGCCCCTCGTCAGAGGGAAAACTATAACTCTGACAGTCACTCTGCCATCCAGGTCACCTTGGAAGCCTGGAATGATAACTGTCTACCGAAGAAGACTGCCGTTATCATATCCCTAGAACATCCACTTATGATCTAAAACTGCTTCCGACTGTTTCTCTAGGATTGGATTAATATCAACTTATTGCACCTACTGCAAGAACAACATCTGGTGTGGTACTTGACATCTCATGATTGACTCACTTGCCTAAGCAAGTGATCTGTCAATCATGCGTGTCCCTCTCCCCTTTAGTCTGTAAGACACCTTTAGAGAGGGTGACTCCATTACCTGCATGTACACTACCGTGCCAGGAGTCGTCCATTCTAAATACTCATAGAATGCTGTCTAAGTACCCTGATTGGGAAACCACCCAAATCTAGATCTAAAATCATAGATCTAGTAACCAGTATGTCTGATATAATATCCAAGTTCTGTGTGGAGAAACCACTGTGTGACGACCAAAATATAACCGATCGTAGTATAGGAATATCACTCCTACTCTGTGTATGTCATCAAAAACCAGGACATCACACCCTACTACCTTCTTAACAGATTCACCCCTATTCTGATGAAGTCAAACCTATGACTGTCACGTCAGAAATAGATGATCTATCTCCGCTATATCTGCTCTAGTCTATAAATAGACATAAGCCTGATGTCCACCAATTCTTCCGCTGCTCCCACTGACTACGACAACCCTCTGGCAGAGTCATATAGACGTGCACTTCTAAAGCCAGTTTAGAACGACACTATACTCATCCTCCTGCCGGGTCTCACAGTCTGGAACAACAGCAATGGCAAGTCTGGGTAAACAAGAACCTCCCTGCCACCATCCTTGAGCATACCGAAGTACCTCTCGAGTGCCTGAGGTTACCCACCATTTCTGCGGAGTGGCCAATGGAATGTCAAACCAGATCGAATGTTTAGGTTCTTATCAAATCTTCAGTAATCGTTTGCGGTTCTGGAATCACTTCCAGTTCTACCATACTCCCACTACTGTTTTTCTGAAAAAATCCATTTTTAATTAAAACTGTGGCGAGCCAAGAACAATATCACTATTGATCTTCCAGATGGTAGAAAGTCAACCCTCGTCATAGCCCGGGTCAACCCACAAACAGCCATTACTGAAACGTGCCTTGAGTTGTCCAGAGTCTGGTTTTAAGCATAAGCCGGACAACTCCCCGTATCTTAACAATGTCAAGATATGAACTGTTCTATATCCAAGAAACAGAGGCACTGATTTAATTGAACCAGATTCAAATCATGCAGCTGTCTCCAGTGCATGTCAACTAAATGGAAGGAGGCCGATCAGCGTTACTCAACTTAGGAATGCTTCCAATTATGAGTAACCTGAAAGAGAAGCAAGTTCTCTTAACCATTACTATCAACTGAATACCATGTACAAGTATCTACATCTTCGATCACTTTGAAGAATCCCGATACTTGCAACACATGGTTCTCTACTTTATTCTTATACCTATAACTTCTCAAAACTTCGACCCTGTGTTTCTACGAAACACCTGTCTAAGAACTAGAGAAGTCATAAGTAAACAGAATACAGTACGAGGACCAACCCCTCTGTCCTCATGGACACTGGACAATATACAATACTCTGTATAAGTCCCCTGAGTCGAATGACTCATTCACTGTGTGTCGTAGGTTGAAAACTGTACTTTTGGTTAAGAAGAATCACACCGTTGTTCAATGCTCCTTACCTAACCATCCACTGGTATAGGTAAATGTCATAGACATAATTTCAAAAAGGTATGTCTCACTCTATAAAAATAGACGTACAGATATATCAATTTGAAATTGGTGCACAACAACGGATATTCAAAACCAAATATTTGCCGACCGGCAAACAACCCAGGTGGCTTCCTCAAATATCACCAATTCCAACGAATCCCGATATAATGAGGATGGTCACATAATTCCCAATAACTTACTCCCACTGATCATCTGTAAAACCATACAGATGTGAGAATTAT
Source organism: Agapanthus africanus (assembly GCA_030015575.1). Classification (NCBI taxonomy): domain Eukaryota; kingdom Viridiplantae; phylum Streptophyta; class Magnoliopsida; order Asparagales; family Amaryllidaceae; genus Agapanthus; species Agapanthus africanus. Next base: position 183,355,231 of record JASDDO010000016.1, on the reverse strand, counting down.
ACCTGGCAAATACATACCCTGGAGCAAGTGTCTAATTGGGAAATCAGTTTTCTTTTAACAGTACACAGTGAAACTGAAACATTGAAATGTTTCGATGGGGTATCCTGGTATTCATAGTAATGCCTCTTCCATTATCCAGATTCACAACTATAACCGTATAATTCTTTGCCATCTTTCCAAATCCCTTTACATGTCTTTAGTCATTACCTTCTGTACACCCCTTTAGGCCAAATGGTTTTCTTCCTTCCCTACCGTTCGGCACCAGCCTATGGTTTGGAAGAAGACTATCCAATAAGCATAATGGGTGTACTGTCCTAATCCTATGAGCACTCGCAATGCGAGAGAAGGTGAGGATAAAAGACAACCGAATGAACTTAATTCATAGGTGATTTAGGATTGACAAAGAAGTACATGGTTTGGTCGTGAATAGCAGTCGCAATTTACTTTGCCCTCTTACTAATCCCTTACTTTGTCTGAACTTAATACCTTCTGTACACCGTTTAGGCTAATTGGCTTTCTTCATTCCCTACCGTTCGGCACCAGCCTAAGGTTTGGAAGAAGACTATCCAATTTGCATAATAGGAGTACTATCTCCTAAACCAAGGAGTACTCGCAACCTGAGAGAAGGTAAAAGGTAAAGACAACTGAATAGTCCCATTCGTTTTCTCCAGAACCGGAAACCATCCTCGAAGTCCTTCGAGTTCGTATATAACCATACGATGGTTTTGTCCAATGGAAGTGGACGTTCGTAGTAATACGGGGTGTCCCGGAGAATAGGGTAAAAGTAGGAGTGGCAATGAGGTCTGCAACTCTGACAATCCAAAAACCAGTGTTAAGAAGGTTCGGTCAACTTGGTCACTGAGTCATAGTCTAGGGTCGGGTCAATGGTCGCTGCCAAAGAGAGAGAGAAAAGAAACACTCAGCGTGCACTCTAACCTAGATCAGAATGGTTGTCACTTTATCTAATCTGGAAACCTCCCACTGTACCTCAAATTCTCCTCCAAACCTGAAAGAAGAATTAGTCGGGGCCACCCGAGGAGTAAACTAACTCATCAGTGGGAATCGGGATCCAACTCTCATTGCATGATAACGTGACGTAATCCGCTCACGGTATCACACTCCAGATGGTATGCGCATATCTGGCAAGTTTCAGTTCTTTTGAAACTCCCGATGTGGATTTTTACCCCATGCTCTTATGACCTTGGCGTGAGGTCAAAATATCATAAGTCACATGTCAAGTTCTACCCATCATTTTCCTGGTTAATTTGAACCCACCCGTACATACCCTTGACGTAGGCCAAAATAGTAGTACGACTGTCCCAAACCAACGCATCTATCTATGCAACAGATAAATATCCGGCAGCTACCAATCACTATGCCTTGGCGTGAGGTCAAAATACATAGCTTGAATACTACCGAATATTTAACTGAAATGATGGAGGGCTACGAATGGTTTCTGGCGAAAACCTTTAACGTAATGAACTTGATATCGTTGAAGGAACTGATAGCTTTTAAAAATATAGTTACGAAAACCTTTGCTAAAGAGGTCACTCCCGGTGAAGGGATCTCGGCTCTTTCCCCGTAGAATGAGGTGCAGGATATTCCAACTGAATACCACGATGCAAAGCAAAAGTAAACGGCTATAGTGAAGTTACTGCCCTGACGCAAACTTTTGTCCAAGGGGTCACTCCCGGTGAAGGGATCTCGGCCCTTGCCTCGTCGACTGAGGAGCAGGATATTCCATCTGAATACCACTGTGCAAAACAAAAGAGAATGCCCTTGCAATAACAGCTTTTGAAAAAGTGTTCCAACAACATCAGAATAGGTTTGTTTATCTTGCATTGATCCGAATCAATGCAGTCCCAACAATTGATCACACCAATAAAGAACGAAAATATACTGATGTACGTATATGCCATCCGCATTTGCCACTGGGTCCCGTCATCACCCGTTAGGTTAGCTAACTAACGACAGAGCGGGGACTGGACTAGCGCGGATGAAAAACATATACAACATCTATTAATATATATACAATATATAATTTTCGCTCAAGGCGTGATAAAAATGCAGCAACACAGAAAAGTATAGCAACACTGATCAAAACAGATATCTGGGATCCCCGGGTTTCACAGAGCCGCTGAAACCCGACGTTCCCCTGGTCGTGTGGATAGCCTGTGCAATGAAAATCCTAGACCCCTACGGGCGCGGCAAGTTACCCGCCAAAACCTGAAGCGAGGCAGCCCCCTTCAGCAACGTGAATGGACAACCCAGCACTTCACGGAATCCGGTAACTTGGGCACCCCTCCTGGGTCAACCTGTACCCCCTACGAGTGCGGCGAATAGCCCGCCAATTCTAGAGTAAAGCCCCCTCCGTCTCAAAGCCATGAGATGCGGGCTCGTTGCCCTCTAGAACTCGGCTATCCGTGCACCCCTCCGCGGGGTAATCCTAGTACAGAAAATAAAATATACATACACCAGGTGCATCGACCGCAACCTGGTCGTGCCCCAAAATAATAATACAATCAGGCAGTGACGGCAGTCCACATGTCGGACGCTCGCCCCGCAATATCAAATGTACATATAAAACAGAACTATATCATATTGCAACCAGGCTATCCCCCACGACCGATCCGCAACCACACAGTACAATCACAGAACATCAACGTGAATGTCACGTTCGCAAATCCGTCTAACCGGGCTATAGCAGTTAGACAGGATTTACCGATCAAGTGACATTCACGGTCGCAGATATAAGTAAATACTGTGAACTAGCATGTTTAAAATATCCGATCGAACAAATTTATCAAAGTGGGCCCCAAAAAGAACTGTAGCACTTACAGAAAACCTGGGCCCAAATAAAATATCCCAAAAGCCCTATTTCTAACTCATAAGCATACTGGGAAAATATGGTGCCACGATTCCTCCTATCCGCCGCGGAACCGCGGCCAAACAAGCGCTTTGGCCGCGCTTCCGCGGTCGTAGTGAGGAATCAGTGGATCGTATTTTCCCAGAATTCTTAGAATTGTTTGTACATGCCTCTGCAACAACCTGAAAAATTTTAGGAGCTCAAAAAATTTCAACAGAGAACACATGTGCACAAAAATACGGATTTTGGGGATTTTGTTCGATCGAGTACTAAACATACTAGAGCAAGCTAGGTAGGTTAACGGCGTGGCTCTGATACCATTGTAAGCCCGCGGGGGCGCCCCGGCCGTCGATCCGACGCCGGAAACGCGGAAAACAAAAACTTTGCGAACTTTGCAAAACGGCACCACCGCGGACTTTCTACCCGGATCGGGCCATTAACCTAGCTAGCTAGCAAAATGGAAAAGAGTAGAGATGCTATACCAAGCGATCCGTGTCCTTCGGTCTTCGTCTCCACTCCGATCTCCCGCGGAATCTCCGTCACCTCCTCGCTCGTCGGAAAGGGCACCACGTAGCCGGAATCTTTTACGGGCTCCCGCCTCTTGACCGAGGCAACTCAGGCGCGAAGTTGGCTAGCCGACGCGTCCAAGGGATGCTGTAGAATAGTGTAGTGGGTTGTCTCTTGGGGTTTTGAGATTGCCATGATGGAGGAATTTTAGCACAAGGATTTTTCATGAAGGCTTGAAGAAAAATGGAGGAGCAATGGGAAAAGGGAGTTCGGCCAAAAATCCTATTGTGCTCACTGTGAAAAAACAATGAACCAAACTCTCTCTGGAAAATTAATGTGTGTAGGTTGCATGAAATAACACCAAAGGAAAAAAAAAATTAATCCATCAACCTCACACATCTCCTGCACAGTGGCCGGCCCACCACTAAAACCAAGTGGAAAAAAATAAATGGAATTAATCCATACAAGAGAATAAAAACCATAATCTAATATCAAAATGTCACAACCAAATCAATCTCATTCTCATAAATGCAAAGAAGTGATTAGAATGGAATCTAATCATGATGAAGCAATTTTACAAGAAAGCCCTCCATAAATAAGTTAATTGCCAACTGCAATTAACCCCCTCCATCAGATAGTCCGGCCGGGAAGGAAAAAGAGAAAACCGGCCGGAACGGAATGCAAACTGGCAACCCCAGAAAATCGATCCCGTAATAAATTACAGGAAAACCCCGCTACTGCAAATACATGCCCGCATTTGTATTCCCACTGAACACAAATGCAAAGAGACAAAACTACACTATCTAATACTAGTATCCGGCTTAAGCCAAAGCCGGCTAGTAAAAAAACCGTCCGATCACGATCCGTACAAAACCGCACGTATCTGATCGAACCCTGCCATATCTCCATACGGCCTCTACAGCGTTTCGCCCGAAACTTGAGTAACTGAGTGTGGTGGACTCTAAAGACTCGTCAATACCTTGGCTGTGGATTTAACCACTAGCACGTCAGAGGTATAAGCCAATACGTGACGGGCCACCAGGTATTGACCAAATGGGACGTCGATGAGGAAGCTCAACCCGACACCCAACTGAGCCTGTCAGTGACAATATCCGTACAGTCCGGTCCGTTCGTCTATGAGTATCGCATGGCGGGCCTAGGGGGTTGGTAAAAGTCAGACCCCCAAAAGCGGTACAAGTCGTGTCGGAGTGTAGCCCAGAACACCCTGAGATACTACTGGAATACCTACCAGCAAATCTCCTGCCTTGGCCAAGGACTTTTCATGTTCTGGCTCTCCTAGACACAGCACGACCTCACCCCCAAACCGTGAGAGACGAACCCCTGAAGATCCGCTCACTGACTCCATGTGGCTCGGGACTGCACCCAACTAAAACCTGTTTGCACGACTCCTTTGAGCCGTGGTAGGGTAGTAATCAAAGTACAGTGGGAACTCACACGAGACAAATGACGATCTCAGGTCGATGAACTAACCTGTACACATGTCACCAGGGAACTGCTATCTGACGTCTGGTATAATCCCAACTAGCAGGTTCCCGGCGAGTCCTGTCCGGTGTACTCATAACCCAATGAGCACCTGTATACAACTTAGGTGAACCAACTAACACCAGTGGCTTGTGAGACCGGCCACCGCCCCTCATCGGGGTCTCGACTGTATACACTAGTCTACTAATGGAGTATCGATGCCCTGTCTCGAAACTCCTACGACTAGGGACCTTTTAAGGATGTGCTTGTAGACCCTCAGCTCCCACTTATATGATCGCCCTCATACTGCTGGTGGTCAAGCAAGAATCCAAGGGGCTTTATCAACGTGTAATAGCGACTCGAAAAGTCACCTAAAGCAGTACACGATAATAAAGATAAACCAGATAGCATACTATCATCTCGAGTAAGATTGTCCTACCGGGATAGGTCCTCCCTCAATCATTGCAATCACGTGCCTGTGATCCAATAATTGACTCTGAGGGCACTATCTCCAATAAAAACCCATTGGGAGCAAGTGGATTTTTAAAAAGAAATTTGGTGTAGATGGAAAAGTTGAGACTTTCAAAGCTAGACTTGTAGCAAAGGGTTTTCGTCAACGACCAGGTGTGGATTATGACGAAACCTTTTCTCCAGTGGCTAAGCTTAAGTCCATCCGGATCTTACTTGCCATTGCTGCATACCATGACTACGAAATCTGGCAAATGGATGTTAAGACCGCCTTTCTAAACGGTGATTTAGAAGAGTGCGTGTACATGACTCAGCCAGAGGGCTTCGTAGATAGTGGGAGCAGCGGAAAGGTGTGCAAACTGCTTAAATCCATTTATGGGTTGAAGCAAGCATCGCGGAGTTGGAACATCTGTTTTGATGTTGTAGTCAAAGAGTTTGACTTCATCAAAAATATAGATGAACCTTGTATCTATAAGAAGGTAGCAGAGGGTAAGGTTGTCTTCTTCGTATTGTACGTGGATGACATACTCTTGATAGGAAATGATATTCATATGCTGCAATCAGTCAAGCTCTTCTTATCACAGAGATTCTCAATGAAAGATCTAGGTGATGCCTCCTGCATATTGGGAATCATGATCTATAGAGATAGATCTAAACGGATATTGGGATTGTCCCAATCCAGGTACATTGACACCATACTAAAGAGGTTTAGTATGGAAGAATCCAAACGTGGGAATCAGCCCACGATATCTGGACTCACTCTCTCCAAAGAGATGTCTCCCAAGACTGATTTGGAGAGAGCTCGCATGCAAGGGATACCCTATGCTTCGGCAGTAGGCTCTATCATGTATGCGATGCTATGTACCAGACCCGATGTAGCATACTCACTAAGTGTAGTGAGTCGGTATCAAGCAGATCCTGGAGAGTCATTGGACAGCAGTGAAGAACATTCTCAAGTACTTGCGAAGGACTAAGGAGATGTTCTTGGTGTATGGTAACGGTGGAGTCCTTTACCGATTCCAGCTTCCAAAGTGATAAGGACGACTCTAAGTCGCATTCGGGTTTTGTCTTCACCCTCAATGGAGGGGCGGTATGTTGGAAGAGTTCCAAACAGGATACCGTTGCAGACTCAACGATGGAGGCTGAATACATCGCTGCCAACGATGCTGCCAAAGAGGCTGTCTGGATCAAAAAGTTCATTAGTGAACTTGGTGTGGTTCCATCCATTGAGCATCCAATACCTCTGTATTGCGATAACAATGGAGCTGTGGCTTTGGCCAAGGAACCCAGGTCCCATCAGAAGTCCAGACATATTCTGAGGCGGTATCACCTGATCAGGGAGATAGTTGATCGCCGGGAGATCGAGGTCAGGAGAGTAGATACGAAGGACAACACTGCGGATCCATTCACGAAGGCTATTCCCCAGATACAGTTTGAGAGATTATTCGGGATGCTAGGTATGAGATACTACAGCAGCTGGCCTTAGTGCAAATGGGAGATTGTTAGTTATGTATATGCCCTAGAGGCCATTGTTGTACATTTGATGTATATTATAATGGATGCTTGGTTATATATAGAGAAGACTTTCTTGCTCGTCATGATAGTATGCTATTTGGTTTCACTTTATCTTAACATGTTGACTTGTATTGGTTTACTGTTTTACTCTCACATGTTGATAAAGCCCTTAGGATCTGTACTCGACTACTGGGACTATGATGAGATCATACTAGTGGGGCCGCGGTAGTCGATGAGTACATTCTATAACTGTTCCTAGTCGAGGGTATATCGAGACAGGGCATCGATACACCAGAGTAGACTAGCGTATACGCATCTTGACCCATATGATGGGCGATGGATGATCCCATATCCATCGGTGTTTGACATCAGAGATGGTGTACGGGTGCTCAGTGGAGACTGGGTACACTGGACGGACTCGCCGAGAACTCCCAGATGGTGATATACCACACGTCAGATGGCAGTTCTCCGGTGACACAGGTACAGGGTAGTCTGTAGACCCGAGATCGTCATGGAGTCTTGTGTGATTCCCACTGTGCTTTGATTTCCACCTTACCACGTCCAAGAGGGCGTGCAAAACGGTGGCTTTTGGGTACAGTCCCGAATCACATGGAGGCAATGAGCGATAGGAGGGGATTCGTCTCTCCCGGTATAGGGAGTTGATGTTGTGCTGTGTTCGATTGGCTATAACTGGAAGTCCCTGGCCAGGGCTGATATGGAGATTTACTGGTAAGTGTTACTAGTAGTTTCTCGACCCGTTATGAGCCACACATCGACACGACTTATCGGTTACTGGGGTCTGACGTATACCACCCCTAGACTTGATATGCGACATATCAGACGAACAGACCGGACTGTACGGGAGTGTTACTGGTTGGATTCACAGGAGAACGCACAGGCTAGGTTGTTGATCTTCTGATCGCTCAATACCTGGGTGGCTGTTACGTTTAGCTGACCGCTTGCAGCTTGTGGGTGTTTGATATGATCATCACCTGCTACCGGCGTATTGACGATTCTTTAGAGTCCTACACAGAGGTTTCTTGGCTCAGGCGAAACAGAGTAGTGGCACATATGTGATATGCGCAGGAGCGAGAATAATGCGATATGGGATACCGTATTATATTCTCGCGATTTATGGATATGAATCGGGTCATCGGATCAAGTGTTGATTCGATGAATCGGTACATGATATATTAGCCGGTTATATTCGATATAGCCGGATCGTCGGATCAAGTGTTGATTCGATGATTTAATATATAATAATATATATGATATATTATTATATTAACTAATATTGGCTTACTTTATTATTTCATTTTCTCAGTGGATGATACATTGATATATATGCGATATATGTTAATTGTATTATTTTCTTTTGTTGCAAATATATAATATATATATGATATATATTATTGTGACATGATATGATTAATTGTTAAACATGTTTAAGGATGATTAATTGAGGTTAGGGTTTGATTAGGTTTAGTTGCTTCAAGTTCTTTCTAGAAGCAATTTTCTTTTGTCACTTGTAAAGATATTTTGTGATGACACATTTTTAACTTAACCAAACCCTAACTCTAGTTGTTTCTCTACTTGTTCTCATCCAATCATCCTTGACCATGGTTAATAATTCAATCATATGTTTATATTTCTATTCATCACAAAAGGAAATGATTATCATTATCTTTTGATTATCCATTATCTTCTTCTTCTTCTCTCTTGAAGAAGCTCTCTTGAAAATTCTTATGTGATGAAAGATTATGAGAAAATGATATAAAAGGAAAGCTAAATTACTACTCTCTCATCCTCATCTCATCTAGCCCATGGGATTAGTGTGTTCACTTCTTTAAGAGTAAGATAGCTTGAGTTCTTTGAAACCTCGAGGTAGATCATCGGAGATTTGGAATACGACGAGCTAGAATGGATCGTTCGAGTCGTGGAGCCTCTCATGAGTCCGGGAGATCGTGGATCGCGGCAAAGGGACTTCTACTCGGAGCTTGTGAAGTGAAGGAGAGGACTACAAAGGTTGTAATCCCTCACACTTAGATAAAAGTTATCTTATTGCATGTTAAACCCTAATAATCTAGCAAAGATCCCGGCTTTGGGTTGTTCGGCACGTCTAAAATTTAATCCGGGCATGTTTGATGCCTTAAGAACCTTCACAAGAGTGCCTAGGAACCCTACACCCACGACCAATCCGCAACAACACAGCACAACACAGAACATCAACGTGAATGTCACGTTCGTAAATCCGTCTAACCGGGCTATAGCAGTTAGACAGGATTTACCGATCAAGTGACATTCACGGTCGCAGATATAATGTAAATACTATGAACTAATGCGTTTAAAATATCCGATCGATCAAATTTTACCAAGTGGGCCCAAGCATTACTGTAGCAGATGAAGAAATCTGGGCCCAAAAAATAACAGTCAAAAAACCCTATTTTCCACTCAGAAGCTCTCTGTAAACTTTTGGTGCCATGAATAGTCTAGATTGCGGTGGAACTGCGCCCAAGCATGTGTTTGGCCGCGGTTCCGCGGTGGAAAAATGGGATCATGCAACCAAAATTTCATAGAATGCTTAGAATTGCCTGCACATCATTCTGCAACATACTGACAAAATTTTGGAGCCAAAAAAAATTCGACAGAAAACTGATGTGCATGATATCGGGTTTTCGGAAAATCCGTTCGATCGAAAAGTAAACACATTAGACAAAACTAGACTAGGTTAATGGCGAGGCTCTGATACCACTGTAAGTGCACGGCGGCGCCCCGGCCGTCAATCCGACGCCGGAATGCGGAAGCGATGCTTTTCTTTAACTTTTCAAACCGGCACCACCGCGCACTATAAACCCGGATCGTGCCATTAAACTAGTCCTAGCTAACAAGAAGAAGGAATAGCGAGATATACCGAGCGATTCGTGTCCTTCGGTCTTCTCGTCGTCGTCCCGATCTCCCCGCGGAATCTCCGGTCTCCACCAAGTCGGCGGAAGGGCACCACGTCGCCGGCTTCTTTTACAGGCTCCCTCCTCTGGACCGAGGCAACTCGGGCACGAAGTTGGCGAGCCGACGTGCCCAAGGTTAGCTGTAGAATACGTGTAGTGCTCTATGTCTCATTTGGGGTTACTTGAAGTTGCCTTTGGTGGAGGTTTGATATGATAACATTTTGGAGATGAAGTTGGGGATTTTTGTGAAGCCAAAAGACCAAAAATCCCACCACCAAAATATGGGCAGCCCCTCCTTGGCTTGGCCGGCTATGCAATGGTGAAGGGAAGAGAGTGAGTGAATGAGGGAGTGTCTCACAAGAATAATGCAAGAGAGAGAGATCAAAAATGTTATCATGAAAGGAAATGATCACACACTCAAACCCACACTCAACCAACCATCATCATTACTCCAAAGTCAAGCAATGATCAACAACCAAAACCAATACTCCATCAACTAATCATCAACAACCATGATGAAAAGAAGAATAAGTCAAATGAAATCAAATGGTGGAGGAATTATCATGATACAAAGATATGCAAAGACAACCCTCCAAAATACTTATTTGCACAAATGCAAATAAGCCCTCCTCCACCAATCTTCAGCCAATGAAAGATACAAAGAAATATGGCTGAAACGAAAGACAAACTGGCAACTCCAAAAAAACTGATCCCGTAATAAATTACAGGAAAACCCCGCTACTGTACATGCATACCCGCAGTTGTATTCCGACCGAAATACAAATGCAATGAGACAAAAAACTACACTGTACTATACTAGGATCCGGCTTAAACCAAAGCCAGCTAGTACTATCTGTCCGATCCTGATCCGTGCAATACCGCACGTATCTGATCGAACCCTGCCATATATCCATACGGCCTCTAGTACTGACCGTCCGATCCTGATCCGTGCAAAACCGCACGTATCTGATCGAACCCTGCCATATCTCCATACGGCCTCTACAGTGTTTCGCCCGAAACTTGAGTAACTGTGTGTGTGGTGGACTCTAAAGACTCGTCAATACTATGGCTGTGGATTTAACCACTAGCACGTCAGAGGTATTAGCCATACGTGACGGGCCACCAGCTATTGACCAAAAGGGACGTCGATGAGCGAACTCATCCTGATACCCTACTGAGCCTGTCAGTGACAATATCCGTACAGTCCGGTCCGTTCGTCTATGATCATCGCATGGCGGGCCTAGGGGGTTGGTAAAAGTCAGACCCCCAAAAGCGGTACAAGTCGTGTCGGAGTGTAGCCCAAAACACCCTGAGATACTACTGGAATACCTACCAGTAAATCTCCTGCCTTGGCCAAGGACTTCGTGTAAGGGCTCTCCTAGACACAGCGCGACCTCACCCCCAATACCGGGAGAGACGAACCCCTGAAGATCCGCTCACTGCCTCCATGTGGCTCGGGACTGTACCCAACTAAAACCTGTTTGCACGTCTCCTTTGAGCGTGGTAGGGTAGTAATCAAAGTATAGTGGGAACTCACACGAGACAAATGACGATCCTCAGGTCGATGAACTAACCTGTACACATGTCACCAGGGAACTGCTATCTGACGTCAGGTATAAGACCAACTAGCATGTTCCCGGCGAGTCATGTCCGGTGTACTCATAACCCAATGAGCACCTGTATACATCTTAGGTGAACCAACTGACACCAGTGGCTTGTGAGACCGGCCACCGCCCCTCGTCGGGGTCTCGACTGTATACACTAATCTACTCTGGAGTATCGATGCCCTGTCTCGAAACTCCCACGACTAGGGACCTTTTAAGGATATGCTTATAGACTACCAGCTCCCACGTATTTGATCGCCCTCATACTGCTGGCAGTCAAGCAAGAATCCTAGAGGCTCTATCAACGTGCAATAGTGACCTGTAAGGTCACCTAAAGCAGTATACGATGATAAAGGTAAACCAGATAGCATACTATCATCTTGAGTAAGACTGTCCTACCGGGATAGGTCCTCCCTCAATCATTGCAATCACGTGCCTGTGATCCAATAATTGACTCTGAGGGCACTATCTCTAACATTTTTGCCTCATGCTCTTATGACCTTGACGATGGCCAACATATCATAAGTCACATGTCAAGTTCTACCTGTTATTATCCAGGTTAATTTGAACCCACCCGTACATACCTTTGACGAAGGCCAAAATAGTAGTACGACTGTCCCAAACCAACACATCTATCTATGCTGCAGAAAAATAACAAATAGCTACCATACACTATGCCTTGATGAAGGCCAACATACATAGCATGAATACTAAGTGCTACCTTCCTGAAATGACGGAGGGCTACGAATGGTTTCTGGCGAAAACCTTTAACGTAATGAACTTGATATCATTGAAGGAACCGGATAGCTTTTATAAAAATATAGTGGTGAAAATCTTTGCTAAAGAGGTCACTCCCGGTGAAGGGATCTCGGCTCTTTCCCCGTAGAATGAGGTGCAAGATATTCCAACTGAATACCATGATGCAAAGCAAAAGTAATCGGCTATAGTGAAGTTATTGCCCTGACGCAAACTTCTGTCCAAGGGGTCACTCCCGGTGAAGGGATCTCGGCCCTTGCCTCGTCGACTGAGGAGTAGGATATTCTAACTGAATACCACGATGCAAAGCAAAAGTAACCGGCTATAGTGAAGTTATTGCCCTGACGCAAACTTCTGTCCAAGGGGTCACTCCCGGTGAAGGGATCTCGGCCCTTGCCTCGTCGACTGAGGAGCAGGATATTCTAACTGAATACCACGATGTAAAACAAAAGAGAACGTCCTTGCAATAACAGCTTTTGAAAAAGTGTTCCAACAACATCAGAATAGGTTTGTTTAGCTTGCATTGATTCGAATCAACGCAGTCCCATCAATTGATCACACCACAAAAGAACGAAAATAATGATGTACGTATATGCCATCCGCATTCGCCACTGGGTCCCGTCATCACCCGTTAGGTTACTTAACTAACGACAGAGTGGGGACTGGACTAGCGCGGATGCAAAACATAAACAACATCTACTAGTATATATATCAATATATATAATATTTCGCTCAAGGCGTGATAAAATGCAACATCATAGAAATGTACAGCATCACAGAACAATACAGATATCTGGGATCCCCGGGTTTCATAGAGCTGCTACTGAAACCCGACGTTCCCCTGGTCGTGTGGATAGCATGTGCAATGAAATCCTAGACCCCTACAGGCGCGGCAAGTTACCCGCCAAAACCTGAAGCGAGGCAGCCCCCTTCAACAACGTGAATGGACCACCCAGCATTTCACGGAATCCGGTAACCTGGGCACCCCTCCTGGGTCAACCTGTACCCCTTACGAGTGCGGCGAATAGCCCGCCAATTCTAGAGTAGAGCCCCCTCCGTCTCAACGCCATGAGATGCGGGCTTGTTGCCCTCTAGAACCCGGCTATCCGTGCACCCCTCCTGGGGTAAACCTAGTACAGAAAGTAAAATATACATACAACGGGTACATCGACCTCGACCCGGTCGTGCCCCACAAGAATAATACAAACAAACAGTGACGGCAGTCCACATGTCGGACGCTCGCCCCGCAATATCAAATGTACATATAAAAAACAAAACTGTACTACCATTGCATCTAGGCTATCCCCCACGACCAATCCGCAACATCACAGCACAACACAGAACATCAACGTGAATGTCACGTTCGCAAATCCTTCTAAAAGGGCTATAACAGATAGACTGGATTTACCGATCGAGTGACATTCACGGTCGCAGATATAATGTAAATACTGTGAACTAACATGTTTAAAATTTTCGATCGATCAAATTTATCGAAGTGGGCCCCAAGCAGTACTGTAGCTTTCACAGAAAATCTGGGCCCAAAAAGAATATCCCAAAACCCCTATTTCCTAGTCAAAAGCCCACTGAAAAAATTTGGCCCAGCGTTGACTTTTTCCCACCGCGGAACTGCGGCCAAACCAGGGGTTTGGCCGCGTTTCCGCGGTCGTACTAAAGCTTCACCTCACCAAATTTTCGCAGAACGCCTAAAATTGTCTGCACATGTTTCTGCCACAACCTGAAAAATTTTTGGAGCTAAAAAAATTTCGACAGAGAACAGATGCACTAAAAATACGGTTTTTGGGATTTTTGTTCGATCGAGTTCTAAACATACTAGAGCAAGCTAGACTAGGTTAATGGCGTAGCTCTGATACCAATGTAAGTGCACGACGGCGCCCCGGCTGTCGATCCGACGCCGGAAACGCGGACACGAAAAACTTTGCGAAACTTTAGAACCGGCACCACCGCGCACTTTTATCCCGGATCGGGCCATTAACCTAGCTACTAGCAAACTAAAAGATGGGTAGAGAGTTATACCAAGCGATCCGTGTCCTTCGGTCTTCGTCTCCACTCCGATCTCCCACGGAATCTCCGTCCGTCACCTCCTCATCGAAACGGGCACCACATCACCGAATTCTTTTACGGGCTCCCGCCTCTGGACCGAAGCAACTCGGGCGCGAAGTTGGCTAGCCGACGTGTCCAAGATTTGCTGTAGATGTAGTGTAGTAGGCTATGTCTCTTTGGGGTATATGAAGTTGCCTTTGAAGATGATGGAGGTATGAAGATAAGGAAAAATGGTGCTTTCATTTTTCCTAGCAAGAAATGAGATGAAGAAAAATGCCACACATCAAAAATGAACTTCTCTCTCTCACCCCTCAAGTAATGGCCGACCCCTCTCAACCATGAGGAATGAATAAGAATCAATATCCAAGAGAAGATAAGAAAAAATAAATCTAGATTAATATCACACCCATTTCACATTTCAATCCTTTCACAAAACCATCACAATAAATGCAAAGGATTGATCCAAAAGGAATCTCATGATGAGAGAACAATCATGAAGCCACAAAATGCAAGAAACCCCTCCACAATAAGTTATTTGCAAACTTGCAAATAACCCCCCTCCACCAGAAAGTCCGGCCGCGAAGGAACAAAGGAAAACTGGCCGGAACAGAATGCAAACTGGCAACTTCAGAAAACTGAACCCATAATAAATTACAGGAAAACCCCGCGACTGCATATACATGCCCGCATTTGTATTCCCACTGAACACAAATGCAAAGAGACAAAACTACACTGTCTAATAAAAGGATCCGGCTTAAGCCAAAGCCGGCTAGTAAAATCCGTCCGATCACGATCCGTGCAATACCGCACGTATTTGATCGAACCCTGCCATATCTCCATACGGCCTCTACAGCGTTTCGCCCGAAACCTGAGTAACTGTGTGTGTGGTGGACTCTAAAGACTCGTCAATACTATGGCAGTGGATTTAACCACTAGCACGTCAGAGGTATTAGCCATACGTGACGGGCTAGCAGCTATTGACCAAAAGGGACGTCGATGAGCGAACTCATCCTGACACCCTACTGAGCCTGTCAGTGACAATATCCGTACAGTCCGGTCCGTTCGTCTATGAGCATCGCATGGTGGGCCTAGGGGGTTGGTAAAAGTCAGACCCCCAAAAGCGGTACAAGTCGTGTCGGAGTGTAGCCCAGAACACCCTGAGATACTACTGGAATACCTACCAGTAAATCTCCTGCCTTGACCAAAGACTTTTCATGTACTGGCTCTCCTAGACACAGCGCGACCTCACCCCCAATACCGGGAGAGACGAACCCCTGCAGATCCGCTCACTGCTTCCATGTGGCTCGGGACTGTACCCAACTAAAACCTGTTTGCACGTCTCCTTTGAGCGTGGTAGGGTAGTAATCAAAGCACAGTGGGAACACACACGAGACAAATGACGATCTCAGGTCGATGAAATAACCTGTACACATGTCACCTGGGAACTGCTATCTGACGTTTGGTAATCCCAACTAGCAGGTTCCTGGCGAGTCCTGTCCGGTGTACTCATAACCCAATGAGCACCTGTATACATCTTAGGTGAACCAATTGACACCAGTGGCTTGTGAGACCGGCCACCGCCCCTCGTCGGGGTCTGGACTGTATACACTAGTCTACTCTGGAGTATCGATGCCCTGTCTCGAAACTCCCACGACTAGGGACCTTTTAAGGATGTGCTTATAGACCCCAGCTCCCATGTATATGATCGCCCTCATACTGCTGGTAGTCAAGCAAGAATCCTAGGGGCTCTATCAACGTGTAATAGCGACTCGTAAGGTCACCTAAAGCAGTACACGATGATAAAGATAAACCAGATAGCATACTATCATCTTGAGTAAGACTGTCCTACCGGGATAGGTCCTCCCTCAATCATTGCAATCACATGCCTGTGATCCAATAATTGACTCTGAGGGCACTATCTCCAACACAACGACCGTGTCCAAAATCAAATATCAAAACCAAGTTTTCAGAAATCGGAAACCCGAAATCAACAGCATGGACAAACACTCCCAGATTCTATCCTAGGTCAAATTAGGAGATTATTCATATAGGGTAGGTCTATTCATCAGATAACAGGGCCATGCACCAAAACCCAAACCAATGCATCAAGACCAGGCCGCAATTTGCGGCCTGGGGGAATAAAATTGCGGCTAGAATGAAACGATAGGGGATCGGGTTTCAAGGGTAAATTCTTGGTAACCTGCACATCTCACTGTGGTGGGAGCTTATTTTATAGAGCTCTCGAGTTATAGCAGATTCTATTTAGTCATCACATTTTATCAAAAACCGATATCGGGAAAATTCTAAGTTCGTGTTTTTGGGTTCTAGTCTCAAGTTTGTCCAGAATATCATCACTAAGGGTTTAGGTTCACTAACTAAACCTCAATTGCATCTCTACTACTCAAATCATCCACTAAAATCATCCTAGAAAATTCCAAGATCACTAATCTAGCTTAATCGATCTCTAAACACGAATAGGAAGTTAAGAAACTAGATAACATGAAAGAAAGTGAAGGGTTTATCTCTTGGAGCAACTGAAGAAAATTCCAAGATGGTGCAAAGTGCTCAAAATCCAAACTTGAACTTGCTATGGGGTATAGGATGAGGTGGTGCACATTTTTTTGTTAGGGGAGCCATGGGTTTTGAAGAGGTTTTGGAGATGATTTCTATTGGGTAGTGAGGTGGAGGAAGGAGGAGATGAAGATGAAGAAGGAGTTGAAGAAAAAGAAATGAAGTGAAGAATGATAAGTGAGCCATGGTCAAGATAACCCCCCCTCTCTCTCTCTCTTAAGTCCTTGCCTTCTTGCCCCCTCTCCATGTCCTCTTTCTCCCACTCACACAAATATCTTTTCTTTTTTTCTTTTCTTTTTCTTTTCCTCTCACATAATAAACCACAAGTCCACAAATACAAATGACCATGCATGAAACTTGAAATGTGTCATGATGCACTAGCCATGGTTATTAAAAATGGATTTGGCTTAATCATGATTAGTAGTACACTAATCAAGTTTAATATAAACTTGCATATAATTAATTACATAATTATTTATAAAATGTCCAAATCCAATAAATGCCTTTATAATTAATAATTCATATTAATCTCCAATAATTTTCCAAATATTTGTATATAATTATACCATTTTACGAAAACCCCAAATTCATACTCGAATAGTTTTCGTGAAATATATTATTTTATTATTTAAATTCCAAAAATAATATTTTATATTTCTGTAATTTTACAACTAACCTAATAAGGCTGGACTTGTTGTAAAGAGTTTTCATCAAATACCCGTTGTGGATTGTGATGAGACTCTTACTTCAGTGTCTATGCTGAAATCCATATGGATATGACTTGACACTGCTATTCCCTATACTTGTTATCAGCAGGTCATAGAAAGTGGTAACTTCCTGATGACCAGGTATTTCATACCAAGATGGACTCCACGCACTTCAGCAAGTCATGGATTTTGGACTCTGCTGGGTGCTCCTGAAGGGGTAAAACCCATTAGGAGAAAGTAGATCTTTCGAGATCTGTGCAGGTGGAAAGGTACTAACCTAATAAGGCTAGACTTGTTGTAAAGAGTTTTCATCAAATACCCATTATTGATTGTGATGGGACTTTTACTTCAGTATTTACGCTGAAGTTCATATGGATA
The DNA here is from genome assembly GCA_030015575.1 of Agapanthus africanus. Lineage (NCBI taxonomy): Eukaryota > Viridiplantae > Streptophyta > Magnoliopsida > Asparagales > Amaryllidaceae > Agapanthus > Agapanthus africanus. The sequence goes on along the minus strand of JASDDO010000016.1, from coordinate 183,337,371 downwards.
TGATTTAGCGCTAATGCAGTTCATGGCTATGATATCTGGAAGGTATATGACCATAACGTCTTTCCAAATGGGATTTTGGAAGTGCACGTGTATATGACTCTGCCAGAGGGTTATCGTAGTCAGTGGGAGCAGCGGAAGGTGTGCAAGTTGCTTATGTCTATTCATAGACTGAAGCATGGATATTTGAGACAGATCATCTGTTTTGATATGATAGTCAAAGTGATTGACTTCATCAAAACAATAGATGAACCTAGTAAGAAAGATGTAGGGAGTACTGTCCTGGATTTGGATGACATGCTCCATATAGGAAGTAATGTTCAAATATTACAATCGGTCAAATGTTGGTTTTCACATAGTGTTTTCTCCACGTTATATGTGGGTAGTATATCTGGAAATCTGGTGACTAGATCTAGATTTAGGAAGTTTCCTAAATCGTGTACTTAGATAGCATTCTAAAAGTATTTTAGAATGGACGACTCCTGACGTGGTAGTGTACCCACAGGTAATGGAGTCACCCTCTCTAAAGAGATGTCACATAGACTGTTGAAGAGAGAGACCGACATGAATGACATATCATTTGCTTGGGCAATTGAGTAAATCATGTAATGTCTTGTAAAAAACCAGATGGATAATGTATCAGGGATTCTGGTTTTAGATCTAGATTTAGAAAGTTTCCCAATCGGGTACTTGGACAGCATTCTAAAAGTATTTTTAGAATGGACAACTCTTGGCGTGGTGGTGTACCCGCAGGTGATGGCGTCACCCTCTCTGAAAGGGATGTCTTCTAGACTGATGAAGAGAGGGGCTGGCATGAATGACATATCATTTGCGTAGGCAATTGAGTCAATTATGCAATGTCTTGTACAACACTAGATATTTATTTTTGCACTAGTTGCAATAAGCATATATTAATCCAATCCTTGAGAAACAATGGGAAGCGGTAATGAATATAAGAGGATGTTCTTGGTATAAGATAACGACAGCCTCTTGTGGGAGGCGGTTATCGGCTCAGGCTTCCAAGATGACGTGGATGACAGAGATACTGTCAGGGTTTTGAGTTTAGCCTTTTCTGAGGATCAGTATATTGGATAGTGTTCCAATAGGGATACTGAGGGAATCTTGGTGCAGGATGCCGGTTATAACTCAACAGAGGATATAGCCCAAAAAGTTTGTTGGATGGAGTTGTTCATTTATGAACTTGGTCCCATCAAGTATCCAGACAAATTCTTGAGGCGGGGTATCGCTCAGTTTGGGAGATTGTTAATCTCCACAAAGTTGAGATATAGAGAGATAAAGTTGGAACATTGTAGCGGATTCACTCACTGAGGCTATTTCTCGAAACAAATTAAGTTTCACAAACATGATTTGCGAAACCGATTAGTAGAGAAGTTGGGTATTCGGTAGCACACGAGCTGTGGGTACGCGATACCGCAATAAATGGCCTTAAGTGCAAGTGGGAGATTGTTGGATATAGTGCCCTAAAAGCAATTATTGTGATTGCAAGTAGGCGATTATGATAATTGAGGGAGGACCTGTACAGGTATAACAGTCTTACTCGAGATGATAATATACTATCATGTTTGTCTTCATCATTGATGAATCCCGTAGGGTTGTTGCTTGACAACCAGCATTATGATGGCGATCATATATGTCGAAGCTGGGTTGTCCATATGCACATCCTTAAATGTCCTTAGTCATGGGAGTATCGAGACTGGGCATCGATATTCCGGAGTAGACTAGTATATACGCTTCTAAACCCCGATGAGGGGCGGTGGCCGGTCTCACAAGCCATTGGTGTTGTGTCACCTCAGATTGTATATAGGTGCTCACTGGAGGTGAGTACACTAAACAGACTCGCCGAGAACTTCTAGATGGTATTATATCTATCGTCAGATGGAAGTTCTCAGATAACATGAGCACATGTTAGTCTCTTGACCTGAAGTCGTCATTTGTCTCGTATGAGTTCCCACTATACTTTGATTACTATGCTACCACGGCTCAAAAGAGTCGTGCAAACAGGTTTTAGTTGGGTGCAGTCCCGAGCCACATGGAGGCAGTGGTCGACTGTCAGGGATTCTTCTTTCCTAGTAATAGGAGTCGATGTCGCGCTGTGTTCAGTCGGTTATCACCAGAAATCCGTGGTCACGGTGGATGAGATTTACTGATAGTTGATCGGTAGTATCTCTGTTGGTGATGAGATTGACTCAGACATGACTTATCGGGTTAGTAGGGGTCTGACGTTATCCGCCCCTAGACCCGATATGTGATACTCTTTGACGAAGAGACCAGACAGTACGGAGATTGTCACATTAAGGCTCATAGGGGTAAGGACGTACTTGAATGTCGACCCCCTTTTCGACAAGTATCTGAATAGCCGTTACGTACAGCTGGTGCCGCTGTCATGCTTGTGGTTAAACCCACTGCTAGTGTATTGTCGAGTCTTTAGAGTCCCACACAGAGGGTTTTTCCCAGTTCAGGCGACAGATGTAGGAGCCGTACGTTGGTATGTGCTGGGGTCCGATTAAATACGTGGACGGGATACACGAACTTTAATTGGCCGGTTGATAATACTAGCCGGCTTAAGATTAAGCCAGATTTTTAAATCAGGATTTGATTTATTAATTTATATATGTATTTTGATACATATATTTTAGTATTATTGTTCACTATTCATTTTCTCTCTTTGGTGCTATCCGTATTTTTATGCGGATACGCGTATATGTAGCGATACGTATACCAGGTGAAATATTCCGTATTTATACGGGAATACTTCTAGAAGATGGACACCTCATATTTGATTTTCCTTTTTAGAAAATCAAATAGGAAAATGTGGTGGAAAGTGGGGTTTTAATGAAGCAAAGTAATGAAGAATGGCTTGCATTTATTGTGTGCATTTATTTGGTGCACTATTGCATCAAAATGGTGTTATATGTAGCCATTCTCTTTTGGTTTTTGACTTGATGATTTTTCTTCATCTCACTTGAGCATGCTTCATGGTTGCAAGCATGAACAACCTCCTTCTCCTCTTCTCCTTCTTCTTGCTCTCACTTGAGCATGGATTCTAGAGAGAAAGATTTAGTGAAATATTCCTACATCACCGACTATCCACACCTAGCAAGTCTGGATCGTTGGTTAGAGCCTCCTCCGGTTTCCCTCGGGTGGATCGTCTTCGGCAAGGGTGGTTGATTTTCAAGAGCGATCCCAGCGACTACGAGCTTGGAGGGGTCTTCCACAATTAGGTGGACACGCGTCAAGGGCTATAGTTTCTCAACCCTTGCACCCTTAGTTAGCTGGTTTAGGTTATTGGACCGTATCTTGGTTTTTACGGGCGTTCGGTGTTCGCTGAAAATTTTGTTTTCTCTTTCGCCTCGGCCGCGGCTTCCACGGCGCGGGTACCGAAACCCAACAGTAGCAACATTCGAATTCCACCGTATTTGTCGTGCACGAACAGCCGATAAAAACAGTCCCAAAATTTGATGTTTTAACTTGTTTGCACACTCCACGGGCTCACGGTTTGAACCGAGAAGCCGCAGGGTGATGCTTGGGTACCCCGGGGAAACCCTTGGGGACTAAAGGTCGGTGCAACCCCTAAGACCACCATAATGTGGCCTTGGGGGTGGGGACCCAAGACCACCCTAATAGGGTGCTCTCGGGTCTACCCACCCTATGGGGCTACCTCATGGTGTCCCCCGAGGGTGTGTACTTGCAAGGCCCCCTAGGCGTACATTAGTTTTGTGCTCTTCACCTATGCGAAGATTAGTGCGGTTTTCGAGTTCATTTCGACTCCCGGAAGTGCTTAAAACGAAATTTTTTGGGACTTTAGTAAACTAAATTTTCAGTTGTGGGAAAATTGGTTGTGTTTCCTAATTGTGCACGGAATTCTAATGTCTTAGTTTTTGTTACATGCACTTGTGATATGTATATGTGTTGTTAAATATCTTCTAATCACTATACATCGATTAGAATGGGTTGCGCATATCTTATGTTGTTCTTTTGGTAATGGTTTGATTGATTGTCGCGTGAATAGCCCCGTGTGAATTTAGATGTGAGATGTGAGTGAATGATGTAATTCATGTAATAATTGTTGTAAATTCTTTTATTGGGGCTCATCCGGGTTGAGGATGTTGTCACCGACTGTATATTATATTTTAATTTCTGCATCTAGAATTGATCCACAGAGGAGTGCACAAGGTATCGGGTTCTAGGATGCAGTGGGTGGCCATATCTAAGAGTCGAGACCCAGGCCACCAAATTCTAGGATTGGTGGGTAGCTTGCCGCACTCATAGAGGTCTAGGATTATTCACACTCGACTATTCACACGACCGTAGAGGATTGTGTTTCATAGGTGGCTCAATGAAATGCAAGAGTTCTTAGTTGATCTATTTTTCCATTCTCTGTGATGTTTATATCTGCTTGTGAAGATTATCATGCATGTGACGAATAGTTATATGTATATCTATATATAAATAAATGTTGTATTTTGTTTGCATCCGTGCTAGTCCAGCCCCCGCTGTGCCGTTAGTTAAGTAACCTAACGGTACGTGATGGGGCCCCATAGAGAATACAGATGGCATATACGCACATTCTATTTTCATTATTTTCTGGTGTGATCAGGTTAATTGATGGGACCACATTAATCTTAATTAATACAAAGAAACAAACCTAAAATATAATGTCATTGGAACAATTATAAAACCACTCGGTTTTCTTTAAAAACAACTTTTAAAAGCCAAGCTTAAACCACTCCTTTTCAAAGATATTCGATTCCTTCGACTATATCAAGTTTATTACGTTCACGGTTTTTGCCAAAACCAGTCGTAGCCCTCCGTCATTTCAGATAGGTATCAACTTGTATTCATGCTATGTGTTTTGACCTTCGCCTAGGCATAGTTTTTGGTAGCTAGCCGGTACTTATCTGTAGCATAGATAGATGCATTAATATAGGATATGCGTACAAATGTTTGGACCTTCATCAAGGGCTAGTATGAATGGGTCTAGATTAATCTGGACAATGATGGGTTGAACTTGACTTGCGACTTATGATGTTTTGACTTTCCTCAAGGTTATAAGCGCTTGGGGCAAAAACTACATCGGGAGTTTCAAACATATAGGAAACTTGCTAGTGTTGCATATCTTCTGGAGTGTGGTAGTTTTGGTAGGCTTCCTTCAAAATTATCGCACGATGATAGTTGGGTCCTGATCCTACTGTGAGTATCAGCTACTTTTTGGGAGAGTTTTCACTTTGTAATTAGTTAATCAAGTAGATGTCTAGAAAGGTGTTAACGGGACACTGTCTCTGGAAAAACGAGATTATTTAATTGTGTTCATGCGAAAGCATGTGGGACCTCCCTCCGAAGTACCAACACTGGCCTGGATGAAAGATAAGAGAACTTGTAGAAGTGCGATTAATCCTGACTAATAATTTTTTTATGGTTTGAAGGAGAATTTGAGGAAACAGTGGGAGCCATCATGGTTAGATAAACTAATAACCAATCTAAAGTTGCAAGAGCGTATGCTGAGTGTTTCTTTTCTCTCTTCTAATTGCAGCGACCATGATGGGACTTAAGCTTATACTTTATAAAAATAAACTGACTGGGCCTAATTATAAAGACTGTCTGAAGAACGTCCACACGGCCCTTACTTATGATAAGGTTTAATATGTCCTCATAGTTAAAGCCCCCTGTTCCAGGTCCAGAATCCTCTGTCACGGAAATTGAGGTCCGTAAGACTTGGGTCTTGATTGTGCGAAATCTAAGTACCTCATGCTGGCCTCAATGGATAGTGAACATCAGAGGAGGCACGAGAAGATGGACCTTACTTCCATCTTCCTCTATACCAAAGATTTATATGGAGAGCAATCTCGTATCGCAAGATACGATACCTCGAAGAAGTTATTTCAAGTGAGATTGGCTTTCGGATCATCTATAGGGGACCACGTCCTAAAGATGATTACTCTAATTGAAGAGCCCATAGACCTTAGAACTACATTGGAAAATGAGTTGTATACCGACTTGATTCTGCAGTCCTTTTCCTCTACCTATGCTCAATTCATATTGAACTTCAATATGGAAAAGACAGAAGTTACACTTCCTGAGCTTCTCAACATGTTGAGGTCCATGGAGGGCACCTTGATGAAAACCATGGAAACAACCGCTCTGTTTGTTTGGGAATCTTCTTTCTCTATATCCAAAGCTAAGGCCAAGGGGAAGAAGAAGGACCCCACCAAACCGAAAGGAGGTGTGCAGAAGGTGCAGGGAAAGAGAAAGATAGGGGGATTAGCAACAAAGGAGGAATATTTCTATTTTCATAAGAAAGGACACTGGAATAAGAATTGCCGAGTTTTGAAATCCAAGAATCAGGACACGAAGAAAGTTGTGGTTTCGGCTTCAGGTTTGTTCGTGATTGAAAATGGTTTCTCTATTAACTCTACTTCCTGGGTATTGGATACCGGATCAGGATCTCACATTTGTAATTCTTTGCAGCCGATGAGGAGATGTAAAGTTTTGAGAAAAGCTGATATGATACTCAGGGTTGGCAATGGAGCAAGTATGGTTGCTGTTGTAGTCGGAGAATATCACCTTGGATTGGCGAGTGGACATATTTTTTTGTTGCAATACTGCTTTTATGTACCCAGCATGATGTCTAATATTATATCTATATTTTTGTTATCTAATGAAGGATATAATTTTACACTTGAAAGCAATGTCATAAACATTCACCTTAATCATAAAATGATTGGGCCGGGTACACTAAAGAACGAAATATACGTACTAAATGAACATTAAGTTTTCAACGTCCAAAACAAACTGAAAAGAAAGACTCCAGAATTAAATCAAGTTTTCTTATGGTATTGTAGACTTGGTCATATCAATGAAACATGATTGACTATGTTACATAAAGATGGATATTTAAATCTGTTTGAATATCTATCTTATGCAACTTGTCAATCATGTATCAAAGGAAAGATGACCAAAACTCCATTTTCTGAACATGGAGAAAGAGCCACTGAGCTTCTGGAACTCATACACAACGACATGTGTGGTCCAATGTCTACACATGTAAGAAGTGGTTATTCCTATTTCATCACTTTTACCGATGATTTCTCAAGGTATGGACATGTATTCTTGATGTAACATAAATCCGAGGCCTTTAAGAAATTCCACGAGTATTAGAATGAAGTGGAAAAACAAAAAGGCAAAAATATCAAGATGCTTCGATCTGATCGGGGTGGATAATACTTAAGTGCCAAGTTATTGGAATATTTAAAAGAGAATGGAATTCTCTCTCAGCTTAGTCCTCCATACACACCATAACACAACGGTGTATCAGAAAGATGGAATCGCACCTTGCTAGATATGGTGCGTTCCATGATGTGTAATGATGAGTTGCTGCTATTTTTCTAGGGTTTTGCACTGGAATCTGCTGGATACCTATTGAATAAAGTTCCAACTAAGTATGTGCCTACCACTCTATATGAAATGTTGAGTGGGATGAAATCCTGTCTTAAGTATCTTAACGTATGGCGGTGTCCAGTTTTTGTCAAAAAGCATCATCCGGACAAACTCTAGGAACGCTCAGTATTGTGTAAGTTTGGAGGATACCCAAAGAAATCTAGGGGGTATTTTTTCTATTATGCTGAGGAACAAAAGGTTTTTGTTTCTCATCATGCCCGCTTTATGGAAACTCAATTTCTTGAAAAATAAATTAATACGAGTGAGATAGAACTGGTTGAAATTCCAGAACCATAAACTATTACTGAAGACTTAGTAGAACATGATGTTCCAATAGAACTGGACGTACCTACGCTCGTCCGCTAATTTAGTAGTCAGTCTCATCCGCCCGAGAGATACTACGGTTTTCTCGTCGACATGGATCGAGAGGATTGCATCTTTGATGATGATGAGCCTACTAGTTTTCAGCAAACCATCACGAGTAGAGACTCAGTGAAGTGGCTGGATGCTATGCGATCCGAGATGGAATCCATGTACACCAACAAAGTATGGACTTTTGATGTTTCTCCTCCTAGGGTAATGCTGGGAACTTAAGCACACTAGCAAGCTAATTTTGCAAGAGAGCAACATGGATTTTAAAAAATTTCTAGTTTGCTAAAGTTCCATAACCATGAATCAAACTAAAGATCTAGAACTTGTAAACAAAAACCAAGTGAGCTAAACTAATCTACAATGTGTAGAATACTCACATCCTCTAGCTTTCTTCAATAGCTCCAGAACGTGCTTGCAAGCTAGTCCTCCTTTGCCGAAGATGATCCACTTGAGGGAATCGATCCAAGCTCCAGCTTCACTTAGTGAAGCAACCGACGCTCTAAGCTCGCTTGCAATGGAGAGTGGGAATGTAGGAATATTCCTGTAAGTCTACGGTAGCGCCTCGGCCGTCATACTGACGCCAAACGCGGAACAAAAACTTTTATAACTAGCGCTATCGCATACTATAACCCGGATCTTACCATTAACGCTAAACTAACAAACTACAAAGTGGGTAGAAAGGCTATATCGAACGATCCTAGTCCTTCGTTCTTTAGCCATCATCCCACGCTCCTTTGCGGCATCTGCGATCTCGCTCGATCTTCGGTCTCCTCGTCCAGGTGGCACCACGTCAACGGATCTTGAAACGGGCTCCCGCCTCTGAATCGAGGTAACTCGGACATGAAGTTTGCTACCCGACATGTCCAAGATTGATGTAGAGAATGAGTAGAATACTTTGTCTCGTTTCATCCAAAACCATGGATGAACGGTTAATGAAGTTTCCTTTTAATCAAGAAATGATAAATAAGCTATGAAATTTCCATGAACCAAATTCCATACTCTAATTTCCAACAACCATATCTCTTCCAAAAGAATGGCCGGCCAATATATGAGAGGAGGAGGTGAGGGTAGGAGCAAAGGGGTGATCATAAGGGAAAAGATCAAGAAGAAATATCCTAAAGCTTTACAAGAAACATTAAAGCAAAAGGTGACTCACTAATAACACATCATCAACCATTAATGCAAAATGGTGACACACTAAACCTAGTCACCAACAAGAAGCTTCCACTCATGACTCACCCTCATGACTCACCTAAATGAAAAAGATAATTCCGCATTAAACCGAATGTTTAAGACGGGTGATAGAAAACTGGTAACTTCAAAAAGCGATCCCGAAACGAATTTCAGGATAACCCCGTAACAGTATATACATACCCGCATTTGTATTACGACCGAATACAAATGCAACTGAGACAAAGATATTATATCTACACAGTATAATACATGGATCCGGCTTAAACCAAAGCCCACCAGTATTATCTGCCTAAAATATGACACGTGCGTAAATGCACGTGCATTTTCCGAACCCTGCCATAAAACCATATGGCCTCTACAACGTTTCGCCCGAACTTGGGAAACTATCTGTGGGGGACTCTAATGACTCATCAGTACCCTGGCAGTGGGTTTAACCACAAGCACGTCAGCGGCACTAGCAGTGCGTAACGGCTGCCCATGTACTGACCTCAAGGGAAACCGATGAGCGAACTCACCCTGGAACCCTACTGAGCCTAACAGTGACAATATACATACATTTCAGTCCGTTTGTCTATGAGTATCGCATATCGGGCCTAGGGGGCTGGTAACGTCAGACCCCTAATAGCGGTATAAGTCGTGTCGGAGACAAGCCCTGAACACCCTGAGAAACTACTGGAATACTTACCAGTAATTCTCACCTGCCTTGGCCAAGGACTTGGTGTAATGGCTTTCTTAGACACATCGTTATCTCACCCCCAATACCGGGAGAGACGAATCCCCTGCCGATCCGCTCACCTGCCTCCATTTGGCTCGGGACTGTACCCAAAAAAGACCTGTTTGCACGACTCCTTTAAGCCGTGGTAGGGTAGAAATCAAAGCACAGTGGGAACTCACACGAGACAAATGATGACCTCAGGTCGATGAACTAACCTGTACACATGTCACCAGGGAACTACTATCTGACGCTAGGTATAAATACCAACTAGCAGGTTCCCGGCGAGTCCTGTCCGGTGTACTCATAACCCAATGAGCACCTGTATACATCTTAGGTGATCTAACTGACACCAGTGGCTTGTGAGACCGGCCACCGCCCCTCGTCGGGGTCCCGACTGTATACACTAGTCTACTCCGGAGTATCGATGCCCTGTCTCGAAACTCCCACGACTAGGGACCACAATTAAGGATGTGCTTATAGACTACCCAACTCTCACGTATATGATCGCCATCATACTGTTGGTAGTCAAGCAAGATCCTAAGGGCTCTATCAACGTGTAACAGCGATCAGTCACCTGAACCTGTACACGACTGATAAAGGTAAACCAGATAGCATACTATCATCTCGAGTAAGACTGTGCTACCGGTATAGGTCCTCCTCAATCATTGCAATCACGTACGTGCGATCCAATAATTGACTTTGAGGGCACTATAACCAACAATCTCCCACTTGCACTTAAGGCTAATTATTGCGATGTCGCATACTCACAGCCCGTGTGATACCGAACACCCAACTCTTCTACTAATCTGTTTCACAAAGTCCGTTTGTAAAACTCTTGTGTTCGAGAAATAGCCTCAATGAGTGGATCCGTCCCGATGTTTCTTTCTATGTCTATCTTAATCTCAAGTTCGCGGAGAAAGCCATCTCCCGAATCGAGTAATACCTGTCTTAGAATATGTCTGGATATCTGATGGGACCTAGTTCAAAAATGAACTCCAAATCCAAACTTCTTAGACTGTATCGTCAACTAAACCTAATCAATATCCAGCACCATGCCTCCCACAGTATCCTCTTGGGCCACCTGTCCATAATACTGCCCCTCGTCAGAGGGAAAACTATAATTCTAACAATCACTCTGTCATCCATGTCACCTTTGAAGCCTGGAATGATAATCGTCTCCCGAAGGAGGCTGCCGTTATCAAATCCATAGAACATCCACTTATGTTCTAAAACTGCTTTCTTATGTTTCTCCAAGATTGGATTAATATAAATTTATCGCATCTAGTGCAAAAACAACATCTGGTGAGGTACTTGACATCCCATGATCGACTCAATTGCCTATGCAAGTGTAACGTTCCAAAATAATAAAATATTAATTTTGGGAATTTTTATAATTTAATATTATTTTAATGAATATTTTAATATTCCGGTATAATTAAATACAAATAAATAGGTAAAAATTATGGAAAATTATAAAATAGGGTATTTTATGGAATTATGCCATTTTAAAGTTTTTATGATTAGTTATATGCTAATTTAGTGCTAATCGCGATTAAAAATCGCTAATCGGATTTTTGGTATTTTTGTGCAAAACATGCACATATCATTTTGGACTTGTGTTACATTATTCTTACCATGGCTTTGTTTTGGGTTCACTATTCTTGGGAGAAGGTTTTTGAGAGGTTTAGAAAAAAGAAAAGAAAAGGATTTTGAATAGAAAATGTTATAGTAGTAGGTATGGTGATGTGAGAGAAAGGTGAGGGGGAGTCAACCTTGGTCATAGCTTCTCTCCTTTATTATTTTCCTCTTCAATTTCCTCTCCTCTTCAGCTCATGGCTGAACCTCATTCCCCTCTTCATCAAATCCTCACAAACATCTCATTTCCCTCATTAAAACCCCATATTCCCTTCAATAAAAATGTGCACAAGCCCTCAAGCAACCATTTGGACCAAGAAAGTTTGTGTTTTGGCGCTGTTGAGGATTCCTGAGTCTCTTTTGAGGTAATTCCTTCACAATTGTTTTATCATTTCTTGTGATTAAGCCTCTTTTAAAGTTTGATGTCGTTTCGACGAAGTTTTGTGCACTTTGGACTACCCTAGAGGGGATTAGGGTAAAATTGAGTTGTAATGTGAAATTGGGACTTGTTGTGACCTTAGAATTCGGGTGTGATGTTATATTGGACCTTAACCTGAAGCTTTAACCCAGAATACAGATTTACGGAATCGATATCGGAGAAAACCGTATTTCTGTGATCGTATTTAGGAATCTGCTATCACTCCGAGAACCCTAAAATAAAATTGAGTTGACAGTGAGATGTGCAGGCACCCTGGAACCACCACACCAAACCCTAGCCCCCAACTCCAATTCTCGGCCGCAAATAAATCCAATATGGTCGCAAATTACGGCCAGAGTAGGGGGGTTTTGCCTCGTTTTTGGTGCATGGCCCTATTTCCAGTTAACTTGACCCTTGGTATGTGCAATTTTGTCTGGTTCCAATCAGGGTAAAATCTGGGTTGATTTTCATGAGTTGGCATGATTTACGACTTGTTTTAGCATGGATTTTGGTAGTTGGTGATTCGTTTCTGTCGGGTGGCGTTTGGACGTCAAGGACAAGTGGATATTGATCGTGTTTACATGCGAGACGATAGGTTTTTACCTATGCGAGTAGCGTGTGCTATTTTGGTTTCCGATGTGATTTTCATGTGCTTTAGCATTGTGATATACTTGTAGGTACCCTACGTGATGTTGAGGCGAAGAAGATGAAGATGGCGACATCGGCACATGAGAAGCAAGGTGAGTAGATTTATATATACGGGGAGAAGTCGGGTGGATGGCGTATAGCACCCCCGCAGTCCGTGGTGATGTATACGAATACGTATACACACGTATATTAATTATGTGTTGTTTAAGTTTATTGATGACAAGGATGTATTGGTTTAGTATAGTGCGAAACCCTAGAGTAGTGGTTGCACCCACACTTACACGTACACATATACGTGCATGCATTCCTTCTTTTATCTGTGCGCATATGGAGGTGTGTATATCTACACATGGGTATGGGACTATGTGTTCATATAAGGGATTTGAGGATGATACGTGGGATTGAGATGAGTCGATGAGGTTTGAGGCCGTGAGATTCGGCGATATGACAGAGTTCGTATTTGAGATGCGACATGATGGTTTTAGCGGGCCTTTGGGCATGTGTTTTACCCCGCACACATTTTTATATAGATGGTATCGATGGTACTAGACTTAGACTTGTACCCTAGACTATGTGATTTGATGGTAGTGATACCTGATATGTGATGAGATGAATGTGATATTGACCCGTACCCAGCTATTGGGATGCCGTACGACGATTTACCGTACGAGCTTTATATTGATGTTAGATCCACACTCATGACTCGAGGATGTTATAAGATATACTGTATCGTACGTGATACTATTAAGGCGGGATCACCGACTATTGTATATATATGTGTCTATCGACTCAGATTTAGGTGGTTTTCATACCCCTCCCGATTGGCTTGATAGTTGGGTCCGTAGTTTGCATAATAGGCGTAGACTAGACCCGAGTCATACCTATTTCAAAACTAACGAATCGGGGATATTTTAAAGATAGGCAAAAGGGATTCTACGGATATTTTCAAACGTAGCATCTGTTCTTAAAACACCGTGGCCCTTATTTTACCAAAAACCCCGATTCGTCTTATTTCAAAAGGCAAGGCTGCATGATATAGTTTTTGAGGTAGATTCTTTACTGTTGCGTTGATTATTCGATTCCGCATATTCATGCTTTTTGCATTGCATCGCTTGTGTTGTTGATATATTACAGTCATGCTGTTAGGACACCAGCACCATTATCGATGATGCGTATGTTCCACGTACACTGTTGGACGGCTCACACACTTCATCATCGATAATTGCCATGTCACTACACTGTAGTACTGCTGCATTCAGGATATGATTCTTGCATGACAGACTGATATGCTTACATTTCCTTTACATGTCACATACATCATGCTTACTGATTATACGCATTGAGAGTTGCTGTTTCCATGATATTTCTGGATTTTTGGAACCGTGGGTATTTCAAAAGAGAATATGTCATTGCTTTAAAACCCCGGTTACCCTTGATATGATATTTCAGTGCGTCCACCATGTGTTTTCTCGGTGCTGAGAGCGACATGTGAAACCCGATTCGAGGAGCGGACGAGCCGATTGCGGGTACATGGTGGACCCGGTATGGTTCCCCTCGGCAAGATGATCGAAGGACTTTGCCGATTGAGCCTGGAGGCGGGCGAGTACCTACCGGTGATTGGTTGGACCTGGCGGTTATCCGGAGGATACCGACTGGAGTCGATAGATAGATATGGGCGTACTGCTGGGGCCGAGGGCCGATTCCGCAGACGGAGCCCGTGGGCTGGTCCGGACTGACGGAGCCCGATATATGAGGATTTACGTGCCGATGCTGGGCACAATTTTCATGATGTTTTCGAGTGTCGATGCTGGGCACTCCGGTTCCATGATTTTGACGTGTCGCGAGGGACACATGTGGTTTATATCATCATATTTCCATGCATATGCTGATGATATTTACATGCATGATGGTTACTGTCATTGGGTGACGAGTGGACGGGATCCACGTATATGCAGATTGATTTCATTGATCATACCTCATATTTATGATATTCTATTACCTGAGGCACTGGCACGATCACTCGGCACTATACTCATGTATAGAGATTACCTTGCTAGTTTAGCATGCTTCAGACTTGTTCATATTGAGGTTTATATATATATATATATTTGATTGTATTGACCTAGGATATGTCATACATTCGGTCTTTGCTTGTAGATATTTTCTATTCACGAGTTGGCAACTCACCCCCGTTGTGCCACAGTTCTTGCAGGTTTTTGCCGTACAGATTCCATAGCGGCATTTCTGGCACACTGCTTCCATATGGGTGACTTGCGTTGGTAGGTGGGTTCTTTTGCATCAGAACCACCCTTGTACATGTACTTTCAGTTGTATCTAGTCATTCCATCAACTAAAACTTGTATATTGTTTCAGACTTAGAGACAGTGATGTATTATTTCGACCTTAGAGTCGCGCTTGTAGTATTATGCTTTTCTGGCTGTTTTGAGTTTCTTTTTGGGTTTTGATCCTCGCCCTTTGGCGTTGTATATTATTATTGCTTGCGTGGTTGTGACCGTCGATTGACGAAGAGCTAGCTCCCGCTTAGGGATGCCTTTTATCATTTAATATATATTGTTCTTGTTGTACCCCGTTCGGGGCCAGTTTTTACAAAGGAAACTCTGCCGAAATTTTCAGGAAAGGTTACACATTTTAAAAATGCATACTCGGCTAGTTATTTAAAAACTTTGATTTTCAAAACATGATTTCTTTACTTCTTAAAACCAGTTTTCCTTATTTACTCCTTAAAATGGTTTTAGATTTCTGGGCTTTTGCCTTACTTGGATCAGATGGGGTCCTATAGACTTCATATGGTTTGTAGGGTTCCTAGGCACACTCAAGAGGTTCCACAAGGCATCAACCATGCCAAATTAAAATTTTCCGGTGCCGAGAAACCCTAAACTAGATCGTTAACTAGAGATTAGGCGAAACAACAAGCAAGCAAACAACTTTGCTACTTAGTGAAAGGGATTACAACCTTTGTAGATCCGGTCCTCCACTTCTTTAGCT
Organism: Agapanthus africanus; assembly: GCA_030015575.1. Lineage (NCBI taxonomy): Eukaryota > Viridiplantae > Streptophyta > Magnoliopsida > Asparagales > Amaryllidaceae > Agapanthus > Agapanthus africanus. The sequence continues at coordinate 183,321,931 of JASDDO010000016.1, read as the reverse complement.
CCGTGTTGATGTCCCTCCGCCGCGATCATCGGATCCCGGACTCTAGTGATGGTTTCCTCGGAGAAATGATCGGGCTAGGTCATTGACTTCGAGGCCGAAAATGATCTACATCGGGGAGACTCAAACTCAAGCTATTCCTTCACTTGGTCAAAAACTTTGTGAAGAGAACACCCTATACTACATGGAAAGTGGTAGAGGATGAAGAAATAGGAAGTGAGTTCATTTTAGAATTGGATTTCTCACTCTTTTTCTCATGGCACCATTGGAGCTAGCAAGCTTTTGTGAGCTTGATGAAGATGAAGAAGAAGAAAAGAATCATATGAATCATTATCCAAATGAAACTTATCCAATAAATAATGGCACCATGGTTGAGTTAAACCCTCATGCTTAACTCATGTAGAGAATTAACCAAAGCATTAGGTTAAGGGTTGGGTTAACTAATATCTTATACAAATGACAAAAAGAGTTGACTTTGTCAATGTTTATCAAGCTTCATGAAGCTTGATAACTTTGACCAAAGTCTTACTCTTTTGTTATTTGTTAGGAAAATAGTAAACCCTAATTTAACCTTAATTTGGTTCAAGTCTCATACACACAACTTGTTTGTATCATTAAGCATGATACAAACATGTACACTTGTATATATCACATATAAACAATGTGCACATTCAAGTGAGAAAATCAATCTTAAATGAACCAATACTAGTTAATGTAAAGTAATATATCAAATATATAATTATACATTAAATCATTAAATCAACACTTGATTTAACGATCCGGTCATATCGCATATAACCGACTAATATCATATAGTAACAACTTATCGAATCAACACTTGATCCGATAACTCGGCTATATCGCATACAACCGATCAATTTCACAAATCGCGAGAATATAATATAGTATCACATACTGGTATTATTCTCGGTGCCGCACATATCTCATATGCGTTCTTATTTCGTTTCGCTTGAGCCAGGAAACCCCTGTGTAGGACTCTAAAGACTCGTCAATACGCCGGCAGTAGGTGATGATCATATCAAATACCCACAAGCCGCAAGCGGTCTGCGAAACGTAACGGCCATCCGGGTATTGAGCGATCAGAAGATCAACAAGCAAGCCCGCTTACACTCCTGTGAATCCAATCAGTAACACTACCGTACAGTCCGGTCTGTTCGTCTGATATGTCGCATATCTTGTCTAGGGGTGGTAAACGTCAGACCCCAATAACTCGATAAGTCGTGTCGATATGAGGCTCATAACGGGTCGAGAAACTACTGGTAACACTTACCAGTAAATCCCTAAAACAGCCTTGGCCAAGGACTTCCTGTTATAGCCAATCGAGCACTGCGCAACATCAACTCCCTATACCGGGAGAGACGAAACCCCTCCTATCGCTCATTGCCTCCATGTGATTCGGGACTGTACCCAAAAACCACCGTTTTGCACGCCCTCTTGGACGTGGTAAGGTGGAAATCAAAGCACAGTGGGAATCACACAAGTCTCTATGACGATCTCGGGTATACAGACTAACCTGTACCAGTGTCACCAGAGAACTGCCATCTGACGTAAGGTATAATACCATCTGGGAGTTCTCGGCGAGTCCGTCCAGTGTATCCAGTCTCCACTGAGCACCCGTATATCATCTCTGATGACAAACACCAATGGATATGGGATCATCCATCGCCCATCTATATGGGTCGATAAGCTACACGCTAGTCTACTCTGGTATATCGATGCCCCGTCTCGATACACCCACGACTAGGGACTTTGAAGGATGTACTTATGGACTACCATGTCCCCACTAGTATGATCCGCATCATAGTCCAGGTAGTCAATTACACATCCTAAGGGCTTTACCAACATGTAACAGATAGACAATCAATGTACATGTTAAGGTAAAGAGTAACCAGATAGCATACTATCATATCGAGCAAGAAAGTCATCCCTATATATGTCCAAGCATCCACTACAATATACATCCTATGTATAGTAATGGCCTCTAGGGCATACATATAACTAACAATCTCCCACTTGCACTAGGGCCATCTGATAGCAGTGGTTGTAGTATCTCATACTCAACCATCCCATAAAAGTCTCTCTCTGGGAAAAGGCCTTTGTGAGTGGATCCGCCATGTTGTCCTCTGAGTCTACTCTCCGAACCTCGATCCCCTTGGAGATCAACTATCTCCATGATCAGGTGATGCTGCCTCAGAATATGTCTGAATCACTGATGGGACAGGCGTTCCTAGGCATAAGCCACAACTCCATTGTCTCACAATGGTAGGAACGAAGTTCATCTCCTGAACTAATATACACCCAGACTTCCTCTCTGGTAGCATCTTTGGTAACGATGTATCTTGCCTTTAATCGTCTAGTATGTCACGGTATCTAGCTTGGAACTCTTCCAACATACCGTCCCTCCACTGAGGGTAAAGACAATGCCTGCAACTGACATTCAGTTGTCCTTATCACCCTGGAACCTTTCCAGTGATCCTCCCCAGGATCGATTGATACCAACTCACTACAACTAGTGAGTATCCTAACATCCAATTAGATCTATCTCATAGATCCAAAACCCTGGATTTAGTAGGTATCACTTTGATCCTATATGGAGAATCCTTGTGATAAGCGGAGATTGACCGAGCGTAGCATAGGAAACTCCTTCTCTATCAAGAATATGTCATCCACGTACTCTACGAGGATCACCAGCATACTCCCTACTACCTTTTTGTATATACATGGTTCATCTACCATTTTGATGATGTCAAACTCTTTGTCTAACTCATCAAAACAGATGTTCCAACTCCGCTATGCCTGCTTTATCACATAAAACATCTTGCACACGTTTTCCGCTGCTCCCACTGTCTACGAAGCCCTCTGACTGTGTACTTATAGACTCTGTCTTCTAAATCATTATTTAGAAAAGCACTCATGACACCCAGCCGCCAGATATCGTAGTCATGGTATGTAGCCGTGGTAAGTAGGATCTGGATGGACTTAAGCATAGTTACTTAGAAAAGGTTTCATTATAATCCATACCTGGTCAATGATGCAAACCTTTAACAAGTCTAGCTTTGAAAGTCTTAACTTTTCCATGTACACCAAGTAATCTTCTCAAGATATACTTGCTCCTGATGGGGATTTAACCCTTCAGATAAAGCAACCAAAGTCCATACTTTGTTGGTGTATAATGATTCCATATCATATTGCTAAGCATCCAGCCATTCTTATAGAGTCACACTCCTGATGGCCAGCTCGAAACTAGTTGGGTCATCATCTCATGATGCATTCCTCGCTCCCACTGTCATAGAGAAACCAAAGTACCTCTCAGGTGGGTGAGGAACCCTGCTAGATCGGCGGAGAGGCTGAGGTTCGTTGGTGGCTATTGAATCCTTTGGTTCTACCAAATCATCAGCTGCAGTTTGTATAGCTCGAACTGTTTCCAGTTCCACCTCATGACCAATAATTTCTTCACAAGAAATTCCCTTTCACAAAGGTGGCATGTTGAGAAACAAAACATTTTTGTTCCTCGGTTAGGTAGAAGATATTCCCTTGCGAATGCTTGGGATATCCAACAAACTTCCACAGAACTGACTTTGCCTCGAGCTTGTCCGGATTATGCTTTTAGACATAGGCTGGACAACCCTAAATCTTAACAAACTTAAGATATGGGCTCTTCCCTTTCCATATCATATATGAAGTGGTAGGCAACTGATTTGATCGGAACCTTATTCAATAGGTATGCAACTTCATAAGTGCATAACTTCCTAAAAGGAAATAGGAAACTCAGTAGTACTCATCATAGAGCACACCATATCACATAGGGTGTTATTGATCCGCCCCGATATACCATCGTGCTATGGTGTATACGGAGGAGTAATGCTGAGAGAGAATCTCATTCTCCTTTAGAATAATCCAGGAATTCCGTGCTCAAGTATTCTCCTCCTTGATCACATCAAAGGACATAATACTTATACCCGTATTTTAGTTCTCTACTTCTAACTTATATTCTGTGAATATCTCAAAAGGTTCGGACTTGTGTTTCAATAGGAACATAGGTCTGAATCTCGAGAGATCATCAGAGAAATTAATGAAGTACAAAGAACCGGTCTTGGCATGTGTAGGCAGGGGACCTTCATACATCAGCATGTATCAATCCCAAGAGTTCACTAACTCTTTCTTTGTTTCCAATAAACAGAGCTATGGTCATCTTATCTCTGTGACATGACTGGCAAGTTTCACAAGATGTAAATTCAAACTAATTTAAATATGTATCTTAATGTAACTTCAGCTAGTCGGGTCGCATTGATATGACCTAGTCTACAAAGCCTCAAGAAGGATTCGTTCATTTCTGAACTCTTCCTCTTGTGTGTGTTCTGTATACTAGGAACTGTAGTTTGATTTAGAACGTCAATGCTTTTAGATAACGTGCCTGAACCGATCAACTATTAATATAGGAAATGTTCAAAACATTATCCAACAATACAAAATTATATCCTTCTTTACTAATAAAGAGACTGATATGATTTCGTATATCAGGTTCGGTATCTAACGACATTTGTTCAGAATCAATGTATTCTGGTAATACAGGGTGACCGTGACCAACAGACTTGGCTGCAACACTTGCACCGTTTTCTGCCTCATGAAACTTATCACCCGTTCTCAGTTCTCTACCTTTCTGTAGCCCATGTAACAAATTACATATGCGGGATCCTGATCTGGTATCACATACCCAGGACGTAAAGGATACTGAGAAACAGTTCTCTGTAATGAACACACCCGAAGATGATGCATCAACATGCACTCTCTTCGTTTTGGCGGCACGGGAATTCTGGTAATCCCCTAATTCCTGCTCTGTCTTATAACATTTATAAGTTGGAGCGGGACCAACGTTCCCCAGCTCAGTATAACAAGAGGGTTCGGTCAATATATCCATTTTATTATCTTGATTAAGGCGTGACATGGTCGCTACCAGGAGAGAGAGAGAAGAAAACACTCTGCGTGCGCTCTTGCAAGATCAGATTGGTTATTATTTTATCTAATCAGGATGGCTCCCACTGTTTTTATCAAATCTTCCTTCAAACCCTAAAAGGAAAGACTAGCCGGGATTAATTACACGCTACAAGTACGCCAATCTTTCAGCCAGGCCAGTGTCGGTACTTTGAGGGAGGTCCCCCGTGCTTTCGCACAAACCTAATTAAATTAAACCTCATTTTCCCAGAGGCGTAACCCCGTTGATACCTTTCTAGACACCTACTTGATCGGCTAATTGTAATGTGTAAAACTCTCCCAGGAGTAACAATTACTCGCAGTGGGTATCGGGATCCAACTATCTCATAGAAGGTATGCAATCTCATTGCAAATTTCAACACTTGAAATTCCCGATAATTTTGCCCCTAGCGTCCTATGACCTTGACGGAGGCCAAACTAGCCACAGTCCGCTAGTCAAGTTCAACCCGTCATTTCCTGATTGAATTAAACCCACCCGCACGACCCTTGACAGAGGCCAAACAACGCCGTACGAATACCCTAATCCAATCGCATCATATGCTAGCAGATAAGCATTAGTTAGTTACCGTACACTACGCCTTGACGGAGGCCAAACTACCGCAGCACGAATACTAACTAGTACTTATCTGAAATGACGGAGGGCTACGACAGGTTTTTCTGAAAACCTATTGCGTAATGAACTTGATATCGTTGTAGAATCAAATGATTTTAAAATGGAGTATTTTTGAGGCTTGTCTAGTTTTGCTAAAGGGTCACTCCCGGTGAAGGGATCGTCGGCCCTTTCCTCATCGAATAAGGTGCAGGATATATCATATATACCGCTGTGCAAAGCAAGAACTATAGGAGCAATCAAATGACAAACCGAGGGTTGTAGCATTTGCCAGTTATTGCTAAAGGGGTCACTCCCGGTGAAGGGATCTCGGCCCTTTCCTTATCGAATAAGGTGCAGGATGTTCTACAAGGAACACCGCGATGCAAAGCAAGAACTGTAGCTACCTTTTTTGAAAATTCGATTCCACAACATCTTTTAGGTTTCTTTTCTTTCATTAATCATATTAATGAAGTCCCATCATTTAAATCACCTAAACATCACAGATAAATACGACGTACACTTATGCCATCCGCATTCGCCTCGATGTCCCCTCGTGCACCGTTAGGTTAGGTAACTAACGACAGAGCGGGGCAGGGCTAGCGCGAGTGCAAAACATAAGTAACGTCTATATAATATATCATATTTATCATATACAGTATCTATCATCACATATCAAATGATCACATCACAGATATCGCAGCAGAAGAAACATATGAAACATTGGATATACTAGGACGTCCGTGTTTTCAATACGAGCCTGTATAAAACACGGATTCCACGGTCGCGATGAATAGCCTAACCCACACCCCTAGACCCCTACGAGAGCGGCAAGTAACCCTACCAATTCTAGAGTTAGAAGACCCAGACTCGACTTCTCGAGTTGGTCTCCCACTGGACTCTAGAACCCGGTTACTTGTGCTCTCTTCCTTGGGTCTATCCTAGTGCGGAAAAGTAAATAATATACAAATGGTGACATCTTCCGCAACCAGGAAGTGCCCCAATAAAAGAATATTACATACAAGTTTTTACATGAATGAAAATGAAAAACACTCATCTCACATAAAAAAAACCCCGGTTATTCAAATATGACGATCCAATATAACATATCCAGCAACACATAACATCACATGTCATCAACGTAAGTAAATATGCCCATCCCAATTGTTGTTGACATATAGCAACGAAACCGGCGATATCACATATTACACTTACGGTCGCAGAAAAGAAAGTGTAAAACTACAACAGTTGGAATCCGCAACCACCTTAGACATCGCATGCCTAACAGTTATAAACCCCGTATTTTAGTCTCTATATCGAAAACACTTTTCAATATTTAGTCGGGCAATTCAACAAGATTCCCGATAAACTGATCGAATGCTTGTCGCAAACTTTAGTAGACGGCCGCACCCCCGGATGCCGTCGACGAAGTGCACTAAGGCGGAACACCGTTGCTGCGAGCACCTGAACGGATGCTTTTGGCGACGGGGTTCTCCTACAGTCACTTGGTCGGGGCTATGGGGCATGGCTGTCTATTAAGTTTACCCGGCCAGTATCCGCATACGCTACGTGATTGCGACGGACTTTTGATCGCATCAAAATTCCGTGGCAACCGATCAATTGAGACTAAACTGCTATGTTTATAACATCCAAATTAGTTATCTCATAACCTTTTGTGGATTCCAAATATTGTATCACATTCCAGATAAATAGAAAATGTTAAACTTTCCGATCGAACAATCAAACACCCAAGTTTTCCCGAAACAGCTCAATACATGAAATAAGTTTAAAAACATCCACTTCATGCCACAGTAGCAACGGTCCAGCCGTAGAAGGGTCAAGCCAACGCCTCACATGTGGCACGCCGTACTGCCCCAAACCCTAAGGTTCAAAGGGCAGTTCAAGACGGTCACATAATCGAGTTAAGGTTTGTTGTCTTCTAGAGGGTCCATCGCGTTTCCTGCATTACTTAGAACGTTCTTAAACTACGGAAAAATCCAACACTTGGAAATTTCCCGGCAGGGAAAAAATGGGTATTTATATCCGGTCGAACTTTTTAACAGTTTCTAAAATATCCGGAAAAACATAAACGAAGTTAAATTATCCGATCGAATCAACGAGTCCCCAATAAAACCCTAGAAAACTCAACACTTGAGTGGAATTAAAAAATTCCCAGACAAAAATGACAAGAAAGGACCTAAGAATAAATATGTGAAGTTTGAGGGACTAATTCACAATTTGGGCCGCGGAACCGCCGACAAACCCTTGGTTTGGCCGCGGTTCCGCGGTCAAATTTTTGAGTTAGGGGTCCGTACTTCACAGTAATTCTTATATTTTCCTGCTTAATTTTCTGAGCATTTTTAATTCACAAAAATCCACAGTTTTGAAAAAAGTACAGAGAAGGGTTTAATCGGGGGATATCGGGTTCGATCGGACTTCTAGTTTCGTCTACACTTTGCCTAAAGCTCTAGCTAGGCTCTGATACCACTGTAGGGTTCCTATGCACACTCAAGAGGTTCCACAAGGCATCAACCATGCCAAATTAAAATTTTCCGGTGCCGAGAAACCCTAAACTAGATCGTTAACTAGAGATTAGGCGAAACAACAAGCAAGCAAACAACTTTGCTACTTAGTGAAAGGGATTACAACCTTTGTAGATCTGGTCCTCCACTTCTTTAGCTCCGTGTTGACGTCCCTCCGCTGCGATCATCGGATCCCGGACTCTAGCGATGGTTTCGTCGGAGAAATAATCGGGCTAGGTCATTGACATCGAGGCCGAAGATGATCTACGTCGAGGAGACTCAAACTCAAGCTATTCCTTCACTTGGTCAAAAACTTTGTGAAGAGAACACCCTATACTACATGGAAAGTGGTAGAGGATGAAGAAATAGGAAGTGGGTTCACTTTAGAATTGGATTTCTCACTCTTTTTCTCATGGCACCATTGGAGCTAGCAAGCTTTTGTGAGCTTGATGAAGATGAAGAAGAAGAAAAGAATCATATGAATCATTATCCAAATGAAACTTATCCAATAAATAATGGCACCATGGTTGAGTTAAGCCCTCATGCTTAACTCATATAGAGAATTAACCAAAGCATTAGGTTAAGGGTTGGGTTAACTAATATTTTATACAAATGACAAAAAGAGTTGACTTTGTCAATGTTTATCAAGCTTCATGAAGCTTGATAACTTTGACCAAAGGTTTACTCTTTTGTTATTTGTTAGGAAAATAGTAAACCCTAATTTAACCTTGATTTGGTTCAAGTCTCATACACACAACTTGTTTGTATCATCAAGCATGATACAAACATGTACACTTGCATATATCACATATAAACAATGTGCACATTCAAGTGAGAAAATCAATCTTAAATGAACCAATACTAGTTAATGTAAAGTAATATATCAAATATATAATTATACATTAAATCATTAAATCAACACTTGATTTAACGATCCGGTCATATCGCATATAACCGACTAATATCATATAGTAACAACTTATCGAATCAACACTTGATCCGATAACTCGGCTATATCGCATACAACCGATCAATGTCACAAATCGCGAGAATATAATATAGTATCACATACTGGTATTATTCTCGGTCCCGCACATATCTCATATGCGCTCCTATTTCGTTTCGCTTGAGCCAGGAAACCCCTGTGTAGGATTCTAAAGACTCGTCAATACGCCGGCAGTAGGTGATGATCATATCAAACACCCACAAGCCGCAAGCGGTCTGCTAAACGTAACGGCCACCAGGGTATTGAGCGATCAGAAGATCAACGAGAAAGCCCGCTCACACTCCTGTGAATCCAATCAGTAACACTACCGTACAGTCCGGTCTGTTCATCTGATATGTCGCATATCTTGTCTAGGGGTGGTAAACGTCAGACCCCAATAACTCGATAAGTCGTGTCGATATGAGGCTCATAACGGGTCAAGAAACTACTGGTAACACTTACCAGTAAATCCCTAAAACAGCCTTGGCCAAGGACTTCCTGTTATAGCCAATCGAGCACTGCGCAACATCAACTCCCTATACCGGGAGAGACGAAACCCCTCCTATCGCTCATTGCCTCCATGTGATTCGGGACTGTACCTAAAAACCACCGTTTTGCACGCCCTCTTGGACGTGGTAAGGTGGAAATCAAAGCACAGTGGGAATCACACAAGACTCTATGACGATCTCGGGTATACAGACTAACCTGTACCAGTGTCACCAGAGAACTGCCATCTGACGTAAGGTATAATACCATCTGGGAGTTCTCGGCGAGTCCGTCCAGTGTATCCAGTCTCTACTGAGCACCCGTATATCATCTCTGATGACAAACACCAATGGATATGGGATCATCCATCGCCCATCTATATCGGTCGAGAAGCTACACGCTAGTCTACTCTGGTATATCGATGCCCCGTCTCGATACACCCACGACTAGGGACTTTGAAGGATGTACTTATGGACTACCATGTCCCCACTAGTATGATCTGCATCATAGTCGAGGTAGTCAAGTACACATCCTAAGGGCTTTACCAACATGTAACAGAGAGACAATCAATGTACACGTTAAGGTAAAGAGTAACCAGATAGGATACTATCATATCGAGCAAGAAAGTCATCCCTATATATGTCCAAGCATCCACTACAATATACATCCTATGTATAGTAATGGCCTCTAGGGCATACATATAACTAACATGGTTCAAGAGCCAGTCACGTGCTCTTTCGGGTCGTGACAAAGTTGGTATCAAAGCACTATGTTAACCTTGGTTCGAGTCTAAGTTTGACTATGTGGAGCCTAGGGCGTTTATATATATACGGAACTTAGGCTTGACCTTACGGAACTTAGACTTAGTCGAGGGGGTATTATACCCGAATTTTCGTCGCATAGGATGACCCTTGGTTGATGGAGTAGAGGGACGTACCGTACGTATGTTCCGCGGCATACTTACGACACGCCACTCCGCTTAAGAAACCTTAGGATGTACATTTCCTTGCACAGTATTATATTCCTTCCTATGATCTATCATTATCGAGACTGGTTATGGTTTTGCTGCCACGATTGCACGGGCAGAGTGAGCTATGGCTCGAGTTGCGTCAGCATGAGCTTGTCGTGGACGAGGACTAACCAGGGCGTGTTTCCAGAGACATACGATTGCATATAAAGGCGTCGTCTTATTGTGTTTTCACGCCATGAGCGTTGGAAAGATCGCTTTTACGAGATTTTCCGGACGTACCGATCGGTACCAGAGGATTGAGCCACTGATAGAGGCCAGCCAGGATGTGATGACCATTGATAGGTCGCTTATTCATGATGATTGAGGCGCTGTTCAGCGTACGGACGGATGAGCCAGTTGCTGCTGCAAATGACGAGATATCGCCCCAGATGTTGGAACTACTGCACCTTGAGCATATACTTAGAGATATGATGGTGAGTCGCTAGTCACCGAGGATGAATGACTAGGACATGTGGTTCGTTCGCTTACCCCGATGCGAGGTCATCAGGTAGATTGATTCCAGCTAGAGACGATTTCACACAGATTCGTTGAGAGTCGATTGAGACGATCGAATGTCAGGAACCCATTTTCCAAGTTTAAAGTATTCGGAAAGACATGCAAGCGATTCTATGGACCCTCTAGAAGAATGAAACCCTAACTCGACATAATGACCGTGTGAAATCCTTTGAACCTTAGGGTTTGCGGCAGTTCCACGGCACCATTAGTGAGGCTTGGGTTTGCCCTTCTACGGCTGGACCACCGATGCTGTGGTATGTACTCGATACTATTAAACTGTACCCGAGATGTTGAGCTCTTGGGGGATTATGAGGTTCTGACGAGTCGATCGGATGGTTCGACATCTTTCAGATATTGTGATGGGACACTGCTTGGGAGACTCCAGATACGAGCATAGCCGTTGGAGTGCAGTCCGCGTAGCCACGATGAGATGAGTCCGAATCAGTCGACCTTGGAACAAGTGGAGTAAAGAGTTCGCACGAGATTTCGACGAGATGACGTTCCACTCCGCTGACATCAGAGATGCGATATGCACGCTGAGGACGTGTTTGGCTAGATATCTTCTACTAAGTGATGAAGATACCGAGTTTGTGATTTCGAGTCCGTGTGAGGGACATCGGATGGACCGTAGCCGAGGACATTGCAGTGCGCAGATAGAGACGCGACGTCAAAATGGACGATGATACAGACAAGCGGGACAAGAAGTTCGTGCGAGATGCAGACGAGCTGTTACTACTCCCCGTCAAGATTAAAGGTCGGATATGCATACAGAGGCGCAGGGATGCGACCGGCTTCCGAGTAGATGTTGTACTAAGGACGCAGATGTCCAGAGAGCGAGAAAAGATTATGCCAGAGTACCAACCTCCGTACAGTTTGGCTTAGGCGAGATCAGAAGAGACCTTGAGCAGGATTCCTTCCAGTACACTGCTGCAATAAGATTTGCACCAGGAGCAGATGTGTGATGTGCATTCAGAGGACCAGAGGTCGGCGCCAGAGATGTACTGCCTTATGAGTGGTCATGAGAATTGACCGAGAGATGACCAGAGAAGTGCCAGAACGGAATCGTTCCCGTTAGCATACCTGACAGGGCCGATGAGCCGATGGATTGCGAGATTGGTAATCCACAGGGAAGATAAGGAACCAGAGGCAGAGGACGCCAGCCGCGAGCAAGAGGCAAGTAGATATCTTGCACCGCTAGCATTGGATGTACCGGCACCTTCTCGACTTTGAAGGAGGATATACCGACGACGGTATTTATGATTTGTGATTTTGTGATTTGACTATCACGTATCCATCACTTTGGATTTCGGTATTTTTGGCGATCTATTTGCATGATTTAGTCTTGATGACTGAGTTCCATGATATTCGATTTTGTGCACCATGGTTGCACTTACTGGGTATTTATACCTTGCGCATAGTTATTATTCTTGAGGTATTGATTGTGATTTCATGCCTACTTTATGCCGGTGATTTGATCTACGCTTCCAGCATAGTTTTCATGCACTTTTAGTGTTTTGATTTGATTTGTGCACGCTGATGCACGCGGTTGTGAGATTTTCCATCGCGGTACACCTGATTTTGATTGAGCCGCATTATATCGTCGATTTTGACCCTGATATTGATGATTGATTCTTGCACTCCGTGCTTTTGATTGGACTTACGCATGTTCGGCGTTTGCTATTGGATTTCATGATTCCGTGCATGTTGAGTGCGCAGGGTTTAGATTTTCATTCGTGCACGATGGATGAACCGATTTGGATTTTCGCGCATGTTGGGCGCATGTTTTGAGATACGATTTTTGGTGCACACCAGATGCACTAAATCGAGATTCTTCGTGCATGTCAGATGCACCTGGTTTTGCTGTCAGGCAAACCCGTTGCCTATGACAGATACTTCGTGCACACCCATTGCACCTGTATGGCAGATATATGGATTTTGATTTCCGTGCGCATCAGACGCACAGGGTGGTGTTATGTGCATTTTTGGGATTTATTCCTTGTGGAGCAGTACATTATTATGATATTTGATATTCGTTTGTACTGAGCAGGACTAGTCAGAGGACAGTACCTGGATATATTTTTGCATGCATTGATAGTTATCGAAGGGATTTCCAAAAAGCGAGCTATAGTCTCAGTATATATATACCTACGTGTCCGATATGACACGAAACGTTTTAAAAACAAGGAAACCCTTCTAAATTGTTTTCAAAACGGCGACTTAAAAAGATTTGGCATGCATTTACATCAGCTGTTCACATGTATAGATTGGATGTCTACATGTATAGTTCTGATCTATATCATATTGGTTTTGTATTGGATTTGACATTTGTGTCTTTACCATGACTCCGATGATTGCGGGATGCTTGACGGAGTTTTGCTTTTGAGTTATCTGCTCAGTACTCATGCGCATGCATTGCGCTATGATGTTTTATGTATTGATGATTTCGGAGCCCCGACGACTTAGATTTGTATCGAAATGTTTTAGTATTTGGGGGTTTAAAGTTAAATTCGGGGACCGAATTTCTTTAAGGGGGGTAGATTGTAACGTTTCAAAATAATAAAATATTAATTTTGGGAATTTTTATAATTTAATATTATTTTAATGAATATTTTAATATTCCGGTATAATTAAATACAAATAAATAGGTAAAAATTATGGAAAATTATAAAATAGGGTATTTTATGGAATTATGCCATTTTAAAGTTTTTATGATTAGTTATATGCTAATTTAGTGCTAATCGCGATTAAAAATCGCTAATCGGATTTTTGGCATTTTTGTGCAAAACATGCACATATCATTTTGGACTTGTGTTACATTATTCTTACCATGGCTTTGTTTTGGGTTCACTATTCTTGGGAGAAGGTTTTTGAGAGGTTTAGAAAAAAGAAAAGAAAAGGATTTTGAATAGAAAATGTTATAGTAGTAGGTATGGTGATGTGAGAGAAAGGTGAGGGGGAGTCAACCTTGGTCATAGCTTCTCTCCTTCATTATTTTCCTCTTCAATTTCCTCTCCTCTTCAGCTCATGGCTGAACCTCATTCCCCTCTTCATCAAACCCTCACAAACATCTCATTTCCCTCATTAAAACCCCATCTTCCCTTCAATAAAAATGTGCACAAGCCCTCAAGCAATCATTTGGACCAAGAAAGTTTGTGTTTTGGCGCTGTTGAGGATTCCTGAGTCTCTTTTGAGGTAATTCCTTCACAATTGTTGTATCATTTATTGTGATTAAGCTTATTTTAAAGTTTGATGTCATTTCGACGAAGTTTTGTGCACTTTGGACTACCCTAGAGAGGATTAGGGTAAAATTGAGTTGTAATGTGAAATTGGGACTTGTTGTGACCTTAGAATTCGGGTGTGATGTTATATTGGACTTTAACCGGAAGCTTTAACCCAGAATACGGATTTACGGAATCGATATCGGAGAAAACCGTATTTCTGTGATCGTATTTAGGAATCTGCTATCACTCCGAGAACCCTAAAATAAAATTGAGTTGACAGTGAGATGTGCAGACACCCTGGAACCACCACACCAAACCCTAGCCCCTAACTCCAATTCCCGGCCGCAAATAAATCCAATATGGCCGCAAATTGCGGCCAGAGCAGGGGGGGTTTTGCCTCGTTTTTTGTGCATGGCCCTATTTCCAGTTAACTTGACCTTTGGTATGTGCAATTTTGTCTGGTTCTAATCAGGGTAAAATCTGGGTTGATTTTCATGAGTTGGCATGATTTACGACTTGTTTTAGCATGGATTTTGGTAGTTGGTGATTCGTTTCTGTCGGGTGGCGTTTGGACGTCAACGACAAGTGGATATTGATCGTGTTTACATGCGAGACGATAGGTTTTTACCTATGCGAGTAGCGTGTGCTATTTTGGTTTCCGATGTGATTTTCATGTGCTTTAGCGTTGTGATATACTTGTAGGTACCCTACGTGATGTTGAGGTGAAGAAGATGAAGATGGCGACATCGGCATCGGCACATGAGAAGCAAGGTGAGTAGATTTATATCTACTGGGAGATGTCGGGTGGATGGCGTATAGCACCCCCGCAGTCCGTGGTGATGTATAGGAATACGTATACACACGTATATTTATTATGTGTTGTTTAAGTTTATTGATGACAAGAATGTATTAGTTTAGTATAGTGCGAAACCCTAGGGTAGTGGTTGCACCCACACTTACACGTACACATATACTTGCATGCATTCCTTCTTTTATCTGTGCGCATATGGAGATGTGTATATCTACACATGGGTATGGGACTATGTGTTCATATAAGGGATTTGAGGATGATACGTGGTATTGAGATGAGTCGATGAGGTTTAAGGCCGTGAGATTCGGCGATATGACAGAGTTCGTATTTGAGATGCGACATGATGGTTTTAGCGGGCCTTTGGGCATGTGTTTTACCCCGCACACATTTTTATATAGATGTTATCGATGGTACTAGACTTAGACTTGTACCCTAGACTATGTGATATGATGGTAGTGATACCTGATATGTGATGAGATGAATGTGATATTGACCCGTACCCAGCTATTGGGATGCCGTACGACGATTTACCGTACGAGCTTTATATTGATATTAGATCCACACTCATGACTCGAGGATGTTATAAGATATACTGTATCGTACGTGATACTATTGAGGCGGGATCACTGACTATTGTATATATATGTGTCTATCGACTGAGATTTAGGTGGTTTTCATACCCCTCCCGATTGGCTTGATAGTTGGGTCCGTAGTTCGCATAGTAGGCGTAGACTAGACCCGAGTCATACCTATTTCAAAACTAACGAATCGAGGATTTTTAAAGATAAGCAAAAGGGATTCTATGGATATTTTCAAACGTAGCATCTGTTCTTAAAACACCGTGCCCTTATTTTACCAAAAACCCCGATTCGTCTTATTTCAAAAGGCAAGGCTGCATGATATAGTTTTTGAGGTAGATTCTTTACTGTTGCGTTGATTATTCGATTCCGCATATTCATGCTTTTTGCATTGCATCGCTTGTGTTATTGATATATTACAGTCATGCTGTTAGGACACCAGCACCATTATCGATGATGCGTATGTTCCACGTACACTGTTGGCCGGCTCATACACTTCATCATCGATAATTGCCATGTCACTGCACTGTAGTACTGTTGCATTCAGGATATGATTCTTGCATGACAGACTGATATGCTTACATTTCCTTTACATGTCACATACATCATGCTTACTGATTATACGCATTGAGAGTTGCTGTTTCCATGATATTTCTGGATTTTTGGAACCGTGGGTATTTCAAAAGAGAATATGTCATTGCTTTAAAAACCCGGTTACCCTTGATATGATATTTCAGTGCGTCCACCATGTGTTTTCTCGGTGCTGAGAGCGACATGTGAAACCCGATTCGAGGAGCGGACGAGCCGATTGCGGGTACATGGTGGACCCGGTATGGTTCCCCTCGGCAAGATGATCGAAGGACTTTGCCGATTGAGCCTGGAGGCGGGCGAGTACCTACCGGTGATTGGTTGGACCTGGCGGTTATCCGGAGGATACCGACCGCAGTCGATAGATGGATATGGGCGTACTACTGGGGCCGAGGGCTGATTCCGCAGACGGAGCCCGTGGGCTGCCGGACTGACGGAGCCCGATATATGAGGATTTAAGTGCCGATGCTGGGCACAGTTTTCATGATGTTTTCGAGTGTCGATGCTGGGCACTCCGGTTCCATGATTTTGACGTGTCGCGAGGGACACAGGTGGTTTATATCCTCATATTTCCATGCATATGCTGATGATATTTACATGCATGATGGTTATTGTCATTGGGTGACGAGTGGACGGGATCCACGTACATGCAGATTGATTTCATTGATCATACCTCACATTTATGATATGCTATTACCTGAGGCACTGGCACGAGCACTTGGCACTACACTCATGTATAGAGATTACCTTGCCAGTTTAGCATGCTTCAGACTTGTTCATATTGAAGTTTATATATATATATCTGATTGTATTGACCTAGGATATGTCATACATTCGATCTCTGCTTGTAGATATTTTCTATTCACGAGTTGGCAACTCACCCCTGTTTGCCACAGTTCTTGAAGGTTTTTGCCGTACAGATTCCATAGCGGAATTTCTGGCACACTGCTTCCATATGGGTGACTTGCGTTGGTAGGTGGGTTCTTTTGCATCAGAACCACCCTTGTACATGTACTTTCAGTTGTATCTAGTCATTCCATCAACTAAAACTTGTATATTGTTTCAGACTTAGAGACAGTGATGTATTATTTCGACCTTAGAGTCGCGCTTGTAGTATTATGGTTTTCTGGCTGTTTTGAGTTTCTTTTTGGGTTTTGATCCTCGCCCTTTGGCGTTGTATATTATTATTGCTTGCGTGGTTGTGACCGTCGATTGACGAAGAGCTAGCTCTCGCTTGGGGATGCCTTTTATCATTTCATATATATTTTTCTTGTTGTACCCCGTTCGGGGCCAGTTTTTACAAAGGAAACTCTGCCGAAATTTTCAGGAAAGGTTACACATTTTAAAAATGCATACTCGGCTAGTTATTTAAAAACTTTGATTTTCAAAACATGATTTCTTTACTTCTTAAAACCAGCTTTCCTTATTTACTCCTTAAAATGGTTTTAGATTTCTGGGCTTTTGGCTTACTTGGATCAGATGGGGTCCTATAGACTTCATATGGTTCAAGGGCCAGTCACGTGCTCTTTCGGGTCGTGACAGCAAGTGATATGCCAATCATGCATATCCCTCTCCCTTTTAGTCTGTAAGACACCTTTAGAGAGGGTGACTCCATCACCTGCAGGTACACCACCATGCCAGGAGTCATCTATTCTAAAATACTATTAGAATACTGTCAAAGTACCTAGATTGGGAAACTACCCAACCCTAGATCTAAAACCATAGATCTAGAAACCAGAATGTCTGATATTATATCCATATCCTGTGAAGAGAAACAACTGTGTGACAACCACAGTATAACCGATCGTAGTATAGGAATTTTACTTCCTACTCTGTGCATGTCATCCAAATACCAGGTCATCACACCCTACTACCTTCTTAACAGATCCATCCCCTATTCTGATGAAATCATACCCATGACTGTCACATCAAAAAATAGATGATCTATCTCCGCTATAACTGCTTAATTCTATAAATAGACATAAGCTACTTGCCCACTATGCTTCCGCTGCTCCCACATACCACAACAACCCTCTGGCAGAATAATATATACGTGCACTTCTAAAGCTAGTTTAGAACGACGCTATACTTACCTCCTGCCGGGTCTCATAGTCTAGAACAACAGTAGTGTCAAGTCTGGGTAAACAAGAACCTCCCTGTCACCGTCCTTGAGGCTACCTGAGTACCTCTCGGGTGTCTGAGGTTACCCACCATATCTGTGGAGTGGCTAATGGAATGTCAAACCTGATTGAATCTTTAGGTCCTATTAAATTTTCTGTAATCGTTTGCGGTTCTGGAATCACTTCCAGTTCTACCATACTCCCACTACTGTTTTCTGAAAAAATCCATTTTACTAAAACTGTGGCGAGTCAATAACAATATCACTATTGATCTTCCATATGGTAGAAAGTCAACCCTCGACATAGCCCAGGTCAACCCACAAACTGCCATTACAGAAACGTGCCCTGAGTTATCCAGAGTCTGGTTTTAAGCATAAGCTGGACAACTCCCCGTACCTTAACATCGTTAAGATATGAACCATTCTATATCCAATATAGAAACTTTGGCACTTATTTAATTTGAACCATATTCAAATCATGCAGCTGTCTCCGGTGCATATCAACTTAATGGAGAGAGGGTAATCAGCATTACTCAACTTAGGAATACATCCAATTATGAGCAACCCGAAAGAGAAACAAGTTTCTCAAAACCATTACCATCAACTGAATACCAATTACAAGTATCTACATCTTTGATCTTTTTGAAGATCCCGATACTTGCGACACCTGGTTCTCTACTTTATTCTTATACCCACAACTTCTCAAAACTTAGACCTTGTATTTCTGCGAAACACTTGTCTAAAAACTTGAGAAGTCATAAGTAAAAAGAACATCGTACGAGGACCAATCCCTTTGTCCTGATGGACACTAGACAACATACAATACTCTGTATAAGTCCGCTGAGTTGAATAACTCAAAACCTGTGCATCGTAGGTTGAAAACTGTACTTATGGTAAAGAACTACTCCGTTGTTCAATGCTCCTTACCCAATCGTCAACTGATATAGGTAAATATTGTAAGTCCATGTCACGCACCCCACTAACTTGCGGGGAGGCGGAATATATGAAAAACGATTATCAAAGCTTCGTAACACGGACTTGAGCGCATGAATCGTGTCTAAACCATTACTAGCAAACTACGAAAGGTTTAACTACTCTGATTCGAAGTTATACCTCACGTTACTTGTCCTTCGGGTCTTCATCACTGTCCTCCACTCCTTGTAGGCTCTTTGGAACGTCGGCACCTCAATGGCCTCCTCGAGTCAAAGACGATAACTGTACGTAACGGTCTCCAGGTAGATGTCGATAAGAAGGCCGATGAGTAAACCTATCCGAACTCCTACTGAGCCTGCTGTGACAATCTCCGTACAGTCCGGTCTGTTCGTCTAAGACTATTGCATATCGGGCCTGGGGGGCGGCAAGCGTCAGTCCCCTAAAAGCGGTATAAGTCGTGTCGGAGCGTAGCCCATTACACCTTGAGAAACTACTGGAAAACCTACCAGTAAATCTCGCTTGCCCTCCCCAGGGACTTTGCGTAATGGCTCTCTGACACAGCGCGATATCAACTCCCAATACCGGGAGAGACGAATCCTGTCTAACCGCCACTGCCTCCAAGTGCTCGGGACTGCACCCAACTGCTACCTGTTTGCACGACTCCTTTGAGCCGTGGTAGGGTAGCAATCTAAGAACAGTGGGACACACTCGAGGCGAAGTAGCAGTGTCAAGTCTGCAGACTATGCTGTACTCATGTCACCTGGGAACTGTTAACTGACGACGGGTATAATACCAACCAACAGTTCCCCGCGAGTTCTGTCCGGGGTACCCGTAACCTAACGAGCACCTGTATACTATCTCCAGTACGACGTACTGATGGCTGTGGGACAGGCCATCTCCCCAACCGGGATGAGAAGCGTACACACTAGTCTACTCCGGAGTATCGATGCCCTGTCTCGATAATCCTATGACTAGGGACCTGTATAGGATGTTGCTTATAGACTACCCAGCCCCCACTAGTGTGACTGCCATCACAACGCTGGTAATCAAGAAAAGATCTTAAGGGCTCTACTAATATCTATAAGCGATACGTTATAAGAAACATATGCACATATTAAAGTAGACACAAACCAAGTAGCATACTACCATTTTTAGCAAGACTGTCAATACAACTATGAATATCCCAAGCTTCCATTAAGTAATATACAAACTAGTATGATACAGTAATGGCCTTCTAGGGCATAAACAATAACAATTGTCATCGACATAATATCAAAAAATTATATCTCACTTTATTAAAATAAACGTACAGATATATCATTTTGAAATTGGTGCACAACAACGGATACTCTAACCAAATACATGCCGTCCGGCAAAAACCCAGGCGATTTCCTCAAATATCACCAATTACAACGAATTCCGATATAATGAGGATGATCACCTAATTCCCAATAACTTCCTCCTACTCATCATCTGTAAAACCATACAGATGTGAGAATCATACCTGGTAAATACATACCCTGGAGTAAGTATCTAACGGGAAAACAGTTTTCCTTTAACAATGCATAGTGTAACTGAAACATGAAAATGTTTCGCAGGGGTATCCTGGTATTCATAGTAATGCCTCTTCCATAATCCAATTCATGACTGTAACCGTATATTTCTTTTCCATCTCTCCAAATCCCTTAATTTCGTCTTTAGTCGTTACCTTCTGTACACTCCTTTAGGCTAAGTGGTTTTCTTCCTTCCTTACCGTTCGGCACCAGCCTATGGTTTGGAAGAAGACTATCCAGTAAGCATAATAGGTGTACCCTCCTAAATCAAGTAGTACTCGCAACCTGAGAGAAGGTGATGACAAAAGACAACTGAATAATACCTTATTCTATTTCTCCCGAACTGGGGAAAAAAGCAAAGGTGAAGTAGGAGCGGCGATGAAGTATGCGGTTTGGTCGTGAATGATAGCAGTTGCAATTTACTTTGCCCTCTTTCTAATCCCTTTATTTTATCTTTACTTATTACCTTCTGCACACCCTACTTAGGCTAATTGGTTTTCTTCATTCCCTACCTTTCGGCACCTGCCTATGGTTTGGAAGAAGACCATCCAATAAGCGTAATAGGTGTACTCTCCTAAACCAAGGAGCCCTCGCAACCTGAGAGAAGGTGATGATAAAAGACAACTGAATAAACTAATTCTATTTCTCCTGAACCTGGATCCATCCTCGAAGAAGTCCCTTCGAGTTCGTATATTACCATACGATGGATCTATCCAATGGAAGTGGATGTTCGTAGTGATACGAGGTGTTCTGAGAAATTCAAAGGGTAAAAGAAGGAGCGGCAATGACTTATGCAACTCGAACAATCCAAAAGCCAGTATTTTAAGAAGGTTCGGTCAACTTGGTCACTGAGTCATAGTCAAGGGTCGGTCAAAGGTCGCTGCCAAAGAGAGAGAGAAAAGAAACACTTTGCGTGCACTCTAACCTAGATCAGAATGGTTATCACTTTATCTAATCAGGAAACCTCCCACTGTACTGTCAAATTCTCCTCTAAACCTTAAAGAAAAATTAATCGGGATCACCCGAAGAGTAAACCAACTCATCAGTGGGAATCGGGATCCAACTCTCATCGCATGATAACGTGACGGAATCCACTCACGTTATCACACTCCAGAAGGTATGCGCATGCCTGGCAAGTTTCAGTTTGTTTAGAAACTCCCGATATGATTTTTGCCCCATGCTCTTATGACCTTGACTTTGGCCAAAATGCCATAAGTCACATGCCAAGTTCTACCCATCATTATCTTGTCAATTTGAACCCACCCGCACATGCCCCTGACGTTGGCCAAATGGCAGAGTGACTGTCCCAAACCAACTCATCTATCTATGCAACAAATGAATACCCAGCAGCTACCAAACACTATGCCTTGGATTTGGTCAAAATACATAGCTTGAATACTACTGATTGCCCAAAAGAAATGATGGAGGGCTACGGCTGGTTTTTGGCGAAAAACCTTTAACGTAATGAACTTGATCTCGTTGAAGGAACTTGATAGCTTTTTATAAAAATATAGCGGCGAAAACCTTTGCTAAAGAGGTCACTCCCGATGAAGGGATCTCGGCTCTTTCCTCGTGGAATGAGGTGCAGGATATTCCAACTGAATACCGCGATGCAAAGCAACTTGTAATCGACTATAGTGAAGTTATTACCCTGACACAAACTTCTGCCCAAGGGGTCACTCCCGGTGAAGGGATCTCGGCCCTTGCCTCGTCAAATGAGGTGCAGGATATTCCAACTGAATACCACTATGCAAAAAAAAAAAGAAAACGTCTTTGTAATAACACTTTTTAAAACTGTTCCAACAACGTCCAAACAGGTTTGTTTTCCTTTGCATTCATCAAAATCAACGCACTCCCATCAATTAATCACACCAGAAAAGAACGAAAATAAAATGTATGTATATGCCATCCGTATTCGTCACTGGGTCCCGTCATTGCCCGTTAGGTTACTTAACTAACGACAGAGCAGGGACTGGACTAGCGCGGGTGCAAAATATATACAACATCTACTAGTATACATACCAATATACAATAATCGCTCCAGGCGTGATAATATGCAACATTACAGAAAAGTAATAAGCATCACAAAACAATACAGATAATCTGGGATCCCCGGGTTTCACAGAGCCGCTACTGAAACCCGATGCTCCCCTGGTCGTGTGGATAACCTGTGCAATGAAACGTAGACCCCTACGGGTGCGGCAAGTTACCCTCTAAAACCTGAAGCGAGGTAGCCCCCTACAGCAAAGTGAATGGACCACCCTGCACTTCACGGAATCCGGTAACTTGAGCACCCCTCCTTGGGTCAACCTGTACCCCCTACGAGTGTGGCGAATAGTCTGCTAATTCTAGAGTGAGACCCCTTTGCCTCTCAAAGCCATGAGATTCGGACCCGTTGCCCTCCAGAACCAGGCTATCCGTGCACTCCGTCGCGGGGTAAACCTAGTACAGAAATGAAAAATATGCACAACGGGTACATCGACCTCAGCCCGGTCGTGCCCCAAAAGAATATTATACAAACAGGCAGTGACAGCAGTCCACATGTTGGACGCTCGCCCCGCAATATCAAATGTACAAATAAATCCAAACTGCACTACCATTGCACACTGCTATCCACCATGACAAATCCGCAACATCACAGCACAATACAGAACATCAACGCGAATGTCACGTTCGCAAACATGCTAAAAGAGCTATAGCAATTAGATGCAATTTACCGCTCAAATGACATTCACAGTCGGAGATATAATGTAAGTACTGTAAACTAACAAGTTTAAAATTTCGATCGACAAAACTTCCCGAAGTGGGCCCCATGTACATCTGCAGTACAGTAATAAAATCTGGGCCCAAAAGAAATATTCCAGAAACCACAATTTACCATGAAGACCCTACTGTAGAATTTTGGTGCACTGTAACCACTAAATGGCCGCGGAACCACGGCCGGCAGTTCCGCGGCCGTACTGTAGCTTCAGTCAACCAAATTTCACCAGAATTCTTAAAAAAGCCTGCTCGATTTTCTGAGATGCTCAAAATGATTTTTAGACCAGTATTTAAAATCGACAGAAACTTTACACAGAAAAATGCGGTTTTCAAAATTCCGTTCGATCGATGTTTTAAACGCGTTAGAACAAGTTACTAAAGCTTAATGGCGTGGCTCCGATACCATGTAAGTCTACGGTAGCGCCCCGGCCGTCATACTGACGCCAAACGCGGAACAAAAACTTTTATAACTGGCGCTATCACATACTATAACCCGGATCTTGCCATTAACGCTAAACTAACAAACTACAAAGTGGGTAGAAAGGCTATACCGAACGATCCGAGTCATTCGTTCTTTAGCCATCATCCTACGCTCCTTTGCAGCATCTGCGATCTCGCTCGATCTCCGGTCTCCTCGTCCAGGTGGCACCACGTCAACGGATCTTTAAACGGGCTCCCGTCTCTGAACCGAGGAAACTCGTACATGAAGTTTGCTAGCCGACATTTCCAAGATTGATGTAGAGAATGAGTAGAATACTTTGTCTCGTTTCATCCAAAACCATGGATGAACGGTTAATGAAGTTGCCTTTTAATCAAGAAATGATAAATGAGCTATGAAATTTCCATGAACCAAATTCCATACACTAATTTCCAACAACCATATCTCTTCCAAAAGAATGGCCGGCCAATATATGAGAGGAGGAGGTGAGGGTAGGAACAATGGGGTGATCATAAGGGAAAAGATCAAGAAGAAATATCCTAAAGCTTTACAAGAAACATTAAAGCAAAAGGTGACTAGCTAATAACACCTCATCAACCATTAATGCAAAATGGTGACACACTAAACCTAGTCACCAACAAGAAGCTTCCACTCATGACTCACCCTCATGACTCACCCAAATGAAAAAGATAATTACGCATTAAACCGAATGTTTAAGACGGGTAATAGAAAACCGGCAACTTCGAAAAGCGATCCCGAAACGAATTTCGGGATAACCGCGTAACAGTATATACATACCCGCATTTGTATTACGACCGAATACAAATGCAACTGAGACAAAGATATTATATCTACAAAGTATAATACATGGATCCGGCTTAAACCAAAGCCCACCAGTATTATCTGCCCGAAATATGACACGTGTGTAAACGTACGTGCATTTTCCGAACCCTGCCATAAAAACATACGGCCTCTACAACATTTTGCTCGAACTTGAGAAACTATCTGTGTGGGACTCTAATGACTCATCAGTACCCTGGCAGTGGGTTTAACCACAAACACGTCAGCGGCACTAGCAGTGCGTAACGGCTGCCCATGTACTAACCTCAAGGGAAGCCGATGAGCGAACTCATCCTGGAACCCTACTGAGCCTAATAGTGACAATATACATATAGTCCGGTCCGTTCTTCTATGTGTATCGCATATCGGGCCTAGGGGGCTGGTAACGTCAGACCCCCAATAGCGGTATAAGTCATGTCGGAGACAAGCCCTGAACACCCTGAGAAACAACTGGAATACTTACCAGTAATTCTCACCTGCCTTGGCCAAGGACTTAGTGTAATGGCTTTCTTAGACACAGAGCAATCTCACTCCCAATACCGGGAGAGACGAATCCCCTGCCGATCCGCTCACCTGCCTCCATGTGGCTCGGGACTATACCCAAAAAAGACCTGTTTGCACGACTCCTTTGAGCCGTGGTAGGGTAGAAATTAAAGCACAGTGGGAACTCACACGAGACAAATGACGACCTCAGGTCAATGAACTAACCTGTACACATGTCACCAGGGAACTGCTATCTGACGCTAGATATAAATACCAACTAGCAGGTTCCCGACGAGTCCTATCTGGTGTACTCATAACCCAATGAGCATCTGTATACATCTTAGGTGATCCAACTGACACCTGTGGCTTGTGAGACCGACCACCGCCCCTGGTCGGGGTCTCGACTGTATACACTAGTCTACTCCGGAGTATCGATGCCCTGTCTCGAAACTCCCATGACTAGGGACCACAATTAAGGATGTGCTTATAGACTACCCAACTCTCACGTATATGATCGCCATCATACTGTTGGTAGTCAAGCAAGATCCTAAGGGCTCTATCAACGTATAACAGCGATCAGTCACCTGAACCTGTACACGACTGATAAAGGTAAAACAGATAGCATACTATCATCTCGAGTAAGACTGTGCTACCGGTATAGGTCCTCCTCAATCATTGCAATCACGTACCTGCGATCCAATAATTGACTTTAAGGGCACTATAACCAACAATTCCACTATAATTTTCTCTTTAAAAGTCATGCTCAAGAGAATAAGAAGAAGAAAGAGGAGGAGGTGAAGAAGAGGTTATTCATACTACCAAATGAGCTAGTGTTGTGTATGGAATGAGAGAATGAATATAGAAAAGAATGGCTACAAATTTTACAACCATGGAAAAATAATCATAACATTTTTCAATAAACAAATGAAGCCCATTCCTCTTTAGATACCTCCGACCAAGCTCAATGCTACCTCACCCTCCACCTCATTTGCAAATGATTTTCTAAAATGAAAATCTTATAATTAGGTGTCCTACTTCTAGAACAAATTTCGTATAAATATGGAATACAACCCGGTATACGTATCGAAATACATATACGCCTATCCGTAGAAAAATACGAATAACCAAGAGAGAGAAAATGAATAGTGAACAATAATCTTAGAATACATATATTAAAATATATATATATATATAAATTATTAAATCAAAACTTGATTTAATAATCTGGCTTAATCCTTGTCACGACCCAACATAGCAGCTCGTGACCGGCACTTAAATTACGCAACGTCTGTTAGAGATAGTGCCCTCAAAGTCAATTATTGGATCGCAGGTACGTGATTGCAATGATTGAGGCATGACCTATACCGATATGACAGTCTTGCTCGAGATGATAGTATGCTATATGGTTTGTCTTTATCAACGTATACATGCTTTAGTTCACTATTGCATGATGATAGAGCCCATAGGATTCTTGCTTGACTACCAGCAGTATGATGGCGATCATATACGTGGGAGCTGGGGTCTGTATGCACATCCTTAAAGAGTCCCTAGTCGTGGGAGTTTCGAGACAGGGCATCGATACTCCAGAGTAGACTAGTGTATACAGTCGAGACCCCGACGAGGGGTGGTGGCCGGTCTCGCAAGCCACTGGTGTCAGGAGGATCACCTAAGATGTATACAGGTGCTCATTAGGTTATGAGTACACCGGACAGGACTCGCCGGGAACCTGCTAGTTAGTATTATACATATCGTCAGATAGCAGTTCCCTGGTGACATGTGTACATGTTAGTTCATCGACCCGAGGTCGTCATTTGTCTCGTGTGAGTTCCCTCTGTGCTTTGATTTCTACCCTACCACGGCTCAAAGGAGTCGTGCAAACAGGTCTTTTTTAGGTACAGTCCCGAGCCACATGGAGGCAAGTGAGCGGATCGGCAGGGGATTCGTCTCTCCCGGTATTGGGGGTGAGATCGTGCTGTGTCTAGGAAAGCCATTACACAAAGCCCTCGGCCGAGGCAGGAGATTTACTGGTAGGTACTCCAGTAGTATCTCAGGGTGTTCTGGGCCGCTCTCTGACACGACTTATACTGCTATTGGGGGTCTGACATTACCAGCCCCTAGGCCGATATGCGATACTCATAGACGAACGGACCGGACTGTATATATATTGTCACTGTTAGGCTCAGTAGGGTTTATGGATGAGTTCGCTCGTCAGCTTCCCTTCCAATCAATACATAGGCAACCGTTACGTACAGCCAGTACCTCTGACGTGCTAGTGGTTATACCCAGTGCTAGCGTGTTGATGAGTCATTAGAGTCCCCACAGACACTTTCCCAAGTTCGGGCGAAACTTTGTAGAGGCCGTATGGTTTTATGGCAAGGTTCGGAAAATGCACGTGCGTTTTCGCACGTGTCATTTTTCGGGCAGATAATACTGGTCGGCTTTGGTTTAAGCCGGATCCAAGTATTATGCTGTGTAGATATAATATCTTTGTCTCGGATGCATTTGTATTCGGTCGTAATACAAATGCGGGTATGTTTATACTGATACGGGGTTATCCTGAAATTCGTTTCAGGATCACTTTTGGAAGTTGCCAGTTTCCAGTTTTCTATCAGCCGTATTTAACATTCGGTTAAATGCGGATTTATCTTTTCTTCTTGAGGGCGAGTCATGAGGTGAGTCATGAGTGTGGATGCTTCTTGGATGATGACTAGGTTAGTGAGTCATTCATTTGCATTAATGGTTAATGAGGTGTTATTAGTGAGTCACCTTTTCATTAATGTCTTTTGTTCTTGCTAAGATATTTGAGTGAGATCTTTTGTTTTATTATAAGCTTAGCTTAAGGTTACCCCCTTGCTCCTCCACTCACCCCCTCCTCTATATATGGCCGGCCCCCTCTCTTGATAGAATTATGGTTGTTGGAAAAAAGATATAGTTTTGGTTCATGATAAGTTGTATACTCATTTTCTCATTTACCCGATCCAAAAGGCAACTTCATTAACCGTTCGTCCATAGCTTTGGACGTAACGAGACAAAGTGTGCTACTCATTCTCTACATCAATTTTGGTCATCTCTTTTAGCAAACTTGATGATCGAGTTGCCTCGGTTCAGAGGCGGGAGCCCGTTTAAAGATCCGTCGACGTGGTGCCACCTGGACGAGAAGACTGGAGATTCAGGAGATCGGAGCAGCAGCAACAAGCGTGGGATGATGGTTGGAGACCGAAGGACTCGGATTGTTCGGTATAACATTTCTACCCACTTTGTAGTTTGTTAGTTTAGATTTAATGGCAGATCCGGGTTATAGTACGCGATAGCGCCAGTTGTAAAAAGTTTTTGTTCCACATTTGGCGTCTGTTAGACTGTCGGGGCGCTACCGTGGACTTACAGTGGTATCAGAGCCTCACCATTAAGCTATACTAACTTGTGCTAACGCATTTAAAATATCGATCGAACGGATTTTCGAAAATCATAATTTTCAGTTTTAAAGTTTTTGTCGATTTTAAAAGGTGTCTAAAAATTATTTTGACCATCACAAAAAAACAAGCAGGCTTTTTAAAGAAAACAGAAGAAATACGATCCTCTGAATCGTCCGTACGGCCGCGGAACCGCCGCCAAAGCCAAGCTTTGGCCTCGGATCCGCGGCCAACTTGGAGCTTCAGAGGGTCAAATTTCTTCTGGTATTTCTTTGTTGGAAATTGTGGCTTCTGAAATATTTCTTTTGGGCCCAGATTTTGTTACTGTACAGCAGATGTACGTGGGGCCCACTTCGGGAAATTATGTCGATCGAAATTTTAAACTTTTTAGTTTACAGTACTTACTTTATATCTCCGACCGGGAATGTCATTCGATCGGTAAACCGTGTCTAATTGCTATAGTTCTTTTAGACGGGTTTGCGAACATGACATTCGCGTTGATGTTCTGTATTGTGCTGTAATGTTGAGGATATGTCGTGGTGGATAGCAGGGTGCAATGATAGTGCAGTTTGGATTTATTTGTACATTTGATATTGCGGGGCGAGCGTCCAACAT
Organism: Agapanthus africanus; assembly: GCA_030015575.1. Taxonomy (NCBI): domain Eukaryota; kingdom Viridiplantae; phylum Streptophyta; class Magnoliopsida; order Asparagales; family Amaryllidaceae; genus Agapanthus; species Agapanthus africanus. The sequence goes on along the minus strand of JASDDO010000016.1, from coordinate 183,292,464 downwards.
GTGGACTTCCGTCACTGCCTGTTGTATAATATTCTTTTGGGGTACGACCGGGTTGAGGTCGATGTACCCGTTGTACATATTTTTATTTCTGTACTAGGTTTATCCTGCGAAGGAGTGCACGGATAGTCGGGTTCTGGAGGGCAACGGGTCCGTATCTCATGGCTTTGAGAGGCAAAGGACCTCACTCTAGAATTGGCAGACTATTCGCCGCACTCGTAGGGGGTACAGGTTGACCCAAGGAGGGGTGCTCAATTTACCGGATTCCGTGAAGTGCCGGGTGTTCCATTCACTAAGCTGTGGGGGACTACCTCGCTTCAGGTTTTGGCGGGTAACTTGCCGCACCCGTAGGGGTCTAGGTTTCAATGCACAGGCTATCCACACGACCAGGGGAACGTCGGGTTTCAGTAGCGGCTCTATGAAACCCGGGGATCCCAGATTATCTGTATTATTCTGTGATGCTTATTACTTTTCTGTAATGTTGCATATCATCACGCCTGGAGCGATTATTGTATATTGGTATATATACTATTAGATGTTGTATATGTTTTACACCCGCGCTAGTCCAGCCCCCGCTCTGTCGTTAGTTAAGTAACCTAACGGGTGATGCCGGGACCCAGTGACGAATGCGGATGGCATATACGTACATTTTATTTTCGTTCTTTTCTGGTGTGATTGATTGATGGGACTGCGTTGATTCTTATCAAAACAAACCTATATATGATGTTGTTGGAACAAATTTTAAAAGGTGTTATTACAAAGATGTTTCCTTTTGTTTTGCATAGCGGTATTCAGTTGGAATATCCTGCACCTCATTCCACGAGGCAAGGGCCGAGATCCCTTCACCGGGAGTGACCCCTTGGGCAGAAGTTTACGTCAAGGTAGTAACTTCAATATAGTCGATTACAAGTTGCTTTGCATCGAGGTATTCAGTTGGAATATCCTGCACCTCATTCCATGAGGAAAGAGCCGAGATCCTTTCACCGGGAGTGACCTCTTTAGCAAAAGGTTTTCGCCACTACATTTTTTATAAAAAGCTATCAATTTCCTTCAACGAGATCAAGTTCATTACGTTAAAAGTTTTTCGCCAAAAACCAGCCGTAGCCCTCCATCATTTCTTATGGATAGTCAGTAGTATTCAAGCTATGTTTGTTGGCCAAAGTCAAGGCATAGTGTTTGGTAGTTGCGGAATATTCATCTACTGTATAGATAGATGTGTTGGTTTGGGACAGTCGTATTACCTTTTTGGCCAAAGTCAAGGGTATGTACGGGTGGGTTCAAATTAACCTGGATAATGACGAGTAGAACTTGACATGTGACTTATGATTTGTTGGCCAAAGTCAAGGTCATAAGAGCATGAGGCACAAATCATATCGGGAGTTTCAAACATACATGAAACTTGCCAGGCATGCGCATACCTTCTGGAGTGTGATAACTTGAGTGGCTTCCATCAAGTTATCATGCGATGATAGTTGGATCCCGATTCCCACTGATGAGTTAGTTTACTCTTCGGGTGATCCCGACTAATTCTTCTTTCAGGTTTGGAAGAGAATTTGAGATTGCAGTGGGAGGTTTCCTAATTAGATAAAGTGATAACCATTCTGATCTAGGTTAGAGTGCACGCAGAGTGTTTCTTTTCTCTCTCTCTTTGGCAACGACCTTTGACCGACCCTAGACTATGACTCAGTGACCAAGTTGACCGAACCTTCTTAAAATACTGGCTTTTAGATTGTCTAAAGTTGCACAAGTCATTGCCGCTCCTTCTTTTACCCTTTGTATTTCTCAGAACACCCCGTATTACTACGGACATCCACTTCCATTGGATAGATCCATCGTATGGTTATATACGAACTCGAAGGGACTTCTTCAAGGATGGATCCAGGTTCAGGAGAAATAGAATTGGTTTATTCAGATGTCTTTTCTTATCACCTTCTCTCAGGTTGCGAGGGCTCCTTAGTTTAGGAGAGTACACCTATTACGCTTATTGGATAGTCTTATTCCAAACCATATGCTGGTGCCGAAAGGTAGGGAATGAAGAAAACTAATTAGCCTAAGTAGGGTGTACAGAAGGTAATAACTAAAGAAAAAATAAAGGGATTAGAAAGAGGGCAAAGTAAATTGCGACTGCTATCATTCACGACCAAACCGCGTACTTCATCGCCACTCCTATTTCACCTTTGCTTTTTTCCCAGTTCGGGAGAAATAGAATAAGGTATTATTCAGTTGTCTTTTATCATCACCTTCTCTCAAGTTGCGAGTACCCCTAAGATTAGGAGAGTACACCTATTATGCTTACTGGATAGTCTTCTTCCAAACCATAGGCTGGTGCCGAACGGTAGGGAAGGAAGAAAACCATTTAGCCTAACGATGGTGTACAGAAGGTAACAACTAAAGATAAATAAAGGGATTTGGAGAGATGGCAATAAAATATACGGTTATAGTCATGAATTGGATTATAGAAGAGGCATTACTAGGAATACCAGGATACCCCTACGAAACATTTTCATGTTTCAGTGCATTGTTAAAGGAAAACTGATTTCCCGATTAGATACTTACTCCAGGGTATGTATTTACCAGGTTTTATTCTCATATCTGTATGGTTTTACAGATGATGAGTGGGAGTAGGTTATTGGGAATAAGGTGATCATCCTCATTATATCGGAATTCGTTGTAATTGGTGATATTTGAGGAAATCGCCTGGGTACAGTTTTCAACCTACGATGCATAGGTTTTGAGTTATTCAAACTCAGCGGACTTATACACAGTATTGTATGTTGTCCAATGTCCGTCAGGACAAAGGGGTAGGTCCTCGTACTATGTTCTGTTTACTTGTGACTTCTCTAGTATTTAGACAAGTGTTTCGTAGAAATACAATGTCTAAGTTTTGAGAAATTATGGGTATAAGAATAAACTAGAGAACCAGATATCGCAAGTATCGGGATTTTTCAAAGAAATCGAAGATGTAGATTCTTGTGATTGGTATTCAGATGATAGTAGTGGTTTTTTGAGAAACTTGTTTCTCTTACAGGTTACTCATAATTGGATGGATTCCTAAGCTGAGTAATGCTGAGTAGCATCTCCCCATTAAGTTGATATGCACTGGAGACAGCTGCATGATTAGAATTTGGTTCCAATTAAATTAGCGCCTCTATTTCTATATTGTATATAGAATGGTTCATATCTTAACGGGGAGTTGTCCAGCTTATGCTTAAAACCAGACACTGGATAACTCAAGGCACGTTTCTGTAATGGCAGTTTGTAGGTTGACCCTGGCTTTGACGAGGGTTGACATTTCTACCATTTGGAAGATCAATAGTGATATTGTTCTAGACTCGCCACAGTTTTAGTAAAATGGATTTTTTCAGAAAACAGTAGTGGGAGTATGGTAGAACTGGAACTAATTCCAGAACCGCAAACGATTACGGAAAATTTAATAGGACTTATATATTCAATCAGGTTTGACATTCCATTAGCCACTCCGCAGATATGGTGGGTAACCTCAGACACCCGAGAGGTACTCCGGTAGCCTCAAGGACGGTGACAGGGAGGTTCTTGTTTACCCAGACTTGACACTACTGTTGTTCCAGACTATAAGACCCGGCAAGAGGATAAGTATAGCGTCGTTCTAAACTAGCTTTAGAAGTGTACGTGTATATTATTCTGCCAGAGGGTTTTTGTGGTCAGTGGGAGCAGCGGAAGCATAGTGGGCAAGTTGCTTATGTCCATTTATAGGCTTGAGCAGATATAGCGGAGATAAGATCATCTGTTTTTGATGTGATAGTCATGGGTTTTGACTTCATCAGAATAGGGGATAGATCTGGTGAGAAGGTAGTAGGGTGTAATGTCCTGGTATTTGGATGACATACATAGAGTAGGAAGTAAAATTCTTATATTACGATCGGTTGTACTGTGGTTGTTACACAGTTGTTTCTTCACAAAGGACATGGATATAATATCAGACATTCTGGTTACTAGATCTATGGTTTTTAGATCTAGATTTGGGTAGTTTCCCAATTTGGGTACTTTGACAGTATTCTAATGGTATTTAGAATAGATGACTCCTTTCATGGTGGTGTACCTGCAGGTGATGGAGTCACCCTCTCTAAAGGTGTCTTAGAGACTAAATGAGAGAGGGAAGTGCATGATTGGAAGATCACTTGCTTAGGCAATTGAGTCAATCATGAGATGTCAAGTACCACACCAGATGTTGTTTTTTGCACTAGATGCGATAAGTTTATATTAATCCAATCCTGAAGAAACATAAGGAAGCAGTTTTAGAACATAAGTGCATGTTCTACGGATTTGATGACAACAGCCTCCTTCGGGAAAACGGTTATCATTCCAGGCTTCCAAAGTGACATGGATGACAGAGTGATTGTCAGAGTTATAGTTTTCCCTCTGACGAGGGACAGTATTATGGACATGTGGTCCAAGAGGATACCGTGGGAGGCATGGTGCTGGATACTGATTAGGTTCAGTTATCGTTACAGTCTAAGAAGTTTGAATTTGGAGTTCATTTATGAACTAGGTCCCATCAGATATTCAGACATATTCTAAGACAGGAATTACTCGATTCGGGAGATGGCTTTCTCTGCAAACTTGAGATTAAGAGATACATAGAAAGAAACATCAGGATGGATCCACTTGCTGAGGCTATTTCTCGAACACAAGAGTTTTACAAACTAGCTTTGTGAAACTGATTAGTAGAGGAGTTGGATGTTCGGTATCACACGGGCTGTGAGTATGCGACATCGCAATAATTAGCCTTAAGTGCAAGTGGGAGATTGTTGGAGATAGTGCCCTCAAAGTCAATTATTGGATCGCAGGTACGTGATTGCAATGATTGAGGCAGGACCTATACCGATATGACAGTCTTGCTCGAGATGATAGTATGCTATATGGTTTGTCTTTATCATCGTATACATGCTTTAGTTCACTATTGCATGATGATAGAGCCCATAGGATTCTTGCTTGACTACCAGCAGTATGATGGCGATCATATACGTGGGAGCTGGGGTCTGTAAGCACATCCTTAAAGAGTCCCTAGTCGTGGGAGTTTCGAGACAAGGCATCTATACTCCAGAGTAGACTAGTGTATACAGTCGAGACCCCGACGAGGGGTGGTGGCCGGTCTCGCAAGCCGCTGGTGTCAGGAGGATCACCTAAGATGTATACATGTGCTCATTAGGTTATGAGTACATCGGACAGGACTCGCCGGGAACCTGCTAGTTGGTATTATATATATCGTCAGATAGCAGTTCCCTGGTGACATGTGTACAGGTTAGTTCATCCACCTGAGGTCGTCATTTGTCTCGTGTGAGTTCCCACTGTGCTTTGATTTCTACCCTACCACGGCTCAAAGGAGTCGTGCAAACAGGTCTTTTTTGGGTACAGTCTCGAGCCACATGGAGGCAAGTGAGCGGATCGGCAGGGGATTCGTCTCTCCCGGTATTGGGGGTGAGATCGCGTTGTGTCTAGGAGAGCCATTACACAAAGCCCTCGGCCGAGGCAGGAGATTTACTGGTAGGTACACCAGTAGTATCTCAGGGTGTTCTGGGCCACTCTCTGACACGACTTATACTGCTATTAGGGGTCTGACGTTACCAGCCCCTAGGCCGATATGCGATACTCATAGACGAACGGACCGGACTGTATGTATATTGTCACTGTTAGGCTCAGTAGGGTTTATGGATGAGTTCGCTCGTCAGCTTCCCTTCCAATCAATACATAGGCAACCGTTACGTACAGCCAGTACCTCTGACGTGCTAGTGGTTATACCCAGTGCCAGTGTGTTGATGAGTCATTAGAGTCCCCCACAGACACTTTCCCAAGTTCGGGCGAAACGTTGTAGAGGCCGTATGGTTTTATGGCAAGGTTCGGAAAATGCACGTGCGTTTTCGCACGTGTCATTTTTCGGGCAGATAATACTGGTCGGCTTTGGTTTAAGCCGGATCCAAGTATTATGCTGTGTAGATATAATATCTTTGTCTCAGTTGCATTTGTATTCGGTCGTAATAAAAATGCGGGTATGTTTATACTGATACGGAGTTATCCTGAAATTCGTTTCAGGATCACTTTTGGAAGTTGCCAGTGTCCAGTTTTCTATCAGCCGTATTTAACATTCGGTTAAATACGGATTTATCTTTTCTTCTTGAGGATGAGTCATGAGGTGAGTCATGAGTGTGGATGCTTCTTGGATGATGACTAGGTTAGTGAGTTATTCATTTTCATTAATGGTTAATGAGGTGTTATTAGTGAGTCACCTTTTCATTAATGTCTTTTGTTCTTGCTAAGATATTTGAGTGAGATCTTTTTGTAGGGTTCCTAGGCACTCTTGTGAAGGTTCGTAAGGCATCAAACATGCCCGGATTAAATTTTAGACGTGCCGAACAACCCAAAGCCGGGATCTTTGCTAGATTATTAGGGTTTAACATGCAATAAGATAACTTTTATCTAAGTGTGAGGGATTACAACCTTTGTAGTCCGCTCCTTCACTTCACAATCTCCGAGTAGAAGTCTCTTTGCCGCGATCCACGATCTCCCGGACTCATGAGAGGCTCCACGACTCGAACGATCCATTCTAGCTCGTCGTATTCCAAATCTCCGATGATCTACGTCGAGGTTTCGAAGAACTCAAGCTATCTCACTCTAAAGAATAGAACACACTAATCCCATGGGCTAGATGAGATGAGTATGAGAGAGTAGTGATTTTGCTTTCTTTTAATATCATTTTCTCATTTTATTTCATCACTTCAAGATTTTCTAGCAAGCTTTTCAAGAGAGAAGAAGAAGAAGCTAATGGAAAATCAATAATGAGATTAAAAACCTTTTGTGATGAATAGAAAGAATCATATGATTGAATTGTAACCATGGTCAAGGATGAATGGATGAGAATGAGTAGAGAAACAACTAGGGTTAGGGTTTGGTTAGGTTAAAAAGAATGTGTCATCTTAAATATCTTAAGGATGACAAAATAAGAAAGCTTCTAGAAGGAACTTGAAGCATCCAACCCTAATCAAACCTTAACCTCAATTAATCATCCTTAAACATGTTTAACAATTAATCATATCATGTCACAATAATATATATCACATATATATTATATATTTGCAACAAAAGAAAATAATACAATTAACATATATCGCATATATATCAATGTATCATCCACTGAGAAAATGAAATAATAAAGCAAGCCAATATTAGTTAATATAATAATATATCATATATATTATTATATATTAAATCATCGAATCAACACTTGATCCGACGATCCGGCTATATCGAATATTACCGACTAATATATCATGTACCGATTCATCGAATCAACACTTGATCCGATGACCCGGTTCATATCCATATATCGCGAGAATATAATACGGTATCCCATATCGCATTATTCTCGCTCCTGCGCATATCACATATGTGCCACTACTCTGTTTCGCCTGAGCCAAGAAACCTCTGTGTAGGACTCTAAAAAATCGTCAATACGCCGGTAGCAGGTGATGATCATATCAAACACCCACAAGCTGCAAGCGGTCAGCTAAACGTAACAGCCACCCAGGTATTGAGCGATCAGAAGATCAACAAGCTAGCCTGTGCGTTCTCCTGTGAATCCGATCAGTAACACTCCCGTACAGTCCGGTCTGTTCGTCTGATATGTCGCATATCAAGTCTAGGGGTGGTATACGTCAGACCCCAGTAACGGATAAGTCGTGTCGATGTATGGCTCATAACGGGTCGAGAAACTACTAGTAACACTTACCAGTAAATCTCTATATCAGCCCTGGCCAGGGACTTCCAGTTATAGCCAATCGAACACAGCACAACATCAACTCCCTATACCGGGAGAGACGAATCCCCTCCTATCGCTCATTGCCTCCATGTGATTCGGGACTGTACCCAAAAGCCACCGTTTTGCACGCCCTCTTGGACGTGGTAAGGTGGAAATCAAAGCACAGTGGGAATCACACAAGACTCTATGACGATCTCGGGTCTTCAGACTACCCTGTACCTGTGTCACCGGAGAACTGCCATCTGACGTGTGGTATATCACCATCTGGGAGTTCTCGGCGAGTCCGTCCAGTGTACCCAGTCTCCACTGAGCACCCGTACACCATCTCTGATGTCAAACACCGATGGATATGGGATCATCCATCGCCCATCATATGGGTCAAGATGCGTATACGCTAGTCTACTCTGGTGTATCGATGCCCTGTCTCGATATACCCTCGACTAGGAACAGTTATAGGATGTACTCATTGACTACCGCGGCCCCACTAGTATGATCTCATCATAGTCCCAGTAGTCGAGTACAGATCCTAAGGGCTTTATCAACATGTGAGAGTAAAACAGTAAACCAATACAAGTCAACATGTTAAGATAAAGTGAAACCAAATAGCATACTATCATGACGAGCAAGAAAGTCTTCTCTATATATAACCAAGCATCCATTATAATATACATCATATGTACAACAATGGCCTCTAGGGCATATACATAACTAACAATCTCCCACTTGCACTAAGGCCAGCTGCTGTAGTATCTCATACCTAGCATCCCGAATAATCTCTCAAACTGTATCTGGGGAATAGCCTTCGTGAATGGATCCGCAGTGTTGTCCTTCGTATCTTCTCTCCTGACCTCGATCTCCCGACGATCAACTATCTCCCTGATCAGGTGATACCGCCTCAGAATATGTCTGGACTTCTGATGGGACCTGGGTTCCTTGGCCAAAGCCACAGCTCCATTGTTATCGCAATACAGAGGTATTGGATGCTCAATGGATGGAACCACACCAAGTTCACTAATGAACTTCTTGATCCAGACAGCCTCTTTGGCAGCATCGTTGGCAGCGATGTATTCAGCCTCCATCGTTGAGTCTGCAACGGTATCCTGTTTGGAACTCTTCCAACATACCGCCCCTCCATTGAGGGTAAAGAAAAAACCCGAATGCGACTTAGAGTCGTCCTTGTCACTTTGGAAGCTGGAATCGGTAAAGGACTCCACCTGGAGTTCTCCATTACCATACACCAAGAACATCTCTTTAGTCCTTTGTAAGTACTTGAGAATGTTCTCCACTGCTGTCCAATGATTCTCTCCAGGATCTGCTTGATACCGACTCACTACACTTAGTGAGTATGCTACATCGGGTCTGGTACATAGCATCGCATACATGATAGAGCCTACTGCCGAAGCATAGGGTATCCCTTGCATGCGAGCTCTCTCCAAATCAGTCTTGGGAGACATCTCTTTGGAGAGAGTGAGTCCAGAGATCGTGGGCTGATTCCCACGCTTGGATTCTTCCATACTAAACCTCTTTAGTATGGTGTCAATGTACCTGGATTGGGACAATCCCAGTATCCGTTTAGATCTATCTCTATAGATCATGATTCCCAATATGCAGGAGGCATCACCTAGATCTTTCATTGAGAATCTCTGTGATAAGAAGAGCTTGACTGATTGCAGCATAGGAATATCATTTCCTATCAAGAGTATGTCATCCACGTATAATACGAGGAAGACAACCTTACCCTCTGCTTCCTTCTTATAGATACAAGGTTCATCTATATTTTTGATGAAGTCAAACTCTTTGACTACAACATCAAAACAGATGTTCCAACTCCGCGATACTTGCTTCAACCCATAAATGGATTTAAGCAGTTTGCACACCTTTCTGCTGCTCCCACTATCTACGAAGCCTTCTGGCTGAGTCATGTACACGCACTCTTCTAAATCACCGTTTAGAAAGGCGGTCTTAACATCCATTTGCCAGATTTCGTAGTCATGGTATGCAGCAATGACAAGTAAGATCCGGATGGACTTAAGCATAGCTACTGGAGAAAAGGTTTCGTCATAGTCCACACCTGGTCGTTGACGAAATCCCTTTGCTACCAGTCTAGCTTTGAAAGTCTCAACTTTTCCATCTACACCAAATTTCTTTTTAAAGATCCACTTGCTCCCTATGGGTTTTACCCCTTCAGGAGCATTTTCCAAAGTCCATACTTTGTTGGTGTACATGGATTCCATCTCAGATCGCATTGCATCCAGCCATTTCACAGAGTCACCACTCGTGATGGCCTGCTCGAAACTAGTCGGTTCATCATCATCCATGATGCAATCCTCGCTTCCACCATCAATGAGAAAACCGTAGTATCTCTCAGGTGGATGAGAAACCCTACTAGATCGGCGGAGAGGCTGGGGTTCGTCGGGTACTACTGAATCCTCTGGTTCAACCAAGTCTTCTGTTATAGTTTGTGTTGCTGGAACCTCTTCCAGTTCTACCTCATTGCCATCAATTTCTTTCATAAGAAAACCCCTTTCTAAAAAGGTGGCATGTCGAGAAACAAACACTTTTTGTTCCTCGGAGTGGTAGAAGATATACCCTCGCGAATGTTTGGGATATCCAATAAACTTACATAAAACAGATCTTGCCTCGAGCTTGTCCGGATTTTGTCTTTTGACATAGGCTGGACAACCCCATATCTTAATATACATAAGAGATGGTCTCTTCCCTTTCCATATCTCATATGGAATGGTAGGCACTGATTTGGTAGGAACCATATTCAATAGATGTATGGCTGTCTCAAGCGCATACCCCCAAAAGGAAATAGGTAACTCAGCCTCGCTCATCATAGATCGTACCATATCTAATAGGGTCCGATTCCTTCGTTCCGATACACCGTTGTGCTGTGGTGTATAAGGAGGAGTAAGCTGAGAGAGAATCCCATTCTCTTTTAGATAATCTAGGAACTCACCGCTCAAGTATTCACCTCCTCGATCAGATCGAAGAATCTTAATACTTTTGCCCGTTTGGTTCTCTACTTCGTGCTTATATTCTCTGAATTTCTCAAAAGCTTCAGACTTGTGTTTCATCAGGAACACATGTCCGAATCTAGAGAGATCGTCAGTGAATGTAATGAAGTAGGAAGAACCGTTCCTGGCATGCGTAGACATGGGACCGCATACATCACTATGTATCAGTCCTAAGAGTTCGGTAACTCTTTCTCCGTGTCCACTAAACGGAGCTTTGGTCATTTTTCCTTTGAGACATGAATGGAAAGTATCATAAGATGATAATTCGAACGAATTCAAATAACCATCTCTATGCAACTTAGCCAGTCGTGTCGCATTGATATGACCAAGTCTACAATGCCACAAGTAGGATTCGTTCATATCTGAACTTTTCCTCTTGTGTGTGTTTTGTACATTTAGGACTGTATTCTGATTTAGAATGAATATGCCATTATGTAACGAGCCTGATGCAATCAACTTTTGATCTAGGAATATGTTCATAACATTTTCCTGTACTACAAAATTATATCCCTCTTTACTCAATAAAGAAACTGATATAATGTTGCACATCATGTTCGGTATATAATAACACTCATTCAGAATCAGTGTATTACGACTTGGTAATACAAGGTGATATTCGCCAACTGCTTTGGCTACAATATTTGCACCGTTCCCTACTTGAACGGAATGATCACCTTTTCCCAGTTCTCTACCTTTACGTAGCCCATGTAACTGTTTACATATGTGGGATCCTGATCCGGTATCTAATACCCAGGACGTAGGGTGAACTGAGAAACAGTTCTCAATAACTAACACACCTGAAGAAGATGCATCAACATGCATGTTCTTTTGGGCGGCGTGAGAATCTAGATATTCTCCTGTTTCCTGTTCAATCTTATAACTCTTATAAGAAAGAACGGGTTCAACGTTCCCTTGCTCAGTACAATAATCAGGTTTAGTCAATACATCCATATTATTATCTTGATTATGGCCTGAAATGGTCGCTACCTGGAGAGAGAGAGAAGAAAACACTTTAGCGTATGCTCTTACAAGATTAGATTGGTTATTATCTTATCTAATCAGGATGTCTCCCACTGTTTTTATCAAATCTACCTTAAAACCCTAAAAGGTAAGATTAGCCGGGATTAATTACACCCTACAACTTCGTCAATCTTTCAGCCAGATCAGTGTCGGTACTTTGAGGGAGGTTCCCCGTGCTTTCGCACGGACCTAATTAGTAAACCTCGTTTTCCCAGAGGCGTAACCTCGTTAACACTTTTCTAGACACCTACTTGAATGACTAATTGTCCTGTGTAAAACTCTCCCAGGAGTAACTCTTACTCGCAGTGGGTATCGGGATCCAACTATCTCATAGGAGGTATGCAATCTCATTGCAAATTTCAACACTTGAAATTCCCGATAATACTTTTACCCCTAGCGTCCCATGACCTTGACGAAGGCCAAACTACTCATAGAGCGCTAGTCAAGTTCAACCCGTTCATTTCTTGATTGAATTAAACCCACCCGTACGACCCTTGACGAAGGCCAAACTACGCCGTACGAATACCCTAATCCAATCGCATCGTATGCAGACAGATAAGTACTAGTTAGCTACCGTACACTACGCCTTGACGAAGGCCAAACTACCGTAGTACGAATACTAAGTAGTATTTATCTGAAATGACGGAGGGCTACGCAGGTTTTCAGAAAAACCCTGAGCGTATTGAACTTGATATCGTCGTAGAATCATGTAGTTTTTGAAAAGGAGTGTTTTTGAGGCTTTTCTTAGTTTCGCTAAAGGGGTCACTCCCGGTGAAGGGATCGTCGGCCCTTTCCTCATCGAATAAGGTGCAGGATATATCATATATACCGCTGTGCAAAGCAAAACACTAAAAGCAATCAAAAGACAAACCGCGTTTTGTAGCATCTGCCAGTTTTGCTAAAGGAGTCACTCCCGGTGAAGGGATCTCGGTCCTTTCCTCATCGAATAAGGTGCAGGATATATCGTATATATCACTGTGCAAAGCAAAACTGTAGCTACCCTTTTTATTAAGTTTTGATTCTACAACATCTTTAGGTTTCTTTTCTTTTATTAATCTCATTAATAAAAATCCCATCAGCTTATGCTTCCTAAGCATCACAGAAGAAACGAAAGCAGTAATATTTATATATCAACATATATATATAGTATAAGCATTCGTCTCAGGCAGTAATATGATCTCATCACAGAACATTGCAGCAGAAGAACATATATGAAATATTGGATATACTAGGACGTCCGTGTTTTCAATACGAGCCTGTATAAAACACGGATTCCACGGTCACGACGAATAGCCAAACCCACATCCCAAGACCCCTACGAGAGCGGCAAGTAACACTGCCAATTCTAGGGTTAGGAGACCCGGTCTCGACTCCTCGAGATGGCCTCCCACTGGACCCTAAAACCCGGTTACTTGTGCTCCCCTCCTTGGGTCTACCTAATGCGGAAAAGTAAATAATATACACTGGTGACAGCAACCGCATCCTGGAAGTGCCCAAATAAAAGAATATTACATTACAAATGAATTTTACATGAATGAAAATAAAAACCCTCATCTCACATAAAACCCCCGGCTATTCAGAACGCGACAATCCAATATAACATATCACAGCAACACATAATATCTCATATCATCAACGTAAGTAAATATGCGCATCCCAATTGTCGTTGACATATAGCAACGAAACCGGCGATATCACATATTACACTTACGGTCACAGAAAAGAAAGTGTAAAACTACAATATTTGGAATCCACAATCACTTTAGACATCGTAAATCCGAAATATCACATATTCCGCATTTCATGCCTAACTCTATGAATTCCACATATTGTATCACATTCCAGATAAATATACAGTATTAAACTTTCCGAACAGATAATCAAACACCCAAAATTTCCCTAAGTGCTCAACTCTTGAGCGGTGTTCAAATAATCCCAGAATATGTCACAGTACCGGTGATCCAGCCGTAGAAGGGTCAAACCAACGCCTCACATGTGGCACGCCGTACTGCCCCAAACCCGAAGGTTCAAAAGGCAGTTCAAGACGGTCACATAATCGAAATAAGGTTTGTTGTCTTCTAGAGGGTCCACCGCTTAACTTGTACAATTTTCCGAAAGATTTAAACCCAATAAAAATTCAACGCTTGAAAGTTTGTCGTGCCGGGAAAAAGTCGGTTAATGATATCCGTTCAAATAATTTAACAGTTTCTAAATATCCGGAAAGAAAATACGAACTAAAAAATTCCGATCGAATCTACTATTACCAAATAAACCCCAGATTTAAATAATACTGGAATCACTGTTAAAAATATCCAGAAGCCTCAGCAAGTACCTACGGACATTACCATGAAGCCACGTGTCCTGATCTTACTGTTCCGCCGCGGAAGCGCCGCGCAAGCCATGCTTGTGCCGCGCTTCCACCGCCGTTTGGTGGAATTAGGGGCTCGGATTTTATGGTAATTCTTACAATTCCCTGCTGATTTTTTTACATATTTTTAATTCAGAAAAAACCCAAAATTTAAAAAATTTCCAGAGAGGGGTCATTTTGCGTCGTTTCGGGTTCGATCGGAGTTTTAACTTCGTAAACACATCGCCTAATGCTCTAGCTAGGCTCTGATACCACTGTAGGGTTCCTAGGCACTCTTGTGAAGGTTCGTAAGGCATCAAACATGCCCGGATTAAATTTTAGACGTGCCGAACAACCCAAAGCCGGGATCTTTGCTAGATTATTAGGGTTTAACATGCAATAAGATAACTTTTATCTAAGTGTGAGGGATTACAACCTTTGTAGTCCGCTCCTTCACTTCACAAGCTCCGAGTAGAAGTCTCTTTGCCGCGATCCACGATCTCCCGGACTCATGAGAGGCTCCACGACTCGAACGATCCATTCTAGCTCGTCGTATTCCAAATCTCCGATGATCTACGTCGAGGTTTCGAAGAACTCAAGCTATCTCACTCTAAAGAATAGAACACACTAATCCCATGGGCTAGATGAGATGAGTATGAGAGAGTAGTGATTTTGCTTTCTTTTAATATCATTTTCTCATTTTATTTCATCACTTCAAGATTTTCTAGCAAGCTTTTCAAGAGAGAAGAAGAAGAAGCTAATGGAAAATCAATAATGAGATTAAAAACCTTTTGTGATGAATAGAAAGAATCATATGATTGAATTGTAACCATGGTCAAGGATGAATGGATGAGAATGAGTAGAGAAACAACTAGGGTTAGGGTTTGGTTAGGTTAAAAAGAATGTGTCATCTTAAATATCTTAAGGATGACAAAATAAGAAAGCTTCTAGAAGGAACTTGAAGCATCCAACCCTAATCAAACCTTAACCTCAATTAATCATCCTTAAACATGTTTAACAATTAATCATATCATGTCACAATAATATATATCACATATATATTATATATTTGCAACAAAAGAAAATAATACAATTAACATATATCGCATATATATCAATGTATCATCCACTGAGAAAATGAAATAATAAAGCAAGCCAATATTAGTTAATATAATAATATATCATATATATTATTATATATTAAATCATCGAATCAACACTTGATCCGACGATCCGGCTATATCGAATATTACCGACTAATATATCATGTACCGATTCATCGAATCAACACTTGATCCGATGACCCGGTTCATATCCATATATAGCGAGAATATAATACGGTATCCCATATCGCATTATTCTCGCTCCTGCGCATATCACATATGTGCCACTACTCTGTTTCGCCTGAGCCAAGAAACCTCTGTGTAGGACTCTAAAGAATCGTCAATACGCCGGTAGCAGGTGATGATCATATCAAACACCCACAAGCTGCAAGCGGTCAGCTAAACGTAACAGCCACCCAGGTATTGAGCGATCAGAAGATCAACAAGCTAGCCTGTGCGTTCTCCTGTGAATCCGATCAGTAACACTCCCGTACAGTCCGGTCTGTTCGTCTGATATGTCGTATATCAAGTCTAGGGGTGGTATACGTCAGACCCCAGTAACCGATAAGTCGTGTCGATGTATGGCTCATAACGGGTCGAGAAACTACTAGTAACACTTACCAGTAAATCTCTATATCAGCCCTGGCCAGGGACTTCCAGTTATAGCCAATCGAACACAGCACAACATCAACTCCCTATACCGGGAGAGACGAATCCCCTCCTATCGCTCATTGCCTCCATGTGATTCGGGACTGTACCCAAAAGCCACCGTTTTGCACGCCCTCTTG
The DNA here is from genome assembly GCA_030015575.1 of Agapanthus africanus. Taxonomy (NCBI): domain Eukaryota; kingdom Viridiplantae; phylum Streptophyta; class Magnoliopsida; order Asparagales; family Amaryllidaceae; genus Agapanthus; species Agapanthus africanus. The sequence continues at coordinate 183,276,397 of JASDDO010000016.1, read as the reverse complement.
GACGTGGTAAGGTGGAAATCAAAGCACAGTGGGAATCACACAAGACTCTATGACGATCTCGGGTCTTCAGACTACCCTGTACCTGTGTCACCGGAGAACTGCCATCTGACGTGTGGTATATCACCATCTGGGAGTTCTCGGCGAGTCCGTCCAGTGTACCCAGTCTCCACTGAGCACCCGTACACCATCTCTGATGTCAAACACCGATGGATATGGGATCATCCATCGCCCATCATATGGGTCAAGATGCGTATACGCTAGTCTACTCTGGTGTATCGATACCCTGTCTCGATATACCCTCGACTAGGAACAGTTATAGGATGTACTCATTGACTACCGCGGCCCCACTAGTATGATCTCATCATAGTCCCAGTAGTCGAGTAAAGATCCTAAGGGCTTTATCAACATGTGAGAGTAAAACAGTAAACCAATACAAGTCAACATGTTAAGATAAAGTGAAACCAAATAGCATACTATCATGACGAGCAAGAAAGTCTTCTCTATATATAACCAAGCATCCATTATAATATACATCATATGTACAACAATGGCCTCTAGGGCATATACATAACTAACACTTTTGTGTTATGATAAGCTTAGCTTAAGGTCACCCCCCTTACTCCTACACTTACCCCCTCCTCTATATATGGCCGGCCCCCTCTCTTGATAGAATTATAGTTGTTGGAAAAAAGATATAGTTTTGGTTCATGATAATTTGTATACTCATTTTCTCATTTACCCGATCCTAAAGTGAACTTCATTAACCGTTCGTCCATAGCTTTGGACGTAACGAGACAAAGTGTTCTACTCATTCTCTACATCAATCTTGGTCATCTCTTTTAGCAAACTTGATGATCGAGTTGCCTCGGTTCAGAGGCGGGAGCCCGTTTAAAGATCCGTCGACGTGGTGCCACGTAGACGAGAAGACTGGAGATTCAGGAGATCGGAGCAGCCGCAACAAGCGTGGGATGATGGTTGAAGACCGAAGGACTCGGATCGTTCGGTATAACATTTCTACCCACTTTGTAGTTTGTTAGTTTAGCTTTAATGGCAGATCCATGTTATAGTACGAGATAGCGCCAGTTGTAAAAAGTTTTTGTTCTGCATTTGGCGTCTGTTAGACGGCCGGGGCGCAACCGTGGACTTACAACGTCCACAGGCGTAACGTAACCTAAATAAGCCGAAACCCAGAAATCTAAACCTTACAATTGAGGTATGTAAAGAAAACATTTACAACCTTTAGAAACTTTAAGTAAAGATCCTTAAAACTTGTTTTAACTCTTTTCCTTGGTTTTCATAAAAATTTCGGCAGCACCTCCTTTGTAAAAACTAGCCCCGAAAATGGGTACAACAAGGAATAAATAGAAAGCATCCCAAACGGGAGCAAAACACGCCCAACGGCGGAAAAAAAATACCACAAGTATAAATAACAAGTATACGACGCCCAACGGCGAAGATCCACATAAGGAAATAAAGTAAAGAAAGACATCAACCCCAAAGCGAACATAAAACGCATCGCTCAAGTCTCGCAACTACAAGTCTTCTAAGTCTACATCATATTCAATTTCTAGTTTCTGATTTGATGGAGTGACTAGATAAAATATGAATAACAAGTACAAGAGGGGCACGATCCAACATGTACCACCTACCAAAGAAAAACACCCGAAAGCAAGCTGTGTGCCAGCAATGCCGCTACTGATCCGAGCGGACAACGTACAAAGAACTGAGGCACAACGGGGGTGAGTTGCCAACTCGTGAGTAAAAAACTTCAACAAGTAGAAATCGAAATAAACAACGATTTCTAGGTCAACTATATCATAAAGGTAATACTATGATATCTAGGGTGACCAAATCTGTATATGTGCCAACACATAATAAATGCCTAACAGTAAGTGTATATCATCCAACAATGAATCAATGCATGTATGCAGGTGGATCTCGTCCAACAATAAAATCAATGCATGCATGCAGTGGATCTCGTCCACAATAAAATCAATGCATGTATGCAGTGGATCTCGTCCACGTGTCAACCACGGACACAACAACTCCTGCTTGTAAATATCATAAAAGCACACGCAGGTAAATATGAGGATATCAAAGAATGTGTGTCCATCAATGCCATATCAAATCATGGAAACCTGGGCGTCTGTCACCGACACCCGAAACATCATGAAGACCCGGGTCTAGCATCGACACGTAAATCCTCATAACTCAGGCGCTGTCACCACGAATGGCCCTGACGTCATGTCCGTACATCACTTCGGTCGGTATCCCCACGATAACCGCCGTGTCCAAATACTATCACCGGTAGGTACTTGCCTATCTTTCAGGCTCATCGTCTGTACCACGAACATCTTGCCTAGGGGAACCGTACCGGGCTCCACCATGTACCCGCACACGGCCCACTCACTCCTCGCATCGGGTATATATCACAAATCTCACAACCGATAAATCTCATGTTGGACGCATCAAAATATCATATCAAGAGAAATCGGGTTTTCAAACAATACATAGTTTCTTGAAAATACCCCCACGGTTATCAAATCCATAAATCACATGAAATCCATATCTCAATGCGTAAAATCCATATAAAACTGATATATGCAACATAAAACATCAATATGAGCATATAAAGGGAAAACCACTCTTTTAAATGAATCCAGCTTTAAAAATATATCTTGTCGTTCGCAAATCCACCGAAAACAAGTGCAGCATCATATGAAGTGTACATGTAACTGTAGCAAGGTATAAGTATCTACATGTAATCAAGTATGTATTATGCATTTCATAAGTGCAATGGCGCAATAGTCAACGTCTCAATATCACATGTCAATGCAATACCACCTTAGGGTATATGCAACTATAGCGAGATATGTGGGTGTACATGTAAGATGTATGCATGATGTACATATAACTGTAACAAAGTATGTGGGTGTACATGTCAATATATCATGCAGCCTAGCATAGTGATATGAACATGGCAGTATATCATAGCATGATATAGCAATTCTACCGTGTAAGTGACATAGCAATTATCGATGAAGAAGTGTGCGCGCCGGCAATCTGTGTAAGTGTAACATACGCATCATCGATAATGGTGTAGTGTACCAGCACAGGTATAAGAAATGCAATGAGAATAGCATGAATGCAGCATAATGCATATAATGAATCAAATGCTATAGGGTATACATATCAACAAGGCCGAGTCGGTGAATCTATCAATCGGCATCCAGCCTCCCAACATCACGTACGATACAATCCATCATACGCCATCCTCTAATCAAGGGTATGGATAAATCAACAGACAAAAGTCATCGCGTACGGTAATCTAACGTACAGCGGCATTAACAAATAGGGATTCTATCAACCTATACAACATCGGGGTACGGATCTAAGTCTCGTACGGCATATCACTCATTATGCAATCATTATCCAAATATATATATACCTATCTCTCAGGTCACATCTATTTCAATCTCGTATCAGGGGACCTACAAAGGTATGAACAATCACATATCGACTCAACATATCACACTAAGTCATCATATCACATCGTATACCCGTTCATTTCACTAATATCTCGCAACACATTAATATAAACATCACACTTGCTCTCTTTCAAATCTTACTTATCATGATTTACTTATCATTTTGTATTCTCCTAAACCAATATGTTCACTAATGTCCATCTCTATCATATTATCTTTTGCATGTCCTAAGGTCATATCAGTCGCCTATCATTTATCAGGATATAATAATCAAACGATCTTTCAATCCAATATTTGCGGGGGTGCTATACGCCATTCACCCCACTTCCCCAGTAGATATAAATTTACTCACCTGCTAAACTCCTCCCTTAGCCCTAGTCGATGCGCTTCGTCGTCTCGGAATCCACGCGAAGGTACCTACAATCAATACGAATTCGCAAAGCTATTAACATCAAATTCCGAAATCCAAAATACGGCACGCGATGCGCTCATTGGTTAGAACCTATAGCCTACACATGCAAAACAATCAACTACCCTTGTCGTTGACGTACAAACATCCAACGACCAAATACCACATCCAAAACTCAAACCAAGAATCCAAATACCGGAAAACATTGCCGAAACCCTAAATATGGTCGCTATACATGAAAACTGCCACATTAAAACCCAATATTACCAATACGCATTTACAAACACAATAAATATCGTAGGTATTAATAATTATGTCATCTCTATTTCCATTTAAAACCCACGCAAAATTTTACCGAAAAGCTAGTATGCAGTTTATATCATTTTCTCTCAATTTAGCACAAGTCTAGAAATTTAACAATTCTAGTGATTACAAACATCTTAAAATAGCTTAACTAAGCTATCAAAAGCTTCTCCATATTTTTTAGGCTTGCTTAATTAAGTTTACCAAAAACCTAGTAAGCATAAACCTTTAATTAGACAAAGTAGTAATTAACAATAATTATCATTTTCTACCATTAGAATAAGTTTTTCTTAAACTTCAATTAACGTTAAACACTTCATCAAGCTTAAACCCAAATCTTGAATTTCATATCAAATTATTGGTAATTAAATTATCATGGATTTATTTAAACATGAACTTTAAAGCTATATTTAAGCATTTAAATAAGCTAGCTTAAACATTTAATCACAATAAAAGATTAGGGTTAGGATTTTTATACCTCATAAACAAGATCTCAATTTTGCAACATCACAAAAATTAACCCTCCAAAATGATGCTTTTTCATGAAGATCCGAGCTAGATTAGAGATGAAGAATAATGGGAAATGATTTATTTATGAATTTGTGGGATTATTTTGGGATTTTTGATAAATTTTTGGAGCTCACAAATGAAGAAATGATAAGGGAAAGAGAAGAGGACAGCAAGGGGAGTGCTCGGCCATTGAAGAAGGGGGGGGGGGGTTGTGCAAAGTGTATGGAAAATTCTAGCAAGAATTAGCAATAAATGCTTCATTAAATGCATTTGCCACCTTTCTTTCTTTTCTTTTCTTTTAAATTTTAAATCCTTTTGTCCAAAAGAAAATCAAGATATTTAAAAAGAAGGTTCTAAAATAATTGTAGTGATGATTTCCAATGATTCTCATTTAGAAGAAATTTCCCGATTTACGTGCATAATTTACCGCTTAAAATAATATTTTATTAGGGAAAAATTCTATCTGAACCAAAGCCTCCCATTTACCCCCAAAGTTCGCGCACTAGCTTTATTTTAGCTAAACTAGGTGCCGGAAAGTTTCTACGGATGTTTGAACACAATCGGGTTAAAACGGAAAAATTCGTATAACGATTTCAGAAACGTTATAATCTTCCCCCCTTAAAGAAATTCGGTCTCCGAATTTAAATTTAAACCCCCAAATGCTAAAATATTTCAATAACAACTCAAACAACGGGGCTCCGAAATAACAGAAGAAACAGAAAACCACAGCGCACCCTGTGCGCCGGAAAAATGAGTACGAAACTCAAAACCGATCTCCGTCAAGCGTCCCGCAAATCATCTGACTTGCACGCATATCATCGGAGTCACAAAGGAGATACAGATCTCAAATCCACTACCGAAATCCCATATGCACTAATCAAATACTATAATACATATATAGTACGCATCCTGTTTGAAAAAATCTCCAAAAACCGAATAAATCATATGCATAATCTTTTCTGAATTGCCGCGTAATGCGTAACTCACGGTACAAGTGTCAGACGCTCATTGGTAAAGTAATAATATACTAGCATATATGTTTTGCTCAAAATATACGTTCCGCTCTTTTTAAAATATACCAAAAGGGTTTCTTTTGTAAACGTTCGTGTCACTCACAGACACGTAAGAAATAGCGAGACTATAGCTCCTTTTTAAACCTCCTGGTAAACTTTTTATGCATGCAAAGTACACAGGTACTGTCCTCGGATCAGTCCTGTTAGGGTACTACAAAGTATAAGCCTCATCATGAAAACAAAGTGCTCAAAAGAAAAAATCAGCCTCAAAAGACGTATCCAACAATCACGTACGTCTGGTGCGCACGGAATTCAAACCCAAATACAAGTGCCAAATATGCACGAAAGCAACTAAGTGCAACGGGTGTGCACGAAAGCATCTGTCCAGTGCAACAGGTGTGCATGACAACAACATCTAGTGCATCTATACTGTGCGAAAATCTCAATCCAGTGCAACTATCATGCACAAACGAAAGTCCCAATAGAGTGCATCCGGTGTGCACAAATCACATCTCAATCATGCGCTCAACATGCGCGAAAATCCAACCCAAGTGCATCCGTCATGCACGAATAAAATCTGAATCAAGTGCATCCTACATGCACGAATAAAAATCTAAATCAAGCGCCCAATATGCGCAAAATCCGACCCAAGTGCGTCAGGTCCGTATTAAGCATCAAGTGCAGTAGCATGCACGAAAACGAACATCAAGTACACACGCGCACGAAAAACACAAATCCGGTAAAATGAATGCTCAAAGACATAAATCGGGTGCAACCAATGCACGAAATACCAATCCTGTGCATCCAGTGCACGAAATATCATCAATAACTCAAATACGTATGAAAACACCACGAGCGTACCAAGGTGTATAAAAGTCATAAAAGTGTGCAACTGCGTGCACAAAACACATATCAATGCACTGCAAGCACAAATGAGCTATACCGAGTGCAAAATTCAAATCGAGTGCGTACCACACGCACATATCACATCAACCGTATGAAATCCACGAAATCATAAACATGTGCAGCTAAGGCACAAAATCAATATCAAGTGCAAATAGATATGCACAAATCATAAACCAGTAACACAGTGTGTAAAACGTATATCAAGTGCAATAACTATGCACAAAATGAAAAAAAAATACCCAGTAGGTACAGCCATGGTGCACAAAATATCATGAAACTCAAAATCCAAGCGATATAAGCGTGATACTCGGATCACAACGCAATTCGCAACAAATGACATCGAGATACACCTCCTACAATGTCGAAGAAAAAGTCGGTGCGCCCAAACTGGCAGAGTAAGAACATCCGCTCGCCCCCTGCCCACGGTCTGGCGTCCTCTATCTCTGGGTCCTCAGAATACACGTAACACATCTGATCCTCGGTGCAAATCTTATTGCAGCAGTGTCATGGAAGCAACCGGCTCAAGGTCTCTTCCGATCTCGCCTACGCCGAACTATACAGAGGCTAGTACTCTTACATAATCTTTCTCGTTCTCTGGACATCTGCATTCTCAGCACAACTTTTCCTCAGAAACTGGCCGTATCTCAACGCCTCTGTACACATATCCGATCTCTAATCTCAACGGGGAGTAAAAACAGCTCGTTAACGTCTCGCACGAACCTCTTGCTCCACTCGTCTTCATTATCTTCCACTTGACGTCGCATCATGCTATCTGCGTACCGCAAATGTTCTCGGCTACAGTCAATCCGGAGCCTCTCACACGGACTCGAACTACGAGCATGGTATCTTCATCACTCTATCGAAGGTATCTAGCTGAACACGTCCTAGGGAGCCTGTCCCAACAATCGGAGGAATACTCAATATTCTTCCATTCTCGATCAACTCACAACATACCTGGGTGAGGTCCTCTATCCGAAGCTGGTCTTGTTGCTAATTTCCTATCACAGGATATCCGGACGGCGTTAAACTTTTCGATCGAGTCATCAAAAGTCCCAAAATTTTCCGAGAGCTCAACATATGAGCACGGTTTAATAATATTCGGTATATGCCACAGTATCTATGGACTGACCGTAGAAGGGCAGACCCAAGCCTCACTGATGGCACCGCTAAACTGCCGCAAACCCTAAGGTTCAAAAGCGGTTTCATGGTCATCACGTCGAGTTAGGGTTTCATTCTTCTAGAGGGTCCACAGAAGCACTTGCATGTCCTTCCGAATACTTTAAACTTGGAAAAATGGGTTTTCTGACATTCGTTCGAACCTTTCAACTCCACCTAGACGACATGTGAACATCCTTTGTCGACATGCTAAACAATGCCCCAATCCTCAAGGATAGATGATACATCAACGGTCATCTCTGGGTCGGTCTACTCTAGACCTGAGTAAGACTCTCCACACTGGCAATCTTCAACTCAACTGGGCATGCGTCGGCGCATCAATCAGATGAATCACCTTCGTCTCACAACTCAAGATAGACTAGCTATCACCTGTCGCATCGCTGCCTGGAAGCTCCAGCGATCTCAACTCGTAAGCTCTAGAAGCGGCATCGCATCAATCTTAGCAACAGCTGGGTCATCTATCTGCACGGTAGATGACATCATAATCTCTGGGGTATGCTGTACATCAACAGTCCTCTCCCAGCAGGCGGCCTCTAACAAAGGCCCGATCATCCGGTACTAGATCGCACACTCGTCTTAAACGAGGGGTCACAACACAACACTACATCGATACGTTCCCATGTCACCAGAAAACACGATGGTCAGTCCTCGTCCACGACGAGCTCGCCCAGACCGCAACACCAGCAGCAACTCAATCTGCGCTCAAACCATGGTGACAGGAACCCCAATCAAGTATCGACGAAAAGACCAAGGGCTGAAAGAGTCAACAGATCCCGAAATGGATACATGATCATAAGGAAGAGTCAAATCACTGAGAGTATGATCATGGAAGCGAATAAAATCAAGTATCTCAAAGGATGTAAAATCAAAGGAACGAAGAGAATCACCAGTCTCAAGATATGTACATCCTAAGGTTACTTAAGTGGAGTATCGTGTCGTAAATATGCCGCGGAACATACGTACGGTACATCACTCTACTCAAGCTACCTACTCCATCAATCAGGGTCAGCCTATGAAACGAAAGTTCGGGTCTAACACCCCCTTGTTCAAGTCTAAGTTCCGGAAGGTCAAGCCTAGGTTCCAAAATACATATGCCCAAAACTCCACATAGTCAAACCTAGACTCGAACTAAGGTTAAACATAACGCTCTGATACCAACTTTGACACGACCCAACACAGCAGCTCATGACCGGTACTTAAATTACGCAACGTCCATATGCATAACGTAACCTAAGTAATCCGAAACCCAGAAATCTAAACCTTACAATTGAGGTAAGTAAAGAAAACATTTACAACCTTTAGAAACTTTAAGTAAAGTTCCTTAAAACTTGTTTTAACTCTTTTCCTTGGTTTTCATAAAAATTTCGGCAGCACCTCCTTTGTAAAAACTAGCCCCGAAAATGGGTACAACAAGGAATAAATAGAAAGCATCCCAAACGGAAGCAAAACACGCCCAACGGCGGAAAAAAACACCACAAGTATAAATAACAAGTATACGACGCCCAACGGCGAAGATCCATATAAGGAAATAAAGTAACGCAAGACATCAACCCCAAAGCGAACATAAAACCCATCGCTCAAGTCTCGCAACTACAAGTCTTCTAAGTCTACATCATATACAATTTCTAGTTTCTGATTTGATGGAGTGACTAGATAAAATATGAATAACAAGTACAAGAGGGGCACGATCCAACATGTACCACCTACCAAAGCAAAACACCCGAAAGCAAGCTGTGTGCCAGCAATACCGCTACTGATCCGAGCGGACAACCTGCAAGAACTGAGGCACAACGGGGGTGAGTTGCCAACTCGTGAGTAGAAAACATCAACAGGTAGAAATCGAAATAAACAATGATTCCTAGGTCAACTATATCATAAATGTAATACTATGATATCTAGGGTGACCAAATCTGTATATGTGCCAACACATAATAAATGCCTAACAGTAAGTTATATCATCCAACAATGAATCAATGCATGTATGCAGGTGGATCTCGTCCAATAATAAAATCATTGCATGTATGCAGTGGATCTCGTCCACAATAAAATCAATGCATGTATGCAGTGGATCTTGTCCACGTGTCAACCACTGACACAAGAACTCCTGCATGTAAATATCATAAAAGCACACGCAGGTAAATATGAGGATATCAAAGAATGTGTGTCCATCAATGCCACATCAAATCATGGAAACTTGGGTGTCTATCACCGACACCCGAAACATCATGAATACCCGTGTCTAGCATCGACACGTAAATCCTCATAACTCAGGCGCTGTCACCATGACTGGCCCTGATGTCATGTCCGTACATCACTTCGGTAGGTATCCCCACGATAATCGCTGAGTCCAAATACTATCACCGGTAGGTACTTGCCCACCTTCCAGGCTCATCGTCTGTACCATGAACATCTTATCGAGGGGAACCGTACCGGGCTACACCACGTACCCGCACACGGCCCACTCACTCCTCGCATCGGGTATATATCACAAATCTCAGAACCAAGAAATCTCATGGTGTACGCATCAAAATATCATATCAAGAGAAATCAGGTTTTCAAACAATACATAGTTTCTTGAAAATACCTCCACGGTTCTCAAATCCATAAATCACATGAAATCCATATCTCAATGCGTAAAATCCATATAAAACTGATATATGCAACATAAAACATCAATATGAGCATATAAAGGGAAAACCGCTCTTTTAAATGAATCCAGCTTTAAAAATATATTTTGCGATTCCCAAATCCTCCGAAAACAAGTGCAGCATCATATGAAGTGTACATGTAACTGTAGCAAGGTATAAATATCTACATGTAATCAAGTATGTATGATGCATTTCATAAGTGCAATGGCGCAATAGTCAACGTCTCAATATCACATATCAATGCAATACCACCTGGGGGTATATGCAACTGTAGCGAGATATGTGGGTGTACATGTCAGTACGTATGCATGATGTACATGTAACTGTAACAAAGTATGTGTGTGTACATGTCAATATATCATGCAACCTAGCATAGTGATATGAACATGGCAGTATATCATAGCATGATATAGTAATTCTACTGTGTAAGTGACATAGCAATTATCGATGAAGAAGTGTGTGCGCCGGCAATCTGTGTAAATGTAACATACGCATCATCGATAATGGTGTAGTGTACCAGTTCAGGTATAAGAAATGCAATGAGAATAGCATGAATGCAGCATAATGCATATAATGAATCAAATGCTATGGGGTATACATATCAACAAGGCCGAGTCGGTGAATCTATCAATCGGCATCCAGCCTTCCAACATCACGTACGGTACAATCCATCATACGGCATCCTCTAATCAAGGGTATGGATAAATCAACAGGTAAAAGTCATCGCGTACGGTAATCTAACGTACATCGGCATTAACAAATAGGGATTCTATCAACCTATACAACATCGGGGTACAGATCTAAGTCTCGTACGACATATCACTCATTATGCAATCATTATCCAAAAATATATATATACCTATCTCTCAGGTCACATCCATTTCAATCTCGTATCAAGGGACCTACAAAGGTATCAACAATCACATATCGACTCGACATATCACACTAAGTCATCATATCACATCGTATACCCGTTCATTTCACTGATATCTTGCAACACATTAATAGAAACATCACACTTGCTCTCTTTCAAATCTTACTTATCATTTCGTATTCTCCTAAACCAATATGTTCACTAATGTCCATCTCTATCATATTATCTTTTGCAAGTCCTAAGGTCATATCAGTCGCCTATCATTTATCAGGATATAATAATCAAACGATCTTTCAATCCAGTATTTGCAGGGGTGCTATACGCCATCCACCCGACTTCCCCGGTAGATATAAATCTACTCACCTGCTAAACTCCTCGCTTAGTTGTAGTCTATGCGCTTCGTCGTCTCGGAATCCACGCGAAGGTACCTACAATCAATACGAATTCGCAAAGCTATTAACATCAAATTCCGAAATCCAAAATACGGCACGCGGTGCGCTCATTGGTTAGAACCTATAGCCTACACATGGAAAACAATCAACTACCCATGTCCTTGACGTACAAACATCAAACGACCAAATACCACATCCAAAACTCAAACCAAGAATCCAAATACCGGAAAACATTGCCGAAACACTAAATAGGGCCGCTATACATGAAAACTGCCACATTAAAACCCAGTAATACCAATACGCATTTACAAACACAATAAATATCGTAGGTATTAATAATTATGTCATCTCCATTTCCATTTAAAACCCGCGCAAAATTTTACCGAAAAGATAGTAAGCAGTTTATATCATTTTCTCTCAATTTAGCACAAGTCTAGAAATTTAACAATTCTAGTGATTACAAACATCTTAAAATAGCTTAACTAAGCTATCAAAACCTTCTCCATATTTTTTAGGCTTGCTTAATTAAGTTTACCAAAAACCTAGTAAGCATAAACCTTTAATTAGACAAAGTAGTAATTAACAATAATTATCATTTTCTACCACTAGAATAAGTTTTTCTTAAACTTCAATTAACGTTAAACACTTCATCAAGCTTAAACCCAAATCTTGAATTTCATATCAAATTATTGGTAATTAAATTATCATGGATTAATCTAAACATGAACTTTAAAGCTATATTTAAGCATTTAAATAAGCTAGCTTAAACATTTAATCACAATAAAAGATTAGGGTTAGGATTTTTATACCTCATAAACAAGATCTCAATTTTGCAACATCACCAAAATTAACCCTCCAAAATGATGCTTTTTCATGAAGATCCGAGCTAGATTAGAGATGAAGAATAATGGGAAATGATTTATTTATGAATTTGTGGGATTATTTTTAGATTTTTGATAAATTTTTGGAGCTCACAAATAAAGAAATGATAAGGGAAAGAGAAGAGGACAGCAAGGGGAGTGCTCGGCCATTGAAGAAGGGGGGGTTGTGCAAAGTGTATGGAAAATTCTAGCAAGAATTAGTAATAAATGCTACATTAAATGCATTTTGCCACCTTTCTTTTTTTTCTTTTCTTTTAAATTTTAAATCATTTTGTCCAAAAGAAAATCTAGATATTTAAAAAGAAGGTTCTAAAATAATTGTAGTGATGGTTTCCAATGATTTTCATTTAGAAGAAATTTCCCGATTTACGTGCATAATTTACCGCTTAAAATAATATTTTATTAGGGAAAGATTCTATCTAAACCAAAATCTCCCATTTACCCCCAAAGTTCGTGCACTAGCTTTATGTTAGCTAAACTAGGTACCGGAAAGTTTCTACGGATGTTTGAACACAATCGGGTTAAAATGGAAAAATTCGTATAACGATTTCAGAAACGTTACAATCCTAAGCCCCTAGTATTATCAACCGTCCGATTAAAGTCTTTGTAGCCTGTACACATATTTAATCGGACACCTGTATCTACCAACATACGTCATCTACATCATATCACATAAATAGGGAAAACCCTCTGTGTGGGACTCTAAAGACTCGTCAATACGCTAGAATTGGGTTTAACCATAAGCACGTCAGCGACACTAGCTTTACGTAATGGCTACCCAGGTATTGAGCGAAAGGAAGGCCGACGAGCAAACTCATCCGTACTCCTACTTATCCTGTCTGTGACAATCTCCGTACAGTCCGGTCCGTTTGTCTAAGAGTATCGCATATCGGGTCTAGGTGGTGGATAATGTCAGACCCCTAAAAAAGCGATAATTCGCATCAGTGTGAAGCCCATCACCCACTGAAAAACTACTGATTCAAATCAGTAAATCTCATCAACCTTGGACAAGGATGTCTGGTGATGGCCCCAACCATGCACAGCACGACATCTACCCCCAATACCGAGAGAGACGAATCCCCGATGATCCGCTCACTGCCTCCATGTGGCTCGGGACTGTATCCAACTAAAACTTGTTTGCACAACTCTTTTGAGCCATGGTGGGCTAGCAATCAAAGCACAATAGGAACTCACACAAGACAAATGATGATCTCAAGTCGACAGACTAACCTGTACTCATGTCACCTGAGAACTGCTATGTAATAATAGGTATAATACCATCTAGCATATTCCTGGCAAGTCCGTCCAGTGTAGTCACCTCCAGTGAGTACCTGTATACTATCTTAGGTGACCAACTGACACCAATGGCTTGTGAGACCGGCCACCGCCCCTCGTCGGGGTTTTGAAAAATATACCCTAGTCTACTCTGGAGTATCGATGCTCAGTCTCGATATTCCCTCGACTATGGACATTTAAGGATGTGCTTATAGACCACCCAGCTCCCATGTATATGATCGCCATCATAATACTGGTAGTCAAGCAAGAATCTTATGGGCTCTATCAACATGTAACTGTGATCTGTAATACTACATAATCCTGTACATGATAATAAAGTCAAACCAGATAGCGTACTATCATCTCGAGTATGACTGTTCTACCCGTATAGGTCCTTCTTCAATCATCATAATCGCCTGCCTGCGATTACTATAATAGCCTTGAGGGCATTATTGCCAACAATCTCCCACTTGCATTTAAGGCTAATTATTGTAGTGACGCATACTCACAGTCCGTTTGATACCGAACACCCAACTTCTCTACTAATCAGTTTCGCAAAACGCGTTTGCGAAACTATCGCGTTCAAGAAATTGCCTCAGTGAGTGGATCCGCTCCAATGTTCTATCTTTATCTCTCTATATCTCAACTTCGTAGAGAACTACTATCTCCCAAAATAAGTGATACCTGTCTTAGAATTTGTCTGGATATCTGATGGGACCTTGTTCATAACATGAACACCAAATCCAACAAGCTTCTTAGACTGTATTCATTTGCTGATGAAATCAGCACCCAACGCCATGATCACCTTAGTATCCTGCTTGGAAATCTATCCAACACACTACAATTCAAAAGAGGGAAAATTATTAACTTTGACAGGCACTCTGTCATCCAGGTCATATTAGAAGCCTGAAATGATAACCGCCTCCTTAAGGTAGCTGCCATTACTATATACCAAGAACATCCTCTTATATTAATAATTGTTGTAAGTGAATAGGGGTTATGGTCGTGACGATCACGGCCGCGGCGAAATTTGAAAAACAATAATTTTACAAAGCATAACCCCAATCCATCACCAAGATCATCAAATACTTAGTAATAGATTAAACTAGAAATATAAAGAGAGCAAAGAGAGGGTGCTACAACCTTTGTAGCGTGTCTGGCTGATCCCGGAAGACCCCATCTAAACCTCATGAGCTTCCGAACGCGTCTGCACGCCGATTGCCTCACCATAGATGATCCGCGTTGAAAGCGGGCTGCCCGAACTTCAACTCCGTCACCGGTCGGAGAAACTTCCTCCAGAGGCTCGCTGGGCGTAGAGGAAGGCTATGCGAATTTTGGATACTCTCTACTTTTTACACTATCTCACCATGGCAACACTTGCCATTAACCTAGAGAGCTCAAGCTTTCTTTTTGTGAGGAAGAAGAAGATGGAAAAAAATGATGGCTAGAAAAGAAAAATCCATCATCTCATTTTACAACCATGTCATGATAAATATGACACATACACCCTCTCACTCTCTCTCATGTGTGTGTCAACACACAAGAGAGAGGGTGGGCCCCACCATTAATTAAGAATAATAAATAAATAATATATATATATATACATATTTACATACATATATAAATGCATATTTATTTGTTGATAATTTAGAATGGTGAGAATTAATATATATCAAATATATATATATATATATATATATATATATAAAGTATTAGTACATGTATCCTATACACGTACACATCATGTTTCACATACACAAAATGCCATCAATATCTTCTCAGCATCATGTACTATAGAGAGTGTGTGTATTATATACACTATATTAGAAACCTCATCATAAATACGGTTATCAAGTCAACACTTGACATGATATTCCGGCTTTTAAACCAGCTAGTATAACAGTTGTCCGTTTAAACACGTATATCCAATATACATGTTTTATCGAACTCATGTACGTATCCCTATACGTACGTCACATCGCGTTTTGCCCGAGCAGGCACTTTCGTTGCGAGATTCTAAAGACCTGTCAATACGCTGGCAGTAGGTTATACAAGATCGTATCCGATCGAATCTCAAACACTTTCAAATTCAACCCCCTTTCGGGTTAACCAACAAGCTCGTCAGTGGCACGAGCTGTACGTAACGGCTACCCAGGTATGAGCAAGATAAAGGGAGGTCGACGAGCGAACTCATCCGTACCCAACAAAGTTTATAAGTGACGGTCACCGTACAGTCCGGTCTCTTCGTCAAGGAGTACCACATACCGGGTTTGGGGAGTGGAATCTGTCAGACCCCCAATAACCCGATAAGTCGTGCTGACAGAGGACTCATATCCAACAAGATACAACTGGTAACACTTACCAGTTTATCTCTATTGCCATGGCCACGGACTTCTGGCTATAGTCGTGTCCTGCACAGTGCGATATCGACTCCCAATACCGGGAGTGACGAATTCCCTCGACCGCTCACTGCCTCCATGTGCTTCGGGACTGTACCCAACTAAAATATGTTTGCACGGCTCAGTAGAGCCATGGTAGGGTAGTAATCTAAGTACAGTGGGAACACACACAAGACACTATGGCAATTTCAGGTCTAGGGACTATCCTGTACTCATGTCACCAGAGAATTGCTATCTGATATTGGTATAATACCATCTAGGAGTTCTCGGCGAGTCCGTCTAGTGTAAATCATCCAATAAGCACATGTATACAATCATCAGTGTCAAACACCAATGGCTATGGGATCAGCCATCACCCCGTACAGGGTCATGAAACGTATACACTAGTCTAAACTGGAGTACCGATGCCTAGTCTCGATACTCCTACGACTAGGGACATTTAAGGATGTGCTTGTAAACTACCAGGCCCTACTAGTATGATCCTTATCATAATCCTAGTAGTCAAGCAAAGATCTTATGGGCTTTATCTCATGTATTAGCGATACGCAAAAACTAGTAACACGTATTCATATGACGGATAAGGACAAACCAGATATCACATTATCATCTTGAGTACGACTGTTCTTGGTATAGGCCCTCCTCGAATTCAGTAATTGCATTCCCGCAACTACGATAATTGCCTTGAGGGCACCTATATCCAACAATCTCCCACTTGAACTCAAGGATAATTATTGCGGTATCGCATGCACACATCTCATGTGGTACAGCATACCCAACTTCTGTACTAACAGTTTCGCAAACTGTGTTCGAGAAATAGCCTCAGTGAGTGGATTCGATATAATATTTCTAATTGTATCTATCTGAATCTCAACTTTGCGGAGATCAACTATCTCCCAAAATGAACGATACTTACCTTAGAATACTGTTTGGATAGCTGATGGGACCTTGTTAAAAAATGAACATATTTATCCAAACAAATACATATGATGTACCCTCTGCTGATTCACAATCAGCATCTAGCGCGTTAACTACTCCAGTATCCTTCTTGGAACTCTTTCAATATACTGCTCCTCATAAAACGGTAAACTAATGACTCGTGACAGATACTATATCATCCTTGTCACCTCGGAAGCTGGAATCGGTAATCGCCTCTCGAAGGAGTCTGCTATTACCATACACCAACATCATCTTATATATTCTTCACTTCTTCCTATGTTTCTCCTGGATTGGACTAATACTTTCTTACTGCACCAAGTGAAAAAGAAATATATGGTTTGGTATTTAACATCGCGTGATTGACCTCACTGCAGAAGCATGTCGAATGTCATTCATGCAAGACCCTCTCTTCATCAGTCCCGAAAGACATCTATAGAGAGAGTGACCCCCATTCTTTGCAGGTACATTACCTCACTAGGAGTCCTCCATTCTAAACCACTTTAGAATGGTGTCATTATACCTAAATTTGGATAATCCCAAATCCCATACTAGATCTAAACTTATAGACCTAGTCACCAGAATCGATGATGTATATATAATCCATAAAGGAAAAACAGTGAAAACCAATATTTGACCGAAACGTAGTGTAGGAATATCATTTCTTGTCAAAAGTATGTTATCCACATCAATATGCAGAATCTGACAGTACTCCCTACAACTTTCTTACAAATACTTGGTTCATCCCTTATTTTGATGAAGTCAAACATTTTGACTGTAGCATCAAAACAGATGATCCATCTCCACTATACCTGCTTTAGTCTACAAACCGGCTTAAGCAACTTGCACACTATGCGCTGCTCCCACTGACTAAGACAATCCTCTGGTAGAGTCATATACACGTATACTTCTAAATCCAATTTAGAATGACGTTATAATCATACTCATACCAGATATCATAGTCATGAAAACAATAGTGGCAAATTTTATCCATATGGACTTCAGCACAAACTTTGGAGTAACAGTATCATCACAATCCACATCGGGTATTTGATAGTCTAGCCTTATTATGTTAATACTTTTCCATTTGAACTGATCTCAAAAGATCTACATGCTCTTTATGGGTTTTAACCCTTTCAGGAGCACACAACAAAGTTAATAATTTGTTGTAGTGCATGGAGTCTAAATTGGATAACTTGGTATCGAGCCATCAGTTGGAAGTCACCACTTCGTATGGTATGCTGATAACTAGCAGGGTCATCATCACATGATGCAAGCTTCCTAGTCACCGTCTTCGAGAAAACTGAGTATCTCTCGGGTGGCTGAGGTCGCCTACTAAATCTACGGAGTAGCAATGGTCTGTCAGGGTCAATTGGATCATCAGGTTCTACTAAACTTTTGGTAACCGTTTGTGGTTCTGGAATAACTTCCAGTTTTACCATACTCCCACTAATTTCTTTTGCAAGAAATCCCTTAACCAAGGAGGTTGTGAGTTAAGAATAAAACACTTTTGAACTTGAAAATGGTAGAAGCCATCCCACGCAAAATCTTGGGATAACCCATAAATTTTTATTTCCGAAACGTGCCTCGAGTTTATCCGGATTATGGTTTTAAACACAAACTGGATAGCTCCACATTTTAACAACTTTAAGATGAACAACATTCTATATCTCATATAGAAACAGAGGCACTTGTTTAGGTGGAACCAATATCCATTGATATGCATCTATTTTCTAGTGCATCCCCAAAATTGAAGAAGGCAACCCAACATTACTCATCATGGAGCGCACCCGCGGATGAGCAATCTGAGAGAGAATCACATTCTTAATATGGAATACATAATACCAACCCCTTGTCCGTATGGACATTGGACAACATACATCAATATGTATAAGGCCCTAGAGTTCATTAACTCATTTTCCGTGGGCTGTTAATTGAAAACATTCTTTTGGTTAAAAGAAACCAAAAGTTTGTTGTTTAGGCAAAACCTGATGATTTTCCTCAATAGCAACAATTGCTCCGAAAACCGACATTGAGGAAAAAATCATCCATTCTCAATTCTCAGCTCCTTCTCAGCATCTGTAATGCCCCGCAGATGTGGGATTCTAATCTGGTATCTATATACCCAGGAGTTAGAATTTATTGAGAAATAGTTTCTCAAAACACAAACACACGGGAAATCTGAAACATAAAAAATGTTCCAGTAGGGTTAGTCGAGTATTCTCAGTATTGCCTTTTTCATTGCCCAAGTTCATAACAGTAGTCGCAATTTCCTTTTCTCACTTCAACCCCTTTTAATGTCTCTCCATCTTACCTTCCTGTATACCGAACTTATGCTAGTTGGTTTTCTCCTTTCCATTCCTTCAGCACCAGCTTCGGGATTGGAAGAAGACTATCCAATAAGCGTAACTAGTATGCACTCCTTATATGTAAGGAGCTCTCGAGCTTGAGATAAGGTAGGAAGGATGAAAAACGAACAATTCATCTAATCCAGAATTAGTGGCCATCCTCAAATTGAAACAGTTTCATCGAGTTTGTATCTAATTATATTATGGGCTTCCAAACAATATGGATCTCTGTACCGAATACAGAAGGTTCTGGAGTAAGCAGAAGGGGAAGTAGGATATATGAGGACATATGTGACTTTGTCGTGGATTAGGGCAATCCAGATATTCCAAAGCTGACGATGGTAAAAGGGTCGGTCAATATGGTTAATGAGTCTTAGTTTAAGGCGAGTCTAAGGTCGCTGCCAGAGAGAGAGAAAAGAAACACTCAGCGTGCATTCTAACCTAGATTAGATTGGTATATTTATCTAATCAGGATGACTCCCACTGTTCTGTCAAATTCTCCTTCAAACCCTAAAAGGAGAACTAGCCAGGATTTCGTATAGAAAATCTCTCGGGAGTAACAATTGACGAAGGTCAACAAGTCATCCTACTCCATAGAAGGTATGCAATCACTTTGCAAGTTTCAAAACTTGAAACTCCCGATATCGGTTTTTACCCCTAACACCTTATGACCTTGACGAAGGTCAACAAATCATAAGTCTCTAGTCAAGTTTTACCCGTCATTTCATGATTAATTTAGACCCACCCGCACGAGCCCTTGACGAAAGTCAACAAGGCTATGCGACTGTCCTAACTAATCGCGTCATATGCTAGCAGGAAGACATCACTTAGCTACCTTACACTACGCCTTGACGAAGGTCAACAAACGTAGCACGAATACTAAGTACTCTACTTCCTAAAATGACAAAGGGCTACGACTGGTTTTGAAGAAAACCATCAACATAATGAACTTGATCTCATCGTATGAACTAAGTGGTTTTGAAAGTTTATAGTCGCGTAAACCTTTGCTTAAGAGTGAACTCCCAATGAAAGGGATCTAGACTCTTTTCCTCATCGAATGAGGTGCGGAATATTCCTAATCGAATATCATGACGCAAAGCATAAGAATACGGCTAAAAAAACAATTTTAGTGACACAAACTTTTACCCAAGAGCGAACTCCCAGTGACGGGATCAAGACTCTTTCCTCATCGAATGAGGTGTAGGACATTCCTAACCGAATACCTCAATGCAGAGCAAAAGAATCGACTAAAATTTCCCCTTTATAAAAAGTTGGTCCCTACGACGTATAGGTTTATTTTACTTTGTATTAATGCAATTAATACAATCCCATCATTTAGATAATCACATTATCTAGCATTATCCTTCTTACACAAACATTACAGAAAAGTATGAAAAGGAAAAATATAATACACATATACGCCATCCGCATTCGCCATGGGGCCCCGTGATGCACCATTAGGTTACTTAACTAACGGCAGAGCGGGGGCAGGGCTAGCGCGGATATGCAAAACGTATACATAGCATTTATTTATATATATATCATATATCACATATATCAATATATCATCATACACAAATAACCACATTACACCATGCGGAAAAACAACACCATAGATTTGAAATGGTCGGATCACCTGGGAATCCCGCGTTTCGTTCGAGCCACAAACGAAGCGCGACATTCCCCGGTCATGTGAATAGCCCGTGCGTATCCAAAATCAGATCCCTATGAGTGCGCCAAGTCATCCGCTAATTCGAGAAATGAGGCAACCCAGCATCATTTCCATGATGGGGCCACCCAGAACTTCCTCGAATCCGATGACTTGAGCACCCCACCGCAGATCTATCCTAACCCCCTACAAGAGTGGCAAGCAACCCGCAGATCCTAGAATTGAGTGACCCGGTCTCAACTCCTTGAGATGGCCAACCGCTGCAATCTAGAATCCGGCTGCCAGTGCGCTTCTCCGTGGGGTAAACCTAATACCTGTATTAATACAACGGTAATATCGATCGCAATCTAATTGAGTCCCGACAAATAATAATACAATATATACGGCTACATGTCGACCGCTCGTCCCGAATAAAAGAATATACATTTGGCTATAACATAAATGAAATGAAACACACATCATCACAAACACGCACGAGGCTAATCATTTCGCGACAATCCAATCCACACCAAATTAACTTTAAAATAGAACATATCAGACTCACACGTTCAACCTAGTCGAATTGATCACATCAATTCGGCGATGTTAAACACCGTATATCACATATGCCTTCACATTAACAAGGTTAAACTCTTTAACCACATCAATACGGAACCCATGGCCAACAAATTCCAAAACCCGTGAAGCCGAAATCAAATTTCCAAAAACTGAAATTCAAGATCAGCCCCGGCCCCAAAACACCACCATTTCTTGCATGAATCGAAACCAAAACGACCCAAAAACTGCTCGAGACACCTGTGGCGACCTCGGGAACGATCCATAAGGCCCCGGGGGTCATTGGGTAGGGGCTCCAACCCATGGCCACGAAATTATAGCCATGGGTTGGTTGCTGGGACAACAAGCGCACAGCTGCGTGCTTGCTGTCCTAGTGCCACACCTGAGACCATTTCGTGATGGTCTCGGGTGTGGGAGCCCACCCAAGCCCCCGGGGACAACCCTGGGGTCGCTCCCGTGCCACCACAGGGCTCTCGGTCCGAACCGAGAGCCCCGGGATGAGAGTTATTTGCAAAAATAGTTACTGATTTGGGACAGTTTTTGAAACAGAAACTGTTTTGTTTTGTAAAAAGCTTTTGGAAATTCAAATGACCACAAAACCAATTGCAAGTATTAGATTTGGCTCTGATATCATGTAAGTGGACAAGGGTTAGGGTCGTGACGATCACGGTCACGGAGGAATTTGAAAAACAATAATTTTACAAAGCATAACCACAATCCATCACCAAGATCATCAAATACTTTGCAATAGATTAAACTAGAAATATAATGAGAGCAAAGAGAGGGTGCTACAACCTTTATAGCATGTCCGGCTGATCTCGGAAGACCCCTTCTAAACCTCGTGAGGTTTCGAACGCGTCTGCACGTCGACTGCCTCACCATAGATGACCCGCTTTGAAAGCGGGCTGCCCGACCTTCAACTCCGTCACCGGTCGGAGAAACTTCCTCCAGAGGCTCGCTGGGCGTAGAGAAAGGCTATGCGAATTCTGGTTACTCTCTACTTTTTACACTACCTCACCATGGCAACACTTGCCATTAACCTAGAGAGCTCAAGCTTTCTTTTTGTGAGGAAGAAGAAGATGGAAAAAAATGATGGCTAGAAAAGAAAAATCCATCATCTCATTTTACAACCATGTCATGATAAATATGACACATACACCCTCCCACTCTCTCTCATGTGTGTCAACAGACAAGAGAGAGGGTGGGCCCCACCATTAATTAAGAATAAAAAATAAATAATATATATATACACACACATATATATGAGAATAATGGAGGAAAGATGCCATAGGAGGGGATTTCCTCTTATGGCGTCGAAAAAATACAACCTCCACCATTTTTTTCGACGATCAGCATTTATCATCATCATCGTTATCATCTAAGATGTGCATACACCAAATTTCATGTGATTCCACCACTTTTTTAGCGTTGAATTAACGATGTAAAAAGTTCTATTGTCGGTAAACCATTAATTTTGCACCAACTAAATCAACGGTGAAAAAATGGTATAATCACATGAAATTTGGTTTATCCACATCTTAGATGATAAAGATGGAGGTGATGCATGCCGATCGTCGAAAAACATCATGGTGGGAGCATTTTTCCGATGCCATAGGAGGAAATTCCCTCCTATGACACCTTTCCTCCATTAACCTCTCTCTTTCTATATATATATATATACATATATATATATATATATATATATATATAGACACATACATACACACACACATACAAATATATATTCATATACATATATATACAGATATATACATATATATATATATTTACATACATATACAAATGCATATTTATTTATACATAATTTAGAATGGTGGGAATTAATATATATCAAATATACATATATTAAATAAGTATTAGTACATGTATCCTATACACATACACATCATGTATCACATATACGAAATGCCATCAATATCTTCTCAGTATCATGTACTGTAGAGTGTGTGTGTATCATATAAACTATACTAGAAACCGCATCATAAATACGGTTATCAAGTCAACACTTGACTTGTTATTTCGGCTTTTAAACCGGCTAGTATAACAGTCGTCCGTTTAAACACGTATATCCAATATACATGTTTTATCGAACTTATGTACGTATCCCTATACGTACGTCACATAGCGTTTTGCCCGAGCAGACGCTTTCGTTGCGGGACTCTAAAGACCTGTCAATACACTGGCGGTAGGTTATACAAGATCGTATCCGATTGAATCTGAAACACTTTCAGATTCAACCCCCTTCGGGTTAACCCACAAGCTCGTCAGTGTCACTAGCTGTATGTAACAGCTACCTAAGTATGAGCAAGATAAAAGCAGGTTGACGAGCGAACTCATCCGGACCCAACAAAGCCTATAAGTGACAGTCACCATACAGTCTGGTCTCTTCGTCAAGGAGTACCACATACCGGGTCTGGGTAGTGGAATCTGTCAGACCCCCAATAATCCGATAAGTCGTGCTGACAGATGACTCATAACCAACAAGATCCAGCTGGTAACACTTACCAATTTATCTCTATTGCCATGGCCAAGGACTTTTGGCTATAGTCGTGTCCTGCACAGTGTGATATCGACTCCTAATAACGGGAGTGACGAATTCCCTCGACCCCTCACTGCCTCCATGTGCTTCGGGTTTGTACCCAACTAAAACTTATTTGCATGACTCAGTAGAGCCGTGGAAGTGTAGTAATCTAAGTACAGTAGGAACACACACAAGATACTGTGGCGATTTCAGGTCTAGGGACTACCCTGTACTCATGTCACCGGAGAACTACTATCTGACATTGGTATAATACCATCTAAGTGTTCTCGGCGAGTCCGTCCAGTGTAACTCATCTAATGAGCACATGTATACAATCATCAGTGTCAAACACCAATGGCTATGGGATCAGCCATCGCCCCGTACAGGGTCAAGAAACAGATACGCTAGTCTAATCTGGAGTACCGATGCCCAGTCTCGATACTCCTACGACTAGGGACATTTAAGGATGTGCTTGTAGACTACCAGGCCCTACTAGAATGATCCTTATCATAATCCTGGTAGTCAAGCAAATATCCTATAGGCTTTATCTCATGTATTAGCGATACACAATAACTAGTAACACGTATTCACATGACAGATAAAGACAAACCAGATAGCATGCTATCATCTCGAGTAAGACTGTTCTTGGTATAGGCCCTCATCGAATTCAGTAATTGCATTCCCGCAACTACGATAATTGCCTTGAGGGCTCCTGTATCCAACAACTGCTTCCCAATGTTTCTCCAGGATTGGATTAATATATGCTTATTGCAGCTAGTGCAAAAGCAATATTTGGTGTGGTACTTGACATCTCATGATTGTATCAATTGTCTAACAAGTGATATGTTAATCATGCAAATCCCTCTCATCATCAGTCTAGAAGACATCTCTTTTGAGAGGGTGATTCCATCACCTGCGGGTACACCACCATGCTAGGAGTCGTCGATTCTAAAACAATTTAGAATAGTGTCAAATTACTCGAATTGGGACACTTCCTAAATCTAGATCTAAAATAATAGATTTAGTTACCAGAATCAATGATATTTTGTCTAGATCCTTGTGGAGAAACACCTTCTGACAAATACAGTATAACCGATCGTAGTATAGGAACAACGCTTCCTATTAGGAGCACGTCATTCAAATACCAGGACATCACTCCTTACTTGTCACGACCCGGAATTGGCACGTGACCGGCACGAGAATCACGTGAAGTCTATAGGACCCCGCCGTAATTCAAGTAAGCCGAAGCCCAGGAATCTGAACTTTTTTTGGAAAATAATGGAGGTGCAGTTTTGAAATATCGGCATAATGAATTCAATCCTTCTTTTCAAATTATAAGTAATATCATATGAAAATGCAATGATTGTATACTATCTTTGAAAACATTTTCGTTCTTGAAATTTGGGCAGCACCTCTCTTATAAATTTTGATCCAAAACCATATACATGCAATAATATAGGCATCCCCAAGCGGGAGCTAGCACTTCGCCAATTGGCGGAATCATAACCACGCATAATGCAAATATATACGACGCCCCAAGGAGAAGATCAATCACAGAAAGAAATAAAGAAGACCAAGACATCATCATGCTCAAATAAAGGACAATACACCCATCTCGCTCTAGATCTCAAAGAAAATACAATTCTGGTGTTTAGGTCCACCAAATATACATGGTCTGGTTGATGGAGCTTTTAACTAGATACAACCGAATAAATATGTACAAGGGTGGTCACGATCCAAATGTGTATCCCACCTACCAATGCAAAACACCCTTAAGCAAGCTGTGTGCCAGCGAGTCGCTACTGATCCGAGTGGTTGATCCTGCAAGAAAACTGTGGCACAACGGGGGTGAGTTGCCAACTCGTGAGTAGAAAATATTAGCAGGTAGAAATTGAATGTACAATGATCCCTAGGTCATACTGTAACATAAAGGTAATACTGTGGTATCTAGGGTGATCGTGTATACATATGTGTAAAATAACAATGTCGTGCCAGTACAGTATATGTATCAAGTCATCTGAGTCATATGCTTGTGTACATGTGTATCATCCAACGTGTGTCCATCAACGACATATCAAATCATCATAAAACCTGAGTGTCCATCATCGACACTCGAAAATATCATAAAACCCGTGTCCAGCATCGACACGTAAATCTTCATATCTCGGGCGCCGTCTCATCGGATCGACCCTCATATCCATCTGATCATACGACTCTGGTCGGTTTCCTCTGGATATCCGCCAAGCCCAAACTATCACCGGTCGGTAGTACTTCCCTGTCGGGCTCAATGCCTTTCTATACGATCTTCTTGCCCCGGGGTACTGCACCGGGTCCACCATGTACCAGCAGACGGTGCCTCCTCACTCCTCGAATCGGGTACCTCGTAGCTCAGAACCGAGAAAACTTATGGTGAACACCACAAATCATATCATGAGAAACCGCGTTTTTAAAACAATCATAAGTCTTTTAAAATATATCAGCGGTTCTCAAATCCAGAGATCTCATGAAAACAGAATCTCATATACATGTAACCATAAATGTCCAGTAAATACAATGCACAGAACAGTACTGTAAAGTATTTCGAGTGTTTTCATGTAAGCATATCATGTACCAAGTACTGAACAATGATTTATAATTCTACAGTTTACGAACAACACGGCGATATAACAGTTCTAATGTGTAAGTGGCATGTCAATTACCGATGATGAGTGTGTGAGTCGGAAAATCTGTATACGTGTAACATGCGCATCATCGGTAATGGTGCACGTGCCTTAGCATACGATGCCATATAAAGGTACGTGCCGGAAATGTAGTACGTATTTCATGTGGAAATAATACAACATAAACATGAACGGTGTAAAGTTCGTAACTATACCTGAACGATATGGCTATAGTTTTAATAATACGAATCGTAGTTTTGAAAATGGGGGGCTATGGTGTTTTTGAGAAAAAGACACCATTTGAAAATCCGTAGCGTCCCTTGACGTTTCCGTTTAAAAGCGCATACGATTCGTCAGTTTTGGAAATAGGTATAGTTCAAATGTAATCCATTATCCACCAAGGTGTTTAGAAAGCAATGATGCTCCGAATCAAGACAATCCATAAGTCGGCGATCTAGCCTCATAGTATGAGATGTGGTATAATCATCGTGCATCATCCTCGAGTCAAGAGTGCGGATCAATCATCCGGTATATCATATCGCGTACGGTATAATCTATTGTACGGTGTCATCAAATCAGAATAAGGATCTATCGTCCTAGACATAATATCGCGTACGGTATAATCCATCGTACATCATATTATATCATATTCTCATATATATATATATATATATATATATATATATATATATATATATATCAATCTCATATCATATCTTGTCATATGTATATGTGTATATATCGCCTTGCGTCCTCATATTAAACATATCAATTCATGTCATCTTGTTTCATCATATCCTCTTTTCATCATGCCATCTCGTACTTATCCTTATGATCATATCCGTAAGTACATACGCTTAGGTTTATATATATATATATATATATATATATATATATATATATATATATATATTCTACATCTCAGTTCTCCCATTACTATAGTTGCAAGGGTGCTATACGCCATCCACCTGACTTCCCCCTTAGATATAGATCTACTTACCTGCTGTCCGTGCTCTAACCGAAGTCGATGATCGTCTTGCTCTCCTTCGTCGTCTCGGAAGTCTATGCAAGGGTACCTACAAATCAACACACATCGTAACAAGATCAAAACCAAATCTAGAAACCGGTACGGCACGCGAAGTGCACATAGGTTAGAACCTATAGCCCACGCATGCAAGAACAACTAAATAACCCTCAGCGTTGACATACGAACTTCCAACGACCGTGTCAAAACTCAAATACCAAAACCAAGTTTTCAAAAAGTCGTAAACCAAATCAGCAACTTAGAAAAACACTCCCAGATTTTGGCTCAGGTTAAATTAGGAGATTTTGCATATAGGGTAGGTCTATATATCAGATAACAGAGCCAGGGACCAAAAACCAACCCAAGACTCACAAATGCGGCCACAATTTGCGGCCACAACCAATGAATCTACGGCTTGGTCAGGGAGATGGGGGCTCGGGTTTCAGGGGTAGCTTCTAATTAGCCTGCACAACTCTCTGTATTGGCAACTTATTTTTCAGAGCTCTCGAGTCATAGCAGATTCCATTTAATCATCACAATGCGTCAAAAACCGATGTCGGGAAAAATCTAAGTTCGTGTTTTGGGGTTTCTAATCTCAAGTTTGTTCAGAATTCATCACTAATGGTCTGTGATCACTAACTAAATCTCAATTGCATCTCTACAACTCCAAAACATCCACTAAAATCATCCTAGAATTTTCCAAGGTCACTAATCTAGCATAATTGATCTCTAAACATAAGTAGGAGGCTAAGAAACTTGATAATATGAAGGAAAGTGAAGGCTTTACCTCTTGGAAGCAACTCAAGAAAGTTCTTTGGTGGTCCAATGTGCTCAAAACCCTAACTTGAACTCACCATGGGGTGTAGGATGAGGTGGAGGTAATTTTTTGTGAAGGTGGGTGAGGATTTGAGGTGGTTTGAGTGGTGTTTGTGGGGGAGGTAGTGAGGTGGAGGATGAGGAGAATGAGGAGATGAAGAAGATGAAGGAGATGAAGGAGGATAAGAAAATGGATAAAGTATAAGAAATGAATAAGTGTCATGGTTGAAGGAACCTTCCCCCCCCCTCTCTCTCTCTTGTGCCCATGCTCTCTTGTCCCCTCATTGTCTCCTTGTCATTTATCTTTTCTTTTTCTTTTCTACTTTTTCCTTTAAAACCCAAATAACAACAACAAATAGAAATGAAACCATGCATGTATCAAAATACAATGTGTCATGGCACATTTGTCATGATTAACAAAAATGGATTTGGCTTAATGCATGATTAGTAGTGCACTAATCAAGTTTAACATAAACTTGTGTATAAATAATTGCATAATAATTTATAAAATGCCAAAATCAAATAAATACCTTCATACTATATAAATCATATTAATTTCCAATATTTTCCAAAAATATAGGTATATGATTATACCATTTTACGGAACTCAAATCCATACTCGTATAGTTTCCTTGAAATTTATTGTTTTATTATTTAAATTCCAAAAATAATATTTTAAATTTCTGAAATGTTACATTACTACCTTCTTACCAGGTCCATTTGTTGTTCTGATGAAGTCAAACTCTATGACTGTCACATCAAAAACAGATGATTTATCACCGCTATACTTGCTTTAGTCTATAAATAGGTATAAGCTACTGGCCCACCATGCTTCCGCTGCTCCCAACTACAATAACCCTCTGGCAGAGTCATATACACTTGCACTTTTAAAGCCAATTTAGAATGACGTTATAGTCATCCATCTGGCAGATCTCATAGTCTAGGACATAAGTAGTGGCAAGCTTGAGTTATCAAAACCTCACTGTCACCGTCTTTGAGGAGAGCGAAGTAACTCTCGGATGGCTGAGGTTCCCCATCAAATCTACGGAGTGGCTAATGGATTGTCGAATCCAATTGAATTCTTAGGTTCTACCAAATTTTTATTAACCTTTTGTGGTCCTAGAATCACTTCTAGTTCTACCATACTCCCATTAATGTTTTCTGAAAAGAATTCATTTTACTAAAGAGGTGGAGAATTAAGGACAATATAACTATTGATCCTGCAAATGGTAGAATGTTAACTCTCGTCAAAGCCTAGGATAATCTATAAACTTCTATTACTGAAACGTGCCTTGAGTATATCCAGATGCTGGTTTTAAGCATAAGCCGGACAACTCCATATACCTTAACATCATTAAGATATGAATCTCTTCTATATCTAATATAGAAACAGTCGCACTAATTTAATTGGAACTAGATTCAAAAATCATGCAGCTATTTCCTGTTAGTTATATGTATGCCCTAGAGTCCATTACTGTACATACGATGTATATTGTAATGGATGCTTGGACATATATAGGGAGGACTTTTTTGCTCGACATGATAATATGCTATCTGGTTGTACTTTATCTTAACATGTACTCTGATTGTCTCTATGTTACATGTTGATAAAGCCCTTAGGATATGTACTCGACCACTGGGACTATGATGAGATCATACTAGTGGGGCCACGGTAGTCGATGAGTACATCCTATAACTGTTCCTAGTCGAGGGTGTATCGAGACAGGGCATCGATACACCAAAGTAGACTAGCGTATACGTATCTTGACCCATATGATGGGCGATGGATGATCCCATATCCATTGGTGTTTGACATCAAGGATGGTGTATGGGTGCTTAGTAGAGACTAGGTACACTGGACGGACTCGCCGAGAACTCCCAGATGGTATTATACCTCACGTCAGATGGCAGTTCTCCGGTGACACTGGTACAGAGTAGTCTGTTGACCCGAGATCGTCATAGATTCTTGTGTGATTCCCACTGTGCTTTGATTTCCATCATACCACGTCCAAGAGGGCATGCAAAAAGGTGGCTTTTGGGTACAGTCCCGAATCACATGGAGGCAATGAGCGATAGGAGGGGATTCGTCTCTCCCGGTATAGGGAGTTGATGTTGTGCTGTGTTCGATTGGCTATAACCGGAAATCCCTGGCCAGGGTTGTTGAGATTTACTGGTAAGTGTTATCAGTAGTTTCTCGAACTGTTATAGACCTCATATCGACACGACTTATCAAGCTACTGGGGTCTGACGTTTACCACCCCTAGGCGAGATATGCGACATATCAGACGACGAGACCGGACTGTACGGGAGTGTTACTGATTGGATTCGCAGGAGAATGTACATGCTTGCTTGTTGATCTTCTGATTGCTCAATATCTGGGTGGCCGTTACGTTTAGCAGACCGCTTGCGGCTTGTGGGTGTTTAATATGATCATCACCTACTGCCGGCGTATTGACGAGTCTTTAGAGTCCTACACAGGGGTTTCCTGGCTCAAGCGAAACGGAGTAGGAGCACATATGTGATATGTGCGGGACCGAGATTAATACGATATGAGATACCGTATTCCCTTCTCGCGATTCGTGACATTGATCGGTTGTATGCGATATAGCCGGGTTATCGGATCAAGTGTTGATTCGATAAGTTGTTACACATGATATTAGTCGGTTATAGCCGGGTTATTAAATCAAGAGTTGATTTAATAATTTAATGTATAATTATATATTTGATATATTACATTACATTAACTAGTATTAGCTCACTTATGATTTATTTTCTCACTTGATTGTGCACATTGTTTATATATGATATATGCAAGTGTACATGTTTGTATCATGCTTGATGATACATACAAGTTGGGTGTATGAGACTTAAACCAAATTAAGGTTAAATTAGGGTTTACTTATTTCCTAACAAATAACAAAAGAGATGAGACTTTGGTCAAAGTTATCAAGCTTCATGAAGCTTGAAGAAACATTGACAAAGTCAACTCTTTTGTCATTCCTTAGGATATTAGTTAACCCAACCCTTAACCTCATACCTTGGTTAATTCTCTACATGAGTTAAGCATGAGGGCTTAACTCAACCATGGTGCAATAATTCATTGGATAAGTTTTCATTTGGATGAATTATTCATTAGACTTCTTCTTCTTCATTTTCAACAAAAGCTTTCTAGCTTCAATGGAGTTTGAGAAAAAGTATGAGAAAATCAATTCTAAAGTGAGCAACCTTCCTACTTCATCATCCTCTACTACTTGCCATTTAGTAAAGGGTGTTCTCTTCATAAAGTTTTTGACCTAGTGAAGGAATAGCTTGAGTTAGTGTCTCCCCTACGTAGATCATCTTCGGCCTCGAAGTCATCGAAGCAAGCACGTTCGTTCTTCTTGTGGAGCTTCTTTAGAGTCCGGAGTTCACGATCGCTGCGAAGGGGACATCTACACGGAGCTATTGAAGTGAAGGACCGGATCTACAAATGTTGTAATCTCTCTCACTTAGTGTTAAAGTGTTTAACACACTTGTTTTCGCCTAAACTCTAGTATAAAGATCCGGCTTTTGGGTTGTTCGGCACGGCTAAAATTTTAATCGGGCATGGTTGATGCCTCGTAGACCCTTGTATGCGTGCCTAGCAACCCAACATTTCCTGTGCATATCAACTAAATGGAAGAAGTCCATGCAGTATTACTCATCAAGGAGCGCGCCTATGGATGAGTAACCTGAGAGAGAAGCATGTTCTCAAATATATTTCTTATGACAGAATGCTTAGCATAAGTATCAACATTTTTGATCACCTTGAAGAATCCTGATACTTCCAACGCATGGTTCTCTACTTTTTTCTTATACCTATAACTTCTCAGAATTTGGACCTTATATTTGAACAAAATGCGTGTCTCAAAACATAGAAGTTATAAATAAACGGAATATAGAATGAATACCAACCCCTTGTCCTAATGGACATCGGACAACATACAATACTTTGTATCAGTCCTCTAAGTTGAATAACTCAAACCCTGTGCGTCAAATGTTGAAAATTGTGTTATGGTTAAGAAGAATTATACCGTTATTGAATGCACCTTACCTAATCATCAACTGATATAGGTAAATGTCATAAACATAATTTCAAAAAATTATATCTCACTTCATAAAATAAACGTACATATATATCAGTTTGAAATTGGTGCATAACAACGGATATTCAAAACCAAATATTTGCCGTTAGGAAAAACTCAGATGATTTCATCAAATATCACCAATTACAAAGAATTCGGATATTGAGGATCTAATCATCGAATTCCTAATATTCTACTCCTACTGAGCACTGTAACACCATACAGAAATAAGAATCAAGTCTGCTAAATACATACCCTGGAGTCAGAGTCTAATTGGGAAAGCAGTTTTCAATTAACACTGTACATTAAAACTGAAACATGAAAATGTTTCGAGTGGGTGGCTACTGGGACTTTACCCGTGCATGCCTTTATAGTTTTGAAAGGAATGATTTTTAGAAATAGTGTGCACGCGAGTTCGGTCTCATTTTAAAATTTATAAACCGCAAGTGCACGGCGCGTTGTAGCAAGCCGGCAAGTACAGGTCGATCCACAGGGAATTGGTGATTAGAGATTGTTGTTAAAGGTTCAAAAAGAAAGAATTTGGGTTTGTGATGAAATTAAGTAAAATACAAAAATATAAAGTAAGGTTAAGAAAAGTGGCCGTGGCTCTGGTTCGGGTGGACGAATAGTGGTGAGGTCTTCGATGCCCTCTTGATCATGTGTGTCCCTCCTTTAGTCAGAATCCGAAATGAAGAATGGTTTATCAAGACGGTGGAGAAGTATAAACCATCAAAATGACAAACTTGTAACATGAGGAATGAATTGAATTGTTACGTTCTCACTTACCGTTTGTGTTGCGCCACGGCAGCGCCCCGGCCGTCTTACCGAGGCCAAAATGCGGAATCAAAAATTTTCCTTACTTGGAAACTGGCGCTACCGCGGACAATGAAACCCGGATCGTTAACCATTAACCTATACTAGCTAACAAGAGATGGGAAGAGAAGTATACCAAGTGATCCGAGTCCTCCGGTCTTCTCTTCATCGTCCCGATCTCCCGCGGAAAGTCCTGTCTCCATATCGTCGCCTCCTCGCCGAAGGGGGCACCACATCGCCTGCGTCTTTTACGGGCTCCCGCCTCAATACCGAGGCAACTCGAACATGAAGCCGGCAAGTCGACATGCCCAAGGTTTGCTGTAGAATGTAGTGTAGAATCGTTGTCTCATTTGGGGTAGTGAAGTTGCCTTTGATGGAGGAACCAATATGAACTTTGGAGAGGAGAAGGATTTCTTTGTGGCAAGCATGCAAATGAGATATAGATAATTCCCTCAACCAAAAAAATTCCTCTCATTTCACTCCAAGATGTGGCCGGCCATAACTAGGAGGAAATTAACAAAGGGGTGAGTGTAGTAAAAGCATATGGTGACCATATCCACAAAAGCAAGCCTCACATCTAAACACAAATCAATCTCATCTCATTAATACATGTAATGATGCATGAAAAGAAAAGATGGAAAGGGAATCTAAAGATGCTATCATAATCTCTCATCTCACAAATAAACCCTCCACAATATGTTTGCAAATAACACCCTCCATCAAAAGGTCCGGCCGGGAAAGAACAAAGGAAAACCGACCGGAACGGAATGCAAACTGGCAACTCCAGAAAACTGGTCCCGTAATGAATTACAGGAAAACCCCGATACTGTGCATACACACCCGCATCTGTATTCCGACCGGATACAAATGCAATGAGACAAAATCTACACTGTACTAAACTAGGATCCGGCTTAAACCAAAGCCGGCTAGTAATATCCGTCCGATCCTGATCCGTGCAATACCGCACGTATCAGATCGAACCCTGCCATATAACTATACGGCCACTAGTACAAAACTGTCCGATCCTGATCCGTGCAATAACGCACGTATCTGATCGGACCCTGCCAAATCTCCATACGGCCTCTACAGCGTTTCGCCCGAAAGCTTGAGTAACTGTAAGTGTGGTGGACTCTAAAGACTCGTCAATACTATGGCTGTGGATTTAACCACTAGCACGTCAGAGGTATAAGCCAATACGTGACGGGCCACCAGTTATTGACCAAAAGGGACGTCGATGAGCGAATTCATCCTGACACCCTACTGAGCCTGTCAGTGACAATATCCGTACAGTCCGGTCCGTTCGTTTATGAGCATCGCATGTCGGGCCTAGGGGGTTGGTAAAAGTCAGACCCCCAAAAGCGGTACAAGTCGTGTCGGAGTGTAGCCCAGAACACCCTGAGATACTACTGGAATACCTACCAGTAAATCTCCTGCCTCGGCCGAGGGCTTTGTGTAATGGCTCTCCTAGACACAGCGCGACCTCACCCCCAATACCGGGAGAGACGAACCCCTGAAGATCCGCTCACTGCCTCTATGTGGCTCGGGACTGTACCCAACTAAAACCTGTTTGCACGACTCCTTTGAGCTGTGGTAGGGTAGTAATCAAACCACAGTGGGAACTCACACGAGACAAATGACGATCTCAGGTCGATGAACTAACCTGTACACATGTCACCAGGGAACTGCTATCTGA
This sequence comes from Agapanthus africanus, assembly GCA_030015575.1. NCBI lineage: Eukaryota > Viridiplantae > Streptophyta > Magnoliopsida > Asparagales > Amaryllidaceae > Agapanthus > Agapanthus africanus. Next base: position 183,240,967 of record JASDDO010000016.1, on the reverse strand, counting down.
CATCTGGTATAAGACCAACTAGCAGGTTCCCGGCGAGTCCTGTCCGGTGTACTCATAATCCAATGAGCACCTGTATACATCTTAGGTGAACCAACTGACACCAGTGGCTTGTGAGACCGGCCACCGCCCCTCGTCGGGGTCTCGACTGTATACACTAGTCTACTAATGGAGTATCGATGCCCTGTCTCAAAACTCCTACGACTATGGACCTTTTAAGGATGTGCTTATAGACTACCAGCTCCCACGTATATGATCGCCATCATACTGCTGGTGGTCAAGCAAGAATCCTAGGGGCTCTATCAACGTGTAATAGCGACATGTCAGGTCACCTAAAGCAGTACACGATGATAAAGATAAACCAGATAGCATATTATCATCTCGAGTAAGACTGTCCTACCGGGATAGGTCCTCCCTCAATCATTGCAATCACGTGCCTGTGATCCAATAATTGACTCTGAGGGCACTATCTCCAACAATCTCCCACTTGCACTCAAGGCTAATTATTGCGATGTCGCATACTCACAGCCCGTGTGATACCGAACACCCAACTCCTCTACTAGTCAGTCTCACAAAACCCGTTTGCGAAACTATTGCGTTCGAGGAATAGCCTCAGTGAGTGGATCCGCAGAGAAGTTTCTTTCTATGTCTCTCTATATCTCAAGTTCGCGGAGAAAGCCATCTCCCGAAATGAGCAATACCTGTCTTGGAACGTCTGGATGTCTGATGGGACCTAGTTCATAAATGAACTCCAAATCCAAACTTCTTAGACTGTATCGATAACTGAACTTAATCAGTACCCAGCGCCATGCCTCCCTCGGTATTGCCTTGGACCACCTGTCCAAAATACTGCCCCTCGTCGGAGGGAAAACTACAACTCTGACAGCCACTCTGCCATCCATGTCACCTTGGAAGCCTGGAATGATAACCGTCTCCTAAAAGAGGCTGTCGTTATCACATCCCTAGAACATTAACTTATGTTCTAAAACTGCTTCCGACTGTTTCTCCAGGATTGGATTAATATCAACTTATTGCATCTACAGCAAGAACAACATCTGGTGTGGTACTTGACATCTTATGATTGACTCAATTGCCTAAGCAAGTGATCTGTCAATCATGCGTATCCCTCTCCCCTTTAGTCTGTAAGACACCTTTAGAGAGGGTGACTCCATCACCTGCAGGTACACTACCATGCCAGGAGTCGTCCATTCTAAATACTCATAGAATGCAGTCAAGGTACCCAGATTAGGAAACCACCCAAATCTAGATCTAAAACCATAGATCTAGTAACCAGAATGTCTGATATAATATCCAAGTCCTGTGTGGAGAAACCACTGTGTGACAACCAAAGTATAACCGATCGTAGTATAGGAGTTTCCTTTCCTACTCTGTGTATGTCATCCAAAACCAGGACATCACACCCTACTACCTTCTTAACAGATCCATCCCCTATTCTGATGACGTCAAACCTATGACTGCCACATCAGAAATAGATGATCTATCTCCGCTATATCTGCTTTAGTCTATAAATAGACATAAGCCTGATGTCCACCAATGCTTCCGCTGCTCCCACTGACTACGACAACCCTCTGGCAGAGTCATATAGACGTGCACTTCTAAAGCTAGTTTAGAACGACGCTATACTCATCCTCCTGCCGGGTCTCGCAGCCTGGAACAACAACAATGGCAAGTGTGGGTAAACAAGAACTTCCCTGTCACCGTCCTTGAGGCTACCGGAGTACCTCTCGGGTGCCTGAAGTTTCCCACCTTATCTGCGGAGTGGCCAATGGAATGTCAAGCCAGATTGAATCTTTAGGTTCTTATGAAATCTTCAGTAATCGTTTGCGGTTCTGGAATCACTTCCAGTTCTACCATACTCCCACTACTGTTTTTGAAAAAAAACCATTTTTAATAAAACTGTGGCGAGTCTAGAACAATATTTCTATTGATCTGCCAGATGGTAGAAAGTCAACCCTCGTCATAGCCTGGGTCAACCCACAAACAGCCATTACAGAAACGTGCCTTGAGTTGTCCAGTGTCTGGTTTTAATCATAAGCCGGACAACTCCCCGTACCTTAACAATGTCAAGATATGAACTGTTCTATATCCAATATAGAAACAGAGGCACTGATTTAATTGAACCAGATTCAAATCATGCAGCTGTCTCCAGTGCATGTCAACTAAATGGAAGGAGGCCGATCAGCGTTACTCAACTTAGGAATGCTTCCAATTATGAGTAACCTGAAAGAGAAGCAATTTCTCTTTATCATTACTATCAACTGAATACCATACACAAGTATCTACATCTTCGATCACTTTGAAGAATCCCGATACTTGCTACACCTGGTTCTCTACTCTATTCAAATACCTATAACTCCTCAAAACTTAGACCCTGTGTTTCTACGAAACACATGTCTAAGAACTAGAGAAGTTAAAAGTAAACAGAATATAGTATGAGGACCAACCCCTCTGTCCTAATAGACACTGGACAACATACAATACTCTGTATAAGTCCGCTGAGTCTAACAACTCTTTCACTGTGCGTCGTAGGTTGAAAACTGTACTTATGGTTAAGAAGAATTACACCGCTGTTTAATGCTCCTTACCTAACCATCCACTGATATAGGTAAATGTCATCGACATAATATCAAAAGGTATATCTCACTCTATGAAATTAGACGTACAGATATATCAATTTGAAATTGGTGCACAACAGCGGATATTCAAAACCAAATATTTGTCGACCGGCAAACAGCCCAGATGATCTCCTCAAATATCACCGATTACTACGAATCCCGATATAATGAGGATGATCACCCTATTCCCAATGACTTACTCCTACTCATCATCTGTAAAACCATACAGATGTGAGAATCATACCTGGCAAATACATACCCTGGAGTAAGTATCTAATCTGGAAATCAGTTTTCTTTTAACATTACACAGTGAAACTGAAACATTGAAATGTTTCGGTGGGGTATTCCGGTATTCTTAGTAATGCCTCTTCCATTATCCAGATTCACAACTGTAACCGTATATCTCTTTGCCATCTGTCCAAATCCCTTTATATGTCTTTAGTCATTACCGTCTGCACACCCCTTTAGGCCAAATGGTTTTCTTCCTTCCCTACCGTTCGGCACCCGCCTATGGTTTGGAAGAAGACTATCCAATAAGCATAAAAGGTATACTGTCCTAATCCTAGGAGCACTCGCAAAGCGAGAGAAGGTGAAGATAAAAGACAACCGAATAAACCTTATTCCTATTTCTCCTGAACCAGAATCCATCCCCGAACTGGAACAAGTTCCTTTCGAGTTCGTATATAACCATACGATGGAGTATCCAATATACTGTGGATCTTCGTAGTGATACGGAGTGTCCTGGAGAAATACAAAGGTGATTTAGGATTGGCGAAGAAATTCTTGGTTTGATCGTGAATAGCAGTCACAATTTACTTTGCCCTCTTACTAATCCCTTGCTTTGTCTTAACTTAATACCTTCTGCACACCATCGTTATGCTAATTGGTTTTCTTCATTCCCTACCGGTCGGCACCAGCCTAAGGTTTGGAAGAAGACTATCCAATTTGCGTAATAGGTGTACTATCTTCTAAACCAAGGAGTACTCGCAACCTGAGAGAAGGTAAAAGGAAAAGACAACTGAATAATCTTATTCGTTTTCTCCAGAACCAGAAACCATCCTCGAAGTCCTTCGAGTTCGTATATAACCATACGATGGTTTTGTCCAATGGAAGTGGACGTTCGTAGTAATACGGGGTGTCCTGGAGAAAAGGGTAAAAGTAGGAGTGGCAATGAGGTCTGCAACTCTGACAATCCAAAAGCCAGTGTTAAGAAGGTTCGGTCAACTTGGTTACTGAGTCATAGTCTTAGGGTCGGGTCAAAGGTCGCTGCCAAAGAGAGAGAAAAGAAACACTCAGCGTGCACTCTAACCTAGATCAGAATGGTTACCAATTTATCTAATCAGGAAACCTCCCACTGTACCTCAAATTCTCCTCCAAACCTGAAAGAAGAATTAGTCGGGGTCACCCGAGGAGTAAACTAACTCATCAATGGGAATCGGGATCCAACTATCATCGCATGATAACTTGACGGAATCCACTCAAGTCACCACACTCCAGAAGGTATGCGCATGCCTGGCAAGTTTCAGTTCTTTTAAAACTCCCGATGTGTGTTTTTACCCCTAGGACCCAAGTGACCTTGACAATGCCAACAAATCAAAGAGTCCTAGTCAAGTTCTACCCGTCATTATCTTGATTGCGTTAAACCCACCCGTACGAGTCCTTGACAATGCCAACAAGACCGTACGACTGTCCTAACCAATCCACTTATCCATGTGACAGAAAAGCATTACATAGCTACCGAACACTACGCCACGGCAATGCACGACAAACGCAGCACGAATACTAAGTAATACTAATCTGAAATGACGGAGGGCTACGACTGGTTTTTGGCGAAAAACCTTTAACGTAATGAACTTGATATCGTTGAAGGAACTGGATAACTTTTTAGAAAATATAGTGACGAAAACCTTTACTAAAGAGGTCACTCCCGGTGAAGGGATCTCGGCTCTTTCCCCGTAGAATGAGGTGCAGGATATTCCAATTGAATACCACGATGCAAAGCAAAAGTAATCGGCTATAGTGAAGTTAATGCCCTGACGCAAACTTCTGTCCAAGGGGTCACTCCCGGTGAAGGGATCTCGGCCCTTGCCTCGTCGACTGAGTAGCAGGATATTCCAACTGAATACCACGATACAAAACAAAAGTGAACTCCTTGCAATAACAGCTTTTTGAAAAATTGTTCCAACAACATCAGAATAGGTTTGTTTATCTTGCATTGATCTGAATCAACGCAGTCCCATCAAATAATCACACCACAAAGAACGAAAATATACTGATGTCCGTATATGCCATCCGCATTCGCCACTGGGTCCCGTCATTACCCGTTAGGTTAGCTAACTAACGACAGAGCGGGGACTGGACTAGCGCGGATGCAATACATATACAACATCGACTAATATATATACCAATATATTATATTTCGCTCAAGGCGTGATAAAATGCAACATCACAGAAATGTACAGCATCACAGAACAATACAGATATCTGGAAGCCCCGGGTTTTACAGAGCCGCTGCTGAAACCCGACGTTCCCCTGGTCGTGTGGATAGCCTGTGCAATGAAATCCTAGACCCCTACAGGCGCGGCAAGTCACCCGCCAAGACCTGAAGCGAGGCAGTCCCCTCCAGCACCGTGAATGGACCACCCAGCACTTCACGGAATCCGGTAACTTGGGCACCCCTCCTGGGTCAACCTGTACCCCCTACGAGTGCGGCGAATAGCCCACCAATCCTAGAGTGAAGCCCCCTCCGTCTCAATGCCATGAGATACGGACCCGTTGCCCTCTAGAACCCGGCTATCCGTGCACCCCTCCGCGGGGTAATCCTAGTACAGAAAGTAAAATATACATACAACGGGTACATCGACCGCAACCAGGTCGTGCCTGTAGGGTTGCTAGGCACGCGCACAAGGGTCTACGAGGCATCAACCATGCCCGATTAAAAATTTAGCCGTGCCGAACTACCCGAATACGGAACTTTAAACTAGAGATTAGGCGAAAAACAACATGCTAAACGATTTAACACTAAGTGAGAGGGATCACAACCTTTGTAGATCCGGTCCTTCACTTCATATGCTCCGTGTTGTGGTCCCTTCGCTGCGATCATCGGGTTCCGGACTCTCGAGAGGTTCCACGAAGAGAAAGACGCAACCTTTGCTTCCGATCTTCGATACTAAGATGATCTACCTCGAAGTTTCTTTAACACAAGCTAACACTCATGAAATGATGTGAACACCCTCATCTAAATGGCAAGGGAAGATGAGGATGATGAAGTAGGATTTTTGCTCTATTTATTCATCTTTTTCTCACAATTATTCATCACCTTTGAAAAATCAAGCAAGCTTTTTCATGGAAGAATGAAGGAGGAAGAAGAAGATTAATCATTTGTGATGAATAGAAAGAATAATATGATAGATTATGCAACCATGGTTCACTTAACCATTGTAGAGAATAGACTAGGGTTAGGGTTTGGGTTTGGTTAAAGCATGAGTCATGAACAAATATCTTTCACAAAACAAAATAAAATCTTCTAGAAACTTCTAGAAAGTTTAACCCTAATCCAAACCCTAATCATGTTTAAACTCCACTAAACAAGTTGCATTATTTATCATATCATGTTACAATATTATATATCACATATATAATATTTATCATAACTAAATAAAATAATACATTTAACATATATCGCATATATATCAATGTATTACCCGAGTGAGAAAAAGAATCTTTTAGTGAGCAAATATTAGTTAATGCAATTTAAAATATCATATATATTATTATACATTAAATTATCGAATCAACACTTGATCCGACAATCCGGCTATATCGCATATAACCGGCTAATATTTATCCGTACCGATTTATCGAATCAACACTTAATCCGATGACCCGGCTGATATCAAATATCGCGAGAATACAATACGATATCACATACCGCATTATCCTCGGTCCCGCACATATCACATATGTGCTCCTACTCCGTTTTGTCTGAGTCAAGAAACCTCTATGTAGGACTCTAAAGAATCGTCAATACGCCGGCAGTAGGTGATGATCATATCAAACACCCACAAGCAGCAAGCGGTCAGCTAAACGTAACAGCTACCCAGGTATTGAACGCTCAGAAGATCAACAAGCAAGCCTGTAACTTCTCCTGTGAATCCAAACAGTAACACTCCCGCACAGTCCGGTCTCGTCGTCTAATATGTCGCATATCTCGCCTAGGGGTGGTAAACGTCAGACCCCAGTAGCTCGATAAGTCGTGTCGATTTGAGGTCTATAACAGTTCGAGAAACTACTGATAACACTTACCAGTAAATCTCAGCAACCCTGGCCAGGGATTTCCGGTTATAGCCAATCGAACACAGCACAACATCAACTCCCTATACCGGGAGAGACGAATCCCCTCCTATCGCTCATTGCCTCCATGTGATTCGGGACTGTACCCAAAAGCCACCTTTTTGCACGCCCTCTTGGACGTGGTATGATGGAAATCAAAGCACAGTGGGAACCACACAAGACTCTATGACGATCTCGGGTCAACAGACTACTCTGTACCAGTGTCACCGGAGAACTGCCATCTGACGTATGGTATAATACCATCTGGGAGTTCTCGGCGAGTCCGTCCAGTGTACCCAGTCTCTACTGAGCACCCGTACACCACCTTGATGTCAAACACCGATGGATATGGGATCATCCATCGCCCATCATATGGGTCAAGATGCGTATACGCTAGTCTACTCTGGTGCATCGATGCCCTGTCTCGATACACCCTCGACTAGGAACAGTTATAGGATGTACTCGCCGACTACCGTGGCCCCACTAGTATGATCTCATCATAGTCCCAGTAGTCGAGTATATATCCTAAGGGCTTTATCAACATGTAATATAGAGACAATCAGAGTACATGTTAAGATAAAGTACAACCAGATAGCATACTATCATGTCGAGCAAGAAAGTCCTTCCTATATATGTCCTAGCATCCACTACAATATACATCGTATGTACAGTAATGGCCTCTAGGGCATACATATAACTAACAATCTCCCACTTGCACTAGGGCCATCTGTTATGGTATCGCATACCCAACAATTAGCTGCGGTTGAAGTATCTCATACTCAACCATCCCGTAAAAGTCTCTACTGGGAAAAAGGCCTTTGTGAGTGGATCCGCGCTGCGTCCTCTGTGTCTACTCTCCTAACCTCGATCTCCCTGGAGATCAACCATCTCCATGATCAGGTGATACTGCCTAAGAATTATATCTGGATTTCTGATGGGACGGTAGTTCCTTGGCTAAAGCCACAACTCCATTGTCACACAATGGTAGGAACGAAGTTCATCTTATGAACTTATAAATATCCAGACTGCCTCTTTGGTAGCATCCTTGGTAACGATGTATCTTGCCTCTAATCGTCTAGTATGTCACGGTATCTAGCTGGGAACTCTTCCAACATACCGTCCCTCCACTGAGGGTAAAGACAATGCATGCGACTGACATTCAGTCGTCCTTATCACCCTGGAACCTTTCCAGTGATTCTCCCCAGGATCGTTTGATACCATCTCACTACAACTAGTGAGTATCCTAACATCCAATTAGATCTATCTCATAGATCCAAAACCCAGGATTTAGGAGGTATCACTTTGATCCTATATGGAGAATCCTTGTGATAAGCGGAGATTGACCGAGCGTAGCATAGGAAACTCCTTCCCTATCAAGAGTATGTCATCCACGTACTCTACGAGGATCACCACCATACTCCCTACTACCTTTTTGTATATACAAGATTCATCTACCATTTTGATGAAGTCAAACTCTTTGACTACCACATCAAAATAGATGTTCCAACTCCGCGATGCCTGTTTTATCATATAAAACATCTTGCGCACGTTTCCGCTGCTCCCACTGTCTACGAAGCCCTCTGGCTGTGTACTTATAGACGCTCTTTTCTAAAACATCATTTAGAAAAGCAGTCAAGACACCCAACCACCAGATATCGTAGTCATGGTATGTAGCCGTGGCAAGTAGGATCTGAATGGACTTAAGCATAGCTTTGAAAGTCTCAACTTTTCCATGTACACCAAGTAATCTTCTCAAGATATACTCGCTCCTGATGGGGATTTAACCCTTCAGATAAAGCAAACAAAGTCCATACTTTGTTGGTGTATAAGGATTCCATCTCAGATCGATAAGCATCCAGCCATTCTTACAGAGTCCCACTCCTGATGGCCAGCTCGAAACTAGTTGGGTCATCATCTCATGATGCAATCCTCGCTCCCACTGTCATAGAGAAACTAAAGTATCTCTCAGGTGGGTGAGGAACCCTGCTAGATCGGCGGAGAGGCTGAGGTTCGTTGGTATCTACTGAATCCTTTGGTTGTACCAAATCATCTGCTGTATTTTGTATAGCTGGAACCCTTCCAGTTCTACATAACAGACCTTGCCTCGAGCTTGTCCGGATTTTACTATCAGACATAGGCCGGACAACCCCAAATCTTAACAAACTTAAGATATAGGCTCTTCCCCTTCCATATCACATATGAAGTGGTAGGCAACTGATTTGATTTGAACCCTATTCAATAGGTATGCGACTTCACAAGTGCATAACTCCCTAAAGGAAATAGGAAACTCAGTAGTACTCATCATAGAGCACACCATATCACATAGGGTGAGTTTGCTCCGCCCCGATATACCATCGTGCTATGGTGTATACGGAGGAGTAATGCTGAGAGAGAATCTCATTCTCCTTTAGAATAGTCCAGGAATTCCGTGCTCAAGTATTCTCCTCCTTGATCTCATCAAAGGACATAATACTTATACCCGTATTTTGGTTCTCTACTTCTAACTTATATTCTGTGAATATCTCAAAAGGTTCGGACTTGTGTTTCAACAGGAACATATGTCTGAATCTTGAGAGATTATCAGAGAATGTAATGAAGTACAAAGAACCGATCTTGGCATGTGTAGACTGGGGACTTTCATACATCAGCATGTATCAGTCCCAAAAGTTCACTAACTCTTTCTCTGTTTCCAACAAACAGAGCTGTGATCATCTTATCTTTGTGACATGACCGGAAAGTTTCACAAGATGTAAATTCAAACTAATTTAAATATGCATCTATATGTAACTTAGCTAGTCGGGTCGCATTGATATGACCTAGTCTACAATGCCTCAAGAAGGATTCGTTCATTTCTGAACTATTCCTCTTGTGTGTGTTCTGTATACTAAGAACTGTAGTTTGATTTAGAACGTCAATGCTTTTAGATAACGTGCCTGAACCGATCAACTCTTGATATAGGAAATGTTCAAAACATTATCCAATCAATACAAAATTATATCCTTTCTTTACTAATAAAGAGACTGATATGATTTTATATATCAGGTTCGGTATCTAATAACATTTGTTCAGAATCAATGTATTCTTGTAATACAGGGTGATAGTGACCAACAGACTTGGCTGCAACATTTGCACCGTTTTCTGTCTCATGAAACTTATCACCCGTTCTCAGTTCTTCACCTATCCGTAGCCCATGTAACAGATTACATATACGGGATCCTGATCCGGTATCACATACCCAGGACGTAAAGGATACTGAGAAACAGTTCTGTGTAATGAACACACCTGAAGATGATGCATCAATATGCACTTTCTTCGTTTGGGCGGCACGGGAAATCTGGTATTCCCCAATTTCCTGCTCTATCCTATAACAATTATAAGTTGGAGCGGGACCAACGTTCCCCAGCTCAGTATAACAAGCGGGTTCGGTCAATATATCCGTTTTATTATCTTGATTAAGGCGTGATATGGTCGCTATCTGGAGAGAGAGAGAAGAAAACACTCAGCGTATGCTCTTGCAAGATTAGATTGGTTATGTAATATATCTAATCAGGATGTCTCCCACTGTTTTAGTCAAATCTTCCTTCAAACCCTAAAAGGAAAGACTAGCCGGGATTAATTACACGTTACAAGTTCGCCAATCTTTCAGCTAATTGTAATGTGTAAAACTCTCCCAGGAGTAACTCTTACTCGCAGCGGGTATCGGGATCCAACTATCTTATAGAAGGTATGCAATCTCATTGCAAATTTCAACACTTGAAATTCCCAATAATATTTTGCCCCAAGCGTCCTATGACCTTGACAAAGGCCAACAAACCATAGGCTGCTAGTCAAGTTCAACCCGTCATTTCTTGATTGTATTAAACCCACCCGCACGGCCCTTGACAAAGGCCAACAAGGTCGCACGACTACCCTAATCCAATCTGCATCATATGCATAAGCAGATAAGTACTATTCAGCTACCGCACACTACGCCTTGACAAAGGCCAACAAACGCAGCACGAATACTAAACAGTCCTTATCTGAAATGACGGAGGGCTACGACGGGTTTTTCAGAAAACCCTTTGCGTAATGAACTTGATATCGTTGTAGAATCGAGTGATTTTAAATGGAGTGTATTTGAGGCTTTTCTAGTTTTGCTAAAGGAGTCACTCCCGGTGAAGGGATCGTCGGTCCTTTCCTCGTCGAATGAGGTGCGGGATATATCATATATATCGCTGTGCAAAGCAAGAACTATAGAAGCAATCAAAAGACAAACCGAGTTTGTAGCATCTGCCAGTTATTGCTAAAGGAGTCACTCCCGGTGAAGGGATCTCGGTCCTTTCCTTATCGAATAAGGTGCTGGATGTTCTACAAGGAACACCGCTATGCAAAGCAAGAACTGTAGCTACCAGTTTTTAAACAAGTTTCTACAACATCTTTGGTTTCTTTTATTTCATTAATCTCATTAATGAAGTCCCATTTTATTATGCTTCACAAGCATCTCTTTTGAAACGAAATCTGCAATATAACATATATCTCATATATATAATATAAACATTCGTCTCAGGCAGTAATATGATCTCATCACAGAACATTGCAGCAGAAGAATATATATGAAATATTGGATATACTAGGACGTCCGTGTTTTCAATACGAGCCTGTATAAAACACGGATTCCACGGTCGCGATGAATAGCCAAACCCACATCCCTAGACCCCTACGAGAGCGGCAAGTAACACTGCTAATTCTAGGGTTAGGAGACCCGGTCTCGACTCCTCGAGATGGTCTCCCACTGGACCCTAGAACCCGGTTACTTGTGCTCCCCGCGTTGGGTCTACCTAATGCGGAAAAGTAAATAATATACAACGGTGACATCTTCCGCTACCTGGAAGTGCCCCAATAAAAGAATATTACATACAAATGAATTTTACATGAATGAAAAGGAAAAACTCTCATCTCACATAAAACCCCCGGCTATTCAAACGCGACGATCCAATACAACATATCACAGCAACACATAATATCTCATATCATCAACGTAAGCAAGTATGCGTATCCCGATTGTCGTTGATGTATAGCAACGAAGCCGGCGATACACCACATACTACGCTTACGGTCACAGAAAAGAAAGTGTAAAACTACAACAGTTGGAATCCGCAACTTCTTTAGACATCGCATGCCTAACCAAATGAATTCCTTTAGACATCGCATGCCTAACAATTATAAACCCCGCATTTTAGTCTCATTATCGAAAACTCTTTTCAATGTCAAGTCGGGCAATTCAACAAGATTCCCGACGTCCTGATCGAATGCTCGTCGCAAACTTTAGTAGACGGCCGCACCCCCGATACCGTCGACGAAGTGCACCAAGGCGGAACACCGCTACCGGGAGCACCCGAACTGATGCTTTCGGCGACGGGGTTCTCCTACAGTCACTTGGTCGGGGCTATGGAGTGGCCTATTAAGTTTACCCGGCGAGTATCCGCGTACGCTACGTGATTGCGACGGACTTTTGATCACATCAAAATTCCGTGGCAACCGATCAACTGAGACTAAACCGCTAGATTTATAACATTCATTTTAGTTATCTCATAACTACTTGTGAATTCCAATTATTGTATCACATTCCAGATAAATAGAAAAAGTTAAACTTTCCGATCGAATCATCAAGCACCCAAGATTTCCCCAATATATTTCAACACTTGAAAACAGTTTAAAAACATTCATTACATGCCACAGTACCAATGGTCCAACCGTAGAAGGGTCAAGCCAACGCCTCACATGTGGCACGCCGTACTGCCCCAAACCCTAAGGTTCAAAGGGCAGTTCAAGACGGTCACATAATCGAGTTAAGGTTTGTTGTCTTCTAGAGGGTCCACCGAGTTACTTGCACGACTTAGAACGTTCTTAAACACGAGGAAAAATCCAACTTTTGAAAAAAATTTCGATAGGGGAAAAATTGAGTTATTGATATCCGTTCGAACTTTTTAACAGTTTCTAAAAATTATCCGGACAAAACTAAACAAAGTTAAAATATCCGATCAAATCTTTAAGTCCCCAATACAACCCAGATAATTCAACAGTTGAAGAATAAAAAATAAAAATTTCCAGAAAATACAACATTAAAAAATAGGAGTTACTGTGAAACGTACGTGCCATGAATCGACCACGTGGCCGCGGAACCGCCGCGCATGCTGGGGTGGGGCCGCGGTTCCGCGCTACGTTTGTCGAATTGTGCTCACGTGCTTCACAGTAATTCTTATAATTACCTGCTGTAATTTTTGGATATTTTTAATTTGGAAAAAATCCCAGTTTTTAGAAAATTTCCAGAGAGCAATTTTGAGTTTTGGGTTTCGGGTTTTCCGGATTCGATCGGACTTTAAACTTCGTCTAGACTTCGCCTAAAGCTCTAGCTTGGCTCTGATACCACTGTAGGGTTGCTAGGCACGCGCACAAGGGTCTACGAGGCATCAACCATGCCCGATTAAAAATTTAGCCGTGCCGAACTACCCGAATACGGAACTTTAAACTAGAGATTAGGCGAAAAACAACATGCTAAACGATTTAACACTAAGTGAGAGGGATCACAACCTTTGTAGATCCGGTCCTTCACTTCATATGCTCCGTGTTGTGGTCCCTTCGCTGCGATCATCGGGTTCCGGACTCTCGAGAGGTTCCACGAAGAGAAAGACGCAACCTTTGCTTCCGATCTTCGATACTAAGATGATCTACCTCGAAGTTTCTTTAACACAAGCTAACACTCATGAAATGATGTGAACACCCTCATCTAAATGGCAAGGGAAGATGAGGATGATGAAGTAGGATTTTTGCTCTATTTATTTATCTTTTTCTCACAATTATTCATCACCTTTGAAAAATCAAGCAAGCTTTTTCATGGAAGAATTAGGAGGAAGAAGAAGATTAATCATTTGTGATGAATAGAAAGAATAATATGATAGATTATGCAACCATGGTTCACTTAACCATTGTAGAGAATAGACTAGGGTTAGGGTTTGGGTTTGGTTAAAGCATGAGTCATGAACAAATATCTTTCACAAAACAAAATAAAATCTTCTAGAAACTTCTAGAAAGTTTAACCCTAATCCAAACCCTAATCATGTTTAAACTCCACTAAACAAGTTGCATTATTTATCATATCATGTTACAATATTATATATCACATATATAATATTTATCGTAACTAAATAAAATAATACATTTAACATATATCGCATATATATCAATGTATTACCCGAGTGAGAAAAAGAATCTTTTAGTGAGCAAATATTAGTTAATGCAATTTAATATATCATATATATTATTATACATTAAATTATCGAATCAACACTTGATCCGACAATCCGGCTATATCGCATATAACCGGCTAATATTTATCCGTACCGATTTATCGAATCAACACTTGATCCGATGACCCGGCTGATATCAAATATCGCGAGAATACAATACGATATCACATACCGCATTATCCTCGGTCCCGCACATATCACATATGTGCTCCTACTCCGTTTTGCCTGAGTCAAGAAACCTCTGTGTAGGACTCTAAAGAATCGTCAGTACGCCGGCAGTAGGTGATGATCATATCAAACACTCACAAGCTGCAAGCGGTCAGCTAAACATAACAGCTACCCAGGTATTGAACGCTCAGAAGATCAACAAGCAAGCCTGTAACTTCTCCTGTGAATCCAAACAGTAACACTCCCGTACAGTCCGGTCTCGTCGTCTAATATGTCGCATATCTCGCCTAGGGGTGGTAAACGTCAGACCCCAGTAGCTCGATAAGTCATGTCGATTTGAGGTCTATAACAGTTCGAGAAACTACTGATAACACTTACCAGTAAATCTCAGCAACCCTGGCCAGGGATTTCCGGTTATAGCCAATCGAACACAGCACAACATCAACTCCCTATACCGGGAGAGACGAATCCCCTCCTATCGCTCATTGCCTCCATGTGATTCGGGACTGTACCCAAAAACCACCTTTTTGCACGCCCTCTTGGACGTGGTATGATGGAAATCAAAGCACAGTGGGAACCACACAAGACTCTATGACGATCTCGGATCAACAGACTACTCTGTACCAGTGTCACCGGAGAACTGCCATCTGACGTATGGTATAATACCATCTGGGAGTTCTCGGCGAGTCCGTCCAGTGTACCCAGTCTCTACTGAGCACCCGTACACCATCCTTGATGTCAAACACCGATGGATATGGGATCATCCATCGCCCATCATATGGGTCATGATGCGTATACGCTAGTCTACTCTGGTGCATCGATGCCCTGTCTCGAAACACCCTCGACTAGGAACAGTTATAGGATGTACTCGCCGACTACCGTGGCCCCACTAGTATGATCTCATCATAGTCCCAGTAGTCGAGTACATATCCTAAGGGCTTTATCAACATGTAATATAGAGACAATCAGAGTACATGTTAAGATAAAGTACAACCAGATAGCATACTATCATGTCGAGCAAGAAAGTCCTCCCTATATATGTCCTAGAATCCACTACAATATACATCGTATGTACAGTAATGGCCTCTAGGGCATACATATAACTAACAGTGCCCCAAAAGAATAATACAAACAGGCAGTGACGGCAGTCCACATGTCGGACGCTCGCCCCGCAATATCAAATGTACATATAAAATCAAAACTGTACTACCACTGCAACCAGGCTAACCACCACGACCGATCCGCAACATCACAGCAATACATAGAACATCAACGTGAAAGTCACGTTCTCAAATCCGTCTAACCGGGCTATAGCAGTTAGACAGGATTTACCGATCAAGTGACATTCACGGTCGCAGATATAATGTAAATACTGTGAAATAATGTGTTTAAAATTTTCGATCGACTGAATTTTCCGAAGTGGGCCCCAAGCACAACTGTAGCACTCAAAAACATCTGGGCCCAAAAAGAATATACCAGAAACCCTATTTTCATGTCAGTAAACCACTGTAGAAATTTGGTACGGTTTGGCCACAAAACGGCGGCGGTTCCGCGGCCAAAACGTGGTTTTGGCCGCTCAACCGCCACGCTACAGTAACATCAGCGTACCAAATTTTCACAGAATTCATAAAAAACCCTGCACGTAATTTTCCAATGTACCAAATAATTTTTAGAGCAAGGAAAAAATCGACAGAAAGTGCGACATGGAAATGTGGTTTTTGGAAAATCCGATCGATCGAACTTGTAAACACGTTAGAGCAAGCTAGACAAGGTTAATGGCGTGGCTCTGATACCATGTTGCGCCACGGCCGCGCCCCGGCCGTCTTACCGAGGCCAAAATGCGGAATCAAAAATTTTCCTTACTTGGAAACTGGCGCTACCGCGGATAATGAAACCCGGATCGTTAACCATTAACCTATACTAGCTAACAAGAGATGGGAAGAGAAGTATACCAAGTGATCCGAGTCCTCCGGTCTTCTCTTCATCGTCCCGATCTCCCGCGGAAAGTCCTGTCTCCATATCGTCGCCTCCTCGCCGAAGAGGGCACCACATCGCCTGCGTCTTTTACGGGCTCCCGCCTCAATACCGAGGCAAATCGAGCATGAAGCCGGCAAGTCGACATGCCCAAGGTTTGCTGTAGAATGTAGTGTAGAATCGTTGTCTCATTTGGGGTAGTGAAGTTTCCTTTGATGGAGGAACCAATATGAACTTTGGAGAGGAGAAGGATTTCTTTGTGGCAAGCATGCAAATGAGATATAGATAATTCCCTCAACCAAAAATATTCCTCTCATTTCACTCCAAGATGTGGCCGGCCATAACTAGGAGGAAATTAACAAAGGGGTGAGTGTAGTAAAAGCATATGGTGACCATATCCACAAAAGCAAGCCTCACATCTAAACACAAATCAATCTCATCTCATTAATACATGTAATGATGCATGAAAAGAAAAGATGGAAAGGGAATCTAAAGATGCTATCATAATCTCTCATCTCACAAATAAACCCTCCACAATATGTTTGCAAATAACACCCTCCATCAAAAGGTCCGGCCGGGAAAGAACAAAGGAAAACCGGCCGGAACGGAATGCAAACTGGCAACTCCAGAAAACTGGTCCCGTAATGAATTACAGGAAAACCCCGATACTGTGCATACACACCCACATCTGTATTCCGACCGGATACAAATGCAATGAGACAAAATCTACACTGTACTAAACTAGGATCCGACTTAAACCAAAGCCGGCTAGTAATATCCGTCCGATCCTGATCCGTGCAATACCGCACGTATCAGATCGAACCCTGCCATATAACTATACGGCCACTAGTACAAAACTGTCCGATCCTGATCCGTGCAATAACGCACGTATCTGATCGGACCCTGCCATATCTCCATACGGCCTCTACAGCGTTTCGCCCGAAAGCTTGAGTAACTGTAAGTGTGGTGGACTCTAAAGACTCGTCAATACTATGGCTGTGGATTTAACCACTAGCACGTCAGAGGTATAAGCCAATACGTGACGGGCCACCAGCTATTGACCAAAGGGACGTCGATGAGCGAATTCATCCTGACACCCTACTGAGCCTGTCAGTGACAATATCCGTACAGTCCAGTCCGTTCGTCTATGAGCATCGCATGTCGGGCCTAGGGGGTTGGTAAAAGTCAGACCCCCAAAAGCGGTACAAGTCGTGTCGGAGTGTAGCCCAGAACACCCTGAGATACTACTGGAATACCTACCAGTAAATCTCCTGCCTCGGTCGAGGGCTTTGTGTAATGGCTCTCCTAGACACAGCGCGACCTCACCCCCAATACCGGGAGAGACGAACCCCTGAAGATCCGCTCACTGCCTCCATGTGGCTCGGGACTGTACCCAACTAAAACCTGTTTGCACGACTCCTTTGAGCCGTGGTAGGGTAGTAATCAAAGCACAGTGGGAAATCACACGAGACAAATGACGATCTCAGGTCGATGAACTAACCTGTACACATGTCACCAGGGAACTGCTATCTGACATCTGGTATAAGACCAACTAGCAGGTTCCCGGCGAGTCCTGTCCGGTGTACTCATAACCCAATGAGCACATGTATACATCTTAGGTGAACCAACTGACACCAGTGGCTTGTGAGACCGGCCACCGCCCCTCGTCGGGGTCTCGACTGTATACACTAGTCTACTAATGGAGTATCGATACCCTGTCTCGAAACTCCTACGCCTAGGGACCTTTTAAGGATGTGCTTATAGACTACCAGCTCCCACGTATATGATCGCCATCATACTGCTGGTGGTCAAGCAAGAATCCTAGGGGCTCTATCAACGTGTAATAGCGACATGTCAGGTCACCTAAAGCAGTACACGATGATAAAGATAAACCAGATAGCATACTATCATCTCGAGTAAGACTGTCCTACCGGGATAGGTCCTCCCTCAATCATTGCAATCACGTGCCTGTGATCCAATAATTGACTCTGAGGGCACTATCTCCAACAGTTTGTATGTCTAAGCATGTCGTATCGAAACACATCACTAAGGATCACAAGGCATACCACATCAACAACAACAAATAGCCAATAAGAAGTAAGGTGTTTAGCCTTAAATTTGTAAGTCCACGTTGCTCATCCCGGTTCTTACGGGGAGGCGGAAACGACGAAAAACAATGATTTGGCGCAAGGCAACATGGACTCAAAAGCAAGGATCTTGGCTAAACATGAAACTAGTAAACTACAAGAGGCTATAACTACTATGCTGTAGAAAGTATACCTCACGAAACCGGTCCTTCGGGTCTTCATTCCGCTGTCCCGCTCGTCCATCCAAGCTCCAAGTGTCGATCTGGACCTTGGGCACCTCCGCGGCCTTCTTGAGTCGAAGACGATCCACCTGAGAGATGTACACCGAGTTCCACCTCGAGCCGAGGCAACTAGGGCAAAGAGATTGCTAGTCAAGAAGCCCTAGGATGTGTAGAGGAGATGTATGGATGTGTTTGTCAAGTGGAATCCTTTTTCTCTCAACACATGAGATCAAAGGAAGAATCAAGAGGAGGAAGAAGGAGGAGCAACCATGGAAATGTTTCTCATTTCTTTTCTATGAGAGAGAATGAGAATCAACAAATGAAAAACTTCACCAAGAGAAAACCCAACCATAGTTGCAAATAATGCAAAACATTATCATTACTAATCACATCAAGATAAAGTTGATGGCTACAAATGACATGACCATTATCATAACAAAATGAAAAAGAAAACCAAAGAATACTTTAGACCTTTCAAGAAGATCCTAGTCAACTTTGGTCAAACGGTCAACAAAGTCAAGATGGTCAAATGGTCAATGTAATTAGCCATAACATAATTATCAATAAAAGGATTAGTAAATAATGTCTCCAGCTCATAACGGTTTTGACCAAACGAATTGTCAAAACCCTAATGATTGTTCCACATTACGATTTTGGCCGAACCATCTGCCAAAACCCTAATGGGGCACCTCCACTTTCATCGCTCCTCAAAACTGTGCATACACACCCGCATCCGCATTCCGTAGAATGCGAATGCACAGAAGAAAAATCAAATCCATCTGTGCAATACTAGAATCCGGCTTAAACCAAAGCCCACTAGTATTGCCTGCCCGAACACCATACGCACACAAGTGTACGCAAGTGATCGCAGCCCTGCCGTAAAACCATACGGCCTCTACACGTTTTGCTCAGTGCAGGGAAACTCTCTGTGTGGGACTCTAAAGACTCGACACTACGCTGGCAGTGGGTTTAACCACAGACCGCAAGCGGCACTAGCTGTACGTAACGGTCCCCAGGTAGATGTCGATAAGAAGGCCGATGAGGTAAACCCATCCGAACTCCTACTGAGCCTGTATGTGACAATCTCCGTACAGTCCGGTCTGTTCGTCTGATACATCGCATGGCGGGCCTAGGGGGGCGGTGAACGTCAGTCCCCTAATAGCGGTACAAGTCGTGTCGGAGTGTAGCCCAGAACACCCTGAGATAACACTGGAAACCTACCAGTATATCTCGCTTGCCCTGGCCAGGGACTACTTGTAAGTTTACGCTAGCGCCCCGGCCGTCTACAGACGCCAAATGTGGAACAAAAACATTTTAACTGGCGCTATCGTATACTTTAACCCGGATCTGCCATTATTGCTAAACTAACAAACTGTAAAGAGTGCAGAAAGGTTATACCGAACGATCCGAGTCCTTCGTTCTTTAACCATCATCCAACGCTCCGTTGCGGCTGCTCCGATCTCGTCGATCTTCGATCTTCTCGTCGAGGAGGCACCACGTCGACGATTCTTTAAACGGGCTCCCGCCTCTGACTTGAGGCAACTCGATCGTCAAGTTTGCTAAAAGAGACGACCAAGAATGATGTAGAGAAAGAGTAGATTACTTTGTCTCACTTCGTCCAAGTCCGTGGACGATCGGTAAATGAAGTTGCTGAGGGAATCGGGTGATGGAATGAAATGAACTGTAAAATTCCATGCACCCCAAATACTATCATATCTTTTCTACAAAATTAATCAAGCAAGAACCATATGAGGGGAGGGGAAGGCCGGCCACATATATGGAGGAGGGAGGTGAGTGTAGGAGAGGGGAAGGTGACTACAAGGGTATGATACTTATCATAACTCATCAAAAGAAAAGCATGAGTCACAAAGAACAATTAATGCATAAATGATGACTATTAAACCTAGTCACCATTACAATAAATGCAACCAAAGATACATGAACCTAGTCACCAATCTAGAAGCTTCTAGAAGCACGACTCACCCAAATCCAAGAAAAGATAAATCCGTCTTTAACCGAATGTTAAAAGACGGCTGATAGAAAACTGGAAACTGGCAACTTCCAAAAGTTATCCTGAAACGAATTTCAGGATAACCCCGAAACTGTATAAATATACCCGCATTTGTATTACGACCGAATACAAATGCAACTGAGACAAAGATATTATACCTACTCAATATAATACTCGGAACCGGCTTAAACCAAAGCCGGCCAGTATTATCTGCCCGAAAAATAACACGTGCGTAAACGCACGTGCATTTTCCGAACCCTGCCATAAAACCATACGGCCTCTACAACGTTTCGCCCGAACTTAGGAAACTGTCTGTGGGGGACTCTAATGACTCGTCAGTACCCTGGCAGTGGGTTTAACCACAAACCGTCAGCGGCACTAGCAATGCGTAACGGCTGTCCATGGACTGACCTCAAGGGAGGCCGATGAGCGAACTCATCCAGAAACCCTACTGAGCCTAACAGTGACAATGTATATACAGTCCGGTCCGTTCGTCTATGAGTATCGCATATCTGCCTAGGGGGCTAGTAACGTCAGACCCCCAATAGCAGTATAAGTCGTGTCGGAGTGTAGCCCAATAACACCCTGAGATACTACTGGAGTACCTACCAGTAAATCTCCTGCCATGGCCATGGACTTTGTGTAATGGCTCTCCTAGACACAGCATGACCTCGCCCCCAATACCGGGAGAGACGAATCCCCTGCCGATCCACTCACGTGCCTCCATATGGCTCGGGACTGTACCCAAAAGCTACCTGTTTGCACGACTCCTTTGAGCCGTGGTAGGGTAGAAATCAAAGCACAGTGGGAACTCACACGAGACAAATAACGACCTCAGGTCGATGAACTAACCTGTACACATGTCACCAGGGAACTGCTATCTGACGATATGTATAATACCAACTAGCAGGTTCCCGGCGAGTCCTGTCCGGTGTACTCATAACCCAATGAGCACCTGTATACATCTTAGGTGATCCAACTGACACCAGTGGCTTGTGAGACCGGCCACCGCCCCTCGTCGGGGTCTTGACTGTACACACTAGTCTACTACGGAGTATCGATGCCCTGTCTCGAAACTCCCACGACTAGGGACCACAATTAAGGATATGCATATAAACTACCCAACTCTCACGTATATGATCGCCATCATACTGTTGGTAGTAAAGCAAGATCCTAAGAGCTCTATCAAAGTGTAACATGTAATCAGTCACCTGAACATGTACACGACTGATAAAGGCAAACCAGATAGCATACTATCATCTCGAGTAAGATTGTCCTACCGGTATAGGTCCTCCGCAATCATTGCAATCACGTACCCGCGATCCAATAATTGACTATGAGGGCACTATCTCCAACACTACTTGTGTAATGGCTCTCCTAGACACAGCGCGATGTCAACCCCCAATACCGGGAGAGACGAATCCTGTCTAACCGTCACTGCCTCCAAGTGCTTCGGGACTGCACCCAACTACTACCTGTTTGCACGACTCCTTTGAGCCGTGGTAGGGTAGTAATCTAAGTACAGTGGGAACACACTCGAGACGAAGTGACAGTGTCAAGTCGGCGGACTAAGCTGTACTCATGTCACCTGGGAACTGATAACTGACGATAGGTATAATACCAACCAACAGTTCCCGACGAGTCCTGTCCAGTGTACTCGTAACCTAACGAGCACCCGCAAACTATCTCAAGTACGACGTACTGACGGCTGTGGGACAGACCGTCTCCCCCGCTGGGATGAGAAGCGCATACGCTAGTCTACTCCGGAGTATCGATGCCCTGTCTCGATAGTCCTACGACTAGGGACCTGTATAAGGATGTGCTTATGGATTACCCAGCCCCCACGAGTGTGAGCGCCATCACAACGCTGGTAATCAAGCAAAGATCCAAAGGGCTCTACTAATATGTATATAAGAGATATGCTAAACGAAACACATGCACATATTGAAGTAGAGACAAACCAAGTAGCATACTACCATTTTGAGCAAGATTGTCTATACAACTGTGAATATCCCAAGCTTCCATCAAGTAATATACAAGCTAGTATGATACAGTAATGGCCTCTAGGGCATATACACTAACAAAATTTTCTAAGTGATTTGGGTGATGGTATAGGATATTTACAAAATGAAGTGTGTCAAATAACGATAAATAACATACCCTATCTAAATTTCTTAGCAAACCTAACACTAACACTTAATTCTAATTTTAACATTGCAAAATGAAAGTGCTGAGAGAATAGATTATATGCTAGAGGTTACTTATAACCATTGAAAGAAAAATAACCTATCAACCAATAACCAAATTATCTTAAGATTATAATCAAACATTAAGCACAAGAACAATTACAAGAGGATGGTGAAAGGCTGTGCCTTTCATCATCACCCTAACCATCACCACAATCAAATGAATTACTGTGAAATTTCAGAAAATATAAAATAATATTTTTTGGAATTTAAATAATAAAATAATAAATTTTATGAATATTATACAAGTATGAATTTGAGTTTTCATAGAATGGGATAGTTATATACCAATAATTTTGGGGAAAATTTTTGGAAATTTAAAATGAATTATCATTTATGAAAACATTATATGATTTGGGCATTTTACAAATTAATATATATTATTTACATACAAGTTGAATGTTAAACTTGATTAGTATATTACTAATTATGCATTAAACCAAATCCATTTTTGTTAACCATGACACATTTTGCGGTGATGTATGGTGTTAAGTTTTGTTTTTAAAGAAAAGAGAAAAGAAGAGAAAAAGGAAAATAAAAATGAGAGAGGTGACATGATATGACATAGAGTTATGATGAGAGAGAGGGAGAAGGAGATAGAGGGGTTACGTTAGCTATTCATTTTCTTTCCTTCTCATCTTCATTCTTCATCTCCTTCCTCCTCCATTTTGTTCATCTCTTCTCCACCTCCTCCACCCTCTCTACCACCATGAAAAACCCCTAAAACCTCACCAAAAACTTACAAACTCTTCACAAAAATTTTTCACAAGATCATCCTACACATCATGGTGGGATCAAGTTCTATTTTTGAGCAACTTTGACCATCTAGGAATTTCTTGAGTTTTTATTTGAGGTAAAACTTTCACCTTTCTTCAAGGTTTTAAGTTTCCTAATCTCAAGTATTAGTTTAGAGTTAAAAAGTTTAGGTTTGGTGAGCTTGGAAATTTCTAGGGTGATCTTTGGTAGATTAAATGAGTAGTAGTGATATAGTAGAGGACTTAGAGAGTGTTTACTAGCCTTTAGTGATTGAATCCCTGGTCTGAAGTGAGCTTTGAAGTTTCAAAAATGAACTTAGAATTTTCCGATATCGGTTTTGATTTGGTATTGACGTTCAAATGGAATCTGGGATGACTCGGGGACTCTGAAAGTTTAATAGCAGATATAGTGAGATGTGCAGGCAAATAGGAAGCCAGCCCAGAAGCCTGAGTCACCATGTCCTATTCTTGGCCGCAAATAAATCGTTTTTGGCCGCAAATTGCGGCCCTACTTTTGAGTTAGGGTTTTCTTTTTTGTCTAAAGCTCAATCATTAGATAACTAGATCTACCCTATATTCAAAATGTTCTAATTTCACCTTAGGTAGAATCTGGAGTTGTTTTAGTAAGTTTTTGTTTATGTTTTCTGATATTTGAAACTTCGATTTTGGATTTGCATGATGTGACTTGGTCGTTCGACGTTCGTACGCCGACGCCATAGTGTATTTTGTTGTTTTGGCACGAGCGGACCATAGGTTCTAACCTATGTTCCTTTTGCTTATCGTATCGGTTTTGGACATGGGTTGAGTTTCTATGGAATTCGATTCGGGTTTTCATTAGATTTTGGTTATGAACTTGATTTGTAGTTATAAGCACGTGGACTTACGGGATGACGAAGGAGGGCAAGACATCTATCGGGATCGACTAGAGCAAGGCGTAGTAGGTGAGTAAATGTTTATCTATGGAGGAAGTCGGGTGGATGGCGTATAGCACCCCCGCAACCGTAGTACTGCGATGCTAGATATATAGTATATATGTATATATATATATATATAGATATTTTAGATGTGTATACCTAGCTAATAGGGTTCTAGGATACTATAAACAATAGTAGTGTACGTGTAGGAGGGTATATCCTTAGTTCTAGTTTTTCTTAGTCCATGAGTTATATGTATGTGTGTGTGTGTGTATAAACATGAGGATAATTACGAGATGATATTATGATATGATGATATGATCGGATATAACGACACGAGTCTATATGATTTGAAATAAGGATACGAGGCGAGATATATATATGATATGATATGACATGGCACGACATGATATGACATAAGATGATATATGATGATAAGAGATGAGGTGATGTACACGACTATAGATCCGTACTATTGATTGATAATATCGTACGATGGATTATACCGTACGTGATATGATGAGGATGGATCGCCGACATATATATATCGACTCGAGAAATATTGACTAAAATCAGTAGGTAGATATTAGGATATATTTATAGCCATACCTATTTTCAAAACTAACGAATCGTTATGCACTTTTAAATGATAACTTCAAGGAATGCTACGGATTTTCAAATGGTATCTTTTTCTAAAACATCGTAGCCCTTATTTTCAAAAACAACGATTCGTACTGTTTTAACTTTAACTGTATGGCTCACACATGGTGACGTATTTTATACTGTTCACGCTACGATATCATATTTCCATAGACGCTCGTACTATTTTCCTTTACGAAATATATATTCTACGCTCTGTGTACTTACCTTATTACGACTTCGTTTGCTAGGACACACGCACCATTAACGATGATGCGCATGTTGCACATACACAAACTCGCCGGCTCACACACACATCATTGGTAATTGCCATGCCACGTACACATTAGAAATCGCTATATCACTGTATCGCCTTATAACCCGTAGAATTATAGTTATTGTTTAGTACCCATTACCACACATACTAGTTCAGATATTGCACTTCCTTAACTAGTCACACGACACGCTCATATGAAAACACTTGCTATAATTTGCAATACAGTTCTGTGCCTATACTTACCGTTCCATCATTGTTACATGCTTATGAGATTCTGTTTTCATGAAATTTCTAGATTTGAGGAACCGCAGATACATTTTAAAGTCTTATGATTGTTTTAAAAATGCGGTTTCTCTTGATATGATATTTCGACGTCCACCATGAGTTTTCTTGGTGCTGAACTATGATGATTTCCTGATTCGAGGAGTGAGGAGTCACCGTCTGCGTGTACATGGTGGACCCGGTACGGTACCACGAGGCAAGAAGATCGTATAGAAAGGCGTTGAGCCCGGCATTGGAACACTACCTACCGGTGACAGTACTGGACTCGGCGGATATCCGGAGGATACCGACCGGAGTGATATGAGATAGATGGATATGATGATCGATCTGATGAGACGGTGCCTGAGATATGAGGATTTACGTGTCTATGTTAGACACGGTTTTTGTGATGATTTCGAGTGTCGATGCTGGGCACTCAGTTTTATGATGATTTGATGTGTCATTCATGGACACACGTTGGATGCTACACGTATATACATACATATGACATAGATGACTTGGTACCATATATTGACACCGGCACGATATTATTATTATTACACTTATGTATACATGGTCACCCAGAGACCACACGGTATAATATTATTATATTACAATATGACCTAGGAGATCGTTATACATTCGATTTCTACCTGCTGATATTTTCTACTCAAGAGTTGGAAACTCACCCCCGTTGTGCCATAGTTTTCTTGCAGGATCAACCGCTCGGATCAGTAGCGGCTTGCTGGCACATCTTTTCTTCTGGTGATTAGCATTGGTAGGTGGGTTACTCCTCGGATCATAATCATCATTGTATACATTTATTATTCGTTTGTATCTAGTTAAAAGCTCCATCAACCAGACTATGTATATTTGGTAGACTTAGAAACCAGAGATTTGTATATTCTTTCAAACATAGAGCGAGATGTGTGCATTATTCTTTATTTTGGGTTTGATGATGATTTGGTTTTCTTTACTTTCTTTTCTATGTTGATCTTCGCTTTGGGCGTCGTATATTCGTATTTGCATAGTTGTTTCCGACGATTGGCGAAGAGCTATCTCCCGCTTGGGGATGCCATATTATACTTGTTATGTACTGGTTTTGGATTGAAATTTATAAAGGATGTGCTGCCCAAATTTCAAATAACGAAAATGTTTTCAAATTATAGTATATAATTCACTTGCATTTTAAACGAACTTTACATATACTTTAAAAAGAGAACTTGATTTCAATTATACCCCTTTTTCAAAACTCCACCTCCGCTATTTTACCAAAAAGGTATAGATCTTCCGGGTTTTCGGCTTTACTTGGGTTACTGTAGGGTCCTATAGACTTCATGTGATCCAAGTGCCGGTCACGTACCATTCCCAGGTCGTGACAAAGTTTGTATCAGAGCGTTAGGTATAACCTTGGTTCGAGTCTAGATTTGACTATGCGGAGTCTAGGGCGTATAAATATTTCGAAACCTAGGCTTGACCTTACGGAACTTAGACTTTACCGAAGGGGTATTAGACCCGAACTTTAGTTATGTAGGTTGACCTTGGTTGATGGAGTAGGTAACTCAAGTAGAGTAATGTACCGTGTGTATGTTCCGCGGCATACTTACGATACGCTACTCCGCTTAAGTGACCTTAGGATGTGCATTAGTTTAAGATTCTTTATTCTATTCGTTCTTATGATCTATCCTCATCGATATTTGATTGCGGTTCCTGTTACCTTGGCTACGTGTGTTGAGAGGGCTGTGGCTAGAGATGCGGTCAGAGTGAGCTCGATAAGGACGAGGACAGACCTGGGTGTTATTCCGGGGATGTAAGAGCGCATTGATATGTTGTTTATGCTAGGATTTCTTGTTTGAGACAAGCGTTCGGGATCTGCACTGGATGATCGGGCCATCGCTTGAGGCCAGCCAGATTGAGAGGACTGTTGGCATACAGCCTACTCCAGAAATCGATGTATTGTCTACCGTGTAGAGAGAAGAACCAGCTGTTGCTTAGATTGATGAGATATCGCCTCAAGAGTTTATAAAGATGAAGCCACATGAGTTTACAAGCAGGGATGTGACAGAAGATCGCTAGTCATTCTTGGATAATGTGACTAAGATAATTCGTCTATTTGGACGCCCTGACGCAAGATCAGTTAAGTTGAATAATTCCAGTCGAAGGGTCTTGCTCAAATATGGCGTGAATCGATTGGGAGGACGAGCAGTGCATATTTTTCCGTTGACTTGGGAAAAGTTCTCAATATCGTATTTCGCCAGATTTCTTCCACTAAGTGTTAGAGATGCCCGAGTTTGTATCTTAGGCCTATGCGAAAGACTCCGGATATGACCGTAGCCGAATATTGAATTGCAGGCTACTCAAGATACGACCCCGAATTGGACGATAATGAAAGAAATTGGAGTACGAGGTTTGAGCGAGATATTACCGAGTTGTTGTTCCTCTCCGTTGATTCCAAAGATTTGATACGTACGCTAAGGCGTTGGATACGGCCACATTTCCAGAGGAAATTCATGATGAGATCGCAGCAGTCCCGATACGGAAGTGGATTAAGTAAAGAGTGCCAACTTCCGGATAGTTCGGCAGAGATGAGATTGGAAGAGACCATAGCAGGTTCGTTCCGAAATACTACATGATAAAGATTTGGATCCAGGATCGGCTGTATGGCACATATTCAGAGGGAATCGGTTGTATTGCACACATTCAGAGGGCTAGATATCGCCGTCAGTGACATGCTACTTTGCGAGTGGCCAGGATAATTGGCCAGGAGATGTTCAAAGAGGCGTTAGAGCGGGACTGTTTCCGTCGTTACTCCTAACCGGTCCGTCGAGCCGATAGATCGTGGAATTGGTGATCCACATAGTAAAAAAGGACCTAGAGACAGAGGGCGCTGGACCGTGGACAGGAGGCAAGTAGATATTCTTGCTCTGCCAGCCTTAGGTGCACCAACACCTTTCGACATTGAAGGAGATGTACTTCAATGTCATTTATCTTGGTTTGTGTTTAGTGATTCAAGTATCACACTTTTATTGTTTGGGACTTTGAGTATTGATGATTTGGTTTTGCGATTGATATTTTTGTGCACCCGAAGGATATTTTTCCTTGTGTACGGCGATTGCACTTGACTTATGTTTTTATACACCGGTTACACTTGATTCGTGTTTTTGTGCGCATCTATTGCACTTGATTTTGTGCACGCAGTTGCACATATTTATGATTTCATACAATTCGGTATATTCGATTTTGATTTCTTGCATGTTGTATGCACCGGATTTTGACTTGGGCACTCGATATTATTTACATGCGCTTTTGATGCATTGATATGGTTTTCGTGCACTCCAGTTTCACTAGATTTATGTTTTTGTGCACCTAGTTGCACATCATATTGATTTTCGTGCACCCTATTGCACTAGATACTTTTGTGCGGACGTGAAGCACTTGATTTAGATTTTCGCGCACAGTCGGCGCACTTGACGTAGTCTTGTGCACATTTGATGCACTTGATTGAGGTTTTCGTGCACTCTAGATGCACTTGATATTATTGTCGTGCACACCCGATGCACTCGATGGATGCTTTCAAGCACGCCCGTTGCACCAAGTTTTCGTTTGCGTGCATATTCGTGGCACTTGGATTTGACTTGATTTCCGTGCTGTAAGTCCATGCTACCTCTCCCGGTACTTTCGGGCATGCAGAAATTGATAAAAAACGATTTTTATAGAGGTGGTAACATGGACTTAAAACCCGGATCTTTGTTAAACATCTAACTAACAACCTAACTAGGAGTCGTTAACTACTCGGTTAGGGGGTTTATACCTTGCTTGTCTTGAACTCCTTCGTCTTCAACTCCGATGGTGGTCCGGATCGGCTTCTTCCCGTCGTCTCCTTACGCCGAAGATAGATCCACCTGAAAGCTCCAACCTTTGGCTCCTTCTTCGAACTTTGAAGAAACTAGTTCACTCTGTTTGCTAAACCTTGTGAACTAGAGTGAGTAGAGAAGAGTTTGTATGGGATTTTATCTATGGTTCTTGGTTCTCAACTCATGAGACAAGTGAACCATAGAGTCAAGAGAGGGAGCAAGAGGAAGAGGGTGAGAGCAAGAGTATGAGAGCTCAAGAACAAGAGAGAGAATGGTCAAGTGAGAAATGAGCCTCTCTTTTGTCTTTCATCCTCTCATAATCCAAAACAATGATAACAAAACATATCAATCAAGTGTTATGTGATGGTTTAAGCAACCATAGCCATATCATTTCATGCACTCATTTTGCATAAAAGAGCAAGCAAGCAAAAGTCTTTGCCATGAAATGATAGCTACGGTTATCATGATGGTCAACTAGTCAAACCTAGTCAACCGGTCAACAAAGTCAACAAGTCAACAAAAGTCAACAAAGTCAACAAGTCAACAACCATGTCACCATAATACTTAATTAATATAATTGTTAATCATATATCATATTCTCATTAGGGTTGAGCAAAAAGTCAATAGTCAACGGTCAACGGTCAACAACCCTAATGAGAATCCTCTGCCTCTGTCTCTCCGTCAACTGTGCATACACACCCGCATCCGCGTTCCGAGGAACACGAATACAAACCGGATAAATCCAATCCCAATACGTACACTAGGATCTGGCTTAAACCAAAGCCCGCTAGTGTAAACTGTCCGGACACTGTACGTGCACAAGTGCACGGATGTGACCGAACCCTATCGCAAAACCATGCGACCTGTCGCAAAACCATGCGGCCTCTACTCTTTTGCCTAAAGGCAAAAAGCTTTCTGTGTGGGACTCTAAAGACTCGACACTACGCTGGCAGTGGGTTTAACCACAGACCGCAAGCGGCACTAGCTTTGCGTAACGGTCCCCAGGTAATGCCGACAAGAAGACTGACGAGGCGAAACCCATCTGAACTCCTACTGAGCCTGAATGTGACAATCTCGGTACAGTCCGGTCTGTTCGTCTGATACATCGCATGGCGGGCCTAGGGGGCGGTAAACGTCAGTCCCCCAATAGCGGTACAAGTCGTGTCGGAGTGAAGCCCAAAACACCCTGAGATAACACTGGAAGCCTACCAGTATATCACGTTTTCCCTGGCTAGGGACTACTCGTGTAATGGCTCTCCTAGACACAGCGCGATGTCAACCCCCAATACCGGGAGAGACGAATCCTGTCTAACCGTCACTGCCTCCAAGTGCTTCGGGACTGCACCCAACTACCACCTGTTTGCACGACTCCTTTAAGTCGTGGTAGGGTAGTAATCAAAGTACAGTGGGAACACACTCGAGGCGAAGTGACAGTGTCAAGTCAGCGGACTAAGCTGTACTCATGTCACCTGGGAACTGATAACTGACAATAGGTATAATACCAACTAGTCAGTTCCCGACGAGTCCTGTCCAGTGTACTCGTAACCCAACGAGCACCCGCATACTCTCTCAAGTACGACGTACTGATGGCTGTGGGACAGACCATCTCCCACAATGGGATGAGAAACGCACACGCTAGTCTACTCCGGAGTATCGATGCCCTGTCTCGATAGTCCTGCGACCAGGGACCTGCATAAGGATGTGCTTCTAGATTACCCAGCCCCACTAGTGTGACTGCCATCACAACGCTGGTAATCAAGCAAAGATCCTAAGAGCTCCACTAATGTGTATAGGCGATATACTAAAATAAACACATGTACACATTGAAGTAGAAACAAACCAAGTAGCATACTACTATTTTGAGCAAGATTGTATAAACAAGGTGAATATCCCAAGCTTCCATTAAGTAATATACAAACTAGTATGATACAGTAATGGCCTCTAGGGCATATACACTAACAATCTCCTACTTGCCCTAAGGCCATGTACTGGCGTATCGAAGATCTATCATCTCGATCAGCCGCTCGAACTGAGTCTGGGGCAAGGCCTTGGTGAAGCGACTCTCCGAACCTCGATCTCCTGGCGATCCACGATCTCCCTGATCAGGTGATACCGCCTCAAGATGTGTCTGGATCTCTGATGGGACCTGGGTTCCTTCGCTAAAGCTATAGCCCCGTTGTTGTCGCAATACAGAGGTATTGGATCAACAATGGACGGAACCACCTGAAGTTCTTTCAAGAACTTCCTTATCCAGACAGCTTCTTTTGCGGCATCAGATGCAGCGATGTATTCCGCTTCCATCGTCGAGTCTGCAACGGTTTCCTGTTTGGAACTCTTCCAACACACCGCCCCTCCATTGAGGGTAAAGACATAACCCGACATGGACTTGGAATCATCCTTGTCACTCTGGAAGCTGGAGTCAGCAAAGGCCTCGATCTGGAGGTCTTTTCCGCCATATACCAAGAACATCTCCTTAGTCCTTCTCAGGTACTTGAGAATGTTCTTTACCGCTATCCAGTGTTTCTCCCCAGGGTTTGACTGATACCGGCTTACCACACTCAGTGCATAAGCTACATCCGGTCTGGTACACAACATCACATACATTATAGAGCCTACCGCAGAAGCGTAGGGTATAATAGACATGCGATCCCTCTCCAAATCAGTCTTGGGAGACATCTCTTTAGAGAGAGTGATCCCGTGACAAGCCGGTAGGTTACCGCGCTTGGAATCTTCCATACTGAATCTTTTCAGTATGGTGTCGATGTATATGGACTGTGAAAGTCCTAAAATCCTCTTGGATCTATCACGATGGATCCGGATCCCCAGGATGTATGAGGCATCACCCAGGTCTTTCATGGAGAACCTGTGTGACAAGAACCCCTTGACAGATTGTAGCATAGGAATGTCATTTCCTATTAAGAGAATGTCATCCACGTATAAAACGATGAATACTACAGTTCTCGCTACAAATCTACTATAGATGCATGGTTCATCTGGATTTTTGATAAAGCCAAATTCCTTGACCGTCTCATCAAAACAGATGTTCCAACTCCACGATGCCTGCTTTAGTCCATAGATGGACTTAAGCAACTTGCACACCTTTCCGCTGCTCCCACTCTGAATGAAACCCTCTGGCTGGTCCATATAGACACACTTCTCTAAATTTCCATTTAGAAAAGCTGTCTTTACGTCCATCTGCCAAATCTCATAATCGTGGAAGGCAGCAATTGCAAGAAGGATCCGAATGGATTTCAGCATAGCTACTGGAGAAAAGGTCTCGTCATAGTCCAAACCAGGTCTTTGACGAAAACCCTTTGCAACCAGTCTAGCTTTATAGGTCTCAACCTGTCCATCTACACCAATCTTCCTTTTGAAGATCCACTTGCATCCTACGGGTTTTACCCCGTCTGGAGCAACGTCCAACGTCCATACTTTGTTGGTGTACATGGACTCCATTTCGGTCCGCATTGCATCCAGCCATTTTACTGAGTCAACGCTCTGAACGGCCTGCTGGAAGCTAGTAGGCTCATCATAATCTATGATGCAATCCTCTCTATCCCCGTCTATGAGAAAACCGTAGTATCTCTCGGGCGGATGGGACTGCCTACTACTCCTGCGGAGCGGCGTAGGAATGTCCTGTTCTTTTGAACCCTCTAGTTCCACTAAGCTTTCAGTAATAGCTCGTGGTTCTGGAATTTCTTCCAGTTCTACTGTGCTCCCACTTATCTGGGTTTCCAAAAACTCAGTTTCCAAGAAGTAGGCATGACGAGAAACAAGAACTTTTTGTTCCTCTTCGCAGTAGAAGAAATATCCCTTGGAGTTCTTTGGATATCCCACGAACTTACACTGTACTGAGCGTGCCTCGAGCTTGTCCGCATGCTGCTTTTTGACAAAAGCTGGACATCCCCATGTCTTAATGTGCTTAAGATAGGGTCTCTTCCCACACCACATCTCATATGGTGTACTAGGCACAGTCTTAGTCGGAACTCGGTTCAAAAGGTATGCAGCTGATTCTAGCGCATACCCCCAGAATGATCGCGGTAACTCAGTGTTACTCATCATGGACCGAACCATATCCAATAGGGTTCGGTTCTGTCTTTCCGATACACCGTTATGTTGCGGAGTGTATGGAGGAGTAAGCTGAGAGAGAATTCCGTTCTCTTTTAAATAATCAAGGAACTCGGCACTTAAGTATTCTCCACCTCGATCCGATCTTAGAATCTTGATACTTTTGCCGGTTTGTTTTTCTACTTCATTCTTATATTCCTGGAACTTTCCAACGGCTTCGGACTTATGTTTCATTAAGAAGACATAACCGTACCTCGAAAAGTCATCCGTAAAAGTAATGATGTAAGAATAACCGCTTCGCGCATGTGTAGACATTGGACCGCACACGTCGCTGTGTACGAGTCCCAAGAGCTCGCTCTCTCTTACTCCGTGTCCAGTGAACGGAGTCTTTGTCATCTTTCCTTTGAGACAGGATTGACAAGTGGCATACGATTGATATTCGAACGGATTCAAATATCCTTCTGTATGTAACTTCGTCAACCTTCTCTCATTGATGTGACCCAGTCTACAATGCCATAAGAAAGTCTGATTTATTTCCGGAGACTTTCTTTTGTGTGTATTCTGTGTAAGTCGATGTAGTACACCCCAGTACTTGTGGGGAGGCGGATTTTACAAAAACGATCAAGTTTAAGGAACGAACATCGACTAACCGCTTAAATCGAAGCTAAACAAATAATAACCAAACACATAGCTATACTAAACTATAGTGTTAAGGGATTATACCGATCGAAACTAGTCCTTCGTCTTTGTGTCCTCCTTTGTTCTCCTCGACCTTCTCTAGGTAGTAGACGATCCACCCGAGAGCGAAACTCCAAGCTAAACCTCTAACTTGAGGTAACTAATCAACTTTGATTGCTAATCAAAGATGAAAGGATGATGTAGAGTGAAGGTTATGGATTGTTTAGTCTAACTAATCCTTTGATCTCAACACATGAGGATTAAGGATTAGGGTTTGAAGATGAGAGCTTGAGGAGAGAGAATGTGTGATAAGATAATGAGAGGAGAGAGAGTGTATCATAATATATTATGAAGCATTTCTTTTTAACAATAATGAATAAAGGAAATGAATAAGCATGCTTCATAAAATATCTAGTGGTGATTCATTAGCATGAGTCATTAAGCAATAAATGTGCATTAATGAAATGAATGAATCACTACCATGACTCACTTTCTTATCCAAAAGAAACCTCCTTAGTCACATCTTCTAGAAGCTTCTCGAGTAATTACGAGAACGCCCCTCCGATCCGTAAAAAATACGGAAAAACTTTAGACTGTATAAATCCAATAACCGGATACCAGTAACTGGCTTAAACCAAAGCCGACTGGTAAAAACTGTCCGAAAGTCGTACGCGCGTAAACGCACGTATGCGTCCGAACCCTTTGTCGCAAAACCATGCAACCTCTATATCGTTTCGCCTGGAGTAGGAAACTCTCTGTGTGGGACTCTAGAGACTCGACTACTACGCTGGCAGTGGGTTTAACCACAGACCGCAAGCGGCACTAGCTGTACGTAACGGTCCCCAGGTAGTTGTCGATAAGAAGGCCGATGAGTAAACCCATCCGAACTCCTACTGAGTCTGATGTGACAATCTCCATACAGTCCGGTCCGTTCGTCCATGACTATCGCATATCGGGCCTAGGGGGCGGCAAGCGTCAGTCCCCTAATAGCGGTATAAGTCGTGTCGGAGTAAAGCCCATTACACCCTGAGAAACTACTGGAACCTACCAGCAAATCTCGCTTGCCCTGGCCAGGGACTTTGCGTAATGGCTCTTTGACACAGCACGATATCTACTCCCAATACCAGGAGGGACGAATCCTGTCTAACCGCCACTGCCTCCAAGTTCTCGGGACTGCACCCAACTGCTACCTGTTTGCACGACTCCTTTGAGCCGTGGTAGGGTAGCAATCTAAGAACAGTGGGACACACTCGAGGCGAAGTAGCAGTGTCAAGTCTGCGGACTACGCTGTACTCATGTCACCTGGGAACTGTTTACTGACGACTGGTATCAAACCAACCAACAGTTCCCTGTGAGTCCTGTCCGGTGTACCCGTAACCTAACGAGCACCTGTATACTATCTCCAGTACGACGTACTGACGGCTGTGGGACAGACCATCTCCCCAACTGGGATGAGAAGCGTACACACTAGTCTACTCCGGAGTATCGATGCTCTGTCTCGATAATCCAACGACCAGGGACCTGAATAAGGATGTGCTTGTAGACTACCCAGCCCCCACTAGTGTGACTGCCATCACAACGCTGGTAGACAAGCAAGATCCTAAGAGCTCTATCAATACGTATACTCACATATTAAGATAGAAAAACCAAGTAGCATACTACCATGTTTAGCAAGACTGTTATATACATGTGAATATCCCAAGCTTCCATTAAGTAATATACAAGCTAGTATGATACAGTAATGGCCTTCTAGGGCATAAACACTAACAATCTCCCACTTGCACTAGGGCCATGTACTGGCATATCGTAGACCAATGATCTCGAGCAGCCTCTCGAACTGAATCTGAGGAAGGGCCTTCGTGAATGGATCAGCAATGTTCTCTTCTGAAGCAACTCTCCGAACCTCGATCTCCTGACGATCAATGATCTCCCTGATCAGGTGATACCGCCTCAAGATGTGTCTGGACTTCTGATGGGACCTTGGTTCCTTTGCTAAAGCTATAGCTCCGTTGTTGTCGCAATACAGAGGTATTGGATCAACTATGGTAGGAACCACCTGAAGTTCTGTTAGGAACTTCTTCATCCAGACTGCTTCTTTTGCGGCATCGCAAGCAGCTATATACTCCGCTTCCATCGTCGAGTCAGCAACGGTGTCCTGCTTGGAGCTCTTCCAGCACACCGCCCCTCCATTGAGGGTAAAGACATAACCCGACATGGACTTGGAATCGTCCTTATCACTCTGGAAGCCGGAATCAGCAAAGGCCTCCAACCTGAGGTCTTTTCCGCCGTAAACCAAGAACATCTCCTTAGTCCTTCTTAGGTACTTGAGAATGTTCTTTACTGCTATCCAGTGCTTCTCCCCTGGGTCTGACTGATACCGGCTTACCACGCTCAGTGCATAAGCTACATCTGGTCTGGTACACAACATCGCATACATTATAGAGCCTACCGCAGAAGCGTAGGGTATAATAGACATGCGTTCCCTTTCCAAATCAGTCTTGGGAGACATCTCTTTGGAGAGGGTGATTCCGTGACAAGCCGGTAGATTACCGCGCTTAGAATCTTCCATACTGAATCTTTTCAGTACAGTGTCGATATACCTGGACTGCGAAAGTCCCAACATCCTCTTGGATCTATCACGATAGATCCGGATCCCCAGAATGTAAGAGGCATCACCCAGGTCTTTCATGGAGAACCTGTGTGACAAGAATCCTTTGACAGATTGTAGCATAGGAATGTCATTTCCTATCAATAGAATGTCATCCACGTACAAGACGAGGAATACGACACTTCTGGCCACAACTTTACTATATATGCACGGTTCATCTGGATTTTTGATAAAGTCATATTCTTTGACTGTCTCATCAAAACAGATGTTCCAACTCCGCGATGCCTGCTTTAGTCCATAAATGGACTTAAGCAGCTTGCATACTTTCCCGCTGCTCCCACTCTGATTGAAACCCTCTGGCTGATCCATATAGACGCTCTCTTCTAAATTTCCATTCAGAAAAGCCGTCTTTACGTCCATCTGCCAGATTTCATAATCATGGAAGGCAGCAATAGCAAGAAGGACCCGAATGGATTTGAGCATAGCCACTGGAGAAAAGGTTTCGTCATAGTCCAAACCAGGTCTTTGACGAAAACCCTTTGCAACAAGTCTAGCCTTATAGGTTTCCACCTGTCCATCTACACCAATCTTTTTCTTGAAGATCCATTTGCATCCTATGGGTTTTACTGGAGCAAAGTCCAAAGTCCATACTTTGTTGGTGTACATGGACTCCATTTCGGTCCGCATTGCATCTAGCCATCGTACCGAGTCGCCGCTCTGGATGGCCTGCTGGAAGTCAGTAGGTTCATCATCATCTATGATGCAATCCTCTCTATCCCCGTCAATGAGAAAACCGTAGTATCTCTCAGGCGGATGAGACGGCCTACTACTCCTGCGGAGGGGTGCGGGAATGTTCTGTTCTTCTTGAACCTCTGGTTCTACCAAACTTTCAGTAGCAGTTTGTGGTTCTGGAATTTCTTCCAGTTCTATTTCGCTCCCACTTATTTCCTTTTCTAAAAACTGATTTTCCAGAAAATGGGCATTACGAGAAACAAAAACCTTTTGTTCCTCTGCGTAATAGAAATAATATCCCTTGGAGTTCTTTGGATATCCCACAAACATACATTTTACTGATCGTGCCTCGAGCTTGTCCACATGCTGCTTTTTAACAAAAGCTGGACATCCCCAAATCTTCATATGCTGAAGATGGGGTTTCTTCCCAGTCCACATCTGATATGGAGTGGTAGGCACAGTCTTGGTAGGAGCTCTGTTCAGAAGATATGCCGCTGATTCAAGCGCATAACCCCAGAAAGATCGCGGTAACTCAGCATTACTCATCATGGATCGTACCATATCCAATAGGGTTCGATTCCGTCTCTCCGATACACCGTTATGCTGTGGAGTGTATGGAGGAGTAAGCTGAGAGAGAATTCCTTTCCCTTTTAGGTAACCTAGGAACTCGGCACTCAAGTATTCTCCACCTCGATCAGATCTAAGTGTCTTTATACTTTTGCCGGTTTGGTTTTCTACTTCATTCTTATACTCTTGGAATTTCTCAAAAGCCTCGGATTTATGTTTCATCAGATAAATGAATCCGTATCTTGAGTAATCATCCGTGAAAGTAATGAAATAGGAAAAACCACCTCTCGCATGTGTAGACATTGGACCGCATACATCACTGTGTATGAGTCCTAAGAGCTCGCTCGCTCTTACTCCTTGTTCAGTAAATGGAGTCTTTGTCATCTTTCCTTTGAGACAAGATTGACAAGTGTCATAGGTTTGATATTCGAACGTGTCCAAATATCCTTCTCTATGCAACTTAGTCAACCTTCTCTCATTGATGTGACCCAGTCTACAATGCCATAAGAAAGCTTTATTTAAATCTGGAGACTTTCTTTTTAGTGTGTTCTGGACATTGAAAATTTGGAGTTGGTTTAACACATATATGCCGTTATTTAGAGTACCGGACCAAATCAAACCATGATTAAGGTGGATGTTGACAACATCTCTTACAAACGTGAAATCATAACCTTTATTTGATAACAAGGAAACTGATATGATATTACACGTTAAGCTGGGTACAAAATAACAGTTATGTAAAACCAAAATGTGTCCACTCGTCAATCCTAGGTGATAATCCCCGACGGACGCAGCTCCCACGCTAGCTCCGTTAGCAACCCTGAGGATCATATCACCTTCCTTCAGCACTCTACGGTTTCTCAGTGCCTGCAATGAATTGCAAATATGAGATCCTGATCCGGTATCCAATACCCAGGAAGTAGAGTTGATCGACAGACAATTCTCAATTACAAACACACCTGAAGTCGAAGCCACAGCTTGCTTCGGTTCCTGGTTCTTGGCGTTCCACGCCTTGCAATCCTTCTTCCAGTGCCCTTTCCTGTGACAATGGAAGCACTCATCCAGGCCAACTACCGGTGCTGTAAACTTTTTCTTTCCCTTCTTTCCCACCTTACTAACACCTCCTCTAGGTCTGGGTGCGGCCTTCTTCTTCCTTCCTTTGGCCCTAGCCTTGGACCCGGAAGAAGATGAACCGCCAACAAACATAGCGGGTGTTTCCCTTACCTTCTGCAAGGTGCCCTCTGCACTCCTTAACATGTTCAGGAGTTCCGCAAGTTCAACTTCTTTTCCTTGAAGATTGAAGTTGAGGATAAACTGGGCGTAGGTGGGAGGAAGGGACTGGAGAACAAGGTCTGTATAGAGCTCATTATCCAAAGTCGTCCCAAGGTCCGCGAGCTCTTCAATATAGCCGATCATCTGTAGGACATGTTCACCTACTGATGACCCGACAGCCAACCTCGCTCGAAACAGTTTCTTAGAGGTCTCGTATCTTGCTATACGAGATTGCTCTCCATAAAGTTCCTTTGTATGGAGAAATATGCCATCTAGGGACATATCCTCGTGCCTCCTCTGATGTTCATTGTTCATCGAGGCAAGCACGATGCACTTGGCTCTCGCGCAATCTAAATCCCAGGTTTTGCGGATTTCCTTATCCGCATTGCTGGATTTGGGACCAAGGACAGCAGGTGCTGTAGCGGTGAGGACGTACCCCAGTTTGTCATAGGTCAAAGCCATCTTGACATTCCGCAGCCAATCTTTATAGTTTGGCCCCGTCAGTATATTTTTCTCTAAAAGTAACTTAAGTCCAGTCATTTTCAGGGTCGCTGCAATTAGGAGAGAGAGAAGAAAACTCTTTAGCATGATGCTCTTGCAAGTTTAGAGTGGTTTTTAGTTTATCTAAACTGGATGGCTCCCACTGTTTCTCGAATCCTTCCTCAAACCATAAAAGAAGAATTAGCCAAGACTATTCTCACCGTACAATACTTGCTTAACCGTTCAGCCAGGCCGGTGTCGATACTTCGAGGGAGGTTTTCCAACGCTTTCGCGAAGTTCCTTAATTAAATAACCTCTTTTCTCTGGGGGCGTAACCCCGCTGACACTTTTCTGGACACCTACTAGGTTTATAGCATTGATCGTTAAGCGACGAATATCTTGATAAGTAGCATATACTCACAGTAGGATCGGGATCCAAATATCATCGTATGATAATGTTGAAGGAATCCTACCAACATTCATCAAACTCCAAATGGTATGCATCTCTTTGCAAATTTCAGTTTCTTTAGAAATTCCCGATATAAGTTTTTGCCCCATGCTCTTATGACCTTGGCTTTGGTCAAAATGTCATAAGTCACATGTCAAGTTCTACCCGTCATTATCTTGTCAATTTGAACCCATCCGTATATACCCCTGACTTTGGTCAAATGATAATACGACTGTCCCAAACTAACTCATCTATCTTATGCAACAAATGAAAACCCAGTAGCTACCAAACACTATGCCTTGACTTTGGCCAAAATGCATAGCTTGAATACTACTGAATACCCAAATGAAACGACGGAGGGCTACGACTGGTTTTGGCGAAACCATAAACGTAGTGAACTTGATATAACCGAAGGAACCTGATAGCTTTTAAAAGGAGTGGTTAAAGCTCCGCATTTAAAAATATCTGTTTTAAAAATAACCGAGTGGTTTCTTTTAAATTGTTCCAACGATTAAAACTTTGGTTTGTTTTACTTTGCATTATAGATAATGCGTCCCATCATTAACCTATCATTGCAGAAAACAACGAAAATACAACGTCCTCTTATGCCATCCGCATTCGCCACGGGGTCCCGTCATTACCCGTTAGGTTACTTAACTAACGACAGAGCGGGGGCTGGGCTAGCGCGGGTGTAAAACATAAGTGACGTCTAAATAGCTACAATAAATATAGATATTTTACATTCGTCTGACGCAATGATATTCATTCCAGAACACAGATAAACAATATTGGATTTGCAAGCAATCTGTATTTCTTTTGAGCCTGCAAGAAAAGACAGATTACACAGTTGTGATGAATAGCCGTTACCCCACCCTCGACCCCTACGGGTACGGCAAACTACCCACCCGGCAGTCTGTGTACCCCACCTTGGGTCAGTCCTAGGAGCAAAAACAGTAAAATGAAATAATACAACGGTGGCTACAACCGCAACCTGGAAGTGCCCCGCGAAAATAATATTACAACAAATTACATTTACAACAAATGAATTAATCAATAACCCATTGCGAACCCCGGCTATACACCACAACAGTCCAATACAGTTTATATGCACAAACAGATATAACCATTTCAGAAATGTGCAACCCCCTGCCAACCGACATACTAGCAGTTGGGGAAGGTTTACGAACACATTAAACAATCACAGATATAATCCAATACGCAAATACTGTACAATTCGATCGAATAAACAACATCAATATTGCTCCAAAATCTGCTCTGTTAAACAGTAACCTGAGCAATAATTAAACATTCCAGAAAACCCAAAACACCACAGGGGACCCACCCAAAAAAAACGAGCTCCTGACTCGTCAACTCGGCCGCGGTTGCGCGGCGGATCGGTGGGATCCGCCGCCCTTCCGCGGCGCTTTAGACG
Organism: Agapanthus africanus; assembly: GCA_030015575.1. NCBI lineage: Eukaryota > Viridiplantae > Streptophyta > Magnoliopsida > Asparagales > Amaryllidaceae > Agapanthus > Agapanthus africanus. Next base: position 183,199,024 of record JASDDO010000016.1, on the reverse strand, counting down.
AATCAGAAGCCCAAATTTTTTGGGTGTTCTACTGTGGTCATGTCAAGCTCTCTGAACATACCTGAAAAATTTTCTGACTTCATTTTAACTTCGACAGAAACTTGACAGAATTAGGGTTTTGCGGCTTTGTTTTTCCGTTCGAAATTCGTACAAATTTGCAATTAAGTTATTTATTGTTTAGCGAGGCTCTGATACCAATGTAAGTCGATGTAGTACACCCCAGTACTTGTGGGGAGGCGGATTTTACAAAAACGATCAAGTTTAAGGAACGAACATCGACTAACCGCTTAAATCGAAGCTAAACAAATAATAACCAAACACATAGCTATACTAAACTATAGTGTTAAGGGATTATACCGATCGAAACTAGTCCTTCGTCTTTGTGTCCTCCTTTGTTCTCCTCGACCTTCTCTAGGTAGTAGACGATCCACCCGAGAGCGAAACTCCAAGCTAAACCTCTAACTTGAGGTAACTAATCAACTTTGATTGCTAATCAAAGATGAAAGGATGATGTAGAGTGAAGGTTATGGATTGTTTAGTCTAACTAATCCTTTGATCTCAACACATGAGGATTAAGGATTAGGGTTTGAAGATGAGAGCTTGAGGAGAGAGAATGTGTGATAAGATAATGAGAGGAGAGAGAGTGTATCATAATATATTATGAAGCATTTCTTTTTAACAATAATGAATAAAGGAAATGAATAAGCATGCTTCATAAAATATCTAGTGGTGATTCATTAGCATGAGTCATTAAGCAATAAATGTGCATTAATGAAATGAATGAATCACCACCATGACTCACTTTCTTATCCAAAAGAAACCTCCTTAGTCACATCTTCTAGAAGCTTCTCGAGTAATTACGAGAACGCCCCTCCGATCCGTAAAAAATACGGAAAAACTTTAGACTGTATAAATCCAATAACCGGATACCAGTAACTGGCTTAAACCAAAGCCGACTGGTAAAAACTGTCCGAAAGTCGTACGCGCGTAAACGCATGTATGCGTCCGAACCCTTTGTCGCAAAACCATGCAACCTCTATATCGTTTCGCCTGGAGTAGGAAACTCTCTGTGTAGGACTCTAGAGACTCGACTACTACGCTGGCAGTGGGTTTAACCACAGACCGCAAGCGGCACTAGCTGTACGTAACGGTCCCCAGGTAGTTGTCGATAAGAAGGCCGATGAGTAAACCCATCCGAACTCCTACTGAGTCTGATGTGACAATCTCCATACAGTCCGGTCCGTTCGTCCATGACTATCGCATATCGGGCCTAGGGGGGCGGCAAGCGTCAGTCCCCTAATAGCGGTATAAGTCGTGTCGGAGTAAAGCCCATTACACCCTGAGAAACTACTGGAACCTACCAGCAAATCTCGCTTGCCCTGGCCAGGGACTTTGCGTAATGGCTCTCTGACACAGCACGATATCTACTCCCAATACCGGGAGGGACGAATCCTGTCTAACCGCCACTGCCTCCAAGTGCTCGGGACTGCACCCAACTGCTACCTGTTTGCACGACTCCTTTGAGCCGTGGTAGGGTAGCAATCTAAGAACAGTGGGACACACTCGAGGCGAAGTAGCAGTGTCAAGTCTGCGGACTACGCTGTACTCATGTCACCTGGGAACTGTTTACTGACGACTGGTATCAAACCAACCAACAGTTCCCTGTGAGTCCTGTCCGGTGTACCCGTAACCTAACAAGCACCTGTATACTATCTCCAGTACGACGTACTGACGGCTGTGGGACAGACCATCTCCCCAACTGGGATGAGAAGCGTACACACTAGTCTACTCCGGAGTATCGATGCTCTGTCTCGATAATCCAACGACCAGGGACCTGAATAAGGATGTGCTTGTAGACTACCCAGCCCCCACTAGTGTGACTGCCATCACAACGCTGGTAGACAAGCAAGATCCTAAGAGCTCTATCAATACGTATACTCACATATTAAGATAGAAAAACCAAGTAGCATACTACCATGTTTAGCAAGACTGTTATATACATGTGAATATCCCAAGCTTCCATTAAGTAATATACAAGCTAGTATGATACAGTAATGGCCTTCTAGGGCATAAACACTAACAATGGACATTGAAAATCTGTGGCTAGTTTAATACGTATATACCATTGCTCAGTGTACCTGACCCAATCAAAACTTGATTAAGGTGAATGTTTACAACATTACTTACAAACGCAAATTCATAACCTTCTTTAGAAACTAAAGATACAGAAATGATATTACAAGTTGCGTTGGGTACAAAAAAGCAATTACGCAAAACCAAAACATGTCCATCTGACATTCCCAGGTGATAGTCCCCCACGGCTTTAGCATCCATGCTAGCTCCGTTCGCAACTCTAAGGGTCATGTCACCTGCCTTCAAAACCCTACGGTTTCTCAACGCCTGCAAAGAATTACAGATATGAGATCCTGATCCGGTATCCAATACCCAGGAAGTAGAGTTTATTGAAAGACAGTTTTCAATAACATACACACCTGAAGCTGAAGCTGCAACCTGCTTCAATTTCTGTGTTCTGGCCTTCCAGGCCCTGCAATCATTCTTCCAGTGTCCTTTCTTATGACAATAGAAGCATTCTTCCTTATCCACAAGCTTCCCCACTATCTTTGTTGCTTTTGCTTTTCCCTTTGTATCCACTTTACTAACACCGCCCCTTGGTTTGGCGGGGGCTTTCTTCTTCTTTCCCTTGGCTTTCGCCTTGGACCTAGAAGAAGATGATCCTCCTACAAACAAAGTGGATGTTTCCCTACCTTTCTGTAGGGTGCCCTCTGTGCTCCTCAGCATGTTGAGGAGCTCTGAAAGTTCAACTTCTTTTTCTTGTAAGTTGAAGTTCAGTATAAACTGGGCGTAAGTGGAAGGAAGGGACTGGAGAACTAAGTCTGTATAGAGCTCACTCTCCAATGTGGTCCCTAGGTCCGCGAGCTCCTCAATGTAGCCGATTATCTTAAGCAAGTGTTCTGCTACTGATGATCCGACGGCCATCCTGGCCGAAAATAACTTTTTCGACGCTTCGTATCTTGCGATACGAGATTGCTCTCCATACAGTTCTTTTGTATGGAGAAATATGGATTCAAGGTCCATATTCTCGTGCCTCCTTTGATGTTCGTTGTCCATCGAGGCAAGTACGAGGCACTTGGCCTTCGCGCTATCAATCTCCCAAGTCTTACGGATTTCCTTATCCGCGACGCTGGAAGTAGGACCAGGGACAGGGGGAGCTTTGGTTGTAAGAAGATACCCCAGCTTGTCGTAAATGATTGCCATCTTGACATTCCTGAGCCAATCTTTGTAGTTTGGCCCTGTCAGTATATTTTTATCTAGGAGTAACTTAAGTCCAGTCATGTCGATTTGGTCGCTGCAATTAGGAGAGAGAAGAAACACTCAGCATGATGCTCTTGCAAGTTTAGAGTGGTTTTTAGTTTGTCTAAACAGGATGGCTCCCACTGTTTCTCGAATCCCTCCTCAAACCATAAAGGAAGAATTAGTCGGGATCAATCCCACCGCACAATACTTGCTTAACCATTCCGCCAGGCCAGTGTCGGTACTTCGAGGGAGGTTTTCCAACGCTTTCGCGAAGTTCCTTAATTTAAGAACCTCTTTTCCCCGGGGGCGTAGCCCCGCTAACACCTTTCTAGGCACCTACTAGGTTTATAGCATTGATCGATTAGTGAGAAATTTCCCGAGGAGTAGCATATACTCACAGTAGGATCGGGATCGGGATCCAAATATCATCGCGTGACGAAACTGAAGGAATCCTACCAGAATCATCACGCTCCAAATGGTATGCAATACTAGCAAGTTTCAGTTCTTTTGAAACTCCCGATGTGGATTTTTGCCCCATGCTCTTATGACCTTGACTTTGGCCAAAATATCATAAGTCACATGTCAAGTTCTGCCCGTCATTATCCAGGTTAATTTGGATCCACCCATACCCACCCTTGACTTTGGCCAAAATGGCAGTACGACTGTCCCAAACCAACGCATCTATCTATGCTACACATGAATACCCAATAGCTACCAGTCACTATGCCTTGACTTTGGCCAACATACATAGCTTGAATACTATTGACCATTTATGCGAAACGACGGAGGGCTACGAATGGTTTTGGCGAAACCGTGAACGTAGTGAACTTGATTTAGTCGATGGAACGAGATAGCTTTTAAATGGAGTGGCTCAAACTCCGCATTTTAAAAGTTTGTTTTGAAAAGAACCGAGTGGTTTTTCGAAAGTGTTCCAACGACTTTTACTTGGTTTATTTTCTTGCATTAGTTCTTTTAATGCGTGATATTCTTGCATTAGTTCTTTTAATGCGTCCCATCATTTAATCCTACCATTGCAGAAAACAACCAAAATATGACGTACGCTTATGCCATTCGCATTCGCCTCGGGGCCCCGTCATTACCCGTTAGGTTACTTAACTAACGACAGAGCGGGGGCTGGGCTAGCGCATCTGTAAAACATAAGCAACGCCTAAATAATATCATATATAGATATACTGCAATGATAAACATTTCAGATCACAGATGAACACATTGGATATACTAGGAACCTGCAATTCGTACGAGCCTGTAACGAAAAGCAGATTACACGGTCGCGGTGAATAGCCAATACCCCACCCAAGACCCCTACGGGTGCGGCAAACTACCCTCCAAGTACCCGAAGCGAAGCAACCTCCCTCATCCCCGTGAGTAGGCCACTCGGCACTTCGGCATACCCGGTAGTTTGTGCACCCTTCCATGGGTCTATCCTAGGAGCAAAAACAGTAAAAAGAAATTATACAATGACGGCTACAACCCCGACCCGGTTGTGCGGTCATACAAATAATTATTACATCAATTTACAAATTTACATGAATTGAAAGAAAAGAAAACTCTCGTCTCACAACCCCCGGCTATTCACCCGCGACAATCCAACATATTCATATACACATTCCAGCAACATTACAGATCACAGATTTGTATAACCCCCACTAATCGACATATAGCGATTAGTAGACGTTCAATACAAATATCACATTTCAGAAAAACCCGTCAGCTAAAGTTTTTTAGAAGTTCGATCAAAAATACGGATTTTCAGGACCCTAAAAATAAAATTTTCGTTCTGGAAAATCTGGGTTGAAAATACATGTACCAAAATTCCCAAAATGCCCTTGCAACCACACTGCAGCAAAGAAACACCAGAGAGGGGCCAAGGAGGCCGCGGAACCGCGGCAATAGCAAGCTATTGCCGCATTTCCGCGGTCGTTTAGGGGGATCTCTGGGTGATTTTTCTACAGTAGCTTTTAAAAACCCTGAGTCGATTTTTGATGCATGAATTATCAGTTTTACAGAACATAAAAAATCGTCAGCAACTTTGAAAACTGGGTACATTTCGGGACTTTTTCTTTGATCGATCTTCTAGCTACTTTGCTAACATGTTAGATAGAGTTTAACTAGGCTCTGATACCACTGTAAGTCCATGCTACCTCTCCCGGTACTTTCGGGCATGCGGAAATTGATAAAAAACGATTTTTATAGAGGTGGTAACATGGACTTAAAACCCGGATCTTTGTTAAACATCTAACTAACAACCTAACTAGGAGTCGTTAACTACTCGGTTAGGGGGTTTATACCTTGCTTGTCTTGAACTCCTTCGTCTTCAACTCCGATGGTGGTCCGGATCGGCTTCTTCCCGTCGTCTCCTTACGCCGAAGATAGATCCACCTGAGAGCTCCAACCTTTGGCTCCTTCTTCGAACTTTGAAGAAACTAGTTCACTCGGTTTGCTAAACCTTGTGAACTAGAGTGAGTAGAGAAGAGTTTGTATGGGATTTTATCTATGGTTCTTGGTTTTCAACTCATGAGACAAGTGAACCATAGAGTCAAGAGAGGGAGCAAGAGGAAGAGGGTGAGAGCAAGAGGAAGAGAGCTCAAGAACAAGAGAGAGAATGGTCAAGTGAGAAATGAGCCTCTCTTTTGTCTTTCATCCTTTCATAATCCAAAACAATGATAACAAAACATATCAATCAAGTGTTATGTGATGGTTTAAGCAACCATAGCCATATCATTTCATGCACTCATTTTGCACAAAAGAGCAAGCAAGCAAAAGTCTTTGCCATGAAATGATAGCTATGGTTATCATGATGGTCAACTAGTCAAACCTAGTCAACCGGTCAACAAAGCCAACAAGTCAACAAAAGTCAACAAGTCAACAAAGTCAACAAGTCAACAACCATGTCACCATAATACTTAATTAATATAATTGTTAATCATATATCATATTCTCATTAGGGTTGAGCAAAAAGTCAATAGTCAACGGTCAACGGTCAACAACCCTAATGAGAATCCTCTGCCTCTGTCTCTCCGTCAACTGTGCATACACACCCGCATCCGTGTTCCGAGGAACACGAATACAAGCTGGATAAATCCAATCCCAATATGTACACTAGGATCTGGCTTAAACCAAAGCCCGCTAGTGTAAACTGTCCGGACACTGTACGTGCACAAGTGCACGGATGTGACCGAACCCTGTCGCAAAACCATGCGACCTGTCGCAAAACCATGCGACCTCTACTCTTTTGCCTAAAGGTGAAAAGCTTTCTGTGTGGGACTTTAAAGACTCGACACTACGCTGGCAGTGGGTTTAACCACAGACCGCAAGCGGCACTAGCTGTGCGTAACGGTCCCCAGGTAATGCCGACAAGAAGACTGACGAGGCGAAACCCATCTGAACTCCTACTGAGCCTGAATGTGACAATCTCGGTACAGTCCGGTCTGTTCGTCTGATACATCGCATGGCGGGCCTAGGGGGCGGTAAACGTCAGTCCCCCAATAGCGGTACAAGTCGTGTCGGAGTGAAGCCCAAAACACCCTGAGATAACACTGGAAGCCTACCAGTATATCTCGTTTGCCCTGGCCAGGGACTACTCGTGTAATGGCTCTCCTAGAAACAGCGCGATGTCAACCCCCAATACCGGGAGAGACGAATCCTGTCTTACCGTCACTGCCTCCAAGTGCTTCGGGACTGCACCCAACTACCACCTGTTTGCACGACTCCTTTGAGCCGTGGTAGGGTAGTAATCAAAGTACAGTGGGAACACACTCGAGGCGAAGTGACAGTGTCAAGTCAGCGGACTAAGCTGTACTCATGTCACCTGGGAACTGATAACTGACAATAGGTATAATACCAACTAGTCAGTTCCCGACGAGTCCAGTCCAGTGTACTCGTAACCCAACGAGCACCTGCATACTCTCTCAAGTACGACATACTGATGGCTGTGGGACAGACCATCTCCCACACTGGGATGAGAAGCGCACACGCTAGTCTACTCCGGAGTATCGATGCCCTGTCTCGATAGTCCTGCGACCAGGGACCTGCATAAGGATGTGCTTCTAGATTACCCAGCCCTACTAGTGTGACTGCCATCACAACGCTGGTAATCAAGCAAAGATCCTAAGAGCTCCACTAATGTGTATAGGCGATATACTAAAATAAACACATGTACACATTGAAATAGAAATAAACCAAGTAGCATACTACTATTTTGAGCAAGATTGTATAAATAAGGTGAATATCCCAAGCTTCCATTAAGTAATATACAAACTAGTATGATACAGTAATGGCCTCTAGGGCATATACACTAACACGTGCGCACCAGACGCACGTGATATTATCATGCACACTTATTGATATTGATTTTCTTCTGAGCATCACGTTTTTATGATATATACTATACTATATAGTAGCCGAGATTTTCTTCCGAGCATCACGTTTTTATGATATATACTATACTATATAGTAGCCGAGCAGGACTGGTCTGAGGACAGTACCTGAGTGTTTTTGCATGCGTCGACATTTACCGAAGGGGTTTTCAAAAGAATCTATAGTCTCACTATTTTCCTACGTGTTCGTAAGCGACACGAACTTTTACAAGGAAAACCCTTCTAAGATATTTTTCAAAACGCGGGATGTATATCTTAAGCAAAATGTATATAGATCTATATGTATGTATGTATGTATTTCTTTACAAGTGAACGCCCGCTACTCGTACCGTGATATACGCATCACACGACAAATTGAAAAAATGATTTTTAGTGCATATGTTTCCCAGCTATTTAAATTATTTTACAAGGTTGCGTACTTTATACGTATTATGGACTTCATTATATTATACTTGATTTAAACAATAGATTTTGAAACTGGCATATCCATCATAACTCGCATTATTTTCTTGACATTGTCGGAGTTCCGACTATTGAGCTTTGCACTCGTTTTCATGTGCACACATTGCGCTATGATATTTTAGCCTTTCTGTGATTTCGGAGCCCCTTTGATCTGATTTGATTTACTGATTTTTTAAAAATACTTATGGGGTTTAAATTTAAATTTGGGGACCGAATTTATTTAAAGGGGGAAGATTGCGACATTTCAGAAAATATAAAATAATATTTTTTGGAATTAAAATAATAAAATAATAAATTTTATGAATATTATACAAGTATGAATTTGAGTTTTCATAGAATGGTATAGTTATAAAACCTATAATTTGGGGGAGGAGGGATTTGGAAATTTAAAATGAATTATCATTTATGAAAACATTATATGATTTGGGCATTTTACAAATTAATATATATTATTTACATACAAGTTGAATGTTAAACTTGATTAGTATATTACTAATTATGCATTAAACCAAATCCATTTTTGTTAACCATGTTTTGAGTGCCATGAATCATTTTGTGGTGATGTATGGTGTTATGTTTTGTTTTTAAAGAAAAGAGAAAAGAAGAGAAAAAGGAAAATAAAAATGAGAGAGGGGACATGATATGGCATAGAGTTATGATGGCAGAGAGAGAGAGGGAGAAGGAGAGCGAGAGGGGTTATGGTAGCTATTCATTTGCTTTCCTTCTCATCTTCATTCTTCATCTCGTTCCTCCTCCATTTTCTTCATCTCTTCTCCACCTCCTCCACCCTCTCTATCACCATGCAACACCCCTAAAACCTCACAAACTCTTCACAAAAATTGTTCACAAGATGCTACACATCATGGTGGGATCCAGTTCTAGTTTTGAGCAACTTTGGCCATCTAGGACTCTTTTTGAGTTGCTATTCGAGGTAAAACTTTTACCTTTCTTCAAGTTTTTAAGTTTCCTAACTTCAAGTATTAGTTTAGAGTTAAAAAGTTTAGGTTTGGTGAACTTGGAAATTTCTTGGGTGATCTTTGGTGGATTAAATGAGTAGTGGTGATATAGTAGAGGTTTTAGAGAGTGTTTACTAGTCTTTAGTGATAGAATCCCTGGTCTGAAATGAGCTTTGAAGTTTGAAACATGAACTTATAATTTTCCGATAACGGTTTTGATTTAGTATTGATGTTCAAATAGAATCTAGGATGACTTCGGGACTTTGAAAATTTAATAGCAGATATAGTGAGATGTGTAGGCAAATAGGAAGCCACCCCAGAAGCCCGAGTCACCAAGTCCAATTCTTGGCCACAAATAAATCCTTTTAGGACGCAAATTGCGGCCCAACTTTTGAGTTAGGGTTTGGTTTTTGGTCTAAAGCTCAATCATTAGATAACTTGATCTACCCTATATGCAAAATGTTCTAATTTCACCTTAGGTAGAATCTGGAGTTGTTTTACTAAGTTTCTGTTTATGTTTTCCGATATTTGAAAATTCGATTTTAGATTTGCATGATGTGACTTGGTCGTTCGACGTTCGTACGTCGACGCCACTGCGTATTTTGTTGTTTTGGCACGAGCAGACCATAGGTTCTAACCTATGTGCTTTTCGCTTATCGTATCGGTTTGGGACATTACTGTATAGTACTAGTTTGTATATTACATTTTGGAAGCATGGGATATACAAAGGTTTTATGACAGTCTTGCTCAATATAGTAGTATGCTACTTGGTTTGTTTCTATCTAAATATGGGTATATGTTTTTATTGACGTATCTCTAATACATATTGATAGAGCCCTTAGGATCTTTTGCTTGACTACCAGCGTTGTGATGGCAGTCATACTAGTGGGGGATGGGTAGTCTATAAGCACATCCTTATTCTGGTCCCTAGTCGTGGGATTATCGAGATAGGGCATCGATACTCCAGAGTAGACTAGTGTATATGCTTCTCATCCCAGCAGGGGAGATGGTCTGTCCCACAGCCATTAGTACGTCGTACTGGAGATAGTATGCAGGTGCTCATTAGGTTATGAGTTACACTGGACGGACTCATGGGGAACTGTTGGTCGGTAATATACCTATCGTCAGGTAGCAGTTCCCACGTGACATGAGTGCAGCATAGTCCGTTGACTTGACATTGCTGCTTCGCCTCGAGTGTGATCCCACTGTTCTTTAATTACTACCCTACCACGACTCTATTGAGTCATGCAAACAGGTAGTAGTTAGGTGCAGTCCTGAAACACTTGGAAGCAGCGGCGGTTAGATAGGATTCGTCTCTCCCGGTATTGGGGGTCGATATCGCGCTGTGTTCAGAAAGCCATTACACAAGTCCTTGGCCAGGGTAAGCGAGATTTACTGGTAGGTGCTCCAGTAGTTTCTCAGGGTGTTTTGGGCTCTACCCCGGCATGACTTATTGTGCTATTAGGGGTCTAATGGCTACCTCCTCCTAGGCCCGATATGCGATACTCTTAGACGAACAGACCGGACTGTACGGAGATTGTCACAGATAAGCTCAGTAGGAGTTCGGATGAGTTATTATCATCGGCTTTCTTATCGACATATACCTGGAGGTCGTTACGTGCAGCTAGTACCGCTTGCGGACTGTGGTTAAACCTATTGCCAGCGTAGTGTCGAGTCTTTAGAGTCCTACACAGAGGGTTTCCCTGCATCGGGCAAAAGATGTAGAGGTCGTATGGTTTTACGACGGGGTTCAGTCACGTACGTGTACTTATGAACGGATGATGATACAGACAGATAATACTAGTGGATTTTGGTTTAAGCCAGATTCTAGTATTTCACCGATGGATTATATTCGTATTTTTCGGAATACGGATACGAGTATGTATATACGGATGAGGGGAATTTTTGTAAATTGTTCAAAGATGCTTTTTGAAGATGCCATATCATAATTGTATTATTCATTTTTGGATAAATAAATAATACATTATGTATTAAGGAAATGAGGTGGAAAATGCATGATTTAGAGCATGGCTTAATGTGACACATGGTGGATTTTGAAGCCATGACTCATATGGTTGTAAATTGAACCTTATTTCTAATTATTCATATGATTTATTCAAGGGATAATAGGAGAGGTTCAGTTTAGAACAAGGGTTCATTCTCATCTCTTATGCTAAGTTCACTAGCTTTTCCTTAATCCATCATCTTCTTCCTCAAACCCTTAACTTCTCATGTGTTGAGATACTTAGGGCATAATGAGACATTACAATCCATCAACATCCTCTACACAACCTAGGTCATCTAGTGTAGCATACTAGGTGCCCTAGTTTCTTCGGTTTTTGAAGAAGGAGCTCGGTACAACAACTCTCGGGTGGATCGTCTTCGATTCAAGAAAGCCGACGAGGAGGCGACATCCGTACTACTCCAAGGAGCTCGCGCAGGAGAGGAGGACAACGAGGGAAAAGAAGGACCAGTTACGTAAGGTATAAACTTCTGTACTTGTAGTTAACCTCACAAATGTATCCTAGTTAGGGTTTATGATCGATCCTTGGTTCAAGTCGGTGTTGCGAAGCCTGTAAAAATCATTTTTCGCAATTTCCGCCTCCTCGCAAACACGTGGGGTGCGCGACATCGACTTAGATTGGTATCCGAGCCTCGCATAAACCTTAGATAGCTTGTAGCGACGTTAGAAATCCGCCGTTTTTGTCGTGAAAAAACTGCCGACAAAAACAGTTTCCAAAAATGATGTTTTGAGTTGTTTGCACACCCCGCGAGCTCACGGTTTCAACCGAGAAGCCACGGGGTGGAGCGTTCATACCTCGGGGACACCCCGAGGGGACCAAAGGGTAGGCCCACCCCACAAGACCGCCACATGGTGTCCTTGGTGGGGGGGGGTGACCCGAGAGCACCCAAGAATGGTGCTCTCGGGTCTGCCTTCCCCTATGGGCCACTTCGTGGTGTCCCCCGGGGGTGGGTTCCCCCCCGAGGCCCCCCATTTGACAGTTAATTTTTGTATCTTCAGCCCCGCGAAGATTCGGGCGGGTTTCGAGTTCGTTTCGACTCCCGGATTGGCTTAAAATGATCGTTTTTGGAACTTTAGCTTACTGGATTTTTCAGGTTTTGGAAAAATTGGTTCAGTTTGCTAATTGCGTGCGGAATTCTAATGTCGCATTTACTTTACAAGCTTTGTGATGTGTATATGTGTTTAGAAACATCGACTAATTTCTATACGTCGATTAGTCGGGATTGCACATATCTGTGATGATGTTATGTTGGTTTGTGTATATGAACTTGTTGGATCGTCGTGGATGAATAGCCGAGGATGTGAGAAGGGAGTTGTTTTTCTTTCATTAAATGTAAATTGTAATTTGATGTAATATTATTTTGCGGGGAACATCCGGGTTGAGGTTGTAGCCACCGTTGTATAATTTCTTTTTACTGTTTTCTACTCCTAGGATAGACCCAAGGTGGGGTGCACAAACTACCGGGTACATTGAAGTGCTGAGTGGCCTACTCATGTTACCGAGGGAGGTTGCTTCGCTTTGGGTATTTAGCGGGTAGTTTGCCTCACCCGTAGGGGTCTAGGGTAGGGTTTTGGCTATTCATCATGACCGTGGAATCCATCTTTCGTTACAGGCTTAAACGAAACGCGGAATTCCTAGTATATCCAATTTGTTCATCTGTGATCTGGAATGCCTATTATTGCGTGAGACGAATGATTATTATATATATGTTATATATATTAGACGTTGCTTATGTTTTGCATCCGCGCTAGTCCAGCCCCCGCTCTGGCGTTAGTTAAGTTACCTAACGGTGTTAGACAGGGCCCAGTGACGAATGCGGATGGAATAAGCGGACGTGTTATTTTCGTTTCTCTCTGTAATGATAGGTGTAAATGATAGGACTGCATTATTAATGTAAAGCAAACAAACCAAAGCTGAATCATTGGAACAATTTTTAAAACTACTCATTTTTTTAAAAAAGCAAACTTTTAAAATGCGGAGCCTAAACCACTCCTTTAAAAGCTATCACGTTACTTCGATTATATCAAGTTCACTACGTTAACGGTTTAGCCAAAACTAGCCGTAGCCCTCCGTCATTTCAGTTGAATATTCAGTAATATTCAAGCTATGTATTTTGACCTTCGCCAAGGCATAGTGATTGGTAGCTACTGGATATTCATCTGTAGCATAGATATATGCATTGGTTTGGGATAGTCGTACTACTATGTTGGCCTTCGTTAAGGGTATGTACGGGTGGGTTCAAATTAACCAAGACAATGACAGGTAGAACTTGACATGTGACTTATGATATGTTGGCCTTCGTCAAGGTCATAAGAGCATGGGGCAAAAATCCATATCGGGAGTTTCTAAAGAAACCGAAACTTGCTAGTGTTGCATACCATTTGGAGTGTGATAACTTTGGTAGGATTCCTTCGAATTTATCACACAATGATATTTGGATCCCGATCCTACTGTGAGTATATGCTACTCCTCGGAAGTTTTTTTCTCAATAAACGATCAATGCTATAAACCAAGTAGATGTCAAGAACGGTGTTAGCGGGGCTACGCCTCCAGGGAAAAGAGGTTATATAATTAAGTAACTTCACGAAAGCGTTGGAAAATCTCCTTCGAAGTACCAACACTAGTCTGGCTGAAAGGTTAAGCAAGTATTGTATGGTGAGATTAATCCTGACTAATTCTTCTTTTATGGTTTGATGAAGGATTCGAGAAATAGTAGGAGCCATCCTGTTTAGATAAACTTAAAAACCAATCAAAACTTGCAAGAGCATCATGCTAAAGTGTTTCTTCTCTCTCTCCTAATTGCAGTGGCCAAGATGACCCGCCTTAAGTTACTATTAGATAAAAATATATTGACAGGGCCAAACTATAAAGATTGGCTCAGGAATGTCAAAATGGCAATCATATATGACAAACTGGGCTATATTCTTACTACTAAAGCCCCCGCCAATCCAGGTCTAGATTCCAGCGTCGCGGATAAGGAAATCCGTAAGACCTGGGAAATTGACAGTGCGAAAGCCAAGTGCCTCGTGCTGGCCTTTATGGACAATGAACACCAGAGGCGGCAAGAGAATATGGATCTTGAATCCATATTCCTCTATACCAAGGAATTATATGGAGAGCAATCTCGTATCGCAAGATACGAGACCTCGGAAAAGTTATTTCAAGTGAGGTTGGCTATCGGGTCATCTGTAAGGGACCATGTCCTTAAGATGATCGGCTACATTGAGGAGCTCGCGGACCTGGGGACCATGTTGGAGAACGAGCTGTATACAGACTTTATTCTGCAGCCCCTCCTTTCCACCTACGCCCAGTTTATCTTGAATTTTAATATTCAAGGTAAAGAAGTTGAACTTTCGGAACTCCTCAACATGTTGAGGAGTGCTGAGGGCACCCTGCAGAAATCCAAGGAGACTCCCGCTATGTTTTTTGGAGGATCTTCATCTTCTAGATCCAAGGAGAAAGCTAATGGGAAGAAGAAGGCCCCCACCAAACCGAAAGGAGGGGTCAGTAAGGTGGAAGCGAAGGGCAAGGCAAAAGTGGCGGGGCCGACAGTAGGGAAGGAAGAATGCTTCTACTGTCATAAAAAAGGCCATTGGAAGAAGGATTGCGGGGCCTGGAAGGCCAAGGACTTGAAGCAGGTTGTGGCTTCGGTTTCAGGTGTGTTTGTAATTGAAAACTGTATGTCAATCAACTCTACTTCCTGGGTATCGGATACAAGATCAGGATCTCATATTTGTAATTCTTTGCAGGTACTAAGAAGTCGTAGAGTTCTGAAGACCGGTGATATGACCCTCAGGGTTGCTAACGGAGCGAGCGTTGATGCTGTGTCCGTAGGGGAATATCACTTAGGGTTGACAAGTGGACATATTTTGGTTTTGCGCAACTGTTTTTGTGTACCTAGTTTGACTTGTAATATCATTTCAGTATTTTTGTTATCAAAGGATGGTTATGATTTTACATTTGTAAACGATGTCAAAAACATCCACCTAATCATGGTCTGATTGGGTCGGGTACACTAAACAACGGTATATACGTATTAAACCAACTGCAAGTTTTCAATGTCCAGAACACACATAAAAGAAAGACTCCAGAATTAAATCATGCTTTCTTATGGCATTATAGACTGGGTCACATCAACGAAATACGGTTGACCGAGTTACATAAAGAGGGATATTTGGATCCGTTCGAATATCAGTCGTATGCAACCTGTCAATCTTGTCTCAAAGGAAGGATGACAAAGACTCTGTTCACTGGAAAAGGAGTAAGAGCGAGTGAGCTCTTAGGACTCATACACAGTGACGTTTGTTGTCCAATGTCTACAAATGCAAGAAATGGTTATTCCTATTTCTTTACTTTTACGGATGATTTCTCTAGGTATGGACATGTCTTCTTGATGAAGCATAAATCCAAGGCCTTTGAGAAATTCCGGGATTATAAGAATGAAGTGGAAAAACAAACAGGCAAAAGTATCAAGACACTAAGATCTGATCGAGGTGGTGAATACTTGAGTACCGAGTTCCTAGATTACATAAAAGAGAATGGAATTCTCTCTCATATTACTCCTCCATACACACTACAACACAACGGTGTATTGGAGAGGCGGAACCGAACCCTATTGGATATGGTACGTTCCATGATGAGTAACGCTGAGTTACCGCGATCTTTTGGGGGGCTATGCACTAGAATCAGCTGCATATCTTTTGAACAAAGTTCCTACCAAGACTGTGCCTACCACACCATATCAGATGTGGAGTGGGAAGAAACCCTATCTTTAGTACTTGAAGATATGGGGATGCCCAGCTTTTATCAAAAAACAGCATGCAGACAAACTCGAGGCACGCTAAGTACTGTGCAAGTTTGTGGGATATGTTAGTGTATATGCCCTAGGGGCCATTATTGTATCATACTTGTATGTATATTACTTAATGGAAGGTTGGGATATTCCCAGTTGTATATACAGTCTTGCTAAAAATTGTAGTATGCTACTTGGTTTGTGTCTACTTTAATATGTGCATATGTTTCTTATAACGTATCACTTATACATATTAGTAGAGCCCATAGGATCTTTGCTTGATTACCAGCGTTATGATGGCAGTCACACTAGTGGGGGCTGGGTAATCTATAAGCAACATCCTATACTTGTCCCTAGTCGTAGGATTATCGAGACTGGGCATCGATACACCAGAGTAGACTAGTGTGTACGCTTCTCATCCCAGTTGGGGAGATGGTCTGTCCCACAGCCATCAGTACGTCGTACTGAAGATAGTATACAGGTGCTCGTTAGGTTACGGGTACACCGGACAGGACTCGCAGGGGGGCTGTTGGTTGGTATTATACCAATCGTCAGTTAACAGTTCCCAGGTGACATGAGTACAGCATAGTTCGCAGACTTGACACTGCTACTTCGCCTCGAGTGTGTCCCACTGTTCTTAGATTGCTACCCTACCACGGCTCAAAGGAGTCGTGCAAACAGGTAGCAGTTGGGTGCAGTCCCGAGCACTTAGAGGCAGTGGCGGTTAGAAAGGATTCGTCTCTCCCGGTATTGGGAGTTGATATCGCGTTGTGTCAGAGAGCCATTACGCAAAGTCCCTGGCCAGGGCAAGCGAGATTTACTGGTAGGTTCCAGTAGTTTCTCATGGTGTAATGGGCTACGCTCCGACACGACTTATACCGCTATTAGGGGACTGACGCTTGCCGCCCCCTAGGCTCGATATGCGATAGTCTTAGACGAATAGACCGGACTGTACGGAGATTGTCACATCAGGCTCAGTAGGAGTTCGGATGGTTTTCCTCATCGGCCTTCTTATCGACATCTACCAGGGGACCGTTACGTACAGCTAGTGCCGCTTGCGGTCTGTGGTTAAACCCACTGCCAGCATAGTGTCGAGTCTTTAGTGTCCCATACAGAGAGTTTCCCTGCTCCAGGCGAAACGATATAGAGGCCGTATGGTTTTTACGATAAGGGTTCGGACGCATACGTGTGTTTACGCACGTACGACGTTCGGACAGTTTTTACTAGTCGGCTTTGGTTTAAGCCAGATTCTAGTATCAGGTTATTGGATTTATACAGTCTAAAGTTTTTACGTGTTTTCACAGATTGGAGGGGCGTTCTCGTAATTTTTCGGGAAGCTTTTAGAAGCATGGTGACTTGGGGGTTAAGGTGGCATATGCATTAATTGGATTAATGAGTCATGTAGTGATTCATACATTGAGTTAATGATTCATTTAATGTTTTATATGACTCATGTGATGAATCACTTAGTGTATTAATGAAACATGGTGATAATTCATTATTTGTTATTTACTTAATATTATCATATATTTCATATATACACAAATAATTTCATTCATCTAAAAGGATTCTCATTCTCACCTTCTCTCTCCTCAAGCTCTCTCTCTTCAAACCCTAACCCTAACTTCTCATGTGTTGAGATCAAGGGTTAGCTAGACTAATACATCCATAACCTCTCTCTATATCCCCTAGGTAGCTTAGATTAGCACTTTGAGCAACCTAGTTATCTCAAGTTAGAGATCAAGCTTGGCGTAGGAGCTCTCGGGTGGATCGTCTTTGACTAGAGGAGGCCGTTGAGGTGCCGATGTTCCAAGGAGCCTACGAGGAGTGGAGGACATCGATGAAGACCCGAAGGACAAGTAACGTGAGGTATAACTTCGAATCCGAGTTGTTAAACCTCCGTAGTTTGCTAGTAACGGTTTAGATACGATTCATGCGCTCAAGTCCGTGTTACGAAGCTTTGATGATCGTTTTTCATATATTCCGCCTCCCCGCAAGTTCGTGGGGTGCGTGACATGGACTTACAGTGGTATCAAAGCCAACTAAACTATTACTAGCTTGTTAGCAACTAATTAGTAGTTCGATCGACGGAAAACACGAAAATGAAACCCCGGAACCCTAACAGTTTCTGTAAATTTTAAACGTGTCGAAAAAAATATTTGATATGCCTTAAAATTCACAGCAGGTAAATATAAGAATTCTGGGAAAATACGGAGTTCTAACTCGGCTTGATGGCCGCGGATCCACGGCAAGAGTGTGCTTTTGGCCGCGGATCAGCGGCGGAGTCAACCCCGAGTTGACTCTGATTTGCTCTACAATTCATATATTTTGTTGTTTTGTTTTCCTGTATATTCTATTTCTGCCTAGGTTACTTCAGTGCTGGTTTGCCTTTGGGGTAGACACGGAAAAATGTTGTTGATCGATGTTCTAAGTTATTTGATAATTGGGTTTTTATCTATAATGTTTAATGTGTTCGTAAACCTCCCCTAACTGCTAGTATGTCGGTTGGCAGGGGTTGCACATTTTTGTAATGTTTACTGTTTGTGTATATGGACTTGATTGGAGTGTTGTGATGATTAGCCGGGGTTTTGAGATGGGTTTAATATTCATTCATTCGATGTAAATGTAATATGATGTAATATTCTTTTGCGGGGCGCATCCAGGTTGCGGTTGTAGCCACCGCTGTATTATTTCTTTTTACTGTTTTTGCTCCTAGGATAGACCCAAGGCGGGGTACACAAACTACCAGGTACTTTGAAGTGTTTAGTGGCCTACTCACTTTGTTGAGGGAGACCACTTCACTTCGGGTACTTGGAGGGTAGTTTTCCGTACCCGTAGGGGTCTAGGATGGGGTAATGGCTATTCATCACAACTGTGTAATCCGTCTTTTATTGCAGGCTCAAAGAAAATGTGGATTGCTAGTATATCCAATAAGGTTCATCAGTGATCTGGAATGCTTATTATTGCGTCTGACGAATGTACAATATCTATATATGATAGCTATTAGACGTCACTTATGTTTTACACCCGTGCTAGCCCAGCCTCCGCTCTGTCGTTAGTTAAGTAACCTAACGGATGATGATGGGACCCCATGGCGAATGTAGATGGCATAAGAGGACGTAGTATTTTCATTGTTTTCTGCAATGATAGGATAAATGATAGGACGCATTATTATAATGCAAAGAAAATAAGCCAAAGTTAAGTCGTTGGAACAAATTTAAAAGAAACCACTCGGTTATTTTAAAAGATCAGAATTTTTAAATTGCGGAGCTTTAACCACTCCGTTTGAAAAGTATCAGGTTCCTTCGATTATATCAAGTTCACTACGTTCACGATTTTTCCAAAACCAGTCGTAGCCCTCTGTCATTTCATATGGATAGTCAATAGTATTCAAGCTGTGTTTGTTTGGCCAAAGTCAAGGCACAGTGTTTGGTAGCTGTTGGATATTCGTATGTAGCATAGATAGATGCGTTGATTTGGGACAGTCGTACTGCCTTGTTTGGCCAAAGTCAAGGGTATGTACGGATGGGTTCAAATTAACCTGGAAAATGACGGGTAGAACTTAACATGTGACTTATGATTTGTTTGGCCAAAGTCAAGGTCATAAGAGCATGGGGCAAAAATCCACATCGGGAATATCTAAACAAACTGAAATTTGCTAGTATTGCATACCAATTTGGAGTTTGATGAATGTTGGTAGGATTCCTTCAACATTATCATAACGATGATATTTTGGATCCCGATCCTACTGTGAGTATATACTACTTATCAGGAGATTCTTCACTTAACGATCAATGCTATAAACCAAGTAGGTGCCTAGAAAGGTGTCAGCGGGGTTACGCCCCCAGAGAAAAGAGGTTCTTTAATTAAGGAATTTCGCGAAAGCGTTGGAAAACCTCCCTCGAAGTATCGACACTGACCTGGCTGAACGGTTAAGCAAGTATTGTACGGTGAGAATAGTCCTGGCTAATTCTTCTTTTATGGTTTGAGGAAGGATTCGAGAAACAGTAGGAGCCATCCTGTTTAGATAAATTAAAACCACTCTAAACTTGCAAGAGCATCATGCTAAAAGTTTTTTCTTCTCTCTTTCTTAATTGCAGCGACCTTGTGACCACGACTAGGTAACATCTAGATAACAAATTGACTGAATCTGACTTATATGACTGGCAAATGTCTGTCCAGATGTCCATTGCCTATGACAAGCTGGACCACCCTATTACTACTCAAGATCCCGCCGTCCCAGGTCCAGTTTCCACCGTCACAGATATGGATATCCGCCAGACAAGGGAAAAAGATATAGCGAAAGCCAAGTGCCTCGTGTTAGCTTCAGTTGATGGTGTATACCAGAAGCAGCACGAGAAGATGGACTCAGTTTCCATCTTTCTCCATAACAAAGATTTATATGGAGAGCAATCTCATATCGTAAGATATGAGACCTCGACCGAATTAATTCAAGCTAGATTGGCCGTCGGGTCATCTGTAGGGGACAACGTCCTTACAATGACTAGCTATATTGATGATCTAAAGGACCTGCAGACCACGTTGGGAAACAGGTCAGATACTGACTTGGTTCTACAGTCTCTACCTTCTACCCTGAAAGAAACCAGGGAAGTAGAAGGAAAGAGATAGGCAATAGTTTCGGGACTGAATGTAGTAAAAGAGGGACATTCCTATTGTTATGGGATTGGGCATTGGCAGAATGATTGCAGGGCTTTTGAAGCCAGTAGCCAGGATGCGAAGCATGTTGTGGCTTCAGCCTCAAATGTATTTGTAATTGAGAACTGTATGTCAATTAACTCTACTTCCTGGGTACTAGATACCGGAGCAGGATCTCATATCTGTAATTCATTACATGCTTTGAGAAACCGTAGAGTTATAAAGGTAGATGATTGGTCTCTCAAAGTTGCAAACAGAATGACAGTGAACGCTGAATCCGTGGGAGAATATCGCCTAGGTTTGACAAGTGGGCATATATTGATTTTACGTAACTGTTTATATATACCTAGTATGACTTGTAATATCATATCAGTATCCTCACTTTCTAGAGAGGGATATGATTTTACATTCGTAAGCGATGTAGTTAACATCCACCTAAATCAAGTTCTGATTGGGTCAGGTACATTAGATAACGGTATATACGTATTAAGTCAAGCTCAGGTTTTCAATATCCAGAACACACTGAAAAGAAAGTCTCCAGAAATAAATCAGGCTTTCTTATGGCATTGTAGACTAGGTCGCATCAATGAAACACGATTAACTATGTTACATAGAGAAGGATATTTGAATCCGTTTGAATATCAATCTTATGCTACTTATGAATCTTGTCTCATGGGAAAGATGACAAAGACTCCGTTTACTGGACACGGAGTAAGAGCAAGCGAGCTCTTGGGACTCATACACAGTGATGTGTGCGGTCCAATGTCTACACATGCGCGAGGTGGTTATTCCTACTTCATTACTTTTACGGATGATTTCTCTAGGTATGGATATGTCTTCTTAATGAAACATAAATCCGAGGCCTTTGAGAAATTCCAAGAATACAAGAATGAAGTGGAAAACCAAACAGGCAAAAGTATCAAGACACTGAGATCTGATCGAGGTGGTGAATACTTAAGTGCCGAGTTTCTAGGTTACTTAAAAGAGAATGGAATTCTCTTTCAGCTTACTCCTCCATACACACTACAACACAACGGTGTATCGGAAAGAAGGAATCGAACCCTATTGGATATGGTTCGTTCCATGATAAGTAAAGCTGAGTTACCACGATCATTCTGGGGATATGCACTAGAATCAGCTGCATATCTTTTGAACCGAGTTCCAACTAAGACTGTGCCTACATCACCATATCAGATGTGGTGCGGAAAGAAACCCTATCTTAAGCATATTAAGATATGAGGATGTCCAGCTTTTGTAAAGAAGCAGCATGCAGACAAGCTCGAGGCACGATCAGTACAGTGTAAGTTTGTGGGATATCCAAAGAACTCCAAAGGATATTATTTCTATTACGCAGAGGAACAAAAGATTTTTGTTTCTCATAATGCTCACTTCTTGGAAACTGAGTTTTTAGAAAATCAGATAAGTGGGAGCGCAATAGAACTGGAAGAAATTCCAGAACCATAAGCTATTACTGAAAGCTTGGTAGAACCAGAGGTTTCAGAAGAAAGGGACATCCCGACGCCACTCCGCAGGAGTAGTAGGCAGTCTCATCCGCCCGAGAGATACTACGGTTTTCTCATAGACGGGGATAAAGAGGATTGCACTATTAACTATGATGAGCCTACTAGCTTCCAGCAAGCTATTCAGAGCGGTGACTCAGTAAAATGGCTGGATCCAATGCGGACCGAAATGGAGTCCATGGACACTAACAAAGTATGGACTTTGGACATTGCTCTAGATGGGGTAAAACCCGTAGGATGCAAATGGATCTTCAAAAAGAAGATTGGTGTAGATAGGCAGGTTGAAACCTATAAGGCTAGACTTGTTGCAAAGGGTTTCCATCAAAGACTTGGTTTGGACTATGACGAAACCTTTTCTCCAGTGGCTATGCTCAAATCCATTCGGGTCCTTCTT
This sequence comes from Agapanthus africanus, assembly GCA_030015575.1. Lineage (NCBI taxonomy): Eukaryota > Viridiplantae > Streptophyta > Magnoliopsida > Asparagales > Amaryllidaceae > Agapanthus > Agapanthus africanus. Next base: position 183,176,508 of record JASDDO010000016.1, on the reverse strand, counting down.
GCTATTGCTGCCTTCCACGATTATGAGATCTGGCAGATGGACATAAAGATGGCCTTTCTAAATGGTAATTTGGAAGAGAGCGTCTATATGGATCAGCCAGAGGGATTCATTCAGAGTGAGAGCAGCGGTAAAGTTGTTAGTGTTTATGCCCTAGAAGGCCATTACTGTATCATACTAGCTTGTATATTACTTAATGGAAGCTTGGGATATTCACATGTATATAACAGTCTTGCTAAACATGGTAGTATGCTACTTGGTTTTTCTATCTTAATATGTGAGTGTACGTATTGATAGAGCTCTTAGGATCTTGCTTGTCTACCAGCGTTGTGATGGCAGTCACACTAGTGGGGGCTGGGTAGTCTACAAGCACATCCTTATTCAGGTCCCCGGTCGTTCGATTATCGAGACAGAGCATCGATACTCCGGAGTAGACTGGTGTGTACGCTTCTCATCCCAGTTGGGGAGATGGTCTGTCCCACAGCCGTCAGTACGTCGTACTGGAGATAGTATACAGGTGCTCGTTAGGTTACGGGTACACCGGACAGGACTCACAGGGAACTGTTGGTTGGTTTGATACCAGTCGTCAGTGAACAGTTCCCAGGTGACATGAGTACAGCGTAGTCCGCAGACTTGACACTGCTACTTCGCCTCGAGTGTGTCCCACTGTTCTTAGATTGCTACCCTACCACGGCTCAAAGGAGTCGTGCAAACAGGTAGCAGTTGGGTGCAGTCCCGAGCACTTGGAGGCAGTGGCGGTTAGACAGGATTCGTCCCTCCCGGTATTGGGAGTAGATATCGTGCTGTGTCAGAGAGCCATTACGCAAAGTCCCTGGCCAGGGCAAGCGAGATTTACTGGTAGGTTCCAGTAGTTTCTCAGGGTGTAATGGGCTTCCCTCCGACACGACTTATACCGCTATTAGGGGACTGACGCTTGCCGCCCCCCTAGGCCCGATATGCGATAGTCTTGGACGAACGGACCGGACTGTATGGAGATTGTCACATCAGACTCAGTAGGAGTTCGGATGGGTTTACTCATCGGCCTTCTTATCGACAACTACCTGGGGACCGTTACGTACAGCTAGTGCCGCTTGCGGTCTGTGGTTAAACCCACTGCCAGCGTAGTAGTCGAGTCTCTAGAGTCCCACACAGAGAGTTTCCTACTCCAGGCGAAACGATATAGAGGTTGCATGGTTTTGCGACAAAGGGTTCGGACGCATACGTGCGTTTACGCGCGTACGACTTTCGGACAGTTTTTACCAGTCGGCTTTGGTTTAAGCCAGTTACTGGTATCCGGTTATTGGATTTTTACAGTCTAAAGTTTTTCCGTATTTTTGCGGATTGGAGGGGCGTTCTCGTAATTGTACGAGAAGCTTCTAGAAGATGTGACTAAGGAGGTTTCTTTTGGATAAGAAAGTGAGTCATGGTGGTGATTCATTCATTTCATTAATGCACATTTATTGCTTAATGACTCATGCTAATGAATCACCACTAGATATTTTATGAAGCATGCTTATTCATTTCTTTTATACATTATTCTTAAATAAGAATGCTTCATAATATTATGATACACTCTCTCTCTCTTCTCTCATGATCTTATCTCATATTCTCTCTCCTCAAGCTCTCATCTTCAAGTGACTAATCCTTAATCCTCATGTGTTGAGATCAAAGGTTTAGTTAGACTTAAGCATCCATAACCATCACTCTATCTCATCCTTTCATCTTTGATTGGCAATCAAAGTTGATTAGTTACCTCAAGTTAGAGGTGTAGCTTGGTGTCTTGCTCTCGGGTGGATCGTCTACTACCTAGAGAAGGTCGAGGAGAACAAAGGAGGACACAAAGACGAAGGACTAGTTTCGATCGGTATAATCCCTTAACACTATAGTTTAGTATAGCTATGTGTTTGGTTATTATTTGTTTAGCTTCGATTTAAGCGGTTAGTCGATGTTCGTTCCTTAAACTTGATCGTTTTTGTAAATTCCGCTTCCCCACAAGTACTGGGGTGTACTACATCGACTTACAGTGGTATCAGAGCCTCGCTAAACAATAAATAACCTAGTTGCAAATTTGTACGAATTTCGAACGGAAAAACAAAGCCGCAAAACCCTAATTCTGTCAAGTTTCTGTCGAAGTTAAAATCAAGTCAGAAAATTTTTCAGGTGTGTTCAGAGAGCTTGACATGACCACAGGAGAACACCCAAAAAATTTGGGCTTCTGATTCGTCTACAGTGCCGCGGAAGGGCGGCGGATCCCACCGATCCGCCGCGCAACCGCGGCCGAGTTGACGAGTCAGGAACTCGTTTTTTTTGGGTGGGTCCCCTGTGGTGTTTTGGGTTTTCTGGAATATTTAATTATTGCTCAGGTTACTGTTTAACAGAGCAGATTTTGGAGCAATATTGATGTTGTTTATTCGATCGAATTGTACAGTATTTGCGTATTGGATTATATCTGTGATTGTTTAATGTGTTCGTAAACCTCCCCTAACTGCTAGTATGTCGGTTGGCAGGGGGTTGCACATTTCTGAAATGGTTATATCTGTTTGTGCATATAAACTGTATTGGACTGTTGTGGTGTATAGCCGGGGTTAGCAATAGGTTATTGTTTAATTCATTTGTTGTAAATATAATTTGTTGTAATATTATTTTTACGGGGCACTTCCAGGTTGCGGTTGTAGCCACCGTTGTATTATTTCATTTTACTGTTTTTGCTCCTAGGACTGACCCAAGGTGGGGTACACAAACTGCCGGGCGGGTAGTTTGCCGTACCCGTAGGGGTCGAGGGTGGGGTAACGGCTATTCATCACAACTGTGTAATCTGTCTTTTCTTGCAGGCTCAAAAGAAATACAGATTGCTTGCAAATCCAATATTGTTTATCTGTGTTCTGGAATGAATATCATTGCGTCAGACGAATGTATAATATCTATATTTATTGTAGCTATTTAGACGTCACTTATGTTTTACACCCGCGCTAGCCCAGCCCCCGCTCTGTCGTTAGTTAAGTAACCTAACGGGTGATGACGGGACCCAGTGGCGAATGCGGATGGCATAAGAGGACGTTGTATTTTCGTTGTTTTCTGCAATGATAGGTTAATGATGGGACGCATTATCTATAATGCAAAGTAAAACAAACCAAAGTTTAAATCGTTGGAACAATTTAAAAGAAACCACTCGGTTATTTTTAAAACAGATATTTTTAAATGCGGAGATTTAACCACTCCTTTTAAAAGCTATCAGGTTCCTTCGGTTATATCAAGTTCACTACGTTCACGGTTTCGCCAAAACCAGTCGTAGCCCTCCGTCATTTCTTATGAATGGTCAGTAGTATTCAAGCTATGTTTGTTTGGCCCTTAGTCAAGACATAGTGTTTGGTAGCTGCTGGGGTATTCATTTGTTGCATAGATAGATGAGTTGGTTTGGGACAGTCGTATTACTTTGTTTGGCCCTTAGTCAAGAGTATACGGATGGGTTCAAATCAACAGGATAATGATGGGCAGAACTTGACATGTGACTTATGATTTGTTGGCCCTTAGTCAAGATCATAAGAGCATGGGGCAAAAACTTATATCGGGAATTTCTAAAGAAACTGAAATTTGCAAAGAGATGCATACCATTTGGAGTTTGATGAATGTTGGTAGGATTCCTTCAACATTATCATACGATGATATTTGGATCCCGATCCTACTGTGAGTATATGCTACTTATCAGGATATTCGTCGCTTAACGATCAATGCTATAAACCTAGTAGGTGTCCAGAAAAGTGTCAGCGGGGTTACGCCCCCAGAGAAAAGAGTTTATTTAATTAAGGAACTTCGCGAAAGCGTTGGAAAACCTCCCTCGAAGTATCGACACCGGCCTGGCTGAACGGTTAAGCAAGTATTGTACGGTGAGAATAGTCTTGGCTAATTCTTCTTTTATGGTTTGAGGAAGGATTCGAGAAACAGTGGGAGCCATCCAGTTTAGATAAACTAAAAACCACTCTAAACTTGCAAGAGCATCATGCTAAAGAGTTTTCTTCTCTCTCTCCTAATTGCAGCGACCCTGAAAATGACTGGACATAAGTTACTTTTAGAGAAAAATATACTGACGGGGCCAAACTATAAAGATTGGCTGCGGAATGTCAAGATGGCTTTGACCTATGACAAACTGGGGTACGTCCTCACCGCTACAGCACCTGCTGTCCTTGGTCCCAAATCCAGCAATGCGGATAAGGAAATCCGCAAAACCTGGGATTTAGATTGCGCGAGAGCCAAGTGCATCGTGCTTGCCTCGATGAACAATGAACATCAGAGGAGGCACGAGGATATGTCCCTAGATGGCATATTTCTCCATACAAAGGAACTTTATGGAGAGCAATCTCGTATAGCAAGATACGAGACCTCTAAGAAATTTTTCGAGCGAGGTTGGCTGTCGGGTCATCGATAGGTGAACATGTCCTACAGATGATCGGCTATATTGAAGAGCTCGCGGACCTTGGGACGACTTTGGATAATGAGCTCTATACAGACCTTGTTCTCCAGTCCCTTCCTCCCACCTACGCCCAGTTTATCCTCAACTTCAATCTTCAAGGAAAAGAAGTTGAACTTGCGGAACTCCTGAACATGTTAAGGAGTGCAGAGGGCACCTTGCAGAAGGCAAGGGAAACACCCGCTATGTTTGTTGGCGGTTCATCTTCTTCCGGGTCCAAGGCTAGGGCCAAAGGAAGGAAGAAGAAGGCCGCACCCAGACCTAGAGGAGGTGTTAGTAAGGTGGGAAAGAAGGGAAAGAAAAAGTTTACAGCACCGGTAGTTGGCCTGGATGAGTGCTTCCATTGTCACAGGAAAGGGCACTGGAAGAAGGATTGCAAGGCGTGGAACGCCAAGAACCAGGAACCGAAGCAAGCTGTGGCTTCGACTTCAGGTGTGTTTGTAATTGAGAATTGTCTGTCAATCAACTCTGCTTCCTGGGTATTGGATACCGGATCAGGATCTCATATTTGCAATTCATTGCAGGCACTGAGAAACCGTAGAGTGCTGAAGGAAGGTGATATGATCCTCAGGGTTGCTAACGGAGCTAGCGTGGGAGCTGCGTCCGTCGGGGATTATCACCTAGGATTGACGAGTGGACACATTTTGGTTTTACATAACTGTTATTTTGTACCCAGCTTAACGTGTAATATCATATCAGTTTCCTTGTTATCAAATAAAGGTTATGATTTCACGTTTGTAAGAGATGTTGTCAACATCCACCTTAATCATGGTTTGATTGGGTCCGGTACTCTAAATAACGGCATATATGTGTTAAACCAACTCCAAATTTTCAATGTCCAGAACACACTAAAAAGAAAGTCTCCAGATTTAAATAAAGCTTTCTTATGGCATTGTAGACTGGGTCACATCAATGAGAGAAGGTTGACTAAGTTGCATAGAGAAGGATATTTGGACACGTTCGAATATCAAACTTATGACACTTGTCAATCTTGTCTCAAAGGAAAGATGACAAAGACTCCATTTACTGGACAAGGAGTAAGAGCGAGCGAGCTCTTAGGACTCATACACAGTGATGTATGTGGTCCAATGTCTACACATGCAAGAGGTGGTTATTCCTACTTCATAACTTTTACAGATGATTTCTCTAGGTATGGATATGTTTTCTTAATGAAGCATAAATCAGAGGCCTTTGAGAAATTCCTGGAATTTAAAAGTGAAGCGGAAAACCAAACAGGCAAAAGTATTAAGACACTAAGATCTGATCGAGGTGGAGAATACTTAAGTGCCGAGTTCCTAGGTTACCTAAAAGAGAAAGGAATTCTCTCTCAGCTTACTCCTCCATACACTCCACAGCACAACGGTGTATCGGAGAGACGGAATCGAACCCTATTGGATATGGTACGATCCATGATGAGTAATACTGAGTTACCGCGATCTTTCTGGGGTTATGCGCTAGAATCAGCGGCATATCTTTTGAACCAGGTTCCAACCAAGACTGTGCCTACCACACCATATCAGATGTGGAGTGGGAAGAAACCCTGTCTAAAACATTTTAGGACATGGGGGTGTCCAGCTTTTGTAAAAAAGTAGCATGTGGACAAGCTCGAGGCACGCTCAGTACTGTGTAAGCTTGTGGGATATCCAAAGAACTCCAAGGGATATTATTTCTATTACGCAGAGGAACAAAAGGTTTTTGTTTCTCGTCATGCCCACTTCTTAGAAACTGAATTTTTAGAAAATCAGAAGAGTGGGAGCGAAGTAGAACTGGAAGAAATTCCAGAACCACAAGCTGTTACTGAAAGTTTGATAGAACCAGAGGTTCAAGAAGAACAGAACATTCCCGCACCCCTCCGCAGGAGTAGTAGGCCGTCTCATCCGCCTGAGAGATACTACGGTTTTCTCATAGACGGGGATAGAGAGGATTGCATCATAGATGATGATGAACCTACTGACTTCCAGCAGGCCATCCAGAGCGGCGACTCGGTACGATGGCTAGATGCAATGCGGACCGAGATGGAGTCCATGTACACCAACAAAGTATGGACTTTGGACTTTGCTCCAGATGGGGTAAAACCCATAGGATGTAAATGGATCTTCAAGAAAAAGATTGGTGTAGATGGACAGGTGGAAACCTATAAGGCTAGACTTGTTGCAAAGGGTTTTCGTCAAAGACCTGGTTTGGACTATGACGAAACCTTTTCTCCAGTGGCTATGCTCAAATCCATTCGGGTCCTTCTTGCTATTGCTGCCTTCCATGATTATGAAATCTGGCAGATGGACGTAAAGACGGCTTTTCTGAATGGAAATTTAGAAGAGAGCGTCTATATGGATCAGCCAGAGGGTTTCAATCAGAGTGGGAGCAGCGGGAAAGTATGCAAGCTGCTTAAGTCTATTTATGGACTAAAGCAGGCATCGCGGAGTTGGAACATCTGTTTTGATGAGACAATCAAAGAATATGACTTTATCAAAAATCCAGATGAACCGTGCATATATAGTAAAGTCGTGGCCAGAAGTGTCGTATTCCTCGTCTTGTACGTGGATGACATTCTATTGATAGGAAATGACATTCCTATGCTACAATCTGTCAAAGGATTCTTGTCACACAGGTTCTCCATGAAAGACCTGGGTGATGCCTCTTACATTCTGAGGATCCGGATCTATCGTGATAGATCCAAGAGGATGTTGGGACTTTCGCAGTCCAGGTATATCGACACTGTACTGAAAAGATTCAGTATGGAAGATTCTAAGTGCGGTAATCTACCGGCTTGTCACGGAATCACCCTCTCCAAAGAGATGTCTCCCAAGACTGATTTGGAAAGGGAACGCATGTCTATTATACCCTACGCTTCTGCGGTAGGCTCTATAATGTATGCGATGTTGTGTACCAGACCAGATATAGCTTACGCACTGAGCGTGGTAAGCCGGTATCAGTCAGACCCAGGGGAGAAACACTGGATAGCAGTAAAGAACATTCTCAAGTACCTGAGGAGGACTAAGGAGATGTTCTTGGTTTACGGCGGAAAAGACCTCAGGTTGGAGGCCTTTGCTGATTCCGGCTTCCAGAGTGATAAGGACGATTCCAAGTCCATGTCGGGTTATGTCTTTACCCTCAATGGAGGGGCGGTGTGCTGGAAGAGCTCCAAGCAGGACACCGTTGCTGACTCGACGATGGAAGCGGAGTATATAGCTGCTTGCGATGCCGCAAAAGAAGCAGTCTGGATGAAGAAGTTCCTAACAGAACTTCAGGTGGTTCCTACCATAGTTGATCCAATACCTCTGTATTGCGACAACAACGGAGCTATAGCTTTAGCGAAGGAACCAAGGTCCCATCAGAAGTCCAGACACATCTTGAGGCGGTATCACCTGATCAGGGAGATCATTGATCGTCAGGAGATCGAGGTTCGGAGAGTTGCTTCAGAAGAGAACATTGCTGATCCATTCATGAAGGCCCTTCCTCAGATTCAGTTCGAGAGGCTGCTCGAGATCATTGGTCTGCGATATGCCAGTACATGGCCCTAGTGCAAGTGGGAGATTGTTAGTGTTTATGCCCTAGAAGGCCATTACTGTATCATACTAGCTTGTATATTACTTAATGGAAGCTTGGGATATTCACATGTATATAACAGTCTTGCTAAACATGGTAGTATGCTACTTGGTTTTTCTATCTTAATATGTGAGTGTACGTATTGATAGAGCTCTTAGGATCTTGCTTGTCTACCAGCGTTGTGATGGCAGTCACACTAGTGGGGGCTGGGTAGTCTACAAGCACATCCTTATTCAGGTCCCCGGTCGTTGGATTATCGAGACAGAGCATCGATACTCCGGAGTAGACTGGTGTGTACGCTTCTCATCCCAGTTGGGGAGATGGTCTGTCCCACAGCCGTCAGTACGTCGTACTGGAGATAGTATACAGGTGCTCGTTAGGTTACGGGTACACCGGACAGGACTCACAGGGAACTGTTGGTTGGTTTGATACCAGTCGTCAGTGAACAGTTCCCAGGTGACATGAGTACAGCGTAGTCCGCAGACTTGACACTGCTACTTCGCCTCGAGTGTGTCCCACTGTTCTTAGATTGCTACCCTACCACGGCTCAAAGGAGTCGTGCAAACAGGTAGCAGTTGGGTGCAGTCCCGAGCACTTGGAGGCAGTGGCGGTTAGACAGGATTCGTCCCTCCCGGTATTGGGAGTAGATATCGTGCTGTGTCAGAGAGCCATTACGCAAAGTCCCTGGCCAGGGCAAGCGAGATTTACTGGTAGGTTCCAGTAGTTTCTCAGGGTGTAATGGGCTTCCCTCCGACACGACTTATACCGCTATTAGGGGACTGACGCTTGCCGCCCCCCTAGGCCCGATATGCGATAGTCTTGGACGAACGGACCAGACTGTATGGAGATTGTCACATCAGACTCAGTAGGAGTTCGGATGGGTTTACTCATCGGCCTTCTTATCGACAACTACCTGGGGACCGTTACGTACAGCTAGTGCCGCTTGCGGTCTGTGGTTAAACCCACTGCCAGCGTAGTAGTCGAGTCTCTAGAGTCCCACACAGAGAGTTTCCTACTCCAGGCGAAACGATATAGAGGTTGCATGGTTTTGCGACAAAGGGTTCGGACGCATACGTGCGTTTACGCGCGTACGACTTTCGGACAGTTTTTACCAGTCGGCTTTGGTTTAAGCCAGTTACTGGTATCCGGTTATTGGATTTTTACAGTCTAAAGTTTTTCCGTATTTTTGCGGATTGGAGGGGCGTTCTCGTAATTGTACGAGAAGCTTCTAGAAGATGTGACTAAGGAGGTTTCTTTTGGATAAGAAAGTGAGTCATGGTGGTGATTCATTCATTTCATTAATGCACATTTATTGCTTAATGACTCATGCTAATGAATCACCACTAGATATTTTATGAAGCATGCTTATTCATTTCTTTTATACATTATTCTTAAATAAGAATGCTTCATAATATTATGATACACTCTCTCTCTTCTCTCATGATCTTATCTCATATTCTCTCTCCTCAAGCTCTCATCTTCAAGTGACTAATCCTTAATCCTCATGTGTTGAGATCAAAGGTTTAGTTAGACTTAAGCATCCATAACCATCACTCTATCTCATCCTTTCATCTTTGATTGGCAATCAAAGTTGATTAGTTACCTCAAGTTAGAGGTGTAGCTTGGTGTCTTGCTCTCGGGTGGATCGTCTACTACCTAGAGAAGGTCGAGGAGAACAAAGGAGGACACAAAGACGAAGGACTAGTTTCGATCGGTATAATCCCTTAACACTATAGTTTAGTATAGCTATGTGTTTGGTTATTATTTGTTTAGCTTCGATTTAAGCGGTTAGTCGATGTTCGTTCCTTAAACTTGATCGTTTTTGTAAATTCCGCCTCCCCACAAGTACTGGGGTGTACTACATCGACTTACAAAAGTATGCAAGTTGCTTAAGTCCATTTATGGACTAAAGCAAGCATCGCGGAGTTGGAACATCTGTTTTGATAATGCTGTCAAAGAATTTGACTTTATCAAAAATCCAGATGAACCATGCATATACGGTAAGTTTGTAGGGAGAGCTGTAGTATTCCTCGTCTTGTACGTGGATGACATTCTCCTAATAGGAAATGATATTCCTATGTTACAGTCAGTCAAAAGATTCTTATCACAGAAATTCTCCATGAAAGACCTGGATGATGCCGCCTACATTCTGGGGATCCGGATCTATCGTGATAGATCAAAAAGGATGTTGGGACTTTCACAGTCCAGGTACATAGACACCATAGTGAAGAGATTCAGTATGGATGATTCTAAGTGCGGGAACCTACCGGCTTGTCACGGAATCACCCTCTCCAAAGAGATGTCTCCCAAGACTGATTTGGAAAGGGATCGCATGTCGATTATACCCTACGCTTCTGCGGAAGGCTCTATAATGTATGCGATGTTATGTACCAGACCAGATGTAGCATACGCATTAAGCGTTGTAAGCCGGTATCAGGCAAACCCAGGCGAGAAGCACTGGATAGCAGTAAAGAACATTCTCAAGTACCTGAGGAGGACTAAAGAGATTTTCTTGGTGTATGGCGGAAAAGACCTCCAGATGGAGGCCTTTGCCGACTCCGGCTTCCAGAGTGAAAAGGATGACTCCAAATCCATGTCGGGTTATGCCTTTACCCTCAATGGAGGGGCGGTCTATTGGAAGAGTTCCAAGCAGGAGACCGTTGCTGACTCAACGATGGAAGCGGAGTACATAGCTGCTTGCGATGCCGCAAAAGAAGCTGTCTAGATGAAGAAGTTCCTCACATAACTTCAGGTGGTTCCTACCAGTGTTGATCCAATACCTCTGTATTGAGACAACGACGGCGCTATAGCTTTAGCGAAGGAACCCAGGTCCCATCAGAAATCTAGACACATCTTAAGGCGGTATCACCTGATCAGGGAGATCGTAGATCGCCGGGAGATCGAGGTGAAAAGAGTAGAGACAGAGAATAACATTGCTGATCCATTCACAAAGGCCATTCCTCAGACGCAGTTCTAGAGGCTATTCGAGATGATAGGTCTACGATATGCCAGCTCATGGTCCTAGTGCAAGTGGGAGATTGTTAGTGTATATGCCCTTGGGGCCATTATTGTATCATACTTGTATGTATATTACTTAATGGAAGCTTGGGATATTCACAGTTGTATATACAGTCTTGCTAAAAATTGTAGTATGCTACTTGGTTTGTGTCTACTTTAATATATGCATATGTTTCTTGTAACGAATCACTTATACATATTAGTAGAGCCCATAGGATCTTTGCTTGATTACCAGCGTTGTGATGGCAGTCACACTAGTGGGGGCTGAGTAGTCTATAAGAAACATCCTATACTTATCCCTAGTCGTAGGATTATCGAGACTGGGCATCGATACTCCAGAGTAGATTAGTGTGTATGCTTCTCATCCCAGTTGGGGAGATGGTCTGTCCCACAGCCATCAATACGTCGTACTGGAGATAGTATATAGGTGCTCGTTAGGTTACGGGTACACCGGACATGACTCGCAGAGGGACTGTTGGTTGGTATTATACCAATCGTCAGTTAACAGTTCCCAGGTGACATGAGTACAGCATAGTCCGCAGACTTGACACTGCTACTTCGCCTCGAGTGTGTCCCACTGTTCTTAGATTGCTACCCTACCACGGCTCAAAGGAGTCATGCAAACAGGTAGCAGTTGGGTGCAGTCCCGAGCACTTGGAGGCAGTGGTGGTTAGAAAGGATTCGTTTCTCCCGGTATTGGGAGTTGATATCGCGCTGTGTCAGAGAGCCATTACGCAAAGTCCCTGGCCAGGGCAAGCGAGATTTACTGGTAGGTTCCAGTAGTTTCTCAGGGTGTAATGGGCTACACTCCGACACGACTTATACCGCTATTAGGGGACTGACGCTTGCCGCCCCCTAGGCTCGATATGCGATAGTCTTAGACGAACAGACTGGACTGTACGGAGATTGTCATATCAGGTTAAGTAGGAGTTCGGATGGTTTTCCTCATCGGCCTTCTTATCGACATCTAGCTGGGGACCGTTACGTATAGCTAGTGCCGCTTGCGGTCTGTGGTTAAACCCACTGCCAGCGTAGTGTCGAGTCTTTAGAGTCCCACACAGAGAGTTTCCCTGCTCCAGGCAAAACGATATAGAGGTCGTATGGTTTTTACGACAAGGGTTCGGACGCATAGGTGTGTTTACGCACGTACGACGTTCGGACAGTTTTTACTAGTCGACTTTGGTTTAAGCCAGATTCCAGTATCAGGTTATTGGATTTATACAGTCTAAAGTTTTTTCCGTGTTTTCACTGATTTGAGGGGCGTTCTCGTAATTTTCCAGGAAGCTTGTAGAAGCATTAATTGGATTAATGAGTCATGTAGTGATTCATACATTGAGTTAATGATTCATTTAATGTTTTATATGACTCATGTGATGAATCACTTAGTGCATTAATGAAACATGGTGATAATTCATTATTTGTTATTTACTTAATATTATCATATGTTTCATATATACACAAATGATTTCATTCATCCAAAAGGATTCTCATTCTCACCTTCTCTCTTCAAGCTCTCTCTCTTCAAACCCTAACCCTAACCTCTCATGTGTTGAGAACAAGGGTTAGCTAGACTAATACATCCATAACCTCACTTTATATCCCCAAGGTAGCTTAGATTAGCACTTTGAGCAACCTAGTTATCTCAAGTTAGAGATCAAGCTTGGCGTAGGAGCTCTCGGGTGGATCGTCTTTGACTCGAGGAGGCCGTTGAGGTGCCGATGTTCCAAGGAGCCTACGAGGAGTGGAGGACAGCGATGAAGACCCGAAGGACAAGTAACGTGAGGTATAACTTTGAATCCGAGTAGTTAAACCTCTCGTAGTTTGCTAGTAACGGTTTAGATACGATTCATGCCCTCAAGTTCGTGTTACGAAGCTTTGATGATCGTTTTTCATATATTCCGCCTCCCCGCAAGTTCGTGGGGTGCGTGACATGGACTTACGGATACCCAAAGAACTCCAGGGGGTATCTTTTCTCTTACGCAGAGGAACAAAAGGTTTTTGTTTCTCGTCATGCCCACTTTTTAAAAAATCAATTTTTAGAAAAAGAAACTAGTGGGAGTGCAATAGAACTGGAAGAAATTCCAGAACCGCAAGCAATTACTGAAAGGTTGGTAGAACCAGAAGTTTCAGAAGAACAGGACATCCCTGCGCCACTCCGCAGGAGTAGTAGGCTTGTAACGTTTTGAAAATCGTTTAGGAGAAATTTCGGAAAATCGGTAAAATAACGGGTGTTTTCCGTAAAAAAAAATCAAGATATAAATATCTTTTAATATAAAATTAAATATACATATTCTAGCTATGTAATTGCTAGTATTTGGTGTTTATTGAGTCACTTGTAAAATTTCTAGTTTACTGAAAATTTTTCCGAAATTAATTATTTTAATATTATTTTAAACCGTCTCTAATACATTTAATTAGGGATAATTACAAATTGGAATGGGTTGATACGAATTTTGTGCATCATGACGCATTAAACTAACATGTAAAATATGGTTTTTGAAATGAAAAGAAATTTTTATGATGGTTATAGAAAAATGTAAAAGAAATAGGCTTAATTATGAAAATAAATTAAAGGTAATTGAGGCTTGGACTTATTGACTTGGGGGTTTTGGTGTATATCTTTTTTTCCTCACAGCCACACCCTTTTCCCTCCCCACCTGGCCGAGCCCAGCAAGGGAACCCTCCCCCCTAAATTCCTTCACCTCATTTGGAAAGAAAACAAAGGAAAAAGAAAACATGAATGAAAGAGTATTGGCTTTGTTGACTTGGACAACTATGTTGACTTTCAACACCTCTCTCTCTCCTCATTCCCCCTCATTATGGCCGAGCCCCCCTTCCCCAAATCAGCAGCAGCCACCCCATTTTCACCTCTCTTTTCTCTTCTAAAAATTCATCAAAATGCCTCCAAAATCCATACAAATTCAAAGCTAAATTCAAATCCAACTCTTACCCATTTTTTTTGACCTATACTATTATGGATCATGGAGCAAGAAGCAAGTTTGTGAGGCTAGATTCATTTTAGATCTCAAGATGGTTGTGAGGTATAAATCCTAACCAAGTTACTTAATTGTTCCTATCATACTTCAATTGAAGCTAATTAGGTTTAATTGCTTGTTTGGAAAAATTCAAGAATGGGTTTTGAATGCAATTAGGGTTCTTATCATGTAACCATGGTTGCAAAGTGTAGATTATCATCTTAAGGGAATGAAAACCTAATCTATTTGCTAATATGTAAATTGTTAGATGTAAAATGTCCAAATTTAGCTTTTTAGCAAACTAGATTTTTAGCAATTACTAAAAATGTGAAATTTAAAATCTAGTTAAGGTTTTTATAAATTGGTTATGGTTTGAAAGTGAAATATAGCATCTTAGAGTATGCAAAATGAAATCTAGTTGTCAATATTCAAATTGTTACATTTAAATAGTTCTATGTAAGCTATTTGTAAACTAGGTTTTTGGGTTTAATGAAAATTGATGAGATTAAAATTTAATTATGGTTTGTGTGACTTAGTTAAAATATTATGTGGGTAATGTTGCCATTATATTGGTTAAAACCTCATGTTTTGAAGTGAAACGGTTAATGACCGCTTACTAGGTTTTTGGGAATTAAAACGACTTGATTAATTTTATGGTTTTGATGAATTAAACCCTATTTCTTATATAATTAGTGAGTTTTGAAACCACGATTGTTGCGTTTGAGTTTTTCGCGATCACTCAGCGTTTGTACGCCGATATCGAGGGTTTTTGGGTTGATTTGAGAAAGCAAACCATAGGTTTTGACCTATGTGAGATTCGTGTGTCGTTTTGGTCATGAGTCAGATTTTAATGCGATGCGATGTGTTATGATACGTAGGTACCCTCACGAGAACTTCGAGACGACAAGCAAGCGCGTGGCGACATCGATTTCGGCAAGCGAGGACCAGGTCAGTAGATTATATCTACGGGGGAAGTTGGGTGGATGGCGTATCGCACCCCCGCAGTTCGTAATATAGTTATGATATATATATATGTTATATATGTGATTCATGATACGTGGATGTTTATCAAGAGATGATTATTGTGTTCATGGTTTAGTTTAGGGTAATTAGAAGTAAACTAGCATAGCTTCTTAGTCGCGAGCCCTAGAATAGGTTCACACCCACACGTACACACGCATTTGCATACTTTTATTTTACCTGTGTGTATATGGGGATATGGATATATATGTGTGTGTGTGTGTGTGTGTGTGTGTGTGTGTGTGTTGAGGATAAGTACTTGGGATTGGAGATGAGTCGATGAGATTGGACTTGGGGCCATGAGATCGGTGATATGATATCGTTCGTATTTGAGACACGACATGATATTTAGCGGGTTCTTTAGGCGTGGTGTTTTCATACACACGTATGCATTACATAGATGGTATCAGTATTGTACTAGGCTTAGATCAGTACCCCCAGATCATGATATATGATGGAAAGGATACCCGACGAATAATGAGATAAATGTGATATTTGACCCGTACCCAGATTTGGGAGGCCGTACGACGGATTTACCGTACGAGCTATATATTGATGATAGATCCGCACTCTTGACTCGAGGATGTCATATTATATAGGGTATCCTATGGGATACTATTGAGACGGGATCACCGACTATTATACATATACATATATATATATATATATATATATATATATATATATATATATATATATATATATATATATCGACTCAGATTTAGGTAGTTTCCATACCCCTTCCGATTGGTTGTTAGTTAGACCTGTAGTTACCTAGTAGATGTTAGACTGGACCCGAGTCATACCTATTTCCAAAACTAACGAATCGTGAGGATTTTAAAGACATGTCAAGGGATACTACGGATATTTCAAAAGACGTACCTTTTCTTAAAAACATCGTAGCCCTTATTTTCAAAACACCACAATTCGTACTATTTCAAACGGCAAAACAGTATAACACAGGTGTAGCGATGTAGATTCTTTATTGTTACGTTATCATTCATGTTCCGCATATTATTGTTGCAATTACTATTCATTGCCTTTTATCATGTTATTATCGTCTCATTGCATATTTATTGTGTACCTAGTGATTATGAACCATGCTGTCAGGACAATAACACCATTACCGATGATGCGTATGTTCCACATACACTTACTTGCTGGCTCACACACATCATCATCGGTAATTTCCATGCCACGTACACTTTAGAAAATACCTTTTCATTGACATTGCTTGATAGCTGATAGTCGCAATATGTTATAGCTTCCATATGCTAGTTTAAATATTGCATTCATTGCATGATACTAGGTGCATTCATATATTCATTGGTTATGCAGCATTATAGAGATTTATGCCGGTATTCACTGTTTATTGGTATCATGATTTTGATGATTTCGGATTTACATGAGATTTCTGGATTTGGGGGAAAACCGCAAGAATTTAATAAAAGCTTAGTATCATCATTATAAAATGCAAATTGCGGTTTTCTCGTGATGTATGAGTCATACACCATGAGTTTTCAGGATCGCTGTTGGATTTCGAGACCCGATTCGAGGAGTTGGATGAATCGTCTCGGGTACATTGTAGGCCCGGTATGGTACCTCGGGGCAAGAAACTCGAGTTGTATTCGATGAGCCTGGCAGGGGAGCACTACCTACCGGTGATATTATTTGGACTCGTAGGTTATCCGGAGGATACCGGCCGGAGTCATTTGATGATAAAGGTCAGTCCGGGCAGCCGGAGCCTGAGATATTGAGATATTTGGATTTATGTTTTGTGTCGATGCTTGACACGGATTTCTCAGTTGATTTCATTAATGTTACTCGATTTATATACATAAAGATATCTCATTAAAAATAGAAAACAGTTGTCTCACTCATTTCATTACATTACATTCATACCTCATACATATGATATATTGCTACCTGAGGCCTTGACACGAGCACTGAGATTACACTTATATATAGACGTTTACCCTCGCCACCTTTTTATGCTTCAGACTTATCATTTTGAGGTTATATATATTTGATCGTATTGACCTAGGATTGTGTCATACATACGATTTCTGCTCGGTGATGTTTTCTACTCACGAGTTAGCAACTCACCCCCGTTGTGCCACAGTTCCTTGCAGGTTTTGCCGTACAGGTTTCGTTGCGGCTTTGCTGGCATACTGTTCCTTCCGGGTGATTGCTTTGGTAGGTGGGTTCTTTTACATCAGGACCACCATTGTTAATTTATTATTTCAGTTGTATCTAGAAACTCCATCAACCAGACTTGTATATTTGATAGAGATAGAATACCAGTGTATATTCTTTCGACCTTAGAGTCGCGCGTTGTATTATTATGGTTTTCATGTTGATTTTAAGTTTCTTTTGAGTTTTGATCCTCGCCCTTTGGCGTTGTATATTATATTGCTTGCGTGGTTGTGACCGTCGATGGACAAAGAGCTAGCTCCCGTTTGGGGATGCCTTTTTTTTGATTTCGTATACTATTCATATTGTATCCCGTTTGGGGCCAGTATTTACAAAGGAAACTCTACCGAAATTTTCAGAAATGAATTGATGTTTTTAAAACGCATAATTCAGCTTATGCTATTAAAACTACTTGCTTTAAATTGGTTTTTCCTTCACTCTACTGTTTCTTTTGGTTTTGATTTCTGGGTTTTGGCTTACTTAGACTACGTACGCCTCGAGACGTTTCGTAATTTAAATGCCAGTCACGCTCGGTACTTTTCGGGTCGTGACAAAGTTGGTATCAGAGCGTTAGGTTTTACCTTCGGAGTGTAGGATGACCCTTGGTTGATGGAGTAGGTGCCTCATGTAGAGTGACGTACCGTGCGTATGTTCCGCGGCATACTTACGATACGATACTCCACTTAAGAAGCCTTAGGATGTACATTTCCTTGCACAGTATTATATTCCTTCCTATGATATAGCCTCATCGGTACCAGTTTATGATTTTGTTATCACGGTTGTATGGGCAGAGAGAGCTACGGCTAGAGTTGCGTCAGCACGAGCTCGTCACGGACGAGGACTGACCAGGACGTGATTCCAGGGACATACGATTCCATAGGGAGGCGTCGTTTCATTGTGTTTTCGTCCCACGAGCGTTTGATGGATCGCTTTTACGAGATTTCTTAGACATGGAGATCAGCACCAGAGGATTGGGCCACTTCAAGAGGCCAGCCAGATTGTGATGACCGTCAAAGCCCAGATTATTTTGATGATTGAGGTACTGTTCAGCATGCGGACGAATGAGCCAGTGATTTTGGCGAATGAAAAGATATCGCCCTAGATGTTTAAAGCTAAAGCCGCACGAGTTATACTTCGAGATATGATAGAAGATCGCTAGTCACCAGAGATGAAAGACTAGGACATGTGATTCTTTGCATACCTGTTGGATATAGTGCCCTCAAAGTCAATTATTAGATCGCAGGTACGTGATTGCAGTGATTGAGGAGGACCTATATGTTAGTGTATATGCCCTAGAGGCCATTACTGTATCATACTAGTTTGTATATTACTTAATGGAAGCTTGGGATATTCACTTTGTATAGACAATCTTGCTCAATATAGTAGTATGCTACTTGGTTTGTTTCTACTTTAATGTGTACATGTGTTTATTTTAGTATATCACCTATACACATTAGTGGAGCCCTTAGGATCTTTGCTTGATTACCAGCGTTGTGATGGCAGTCACACTAGTGGGGGCTGGGTAATCTATAAGCACATCCTTATGCAGGTCCCTAGTCGCAGGACTATCGAGACAGGGCATCGATACTCAGGAGTAGACTAGCGTATGCGCTTCTCATCCCAGTGTGGGAGACGGTCTGTCCTCAGCCGTTAATACATCGTACTTGAGATAGTATGCGGGTGCTCGTTAGGTTACGAGTACACTGGACAGGACTCGTCGGGAACTGTTGGTTGATACTATACCTATCGTCAGTTATCAGTTCCAAGGTGACATGAGTACAGCTTAGTCCGCTGACTTGACACTGTCACTTCGCCTCGAGTGTGTTCCCACTTTACTTTGATTACTACCATACCACGGCTCAAAGGAGTCGTGCAAACAGGTAGTTTTTGGGTGCAGTCCCGAAGCACTTGGAGGCAGTGACGGTTAGACAGGATTCGTCACTCCCGGTATTGGGGGTTGACATCGCGCTGTGTCTAGGAGAGCCATTACATGAGTAGTCCCTGGCCAGGGCAAGCGAGTTATACTGGTAGGTTTCCAGTGCTATCTCAGGGTGTTCTGGGCTACACTCCGACACGACTTGTACCGCTATTAGGGGACTGACGTTTACCGCCCCCTAGGCCCGCCATGCGATGTATCAGACGAACAGACTGGACTGTACAGAGATTGTCACATTCAGGCTCAGTAGGAGTTCAGATGGGTTTCACCTCGTCCGTCTTCTTGTCGGCATCTACCTGGGGACTGTTATGCACAGCTAGTGCCGCTTGCGGTCTGTGGTTAAACCCACTGCCAGCGTAGTGTCGAGTCTTTAGAGTCCCACACAGAAAGCTATTCGCCTTTAGGCAAAAGAGTAGAGGTCGCATGGTTTTGCGACAAGGTTCGGTCACATCCGTGCACTTGTGCGCGTTTGGTGTCCGGACAGTTAACACTAGCAGGCTTTGGTTTAAGCAATATCCTAGTGTACATTTTGGGATTGGTTTTATCTCGTTTGTATTCGTGTTTCTCGGAACGCGGATGCGGGTGTGTATGCACAGTTGATAGAGAGATATAGGCAGAAGATTCTCATTGGGGTTGTTGACTATTGACTGTTGACTATTGACTTTTTGCTAAACCCTAATGAGAATAAGAAATATGATTAACAATAATATTAATTAAGTATTATAGTGACATGGTTGTTGAGGGGTTGACTTTGTTGACCGGTTGACTAGGTTGGACTAGTTGACCATCATCGTGACAATGGCTATCATTTCATGGCAAAGACTTTTGCTTGCTTGTTTCTTTTTGCAAAATGAGTGCATGAAATGATATAGCCATTTTGACTTGAACCATCACACAATACTTGATTACTATTCTTTGTTATGATGGTTTTGGATTATGAGAGCTTGGATGGCAAAAGACTTTCTCATTCTCTCATTTCATTTCTCGCTCTTGCTTGAGCTCTCCCTCTTGCTCTTCCTCTTGCTCTCTCTCTAGCTCAAGGCAACACCCTCTCATGAGTTGAGAAACATTTCCTTAGAGATAAAAAAAAAAATCCAAATCACTTCTCTACTCATCCTAGTTCACAAGGTTTAGCAAACCAAGTGTTCTAGTTTCTTCAAGTTCGAAGAAGAAGCCAAAGGTAGAAGCTTTCAGGTGGATCCATCTTCGGCGCAAGGAGACGACGAGGTGAGGCCGATCCGTACACCGGAAAGAGTTGAAGACGAAGGAGTTCAAGAAAGGTATAGCCCCCTAACCGAGTAGGTAAAACTCTTGTTAGGTTTGTTAGTTAGTTGTTTAACCAAGATCCGTATTTTGAGTCCATGTTACCACCTCTTGAAAGATTTACGTTTTTCATCATTTCCGCAAGCCCGTAAGTACCGGGAGAGGTAACGTGGACTTACAGTGGTATCAGAGTCTAGTTAAACACTATCTAACATGTTAGCAAACTAACTAGAAATTCGATCGGAGAAAAAGTCACGAAACGAACCCGAAAAATCAAGTTTCTGTCGATTCTGTATTCTGTTCAAAAATTGAAAAATCATACATCAAAAATCGACTCAGGCTTTTTACAAAACACCCAAGAAAATTGGTCCAACGAACCGGTCAAGTCGCCGCGGAAACGCGGCTGGAGCATGCTCCCGCCGCGGTTCCGCGGCCGAGTTGACTCGGCCGTGGCACAATTTTATTGCAGTGTGTTTATGGGGTTGTTTTGGGATTTTTAAAATATGTTTTTTCTGCCCAGATTTTCCAGAAAGAAAAATTTGTGTTTGGGGCCTAAAAATCCGTATTTTGATCGAACTTCTAAAGACTTAAGCTGACGGATATATATCTGTGATGTGTTATATGTATTGAACGTCCGCTAATCGCTATACGTCGATTAGTGGGGGTTATACATATCTGTGATCTGTAATGTTGATGGTATGTGTATATGAATTCATTGGATTGTCGCGGATGAATAGCCGGGGGGTTGTGAGATGAGAGTTTTCTTTTATCTTTCAATTCATGTAATATGTAAATTGATGTAATATTATTTTTGGCCGCACAACCGGGTCGGGGTTGTAGCCGTCATTGTATAATTTCTTTTTACTGTTTTTGCTCCTAGGATAGACCCAAGGTGGGGTGCACAAACTACCGGGTATCTCGAAGTGCCGAGTGGCCTACTCACGTCGTTGAGGGAGGTTGCTCCGCTTCGAATATTTGGCGCGTAGTTTGCCACAACCGTAGGGGTCTAGGGTGGGGTATTGGCTATTCATCACGACCATGTAATCCCCTTTTCGTTACAGGCTCGTACGAATTGCGGATTCCTAGTATATCCAATGTATTCATCTGTGATCTGAAATGGCTATCATTGCAATATATCTATGTAAGATATTTTTTAGGCGTTGCTTATGTTTTGCATCCGCGCTAGTCCAGCCCCCGCTCTGTCGTTAGTTAAGTAACCTAACGGGTAATGACGGGGCCCCATGGCGAATGCGGATGGCATAAGCGTACGTCATATTTTGGTTGTTTTCTGCCATGGTAGGATTAAATGATGGGACGCATTGGAATTAATGCAAGAAAAATAAACCAAGTAAAAGTCGTTGGAACACTTTCAAAACCACTCGGTTTCTTTTCAAAAATAACTTTTAAACGCGGAGCTTAAGCCATTCCTTTTAAAATCTATCTCGTTCCTTCGATTATATCAAGTTCACTACGTTCACGGTTTCGCCAAAACCATTCGTAGCCCTCCGTCATTTCACATGAATGGTCAATAAGTATTCAAGCTATGTATGTTGGCCAAAGTCAAGGCATAGTGATTGGTAGCTATAGGGTATTCATGTGCAGCATAGATAGATGTGTTGGTTTGGAGCAGTCGTTCTACCATTTTGGCCAAAGTCAAGGGTATGTGCGGGTGGGCTCAAATTAACCTGGAGAATGACGGGTAGAACTTGACATGTGACTTATGATATATTGGCCAAAGTCAAGGTCATAAGAGCATGGGGCAAAAATTCACATCGGGAGTTTTAAAAGAACTGAAACTTGCTAGCGCTGCATATCATTTGGAGTGTGATGATTCTGGTAGGATTCCTTCAGTTTTGTCACGCAATGATATTTGGATCCCGATCCTACTGTGAGTATATGCTACTCCTCGGGAAATTTCTCACTTAACGATCAATGCTATAAACCAAGTAGGTGTCTAGAAAGGTGTTAGCGGGGCTACGCCCCCAGGGAAAAGAGGTTATTTAATTAAGGAACTTCGCAAAAGCGTTGGAAAACCTCCCTCGAAGTACCGACACCAGCCTGGCTGAACGGTTAAGCAAGTATTGTACGGTGAGATTGATCCTGACTAATTCTTCCTTTTTGGTTTGAGGAGGGATTCGAGAGACAGTGGGAGCCATCCTGTTTAGACAAATTAAAAACCACTATAAACTTGCAAGAGCATCATGCTAAAGTGTTTCTTCTCTCTCTCCTAATTGCAGCGACCAAACATCATGACCGGACTTAAGTTATTACTAGATAAAAACATACTGACAGGGCCAAACTACAAAGATTGGCTTAGGAATGTAAAATGGCAATCACTTATAACAAGTTGGGGTATCTCCTTACCACCAAAGCTCCCCCTGTCCCAGGTCCCAAAACCAGCGTCGCGGATAGGGAAAATCCGTAAGACCTGGGAAATCGATTGCGCGAAGACCAAGTGCCTCGTGCTTGCCTCTATGGACAACGAACATCAGAGGAGGCACGAGAATATGGACCTCAAATCCATATTTCTCCATACAAAAGAACTGTATGGAGAGCAATCTCGTATCGCAAGATACGAAGTGTCGAAGAAGTTATTTTCGGCAAGGTTGGTCGTCGGATCATCGGTAGCGGAACACGTGCTTAAGATGATTGGCTTCATTGAGGAGCTCGCGGACCTTGGGACCACGTTAGAGAACGAGCTCTATACGGACTTGATTCTCCAGTCCCTTCCTTCCACTTACGCCCAGTTTATCCTGAACTTCAACTTGCAAGAATAGGAAGTTGAACTTTCAGAACTCCTCAACATGATGAGGAGTGCAGAGGGCACCCTACAGAAAGGTAGGGAAACATCCACTTTGTTTGTAGGAGGATCTTCCTTTTCTAGGTCTAAGGAGAAAGCCAAGGGAAAGCAGAAGAAAGCCCCCGCCAAACCAAGGGGAGGTGTTAGTAAAGTAGATACGAAGGGAAAGACAAAAGCAACAAAGATAGCGGGGAAACTTGTGGGGAAGGAAGAGTGCTTTTACTGTCATAAGAGTGGGCACTGGAAGAAAGATTGCAGGGCTTGGAAAGCCAGAACACAGGATCTGAAGCAAGTTGCGGTTTTAGCTTCAGGTGTGTATGTTATTGAAAACTGTCTATCAATAAACTCTACTTCCTGGGTATTGGATACCGGATCAGGATCTCATATCTGCAATTCTTTGCAGGCGTTGAGAAACCGTAGGTTTTTGAAGGCAGGTGACATGACCCTCAAAGCTGCAAACGGAGCTAGCATGGATGGTAAGGCCGTGGGGGACTATCACCTGGGAATGTCAGATGGACATGTTTTGGTTTTACGTAATTTCTTTTTTGTACCCAACGCAACTTGTAATATCATTTTTGTATCTTTGATTTCTAAAGAAGGTTATGAATTTGCGTTTGTAAGTAATGTTGTAAACATTCACCTTAATCAAGTTCTGATTGGGTCAGGTACATTAAGCAATGGTATATCCGTACTAAACCAACCACAGATTTTCAATGTCCAGAATACACACAAAAGAAAGTCTCCAGAAATAAATCAGACTTTCTTATTGCATTGTAGACTGGGTCACATCAATGAGAGAAGGTTGACGAAGTTACATACAGAAGGATATTTAGATCCGTTTGAATATCAATCGTATGCCACTTATCAATCCTGTCTCAAAGGAAAGATGACAAAGACTCCGTTCACTGGACACAGAGTAAGAGCGAGCGAGCTCTTGGGACTCGTACACAGCGACGTGTGCGGTCCAATGTCTACACATGCGCGAAGCGGTTATTCTTACTTCATTACTTTTACGGATGACTTTTCAAGGTACGGTTATGTCTTCTTAATGAAACATAAATCCGAAGCCTTTGGAAAATTCCAGGAATATAAGAATGAAGTAGAAAAGCAAACCAGCAAAAGTATCAAGACACTAAGATCTGATCGAGGTGGTGAATACTTGAGTGCCGAGTTCCTGGACTACTTAAAAGAGAATGGAATTCTCTCTCAGCTTACTCCTCCATACACTCCGCAACATAACGGTGTATCGGAGAGACAGAACCGAACCCTATTGGATATGGTACGGTCCATGATGAGTAACGCTGAGTTACCGCGATCATTCTGGGGATATGCACTAGAATCAGCTGCATACCTTCTGAACCGAGTTCCAACTAAGACTGTGCCTACTACACCATATCAGATTTGGTATGGGAAGAGACCCTATCTTAATCACATTAAGACATGGGGAAGTCCAGCTTTTGTCAAAAAGCAGCATGCGGACAAGCTCGAGGCACGCTCAGTACAGTGCAAGTTTGTGGGATATCCAAAGAACTCCAAGGGATATTTCTTCTATTGCGAAGAGGAACAAAAGGTTTTTGTTTCTCGGCATGCCCACTTCTTGGAAACTCAGTTTTTTGAGAATCAGATAAGTGGGAGCGCAATAGAACTGGAAGAATTTACAGAACCACGAGCTATTACTGAAAGCTTACTAGAACCAGAGGGTTCAAAAGAACATAACATTCCTGCGCCGCCCCGCAGGAGTAGTTGGCAGTCTCATCCGCCCGAGAGATACTATGGTTTTCTTATAGATGGGGATAGAGAAGATTGCATCATTGATTATGATGAGCCGACTAGCTTCCAGCAGGCCATTCAGAGCGTTGACTCGGTAAAATGGATGGATGCAATGCAGACCAAAATGGAGTCCATGTACACCAACAAAGTATGGACGTTGGACGTTGCTCCAGATGGGGTAAAACCTGTAGGATGCAAGTGGATCTTCAAAAGGAAGATTGGTGTAGATGGACAGGTTGAGACCTATAAAGCTAGACTGGTTAAAAAGGGTTTTCGTCAAAGACCTGGTTTGGACTATGACGAGACCTTTTCTCCAGTAGCTATGCTGAAATCCATTCGGATCCTTCTTACCATCGCTGCCTTCCACGATTATGAGATTTGGCAGATGGACGTAAAGACCGCCTTTCTAAATGGAAATTTAGAGGAGTGTGTTTACATGGACCAGCCAGAGGGTTTCATTCAGAGTGGGAGCAGCGGAAAGGTGTGCAAGTTGCTTAAGTCCATCTATGGACTGAAGCAGGCATCGCGGAGTTGGAACATCTGTTTTGATGAGACGGTCAAGGAATTTGGCTTTATCAAAAATCCAGATGAACCATGCATCTATAGTAGATTTGTAGCGAGAACTGTAGTATTCCTCGTTTTATACGTGGATGACATTCTATTAATAGGAAATGACATTCCTATGCTACAATCTGTCAAGGGGTTCTTGTCACACAGGTTCTTCATGAAAGACCTGGGTGATGCCTCATACATTCTGGGGATCCGGATCTATCGTGATAGATCCAAAAGGATACTGGGACTCTTACAGTCCAGGTACATCGACACCATACTGAAAAGATTCAGTATGGAAGATTCCAAGCGCGGTAATCTACCGGCTTGTCATGGGATCACCCTTTCCAAAGAGATGTCTTCCAAGACTGATTTGGAAAGGGATCGCATGTCTATTATACCCTACGCTTCTGCGGTAGGCTCTATAATGTATGCGATGTTATGTACCAGACCAGATGTAGTTTATGCACTGAGTGTGGTAAGCCGGTATCAGTCAAACCCTGGGGAGAAACACTGGATAGCGGTAAAGAACATTCTCAAGTACCTGAGAAGGACTAAGGAGATGTTCTTAGTGTATGGCGGAAAAGACCTCCAGATTGAGGCCTTTGCTGACTCCAGCATCCAGAGTGACAAGGATGATTCCAAGTCCATGTCGGGTTATGTCTTTACCCTCTATGGAGGGGCGATGTGTTGGAAGAGTTCCAAACAGGAAACCGTTGCTGACTCGACGATGGAAGCGGAATATATCGCTGCTGCAGATGCCGTAAAAGAAGCCGTCTGGATAAGGAAGTTCTTAACTGAACTTCAGGTGGTTCCGTCCATTGTTGATCCAATACCTCTGTATTGCGACAACAACGGGGCTATAGCTTTAGCAAAGGAACCCAGGTCCCATCAGAAATCCAGACACATCTTGAGGCCGTATCACCTGATCTGGGAGATCGTGAGTCGGCAGGAGATCGAGGTTCGGAGAGTTTCTACGGAAGATAACACTGATGATCCACTCACAAAGGCCTTACCCCAGACTTAGTTCGAGCGGCTGATCGAGATGATAGGTCATCGATACGCCAGTACATGGCCTTAATGCAAGTGGGAGATTGTTAGTGTATATGCCCTAGAGGCCATTACTGTATCATACTAGTTTGTATATTACTTAATGGAAGCTTGGGATATTCACCTTGTATAGACAATCTTGCTCAATATAGTAGTATGCGACTTGGTTTGTTTCTACTTTAATGTGTACATGTGTTTATTTTAGTATATCACCTATACACAATAGTGGAGCCTTTAGGATCTTTGCTTGATTACCAGCGTTGTGAAGGCAGTCACACTAGTGGGGGCTGGGTAATCTATAAGCACATCCTTATGCAGGTCCCTAGTCGCAGGACTATCGAGACAGGGCATCGATACTCCGGAGTAGACTAGCGTATGCGCTTCTCATCCCAGTATGGGAGACGGTCTGTCCCACAGCCGTCAGTATGTCGTACTTGAGATAGTATGCGGGTGCTCGTTAGGTTACGAGTACACTAGACAGGACTCGTCGGGAACTGTTGGTTGGTACTATACCTATCGTCAGTTATCAGTTCACAGGTGACATGAGTACAGCTTAGTCCGCTGACTTGACACTATCACTTCGCCTCGAGTGTGTTCCCACTGTACTTTGATTACTACCCTACCATGGAGGCAGTGACGGTTAGACAGGATTCGTCTCTCCCGGTATTGGGGGTTGACATCGCGCTGTGTCTAGGAGAGCCATTACACGAGTAGTCCCTGGCCAGGGCAAGCGAGATATACTGGTAGGTTTCCAGTGCTATCTCAGGGTGTTCTGGGCTACACTCCGACACGACTTGTACCGCTATTAGGGGACTGACGTTTACCGCCCCCTAGGCCCGCCATGTGATGTATCAGACGAACAGACCAGACTGTACAGAGATTGTGACATTCAGGCTCAGTAGGAGTTCAGATGGGTTTCACCTCGTTCGTCTTCTTGTCGGCATCTACCTGGGGACCGTTACGCACAGCTAGTGCCGCTTGCGGTCTGTGGTTAAACCCACTGCCAGCGTAGTGTCGAGTCTTAAGAGTCCCACACAGAAAGCTATTCTCCTTTAGGCAAAAGAGTAGAGGTCGCATGGTTTTGCGACAGGTCGCATGGTTTTGCGACAGGGTTCGGTCACATCCGTGCACTTGTGCACGTTTGGTGTCCGGACAGTTAACACTAGCAGGCTTTGGTTTAAGCCAGATCCTAGTGTACATTTTGGGATTGGTTTTATCTCGTTTGTATTCGTGTTCCTCGGAACGCGGATGCGGGTGTGTTGACAGAGAGACAGAGGCAGAGGATTCTCATTGGGGTTGTTGACTATTGACTGTTGATTATTGACTTTTTGCTAAACCCTAATGAGAATAAGAAATATGATTAACAATAATATTAATTAAGTATTATAGTGACATGGTTGTTGAGGGGTTGACTTTGTTGACTTGTTGACTTTGTTGACCGGTTGACTAGGTTGGACTAGTTGACCATCATCATGACAATGGCTATCATTTCATGGCAAAGACTTTTGCTTGCTTGTTTCTTTTTGCAAAATGAGTGCATGAAATGATATAGCCATTTTGACTTGAACCATTACACAATACTTGATTACTATTTTTTGTTATGATGGTTTTGGATTATGAGAGCTTGGATGGCAAAAGACTTTCTCATTCTCTCATTTCATTTCTCTCTCTTGCTTGAGCTCTCCCTCTTGCTCTTCCTCTTGCTCTCTCTCTAGCTCAAGGCAACACCCTCTCATGAGTTGAGAAACAATGCCTTAGAGATAAAAGAAAACCCAAATCACTTCTCTACTCATCCTAGTTCACAAGGTTTAGCAAACCAAGTGTTCTAGTTTCTTCAAGTTCGAAGAAGAAGCCAAAGGTAGAAGCTTTCAGGTGGATCCATCTTCGGCGCAAGGAGACGACGAGGTGAGGCCGATCCGTACACCGGAAAGAGTTGAAGACGAAGGAGTTCAAGAAAGGTATAGCCCCATAACCGAGTAGGTAAAACTCTTGTTAGGTTTGTTAATTAGTTGTTTAACCAAGATCCGTATTTTGAGTCCATGTTACCACCTCTTGAAAGATTTACGTTTTTCATCATTTCCGCAAGCCCGTAAGTACCGGGAGAGGTAACGTGGACTTACACTATACCGGTAACACAGTCTTACTCGAGATGATTGTATGCTATCTAGTTTGCCTTTATCAGTCGTGTACAGGTTCAGGTGACTAATCACTTTTACACGTTGATAGAGCCCTTAGTATCGTGCTTGACTTCCAACAGTATGATGGCGAT
This sequence comes from Agapanthus africanus, assembly GCA_030015575.1. Lineage (NCBI taxonomy): Eukaryota > Viridiplantae > Streptophyta > Magnoliopsida > Asparagales > Amaryllidaceae > Agapanthus > Agapanthus africanus. The sequence goes on along the minus strand of JASDDO010000016.1, from coordinate 183,147,657 downwards.
CATATACGTGAGAGTTGGGTAGTCTATAAGCACATCCTTAATTGTGGTCGCTAGTCGTGGGAGTTTCGAGACAGGGCATCGATACTCCGGAGTAGACTAGTGTATACAGTCGAGACCCCGACGAGGGGCGGTGGCCGGTCTCAAAAGCCACTGGTGTCAGTTGGATCACCTAAGATGTATACAGGTGCTCATTGGGTTATGAGTACACCGGACAGGACTCGCCGGGAACCTGCTAGTTGGTATTTATACCTAGCGTCAGATAGCAGTTCCCTGGTGACATGTGTATAGGTTAGTTCATCGACCTGAGGTTGCCATTTGTCTCGTGTGAGTTCCCACTGTGCTTTGATTTCTACCCTACCACGGCTAAAAGGAGTCGCGCAAACAGGTCTTTTTTGGGTACAGTCCCGAGCCACATGGAGGCAAATGAGCGGATCGGCAGGGGATTCGTCTCTCCCGGTATTGGGGGTGAGATCGCGCTGTGTCTAGGAGAGCCATTACACAAAACCCTCGGCCGAGGTAGGAGATTTACTGGTAGGTACTCCAGTAGTATCTCAGGGTGTTCTGGGCTACACTCCGACATGACTTATACCGCTATTGGGGGTCTGACGTTACCAGCCCCTAAGCCCGATATGCGATACTCATAGACGAATGGACCAGACTGTATGTATATTGTCACTGTTAGACTCAGTAGGGTTTCAGGATGAGTTCGCTCATCGGCTTTTCTTGAGGTCAGTACATGGGCAGCCGTTATGCACAGCTAGTGCCGCTGATGACTTATGGTTAAACCCACTGCCAGGGTACAGACGAGTCATTAGAGTCCCCCACCGATAGTTTCCCAAGTTCGGGCGAAACGTTGTAGAGGCCGTATGGCTTTATGGCAGGGTTCGGAAAATGCACGTGCGTTTACGCACGTGTCATATTTCGGGCAGATAATACTGGTGGGCTTTGGTTTAAGCCGGATCTGAGTATTATACTGTCTAGATATATGTCACGACCCATGGAGTACGGAACGTGACCGGCACTTAAGTTACGAAACGTCTCAAGGCGTCCGTAAGATAAGTAAGCCGAAGCCCAAAATTCAAAACCTGATTTAGAAATAGAGTGAAGGAAAAGCCATTTTTATTTAAAGCACTTTGTCCCATTAAACATATCAAGTTTCCTTTTTAAAAACCAGTTTCCTTTCCTAAATTTCCGGCAAAAATCTTCTTTGTAAAATAGTTCCCCTACTGGTATAAACAGGAATACAAGTGAATAACAGAAATATGGCATCCCCAAGCGGGAGCTAGCTCTTCGCCTCAAGGCGGTCACAAATCCCACGCAATGTAAATACAATGTGCATAAGTAAGCATGAAAGCACAGGTAAAATAATATGTCGACCCAAGTGAGCTCGACCCCAAATATAACATATCATCCACAAATCTCACAACCTCGCCTCTAGGTCAATATACAGTAATCCAAATAAGACCGGTACAGCTGAAATAGTAGCAGTTAGAGTACTCTAGATACAATGAATGCATAAGGTGGTACAAAATGATAACAACCCACCTATGAGCAAAAGCCTCGAGTCCAGGCAAAAAGAGCAAAAGAGGCAAAAGTGTCCGCCGCTACAGTGCTGACGGAACGGACCTGCAGAAAAGCTGTGGCACAACGGGGGTGAGTTGCCAGCTCGTGAGTAATAAATAACATCTACAAAGGCTATCGCATGCATGCACACAAGTATCCTAGCATCTCTAGCAGGCATGGTTGTATGTACTAGCATGAATGTACTAACATGTATGTATGCTATATGAGTCAACTCACGATCTCAACATGTAAGTACAAGAACTATTCTTTCTTTGTTTTTGAAACTCTTTTCAAATATCAGCATAATATCCATGAAATCAACAAAATCCGTGTCCAGCAACGACACCTCAAAACTGTCTCAATCTCATATATCCATGTCAAGTATCTCTGGTCTCAGCCATCTGGCTGATCCACCCCAAATATCCATATCTCAATCTAGCGGCCACGGTCGGTATCCTCTGGATATCCGCCGTGCCAAATGAAGTCACCGGTAGGTAATCCGTCCCCTGCCAGGCTCAACGCCATCTCCTGCGATCTTCTTGCCCCGGGGTACCTTACTGGGCCCACCATGTACCCGAGACGGTTCATCCACCTGCTCGAAACGGGTCTCGAAAACCACAGCAAACTCATGGTGGACGACACTTTACATCACTAGAAAACCGCAACTTTTATATTTTAAAAGATCATAAGTTTGAAATCTTGCGGCTTTTCCCCGAAATCCAGAAATATCATAAATCTTATGAAATCATCATGGGTGCATATGTCAATGATAATGAATGCATATGGTATCAATGTTCAAGTTGCAATGTATGATTTATACTAGGCATGAGCAAATGATATAATTATATATATGCACGAGAATAGTAATTCTTATGATTTCATTTTAAATATTTATTGCAATAGCACAGGTCTAAGCAATTAACATGTTTCAGATTAATAGTTATCTAGTGTCGTGACATGGCAATTACCAGGGTGTGTGTGTACACATGAATAGTGCTCGTGCTGCATATAAAAACCTGGTAATGGTGCATGTGTCCTACAGAATGAGTTTGCGCATATGGGTGCAACATATAGATCCTAACTGCAGCAATTATCATGCAAGTATTATTATTTCTCATGTCACAAGTAAATGTTAAAGTTTACTATTTTCAAGTTTACTAAATCTATCGGGCGACTTGCGCCATCCAAACGATCGTCCCCCGTAGATGTGAAATCTACTCACCCGTGATCTCGCGCTAGGTGTCCGACCACCTGCTTCCTTTTCTCCGCTGCGCTCGAAGTCTCTACCGGCGAACCTAGAATTTACAAAAGTCACCATATAAGGAAAAATCCTGCAAAACATTATATATCGATAAAAGGGATACGCGTGCGTGAAACTAAACGCGCGTGCACACGACACGTCGCGACGTGCACAAATCCACCAGAACCTATTCCGACGCGCTGTGTCGCGCAGCACGCCACAGAACCACGCGTATCACGCGCGTGTCGCACAAGCTTTAAAACATCAAAAACACGTTTAAGGCTCCAGATTTTGCCTCTAGGCCAAACTCAAAATGTTGCAGGTACCAAAACACTAAGCTACCCAGCATAACCCCACACCCAAAAACCCAACACCCCACCCCCTACTCTGGCTACAAATTATGGCCAGATTGAATAAACTGGCAGCCAAGAGTGGGAGGTGGGTCCCCGTGCTCTGTGTGTGTGTGTCTCTGCTAAGGTCACCATGCTACAGTTTCACCAATTTTATTCTGGGAGGTTCGGGTCAACAGCAGATCTAACAAAGGCTAAAAAGTCACTAAAAACTGCTAAATTACGCCAAGTCGGATAAATCGGGTATTTTGTGAAATCTGGGACCAAACTTGGTTGATCTAGTCTCAACAGCATCCTATAAGGCTACTCTAACCATCACAACCATTACTTTGCCAAAACTCCCCTAAATTACTCAAAATTACTACTAAAACATTTAATAAACACTAAACTAAGCTAGATAACCATAACTTTAGCAATTAGGAGTTTAAGGGGTTATACCTTTAGAGATCCTAGGTGAAGGAGAAGAGGAGAAGGAGGAAGTGTGTGTGCTGCTGCTATAGCTCCTGGTGCTGCAATTTGGCTGAAATAGGCTGATCTGCCTCACTGCTACAGGCTGCTGCTGCTGCTGTTTGTGGCTGAGGCTGTTGTATTTTCTTTTATGTTGCTGTAGTAGCAGCTGGTGAAGAAGGTGTTGTACTATTTGTGGTAGAGTGTGGTGTGTAGTGATGTTGTTTAAGAAGTTGGGGCTGTTTGTAGCAGCTGTTGTTGTTTGGTGTTGATTTGGTGGCTGAAATGATGAAATTTGGGCTGATGTGAGTGTGTGAGTGAGAGAGAGATGTGAGGGAGTGAAAGATAATGTGAGGAGACATGCAAAAAGGTTTGAGGAGATGGATGGTGACCCAACCTAGGAGCCACCATTCTCTCTCTCTCATTTAATGTTTACAAGACACCCATCAAATCCCTTCTCAAGTCAACCCTAATTAAACAAATTAGCTCATAAACAACTCAATTATCTTAACCAAAGGCCTAACCCACCATGGTTGGCTAAACATGGTTAACCCATCATGCACACCCAAACTTAGTAACCCTAGGCTTAACCCTAGTTAACGTGCACAAGTGTGTGCGGTCGAGATAAAATTCTACAAAAATAACCATAAAACCAGATAAATTACTAGAAACCCGTTTTGGTAAACTTTTTACCAAAACCCCCACATTAACACACAGTTACCACTAACCCTAAACTCAGGTGTTACAATATAATATTTTTGTCTCAGTTGCATTTGTATTCGGTCGTAATACAAATGCGGGTATGTTTATACTGTTACGGGGTTATCCTGAAATTCGTTTCGGGATCGCTTTTCGAAGTTGCCAGTTTTCTATCACCCGTCTTAAACATTCGGTTTAATCCAGAATTATCTTTTCTTCTTGTGGTGAGTCATGAGGGTGAGTCATCAGGAAGTTTCTAGAAATGGTGACTAGGTTAGTGAGGTGTTATATGATTCATTGTTTGCATTAATTGGTTTGATGATGTGTTTCTTTCCATTAATGTTGTGATAAGTTGTGATAAGTATTATTGCTAATGGTCACCCCCCTTTTGGTCCTACACTCACCCCCTCCTCATATAGTGGCCGGCCATTCATTTGGAAGCCGAATGATGGTTGGAAAAATGAGATGATAGATTTGCTTCATAAATATTTCATAGCTCATTTTTATCAAAGTTTCAAAAGGCAACTTCATTAACCGTTCATCCATGGTTTTGGATGAAACAAGACAAAGTGTTATACTCATTCTCTACTTCATCTTGGTCATCTCTTTTAGCAGACTTGATGACCGAGTTGCGGCGGGAGCCCGTTTAAAGATCCGTAGATGTGGTGCCACCTCGACGAGGAGCCAGGAGATCGGAGCAACCACAACCTAAAGACCGAAGGACTCGGATCGTTCGGTATAGCCTTTTTACCCATTTTGTAGTTTGTTAGTTTAGCGTTAATGGCAGATCCGGGTTATAATATGCGATAGCGCCAGTTTAAAAGTTTTTGTTCCGCATTTGGCGTCTGAAAGACGGCCGGGCGCTACCGTAGACTTACATGGTATCAAAGCTACGCCATTAAGCTTTACTAACATGTTCTAACGCGTTTGAAACATCGATCGAACGAAATTTCCGAAATCGCGATTTTCATGTTAAAGTTTCTGTCGAATTTTTAAACAGGTCTAAAAATCATTTTGAGCATCTCAGAAAATCGTGCAGGCTTTTTTAAGAATTATGGTGAAATTTGGTTCATTGACTCCACAGTACTGCCGTGGAACCGCCGCACAAACCAGGGTTTGGCCGCGGTTCCGCCGCAGGTTTGGAGAATCAGAGTGCCATTTTTCTACAGTAACCTCCTACATAGAAAATTGTGGTTTCTGGAATATTTTTTTTGGGCCCATATTTTGTTACTGTACAGCAGATGTACGTGGGGCCCACTTCGGGAAGTTTTGTCGATCGAAATTTTTAACTTGTTAGTTTGCAGTACTTACATTATATCTCTGACCGTGATGTCATTCGTGCGGTAAATTGCGTCTAATTGCTATAGTCCTTTTAGACGGATTAGCGACCGTGACATTCGCGTTGATGTTCTGTGTTGTGCTGTGAAGTTGCGGATTTGTCGTGGTGGATAAAAGTGTGCAATGGTAGTGCAGTTTGGATTTATTTGTACATTTGATATTGCGGGGCGAGCGTCCAACATGTGGACTGCCGTCTCTGCCTGTTTGTATAATATTCTTTTGGGGCACGACCGGTCTGAGGTCGATGTACCCGTTGTACATATTTTTCATTTCTGTACTAGGTTTACCCCGCGACGGAGTGCACGGATAGTCGGGTTCTGGAGGGCAACGGGTCCGCATCTTATGGCTTTGAGAGGCAGAGGGGCTTCACTCTAGAATTGGCAGACTATTCGCCGCACTCGTAAGGTGTACAGGTTGACCCAAGAAGGGATGCTCAAGTTACCGGATTCCGTGAAGTGCAGGGTGGTCCATTCACTATGCTGTAGGGGGCTGCCTCGCTTCAGGTTTTGGCGGGTAACTTGCCGCACCCGTAGGGGTCTAGGTTTCATTGCACAGGCTATCCACACGACCAGGGGAACGTCGGGTTTCAGCAGCGGCTCTGTGAAACCCGGGGATCCCAGATTATCTGTATTGTTCTGTGATACTTATTACTTTTCTGTAATGTTGCATATTATCACGCCTGGAGCGATTATTGTATATTGGTATATATACTAGTAGATGTTGTATATGTTTTGCACCCGCGCTAGTCCAGTCCCCGCTCTGTCGTTAGTTAAGTAACCTAACGGGTGATGACGGGACCCAGTGACGAATGCGGATGGCATATACGTACATTTTATTTTCGTTCTTTTCTGGTGTGATTAATTGATGGGACTGCGTTGATTTTGATCAATGCAAAGTAAAACAAACCTGTTTGGATGTTGTTGGAACAGTTTTAAAAAGTGTTATTACAAAGACGTTTTCTTTTGTTTTGCACAGTGGTATTGAGTTGGAATATCCTGTACCTCATTCGACGAGGCAAGGGCCGAGATCCCTTCACCGGGAGTGACCCTTTGGGAAGAAGTTTGCGTCAGGGTAATAACTTCACTATAGTCGATTACATGTTGCTTTGCATCGCGGTATTCAAATGGAATATCCTGCACCTCATTCCACGAGGAAAGAGCCGAGATCCCTTCACCGGGAGTGACCTCTTTAGCAAAGGTTTTCGTCACTATATTTTTATAAAAAGCTATCAGGTTCCTTCAGCGAGATCAAGTTCATTACGTTAATGGTTTTTCGCCAAAAACCAGCCATAGCCCTCCGTCATTTCTTTTGGGTATTCAGTAGTATTCAAGCTATGTATTTTGACCAAAGCCAAGGCATAGTGTTTGGTAGCTGCTGGGTATTCATTAGTTGCATAGATAGATGAGTTAGTTTGGGACAGTCGTTCTGCCGATTGGCCAAAGTTAGGGGCATGTGCGGATGGGTTCAAATTGACAAGATAATGACGGGTAGAACTTGGCATGTGACTTATGACATTTTGGCCAAAGTCAAGGTCATAAGAGCATGGGGTAAAAATCACATCGGGAATTTCTAAAGAAACTGAAACTTGCCAAGTATGCGCATACCTTCTGGAGTGTGATAATGTGAGTGGATACCTTCACGTTATCATGCGATGAGAGTTGGATCCCGATTCCCACTGATGAGTTGGTTTACTCTTCAGGTGATCCCGATTGATTCTTCTTTCAGGTTTGGAGGAGAATTTGACAGTACAGTGGGAGGTTTCCTGATTAGATAAAGTGATAACCATTCTGATCTAGGTTAGAGTGCACGCAGAGTGTTTCTTTTTCTCTCTCTCTTTGGCAGCGACCTTTGACCGACCCTAGACTATGACTCAGTGACCAAGTTGACCGAACCTTCTTGAAATACTGGCTTTTGGATTGTCTAAGTTGCATAAGACATTGTCGCTCCTTCTTTTACCCTTTGCATTTCTCAGAACACCTCGTATCACTACGAGCATCCACTTCCATTGGATAGATCCATCGTATGGTTATATACGAACTCGAAGGGACTTCTTCGAGGATGGATCCAGGTTCAGGAGAAAAAGAATTGGTTTATTCAGTTGTCTTTTATTATCACCTTCTCTCAGGTTGGGAGGGCCCCTTGATTTAGGAGAGTACACCTATTACGCTTATTGGATAGTCTTCTTCCAAACCATAGGCAGGTGCCGAAAGGTAGGGAATGAAGAAAACCAATTAGCCTAAGTAGGGTGTACAGAAGGTAATAACTAAAGACAAAATAAAGGGATTAGAAATAGAGCAAAGTAAATTGCGACTGCTATCATTCACGACCAAACCGCGTAGTTCATCGCCACTCCTATTTCACCTTTACTTTTTTCCCCAGTTCGGGAGAAATAGAATAAGGTATTATTCAGTTGTCTTTTATCATCACCTTCTCTCAAGTTGCGAGTACTCCTTAGTTTAGGAGAGTACACCTATTATGCTTACTGGATAGTCATCTTCCAAACCATAGGCTGGGGCCGAACGGTAGGGAAGGAAGAAAACCACTTAGCCTAAAGGGATGTACAGAAGGTAACAACTAAAGACAAATAAAAGGGATTTGGAGAGATGGAAAAGAAATATACGGTTATAGTCAGGAATTGGATTATGGAAGATGCATTACTAGGAATACCAGGATACCCCTACGAAACATTTTCATGTTTCAGTTTCACTGTGCATTGTTAAAGGAAAATTGTTTTCCCGATTAGATACTTACTCCAGGGTATGTATTTACCGGGTATGATTCTCACATCTGTATGGTTTTACAGATGATGAGTGGGAGTAAGTTATTGGGAATTAGGTGATCATCTTCATTATATCGGAATTCGTTGTAATTGGTGATATTTGAGGAAATCTCCTGGGTACAGTTTTCAACCTACGATGCACAGGTTTTGAGTTATTCGACTCAGCGGACTTATACAGAGTATTTTATATTGTCCAGTGTCCATCAGGACAAAGGGGTAGGTCCTCATACTATGTTCTGTTTACTTATGACTTCTCTAGTTTTTAGACAAGTGTTTCGTAGAAATACAAGGTCTAAGTTTTGAGAAGTTGTGGGTATAGGAATAAAGTAGAGAGCCAGATGTCGCAAGTATCGGGATTCTTCAAAGAGATCGAAGATGTAGATACTTGTGATTGGTATTCAGTTGATAGTAATAGTTTTGAGAAACTTGTTTCTCTTTCGGGTTACTCATAATTGGAAGCGTTCCTAAGTTGAGTAATGCTGATTAGCCTCTCTCCATTAAGATGATATGCACTGGAGACAGCTGCATGATTTGAATCTGGTTCCAATTAAATAAATGTCAAAGTTTCTATATTCGATATAGAATGGTTCATATCTTAACGATGTTAAGGTATGGGGAGTTGTCCGGCTTATGATTAAAACCAGACTCTGAATAACTCAAGGTACGTTTCTGTAATGGCAGTCTGTGGGTTGGCCTAGGCTATGACGAGGGTTGACTTTCTACCATCTAGAAGATCAATAGTGATATTGTTCTTGACTCGCCACAGTTTTAGTAAAATGGATTTTTCAGAAAACAGTAGTGGGAGTATGGTAGAACCGAAAGTGATTCCAGAACCGCAAACGATTACGGAAAATTTAATAGGACCTAAAGATTCAATCAGATTTGACATTCCATTAGCCACTCCGCAGATATGGTGGGTAATCTCAGACACCCGAGAGGTACTCCGATAGACTCAAGGACGGTGACAGGGAGGTTCTTGTTTACCCATACTTGTACAACTGTTGTTCCAGGTTATGAGACCCGGCAGGAGGTTAAGTATAGCGTCGTTCTAAACTCGTTTTAGATGTGCATGCATATATTATTCTGCCAGAGGGTTGTTGTGGTCAGTGGGAGCAGCGGAAGCATAGTGGGCAAGTAGCTTATGTCTATTTATAGACTTGAGCAAATATAGCGGAGATAGATCATCTATTTTTGATATGACAGTCATGGGTTTGACTTCATCAGAATAGTGGATGGATCTGTTAAGAAGGTAGTAGGGTGTGATGTCATGGTATTTGGATGACATACACAAAGTAGGAAGTAAAATTCCTATACTACGATCGGTTGTACTGTGGTTGTCACACAGTTGTTTCTCCACACAGGATATGGATATAATATCAGACATACTGGTTTCTAGATCTATGGTTTTAGATCGAGATTTGGGTAGTTTCCTAATGTGGGTACTTTGACAGTATTCTAATAGTATTTTAGTATAGCTGACTCCTGGCATGGTAGTGTACCTGCAGGTGATGGAGTCAACCTCTCTAAAGGTGTCTTACAGACTAAAGGGGAGAGGGATGTGCATGATTGGTATATCACTTGCTTAGGCAATTGAGTCAATCGTGAGATGTCAAGTACCACACCAGATGTTGTTTTTGCACAAGATGCGATAAGTTTATATTAATCCAATCCTGAAGAAACATAAGGAAGCAGTTTTAGAACATAAGTGCATGTTCTACGGATTTGATGACGGCAGCCTCCTTCGGGAGACGGTTATCATTCCAGACTTCAAAGGTGACATGGATGACAGAGTGATTGTCAGAGTGATAGTTTTCCCTCTGACGAGGGGCAGTATGACAGGTGGTCCAAAAGGATACTGATTAGGTTCAGTTATCGATACAGTCTAAGAAGTTTGGATTTGGAGTTCATTTATGAACTAGGTCCCATCAGATATCCAGACAAATTCTAAGACAGGTATTACTCGATTCGGGAGATGGTTTTCTCCGCGAACTTGATATTTAGAGAGACATAGAAAGAAACATCAGGGCGGATCCACTCACTGAGGCTATTTCTCGAACACAATAGTTTTACAAACGGGCTTTGTGAAACTGATTAGTAGAGGAGTTGGATGTTCGGTGTCACACGGGCTGTGAGTATGCGACATCACAATAATTATCCTTAAGTGCAAGTGGGAGATTGTTGGATATAGTGCCCTCAAAGTCAATTATTGGATCGCAGGTACGTGATTGCAATGATTAAGGAGGACCTATACCGGTAGCACATTCTTACTCGAGATGATAGTATGCTATCTGGTTTGCCTTTATCAGTCGTGTACAGGTTCAGGTGACTGATCACTATTACACGTTGATAGAGCCCTTAGGATCTTGCTTGACATCCAACTGTATGATGGCGATCATATACGTGAGAGTTGGGTAGTCTTTAAGCACATCCTTAATTGTGGTCCCTAGTCATGGGAGTTTCGAGACAGGGCATCGATACTCCGGAATAGACTAGTGTATACAGTCGAGACCCCGACGAGGGGCGGTGGCTGGTCTCACAAGCCACTGGTGTCAGTTGGATCATCTAAGATGTATACTGGTACTCATTGGGTTATGAGTACACCGGACAGGACTCGCCGGGAACCTGCTAGTTGGTATTTATACCTAGCGTCAGATAGCAGCTCCCTGGTGACATATGTACAAGTTAGTTCATCGACCTGAGGTCGCCATTTGTCTCGTGTGAGTTCCCACTGTGCTTTGATTTATACCCTACCACGGCTCAAAGGAGTCGTCCAAACAGGTCTTTTTTGGGTACAGTCCCGAGCCACATGGAAGCAAGTGAGCGGATCGGTAGGGGATTCGTCTCTCCCGGTATTGGGGGTGAGATCGCGCTGTGTCTAGGAGAGCCATTACACAAAACCCTCGGCCGAGGTAGGAGATTTACTGGTAGGTACTCAAGTAGTATCTCAGGGTGTTCTGGGCTACACTCCGACACGACTTATACCGCTATTGGGGGTCTGACGTTACCAGCCCCTAGGCCCGATATGCGATACTCATAGACGAACGGACCGGACTGTATGTATATTGTCACTGTTAGGCTCAGTGGGGTTACAGGATGAGTTCGCTCATCGGCTTCCTTTGAGGTCAGTACATAGGCAGCCGTTACGCACAGCTAGTGCCGCTGACGACTTGTGGTTAAACCCACTGCTAGGGTACTGACGAGTCATTAGAGTCCCCCACTGATAGTTTCCCAAGTTCGGGCGAAACGTTGTAGAGGCCGTATGGTTTTATGGCAGGGTTCGGAAAATGCACGTGCGTTTACGCACGTGTCATATTTCGGGCAGATAATATTGGTGGGCTTTGGTTTAAGCCGGATCCGAGTATTATACTGTGTAGATATAATATCTTTGTCTTAGTTGCATTTGTATTCGGTTGTAATACAAATGCGGGTATGTTTATACTGCTACAGGGTTATCCTGAAATTCGTTTCGGGATCGCTTTTCGAAGTTGCCAGTTTTCTATCACCCGTCTTAAACATTCGGTTTAATACGGAATTATCTTTTCTTCTTGTAGTGAGTCATGAGGGTGAGTCATGAGGAAGTTTTTAGAAATGGTGACTAGGTTAGTGAGGTGTTTTATGATTCATTGTATGCATTAATTGGTTTGATGAGGTGTTTCTTTCCATTAATGTTGTGATGAGTTGTGATAAGTATTATTTCTAATGGTCACCCCCCTTTTGGTCCTACACTCACCCCCTCCTCATATAGTGGCTGGCCATTCATTTGGAAGCCGAATGGTGGTTGGAAAAATGAGATGATATATTTGGTTCATAAATATTTCATAGCTCATTTTTATCAAAGTTTCAAAAGGCAACTTCATTAACCGTTCATCCATGGTTTTGGATGAAACGAGACAAAGTGTTCTACTCATTCTCTACTTCATCTTGGTCATCTCTTTTAGCAGACTTGATGACCGAGTTTCCTCGGTATAGAGGTGGGAGCCCGTTTAAAGATCCGTAGATGTGGTGCCACCTCGACGAGGAGCCAGGAGATCGGAGCAGCCGCAACGGAGCGTGGGATGATGGTTAAAGACCGAAGGACTCGGATCGTTCGGTATAGCCTTTCTACCCACTTTGTAGTTTGTTATTTTAGCGTTAATGGCAGATCCGGGTTATAGTATGCGATAGCGCCAGTTTGAAAGTTTTTGTTCCGCATTTGGCGTCTGAAAGACGGCCGGGGCGCTACCGTAGACTTACACTACCCCGATGCGAGGTCATCATATTGAATAATTCAAGCTAGAGATGCCTTCACGCGGATACGTTGAGAGTCAATAGAGACGATCGAATGTCAGGAACCCATTTTCCAAGTTTAAAGTATTCGGACAATAATGCAAGCAATTCTACGGACCCTCTAGAAGAATGAAGCCCTAACTCGACTTAATGACCATGGAACGCCGGTGAACCTTAGGATTTGCGGCAGTTCAGCAGTGCCATTAGTGAGTCTTGGGTGTGCCCTTCTACGGTTGGTCCATAGGTGATGTGGCATATATTCAATACTATTAAATTGTACCCAAGATGTTGAGCTCTTGGGGGATTATGGAACCTCGACGAATCGATCGAAAAGTGCGACATCTTTCGGATATCATGTGATGGGATACATTGCTTAGGAGACTCCAGATACGAGTATAGCCGTTAGAGCGCAGTCCATGCATCCACGAGGAGACGAGTCCGAATCAGTCGACATTAGAGAAAAGTGGAGCAAGAGGTTATTATGAGATCTTGATAAGATGACGTTCCACTCTGCTGACATCAGAGATATGATACGCAAGCTGAGGCGTTGACTATGGATATATCTTCCAGGAGGAGTCATGATGAGTATGTAGCCGTTCCGGAATAAGATACAGATTTAGTACGGGATGATAACTTCCGGGAAGTTCGGCAGAAACGAGATTGGGAGAGACCTCGATAAGACATTTCTGGAATACTATATGAGAAGACTTGGACCCAGGATCGTCATATTACGCACACTCAGTAGGTCAGAGTTCGGCATCATCGACGAGACATGTTATGAGTAACCATGATAGTTGGCCAGTGATCTTTAAAGGATGTGTTAGAACGGACTGCTTCCGTTATCGTTTCCGTATTGGACCGTTGAGCCGAGGAGCTATGTACTTATCAATCTGCATTGAGAGACGAGAGCCTAAGGGCACTAGGTGACAGGCCATGATCAGAAGGCAAGTAGATATCTTGCTCTGCTAGCATTGGATGCACCGACACCTTCTCGACTTTGAAGGACAGACACATCGACGACAGTATTTATGATTTGTGATTTTGTGATTGACTATCACGTGTCCGTCAATTTGGATTTCAGTATTTTTGGGTGATTTATTTCATGATTGAGTTTTTATGACCGAGTTACATGATATTTGATTACATGCCTAGGGCAAGCATATGATTTGACTTATGCTTTCGGCATAGTTTTCATGCACGTTTAGTATTTGATTTGCTTTTGTGCACGCCGATGCACAGGATGGTGAGATTTTATACCACGGTATACCTGATTGGGATTTTGATTGAAATGTGTTGTATACCGTCGATTTCGATTGTGATATTCGATATTCGTTTTCGTGCACATTGTGCACTTGATTTGGATTTTGTGCATACTTAAGGCGCTTGATGCGATTTAGGTGCACACTAGATGCACTAAATTGGGATTCTTCATGCATAGAAGATGCACCTGATGCTGCTGTCAGGCACACCCGTTGCCATTGACAAGTGTTTTCGTGCACACCCGTTGCACTTAGATTTTGTTTTGTGCACATGTATGGCACATTCATGGATTTTGATTTCCGTGCGCACCAGATGCGCGCGACATTCTTATGCAAATTTTGGGATTGATTTCTTTTGGAGCAGTATATTTTATGATACTTGCTATTTGGTTTAGTACTGAGCATGACTAGTCAGAGGACAGTACCTGAGTATATTTTTGCATGCATTGATAGTTATCGAAGGGATTTACAAAGAGGAGCTATAGTCTCAGTATTTACCTACGTGTCCGTGATGACACGAAACTTTTTACAAGGGAAACCCTTCTAAATTGTTTTCAAAACGACGGGGCGTGTATGTTAAACAAAGGATATATATATATATATAATTATTTTCTCACAATGGACGTCCGCCACTGTGCAGTGATACACACATCGCACAACGACTTGAAAAAGGTTTGGCATGCATTACTTCCAGATGTTTTAATGATGTATCTCATGTTGGTTCTCGTATTGGATCTAGACATTGTGTCTTCACCATAACTCCGATGATTGCGGGATGCTTGACGGAGTTTTGATTTTGTTTTATATATCTGTTTTTCATGCGCATGCATTGCGCTACGATATGTTTTATGTACTTATTATTTCGGAGCCCCGACGACTTGATGGTTTTACCGAAATGTTTTAGTATTTGGGGGAGTTTTAATTTAAATTCGGGGACCGAATTTCTTTAAGGGGGGAAGAGTGTAACGTTTTGAAAATCATTTAGGTGCTAACATACCAGTGCGAATCCGACTCGGTCTCGAAACGACCGCAGGGGGGGTAATATCCGATATCTGCGCTCGATTGACCTCTACTAAGGATTCCACCATCTGTCGTAACTCCTGCATACCAGACTCTAACCTATCCATGCGGCCTGGGGAATGCGGATCAGTCTGTCCCTGAGGCGTAGGTATACCACCCTGCTCAGTCCTCGTCTCGGACGGGCCTGCTCGGATCTCATCACGGGCGTCAGCCCTCTGCGCTCTCGTAGCCTTCGGCGGCATAGTGGCCGGTACAGGAAACAGGATAATAAGAACAATGCAATAGAATCATAGGATACACGGAATTGAAGAAGGAATTCCAAGCAAGTATATCCTAAAGTCACTTAGGCGGAGTACCGTATTGCAAGTATGCCGCGGACATACACACGCTACGTTACCCTGCTTAAGTCACTTACTCCATCTACCAAGGTCATCCTACACTCAAAAAGGTAAAACCTATCGCTCTGATACCAACTTTGTCACGACCCGAAAAGTACGGAACGTAACTGGCACTTAAATTACGAAACGTCTCAAGACGTCCATAAAATAAGTAAGCCAAAACCCAGAAACCAAAACCAAATAAGCAAAAGAGTGAAGGAAAACCAATCAATTGAAAGAGAGTTTATCAAATAAGTCATATCAAACCTTTTTAAAAACAATATCAATTTTTTCCGAAAATTTCAGCAGAGTCTCCTTTGTAAATACTGGCGCCCAAAATGGGTACAACAAGAATATATATAAATACAACAAATAAGGCATCCCCAAGCGGGAGCTAGCTCTTCGCCACAAGGCGGTCACAAATCCCACGCAATGTAAATCAGCAATGTGCAAAATAAGCATAAGTAAAAACCAACATGTCGGCTCAAGTGAGCTCGACCCCAAAATACAGCATGAAAAGTCCACAAGTCTCATAGTCTCGTCTTTAGGTCAATATACAACAATACTGGTAGATACAGTAGATGGAGTGCACTAGATACAAAGAATATACAAGGTGGTACCAAAATAATAATATAACCCACCTAAGAGCAAAACCTCGAGTCCAGGCAAAGGAGGCAAAAGAAACAAGTGCGCCCGCCGCTACTGTACTGACGGAGCGGACCTGCAAAAGGCTGTGGCACAACGGGGGTGAGTTGCCAACTCGTGAGTAATAAATAACAACTATAGAGGCTATCGCAAGTATGCACACAAGTATCCTAGCATCTATAATACAGGTATGGCATGATATAATAGCAGGTATGTATGCAATATGAATATACTAACAGGTTTGTATACAACATGAATATACTCGTGATCTGCATGTGTAAATATAAGAAATCATCTTTTTCCTTTAGGCATCTCTTTTGAAATATCAGCACAATACCAATAGAATCAACCAGAATCCGTGTCCAGCAACGACACCTCAAAACTGTCTCAAATCTCATATCAAAGTATCTCTGGCCTCAGCCGTCCGGCTGACCCATCTCAAATATCAATATCTCATCATCTCGCGGCCACGGTCGGTATCCTCTCGATATCCGCCGTGCCAAAACAGTCACCGGTAGGTAGTCCATCCCCTGCCAGGCTCAACGTCAACAACACATTCCTCTTGCCCCGGGGTACCTTACCGGGCCCACCATGTACCCGTGACGGTTCCTCCACTCCTCGACACGGATCTCGAAAACCACAGCAAACTCATGGTGGACGACACTTTACATCACTAGAAAACCGCAATTTTACATATTTTAAAAAGGGTAATAAGTTTTAGAAATTTTGCGGCTTTCCCCCGAAATACAGAAATATCATAAATCTCAAGAAATCATCATGATGCATACGTCAATGATAATGAATGCATATGGTATTAATGTTCAAGTTACAATGTATGATTAATAGACTAGGCATGAGCAAATGATATAATGATATACATGCACATGAATAGCAATTCTACGATGTTATTTTAAGGATTTATTGCAATAGTACAGGTTTAGATATCAAATAGGGTGACAATATTCTAGATTATAAGTTATCCAGTATCATGGCATGGCAATTGCCAGGGCGTGTGTGTACGCATGAATAGTGCTCGTGCTGCATATAAAAACCCTGGCAATGGTGCAGGTGTCCTATAGAATGAGTTCGCATATGTATATCAAATAAAGCATGGATGTAGTTACTAATATTACTAGAAATCTTTAACTACTTAAACTATCGGGCGACTTGCGCCATCCAAACGATAGTCCCCCGTAGATGTTACATCTACTCACAGGAATCCCCAGCTAGCTATGTCCAATCACCGCTTTCCTTTTCGTGCCGCGTCCGAAGTCTCCGCGACCGAATCTGGAATTTGCACCAATACAAAACATAAGGTCACATATCATGAAACAACGCAATCCCAAATGAAAATATCAACGCTCACGAGTTAGGCACAACGTGCACAAGGTGCGCGGAACACACACGAAAACCACAAAAACTAACTAGAATCGTCGATTTGGTCGCCCGGAAAAACTAAAACCCGAACACTCAAAAATCCGCACTCACACATCCTAAAAGTTATAGGAGAAGCCAATACAATCATCAAGATATCAAAAATAATTCTTCACATAATTTTATAACAAAACTAGTAAGCATTTGCATTCCAAAATCGGTGCAAATATCGCCGATTTGCGACAAAAAGACTACAATCTAGCATAATCACCCAAGTCACACCATTAGATAGCCACTACACAAAATTTCAACACATTAACCATGCTCCAAAACCTATATTCCACAATCAACCCTTTCTTGATTTTTATCAATAGCAATCTTAATGAAAATTTCACACAAGTTTAACTTAGATTAGCATAATATGAAGCCACTTAAGCAAAGTAACCTTAAAGATTAGTTTAGTAAACAACTAGATAGCTAATTAGCTTTAATTAACTAAATAATGGTTTCTAAAAACCCTAGTTTAACTCTAACCATAAACCTTTAAAAACTAGATTAGAAACTAACACTAAATTAACACTAGATTTTAGCCCAATTAGCAAGTTAACCACTTAGATTAAGCTAACAAAATAACTAGATAACAAAATAGCTTAATTAATCTCTTAATGGTGTTCTAAACCCTAAATTAATTTCAAACCACAAACTTTAAAAAAAACTAGTATGCAAATAGCACTAAAATTAACACTAAAACAACTAAATTAAAGGAATTAACCATAAGTAATTAACTTGATGGAAATTATACCTCAAGATCTATGGATCTAGCAACAACAAGAGGCCTCCAAAGATGGATTCATAGCACCATGACCCAAGCAAGAGAGGCTAAGGAGAATGGGATGAAGGATGGGGTTATTTTGTGAGGTTTAAATTTGGAAATTTTGTAGCAACTTAATGAATTTTTGAAGAAAATGAAAAGAACAAAGATGAAGGGGGCTGCTGCAGCATTCTCGGCCAGAATGAGGGAGAGGGGGATGGTGTGGGGTGTGATAAAAGTCTTGGTCAACCCATACCAAACAAGTAAAGACCCATACCCAATAAAAAAATCCAAAATACTTAAAAAAAACACCTCTTTTCTACACAAGAATGAAGTCAAAGAGGCAAGAATTTTTTTTTCTTGGGTTGCTGGAAATGGGCCGGCCTAGGGCTGAGGGAAGAGAGAGAGGGGTTTTACAAAAGAAATTTTATGCAAAAAGACCCCCTACAAGTCCAAAATTGCAAGTTTTAGCTTAAAATTCAATAAATTTCGTTTTCCATAATAAAATTAGTTAAAACTTAAAATAAAATACTAAAAATTTATGTTACAACTAGATTTTAATTAACATGATTTTAAAGCTTAAATTTAGCCCATTTAAATTTGTATTTATCGCTAATTTAATGTATTTTCTTACCGGCTTAAAATAATATAAAAAAATTGAAAAATTAGGGAAAATTTTTAAACGACCAGAATTTCATAAGTAACTCATTTGATACTAAAAACTAGTAATTACCTATCCAAATTAGGTATAATTAGTCATAAACTGCAAAATAACAAAAAAGACGGTTTTCAGAAAAATGCCGAATTTTCACCGATTTTCAGGAAAACACCAAAACGACATTTCAAGGCGTTACACTAACAAAGCTAAAGAGTTTAGCAACTCGGAAAGTGGTTTATACCTAGGGCTTCAAGTCCTTCTCTCCTTGCTCCTTGGAGTGAAAGAAAGGGTTCTCCTTGTCGCTTCTCTTGCCGAAGAAAGATCCACCCGAGGGTCTCAACCTTTGGCTCCAACCTCAAACTAGAAGTAACTAAGGTGCTTGGTGTGCTAGACCTAGGACCTTAGAAAGAGTAGAGAGTGTTTTTGAAGGGATTATCTCAAGCTCAAAGTGATTCTCAACTCATGTGAGAGGAGAGCTAGAGAGAGAGGAAGAGGAGGAGAGAGAATGGAAATCATAAAGTGAGAAGAATATCTCAACCTTCTCACATATATGTGATTTATGAATAATAGATAATTAGTCAAGATAATTGTCATGGTGAATCAAGAAATGACCGTTATCATTTCACATTAAATGCCTTTGCAAGGATCAAAGAGCATCTTTCATATGGAATGATGATGGTCAACTTGTCAACCTAGGTCAACAAGTCAAGTATAGTCAAATGGTCAACAACCCTAACCATGCACAATTATAATAAACTAATATCAATTATTCATAAATCACACATAAACATTAGGGTTAAGAACAATAGTCATCAACCCTAATCAAAGTCCTCTGTCTCTGTCTCAATCAACTGTGCATACACACCCGTATCCATGTTCCGAGGAACACGAATACAACGAGATAAAACCAATCCCAAATCATATACTAGGATCCGGCTTAAACCAAAGCCCGCTGGTATAAGCTGTCCGGACACCAAACGTGCACAAGTGCGCGGATGTGAACAAACCCTGTCGCAAAACCATGCGACCTCTACTCATTTTGCCTAAAGGCGAATAACCATCTGTGTGGGACTCTAAAGACTCGACACTACGCTGGCAGTGGATTTAACCACAGACTGCAAGCGGCACTAGCTGTAAGTAACGGTCCCCAGGTAGATGCCGATAAGAAGACTGACGAGGTAAACCCCATCTGAACTCCTACTGAGCCTGAATGTGACAGTCTCCGTACAGTCCGGTCTGTTCGTCTAAGAACATCGCAAGGCGGGCCTAGGGGGGCGGTAAACGTCAGTCCCCTACTAGCGGTACAAGTCGTGCCAGAGTGTAGCCCAGAACACCTGAGATAATACTGGGAACCTACCAGTCTATCTCGCTTGCCCTGGCCAGGGACTTTGTGTAATGGCTCTCCTAGACACAGCGCGATATCAACCCCCAATACCGGGAGAGACGAATCCTGTCTAACCGTCACTGCCTCCAAGTGCTTCGGGACTGCACCCAAAAATTACCTGTTTGCACGACTCCTTTGAGCCGTGGTAGGGTAGTAATCAAAGTACAGTGGGAACACACTCGAGGCGAAGTGACAGTGTCAAGTCATCGGACTAAGCTGTACTCATGTCACCTGGGAACTAATAACTGACGATTGGTATAATACCAACCAACAGTTCCCGACGAGTCCTGTCCAGTGTACTCGTAACCAAACGAGCACCCGCATACTATCCCAAGTACGACGTACTGACGGCTGTGGGACAGGCCGTCTCCCAAGCTGGGATGAGAAGCGCATACGCTAGTCTACTCCGGAGTATCGATGCCCTGTCTCGATAGTCCTGCGACTAGGGACCTGCATAAGGATGTATTTATAGATTACCCAGCCCCCACGAGTGTGACTGCCATCACAACGCTGGTAATCAAGCAAAGATCCTAAGGGCTCCACTAATGTGTAAAGGCGATATGCCAAAAAGAAACACATGCACACATTAAAGCAGAAACAAACCAAGTAGCATACTACCATTTTGAGCAAGAATGTCAATACAAGGTGAATATCCCAAGCTTCCATCAAGCAATATACAATCCAGTATGATACAGTAATGGTCTCTAGGGCATATACACTAACAATCTCCCACTTGCACTAAGGCCATGTACCGGCGTATCGAAGACCTATCATCTCGATCAGCCCCTCGAACTGAGTCTGGGGTAAGGCCTTCGTGAATGGATCAGCAGTGTTATCTTCCGTAGCAACTCTCCGAACCTCGATCTCCTGGCGACCCACGATCTCCCTGATCAGGTGATACCGCCTCAAGATGTGCCTAGACTTCTGATGGGACCTGGGTTCCTTCGCTAAAGTTATAACTCCGTTGTTGTCGCAATACAGCGGTATTGGATCAACAATGGTAGGAACCACCTGAAGCTCCGTGAGGAACTTCTTTATCCAGATAGCTTCCTTCTTGGCATCTGCAGCAGCGATATATTCCGCTTCCATCGTCGAGTTAGCAACGGTTTCCTGTTTGGAACTCTTCCAACACACCGCCCCTCCATAGAGAGTAAAGACATAACCCGACATGGACTTGGAATCATCCTTGTCACTCTGGAAGCTGGAGTCAGCAAAGGCCTCGATCTGGAGGTCTTTTCCGCCATACACCAAGAACATCTCCTTAGTCCTTCTCAGGTACTTGAGAATGTTCTTTACCGCTATCGAGTGCTTCTCCCCAGGGTTTGACTGATACCGGCTTACCACATTCAGTGCATAAGCTACATCTGGTCTGGTACACAACATCGCATACATTATAGAGCCTACCGCAGAAGCGTATGGTATAATAGACATGCGATCCCTTTCCAAATCAGTCTTGGGAGACATCTCATTGGAGAGGGTGATCCCATGACAAGCCGGTAGATTACCGCTCTTGGAATCTTCCATACTGAATCTTTTCAGTATGGTGTCGATGTACCTGGACTGTGAGAGTCCTAATATCCTCTTGGATCTGTCACGGTAGATCCGGATCCCCAGAATGTATGAGGCATCACCCAGGTCTTTCATGGAGAACCTGTGTGACAGGAACCTTTTGACAGATTGTAGCATAGGAATGTCATTTCCTATCAAGAGAATGTCATCCACGTATAAAACGAGGAACACTAAAGTTCTCGCTACAAATCTACTATAGATGCATGGTTCATCTGGATTTTTGATAAAGCCAAATTCCTTGACCGTCTCATCAAAACAGATGTTCCAGCTCCGCGATGCCTTCTTTAGTCCATAGATGGACTTAAGCAACTTGCACACCTTTCCGCTGCTCCCACTCTGAATGAATCCCTCTGGCTGGTCCATATAGACACACTCCTCTAAATTTCCATTTAGAAAAGCAGTTTTTATGTCCATCTGCCAGATCTCGTAATCGTGGAGGGCAGCAATGGCAAGAAGGATTCGAATGGATTTCAGCATAGCCACTGGAGAAAAGGTTTCGTCATAGTCCAAGCCAGGTCTTTGACGGAAACCCTTTGCAACAAGTCTAGCTTTATAGGTCTCAACCTGTCCAACTACACCAATCTTCCTTTCGAAGATCCACTTGCATCCTACGGGTTTTACCCCATCTGGAGCAATGTCCAACGTCCATACTTTGTTGGTGTACATGGACTCCATTTCGGTCCGCATTGCATCCAGCCATTTTACCGAGTCAACGCTCTGAATGGCCTGCTGGAAGCTAGTAGGCTCATCACTATCAATGATGCAATCCTCTCTATCCCCGTCTATGAGAAAACCGTAGTATCTCTCGGGCGGATGAGACTCCCTACTACTTCTGTGGAGCGGCATAGGAATGTCCTGATCTTTCGAACCCTCTAGTTCTACTAAGCTTTCAGTAATAGCTCGTGGTTCTGGAATTTCTTCCAGTTCTATTGCGCTCCCACTTATCTGATTTTCCAAAAACTCAGTTTCCAAGAAGTGGGCATGACGAGAAACAAAAACCTTTTGTTCCTCTTCGCAATAGAAGAAATATCCCTTGGAGTTCTTTGGATATCCCATGAACTTGCACTGTACTGAGCGTGCCCCGAGCTTGTCCACATGCTGCTTTTTGACAAAAGCTGGACATCCCCATGTCTTAATGTGATTAAGATAGGGTCTCTTCCCACACCACATCTGATATGGTGTAGTAGGCACAGTCTTAGTTGGAACTCGGTTCAAAAGGCATGTAGCTGATTCTAGTGCATATCCCCAGAATGATCGCGGTAACTCAGCGTTACTCATCATGGACCGTACCATATCCAATAGGGTTCGGTCCCGTCTCTCCGATACACCGTTATGTTGCGGAGTGTATGGAGGAGTAAGCTGAGAGAGAATTCCATTCTCTTTTAAGTAATCCAGGAACTCGGCACTCAAGTATTCACCACCTCGATCAGATCTCAGTGTCTTGATACTTTTTCCGGTTTGTTTTTCTACTTCATTCTTATATTCCTGGAATTTTCCAAAGGCTTCGGATTTATGTTTCATTAAGAAGACATAACCGTACCTTGAAAAGTCATCCGTAAAAGTAATGAAGTAAGAATAACCGCTTCGTGCATGCGTAGAAATTGGACCGCACACGTCGCTGTGTACGAGTCCCAAGAGCTCCCTCGCTCTTACTCCGTGTCCAGTGAACGGAGTCTTTGTCATCTTTCCTTTGAGACAGGATTGACAAGTTGCATATGATTGATATTCGAACGGATCTAAATATCCTTCTGTATGTAACTTCGACAACCTTCTCTCATTGATGTGACCCAGTCTACAATGCCATAAGAAAGTCTGATTTGTTTCCGGAGACTTTCTTTTGTGTGTATTCTAGACATTGAAAATCTGTGGTTGGTTTAATATGTATATACCATTGCTCAATGTACCTGACCCAATCAGAACTTGATTAAGGTGAATGTTTACAACATTACTTACAAACGTAAATTCATAAACTTCTTTAGAAATAAAAAATACAGAAATGATATTACAAGTTGCGTTGGGTACAAAAAAGCAATTACGTAGAACCAAAACATGTCCATCTGACATTCCCAGGTGATAGTCCCCCACGGCCTCAGCATCCATGCTAGCTCCGTTTGCAACTTTGAGGTTCATGTCACCTGATTTCAAAAACCTACGCTTTCTCAACGCCTGCAAAGAATTACAGATATGAGATCCTGATCCGGTATCCAATACCCAGGACGTAGAGTTTATTGATAGACAGTTTTCAATAACATACACACCTGAAGCTGAAGCCGCAACCTGCCTCAGATCCTGTGTTCTGGCTTTCCAAGCCCTGCAATCTTTCTTCCAGTGTCCACTCTTGTGACAGTAAAGCATTCTTCCTTATCCACAAGCTTCCCCGCTACCTTTGTTGCTTTTGCCTTTCCCTTCGTATCCAACTTACTAACACCGCCTCTTGGTTTGGCGGGGGTTTTCTTCTTTTTTCCCTTGGCTTTCGCCCTGGACCTAGAAGAGGAAGATCCTCCTACAAACAAAGTGGATGTGTTCCCTACCTTTCTGTAGGGTGCCCTCTGCATTCCTCAGCATGTTGAGGAGTTCTGAAAGTTCAACTTCCTTTTCTTGCAAGTTGAAATTCAGGATAAACTGGGCGTAAGTGGAAGGAAGGGAATGAAGAATCAAGTCCGTATAGAGCTCATTCTCCAACGTGGTCCCAAGGTCCGCGAGCTCCTCTATGTAGCCAATCATCTTAAGCACGTGTTCCGCAACCGATGATCCGACGGCCAATCTTGCCGAAAATAACTTCTTCGACACTTCGTATCTTGCGATACGAGATTGCTCTCCATACAGTTCTTTTGTATGGAGAAATATGGATTCGAGGTCCATATTCTCATGCCTCCTCTGATGTTCGTTGTCTATAGAGGCAAGCACGAGGCACTTGGCCTTCGCGCAGTCGATCTCCCAAGTCTTACGGATTTCCTTATCCGCGACGCTGGAGGTGGGACCTGGGACAGGGGGAGCCTTGGAGGTAAGAAGATACCCCAACTTGTCATAAGTGATTGCCATTTTGACATTCCTGAGCCAATCTTTGTAGTTTGGCCCTGTCAGTATGTTTTTATCTAGAAGTAACTTAAGTCCAGTCATGATAAATGGTCGCTGCAATTAGGAGAGAGAGAAGAAACACTTTAGCATGATGCTCTTGCAAGTTTAGAGTGGTTTTTAATTTGTCTAAACAGGATGGCTCCCACTGTCTCTCGAATCCCTCCTCAAACCATAAAGGAAGAACTAGTCGGGATCAATCTCACCGTACAATACTTGCTTAACCGTTCAGCCAGGCCAGTGTCGGTACTTCGAGGGAGGTTTTCCAACGTTTTCGTGAAGTTCCTTAATTAAGTAACCTCTTTTCCCTGTGGGCGTAGCCCCGCTAACACCTTTCTATACACCTACTTCGGTTTATAGCATTGATCGTTAATTGAGAAAGTTCCGGAGGAGTAGAATATACTCACAGTAGGATCGGGATCCAAATATCATCGTGTGACAAAATTGAAGGAATCCTACCAGAATCATCACACTCCAAATGGTATGCAGCGCTAGCAAGTTTCAGTTCTTTTGAAACTCCCGATGTGGATTTTTGCCCCATGCTCTTATGACCTTGACTTTGGCTAACAAATCATAAGTCACATGTCAAGTTCTACCCGTCATTCTCCAGATTAATTTGAGCCCACCCGCACATAACCTTGACTTTGGCCAACAAGGTAGAACGACTGCCCCAAACCAACACATCTATCTATGCTGCACATGAATACCCAATAGCTACCAATTACTATGCCTTGACTTTGGCCAACAAACATAGCTTGAATACTTATTGACCATTCATGTGAAACGACGGAGGGCTACGAATGGTTTTGGCGAAACCGTGAACGTAGTGAACTTGATATAATCGAAGGAACGAGATAGCTTTCAAAAGGAGTGGTTCAAGCTCCGCATTTAAAAGTTTGGTTTTGAAAAGAACCGAGTGGTTTTCAAAGTGTTCCAACGACTTTTACTTGGTTTATTTTATCTTGCATTAATTCCAATGCGTCCCATTATTTAATCCTACCATTGCAGAAAACAATGAAAATATGACGTACGCTTATGCCATCCGCATTCGCCACGGGGTCCCGTCATCACCCGTTAGGTTACTTAACTAACGACAGAGCGGGGGCTGGACTAGCGCGGATGCAAAACATAAGCAACGCCTAAATAGATATCATATAGATATATATAAACATTCGTCACATGCAATGATAGCCATTCCAGATCACAGATGAATACATTGGATATACTAGGAATCCGCAATTCGTACGAGCCTGTAACAAAGAACGAATTACACGGTCGCGATGAATAGCCAAAACCCTACCCTAGACCCCTACGGGTGCGGCAAACTACCCGCCAAGTACCCGAGGCGAAGCAACCTCCCTCAACACCGTGAGTAGGCCACTCGGCACTTCGAGATACCCGGTAGTTTGTGCACCCCACCTTGGGTCTATCCTAGGAGCAAAAACAGTAAAAAGAAATTATACAATGACGGCTACAACCCCGACCCGGTTGTGCGGCCATACAAATAATATTACATCAAATTACATATTACAAGAATTGAAAGAATAAAAAAACTCTCATCTCACAACCCCCCGGCTATTCATCCGCGACAATCCAATGAATTTATATACACATACCATCAATATTACAGATCACAGATATGTATAACCCCCACTAATCGACATATAGCGATTAGCGGACGTTCAATACATATATCACATCATAGATATAACCCATTAGCCAAAGTGTAAAGAAGTTCGATCAAAAATACGGATTTGTGACCACCCCAAAAACCAACTTGTTCTCTGGAAAATCTGGGTGGAAACAAACTATCTCAAAAATCACAAAACACCCCCGGAAGTAAACTGCAGGAAAAACGATCCACGGCCGAATCAACTCGGCTGCGGAACCGCGGTGAGTTGGTCGGTTCAGTGGGTCGTTTTTCTTGCATGTACTTAGAAAAGCTTGAGCCAATTTTTAAGATATGATTTATTAATTTTAAAGCAGGTTTAAAAATCGGCAGAAAGTTAGGGTTTTGAAAAAATGTTTTGCGGTTTTTTGCGATCGAAATTCTACATACTTTGCTAACTAGTTAGTTTGTGTTTAGCTAGGCTCTGATACCAGTGTAAGTCCACGTTGCCCACCCCGGTGCTTGCGGGGAGGAGGAAACGTTATGAAAAATTCGATTTTTACAACTCAAGGCAACATGGACTATGTAAAGGAGGGATCTTTGCCAAACAAAACTAACTAACAAAGCTAAAAAGTTTAGCTACTCGGAAAGTGGGTTATACCTAGGGCTTCAAGTCCTTCTCTTCTTGCTCCTTGGGGTGAAAGAAAGGGTTCTCCTTGTCGCTTCTCTTGCCGATGAAAGATCCACCCGAGGGCCTCAACATTTGGCTCCAACCTCAAACTAGAAGTAACTAAGGTGCTTGGTGTGCTAGACCTAGGACCTTAGAAAGAGTAGAGAGTGTTTTTGGAGGGATTATCTCAAGCTCAAAGTGATTCTCAACTCATGAGAGAGGAGAGCTAGAGAGAGAGGAATAGGAGGAGAGAGAATAGAAATCATAAAGTGGGAAGAATATCTCAACCTTCTCACATATATGTGATTTATGAATAATAGATAATTAGTCAAGATAATTGTAATGGTGAATCAAGAAATGACCATTATCATTTCACATTAAATGCCTTTGCAAGGATCAAAGAGCATCTTTCATATGGAATGATGATGGTTAACTTGTCAACCTAGGTCAACAAGTCAAGTATAGTCAAATGGTCAACAACCCTAACCATGCACAATTATAATTAACTAATATCAATTATTCATAAATCACACATAAACATTAGGGTTAAGAAAATGATAATAGTCATCAACACTAATCAAAGTCCTCCGCCTCTGTCTCAGTCAACTGTGCATACACACCCGTATCCGTGTTCCGAGGAACACGAATACAACGAGATAAAACCAATCCCAAATCATATACTAAGATCCGGCTTAAACCAAAGCCCGCTAGTATAAGCTGTCCGGACACCAAACGTGCACAAGTGCGCGGATGTGAACGAACCCTGTCGCAAAACTATACGACCTCTACTCATTTTGCCTAAAGGCGAATAACCCTCTGTGTGGGACTCTAAAGACTCGACACTACGCTGGCAGTGGGTTTAACCACAGATCGCAAGAGGCACTAGCTGTACGTAACGGTCCATAGGTAGATGCCGATAAGAAGACTGACGAGGTAAACCCCACTGAACTCCTACTGAGCCTGAATGTGACAGTCTCCGTATAGTCCGGTCTGTTCGTCTAAGAATATCGCATGGCAGGACTAGGGGGCGGTAAACGTCAGTCCCCTACTAGCGGTACAAGTCGTGCCGGAGTGTAGCCGAGAACACCTGAGATAACACTGGGAACCTACCAGTCTATCTCGCTTGCCCTGGCCACGGACTTTGTGTAATGGCTCTCCTAGACACAGCGCGATATCAACCCCTAATACCGGGAGAGATGAATCCTGTCTAACTGTCACTGCCTCCAAGTGCTTCGGGACTGCACCCAAAAACTACCTGTTTGCACGACTCCTTTGAGCCATGGTAGGGTAGTAATCAAAGTACAGTGGGAACACACTCGAGGCGAAGTGACAGTGTCAAGTCAACGGACTAAGTTGTACTTATGTCACCTGGGAACTGATAACTGACGATAGGTATAATACCAACCAACAGTTCCCGACGAGTCCTGTCCAGTGTACTCGTAACCTAACGAGCACCCGCATACTATCCCAAGTACGACGTACTGACGGCTGTGGGACAGGCCGTCTCCCAAGCTGGGATGAGAAGCGCATACGCTAGTCTACTCCGTAGTATCGATGCTCTGTCTCGATAGTCCTGCGACTAGAGACCTGCATAAGGATGTGCTTATAGATTACCCAGCCCCCATGAGTGTGACTGCCATCACAACGCTGGTAATCAAGCAAAGATCCTAAGGGCTCCACTAATGTGTAAATGCGATATGCCAAAAAGAAACACATGCACACATTAAAGCAGAAACAAACCAAGTAGCATACTACCATTTTGAGCAAGAATGTCAATACAAGGTGAATATCCGAAGCTTCCATCAAGTAATATACAATCCGGTATGATACAGTAATGGCCTCTAGGGCATATACACTAACATCATCCGCCCGAGAGATATTACGGTTTTCTCATAAACGGGGATAGAGAAGATTGCATCATTGATAATGATGAGCCGACTAACTTCCAACAAGCCATTCAGAGCGGAGACTCGGTAAAATGGCTAGATACAATGTGGGCCGAGATGGAGTCCATGTACACCAACAAAGTATGGACTTTGGACTTTGCTCCAGAAGGGGTAAAATCCATAGGCTGCAAATGGATCTTCAAAAAGAAGATTGGTGTAGATGGACAGGTTGAAACCTATAAGGCTAGACTTGTTGCAAAAGGTTTTCGTCAAAGACCTGGTTTGGAGTATGATGAAACCTTTTCTCCAGTGGCTATTCTTAAATCCATTCGGATCATTCTTGCCATTGCTGCCTTCCACGATTAAGAAATCTGGAAAATGGACATAAAGACGGCTTTCTTAAATGGACATTTGGAAGAGTGCGTCTATATGGATCAGCCAGAGGGTTTCATTCACAGTGGGAGCAGCGGGAAATTGTGCAAGCTGCTTAAGTCCATTTATGGACAAAAGCAGGCATCACGGAGTTGGAACATCTGTTTTGACGAGACGGTCAAAGAATTTGACTTTATCGAAAATCCAGATGAACCATGCGTATATAATAAGATTGTAGGGAGAACTGTAGTATTCCTCGTCTTGTACGTGGATGACATTCTCTTGATAGGAAATGACATTCCTATGCTACAATCTGTTAAAGGATTCTTGTCACAAAGGTTCTCCATGAAAGACCTAGGTGATGCCTCTTACATTCTGGGGATCCGAATCTATCGTGATAGATCAAAGAGGATGTTGGGGCTTTCACAGTCCAGGTATATCGACACCATACTGAAAAGATGTATGGAAGATTCAAAGCGCGGTAATCTACTGGCTTGTCTTGGAATTGCCCTCTCCAAAGAGATATCTCCCAAGACTGATTTGGAAAGGGATCGCATGTCTATTATACCCTACGCTTCTGTAGTTGGCTCTACAATTTATGCGATGTTGTGTACCAGACCAGATGTTGCTTACGCAATAAGCGTGGTAAGCCGGTATTAGTCAAACCCAGGGGAGAAACACTGGATAGCGGTAAAGAACATTCTCAAGTACTTGAGAAGGACTAAGGAGATGTTCTTAGTGTATGGCGGAAAAGACCTCCAGATCGAGGCCTTTGCTGACTCCAGCTTCCAGAGTGACAAGGATGGCTCCAAGTCCATGTCAGGTTATGTCTTTACCCTTAATGAAGGGGCGGTATGTTGGAAGAGTTCCAAGCAGGATACCGTTGCTGACTCAAAATGGAAGCGGAGTATATCGCTGCTTCTGACGCCGTAATGGAAGCAGTCTGGATGAGGAAGTTCTTAACTGAACTTCAGGTGGTTCCGTCCAATGTTGATCCAATACCTCCGTATTGTGACAACAACGGGGCTATAGCTTGGGTAAAGGAACCGAGGTCGCATCAGAAGTCCAGACATATCTTGAGGCGGTATCACCTGATCAGGGAGATCGTCGATCGCCGGGAGATTAAGGTGTGGAGAGTTTATTCGGAGAAAAACACTGCAGATCCACTCACAAAGGCCATATCTCAGACGCAGTTCGAGAGGCTATTCGAGATGATAGGTCTGCGATATGCCAATACATAGCCCTGGTGCAAGTGGGAGATTGTTAGTGATATATGCCCTAGAGGCCATTATTGTATAGTGCTAGTTTGTATATTACATTTTAAAAGCATGGGATATACACAGGTTTTATGACAGTCTTGCTCAATATAGTAGTATGCTACTTGGTTTGTTTCTATCTAAATATGTGTATATGTTTGTATGGATGTATCGCTAATAAATATTGATAGAGCCCTTAGGATCTTTTGCTTGACTACCAGCGTTGTGATGGCAGTCACGCTAGTGGGGGGCTGGGTAGTCTATAAGCATATCCTTATTCTGGTCCCTAGTCGTGGGATTATCGAGACAGGGCATCGATACTCCAGAGTAGAATAGTGTATACGCTTCTCATCCCAGCAGGGGAGATGGTCTGTCCCACAGCCATTAGTACATCGTACTAGAGATAGTCATGCTCATTAGGTTATGAGTTACACTGGACGAACTCGTGGGGAACTGTTGGCCGGTAATATACCTATCGTCATGTAGCAGTTCCCACGTGACATGAGTACAGCATAGTCCGTTGACTTGATACTGCTGCATCGCCTCGAGTGTGTTCCCAACTATTCTTAGATTACTACCCTACCACGGCTCTATTGAGTCATGCAAACAGGTAGTAGTTGGCTGCAGTCCTGAAGCACTTGGAGGTAGTGGCGGTTAGATAGGATTCGTCTCTCCCGGTATTGGGGGTCGATATCGCGCTGTGGTCGGAAAGCCATTACACAAGTCCCTGGCCAGGGCAAGCGAGATTTACTGGTAGGTACTCCAGTAGTTTCTTAGGGTGTTTTGGGCTCTACCCCGGCATGACTTATTGCGCTATTATGGGTCTAACAGCTACCGCCTCCTAAGCCCGATATGCGATACTCTTAGACGAACAGACCGGACTGTACGGAGATTATCACAGATAGGCTCAGTAGGAGTTCGGATGAGTTATTCTCATCAGCTTTCTTATCGACATATACCTGGAGGCCATTACGTGCAGCTAGTACCGCTTGCAGCCTGTGGTTAAACTCACTGCCAGCGTAGTGTCGAGGTTTTATAGTCCCACACAGAGGGTTTCTCTGCATCGGGCAAAAGAGGTAGAGGTCGTATGGTTTTACGACAGGGTTCGGTCACGTATGTGTACTTGTGCACGGATGATGATACAGACAGATAATACTAGTGGGCTTTGGTTTAAGCCAGATCCTAGTATTATACTGATGGATTGTATTCGTCTCTTTTGTATTCGTATTTTTCGGAATACTGATACGGGTATGTATATACGGACGAGGGGAATTTTTGTAAATTGTTCAAAGATGCTTTTTGAAGATGACATATCATAATTGTATTATTCATTTTAGGATAAATAAATAATACATTATGTATTAAGGAAATGAGGTGGAAAATGCATGATTTAGAGCATGGCTTAATGTGACACATAGTGGATTTTGAAGCCATGACTCATATGGTTGTAAATTGAACCTTATTTCTAATTATTCATATGATTTATTCAAAGGATAATAGGTGAGGTTCGGTTTGGAACAAGGATTCATTCTCATCTCTTATGCTAAGTTAACTAGCTTTTCCTTAACCCATCATCTTCTTCCTCAAACCCTTAACTTCTCATGTGTTGCGATACTTAGGGCATAAAGAGACATTCTAATCCATCAACATCCTCTACACATCCTAGGTCATCTAGTGTAGCATACTAGGTGCCCTAGTTTCTTCAGTTTTTGAAGAAGGAGCTCGGTACACAAACTCTCGGGTGGATCGTCTTCGATTCAAGAAAGCCGACGAGGAGGCGATATCCGTACTACTCCAAGGATCTCGTGCAGGTAAGGAGGACAGCGAGGGAAAAGAAGGACCGGTTACATGAGGTATAAACTTCTGTACTTGTAGTTAACCTCACAAATGTTTGCTAGTTAGGGTTTATAATTGATCCTTGGTTCAAGTCGGTGTTGCGAAGCCCGTAAAAATAATTTTTCGCAATTTCCGCCTCCTCGCGAACACGCGGGGTGCGCGACATCGACTTACAGGGTTGAGTTTCTATGGAATTCGATTCGAGTTTTCATTAGATTTTGGTTATGGACTTGATTTGTAGGTACAAGCGCATGGACTTCCAGGACGACGAAGGAGGGCAAGGCATTCGTCTGGATCAACTAGAGCAATGTGTAGTAGGTGAGTAGATGTTTATCTACGGGGGAGTCGGGTGGATGGCGTATAGCACCCCCACAACCGTAGTACTAGGAGACAAAAGATATAGTATATATAGATATTTTAGATGTGTATACGTTGCTAATAGGGTTCTACGATACTATAAACAATAGTAGTGTACTTGTAGGACGGTATATCCCTAGTTCTAGTTTTTCTTAGTCCATGAGTTATATGTATGTATGTATGTATGTATATAAACATGAGAATAATTACGAGATGAGGATATGATCGGATATATTGACACGAGTCGATATGATTTGATATGAAGATACGAGGCGATATATATATATATATATATATATATATATATATATATATATATATATATATATATATATATATATATATATATATATATGACATGGCACGACACGATATGTCGTGAGATGATATATGATGATATGAGATGTGGTGATGTACGCGACTATAGATCCGTACTATTGATTGATAATATCGTACGATGGATTATAACGTACGTGATATGATGAGGATGGATCGCCGGCATATATATATCAACTCGAGAAATATTGACTAAAATCAGTAGGTAGATATTAGGATATATTTATAGCCATACCTATTTTCAAAACTAACAAATCATTCTGCACTTTTAAATGATAATTTCAAGGAATTCTACGGATTTTCAAATGGTATCTTTTTCTAAAACATCGTAGCCCTTATTTTCAAAAACAACGATTCGTACAATTTTAACTTTAATTGTATGGCTCATACGAGGTTACGTATTTTATACTGTTCACGCTACGATTTCTTGTTTCCGCAGACGCTCATACTATTTTTCTTTACGACATATATATCCTACGCTTCGTGTACTTACCTTATTACGACATCGTCTGCTATGACACACGCACCATTACTGATGATGCGCATGTTGCATATACACATACTCGCCGGCTCACACACACATCAACGGTAATTGCTATGCCATGTACACATTAGAAATCGCTATGTCATTGTATCGCCTTATAACCCGTAGAATTATAGTTATTGTTTAGTACTCATTACCGCATATGCTAGTTCAGATATTGTACTTCCTTACCTAGTCACACGACACGCTCATATAAAAACACTTGCTATACATTGCAATACTGTTCTTTGCCAGTACTTGCTGTTCCATCATTGTTACATTCTTATGAAATTCTGTTTTCATGAGATTTCTGTATTTGAGAAACCGCAGATACATTTTAAAGTCTTATGATTCTTTTAAAAACGCGGTTTCTCTTGATATGATATTTAGACGTCCACCATGAGTTTTCTCGGTGCTGAGCTATGATGATTTCCCGATTCGAGGAGTGAGGAGTCACCGTCTGCGAGTACATGGTGGACCCGGTACGGTACACCGGGGCAAGAAGATCGTATAGAAAGGCGTTAAGCTCGGCAGGGGAACACTACCTACCGCTGACAGTACTGGACTTGGCGGATATCCGGAGGATACCGACTGGAGTGATATGAGACAAATGGATATGATGACCGATCTGATGAGACGGTGCCTGAGATATGAGGATTTACGTGTCTATGTTAGACATGAGTTTTGTGATGATTTCGAGTGTCGATGCTGGCCACTCAGGTTTTATGATGATTTGATGTGTCGTTCATGGACACATGCTGGATGATACACGTATATACATACATATGACATAGATGACTTGGTACCAT
Organism: Agapanthus africanus; assembly: GCA_030015575.1. Classification (NCBI taxonomy): domain Eukaryota; kingdom Viridiplantae; phylum Streptophyta; class Magnoliopsida; order Asparagales; family Amaryllidaceae; genus Agapanthus; species Agapanthus africanus. The sequence continues at coordinate 183,113,149 of JASDDO010000016.1, read as the reverse complement.
ATATTGACATGGGCACGATATTATTATTATTATTATTATTACACTTATGTATACACGATCACCCTAGAGACCACACGGTATAATATTATTATATTACAGTATGACCTAGGAGATCGTTATACATTTGATTTCTACCTGCTGATATCTTCTACTCACGAGTTGGCAACTCACCCCCGTTGTACCATAGTTTTCTTGCAGGATCAACCGCTCGGATCAGGAGCGGCTTGCTGGCACATCTTTTCTTCTAGGTGATTAGCACTGGTAGGTGGGTTACTCCTCGGATCGTAATCGCCATTGTATACATTTATTATTCATTTCTATCTAGTTAAAAGCTCCATCAGCCAGACTATGTATATTTGGTAGACTTAGAAACCAGAGATTTGTATATTCTTTCAGACTTTAGGCGAGATGTGTGTATTATTTTTTATTTTGGTTTTGATGATACTTTGGTTTTCTTTACTTTCATTTTTGTGTTGATATTCGCCTTGGGCGTCGTATATTTGTATTTAAATAGTTGTTTCTGCCGGTCGGCGAAGATCTAGCTCTCGCATGGGGATGCCATATTATTCTTTTTATGTACTGAGTTTGGATTGAAATTTACAAAGGAGGTGCTGCCCAAATTTCAAATGACGAAAATGTTTTCAAATTATAGTATATAATTCACTTGCATTTCAAATGAACTTTACATATACTTTAAAAAGAGAACTTGATTTCAATTGTACTGCCTATTTCAAAACTTCACCTCCGTTATTTTACTAAAAAGGTTTAGATCTTCTGGTTTTTTGGCTTACTTGGGTTACGGTGGGGTCCTATAGACTTCACGTGATCCAAGAGCCGGTCACGAGCTATTTCCGGGTCATGACAATTACTCAATCATTATCTTAGAAAGAATGAAAAACAAAAATAAGGTTAAGAACAAGAAGAAATTAAAAGCAAAAAAAGAAAAACAAGTCTTATTAATTGGACAAGGTGAGATACATTGTTAGGTTACTTGTTCAACCTCCTTAATGGAGCTTTCAAATGAGAGCTCCAAGAGAGAAGAAAAAGAAGAAAACCATGGCTTCAGCTCCACACAACTCTCCTCTCAAACTAAACTAACACTTCTACAAAAACTTGGACAAAAGAATGGAATTTTCTCTCTGTTCTTAACTGCTGTATTTATAAGCTTTGAAATGAAAGTCCATGGGTGTTTTCCAAAGTGATATGAAGTTACAAGAATACCCCTGAAACACGGAGAAGTTTGGCACCAATATGGCCGCGCTTCCGCCGCCCTCCTTCACAAAAAAGTCGCGGTTCCACGGCCGTCTATTGGATTTAGGCTACCAAATTCCTTGTGTGTTCTCCTGACATGAAATAATGATTTTTGGATATCTTTATTTTCTCTAACTCACACTGGATTGCTCACACGAATTTGATGACATAGATGAGGGCAACATTTCCATTTCATACTTCACATCAAGACTTTATCTTGTGATCCACTTGTGCAACTTGCACAAATAATGATTCACTAAGTCATGGATGTCCCATTTGAAAGCCTACTTGCACAACACATCAAAACTTTACTTATCATGAGCCATGCCCACTTGTGTATCATGACAAGCTCATTTGTGTGCCAACTTGCAATGTTATAAGTCTACACATGTATCATGTTGGACCAAAAGAGTGAATTATTTGTACACAACTGCATATGTTGCAAACTTATTTGATTTAACCTATATACTGTCCCGTTTGAAGTTCCGGCTAAAAACCATCGTTTCCGTTTATGTTGTGTACCGTCTCCAGTGTTTTTTCCAGTGTACCTGTAATCTGTACTAACGAGCAGACACAGATTTGATAGCTTTGTTTATTGACAAAATGAGAGGAAATGAGAGGTAATAAAATGTAATAAATTATGCCGAACAAATACCCCGAAACCTATATTTTTCTCGTCCCGAGCAAAACAAAATTCTAACTTCACTTTCGCAGGGAATGCGATTGCACTGAGCCCATGCAACAAGCCGTTAAAACTCTAGGTGTCACTAGTAGGAGTTTTGTCTCCTAAGGGTTTTCAACGGATTACACCCACAAAATCCCGTCACGCTTGTTTTGTAAAGAAACTGTTGATTCTAATCTTAAGGTTAAGCATCAGAGTTAGAAGTTCTATTACCCTAGTCAGAAATGTCCAACATTTATTTTTTACTCCTCATATCTCATTTAACATATGTTCATATACGTCTTTACAAGGTTGGGCGAATAGCGTCGTTAAGTTTTAAGAACTATGATTAGGGTCATCATGTCATAACTACGGACCGGGACAGACTTCTAAAGGATCACACGAGTTCGAAAAGATTTAAGATTTTCTCAATTTTCATTCTCCAGTTAAGTTTCGAGTCAGAAATTATATCATTTTTAACAGAACTGAGTCTTATTCTTCGCTCCTACCCTTCACCTGTCTTCGTTTATACACACTTTTCATGATCGTGAAAAAGTATTATAATTTAAACCTTCATATCTCCGCTAAAAAACTGTTTATAATAGAAAACTTGTCCCTGCCAAGATTATTCTCTCACAAAAAACCGTGAGGACTTTTAACTTGGAGAGAACACTTGCTTAGCTTGTTTTATTTGACGATTGGAGACTTAGCGAGATTTGGGTCAATGACTCCCAAACCATATGGTTTTAGGGCATTAGGTGCGGAGACACCCATAGGACTTAATTGCCCAAGTCACCAAGGCCACAAAACAAAAGACTTATTTTGTTCCGTTTAAAATAATTTGAAAGCAGTGCGAACGAAGATATTGCCGATTTTTCTTTTTCATCCCAAAGACATGTTTTTGTGGATAAGGTGTGTAATCACTCCAACAAAGTTCCAGATGGGTTGTTATTCAGACTTAAGCTTCCATTAAAACTTTCAATAATATCCATCATATCCACTTCACTTTGATATTACTTAATTCAGAACAAACCTGTTTGATTCTAAAGATGTTCATCAATTTTCAAAAAGTTGTAAAGACATTTCATCTAATTCTCAAAAACTCACAACAAGTGTAATGTGATATAAAAGACGTATATTCACTAATTAAAAGAGGGTTATCTTATGGGTTTTCAATCTCTCGAAGAGAATTTAGTTGTTTCTATCTTATCAACAGAACCGTCAAACTTCAAGTCTAAGTTTCCCCGCCAGCTAATTTGACGACAAACTTTTTATGTTTTGAAAATTTTTCTAATTTTTATGGGTTTCTATTAAATAAGTATGCAATGCAGAATTTACATATGATGCAACAAAGTAAACAGAGTGCTCACCCCCAAACCTGAGATTTACGATGTCTTCATCATTGTCCCCGTCTCAGATTGCTTGACTTAGACATCTGGGTGAGTTTTTATTCACAAAAAAAGAAAAAAACTAAGAGCTAATTACAGTATTTACAAGTACAGAGATTGCGTTAGTCCAGAAATTAGTACCAGGCATTCAAAAATTTTGTCGATATAAGGCCAGGGCTGGTAAAAGAAAAAGTATAAGAAAAATAAAAAGAAAATGTACATGTTAGTGGTATTGTTAGATGTTAGTATTGGGCATGGGTGTGTGAAAGTAGGGATCAGAAAACGTTGAATGTGAAGACAAAGTTTTGAAGGAGTCAAAGAATTGTTTCCCGAATGAATTATATGTTCAAGAAGCATGTGTTGAGTTTCGAGCTCAGGTTTGTTTAAAAACTGGAGTTCATCCTCAAAAAGTTCAGCAAAATAAAGGTTTGTAGGATGTTCTCAAAGTGATCCTGACTCAAACTCATAAAGAATATTAAGTTCCTCCACAAATATCTCCTCAAAACTCGGCAAGAAAGAATGTTTCTCAAAGTTGCCTTCCTCCCTATAATCCTCCACAATCATATTCTTTTTAATACGGCTTACATCTCCCAAAACAAGTTCTCCCTCATCACATTCACATATGGGTAAGTCAATGTTATCTAAAAATGTAGTTTCGTCAAAAACTTCTTTAATTGGTAAAACTATAGTCGTGGGCTCCATATCCTTGATTTCCTCTAACAATCAATCCCAACCATACCCGTCGAGTTCATAAGTTTCCTCCTCTAAAATTTCTTCGATATAATTAGTCGGTGCAAGAATCTCAACTTGAACTAGTTTATCAGTTAAATTATCCTCAAGATCACAAGTGATAAGAGGCCTATTTGGTACCTGAAGGCTAGTGTCGGAATGACTCGGAGGGTTTTCTTGCTTGTCATTATAACACTCAGTCAAATCAATTATATCATTGATTGAACCGCATTTTTGTATGTATACGCTACGCTAAGCGTTCTATATGTCCTACTTACCGCAATCAAGACGGCGTCGCTCTTCAGCTAGTCGGTTGAGCACGGTTTTTCCGCAGGGAGATGGTTCTAATCAAGAGTATGTCATCCACGTACAATACGAGGAAGACAACCTTACTCTCTACAACCTTCTTCTATATACATGGTTCATCTACATTTTTTATGAAGTCAAACTCTTTGATAGATTCATCAAAACAGATGTTCCAACTCCGCGATGCCTGTTTTAATCCGTATATTGATTTAAGCAGTTTGCACACGCTTCCGCTGCTCCCACTGTCTACGAAGCCCTCTGGCTGTGTCATGTACACGCTCACTTCTAAATCACCATTTAGAAAAGCAGTCTTGACGTCCATCTGCCAGATTTCGTCGTTATGGTATGCAGTAATGGCAAGTAAGATCCTGATGGACTTAAGCATGGCGACAGGAGAAAAGGTTTCATCATAGTCGACACCTGGTCGTTGACGAAAACCTTTTGCTACAAGTCTAGCTTTGAATGTCTCAACTTTTCCATCTACACCAATTTTCTTCTTAAAGATCCACTTGCTCCCGATGGGTTTTACCCCTTCAGGAGCAACTTCCAAAGTCCATACTTTGTTGGTGTACATGGATTCCATCTCAGATCGTATAGCATCCAGCCATTTCACAGAGTCTCCACTTGTGATGGCCTGCTCGAAACTAGTTGGGTCATCATCTCTCATGATGCAATCCTCGCTCCGACCGTCTATGAGAAAACTGTAGTATCTCTCAGGTTGATGAGTAACTCTACTAGATCTGCGGAGTGGCTGAGCTTTTTTGGGGACTATTGAATCCTCCGGTTCTACCAAATCGTCAGTTTTAGTTTGTGCAGCTGGAACTTCTTTCAGTTCTACCTTATTATAGCCAATCGAGCATAGCACAACATCAAATCCCAATACCGGGAGAGACAAAACCCCTCCTATCGCTCATTGCCTCCATGTGACTCGGGACTGTATCCAAAATCCACCTGTTTGCACGCCTCCTTTGAGCCGTCGTAGGGAGGAAATCAAAGCACAGTGGGAAGCACACAAGACTCTATGATGATCTCGGGTCTACAGACTAACCTGTACCAGTGTCACCAGAGAACAGCTATCTGACGATAGGTATAGTACCATCTAGGAGTTCTCGGTGAGTCCTGTTCGGTGTACCCATTCTCCAATGAGCACCTGTGTACAATCTTTGATGTCAAACACCAATGGATATGGGATTAACCATCGCCTCATACAGGGTCAAGAAACGTACACACTAGTCTACTCTGGAATATCGATGCCCTGTTTCGATACTCCCTCGAATAGGAACTATTAAAGGATGTGCTTGTAGACTACTTAGGTCCCAGTAGTATGATCCGCATCATAGTCCTGGTAGTCAAGACAACATCCTAAGGGCTTTATCAATATGTATATGAGAGACAGTATAATAATACCAGTGAAGATGTTAAGATAAAGGCAACCAGATAGCATACTATCATGTCGAGTAAGAAAGTCCTCTGTATATATGTCCAAGCATCCACTATATCATACAATAATGGCCTCTATGGCATACATATTCCTAACCAGGTATTGGATGGTTCCTTGGCCAAAGCCACAGCTCCATTGTTATCATAATACCCAGTTATTGGATGCTTAATAGATGGAACCACACAAAGTTCAGCTTTGAACTTCTTCATCCAGACAGCCTCTTTGGCAGCATCATTGGCAGCGATGTATTCAGCCTCCATCGTCGAGTCTACTACGGTATCTTGCTTGGAACTCTTCCAACGTACCGCCCCTCTATTGAGGGTAAAGACAAAACCCGAAACCAACTTACTGTCGTCCTTATCACTCTGGAAGCTCAAATCGGTAAAGGACCCCACCTGGAGTTCACCGTTACCATGTACCAAGAACATCTCTTTAGTCCTTCTCAAGTACTTAAGAATGTTCTTCATAGCTGTCTAGTATTTCTCCCTTGGATCTGATTGATACCTACTCACCACACCTAGTGAATAATCTATATATGGTCTGGTACATAACATCGCATACATGATTGATCCAACCGCCGAAGCATAGGGTATCCGTTGTATGCGAGCCCTCTCCAAATTAGTCTTGGAAGACATCTTTTTGGAGAGAGTGATTCCTGAACAAGCGGGTAAATTACCATGCTTAGAATCTTCCATACTAAACCTCTTTAGTATGGTGTCTACGTACCTGGATTGGGACAATCCCAACATCCATTTAGATCTATCTCTATGTAGGGTTCCAGGGCACTCTAATAAGGTTCTATAAGGCATCAACCATGCCCGATTAAAAAAAATAGCCGTGCCGAACAACCCTAACCAAGATCGTATACTAGAGATTATGCGAAAACTAGCAAGTTAAACTCTTTAACTACAAGTGAAAGAGATTACAACCTTTGTAGATCCGGTCCTTCACTTCTAAAGCTCCGTGTTGACGTCCCTTCGCTGCGATCATCGGGATCCCGGACTCTAGCGATGGTTTCTTCGGAGAAATGATCGGGCTAGGTCGTTGACTTCGAGGCCGAAGATGATCTACATCGAGGAGACTCAAACTCAAGCTCCATCTTCACTAGGTCAAGAACTTTGTGAAGAGAACACCCTAAACTAAATGGAAAGTAGTAGAGGATGATGAAATAGAAAGTGGGTTCACTTTAGATTTGGATTTCTCACTATAAATTTTCACTTGAAATTTTTTCTAGCAAGCTTTCTTCTTCTTCTTGAAGAAGAAGAAGAAGAAGAAGAAAAGAATAAGAAATGAATAATGAATTATGACAAAAGAATAATCAAGTGAAGTCTATCATATTGCAACCATGGGTGAGTTTACCTTTGTAGAGACTAAACCATATATTGAGGTAATGGTTAGGTTAATGAAAATCTTATGCAAAACAAAATTAGTGGACTTTGTCAAAGATGCTTGAATGCTTCATGAAGCTTCAAGCAAAGACAAAGAAAGCCACCATTTTGTTTTACCAAAATAAATAAAAACCCAAAACCATTATCTTAAATATGGTGTAAGTCATACACACACCCAAGTTTGCATGTATCATCAAACATGATACAATCTAGTGCACAAAAATATATCACATATACAACTTGTGCACATCAAGTGAGAAAATCAATCTTAAGTGAACCAATACTAGTTAATGTAAAGTAATATATCAAATATATAATTATACATTAAATCATTAAATCAACACTTGATTTAATGATCCGGTCATATCGCATATAACCGACTAATATCTAGTGTATCAATGTATCGAATCAACACTTGATTCGGTAACCCGGCTATATCTCATATAACCGTCCGATGATACGAATCGCGAGAATAGAATACAGTATCACATACTGGTATTATTCTCGGTCCCGCACATATCTCATATGCGCTCCTAATTCGTTTCGCTTGAGCCAGGAAACCTCTGTGTAGGACTCTAAAGACTCGTCAATACGCCGGCAGTAGGTGGTGATCATATCAATCACCCACAAGACGCAAGCGGTCTGCTAAACCTAACGGCCACCCGGGTATTGAGCGATCAGAAGATCAACGAGCAAGCCTGCTCACACTCCTGCGAATCCAATCAGTAACACTTACCGCACAGTCCGGTCTGTTCGTCTGATATGTCGCATATCTCGCCTAGGGGTGGTAAACGTCAGACCCCAGCAGCTTGATAAGTCATGCCGATGTAAGGTCCATAACAAGTATGAAACTACTGATAACTCTTACCAGTAAATCACTGCAACCCTGGCCAGGGATTTCCAGTTATGGCCAGTCGAGCATAGAGCAACATCAACCCCCAATACCATGAGAGACGAATCCCCTCCTATCGATCATTGCCTCCATGTGAATCGGGACTGTACCCAAAAACCACCTGTTTGCACGACTCAGTAGAGCCGTGGTAGGGTGGAAATCAAAGCACAGTGGGAGATACACAAGACTCTATGACGATCTCGGGTCAACAGACTAAGCTGTACCAGTGTCACCAGAGAACTGCCATCTGACGTGAGGTATAATACCATCTGGGAGTTCTCGACGAGTCCGTCCAGTGTACCGAGTCTCCACTGAGCACCCGCATACCGTCTCTGATGTCAAACACCAATGGATATGGGATCATCCATCGCCCATCACATGGGTCGAGAAGATATACGCTAGTCTACTCTGGAATATCGATGCCCCGTCTCGATATTCCTACGACTAGGAACATTGAAGGATGTACTCATGGACTACCTAGGCCCCACTAGTATTATCTACATCATAGTCCTGGAAGTCGAGTACACATCCTAAGGGCTTTATCAACATGTAACAGAGAGAAAATAAGTATACATACTAAGATAAAGAGCAACCAGATAGAGTACTATCATGTCGAGCAAGAAAGTCCTCCCTATATATGTCCCAGCATCCACTACATTATACATCTCATGTACAGTAATGGCCTCTAGGGCATACATATAACTAACAATCTCCCACTTGCACTAGGGCCATCTGTAGCAGTGGTTGCAGTATCTCATACTCAACCATCCCATATAAGTCTCTCTCTGGGAAAAAGCCTTTGTGAGTGGATCCGCCGTGCTGTCCTCTGAGTCTACTCTCCTAACCTCGATCACCCTGGAGATCAACTATCTCCAAGATCAGGTGATATTGCCTTGGAATATGTCTGGGTCACTGATGGGACCGTTGTTCTTGGGTCAAGTCCACACTTCCATTGTCACACAATGGTAGGAACCTAGTTCATCTCATGAAGTAATATACACCCAAACTTCCTCTTTGGTAGTATCTTTGATAGCGATGTCACCAACCTTTATCGTCTAGTTTGCCACGGTATCTCGCTTGGAACTCTTCCAACATACCGTCCTTCTACTGAGGGTAAAGATAATGCATGCGACTGACATTCAGTCGTCCTTATCACCCTGGAACTTTTCCAGTGATTCTCCCCAGGATCGATTGATACCATCTCACTACAACTAGTGAGAATCCTAACATCCAATTAGATCTATCTCATAGATCCAAAACCCAGGATTTAGGAGGTATCACTTTGATCCTATATGGAGAATCCATGTGATGAGAGGAGATTGACCGAGCGTAGCATAGGAAACTCTTTTCCTATCAAGAGCATGTTGTCTACGTATAATACGAGGATGACCACCATACTCTCTACTACTTTTTTGTATATACAAGGTTCATCTACTATTTTGATGAAGTCAAACTCTTTGACTACCACATCAAAATAGACGTTCCAACTCCGCGATGCCTGCTTTATCCTGTAAAGCAACTTGCACACGTTTTCGCTGCTCCCACTGTCTATGAAGCCCTCTGGCTATGTACTTATAGACGCTCTCTTCTAAATCAATATTTAGAAAAGCAGTCATGATACCCAACCACCAGATATCGTAATCATGGTATGTAGCAATGGCAAGTAGGATCCGGATGGACTTAAACACATCTATTGGAGAAGGTTTCATCATTATCCAGGCCTGGTCAATGACGAAAACCTTTAACAAGTCTAGCTTTGAAAGTCTCAACTTTTCCATCTACACCAAGTAATCTTCTCAAGATATACTTGCTCCTGATGGGGATTTAACCATTCAGATATAGCATCCAAAGTCCATACTTTGTTGGTGTACATGGATTCCATCTCAGATCGCTAAGCATCCAGCCATTCTTACAGAGTCCCCACTCTTGATGGCCTGCTCGAAACTAGTTGGGTCATCATCTCATGATGCATTCCTCGCTCCCACTGTCATCGAGAAACCGAAGTATCTCTCAGGCGGATGAGGAACCCTGCTAGATCGGTGGAGAGGCCGAGGTTCGTCGGAATCTATTGAATCCTTTGGTTCTACCAAATCATCTGCTTTAGTTTGTATAGCTGGAACTCCTTCCAGTTCTACCTCATGACCACTAATTTCTTCGTAAGAAATTCCTTTTCACAAAGGTGGTATGTTGAGAAACAAAACATCTTTTGTTCCTCGGTTTGGTAGAAGATATTCCTTTGCTAATGCTTGGGATATCCAACAAACTTCCACAGAACTGACCTTACCTCGAGCTTGTCCGGATTATACTTTTAGACATAGGCTGGACAACCCCAAATCTTAACAAACTTAAGATATGGGCTATTCCCATTCCATATCAAATATGAAGTGGTAGGCAATGGATTTGATTGGAACCCTATTCAATAGGTATGCAGCTTCTCAAGTGCATAACTCCCAAAAGGAAATAGGAAACTCAGTAGTACTCATCATAGAGCGCACCATATCACATAGGGTGTGATTGCTCCGCCCCGATACACCGACGTGCTGTGGTGTATACGGAGGAGTAATGCTGAGAGAGAATCTCATTCTCCTTTAGAATAGTCCAGGAATCCCGTGCTCAAGTATTATCCTCCCTGATCACATCAAAGGACATAATACTTATACCAATTTTTGGTTCTCTACTTCTAACTTATATTCGGTGATCATCTCAAAAGTTTCGGACTTGTGTTTCAACAGGAACATATGTCTGAATCTAGAGAGATCATCAGTGAATGTAATGAAGTACAAAGAACCAGTCCTGGCATATGTAGACTAGGGACCTTCATACATCACTATGTATCAGTCCCAAGAGTTCACTAACTCTTTCTCTGTTTCCAGTAAACAGAGCTATGGTCATCTTATCTTTGTGACATGACTGGCAAGTTTCATAAGATGTAAATTTAAACTGATTTAAATATGCATCTAAATATGACTTAGCTAGTCGGGTCGCATTGATATGACCTAGTCTACAATGCCTCAAGTAGGAATCGTTCATTTCTGAACTCTTCCTCTTGTGTATGTTCTGTACGTTAAGAACTGTGGTTTGATTTAGAATGTATATGCTTTTAGATAACGTGCCTGAACCGATCAACTCTTGATATAGGAAATGTGCAAAACATTATCCAACAATACAAAATCATATCCTTCTTTAATAAAAAGAGACTGATATGATGTTGTATATCAGGTTCGGTATCTAATAACATTCATTCAGAATCAATGTATTCTAGTAATACAGGGTGATAACTGCCAACATCTTTTGGTTGCAACAATTGCACCGTTTTCAACTCTTGAAACTTATCACCCGTTCTCAGTTCTGTACCTATCTGTAGCCCATGTAACAGATTACATATATGGGATCCTGATCCGGTATCTAATACCCAGGACGTAGAGGATACTGAGAAACAGTTCTTTGTAATGAACACACCCAAAGAAGATGCATCATCATGCACTTTCTTCATTTGGGCGGCATGGGAATCCTGGTATTCCCCTAAAACCTGCTCGGTCTTATAACAATTATAAGTTGGAGCGGGACCAACGTTCCCCAGCTCAATATAACAAGCGGGTTCGGTCAATACATCCATATTATTATCTTGATTAAGGCGTGACATGGTCGCTACCTGGAGAGAGAGAGAAGAAAACACTCTGCGTGCGCTCTTGCAAGATTAGATCGGTTATATATATATTTTATCTAATCAGGATGGCTCCCACTGTTTTTATCAAATCTTCCTTCAAACCCAAAAAGGAAAGACTAGCCGGGATTAATTACACTCTACAAGTTTGCCAATCTTTCAGCCAGGCCAGTGCCGATACTTTGAGGGAGGTTCCCCGTGCTTTCGCACGGACCTAATTAAAATAAACCTCGTTTTCCCAGGGGCGTAACCTCGTTGACACCTTTCTTGACACCTACTTGATCGGCTAATTGTAAATTGCAAAACTCTCCCAGGAGTAACAATTACTCGCAGTGGGTATCGGGATCCAACTATCATATAGAAGGTATGCAATCTCATTGCAAATTTCAACACTTGAAACTCCCGATAATGGTTTTTACCCCTAGCACTTATGACCTTAACTATGGTCAACAAATCATAAGCACTAGTCAAGCTCTACCCGTCATTTCGTGATTAATTAGACCCACCCACATGACCCTTAACTAAGGTCAACAAATTCACGCGACTGCCCTAACTAATCGCATCATATGCTGTGTACGAAGACATCACTTAGCTACCGTACACTGTGCCTTGACTATGCTCAACAAACATAGCACGCATACTAAGTACTCTACTTCCTAAAATGAAGGAGGGTTGCGGATGGTTTTTAAGAAAACCTTTAACGCTTTGAACTTGATCTCGTTGCGGAATCAAATGGTTTTAAATGGAGTGTTTTTGAGGCTTTTGCTAGTTTCGCTAAAGAGGTCACTCCCGGTGAAGAGATCTCGGCTCTTTCCTCGTCGAATGAGGTGCAGGATATTCACAATACCACTATGCAAAGCAAGAACTAGAAAAGCAATCAAAAGACAAACCGAAGGTTGTAGCATCTGCTAGTTATTGCTAAAGAGGTCACTCCCGGTGAAGGGATCTCGGCTCTTTCCTTATCGAATAAGGTGCTGCATGTTCTATAAGGAACACCGCTATGCAAAGCAACAACTAGAGCTACCTAATTTTTGAAATTCGATTCCACAACATCTTTTAGGTTTATTTTCTTTCATTAATCTCATTAATGAATGTCCCATCATTTAAGTCCACCTAAACATCACAGATAAATACAACGTACGCTTATGCCATCCGCATTCGCCTCGATGTCCCGTCTGCACTGTTAGGTTAGGTAACTAACGGCAGAGCGGGGCAGGGCTAGTGCGGGTGTAAAACAAAAGCAACGTTTATATAATATATCATATATACTATATACAATATCTATCTGAACATATCACATGATCACATCACAGATAACGCAGCAGAAAACATCATATGAAATATTGGATATACTAGGACGTCCGTGTTTTATTTTGAGCCTGTATAAAACACGGATTCCACGGTTGTGATGAATAGCCAATCCCACACCCCTAGACCCCTACGAGAGCGGCAAGCTACCCTACAAATTCTAGAGTTAGGAGACTCGGACTCGACTCCTCGAGATGGTCTCCCACTGGACCCTAGAACCCGGTTACTTGTGCTCCCCGTCTTGGGTCTATCCTAATGCGGAAAAGTAAATAATATACAATGGTGACATCATCCTCAGCCCGGAAGTGCCCCAATAATAGAATATTACATACAAGTTTTTACATGAATGAAAATGAAAAACATTCATCTCACATAAAACCCCCGGCTATTCAAACACGACGATCTAATATAACATATCCAGCAACACATAACATCACATGTCATCAACGCAAGTAAATATGCCCATCCCAATTGTCGTTGACATATAGCAACGAAACCGGCGATATCACATATTACACTTACGGTCGCAGAAAAGAAAGTGTGAAACTACAACAGATGGAATCCGCAACCTTCATAGACATCGCATGCCTAACCAAATGAATTCCTTAGACTTCGCATGCCTAACAATTATAAACCCCACATTTTAGTTTCATTATCAAAAACTCTTTTCAATATCAAGTCGGGCAATTCAACAAGATTCCCGACATCCTGATCGAATGCTCGTCGCAAACTTTAGTAGACGGCCGCACCCCTGGATGCCGTCGACGAAGTGCACTAAGGCGGAACACCACTGCCGCGAGCACCCGAACGGATGCTTTTGGCGACGGGGTTCTCCTACAGTCACTTGGTCGGGGCTATGGGGCATGGCTGTCTATTAAGTTTACCTGGCGAGTATCCGCGTACGCTACGTGATTGCGACGGATTTTTGATCACATCAAAATTCCGTGGCAACCGATCATATGAGAGCGAACTGCTAGATTTATAACATTCAAATTAGTTATCTCATAACTACTTGTGGATTCCAAATATTGTATCACATTTCAGATAAATAGACAATGTTAAACTTTCCGATCGAATAATCAAACACCCAAGTTTTCCCAAATAGCTCAACACTTGAGGGGAGTTTAAAAAACATCCATTTCATGCCACAGTACCAACGGTCCAGCCGTAGAAGGGTCAAGCCAACGCCTCACATGTGGCAACGCCGTACTGCCCCAAACCCTAAGGTTCAAAAGGCAGTTCAAGACGGTCACATAATCGAGTTAAGGTTTGTTGTCTTCTAGAGGGTCCATCGCGTTACTTGCACGACTTAGAACGTTCTTAAACTACGGAAAAATCCAACACTTGGAAATTTTTCGAGTCGGGAAAAAGTGTGTTATTGATATCTGTTCGAACTTTTTAACACTGTCTAAAATTATCCGGAAAAACTTAAAAGAAGTTAAATAATCCGATCGAATCAATGAGTCCCCAATACAACCCAGAAAACTCAACTCTGGAGTAAGAATTAAAAATTCCCAGAAGAATCAGGAAACACCTACGGAGATAACTGTAGAAAATGGAGCGCCTAATCATCACATACGGCCGCGGAACCGCTGCTAGAAGTAGGGTAAGGCCGCGGTTCCACGGCGCTACTGTGGAGTTAGGTTGTCGTTTTCTGCAGTTATTCTTAGAATTTCCTGCTCTATATTCTGAGCATTTTTAATTCACAAAAAAGCACAGTTTTGAAAATTGTCCAGAGAAGGGTATTCGTCGGGGTTTACGGGTTCGCTTGGACTTTAAACTTCGCCTAGACTTCGCGTAAAGCTCTAGCTTGGCTCTGATACCACTGTAGGGTTCCTGGGCACTCTAATAAGGTTCTATAAGGCATCAACCATGCCCGATTAAAAAAAAAATAGCCGTGCCGAACAACCCTAACCAAGATCGTATACTAGAGATTATGCGAAAACTAGCAAGTTAAACTCTTTAACTACAAGTGAAAGAGATTACAACCTTTGTAAATCCGGTCCTTCACTTCTAAAGCTCCGTGTTGACGTCCCTTCCCTGCGATCATCGGGATCCCGGACTCTAGCGATGGTTTCTTCGGAGAAATGAGCGGGCTAGGTCGTTGACTTCGAGGCCGAAGATGATCTACGTCGAGGAGACTCAAACTCAAGCTCCATCTTCACTAGGTCAAGAACTTTGTGAAGAGAACACCCTAAACTAAATGGCAAGTAGTAGAGGATGATGAAATAGGAAGTGGATTCCCTTTAGATTTGGATTTCTCACTCTAAATCTTCACTTGAAAATTTTTCTAGCAAGCTTTCTTTTTCTTGAAGAAGAAGAAGAAAAGAATAAGAAATGAATAATGAATTATGACAAAAGAATAATCAAGTTAAGTCTATCATATTGCAACCATGGGTGAGTTTACCTTTGTAGAGACTAAACCATAGTTTGAGGTAATGGTTAGGTTAATGAAAATCTTATGCAAAACAAAATTAGTGGACTTTGTCAAAGATGCTTGAAAGCTTCATGAAGCTTCAAGCAAAGACAAAGAAAGCCACCATTTTGTTTTACCAAAATAAATAAAAACCCAAAACCATTATCTTAAATATGGTGTAAGTCATACACACACCCAAGTTTGCATGTATCTTCAAACATAATACAATCTAGTGCACAAAAATATATCACATATACAACTTGTGCACATCAAGTGAGAAAATCAATATTAAGTGAACCAATACTAGTTAATGTAAAGTAATATATCAAATATATAATTATAAAATAAATTATTAAATCAACACTTGATTTAATGATCCGGTCATATCGCATATAACCGACTAATATCTAGTGTATCAATGTATCGAATCAACACTTGATTCGGTAACCCGGCTATATCTCATTTAACCGTCCGATGATACAAATCGCGAGAATAGAATACAGTATCACATACTGGTATTATTCTCGGTCCCGCACATATCTCATATGCGCTCCTATTTCGTTTCGGTTGAGCCAGGAAACCTCTGTGTATGACTCTAAAGACTCGTCAATACGCCGGCAGTAGGTGGTGATCATATCAATCACCCGCAAGCCGCAAGCGGTCTTCTAAACGTAACGGCCACCCGGGTATTGAGCGATCAGAAGATCAACGAGCAAGCCTGCTCACACTCCTGCGAATCCAATCAGTAACACTTACCGCACAGTCCGGTATGTTCGTCTGATATGTCGCATATCTCGCCTAGAGGTGGTAAACGTCAGACCCCAGCAGCTTGATAAGTCATGCCGATGTAAGGTCCATAACAAGCGTGAAACTACTGATAACTCTTACCAGTAAATTACTGCAAACCTGGCCTGGGATTTCCAGTTATGGCCAGTCTAGCATAGCGCAACATCAACCCACAATACCGGGAGAGACGAATCCCCTCCTATCGCTCATTGCCTCCATGTGAATCGGGACTTTACCCAAAAACCACCTGTTTGCACGACTCAGTAGAGCCGTGGTAGGGTGGAAATCAAAGCACAGTGGGAGACACACAAGACTCTATGACGATCTCGGGTCAACAGACTAAGCTATACCAGTGTCACCAGAGAACTGCCATCTGACGTGAGGTATAATACCATATGGGAGTTCTCGGCGAGTCCGTCCAGTGTACCCAGTCTCCACTGAGCACCCGCATACCGTCTCTGATGTCAAACACCAATGGATATGGGATCATCCATCGCCCATCACATGGGTCGAGAAGATATATGCTAGTCTACTCTGGAATATCGATGCCCCGTCTCGATATTCCTATGACTAGGAACATTGAAGGATGTACTCATGGACTACCTTGGCCCCAGTAGTATGATCTACATCATAGTCCTGGATGTCGAGTACACATCCTAAGGGCTTTATCAACATGTAACAGAGAGACAATAAGTAAATGTTAAGATAAAGAGCAACCAGATAGCATACTATCATGTCGGGCAAGAAAGTCCTCCCTATATATGTCCCAGCATCCACTACATTATACATCTCATGTACAGTAATGGCCTCTAGGGCATACATATAACTAACTCTCTATAGATCTAAATCCCCAGGATGTAGGAGGCATCACCAAGATCTTTCATGGAGAACTTGTGTGATAAGAAGAGCTTGACCGAGTGTAGCATAGAAACATCGTTTCCTATCAAGTGTATGTTATCCATGTACAATACGAGGAAGACAACCTTACTCTCTACAACCTTCTTGTATATACATGGTTAATCTACATTTTTGATGAAGTCAAACTCTTTGATAGCTTCATCAAAACAGATGTTCCAGCTCCGCGATGCCTGTTTTAATTCGTAGATTGATTTAAGCAGCTTGCACACGCTTCCGCTGCTCCCACTGTCTACGAAGCCCTCTAGCTGTATCATGTACACGCTCTCTTCTAAATCACCATTTAGAAAAGCGGTCTTGACGTCCACCTGCCAAATTTCGTAGTTATGGTATGCAACAATAGCAAGTAGGATCCTGATGGACTTAAGCATAGCGACAGGAGAAAAGGTTTCATCATAGTCGACACCTGGTCGTTGATAAAAACCTTTTGCCAGAAGTCTAGCTTTGAATGTCTCAACTTTTCCATCTACACCAAATATCTTCTTAAAGATCTTCTTGCTCCCGATGGGTTTTAGTCCTTCAGGAGCAAATTACAAAGTCCATACTTTGTTGGTGTACAAGGATTCCATCTCAGATCGCATAGCAGCCAGCCATTTCACAGAGTCTCCACTTGTGATGGCCTGCTCGAAACTAGTTGGGTCATCATCTTTCATGATGCAATCCTCGCTCCCACCGTCTATGAGAAAACCGTAGTATCTCTCAGGTGGATGAGGAACCCTACTAGATCTGCAGAGTGGCTGAGGTTCGTTAGGGACTATTGAATCCTTCGGTACTACCAAATTGTCAGTTATAGTTTGTGTAGCTGGAACTTCTTCCAGTTCTACCTCAATAAAGAAATTCTTTTTCTAAAAAGGTGGCATGTTGAGAAACAAACACTTTTTGTTCCTCAGTGTGGTAGAAGATATACCCTCGCGAATGTTTGGGATATCCTACAAACTTGCACAGAACTGATCTTGCCTTGAGCTTGTCCGGATTTTGCTTTTTAACATAGGTCGGACAACCCCATATCTTAACTCGTTTAAGAGATTGTCTCTTCCCATTCCATATCTCATATAGAATGGTAGGCACGGATTTGGTCGGAACTCTATTCAATAGGTATGCAGCTATCTCAAGTGCATAACCCAAAAGGAAATAGGCAACTCAGAATTACTCATCATAGAGCGCACCATATCTAATAGGGTGCGATTCCTCCGCTCCGAAACTCCATTGTGTTGTAGTGTATACGTAGGAGTAAGCTGAGAGAGAATCCCATTCTCTTTTATGTAGTCTCTGAATTCCGTGCTCAAGTATTCTCCTCCCCGATCAGATCGAAGGATTTTAATACTTTTACCCATCTGGTTCTCAACTTCGTACTTATATTCCTTGAATTTCTTAAAAGATTCAAATTTGTGTTTCATCGGGAACACATGTCTGTATCTTGAGAGATCATCGGTGAATGTAATAAAGTACGAGGAACCATTCCTGGCATGCTTAGACATAGGACCGCATACATCACTATATATCAATCCCAAGAGTTCAGTAGCTCTTTCTCCGTGTCCAGTAAACGGAGTTTTGGTCATCTTTCTTTTGAGACATGATTGGCAAGTTTCATAAGATGAAAATTCGAACGGATTCAAATATCCATCCTTATGTAACTTAGCCAGTCTTGTTGCATTTATATGACCTAGTCTACAATGCCACAAGAAGGCTTCGTTCATTTCTGAACCGTTCCTCTTGTGTGTGTTCTGTATACTTAGAACAGTTTTGTGATTTAGAATGTATATATCGTTATACAATGTACCATACCTAATCAACACTTGATTTAGAAAAACATTCACAATAGTTTTGGTACGAAATAACAGCCGCTCAGAATCACTGTGTTACCACTCGGTAATACAAGGTGATATTCGCCAACTGTTTTGGCTGCAACAATTGCTCCATTCCCTACTTTTAGAGGCATATCACTCTTTCCCAGTTCTCTACCTCTACTTAACCTATGTAACAAATTACATACATGGGATCCTTATCTGGTATCCAATACTCAGGACGTAGAGCAAACTGAGAAACAGTTCTCAGTAATGAACACACCCGAAGAAGATGCATCAGCATGCTTCTTCTTTGTTTTGGGTGGCATGGGAATCCGGGTATTCTACCATTCCTTGCTCAGACTTATGACAGTCATAAGACAGAGCGGAACCCAGCCCTATATAATAAGTGGGTTCAGTCAATACATCCATATTATTATCTTGATTAAGGCGTGTGATTGGTCGCTACCAGGAGAGAGAGAAGGATAATC
The DNA here is from genome assembly GCA_030015575.1 of Agapanthus africanus. NCBI lineage: Eukaryota > Viridiplantae > Streptophyta > Magnoliopsida > Asparagales > Amaryllidaceae > Agapanthus > Agapanthus africanus. The sequence goes on along the minus strand of JASDDO010000016.1, from coordinate 183,093,729 downwards.
ACTTTTGCGTGTGCTCTTTGCAAGATCAGATTGGTTATTATTTTATCTAATCAGGATGGCTCCTACTGTTTTTATCAAATCTTCCTTCAAATCCTAAAATGTAAGATTAGCCGAGATTAATTACACCCTACAAGTTCTCCAATCGGTCAGCCAAGCAGGTATTGGTACTCCGAAGGAGTCTCCCCATGCTTTCTCTTGGAAATAATTAAATAACTTCGTTTCCGCAGGGGCATCACTCCGTTAACACCTTTCTCAGACACCTAATGGATCGGCTAATTGTAAAGTGGAAAACTCTCCTAGGAGTAACACTTACTCGCAGTGGGTATCGGGATCCAACTATCATATAGAATGTATGCAATCTCATTGCAAATTTCAACACTTGAAATTCCCGATAATTGTTTTTACCTCTAGCAACTTATGACCTTGGCTATGGTCAACAAATCATAAGCGCTAGCCAAGTTCAACCCGTTCATTTCGTGATTGAATTAAACCCACCTCCACGACCCTTGACGCTGGCCAACAAAGTCGTACGACTACCCTAATCCAATCGTATCACATGCTGCAGATAAGCATTAATTAGCTACCGTACACTACGTCTTGGTTATGGTCAACAAACATAGCACGAATACTAAATAGTATTTATTTGAAATGACGGAGGGCTACGACTGGTTTTGAAGAAAACCTTTAACGTAATGAACTTGATATCGTTGTAGAATCTAGTTATTTGAAAAGGGAGTGTTTTTATAGCTTTTGCTAGTTTCACTAAAGAGCTCACTCCCGGTGAAGGGATCTCAGCTCTTTCCTCATCGAATGAGGTTCTAGATATTCATCAAGGAATACCACTATGAAAAAGAAGAACTAGAGAATCTATTAAAACAAAACCGAGTGGGTTGTAGTATTTTCTAGTTTTGCTAAAGAGATCACTCCCGGTGAAGGGATCTCGGCTCTTTCCTCATCGAATGAGGTGCTGGAAATTCATCAAGGAATACCACTATGCAAAGCAAGAACTAGATCTACCTTTTTAAAAACTTTTGATTATACAACATCTTTAGGTTTCTTTTCTTTTCATTAATCTCATTAATGAAGTCCCATCATTTATGTTTCCCTAAACATCACAGAAAAAGAAACGAAAATATAACGTACGCTTATGCCATCCGCATATAACGTACGCTTATGCCATCCGCATTCGCCATGGGGCCCCGTCATACACCGTTAGGTTACTTAACTAACGACAGAGCGGGGGCTGGACTATCGCGGGTGCAAAACATAAGCAACGTTTATTATATATATCATATATATATATATATATATATATATATATATATATAGCATTCGACTCACGCAGTTATATGATCACATCACAGAACCAAGCAGCAGAAGTCAACATATGAAATATAAGATATACTAGTTGGTCCGGGTTTTAAATTAAGCCAATAATGAAAAACATGGATTCCACGGTCGTGATAAATAGCCAAACCCATATACCTAGACCCCTACGAGAGCGGCATGCAACCCTGCCAATTCTAGACTTAGGAGAACCGGTCTCGACTCCTCGAGATGCTCTCCGACTGGACTCTAGAACCCGGTTATTTATATGTAAGTGCACGGCGGCGCCCCGGCCGTCAATCCGAGGCCAAAATGCGGAAACGATAATTTACTTTAACTTTTGAACTGGCACCACCGCGCACTATAAAACCCGGATCGGTCCATTAACATAGTCCTAGCTAACTAGAGAAGGGGTAGAGAGATATACCGAGCGATCCGTGTCCTTCGGTCTTCTCGTCGTCGTCCCGATCTCCCCGTGGAATCTCCGGTCTTCACCTCCTCGTCGGAAGGTCATCACGTCGCCGGCTTCTTTTACGGGCTCCCACCTCTGGACCGAGGCAACTCGGGCACGAAGTTGGCGAGCCGACGTGCCCAAGAATTGTTGTAGAATGTAGTATAGAACTCTATATGTCTCTAGGGGTTGAAGTTGCCATGTATTGGTGGAGGAATGATATGAAAGCTTTTTGAGACGAACAAGGGGATTTTTGCAAGCATCAAGAGATCAAAATCCTTACCCAAATATTTGGACACCCCCCCTTTAGCTTGGCCGTCCATATCATGGTGAAGGGAGTGAGAATGAGAGAGCTCCACAATCATGCAAGGGAGAGGAAGAGAAAAGGCTATCATGCATGAGAGAGAAAAAGGATGATGATGAAATTTAATGATCACTAAACAAAACCAACACTCTAACAACCATCATCACTTCACAAGTCAAGCCATGATTACTAAAAGAAAGTCAAATAATGGTGCAACCATCATGAAGCAACAATATGCAAAGACCACCCTCCACAATGCTAATTTGCACAATTGCAAATAAGCCTTCCTCCACCAATTTTTAGCCAATGAAAGATACAAAAAAAATGGCCGAAACGGAAAACAAACTGGCAACTTCATAAAACTGATCCCGTAATAAATTACAGGAAAACCCCGCTACTGTATATACATACCCGCATTTGTATTCCGACAGAATACAAATGCAATGAGACAAATCTACACTGTACAATACTAGGATCCGGCTTAAACCAAAGCTTGCTAGTATTATCCGTCCGATCATGATACGTGCAATACCGCACGTATCTGATCGAACCCTGCCATATCTCCATACGGCCTCTACAGCGTTTCGCCCGAAACTTGAGAAACTGGTCTGTAGGGGACTCTAAAGACTCGTCAATACTTTGGTTGTGGATTTAACCACTAGCACGTCAGAGGTATTAGCCTATACGTAACGGGCTACCAGGTATTGACCAAAAGGGACGTCGATGAGCGAACTCATCCTGACACCCTACTGAGCCTGTCAGTGCCAATATCCGTATAGTCCGGTCCGTTGGTCTATGAGCATCGCATGGAGGGCCTAGGGGGTTGGTAAAAGTCAGACCCCCAAAAGCGGTACATGTCGTGTCGGAGTGTAGCCCAGAACACCCTGAGATACTACTGGAATACCTACCAGTAAATCCCTGCCTTGGCCAAGGACTTCGTGTAATGGCTCTCCTAGACACAGCGTGACCTCACCCCCAATACCGGGAGAGACGAACCCCTGCAGATCCGCTCACTGCCTCTATGTGGCTCGGGGCTATACCCAACTAAAACCTGTTTGCACGTCTCCTTTGAGCGTGGTAGGGTAGTAATCAAAGCAAAGTGGGAACTCACACGAAACAAATGACGATCTCAGGTCGATGAACTAACCTGTACACATGTCACCAGGGAACTGCTATCTGACGTCAGGTATAAGAACAACTAGCATGTTCCCGGCGAGTCCTGTCCGGTGTACTCATAACCCAATGAGCACATGTATACATCTTAGGTGAACCAACTGACACTAATGGCTTGTGAGACCGCCCACCGCCCCTCGTCGGGGTCTCGACTTTATAGACCAGTCTACTCTGGAGTATCGATGCCCTGTCTCGAAACTCCCACGACTAGGGACCTTTTAAGGATGTGCTTATAGACTACCAGCTCCCACGTATATGATCGCCCTCATACTGCTGGCAGTCAAGCAAGAATCCTAGGGGATCTATCAACGCGTAATAGTGACCTGTAAGGTCACCTAAAGCAGTACACGATGATAAAGATAAACCAGATAGCATACTATCATCTTGAGTAAGACTGTCCTACCGGAATAGGTCCTCCCTCAATCATTGCAATCACGTGCCTGTGATCCAATAATTGACTCTGAGGGCACTATCTCCAACAATCTCCCACTTGCACTCAAGGCTAATTATTGCGATGTCGCATACTCACAGCCCGTGTGATACCGAACACCCAACTCCTCTACTAGTCAGTCTCACAAAACCCGTTTGTGAGACTATTGCGTTCGAGGAATAGCCTCAGCGAGTGGATCCGCTTTGATGTTTCTTTCTATGTCTCTCTATATCTCAAGTTCGCGGAGAAAGCCATCTCCCGAAAAGAGCAATACCTGTCTTAGAGTATGTCTGGATATCTGATGGGACCTAGCTCATAAATGAACTCCAAATCCAAACTTCTTAGACTGTATTGTCAACTGAACTTAATGAGTATCCTGCGTCATGCCTCCCTCAGTATCCCCTTGGACCACCTGTCCAAAATACTGCCCCTTGTCAGAGGGAAAACTATAACTCTGACAACCACTCTGTCATCCATTTCACCTTGGAAGCCTGGAATGATAACTGTCTCCCGAATGAGGCTGTCGTTATTATATCCCTAGAACATCCACTTATGTTCTAAAACTGTTTCCGACTGTTTCTCCAGGATTGGATCAATGTCAACTTATTGCATCTATTGCAAAAACAACATCTGGTGCGGTACTTGACATCTCATGATTGACTCAATTGCCTAAGCAAGTGATCTGCCAATCATGCACATCCCTCTCCCCTTTAGTCTGTAAGACACCTTTAGAGAGGGTGACTCCATCACCTGCAGGTACACAACCATGCCAGGAGTCGTCCATTCTAAAGCACCTCTAGAATGCCGTCTAAGTACCCTGATTGGGAAACTACCCAAATCTAGATCTAAAACCATTGATCCAGTAACCAGAATGTCTGATATAATATCCAATTCCCATGTGGAGAAACCACTGTGTGACAACCAAAGTATAACCGATCGTAGTATAGGAATATCACTTCCTACTCTGTGTATGTCATCCAAATACCAGGACATCACACCCTACTACCTTCTTAAAAGATCCATTCTTTATTCTGATGAAGTCAAACCTATGACTGTCACATCAGAAATAGATGATCTATCTCCGCTACATCTGCTTTAGTCTATAAATAGACATAAGCCACTTGTCCACCAATGCTTCCGCTGCTCCCACTGACTACGACTACCCTCTGGCAGAGTCATATACACGTACACTTCTAAAACTAGTTTAGAACGACGCTATACTCGTCTTCCTGCCGGGTCTCGCAGCCTGGAACAACAACAATGGCAAGTCTGGGTAAACAAGAACCTCCCTGTCACCGTCCTTGAGGCTACCGGAGTACCTCTCGGGTGCCTGAGGTTACCCACCAAATCTTCGGAGTGGCCAATGGAATGTCAAACCAGATTGAATCTTTAGGTTCTTATCAAATCTTCAGTAATCGTTTGCGGTTTTGGAATCACTTCCAGTTCTACCATACTCCCACTACTGTTTTCTGAAAAAATCCATTTTATTAAAACTGTGGCGAGTCTAGAACAATATCGCTATTGATCTTCCAGATGGTAGAAAGTCAACCCTCGTCATAGCCTGGGTCAACCCACAAACAGCCATTACTGAAACGTGCCTTGAGTTATCCAGAGTCTGGTTTTAAGCATAAGCCGGACAACTCCCCGTACCTTAACAATGTCAAGATATGAACTGTTCTATATCCAATATAGAAACAGAGGCACTGATTTAATCGAACCAGATTCAAATCATGCAGCTTTCTCCAGTGCATGTCAACTAAATGGAAGGAGTCCTATCAGCGTTACTCAACTTAGGAATGCTTCCAATTACGAGTAACCTGAAAGAGAAGCAAGTTCTCTTAAACATTACTATCAACTGAATACCCTACACAAGTATCTACATCTTCGATCACCTTGAAGAATCCCGATACTTGCAATACCTGGTTCTCTACTTTATTCTTATACCTATAACTTCTCAAAACTCAGACCTTGTGTTTCTACGAAACACTTATCTAAGAACTAGAGAAGTCATAAGTAAACCGAATATAGTACGAGGACCAACCCCTCTGTCCTAATGGACACTGGAAAACATACAATACTCTGTATAAGTCCCTTGAGTCTGATAACTCAATCCCTGTGTGTCGTAGGTTGAAAACTGTACCTATGGTTAAGAAGAATTACACCGCTGTTTTAATGCTCCTTACCTAACCATCCACTGATATAGGTAAATGTCATAGACATAATTTCAAAAAGTTATATCTCACTCTATAAAAGTAGACGTACAGATATATCAATTTGAAATTGGTGCATAGCAACGGATATTCAAAACCAAATATTTGCGGACCGGCAAACAGCCCAGGCGATTTCCTCAAATATCACTAATTACAACGAATTCCGATATAATGAGGACAATCACCTAATTCCCAATAACTTACTCCCACACATCATCTGTAAAACCATTCAGATGTGAGAATCATACCTGTTAAATACATACCCTGGAGCAAGATCTGATTGGGAAATCAGTTTTCTTTTAACAGTACACAGTGAAACTGAAACATTGAAATGTTTCGATGGGGTATCCGGGTATTCCTAGTAATGCCTCTTCCATTATCCAGATTCACAACTGTAACCGTATAATTCTTTGCCATCTCTCCAAATCCCTTTATATGTCTTTAGTCATTACCTTCTGTACACCCTCTTAGGCTAAATGGTTTTCTTCCTTCCCTACCGTTCGGCACCAGCCTATGGTTTGGAAGAAGACTATCCAATAAGCATAATGGGTGTATTGTCCTAATCCTAGGAGTACTCGCAATGCGAGAGAAGATGAAGATAAAAGACAACCGAATAAACCTTATTCCTATTTCTCCTGAACCAGAATCCATCCCCGAACTGGAACAAGTTCCTTTCGAGTTCGTATATAACCATACGATGGAGTATCCAATAAACTGTGGATCTTCGTAGTGATACGGAGTGTCCTGGAGAAATACAAAGGTGAAATGGGAGTGGTAATGAAATACTTGGTTTGGTCGTGAATAGAAGTCGCATTTTACTTTGCCCTCTTACTAATCCGTTGATATGTCTTTACTTAATATCTTCTGTACACCATCGTTATGCTAATTGGTTTTCTTCATTCCCCACCGTTCGGCACCAGCCTAAGTTTTGGAAGAAGATTATCCAATTTGCATAATAGGTGTACTATCTCCTAAACCAAGGAGTACTCGCAACCTGAGAGAAGGTAAAAGGAAAAGACAACTGAATAGTCCTATTCGTTTTCTCCAGAACAGGAAACTATCCTCGAATAAATTCCTTCGAGTTAGTATATAACCATAGGATGGTTTTGTCCAATGGAAGTGGATGTTCGTAGTAATACGGGGTGTCCTGGAGAAAAGGGTAAAAGTAGGAGTGGCAATGAGGTTTGCAACTCTGACAATCCAAAATCCAGTGTTTAAGAAGGTTCGGTCAATATTGGTCTCTGAGTCATAGTCTTAGGGTCGGGTCAATGGTCACTGCCAAAGAGAGAGAGAAAAGAAACACTCAGCGTGCACTCTAACCTAGATCAGAATGGTTACCAATTTATCTAACCTGGAAACCTCCCACTGTACCGTCAAATTCTCCTCCAAACCTGAAAGAAGAATTAGTCGGGATCACCCGAGGAGTAAACCAACTCATCAGTGGGAATCGGGATCCAACTATCATCGCATGATAACGTGACGGAATCCGCTTACGTTATCACACTCCAGAAGGTATGCGCATATCTGGCAAGTTTCAGTTTCTTTAGAAACTCCCGATGTGATTTCTGCCCCATGCTCTTATGACCTTGACTTTGGCCAACAAATCATAAGTCACATGTCAAGTTCTACCCGTCATTCTCCAGGTTAATTTGATCCCACCCGTACAAGCCCTTGACTTTGGCCAACAAGGTTATGCGACTGCCCCAAAACCAACGCATCTATCTATGCTAAATATGAATACCCAATAGCTACCAATCACCGTGCCTTGACTTTGGCCAACAAACACACCTTGAATACTTATTGATTATCCGTATGAAACGACGGAGGGCTACGAATGGTTTCTGGCGAAAACCTTTAACGTTATGAACTTGATATCGTTGAAGGAACCGGATAGCTTTTAAAAATATAGTGACGAGAACCTTTGCTAAAAAGGTCACTCCCGGTGAAGGGATCTCGGCTCTTTCCCCGTAGAATGAGGTACAGGATATTCCAACTGAATACCACGATGCAAAGCAAAAGTAATCGGCTATAGTGAAGTTATTACGCTGACGCAAACTTTTGTCCAAGGGGTCACTCCCGGTGAAGGGATCTCGGCCCTTGCTTCGTCGACTGAGGTGCAGGATATTCCAACTGAATACCACTGTGCAAAACAAAAGTGAACGTCCTTGCAATAACAGCTTTTCGAAAAATGTTCCAACAACATCAGAATAGGTTTGTTTAGCTTGCATTGATCTGAATCAATGCAGTCCCATCAATTGATCACACCAATAAAGAACGAAAATAATGATGTACGTATATGCCATCCGCATCGCCACTGGGTCCCGTCATCACCCGTTAGGTTACTTAACTAACGACAGAGCGGGGACTGGACTAGCGTGGATGCAAAACATATACAACATCTACTAGTATATATATCAATATATAATATTCGCTCAAGGCATGATAAAATGCAACATCACAGAAATGTAATAAGCATCACAGAACAATACAGATATATGGGATCCCCGGGTTTCATAGAGCCGCTACTGAAACCCGACGTTCCCCTGGTCGTGTGGATAGCCTGTGCAATGAAATCCTAGACCCCTACGGGCGCGGTAAGTTACCCGCCAAAACCTGAAGCGAGGCAGCCCCCTTCAACAACGTGAATGGACCACCCGGCACTTCACGGAATCCGGTAACTTGGGCACCCCTCCTGGGTCAACCTGTACCCCCTACGAGTGCGGCGAATAGCCCGCCAATTCTAGAGTAAAGCCCCCTCCGTCTCAATGCCATGAGATGCGGGCCCGTTGCCCTCTAGAACCCGGCTATCCGTGCACCCCACCGTGGGGTAAACCTAGTACAGAAAGTAAAATATACATACAACGGGTACATCGACCTCACCCCGGTCGTGCCCCAAATGAATAATATACAAACTGGCAGTGACGGAAGTCCACATGTCGGACGCTCGCCTCGCAATATCAAATGTACATATACAACCAAACTGTACTAACATTGCATCCAGGCTATCCCCCACGACAAATCCGCAACATCACAGCACAACACAGAACATCAACGTGAATGTCACGTTCGCAAATCCGTCTAAAAGGGCTATAGCAGTTAGACGGGATTTACCGATCAAATGACATTCACGGTCGCAGGTATAATGTAAATACTGTGAACTAACATGTTTAAACATTTCGATCGACCAAATTTACCCAAGTGGGCCCCCAAGCACTACTGTAGCACTTAAAGAAAATCTGGGCCCAAAAAGAACATTCCAAAAACCCTATTATCAAGTCAGAAGCCTATTGTGCAAATTTGGTGCAGAGAGGAGTCAAGGTCGCGGCGGAACCGCGGCCAATGCATGAGTTTGGCCGAGGTTCCGTGGTCGAACTATGACGTCATGCAACCAAATTTCTACAGAAGTCTTAGAATTCCCTGCACATATTTCTGCAACAACCTGAAAAAATTTTCGAGCCAAAAATATTTCGATAGAAACTGATGCTTTTGAAAATGCGGTTTTTGAAAATCCGATCGATTGAACTTGTAAACACGTTAGACCAAGCTAGACTAGGTTAATGGCGTAGCTCTGATACCATGTAAGTGCACGGCGGCGTCCCGGCCGTCAATCCGAGGCCAAAATGCGGAAACGATAATTTACTTTAACTTTTGAACCGGAACCACCGCGCACTATAAAACCCGGATCAGGCCATTAACATAGTCCTAGCTAACTAGAGAAGGGGTAGAGAGATATACCGAGCGATCCGTGTCCTTCGGTCTTCTCGTCGTCGTCCCGATCTCCCCGCGGAATCTCCGGTCTTCACCTCCTCGCCGGAAGGGCACCACGTCGCCGGCTTCTTTTACGGGCTCCCACCACTGGACCGAGGCAACTCGGGCACGAAGTTGGCGAGCCGACGTGCCCAAGAATTGCTGTAGAATGTAGTGTAGAACTCTATATGTCTCTAGGGTGTTGAAGTTGCCAGGTATTGGTGGAGGAATGATATGAAAGCTTTTTGAGACGAACAAGGGGATTTTTGCAAGCATCAAGAGATCAAAATCCTTTCCCAAATATTTGGACACCCCTCCTTTAGCTTGGCCGGCCATATCATGGTGAAGGGAGTGAGAATGAGAGAGCCCCACAATCATGCAAGGGAGAGGAAGAGAAAAGGCTATCATGCATGAGAGAGAAAAAGGATGATGATGAAATATAATGAACACTAAACAAAACCAACACTCCAACAACCATCATCACTTCACAAGTCAAGCCATGATTACTAAAAGAAAGTCAAATGATGGTGCAACCATCATGAAGCAACAATATGCAAAGACCACCCTCCACAATGCTAATTTACACAATTGCAAATAAGCCCTCCTCCACTAAATTTCAGCCAATGAAAGATACAAAGAAAAATGACCGAAACGGAAAACAAACTGGCAACTTCATAAAACTGATCCCGTAATAAATTACAGGTAAACCCCGCTACTGTATATACATACCCGCATTTGTATTCCGATCGAATACAAATGCAATGAGACAAATCTACACTGTACAATACTAGGATCCGGCTTAAACCAAAGCCCGCTAGTATTATCCGTCCGATCATGATCCGTGCAATACCGCATGTATCTCATCGAACCCTGCCATATCTCCATACGGCCTCTACAATGTTTCGCCAGAAACTTGAGAAACTGGTCTGTGGGGGACTCTAAAGACTTGTCAATACTTCGGTTGTGGATTTAACCACTAGCACGTCAGAGGTATTAGCCTATACGTAACGGGCTACCAGGTATTGACCAAAAGGGACGTCGATGAGCGAACTCATCCTGACACCCTACTGAGCCTGTCGGTGACAATATCCGCACAGTCCGGTCCATTCGTCTATGAGCATCGCATGGCGGGCCTAGGGGGTTGGTAAAAGTCAGACCCCCAAAAGCGGTACAAGTCGTGTCGGAGTATAGCCCAGAACACCCAGAGATACTACTGGAATACCTACCAGTAAATCTCCTGCCTTGGCCAAGGACTTCGTGTAATGGCTCTCCTAGACACAGCGCGACCTCACCCCCAATACCGGGAGAGACGAACCCCTGCAGATCCGCTCAATGCCTCCATGTGGCTCGGGATTGTACCCAACTAAAACCTGTTTGCACGTCTCCTTTGAGCGTGGTAGGGTAGTAATCAAAGCACAGTGGGAACTCACACGTGACAAATGACGATCTTAGGTCGATGGACTAACCTGTACACATGTCACCAGGGAACTGCTATCTGACGTCAGGTATAAGACCAACTAGCATGTTCCCGGCGAGTCCTGTCCGGTGTACTCATAACCCAATGATCACCTGTATACATCTTAGGTGAACCAACTGACACCAATGGCTTGTGAGACCGGCCACCGCCCCTCGTCGGGGTCTCGACTGTATACACTAGTCTACTCTGGAGTATCGATGCCCTGTCTCGAAACTGTAGGGTTGCTATGCACGCGCACAACGGTCTACGAGGCATCAAACATGCCCGATTAAAAATTTAGCCGTGCCGAACAACCCGAATACGGATCTTTAAACTAGAGATTAGGCGAAAACTAACATGTTAACAACTTTAACACTAAGTGAGAGGGATTACAACCTTTGTAGATCCGGTCCTTCACTTCATATGCTCCGTGTTGTGGTCCCTTCGCTGCGATCATCGGGTTCCGGACTCTCGAGAGGTTCCACGAAGAGAAAGATGCAACCTTTGCTTCCGATCTTCGATACAAAGATGATCTACCTTGAAGTTTCGTTAACACAAGCTAACACTCATGAAATGATGTGAACACCCTCATCTAAATGGCAAGGGAAGATGAGGATGATGAAGTAGGATTTTTGCTCTCTTTATTTATCTTTTTCTCACATTTATTCATCACTTGGAAAAAGCTAGTAAGCTTTTTCCATGAAGAAAGAAGAAGGAAGAAGAAGATGAATCATAGAATTATGATAGAATTCCTTTTGTGATGAATAATGCAAAGGAGATAATGATGAATAATGCAACCATGGTTGACTAAACCTTTGTAGAGAATTAACCAAGGCTAGGGTTTGGGTTAGGTTAAGAATGAGTCATTTGAAAATATCTTTCACAAAACAAAACCAAAACCTTCTAGAATCATCTAGAAAGCTTAACCCTAATCCAAACCCTAATCATGTTTAAAATCCACTAAACATGTTGCATTAGTTATCATATCATGTTACAATATTATATATCACATATATAATATTTATTGTAACCAAATAAAATAATACATTTAACATATATCGCATATATATCAATGTATTACCCGAGTGAGAAAAAGACTCTTTTAGTGAGCTAATATTAGTTAATGTCATTTAATATATCATATATATTATTATACATTAAATTATCGAATCAACACTTGATCCGACAATCCGGCTATATCGCATATAACCGACTAATATTTATCCGTACCGATTCATCGAATCAACACTTGATCCGATGACCCGGCTGATATCAAATATCGCGAGAATATAATACGGTATCACATATCGCATTATCCTCGGTCCCGCACATATCACATATGTGCTCCTACTCCGTTTTGCCTGAGCCAAGAAACCTCTGTGTAGGACTTTAAAGAATCGTCAATACGCCGGCAGCAGGTGATGATCATATCAAACACCCACAAGCTGCAAGCGGTCAGCTAAACGTAACAGCCACCCAGGTATTGAGCGCTCAGAAGATCAACAAGCAAGCCTGTACATTCTCCTGTGAATCCAAACAGTAACACTCCCGTACAGTCCGGTCTCGTCGTCTGATATGTTGCATATCTCGCCTAGGGGTGGTAAACGTCAGACCCCAGTAGCTCGATAAGTCGTGTCGATATGAGGTCTATAACAGTTCGAGAAACTACTGATAACACTTACCAGTAAATCTCAGCAACCCTGGCCAGGGATTTCCGGTTATAGCCAATCGAACACAGCACAACATCAACTCCCTATACCGGGAGAGACGAATCCCCTCCTATCGCTCATTGCCTCCATGTGATTCGGGACTGTACCCAAAAGCCACCTTTTTGCACGCCCTCTTGGACGTGGTATGATGGAAATCAAAGCACAGTAGGAATCACACAAGACTCTATGACGATCTCGGGTCAACAGACTACTCTGTACCAGTGTCACCGGAGAACTGTCATCTGACGTGAGGTATAATACCATCTGGGAGTTCTCGGCAAGTCCGTCCAGTGTACCCAGTCTCCACTGAGCACCCGTACACCATCCTTGATGTCAAACACCGATGGATATGGGATCATCCATCGCCCATCATATGGGTCAAGATGCGTATACGCTAGTCTACTCTGGTGTATCGATGCCCTGTCTCGATACACCCTCGACTAGGAACAGTTATAGGATGTACTCGTCGACTACCGTGGTCCTACTAGTATGATCTCATCATAGTCCCAGTAGTCGAGTACACATCCTAAGGGCTTTATCAATATGTAACATAGAGACAATCAGAGTACATGTTAAGATAAAGTACAACCAGATAGCATACTATCATGTCGAGCAAGAAAGTCCTCCCTATATATGTCCTAGCATCCACTACAATATACATCGTATGTGCAGTAATGGCCTCTAGGGCATACATATAACTAACAATTTCCCACTTGCACTAAGGCCATCTGTTATGGTATCGCATACCCAACAATTAGCTGCGGTTGAAGTATCTCATACTCAACCATCCCATAAAAGTCTCTATTGGGAAAAAGGCCTTTGTAATGGATCCGCGCTGTTGTCCTCTGTGTCTACTCTCCTAACCTCGATCTCCCTGGAGATCAACCATCTCCATGATGAGGTGATACTGCCTAAGAATTATATCTGGATTTCTGATGGGACGGTAGTTCCTTGGCCAAAGCCACAACTCCATTGTCACACAATGGTAGGAACGAAGTTCATCTCATGAACTTATATGTATCCAGACTGCCTCTTTGGTAGCATCCTTGGTAACGATGTATCTTGCCTTTAATAGTCTAGTATGTCACGGTATCTAGCTTAGAACTCTTCCAACATACCGTCCCTCCACTGAGGGTAAAGACATTGCCTGCGACTGACATTCAGTCGTCCTTATCACCCTGGAACCTTTCCAGTGATTCTCCCCAGGATCGATTGATACCATCTCACTACAACTAGTGAGTATCCTAACATCCAATTAGATCTATCTCATAGATCCAAAACCCAGGATTTAGGAGGTATCAACTTCGATCCTATATGGAGAATCCTTGTGATAAGCGGAGATTGACCGAGCGTAGCATAGGAAATTCCTTCCCTATCAAGAGTATGTCATCCACGTACTCTACGAGGATCACCACCATACTCTTTACTACCTTTTTGTATATACAAGGTTCATCTACCATTTTGATGAAGTCAAACTCTTTGACTACCACATCAAAACAGATGTTCCAACTCCGCGATGCCTGTTTTATCATATAAAACATCTTGTACACGTTTCCGCTGCACCCACTGTCTACGAAGCCCTCTGGCTGTATACTTATAGACGTTCTCTTCTAAAACATCATTTAGAAAAGCAGTCATGACACCCAACCGCCAGATATCGTAGTCATGGTATGTAGCCGTGGCAAGTAGGATCTGGATGGACTTTAAGCATAGCTTTGAAAGTCTCAACTTTTCCATGTACACCAAGTAATCTTCTCAAGATATACTTGCTCCTGATGGGGATTTAACCCTTCAGATAAAGCAACTAAAGTCCATACTTTGTTGGTGTATAAGGATTCCATCTCAGATCGCTAAGCATCCAGCCATTCATACAGAGTCCCACTCCTGATGGCCTGCTCGAAACTAGTTAGGTCATCATCTCATGATGCAATCCTCGCTCCCACTGTCATAGAGAAACCGAAGTATCTCTCAGGTGGGTGAGGAACCCTACTAGATCGGCGGAGAGGCTGAGGTTCGTTGGAAACTATTGAATTCTTTGGTTCTACCAAATCATCAGCTGCAGTTTGTATAGCTGGAACCTTTCCAGTTCTACATAACAGACCTTGCCTCGATCTTGTCCGGATTTTGCTTTTAGACATAGTCCGGACAACCCCAAATCTTAACAAACTTAAGATATGGGCTCTTCCCATTCCATATCACATATGAAGTGGTAGGTAACTGATTTGATTTGAACCTTATTCAATAGGTATGCAGCTTCTCAAGTGCATAACTCCCAAAAGGAAATAGGAAACTCAGTAGTACTCATCATAGAGCACACCATATCTAATAGGGTGAGTTTGCTCCCCCCCGATATACCATCGTGCTATGGTGTATACGAAGGAGTAATGCTGGGAGAGAATCTCATTCTTCTTTAGAATAGTCCAGGAATTCCGTGCTCAAGTATTCTCCTCCTTGATCTCATCAAAGGACATAATACTTATACCCGTTTTTGGTTCTCTACTTCTAACTTATATTCCGTGAATATATCTCAAAAGGTTCGGACTTGTGTTTCAACTGGAACATATGTCTGAATCTTGAGAGATCATCAGTGAATATAATGAAGTACAAAGAACCGGTCCTGGCATGTGTAGACAGGGGACCTTCATACATCAACATGTATCAATCCCAAGAGTTCACTAACTCTTTCTCTATTTCCAATAAACAGATCTGTGGTCATCTTATCTTTTTGACATGACTGGCAAGTTTCACAAGATGTAAATTCAAACAAATTTAAATATGCATCTTAATGTAACTTCAGCTAGTCGGGTCGCATTGATATGACCTAGTCTACAATGCCTCAAGAAGAATTCGTTCATTTCTGAACTCTTCCTCTTTTGTGTGTTCCGTATACTAAGAACTGTAGTTTGATTTAGAACGTCAATGCTTTTAGATAACGTGCCTGAACCGATCAACTCTTGATATAGGAAATGTTCAAAACATTATCCAATCAATACAAAATTTTATCATTTCTTTACTTCTAAAGAGACTGATATGATTTTGTATATCAGGTTCGGTATCTAATAACATTTGTTCAGAATCAATGTATTCTGGTAATACAGGATGACAGTGACCAACAGACTTGGCTGCAACACTTGCACCGTTTTCTATCTCATGAAACTTATCATCCGTTCTCAGTTCTCTACCTATCTGTAGCCCATGTAACAGATTATATATGCGGGATCCTGATCCGGTATCACATACCCAGTACGTAAAGGATACTGAGAAACAGTTCTCTGTAATGAACACACCCGAAGATGATGCATCAATATGCACTTTCTTCGTTTGGGCGGCACAGGAAATCTGGTATTCCCCAATCTCCTGCTCTGTCTTATAACAATTATAAGTTGGAGCGGGACCAACGTTCCCCAGCTCAGTATAACAAGCGGGTTCGGTCAATATATCCGTATTATTATCTTGATTATGTTGCGCCACGGCAGCGCCACGGCCGTCTTACCGAGGCCAAAATGCGGAATCAAAAATTTTCCTTACTTGGAAACTGGCGCTACCGCGGACAATAAAACCCGGATCGTTAACCATTAACCTATACTAGCTAACAAGAGATGGGAAGAGAAGTATACCAAGTGATCCGAGTCCTCCGGTCTTCTCTTCATCGTCCCGATCTCCCGCGGATAGTCCTGTCTCCATGTCGTCGCCACGTCGCCGGAAGGGCACCACATCGCCTGCGTCTTTTACGGGCTCCCGCCTCAATACCGAGGCAACTCGAGCATGAAGCCGGCAAGTCGACATGCCCAAGGTTTGCTGTAGAATGTAGTGTGGATACTTTGTCTCTTGGAGTTTATGTAGTTGCCATTGATGGATGGAGGAAGAGGTAAAGAAAATTGGTGCTTTCAATTTTCTAGCAAGAAGAAGATGAGATGAAGAATTCCTCACATAACAAAATGAACTCTCTCATCCTTTTCTCTCAAGTGAACCCTTTTTTTTCATCTAGTGAGAATGGTGGAGGAATGAAAATGCAAACCATAACAAGAAGGGAGGTGAGTGTAGGAGAAAGAGAAAGGTGACCATATCCAAACATCATCATCACAATCTCACATCAAACACAAATCAATCCTAATCACCTTTTACAAGAAATGATAATAGAAAAGAAAGGAATAAAAAAGATGCTTTCATAATCAAACCATTTGCATGAAAACCCTCCACAATGTGTTATTTGCAAACTTGCAAATAACACCCTCCATCAAAAGGTTCGGCCGGGAAAGAACAAAGGAAAACCGGCCGGAACGGAATGCAAACTGGCAACTCCAGAAAACTGGTCCCGTAATAAATTACAGGAAAACCCGATACTGTGCATACACACCCGCATCTGTATTCCAACCGGATACAAATGCAATGAGACAAAATCTACACTGTACTAAACTAGGATCCGGCTTAAACCAAAGCCGGCTAGTAATATCCGTCCGATCCTGATCCGTGCAATACCGCACGTATCAGATCGAACCCTGCCATATAACTATACGGCCACTAGTACAAAACTGTCCGATCCTGATCCGTGCAATACCGCACGTATCTGATCGGACCCTGCCATATCTCCATACGACCTCTACAGCGTTTCGCCCGAAACTTGAGTAACTGAATGTGTGGTGGACTCTAAAGACTCGTCAATACTATGGCTGTGGATTTAACCACTGGCACGTCAGAGGTATAAGCCAATACGTGACGGGCCACCAGCTATTGACCAAAAGGGACGTCGATGAGCGAACTCATCCTGACACCCTTACTGAGCCTGTCAGTGACAATATCCGTACAGTCCGGTCCGTTCGTCTATGAGTATCGCATGGCGGGCCTAGGGGGTTGGTAAAAGTCAGACCCCCAAAAGCGGTACAAGTCGTGTCGAAGCGTAGCCCAGAACATCCTGAGATACTACTGAAATACCTACCAGTAAATCTCCTGCCTCGGCCGAGGGCTTTGTGTAATGGCTCTCCTAGACACAGCGCGACCTCACCCCCAATACCGGGAGAGACGAACCCCTGCAGATCCGCTCACTGCCTCCATGTGGCTCGGGACTGTACCCAACTAAAACCTGTTTGCACGACTCCTTTGAGCCGTGGTAGGGTAGTAATCAAAGCACAGTGGGAACTCACACGAGACAAATGACGATCTCAGGTCGATGAACTAACCTGTACACATGTCACCAGGGAACTGCTATCTGACATCTGGTATAAGACCAACTAGCAGGTTCCCGGCGAGTCCTGTCTGGTGTACTCATAACCCAATGAGCACATGTATACATCTTAGGTGAACCAATTGACACCAGTGGCTTGTGAGACCGGCAACCGCCCCTCGTCAGGGTCTCGACTGTATACACTAGTCTACTAATGGAGTATCGATGCCCTGTCTCGAAACTCCTACGACTAGGGACCTTTTAAGGATGTGCTTATAGACTACCAGCTCCCATGTATATGATCGCCATCATACTGCTGGTAGTCAAGCAAGAATCCTAGGGGCTCTATCAACGTGTAATAGCGACATGTCAGGTCACCTAAAGCAGTACACGATGATAAAGATAAACCGATAGCATACTATCATCTTGAGTAAGACTGTCCTCCTGGGATAGGTCCTCCCTCAATCATTGCAATCACGTGCCTGTGATCCAATAATTGACTCTAAGGGCACTATCTCCAACAATCTCCCACTTGCACTCAAGGCTAATTATTGCGATGTCGCATACTCACAGCCCGTGTGATACCGAACAACCAACTCCTCTACAAGTCAGTCTCACAAAACTCGTTTGCGGAACTATTGCGTTCGAGGAATAGCCTTAGTGAGTGGATCCGCTTGGATGTTTCTTTCTATGTCTTTCTATATCTCAAGTTCGCAGAGAAAACCATCTCCCGAAATGAGCAATACCTGTCTTAGAGTATATCTGGATATCTGATGGGACCTAGCTCATGAATGAACTCCAAATCCAAACTTCTTAGACTGTATCGATAACTGAACTTAATCAGTACCCAGCACCATGCCTCCCTCAGTATTGCCTTGGACCACCTGTCCAAAATACTGCCCCTCGTCAGAAGGAGAAACTATAACTCTGACAGCCACTCTGCCATCCATGTCACCTTGGAAGCCTGGAGTGATAACCGTCTCCTAAAAGAGGCTGTCGTTATCACATCCCTAGAACACGCACTTATGTCCTAAAACTGCTTCCGATTGTTTCTCCAGGATTGGATTAATATCAACTTATTGCATCTACTGCAAGAACAACATCTGGTGTGGTACTTGACATCTCATGATTGACTCAATTGCCTAAGCAAGTGATCTGTCAATCATGCGTATCCCTCTTCCCTTTAGTCTGTAAGACACCTTTAGAGAGGGTGACTCCATTACCTGCAGGTGTACTACCGTGCCAGGAGTCGTCCATTCTAAATACTCATAGAATGCTGTCAAGGTACCCAGATTAGGAAACCACCCAAATCTAGATCTAAAACCATAGATCTAATAACCAGAATGTCTGAAATAATATCCAAGTCCTGTGTGGAGAAACCACTGTGTGACAACCAAAGTATAACTGATCGTAGTATAGGAGTTTCCTTTCCTACTCTGTGTATGTCATCCAAAACCAGGACATCACACCCTACTACCTTCTTAATAGATCCATCCCCTATTCTGATGACGTCAAACCTATGACTGTCATGTCAGAAATAGATGATCTATCTCCGCTATATCTGCTTTAGTCTATAAATAGACATAAGCCACCTGTCCACCAATGCTTCCGCTGCTCCCACTGACTACGACAACCCTCTGGCAGAGTCATATATACGTACACTTCTGAAGCTAGTTCAGAACGATGCTATACTCATCCTCCTGCCGGGTCTCGCGGCCTGGAACAACAGCAATGGCAAGTGTGGGTAAACAAGAACTTCCCTGTCACCGTCCTTGAGGCTACCGGAGTACCTCTCGGGTGCCTGAAGTTACCCACCGTATCTGCGGAGTGGCCAATGGAATGTCAAGCCAGATTGAATCTTTAGGTTCCTTATCAAATCTTCAGTAATCGTTTGCGGTTCTGGAATCACTTCCAGTTCTACCATACCCCCACTACTGTTTTTGAAAAATCCATTTTTAATAAAACTGTGGCGAGTCTAGAACAATATTTCTATTGATCTGCCAGATGGTAGAAAGTCAACCCTCGTCATAGCCTGGGTCAACCCACAAACAGCCATTACAGAAACGTGCCTTGAGTTATCCAGAGTCTGGTTTTAAGCATAAGCCGGACAACTCTCCGTACCTTAACAATGTCAAGATATGAACTGTTCTATATCCAATATAGAAACAGAGGCATTGATTTAATTGAACCAGATTCAAATCATGCAGCTGTCTCCAGTGCATGTCAACTAAATGGAAGGAGGCCGATCAGCGTTACTCAACTTAGGAGTGCTTCCAATTATGAGTAACCTGAAAGAGAAGCAAGTTCTCTTAACCATTACTATCAACTGAATACCATACACAAGTATCTACATCTTCGATCACTTTGAAGAATCCAGATACTTGCAATACCTGGTTCTCTACTTTATTCAAATACCTATAACTTCTCAAAATTCAGACCCTGTGTTTCCACGAAACACCTGTCTAAAAACTAGAGAAGTCATAAGTAAACTGAATATAGTACGAGGACCAACCCCTCTGTCCTGATGGACGCTGGACAACATACAATACTCTGTATAAGTCCCTTGAGTCTGATGACTCATTCACTGTGTGTCGTAGGCTGAAAACTGTACTTATGGTTAAGAATAATTACACCGCTGTTTAATGCTCCTTACCTAACCATCCACTGATGTAGGTAAATGTCATCGACATAACTTCAAAAGGTATATCTCACTCTATAAAAATAGACGTACAGATATATCGATTTGAAATTGGTGCATAACAGCGGATATTCAAAACCAAATATTTGCCGACCGGCAAACAACCCAGGTGATTTCCTCAAATATCACCGATTACAACGAATCCCGATATAATGAGGACGATCACCTAATTCCCAATAACTTACTCCCACTCATCATTTGTAAAACCATACAGATGTGAGAATCATTCCTGGTAAATACATACCCTGGAGCAAGTGTCTAATCGGGAAATCAGTTTTCCTTTAACAGTACACAGTGAAACTGAAACATTGAAATGTTTCGATGAGGTATCCTGGTATTCCTAGTAATGCCTCTTCCAGATTCACGACTGTAACCGTATAATTCTTTGCCACCTCTCCAAATCCCTTTTTATGTCTTTAGTCATTACCTTCTGCACACCCCTTTAGGCCAAATGGTTTTCTTCCTTCCCTACCGTTCGGCACCAGCCTATGGTTTGGAAGAAGACTATCCAATAAGCATAATGGGTGTACTGTCCTAATCCTAGGAACACTCGCAATGCGAGAGAAGGTGAAGATAAAACACAACCGAATAAACCTTATTCCTATTTCTCCTGAACCAGAATCCATCCCCGAACTGGAACAAGTTCCTTTCGAGTTCGTATATAACCATACGATGGAATATCCAATAAACTGTGGATCTTCGTAGTGATACGGAGTGTCCTGGAGAAATACAAAGGTGATTTTCGGATTGGCGAAGAAATACTTGGTTTGATCGTGAATAGCAGTCACAATTTACTTTGCCCTCTCACTAATCCTTTGCTTTGTCTTAACTTAATACCTTCTGCACACCATCGTTATGCTAATTGGTTTTCTTCATTCCCTACCGGTCGGCACCAGCCTAAGGTTTGGAAGAAGACTATCCAATTTGCGTAATAGGTGTACTATCTCCTAAACCAAGGAGTACTCGCAACCTGAGAGAAGGTAAAAGGAAAAGACAACTGAATAATCCTATTCGTTTTCTCCAGAACCAGAAACCATCCTCGAAGTCCTTCGAGTTCGTATATAACCATACGATGGTTTTGTTCAATGGAAGTGGACGTTCGTAGTAATACGGGGTGTCCTGGAGAAAAGGGTAAAAGTAGGAGTGGCAATGAGGTTTGCAACTCTGACAATCCAAAAGCCTGTGTTAAGAAGGTTCGGTCAACTTGGTCACTGAGTCATAGTCAAGGGTCGGGTCAAATGTCGCTGCCAAAGAGAGAGAGAAAAGAAACACTCGGCGTGCACTCTAACCTAGATCAGAATGGTTATCACTTTATCTAATCTGAAAACCTCCCACTGTAACGTCAAATTCTTCCCCAAACCTGAAAGAAGAATTAGTCGGGATCACCCGAGGAGTAAACCAACTTATCAGTGGGAATCGGGATCCAACTCTCATCGCATGATAACGTGACGGAATCCGCTCACGTCACCACACTCCAGAAGGTATGCGCATGCCTGGCAAGTTTCAGTACTTTTGAAACTCCCGATGTGGATTTTTACCCCTAGGACCCAAGTGACCTTGACGGAGTCAACAAATCAAAGAGTCCTAGTCAAGTTCAACCTGTCATTATCTGGATTGCATTAAACCCACCCGTACGTGCCCTTGACGGAGTCAACAAGGCCGCACGACTGTCCTAACCAATCCCATTTATGCAACAAACAAGCACCACTTAGCTACCGTACACTACGTCTTGACGGAGTCAACAAACGCAGCACGAATACTAAGTAATACTTGTAAGAAATGACGGAGGGCTACGTCTAGTTTTTGGCGAAAAACCTTTAACGTAATGAACTTGATATCGTTGAAGGAACTGCATAGCTTTTATAAAAATATAGTGACGAAAACCCTTTGCTAAAGAGGTCACTCCCGGTGAAGGGATCTCGGCTCTTTCCCCGTAGAATGAGGTGCAGGATATTCCAACTGAATACCACGATGCAAAGCAAAAAGTAATCGGCTATAGTGAAGTTAATGCCCTGACGCAAACTTCTGTCCAAGGGGTCACTCCCGGTGAAGGGATCTCGGCCCTTGTCTCGTCGACTGAGGAGCAGGATATTCCAAATGAATACCACGATGCAAAACAAAAGTGAACGTCTTTGCAATAACAGCTTTTTGAAAAAGTGTTCCAACAACATCAGAATAGGTTTGTTTATCTTGCATTGATCCGAATCAACGCAGTCCCACCAATTGATCACACCACAAAGAACGAAAATATACTGATGTACGTATATGCCATCCGCATTCGCCACTGGGTCCAGTCATTACCCGTTAGGTTAGCTAACTAACGACAGAGCGGGGACTGGACTAGCACGGATGTAAAACATATACAACATCTACTAATATATATACCAATATATTATTTTCGCTCAAGGCGTGATAAAATGCAACATCACAGAAATATACAGCATCACAGAACAATACAGATATCTGGAAGCCCCGGGTTTCACAGAGCCGCTGCTGAAACCCGACGTTCCCCTGGTCGTGTGGATAGCCTGTGCAATGAAATCCTAGACCCCTACGGGCGCGGCAAGTCACCCGCCAAAACCTGAAGCGAGGCAGCCCCCTTCAGCACCGTGAATGGACCACCCAGCACTTCATGGAATCCGGTAACTTAGGCACCCCTCCCGGGTCAACCTGTACCCCCTACGAGTGCGGCAAATAGCCCGCCAATCCTAGAGTGAAGCCCCCTCCGTCTCAATGCCATGAGATGCGGGCCTGTTGCCCTCTAGAACCCGGCTATCCGTGCACCCCTCCGCGGGGTAATCCTAGTACAGAAAGTAAAATATACATACAACGGGTACATCGACCGCAACCAGGTCGTGCCCCAAAAGAATAATACAAACAGGCAGTGACGGCTGTCCACATGTCGGACGCTCGCCCCGCAAAATCAAATGTACATATAAAACAAAACTGTACTAGCATTGCATCCAGGCTATCCCCACGACCGATCCGCAACATCGCAGCATAAACACAGAACATCAACGTGAAAATCACGTTCGCAAATCTGTCTAACCGGGCTATAGCAGTTAGACAGGATTTACCGATCAAGTGGCATTCACGGTCGCAGATATAATGTAAATACTGTGAAATAACATGTTTAAAATTTTCGATCGACTGAATTTTCCGAAGTGGGCCCCAAGCACAACTGTAGCACTCTAAAACATCTGGGCCCAAAAAGAATATACAAGAAACCCTATTTTCATGTCAGTAAACCACTGTAGAAATTTGGTACGGTTTGGCCACAAAACAGCGGCGGTTCCGCGGCCAAAACGTGGTTTTGCCCGCTAAACCGCCGCGCTACAGTAACATCAGCGTACCAAATTTTCACAGAATTCATAAAAAACCCTGCACGTAATTTTCCAATGTACCAAATAATTTTTAGAGCAAGGAAAAAATCGACAGAAAGTGCGACATGGAAATGTGGTTTTTGGAAAATCCGATCGATCGAACTTGTAAACACGTTAGAGCAAGCTAGACAAGGTTAATGGCGTGGCTCTGATACCATGTTGCGCCACGGCAGCGCCCCGGCCGTCTTACCAAGGCCAAAATGCGGAATCAAAAATTTTCCTTACTTGGAAACTGGCGCTACCGCGGACAATAAAACCCGGATCGTTAACCATTAACCTATACTAGCTAACAAGAGATGGGAAGAGAAGTATACCAAGTGATCCGAGTCCTCCGGTCTTCTCTTCATCGTCCCGATCTCCCGCGGAAAGTCCTGTCTCCATGTCGTCGCCTCGTCGCCGGAAGGGCACCACATCGCCTGCGTCTTTTACGGGCTCCCGCCTCAATACCGAGGCAACTCGAGCATGAAGCCGGCAAGTCGACATGCCCAAGGTTTGCTGTAGAATGTAGTGTAGATACTTTGTCTCTTGGAGTTTATGTAGTTGCCATTGATGGATGGAGGAAGAGGTAAAGAAAATTGATGCTTTCAATTTTCTAGCAAGAAGAAGATGAGATGAAGAATTCCTCACATAACAAAATGAACTCTCTCATCCTTTTCTCTCAAGTGAACCCTTTTTTTTCATCTAGTGAGAATGGTGGAGGAATGAAAATGCAAACCATAACAAGAAGGGAGGTGAGTGTAGGAGAAAGAGAAAGGTGACAATATCCAAACATCATCATCACAATCTCACATCAAACACAAATCAATTCTAATCACCTTTTACAAGAAATGATAATAGAAAAGAAAGGAATAAAAAAGATGCTTTCATAATCAAACCATTTGCATGAAAACCCTCCACAATGTGTTATTTGCAAACTTGCAAATAACACCCTCCATCAAAAGGTTCGGCCGGGAAAGAACAAAGGAAAACCGGCCGGAACGGAATGTAAACTGGCAACTCCAGAAAACTGGTCCCGTAATAAATTACAGGAAAACCCCGATACTGTGCATACACACCCGCATCTGTATTCCGACCGGATACAAATGCAATGAGACAAAATCTACACTGTACTAAACTAGGATCCGGCTTAAACCAACGCCGGCTAGTAATATCCGTCCGATCCTGATCCGTGCAATACCGCACGTATCAGATCGAACCCTGCCATATAACTATACGGCCACTAGTACAAAACTGTCCGATCCTGATTCGTGCAATACCATACGTATCTGATCGGACCCTGCCATATCTCCATACGGCCTCTACAGCGTTTCGCCCGAAACTTGAGTAACTGAATGTGTGGTGGACTTAAAGACTCGTCAATACTATGGCTGTGGATTTAACCACTGGCACGTCAGAGGTATAAGCCAATACGTGACGGGCCACCAGCTATTGACCAAAAGGGACGTCGATGAGCGAACTCATCCTGACACCCTACTGAGCCTGTCAGTGCCAATATCCGTATAGTCCGGTCCGTTGGTCTATGAGCATCGCATGGAGGGCCTAGGGGGTTGGTAAAAGTCAGACCCCTAAAAGCGGTACATGTCGTGTCGGAGTGTAGCCCAGAACACCCTGAGATACTACTGGAATACCTACCAGTAAATCCCTGCCTTGGCCAAGGACTTCGTGTAATGGCTCTCCTAGACACAGCGCGACCTCACCCCCAATACCGGGAGAGACGAACCCCTGCAGATCCGCTCACTGCCTCTATGTGGCTCGGGACTGTACCCAACTAAAACCTGTTTGCACGACTCCTTTGAGCCGTGGTAGGGTAGTAATCAAAGCACAGTGGGAACTCACACGAGTCAAATGACGATCTCAGGTCGATGAACTAACCTGTACACATGTCACCAGGGAACTGCTATCTGACATCTGGTATAAGACCAACTAGCAGGTTCCCGGTGAGTCCTGTCCGGTGTACTCATAACCCAATGAGCACCTGTATACATCTTAGGTGAACCAACTGACACCAGTGGCTTGTGAGACCGGCCACTGCCCCTCGTCGGGGTCTCGACTGTATACACTAGTCTACTAATGGAGTATCGATGCCCTGTCTCGAAACTCCTACGACTAGGGACCTTTTAAGGATGTGCTTATAGACTACCAGCTCCCACGTATATGATCGCCATCATACTGCTGGTAGTCAAGCAAGAATCCTAGGGGCTCTATCAACGTGTAATAGCGACATGTCAGGTCACCTAAAGCAGTACACGATGATAAAGATAAACCAGATAGCATACTATCATCTTGAGTAAGACTGTCCTCCTGGGATAGGTCCTCCCTCAATCATTGCAATCACGTGCCTGTGATCCAATAATTGACTCTGAGGGCAGTATCTCCAACAGATTAAGGCGTGATATGGTCGCTACCTGGAGAGAGAGAGAAGAAAACACTCAGTGTATGCTCTTGCAAGATTAGATTGGTTATCTAATATATCTAATCAGGATGTCTCCCACTGTTTTAATCAAATCTTCCTTCAAACCTTAAAAGGAAAGACTAGCCGGGATTAATTACACGCTACAAGTTCGCCAATCTTTCAGCCAGGCCAGTGTCGGTACTTTGAGGGAGGTCCCCCGTGCTTCCGCACGAACTTAATTAAAGTAAACCTCGTTTTCCCAGAGGCGTAACCCCGTTGACACCTTTCTAGACACCTACTTGATCGACTAATTGTAATGTATAAAACTCTCCCAGGAGTAACTCTTACTCGCAGCGGGTATCGGGATCCAACTATCTCATAGAAGGTATGCAATCTCATTGCAAATTTCAACACTTGAAATTCCCAATAATATTTTACCCCTAGCAGCTATATGACCTTAACATGTCAACAAATCATAAGTGCTAGTCAAGTTCAACCCGTCATTTCCCGATTGAATTAAACCCACCCGCACGACCCTTAACATAGTCAACAAAGTCGCACGACTACCCTAATCCAATCGCATCATATGCTTATACAGATAAGCACTAATCAGCTACCGCACACTACGCCTTAACATAGTCAACAAACGTAGCACGAATACTAACTAGTACTTATCTGAAATGACGGAGGGCTACGACAGATTTTTAAGAAAACCTTTGCGTAATGAACTTGATATCGTTGTAGAATCGAGTGATTTTAAATGGAGTGTTTTTTAGGCTTTTCTAGTTTTGCTAAAGGGGTCACTCCCGGTGAAGGGATCGTCGGCCCTTTCCTCATCGAATAAGGTGCAGGATATTTCACAAATACCACTATGCAAAGCAAGAACTATAGAAGCTATCAAAAGACAAACCGAGTTTGTAGCATCTGCCAGTTATTGCTAAAGGAGTCACTCCCGGTGAAGGGATCTCGGTCCTTTCCTTATCGAATAAGGTGCAGGATGTTCTATAAGGAACACCGCGATGCAAAGCAAGAACTAGAGCTACCAGTTTTTAAACAAGTTTCTACAACATCTTTAGGTTTCTTTTATTTCATTAATCTCATTAATGAAGTCCCAATTTATTATGCTTCACAAGCATCTCTTTTGAAACAAAATCTGTAATATAACATATATCTCATATATATAATATAAACATTCATCTCAGGCAGTAATATGATCTCATCACAGAACATTGCAGCAGAAGAACATATATGAAATATTGGATATACTAGGACGTCCGTGTTTTCAATACGAGCCTGTATAAAACACGGATTCCACGGTTGCGATGAATAGCCAAACCCACATCCCTAAACCCCTACGAGAGCGGCAAGCAACACTGCCAATTCTAGGGTTAGGATACCCGGTCCCGACTCCTCGAGATGGTCTCCCACTAGACCCTAGAACCCGGTTACTTATGCTCCCCTCCTTGGGTCTACCTAATGCGGAAAAGTAAATAATATACAAAAGGTGACATCTTCCGCTACCTGGAAGTGCCCCAATAAAAGAATATTACATACAATTGAATTTTACATGAATGAAATAGAAAAAGCTCTCATCTCACATAAAACCCCTGGCTATTCAAACGCGACGATCCAATATAACATATCACAGCAACACATAATATCTCATATCATCAACGTAAGCAAGTATGCGTATCCCGATTGTCGTTGATGTATAGCAACGAAGCCGGCGATACACCACATACTACGCTTATGGTCACAGAAAAGAAAGTGTAAAACTACAACAGTTGGAATCCGCAATCTCTTTAGACATCACATGCCTAACCAAATGAATTCCTTAGACATCACATGCCTAACAATTATAAACCCCGCATTTTAGTCTCATTATCGAAAACTCTTTTCAATATCAAGTCGGGCAATTCAACAAGATTCTCGACATCCTGATCGAATGCTCGTCGCAAACTTTAGTAGACGGCCGCACCCCTGGATGCCGTCGACGAAGTGCACTAAGGCGGAACACCGCTGCCACGAGCACCCGAACGGATGCTTTTGGCGACGGAGTTCTCCTACAGTCACTTGGTCGGGGCTATGGGACGTGGCTGTCTATTAAGTTTATCCGGGGAGTATCCGTGTACGCTACGTGATTGCGACGGACTTTTGATCACATCAAAATTCCGTGGCAACCGATATTCTGAGACTGAACTGCTAGATTTATAACATTCAAATTAGTTATCTCATAACTACCTATGGATTCCAAATATTGTATCACATTCCAGATAAATAGACAATGTTAAACTTTCCGATCGAATAATCAAACACCCAAGATTTCCCCAATATATCTCAACACTTGAAATCAGTTTAAAAACATCCATTACATGCCACAGTACCAATGGTCCAGCCGTAGAAGGGTCAAGCCAACGCCTCACATGTGGCACGCCGTACTGCCCCAAACCCTAAGGTTCAAAAGGCAGTTCAAGACGGTCACATAATCGAGTTAAGGTTTGTTGTCTTCTAGAGGGTCCACCGCGTTACTTGCACGACTTAGAACGTTCTTAAACACGAGAAAAAATCCAACTTTTGAAAAATTTTCCGACAGGGGAAAAAATGAGTTATTGATATCCGTTCGAACTTTTTAACAGTTTCTAAAAATTATCCGGAAAAACACAAAGACGCAGTTAAAGTTCCCGATCGAATCATCGAATCCCCAATACAACCCAGAAAATTCAACAGTTGAATAAATATTAAAAATTCCCAGAAAATACAGCACTAAAAGATAAGAATTACTGTGCAAATTTCAAATGCTGAAGTGACTAAATGGCCGCGGAACCGCCGCACAAGCCATACATGTGCCGCGGTTCCGCCGCGCTTTGGTGGAATCAGGCACACGTGCTTCACAGTATTTCTTACAATTCCCTGCTGAATTTTTTGAGCATTTTTAATTTGGAAATAATCACAGTTTTGAAAAATTTCCAGAAACTAGGGTATATCGGGTTTTCCGGGTTCGATCGGACTTTAAACTTCGTCTAGACTTCGCCTAAAGCTCTAGCTTGGCTCTGATATCACTGTAGGGTTGCTATGCACGCGCACAAGGGTCTACGAGGCATCAAACATGCCCGATTAAAAATTTAGCCGTGCCGAACAACCCGAATACGGATCTTTAAACTACAGATTAGGCGAAAACTAACATGTTAACAACATTAACACTAAGTGAGAGGGATTACAACCTTTGTAGATTCGGTCCTTCACTTCATATGCTCCGTGTTGTGGTCCCTTCGCTGCGATCATCGGGTTCCGGACTCTCGAGAGGTTCCACGAAGAGAAAGATGCAACCTTTGCTTCCGATCTTCGATACAAAGATGATCTACCTTGAAGTTTCGTTAACATAAGCTAACACTCATGAAATGATGTGAACACCCTCATCTAAATGACAAGGGAAGATGAGGATGATGAAGTAGGATTTTTGCTCTCTTTATTTATCTTTTTCTCATATTTATTCATCACTTGGAAAAAGCTAGTAAGCTTTTTCCATGAAGAAAGAAGAAGGAAGAAGAAGATGAATCATAGAATTATGATAGAATTCCTTTTGTGATGAATAATGCAAAGGAGATAATGATGAATAATGCAACCATGGTTGACTAAACCTTTGTAGAGAATTAACCAAGGCTAGGGTTTGGGTTAGGTTAAGAATGAGTCATTTGAAAATATCTTTCACAAAACAAAACCAAAACCTTCTAGAATCATCTAGAAAGCTTAACCCTAATCCAAACCCTAATCATGTTTAAACTCCACTAAACATGTTGCATTAGTTATCATATCATGTTACAATATTATATATCACATATATAATATTTATTGTAACCAAATAAAATAATACATTTAACATATATCGCATATATATCAATGTATTACCCGAGTGAGAAAAAGACTCTTTTAGTGAGCTAATATTAGTTAATGTCATTTAATATATCATATATATTATTATACATTAAATTATCGAATCAACACTTGATCCGACAATCCGGCTATATCGTATATAACCGACTAATATTTATCCGTACCGATTCATCGAATCAACACTTGATTCGATGACCCGGCTGATATTAAATATCGCGAGAATATAATACGGTATCACATATCGCATTATCCTCGGTCCCGCACATATCACATATGTGCTCCTACTCCGTTTTTCCTGAGCCAAGAAACCTCTGTGTAGGACTCTAAAGAATCGTCAATACGCCGGCAGTAGGTGATGACCCGACAATCCGGCTATATCGTATATAACCGACTAATATTTATCCGTACCGATTCATCGAATCAACACTTGATTCGATGACCCGGCTGATATTAAATATCGCGAGAATATAATACGGTATCACATATCGCATTATCCTCGGTCCCGCACATATCACATATGTGCTCCTACTCCGTTTTTCCTGAGCCAAGAAACCTCTGTGTAGGACTCTAAAGAATCGTCAATACGCCGGCAGTAGGTGATGATCATATCAAACACCCACAAGCTGCAAGCGGTCAGCTAAACGTAACAGCCACCCAGGTATTGAGCGCTCAGAAGATCAACAAGCAAGCTTGTACATTCTCCTGTGAATCCAAACAGTAACACTCCCGTACAGTCCGGTCTCGTCGTCTGATATATTGCATATCTCGCCTAGGGGTGGTAAACGTCAGACCCCAGTAGCTCGATAAGTCGTGTCGATATGAGGTCTATAACAGTTCGAGAAACTACCGATAACACTTACCAGTAAATCTCAGCAACCCTGGCCAGGGATTTCCGGTTATAGCCAATCGAACACAGCACAACATCAACTCCCTATACCGGGAGAGACGAATCCCCTCCTATCGCTCATTGCCTCCATGTGATTCGGGACTGTACCCAAAAGCCACCTTTTTGCACGCCCTCTTGGACGTGGTATGATGGAAATCAAAGCACAGTGGGAATCACACAAGACTCTATGACGATCTCGGGTCAACAGACTACTCTGTACCAGTGTCACCGGAGAACTGCCATCTGACGTGAGGTATAATACCATCTGGGAGTTCTCGGCGAGTCCGTCCAGTGTACCCAGTCTCCACTGAGCACCCGTACACCATCCTTGATGTCAAACACCGATGGATATGGGATCATCCATCGCCCATCATATGGGTCAAGATGCGTATACGCTAGTCTACTTTGGTGTATCGATGTCCTGTCTCGATACACCCTCGACTAGGAACAGTTATAGGATGTACTCGTCGACTACCGTGGCCCCACTACTATGATCTCATCATAGTCCCAGTAGTCGAGTACACATCCTAAGGGCTTTATCAACATGTAACATAGAGACAATCAGAGTACATGTTAAGATAAAGTACAACCAGATAGCATACTATCATGTCGAGCAAGAAAGTCCTCCCTATATATGTCCTAGCATCCACTACAATATACATCGTATGTACAGTAATGGCCTCTAGGGCATACATATAACTAACAGAAACTCCCACGACTAGGGACCTTTTAAGGATGTGCTTATAGACTACCAGCTCCCACGTATATGATCGCCCTCATACTGCTGGCAGTGAAGC
Source organism: Agapanthus africanus (assembly GCA_030015575.1). Taxonomy (NCBI): domain Eukaryota; kingdom Viridiplantae; phylum Streptophyta; class Magnoliopsida; order Asparagales; family Amaryllidaceae; genus Agapanthus; species Agapanthus africanus. Next base: position 183,061,715 of record JASDDO010000016.1, on the reverse strand, counting down.
AAGAATCCTAGGGGCTCTATCAACGCGCAATAGTGACATGTAAGGTCACCTAAAGCAGTACACGATGATAAAGATAAACCAGATAGCATACTATCATCTTGAGTAAAACTGTCCTACCAGAATAGGTCTTCCCTCAATCATTGCAATCACGTGCCTGTGATCCAATAATTGACTCTGAGGGCACTATCTCCAACATTATGCTCCCTGCCTTGGGTCTATCCTAATGCGGAAAAGTAAATAATATACATAAATGGTGACATCATTCTCAACCTGGAAGTGTCCCAATAAAAGAATATTACATATAAATTTTTACATGAATGAAAATTGAAAAACTCTCATCTCACGCAAAAACCCCGTCTATTCATTCACGACGATCCAATATAACATATCACAGCAACACATAATATCACATGTCATCAACGTAAGTAAATTTGTGTATCCAATATTACACTTACGGTCACAGAAAATAAATGAAAAACTACAATAATTAGAATCCACATTTCCTTAGACATCATAAACCTGGAATATCTCATATGCCGAATTTCATGCCTAACCCTATAAACCATGCATTTTAGTCTCAATTCGAAAATACTTTTCAATAACTTAGTCAGGTAATTCAACAAGATTCCCGACTACCCGATCGAATACTCGTCGGGAACTTTAGTAGATGGCCGCACCCCCGATGCCGTCGACCAAGTGCACTTAGGCGGAACACCGTAGCCGCAAGCACCCGAGTGGATGCTTTTAGAAACGGGGTTCTCCTAAAGTCTCTTGGTCGAGGCTATAGGGCGTGGCTACCTAATAAAGTTATCTGGCGAGTATTCACGTACGATACGCGATTGCGACGGAGTTTCAATCCGAATCGAAACTTCGTAGCAATCGATCAATAGAGACTAACATGCTAGATTTACAAACAAACTAGTTTTCACAAAACTAATTTAATGTGGATTCCAACTACTATATCACATATCAAACTTAAACCCGAAACGATGTAAAAAATTACGACTATGAAACACTCCGTATTAGCCCCTAACAAGAGTTAACATCACATGAAAACTGGGCTAATCAAACATAACCATGAAACCCTAAACTCAACACCACAAAACACCAAACAAAAACGAGCCCACACCATTACAAAATGACCGGCGTCGCCGGCCATTTTGGCATTCTCGCCGGCCAAACATTCAAATTTTGTGCTCGTTTTTCTCGGGTGTTCTAGTTACATCACATGTAACATTCTGTACCTGTTTAAAAAAATTTCAGAGACCATTTTGAAATCGACAGAAACTTGGTGTTTGGGTTTCCGGTTTCTGAGTTGTTTCGGTTTCGCAATTCTAACTACATCGTACAATCTTATAGCTTTGGCTCTAATACCATGAAAATGTTTATTAGCACCACCACTGGGTTTTACTAGCATCAAGCATGTCAATTAAAATTTTTTGGGGGTGCTAATTAACACTAAACAAGAATCAACCTAGATGATTAGGGTTTAACAATGAGAGAAAGGTGGTTACAACCTTTGTAGACTGTGTCCTTCTCTTCTCAAGCTCCGTATAGTAGTCCACGCAACTTTACTAGGCTCCACTTGAAGTTGGATCGAGCTTCCTTTGCGATCTTCGTGCCGAAGATGATCCACCCGAAGCTCCGCTAATCCAAGCTACCTCTTCACTAAACTCTTTAGTGAAGAAAATACACTACACCAAAGCGCTAATCTAGTGTAGGATGATGAAGTAGGGGTGTTGTTTGATCACTAGGGTTCTCACAAGCTCAAGGTTTCACAACTCATGTGAGAGATTGAGCTTGAAGGTGGAGGTGAACTAAATGAAGAGAGCTAGAGAGCAAATGAGCTCAAGTAAATGGCTAAGGTGAAAATGAACCAAGTAAAGAATGGATTAATACCCCACATTATTGAAGCAACCAATATCCATCAATATAGAATTGTAACCATGCTTCAATAGTGTAGGATGATGAATAAAAAAATTCATCAAGCCATGGTTTACACCATGCCACAAAAGTCTCCTCATTTTTCTACCTCATTTTCTATTTTCTAAAAAATTGAAAATCCATGCCATGCTTCATATATACATATATATATGTATATATATATATATTGATATATATATATATATATATATATATATTATGAAGAATAATTAGTGAGCTAATAATATTAGTTAATATATAATTATATCAAATATAAATATATATCATATTATTAAATCAACACTTGATTTACTAATCCGGTTATATCACATATAACCGACTAATATCATTTATCTGTATATCACATTATCAAATCAACACTTGATTCAATAATCCGGTTATATCACATATAACCTAACTGATATCAAATAACCGCCAGATTAGAATACGGTATCACATACTCGTATTTAATCAGGCCCCCGCACATATCAGCATATGTGCCTTACTTCGTTTCGCTTGAACTAAGAAACTTCTGTGTGGGACTCTAAAAACACGTCAATACGCCAGCAGTAGGTAATGATCACATCAGTTATCCATAAGCCGTCAGCGGTACTATCTGGATGTAACGGCTACCTAGGTATTGAGAGATTAGAAGATCAAGAAGCAAGCTTTTCCAAACTCCTATGAAGCCTATAAGTAACACTTACCGTACAGTCCGGTCTGTTCGTCTGATACGTCGCATATCCAGTCTGGGGGTGGAATCTTCAGACCCCAATAACTTGATAAGTCATGCAGATGTGTGGCCTATAACGGTATGAGAAACTACTGATAACTCTTACCAGTAAATCTCATCAACAACCCAGGCCAGGGACTTCCTGTTATAGCCAATAGAACATAGCGCAACATCAATTCCCTATACCAGGAGAGACGAAACCCATCCTATCGCTCATTACCTCCATGTGACTCGGGACTGTACCCAAAATCCACCTATTTGCACGACTCCTTTGAGCCGTGATAGGGAGGAAATCAAAGCACAGTGGGAAGCACACAAGACTCTATGACGATCTCAGGTCTACAGACTAAACTGTACCAGTGTCACCAGAGAACTGCTATCTGACGATAGGTATAGTACGATCTAGGAGTTCTCGGCGAGTCCTGTTCGGTGTACCCATTCTCTAATGAGCACCTGTGTACAATCCATTGATATCAAACAACAATGGATATGGGATCAACCATCGCCCCATACAGTGTCAAGAAACGTACACACTAGTATACTCTGGAATATCGATGCCCTGTCTCGATACTCCCTCGACTAGGAACTATTAAAGGATGTGTTTGTAGACTATCCAGGTCCCAGTAGTATGATCCGCATCATAGTCCTGGTAGTCAAGCAAACATCCTAAGGGCTTTATCAACATGTATATGAGAGATAGTATAATAATACAAGTGAACATGTTATGATAAAGGCAACCAGATAGCATACTATCATGTCGAGCAAGAAATTCCTCTATATATATGTCCAAGCATCCACTATATCATACAATAATGGCCTTTAGGGCATACATATTCCTAACAATAACCTGATAAGTCGTGTCGATTCGGCTCAGAACCGATCCGAGAAACTACTGATCTAACCATCAGTAAATCTCAACTATCTTGGCCAAGGTCATATGGTTCTGGCCAACCGAACAAAGTGCGATATCGACTCCCAATACCAGGAGAGACGAATCCCTGACAATCACACACTGCCTCTATATGGCTCTAGACTGTACCCAACCAAAACCTGTTTGCATGACTCAGTAGAGCGGTGGTAGGGTAGTGATCAAAGTACAGTGGGAACTCACACGAAACAAATGATGATCTCAGGTCTAAAGAATGTAATACCCTAAGTATTATCCGGTATACCCATATATACCAGATAAGCATGGGAACCACAGTAAAACAATGGGGAATCTTCGGAATACATTCCGAAAGAGGACAGATCTGTACTATAAATGGAATGATACCACTCTTCAATACAGAGGCGCCTTTTAAGTGAACTGGGACTACAGAAGTTTGAGAACTCCGTAGTTAAGCATGCTCGGGCCAGGGAAGTCCTGGGATGGGTGACCTCTTGGGAAGTGGACCCTGTTCGGGTCCAGTTCGCCCCGAAGGACAAAACCGTGCGGCTTCGACCAGAGCGGACAATACTCTCTGTATTAGGGGTGGGTCATGACAGAATGGTATCAGAGCCAGGTTCCTCAATATTAGGTCTGTGGTTTGAGGGCGAACCATTGTTCTATTTGGGGGAGAATGTAATACCCCAGGTATTATCCGGTATACCCATATATACCAGATAAGCATGGGGACCCACTGTAAAACAATGGGGAATCTTCGGAATACATTACGAAAGAGGACAGATCTGTACTATAAATAGAATGATACCACTCTTCAATACAGGGACGCCTTTTAAGTGAACTGGCACTACAGGAGTTTGAGAACTCCGTAATTAAGCGTGCTTGGGCCAGGGAAGTCTTGGGATGGGTGACCTCCTGGGAAGTGGCTCCTGGTCGGGTCCAGTTCGTCCAGAAGGAAAAAACCGTGCGGCTTCGGCCAGAGCAGACAATACTCTCTCTTTCGTCTTAGGACCTTTAAGGATGTGCTTATGAACTACCCAGCTCCCACATGTATGATCGCCATCATAATTCTGGTATTCAAAAAAAATCCTACGGGCTTTATCAACATGTATTAGATGTTAGATATAGTGCCCTCAAGTCAATTATTATAATCGTAGGAAGGCGATTGTGATGATTGAGGGAGGACCTATACTGGTAAAACAGTCTTACTCGAGATGATACTATGCTATCTGGTTTGTCTTTATCATCATGTACATGCATTATGTGGTATTACAGATCATTATTACATGTTGATAAAGCCCGTAGGATTATTGCTTGACTACCAGCGTTATGATGGTGATCATACATGTGCAGGCTGGGTAGTCCATAAGCACATCCTTAAATATCCCTAGTCATGGGAGTATCGAGACTGGGCATCGATATTCCAGAGTAGACTGGTGTTTACGTTTCTAGACCCTGACGAGGGGCGATGGTTGGTCCTACAGCCATTGGTCATTCACACCTAAGATCGTATACAGGTGCTCACTAGGGGTGAGTACACTGGACGGATTTGCCGAGAACATGCTAGTTGGTATTATACATATTGTCAGATAGCAGTTCTCAGGTGACATGAGTACAGGTTAGTCCTTCGACCGGAGATCGTCATTTGTCTCGTATGAGTTCCCACTATGCTTTGATTACTACCCTACCATAGCTCAAAGGAGTCGTTCAAACAGGTTTGAGTTGGGTAAAGTCCCGAGCCACATGGAGGCAGTGAGCGGATCTTCGGGGATTCGTCTCTCCCGGCATTGGGGTTGATGTCGTGCTGTGCACGGGTGGCCATCATCAGAAATCCTTGGCCAAAGTGGACAAGAACTACTGATTTGGATCAGTAGTTTCTCAGTGGGTGATAGGCTTCACACCGACACGAAATATCGCGTTATTAGGGGTCTAACTTTGTCCACCCCCTAGACCCGATATGCGATACTCTTAGACGAAGAGACTGGACTGTACGGAGATTGTCACAGATAGGCTTATTAGTGATCCAGATGAGTTTGCTCGTCGGCCATCCTTTTCGACAGGTACCCGGGTAGCCGTTACGTACAGCTTGTGCCGCTGACGTGCTTATGATTATGGATTTATCTAGTAACTCACTGTCGGCGTACTGTTGAGTCTTTACAGTCCCACACAGAGGGTTTTCCTTGTTCAGGCGAAAAGGTGTAGTAGCCATATTTTGATACATGCCGGGTTCCGATCGAATGATTTTACTAGTTACCCGGACTTTTGATCGGACGGTTGATAATACTAGCCGACTTAGGATTGAGCCGGATTATTAAATCAGGTATTGATTTAATAATTTATATATATATATATATATATATATATTTCAATATGCATATTTTAGTATTATGTTCTTTGTGTTATTCTATCTCTTTGGGTATTCGTATTTTGATACGAATACGGGTATGTATATACAGTTTAGTGTATTCCGTATTTATACGGAAAACATTCTAGAAGTTGGACACCACATTTTAGTTTATCCATTTATTAATTTAAATGGAAAATGGGGTGTAAAGGTAGTGAGGTGAGAATGGTGAGAACCATGCTTGAATAGTGTTGACAAATGATTTGTAAATTCATCTGTGCAAACTATTCAAGTATGGTTGCTATATGTTTATTGGAAAAATGTTTTACAAAACCATGCTTCATGGTTTTCTCTCACTTTGATGGTTGGTTTTTTGGATGAAATCATTCTCACCATTTTTGCTCATTTCTCCTCACTAGCCATTTTTGAGCTCCTCATCCTTTTTCTTGATCTTCCACCCTACCATCTCATGTGTTGAGAATCAAGGATGGATGAAAGATAGAAATACACTAAGAACAACTCACTACATTACTAGGCACTCTAGATTTGCAATCTAGAGTCCCTAGTTGCTCCACTAGTTTTTTAGTGTGGAGATAGAGCCATAAACCACATCCCTCGGATGGATCATCTTCGACGGAGGACGGCCGGCGGCCAAGCTCAATCAAGGAGACCTCAAAGTGCTAAGGAAGAGGGTAGAAGAACGATGGACATGGTTCTTTTGGTAAACCAACTCTATCACAGTAGATAACCACTTTGTAGCTTGCTAGTTTCATGTTTGGTTTCAATTCTAGGTAGTTGTTTCTAGCGCCAAAGTTTTTAATCCCAAAATTTTTCGTTCCGCAACGGCCACGATCGACGGTCAGGGCAATAGGAACCCCAACATGGTATCAGAGCCACCAAACTATTAGAAACTAGTAATAGACGATGCATTAGTTTCAAAACCGAAAAATTCCGATTTCAAAACACATTCTCTGTTCTGAAATTTTTTTGGTCTCTGAAATTTTTTTAAACAAGTGCAGAGCTTGCTCTAGACATATATGTGACACATGATGAAAACGAGGGCTTTCTAACTAGATTTGGCCCCCCAAAACGAAGAAAAACCATATTCTAGCGGTTTACTATTCACCATTTTACTTCATTTTCATCCAGTGTCTGGGGTTTTGTGAATTGGTATTTTTGGTCTTGTTTGATTTGCCCCAGATTTCACTTAGTGTTGTCTTTGCTTTGGGGGCAACTTGGAATGTTTCAGAACTTGAAATTTTGCATCGTTGATATCTGTGATGTGGTGTATGTGTTTTTCATACGTCGTCTATTTGCTATATGTCATTTAGAGGGGGTTGCACATACTTGCTTATACTGCTGTGAAGTTGATATCTCTGATGGCACGTTCGAATTGTCGTGTTGGTAGCCTCTGGTGCAATGGTAGTTGTACAGTTTAGATTCATCTGTATATTCATTATTGCGGGGAGAGTGTCCTACTTGTGGATTATCGTTTCCGCCAGTTTGTATATTCTTTTATTGGGTCACGACCGGGTTGAGGTCGATGTCACCTTTGTATATATGTTTTTCTTTTCTATACTAGGATTATCCCGCGGTGGAGTGCTCGAGTAGCCGGGTTCTAGAGGGCAACGGGCCCGTATCTCATGGCATTGAGATGGAGGGGGCCTCACTCTAGAATTGGTTGGCTATTCGCCGCACTCGTAGGGGGTATAGGATGACCCACAGAGGGGTGCTAAAGTTTCCGGATTCTGTGAAGTGCTTGGTGGCCCATTCACTTTGTTGATTGGGGTTGCCTCACTTCTGGGATTGGCGGGTAACTTGCCGCACTCATAGGGGTCTTGGTTCTTCATTGCACAGGCTACCCACATGACCGGGGAACGTCGAGTTTCATTTGCGGCTCAAGTGAAACTCGGGGCTCCTAGATTACCCGTTATTCTGTTTTGCTTATCGCTTTTCTGTGATGTTGCTTATATCATGGCTGGGACGAATGCTATATATATATTTATATATACTAGTAGATGTTATATATGTTTTGCATCCATGCTAGTCCAACCCCCGCTCTGCCGTTAGTTAAGTAATCTAACGGTGCATGACGGGGCCCCGTGGCGAATGTGGATGACATATACATACAATCTATTTTTGTTCTTTTCTGGCGTGGTAGGGATTAATTGATGGGACCGCTTTAATTTTGATTAATGCAAGGAAAAATAAACCTAAAAGATGTTGTTGGAACAAATTTCAAAAAAATATAGTTGTATTCTTTTGCTTTGCATAGTGATGTTCGTTCAGGAATATCCAACACCTCATTCTAGGAGGCAAGAGCCTAGATTCCTTCACAGGGAGTGACCTCTTGAGCAAAAGTTTATGATACTGTAGATTACTTGGTTTTTTTAAAAACCATAAGTTTTAATAAGCGGAGCTTAAACCACCCCTTTTCAAAACTACTCGGTTCCTTCAACGATATCAAGTTCATTACGTTAAAGGGTTTTTCGCCAAAAATCTAGCCGTAGCCTTCCGTCATTTCCTATGTGTAGTACTTAGTATTCGTGCTGCGTTTGTTTACTATGTCAAGGTATAGTGTGCGATAGCTAAGTGGTGCTTGTTTGTAGCATGTGATGCGATTGGTTAGGACAGTCGTGCGGCCTTGTTGACTGTGTCAATGGTTCGTGTGGGTGGGTTTAATGCAATCAAGGTAATGATGGTTTGAACTTGAATAGGACCTTTTGATTTGTGGACTGTGTCAAGGTCACTTGGGTCCTAAGGCCAAAAACCATATCGGGAGTTTCAAATATACAGAAAACTTGCTAGCGTTGCATACCTTCCGGATTGTGGTGACCAGAGTGGCTTCCAACTAGTTTATCATGCAATGATAGTTGGATCCAGATACTACTAATGAGTAGGATTACTCTTGGGAGATATTTTTTACTTAACAATTAGCTGACCTATTAGGCGTCTAGAAAGATGTTAACGGGGCTACGCCTCTGCCGAAACGAGCTTTATTTTAATTAGGTTCGTGCGAGAGCACGGGGAACCTCCCTCGGAGTACCAACACCGACCCGACTGAACGGTTAGCGATCTTGTAAGGTGTTAATGATCCCGACTAGTTCTCCTTTTAAGGTTTGAAAGAGAATTCGAGGAAACAGTAGGATCCAACTTGATTAGATAAAGTGATTAACCAATCTAATGTAGGTTAGAGTGTATGCTGAGTGTTTCTTCTCTCTCTCCCTTTGGCAACGACCATGACCTGACCTTAAGCTAATTCTCATAAACCAAGTTAACCGAACTTTCTTAAACACTTTGGCTTTTGGATTGTCATGGTTCATGAAAAAGTCATATATATCCCTTCCACTGCTACTTCCCTTTTGCATTTCTCCAGCACACTCCGTATCACTACGAAGATCCATATTGCTTGGCTATGCTATCGTATAGTTGTATACAAACTCGAAGAAACTTGTTTCAGTTCGAGGATGGTTTCCGGTTCTGGAGAAATTGAATAGGATTATTCAGTTGTCTTTTTTCTTTACCTTCTCTCAGGTTGCGAGAGCTCATAGTATTAGGAGAGTACACCTATTACGCTTATTGGATAGTCTTTTTCCAAACCTTAGGCATGTGCCGAAAGGTAGGGAAAGTAGAAAACCAATTAACCTAAGTATGGTGTACAGAAGGTAAGAAGTAAAGACATATAAAGGGTGTCAGAGTAAGGGCAAAGGAAATTGCGACTGTTATCATTCACGAATTTTTACAGAGCTCTTAGATTTTCCAGTACATCAATATTTTACAACCTGAAAAAATTTTCGACACTAAAAATTTCCAACAGAAAACTGATGCTAACAAAAAACGGGTTTTGGAACTTTTTGATCGATCGGAAATGCAAACACATTACACAAGGCTAGACTAAGTTAATGGCGAGGCTCTGATACCACTTTAAGTGCACGGCGGCGCCCCGGCCGTCAACCCGACGCCGGAATGCGGAAGCGGTGAAAAACTTTAATTTTGCGGACTTAGCAAACCGGCACCACCGCGCACTAAACATCCGGATCGTAACCATTAAACTAAGTCTAAGCTAACTAGAAGATGGGAAAGAGATATACCGACGATCCAAGTCCTCCGGTCTTCATCTCCACTCCGATCTCCTCGTGGGATCTCCGTCCGTCTCCTCCTCGTCGCCGGAAGTGCACCACGTTGCCTACATCGTTTACGGGCTCCCACCTCAATGCCGAGGCAACTCGGGCACGAAGCCGGCTACTCGACGTGCCCAAGGTTCGTTGTAGAATATGTAGTGAGCAAGTCTCATTTTGGGGTTTGTGGAATTGCCATTGGAGGAGGGATTGAACTTGGAGCTTTTTAGATGGAACTTGTGGGATTTTTGCAACATGAAATGAAGCAAAAAACCCACACCAAAATATTTGGACAGCCCCATCAAAGGGGAGGCCGGCCATGCTAGAGAGAGGAGGGGACAAAATGAGATAGTCATTCTCATATATCAAACAAGAGAGAGAGAGAGGAAAGTCTATCATGCAAAAGGGAATGATCACCAAGGTAAACTCAACACTCAACACCACCATCATCACCTCACAAAGTCCAACCATCATGAACCATGATGACTTAAAAAGTCATGCCATCATGAAGAAATCAAGTCAAAAAGGTCAAGGTATGGTGCTCATCATGAAAACCATCATGATGCAACAAGATGCAAAGAACCCCCTCCACTAATGCCTATTTGCAACAATGCAAATAAACCCTCCTCCATCAAACTTCGGCCAATGAACGGAACAATGGAAATTGGCCGAAACGGAAAACAAAATGGCAACTCCAGAAAACTGGTCCCGTAATAAATTACAGGAAAAACCCCGATACTGTGCATACACACCCGCATCTGTATTTCGACCGAAATACAAAATGCAATGAGACAAAATCTCCACTGTACTATACTAGAATCCGGCTTATACCAAAACCGGCTAGTAATATCTGTTCGATCCTGATCCATGCAATACCGCACGTATCTGATCGAACCCTGCCATATAACCATACGGCCTATAGTACAGACTGTCCGATCCTGATCCGTGCAATACCGCACGTATCTGATCGGACCTTGCCATATCTCCATACGGCCTCTACAACCTTTCGCCCGAAAGCTGAGTAACTGTAAGTGTGGTGGACTCTAAAGACTCGTCAATACTATGGCTGTGGATTTAACCACTAGCACGTCAGAGGTATATGCCAATACGTGACGGGCCACCAGCTATTGACCAAAAGGGACGTCGATGAGGAAGCTCACCCCGACACCCAACTGAGCCTGTCAGTGACAATATCCGTGCAGTCCGGTCCGTTCGTCTATGAGCATCGCATGGCGGGCCTAGAGGGTTGGTAAAAGTCAGACCCCCAAAAGCGGTACAAGTCGTGTCGGAGTGTAGCCCAGAACACCCTGAGATACTACTGGAATACCTACCAGTAAATCTCCTTGCCTCGGCCGAGGGCTTTGTGTAATGGCTCTCCTAGACACAGCACGACCTCACCCCCAATACCGGGAGAGACGAACCCCTGAAGATACGCTCACTGCCTCCATGTGGCTCGGGACTGTACCCAACTAAAACCTGTTTGCACGACTCCTTTGAGCCGTGGTAGGGTAGTAATCAAAGTACAGTGGGAACTCACACGAGACAAATGACGATCCCCAGGTCGATGAACTAACCTGCACACATGTCACCAGGGAACTGCCATCTGACGTCTGGTATATGACCAACTGGCATGTTCCCGGCGAGTCCTGTCCGGTGTACTCATAACCCAATGAGCACCTGTATACATCTTAGGTGATCCAACTGACACCAGTGGCTTGTGAGACCGGCCACCGCCCCTCGTCGGGGTCTCGACTGTATACACTAGTCTACTATGGAGTATCGATGCCCTGTCTCGAAACTCACACGACTAGGGACCATTTCAGGATATGCTTATAGACCCCAGCTCCCACTTATATGATCGCCCTCATACTGCTGGTGGTCAAGCAAGAATCCTAGGGGCTCTATCAACGTGTAATAGCGACGTGTCAGGTCACCTAAAACAGTACACGATGATAAAGGTAAACCAGATAGCATACTATCATCTCGAGTAAGACTGTCCTACCGGGATAGGTCCTCCCTCAATCACCGCAATCACGTACCTGTGATCCAATAATTGACTCTGAGGGCATTATCTCCAACAATCTCCCACTTGCACTCAAGGCTAATTATTGCGATGTCGCATACTCACAGCCTGTGTGATACCGAACACCCAACTCCTCTACTAGTCAGTCTCACAAAGCTCGTTTGCGAAACTATTGCGTTCGAGGAATAGCCTTAGTGAGTGGATCCGCTTTGTTGTCACTTTCCATGTCTCTCCATATCTCAAGTTCGCGGAGAAAACCATCTCCCGAAATGAGCAATACCTGTCTTAGAATGTGTCTGGATGTCTGATGGGACATAGCTCATAAATGAACTTCAAATCCAAACTTCTTAGACTGTATCGTCAACTGAACTTAATCAGTATCCTGCGCCATGCCTCCCTCAGTATTTCCTTGGACCACCTGTCCAAAATACTGCCCCTCGTCAGAGAGAAAAACTATAACTCTGACAACCTCCTTGTCGTCCATGTCACCTTGGAAGCCTGGAATGATAACTGTCTCCCGAATGAGGCTGTCGTTATCATATCCCTAGAACATCCACTTATGTTCTATAACTGCTTCCGACTGTTTCTCCAGGATTGGATCAATGTCAACTTATTGCATCTGGTGCAAGAACAACATCTGGTGTGGTACTTGACATCTCATGATTGACTCAATTGCCTAAGCAAAGTGATCTGTCAATCATGCACATCCCTCTCTACTTTAGTCTGTAAGACACCTTTAGAGAGGGTGACTCCATCTTCTGCAGGTACACTACCGTGCATGGAGTCGTCCATTCTAAATACTCTTAGAATGCTGTCTAAGTAACCTGATTGGGAAACCACCCAAATCTAGATCTAAAACCATTGATCTAGTAACCAGTATGTCTGGTATAAAATCCATTTCCTTTGTGGAGAAACTACTGTGTGACGACCAAAGTATAACCGACTGTAGTATAGGAGTTTCTTTTCCTATTCTGTGTATGTCATCCAAATACCAGGATATTACACCCTACTACCTTCTCAACAGATCCATCCCCTATTCTGATGAAGTCAAACCCATGACTGTCACGTCAGAAATAGATGATCTATCTCCGCTACAACTGCTTTAGTCTATAAATAGACATAAGCTACCTGTCCAACAATGCTTCCGCTGCTCCCACTGACTACGACAACCCTCTGGCAGAGTCATATAGACGTACACTTCTAAAACTAGTTTAGAACGACGCTATACTCATCCTCCCGCCGGGTCTCGCAGCCTGGAACAACAGCAATGGTAATTGTGGGTAAACAAGAACTTTCCTGTCACCATCCTTGAGGCTACCGTAGTACCTCTCGGGTGCCTGAAGTTACCCACCAAAACTGCGGAGTGGCCAATGGAATGTCAATCCAGATTGAATCTTTAGGTTCCTTATCAAATCTTCAGTAATCGTTTGTGGTTCTGGAATCACTTCCGGTTCTACCATACTCCCACTACTGTTTTCTGAAAAAATCCATTTTTAATAAAACTGTGGCGAGTCTAGAACAATATCGCTATTGTTCATCCAGATGGTAGAAAATCAACCCTCGTCAGAGCCTGGGTCAACCCACAAACAGCCATTACAGAAACGTGCCTTGAGTTATCCAGAGTCTGGTTTTAATCATAAGCCGGACAACTCCCCGTACCTTAACACCGTTAAGATATGAACTGTTCTATATCCAATATAGAACCAGAGGCACTGATTTAATTGAACCAGATTCAAATCATGCAGCTATCTCCAGTGCATGTCAACTAAATGGAAGGAGGCCGATCAGCGTTACTCAACTTAGGAACATTTCCAATTATGAGTAACCTGAAAGAGAAGCAAGTTCTCTTAACCATTACTATCAACTGAATACCATACACAAGTATCTACATCTTCGATCACTTTGAAGAATCCCGATACTTGCTACACATGGTTCTCTACTGTATTCAAATACCTATAACTTTTCAAAATTCGGACCCTGTGTTTCCACGAAACACTTGTCTAAAAACTAGAGAAGTCATAAGTAAACCGAATATAGTACGAGGACGAACCCCTCTGTCCTGATGGACGCTGGACAACATACAATACTCTGTATATGTCCCTTGAGTCTGATAACTCTTTCACTGAGTGTCGTAGGTTGAAAACTGTACTTATGGTTAAGAAGAATTACACCGATGTTTAATGCTCCTTACCTAACCATCAACTGATATAGGTAAATGTCGTAGACATAATTTCAGAAAGGTATATCTCACTCTATGAAAATAGACGTACAGATATATCAATTTGAAATTGGTGCATAACAGCGGATATTCAAAACCAAATATTTGCCGACCGGCAAACAACCCAGGTGATTTCCTCAAATATCACCGATTGCAACGAATCCCGAAATAATGAGGATAGTCACCCAATTCCCAACAACTTACTCCCACTCATCATCTGTAAAACCATACAGATGTGAGAATCATACCTGGTAAATACATACCCTGGAGTAAGTATCTAATCGGGAAATCAGTTTTCTTTTAACATTACACAGTGAAACTGAAACATCGAAATGTTTCGATAGGGTATCCTGGTATTCCTAGTAATGCCTCTTCCAGTATCCAGATTCACAACTGTAACCGTGTAATTCTTTGCCACCTCTCCAAATCCCTTCATTTGTCTTTAGTCTTTACCTTCTGCACACCCCTTAGGCCAAATGGTTTTCTTCCTTCCCTACCGTTCGGCACCAGCCTATGGTTTGGAAGAAGACTATCCAATAAGCATAATGGGTGTACTGTCCCAATCCTAGGAACACTCGCAATGTGAGAGAAGGTGAAGATAAAAGACACCTGAATAACTCTTATTCCTATTTCTCCTGAACCAGAATCCATCCCCGAACTGGAACAAGTTCCTTTCGAGTTCGTATATAACCATACGATGGAGTATCCAATAAACTGTGGATCTTCGTAGTGATACGGAGTGTCCTGGAGAAATGCAAAGGTGATTTTAGGATTGGCGAAGGAATACTTGGTTTGGTCGTGAATATCTGTTGCAATTTACTTTGCCCTCTTACTAATCCCTTTCTTTGTCTTAACTCAATACCTTCTGCACACCATCGTTATGCTAATTGGTTTTCTTCATTCCCTACCGGTCGGCACCAGCCTAAGGTTTGGAAGAAGACAATCCAATTTGCGTAATAGGTGTACTACCCCTAAACCAAGGAGTACTCGTAACCTGAGAGAGGGTAAAAGGAAAAGACAACTGAATAGTCCTATCCGTTTTCTCCAGTACCTGAGACCATCCTCGAATGAATTCCTTCGAGTTCGTATCTAACCATACGATGGTTTTGTCCAATGGAAGTGGACGTTCGTAATAGTATGGGGTGTCCTGGAGAAAAGGGTAAAAGTAGGAGTGGCAATGAGGTTTGCAACTCTGACAATCCAAAAGCCAGTGTTTAAGAAGGTTCGGTCAAATTGGTCTCTGAGTCAAAGTCTTAGGGTCCGGTCAATGGTCGCTGCCAAAGAGAGAGAGAAAAGAAACACTCAGCGTGCACTCTAACCTAGATCAGAATGGTTACCAATTTATCTAATCTGGAAACCTCCCACTGTACCGTCAAATTCTCCTCCAAACCTGAAAGAAGAATTAGTCGGGGTGACCCGAGGAGTAAACTAACTCATCAGTGGGAATCGGGATCCAACTATCATCGCATGATAACGTGACGGAATCCGCTCACGGTATCACACTCCAGAAGGTATGCGCATATTTGGCAAGTTTCAGTTCTTTTGAAACTCCCGATGTGATTTCTGCCCCATGCTCTTATGACCTTGGCGAAGGTCAACAAATCATAAGTCACATGTCAAGTTCTACCCGTCATTATCCAGGGTTAATCTGAATCCACCCGTACAAGCCCTTGACGAAGGTCAACAAGGCTATACGACTGTCCCAAACCAACGCATCTATCTATGCAGCAGAAAGGTAACAAGCAGCTACCATACACTATGCCTTGACGAAGGTCAACAAACATAGCATGAATACTACGTGCTACCCGTCTGAAACGACGGAGGGCTACGAATGGTTTCTGGCGAAAACCTTTAACGTAAAGAACTTGATATCGTCGAAGGAACGGATAGCTTTTAAAAATATAGTGACGAAAACAGTTGCTAAAGAGGTCACTCCCGGTGAAGGGATCTCGGCTCTTTCCCCGTAGAATGGGGTGCAGGATATTCCAAGTGAATATCGCGATGCAAAGCAAAAGTAATCGGCTATAGTGAAGTCATTGCCCTGACGCAAACTTTTTGTCCAAGGGGTCACTCCCGGTGAAGGGATCTCGGCCCTTGCCTCGTCGACTGAGGAGCAGGATATTCCATCTGAATATCACGATGCAAAACAAAAGTAATCGGCTATAGTGAAGTCATTGCCCTGACGCAAACTTTTTGTCCAAGGGGTCACTCCCGGTGAAGGGATCTCGGCCCTTGCCTCGTCGACTGAGGAGCAGGATATTCCATCTGAATATCACGATGCAAAACAAAAGTGAACGTCCTTGCAATAACAGCCTTTTGAAAAGTGTTCCAACAACATCAGATTAGGTTTGTTTTTAACTTGCATTGATCCGAATCAATGCAGTCCCATCAATTGATCACACCAAAAAGAACGAAAATATACTAATGTACGTATATGCCATCCGCATTTGCCACTGGGTCCCGTCATTACCCGTTAGGTTAGCTAACTAACGACAGAGCGGGGACTGGACTAGCGCGGATGTAAAACATATACAACATCTACTAATATATATACCAATATATTATATTTCGCTCAAGGCGTGAAAAGAAATGCAACATCACAGAAAATGTACAGCATCACAGAAACAATACAGATATCTGGGATCCCCGGGTTTCATAGAGCCACTACTGAAACCCGACGTTCCCCTGGTCGTGTGGATAGCCTGCGCAATGAAATCCTAGACCCCTACGGGCGCGGCAAGTCGCCCGCCAAAACCTGAAGCGAGGCAGCCCCCTTCAGTACTGTGAATGGACCACCCAGCACTCCACGGAATCCGGCGACTTGGGCACCCCTCCTGGGTCAACCTGTACCCCTACGAGTACGGCGAATAACCCGCCAATCCCAGAGTGAAGCCCCCTCTTTCTCAATGCCATGAGATGCGGGCTTGTTGCCCTCCAGAACCCGGCTATCCGTGCACCCCTCCGCGGGGTAATCCTAGTACAGAAAGTAAAATATACATACAACGGGTACATCGACCGCAACCAGGTCGTGCCCCAAAATAATAATACAATCAGGCAGTGACGGCAGTCCACATGTCGGACGCTCGCCCCGCAATATCAAATGTACATAATACCACCACAACTGTACTAGCATTGCAACCAGGCTATCCCCACGACCGATCCGCAACATCACAGCATAAACATAGAACATCAACGTGAAAATCACGTTCGCAAATCCGTCTAACCGGGCTATAGCAGTTAGACCGGATTTACCGATCGAGTGACATTCACGGTCGCAGATATAATGTAAATACTGTGAAAAATGTGTTTAAAATTTTCGATCAATCAAATTTTAACAAGTGGGCCCCCAATCAAAACTGTAGCAGATCAAGAAATTCTGGGCCCAATGTTATTATTCCAAAACCCCACTTTTCACCCCAGAAAGCCTCTGTAAAAAATTGGTGCAGTGATCTCCACAGTGCGCGGCGGAACAGCGGCGGGAAGGGGGTTTTCGCGGCGGTTCCGCGCTCCAACTGTGGAGTCACTTCATCGAATTTTTACAGAGCTCTTAGATTTTCCAGTACATCAATATTTTACAACCTGAAAAATTTTTCGACACTAAAAATTTCCAACAGAAAACTGATGCTAACAAAAAACGGGTTTTGGAACTTTTTGATCGATCGGAAATGCAAACACATTACACAAGGCTAGACTAAGTTAATGGCGAGGCTCTGATACCACTTTAAGTGCACGGCGGCGCCCCGGCCGTCAACCCGACGCCGGAATGCGGAAGCGGTGAAAAACTTTAATTTTGCGGACTTAGCAAACCGGCACCACCGCGCACTAAACATCCGGATCGTAACCATTAAACTAAGTCTAAGCTAACTAGAAGATGGGAAAGAGATATACCGACGATCCAAGTCCTCCGGTCTTCATCTCCACTCCGATCTCCTCGTGGGATCTCCGTCCGTCTCCTCCTCGTCGCCGGAAGTGCACCACGTTGCCTACATCGTTTACGGGCTCCCACCTCAATGCCGAGGCAACTCGGGCACGAAGCCGGCTACTCGACGTGCCCAAGGTTCGTTGTAGAATATGTAGTGAGCAAGTCTCATTTTGGGGTTTGTGGAATTGCCATTGGAGGAGGGATTGAACTTGGAGCTTTTTAGATGGAACTTGTGGGATTTTTGCAACATGAAATGAAGCAAAAAACCCACACCAAAATATTTGGACAGCCCCATCAAAGGGGAGGCCGGCCATGCTAGAGAGAGGAGGGGACAAAATGAGATAGTCATTCTCATATATCAAACAAGAGAGAGAGAGAGGAAAGTCTATCATGCAAAAGGGAATGATCACCAAGGTAAACTCAACACTCAACACCACCATCATCACCTCACAAAGTCCAACCATCATGAACCATGATGACTTAAAAAGTCATGCCATCATGAAGAAATCAAGTCAAAAAGGTCAAGGTATGGTGCTCATCATGAAAACCATCATGATGCAACAAGATGCAAAGAACCCCCTCCACTAATGCCTATTTGCAACAATGCAAATAAACCCTCCTCCATCAAACTTCGGCCAATGAACGGAACAATGGAAATTGGCCGAAACGGAAAACAAAATGGCAACTCCAGAAAACTGGTCCCGTAATAAATTACAGGAAAAACCCCGATACTGTGCATACACACCCGCATCTGTATTTCGACCGAAATACAAAATGCAATGAGACAAAATCTCCACTGTACTATACTAGAATCCGGCTTATACCAAAACCGGCTAGTAATATCTGTTCGATCCTGATCCATGCAATACCGCACGTATCTGATCGAACCCTGCCATATAACCATACGGCCTATAGTACAGACTGTCCGATCCTGATCCGTGCAATACCGCACGTATCTGATCGGACCTTGCCATATCTCCATACGGCCTCTACAACCTTTCGCCCGAAAGCTGAGTAACTGTAAGTGTGGTGGACTCTAAAGACTCGTCAATACTATGGCTGTGGATTTAACCACTAGCACGTCAGAGGTATATGCCAATACGTGACGGGCCACCATCTATTGACCAAAAGGGACGTCGATGAGGAAGCTCACCCCGACACCCAACTGAGCCTGTCAGTGACAATATCCGTGCAGTCCGGTCCGTTCGTCTATGAGCATCGCATGGCGGGCCTAGGGGGTTGGTAAAAGTCAGACCCCCAAAAGCGGTACAAGTCGTGTCGGAGTGTAGCCCAGAACACCCTGAGATACTACTGGAATACCTACCAGTAAATCTCCTTGCCTCGGCCGAGGGCTTTGTGTAATGGCTCTCCTAGACACAGCACGACCTCACCCCCAATACCGGGAGAGACGAACCCCTGAAGATACGCTCACTGCCTCCATGTGGCTCGGGACTGTACCCAACTAAAACCTGTTTGCACGACTCCTTTGAGCCGTGGTAGGGTAGTAATCAAAGTACAGTGGGAACTCACACGAGACAAATGACGATCCCCAGGTCGATGAACTAACCTGCACACATGTCACCAGGGAACTGCCATCTGACGTCTGGTATATGACCAACTGGCATGTTCCCGGCGAGTCCTGTCCGGTGTACTCATAACCCAATGAGCACCTGTATACATCTTAAGTGATCCAACTGACACCAGTGGCTTGTGAGACCGGCCACCGCCCCTCGTCGGGGTCTCGACTGTATACACTAGTCTACTATGGAGTATCAATGCCCTGTCTCGAAACTCACACGACTAGGGACCATTTCAGGATATGCTTATAGACCCCAGCTCCCACTTATATGATCGCCCTCATACTACTGGTGGTCAAGCAAGAATCCTAGGGGCTCTATCAACGTGTAATAGCGACGTGTCAGGTCACCTAAAACAGTACACGATGATAAAGGTAAACCAGATAGCATACTATCATCTCGAGTAAGACTGTCCTACCGGGATAGGTCCTCCCTCAATCACCGCAATCACGTACCTGTGATCCAATAATTGACTCTGAGGGCATTATCTCCAACACGACGAAGCCACATAAATCCCTGCCACTCCTACTTCCTTTTTGCATTGTTGGATATAGGGCCCTCAAAGTAATTATTATGATTGCAAGTAGTCGATTATGATATTTGAGGAAGGACCTATACAGGTATAACAGTCTTACTCGAGATGATAGTATGCTATCTGGTTTGTCTTCATCATTGATGAAGCCCGTAGGATTGTTTCTTGACAACCAGCATTATGATGGCGATCATATATGTGGGAGTTGGGTTGTCCATAAGCACATCCTTAAAGGTCCCTAGTCGTGGGAGTATCGAGACCGGACATCGATATTCCGGAGTAAACTAGTGTATACGCTTCTAGACCCCGACGAGGGGCGGTGGTCGGTCTCATAATCCTTTGGTGTTGTGTCACCTAAGATAGTATACAGGTGCTCACTGGAGGTGAGTACATTGGACGGACTCGCCGAGAACTCCTAGATGGTATGAGTACAGGTTAGTCCTTTGACCTGAAGTCATCATTTGTCTCATATGAGTTCCCACTGTACTTGATTACTACCCTACCATGGCTCAAAGGAGTCATGTAAACAGGTTTTAGTTGGGTACAGTCCCGAACCATATGGAGGCAGTGGTTGACGGTTAGGGATTCGTGTCTCCTGGTATTAGGAGTCGATGTCGTGATGTGTTCAGTTGTCTATCACCAGAAATTCGTGGCCACGGTGGATGATATTTAATGATAGTTGATTAGTAGTATCTCTATTGGTGATGAGCTTGACTCAGACACGACTTATCGGGTTAGTAGGAGCTAACGTTATCCGCCCCTTAGACACGATATGCGATACTCTTTGATGAAGAGACCGGACTGTACAGAGATTGTCACATTCAGGCTCAGTAGGGTAAGAATGCACTTGATTGTCGACCCCCCTTTCGACAAATACCTGTGTAGCCGTTACGTACAGCTAGTGCCGCTGACGTGCTTGTGGTTAAACCCACTGCCAATGTATTGTCGAGTCTTTAGGGTCCCACATAGAGGGTTTTCCCGGTTCACGCGACAGATACAGGAGCCGTACGTTGGTACGTGCAGGGGTCCGATTAATTACGTGTACAGGATTCACGGATTTTAATCAGGCGGTTAATAATACTATCCGGCTTAGAATTAAGCCGGATTATTAAATCAGCTTTAGATTTAATAATTTATGTACGTATTTTGATACATATATTTTAGTATTATAGTTCACTATTCATTTTCTCTTTTTGGTAGTATCTGTATTTTTATACGGATACGCATATATGTAGCGATACATATACCAGGTGAAGTATTCCGTATTAATACGGGAATGCTTCTAGAAGAAGGACACCTCATACTTATTTTTCTATTTAGAAAAATAAAAAGGGAAATGAGGTGTAAAGTGAGGCATGGTTCTTTGCATGTAGAGAGAGATGGCTATGGATTTTATATCAATAAAACCCATTTGTGTTCACTATTGGTGCATGGTTATATATATATGTAGCTATTTCTTTTTATAAGAAGGATGATATTCTTTTCATCTTGTGTGCTTCATGTTTCATGGTTGCTAGCATGAGCAACCACTTTTCCTCACCTCCTTCTTCTTCCTTCACTTGTCCCCATAAGCATGAGATAAAAAGAGAGAAAAAATTTAGTGAAGTATTCCTACATCACCGACCATCCACACCTAGCAAGTCTGGATCTTCGGTTAGAGCCTCCTCCGATTTCCCTCGGGTGGATCGTCTTCGGCAAGGGTGGTCGATTCTCAAGCGCAATCCCGGCGGCTACGAGCTTGGAGAGGTCTTCCATAATTTGGTAGACACACGACAAAGGTTGTATTTCTTCAACCCTTTCACTTTTAGTTAGCTAGTTTAGGTTATTGGACCATATCCTGGGTTTTTACGGGCGTTCGGTGCTCGCTAGAATTTTTGTTTTCACTTCCACATCGGCCGCGGTTTCCGTGGCGCGAGCACCGAAATCCAACATGGTATCAGTGCCACTCCATAAACTTTAACTAGCTAGTTTGCACTTGTTTATATTTTCGATCGATGGATTTTTCCGAATCACATTTCCATTTTTCATGCCCACTGTTCGAATTTTAAAGTTGTTCAAAAAATCATTCTGGTTGCCATAAAATTATGTGCATGCAATTACAGAGGCTTGGAAGAAATTGGAGCACAAACACACAATGTTTGGCCGCGGAACTGCCGCCTATCATGGCATTTGGCCGCGGTTCCGTGGTCATCATGGGGCCGTTGTGCCCCAATTTTCTTCAGTTCCTCTATTATAAGGAAATGTGATTTTTGGGATGTTTTGTTTTGGTCCAGATTTGTTTGAATACTGGATTGTACATGGGGCCAATGCGGAAAGCTTTAGTCGATCGAAATTTTGAATTCGTGTTTTTCAGTGCATATGTTATTTTCTGCGACTGTGGATATCATTGCGCGGTACAATCCGACTGGTTTCTATATTTACAATCAGACGGGTTTACGAACATGATATCCACGTTACGTTGATGTTCTGTGTTGCACTGATATTATGGATGGATTGTCGTGATGTATAGCCTTGTGTTCAATGTTAGATATACAGTTCAGATTCATTTGTATATTGATTATTGCCGGGCGAGCGTCCTACAAGTGGACTACCGTCACTGCTAGTTATGTATATTCTTTTATTAAGGCACGTCCGGGTTGAGGTCGGTGTCATGGTTGTATATATATTTTCTTTTCTGTACTAGGATTACCCCACGGAGGAGTTGTAACATTTTGGAATATTATAAATATTAATTTATAATTTTAATAAGGATATTATGAGTTTACGATATAATATAGTGTATATTTTTTTATTTCGAATTGATATCCGTAAAAATGTAACTATTTTGGAAAAAACGAGATATATATGATATCATATAAAATGATAAGTGTTCTATTTTTAAACATGATATGAGATTTTGTGTAATATGGTGGAGGTTATGTGTAAAGGTAATTTTTAATTTTAAAAGGGTGTTTATTTATTTGAAGGCTTATGTTATATATTAGGCTAGATAAACTTCCATGCTCACCACACCTTCACATTCACTCACCTCCTTCCACCTCCTCCTTTCTCTACACCAAATCACTACACCTCCTCCATTATTTTATCATAACTTTTATGATATTCCTTCTACTCTCAAACTGAACTTAACACTTCTCACTCAAATCTCCAATATAATTTTTCAACTCTTCACAAATATCATAAGAAAGGTTGATGGTTCCTTCATGGAAGTTGAGCAAAACATCAAGCTAAGACCAACACCAATTCATGATGATTCAAGCCTACACTTTATGTGATTGGAATTTCTTTGTGTTCATTCCATATAGGTAAATATCTTCTTTCTTTTAAGTTTTGAAGTGATAGTGAGTTTTACTTGATGGCTGAAAATCAGTGAAATGTTACGGATTTTGAATTTTTTTATGACTCTCTATTGATAATTAGCTATAGGTTAAAACTAAAAAGTTGTATATAATTTCCTTATCATTTAGCAAAAAATATTTGGTTAAGTTTTACTATAAAATAAATTTTATACGAATTTTTAAAGAAAGGGTTTCCAAACTGGAAATTTCATTTCCAGTGGCTGTTTTTCACTCAAATTATAACAATTTTCTTCATTTTTCTATTAACAATTTGGAGAATATGAAAATTGTAGGTTGTCGATAAATGTGTAGATATCTCTAAAATTTTCAATTTTCTTATTCTCTTTACAAAATCTAGAGATATCAAATTTTAAGTGAAGGTTGTTTTCTGGTTTCTGCAGATTATTCAGAAACATGTTTTAACTTTGCATTTTATTTCATGTTCTATACATAGATATTGGAAAAGATATTTTGGGTTATCAAAGTTAACTCCTTTAACAATATGTATAATTTTAGTTTCCCTCTAAATATTGTGCTTACGAGTTTTGGTGATTTTTTGAAGCGAGCCGAAAAACTGCCGTTTTCTGAGCTACCATTTTCAAACAATATGCATCCGAGCATTGTATTTTTCTCGCTACATTTTGCCAATAGGATAATGTTATTGACATGTGTGTTCTTATATTTGGAGGATTATTAGCAGAGACGCTGAAGGCGTCGAGATGAGGAAAGCGATTGTGGATTTCGACTAACTCGATACGTCGGTGAGTAGATTTATATCTACGGGGGAAGTCGGGTGGATAGCATATAGCACCCCCTCAACCACTTATATTGAATAGTTATAATATAACTAGTATAAAGTGATATGTTAGCTAACTTAGTTACATTATATTAGTGTATGATGAATACCTCGTAGAATTCTTATGGTTATGGTTATACCTGGATATATGGTATTGGGGATGGACGTACGTGACGATAGGTCCGTACAATATGGATATGATAATGGATGGATATAGTACGAGGGATCATACTGTACTTGTGATGACGAGGATAGTGTGCCGAATACGGCAAAGTTTCATTTGGATTCGTGGAGTCATGAGTTATCCCAACTTGGGACGTTACGATTGATTGAGCTATACTCTTTTAAAAACCAACGATTTGTTTTCACTTTTAAATGATAAATGACAAGGATGCGATGCTATTTCCAAAACGAATATCTATTTTAACTTAATACAGCTTCCTTATTTCAAAATAAGGTTTCGTTATATTTTCAATGATGATGGTATGGCTCATAGCAATTAGTTACGTATAATAATTACGCGATGCACTTAGATTTCCTTTATGTGTTCGCGATATGCTTACCGATTATATATGTTCTCTTTTATACGAATACACTGATAGAACACTGCACAACTACCAATGAGTACTATGTTGCACGAGCACAGACACATATATTACACTACACCTCATTGGTACTGCCATGACATTATAGGACCTCTATACCATGCGATGTTTATATAAATGTCGATACGATGCATTATGAATTCCCTATATCCGGAGAATTAGATTGTATTTATATGCTATGGATAGGGGTAGAATTATATTCTGTTATAAACACTTATAGAACACTTGCACAAATACTAATGATTGCCATGCTGCACGAGCATAAACACATATGCTACACCACACATCATTAGTATTGCCATGACACAGTAGAACTATTGTAATTGTTTGCATGACTGACTATATTTACGTACAATGCTTTTATTTCCTGTTGATTAATTGCGAATACCATTACCATAGGTATTCGTATTTGATTGTTATGAGTTTTTTGATGTTTTTACCTTCGATAATATATATCAGTGGTATGGGACGCTGATATATATATATATATTGATTATATCATCAGAAAGATATATGCAATTTATTCTTCTTCTTTACTTGATATTTCTAGATACGATGAGTTCACGTCCACCATGAGCTTGATGTTTTCTGATTTGATTTTATTCCGAACCGAGTGGGGGAGCTATACGGTTACGGACGTGCTACATATCTGGAATGAGTGGGGGAGTATACAGTCGGATACATGGTGGGCCCGGTCGAGACCGAGGGGCAGGAAAGCCGCGATTGAGGCGGGGAGCCTAGCGAGGACACTCGATACCGGAGATAGATATTAGCACGGCGGATATCTAGGGGATACTGACCGGGGCTAGGGATATTGAGGGGCTACTGATCTGATGAGATGGTGTCGATGATATCTGGATTTGCGTGTCGGTGATGGACACGAGAGATTTGATGATTTAGGGTGTCGATACTGGACACCCAGTTGGGGTCAAAATTTGCACCCCGGTTGACCAAGTCAAAGTCAAGGTCAGCCCCAAGCCAGGTGGGCCCAAGTCAACGTCAAGCGGGCCCATGCCCAAGTCGAGCCTGCGGCCAGCCTCCCCAATGTCGAAATAAAAACCATGTAATAAATAATTTTTATGTAATTTTTTATGCATGAGTGTAAGCAAAATGGGCATAAAGCCAAATTTTTGTGAGCCCATAGCTTATGTGCAAAAAGAAATAGCACATGAGACATGGGATGGGAAAAATGCCATTTTGTAAAGCACAAGGGGCTATATGTAAATGTGTAAGCCTATAAAAGGCAACATGATGATGAATAAAGCATATACTTTTCATTCCTCACAAAAAGGTTTGGGTTTTTGTGCCTCCTTCTCCTTCCTCAAGGTTCTAAACCTTCTTTTTTTTTTGAATTAAATGAAGAGTTTTACTCTTCCTTTTCCAAAACTAAATAGTTTTTCACCACAAAAGCCACAAAGGGGAACTCAGATCTCCCATCAGATCTCAAAAAGGAGAGATTTTTAAAATCTCATACTTCTTGTTCTTCAAGATCCTGCCAAAAGAGTAAGAAGAAGGAGACCCACCTCCAAGAACCCCACTTTGGGGAAGATCCAGGGCTCAAGGGAGAAGCCCCTTTCATCAGCTCCAAAACATCTTAGGAGTCCAACTCCTAAAAAATATATATATATATATATATATATATATATAAACAAAATAATAAATATTTCCTTTTGGGAGCACAGCTCCCAGTGCAGGGACCAAGTCCCTTTTGCTGCTGACGCCTAGCGCCCGCGTGCCAGGCATGTGGTGCACTGGCGCTCTGGCGCACAACGCCCGCCTCCCTGTCACGTGATGCGCCTCTGGCGCACAGCGCCCTCGTGCCATGCACGTGGTGCGCCGGCGCTCTGGCGCACAGCGCCCTCGTGCCATGCACGTGGTGCGCCGGCGCACAGCGCCCTCATGCCATGCACGTGGTGCGCCGGCGCACAGTGCCCGCGTGCCAGGAAAGTGGTGCGCCGGTGCTCTGGCGCATAGCGCCCGTGTTCCAGGCACGTGGTGCGCTGGCGCTGTGGCGCACAGCGCCCGCGTGCCAGGCACGTGGTGCGCTGGCGCTCTGGCGCACAGCGCCCGCGTGCCAGGCACGTGGAGCGCTGGCGCTCTGGCGCACAGCGCCCGCGTGCCAGGCACGTGGAGCGCTGGCGCCTTCTCCCACACATCCTTTGGATTCCCTTTCTCTTTATATATATTTATATGTATATATATATATATATGTATATATATGTATATATATATATGTATATGTATATATACACACACATACTCCACACTAAATATAACTCCCCCGTTAGAGAAAATTTCTAACGGGGCGCTGCCCCGCACCCCGCAAGGGGGCTGCTAGCCCCCTTGACCCCAGCCTGCTATCCGGGTAGCGGGATCCCCGTAAAAACTCTGCGGGGCCCCCGATATATCCAAAACCCCTTCAAAACACAACACTGCACATTGAGTTCACATGACCTGTTTGACCCGTCAATCGGAGGTTCCCTCGCTCCGAAGGCGAGGGGTAATTAACGACAGCTTAGTCCGCGGTTGCCGGAGATTCGGATCCCCACAATCAATAAACCCTAGCCTACCCTAGGCAGGTGGAATCTATAATGCGCCTGACAAGCGCGCGCATATTCCTATCTCAATGGGGTGACGAAAAACACCCTACAGATTCTGGCACGCCCGGTGGGACCTATCTCTCCTCTCATATTTCGGGTTAAATGTTCATGCGAACTCAATCAATATACATATCTATATTTATACTAAAATAATGCTCTTTTCATGCTGGACTTCAAGCGATCAAGCCTCAACCATGTCTCCAAGGATCAGCTCAGCTCTCGACACAGCTCCCATCTCCTACACGATGAAGATGGACGCCAGGACGGTCCTCCCGGCCAGTCTAAGGCGACGATGGGAAGAGCTGCCGCTACCATTTGGCTCTATTCTGTTCGTGTCCGCTAACGCCATCCCAGCTCCTCAAGCCCCGGTGACAGACAAACCGGTATCGAAAGGCAAGAGGCCAAATGCGGTGGTCTCGAAGGTGCCCCAACTCAAACACAAGTCGGTGTTTGAACGACTTTCCTTGGCCCCAGCTGGGGGCAAGGCCATCAACACCAACAAAGTAACATGACGTCTCGAGCAAGCTCCGGTGGTGCCCCTGACAACCGCTCAATCGGATGTCTTCTCTAAGCTCCCCGCCAAAGATAAAGAGACGACTGGATATGTTGTCCACACTGTCTACATGGTGGGCACGCACAACAAGAGCAAAGACGGGGCCACCATATCCCAAATCCAATCTGGTGTAAATATGGCTGCCACATTCCAAGACCAGCCTCCTCTGGAAGGTAATGAAGACCTTTCCAGTGAGGCTGATAAGCAGGGAAAGCCCTCAGTTCATGAGGAGTCGGGCTCGGAAAGCGAAGATGAACCAACTTTCCATCCTAAGACCGCAGAGCAGCAACTTCTCCAGGAGCTCCGAAAGCAGCTCAGAAACAAAGATAAGTAGATGGCCAAACTTTACTCCAAAATTGACGACTTAACGAATGTCGTGATGCATCTCACGGCCCGACTTGCCTCTCAGCCACCCAATCAAGCACAGGGCTCTGCTCATGAACCGGGAAACGGTGTCCCAAGGCAGCCGACACCTATTCCCTCAAATCCAAAGGTGGGCGGACCACATGAAAGTTAGTCAGGAAATGTCTTGGCTACCGATGACAGTTGCCCGCTTACTCAAGATCAAATCATGGATTTGGTTGCCAACAAAGTCAAAACATTGGTAGCCGAAGCTGAAGCGCAAAAAGATGTTAGCAGTAGCGGGAGACCATATCCTACTCAATATGATCTGGTAGAATTTCCTAGCGGCAATGTCATCCCTAAATTCGGAAGATTTGATGGGACGGGAAATGCGAATCAGCACATCGCCCACTTCAAAGCCTCATGCGGGAATACTGGGGGCAATGATGCGCTTCTCCTCCACCAGTTCGTTAATAGCTTGGCCGATGTTGCTTTCGACTGGTACGCGAGCATACCGGATGGCTCCGTCACAACTTTCGTCCAAATGGAGTCTCTGTTTCGACAGAGGTTCATGAGCGTCAGCGATAAGATCACCATCGCCGACCTCGTAAGGACCAAGCCACAGAACAACGAAAACAGCACGGATTAATCCGATGGCGCAATCTCTCCGTCAAATATGAACCGCCGATAGAGCAGGACCAATCTGTCAGTCTCCTCGTCGGAAATCTCAACAATTGGAAGGCCCCGTTTCTATGCACCGCGGGTCTCAAAATATTCCAAGGGCTGACCAGAAAAGTCTAGATGTTGGAGCGCTCAAAGCTGGAGTCCTCCTCGGATTTGTAAAATAACAATAGGTCCTGGAGAAACCGAAAGGACGATAATCGCAAAGGCGAAAATTCCGACGATTCTGAATTTTTTAACACTTCAGCTAACCGAAATAAGCAAGGGATGAGCGGGCCTAATTCCAACCAGCCTCGGAAGCCAGTGTTCGGAGAGGGAGGAGAATCTCCACTGAAAGAGAAGCTAGATAAGGTCTATTCCTTCAGAAGGGACAAAATCCGTAAAATATTCAAAGACGCCCTGAGGAACGGTCTACAACTGCAAGAGTCAAAAAGACAGCAGGAAGCGAATATGACCGACGACCTCAAATACTGCCCCTATCACAGAGTGATAGGTCATGCCATTGAGGACTGCTTCGTCTTCAAAGATTGGTTCGAAAAGCAATACAAGGGAGGAGAGATAGAACTGTCTAAAGGCGTTTTAACAAACAGTCCAGCTGCGACCGCCAATATCATACAAATGGAGACCGAAGTTTTTCGTGAAACTGATTCTCTCAGACATCTGCCTTTCTCTGAAAACATTCGACCACCACGTCATTAAACTGGGAACAGTCGACCTCTAAGTCGTTAAACTGGGGGTGTAAAAAAATGTGTGTGTAAATAAAAAAAAAGGAATGTGTAAATAAATAAATAAAAAGAAAAGCCGAAATTATAGGGCAACCGCGAGTAAAAGCCAAAATGATAGGGCAATCGCGACCTTCACGATAAGAAAAGCTGAAACGATAGAGCAATCGCGGTAAAAAAAACAACGGCGAATGATGAGTCGCTCCTGCTACCATATTCCAGTGTAGTGATGCAGACGCCAACCAAAATCCAGTTTCCCAAAACTCGCCAGCCCTACGGTTAGTCCCCAAATTGACTACCGTATACAATCCACGGGATCAAATAATTCTCATTATACCCATGCCCCACCGCAGTCACCAGTCCAGCGGCCGGTCTCCACCGTTGGAATTATGGTCCATTGGAAAGACCCAATCATGTGTCCTCACGATACATGAGGAGAACAAACCTTCATGGGATCCTTACGACTCACAAAGGAAAAACACACTTGGGGGTGTAAGTGTACAGTAGCGCCCCGGCCGTCTGTCCGAGGCCAAAATACGGAAACGAAAACTTTTTCAAAAACTTGAAACCGGCGCTATCGTATACTTTAAATCCGGATCGAACCATTAACCTACAATCTGCAAACTGGAGAAGGGTTGGAAAGGCTATGCCGATCGATCCGTGTCCTTCGGTCTTTGGCCACCATCCTAAGCTCCTCGCGGCATCTCCGGTCTCGATCTCCTCGTCGGAAAGGGCACCACATCTTCGAGTCTTTTTACAGGCTCCCGGTTCATCCGAAGAAACTCGGACACGAAGTTTGCTAGCCGACGTGTCCAAGGTGATGTAGAGAATGTGTGTGATCACTTTGTCTCTTGCATCCATTGTGTGGATGGAGATTGAAGATGAAGCCATTGGAGGAAATGGTGAGCTAAAAGGAGGAAGAAGAGGAGCCCTTTTGTGTTATTGTGTTGAATGATAATGAGAGCAAGAATGAATAATACAAGAGCAAACCCAAAGGGATATGGCTGCCCTTCTCTCTCTTCCTCTCATTTCAACACACAAATCAAACAATAATGTGACATATGCACATAAAAAGAGACCATGAGTCAAAATCCTTGCACATGCCACATTAAATGCACTCCATCATGATTTCTAGCTCATAATTTCCATACGCAAACATTAATCCAAATGTTTGCAACAATAAAATGATACGGCAACATCTAAAGTAAACTCGTGACGGATCACAAGGAAACCCCTCACCTGTATATACATACCTGCATCCGCATTCCGACCGAATGCGAATGCGATGAGACTAAAGTAATCCAACAAATCTAATACTAGGATCCGGCTTAAACCAAAGCCCACTAGTACGATCCGTCCGATCATGATCCGTGCACTACTGCATGTATATGATCGAACCCTTCCATATATCATACGGCCTCTACAGCGTTTCGCCCGAAACTTGAGAAACTGTCTGTGGGGGACTCTAAAAACTCGTCAATACTTTGGCTGTGGATTTAACCACTAGCACGTCAGTGGTACTAGCTGTACGTAATGGGCTACCAGGTATTGACCAAAAGGGAGGTCGATGAGCGAACTCATCCTGACACCCTACTGAGCCTGTCAGTGACAATATCCGTACAGTCCGGTCCGTTCGTCTATGACCATCGCATGGCAGGCCTAGGGAGTTGGTAAAAGTCAGACCCCCAAAAGCGGTACAAGTCGTGTCGGAGTGTAGCCCAGAACACCCTGAGATACTACTGGAATACCTACCGGTAAATCTCCTGCCTTGGCCAAGGACTTCGTGTAATGGCTCTCCTAGACACATCGCGATCTCATCCCCAATACCGGGAGAGACGAAACCCCTGTCGATCCGCTCACTGCCTCCATGTGGCTTGGGATTGTACCCATCTAAAACCTGTTTGCACGACTCCTTTGAGCCGTGGTATGGTAGCAATCAAAGCACCGTGGGAACTCACACGAGACAAATGACGATCTCAGGTCGATGAACTAACCTATACACATGTCACCAAGGAACTGCTATCTGACGTCAGGTATAATACCTACTATCATGTTCCCGGCGAGTCCTGTCCGGTGTACTCATAACCCAATGAGCACCTGTATACATCTTAGGTGAACCAACTGACACCAATGGCTTGTGAGACCGGCCACCGCCCCTCGTCGGGGTCTCGACTGTATACACTAGTTTACTAATGGAGTATCAATGCCCAGTCTCGAAACCCCCATGACTAGGGACCACTTTAAGGATGTGCTTATAGACCCTAGCTCCTACGTATATGATCGCCATCATACTGCTGGCAGTCAAGCAAGAATCCTAAGGGCTCCATCCACGTGTAATAGCGACCTGTAAGGTCACCTAAAGCAGTACACGATGATAAAGATAAACCAGATAGCATACTATTATCGTGAGTAAGACTGTCCTATCGGTATAGGTCATCCCTCAATCATTGCAATCGCGTGCCTGCGATCCAATAATTGACTTTAAGGGCACTATATCCAACAATCTCCCACTTGCACTCAAGGCTAATTATTGCGATGTCACATACTCACAGCCCGTGTGATACCGAACACCCTACTCCTCTACTAATCAGTTTCACATAGCCCGTTTGCGAAAATATTGCATTCGAGGAATAGTCTCAGTGAGTGGATCCGCCCTTATGTTTCCTTCTATGTTCTCTCTTTATCTCAAGTTCGCGGAGAAAGCCATCTTCCGAAATGAGCAATACCTGTCTTAGAATATGTCTGGATATCTGATGGGACCTAGTTCATAAATGAACTCCAAATCCAAACTTCTTAGACTGTATCGTCAACTGAACTTAATCAGTATCCTGCGCCACACCTCCCTTAGTATCGACTTGGACCACCTGTCCAAAATACTGCCCCTCGTCAGAGGGAAAACTATAACTCTAACAGCCACTCTGTCATCCAGGTCACCTTGGAAGCCTGGAATGATAACTGTCTCCCGAAAGAGGCTGCCGTTATCATTTCTCTAGAACATCCACTTATGTTCTAAAACTGCTTCCGAACGTTTCTCCAGGATAGGATTAATATCACCTTATTGCATCTAGTGCAAAAACAACGTCTAGTGTGGTACTTGACATCTCATGATTGACTCAATTGTCTAAGCAAGTGATCTGCCAATCATGCACATCCCTCTCCCCTTTAGTCTGTAAGACACCTTTAGAGAGGGTGACTCCATGACCTGCAGGTACACTACCGTGCTAGGAGTCGTCCATTCTAAAACACCTTTAGAATGCTATCTAAGTACCCAGATTGGGAAACTACCTAAATCTAGATCTAAAACCATAGATCTAGTAATCAGAATGTCTGATATAATATCCATATCCAATATGGAGAAACCACTGTGTGACAACCAAAGTATAACCGATCGTAGTATAGGAATTTCACTTCCTACTCTGTGTATGTCATCCAAATACCAGGCCATCACACCCTACTACTTTCTTAACAGATCCTTCCCCTATTCTGATGAAGTCAAACCAATGACTGTCAGATCAGAAATAGATGATCTATCTCCGCTATATCTGCTTTAGTCCATAAATAGACATAAGCTACTTGTCCACTATACTTCCGTCACTCCCACTGACTACGACAACCCTCCGGCAGAGTCATATACACATACACTTCTAAAGCTAGTTTAGAACGACGCTATACTCATCCTCCTGCCGGGTCTCATAGTCTGGAACAACAGCAATGGCAAGTCTGGGTAAACAAGAACCTCCCTGTCACCGTCCTTGAGGCTACCGGGGTACCTCTCGGGTGCCTGAGGTTACCCACTATATCTGCGGAGTGGCCAATAGAATATCAAACTAGATTGAATCTTTAGGTCTTATTAAATTTTCAGTAATCGTTTGCGGTTCTGGAATCACTTCCAGTTCTACCATACTCCCACTTCTGTTTTCTGAAAAAATCCATTTTTATCAAAACTGTGGAGAGTCAAGAACAATATCACTATTGATCTTCCAGATGGTAGAAAGTCAACCCTCGTCATAGCCCGGGTCAACCCACAAACAGCCATTACAGAAACGTGCCTTGAGTTATCCAGATTCTGGTTTTAAGCATAAGCCGGAAAACTCTATATACCTTAACATTGTTAAGATATGAACCATTTTATATCCAATATAGAAACAAAGGCACTGATTTAATTGGAACCAGATTCAAATAATGCAGCTTTCTTCAGTGCATGTCAACTAAATGGAGAGAGGCCGATCAGCATTACTCAACTTAGGAGTGCTTCCAATTATGAGTAACCTGAATAAGAACCAAGTTCTCTTAATCATTACTATTAACTGAATACCATACACAAGTATCTATATCTTCGATCATCTTGAAGAATCCTGATACTTGCAATGCTTGGTTCTCGACTTTATTCTTATACCTATAACTTCTCAAAACTTGGACCTTGTATTTCTATGAAACACATGTCTAAGAACTAGAGAAGCCATAAGTAAACAGAATATAGTACGAGTACCTACCCCTCTGTCCTTATGGACACTGGACAACATACAATACTCTGTATAAGTCCCCTGAGTCTAATAACTCATTCCCTGTGTCTCGTAGGTTGAAAACTGTACTTATGGTTAAGAAGAATTACACCGCTGTTTAATACTCCTTACCTAACCATCAACTGATATAGGTAAAAGTCATGGACATAATTTCAAAAAGTTATATCTCACTTTATAAAAATAAACGTACATATATATCAATTTTAAATTGGTGCATAACAACGGATATTCAAAACCAGATATTTACCGTCCGGCAAACAACCCAGGTGATTTCCTCAAATATCACCAATTACAACGAATCTCGATATAATGAGGATAATCACCCAATTCCCAATAACTTACTCCCACTCATCATCTGTAAAACCAAACAGATGCGAGAATCAAACCTGGTAAATACATACCCTGGAGCAAGGACTAATGGGGAAATCAGTTTTCTTTTAACAATACACAGTGAAACTGAAACATGTAAATGTTTCGAAGGGGTATCCGGGTATTCCTAGTAAGGCCTCTTCCATTATCAGATTCACAACTGTAACCGTATATTTCTTTGACATCTCTCCAAATCCCTTTATATGTCTTTAGTCACTACCTTCTGTACACCCCTTTAGACTAAACGGTTTTCTTCCTTCCCTACCATTCGACACCAGCCTATGGTTTGGAAGAAAACTATCCAATAAGCATAATGGGTGTACTCTCCTAATCCTAGGAGTACTCGTAACCTGAGAGAAGGTGAAGATAAAAGACAACTGAATAAGACCTTATTCCTATTTCTCCTGAACCAGAATCCATCCCCGAACTGGAACAAGTTCTTTCGAGTTCGTATATAACCATACGATGGAGTATACAAATAACTGTGGATCCTCGTAGTGATATGGAGTGTCCTGTAGAAATACAAAGGTGAAGTAGGAGTGGTGATGAAATACTTGGTTTGGTCCTGAATAGCAGTCGCAATTTACTTTGCCCTCTTACTAATCCCTTTATTTGTCTTTAGTCAATATCTTCTGTACACCATCGTTAGGCTAATTGGTTTTCTTTATTCCCTACCGTTCGGCACCAGCCTATGGTTTGGAAGAAGACTATCCAATTAGTGTAATAGGTGTACCGTCCTAATCCAAGGAGCACTCGCAACCTGAGAGAAGGTAAAAGGAAAAGACAACTGAATAGTCCTATTCATTTTCTCCAGAACCGGAAACCATCCTCGAATCTGGAACAAGTTCCTTCGAGTTCGTATATAACCATACGATGGTTTTATCCAATGGAAGTGGATGTTCGTAGTAATACGGGGTGTTCTGGAGAAAAAGGGTAAAAGCAGGAGTGACAGTGAGGTATGCAACTCAGACAATCCAAAAGCCAGTGTTTTATGAAAGTTCGGTTAACTTGGTCACTGAGTCATAGTCAAGGGTCGGGTCATGGTCGCTGCCAAACAGAGAGAGAAAAGAAACACTCAGCGTGCACTCTAACCTAGATCAGAATGGTTATCAATTTATCTAGTCAGGAAACTTCCCATTGTATCCTCAAATTCTCCTCCAAATCTGAAAGAAGAATTAGTCGGGATCACCCGAAGAGTAAACCAACTCATCAGTGGGAATCGGGATCAAACTATCATCGCATGATAACGTGATGGAATCCACTCACGTTATCACACTCCAGAAGGTATGCGCATGCCTGGCAAGTTTCAGTTTCTTTAGAAACTCCCGATGTATGTTTTTACCCCAAGCGGCTTATGACCTTGACTAGGTCAACAAACCATAAACCGCTAGTCAAGTTCAACCCGTCATTATTCTGGATTGCATTAAACCCACCCGTACGTGCCCTTGACTAGGTCAACAAGGCCGCACGACTGTCCTAGTCAATCCTATTTATGCAACAAACAAGCACCACTTAGCTACCGAACACTACGTCTTGAATAGGTCAACAAACGCAGCACGAATACTAAATAATACCCGTAAGAAATGACGGAGGGCTACGGCTGGTTTTTGGCGAAAAACCTTTAACGTAATGAACATGATATCATTGAAGGAACTGCATAGCTTTTTATAAAAATATAGTGGCGAAAACCTTTGCTAAAGAGGCCACTCCCGGTGAAGGGATCTCGGCTCTTTCCCCTTAGAATGAGGTGCACGATATTCCAACTGAATACCATGATGCAAAGCAAAAAGTAATCGACTATAGTGAAGTTATTACCCTGACGCAAACTTCTGTCCAAGGGGTCATTCCCGGTGAAGGGATCTCGGCCCTTGCCTCGTCGACTAAGGTGCTGAATATTCATAACCGAATACCACTGTGCAAAATAAAAGAGAACGTCCTTGCAATAACAGTTTTTTTTGAAAAATGTTCCAACAACATCAGAATAGGTTTGTTTAGCTTGCATTGATCCGAATCAATGCAGTCCCATCAATTGATCACACCACAAAAGAACGAAAATATGATGTACGTATATGCCATCCGCATTCGCCACTGGGTCCCGTTAGGTTACTTAACTAACGACAGAGCGGGGACTGGACTAGCGCGGGTGTACAACATATACAACATCTAATAGTATATATATCAAATATAATAATCGCTCAAGGCATGATAAAATGCAACATCACAGAAATGTAATAAGCATCACAGAACAATACAGATAATCTGGGATCCCCGGGTTTCATAGAGCTGCTACTGAAACCCGACGTTCCCCTGGTCGTGTGGATAGCCTGTGCAATGAAATCCTAGACCCCTACGGACGCGGCAAGTTACCCGCCAAAACCTGAAGCGAGGCAGCCCCTTTCAACAAAGTGAATGGACCACCCAGCACTTCACGGAATCCGGTAACTTGAGCACACCTCCTTGGGTCAACCTGTACCCCCTACGAGTGCGGCGAATAGCCCGCCAATTCTAGAGTGAATCCCCCTCCGTCTCAAAGCCATGAGATACGGGCCCGTTGCCCTCTAGAACCCCGCTATCCGTGCACCCCCCTGCGGGGTAATCTTAGTATAGAAAATAAAATATACAACGGGTACATCGACCTCAGCCCGGTCGTGCCCCAAAAGAATAATATACAAACAGGCAGTGACGGCAGTCCACATGTCGGACGCTCGCCCCGCAATATCAAATGTACAAATACAACCAAACTGTACTACCATTGCATCCAGGCTATCCACCACGACAAATCCGCAACATCACAGCACAACACAGAACATCAACGTGAATGTCACGTTCGCTAATCCGTCTAATGGGGCTATAGCGATTAGACAAGATTTACCGCTTGAATGACATTCACGGTCACAGATATAATGTAAGTACTGCGAACTAACATTCTTAAAATTTTCGATCGACAAAATTTCCTGAAGTAGGCCCCAAGTACAATTCCCAGTACTCAAAATAATCAGGGCCAAAACAGAAATTACCAAAAACCCTAATTCCAACTTAGAGACCACTGCAGAAAGTTTGGTGCAATGATGCTACAGGAGTGTGGCAGAACCGCGGCCAAAATAAGGGTAATGGCGCGGTTCCGCGGTGCTACAGTGTGATCACTTCACCAAATTTCAGCTGTGGTCTTAGAAAAGCCTGCCTAATTTTCTGCAATACTCAAAATAATTTTTCGACGACAAAAAAAATTCGACAGAAATTTTGTTTTTGAAATTACGGTTTCAGAAATTTTGTTCGATCGATGTTCTAAATACGTTAGAGCAAGCTAGTAAAGGTTAATGGCGTGTCTTTGATACCATGTAAGTGTACGGTAGCGCCCCAGCCGTCTGTCCGAGGCCAAAATGCTGAAAACAAAAACTTTTTCAAAAACTTGAAACCGGCGCTATCGTATACTTTAAATCCGGATCAAACCATTAACCTACAACTTGCAAACTACAGAAGGGTTGGAAAGGCTATACCGATCGATCCGTGTCCTTCGGTCATTGGCCACCATCCCAACCTCCTCGCGGCATCTCCGGTCTCGATCTCCTCGTCGGAAAGGGCACCACATCTTCGAGTGTTTTTACGGGCTCCCGCTTCGTCCGAAGCAACTCGGACATGAAGTTTGCTAGCCGACGTGTCTAAGGTGATGTAGAGATGTGTGTGATCACTTTGTCTCTTGCATCTATTGTGTGGATGGAGGTTGAAGATGAAGCCATTGGAGGAAATGGTGAGCTAAAGGAGGAAGAAGAAGAGGAGCCCTTTTTGTGTTATTGTGTTGAATGATAATGAGAGCAAGAATGAATAATACAAGAGCAAACCCAAAGGGATATGGCTGCCCTTCTCCCTCTTCCTCTCATTTCAACACACAAACCAACAATAATGTGACATATGCACATAAAAAGAGACCATGAGTCACAACCCTTGCACATGACACATTAAATGCACTCCATCATGATTTCTAGCTCATAATTTCCATATGCAAACATTAATCCAAATGTTTGCAACAATAAAAAGATACGGCAACATCTAAAGTAACTCGTGACGGATCACAAGGATACCCCTCACCTGTATATACATACCTGCATCCGCATTCCGACCGAATGCGAATGCGATGAGACTAAAGTAATTCAACAAATCTAATACTAGGATCCAGCTTAAACCAAAGCCCACTAGTATGATCCGTACGATCATGATCCGTGCACTACTGCACATATATGATCGAACCCTGTCATATATCATACGTCCTCTACAACGTTTCGCCCGAAACTTGAGAAACTGTCTGTGGGGGACTCTAAAGACTCGTCAATACTTTGGCTGTAGATTTAACAACTAGCACGTCAGTGGTACTAGCTGTACGTAACGGGCTACCAGGTATTGACCAAAAGGGAGGTCGATGAGCGAACTCATCCTGATACCCTACTGAGCCTGTCGGAGACAATATCCGTACAGTCCGGTCCGTTCGTCTATGAGCATCGCATGGCGGGCCTAGGGGGTTGTTGAAAGGTTTACCCAGCAGCTCATGAAGGGTTTGGAAGCATCACATGTACCAAAGGTGGAGTCTTTAGGGTGCTAAGTTAACAAACATCGGATCGTTCCTAGAAAATTAGGGTTTCTAAAACTTGCATATCATCATATGAAAGAAAAGCTAGGGTTTAGAGAGTACAACCTTTGTAGCTCCCTACGCTAGACTCCTCGGCGACTTGGGGTTTGAAAAAGCTCCGCTTGAACTCCTCTAGGTCACCGATGATCCACCCGGAGTCCACTTTGTCCAAGCTTGCAACTTCACCCGATCAAGAGATCGAAATGAAGCTAACACTCCAAACAAGTGGGCTAGACTTGTGTAGACTGGTGTTGTGATTCTCTTTCTCACTTCAAAATCCTAACTTGATGAGTATATTGCTCACTTGAAAAGTTTAGAGAGCAAGAGATCAAGGTTGATGAAGATGATGGCTTTTTGAGAAGAAGAGAAGAAAAACTCTCATAAGAAAAATGAAAAATATAAGTATATATATTTTCCATCTCTCATTTCAAACCATGGTTAATTATAAAGATATTATTGTATTTGAGTTAAAAACACAAAAGGAAAATAAACCAAGGGTTAAAAGGTAGGTAAGCATGGTAAGGTAAAGAAGAGTGTAGAAACATTCTATGATTTAACCCTTTTTCTTTTCCTTTTTGTTTTAATTCAAAAGCAATAATAATCCATATAAAGACCATGGTGTGATTCTTATATTGCCACCATTCTCATTGTATAAGCAACCATGATAGAATGATATATGTATGCATGTGTGCATGCACATCCAAATGTGCATGAACAAGAATGAATGCATACATGCATGCATACATCCAAAAGAAACAAGATAGGATTTCTAGTGAGAAGCTAATGGTTA
Organism: Agapanthus africanus; assembly: GCA_030015575.1. Taxonomy (NCBI): domain Eukaryota; kingdom Viridiplantae; phylum Streptophyta; class Magnoliopsida; order Asparagales; family Amaryllidaceae; genus Agapanthus; species Agapanthus africanus. The sequence continues at coordinate 183,021,502 of JASDDO010000016.1, read as the reverse complement.
AATGATAAATCAACACTTGATTTATCAATCCGGCCATATCACATATGACCCCACCAAAAGCAAGCCGCCCGATCAATTTACGGTATCCTATACGCGCATTTTAATCGGGTCCATGCGCATATCGCATACGCGCACCACAACGTTTCGCCTGGACTAGGAAACTCCATTGTGGGACTCTAAGACTCGTCAATACGCCGGCAGTGGGTGATGATCATATCAAGCACCCCCGAGCCGCAAGCGGTCAGCTAAACGTAACGGCCACCCGGGTATTGAGCGATCAGAAGAAAACAAGCGAACCTGCTACAACTCCCGTCGAGCCAATCGGCAACACTTCCCATACAGTCCGGTCTCCTCGTCTGATATCTCGCATATCAAGTCTAGGGGTGGTAAACGTCAGACCCCAATAACCGATAAGTCATGCCGATATGAGGCTAATAACGGGTCGAGAAACTACTGGTAACACTTACTAGCAAATCTCTGAATCAGCCCTGGCCAGGGACTTCCCTATTAGGGCCAATCGAGCACAGCGCAACATCAACCCCGAATACCAAGAGAGACGAAACCCCTCCTATCGTTCATTTCCTCCATGTGACTCGGGACTGTACCCAAAAACCACCGTTTTGCACGCTCTCATGGACATGGTAAGGTGGAAATCAAAGCACAGTGGGAATCACACAAGACTCTATGACGATCTTGGGTCTACAGACTAACCTGCACAAGTGTCACCTGAGAACTGCCATCTGACGTGAGGTATAATACCATCTGGGAGTTCTCGGCGAGTCCGTCCAGTGTACCCAGTCTCCACTGAGCACCCGTATACCATCTCTGATATCAAACACCAATGGATATGGGATCATCCATCGCCCATCTCATGGGTCGAGAAGCGTATACGCTAGTCTACACTGGTATATCGATGCCCAGTCTCGATACACCTACGACTAGGGACCTTGAAGGATGTACTTATGGACTACCATGTCCCCACTAGTATGATCTGCATCATAGTCCAGGTAGTCAAGTACACATCCTAAGGGCTTTACCAACATGTAACTATAAGACAGTATAAAGAGACTAGTATACATGTTAAGATAAAGAGCAACCAGATAGCATACTATCATATCGAGCAAGAAAGTCATCTTTATATATGTCCAAGCATCCAATATAATATACATCATCTGTACAATACTGGCCTCTAGGGCATACATACAAGTAACAATCTCCCACTTGCACTAGGGCCAGCTGCTGTAGTATCGCATACCGAGCATCCCGAAGAGTCTCTCAAACTGTATCTGGGGAATGGCCTTCGTGAGTGGATCCGCTGTGTTATTCTTCGTGTCAACCCTCCTGACCTCGATCTCCTGGCGATCAACTATCTCCCGGATCAGGTGATACCGCCTCAGAATATGCCTAGATCGCTTATGGGACCTGGGTTCCTTGGCCAAAGCCACCGCTCCATTGTTATCGCAATACAAAGGTATTGGATGCTCAATGGATGGAACCACTCCAAGTTCACTAATGAACTTCTTGATCCAGACAGCCTCTTTGGCAGCATCGTTGGAAGCGATGTATTCAGCCTCCATCGTCGGGTCTGCCACGGTTTCCTGCTTGGAACTCTTCCAGCTAACCGCCCCTCCGTAAAGGGTAAAGACAAATCCCGACTGCGACTTAGAGTCGTCCTTATCACTCTGGAAGCTCGAATCGGTAAAGGACTCCACTTGGAGTTCTCCGTTACCATACACCAAGAGCATCTCCTTAGTCCTTCGTAAGTACTTGAGAATGCTCTTCACAGCTGTCCAGTAACTCTCTCCAGGATCAGCTTGATACCTGCTCACTACACTTAGTGAGTATGCTACATCGGGTCTGGTACATAGTATCGCGTACATGATAGAGCCTACAGCCGAAGCATAGGGTATTGCTTGCATGCGAGCTCTCTCCAAATCAGTCTTTGGAGACATCTCTTTGGAGAGAGTGACTCCAGAGATCGTGGGTAAGTTCCCACGCTTGGATTCTTCCATACTAAACCTCTTTAGTATGGTGTCAATGTACCTGGATTGGGACAATCCCAATATCCGTTTGGATCTATCTCTATAGATCCTTATCCCCAATATGCAGGAGGCATCACCAAGATCTTTCATTGAGAATCTTTGTGATAAGAAGAGCTTAACCGATTGCAGCATAGGAATGTCATTTCCTATCAGGAGTATGTCATCTACGTACAATACGAGGAAGACAACTTTACTCCCTGCTACCTTCTTGTAAATACAAGGTTCATCTACGTTTCTGACGAAATCAAACTCTTTGATAACGACGTCAAAGCAGATGTTCCAACTCCGCGATGCTTGCTTTAATCCATAAATGGATTTAAGCAGCTTGCACACCTTCCCGCTGCTCCCACTATCTATGAAGCCCTCTGGCTGAGTCATGTACACGCACTCTTCTAAATCACCGTTTAGAAGGCGGTCTTAACATCCATTTGCCAGATTTCGTAATCATGATATGCAGTGATGGCAAGCATGATCCGGATGGATTTAAGCATAGCCACTGGAGAAAAGGTCTCGTCATAGTCCACACCTGGTCTTTGACGAAAACCCTTTGCTACAAGTCTAGCTTTGAAAGTCTCCACTTTCCCATCTACACCAAGTTTTTTTCTTGAAGATCCACTTGCTCCCAATGGGTTTTACCCCTTCAGGAGCAACTTCCAAAGTCCATACTTTGTTGGTGTACATGGATTCCATCTCGGACCGCATAGCATCCAGCCATTTCACTGAGTCCCTACTCGTGATGGCCTGCTCGAAGCTAGTTGGGTCATCATCCTTCATGATGCAGTCCTCGCTCCCACCATCCATGAGAAAATCGTAGTATCTCTCAGGTGGGTGAGAAACCCTACTAGATCGGCGGAGAGGCTGAGGTTCGTTCGGAGCTACTGAATCCTCTGGTTCCACTAAATCTTCTGTCGTAGTCTGTAATGCTGGAACCTCTTCCAGTTCTACCTCCTTACCACTAATCTCTTTTTCAAGAAATTCCTTTTCTAAAAGGTGGCATGTCGAGAAACGAACACCTTTTGTTCCTCGCTGTGGTAGAAGATATACCCGCGTGAATGTTTGGGATATCCAATAAACTTACACAGAATGGACCTTGCCGCGAGTTTGTCCGGATTCTGCATTTTTACATATGCCGGACAACCCCATATCTTAACATAATTAAGACATGGTCTCTTTCCTTTCCATATCTCATATAGAGTGGTTGGCACGGATTTGGTGGGAACCATATTCAATAGGTCTGCAGCTGTTTCCAGTGCATACCCCCAGAAGGAAATAGGTAACTCAGCTGTGCTCATCATAGAGCGCACCATATCTAATAGGGTGCGGTTCCTCCGTTCCGATACACCGTTGTGCTGTGGTCTGTATGGAGGAGTCAGCTGAGAGAGAATCCCATTCTCTTTTAGGAAGTCCAGGAATTCATTGCTCAAGTATTCACCTCCTCGATCAGATCGAAGGATTTTAATACTTTTTCCGGTTTGGTTCTCGACTTCTTGTTTATATTCTCTAAATTTCTCAAAAGCTTCTGATTTGTGTTTCATCAGGAACACATATCCGAATGTAGAGAGATCGTCAGTGAATGTAATGAAGTATGCAGAACCATTCCTGGTATGTGTAGACATTGGACCGCATACATCACTATGCACCAGTCCCAAGAGTTTCGTAACTCTTTCTCCGTGTCCCGTAAACGGAGTTTTGGTCATCTTGCCTTTGAGACATGACTGGCAAGTGTCATAAGATGATAATTCAAACGGATTCAAATATCCATCCTTATGCAACTTAGCTAGTCGTGTCGCATTGATGTGACCCGGTCTACAATGCCACAAGAAGGATTCGTTCAGTTCTGAACTCTTCCTCTTGTGTGTGTTTGTTATACTTAGAACTGTTGATTGATTTAGAACATAAATGCCATTGCACAACGTGCCTGATCCAACCAACTTTTGGTTACGGAAAATGTTCATAACATTATCCTGTAATACAAAATTATATCCCTCTTTACTCAATAAAGAAACCGATATAATATTGCATATCAGGTTCGGCATGTAATAGCATTCCTTCAGAACCAATGTATTACCAGTTGGTAATGCAAGGTGATATTCCCCCACAGTCTTAGCTGCAACAATTGCACCATTTCCAACTCTTATGTCTTTATCACCTTCTCCAAGTTCTCTACCTTTCCTAAGCCCATGTAACTAATTACATATATGGGATCCTGACCCGGTATATAATACCCAGGACGTAGGGCAAATGGAGAAACAGTTCTCTGTAACGAACACACCCGAAGAAAATGCATCATCATGTACTTTCTTCATTCGGGTGGCATGGGAATCCTGATATTCCCCTATGTCATGTTCTGTCCTATAACTCTTATAAGATAGAACGGAACCAACGTTCCCCAGCACAGTATAACATGCGGGTTCGGTCAATACATCCATATTATTATCTTTATTAAGGCATGACATGGTCGCTACCTGGAGAGAGAGAGAAGAAAACATTTTAGCGTATGCTCCTGCAAGATCAGATTGGTTATTATCTTAGCTAATCAGGTGGCTCCCACTGTTTTTATCAAATCTTCCTTCAAACCCTAAAAGGAAAGAATAGCCGGGATTAATTACACCCTACAACTTCGCCGATCTTTCAGCCAGGCCAGTGTCGGTACTTTGAGGGAGGTTCCCCATGCTTTCGCACGGACCTAATTAAAATAAACCTCGTTTTCCCAGAGGCGTAACCCCGTTGACACCTTTCTAGACACCTACTTGATCGGCTAATTGTCCTGTGTAAAACTCTCCCAGGAGTAACAATTACTCGCAGTGGGTATCGGGATCCAACTATCTCATAGAAGGTATGCAATCTCATTGCAAATTTCAACACTTGAAATTCCCGATAATATTTTGCCCCTAGCGTCCCATGACCTTGACACAGGACAACAAACCATAGTGCGCTAGTCAAGTTCAACCCGTCATTTCTTGATTGAATTAAACCCACCTGTACAACCCTTGACGCAGGCCAACAAAGTCGCACGACTACCCTAATCCAATCTGCATCATATGCACTAACAGATAAATACTATTTAGCTACCGCTCACTACGCCTTGACGCAGGCCAACAAACGTAGTGCGAATACTAAGTAGGACTTATCTGAAATGACGGAGGGCTACGACAGGTTTTTCTGAAAACCTATTGCGTAATGAACTTGATATCGTTGTAGAATCAAGTGAATTTTGAAATGGAGTGATTTTGAGGCTTTCATTAGTTTTGCTAAAGAGGTCACTCCCGATGAAGGGATCTCGGCTCTTTCCTCATCGAATAAGGTGCAGGATATATTATATATATCACTGTGCAAAGCGAAACTCCAAAAGCAGTCAAAAGTCAAACCGAGTGTTGTAGCATCTGCCAGTTTTGCTAAAGAGGTCACTCCCGGTGAAGGGATCTCGGCTCTTTCCCCATCGAATAAGGTGCAGGGTATATCATATATACCGCTATGCAAAGCAAAACTGTAGCTACCCTTTTATTTAAAAATTTGATTCTACAACATCTTTTAGGTTTCTTTTCTTTCATTAATCACATTAATGAAGTCCCATCATTTAAGTCACCTAAACATCGCAGATAAATACGACGTACACTTATGCCATCCGCATTTGCCTCGATGTCCCCTCGTGCACCGTTAGGTTAGGTAACTAACGACAGAGCAGGGCAGGGCTAGTGCGGGTGTAAAACATAAGCAACGTCTATATAATATATCATATATACTATATACTGTATCCATCACAGCACATCAAATGATCACATCACAGATATCGCAGCAGAAACATAGATATAATGTGGGATATACTAGGACGTCCGTATTTAGTATTTAGCCAATAATAGAAAATACGTATTCCACAGTCGTGATGAATAGCCAAGCCCACACCCTGGACCCCTACGAGAGCGGCAAGCGACCCTACCAATTCTGGAGTTTAGGAGACCCGGTCTCGACTCCTCGAGATGGCCTCCTACTGAACCCCAGAACCCGGTCACCTGTGCTCCCCTCCTTGGGTCCATCCTAATGCGGAAAAGTAAATAATATACAACACTGGTGGCATCAACCTCAACCCGGAAGTGCCCCAAATAAAAGAATATTACATTACATTTAAATTTACATGAATGAAAATATAAAACTCTCATCTCACATAAAAACCCCCGGCTATTCAATCACGACAATCCTGCACATCATATCTCAGCAACACATAATATCATATATCATCAACGTAAGTAAGTATGCGTACCCCAATTGTCGTTGACGTATAGCAACGAAACCGGCTATAACGACATACTACACTTACGGTCACAGAAAAGAAAGTGTAAAACTGCAATATCTGGAACCCACATTCTCTTTAGACATCGTAAATGCGAAATATCACATACTTCGTATTTCATGTCTAGTAATATGAATTCCACACATTGCATCACATTCCAGATAATTAGACAGTATTAAAGTTTTCGAACGAATGTTCAAATACCCAAGATTCCTTAAATCCCAACACTTGAGCGGAGTTCAAAAACCCGGAGTGTGACACAGTAGTAGCGGTCCAGCCGTAGAAGGGTCAAGCCAACGCCTCACATGTGGCACGCCGTACTGCCCCAAACTCTAAGGTTCAAAGGGCAGTTCAAGACGGTCACATAATCGAGATAAGGTTTGTTGCCTTCTGGAGGGTCCACCACAAAACTTGCACGTATCTCCAAAATATTTAAACCTCATGAAAAGTGAGCAAATGATACTCGTTCAAACACTTCAATACATTCTAATTTATCCGGAAAAGACACGAAATCAAAATTTCGATCGAATCGGCGAGTCCAGAACCATCTCCAGATAAAACAGTACTACATTCAGATTAAAAATACTCCAAAAGAATATACAAGCAGATAAATTAGTTACTGTATAAAAACTACACAATGAGGCATCCGTACGGCCGCGGAACCGCGGCCTAAGCTGGCTATTGCCGCGGTTCCGCGGTGAAAAGAACTGTTCATTGCATCATTTTTTACAGTTATTCTTAGATTTACCTGCTGTAATATTTGCATATTTTTAATTCTGAAAAACATCAGTTTTCAAAAAATGTCCAGAGAAGGTCCCGTAATGTCGTATTTTGGTTCGATCGGATTTTTTACTTCGTAAAATTGTCGCCTAATATTCTAGGTCGGCTCTGATACCAATGAAAGGTTTACCTAGCACCTCATGAAGGGTTTGGAAGCATCACATGTACCAAAGGTGGAGTCTTTAGGGTGCTAAGTTAACAAACATCGGATCGTTCCTAGAAAATTAGGGTTTCTAAAACTTGCATATCATCATATGAAAGAAAAGCTAGGGTTTAGAGAGTACAACCTTTGTAGCTCCCTACGCTAGACTCCTCGGCTACTTGGGATTTGAAAAAGCTCCGCTTGAACTCCTCTAGGTCACCGATGATCCACCCGGAGTCCGCTTTGTCGAAGCTTGCAACTTCACCCGATCAAGAGAACGAAATGAAGCTAACACTCCAAACAAGTGGGCTAGACTTGTGTAGAATGGTGTTGTGGTTCTCTTTCTCACTTCAAAATCCTAACTTGATGAGTATATTGCTCACTTGAAAAGTTTAGAGAGCAAGAGATCAAGGTTGATGAAGATGATGGCTTTTTGAGAAGAAGAGAAGAAAAACTCTCATAAGAAAAATGAAAAATATAAGTATATATATTTTCCATCTCTCATTTCAAACCATGGTTAATTATAAAGATATTATTGTATTTGAGTTAAAACACAAAAGGAAAATAAACCAAGGGTTAAAAGGTAGGTAAGCATGGTAAGGTAAAGAAGAGTGTAGAAACATTCTATGATTTAACCCTTTTTCTTTTCCTTTTTGTTTTAATTCAAAAGCAATAATAATCCATATAAAGACCATGGTGTGATTCTTATATTGCCACCATTCACATTGTATAAGCAACCATGATAGAATGATGTATGTATGCATGTGTGCATGCACATCCAAATGTGCATGAACAAGAATGAATGCATACATCCAAAAGAAACAAGATAGGATTTCTAGTGAGAAGCTAATGGTTAAATGATAAATCAACACTTGATTTATCAATCCGGCCATATCACATATGACCCCACCAAAAGCAAGCCGCCCGATCAATATACGGTATCCTATACGCGCATTTTAATCGGGTCCATGCGCATATCGCATACGCGCACCACAACGTTTCTCCTGGACTAGGAAACTCCATTGTGGGACTCTAAGACTCGTCAATACGCCGGCAGTGGGTGATGATCATATCAAGCACCCCCAAGCCGCAAGCGGTCAACTAAACGTAACGGCCACCCGGGTATTGAGCGATCAGAAGAAAACAAGCGAACCTGCTACAACTCCCGTCGAGCCAATCGGCAACACTTCCCGTACAGTCCGGTCTCCTCGTCTGATATGTCACATATCAAGTCTAGGGGTGGTAAACATCAGACCCCAATAACCGATAAGTCATGCCGATATGAGGCTCATAACGGGTCGAGAAACTACCGGTAACACTTACCAGCAAATCTCTGAATCAGCCATAGCCAGGGACTTCCCTGTTACGTCCAATCGAGCACAGCGCAACATCAACCCCCAATACCGGTAGAGACGAAACCCCTCTTATCGCTCATTGCCTCCATGTGACTCAGGACAGTACCCAAAAACCACCGTTTTGCACGCCCTCATGGACGTGGTAAGGTGGAAATCAAAGCACAGTGGGAATCACACAAGACTCTATAACGATCTCGGGTCTACAGACTAACCTGCACAAGTGTCACCTGAGAACTGCCATCTGACGTGAGGTATAATACCATCTGGGAGTTCTCGGCGAGTCCGTCCAGTGTACCCAGTCTCTACTGAGCACCCGTATACCATCTCTGATGTCAAACACCAATGGATATGGGATCATCCATCGCCCATCTCATGGGTCGAGAAGCGTATACACTAGTCTACACTGGTATATCGATGCCCAGTCTCGATACACCTACGACTAGGGACCTTGAAGGATGTACTTATGGACTACCATGTCCCCACTAGTATGATCTGCATCATAGTCCAGGAAGTCAAGTACACATCCTAAGGGCTTTACCAACATGTAACTATAAGACAGTATAAAGAGACTAGTATACATGTTAAGATAAAGAGCAACCAGATAGCATACTATCATATCGAGCAAGAAAGTCATCTCTATATATGTCCAAGCATCCAATATAATATACATCATCTGTACAATACTGGCCTCTAGGGCATACATACAACTAACAGTTGGTAAAAGTCAGACCCCCAAAAGCGGTACAAGTCGTGTCGGAGTGTATCCCAGAACACCCTGAGATACTACTGGAATACCTACATGTAAATCTCTTGCCTTGGCCAAGGACTTCGTGTAATGGCTCTCCTAGACACAGCGCGGTCTCACCCCCAATACTGGGAGAGACGAAACCCCTACCGATTCGCTCACTGCCTCCATGTGGCTCGGGACTGTACCCAACTAAAACCTGTTTGCACGACTCCTTTGAGCCGTGGTAGGGTAGTAATCAAAGCACAGTAGGAACTCACACGAGATAAATGATGATCTCAGGTCGATGAACTAACCTATACACATGTCACCAGGGAATTGCTATCTGACTTCAGGTATAATACCAACTGGCAAGTTCCCGGCGAGTCCTGTCCGGTGTACTCATAACCCAATGAGCACCTGTATACATCTTAGGTGAACCAACTGACACCAATGGCTTGTGAGACTGGCCACCGCCCCTCGTCGGGGTCTCGACTGTATACACTAGTCTACTAATGGAGTATCAATGCCCAGTCTCGAAACTCCCACGACTAGGGACCACTTTAAGAATGTGCTTATAGACCCCAGCTCCCACGTATATGATCGCCATCATACTGCTGGCAGTCAAGCAAGAATCCTAAGGGCTCCATCAACGTGTAATAGCGACCTGTAAGGTCACCTAAAATAGTACACGATGATAAAGATAAACCAGATAGCATACTATCATCTTGAGTAAGACTGTCCTACCGGTATAGGTCCTCCCTCAATCATTTCAATCGCGTGCCTGCGATCCAATAATTGACTTTGAGGGCACTAAATCCAACAGGGGGTCCTCACGACTCCTAAGGAGAAAATGCACCTACGGGATCCTTACGACTCGTAGGGAGAAAATTCTTTTATGGGACCCTTACGGCCCATAAAATTGAAAAGCCTTAGGTGATAGGGATCTAAACTTGTCTCCTAAGCCATCGCTTCCCAATAGGCAAAAGCGAATGATGAGTCGCTCTTGGTACCATATTCCAGTGCAGCGATGCAGACGCCGGCCAAAATCCAAATCCCCAAGTGGCGAATGATGAGTCGCTCATGGTACCATATTCCAGTGCAGCGATGCAGACGCCAACCAAACTCCAAATCCCATACCCCAACGGCAAATGATGAGTCGCTCCTGGTACCATATTCCAGTGCAGCGATGCAGACGCCAACACAATTCCAAATCCCATACCCCAATGACGAATGATGAGTCTCTCTTGGTACCATATTCCAGTGCAGCGATGCAGACGCCAACCCAATTCCAGATCCCATACCCTAACGGCGAATGATGAGTCGCTCCTGGTACCATATTCCAGTGCAGCGATGCAGACGCCAACCTAATTCCAAATCCCATACCCCAACGGCGAATGATGAGTCGCTCCTGGTACCATATTCCAGTGCAGCGATGCAGACGCCAACCCAATTCCAAATCCCATACCCCAACAGTGAATGATGAGTCGCTCCTGGTAGCATATTCCAGTGCAGCGATGCAGACGTCAACAAAGTCCCAAAAATTTTCCGCCCTACGGTCTGGATCATACATCCTGGAAAACCGTATACAATCCGCGGGCGTAAAACGATCCCAATCTCTCCCAAGTCCTACTGGTGAGACCGCATTCAAAGTCCCACCAAAAAATAAAATAAAAAAAATAAATAAATAAAATGGTATGTCCACAAGCAAAATGGGCACGGATGAAAACCCGAAAGGGCTCCGTGAGTAAAAACAGCAGGACTGCCGGTGAGTTTGTGAAAACCCGAAAAGGCGCAAACTCGTAAAAAAGAGATGAAATGCACTCGCAAAGTCCTCTCGACTTTGTGAGGGGAAAATTCCCGTGTGAGATCCTTACGACTAACAAAGGAACAACACACTTAGGAGTCCCCACGACTCCTAAGGAGAAAATACACCTACGAGATCCTTTCGACTCGTAGGGAGAAAATTCTTTTATGGGACCCTTACGACCCATAAAATTGAAAAGCCTTAGGTGATAGGGATCTAAACCTGTCTCCTAAGCCACCAATTCCCAAATCCTCCCAGAGCAAATGATGAGTTACTCCTGGCATTATTACAGGCAGCAATGCCGATGCTAAACAAAAACCAAAATCCCCAAATCCTCTCATGACAGATGATGATTCACTCCTGGTACCATATTCCAGTATAGCGATGCTGATGTCAACCCAAATCAAATCAAACCAACAACCTCTACGGCGGAATCATGCTTCGTCCAAAAATTTACTCCGTGTCGAAATCATGCTTCGCCTCGGAGTATCTGCCTTCCCTGTCGGAATTATGCTTCGGCTCGGAATCAACAAGCGACCACCTCGTCGGAATTAAGCTCCTCTTCGGAATCAAGTCGACCAATAAGCTCTGTGTCGGAATCATGTTTCGTCTCAGAGTGTACCCCGCGTCGAAATCAAGCTTCGCCTCGGTGTATCTGTCTTCCCTGTCGGAATTATGCTTTGGCTCAGAATCAACCAACGACCTCCCCGTCGGAATTAAGCTCTGCCTCGGAATCAAGTCGACTAACAAGCTTTGCGCCGAAATCATGCTTCGTCTCAGAGTGTACCCCGTGTCGAAATAATGCTTCGCCTCGGATTATCTGCTTTCCCCTTCAGAATTATGCTTCGCTTTGGAATCAACCTCTGCATCGAAATTATGCTTCGGTCAGAATGTCTGCCGCTCTTCGGAATAATGCTCTGATCCCGGAATTATGCTCCAACCCTCGGAATTATGCTCCGAATCTTCGGAATAATGCTCCGATCTCTGGAATTATGCTCTGCAAATCGAAATAATGCTCCGATCCCCGGGAATCATGCTCCCCGAGGGATGCTCCACCCCCGGAATGATGTTCCACCTCAAAGTCCAGCTTCAATATCCATCAATTTCATGCACACAACTCATATGCGCGGTGTGCATTTATTGATAGGGGCACTTTGTTGAGATCAAAATTTTGCACCCCAGTTGACAAAGTCAAAGTCAAGTTCAACCCCAAGCCAGGTGGGCCCAAGCCCAGGTCAAGCGGGCCCATGCCCAAGTCGAGCCCGGGCCAGCCTCCCCCATGCCGAAATAAAAACCATGTAATAAACAATTTTTATGTAATTTTTTATGCATGAGTGTAAGCAAAATGGGCATAAAGCCAAGTTTTTGTAAGCCGATGGCTTATGTGCAAAAAGAAATAGCTCATGAGACATGAGATGGGCAAAATGCCATTTTGTAAAGCCCAAGGGGCTATATGTAAATGTGTAAGCCTATAAAAGGCAACATGATGATGAATAAAGCATATACTTTTCATTCCTCACAAAAAGGTTAGGGTTTTTGTGCCTCCTTTTCCTTCCTCAAGGTTCTAAACCTTCTTCTTTTTTTTTGAATTAAATGAAGAGTTTTACTCTTCCTTTTCCAAAACTAAATAGTTTTTCACCACAAAACCCACAAAGGGGAACTCGGACCTCCCATCAGATCTCAAAAAGGAAAGATTTTTAAAATCTCATACTTCTTGTTCTTCAAGATGCAGCCAACAGAGGAGGAAGAAGGAGACCCACCTCCAAGAACCCCACTTTGGGGAAGATCTAGAGCTTAAGGGAGAAGCCCCTTCCATCAGCTCCAAAATATCTTAGGAGTCCTACTCCTAAAAAAAAATATATATATATATATATATAAACAAAATAATAAATATTTCCTTTTGGGAGCACAGCTCCCAGTGCAGGGACCAAGTCCCTTTTGCTGCTGACGCCTAGCGCCCGTGTGCCAGGCATGTGGTGCGCTGGCGCTCTGGTGCACCGCGCCCGCGTGCCATGCACGTGGTGCGCTGGCGCTCTGGCGCACAGAGCCCTCGTGCCATGCACGTGGAGCGCTGGCGCTCTGGCGCAGAGCGCCCGCGTGCCAGGCAAGTGGTGCGCTGGCGCACAGCGCCCGCATGCCAGGCACGTGGTGTGCTCGCGCACAGCGCCTGCGTGCCCGGCACGTGGTGCGCTGGCGCCTTCTCCCACACATCCTTTGGATGCCCTTTCCCTTTATACACACACACACACACACACACAAACACATACTCCACAATAAATATACCTCCCCCGTTAGAAAAAATTTCCAACGGGGCGCTGCCCCGCACCCCGCAAGGGGGCTGCTAGCCCCTTTGACCCCCATCCCGCTATCCGGGTAGCGGGACCCCCATAAAAACTATGTGGGGCCCCCGATATATCCAAAACCCCTTCAAAACACAACACTGCACATTGAGTTCGCATGACCTGTTTGACCCGTTAATCGGAGGTTCCCTCGCTCCAAAGGCGAGGGGTAATTAACGGCATCTTAGTCCGCGGCTGCCGGAGATTCGGATCGCCACAATCAATAAACCCTAGCCTACCCTAGGCAGGGGGAATCTGTAATGCGTCTGACAAGCGCGCGGGTATTCCCATCTCAATGGGGTGACGAAAAACACCCTACACACCCATATATTGATGTTTTGTGATCATTCGAGATACGCCATTATAGTTTATGCGATATAGTAGCCGATCAGGATTGATCCGGGGGACAGTTCCTGAATTCTATTTTTTACCTATTGATACATATAAAAGGGTTTCTAAACGAGCTATAGTCTCATTATTTTGACGTTTCTAGGATGACACAAGAATCTTTTAAACTGTAAACCTCTTAAAACTCTTTACTAAACAGCGAAACGCATATCTTAAATAAACTACATATTATACTTCACACTATTACGTCTGCTTCTTATACCGTGACATACGTATCCCGCGGCTATTTTAAAAATGGGTTTTACATGCCTATTTCGGCTACCTTATAGGTTTATACCTGGATGTTTGTTATATACATATGAGATGATATATTTTGGGTTTACATGATGGATAGTGTTGCATTTAAAGTATTTTTGCATTATTTATATATTAGTATAGGATATGAAAATACGATACTTTATGACCTAGGTATATCGTTATGCATTTCGATTTCTACTTTGCGATATAATTTTATTCACTGAGTTGGCAACTCACCCCCGTTGTGCCCCAGTTTCTTGCAGGATATACCTCTCGGATCATCAGCGACTTGCGGCACACTCTTTCTTTCGGTGATTGCTTTGGTAGGTGGGTTACTGTTGTATCGTACCCATACTTGTATATATATATTCTTTGTATCTAGTTAAAACTCCATCGACCCAGAACTTGTATATTATGGACTTAGAAGAGAGACTTAGAGTTTATGTGTTTTTGGGCATCGCACCCGTTGGAGTCGACTCTTTTATACTTGTTGGTTTTGTTTCGTTTTTCTTTTCTTCACCTTTGGGCATCATATATTATCTGCGTGGTTGCTCCGCCGTTTGGGCGTGGAAGCTAGCTCCCGTTTGGATGCTTTATATATTATGTTTGTATCAGGTTTTATTCAAAATTTACAAAGGAGATGCTGCCGATTTTTAAAACGTCATAAATGCATTTCAAGCAAACTTATTTAATAATTCTTTTTAAACTTCACCAACAATATTTTCATAAAAAGGTTTAGATTCTGTCTTTTTGCCTTACTTGGATCGTGTCGACGTCTTTAGATATCACGTGATTTAAGTGCCGGTCACGTGTCACTTTCGGGTCATGACAGGAGTGCTCAAATAGCCGGGTTCTAAAGGGCAACGGGCCTGCATATCATGGCGTTGAGACCAGGGGGCCTTACTCTAGAATTGGCGGGCTATTCGCCGCACTCGTAGGGGGTATAGGTTGACCCACGGAGGGGTGCTCAAGTTGCCCGATTCCGTGAAGTGCTGGGTGGCCCATTCACTTTGTTGATTGGGGTTGCCTCACTTCGGGGATTGGCGGGCAACTTGCCACACTCGTAGGGGTCTTGGATCACCATTGCACTGGCTATCCATACGACTGGGGAATGTCGCTTCTCATTTAAGTATTAAATGAAACGCGGGGCTCCTAGATTATCCGCTATTCCATATTGTTGTTCGCGTGCTTGTGATGATTTTTATCTGCCTGTGATGACTATTATCTGCCTGCGATGTTGATATATATATATTATATATATTTAGTCGATGCTTCTATAAGTTTTGTATCCACGCTAGTTCTGTCCCCGCTCTGCCATTAGTTAAGTAACCTAACGGTGCATGACGGGGCCCCGTGGCAAATGCGGATAGCATATAAAAAGCATGTTATTTTGGTTGTTTTTTTGTGGCTTGGAAACATAAAATGACGGGAACACATTATCTGAATAATTCAAGGAAAAATAAACCTAAATAATGTTGTCGGAACCAATTTTAAAACTACTCGGTTTTCTTCAAAACTCATAGTCGTATTCTTTTCCTTTGCATAGAGGTATTCGGTTAGGAATATCCTGCACCTCATTCTTTGAGGAAAGAGCCTTGATCCCTTCTCTGGGAGTTCGCTCTTTAGCAAAAGTTTTTGTTACTAGTTTTAAAATGCAGAGCTTAAACCACTCCATTACAAAGCCACTCGAGTTCCTTCAACGATATCAAGTTCATTACGTTAAAGGTTTTTCGCCAAAAACCAGCCGTAGCCCTCCATCATTTCAGAGGGGTAGTGCATAGTATTCATGCTATATTTGTTGGCCTTCGTCAAGGCATAGTGTATGGTAGCTATGTGTTACTTTTCTGTTGCATGGATATGCATTAATCTAGGACAGTCGTACAGCCTTGTTGGCCTTCGTCAAGGGCGAGCACGGGTTGGTTTAGATTAATCAGGACAATGATGGGTAGAACTTGACTTGCGACTTATGATTTGTTGGCCTTCATCAAGGTCATAAGACTCTTGGGGCAAAAACCATATCGGGAGTTTCAAACATACGGGAAACTTGCCTAGTTTGCACATACCTTCTGGAGTGTGGTAATTTTGGTCGGTT
This sequence comes from Agapanthus africanus, assembly GCA_030015575.1. Lineage (NCBI taxonomy): Eukaryota > Viridiplantae > Streptophyta > Magnoliopsida > Asparagales > Amaryllidaceae > Agapanthus > Agapanthus africanus. Next base: position 183,005,288 of record JASDDO010000016.1, on the reverse strand, counting down.
TCTGTCAAAGTTATCACAAAAGGATAGTTGAGTCCCGATTCCCACTGATGAGTATGTATTACTTCTCGGGAGATTTTTCACTTCATAATTAGCTAACCTATTAGGTGTCTAGAAAGTGTTAACGAGGTTACACCTCTGCGGAAACGAGGTTATTAATTGGGTTCGTGCGAAAGCACGGGGGACCTTCCTCGGAGTACAAACACTGGACTGGCTGAATGGCTTAGCGAACTTGTAATGTGTAAATGATCCCGACTAGTTCCCCTTTTATGGTTTGAAGGAGAATTCGAGAAAACAGTGGAGCCATCCTGATCAGATAAAGTGATAACCAATCTGATCTTGATAGAGTGCACGCTGAGTGTTTCTTTTCTCTCTCTCTCTCTGGTACAGCGACCCATGACTTACCCTAAAAACTCATGAACCAATTTGACCGAACCTTTTTACACTCTTTGGCTTTGGCTTGTCTTGATTCGTGACAAAGTCGCATATATCCCTGCCACTCCTACTCTACCCTTTGCATTTCTTCAGAACACATCGTATAGCTACGATGATCCTTATTTCTTGGAACGACCATCGTATAGTTACATACGAACTCGAAGAAGTTACTTCATTCAAGGATGGCCAAAGGTTCTGAAGAAATAGAATAGGATTATTCGGTTGTCTCTTCCCTTTACCTTCTCTCAGGTTGTGAGAGCTCCTTGCATTAGGAGAGTACACCCATCACAATTATTGGATAGTCTTCTTCCAAACCTCAGGCTGGTGCCGAAAGGTAGGGAAGGAAGAAAACCAGTTAGCACAGGGACGGTGTGCAGAAGAAGGTAAGAAGTAGAGACATATAAAGGGATTGAAGTGAGGGCAAAGGAAATTGCGACTACTGTCATGAATCAGGATAATGGAAAAGTCATTACTGGGAATACCTAATCCTCCCCTATGAAACTTTTTCATGTTTTCGATATTTCTGTGTGCTTGTAAAAGAGAACCGTTTTCCCAATCAATTCTGACTCCAAGGTATGTATTTGCCAGATTTGGATCTCACATATGTACGGTGTTACAAATGATGAGTAGGAGTAGAATATTGGGAAATGGGCGATTCGATCCTCAATATCGGAATTCGTTGCAATTAGTGATATTGGATTAAATCGCCTGGCTTTTTCCTGACTGCAAATATTTGGTTTCGAATAACCGTTGTTATGCACCAAATTTTAAAATGAAATATCTGTACCTTTATTTTTAAAAATTGAGATATACATTTGAAAATTGTGTTGTAAACATTTACCTTTATCAGTTGAGGATAAGGTAAGGTGCATTGAATAACGGTGTAAGTCATTCTTAACCAAGATACAGTTTTCAATTTACAAAACAAAGAATTTGAGTTGGTATACTCTTGGGACTTATACATGAAAATGTATGTTTTCCAGTGTCCTTCGGGATAAGGGGTTGGTACTCTTACTTCATTCAGATTTACCTGTAAGTTCTCTGGTTTTAGACACGCATTCGTTGTAATGCAAGGTCCAAAGATCTTAAGAAGTTTATAGGTATAAGAATAAAGTAGAGAACCATACATTGGAAGTATCGGGATTTTTCGAGGTGATCGAAGATGTAGATACTTATGCTAGGTATTCCATCATAGTATTGCGAACTTGATTCTCTCACAGGTTACTCATCCGTGGACGCGCTACATGATAAGTAATGCTGTATTGGCCCTTTTCCATTAGGTAATATGCACTGGAAATAGCTGCATGACTTCTGAATCTGGTTCCATCTAAATTAGTGCCTTGATTCTATATGTACATAGAATGGTCACATATCTTCAGGTTGTTAAGATATAGAGTTATCGGGTTTCTGTTCAAAAGGAGAATCTGGACAAACACGAGGCACGCTTCGGTAATGGCGGTTTGTGGATTATCCCAAGCATTCGCTATGATTTTGTTCTACCATTTTCACGATCAATAGTTATATTGTTCTTGACTCGCCATGTCACGACCCGAAAGAGCACGTGACTGGCCCTTGAACCATATGAAGTCTATAGGACTCCATCTGATCCAAGTAAGCCAAAAGCCCAGAAATCTAAAACCATTTAAAGAGTAAGTAAAGAAAACTGGTTTAAAGAAGTGAAGAAAAATATGTTTGAAGTCAAGGTCTTTAAATAACTAATCCGAATGTGCATTTTTAAAAGGTAAAGTCTTTTCTAAAAATTTCGGCAGAGTTTCTTTTGTAAATACTGGCCCCGAACGGGGTACAACAAGCACAATATATATACAATGATAAAAGGCATCCCCAAGCGGGAGCTAGCTCTTCGTCAATCGACGGTCACAACCACGCAAGCAACAATAATATACAACGCCGAAAGGCGAGGATCAAATCCAAAAGAAACACAGTAAGCATGAAAACCGCAATACTACTAAGCGCGACTCTAAGGTCAAATAAAACATCACTAAATTCTGAGTCTGAAACAATATACAAGTTTTGGTTGATGGAAAAATCTAGATACAAGGAATAATACAAGTACAATGGTGGTTCTTGATGCAAAAGAAACCACCTACCAAATGCAATTCACCCGCAAGGAAGCAATGTGCCAGAAATGCCGCAATGAAACCTGTACGGCAAACCTGCAAGAACTGTCGCACAACGGGGGGGGGTGAGTTGCCAACTCGTGAATAGAGAACAACTACAACCAGAAACCGAACGCAGGACATAATCCTAGGTCAAAACGATCAGTACAAAATCCTCAATAAAAACATGCAACCTATAACAAGGCTAGGGTAAATATCTAACCCGAGTGCAATCTCATGTGCCTGTGTCAGTGCCTCAGGTAGCAATATATCATATGAATGAGGTATGAATAAACTGTTTTCATAATTTAGTAAGATTTCCTTTGTATTTTTAAAATGAGGTATCATAATGAAATCAGCATAAAACAGTGCCTAACATCGGCACAAAACGTAATCCAAATATCTCGATATCTCTGTATCACAGTCTCTGTACCTCAATATCTCGAAATCCCAATGTCTCAATCACAAAATCTAGGGCGCCGTCAGTCCAGACCGGCCCCTACCATCAATCTCAAGACCACGACGGTATCCTCCGGATATCCGACGCGTCAGGTAAAATCACCGGTCGGTAGTGCTCCCCTGCCAGGCTCAACGTCATCACCACATTCATCTTGCCCCGGGGTACCGCACCGGGTCCACCATGTACCCGAAACGGTTCATCCGTCTCCTCGAATCGGGTTTCCTAATACATCAGCAAACTCATGGTGGACGACTCATACATCATGAGAAAACCGCACTTTTTATTTTAAAAGAGAGAGAATGTTTATTTGTGTTTTTGCGGTTTTCCTCCAAATCCAGAAAATCTCACGGAAATCCAAATCCAAAACCTCAGTAACACGTAAAATAGTGAATATATGCATGAGAATCCATGAATGCGGCATAACAATGAATAACAGTATGCATGAAGTAGCAGGTAATAACTACAATGTCTAAACTATTAGCTAATAGGTTATGACAAGCAATAGTATTTTCTAAGGTGTACGTGACATGGCAATTACCGATGAAGATGTGTGTGAGCCGGCAAGTAAGTGTACGTGGTACATACGCAACATCGGTAATGGTGCTGGTGTCCTAACAGCATGATATCAATAATGGAGTATGAAACATAATATAAGAATGCGATGCAAAGCGAACCACAAAAAGAGTGGGAGCTGAATCTAGACGCAACTATAACTAATCTGCATTAATCTAATATAAGTCCTACAAATGGTGCCTTTTGAAATATCACGAATCATGGGGTTTTGAAAATAGGGGCTACGGTGTTTTTATGAAAAGATACGCCTTTTGAAATGTCCGTAGATCCCTTGACCTGTCTTTTAAAATACCCACGACCCGCTAGTTTTGAAATAGGTAGGAGTCTAATCTAATCTAACAACTACACTAAACTATACAGCTGAATTAACAGGCTGAGCTACAGGTAAGGAAACCGCCTAACATCTGAGTCGATATATATAAATATATACAAGTCGGTGATCCCGCCTCAATAGTATCGCGTACGATACAGTATATCATATGACATCCTCAAGTCATGAGTGCGGATCTATCGTCAATGTAAAGCTCATACGGTAAATCGTCGTACGGCATCCCAATCGCTGGGTACGGGTCAATATCACACTATCTCATCACATCTCAGGTATCACTATTATCGTATCACATAAGCTGGGGTACTGATCTAAGTCTAGTACAACTGATGCCATCTACAAAGTATGAATGCGGGGGGGGGGGGGGTAAACACACATCCCAAGCCCGCAAGAAACACATTTCGTATCCCAAATACGAATCATATCACATCCCCGATCTCGCGGCACAAAGCCCAATATCATCGACTCATCTCCAAAGTCATCCAATATCATCAACACAGTGCCAGTATAAGTAATATGCAAGGGTGTGCGTGTAGGTGTAATTCTATTCTAGGGTTCGCGACTATGAACTACACTAGTCACTTTTAACCCTACACTATCCATAATACACCTAACTATCATATATAATAACAACTACGGACTGCGGGGGTGCTATACGCCATCCACCCGACTTTCCCCAGTAGATATAATCTACTCACCTTGCGTCTCCATCTTTCGATGTCACCACACGTTTGCTTGTCGTCCCGTAGTCTTCATAGGGTACCTACACATCAAAATATCGTATATGCGCATTAAAACCAAATCAAAGCTAAAACGGCACACGAAACCCAAAACGATACGATAAGAGGCCTATAGGTTAGAACCTATGGCACGCCTTCAAAACCATCAATAAATCCTCTATATCGTCGTATAAACGCCAAATAGTCGAGGTAAAACACAAGACACAAATTCAGACTTAAAAATACGGAATACGGAAACACGAATCCAAAACAGCAACTTAGGAAATATGTTCCAGATTTCACCCTAGGTCCAATTAGACAATTCTATGTATACCAGGGGCCTAAATTACAGATAAGGGAACACCAAAACCAAAACGAGCCAATTCCATCATGGTCTGGCCGCAATTTGCGGCCAGAATGGAGGAATTTGCGGCCTGGAAATGGAAGTAGGGGCTGGGGTCTTGGTGGTAGCTTCCTGGGTGCCTGCACATGTCACTGTCTAATCAATTTTAATTTAGGGTGTCTCGGGTGATAGCAGATTCAATATACCCTTCACAGATTTCATAAATTCTCCGATATCGGTTTCTAAAATCCGCATTATGGGTTTAAGCTTCAGGTTAGGGTCTCAATTCATACACTAGGGTGTTTGTATAACCTCAATTGAACTCAATTTCACATACAACACAAGTTTCCCTCAAACCCTAACTAGGTTTTACCTCAAGTCACCAATTCACACAATATCGGTTCAAAACTAAACATGGGGTATAAGTAATACTAAAACTAAGCTAATGGTTCAGAAAAATACCTCATTTGGCAACTCAAGAATTTTCTTGAGTTGCCCCTAGTGGCCAAAATCCATGCTTTCATGGTCCATCATGTAGGTCTTGAGCTTGTGTATCTTTTTAGTGAAATGAGATTGGGGTTTTGAGTTTGTTTTAAAAGTGTTGTGAGGGGTTGAAGAGGGGAGGGAGATGAAGGAGGAGGAGCAGCAGCAAGCAAGGAAGGGGGAGAGAGAAATGAGTGTTGAAAATGGAGGAGAATGGCTAAGTCTTTAGTCAATGGTGCCCATACCTCTCTCTCTCACCTACTACCAATTTCTTTAATCTTTTTCCATTTCTTTTCCTTTTCTTTTCTTATTCTCTCAAAATCCTTCTCCCAAGAATAGTAAACCCAAAGAGAACCATGGCAAGAAAATGCACAAGTGTGAAAAAGTGATATGTGCATGTGTTGCACAAAAAAGCTAAAAACCGATTAGCGATTTTTAATCGCGATTAGCACTAAATTAGTGTCAAATTAATCACAAAAACTTTAAAATGTCATAATTCTCTAATTTACCCTATTTTAGAATTTTTCATAATTTTCCAAAATTTTTCCCATTTATTTGTATTTAATAATTCCAAAATATTAAAATATTCAATAAAATAATATTAAATTATAAAAATTCCCAAAATTAATATTTTATCTTTTTTGAAATGTTACAATCTACCCCTCTTAAAGAAATTCGATCCCCGAATTTAAATTTAAACCCCCAATACTAAAACAATTTTAGTAATACTCCAATTTGTCGGGGCTCCGAAAACATCAATACATAGAGAATATCATAAAAATGTACTGCTCTACTAGAAATCAATCCCCAAAATGCATATATAAGAATATCCTGTGCGTCTGGTGCGCAAGGAATCAGAATCCATATATGTGTCAAACAGGTGTACAAAACAACATCTAGGTGCAACTGGTGTGCACGAAACATCTGTCGTAGGCAACGTGTGTGCCTGACAGTAAAAAAAAAAAATCAGGTGCATGTGACATGCACGAAGAATCCCGATTTAGTGCATCTGGCGTGCACCAAAATCGTATATCAAAACACTAAAGGTGCATGAAAACTCTGCTGGAAGTGTAAATCAAATCACTGTATAAGATGGGCGTGAATTCACAATCAATACCTCGAATGTAATAACTATGCGCAAAATATAAATATCCAGTGGGTGCATGAAACAAATATCATGAAACTCAGTCATCAAAACTAAATCATGCAAACAGAACGCCCAAAATACCGAAATCTAAAACGACGGATACGTGAAAATTGAATCACAAAATCACAAATCATAAATACCGTCGTCGGTAGTTCCTCCTTCGAGGTCGAGAAGGAGTCGGTGCATCCAATGCTAGCAGCGCAAGATATCTACTTGCCTCTTGCTCACGGTCTGGCGTCCTCTGACTCTGGGTCCTTATCTTCTCTGCGGATTACCTATCTCGCAGTCGATCGGCTCATCGGCCCTGTCAGGTGTGCTAACGGGGACGATTCCGTTCTAGCACTTCTCTGGTTACCTATCGGTCAATCCTCACGACCACTCGTGAGGCAGCCTATCACTCACGACCACTCGTGAGGCAGCCTATCACTGGCGTCGGCCTCTGGCTCTCTGAATGCACGTCACACATCTGATCCTGGGTGCAAACATCATTGCAGCAATGTCCTGGAAGGAATCCTGCTCAAGGTCTCTTCCGATCTTGCCTATGCCGAACTGTACAGAGGCTGGCTCTCCTGCATAATCTCTTCTCACTCGATAAACATCTGTGTCCCCAGCACAAAATTTTCTCAGAAATTGGTCGCATCCCAACGTCTCTGTAAGCATATCAGGTCTCTAGTCTCGACGGGAAGTAATGACAGCCCGTCAGCGTCTCGCCCAAACCTCTGGTTCCACCTGTCTCTATCGTCGTCCACTATGACGTCACGCCATGCATATCTACGCACTGCACTGTTCTCGGCCACGGTCAATCTGAAGTCTCTCACACGGACTCGAAATCGCGTACTCTGTAGCTTCATCATTCTGTAGAAGATGTCTGGCCGAACAGGCCCTCGGGGACACGCCCCAACCATCGGAGGAATACTCAACACTCGTCCGTCCTTGATCAATTCGCAATGCATCTGGGTAAGTTCCTTTATCCGAACCTGGTCAACTACCTCGTCGACAATGCCGAACTCTGGCCTGCTGGGTGTGCGCAATATGACCACCCCTGGGTCTAGGTCATCTCGTATCGCATTCCAGAAAGGTCCTATCGAGATTTCTCTCTCAAATCTCTTTCCTGCAGGATTTCCCGGAAGTCATCATCCATTGCTGAAGCAAATTCTTATTCTGAAACGGCTGCATACTTATCGCGCTTCTTTCTGGAAGATATATCCATATACAACGCCTCTGGGTGTGTATCACATCTCTGATGTCAGCGGAGTGGGACGCCATCTCGTCGAAATCTCTTGCGAACTCTTTTCTTCACTCTGCTTCAATGTCGACTGATTCGGACTCGTCTCATCATGGCTGCATGGACTATGCTCCGACGGCTATACTCATATCTGGAGTCTCCCAAGCAATGCATCCCATCACATGATATCCGAATGATGTCGAAACATTCGATCGACTCGTCAGAACCTTATAATCCCCCAAGAGATCAACATCTCGAGTACAGTTTAATAGTATCGAGTACATGCCTCAGCGTCGGTGGTCCAGCCGTAGAAGGGCAAACCCAAGCCTCACTAATGGCGCCGAGGAACTGCCGCAAACCCTAAGGTTCAAAGGCTTTCACACGGTCATTAAGTCGAGTTAGGGTTTCATTCTTCTAGAGGGTCCATAGAATCACATGCATGTCTTTCCGTATACTTTAAACTTGGAAAATGGGCTCCTGACATTCGATCGTCTCTATCGACTCTCAACGAATCTGCGCGAAGTCGTCTCCAGCTGGAAACAATCTATCTGATGACCTCGCATCGGTAACCGAACGAACCACATGTCCTAGTCATTAGTCCTCAGGTGACTAGCGACTGTCCATCATATCTCTAAGTATAAGCTCACGCTGCAGTAGCTCCATCCATCTGGGCGATATCTCGTCATTTGCAGCAATAACTGGCTCATTCACCTGTACGTCGAACAGCGCCTCAATCCTCCAGGAAAGGCGATACATTGGCGGTCATCTCTGAATCGGTCTGCTCTAGATCTGAGTAAGACTCTCCACACTGGAAATCTTCAACTCAACTGGGCCCGCTCCGGTGCATAAATCGGACGAATCACCTTCGTCTCTCAATTCGGGTAGACTAGCTATAATCTGTCTCATATCTGCCTGGAAGCTCCGACAATCTAAGCTCGTAAGCTCCGAAAGCGACATCCGGTCAATCTCAGCAACAGCTGGTCCCTCTGTCTGCACGGTAGACGACACCATAATCTCTGAGGTATGATGTACAACAACAGTCCTCTCTCAATTGGCAGCTCTAACAATGGCCCGATCATCCGGTGCAAAACCAAGCACTCGCCTCCACTTGAGGTCACAGTCATCAATACTAACTCGAGACGTTCCCATGTCACCAGAAAACACAATGGTCGGCCCTCGTACCAGACGAGCTCGCCCTGACCGTAACCCTAGCAGCAGCCCAAACTGCGCTCAAACATGGCGACAGGAACCTCAATCGAGTATCGAAGAGAGCAGATCAATGACAAGAAAGGAAACAACAGATCCAGAGTGGATACATGATCATAAGAAGGAACAGCATCAATGAAGGTATGATCATGGACTAATAAAATCGGGGATCTCAAATGGATGTATAATCATGGATATAAAGAGAATCACTGATCTCGAAAATATGTACATCCTAAGGTTCCTTAAGCGGAGTGGCGTGTCGTAAGTATGCCACGGAACATACCAACGGTACGTCACTCTACTTTAGTCACCTATTCCATCAACCAAGGGTCATCCTATACGACGAAAGTTCGGGTCTAATACCCCCTCGACTAAGTCTAAGTTCCGTAAGGTCAAGCCTAAGTTCCGTATATATATAAACGCCCAAGGCTCCACATAGTCAAACTTAGACTTGAACCAAGGTCAACCTAGCGCTCTGATACCAACTTTGTCACGACCCGAAAGAGCACGTGACTGGCCCTTGAACCATATGAAGTCTATAGGACTCCATCTGATCCAAGTAAGCCAAAAGCCCAGAAATCTAAAACCATTTAAAGAGTAAGTAAAGAAAACTGGTTTAAAGAAGTGAAGGAAAATATGTTTGAAGTCAAGGTCTTTAAATAACTAAGCCGAATGTGCATTTTTAAAAGGTAAAGTCTTTTCTAAAAATTTCGGCAGAATTTCTTTTGTAAATACTGGCCCCGAACGGGGTACAACAAGCACAACATATATGCAATGATAAAAGGCATCCCCAAGCGGGAGCTAGCTCTTCGTCAATCGACGGTCACAACCACGCAAGCAACAATAATATACAACGCCGAAAGGCGAGGATCAAATCCAAAAGAAACACAGTAAGCATGAAAACCGCAATACTACTAAGCGCGACTCTAAGGTCAAATAAAACATCACTAAAGTCTGAGTCTGAAACAATATACAAGTTTTGGTTGATGGAAAAATCTAGATACAAGGAATAATACAAGTACAATGGTGGTTCTTGATGCAAAAGAAACCACCTACCAAATGCAATTCACCCGCAAGGAAGCAATGTGCCAGAAATGCCGCAATGAAACCTGTACGGCAAACCTGCAAGAACTGTGGCACAACGGGGGGGTAAGTTGCCAACTCGTGAATAGAGAACAACTACAAGCAGAAACCGAACGCAGGACATAATCCTAGGTCAAAACGATCAGTACAAAATCCTCAATAAAAACATGCAACCTATAACAAGGCTAGGGTAAATATCTAACCCGAGTGCAATCTCATGTGCCTGTGTCAGTGCCTCAGGTAGCAATATATCATATGAATGAGGTATGAATAAACTGTTTTCATAATTTAGTGAGATTTCCTTTGTATTTTTAAAATGAGGTATCATAATGAAATCAGCATAAAACAGTGCCCAACATCAGCACAAAACGTAATCCAAATATCTCGATATCTCTGTATCACAGTCTCTGTACCTCAATATCTCGAAATCTCAATGTCTCAATCACAAAATCTAGGGCGCCGTCAGTCCAGACCGGCCCCTACCATCAATCTCAAGACCACGACGGTATCCTCCGGATATCCGACGCGTCAGGTAAAATCACCGGTCGGTAGTGCTCCCCTGCCAGGCTCAACGTCATCACCACATTCATCTTGCCCCGGGGTACCGCACCGGGTCCACCATGTACCCGAAACGGTTCATCCGTCTCCTCGAATCGGGTTTCCAAATCCATCAGCAAACTCATGGTGGACGACTCATACATCATGGGAAAACCGCACTTTTTATTTTAAAAGAGAGAGAATGTTTATTTGTGTTTTTGCGGTTTTCCTCCAAATCCAGAAAATCTCACGGAAATCCAAATCCAAAACCTCAGTAACACGTAAAATAGTGAATATATGCATGAGAATCCATGAATGCGGCATAACAATGAATAACAGTATGCATGAAGTAGCAGGTAATAACTACAATGTCTAAACTATTAGCTAATAGGTTATGACAAGCAATAGTATTTTCTAAGGTGTACGTGACATGGCAATTACCGATGAAGATGTGTGTGAGCCGGCAAGTAAGTGTACGTGGTACATACGCAACATCGGTAATGGTGCTGGTGTCCTAACAGCATGATATCAATAATGGAGTATGAAACATAATATAAGAATGCGATGCAAAGCGAACCACAAAAAGAGTGGGAGCTGAATCTAGACGCAACTATAACTAATCTGCATTAATCTAATATAAGTCCTACAAATGGTGCCTTTTGAAATATCACGAATCATGGGGTTTTGAAAATAGGGGCTACGGTGTTTTTATGAAAAGATACGCCTTTTGAAATGTCCGTAGATCCCTTGACCTGTCTTTTAAAATACCCACGACCCGCTAGTTTTGAAATAGGTAGGAGTCTAATCTAATCTAACAACTACACTAAACTATACAGCTGAACTAACAAGCTGAGCTACAGGTAAGGAAACCGCCTAACATCTGAGTCGATATATATAAATATATATAAGTCGGTGATCCCGCCTCAATAGTATCGCGTACGATACAGTATATCATATGACATCCTCAAGTCATGAGTGCGGATCTATCGTCAATGTAAAGCTCATACGGTAAATCGTCGTACGGCATCCCAATCGCTGGGTATGGGTCAATATCACACTATCTCATCACATCTCAGGTATCACTATTATCGTATCACATAAGCTGGGGTACTGATCTAAGTCTAGTACAACTGATGCCATCTACAAAGTATGAATGCGGGGGGGTAAACACACATCCCAAGCCCGCAAGAAACACATTTCGTATCCCAAATACGAATCATATCACATCCCCGATCTCGCGGCACAAAGCCCAATATCATCGACTCATCTCCAAAGTCATCCAATATCATCAACACAGTGCCAGTATAAGTAATATGCAAAGGTGTGCGTGTAGGTGTAATTCTATTCTAGGGTTCGCGACTATGAACTACACTAGTCACTTCTAACCCTACGCTATCCATAATACACCTAACTATCATATATAATAACAACTACGGACTGCGGGGGTGCTATACGCCATCCACCCAACTTCCCCCAGTAGATATAATCTACTCACCTTGCGTCTCCATCTTTCGATGTCACCACACGTTTGCTTGTCGTCCCGTAGTCTTCATAGGGTACCTACACATCAAAATATCGTATATGCGCATTAAAACCAAATCAAAGCTAAAACGGCACATGAAACCCAAAACGATACGATAAGAGGCCTATAGGTTAGAACCTATGGCACGCCTTCAAAGCCATCAATAAATCCTCTATATCGTCGTATAAACGCCAAATAGTCGAGGTAAAACACAAGACACAAATTCAGACTTAAAAATACGGAATACGGAAACACGAATCCAAAACAGCAACTTAGGAAATATGTTCCAGATTTCACCCTAGGTCCAATTAGACAATTCTATGTATACCAGGGGCCTAAACTACAGATAAGGGAACACGAAAACCAAAATGAGCCAATTCCATCATGGTCTGGCCGCAATTTGCGGCCAGAATGGTGGAATTTGCGGCCTGGAAATGGAAGTAGGGGCTGGGGTCTTGGTGGTAGCTTCTTGGGTGCCTGCACATGTCACTGTCCAATCAATTTTAATTTAGGGTGTCTCGGGTGATAGCAGATTCAATATACCCGTCACAGATTTCATAAATTCTCCGATATTGGTTTCTAAAATCCGCATTATGGGTTTAAGCTTTCAGGTTAGGGTCTCAATTCATACACTAGGGTGTTTGTATAACCTCAATTGAACTCAATTTCACATACAACACAAGTTTCCCTCAAACCCTAACTAGGTTTTACCTCAAGTCACCAATTCACACAATATCGGTTCAAAACTAAACATGGGGTATAAGTAATACTAAAACTAAGCTAATGGTTCAGAAAAATACCTCATTTGGCAACTCAAGAATTTTCTTGAGTTGCCCCTAGTGGCCAAAATCCATGCTTTCATGGTCCATCATGTAGGTCTTGAGCTTGTGCATCTTTTTAGTGAAATGAGATTGGGGTTTTGAGTTTGTTTTAAAAGTGTTGTGAGGGGTTGAAGAGGGGAGGGAGATGAAGGAGGAGGAGCAGCAGCAAGCAAGGAAGGGGGAGAGAGAAATGAGTGTTGAAAATGGAGGAGAATGGCTAAGTCTTTAGTCAATGGTGCCCATACCTCTCTCTCTCACCTACTACCAATTTCTTTAATCTTTTTCCATTTCTTTTCTTATTCTCTCAAAATCCTTCTCCCAAGAATAGTAAACCCAAAGAGAACCATGGCAAGAAAATGCACAAGTGTGAAAAAGTGATATGTCCATGTGTTGCACAAAAAAGCTAAAAACCGATTAGCGATTTTTAATCGCGATTAGCACTAAATTAGTGTCAAATTAATCACAAAAACTTTAAAACGTCATAATTCTCTAATTTACTCTATTTTAGAATTTTCCATAATTTTCCAAAATTTTTCCCATTTATTTGTATTTAATAATTCCAAAATATTAAAATATTCAATAAAATAATATTAAATTATAAAAATTCCCAAAATTAATATTTTATCTTTTTTGAAATGTTACACGCCATTTTTTTATAAAAGTATATTTTTGCAAAAGAAACTAGTGGGGTATGGTAGAATTGGAAGTAATTCCAGGACCACAAATGGTTACCAAAAATTTAGTAGAACCTAAGGATTCAATTGGACTTGACAAACCGTTAGCCACTCCATAGATTCTAGTAGGTGACCTCAAACACCCAAGAGATACTTCGGTTTTCTTGTAGACGGTGATAGGGAGGTCAGCATCATGGTGATGATGACCTTGCTAGTTATCAGCGGGTCATAGGAATTGGTAACTTCCAGGTGACCAGATGCTTATATATAAGATGGACTCCACGCACTTCATCAAAATTATGGATTCTGGACTTTGTTGGGTGCTCCTGAAGGGGTAAAACCCATTAGGAGCAAGTAGATCTTTCGAGATCTGTGTAGGTGGAAAGGTGCTAACCTAATAAGGCTAGACTTGTTGTAAAGAGTTTTCATCAAATACGCATTGTGGATTGTGATGTGACTTTTACTTCAGTGTTTATGCTGAAGTCCATATGGATATGACTTGATACTGCTATTCCCCCTACTTGTTATCTGCAGGTCATAGGAAGTGGTAATTTCCAGGTGACCGGGTATTTCATACCCGAGATGGACTCCACTCACTTCAGCAAGTCGTGGATTTTGTACTTTGCTGGGTGCTCCTGAAGAGGTGAAGCCCATTAGGAGCAAGTAGATCTTTCGGGATCTGTGCAGTTGGAAAGGTACTTACCTAATAAGCCTAGACTTGTTGTAAAAAGTTTTCATCAAATACCCGTTGTGGATTGTGATGTGACTTTTACTTCCGTGTCTACGCTGAAGTCCATATGGATATAATTTTGCGCTGATGCAGTTCATGGCTGTGATATATGGCAGATAAGTGACTATAACGTCTTTCCAAATGGGATTTGGAAGTGCATGTCTATATGACTCTGCCAAAGGGTTATCATAGTCAGTGGGAGCAGCGGAAGGTGTGCAAGTTACTTATGTCTATTCGTAGACCGAAGCATGGATAGCGGAGATAGATCATCTGTTTTGATGTGACAGTTAAGATGATTGACTTCATCAAAACAATAGATGAACCTAGTAAGAAGGTTGAAGGGAGTACTATCCTGGATATGTATGACATACTCTAAATAGGAAGTGATGTTCTTATACAACAATCGGTCATACTTTGGTTGTCACATAGTGTTTTCTCCACATTGGATATGGATTATATATCATGAATTCTGGTGACTAGATCTAGATTTGGGATGTTTCCCAAAATCGGGTACTTATACATCATTCTAAAAGTATTTTAGAATTGATGACTCCTGGCATGTTAGTGTACCGGCAGGTGATGGAGTCACCCTCTCTAAAGAGATGTATTCTAGACTAATGAAGAGAGGGACTGGCATGAATGACATATCATTTGCTTAGACAATTGAGTCAATCATGCAATGCCTTGTACAACACAAGATATTGCTTTCGCACTAGTTGGAACAAGCATATATTAATCCAATCCTCGAGAAACAAAGGGAAGCTATCATGAACATTAAGTGCATGTTCTTGGTAAAAGATAATGGCAGCCTCCTCTAGGAGGCAGTTATTGGTTCATGCTTCCAAGGTGACCTGGATGACAGAGTTGCTGTTAGGGTTTTGCGTTTAGCCTCTTCTGAGGATGAGTATATTGGATAGTGTTCCAATAGGGATACTAAGGTTATCATGGTGCAGGATACTGGTTATTACTCAACAGAGAATACAACCCAAGAAGTTTGTTGGATAGGAGTTGTTCATTGATGAACTTGGTCCCATCAAGTATCCAGACAAATTCTTAAGGCGGGGTATCGCTCATTTTGGGAGATTGTGAATCTCCGCAATGTTGAGATATAGAGAGATGAAGTTGGAACATTGTAGCGGATCCACTCACTGAGGCTATTTCTCGAACAAATTAAGTTTCACAAACATGGTTTGCGAAACTGGTTGAATTTGGGTATTCGGTAGCACACAAGCTGTGGGTACGTGATACCGCAATAATTGGCCTTAAGTAAAAGTGGGAGATTGTTGGATATAGTGCCCTAAAGGTAATTATTATGATTGCAAGTAGCTGATTATGATAATTGAGGAAGGACCTATACAGGTATAACGGTCTTACTCGAGATGATAGTATGCTATCTGGTTTGTCTTCATCATTGATGAAACCTGTAGGATTGTTGCGTGACAACCATCATTATGATGGCGATCATATATGTGGGAGCTGGGTTGTCCATAAGCACATCCTTAAATGTCCCTAGTCGTAGAAGTATCGAGACTGGGCATCGATATTCCAGAGTAGACTGGTGTATACGCTTCTGGAACCCGACGAGGGGCGGTGGCCGGTCTCACAAGCCATTGGTGTTGTGACACCTAAGATAGTATACAGGTGCTCACTGGAGGTGAGTACACTGGACGGACTCGCCGAGAACTTCTAGATGGTATTATATCTATCATCAGATGGAAGTTCTCAGGTGGCATCAGTACAACTTAGTCTTTTGACCTGAAGTCGTCATTTGTCTCGTGTGAGTTCCTACTGTACTTTGATTATTATCCTACCACGACTCAAAGGAGTCGTGCAAACAGGTTTTAGTTGGGTATAGTCCCGAGCCACATGGAGGCAGTGGTCGACTATCAGGGATTCGTCTCTCCTGGTATTAGGAGTCGATGTCGTGCTGTTTTCAATTGGCTATCACCAGAAATCCATGGCCACGGTGGATGAGATTTACTGATAGTTGATCAGTAGTATCTCTATTGGTGCTGAGCTTGACTCAGACACGACTTATCGGGTTAGTAGGGGTCTGACGTTATCCACCGCCAGACCCGATATGCGATACTCTATGACGAAAAGACCGGACTGCATGGAGATTGTCACATTCAGGCTTAGCAGGGTAAGGACACACTTGATTGTCGACCCCCCTTTCGATAAGTATATGGGTGGCCGTTACGTACAGCTAGTGCCACTGACGTGCTTCTGGTTAAACCCACTTTCAGCGTATTGTCGAGTCTTTAGAGTCCAACACAGAGGGTTTTCCCGGTTCAGGCGACAGATGCAGGAGCCGTACGTTGGTACGTGCAGGGGTTTGATTAAATACCTGTATAGGATACACGGATTTTAATCAGGCGGTTGATAATACTAGCCGGCTTAGGATTAAGCCGGATTATTAAATCAGGTTTTGATTTAATAATTTATGTATATATTTTGATACATATATTTTAGTATTATTGTTCACTATTTATTTTCTCTCTATGGTGCTATTTGTATTTTTATACGGATACGCGTATATCTAGCGATACATGTACCAGGTGAAGTATTCCGTATTTATACGGGAATGCTTCTAGAAAAAGGACACCTCATACTTATTTTTCTATTTATAAAAATAAAAAGGGAAATGAGGTGTAAAGTGAGGCATGATTCTTTGCATGTAGAAAGGGATGGCTTTGGATTTTATATCCATAAAACCAATTTGTGTTCACTATTGGTGCATGGTTGATATATATGTAGCCTTTCTTTTTACGAGGAGGATGATATTCTTTTCATCTTATGTGCTTCATGTTTCATGGTTGCTAGCATGAGCAACCATTTTTCCTCACCTCCTTCTTCTTCCTTCTATTTCTCTCATGAGCTTTTGATAAAAAGAGAGAAAAAATTTAGTGAAGTATTCCTGCATCACCGACCATCCACACCTAGCAAGTCTGGATCGTCGGTTAGAGCCTCCTTCGGTTTCCCTCGGGTGGATCGTCTTCGGTAAGGGTGGTCGATTCTCAAGTGCGATCCCTGTGGCTATGAGCTTAGAGGGGTCTTCCACAATTGGGTGGACACGCGACAAAGATTGTAGTTCTTCTACCCTTGCACTTTTAGTTAGCTAGTTTAGGTTATTGGACCTTATCTTGGGTTTTTGTGGGCGTTCAGTGCTCGCTAGAATTTTTTTTCACTTCCGCATCGGCCGCGGTTTCCACTGCGCGGGTACCGAAACTTAACTTGCATTTCTCCAGAACACTTTGTATCACTACGAAGATCCATATTACTTGGGAATGTCATCCTATAGTTACATACGAACTCGAAGAAACTTGTTTCTGTTCGAGGATGGATTCTGGTTCTGGAGAAATTGTATAAATTATTCGGTTGTTTTTTCTCTTTACCTTCTCTCAGGTTGCGAGGGCTCCTAGTATAGGAGAGTACACCTATTACGCTTTTTGGATATTCTTCTTCCAAACCTTAGGCAGGTGTCAAAAATTAGGGAAGAAAGAAAACCAATTAGCCTAAGTATGGTGTACAGAAGGTAAGAAGTAAAGACATATAAAAGGATTGTAGCGAGGGCAAGGAAAATTGCGGCTACTGTCAAGAATCTGGATAGTGGAAGAGGCATTACTAGGAATACCCGGCCACCACCTCGAAACATTTTTCATGTTTCAGTCTTACTGTGCGGTGTTAATTGAAAACTGCTTTCCCAATTAAATTCTGACTCCAGGGTATGTATTTACCAGACTTTATTCTCACATCTGTATGGCATTACAGATGCTGGGTGGGAGTAGAACATTGGGAATTGAGTGATTAGATCCTCAATATCAGAATTCTTTGTAATTGGTGATATTTGAGGAAATCGCTTGGTTTTTGCCTAACGACAAATATTTGGTTTTGAATATCCATTGTTATGCACCAATTTCAAACTGATATATCTGTACGTTTATTTTATAAAGTGAGATATAACTTTTTGAAATTATGTTTATAACGTTTACCTATATCGGTTGATGGATAGGTAAGGTGCATTTAACAACGGTGTAATTCTTCTTAACCATAATACAGTTTTCAACCTACGACGCACAGGGTTTGAGTTATTAAACTCAGAGGACTTATACAAAATATTGTATGTTGTCGGATGCCCATTAGGACAAAGGGGTTGGTACTCATACTATATTCAATTTACTTATAACTTCTCTGGTTTTAGGCAAGCATTTCGTTGAAATACAAGGTCCAAATTTTGAGAAGTTATAGGTATAGGAATAAAGTAGAGAACCATATGTTGCAAGTATCAGGATTCTTCGGGGTGATCGAAGGTGTAGATACTTATGCTAGGTATACCGTCGTAAGTAATATATTTCAGAACTTGCTTCTCTCTCAGGTTACTCATCCGTGGGTACGCTCCTTGATGAGTAATGCTGCTTGGCCTTCTTCCCTTTAGTCAATATGCACTGGATACTGCTGCATGTTTTTTTGAATCTGGTTCAAATTAAATTAGTGTCTTTGTTTATATATTTGATATAGAATGGATTCATATCTTAACGATGTTAAGGTATATGGAGTAGTCCGGCTTATGCTTAAAACCAGAATCTGGATAAACTCAAGGCACGTTTTAGTAATGGCAGCTTGTGGGTTATCCCGGCCTTTCACGAAGGTTAACATTCTACCATTTGGAGGATCAATAGTTATATCGTTCTTGACTCGCCACCTCTTTAGTAAAATGAATTCTTTTCAGAAAACACAAGTGGGAGTATGGTAGAACTGGAAGTGATTCGAGACCACAAACGATTACTGAAAATTTAGTAGAACCTAAAGATAATATTGGATTCGACAATCCATTCGCCACTCCATAGATATAATAGGTATCCTCGGCCACCCGAGAGGTACTTCTGTCTCCACAAAGACGGTGACAGGGAGGTTTTGATGACCCAAGCTTGCCACTACTACTGTCCTAGATTATGAGATCTGGCAGGTGGATAAATATAACGCCGTTCTAAATTAGCTTTGGAAGTGCACGTGTATATGACTCTGCCTGAGGGTTGTTGTAGTCAGTGGGAGCAGCGAAAGCGTGGTAGGCCCGTAGCTAATGTCTATTTATAGACTAAAGAATGTATAGCGGAGATAGATCGTCTATTTTTGATATGACAGTCATAGTGTTTGACTTCATCAGAACAATAGATAGACCTGGTGAGAAGATAGTAAGGAGTGATGTCCTGGTATTTGGATGACATACTCCTGATAGGAAGCTATGTTCCTATACTACGATCGGTTATACTGTGGTTGTCACAAGGTGTTTCTCCACATAGGATTTGGATAAAATATCAGCGATTCTGGTCACTAGATCTATGGTTTTAGATCTAGATTTGGGATGTGTCCCGATTCGGGTACTTTGACACTATTCTAAATTGTTTTAGAATGGACAACTCCTGGCGTAGTGGTGTACCCGCAAGTGATGGAGTCACTGTCTCTAAAGAGATGTCTTCTAGACTGATGAGGAGAGGGATTTGCATGATTGACATATCACTTGCTTAGGCAATTGAGTCAATCATTAGATGTCATGTACCATACCGGATATTACTTTTGCACTGGCTATAATAAGCATATATTAAACCAATCCTGGAGAAACATTTGGAAGCAGTAATGAACATAAGAGGATGTTCTTGGTATATGGTAACGGCAGCCTCCTTCAAGAGGCGGTTATCATTTCTGACTTCCAAGGTGACCTGGATGACAGAGTAGCTGTCAGAGTTAATAGTTTTCCCTTTTTTGAGGGGCAGTATGTTGGACAGGTGTTAAAAGCGGATACTGGGGAAGGCAAGGCACGGGATACTAATTAAATTCAGTGGAAGCTATGGTCTAAGAAGTTTGTTTGATTTGGAGTTCATTTGTGAACTTGGTCTCATCAGATATCCAGACAAATTCTAAGACATGTATGGCTCAATTCGGGAGATAGTCATTCTCCGCGAATTTGAGATATAGAGAGATACAGATCGAAACATTGGAGCGGATCCACTCACTAAGGCTATTTCTTAAACGTGATAGTTTCATAAACGTGCTTTGTGAGACTGATTACTAGAGAAGTTGGGTGTTCGGTATCACACGGGCTGTGAGTATGCGATACTGCAATAATTAGCCTTAAGTGCAAGTGGGAGATTGTTGGATATAGTGCCCTCAAGTCAATTATTGTAATCGTAGGAAGGCGATTATCTTGATTGTAGGAGGACCTATACAAGTAGAACAGTCTTACTCGAGATGATAGTATGCTATCTGGTTTGTCTTTATAATCATGTACATGCATTATGTGGTATTACATATCACTATTACATGTTGATAAAGCCCATAGGATTATTGCTTGACTACCAGCGTTATAATGGCGAACATACATGTAGGGGTTGGGTAGTCCATAAGCACATCCTTAAATGTCCCTAGTCGTAGGAGTATCGAGACTAAGCATCGATATTCCGGAGTAGACTAGTGTATACGTTTCTAAACCCCGACGATGGGCGATGGTTAGTCCCACACCCATTGGTCTTTCGCACCTAAGATCGTATACAGGTGCTCACTGGGGGTGAGTACACTGGACGGACTTGCCGAGAACATGCTAGACGGTATTATACCTATTGTCAGATAGCAGTTCTCAGGTGACATGAGTACATGTTAGTCCTTTGACCTGAGATCGTCATTTGTCTCGTGTGAGTTCTCACTTTGCTTTGATTACTACCCTACCATGTCTCAAAGGAGTCATGCAAACAGGTTTTAGTTGGGTACAGTCCCGAGCCACATGGTGGCAATGAGCGGATCGTCGGGGATTCGTCTCTCCCGGTATTGGGGTTGATGTCGCGCAGTGCATGGGTGGCCATCACTAGAAATTCTTAGCCAATGTGGACGAGAATTACTGATTTGGATCAGTAGTTTCTCAGTGGGTGATGGGCTTCACACCGACACGAAATATCGCGTTATTAGAGGTCTGACTTTATCCACCCCCTAAACCCGATATGCGATACTCTTAGACGAAGAGACCGGACTGTACGATGATTATCACAGATAGGCTCAATAGGGATCTGGATGAGTTTACTCGTCGTCCTTCCTTTTCGACAAGTACCCAGGTAGCCGTTACGTACAGCTAGTCCCGCTGACGTGTTTGTGGTTATGGATTTATCTAGTAACTCACTGCCGGAGTACTATCGAGTCTTTAGAGTCCTACACAGAAGGTTTCCCTGGTTCAGGCGAAAATGTGTAGTAGCCGTATTTTGATACGTGCAGGGTTCCGATCGAATGATTGTACTAGTTACCTAGACTTTCGATCGGATGGTTGATAATAATAGCCGGCTTAGGATTGAGCCGGATTATTAAATTGGGTATTGATTTAATAATTTACATATATATATTTCGATATGTATATTCTAGTATTATGTTCTTTGTGCTATTCTATCTTTTTGGGTATTCTTATTTTGATACGAATACAGGTATGTATATACAGTTGAATGTATTCCGTATTTATACAGAAAATATTATAGAAGGTGGACACCTCATTTTAGTTTATCCATTTATTAATTTAAATGGAAAATGAGGTGTAAAGGTAGTGAGGTGACAATGGTGAGAAGCATGTTTAAATAGTGTTGACAAATGAATTGTAAATTCATTTGTGCAAACTATTCAAGTATGGTTGCTATATGTTTATTAGAAAAAATGTTTTACAAAACCATGTTTCATGGTTTTCTCTCACTTTGTTGGTTGGTTTTTTGGATGAAATCATTCTCACCATTTTTACTCATCTCTCCTCACTAGCCTTTCTTGAGCACCTCCTCATTCTTCTTGATCTTCGACCCTAACATATCATGTGTTGAGAATCAAGGGTGAATGAGAGATAGAAATACACTAAGAAAAACTCACTACATCACTAGACACCCTAGATTAGCATCCTAGAGTCCCTAGTTGCTTCACTAGTTTTTTAGTGTGAAGCTAGAGCCATGAACCACATCCCTAGGGTAGATCATCTTCGACAGAGGAAGACAGGCGGCCAAACTCGATCAAGGAGACTTCAAGGAGCTAAGGAAGTGGGTAGAAGACCGAAGGACACGGATCTTTTGGTAAAGCAACTCTATCACAGTAGATAAGCTCTTTGTAGCTTGCTAGTTTCATGTTTGGTTTCGATTCTAGGTAGTTGTTTCTAGCGCAAAAGTTTTTAAACCCAAAAATTTTCATTCCGCAATGGCCGGGGTCGACGGCCTGAACGCTAGGAACCCCAACATTAGCCATATGTGATATCGAGTATAATATATGCACATGTTAAGATAAAGACAAATCAAAATAGTATACTACTGTGATGAGTCTTTATCAATATGTATAAGCAGTACAAAGCAGTAAGAAAAACAAATACACATGTTCAGATAAAGACAACTCAAATAGTTTACTATATAATTTAGCAAGATTATCCTGTACATACATATCCCCAACATCCTATACGATACAGGCCTCTGGGGCATTCATATCCAACACATACATATCTCTAGTATCCTATACAATACAAGCCTCTAGGGCATACATATCCAACAATCTCCCACTTGCACTAAGGCTAGTATTCGGCGTACCGAATACCCAACATCTGCACTAGGGCCAGTTGTTGGCATATCGCATATCCAACATCTCAAAAAGTCACTCGAACTGCGCTTGAGGGAGGGCCTTGGTAAATGGATTCGTTGTGTTGTCTTTCATATCTACTCTCTGGACTTCGATCTCCCGGCGATCTACGATCTCCCTGATCAGGTGATACAATCTCAAGATGTGTCAGGATTTTTGATAGGACCGTGGTTCCTTCGCTAAATCCATAGCCCCATTGTTGTCGCAATACAAAGGTATCGAATCAACAATGGACGGAACCACCTCAAGTTCAGTAATGAACTTCTTCGTCCAGAACGCTTCTTTTTCGGCATTGTTTGCAGCAATGTATTCAGCCTCCATCGTCAAGTCTGCGACAGTGTCCCATTTGGAGCTCTTCCAACAGACCTCCCCTCCGTTGAGGGTAAACACAAAACCCGAGACAGACTTGCTATCATCCCTGTCACTTTGGAAGCTTGAATCGGTAAAGGACTCGACCTGGAGGTCTCCATTACAGTAAACCAAGATCATTTCCTTAGTCCTTCTCAGGTACATGAGAATGTTCTTTACAGTTGTCTAATGATTATCACCTGGGTTCGACTGATACCGGCTCACCACGCTAAGCGTGTATGTTACATTTATTCTGGTACATAGCATCACATACATTATAAATCCTACCGCTGAAGCGTAGGGTATAATGCTCGTGCGAGCCCTCTCCTCATCAGTCTTGGGAGACATCACTTTGGAGAGGGTGATTCCATGCAATGCGGGTATATTACCGCGTTTGGAATCTTCCATACTAAATCTCTTTGGTATGGTCTCTATGTACCTGGACCGTAAAAGTCCCAACAATCTCTTGGATCTATCTCTGTAGATCTTAATCCTCAGAATGTAGGAGGCATCACCCAGGTCTTTCATGGAGAACTTTTGTGACAAGAACTATTGGATATGTATGCCGTAGAGGCCTTCACTGTATATGATGCTAGGGATATGTATGTACAGGACAATTTTGCTCGATATGATAGTATGCTATTTGGTTTACCTTTATCTTAACGTGTGATATGTTTTACTTGTTATTTTATATCTTGTATATATGTTGATAAAGCCCGTAGGATCCTTGCTTGAATACCAGCGTTGTGATGGCAATCATACTTATGGGAGCTGGGTAGTCGATAAGCACATCCTTAAAATGTCCTTAGGCGTGGGAGTATCGAGACTGGGTATCGATACTCCAGAGTAGACTAGTGTATACATATCTAGACCCTGACGAGGGGCGATGGATTAGACTCCCGGCCATTGGTGTGGTGCACCTAAGATTGTATACAGGTGCTCACTTGGGGTGAGTACACTGGACGGACTCACCGAGAACTGGCTAGATGGTATAATACCTAGCGTTAGATAGCAGTTCGATGGTGACATGAGTGCAGATAGTTTGTCGACCTGAGGTCATCATTTGTCTCGTGTGAGTTCCCACTGTGCTTTGATTACTACCCTACGACAGCTCTACTGAGTCATGCAAACAGATTTTAGTTGGGTACAGTCCCGAGCCACATGGAGGCAGTGAGCGACTGTTGGGGATTCGTCTCTCCCGGTATAGGGAGTCGATGTCATGCTGTGTTCGGTTTGCCAACACCATAAGTCCCTGACATGGCGGATTGAGAATTACTGGTTGTTGGACAAGTAGATTCTCTGTCACGACCCGAAAATGGCATGTGATGGCCCTTAAACTACGCAACGTCTACAGACGTAACGTAATTTATGTAAGCCGAAAACCCAGCAATCTAAACCATCAAAAGTTGTAAGAAATAAGAACATTGCTAAAACTTTTGAAATCTCAAAACAACATTCTTTAAAGTCCAACTTTTCTTTCTTTAAATTTTGACAGCACCTCCTTTGTAAAACTAGCCCCAAAAATGGGTACAACATAATATAAGTAAAAGCATCCCAAACGGGAGCAAAATCCACGCCCAACGGCGGAAAACAACCACCACAACAGATATACGACGCCGTAGCGAAGAAAGAGACGATATACATAAAACTACATAAAAACCTCCAAGTCACAAAATAATATACAATATCGTCCTCTCAACAAGTCTCTAAGTCATACAAGATAATGGTAGATGGAGAGCACAGGATACAACGAATATACAACAAGCAACATCGGATAACCGCAAAGCCTACCTAAGCAAAACTGCACACTGTCAAGCGAAGCGGTATCCGCAGCAAAAGATGATACGATGGATGGAAATAGCCCTGCCTCTGACTATCCTGAAGAACACCTGCAAACATTGTGGCACAACGGGGGTGAGTTGATAACTCATGAATAGTAAATAACATATGCAGGTAATCGCAAGTATGCACGTACAATGCTAATATAAAACATGTAAGCTGATAGCAATAAGATGGCAGTATGTATATGCAATAGTCATGAAAAGTACTCTAGCAGGTACTACAATACATGAAGCAATGCATATAAAGTAAATGAGGAGTATGGAATAACGCATGTCATAAATCACAGAATCCTGACCTCGTGACAGGACCAACGTCCATCAAGACAATCTAAATCCCAAAGTTCCTCAAATCAGCCCTCAAATTGGCTCTCATATCAAGTAAATCTCGTATATCCTGTATGTACAACATCAGTATATCCCACATATCCCGTATGTACAACATCAGTATATCTCACATATCCCGTATATACAACATCAGTATATCTCACATATGTTTCATATAAGGTGAGTGTCTAAAATCGACACCCAAAAACATCATGAAACAAGTGTCTAGCATCGACACCGAAATACTGACCTCTGAAGCGCCATCACCTAGGACTGGCCCTCCAATATCATGTACGTACATCCTAATAACCTGGGTAAGCACCACCCGCAATCCGTAAGACATGTACGTACATAACCTCGATCGATATCCCCCAGATATACGTCGGGTCCAAATACTATCACCGGATGGAAAACGCCCCCAGCCGGGCTCAACGGCATGGACCTTCGATCTTCTTGCCCCGGGGAACCAACCGGGCTCCACCATGTACCCGCACACGGCCTACGACTACTCCTCGCATGGGGTATATATAAGCTCAGAACCGAGAAATCTCATGGTGGAAGCTGAAAAATCATATCAAGAGAAACCGGGTTTTTCAAATAATGCATAATTTCATGAAACAACCACGGTCCTCAAATCCAGAAAACATCAAGTAATGAATAAATATAACTGCATGAATCAATACATATATATTAGCGTCCCACTCCACTAATATATATATATATATATATATATATATATATATAACAGCGTCCCACTCCACTGTTATATATACTTAGGAGTAACAATATCAGAGAACATCATATGAAATCCAAGAATGTAACATATGCAGCATGAAACAGTAATATGAGCATATAAAGGAAAACCGCTATTTAACTGCAACAAGTTATTAAATATATATCATGCGGTTCCTGATTTCTCCGAAATCAGATGCAACATCATATACATGTGAACATGTAGTTATAACTGTAAGTGCATGGCGGCGCCCCGGCCGTCAATCCGAGGCCAAAATGCGGAAACGATAATTTACTTTAACTTTTGAACCGGCACCACCGCGCAATAAAATCCCGGATCGGGCCATTAATCTAATCCTAGCTAAGTAAAGAACACGGTAGAGAGATATACCGAGCGATCCGTGTCCTTCGGTCTTCTCATCGTCTTCCCGATCTCCTGCGAAATCTCCGGTCTTCACCTCCTCGCCGGAAGGGCACCACATCGCCGGCTTCTTTTACGGGCTCCCACCTCTGGACCGAGGCAACTCGGGCACGAAGTTGGAGAGTCGACGTGTCCAAGGATGCTGTAGGTTATCTGCAGAATACTTTGTCTCATTTGGGGTTGTGGAAGTTGCCATATAAGTGGCGGAATGAGATGTGGAATTTTTGTAGATCAACTTGGGGATTTTGCTAACATGAAGAGAACCAAAAATCCCCACACAAAAATTTCAGCCCCCCTCTAATGTGGCTGGCCTCTTTTCATCAAGGGAGAGAAAAAAAATGAGAGAGAGAGAGAGAGAGAGTTTCAATAATGCAAGAGAGAGAGAAGAGTCATGATGAGAAGAGATCATCACTAATCAAAACAGACACTCAAACAACCTAACCCTCCATCATCAACTATCACTCATCACACCACCAAAAGTAAACCATGATGAATAAGAAAGTCAAGCAATGATTATCCAAGGAAAGTCAAATGGTGGTAGAATTATCATGATACAACAATATGCAAATTACACTCTCCACTCATCAAATTTGCATGCTTGCAAATAAGCCCTCCTCCACCAATTTCCGGCCAAGGAAAGATACAAAGGAAAATGGCCGAAACGGAAAACAAACTAGCAACTTCAGAAAACTGATCCCGTAATAAATTACAGGAAACTCCGCTAGTGTATATACATACCCGCATTTGTATTCCGACCGAAATACAAATGCAATGAGACAAAAACTACACTGTACTATACTAGGATCCGGCTTAAACCAAAGCCCGCTAGTATAAACCGTCCGATCGTGATTCGTGCAATACCGCACGTATCTGATCGAACCCTGCCATATCTCCAAACGGCCTCTACAGCGTTTCGCCCGAAACTTGAGTAACTGGTCTGTGGGGGACTCTAAAGACTCGTCAATACTATAGCTGTGGATTTAACCACTAGCACGTTAGAGGTATTAGCCATACGTGACGGGCTACCAGCTATTGACCAAAAGGGACGTCTGTGAGCGAACTCAGCCTGACACCCTACTGAGCTTGTCAGTGACAATATCCGTACAGTCCGGTCCGTTCGTCTATGAGCATCGCATGGCAGGCCTAGGGGGTTGGTAAAAGTCAGACCCCCAAAAGCGGTACAAGTCGTGTCGGAGTGTAGCCCAGAACACCCTGAGATACTACTGGAATACCTACTAGTAAATCTCCTGCCTTGGCCAAGGACTTCGTGTAATGGCTCTCCCAGACACAGCGCGACCTCACTTCCAATACCGGGAGAGACGAACCCCTGCAGATCCGCTCACTGCCTCCATGTGGCTCGGGACTGTACCCAACTAAAACCTGTTTGCACGTCTCCTTTGAGCGTGGTAGGGTAGTAATCAAAGTACAGTGGGAACTCACACGAGACAAATGACGATCTCAGGTCGATGAACTAACCTGTACACATGTCACCAGGGAACTTCTATCTGACGTCAGGTATAAGACCAACTAGCATGTTCCCGGCGAGTCCTGTCCGGTGTACTCATAACCCAATTAGTACTTGTATACATCTTAGGTGATCCAACTGACACCAGTGGCTTGTGAGACCGGCCAACGCCCCTCGTCGGGGTCTCGACTGTATACACTTGTTGACTATGGAGTATCGATGCCCTGTCTCGAAACTCCCACGACTAGGGACCTTTTAAGGATGTGCTTATAGACTACCAGCTCCCACGTATATGATCACCCTCATACTGCTGGCAGTGAAGCAAGAATCCTAGGGGCTCTATCAACGCGCAATAGTGACCTGTAAGGTCACCTAAAGCAGTACACGATGATAAAGATAAACCAGATAGCATACTATCATCTTGAGTAAGACTGTCCTACTGGGACAGGTCCTCCCTCAATCATTGCAATCACGTGCCTGTGATCCAATAATTGACTCTGAGGGCACTATCTCCAACAATCTCCCACTTGCACTCAAGGCTAATTATTGCAATGTCGTATACTCACAGCCCGTGTGATACCGAACACCCAACTCCTCTACTAATCAGTCTCACAAAACCCGTTTCCGAAACTATTGCGTTCGAGGAATAGCCTCAGTGAGTGGATCCGCCTTGATGTTTCTTTCTTTGTCTCTCTATATCTCAAGTTCGCGGAGAATGCCATCTCCCGAAATGAGCAATACCTGTCTTAGAATGTGTCTGGATGTTTGATGGGACCTAGCTCATAAATGAACTCCAAATCCAAACTTCTTAGACTGTATCGTCAACTGAACTTAATCAGTATCCTGCGTTATGCCTCGCTCAGTATCCCCTTGGACGACCTGTCCAAAATACTTCCCCTCGTCAGAAGGAAAACTATAACTCTGACAACCAATCTGTCATCCAGGTCACCTTGGAAGCCTGGAATGATAACTGTCTCCCGAAAGAGACTGTTGTTATCATATCCCTAGAACATTCACTTATGTTCTAAAACTTCTTCCGTTCATTTCTCCAGGATTGGATCAATATCAATTTATTGCATCCACTGCAAAAACAACATCTGGTGTGGTACTTGACATCTCATGATTGACTCAATTACCTAAGCAAGTGATCTGCCATTCATGCACATCCCTCTCCCCTTTAGTCTGTAAGACACCATTAGAGAGGGTGACTCCATCACCTGCAGGTATACTACCGTGCCAGGAGTCGTCCATTCTAAAAACTCTTAGAATGCTGTCTAAGTACCCTGATTGGGAAACCACCAAAATGTAGATCTATAGATCTAGTAACCAGAATGTCTTGATACTGTACCCAATTCCTTTATGGAGAAACCACTGTGTGACAACCAAAGTATAACCGACCGTAGTATAGGAATTTCACTTCCTACTCTGTGTGTGTCATCCAAATACCAGGACATCACACCCTACTACCTTCTTAACAGATCCATCCCCTATTCTGATGAAGTCAAACCTATGACTATCACATCAGAAATAGATGATCTATCTCCGCTATTTCTGCTTTAATCTATAAATAGACATAAGCCACTTGTCCACCAATGCTTCCGCTGCTCCCACTGACTACGACAACCCTCTGGCAGAGTCATACACACGTTCACTTCTAAAGCTAGTTTAGAACAACGCTATACTCATCCTCCTGCCGGGTCTCGCAGCCTGGAACAACAGCAATGACAAGTCTGGGTAAACAAGAACCTCCCTGTCACCGTCCTTGAGGCTACCGAAGCACCTCTCGGGTGCCTGAGGTTACCCACCGTATCTGCGGAGTGGCCAATGGAACGTCAAACTAAATTGAATCTTTAGGTTCTTATCAAATTTTCAGTAATCGTCTGCGGTTCTGGAATCACTTCCAGTTCTACCATACTCCCACTACTGTTTTCTGAAAAAATCCATTTTTGTTAAAACTGTGGCGAGTCTAGAACAATATCACCATTGATATTCCAGATGGTAGAAAGTCAACCCTCGTCATAGCCTGGGTCAACCCACAAACAACCATTATAGAAACGTGCCTTGAGTTATCCAGAGTCTGGTTTTAAGCATAAGCCGGACAACTCCCCGTACCTTAACATCGTTAAGATATGAACTGTTCTATATCCAATATAGAACCAGAGGCACTGATTTAATTGAACCAGATTCAAATCATGCAGCTGTCTCTAGTGCATGTCAACTAAATGGAGAGAGGCCGATCAGCATTACTCAACTTAGGAGTGCTTCCAATTATGAGTAATCTGAAAGAGAAACAAGTTCTCTTAATCATTACTATCAACTGAATACCCTACACAAGTATCTACATCTTCGACCACCTTGAAGAATCCCGATACTTGCAACACCTGGTTCTCTACTTTATTCATATACCTATAACTTCTCAAAACTCAGACCTTGCATTTCTACGAAATACATGTCTAAGAACTAGAGAAGTCACAAGTAAACAGAATACAGTCCGAGCACCAACCCCTCTGTCCTCATGGACACTGGACAACATAAAATACTCTGTATAAGTCCCCCGAGTCTAATAACTCATTCCCTATGCGTCGTTGGTTGAAAACTGTACTTATGGTTAAGAAGAATTACACCGCTGTTTTAATGCTCCTTACCTAACCATCCACTGATATAGGTAAATGTCATGGACATAATTTCAAAAAGTTATATCTCACTCTTTAAAAATAGACGTACAGATATATCAATTTGAAATTGGTGCATAGCAACGGATATTCAAAACCAAATATTTGCCGACCGGCAAACAGCCCAGGCGATTTCCTCAAATATCACTAATTACAACGAATTCCGATATAATGAGGATGATCACCTAATTCCCAATAACTTACTCCAACTCATCATCTGGAAAACAATACAGATGTGAGAATCATACCTGGTAAATACATACCCTGGAGCAAGGGGTAATTAGGAAATCAGTTTTCTTTTAACAATACACAGTGAAACTGAAACATTGAAATGTTTCGTAGGGGTATCCTGGTATTCTTAGTAATGCCTCTTCCATTATCCAGATTCACAACTGTAACCGTGTAATTCTTTGCCATCTTTCCAAATCCCTTTATATGTCTTTAGTCATTACCTTCTGCACACCCTCTTAGGCTAAATGGTTTTCTTCCTTCCCTACCGTTCGGCACTAGCCTATGGTTTGAAAGAAGACTATCCAATAAGCATAATGGGTATACTGTCCTAATCCTAGGAGCACTCGCAATGCGAGAGAAGGTGAAGATAAAAGACAACCGAATAAACCTTATTCCTATTTCTCCTGAACCAGAATCCATCCCCGAACTGGAACAAGTTCCTTTCGAGTTCGTATATAACCATACGATGGAGTATCCAATAAACTATAGATCTTCGTAGTGATACGGAGTGTCCTGGAGAAATACAAAGGTGATTTAGGATTGGAGAAGAAATACTTGGTTTGGTCGTGAATAGCAGTCGCAATTTACTTTGCCCTCTTACTAATCCCTTGATATGTCTTTACTTAAGACCTTCTGTACACCATCGTTATGCTAATTGGTTTTCTTCATTCCCCACTGTTCGGCACCAGCCTATGGTTTGGAAGAAGACTTATCCAATTTGCGTAATAGGTGTACTATCTCCTAAACCAAGGAGTATTCGCAACCTGAGAGAAGGTAAAAGGAAAAGACAACTGAATAGTCATATTCGTTTTCTCCAGAACCGGAAACCATCCACGAATAAATTCCTTCGAGTTCGTATATAACCATACGATGGTTTTATCCAATGGAAGTGGACGTTCGTAGTAATACGGGGTGTTGTGGAGAAAAGGGTAAAAGTAGAGTGGCAATGAGGTTTGCAACTCTGACAATCCAAAAGCCAGTGTTTAAGAAGGTTCGGTTAATTTTGGTCACTGAGTCATAGTCTTAGGGTCGGGCCATGGTCGCTGCCAAAGAGAGAGAGAAAAGAAACACTCAGTGTGCACTCTAACCTAGATCAGAATGGTTATCACTTTATCTAATCAGGAAACCTCCCACTGTAACGTCAAATTCTCCTCCAAACCTGAAAGGAGAATTAGTCGGGATCACCCGAGGAGTACACCAACTTATCAGTGCGAATCGGGATCCAACTATCATCGCATGATAACGTGACGGAATCCGCTCACGTTATCACACTCCAGAAGGTATGCGCATATCTGGCAAGTTTCAGTTTCTTTAGAAACTCTCGATGTGATTTTTGCCCCATGCTCTTATGACCTTGGCGTGAGGTCAAAATATCACAAGTCACATGTCAAGTTCTACCCATCATTGTCCAGGTTAATTTGAACCCACCCATACATACCCTTGACGTAGGCAAAAATAGTAGCACGTATGTCCCAAACCAACGCATTCTATCTATGCAACAGATAAATATCCGGCAGCTACCAATCACTATGCCTTGGCGTGAGGTCAAAATACATAGCTTGAATACTACCGAATATTTAACTGAAATAATGGAGGGCTACGAATGGTTTCTAGCGAAAACCTTTAACGTAATGAACTCGATATCGTTGAAGGAACATGATAGCTTTATAAAATTATAGTGGCGAAAACCTTTGCTAAAAAGGTCACTCCCGGTGAAAGGATCTCAGCTCTTTCCCCGTAGAATGAGGTGCAGGATATTCCAACTGAATACCACGATGCAAAGAAAAAGTAAACGACTATAGTGAAGTTATTGCCCTGACACAAATTTCTGTCCAAGGGGTCACTCCCGGTGAAGGGATCTCGGCCCTTGCCTCGTCGACTGAGGTGCTGGATATTCATAACCGAATACCACTGTGCAAAACAAAAAAGAACGTCCTTGCAATAACAGCTTTTTGAAAAGTTGTTCCAACAACATCAGAATAGGTTTGTTTAGCTTGCATTGATCCGAATCAACGCAGTCCCATCAATTGATCACACCAATAAAGAACGAAAATAATGATGTACGTATATGCCATCCGCATTCGCCACTGGGTCCCGTCATTACCCGTTAGGTTACTTAACTAACGACAGAGCGGGGACTGGACTAGCGCGGATGCAAAACATATACAACATATACTAGTATATATATCAATATATAATATTCGCCCAATGCGTGATAAAATGCAACATCACAGAAATGTAATAAGCATCACAGAACAATACAGATATCTGGGATCCCCGGGTTTCATAGAGCCGCTACTGAAACCCGACGTTCCCCTGATCGTGTGGATAGCCTGTGCAATGATATCCTAGACCCCTACGGGCGCGGCAAGTTACCCGCCAAAACCTGAAGCGAGGCAGCCCCCTTCAGCAACGTGAATGGACCACCCAGCACTTCACAAAATCCGGTAACTTGGGCACCCCTCCTGGGTCATCCTTTACCCCCTACGAGTGCGGCGAATAGCCCGCCAATTCTAGAGTAAAGCCCCCTCCATCTCAAAGCCATGAGATGCGGGCCCGTTGCCCTCTAGAACCCGGCTATCCATGCACCCCACCTTGGGGTAATCCTAGTACAGAAAGTAAAATATACATACAACGGGTACATCGACCTCACCCCGGTCGTGCCCCAAAAGAATAATATACAAACTGGCAGTGACGGCAGTCCACATGTCGGACGCTCGTCCCGCAATATCAAATGTACATGTAAAACAAAACTGTAGTAACATTGCACCCAGGCTATCCCCCACGACCAATCCGCAATATCACAACACAACACGGAACATCAACGTGAATGTCGCTTTCGCAAATCCATCTAAAAGGGCTATAGCAGTTAGATAGGATTTACCGATCAAGTAACATTAACGGTCGCAGATATAATGTAAATACTGTGAACTAACATGTTTAAAATTTTCGATCGATCAAATTTACCGAAGTGGGCCCCAAGCACTACTGTAGCACTCAAAGAAAAACTGGGCCCAAACAGAACATTCCAAAACCCCAATTTCCCTGTACAAAGATCACTGTACAAAAATGGTGCAGTGAGGGCACTGTGCTGCGGTGGAACTACGGCCGGAACAGGGGTTTGGCAGCGGTTCCGCGGTCGTGCTACAGCGTTACACTACCATTTTTTCACAGAAGTCTTAAAATTTCCTGCATGTCTTTCTGCAATGTACTGAAAAAATTTTAGAGCCAAAAATAATTCGACAGAAAACTGATGCTTTGAAATCGCGGTTTTGGGATTTTTGTCCGATCGAAAATGTAAACATGTTAGACCAAGCTAGACTAGGTTAATGGCGTGGCTCTGATACCAGTGTAAGTGCACGGCGGCGCACCGGCCGTCAATCCGAGGCCAAAATACGGAAACGATAATTTACTTTAACTTTTGAATCGGCACCACCGCGCACTAAAATCCCGGATCGGGCCATTAATCTAATCCTAGCTAAGTAAAGAACGGGGTAGAGAGATATACCGAGCGATCCGTGTCCTTAGGTCTTCTCGTCGTCGTCCCGATCTCCCGCGGAATCTCCGGTCTTCACCTCCTCGCCGGAAGGGCACCACATCGCCGGCTTCTTTTACGGGCTCCCACCTCTGGACCGAGGCAACTCGGGCACGAAGTTGGCGAGTCGACGTGCCCAAGGATGCTGTAGGTTATCTGTAGAATGCTTTGTTTCATTTGGGGTTGTGGAAGTTGCCATATAAGTGGAGGAATGAGATGTGGAATTTTTGTAGATCAACTTGGGGATTTTGCAAACATGAAGAGAACCAAAAACCCCAACACAAAAATTTCAGCCCCCCTCTAATGTGGCCGGCCTCTTTTCATCAAGGGAGAGAAAAAAAATGAGAGAGAGAGAGAGAGTTTCAATAATGCAAGAGAGAGAGAAGAGTCATGATGAGAAGAGATCATCACTAATCAAAACCAACACTCAAACAACCTAACCCTCCATCATCAACTATCACTCATCACACCACCAAAAGTAAACCATGATGAATAAAAAAGTCAAGCAATGATTATCCAAGGAAAGTCAAATGGTGGTAGAATTATCATGATACAACAATATGCAAATTACACCCTCCACTCATCAAATTTGCATGCTTGCGAATAAGCCCTCCTCCACCAATTTCCGGCCAAGTAAAGATACAAAGGAAAATGGCCGAAACGGAAAACAAACTGGCAACTTCAGAAAACTGATCCCGTAATAAATTACAGGAAACCCCGCTAGTGTATATACATACCCGCATTTGTATTCCGACCGAAATACAATTGCAATGAGACAAAAACTACACTGTACTATACTAGGATCCGGCTTAAACCAAAGCCCTCTAGTATAAACCATCCGATCGTGATACGTGCAATGCCGCACGTATCTGATCGAACCCTGCCATATCTCCATAGGTCCTCTACAGCGTTTCGCCCGAAACTTGAGTAACTGGTCTGTGGGGGACTCTAAAGACTCGTCAATACTATGGCTGTGGATTTAACCACTAGCACGTCAGAGCTATTAGCCATACGTGACGGGCTACTAGCTATTGACCAAAAGGGACGTCTGTAAGCGAACTCAGCCTGACACCCTACTGAGCTTGTCAGTGAAAATATCCGTACAGTCCGGTCCGTTCGTCTATGAGCATCGTATGGCGGGCCTAGGGGGTTGGTAAAAGTCAGACCCCCAAAAGCGGTATAAGTCGTGTCGGTGTGTAGCCCAGAACACCCTGAGATACTACTAGAATACCTACCAGTAAATCTCCTGCCTTGGCCAAGGACTTCGTGTAATGGCTCTCCCAGACACAGCGCGACCCCACCCCCAATACCGTGAGAGACGAACCCCTGCAGATCCGCTCACTGCCTCCATGTGGCTCGGGACTGTAGCCAACTAAAACCTGTTTGCACGTCTCCTTTGAGCATGGTAGGGTAGTAATCAAAGTACAGTGGGAACTCACACGAGACAAATGACGATCTCAGTTCGATGAACTAACCTGTACACATGTCACCAGGGAACTGCTATCTGACGTCAGGTATAAGACCAACTAGCATGTTCCCGGCGAGTCATGTCCAGTGTACTCATAACCCAATGAGCACCTGTATACATCTTAGGTGATCCAACTGACACCAGTGGCTTGTGAGACCGGCCACCGCCCCTCGTCGGGGTCTCGACTGTATACACTAGTCTACTCTGGAGTATCGATGCCCTGTCTCGAAACTCCCACGACTAGGGACCTTTTAAGGATGTGCTTATAGACTACCAGCTCCCACGTATATGATCGCCCTCATACTGCTGGCAGTGAAGCAAGAATCCTAGGGGCTCTATCAACGCGCAATAGTGACCTGTAAGGTCACCTAAAGCAGTACACGATGATAAAGATAAACCAGATAGCATACTATCATCTTGAGTAAGACTGTCCTACTGGGACAAGTCCTCCCTCAATCATTGCAATCACGTGCCTATGATCTAATAATTGACTCTGAGGGCACTATCTCCAACAATAACAAGGTATGCGTAACCATGTCGGTATAGCAAGATATGTGTGTCCATATGAAGTATGTATGATGTAAAAGTATCTGTAGCAAGGTATGTCTCTATGCTTATCCATAATACCCTCCAGGTATATGTATGTATGTATGCCAGATGTACCTGTAGCTATGTCTTATATGTGTATATACCTATCACTAATGGTACACTACCCTATAGGTATATGGTAACTAGCATGTAAGCATGTCAGGGCATATGTGTAAGCATGTAGGTATACATGTATGCTATAAGTCATATGCACAAGGAAATATGAATCAATGTCTCAATGTCCCTAACCAAACAATATCTATAAGGGTGTTGTGCGTGTCATGGTAATTATTGACGTTGTGTGTGGCATACAATCAGTGCTCGTGCAACATAAGCCGTCAATAATAGTGCAGTGTCCTAAGGGTACTAGTCCAAGCACAACAGTAACTAAGCAGTAATGTGTATGCGCAACTCTATATATGCATTAGAATATGCGACAAAACATAACATCTCTAGCCCAGACGCATAACGCTATGCGGGCGATTCCCTTGTAGATGTTAAATCTACTCACCAACCGTCCTGTCTAAGCAAAGACAACCGCATGTTTCCCCCTTCGTCGCAGCGTCCGAAGTCCCCGCCTGCGAACCTAAAACAACAAAGCGATAACACAAGTGTATATTAGCAAACGACCAAAAACACGTACAAACTACGTTTTACCGACACACCAACTCCAAACCTACTCCCAAGTGTTCGTATTTTGGCTAACGTACGTAACGACACGACGAAACCAACCCAAGAGAAAAACCATCACGAAGTGCACGGACCGTGTCGGATAACGTATCGCGCGTAGTCGTATCACTGAAAACTACCTATATGATCCCAGATTTTTCATACAGAGAAAACTAAACAATCAAACAGAACCAAACACACCTAAACCACTGCAGACACCTACCCATAAAAACCCAAACCCAAAACTCCACCAGAATTCCGGCGTCGCCGGAAATCCCCTTCACGTCGCTGGCCGAGTCTGAGCTCCTTGGGTTCGTGCTCCAGGTGATGTCCTATGGTCACTGGTACAACACACATACACTGTTTGGTTTTTTAGTAAAATCTCGGCGTCACAGCAGGTCACAGATATCAAATACGACACTAAAAATATGATATTACGCACAAAACCTAACTTTAAACATTCTAAACTAAAACTAAAAGTCTACACAATACACAAACTAAATAAAGAACAGATAAGGATCATTACCTAACCAAAAGAACTCCAAGATCCAAGCTATCCAAGCTCC
The DNA here is from genome assembly GCA_030015575.1 of Agapanthus africanus. Classification (NCBI taxonomy): domain Eukaryota; kingdom Viridiplantae; phylum Streptophyta; class Magnoliopsida; order Asparagales; family Amaryllidaceae; genus Agapanthus; species Agapanthus africanus. The sequence goes on along the minus strand of JASDDO010000016.1, from coordinate 182,967,394 downwards.
TATGCATCCAAGAGGCAATATCCAAGAAAAAGTTGTGATTTTGGTGAAGTTTGTGAATTTTGTGATGGATTTTGTGTTGGATAGTGAAGTGTTCAGTTTGAAACAAGAAAGAGATGAAGAATATGAGAAATGAATAAGTGAGAGAGGGAATTGAAAAAGAAATGATAAAGGGAAAGAGAGAGGTGAGTGCAAGAAGTGAATGCACCTTGCATTAATTTTCTCATTAATGCTTTCACACACCATCATTAGCCACCATGCCATCTTTCTCTTACAAAAGAATATCTCTCTCTCTCTCACAACAAAAATAGAAGATTAAGGTTAATGTCAAGGTTAAAGCAAGGAATTAGATTCAAAGCAAAGGATTAAATTGTCAAGATCACTAATACTAGTTTAGCACAAACAAACCCTCAGTTTTACGTGCACACGTGCGTGCATGCCCATAACAAATAATATTAAAATAATAATTAAATGTTATAAAATGTGAGGAACCCGAATTGGTAAACTTTTTACAGTAAACCCGCATTACCGTCTAAACTAACACTAACCGAAATCTAAGGCGTTACATTCTCGGATGGTCTTGAGCCACACTGGCACGACTTGTCAGGTTATTAGGGGTCTGACGTTTTCCAACCCCCTAGACCCGGCATGCGATTGTCTGAGATGAACAAACCGGACTTCACGGAGATTGTAACGGACAGGCTCAGTAAGGGTTCGGATGAGTTCGCTCGTCGGCCTTCTTTTCGACAGGTACCTGGGTAGCCGTTATAGCTAGTGCCACTGACGGACTTATGGTTAAACCTGTTAAGCAGTGTCGCACACTCCACTGGGTCCGTAGAGAGGCGGAATTTTCAAAAATGATTTTTAAAGCTTCAACACCAGCTAATCCCAAGATCTACCTTAATCCTTAAATAACAAAAACTTTGATAGGCACTAATCTACTATGAAGTGATTATACCTATATGAACCAAGTCGTTCGGTATTCTTTTCCTCTTCTTGAGCTCCTTGTCCGTAGGGATCGAGCTTGGTCGTCGACCTCCTCGTGTCGAAGACGATCCACCCGAGAGTTTATAGTTCAAGCTCCAACCTCAAACATGAGGTAACAAAAGTACCTAGTTTGCTAATCTAGGTAGCTTAGAAGATGTAGAGTGTTAATTGGATTGTATTATCTCTCAAAACCATGGATTCTCAACACATGAGAGGATTATGGTCTTGGGAAGAAGAAGAGAGCAAGAGAGGAAAGAGAAAAGCAAGTACAGAATGAAATGAACTAGCATTGTGAAGAATGGCTAAGTGTTGGATAATATCAAGCATGCAATATTTCACATAGAATATTGCAACCGTACTTGAATAGTGAGAACAAATGAATAAACAAAAGAATTAGCCATGCTTCAAACCATGCCACAAATATCTCTTCTCTCCACCTCATTATCTATTTAGATAAATAGATTTAAATCAAAATGATGTGTCTTCTTCTAGAAACATTCTAGTGAAATTACTAGAATACCCCCACCGTATATACATACCCGTATTCGTACTACAAAAAATACGAATACAAAGAGATAAATTAATCCAATAGTATAATACTAGAATGCGGCTTAATCCTAAGCTCGCTAGTATTATCCGTCCGAACAAAATACGCGTAGCCTGTACATGTATATGATCGAAACCCCTATTGGTATAATACTAGAATGCGACTTAATCCCAATCCCGCTAGTATTATCCGTCCGAAAAAAATACGTGTAGCTTGTACACGTATGTTATCGAAACCCTGCACGTAAAACCATACGGCCTCTACATCAATTTGCCTGAACCAGGGAAACCCTCTGTTTGGGACTATAAAGACTCGTGCTAGCAGTGTGTTTAACCATAAGCACATCAGCGACACTAGTTATACGTAATGGCTACCCAGGCACCTGTCGAAAAGAAGTCCGACGAGAAAACTCATCCGAACTCCTACTGGGCCTCTCCGTGACAATCTCCGTATAGTCCAGTCTGTTCGTCTGAAAGTATCGCATGTCGGGTCTAGGGGGTTGAAAACGTCAGACCCTTAATAACCTTACAAGTCGCGCCGATGTAGCTCAAAACCATCTGAGAATGTACTGATCTACCTATCAGTAATTCTCAATCCACCCTGACCAGGGACTTATGGTGTTGGCCAATCGAACACAGCGCGACATCGACTCCCTATACCGGGAGAGACGAATCCCTGACAATCGCTCACTGCCTCCATATGGATCGGGACTGTACCCAACTAAAAACTATTTGTACGACTCAGTAGAGCCGTGGTAGGGTAGTAATCAAAGCACAGTGTGAACTCACACGAGACAAATGACGACCTCAGGTCGACAGACTATCTGCACTCATGTCACCAGAGAACTGCTATCTGACGATCGGTATAATACCATCTAGCCAGTTCTCGGCAAGTCCGTCCTGTGTATTCACCCCCAGTGAGCACATGTATATGATCTTAGGTGCTAAAGACCAATGGCTGTGATTGAAAACGATTTCGGATTGTGTAATATGAAAATTGTAAAGAAATCACAACCAAAAATATTTTGACCGCAATCAACCACGGTGTCAGTTGTAGATCGTAAGCGAGTGCGGATCGTCCACAGGGATTGTGCGATTCGTTTTTATGTTTGATTTATTTGAATTGAAAAGTTAATTGAAAAGAAAAGAAAACATGATTCAAGATTTTATCGATTGATTCAAGTGTCAATAGTCTAATCAAGAATCAAGAAAATGATAAACAATCGAGAATCGGGTTTCGATGATATTTCCAACCAAATGTCAAGAATCTAAATGAGGCTCGTAGGACTCGATCGGATCTATAGATATGATGTAATCTCAAGATATCGTGTTCTTGTCCTTCGAAGAATTGATACTAGATCGATGATGATCGACGAGAGTTTGGGATTTCTCGTGAAACTAGGGTTTCATCATTTTACCCTTGTTCTTTCGTCGATATCATTCACATTCTAGCCTCTAGCAAATTCAAGAAACGATCGTAACTCTCCAATTTCGAGCGATAACAATCAAGAAAGCATCGCAACGAAAATAGGTCGTCGGTTCTTGAACTTGCTAGGGTTTACAAAACTTGTAGGACTCAAGAATCGATTTAAGATATGTTACATCATCATTCTATTGATCGTATCGACTCCTCGATAAGCGGAGTATTACTCAAATATCACAACAAGAACTACAATTATAAATTGAGATCGAATCATGATGCAAGAATTTAAAGATAACAAGATAAAAGAATTTCACCTTTTATTTATATCAACAATTTGATTACAGTCGCTCATGAACTACAAGAGGAAGAACTAGATTGTTGATTTGGCTTCGCTTTTCTCCGTGAGTCGTGGATCGGCTTGGACCACCTGCTCTGTTGAAGATCGGCTCCGCTCATAAAGGGTTGAAGGGCTTCTTGCTTGATTTGGTACTCGGGATCTTGGCTTTTGGATTGGAATTAGGGTTAGGGTTTCACACAAGTCTTGTCACTAGACTTGTGGAAGAAGAAGATGAAGAAAGAGGTAAGAGATAGAATGGCTCTCGATTCTAGATTCTAGATTCAATCCTCCCCTTTAACCCTAGGTCTAGGCTTCTATTTATAGACTTCCTAAACCTTAGGTCTAGGTTTGAAATTGCAATTCCCTCCAAAAGTTTGTTGAGGAGCTTCTAGAATTAGTTTGTTAGGAGCTAGCTTAGGCTTTAAGCTAGGATTAATTAAGCTTATAAACCCTAGTTTGCTGATCTGGCAGAAGTCTCTGGAGTCTTCTGGAATTTGACATGTCTTTCTGTAGTGTTGGCCCTAAGAGAGGAATAATGCACTGAATTTGAGGAGGTGACGTGGCAAGACGGCCGCGGAACCGCGGCCCAAGCCGGCTCCGGCCGCGATTCCGCGGCCATGTTGGCTCCTTGGGGCTTGGGTCTTGTTCTGTGGTCTTAGGCTAATATTTGAAGCTTTATCTGATATGTTGAATTGTATTTTGCCCCTTGAATTGCTACCAGATCTCGAAACTTGGAGTTGGTGTAATTTTTATCAGCTTCTTTTGATAATTCTGGCTTTTGTTCCTGCAAATTCTCGAGACAAGTGTTTCGCAATATAGGGATGATGCGATGCTATGAAATGCGGTCAATTTCATTTATAGTGCCGGTTTTAGAGTCTAACACATGCAATCTGATATTTAACGACCGATTTGGTAATATGTGAAATATGAATACCGTACACTTCTAAGTGAGTGCAAATGATAAGGAAATTGCCGGTTAAAAGATGCATTATTTTCGACTGATCAAATTCCCCCAAACATATTTTCGATCGTCTCGAGCGAACTGTTTTATTAAAGAGAGATGGAGAAAATAAAGAAAGAGAAAAACTAACTAGCACACTTTCGTAGGCAGCACGATTGCACTGAGCATGTGCAACAAGCCTTTAAACCTCTAGGTGTCCCTAGTAGGAGGAGTGTTGTCTCCTGAAGGTTTTCAGCGGATTGCACCTACAAAATCCAATAATAAAAGAAAGATCATGAATATTACATTTAAAGAAAAGAATTGTAAAAGAAAAGCTTCGAAAATTAGGGTTTCCAACTAAACTAGCTTTTCGGTTGTCATGAGCCCTATCTTAATGGTCATGAAAAGATGTCGGAAATCACGTCCTCCCTCAATAAAACATCGTCTTATTTTTCATTCCTATCTTTCTTCCAAACATCGATCATATAACCCTGCGTGTGTGTAAAGACATCCCTACACCCGGAGAATTCAATTCAAGCTATCATACTCTTGCCCATCAGCCTCAGTACTTTTTAATTAATGAATATTTAGATGAGATTGCTCACACACTTTCATGCGACCGTTAATACTTCTTGAGGTACTAACCGACCGATTACTCCTGTGTTTGCTTACTTGGTGTATTTTCCTCGTCTTGCACCACCTAAGGCTTAGCAGTGACTCCCAGATCAGTTGGCATTAGGGCATTAGGTGAAGAGGCACCCTCGCTATATATTTTTTATTGCCCCCGGTGATAACAAAACCAGTGTTCATTTTTCTCACCACTTTATATTTTCTTCATTTTTTTTTATTTCCTTCATACTTTTGGCTTTAAGACAAGAGCATTTCAAGATATCCTCTACTATCTCAGGCTTTAAGACGTGTGTAAGTGCGAGTAGCAGGGTATCAACGTTCAAAATGTTTGGCTTCCATAATAGAAACAATTTTTCAGACTTATTTTTATACTCAGATTAGTGACGTCTTTTATCTTACTAACCCTTGGGACAACGGCTCATAACTACTTATTACTAGTTCGTATAAGAAAACTTCTAATTTTCTTAGTTTTCTTAAATTTTTCTAATCTCATGTATGTAATTTTTCATTATCTAAACTTTCATTATCTTATTTATGTACAAAAATGTTTAAATGTTAAAAGTATTTATATTTTGAAAATTTTAAATTTTTATGGATTTTGAAATTTTTTATATTTTTATAAGTTTTTTAAAGAAATGTTTTGTGCTTATGCAAATGATATGCAAATGATGCAAAAAATAAGCACAAATGTCACGTTCCGAAAGTACGGAACATGACCGGCACTTAAACTACGAAACGTCTCGAGGCGTACGTAATCTAAGTAAACCGAAAACCCAGAAATCCAAACCAAGAAAAGTAGTAGAGTGAAGGAAAACCAATTTAAAGTCAAGTAGTTTTAAGAGCATAAGCCGAATTATGCGGTTTTAAAAACATCAAATATTTCCTGAAAATTTCGGCAGAGTCTCCTTTGTAAATACTGGCTCCCAAACGGGATACAACATGAATAGTATACGAAATCAATAAAAGGCATCCCCAAGCGGGAGCTAACTCTTCGTCAATCGACGGTCACAACCACACAAGCAATATAATATACAACGCCAAGGGCGAGGATCAAGAACTCAAAAGGAAACTCAAAACCAAAAGAAATCCACAAAAATATAACGCGCGACTCTAAGGTCGAAAGAATAACATCACTGGTCTCTATCTCTGAAAAAAAAACATGTTTGGTTGATGGAACTTCTTAGATACAACAGAATAATAATATACAAGGTATAATGGTGGGTACGATACAAATAAACCCACCTGCTAGCAAGTCACCCGAAAAGAAGCAGTGCCAGCAAAACCGTAATGAAACCTGTACGGCAAAACCTGCAAGAAACTGTGGCACAACGGGGGTGAGTTGCCAACTCGTGAATAGAATACATCTACGAACAGGAATCGCATGTATGACGCAATCCTAGGTCATACGATCATAATATAATCCTCAAATATATAACCAACAACCCATAATCATGGGTAGGGTAAATATCTAACCCAAGTGTAATCCCATGTGCCCGTGTCAGTGCCTCAGGTAGCAATGTATCATATGGATGATGTATGAATGCATGAAACAGAATGCATGTACTGAAGAAAATTGCTTTCATAAATCAGTGAGATTTATGTATTTTAAAAATGAGGTACCATAAATGAAATCAGCATAAAACAGTGCCCAGCATCGACACAAAACAAGTGTCCAAATATCTCGATATCTCTGTATCACGATCATAATATAATCCTCAAATATATAACCAACAACCCATAACCATGGCTAGGGTAAATATCTAACCCCAAGTGTAATCCCATGTGCCCGTGTCAGTGCCTCAGGTAGCAATGTATCATATGGATGATGTATGAATGCATGAAACAGAATGCATGTACTGAAGAAAATTGCTTTCATAAATCAGTGAGATTTCTGTATTTTAAAAATGAGGTACCATAAATGAAATCAGCATAAAACAGTGCCAAGCATCAACACAAAACAAGTGTCCAAATATCTCGATATCTCTGTATCACAATCTCTGTACCTCAATATCTCAAAATCTCAATCACAATATCTAGGGCGCCGTCAGTCCAGACCGGCCCCTACCATCCATCTCAAGACCACGACGGTATCCTCCGGATATCCGACGTGTCGGGTAAAATTACCGGTCGGTAGTGCTCCCCTGCCAGGCTCAACGTCAACAACACGATCTTCTTGCCCCGGGGTACCGCACCGGGCCCACCATGTACCCGAAACGGTTCCTCCACTCCTCGAATCGGGTCTCGAAATCCATCATCAAACTCATGGTGGATGACTCATACATCATGGGAAAAACTGCACTTTTTATTTAAAAAGAGAGAAAGCAGTTTATATAAGTTTTACGGTTTCCCCCCTCCCCCCATATCCAGAAAATCTCATGGAAATCCGAATCCAAATCATCAATAGCATGTAAAACTATGAATATAGGCATAACAATGAATAACAGTATGCATGAAGTGACAAATAATAACTACAAGGTTAAGCTGGCATATAAGGCAGGTACACTAATATCATGTCAAATTACTAAATAACAAGCGAAGTCAAGCAATAATATTTTCTAGGGTGTACGTGACATGGCAATTACCGATGAAGATGTGTGTGAGCCGGCAAGTAAGTGTACGTGGTACATACGCATCATCGGTAATGGTGCTGGTGTCCTAACAGCATGATATCAATAATGGAATATGCAATACAATAAGTATGCGATGCGGAGCGAACAACAATAAAGTGCGGGAGCAGAGTACTAGACACAACGATAACTAAAAGTCAAACAATGGTGCCCTCTTAAAAATAACACGAATCGCTGTGTTTTGAAAATAAGGGCTACGGTGCTTTTAAGAAAAGATACGTCGTTTGAAATATCCGTAGAATACCTTGACCTGTCCTTTAAAATATCCGCGATTCGTTAGGTTTTAAAATAGGTAGGAGTCGAATTTAGTCTACCAACTACACTAAACTATATAGCTAAGCTTACTGGCTAACTGAAGGTAAGGAAACCGCCTAATATCTGAGTCGATATATATATATATATATATATATATATATATATATATATATATATATTTATATATAATATAACAGTCGGTGATCCCGCCTCAATAGTATCATATACGATCAAATATCTATAATATGACATCCTCAATTCAAGAGTGTGGATCTATCATCAATATATAGCTCGTACGGCCTCCCAAATCTGGGTACAAGTCAACGTCACATCAATCACATTATTCATCTGGTATCCTCTTTATCAACCATCATGATCCAGGGTACTGACCTACGTCTAGTACAATACTGATACTATCTATGTATGCATGCGTGTGTATGAAACACTACGTCAAAAGACCTGCTAAAACATCATGTCGTATCTCAAATACGAACCCTGTCATATCACCGATCTCCCGGCCTCAAATCCAATCTCATCGACTCATCTCAAATCCAAAGTACTATCCTCATAATCCCGTATATGTACACATAGTCCCATACCCATGTGTAAATATACGCATCTCCATATACGCACAGGTAAAAGAAAGTATGTATGCAAGTATGTGTGTGCGTGTGTGGGTGCAACCACTATTCTAGGGTTTCGCAACTAACACTAAACCAATCCAAGAACACCTAGAATCCATCTTTATAATCAATAAACTCAAAACAACCGATAATAAATATATGTGTGTATACGTATTCGTATACATCACCACGAATTGCGGGGGTGCTATACGCCATCCACCCGACTTCCCCCATAGGTATAATCTACTCACCTGATCTTCCTCGCCGGTGCCGACGTCGCCATGAGCTTGCTTGTCGTCCCGAAGTCTACATGGGGTACCTACATATCATAACGCACCGTATCGCATTAAAATCCGACTCATGACCAAAACGACAAACGAATCCCACATAGGTCAAAACCTATGGTTTGCTCTCTCTCAAATCAACCCAAAACCCTCGACATCGGCGTACAAACGCCGAGTGATCGAGAAAAACTCAAACGTACAAATCGTAGTTCCCAAAACTCACTAATTATAATATAAAACAGGGTTTAAATCATCAAAACATTAAAATAAATCAAATTGATTTATTTCCGAAAACATAGAAAGCACTAAATTTTCGTTTTAATTCGAAACTTGATGTTTTAACAAATCTAATGACCATAATATCCACTAAATATCATAACTAAGTCATATAAACCATTAATAGATTTTATCCTCATCAATTTTCATTGAATCCAAAATTCTAGTTTGCAAATTATCCAATTTTAACATTTTAAAAGCAACAATTTGTAAACTAGCAACTAGATTAGTTTTAGCATTCCATTAACATGTTAATCTCCTCATTAAAACCATAATAAATTTATAAAAACCCTAACTAGATTTTAAATTTCACTTTTTCAATAATTTCTAAAATCCTAGTTTACAAAAAAAAAGCTTAATTTGGACATTTTACATCTAACAATTTACATATTGGCAATTAGATTAGGTTTTGCATGTCTTAAGATCTTCACTACTCCACACAACCATAATCCAAATACTCTAAACCCTAACTTTAGATTAACCCTTCACTTGAAAACCAAACTTTAAAATTAAACCATATTTAAACTTCTAGTTTGCTAGATTGAAGTAATTAGACAACATTTTGACTAAAGGGTTAAGATTATACCTCACAATTTCAAGAGATCCAACATGAATCTAGCCTCCCAAACTTGCTTCTTTTCACCAATATCCATACAAGTATAGCCAAGGAAAAATGGGTAAGGGTTGGATTTTGAAATTAGTGAGGTTTTATTTGATTTTTCATGGAATTTTTGTGAACTTTGGAGAAGAAATGAGATGGGGAAATGAGAGAAGGGGGGCTGCTGAATTTCTGCAGCAGTGAGGAGATGAGAGAGAGTGTGGTGTTAGGTGTGGGTGAGAGAAAAGTCCAAGTAAGGAACCATACATCAAGTATAAAGACCCATGCTTTAATGTTTAACACCAATTTCTTTTCTTTTCTTTTCTTTGACCTTTGGAAGAGGGGAAAATGGGCAGCCCCCCATTTTCTTGGTCGGCCAGAATTTGTAAGGAGAGAGAGTGTGTGAGGGGTGAGTTTGGGTGAGGGAAAAATGATAAATGTTGTACCCCACTTCCATTAACACTAATTTCACCGAAAAAAGCCTTTTTCTTCGATATTTTCTAAACCGTTTTGGCAAACCATTTCATTTCAAAAACCACATGATAAAATTTTGTTTAATGTGTTATGATGCACAAAATTTGTTTCAACTCATTCCAATTTGTAATTTTCCCTAATTAAATGTATTAGTGACGGCTTAAAATAATATTAAAATAATTAATTTCGGAAAAATTTTCAGAAAATTTGAAATTTCACCAGTGGCTCAATAAACACCAATTAATAGCAATTACATAGCTAGAATATGAATATTTAATTTTATAATAAAGATATTTGTATTTTGACTTTTTACAGAAAACCCCCTTATTTTACCGATTTTCCGAAATTTCACCAAAACGATTTTCAAAACGTTACATTCTTCCCCCCATAAAGAATTCGGTCCCCGAATTTAAATTAAAACTTCCCCCCCCAAACACTAAAACATCCAAGCAAAACCGTCCGGTCGTCGAGGCTCCGAAATCATAAATACATAAAACAAATAATAGCGCAGCGCATGCGTATGAAAAATGAGCATATGACTCAAAATCAAAACTACATCAAGCATCCCGCAATTATCGGAGTCATGGTAAAGACACAAATGTCAAATCCAATACAAAACCAATATGATATAACTCGAAACTATACACGTAAATATCAAATCTATATATGTAAATATCTGAAGGGAATGCATGCCAAATCTCTTAAAGTCGCTGTGCGATGCGTATAACACTGCACAGTGGCGGGCGTCTATCATAAGAAAATAATCATATACATATATACCTTTTGTTTGAACTGTACGTTCTGCCATTTTGGGAAACAATTTGGAAGGGTTTTCTTGTTTTAAACGTTTCGTGTCATATCAGAGAAGTAGGTAAATACTGAGACTATAGCTCGCTTTTTTTTTGGAATTCCCTTCGATAGCTATCAATACATGCAAAATACATTCAGGTACTGTCCTCTGACTAGTCCTGCTCAGTACGAAAACACATAGCAAATATCATAAAAACGTACTGCTCTATAAGAAATCAATCTCAAAATATGCATAAGAATACCACGTGTGTCGCGTACGGAAATCAAAATCCATATATGTGCCAACATGTGCATAGAAATAAGTTCTTAGTGCATCGGGCGTGCACGAAACATCTGTCATAGGCAACGTGGGTGTCTAACAGCAAAATCAGGTGCATCTGACATGCACGAAGAATCTCGATTTAGTGCATCTGGTGTGCACCAAAATCGCACCTCAAAACATGCGCCCAACATGCGCGAAATCCAATCAGGTGCACAAAACAAATATCGAACATCACAATTGAAATCGAAGTCCAGTGCATCCAAGTGCACCAAATATGTATCACTGCACTGCAAGCATATGTGAACTATACCGAGTGCAAAAACCAAATCGTATGCGTATATACGCACAAATCAACTCAACTATATGAAATCCATATAATCACAAACATGAGAAACCAAGGCACGAAAACTATCTCAAGTGCAACAACTGTGCAAAAATCGTAAATATTCAGTAGGTGCATCCATGGTGCATGAAAACGATATCATGAAACTCAATCATCAAAACCAAATCATGCGTATATATCGCTCAAAATACCAAAATCAAGTATGGCGGAATAGTCCCGCTCAAGCACATCCTCCAAGAATCTCTGGCCAACTGTCGTGGTCACTCATAGCATGTCTCGTCGACAATGCCGAACTGTCCGGAAGTCATCGTCCTTTACTATATCTGTTTCTTGTTCCGGAACGGCTGCATACTCATCGCGACTTCTTCTGGAAGGTATATCCAAGTAAAATTCCTCGGCATGCGTATCGCATCTCTGATGTCGGAGGAGTGGAACGTCATCTTATCCAGATCTGGTATGAACCTCTTACTCCACTTTCTCTAATGTCGACTGCTTCGGACTCGTCTCGTCATGGCTGCATGGACTGAGCTCCAATGGCTATCCTCGTATCTGGAATATCCCAAGAAATGCATCTCACCACCTAACATCCGAATGAAGTCAAACCATTCGATCGATTCGTCAAAACCTCATAATCCCCCAAGAGCTCAACATCTTGGGTACAGTTTAATAGTATCGAGTACATACCACAGCATCGGTGGTCCAGCCGTAGAAGAGCAAACCCAAGCCTCACTAATGGCGCCGCGGAACTGCCGCAAACCCTAAGGTTCAAAGACTTTCACACGGTCATTAAGTCGAGTTAGGGTTTCATTCTTCTAGAGGGTCCATAGAATTTCCTGCATGTCTTTCCGAATACTTTAAACTTGGAATAATAGGTTTCTGACATTCGATCGTCTCTGTCGACTCTCAACGTCTCCGCGTGAAGTCGTCTCTAGCTGGAATCAATCTATCTGATGACCTCGCATCGGGGTAGAGAACGAACCACATGTCCTAGTCATTCATCCTCGGTGACTAGCGACCTTCTATCATCTCTTAGTATGACTCGTACCGCAAAAGCTCCAACATCTGGGGCGATATCTCGTCATTCGCGGCAATGACTGGCTCACTCGTCTGCACGCTGAACAGTGCCTCAATTATCATGAATAAGCAATACATCCACGGTCATCAAAATATGGCTGGCCTCTATCAGTGGTCCAATCCTCTGGTACTGTTCGGCATGTCCGAGAAATCTCATAAAGGCGATCCGCCAAACACTCGTGGAGCGAAAACACAGTAAAAAGACACATCTCCGCAATCGTGTGTCGCCGGAATTACGCCCTGGTCAGTCCTCGTTCATGACGAGCTCATGCTGACCGCAACTCTAGCCGTAGCTCTCCATGCCCGTAATCGTGGCAGCAAAACCATAACTGGTACCGATGAGGCTAGATCAGGAATGAATATGATACTGAGCAATGAAATGTATATCCTAAGGCTCCTTAAGTGGAGTAGCGTATCGTAAGTATGCCGCGGAACATACCCACGGCACGTCACTCTACTTTAGTCACCTATTCCATCAACCAAGGGTCATCCTACGCTCCGAAGGTAAAACCTAACGCACTGATACCAACTTTGTCACGTCTCGAAAGTATGGAACATGACCGGCACTTAAACTACGAAACGTCTCGAGGCGTACGTAATCTATGTAAACTGAAAACCCAGAAATCCAAACCAAGAAAAGTAGTAGAGTGAAGGAAAACCAATTTAAAATCAAGTAGTTTTAAGAGCATAAGCCGAATTATGCGGTTTTAAAAACATCAAATATTTCCTGAAAATTTCGACAGAGTCTCCTTTGTAAATACTGGCTCCCAAACGGGATACAACATGAATAGTATACGAAATCAATAAAAGGCATCCCCAAGCGGGAGGTAGCTCTTCGTCAATCGACGGTCACAACCATACAAGCAATATAATATACAACGCCAAGGATGAGGATCAAGAACTCAAAAGGAAACTCAAAACCACAAGAAATCCACAGAAATATAACGCGCGACTTTAAGGTCGAAAGAATAACATCACTGGTCTCTATCTCTGAAAAAAAAATATGTTTGGTTGATTGAACTTCTAGATACAACAGAATAATAATATACAAGGTATAATGGTGGGTACGATACAAATAACCCACCTGCTAGCAAGTCACCCGAAAAGAAGCAGTGCCAGCAAAACCGTAATGAAACCTGTACGGCAAAACCTGCAAGAAACTGTGGCACAACGGGGGTGAGTTGCCAACTCGTGAATAGAATACATCTACGAACAGGAATCGCATGTATGACGCAATCCTAGGTCATACGATCATAATATAATCCTCAAATATATAACCAACAACCCATAATCATGGGTAGGGTAAATATCTAACCCAAGTGTAATCCCATGTGCCCGTGTCAGTGCCTCAGGTAGCAATGTATCATATAGATGATGTATGAATGCATGAAACAGAATGCATGTACTGAAGAAAATTGCTTTCATAAATCAGTGAGATTTATGTATTTTAAAAATGAGGTACCATAAATGAAATCAGCATAAAACAGTGCCCAGCATCGACACAAAACAAGTGTCCAAATATCTCGATATCTCTGTATCACGATCATAATATAATCCTCAAATATATAACCAACAACCCATAACCATGGCTAGGGTAAATATCTAACCCAAGTGTAATCCCATGTGCCCGTGTCAGTGCCTCAGGTAGCAATGTATCATTTGGATGATGTATGAATGCATGAAACAGAATGCATGTACTGAAGAAAATTGCTTTCATAAATCAGTGAGATTTCTGTATTTTAAAAATGAGGTACCATAAATGAAATCAGCATAAAACAGTGCCCAGCATCAACACAAAACAAGTGTCCAAATATCTCGATATCTTTGTATCACAATCTCTGTACCTCAATATCTCAAAATCTCAATCACAATATCTAGGGCGCCGTCAGTCCAGACCGGCCCCTACCATCCATCTCAAGACCACGACGGTATCCTCCGGATATCCGACGTGTCGGGTAAAATTACCGGTCGGTAGTGCTCCCCTGCCAGGCTCAACGTCAACAACACGATCTTCTTGCCCCGGGGTACCGCACCGGGCCCACCATGTACCCGAAACGGTTCCTCCACTCCTCGAATCGGGTCTCGAAATCCATCATCAAACTCATGGTGGACGACTCATACATCATGGGAAAAACTGCACTTTTTATTTAAAAAGAGAGAAAGCAGTTTATATAAGTTTTGCGGTTTCCCCCCTCCCCCCATATCCAGAAAATCTCATGGAAATCCGAATCCAAATCATCAATAGCATGTAAAACCATGAATATAGGCATAACAATGAATAACAGTATGCATGGAGTGACAAGTAATAACTACAAGGTTAAGCTGGCATATAAGGCAGGTACACTAATATCATGTCAAATTACTAACTAACAAGCGAAGTCAAGCAATAATATTTTCTAGGGTGTACGTGACATGGCAATTACCGTTGAAGATGTGTGTGAGCCGGCAAGTAAGTGTACGTGGTACATACGCATCATCGGTAATGGTGCTAGTGTCCTAATAGCATGATATCAATAATGGAATATGCAATACAATAAGTATGCGATGCGGAGCGAACAACAATAAAGTGCGGGAGCAGAGTACTAGACACAACGATAACTAAAAGTCAAACAATGGTGCCTTTTAAAAATAACACGAATCGCGGTGTTTTGAAAATAAGGGCTACGGTGCTTTTAAGAAAAGATACGTCGTTTGAAATATCCGTAGAATACCTTGACCTGTCCTTTAAAATATCCGCGATTCGTTAGGTTTTGAAATAGGTAGGAGTCGAATTTTGTCTACCAACTACACTAAACTATATAGCTAAGCTAACTGGCTAACTGAAGGTAAGGAAACCGCCTAATATCTAAGTCGATACATATATATATATATATATATATATATATATATATATATATAATATAACAGTCGGTGATCCCGCCTCAATAGTATCATATACGATCAAATATCTATAATATGACATCCTCAATTCAAGAGTGTGGATCTATCATCAATATATAGCTCGCACGGCCTCCCAAATCTGGGTACAAGTCAACGTCACATCAATCACATTATTCATCTGGTATCCTCTTTATCAACCATCATGATTCAGGGTACTGACCTACGTCTAGTACAATACTGATACCATCTATGTATGCATGCGTGTGTATGAAACACTACGTCAAAGGACCCGCTAAAACATCATGTCGTATCTCAAATACGAACCCTGTCATATCACCGATCTCACGGCCTCAAATCCAATCTCATCGGCTCATCTCAAATCCAAAGTACTATCCTCATAATCCAGTATATGTACACATAGTCCCATACCCATGTGTAAATATACGCATCTCCATATACACACAGGTAAAAGAAAGTATGTATGCAAGTATGTGTGTGCGTGTGTGGGTGCAACCACTATTCTAGGGTTTCGCAACTAACACTAAACCAATCCAAGAACACCTAGAATCCATCTTTATCATCAATAAACTCAAAACAACCTATAATAAATATATGTGTGTATACGTATTCGTATACATCACCACGAATTGCGGGGGTGCTATACGCCATCCACCCGACTTCCCCCATAGGTATAATCTACTCACCTGATCTTCCTCGCCGGTGCCGACGTCGCCATGAGCTTGCTTGCCATCCCGAAGTCTACATGGGGTACCTACATATCATAACGCACCGTATCGCATTAAAATCCGACTCATGACCAAAACGACATACGAATCCCACATAGGTCAAAACCTATGGTTTGCTCTCTCTCAAATCAACCCAAAACCCTCGACATCGGCGTACAATCGCCGAGTGATCGAGAAAAACTCAAACGTACAAATCGTAGTTCCCAAAACTCACTAATTATAATATAAAACAGGGTTTAAATCATCAAAACATTAAAATAAATCAAATTGATTTATTTCCGAAAACCTAGAAAGCACTAAATTTTCGTTTTAATTCGAAACTTGATGTTTTAACAAATCTAATGACCATAATATCCACTAAATATCATAACTAAGTCATATAAACCATTAATAGATTTTATCCTCATCAATTTTCATTGAATCCAAAATTCTAGTTTGCAAATTATCCAATTTTAACATTTTAAAAGCAACAATTTGTAAACTAGCAACTAGATTAGTTTTAGCATTCCATTAACATGTTAATCTCCTCATTAAAACCATAATAAATTTATAAAAACCCTAACTAGATTTTAAATTTCACTTTTTCAATAATTTCTAAAAACCTAGTTTACAAAAAAAAGCTTAATTTGGACATTTTACATCTAACAATTTACATATTAGCAATTAGATTAGGTTTTGCATGTCTTAAGATCTTCACTACTCCACACAACCATAATCCAAATACTCTAAACCCTAACTTTAGATTAACCCTTCACTTGAAAACCAAACTTTAAAATTAAACCATATTTAAACTTCTAGTTTGCTAGATTGAAGTAATTAGACAACATTTTGACTAAAGGGTTAAGATTATACCTCACAATTTCAAGAGATCCAACATGAATCTAGCCTCCCAAACTTGCTTCTTTTCACCAATATCCATACAAGTATAGCCAAGGAAAAATGGGTAAGGGTTGGATTTTGAAATTAGTGAGGTTTTATTTGATTTTTCATGGAATTTTTGTGAACTTTGGAGAAGAAATGAGATGGGGAAATGAGAGAAGGGGGGCTGCTGAATTTCTGCAGCAGTGAGGAGATGAGAGAGAGTGTGGTGTTGGGTGTGGGTGAGAGAAAAGTCCAAGTAAGGAACCATACATCAAGTATAAAGACCCATGCTTTAATGTTTAACACCAATTTCTTTTCTTTTCTTTTCTTTGACCTTTGGAAGAGGGGAAAATGGGCAGCCCCCCATTTTCTTGGTCGGCCAGAATTTGTGAGGAGAGAGAGTGTGTGAGGGGTGAGTTTGGGTGAGGGAAAAATGATAAATGTTGTACCCCACTTCCATTAACACTAATTTCACCGAAAAAAGCCTTTTTCTTCGATATTTTCTAAACCGTTTTGGCAAACCATTTCATTTCAAAAACCACATGATAAGATTTTGTTTAATGTGTTATGATGCACAAAATTTGTTTCAACTCATTCCAATTTGTAATTTTCCCTAATTAAATGTATTAGTGACGGCTTAAAATAATATTAAAATAATTAATTTCGGAAAAATTTTCAGAAAATTTGAAATTTCACCAGTGGCTCAATAAACACCAATTAATAGCAATTACATAGCTAGAATATGAATATTTAATTTTATAATAAAGATATTTGTATTTTGACTTTTTACAGAAAACCCCCTTATTTTACCGATTTTCCGAAATTTCACCAAAACGATTTTCAAAACGTTACAATCTTCCCCCCCTTAAAGAATTCGGTCCCCGAATTTAAATTAAAACTTCCCCCCAAACACTAAAACATCCAAGCAAAACCGTCCGGTCGTCGGGGCTCCGAAATCATAAATACATAAAACAAATAATAGCGCAGCGCATGCGCATGAAAAATGAGCATATGACTCAAAATCAAAACTCCATCAAGCATCCCGCAATCATCGGAGTCATGGTAAAGACACAAATGTCAAATCCAATACAAAACCAATATGATATAACTCGAAACTATACACGTAAATATCAAATCTATATATGTAAATATCTGAAGGGAATGCATGCCAAATCTCTTAAAGTCGCTGTGCGATGCGCATAACACTGCACAGTGGCAGACGTCTATCATAAGAAAATAATCATATACATATATACCTTTTGTTTGAACTGTACGTTCTGCCATTTTTGGAAACAATTTGGAAGGGTTTTCTTGTTTTAAACGTTTCGTGTCATATCAGAGACGTAGGTAAATACTGAGACTATAGCTCGCTTTTTTTTGGAATTCCCTTCGATAGCTATCAATACATGCAAAATACATTCAGGTACTGTCCTCTGACTAGTCCTGCTCAGTACGAAAACACATAGCAAATATCATAAAAACGTACTGCTCTATAAGAAATCAATCTCAAAATATGCATAAGAATACCACATGTGTCTGGTGCGCACGGAAATCAAAATCCATATATGTGCCAACATGTGCACAGAAATAAGTTCTTAGTGCATCGGGCGTGCACGAAACATCTGTCATAGGCAACGTGGGTGCCTAACAGCAAAATCAGGTGCATCTGACATGCACGAAGAATCTCGATTTAGTGCATCTGGTGTGCACCAAAATCGCACCTCAAAACATCAACATGCGCGAAATCCAATCAGGTGCACAAAACAAATATCGAACATCACAATTGAAATCGAAGTCCAGTGCATCCAAGTGCACCAAATGTGTATCACTGCACTGCAAGCATATGTGAACTATACCGAGTGCAAAAACCAAATCATATGCGTATATACGCACAAATCAACTCAACTATATGAAATCCATATAATCACAAACATGAGAAACCAAGGCACGAAAACTATCTCAAGTGCAACAACTGTGCAAAAATCGTAAATATTCAGTAGGTGCATCCATGGTGCATGAAAACGATATCATGAAACTCAATCATCAAAACCAAATCATGCGAATATATAGCTCAAAATACCAAAATCAAGTATGGCGTAATAGTCCCGCTCAAGCACATCCTCTAAGAATCTCTGGCCAACTGTCGTGGTCACTCATAGCATGTCTCGTCGACAATGCCGAACTGTCCGGAAGTCATCGTCCTTTACTATATCTGTTTCTTGTTCCGGAACGGCTGCATACTCATCGCGACTCCTTCTGGAAGGTATATCCAAGTAAAATGCCTCGGCATGCGTATCGCATCTCTGATGTCGGAGGAGTGGAACGTCATCTTATCCAGATCTGGTATGAACTTCTTACTCCACTTTCTCTAATGTCGACTGCTTCGGACTCGTCTCGTCATGGCTGCATGGACTGAGCTCCAATGGCTATCCTCGTATCTGGAATATCCCAAGAAATGCATCTCACCACCTAACATCCGAATGAAGTCGAACCATCCGATCGATTCGTCAAAACCTCATAATCCCCCAAGAGCTCAACATCTTGGGTACAGTTTAATAGTATCGAGTACATACCACAACATCGGTGGTCCAGCCGTAGAAGAGCAAACCCAAGCCTCACTAATGGCGCCGCGGAACTGCCGCAAACCCTAAGGTTCAAAGACTTTCACACGGTCATTAAGTCGAGTTAGGGTTCCATTCTTCTAGAGGGTCCATAGAATTTCCTGCATGTCTTTCCGAATACTTTAAACTTGGAATAATAGGTTTCTGACATTCGATCGTCTCTGTCGACTCTCAACGTCTCCGCGTGAAGTCGTCTCTAGCTGGAATCAATCTATCTGATGACCTCGCATCGGGGTAGAGAACGAACCACATGTCCTAGTCATTCATCCTCGGTGACTAGCGACCTTCTATCATCTCTTAGTATGACTCGTACCGCAATAGCTCCAACATCTGGGGCGATATCTCGTCATTCGCGGCAATGACTGGCTCACTCGTCTGCATGCTGAACAGTGCCTCAATTATCATGAATAAGCAATACATCCACGGTCATCAAAATATGGCTGGCCTCTATCAGTGGTCCAATCCTCTGGTACAGATCGGCACGTCCGAGAAATCTCATAAAGGCGATCCGCCAAACACTCGTGGCGCGAAAACACAGTAAAAAGACACATCTCCGCAATCGTGTGTCGCCGGAATTACGCCCTGGTCAGTCCTCGTTCATGACGAGCTCATGCTGACCGCAACTCTAGCTGTAGCTCTCCATGCCCGTAATCGTGGCAGCAAAACCAAAACTGGTACCGATGAGGCTAGATCAGGAATGAATATGATACTGAGCAATGAAATGTATATCCTAAGGCTCCTTAAGTGGAGTAGCGTATCGTAAGTATGCCGCGGAACATACCCACGGCACGTCACTCTACTTTAGTCACCTATTCCATCAACCAAGGGTCATCCTACGCTCCGAAGGTAAAACCTAACGCACTGATACCAACTTTGTCACGTCTCGAAAGTATGGAACATGACCGGCACTTAAACTACGAAACGTCTCGAGGCGTACGTAATCTATGTAAACCGAAAACCCAGAAATCTAAACCAAGAAAAGTAGTAGAGTGAAGGAAAACCAATTTAAAATCAAGTAGTTTTAAGAGCATAAGCCGAATTATGCGGTTTTAAAAACATCAAATATTTCCTGAAAATTTCGGCAGAGTCTCCTTTGTAAATACTGGCTCCCAAACGGGATACAACATGAATAGTATACAAAATCAATAAAAGGCATCCCCAAGCGGGAGGTAGCTCTTCGTCAATCGACGGTCACAACCACACAAGCAATATAATATACAACGCCAAGGACGAGGATCAAGAACTCAAAAGGAAACTCAAAACCACAAGAAATCCACAGAAATATAACGCGCGACTCTAAGGTCGAAAGAATAACATCACTGGTCTCTATCTCTGAAAAAAAACATGTTTGGTTGATGGAACTTCTAGATACAACAGAATAATAATATACAAGGTATAATGGTGGGTACGATACAAATAAACCCACCTGCTAGCAAGTCACCCGAAAAGAAGCAGTGCCAGCAAAACCGTAATGAAACCTGTACGGCAAAACCTGCAAGAAACTGTGGCACAACGGTGGTGAGTTGCCAACTCGTGAATAGAATACATCTACGAACAGGAATCGCATGTATGACGCAATCCTAGGTCATACGATCATAATATAATCCTCAAATATATAACCAACAACCCATAATCATGGGTAGGGTAAATATCTAACCCAAGTGTAATCCCATGTGCCCGTGTCAGTGCCTCAGGTAGCAATGTATCATATGGATGATGTATGAATGCATGAAACAGAATGCATGTACTGAAGAAAATTGCTTTCATAAATCAGTGAGATTTCTGTATTTTAAAAATGAGGTACCATAAATGAAATCAGCATAAAACAGTGCCCAGCATCGACATAAAACAAGTGTCCAAATATCTCGATATCTCTGTATCACGATCATAATATAATCCTCAAATATATAACCAACAACCCATAATCATGGCTAGGGTAAATATCTAACCCAAGTGTAATCCCATGTGCCCGTGTCAGTGCCTCAGGTAGCAATGTATCATATGGATGATGTATGAATGCATGAAACAGAATGCATGTACTGAAGAAAATTGCTTTCATAAATCAGTGAGATTTCTGTATTTTAAAAATGAGGTACCATAAATGAAATCAGCATAAAACAGTGCCCAGCATCAACACAAAACAAGTGTCCAAATATCTCGATATCTCTGTATCACAATCTCTGTACCTCAATATCTCAAAATCTCAATCACAATATCTAGGGCGCCGTCAGTCCAGACCGGCCCCTACCATCCATCTCAAGACCACGACGGTATCCTCCGGATATCCGACGTGTCGGGTAAAATTACCGGTCGGTAGTGCTCCCCTGCCAGGCTCAACGTCAACAACACGATCTTCTTGCCCCGGGGTACCGCACCGGGCCCACCATGTACCCGAAACGGTTCCTCCACTCCTCGAATCGGGTCTCGAAATCCATCATCAAACTCATGGTGGACGACTCATACATCATGGGAAAAACTGCACTTTTTATTTAAAAAGAGAGAAAGCAGTTTATATAAGTTTTGCGGTTTCCCCCCTCCCCCCATATCCAGAAAATCTCATGGAAATCCGAATCCAAATCATCAATAGCATGTAAAACCATGAATATAGGCATAACAATGAATAACAGTATGCATGGCATGACAAGTAATAACTACAAGGTTAAGCTGGCATATAAGGCAGGTACACTAATATCATGTCAAATTACTAACTAACAAGCGAAGTCAAGCAATAATATTTTCTAGGGTGTACGTGACATGGCAATTACCGTTGAAGATGTGTGTGAGCCGGCAAGTAAGTGTACGTGGTACATACGCATCATCGGTAATGGTGCTGGTGTCCTAATAGCATGATATCAATAATGGAATATGCAATACAATAAGTATGCGATGCGGAGCGAACAACAATAAAGTGCGGGAGCAGAGTACTAGACACAACGATAACTAAAAGTCAAACAATGGTGCCTTTTAAAAATAACACGAATCGCGGTGTTTTGAAAATAAGGGCTACGGTGCTTTTAAGAAAAGATACGTCGTTTGAAATATCCGTAGAATACCTTGACCTGTCCTTTAAAATATCCGCGATTCGTTAGGTTTTGAAATAGGTAGGAGTCGAATTTTGTCTACCAACTACACTAAACTATATAGCTAAGCTAACTGGCTAACTGAAGGTAAGGAAACCGCCTAATATCTGAGTCGATACATATATATATATATATATATATATATATATAATATAACAGTCGGTGATCCCGCCTCAATAGTATCATATACGATCAAATATCTATAATATGACATCCTCAATTCAAGAGTGTGGATCTATCATCAATATATAGCTCGCACGGCCTCCCAAATCTGGGTACAAGTCAACGTCACATCAATCAAATTATTCATCTGGTATCCTCTTTATCAACCATCATGATTCAGGGTACTGACCTACGTCTAGTACAATACTGATACCATCTATGTATGCATGCGTGTGTATGAAACACTACGTCAAAGGACCCGCTAAAACATCATGTCGTATCTCAAATACGAACCCTGTCATATCACCGATCTCACGGCCTCAAATCCAATCTCATCGGCTCATCTCAAATCCAAAGTACTATCCTCATAATCCAGTATATGTACACATAGTCCCATACCCATGTGTAAATATACGCATCTCCATATACACACAGGTAAAAGAAAGTATGTATGCAAGTATGTGTGTGCGTGTGTGGGTGCAACCACTATTCTAGGGTTTCGCAACTAACACTAAACCAATCCAAGAACACCTAGAATCCATCTTTATCATCAATAAACTCAAAACAACCTATAATAAATATATGTGTGTATACGTATTCGTATACATCACCACGAATTGCGGGGGTGCTATACGCCATCCACCCGACTTCCCCCGTAGGTATAATCTACTCACCTGATCTTCCTCGCCGGTGCCGACGTCGCCATGAGCTTGCTTGTCATCCCGAAGTCTACATGGGGTACCTACATATCATAACGCACCGTATCGCATTAAAATCCGACTCATGACCAAAACGACATACGAATCCCACATAGGTCAAAACCTATGGTTTGCTCTCTCTCAAATCAACCCAAAACCCTCGACATCGGCGTACAATCGCCGAGTGATCGAGAAAAACTCAAACGTACAAATCGTAGTTCCCAAAACTCACTAATTATAATATAAAACAGGGTTTAAATCATCAAAACATTAAAATAAATCAAATTGATTTATTTCCGAAAACCTAGAAAGCACTAAATTTTCGTTTTAATTCGAAACTTGATGTTTTAACAAATCTAATGACCATAATATCCACTAAATATCATAACTAAGTCATATAAACCATTAATAGATTTTATCCTCATCAATTTTCATTGAATCCAAAATTCTAGTTTGCAAATTATCCAATTTTAACATTTTAAAAGCAACAATTTGTAAACTAGCAACTAGATTAGTTTTAGCATTCCATTAACATGTTAAGCTCCTCATTAAAACCATAATAAATTTATAAAAACCCTAACTAGATTTTAAATTTCACTTTTTCAATAATTTCTAAAAACCTAGTTTACAAAAAAAAGCTTAATTTGGACATTTTACATCTAACAATTTACATATTGGCAATTAGATTAGGTTTTGCATGTCTTAAGATCTTCACTACTCCACACAACCATAATCCAAATACTCTAAACCCTAACTTTAGATTAACCCTTCACTTGAAAACCAAACTTTAAAATTAAACCATATTTAAACTTCTAGTTTGCTAGATTGAAGTAATTAGACAACATTTTGACTAAAGGGTTAAGATTATACCTCACAATTTCAAGAGATCCAACATGAATCTAGCCTCCCAAACTTGCTTCTTTTCACCAATATCCATACAAGTATAGCCAAAGAAAAATGGGTAAGGGTTGGATTTTGAAATTAGTGAGGTTTTATTTGATTTTTCATGGAATTTTTGTGAACTTTGGAGAAGAAATGAGATGGGGAAATGAGAGAAGGGGGGCTGCTGAATTTCTGCAGCAGTGAGGAGATGAGAGAGAGTGTGGTGTTGGGTGTGGGTGAGAGAAAAGTCCAAGTAAGGAACCATACATCAAGTATAAAGACCCATTCTTTAATGTTTAACACCAATTTCTTTTCTTTTCTTTTCTTTGACCTTTGGAAGAGGGGAAAATGGGCAGCCCCCAATTTTCTTGGTCGGCCAGAATTTGTGAGGAGAGAGAGTGTGTGAGGGGTGAGTTTGGGTGAGGGAAAAATGATAAATGTTGTACCCCACTTCCATTAACACTAATTTCACCGAAAAAAGCCTTTTTCTTCGATATTTCTAAACCGTTTTGGCAAACCATTTCATTTCAAAAACCACATGATAAAATTTTGTTTAATGTGTTATGATGCACAAAATTTGTTTCAACTCATTCCATTTTGTAATTTTCCCTAATTAAATGTATTAGTGACGGCTTAAAATAATATTAAAATAATTAATTTCGGAAAAATTTTCAGAAAATTTGAAATTTCACCAGTGGCTCAATAAACACCAATTAATAGCAATTACATAGCTAGAATATGAATATTTAATTTTATAATAAAGATATTTGTATTTTGACTTTTTACAGAAAACCCCCTTATTTTACCGATTTTCCGAAATTTCACCAAAACGA
This sequence comes from Agapanthus africanus, assembly GCA_030015575.1. Lineage (NCBI taxonomy): Eukaryota > Viridiplantae > Streptophyta > Magnoliopsida > Asparagales > Amaryllidaceae > Agapanthus > Agapanthus africanus. Next base: position 182,942,145 of record JASDDO010000016.1, on the reverse strand, counting down.
TTTTCAAAACGTTACAACAAACCTCCCCCAAACTTGTTTTCAACAGTGTCCTCACTGTTTCCAACAGCTATATCTACAAAACCTATAAGTCTGGGAGGAATTATTTGTGGGGGCAAAATATATAAGTGAAGAACTTCCCCCAAACTTACTCTTTTCACTCACCTCCATTCAAAAGATGATGCAATGATATACTGGACATGAAGATGAGACGGAGGAATTTTAATCCAAATAAACTGGCTCCTGTAAGAACAGGAGCTCCTCCGTGGGGTCAGTGGAAAAATACGGCTTTAGTCTATGTCCATTCACTTTGAAAAAGGTGCCGTTTTTAACATTTTCTACTTCTACTGTCCCGTGCGGGTATACAGACCGCACAACAAAAGGTCCCTTCCAACGAGATCGGAGCTTACCCGCGTGAAGGTGTAGTCGTGAATCATAAAGAAGGACTTGTTCACCTTGTGTAAATGTTTTCCTCAAAATGTTTTTATCGTGAAAAACCTTGGTCCTATTCTTTATGATTACAGCGTTATCATAAGCTTCATCGCGGAGTTCGCTTAGCTCATTTATTTGCAGCTTCCGAAAGGTGCAAGCTTGGTTTAGATCAAAATTTATTTCTTTAATAGCCCATAATGCTTTATGCTCAATCTCGACGGGTAAATGACATGCTTTCCCAAACACTATCCTATATGGAGATATTCCTAGGTCGGTTTTATATGCAGTTCTGAATGCCCAAAGAGCATCCGTCAGTTTGGTCGACCAGTCTTTTCTATATTTAGCAACAGTCTTCTCCAGGATATGTTTGATTTGTCTGTTTGAGATTTCAGCCTGCCCGCTTGTTTGGGGATGATAGGGTGTAGAAAGTCGGTGGTTGATTGAGTATTTCCGCATCAAAGTCTCGAAAGACCTGTTGCAGAAATGTGTCCCATTATCGCTAATAATAGCGCGTGAGTGTCGAAATCGCGAAAAGATATTCTCTTTCAAGAACTTAATGACAACTTTCCTGTCATTAGTGCGACATGGAATGGCTTCTACCCACTTTGAGACATAATCAACCGTCAGCAGTATGTACAAATTCCCAAAGGAGTTGGGAAAAGGTCCCATAAAATCAATGCCCCAAACATCGAATATTTCAACAACCAGAATGGGTTGCTGAGGCATTTCATTTCTCTGGGAGATTCTACCCGTGTACTGACATTGTGTACAGGTTTTGCAATGGTCAAATGCGTCCTTGAATAAGGTTGGCCAATAAAATCCACATTGCAAAACCTTCTCCGCCGCCTTTTTAGGACCGAAGTGACCCCCACAGGCCTGATCATGACAAAAAGAAAGAACACTCTTGAACTCTTCTTTCGGGACACACCGGCGGATGATCTGATCAGGACAATACTTAAACAAGTATGGATCATCCCAGTAAAAGTGTTTTACTTGGGATAGAAAGCGGTATTTGTCCTGTTTTGACCAATCGCTGGGTATAAGTCCCGTGATGAGATAGTTCACAATATCCTTGAACCATGGTTCATTAGATATGCTCAAGAGTTGTTCGTCAGGAAACGAGTCATTGATCGGCAGGGTCACAGGGGAAGAAGAGATGCGTGAAAGATGGTCGGATACTACATTTTCACATCCTTTCTTATCTTTGATAACAAGATCAAATTCTTGTAACAGAAGGATCCAACGTATTAGTCGACCTTTTGCATCTTTCTTCGCCAGAAGATGTTTTAAAGCGGAATGGTCAGTATACACAACTATAGGTGAGCCAATTAAGTAAGGCCTGAATTTTTCTAATGCAAATACAAACGCTAAAAGTTCCTTTTCAGTGGTTGTATAATTAATTTGTGCATCATTCAGGGTCTTACTTGCATAGTATAACATGTGTGGCATCTTTTCGATGTGCTGTCCTAAGATTGCACCTACTGCAAAATCAGATACGTCACACATTAGCTCAAAGGGATAGTCCCAGTTTGGCGATGATAGCACGGGGGCTGAAGTGAGTGAGTGTTTAAGTGAGTCGAAAGCTGTCTCACAGTCCGAGTCAAAATGGAAGGTCGTATCCTTGGCCAGGAGAAGAGTTAAAGGTCTAGCAATTTTGCTAAAGTCCTTAATAAATTTCCTATAAAAGCCCGCATGGCCAAGGAAGGATCGAATATCTTTGACGCTTTTGGGATGAGGGAGGTTTTGAATGACATCTATCTTAGCTCTGTCAACCTCAATGCCTTTCTGTGAAATGACATGTCCAAGAACAATTCCTTCTTGGACCATAAAATGGCATTTTTTCCAGTTCAAAGTCAAGTTCTTCTCTTTGCAACGAGTAAGAACAGCGTCAAGATTCGCTAGGCAATCAGAAAAAGAGTCTCCAAAAATCGAGAAGTCGTCCATAAAGATCTCCAGAAAATTCTCTACCATATCAGAGAATATCCCCATCATACACCGCTGAAAGGTAGCGGGAGCATTGCATAGCCCAAAGGGCATTCGACTGTAAGCAAAGGTACCAAAAGGACAAGTAAAAGTGGTTTTATCTTGATCCTTTTTGGCGATGGGGACCTGATTATAGCCTGAGTATCCGTCCATAAAATAATAATACTCTCGTCCTGCTAAGCGTTCCAGCATTTGATCAATGAATGGTAGAGGAAAATGGTCTTTCCTCGTGGCAGCATTGAGTTTTCTATAATCGATACATACACGCCACCCAGTTTGGGTGCGTGTCTGAATCAACTCATTCGCCTCATTGGTAATAACAGTGATGCCGGATTTCTTAGGAACGACATGTATAGGACTCACCCATTGGCTATCGGAGATGGGGTATATAATACCATTATCTAGGCATTTGACGATCTCTTTCATCACTGCTTCCTTCATGACGGGATTCAACCGTCTCTGTGGTTCTCGGGTTGGTCTGGCATCATCCATCACATGTATATGATGTTCAACTATCAAGGTATCATAGAGTGATTTTTGGATTTACGAATAAGCTCAGAACCTGTGAAAGATACAGACTCGGGTGGAGAAAAGTCAGGAGTGCAGGACTCAAGTGTAGGTAAAGTGTCCTCACTAAGATCTTGTGAAAAGTCAAACAGAGATGTGGTAATGTCATCGAGATCAGTAAAGCAAAGTTCCTCAGCTCCACAACTATCGGGAGCGATCTCATGGACAGAGCACACATCTAAAATATGAGCAGAGGGTTCTGATGGCTGACTTCCAACTTTGTAGATATTTAGTTCAATGGTCATATTTCCAAATGATAAATTCGTTGAACCGTTTCTACAGTTTATAACAGCGTTGGAAGTGGCAAGGAAAGGACGACCCAGAATCATCGGAATTTGGCCTCGGGGGTTTGCTACAGGCTGTGTGTCGAGCACAATGAAGTCTACAGGGAAAACAAATTCCCCGACCTTTATCAACACATCCTCTAGTTCACCCCTTGGTTTAGTGATTGAACGGTCTGCCATCTGGAGAGTGCAGTGAGCAGGTTTCAGCTCTCCAATCCCTAATTGCTCATAGACAGAATATGGAAGGAGGTTAACACTTGCGCCAAGGTCTAAAAGAGCACGATTTATGTTTTTACCCCCAATAGAAATCGATATTGTAGGACATCCTGGGTCCTTTCGTTTCTTTGGTAGCTGGGGAATAAAACCAGTGCTAATATTATTAGACATAAAGACCTTCTTCGACACTTGAGTCTTCCTCTTCCTAGTGCACAAGTCCTTAAGAATTTTCGCATAAGCGGGGACTTGTTGAATCGCATCTAGGAGAGGGATGTTGATGCTAACCTGTTTGAACATTTTCATAATTTTCTCCATATGAGGACTCGTTCTATTACCCCTTAACCGATTCGGGTAAGGAGCTTTCGCAATGAGTGTCGGGTCCATCATAGGAGAAGGAAGAGGGGGCAGACGAGATCCCAAAAGAGGTGTGGGGACCGTCTGTGGAGAACTATAAGGGTTGGGTTGAGGTGTCGAGCCTAATGGGGAATGGAGAATAGGCTCGCGAGAAGGTTGTGGGGTAGAAGAACAAGGATCAGAATTAGAAGTGTGTGTGTGAGGAAAGGTCTGAGCCGGGGTGTTAATGATAGGATTTTCAATATTATCAATACCTTCCCCGACATGATTGTTCAGCACTCATCCCGATCTCAACGTTGTGACGGCATTTACATTGTAATGCCCAGGATTCTGTAGGGGTTAGAGGGAAGTTTCCCTTTTTCTCCTGCACTCATTTCGGCTTTAAGTCGTGCTATTTCAGCTTCCATCGATCTGATACTCTCAGCTTGGGACGCTGAGTTTTTCTTTATCTCACTGACGGAAGATCTAACCTCAGTCGAAACCTCTATGAAATTTGATAAAAGTGATTTCATGGTTTGGGTGAATTGAGAGAATTCGTCAGAACAGGACAACTGCATAGGATTAGACTGTGCAGGAGTGTTGACCTGGTTTTGGAAATTTTGTGACTGGTAGGGGTGCTGAGTGATTTGAAGTGGTTGCTGTTGTGGTGGAAGAGCCCATTGAAAATTATTTTGGCTTGGAACCGTGTTTTGAGATTGTTGTTGGTTCCAAGCAAAATTCGGGTGATTCCTCCAACCCTGATTGTACGTAGAAGAATATGGATCGTTTCTAGGTCGTTGGAATGCTGCATTTGTTTGCTCGTGACCTTGAAATGCAGAGTTTAATGGACATTCTTCCGTTCAGTGAGACGGATCAGAACAGCAGCCGCATACAGTTTTGGGGAGCGACATTGGGTTTAGGGAGGCTGCAGAAAATTTGTGTTCCATAGCGTCGAGCTTCTTTTGCATTGCTGCCATCTCAGCTCGAACACATATAGACACATCTATTTGGTGCACGCCACCCCTATTCAATGGTTGGGTTCCACTCTCCCACTGTAGTGATTTTTCAGCGAACTCTTCTAAAAACTTCCAAGCTTCCCCATCATCCTTGGTCATAAAAGTACCTTGACACATGTTTTCAAGGTTCTGTTTAGTGTTTGAGTTAATGCCCTCATATATGATTCGGCAAAGATCCCATCTCGGGATGCCGTGATGAGGACATTGAACCAATAGATCCTTGAAACGTTCAAAGCATTTAGAGAATGGTTCAGTAGGGAGCTGGGTAAATTGATTCAGTTCGCTATGGATTTGAGCTGTCTTTTGCATTGGGTAAAATTTCTTAAGGAATGCCGCTACGAATTCTTCCCAATTCGTGATTGAATGTGCGGTAGTGTTATATAGCCACTTCTCGGCTATATCGCACAAAGTAAATGGAAGAAGTCGTAGACGCATAGAATCCCCTGAAAGTTATAACGTGCCCATCATTGCGCATACGTTTTCAAATTTGGTAATGAAAACGTAAGCGTCCTCAGTCTCAAATCTGTGGAATTTGGGTAAAAGGTTGATGTATTGGGGTTTAATTTCAAAGTTATCCCCGTTGGCTGGTGGAATGGATAAGCAGGTCGAAAGAGGACCTCGCAGTGAATAGCACCTCTCTTAGAGAGAGATGCGGGGTGGATTCTGCGCACCAACGGACGGTGGCAGATTAGGGTTAAAGAAGTTCGATGGGGGTGGATCCATCGATGTGGGTGTGGTAGTGGGTAAAGAAGAAGTAAATGGAGAAATACCGACTTCGGAGTCGATAAAGGGTACGCGGACTAAACGGGCACTAGAATCCCGTGTCCAGCCTATCTTGTACTAAAAAGGGTTAGTACAAGTGGCAGCGTTGGCTTATAATTAGGGGTAAATGAATGAATGCGGTGTTTGCTTTGAAAAAGGGACGGATTTTTGAAAAAAAATGATGCGACACAACAAATGCAGCAACACAAAACCCTAATTCTATTGGTCGCCTAGGTCAGATCTCTAGACCGCTCCTAACTGCCAGAAGACAAGACGCAGGATAAAATCCTCCACTGCCTCTTTATCTCTCCTGTGGCCAGGTAAGTGGGAGGTTCTCCACTACGTAAGTAATGGGCCTAATTAAGTAACCACTAGCCTTTGACACACTTGCCTAGACACCACTAGAGAAACGCGGATAAGCAATGAATTACCCACGGCCTTCTTTTGTCCTAAGTGAGCGCGACGGTCCTTAGAGTCATATCTAGATCTTTTTTAATTAATGTGGGTCAATGCGGATGCAAGTTTTGAGATTTTCGGGGCCTAGGAAGGGTAATGAACTCCCCACGTAATTTGGATTTGGCCGTGCCCCTTAATATCCGTATTTAGAATGCAAACAAACAAGAAACAAAAAACACGCACAAATTTAATTTTGCAATTTATGAGCTTCGATTATTTGCAAAGAAGCCTGCAGAAATTTGTTAGTTGGAGCAGATAGAGAAGAAGAGAAGCAAGTAAGAGGCTTACTGTGAAATTTCTGCACCGACGAGAAAACCCATCCGAACTCCTACTGGGCCTCTCCGTGACAATCTCCGTATAGTCCAGTCTGCTCGTCTGAGAGTATCGCATGTCGGGTCTAGGGGTTGAAAACGTCAGACCCTTAATAACCTTACAAGTCGCGCCGATGTAGCTCAAAACCATATGAGAATGTACTGATCTACCTATCAGTAATTCTCAATCCACCCTGACCAGGGACTTATGGTGTTGGCTAATCGAACACAGCGCGACATCGACTCTCTATACCGGGAGAGACGAATCCCTGACAATCGCTCACTGCCTCCATATCGATCGGGACTATACCCAACTAAAAACTATTTGTACGACTCAGTAGAGCCGTGGTAGGGTAGTAATCAAAGCACAGTGTGAACTCACACGAGACAAATGACGACCTCAGGTCGACAGACTGTCTGCACTCATGTCACTAGAGAACTGCTATCTGACGATCGGTATAATACCATCTAGCCAGTTCTCGGCAAGTCCGTCCAGTGTATTCACTCCCAGTGAGCACCTGTATATGATCTTAGGTGCTAAAGACCAATGGCTGTGATTGAAAACGATTTCAGATTGTGTAATATGAAAATTGTAAAGAAATCACAACCAAAAATATTTTGACCGCAATCAACTACGGTGTCAGTTGTAGATCGTAAGCGAGTGCGGATCGTCCACAGGGATTGTGAGATTCATTTTTATGTTTGATTTATTTGAATTGAAAAGTTAATTGAAAAGAAAAGAAAACATGATTCAAGATTTTATCGATTGATTCAAGTGTCACTAGTCTAATCAAGAATCAAGAAAATGATAAACAATCGAGAATCAGGTTTCGATGATATTTCCAACAAAATGTCAAGAATCTAAATGAGGCTCGTAGGACTCGATCGGATCTATAGATGTGATGTAATCTCAACATATCGTGTTCTTGTCCTTCGAAGAATAGATACTAGATCGATGATGATCGACGAGAGTTAGGGCTTTCTCGTGAAACTAGGGTTTCATCATTTAACCCTTGTTCTTTCGTCGATATCATTCACATTCTAGCCTCTAGCAAATTCAAGAAACGGTCGTAACTCCCCAATTTCGAGCGATAACAATCAACAAAGCATCGCAACGAAACTAGGTCGTCGGTTCTTGAACTTGCTAGGGTTTACAAAACTCGTAGGACTCAAGAATCGATTTAAGATATGTTACATCATCATTCTATTGATCGTCTCGACTCCTCGACGAGCGGAGTATTACTCAAACATCATAACAAGAACTACAATTATAAATTGAGATCGAATCATGATGCAAGAATTTAAAGAAAACAAGATAAAAGAATTTCACCTTTTATTTATATCAACAATTTGATTACAGTCGCTCAAGAACTACAAGAGGAAGAACTAGATTGTTGATTTGGCTTCGCTTTTCTCCGTGAGTCGTGGATCGGCTTGGACCACCTGCTCTGTTGAAGATCGGCTCCGCTCATAAAGGGTTGAAGGGCTTCTTGCTTGATTTGGTACTCGGGATCTTGGCTTTTGGATTGGAATTAGGGTTAGGGTTTCACACAAGTCTTGTCACTAAACTTGTGGAAGAAGAAGATGAAGAAAGAGGTAAGAGATAGAATGGCTCTCGATTCTAGATTCTAGATTCAATCCTCCCCTTTAACCCTAGGTCTAGGCTTCTATTTATAGACTTCCTAAACCCTAGGTCTAGGTTTGAAATTACAATTCCCTCCAAAAGTTTGTTGAGGAGCTTCTAGAATTAGTTTGTTAGGATCTAGCTTAGGCTTTAAGCTAGGATTAATTATGCTTATAAACCCTAGTTTGCTGATTTGGCAGAAGTCTCTGGAGTCTTCTGGAATTTGACATGTCTTTCTGTAGTGTTGGCCCTGAGAGAGGAATAATGCACTGAATTTGAGGAGGTGACGTGGCAAGACGGCCGCGGAACCGCGGCGCAAGCCGGCTCCGGCCGCGGTTCCGCGGCCATGTTGGCTCCTTGGGGCTTGGGTCTTCTTCTGTGGTCTTGGGGTAATATTTGAAGCTTTATCTGATATGTTGAATTGTATTTTGCCCTTGGATTGCTACCAGATCTCAAAACTTGGAGTTGGTGTAATTTTTATCAGCTTCTTTTGATAATTCTGGCTTTTGTTCCTGCAAATTCTCGAGACAAGTGTTTCGCAATATAGGGATGATGCGATACCATGAAATGCGGTCAATTTCCTTTATAGTGCCGGTTTTAGAGTCTAAAACATGCAATATGATATTTAACGACTGATTTGCTAATATGTGAAATATGAATACCGTACACTTCTAAGTGAGTGCAAATGATAAAGAAATTGCCGGTTAAAAGATGCAGTAATTTCGACTGATCAGGCTGCGGGACCAACCATCGTCCCTCGTCGAGGTCTCGAAACGTATACACCAGTCTACTCTGGAGTATCGATGCCCTGTCTCGATACTTCCACGACTGGGGACATTTAAGGATGCGCTTATCGACTATCTAGCTCCCACAAGTATGATCTCCATCTCAACGCTGGTAGTCAAGCAATGATCCTACTGGCTTTATCAATATGTATGAATGATACATAATAACAAGTAAAACATATGCACATGTTAAGATAAAGACAAACCAAATAGCATACTATCATATCGAGCAAGATTGTCCTGTACATACATATGTCCATGCATCCACATGTATACATATACAATAATGGCCTCTAGGGCATACATATCCAACAATCTCCCACTTGCACTAAGGCTATATATCGGCGTATCGAGTACCCAACGTCTGCATTAGGGCCAGTTGCTGGTGTATCGCATACCCAACATCTCAAATAGTCTCTCGAACTGTGCTTGAGGAAGGGTCTTGGTAAATGGATCTGCCGTGTTTTCTTTTGTGTCTACTCTCCGCACTTCGATCTCCCGACGATCAACGATCTCCCTGATCAGGTGATACCTCCTCAAGATGTGTCTGGATTTCTGATGGGACCGTGGTTCCTTTGCTAAAGCCATAGCCCCATTGTTGTCGCAATACAAAGGTATTGGATCAACAATGGATGGAACTACCTGAAGTTCAGAAATGAACTTCTTAATCCAAACAGCTTCTTTTGCAGCATCGTTTGCAGCAATGTATTCAGCCTCCATCGTCGAGTCTGCGACTGTGTCCTATTTGGAACTCTTCCAACAGACCCCCCCCCGTTGAGGGTAAACGCAAAACCCGAGACAGACTTGCAGTCAACCTTGTCACTCTGGAAGCTTGAGTCGGTAAAGGACTCCACCTGGAGGTCCCCATTACTATACTCCAGGAACAGTTCCTTAGTCCTTCTCAGGTACTTAAGAATGTTCTTCACTGCAATCCAATGGTTCTTTCCTGTGTTCGACTGATACCGGCTCACCACACTAAGCACGTAAGCTATATCTGGTCTGGTACATAGCATCGCATACATTATAGATCATATTGCCGAAGCGTAGGGTATAATGCTCATGCGAACCCTCTCCTCATCAGACTTGGGAGACATTTCTTTGGAGATGGTGATTCCGTGCAATGCGGGTATATTACTGCGCATGGAATCTTCCATACTAAACCTTTTTAGTACGAACTCTATGTCCTGACTATGAAAGTCCCAACAATCTGTTGGATCTATCTCTGTAGATCTTAATCCCCAGAATGTAGGAGGCATCACCCTGGTCTTTTATGGAGAACCTTTGTGACAAGAACAGCTTGACCGATTGTAGCATAGGAATATCATTTCCTATCAAAAGAATGTCTTCCACGTACAAGACTACAAATACGACAGTTCGTCCTACAATCTTCTTATAGATACAAGGCCCATCCTCGTTTTTGATGAAGTCAAATTCCTTGACTGTTTCATCAAAACAGATGTTCCAGCTCCGTGATGTCTGTTTAATCCATAGATGGATTTAAGCAACTTGCACACCTTCCCACGGCTCCTACTGTCTATGAATCCCTCCGGCTGATCCATATAAACGCACTCTTCTAAACTTCCGTTTAGAAAAGCCGTTTTTACGTCCATCTGCCAGATTTCATAGTCATGGAAGGCAGCAATGGCAAGTAAGATCTGAATGGATTTGAGCATAGCCACTCGAGAAAATGTTTCGTCATAGTCCACACCTAGTCTTTGACGAAAACCTTTTGCAACAAGTATAGCCTTATAGGTTTCCACCTGTCCATCTACACCGATCTTCTTTTTGAAAATCCATTTACATCCAACGGGTTTTACCCCAGGAGGAGCAATATCCAAGGTCCAAACATTATTGGTGTAGATGGACTCCGTTTCAGATTACATAGCATCCAGCCATTTAACAGAGTCCCTACTGGTAATGGCCTGCTTGAAACTAGTAGGATCATCTTCTTCCAAGATGCAATCTTCTCGATCCCCGTCTTTGAGAAAACCATAGTATCCCTTGGGCGGATGAGAATTCCTACTAGATCTACGGAGTGGCTGAGGTTCGTCGGGTACTATTAAATCTAGCGGTTCCACCAAATCTTCAGTTACAGGTTTGTGGTTCAAGAATTTCTTACAGTTTTACCGTACTCCCACTAATTTCTTTTGCAAGAAATTCCCTTTCCAAAAAGGTTGCGTGGCGAGATACAAACACCTTCTGTTCATCGGTGTGGTAGAACATATATCCTAATGAATTCTTAGAATATCCCACAAACTTACATTAAACTGATCGTGCCTCCAGTTTGTGCGGTTTTTGCATTTTAACATAAGCCGGACAACGCCATATCTTAATGAATTTAAGACATGGTTTCTTACCACTCCATATTTCATATGGAGTGGTGGGCACGGATTTGGTCGGAACTTGATTCAAAAGATATGCTGCTGTTTGAAGCACATGTCCCCAAAATGAAAGAGGCAAATCAGCACTACTCATCATGGAGCGAACCATATCCAATAGGATACGGTTCCTCGGTTCCGATACACCGTTGTGCCGTGGTGTATACGGAGGCAAATCTGAAACTTTTAGATATTCCGTACTTAAGTACTCCCCTCCTCTATCAGATCAGAGGGTCTTGATACTTTTGCCATTCTGGTTCTCTACTTCGTTTCTGTATTCTTTGAATTTCTCAAAAGCTTCAGATTTGTGTTTCAAAAGATACACATATCCGAACCTGGAGAGACGTCAGTGAATGTGATGAAGTATGAAACCCACCCCTTGCATGTATAGACATTGGACCACATACATCACTGTGTATGAGTCCCAGGAGCTCTGTTGCTCTTTCTCCATGTCTGGTGAACGGAGATTTTGTTATCTTTCCTTTGAGACAAAACTGACAAGTTTCATAGGATGAAAATTCGAGCGGATTCAGATATCCATCCTTATGTAACTTAGATAGTCTTTTCTCATTGATATGACCAAGTCTACAATGCCACAAGTAAGTTTCGTTCGTTTATGAACTCTTCCTCTTGTTTGTGTTTAGTATATTGAAAACTGTGTTTTGATTTAGAACGTAGATACCATTACACAGTGTACCTTCTGCAACCAATACCCGATTAAGCTAAATATTCATGATATTTCTATCTAGAACAAAATTATATCCATCTTTATAGAGTAAAGAAACCGATATGATGTTGCAAAGCATGGAAGGTATATAGTAGCAGTTGTTCAAAATCATAGTATTGCCGCTTGGTAATACAAGGTGATATTCACCGACTGCAGCAGCATCAACTTGTTCTCTGTTCCCTACTCTGAGGGACATATCACCAGGTCCAACCATCCTACTTTTTCTCAGTCCCTTCAATAAATTACAGATATGAGAACCTGATCCGGTATCTAGTATCCAGGAGGTAGGACTGACCGAAAAACATTTCTCAATAACAAGAACACCTGAAGGAAACACAATGTTATGCTTCTTCTTCGTTAGGGTCATCAAGGAATTCATGCAATTCTCTTTCCCTTACTCAAGCTCATGACATTCGTCACAAGTTAGAACCGAACCGACGTTTCCCAGCCCCGAATAAGAATCCGAGTCGCTCAAGTCATACATATTATTATCTTGATTAAGGCGTGACATGGTTGCTACCTGGAGAGAGAAAAGAAAACACTCAGCGTGCGCTCTTGCAAGTTTAGATTGGTTATTATTTTATCTAAACAGGATGGCTCCCACTATTTCCTCGAATTCTCCTTCAAACCTTAAAAGGAGAATTAGCTGGGATCATTAACACTTTTACAAGTTCGCTAACCGTTCAGCTAGGTGGTTGTTGGTGCTTCGAGGGAGGTTCCACGTGCTCTCGCACGGACTTAATTAGAATAAACCTCGTTTTCACAGAGGCGTAGCCCCGTTAACACTTTTCTAGACACCTAATAGGTTAGCTAATTATGAAGTGAAAAATATTTTCCAAGAGTAATCCTACTCATCAGTGGGATCAGGATCCAACTATCATCGTGTGATAAACTAGATGGAAGCCACTCTAGATACCACACTCCAGAAGGTATGCAACACTAGCAAGTTTCCTATATATTTGAAACTCCCGATGTGTTTTTTGCCCCTAGGACCTTAGTGACCTTGACGAATAATCAACAAATAAAAAGATCATAGTCAAGTTCAACCCATCGTTATCCAAGATTGCATTAGACCCACCCGCATGATCCTTGTCGAATAATCAACAAAATCATATGACTGTCCTAACCAATCACATTATCTAAGCTATAAACAATCATTACTTAGCTACCGTACACTACGTCTTGACGAATAATCAACCAACGCATCATGAATACTAAGTACTAATTATCTGAAACGACGGAGGACTACGACTGGTTTTTGGCGAAAACCTTTGACGTAATGAACTTGATATCGTTGAAGGAACCGAGTAGTTTTGAAAAGGAGTGGTTTAGCCTCCGCTTTTAAAAATGAGTGGTTTTAAAGAAAACCGAGTAATCTATAGTAACATAAACTTTTGCTCAAGAGGTCACTCCTCGTGAAGGGATCTAGGCTCTTGCCTCCTTGAACGAGGTGCTAGATATTCATAAACGAATACCACTATGCAAAGCGAAAGAATATGACTATAGTTTTTCAAAAATTGTTCCGACAACATCTTTTAGGTTTATTTTTCTTGCATTAAATAAAATTAATGCGCTCCTATCAATTGAAGCCTATCACACCAGAAAAGAACGAAAATACAATGTACGTATATGCCATCCGCATTCGCCACGGGGCCCCATCATGCACCGTTATGTCACTTAACTAACGGCAGAGCGGGGGATGGACTAGCGCGGATTCAAAACATATACAACATCTACTAATATATATAAATATATATAACATTTTTCCCAGGCATGATATAAGAAACATTACAGAATAAGCGATAAGTAATATGAAAAAGCGGATAAACTTGAAGCCCCGGGTTTCATTCGAGCCACAAATGAAACCCGACGTTCCCCGGTCGTCTGGATAGCCTGTACAATGTAAAACCAAGACCCGTACAAGCATGGAAAGTTACCCGCCAATTCCTGAAGAGAGGCAACCGCAGTCAACAAGGTGAATGGGTCACCCAACACTTCGCGGAATCCGGTAACTTGAGCACTCCTCCGTGGGTCATCCTATACCCCCTACGAGTGCGGCGAGTAGCCCGCCAATTCTAGAGTGAGGCACTCCGGTCTCAACGCCATGAGATGGAGGCACATTTCCCTCTAGAACCCGGCTAATCGAGCACTTCACCGTGGGGTAATCCTAGTACAGAAAATAAAAATATATACAGTGGTGACAGCGACCTCAACCCGGCCATGCCCCAATAAATGAATATACAACAAAGAAGAAAAGGAAATCCATATGTCGGAAGCTCTCCCCGCAATAATGAATATACAAATGAATCAATACGGTACTACAAACATTGCACAATAGGCTATCCATCACGACAATCCGACAAAACCATCTCAAAGATATCACAACAAACACTACAGATAAACAAGATGCGTGCAACCCCTTCTAATCGACGTATAGAGATTAGAAGACGTTAAACAACACATGTACGCATCACATAAGCAATTAGAGAAAACCACGACGTTAGAATTCCGTGCGCAATTAGCAAACGAAAAATTTCCAAAACCATGAAAAAGCAGTGAGCTAAAGTTAAAAAAACGATCGTTTTAAGCCAATCCGGGAGTCGAAACGAACTCGAAACTCGCCCGAATCTTCACGGAGGCGAAGGGGGCAAAATTAACTGTCGACTGGGTGGCCTTGGTGGGTACCTACCCCTGGGGGCCACCACGAGGTGGCGCCCAAGGGAAGGCAGACCCGAGAGCGCCCTTTTGGGGTGCTCTCGGGTCACCACCCCCAAGGCCGCCTTGTGGTGGTCTTGGGGTGGTGGGCCCAGCCTTTGGTCCTCCCGGGTATCCTCGGGGTGCCCATGCTCCACCCCGCGGCATCTCGGTTCAAACCGTGAGCCCGCGGGGTGTGCAAACATCTCAAAACATCAATTTTCGGAACTGTTTTTGTCAGCAGTTTGTGCGCGACAAAAACGGCGGATTTATAAAGTTGCTAGGAGTTATCTAAGGCTTATGGAGTGTCTTTGATACCATGGTAGGCGGTGTCGCACACTCTACTGGGTCCATTGAGAGGCGAAATTTTCAAAAACGATTTTTAAAGATTGAAACACCGGCTAATCCCAAGATCTACCTTAAGCCTAAAATAACAAAAACTTTTATAGGCACTAATCTACTATGAAGTGATTATACCTATATGAACCAAGTCCTTCATGTCTTCTTTTCCTCTTCTTGAGCTCCTTGTCCGTCGGGATCGAGTTTAGTCATCGGCCTCCTCGTGTCGAAGATGATCCACCCGAGAGTTTATAGTTCAAGCTTCAACCTCAAACTTGAGGTAACTAAAGTACCTAGTTTGCTAATCTAGGTGGTATAGAAAATGTAGAGTGTTAATTAGATTTTATTATCTCTCAAAACCATGGATTCGCAACACATGAGAGGGTTATGGTCTTGGGAAGAAGAATAGAGCAAGAGAGGAAAGAGAAAAACAAGTATTGAATGAAATGAACTAGCATTGTGAAGAATGGCTAAGTCTTGGATAATATCAAGCATGCAATATTTCACATAGAATATTGCAACCATACTTGAATAGTGAGAACAAATGAGTAAACAAAAGAATTAGCCATGCTTCAAACCATGCCACAAATATCTCCTCCCTCCACCTCATTATCTATTTAGATAAATAGATTTAAATCAAAATGAGGTGTCTTGTTCTAGAAGCATTCTAGTGAAATTACTAGAATACCCCCACCGTATATACATACCCGTATTCGTACTACAAAAAATATGAATACCAAAAGATAAATTAATCCAATAGTATAATACTAGAATGCAGCTTAATCCTAAGCCTGCTAGTATTATCCGTCCGAACAAAATACGTGTAGCGTACACATGTATATGATCGAAACCCCAATTGGTATAATACTAGAATGTGGCTTAATCCCAAGCCCGCTAGTATTATCCGTCCGAACAAAATACGTGTAGCCTGTACACGTATGTGATCGAAACCCTGCACGTAAAACCATACGACCTCTACTACGATTTGCCTGAACCAGGGAAACCCTCTGTCTGGGACTCTAAAGACTCGACAGTACGCTGGCAGTGGGTTTAACCACAAGCACGTCAGCGGCACTAGCTGTACGTAACGGCTACCGAGGAACCTATCGAAAAGAAGGCCGACGAGCAAACTCATCCAAACTCCTACTGAGCCTATCCGTGACAATCTCCGTACAGTCCAGTCTGTTCGTCTGAGAGTATCGCATGCCAGGTCTAGGGGGTGGAAAACGTTAGACCCTTAATAACCTGACAAGTCGTGCCGATGTGGCTCAAAACCATCCGAGAATCTACTGATCTACCTATCGTTAATTCTCAATCCGCCCTGTCCAGGGACTTATGGTGTTGGCCAATCGAACACACCACGACATCGACTCCCTATACCGGGAGAGAAGAATCCTCGACAATCGCTCACTACCTCCATATGGCTCGGGACTGTACCTAACTAAAACCTGTTTGCACGACTCAGTAGAGCCGTGATAGGGTAGTAATCAAAGCACAGTGGGAACTCACACGAGACAAATGACGATCTCAGGTCGACAGACTATCTGCACTCATGTCACCAAAGAACTGCTATCTGACGATCGGTATAATACCATCTAGCCAGTTCTCGGCAAGTCCGTCCAGTGTACTCACCCCCAGTGAGCACCTGTATACGATATTAGGTGCCAAAGACCAATGGCTGCGGGACCAACCATCGTCCCTCGTCGGGGTCTCGAAACGTATAAACTAGTCTACTCTGGAGTATCGAAGCCCTATCTTGATACTCCCACGACTGGGGACATTTAAGGATGTGCTTATCGACTACCCAGCTCCCACAAGTGTGATCGCCATCATAACGCTGGTAGTTAAGTAATGATCCTACGGGCTTTATCAACATGTATAAATGATACGTAATAACAAGTAAAACATATGCACATGTTAAGATAAAAACAAACCAAATTGCATACTATCATATCGAGCAAGATTGTCCTGTACATACATATGTCCAAGCATCCACATGTATACATATGCAATAATAGGCTCTAGGGCATACATCTCAAACAAAACTCACTGCCAACGTACTGTTGAGTCTTTAGAGTCCCACACAGAGGGTTTCCCTGGTTCATGCGAAACGATGTAGATTCTATATGGTCTTACGTGCAGGGTTCCGATCATATACGTATACTAGCTACACGGATGATGTTCGGACGGATAATACTAGTGGGCTTAGGATTAAGCCGCATTCTAGTATTATATTATTGGAATATTTTTATCTCTTTGTATTCGTATTTTTTGCAGTACGAATACGGGTATATATATACGGTGAGGGCATTCTTTTAATTTTACAAGAGATTCTTCTAGAAGGGGACACCTCATTTTTGGTTTTATCTATTTTTGGAAAATAGATTAATGAGGTTGAAATGGATATATTTGTGGCATGGTTGAAGCATGGCTAATTCAATTTGTTTATTCATTTGACTTTACTATTCAACCATGGTTGTATTTTTCTATGGAAAAATATTGCATGCTTGAATTGAGAAAAGACTTGGCCATTCTTCACTTGCTCACATGACTTGTTCATTTTGTGTTTTCTCCTTCTCTCTCCATTTTGCTCTCCTCCTTCTTCCTCAAACCCTAACCCTCACATGTGTTGTGAATCTTAGGGTTCTTTGAGATAAAATAGTACAATTAATTCTCTACATCTTCTAAGCTACCTAGATTAGCAAACTATGTACTTTAGTTACCTCATTCTTGAGGTTGGAGGTTGAACCATATACTCTCGGGTGGATTGTCTTCGACACGGAGAGGCCGACGACCGAGCTTGATCCAAACCTTCTAGCAGCTCAAGAAGAGGAGAAGAAGACCCGAAGGACTTATATCCTTGAGGTATAAAACCACTATCACAGTAGTTTAGAACCTCTTTGTAGTTTAGCTAGTTAGGGTTTCTGAACGATCTTGGATGATAAGTCGATGTTACAAGTATAAAATCTTTTTTTATGAATTTCGCCTCCCGACAAACCACGTGGGGTGTGCGACATCGACTTACACCGGTATCAAAGCCTACTTAAATCTTAACTAGCTAGTTAGTGTAAGTCGATGTCGCGGACCCCGCGGGTTCGCAGGGAGGCGGAATACGCAAATAACGAATTTTACGGGCTTCGCAACACCGACTTGAACTCCATGATCGATACTAAACCCTAACTAGCGAAACTGTATGAGGTTAACTACTCGGAAATAATGTTATACCTCACAGTATCATGTCCTTCGGGTCTTCTTGCTGTCCTCCTTCTCGTCATAGGCTCCTCGGATCGTACACGGATCGGGCCTCCTAGTCTGTCCTCTCAAGTCAAAGACGATCCACCCGAGAGTCTATAGTCCGAGCTCCAACCTCAAATCTGAGGAAACTAAAGCACCTAGTTTGCTAAACTAGATGTCCTAGATGATGTAGAGAGTGTAGATAGATTACTTTGTCTCTAAATACCCTAGGTTTCTCAACACATGAGACATGAAGGGTATGAGGAAGAAGAAGGGGAGCTTGAGGAAAACAGAGTGAAGCAAGAACATTAGAATGAGATGGCTATCATTTGTGATGATAATGCATACCAATAATGCAACCACAAAATATCTAGCATGCTTCAAAATATCACATAGTGAGTCACCCTCATGAGTCGCCCCATGAGTCACCTAATAGCCATGCCTCATTTAATGAAATCCTCCACCTCATTTCCTCCACCTCATTTTTCTTTTAATCAAAAGATTAAATACAAAATGAGGTGTCTTCTTCTAGAAGCAATCGTGAGTAAATTACAAGAATGCCGCTCATTCGTATATACATACCTGTATCCGTTTTCCGAAAAATACGAATACAAAGATACGAAAATAATCCATCAATATAATACTAGGATCCGACTTAAACCAAAGCCCACTAGTATTATCCGAACATCATCCGTGCACAAGTACACGTATGTGATCGAAGCCCTGCCGTAAAACCATACGACCTCTACATCTTTTGCCCGATGCAGGGAAACCTTCTGTGTGGGACTCTAAAGACTTAACAGTACGCTGGCAGTGGATTTAACCAAAAGTGTGTCAGTGGTACTAGCGGCACGTAACGGCTACCCAGGTATCTGTCGATAAGAAGGCCGATGAGCAAACTCATCCGAACTCCTACTGAGCCTATCTGTGACAATCTCTGTACAGTCCGGTCTGTTCGTCTAAGAGTATCGCATATCGGGCTTAGGGGGGTAGTAATCATCAGATCCTAATAGTGCAATAAGTCGTGTCGGAGAATAGCCCAAAACACCCTATGAAACTACTGGAGTACCTACAAGTAAATCTCGCTTGCCTTGGCCAGGGACTTTGTGTAATGGCTTTCCGAACACAGCGCGATATCAACCCCATACCGGGAGAGACGAATCCTATCTAACCGCTACTGCCTCCAATTGCTTCGGGACTGCAACCAACTACTACCGGATTGCACGACTCCTTCGAGCCATGGTAGGGTAGTAATATAAGAACAGTGGGAACAAACTCGAGGCGATGTAGCAATGTCAAGTCGACGGACTAAGCTGTACTCATGTCACCTGGGAACTGCTACCCGACGATAGGTATAATACCCACCATCAGCTCCCTACGAGTCCTGTCCAGTGTACTCATAACCCAATGAGCACATGCATACTATCTCTAGTACGACGTACTAATGGCTGTGGAACAAACCATCTCCCCTGCTGGGATGAGAAGCATATACACTAGCCTACTCTGGAGTATCGATGCCCTATCTCGATAATTCTACGACTAGGGACCTGTATATGGATGTGCTTATAGACTACCCAGCCCTCACTAGTGTGACTGTCATCACAACGCAGGTAATCAAGCAAAGATCTTTAGGGCTCTACCAATATGTATAAGCGATATGCTAAAAGAAACACATGCACTTATTGAGGTAGAAACAAACTAGGTAGTATACTACCATTTCTAGCAAGACCGTTATTATATCCGTGTATATTCCAAGCTTCCAATATGTAATATACAAACCAGTATGATACAATAATGGCCTCTAGGGCATATATCACTAACTATCTCCCACTTGCACTAAGGCCATGTATTGGCATATCGCAAACCTATCATCTCGAATAGCCTCTCGAACTGTGTCTGAGGGATGGCCTTTGTAAGTGGATCGGCAGTGTTGTTCTCCATATCTACTCTCCTCACCTCGATCTCCCGGCGATCAATGATCTCCCTATTCAGGCGGTACCGCCTCAATACATGTCTATACTTCTGATGGGACTTGGGTTCCTTTGCTAAAGCTATAGCGTCGTTGTTGTCACAATACAGAGGTATAGGATCTACAATAGATGGAACCACCTGAAGTTCTGTTTGGAACTTCCTCATCCAGATTGCTTCTTTCGCGGCATCACAAGCAGCGATATACTCCGCTTCCATCGTCGAGTCAGCAACGGTGTCCTGCTTGGAGCTCTTCCAACAGACCGTCCCTTCATTAAGGGTAAAGACATAACCCGACATGGACTTGGAGTCATCCTTGTCACTCTGGAAGCTGGAGTCAGCAAAGGACTCGATCTGGAGGTCTTTTCTGCCATACACCAAGAACATCTCCTTAGTCCTTCTCAGTTACTTGAGAATGTTCTTTACTACTATCCAGTGGTTCTCTTCTGGGTTTGACTTATATCGGCTTACCACGCTAAGTGCGTAAGCAATATCTGGTCTGGTACACAACATCGCATACATTATAGAGCCTACCGCAGAAGCGTATGGTATAATCGACATGTGAGCCCTTTCCAAATCAGTCTTGGGAGACATCTCTTTAGAGACGGTGATTCCGTGACAAGCCGGTAGACTACCGCGCTTAGAATCTTCCATACTAAATCTCTTTAGTATGGTGTCGATGTACCTGGACTGCGAAAGTCCCAACATCCTCTTAGATCTATCACGATAGATTTGGATCCCCAGAATGTAGGAGGCATCACCCAAGTCTTTCATGGAGAACCTCTGTGACAAGAATCATTTGACTGATTGTTGCATAGGAATGTCATTTCCTATCAAGAGAAAGTCATCCACGTACAAGACGAGTAATACCACAGTTCTCGCTACAATCTTACTATAAATGTATGGTTAATCTGGATTTTTGATAAAGTCAAATTCTTTGACTGTCTCATCAAAACAGATGTTCCAACTCTGCGATGCCTAATTTAATCCATAAATGGATTTAAGAAACTTGCACACTTTCCCGATGCTCCCACTCTGAATGAAACCCTCTGGTTGATCCATATAGACGCACTCTTCCAAATGTCCATTCATAAAAGCGGTCTTTACGTCCATCTGCCAAATTTCATAATCGTGGAAGGCAGCAATGGCAAGAAGGATCCGAATGTATTTGAGCATAGCCACTATAGAAAAGGTTTCATCATAGTCCAAACCAGGTCTTAGACGAAAACCTTTTGCAACAAGTCTAGCCTTATAGGTTTCAACCTGTCCATCTACACCAATCTTCTTTCGGAAGATCCATTTGCTGCCTATGGGTTTTACCCTTTCTGGAGCAATATCCAAAGTCCATACTTTGTTGGTGTACATGGACTCCATCTCGGTCTGCATTGCATCCAGCCATTTTACTGAGTCACCGCTCTGAATGGCTTGCTGGAAGCTAGTTGGCTCATTATTGTCAATGATGCAATCCTCTCTATCCCTATCTATGAGAAAACCATAGTATCTCTCGGGCGGATAAGACTGCCTACTAGTCCTGCGGAGTGGCGCAGGGATGTCCTGTTCTTTTGAAAGCTCTGGTTCTACCACGCTTTCAGTAATAGCTTGTGGTTCTGGAATTTCTTCCAGTTCTATTGCGCTCCCACTAGTTTCTTTTTCCAAAAATTGATTTTCCAAAAAGTAATGACGAGAAACAAAGACCTTTTGTTCCTATGCGTAATAGAAAAGATATCCCCTGGAGTTCTTTAGGTATCCCACAAAGTTACACAGTACTGAGCGTGCCTCGAGCTTGTCCGCATGCTGCTTTTTTACAAAAGCTGGACATCCCCATATCTTCAGATACTGAAGATAGGGTTTCTTCCCACTCCACATCTGATAGGTGTGGTAGGCACAGTCTTGGTAGGAACCTTGTTCAATAGATATGCAGCTGATTCTAGTGCATAACCCAAGGATCACGGAAACTCAGCGTTACTCATCATGGAACGTACCTGTAACGTTTTGAAAATCGTTTCGGTGGAATTTCGAAAAAATCGGTAAAATAAGGGGGTTTTCTGTAAAAAGTCAAAATACAAATATCTCATTATAAAAATTAAATATACATATTCTAGCTATGTAATTGCTATTATTTGGTGTTTATTGAGCCGCTGGTGAAATTTCAAATTTTCTGAAAAATATATTATTTTATTATTATTTTAAGCCGTCACTAATACATTTAATTAAGGAAAATTACAAATTGGAATGAGTTGAAACAAATTTTGTGCATCATAAAACATTAAATAAAATTTTATCGTGTGGTTTTTGGAACGAAATTATTGGCCAAAACGGTTTAGAAATTATTGAAGAAAAAAAGGCTTTTTTTAGCGTAAATGGATATTTGGGGTATTGTATTTATCATTTTTCATCACTCCACACCCGTACCCACACCCACACACACCCATTCACTTCTCCCCTTGGCTGAATTCAGCAGCCACCATCTTTTTCCCCACTTGAATTTCAAAGGAAAAGAAATGAAAGAAAAGAAAAGAAAATGGAGAAATGAGGTGGACCTTTGACCTTGAATTGACTTTGACTTCTCCCCCCAGTTTCTCTACCTCCCTCTCTCTCCTCTCCCACTCCCATTCCAGCAACCCCCCCTCCTACAGCAGCAGCAGCCCCCCCATTTCCTTTCTCTTTTCTCTTCAAACTTCATCAAAAATTGCCTCAAATCCATCAAAAAAAATCCCAAAACCCAAATCCGACTCCTACCCATTTTAGCCTAGCCCGTATAGCATGGATCTTTATGAAAAGAGAGCATTTTGGGAGGCCATGGATGCTTGTGGATCTTCAAATGTTTTTGGGGTATAATTCTAAAACATTTTTGCTTAATTTGTTACATATTTCTTAAAGCTAAACTACTTAAGTGTTAATTAGGCTTAAGTTGCAAGTTTGGAAATTCTAGAATTGGGTATGGATCAAGTTAGGGTTTTAAATCACTTGATCATGGTTTAAGTGTATAATTTAACAATTTCAAAGCAAAAATGTACAAACTACAATCTAGCTTAGATTTGCATGATCTAAAGCATTAAACCACACTTAGTAAAGTTGATGAAGTCATGAAAAACCTAAACACATTTTTAATCCCAAGTATTTAACCAATTTCAAAAACCTAGTAAGCAAATTAGCAAATTAATACAATTTTTAAACTAACCATCAGCACAAGCTACTAATCTTGTATTAACATGACAAAAAGCCTAAATATAACACACAACCATACACCAATTTTATAAAACCCTAACTTGCATTCAAATTCCTAACTTGAATTCCAAAACTTGCAACTTAAGCCTAATTAAAACTTAAGTAGTTTAGCTTTAAGAAATATGTAACAAATTAAGCAAAAATGTTTTAGAATTATACCCCAAAAACATTTGAAGATCCACAAGCATCCATGGCCTCCCAAAATGCTCTCTTTTCACAAAGATCCATGCTATACGGGCTAGGCTAAAATGGGTAGGAGTCGGATTTGGGTTTTGGGATTTTTTTTGATGGATTTGAGGCAATTTTTGATGAAGTTTGAAGAGAAAAGAGAAGGGAAATGGGGGGGGGGGGGCTGCTGCTGCTGTAGGAGGGGGGGTTGCTGGAATGGGAGTGGGAGAGGAGAGAGAGGGAGGTAGAGAAAGTGGGGGGAGAAGTCAAAGTCAATTCAAGGTCAAAGGTCCACCTCATTTCTCCATTTTCTTTTCTTTTCTTTCATTTCTTTTCCTTTGAAATTCAAGTGGGGAAAAAGATGGTGGCTGCTGAATTCAGCTAAGGAGAGAAGTGAATGGGGGTGTGTGGGTGTGGGTACGGGTGTGGGGTGATGAAAAATGATAAATACAATACCCCAAATATCCATTTACGCTAAAAAAAGCCTTTTTTCTTCAATAATTTCTAAACCGTTTTGGAAAATAATTTCGTTCCAAAAACCACACGATAAAATTTTATTTAATGTTTTATGATGCACAAAATTTGTTTCAACTCATTCCAATTTGTAATTTTCCTTAATTAAATGTATTAGTGACGGCTTAAAATAATAATAAAATAATATATTTTTCAGAAAATTTGAAATTTCACCAGCGGCTCAATAAACACCAAATAATAGCAATTACATAGCTAGAATATCTATATTTAATTTTTATAATGAGATATTTGTATTTTGACTTTTTACAGAAAACCCCCTTATTTTACCGATTTTTTCGAAATTCCACCGAAACGATTTTCAAAACGTTACAATCTTCCCCCCTTAAAGAAATTCGGTCCCCGAATTTAAATTCAAACTCCCCCAAATACTAAAAACATCTAAGAAAACCATCAAGTTGTCGGGGCTCCGAAATTGTAAATACATAAACAAATCGTAGCGCAGCGCATGCGCTTGAAAAATGAGCATATAACTCAAATCAAAACTCCGTCAAGCATCCCGCAATCATCGGAGTCATGGAGAAGACATCAATGCCAAATCCAAATCAAAACCAATATGACATAACTCGAAACTATACATGTAAATATCGAATCTATATCTGTAAGTATCTGAAGGAAATGCATGCCAAATCTCTTTAAGTCGCTGTGCAACGCGTATAACACTGCACAGTGGCGGAATTCTATCATAAGAAAATAACTATATATATATATACCTTTGTTTGAAATGTACGTTCCGCCGTTTTGGAAACAATTTAGAAAGGTCTCCTTGTTTTAAACATTTCATGTTATATCAGACACGTAGGTAAATACTGAGGCTATAGCTCGCTTTTTGGAAATCCCTTCAATAACTACCAATGCATGCAAAAATATATTCAGGTACTGTCCTCTGACTAGTCCTGCTCAGTACGAAAACACATAGCAATATCATAAAAACGTACTGCTCTATACGAAATCAATCCCAAAATATGCACATGAATGCTACGTGCGTCTGGTGCGCACGGAAATCAAAATCCATATACGTGCCATACATATGCACAGAAACAACATCTAAGTGCATCGTGTGTGCACGAAACATCTGTCCTGACCAAGTGTGTGCCTGACAGCAAAAACAGGTGCGTCTCATGCACGAAGAATCTCGATTTAGTGCATCTGGTGTGCACCAAATCGTATCTCATAACATGCGCTCAACATGCGCTAAAATCCAATCAGGTGCACAAGGTGAACAAAACAATATCGAGTATCCCAATCGAAATCGAAGTCCAGTGCATCTAAGTGCACAAAAGGCGTATCACTGCACTGCAAGCATATATAAACTATACAGAGTGCAGGAACCAAATCGTGTGCGTGCATACGCACAAAATCAACTCAAATGTCTAAATCCCATAAAATCACAAACATGTGAAACCAAGGCACGAAAATGATATCAAGTGCAACAACTGTGCAAAAATCGTAAATACTCAGTAAGTACAACCATGGTGCATGAAAACACATATCATGAAACCCAACCATCAAAATCAAATCAAGCGAATAAATCGCCCAACAATACAGAAAACAAGTATGGCGGAATAGTCCCGCTCAAGCGCATCCTCTAAGAATCTCTGGCCAACTGTCGTGGTCACTCATAGCATGTCTCATCGACGATCCTGAACTCTGGCCTACTGGTGTGCGTAACATGACCGCTCCTGGTTTCAAGTCTTCCTTGTGGATTACCAATCTCACGATCCACCGGCTCATCGGCCCTGTCAGGTGTGCTAACGGGGATGATCCCGTTCTGGCACTTCTCTGATCATCTCTCGGTCAATCATCGTGACCACTCGTAAGACAGCATATCACTGGCGTCGGCCTCTGGTTCTCTGAATGTACCTGACACCTCTGATCCTGGGTGCAAGTATCATTGCAGCAGTATCCTGGAAGGAATCCTGCTCACGGTCTCTTCCTTGTCTCGTCTCTGCCAACTGTCCGGGAGACATCGTCCTTTACTATATCTGCTTCTTGTTCCGGAACGGCTGCATACTCATCGCGACTCATTCTGGAAGGTATATCCAAGTACAATGCCTCGGCATGCGCATCGCATCTCTGATATCGGCGGAGTGGAACGTCATCATATCCAGATCTTGTACGAACCTCTTACTCCACTTTTCTCTAATGTCGACTGCTTCGGACTCGTCTCGTCGTGGCTGCGTGGACTGAGCTCCAACGGCTATCCTCGTATCTGGAGCCTCCCAAGAATGCATCTCACCACCTAGTATCCGAATGAAGTCGAGCCATTCGATCGAATCGTCAAAACCTCATAATCCCCCAAGAGCTCAACATCTTGGGTACAGTATAATAGTATCGAGTACATACCACAGCATCGGTGGTCCAGCCGTAGAAGGGCAAACCCAAGCCTCACTAATGGCACCGCGGAACTGCCGCAAACCCTAAGGTTCAAAGGCTTTCACACGGTCATTAAGTCGAGTTAGGGTTTCATTCTTCTAGAGGGACCATAGAATTGCCTGCATGTCTTTCCGACTACTTTAAACTTGGAATAATAGGTTTCTGACATTCGATCGTCTCTGTCGACTCCCAACGTCTCCGCGTGAAGTCGTCTCCAGCTAGAATCAATCTATCTGATGACCTTGCATCGGGGTAGGCGAACGATCCACATATCCTAGTCATTCATCCTCGATGACTAGCGACCTTCTATCATCTCTTAGTACAACTCATTCTGCACTAACTCCAGCATCTGGGGCAATATCTCGTCGCTCGCAGCAACAACTGGCTCACTCGTCTGCACGCTGAACAGTGCCTCAATCATCATGAGTAAGCAACACACCAACGGTCATCAAAATCTGGCTGGCCTCTATCATTGGCTCAATCCTCTAGTGTCGATCAGCACATCCGAGTAACCTCATAAAGGCGATCCGCCAAACACTCGTGGCGCGGAAACACAGTAAAAAGATACATCTCTGCAATCGTGTGTCGCCGGAATTTCGCCCTGGTCAGTCCTCGTTCGTGACGAGCTTGTGCTGACCGCAACTCTAGCCGTAGCTCTCCCTGCCTGTAACCGTAGCAGCAAAACCAAACTTGTACTGATGAGGCTAGATCAGGAAGGAATATAATACTGAACAAGGAAATATACATCCTAAGGCTTCATAAGTGGAGTGGCGTGTCGTAAATATGCCGCGGAACATACCAACGATACGTCACTCTACTTTAGTCACCTATTCCATCAACCAAGGGTAATCCTACGCTCCGAAGGTTAAAACCTAACGCTCTGATACCAACTTTGTCACGACCCGAAAGTACGGAACATGACCGGCACTTAAACTACGAAAGTCTCGAGGCGTACGTAATCTAAGTAAACCGAAAACCCAGAAATCCAAACCAAGAAAAGTAGTAGAGTGCAGGAAAAACCAACTTAAAGCAAGTAATTTCAATAGCATAAGCCGAATTATGCGGTTTTTAAAACATCAAAAATTTACTGAAAATTTCGGCAGAGTCTCCTTTGTAAATACTGGCCCCCAAACGGGATACAACATGAATAGTATACGAAAATCAAGAAAAAGGCATCCCCAAGCGGGAGCTAGCTCTTCGTCAATCGACGGTCACAACCACACAAGCAGTATAATATACAACGCCAACGGCGAGGATCAAAACTCAAAAGGAAACTCAAAACCACCAGAAATATAACGAGCGACTCTACGGTCGAAATAATAAACAACACTGGTCTCTATCTCAATAAATACATGTTTGGTTGATGGAACTTCTAGATACAACTGAATAATAATATACAAGGTAATATGATGGGTACGATACAAGAAAAAACCCACCTACTAGCAAGTCACCCGAATGAAACTGAGCCCGCAAAGCCGTAATTAAACCTGTACGGCAAAACCTGCAAGAAACTGGGGCACAACGGGGGTGAGTTGCCAACTCGTGAATAGAAAAACATATACGCACAGAAATCGCATAAATAACGCAATCCTAGGTCAATGATCATAATATATCCTCAAAAAAAATAACACGTAGCCTATAACAAGGCTAGGGTAAATATCTAACCCGAGTGTAATCTCATGTGCCCGTGTCAGTGCCTCAGGTAGCAATATATCATATGGATGATGTATGAATGCATGAAACAGAATGCATGTACTGAATAAAACTGGTTTCATAAATCAGTAAGATTTCTGTATTTTAAAAGAAATGAGGTACCATATATGAAATCAGCATAAAACAGTGCCCAGCATCGACACAAAACAAGTGTCCAAATACCTCGATATCTCTGTGTCACAATCTATGTACCTCAAGTCTCAATCTCAATGTCTCAATCACAATATCTAGGGCGCCGTCAGTCCAGACCGGCCCCTACCATCCATCTCAAGACCACGACGGTATCCTCCGGATATCCGACGCGTCGGGTAATATCACCGGTAGGTAGTGCTCCCCTGCCAGGCTCACATCGTCATCATCACGCGCTTCTTGCCCCGGGGTACCTTACCGGGTCCACCATGTACCCGAAACGGTTCATCCGTCTCCTCGAATCGGGTCTCGAAATCCATCAGCAAACTCATGGTGGACGACTCATACATCATGGGAAAAACCGCACTTTTATTTAAAAAAAGTGAGAAATCAGTTTATATATGTTTTGCGGTTTTCCTCCAAATCCAGAAAATATCATGGAAATCCGAATCATCAATAGCATGTAGAACCATGAATATAAGCATGAGAATGAATAACAGTATGCATGAAGCGACAAGTAATAACTACAATATCTAAGCTGGCATATAAGGTATGTACACTAATATTATGTCAAACTACTGGCTATCAAGCTAAGTTAAGCAACAATATTTTCTAAGGTGTACGTGACATGGCAATTACCGATGAAGATGTGTGTGAGCCGGCAAGTAAGTGTATGTGGTACATACGCATCATCGGTAATGGTGCTGGTGTCCTAACAGCATAATGTCAACAATGCAATATGAAATAACAATGTAAATATGCGATGCGGAGCGAGCAACCAAAATGAGCGGGAGCTAAAAACTAGACGCAACTATAACTAATCTGCATTAATCTAATATAAGTCCTACAAATGGTGCCATTTGAAATAACACGAACCGCGGGGTTTTGAAAATAGGGCTACGGTGGTTTTTAAGAAAGGATACGTCTTTTGAAATATCCGTAGATCCCTTGACCTGTCTTTTAAAATACCCACGATCCGCTAGTTTTGAAATAGGTAGGAGTCTAATCTTATCTAACAACTACACTAAGCTATACGGCTGAACTAACAAGCTGAACTACAGGTAAGGAAACCGCCTATCATCTGAGTCGATACATATACATGCCTGTATATGTATAGTCGATGATCCCGCCTCAATAATATCATATCCGATACCATATCTATAATCAGGCATCCCAAGTCAAGAGGGCGGATCAATCATCAATATAGCTCGTACGTAAATCCGTCGTACGGCATCCCCAAATCTGGGTACGGGTCAAAGTCACATCAATCATACTATTCATCCAGTATCATCTTTATCAAATATCATGATCCAGGGTAATGAACTACGTCTAGTACAATACTGATAACATCTATGTAAGCAAGCAGGTGTATGAAACACTGCGCCAAAGGACCCGCTAAAACATCATGTCGTATCTCAAATATGAATCCTGCCATATCACCGAAGTCACAACCCCAATACAAATCTCATCGACTCATCTCAAACCCAAGCCTCAAATTCGTATGTGAACCCATAGTCCCATACCCATGTGAACACATAACTATATATCCCGTATAAGCATAAATGAAAGAAGAAATTTGAGGCTTGGGTTTGAGATGAGTCGATGAGATTTGTTAAATTTTAGGTATTTTGTAAACTAGAATATTAGGGTTTTTGGAATTTAATGAGATTAAATTCCGAGAATTGTTTATATGACTTATTTAAGATATTTAATAAGTATATTGGCCGCTACATTCATTTAAACGTCATGTTTTGTACAAAAACGGCGAATTGTGCTTGCTAGATTTTCGGAAAAATGACTTTTTAAGTGAAATTGAGGTTTTTGTGAGTTTTAACCTAGTTTATTTTAAAATTAGGGTTCATGAATGTGCAAATGAGTGTGATTGGATTTTTCTCGATGGTTTGACGTTTGTACATCGACATCGAGAGTTGGTTTGACTATTCTTGCATGCGTAGGCGATAGGTTTGGACCTATGCGTGATACGCGTGCCGATTTGATTTTCGTATGCCGTTTCGATTTCGAATTTAGTTTTAATGCGATATGGTGCGTTATGATATGTAGGTAACCCCATGTGGACTTCGAGACGACAAGCAAGCGCGTGGCGACGTCGGCACCGGCGGGCGAGGACCAGGTGAGTAGATTTATATCTATGGGGAGAAGTCGGGTGGATGGCGTATAGCACCCCCGCAGTTCGTGGTGATGTATACGAATACGTATGCACACCTATATATATATATTGTTTCAGTATATTGATGATAATATGGATATTTGGTGTTCTTGGATGATTGAGTGTCCCGAAACCCTAGAGTAGTGGTCGCACTACACATGCACACACCAACCCATACTTGCATACTTTCTTCTTTCATTTATGCTTATACGGGATATATAGTTATGTGTTCACATGGATATGGGACTATGGGTTCACATACGAATTTGAGGCTTGGGTTTGAGATGAGTCGATGAGATTTGTATTGGGGTTTTGACTTCGGTGATATGGCAGGATTCGTATTTGAGATACGACATGATGTTTTAGCGGGTCCTTTGGCGCAGTGTTTCATACACCTGCTTGCTTACATAGATGGTATCAGTATTGTACTAGACGTAGTTCATTACCCTGGATCATGATATTTGATAAAGATGATACTGGATGAATAGTGTGATTGATGTGACTTTGACCCGTACCCAGATTTGGGGATGCCGTACGACGGATTTACGTACGAGCTATATTGATGATTGATCCGCACTCTTGACTTGGGATGCCTGATTATAGATATGGTATCAGATATGATATTATTGAGGCGGGATCACCGACTATACATATACAGGCATGTATATGTATCGACTCAGATGATAGGCGGTTTCCTTATCTGTAGTTCAGCTTGTTAGTTCAGCCGTATAGCTTAGTGTAGTTGTTAGATAAGATTAGACTCCTACCTATTTCAAAACTAGCGGATCGTGGGTATTTTAAAAGACAGGTCAAGGGATCTACGGATATTTCAAAAGACGTATCCTTTCTTAAAAACCACCGTAGCCCTATTTTCAAAACCCCGCGGTTCGTGTTATTTCAAATGGCACCATTTGTAGGACTTATATTAGATTAATGCAGATTAGTTATAGTTGCGTCTAGTTTTTAGCTCCCGCTCATTTTGGTTGCTCGCTCCGCATCGCATATTTACATTGTTATTTCATATTGCATTGTTGACATTATGCTGTTAGGACACCAGCACCATTACCGATGATGCGTATGTACCACATACACTTACTTGCCGGCTCACACACATCTTCATCGGTAATTGCCATGTCACGTACACCTTAGAAAATATTGTTGCTTAACTTAGCTTGATAGCCAGTAGTTTGACATAATATTAGTGTACATACCTTATATGCCAGCTTAGATATTGTAGTTATTACTTGTCGCTTCATGCATACTGTTATTCATTCTCATGCTTATATTCATGGTTCTACATGCTATTGATGATTCGGATTTCCATGATATTTTCTGGATTTGGAGGAAAACCGCAAAACATATATAAACTGATTTCTCTCTTTTTTTAAATAAAAGTGCGGTTTTTTCCATGATGTATGAGTCGTCCACCATGAGTTTGCTGATGGATTTCGAGACCCGATTCGAGGAGACGGATGAACCGTTTCGGGTACATGGTGGACCCGGTAAGGTACCCCGGGGCAAGAAGCGCGTGATGATGACGATGTGAGCCTGGCAGGGGAGCACTACCTACCAGTGATATTACCCGACGCGTCGGATATCCGGAGGATACCGTCGTGGTCTTGAGATGGATGGTAGGGGCCGGTCTGAACTGACGGCGCCCTAGATATTGTGATTGAGACTTGAGGTACATAGATTGTGACACAGAGATATCGAGGTATTTGGACACTTGTTTTGTGTCGATGCTGGGCACTGTTTTATACTGATTTCATATATGGTACCTCATTTCTTTTAAAATACAGAAATCTCACTGATTTATGAAACCAGTTTTATTCAGTACATGCATTCTGTTTCATGCATTCATACATCATCCATATGATATATTGCTACCTGAGGCACTGACACGGGCACATGAGATTACACTCGGGTTAGATATTTACCCTAGCCTTGTTATAGGCTACATGTTATTTTTTTTGAGGATATATTATGATCATTGACCTAGGATTGCGTTATTTATGCGATTTCTGTGCGTAGATGTTTTTCTATTCACGAGTTGGCAACTCACCCCCGTTGTGCCCCAGTTTCTTGCAGGTTTTGCCGTACAGGTTTAATTACGACTTTGCGGGCTCAGTTTCATTCGGGTGACTTGCTAGTAGGTGGGTTTTTTCTTGTATCTTATCCATCATATTACCTTGTATATTATTATTCAGTTGTATCTAGAAGTTCCATCAACCAAACATGTATTTATTGAGATAGAGACCAGTGTTGTTTACTCTTTCGACCGTAGAGTCGCTCGTTATATTTCTGGTGGTTTTGAGTTTCCTTTTGAGTTTTGATCCTCGCCGTTGGCGTTGTATATTATACTGCTTGTGTGGCTGTGACCGTCGATTGACGAAGAGCTAGCTCCCGCTTGGGGATGCCTTTCTCTTGATTTTCGTATACTATTCATGTTGTATCCCGTTTGGGGGCCAGTATTTACAAAGGAGACTCTGCCGAAATTTTCAGTAAATTTTTGATGTTTTAAAAACCGCATAATTCGGCTTATGCTATTGAAATTACTTGCTTTAAGTTGGTTTTTCCTGCACTCTACTACTTTTCTTGGTTTGGATTTCTGGGTTTTCGGTTTACTTAGATTACGTACGCCTCGAGACGTTCGTAGTTTAAGTGCCGGTCATGTTCCGTACTTTCGGGTCGTGACAGTACCATATCCAATAGGGTTCTGTTCCTCCTTTCCGATACATCGTTGTGTTGTAGTGTGTATGGAGGAGTAAGCTGAGAGAGAATACCATTCTCTTTTAAGTAATCCAGGAACTCGACACTTAAGTATTCACCACCTCGATCAGATCTCAGTGTCTTGATGCTTTTGCCGGTTTGTTTTTCCACTTCATTCTTATATTCTCGGAATTTCTCAAAGGCCTCGGATTTATGTTTCATCAAGAAGACATGTCCATACCTAGTGAAATCATCCGTAAAAGTAATGAAATAGGAATAACCACTTCGTGCATGTCTAGACATTGGACGACACGCATCGCTGTGTATGAGTCCCAAAAGCTCGCTCGCTCTTACTCCGTGTCCAGTGAACGGAGTCTTTGTTATCTTTCCTATGAGATATGATTGACAAGTTCCATAAGACTGATATTCGAACGGATCCAAATATCCTACTATATGTAACTTCGTCAACCTTGTTTCATTGATGTGACCCAGTCTACAATGCCATAAGAAAGCCTTATTTAATTCTGGAGACTTTCTTTTAAGTGTGTTCTGGACGTTGAAAATCTGTGCTTGATTTAACAAGTATATACCGTCCTCTAGTGTACCTGACCCAATCAAACTTTGATTAAGGTGGATGTGGACCACATCGCCTACAAATGTAAAATCATATCCTTCTTTAGAAAGTAAAGATACAGACATGATATTACAAGCTAAACTCGTACACACAAACAGTTACGTAAAATCAATATCTGCCCACTTGTCAATCCTAGGTGATATTTCCCTACGGATACAACGTCCACGTTCATTCCGTTAGCAACCCTGAGAGTCATATCACCTGCCCGGATAACTCTACGGTTTCTCAAAGCCTGTAATGAATTACAGATACAAGATCCTGATCCGGTATCTAGTACCCAGAAAGTAGAGTTAATTGACAGACAGTTTTCAATCACAAACACACCCGAAGCCGAAGCCATTCGTATCCTGGTTTCTGGCTTTCCAAGCCCTGCAGTCTTTCTGCCAATGCCCTTTCTCGTGACAATAGGAACAATCCTCCTTCCCTACTGTTAGCCCCAAAACTTTTGCCCTTCCCTTTCCTTCTACTTTACTGACACCGCCTATCGGCTTGGTGAAGGCCTTCTTCTTCTTTCCCTTGGCTTTCGCCTTGGATCTAGAAGAGGAGGATTCCCCAATAAGCAGAACGGGTGTCTCCCTAGTTTCCTTAAGGGCGTAAGTAGAAGGGAGAGACTGTAGAATCAAGTTAGTACATAAATCGTTCTCCAACATGGTCCCTAGGTCCGTGAGCTCTTTAATATAGCTGATCATTGTAGGGACGTGGTCCCCTACAGATGACCCGACAGCCAAGCTCGCTTGAAGCAATTCTTTTGAGGTCTTATATCTTGCGATACGAGATTGCTCTCTATATAAATCTTTGTTATGGAGGAAGATAGAAGCTATGTCCATCTTCTCATGCTGCCTCTGGTGTTCACTATCCATTGAGGCCAACACGAGGCATTTGGCATTCACACTGTCTTTTTCCCTTGTCTTACGGATATCAACATCCGCGACAGTGGAAACTGGACCTGGGACGGCGGGGACTTTAGCTGTAAGGAGGTGGCCCAGCTTGTCATAGGTAAAGGACATCTGGACAAACCTTTGCTAATCATTATAGTTTGGCCCAGTCAATTTATTATCTAGCTATAACCTATGTCTGGTCACTTGGTCGCTGCAATTTGGAGCGATAGGAGAAACACTCAGCATGATGCTCTTGAAAGTTTAGATTTGTTTTTAGTTTATTTAAACAGGATAGCTCCCACTGTATCTCGAATCCTTCCTCAAACCATAAAAGGAGAATTAGTCAGGATTAATCTCATCCTACAATACTTGCTTAACCTTTCAGCTAGGCTGGTGTTGGTACTTCGAGGGAGGTTTTCCAACGCTTTCGCGAGGTTCCTTAATTACATAACCTCTTTTCCCTGGAGGCGTAGCCCCGCTAATACCGTTCTAGACACCTACTTGGTTTATATCATTGAACGTTTAATGAAAAATCTTCCGAGGAGTAGCGGATACTCACAGTAAGATCGGGATCCAAATATCATTGTGTGATAACCTTGCAGGAATCCTACCAAAATTATCACACTCCAAATGGTATACAACACTAGCAAGTTTTAGCTTCTTTAGAAACTCCTGATGTGGATTTTTGCCACAAGCTCTTATGACCTTGACGAAGGCCAACATATCATAAGTCGCAAGTCAAGTTCTACCCGTCATTGTCCAGGTTAATTTGAACCCACCCGTACATACCCTTGACGAAGGCCAAAATAGTAGTACGACTGTCCCAAACCAACTCATCTATCTATGCAACAGATGAATATTCAGCAGCTACCAATCACTATACCTTGGCGATGGTCAAAATACATAGTTTGAATACTACTGAATATCCATCTGAAATGACGGAGGGCTGCGAATGGTTTTGGAGAAACCGTGAACGTAATGAACTTGATATAATCGAAGGAACCATGATAGCTTTTAAAGGAGTGGTTTATGCTCCGCATTTAAAAGTTTGCTTTTTGAAAAAAAACCGAGAGGTTTTTGAAACTGTTCCAACGATTCAGCTTTGGATTGTTTGCTTTGCATTAAACATATAATGCAGTCCCATCATTTACACCTATCATTGCAGAAAGAAATGAAAATACCACATACGCTTATGCCATCTGCATTCACCACTGGGCCCCGTCTTACACCGTTAGGTTACTTAACTAACGCCAGAGCGGAGGCTGGACTAGCGCGGGTGCAAAACATAAGATACATCTATTATATAATATATATATATATATATATATATATAATATCCATTTGTCTCACGCAATAATAGGCATTCCAGATCACAGATGAACATATTAGATATATTAGGAATTCCATGTTTCGTTTAAGCCTGTAACGAAAGACGGATTCCACGGTCGTGATGAATAGCCAAAACCCCACCCAAGACCCCTACGGGTACGGCAAACTACCCGCCAAATTCCCGAAGTGAAGCAGCCTCCCTCAGTAAAATGAGTAGGCCACTCGGCACTTCAGAACCCGATAGTTTGTGCACCCCACCTTGGGTCTATCCTAGGAGCAAAAAACAGTAAATGAAATAATACAACGGCGGCTACAACCTCATCCCGGATGTGCCCCGCAAAATAATATTACATCACTTTATAATTACATTGAATGAAAGAAAGAAAACTCTTTTCTCACATCCCCGGCTATTCATCCACGACGATCCAATATTCCATATACACAAACAAACATCATAGATATGTGCAACCCCCAACTAACTGGCGTATAGCAATTAGCGGAAGTTTACGAACACATATAACAACTGAAACATGTTAAATGACGTTAAAACTGTGACTTTGAAATACTTCGTATTGCCACAACAGAGAATTAACAATATATTCAATTTTGGAAAAAAACAAACAACACATGAAACCCTAAATCCAAGTGACAAGAACACCAAACAAAATTCGACACAAATACCTACATTTCAACCTCCCAGGCCGGTTTTTCCTTGCATTTGGCCGGCAAAAAAGTTGGGGAATTGCCTTGTTTTTGTGTGGTGTTCTAGCTATAGGAAGAAGAGCACTCTGCAATTGTTTAAAAAAATTTTAGAGCCTCTGAAAATTTCGACAGAAACATAGATCTATGTTTTGATATTTCGGAGTTATTTCGGTTTCGTAGTTTTACACATTGTCTAAATTGTTAGTTGAGGTTTAGTAGGCTATGATACTACTTTAAGTCGATGACGCGCACCCCGCGGGTTCACGGGGAGGCGGAAAACGCAAAAAACAATTTTTACGGGCTTCGCAACACCGACTTGAACTCCACGATCGATACTAAACCCTAACTTGCAAAATTGTATAAGGTTAACTACTCGGAAAGAATGTTATACCTCACAGTATCATGTCTTTCGGGTCTTCTTGTTGTCCTCCTCCTCGTCATAGGCTCCTTGGATCGTACACGGATCGGGCCTCCTCGTCGGTCCTCTCAAGTCAAAGACGATCCACACGAGAGTCTATAGTCCGAGCTCCAACCTCAAATTTGATATAAGCAAGGCATCTAGTTCGCTAAACTAGATGTCCTCGGTCCTCTCAAGTCAAAGACGATCCACCCGAGAGTCTATAGTCCGGGCTCCAACCTCAAATTCGAGATAACTAAGGCACCTAGTTTGCTAAACTAGATGTCCTAGATGATGTAGAGAGTGTAGATGGATTACTTTGTCTTTAAATACCTTAGGTTTCTCAATACATGAGACATAAAGGGTATGAGGAAGAAGAAGAGGAGCTTGAGGAAAAGAGAGTGAAGCAAGAATATTAGAATGAGATGGCTCTCATTTGTGATGAATAATGCATACCAATAATGCAACTACAAAATATCTAGCATGCTTCAAAATATCACATAGTAAGTCACCCTCATGAGTCACCCCATGAGTCACCTAAGAGCCATGCCGCATTTAATGAAATCCTCTACCTCATTTATCTTTTAATCAAAAGATTAAATACAAAATGAGGTGTCTTCTTCTAGAAGCAATCTTGAGTAAATTACAAGAATTCCCCTCATCCGTATATACATACCGGTATCCGTATTCTGAAAAATACGAATACTAAGAGACGAAAATAATCCATCAATATAATACTAGGATCCGACTTAAACCAAAGCCCACTAGTATTATCCGCCCGAACATCATCCGTGCACAAGTACACGTATGTGATCGAAGCCCTGCCGTAAAACCATACGGCCTCTACATCTTTTGCTCGATGCAGGGAAACCCTCTCTGTGGGACTCTAAAGACTCGATAATACGCTGGCAGTGGGTTTAACCACAAGCACGTTAGTGGTTCTAGCTGCACATAACGCTACCCAGGTATCTGTCGATAAGAAGGCCGATGAGCAATCTCATCCGAACTCCTACTGAGCCTATCTGTGACAATCTCCGTATAGTCCGGTCTGTTCGTCTAAGAGTATCGCATATCGGGCCTAGGGGGCGGTAATCGTCAGACCCCTAATAGCGCAATAAGCCGTGTAGGAGTATAGCCCAAAACACCCTGAGAAACTACAGGAGTATCTACCAGTAAATCTCGCTTTCCCTGGCCAGGGACTTTGTGTAATGGCTTTCCGAACACAACGCGATATCAACCTCATACCGGGAGAGAAGA
The DNA here is from genome assembly GCA_030015575.1 of Agapanthus africanus. Lineage (NCBI taxonomy): Eukaryota > Viridiplantae > Streptophyta > Magnoliopsida > Asparagales > Amaryllidaceae > Agapanthus > Agapanthus africanus. The sequence continues at coordinate 182,903,821 of JASDDO010000016.1, read as the reverse complement.
ATCTTATCTCACCGCTATTGCCTCTAAGTGCTTCGAGACTGCACCCAACTACTACTTGTTTGCACGACTCCTTTGAGCCATGATAGGGTAGTAATCTAAGAACAGTGGGAACACACTCGAGGAAAAGTAGCAGTGTCAAGTCGACGGACTAAGCTGTACTCATGTCACCTAGGAACTGCTATTCGACGATAGGTATAATACCTACCCGCAGCTCCCTACGAGTCATGTCCAGTGTACTCATAACCCAATGAGCACCTGCATACTATCTCCAGTATGACATACTAATGGCTGTGGGACAGACCATCTCCCATGCTGGGATGAGAAGCGTATACACTAGTCTACTCTGGAGTATCGATGCCCCATCTCGATAATCTTACGACTAGGGACCTTGATCTGTCGAAAATACTGTATTTTTAACACGGCAATTTCCCTACCTTTTGCAGTCAAGTAAAGCTATCCGGTATTCATATCACTCATATTTGCAAAACACATGTAAAATATTGGATTACTTGTACTGTGCACTAAAACCAGCATTTTTAGGGAAATTGTGTGTTTTTCATGGCATCGCATTATTCTTGTATTTCGCAACTCTTGTCTTGGAGTCTATGCAGGAAATTCCGGAAGCAGAGCCCAAAATTGGGAAATGAACTAATAAAAGACACACCAATTCAAAGGCTGAAGATCTGGTAGTAATTCAGAAGGACAAATAAAATTCAACACATCAGAATAAGGCCCATATGATATCACAAGCCCACAGAAGAAAATACAAGCATCAAGGTCACCAAAGGGCCGCGGATCCGCGGCCCAAGCCCCCTTGGCGCGGCGAATCCGCGGCCAACTAAAGAGATCACTTTGTCAAATTTCATCACATGCTTAATTATAACGGCCAAAGCTTCCAGAAGACTGTAGAAACTCCACGTGGCACATCTAGAAGGCTCGGATAACTAACTCTTGGAGGAAAATTCAAATTTTAGTCTTAACAAACTTTTTGGAGGGAAATTTAAATTTGGTGCTAACTAACTTGTGGGGGGAATTCAAATTTCAAATCTTAGATCTAGAATTTGAAAAGTCTATAAAAAGGAGCCTAGATCTAGAGGGAAAGGATGTTCAAGAATTATCACCATCTTCTATCCACAAGTTTAGTGACAAAAGCTTGTGCCAAATTCAAATTCCCATCCCCAATTCAAAATCAAGATCAAGATCCCGAGATCAATTTGAGCAAGAGAGCCTTCAACCTTTAGCAAGCGACGTCGGATTTCCAACGGAGCAAGAGATCCACGCCGATCCGCGACTCAAGGAGCCGAGCGAAGCCGAAATCGACGATCTAGTTCCTTCCTTTGTAAATTCAAGAGAGTTGTAACGAAATTTGTCGATAAATAAAGGTGAATTTTCTATATTCTTGCTTCTCTTTTAATTCAAGCATAATGATTAGATCTCAATTTGTGATTGTGTTTGTGATCATGATGTTTGAGTAATCTCCGCTCGTGTAGGAGTTGTGACGATCTTTAGATGATGATGATTTAGATATTTTTACAATTCTTAAATCCTATAATGTTTGGAAATTCTAGTTAATCAAATGATTAATAACCTAGCTTCGAGATGATGCTTTCTTGATCGTGTTCACTCGAAACTAGGGAACAATTATTAAACATTTGATTGATTAGAAGTTAGAATTTGAATGCGATCCATAGAAAGGATAAAGGATGAGTTGCGGAATCCCTAATTTTCTCGCAAAGATCCTTAACCCTCGATGAATTCTCATCGATCTAGTATCAATTCATTAATGGATAAGAATTAGTAATCTTTAGATCTCATCACATCTATAGATCCGATCTACTCCAACGAGCCTTACTTCTAGTCTTGATTGTTGGTTGGAAATTATCTCTCATCCCTATTCTTGCTCTTTAATGTTTCTTTTAGATCTAGATTTTTCTTACTTTTTGATCTACAATTACAAATCATGAATTGTTTTCTTTTCTTTGCCCTAAATTTTCAACTCATCTAATTCACGAATTGAACGGAACTCACTTTCCCTGTGGACGATCCGCACTTACTAACGCGCTACATCCGACACCGTTATTGATTGCGGTCAAATAATTCTTTTGGTTGTGATTTCTAAAATCTATTTTCTATAAAACATACACAATCGGAAAATCGTTCCAATCAAAATGGCGCCGTTGCCGGGGATCGTGTGCTATTTGTTCATTTTTTGAAATTTGAGTTGAAAAGTTTATTCCATCTAAAAATTTTAAAGATCAAAACTCGCGCAAATACTAATACTTGTTGTTGTGGTTAATTGCAAGGAGATCTGGAGCTTACTGGAAAATTGGAAAATTATTTGGAGAATTCTAGAGGACCAAGGAAGTGATCAGGAGCTCTCTGGAGAAATTTGGTAGAGTGATCTCTCCCTCCCACCGCGTTTCCGCGGCCCAATACCCTATTACGCGGTGGATCCGCGGCCCATCAAGGAGTTCTCTGGAAAATTTTTGGCAGGTAATCTCTAACTTTCTTATCTCCTTCTTAAAATCTGCTCCAACTAACAATTTGTTGCAGGTTTCTTTGCAAATAATCGCTGCGCCGCAAAAAGCAAAATAAAATTTGTGCTTGTTTTTTATTTTTGTGGTTGTTTGCATAATTAATACGGAAATTAAGGGGCACGGCCAAATCCAGATTAGGTGGGGAGTTCATTACCCTTCCTAGGCCCCAAAAATCACAAACTTGCATCCGCATTTACCCTCATTAATTAAAAGAAATCTAGAGATGACTCTAAGGACCGTCGCGCTCACTTAGGACAGAAGAAGGCCGTGGGTAATTCATTGCTTATCCGCGTTTCTCTTGTGGTGCCTAGGCAAGTGTGTCGAAGGCTGGTGGTTACTTAATTAGGCCCACTACTTACGTAGTGGAGAACCTCCCACTTACCTGGCACTTACCTGGCCACAGGAGGGACAAAGAGGCAGTGGAGGATTCTATCCTGCGTCTTGTCTTCTGGCAGTTAGGAGCGGTCTAGAGATCGGACCTAGGTGACCATAAATTTTAGGGTATTGCTTGTTGCATCATATTTTCAAAAATCCGTATCATTTTTCAAAACAAACACCGCACTCACTTCATTTCCCCTAATTATAAATCACGCTGCCACTTGTACTAACCCCTTTTAGTGCAAGATAGGCTGGACACGGGATTCTAGTGCCCGTCTTGTCCGCGTCCCCTCGATCGACTCCGAAGTCGGTATTTCTCCATTTACCTTTCTTTTACCCCCCACCACACCCACACCGATGGATCAGTCTCCATCAAACCTCTTTACCGCTACTCTGTCGCCGTCCGTTGGTGCGCAGATTCCACCCCGCATCTCTCTCCAAGAGAGGTGCTACCCAACACGAGGCCCCCTTTCCACCTGTTTATCCATTCCACCAGCCAACGGGGATAACTTTGAGATTAAGCCCCAGTACATCAACCTTCTACCCAAATTCCACGGTCTCGAGACTGAAGACGCGTACGTTTTTATTACCAAATTTGAAAACGTATGCGCAATGATGGGTACATCACAACTTTCTATGGATGCCATGCGTCTACGACTTCTTCCATTTACCTTGTGAGATTTAGCCGAGAAGTGGCTGTATAACACCACCGCACATTCCATCACGAATTGGGAAGAATTCGTTGCTGCATTCCTTAAGAAATTCTACCCGATGCAAAAGACAGCTTGAATCCGTAGTGAACTCTATCAATTCTCCCAGCTTCCGGCTGAACCATTTTCAAAATACTTTGACAGATTCAAGGATCTTTTGGTTCAATGCCCACATCACAGCATCCCGAACTGGGAACTTTGCCGAATCATATATGAGGGCAGTAACCCTACCACTAAACAAAACCTTGAAAACATGTGTCAAGGCACCTTTATGACCAAGGATGATGGGGAAGCGTGGAAATTTTTAGAAGAGTTCGCTGAAAAATCACTTCAGTGGGAGACTGGAACCCAGCCATCGAGTAGGGGTGGCGTACACCAAATAGACGTGTCCATAGGTGTTCGAGCTGAGATGGCAGCAATGCAAAAGAAGCTCGACGCTATGGAACACAAATTCCTAGCAGCCTCCCTAAACCCAATGTCGCTCCCCAAAACCGTTTGTGGGTGCTGTTCTGATCCTTCTCACTTGACGGAAGAATGTCCATTAAACTCCCAGTTTCGAGGTCTCGAGCATACCAATGCCGCATTTCAAAGACCTGGAAACGACCCTTTTTCTTCCACATACAATCAGGGTTGGAGGAATCACCCGAATTTTGCTTGGAACCAGTCCCAAAACACGGTTCCAAACCCGAATCAATTCCAACGGGTCCCTCCACCACAACAGCAACCACTTCACCTCACCCAGCACCCCTACCAGTCACAAAACTTCCAAAACCAGGTCAACACTCCTGCACCTTCTAATCCTATGCAGTCGACCTGTTCTGACGAGTTCTCTCAATTCGCTCAAACCATGAAATCACTCATGTCAAATTTCATGGAAGTGTCGGCCGAGGTTAAGTCTTCCGTTGGTGAGATAAAGAAAAACTCAGCGTCCTAAGCTGAGAGTATCAAAACAATGGAAGCTGAGATTGCACGACTTAAGGCCGAAATGAGTGCGAGAGAAAAAGGGAAACTCCCAGCTCAACCTGTACCCAATCCTGGCTATTCACATCATGTGAATGCAATCACCACGTTGAGATCTGGGAGAGTGCTGGATAACCATGTTGGGGAAGAAGTTGATGATATTGATGATCCTATCAACACCCCGGCTGAGACCTTTCCTCACACACACGCTCCTACTTCTGATTCTTGTTCTTCTACCCCACCACCTTCTCACGAGCCTATTCTCCATTTCCCTCTAGGCTCGACACCTCAGCCCACCTCTTTTACTCCTCCACAGACGATCCCCACTTCTATTTTGGGATCGGGGCCACACACACTTCCTTCTCCTATGATGGACCCAGCGCTCATTGCTAAAGCATCTTACCCTAATCGGTTAAGGGCTAACACATCGAGTCCACATATGGAGAAGATTATGGACATGTTCAAGCAAGTTAACATCAACATCCCTCTCCTAGATGCCATCCAACAAGTCCCCGCTTATGCGAAAATTCTTAAGGACTTGTGCACTAGGAAGAGGAAGACTCAAGTGCCAAAGAAGGTCTTCATGTCTAATAGCATTAGCACTGCTTTTATCCCTCCGCTACCAAAGAAACGTAAGGACCCAGGATGTCCTACGATATCAATTTCTATTGGGGATAAACACATCAATCGTGCTCTTTTAGACCTTGGCGCTAGTGTTAACCTGCTTCCTTTCTCAGTCTATGAGCAACTAGGGATCGGAGAGTTGAAACCAGCCCATTGCACTCTCCAGATGGCTGACCGATCAATCACCAAACCTAGGGGTGAACTGGAGGATGTGTTAATAAAAATCAGGGAATTCGTATTCCCTGTGGATTTTATTGTACTTGATACACAACCTGTAGCGAACCCACGGAATCAAATTCCGGTGATTTTAGGTCGCCCCTTTTTGGCCACTTCCAATGCAATTATCAACTGTCGTAATGGTTCTATGACCCTATCCTTCGGGAATAGGTCAATAGAGCTGAACATTTACAAGATTGGAAGTGTACCCTCCGAACCTACTGCTCATGTCTGTTCTGTCGACTTAATGGATGTCGACAGCAGCGAATTTGATGATCCTCCTGATACCGATCTTGACTCTTTTCATACGTTGTTGTTTGACCCAACTATGTATCATACACATACGGACTCTTCCACCGAGATGTCCGGGTCAACAACTAACACCGATTATGAATTGCTTTTAGAGTCTGAAGATCACCCCGCACTTTGTGATGACATTATTCTTCGGGGTATTGACGAAACTTTTGAGGAGATCTTCGCTGATGAACTCGCATTTCTGAATAACACGGGTGTTGAGATGAATCATGTCCCAATCATTCAAATTGAACCTCCACCCCCTCTTCTGAACTGTAAAAAGAATGCGAGTTATCCATCACATTCACTGCATCGTCTCTCCAAAATAAGACGCACACACATTCTGTTCCACCACTTACCCTTTCCCCACTTCTTCTTCCACCAACCCGAGCACTGCATTGATAAAATCTTCGAATGGTTGGTGTTGATCTTTGGTCTTTGCAAAGCTTGGCATCGACCAATGATTCTTGACCCCCTCATGTGATTTTCAAAGTTTAACATTGCATAACTCAAGTTTGGGGGGGGACAATATTTTTGGCTCTTGGAAAGAAATTTTTTTAAAAAAATAAAAAATAAAAATTTTAAGCTAAAAATAAGTTTGGGGGAGGATCTTCACTTATATATTTTGCCCCCACTAATAAATTCCTCCCAGGCTTACAGGTTTTTCAAGATTTAGCGGATGGCAACAGTGAGGACACTGTTGAAAACAAGTTTGGGGGAGGTTTGTGCTTAGTTTTGCATCATGTGCATATCATTTGCATAAGCACAAAACATTTCTTTAAAACCATAAAGATTTAAAAAATTCTGTGTAAATATTTTTTCTTTTGGTTCATCAATTTTTGTAAATAGCTTTTCAAAACCCATTTCTTTGAAAATCTATAAAAATTTAAAAAAATTTCAAAACTCATAAAAATTTAAAAATTTTCAAAATATAAATATTTATAATAATAAAAGATTAGATAGTGAACAATTACATCCATGAGATTAGAAAAATTTAAGAAAACTGAGAAAATTAAAAGTTTTCTTATACGAACTAGTAATAAGTAGTTATGAGCCGTTGTCCCAAGGGTTAGTAAGATGAAGAACGTGACTAATCTGAGGATAAAAATAAGTCTGAAAAATAGTTTCTATTCTGGAAGCCAAACATTTTGAACGTTGATACCCTGCTATTCGCACTTACACACATCTTAAAGCCTGGGATAGTAGAGGATACCTTGAAATGCTCGTCTTAAAGCCAAAAGTATGGAAAAAAATTTTGTTTTAAAGTGGTGAGAAAAATGGATACTGGTTTTGTTATCACCGAGGGCAATAAAAAATATATAGCAAAAGGGTGCTTCTTCACCTAGTGCCCTAAGGCCAATTGGTCTGGGAGTCACTGCTATGCCTGAGGTGGTGCAAGACGAGGAAAATACACCAAGCATGCAAGCACATTAGTAATCGGTCGGTTAGTACCTCAAGAAGTAGTAACGGTCGCATAAAAGTGTGTGAGCAATCTCGTTTATCAAGAAGTACTGAGGTTGATGGGCAAGAGTATGATAGCTTGAATTGAATTCTCCGGGTGTAGGGATGTCTTTACACACACGCAGGGTTATATGATCGATGTTTGGAAGACAGATAGGAATGAAGAATAAGACGATGTTTTATTGAGGGAGGACGTGATTTCTAACATCTTTTCATGACCATTAAGATAGGGCTCATGACAACCGAAAAGCTAGCTTAGTTGGAAACCCTAATTTTCAAGGCTTTTCCTTTACAATTCTTTTCTTTAAATGTAATATTCACGATCTTCCTTTTATTATTGGATTTTGTGGGTGTAATCCGCTGAAAACCCTCAGGAGACAACACTCCTCCTACTAGGGACACCTAGAGGTTTAAAGGCTTGTTGCACGTGCTCAGTGCAATCGTGTTGCCTACGAAAGTGTGCTAGTTAGTTTTTCTCTTTCTTTATTTTCTCCTTCTCTTTTTAATAAAACTGTTCGATCGAGACGATCGAAAATAAGTTTGGGGGAATTTGATCTGTCGAAAATACTGTATTTTTAACACGGCAATTTCCCTACCTTTTGCAGTCAAGTAAAGCTATCCGGTATTCATATCACTCATATTTGCAAAACACATGTAAAATATTGGATTACTTGTACTGTGCACTAAAACCAGCATTTTTAGGGAAATTGTGTGTTTTTCATGGCATCGCATTATCCTTGTATTTCGCAACTCTTGTCTTGGAGTCTATGCAGGAAATTCCGGAAGCACAACCCAAAATTGGGAAATGAACTAATAAAAGACACACCAATTCAAAGGCTGAAGATCTGGTAGTAATTCAGAAGGACAAATAAAATTCAACACATCAGAATAAGGCCTATATGATATCACAAGCCCACAGAAGAAAATACAAGCATCAAGGCCACCAAAGGGCCGCGGATCCGCGGCCCAAGCCCCCTTGGCGCGGCGGATCCGCGGCCAACTAAAGAGATCACTTTGTCAAATTTCATCACATGCTTAATTATAACGGCCAAAGCTTCCAGAAGACTGTAGAAACTCCACGTGGCACATCTAGAAGGCTCGGATAACTAACTCTTGGAGGGAAATTCAAATTTTAGTCTTAACAAACTTTTTGGAGGGAAATTTAAATTTGGTGCTAACTAACTTGTGGGGGGAATTCAAATTTCAAATCTTAGATCTAGAATTTGAAAAGTCTATAAAAAGGAGCCTAGATCTAGAGGGAAAGGATGTTCAAGAATTATCACCATCTTCTACCCACAAGTTTAGTGACAAAAGCTTGTGCCAAATTCAAATTCCCATCCCCAATTCAAAATCAAGATCAAGATCCCGAGATCAATTTGAGCAAGAGAGCCTTCAACTTTTAGCAAGCGACGCCGGATTTCCAACGGAGCAAGAGATCCACGCCGATCCGCGACTCAAGGAGCCGAGCGAAGCCGAAATCGACGATCTAGTTCCTTCCTTTTGTAAATTCAAGAGAGTTGTAACGAAATTTGTCGATAAATAAAGGTGAATTTTCTATATTCTTGCTTCTCTTTTAATTCAAGCATAATGATTAGATCTCAATTTGTGATTGTGTTTGTGATCATGATGTTTGAGTAATCTCCGCTCGTGTAGGAGTTGTGACGATCTTTAGATGATGATGATTTAGATATTTTTACAATTCTTAAATCCTATAATGTTTGGAAATTCTAGTTAATCAAATGATTAATAACCTAGCTTCGAGATGATGCTTTCTTGATCGTGTTCACTCGAAACTAGGGAACAATTATTAAACATTTGATTGATTAGAAGCTAGAATTTGAATGCGATCCATAGAAAGGACAAAGGATGAGTTGCGGAATCCCTAATTTTCTCGCAAAGATCCTTAACCCTCGATGAATTCGCATCGATCTAGTATCAATTCATTAATGGATAAGAATTAGTAATCTTTAGATCTCATCACATCTATAGATCCGATCTACTCCTACGAGCCTTACTTCTAGTCTTGATTGTTGGTTGGAAATTATCTCTCATCCCTATTCTTGCTCTTTAATGTTTCTTTTAGATCTAGATTTTTCTTACTTTTTGATCTACAATTACAAATCATGAATTGTTTTTTTTTCTTTGCCCTAAATTTTCAACTCATCTAATTCACGAATTGAACGGAACTCACTTTCCCTGTGGACGATCCGCACTTACTAACGCGCTACATCCGACACCGTTATTGATTGCGGTCAAATAATTCTTTTGGTTGTGATTTCTAAAATCTATTTTCTATAAAACATACACAATCGGAAAATCGTTCCAATCAGACCTGTATAAGGATGTGCTTATAGGCTACCCAACCCCCACTAGTGTGACTGCCATAGCAACGCTGGTAATCAATCAAAGATCTTAAGGGCTCTACCAATATGTATAAGTGATATGCTAAAAGAAACATATGCACATATTGAGGTAGAAACAAACCAGGTAGCATACTACCATTTCGAGCAAGACTGTTACTATATCCGTGTATATCCCAAGCTTCCAATATGTAATATACAAACCAGTATGATACAATAATGGCCTCTAGGGCATCTATCACTAACAGTTAGCACGTATTTAGAACTTTGATCTACAGAAATTATCCGAAATTACATTTCCAAGTATAGCTTGTTGTTCGTTTTTCAAAGTTGTTCAAAAATTATTTTTAGTGACCTTAAAATTATGTGCAGGCATTTATAGAACTAAGAAAAAAATTTAAGCACATGAGCTCACAATTCGACCGCTAATCCGCAGCCAAATAGGTCATTTGGCTGCGGATCCGCGGCCTAATTGTGGCTAAGGTGCTCCATTTTTTTTCTAGGTTCAGGTTCATGGAAATGTGATTTTTGGTACATTTGGTTTTTGCCCAGATTTGTTTGTGTACTGGTTTGTATATAGGGTATATGCGGAAAGTTTTAATCCATCTAAATCCTAAATTCTTGCTTAACTGTGTATTTTGTTTGTATATGTGTTGCTAAACGTCTGCTAATTGCTATATGTCGATTAGTGGGGTTGCACATATCTTGTATCTTATTGATGGTTTGTGGATATGAAGTAATCGTCATGAATGAATACGCCGGGGGATGTGAGAAGAGTGTAATTTTCTTTCATTCATGTATATTTGTAAATTTATGTAATATTCTTTTGCGGGGCACATCCGGGTTGAGGTTGTAGCCATCGTTGTATTATTTCATTTACTTTTTCTTGCACCTAGGATAGACCCAAGGAGGGATGCACAAACTACCGGGTTCTTGAAGTGTCGAGTGGCCTAATCATTTTATTGAGAGAGGTTGCTTCACTTCGGGATTTTGGTAGGTAGTTTTCCACACCCGTAGGGGTCTGAGGTGAGGGTTTGGCTATTCATCACGACCGTGGAATCCGCTTTTCGTTGTAGGCTAAAACGAAACACGCAAATCTCAGTATATCCAATATATTCATCTGTGATGTTGTGCTATGATCTGTGATCTGGAATGGATGTTATTGCGTGAGACGAATGGCTATATATATATAATATATATATAATAAACGTTGCTTATGTTTTGCACCCGCGCTAGTCTAACCCCCGCTCTGCCGTTAGTTATGTAACCTAACGGTGCATGACGGGGCCCCTTGGCGAATGCGGATGGCATAAGCGTACGTTCTTATTTCGTTTCTTTCTGCAATGATAAGGTAAATTGATGCGACCACATTAATATTGATTAATGCAAAGTAATAAACCTAAAATCTGACGTCGTTGGAACAATTGCAAAACCACTCGTTTTTCTTCAAAAACAACTTTTAAAAAGCGGAGATTAAACCACTCCTTTTCAAAAGCTATTCGGTTCCTTCGACTATATCAAGTTCATTATGTTAACGGTTTTCGCCAAAACCAGTCGTAGCCCTCCGTCATTTCAGATAAGTATCTACTAGTATTCATGCTATGTGTTTTGACCTTCGCCAAAGCATAGTGTTTGGTAGCTAGTGGGTGCTTATCTATAGCATAGATAGATGCATTAATCTAGGACAGGCGTACAACTTTTTTGACTTTCGCCAAGGACTTGTACGAATGGGTCTAGATTAATCTGAACATTGACGGGTTGAACTTGACTTGCGACTTATGATGTTTTAACCCTCGTCATGGTTATAAGCGCTCGGGACAAAAATCACATCGAGAGTTTCAAACATACAGGAAACTTGCTAGTGCTGCATACCTTCTGGAGCTAGTGCTGCATACCTTCTGGAGTGTGGTGTTTTTGGTGGGCTTCCTTCAAAATTATCACACAATGAAAGTTGGGTCCTGATCCTACTGTGAGTATCCGCTACTCTTCGGGAGAATTTTTCACTTTGCAATTAGCTAATAAAGTAGGTTTCTAGAAAGGTGTTAAAGGGGCTACACCTCTGGGAAAACGAGGTTATTTAATTAGGCCCGTGCGATAGCACGGGGGACCTCCTTTCGAAGTACCTGTAAGTCCACGTTACCTCTCCCGGTACTTACGGGCTTGCGGAATGATGAAAAACGATTTTTCAAGAGGTGGTAACATGGACTCAAAATACGGATCTTTGTTAAACAACTACCTAACAACCTAACTAGTGTTTTGCCTACTCGGTAAGGGGGCTATACCTTTCTTGAACTCCTTCATCTTCAACTCTTTCCGCTGTACGGATCGGCCTCACCTCGTCGTCTCTTTGCGCCGAAGATGGATCTACCTGAAAGCTTCTACCTTTGGCTTCTTCTTCGAACTTGAAGAAACTAGAACACTTGGTTTGCTAAACCATGTGAACTAGGATGAGTAGTGAAGTGATTTGGGTTTTCTTTTATCTCTAAGGCAATGTTTCTCAACTCATAAGAGGGTATTGCCTTGAGCTAGAGAGAGAGCAAGAGGAAGAGCAAGAGGGAGAGCTCAAGCAAGAGAGAGAAATGAAATGAGAGAATGAGTAACTCTTTTGCCATTTAAGCTCTCATAATCCAAAACCATCATAACAAAATAGTAATCAAGTATTATGTGATGGTTCAAGTCAAAATGGCTATATCATTTCATGCACTCATTTTGCAAAAACAAACAAACAAGCAAAAGTCTTTGCCATGAAATGATAGCCATTGTCATGATGATGGTCAACTAGTCCAACCTAGTCAACCGGTCAACAAAGTCAACAAGTCAACAAAGTCAACCCCTCAACAACCATGTCACTATAATACTTAATTAATATTATTGTTAATTATATTTCTTATTCTCATTAGGGTTTAGCCAATAGTCAACAGTCAACAACCCCAATGAGAATCCTCTGCCTCTGTCTCTCTGTCAACTGTGCATACACGCTCGCATCCACGTTCCGAGGAACACGAATACAAATGAGATAAAACCAATCCCAAAAAGTACACTAGGATCTGGCTTAAACCAAAGCCTGCTAGTGTTAACTGTCCGGACACCAAACGTGCACAAGTGCACGGATGTGACCGAACCCTGTCGCAAAACCATGCGACCTATACTCTTTTTCCTAAAGGCGAATAGCTTTCTGTGTGGGACTCTAAAGACTCGACACTACGCTGGTAGTGGGTTTAACCACAGACCACAAGCGGCACTAGCTGTGCGTAACGGTCCCCAGGTATATGCCGACAAGAAGACTGACGAGGTGAAACCCATCTAAACTCCTACTGAGCCTGAATGTGACAATCTCTATACAGTCCGGTCTGTTCGTCTGATACATCGCATGGCGGACCTAGGGGGCGGTAAACGTCAGTCACCTAATAGCGGTACAAGTCGTGTCGGAGTGAAGCCCAGAACACCCTGAGATAACACTGGAAACCTACCAGTATATCTCGCTTGCCCTGGCCAGGGACTACTCGTGTAATGGCTCTCCTAGACACAACGCGATGTCAACCCCCAATACCGGGAGAGACGAATCCTGTCTAACCGTCACTGCCTCCAAGTGCTTCGGGACTGCACCCAAAAACTACCTGTTTGCACGACTCCTTTGAGCCGTGGTAGGGTAGTAATCAAAGTACAGTGGGAACACACTCTAGGCGAAGTGACAATGTCATGTCAGCGGACTAAGCTGTACTCATGTCACCTGGGAACTGATAACTGACGATAGGTATAATACCAACCAACAGTTCCCGACGAGTCCTATCCAGTGTACTCGTAACCTAACGAGCACCCGCATACTATCTCAAGTACGACGTACTGACGGCTGTGGGACAGACCGTCTCCCACACTGGGATGAGAAGCGCATACGCTAGTCTACTCCGGAGTATCGATGCCCTGTCTCGATAGTCCTGCGACTAGGGACCTGCATAAGGATGTGCTTATAGATTACCTAGCCCCCACTAGTGTGACTGCCATCACAACGCTGGTAATCAAGCAAAGATTCTAAGGGCTCCACTAATGTGTATAGGTGATATACTAAAATAAACACATGTACACATTGAAGTAGAAACAAACCAAGTAGCATACTACTATATTGAGCAAGATTGTTTATACAAGGTGAATATCCCAAGCTTCCATTAAGTAATATACAAACTAGTATGATACAGTAATGGTCTCTAGGGCATATACACTAACAATCTCCAACTTGCACTAAGGCCATGTTCTGGCGTATCGAAGACCTATCATCTCGATCAGCCGCTCGAACTGAGTCTGGGGTAAGGCCTTTATGAGTGGATCAACAGTGTTATCTTCCGTAGAAACTCTCCGAACCTCGATCTCCTGGTGACCCACGATCTCCCTGATCAGGTGATACCGCCTCAAGATGTGTCTGGACTTCTGATGGGACTTGGGTTCCTTCGCTAAAGCTATAGCCCCGTTGTTGTCGCAATACAGCGGTATTGGATCAACAATGGATGAAACCACCTGAAGTTCAGTTAAGAACTTCCTTATCCAGACGGCTTCTTTTATGGCATCTGCAGCAGCGATATATTCCGCTTCCATCGTCGAGTCTGCAACGGATTCCTGTTTGGAACTCTTCCAACACACCGCCCCTCCATTGAGGGTAAAGACATAACCCGACATGGACTTGGAATCATCCTTGTCACTATGGAAGCTGGAGTCAGCAAAGGCCTCAATCTGGAGGTCTTTTCCGCCATACACCAAGAACATCTCCTTAGTCCTTCTCAGGTACTTGATAATGTTCTTTACTGCTATCCAGTGTTTCTCCCCAAGGTTTGACTGATACCGGCTTACCACACTCAGTGCATAAGCTACATCTGGTCTGGTACATAACATCACATACATTATAGAGCCTACCGCAGAAGCGTAGGGTATAATAGACATGTGATCCCTTTCCAAATCAGTCTTGGGAGACATCTCTTTGGAAAGGGTGATCCCGTGACAAGCCGGTAGATTACCGCGCTTGGAATCTTCCATACTGAATCTTTTCAGTATGGTGTCGATGTACCTGGACTGTGAAAGTCCCAGTATCCTCTTGGATCTGTCACGATAGATCCGGATCCCCAGAATATATGAGGCATCACCCAGGTCATTCATGGAGAACCTGTGTGACAAGAACCCTTTGACAGATTGTAGCATAGGAATGTCATTTCCTATTAAGAGAATGTCATCCACGTATAAAACGAGGAATACTACAGTTCTCGCTACAAATCTACTATAGATGCATGGTTCATCTGGATTTTTGATAAAGCCAAATTCTTTGACCGTCTCATCAAAACATATGTTCCAACTCCGCGATGCCTGCTTTAGTCTGTAGATGGACTTAAGCAACTTGCACACCTTTTCGCTTCTCCCACTCTGATGAAACCCTCTGGCTGGTCCATATAAACACAGTCCTCTAAATTTCCATTTAGAAAAGCGGTCTTTACGTCCATCTGCCAGATCTCATAATCGTGGAAGGCAGCAATGGCAAGAAGGATCCGAATGGATTTCAGCATAGCTACTGGAGAAAAGGTCTCGTCATAGTCCAAACCAGGTCTTTGACGAAAACCCTTTGCAACCAGTCTAGCTTTATAGGTCTCAACCTGTCCATCTACACCAATCTTCCTTTTGAAGATCCACTTGCATCCTACGGGTTTTACCCCATCTGGAGCAACGTCCAACGTCCATACTTTGTTGGTGTACATGGACTCTATTTCGGTCTGCATTGCATCCAGCCATTTTACCGAGTCAACGCTTTGAATGGCCTGTTGGAAGCTAGTCGGCTCATCATTATCAATGATGCAATCCTCTCTATCCCCGTCTATGAGAAAACCGTAGTATCTCTCGGGCGGATGAGACTGCCTACTACTCCTGCGGAGCGGCGTAGGAATGTCATGTTCTTTTGAACCCTCTGGTTCTACTAAGCTTTCAGTAATAGTCTGTGGTTCTGGAATTTCTTCCAGTTCTATTTCGCTCCCACTTGTTTCCTTTTCTAAGAACTGGTGTTCCAGAAAATGGGCATTACGAGAAACAATGATCTTTTGTTCCTCTGCGTAATGAAGAGATACCCCCTGGAGTTCTTTGGGTATCCCACAAACTTGCACAGTACTGAGCGTGCCTCGAGTTTTTCCGCATGCTGCTTTTTGACAAAAGACGGAGATCCCCAGATCTTCAGATATTGAAGATAGGGTTTCTTCCCACTCCATATCTCATATGGTGTTGTAGGCACAGTCTTAGTTGGAACTCGGTTCAAAAGGTATGCAGCTGATTCTAGTGCATATCCCCAGAATGATCGCGGTAACTCAGTGTTACTCATCATGGAACGTACCATATCCAATAGGGTCCGGTTCCGTCTTTCCGATACACCGTTATGTTGCGGAGTGTATGGAGGAGTAAGCTGAGAGAGAATTCCATTCTTTTTTAAGCAATCCAGGAACTCGGCACTCAAGTATTCTCCACCTCGATCCGATCTCAGTGTCTTGATACTTTTGCCGGTTTGTTTTTCTACTTCATTCTTATATTCCTGGAATTTTCCAAAGGCTTCGGATTTATGTTTCATTAAGAAGACATAACCGTACCTTGAAAAGTCATCCGTAAAAGTAATGAAGTAAGAATAACCGCTTCGCGCATGCATAGACATTGGACCGCACACGTCGCTGTGTACGAGTCCCAAGAGCTCGCTCGCTCTTACTCTATGTCCAGTGAATGGAGTCTTTGTCATCTTTCCTTTGAGACGGGATTGACAAGTGGCATACGATTGATATTCGAACGGATTCAAATATCCTTCTGTATGTAACTTCGTCAACCTTCTCTCATTGATGTGACCCAGTCTACAATGCCATAAGAAAGTCTGATTTATTTCCGGAGACTTTCTTTTGTGTGTATTCTGGACATTGAAAATCTGTGGTTGGTTTAGTACGTATATACCATTGCTTAATGTACCTGACCCAATCAGAACTTGATTAAGGTGAATGTTTACAACATTACTTACAAACGCAAATTCATAACTTTCTTTAGAAATCAAAGATACAGAAATGATATTACAAGTTGCGTTGGGTACAAAAAAGCAATTACGTAAAACCAAAACATGTCCATCTGACATTCCCAGGTGATAATCCCCCACGGCCTTAGCATCCATGCTAGCTCCGTTTGCAACTTTGAGGGTCATGTCACCTGCCTTCAAAACCCTACGGTTTCTCAACGCCTGTAAAGAATTACAGATATGAGATCCTGATCCGGTATCCAATACCCAGGAAGTAGAGTTTATTGATAGACAGTTTTCAATAACATACACACCTGAAGCTGAAGCCGCAACTTGCTTCAGATCCTGTGTTCTGGCTTTCCAAGCCCTGCAATCTTTCTTCCAGTACCCACTCTTATGACAGAAAAAGCACTCTTCCTTCCCTATAAGCTTCCCCGCTATCTTTGTTGCTTTTGTCTTTCCCTTCGTATCCACTTTACTAACACCACCCCTTGGTTTGGCGGGGGCTTTCTTCTTCTTTTCCTTGGCTTTCGCCTTGGACCTAGAAGAGGAAGATCCTCCTACAAACAAAGTGGATGTTTCCCTACCTTTCTGTAAGGTGCCCTCTGCACTCCTCAGCATGTTGAGGAGTTCTGAAAGTTCAACTTCTTTTTCTAGCAAGTTGAAGTTCAGGATAAACTGGGCGTAAGTGGAAGGAAGGGACTGAAGAATCAATTCCGTATAGAGCTCATTCTCTAACGTGGTCCCAAGGTCCGCGAGCCCCTCTATGAAGCCAATCATCTTAAGCATGTGTTCCGCTACCGATGATCCGACGGCCAACTTTGCCGAAAATAGCTTCTTCGACACTTCGTATCTTGCGATATGAGATTGCTCTCCATACAGTTCTTTTGTATGGAGAAATATGGATTCGAGGTCCATATTCTCGTGCCTCCTCTGATGTTCGTTGTCCATAGAGGCAAGCATGAGGCACTTGGCCTTCGCGCAATCGATCTCCCAAGTCTTACGGATTTCCTTATCCGCGACGCTGGAGGTGGGACCTGGGACAGGGGGAGCTTTGGTGGTAAGGAGATACCCCAACTTGTCATAAGTGATTGCCATTTTGACATTTCTGAGCCAATCCTTATAGTTTGGCCCTGTCAGTATGTTTTTATCTAGAAGTAACTTAAGTCCAGTCATGTCGATTGGTCGCTGCAATTAGGAGAGAGAGAAGAAACACTCAGCATGATGCTCTTGCAAGTTTAGAGTGGTTTTGAATTTGTCTAAACAGGATGGCTCCCACTGTCTCTCGAATCCCTCCTCAAACCAAAAAGGAAGAATTAGTCAGGATCAATCTCACCGTACAATACTTGCTTAACCGTTCGGCCAGGCTGGTGTCGGTACTTCGAGGGAGGTTTTCCAACGCTTTCGCGAAGTTCCTTAATTAAATAACCTCTTTTCCCTGTGGGCGTAGCTCCGCTAACACCTTTCTAGACACCTACTTGGTTTATAGCATTGATCGTTAAGTGAGAAATTTCCAGAAGAGTAGCATATACTCACAGTTGGATCGGGATCCAAATATCATCGCGTGACAAAACTGAAGGAATCCTACCAGAATCATCACACTCCAAATGGTATGCAGCGCTAGCAAGTTTCAGTTCTTTTGAAACTCCCGATGTGGATTTTTGCCCCATGCTTTTATGACCTTGGCGTGAGGTCAAAATGTCATAAGTCACATGTCAAGTTCTTCCCATCATTATCCAGGTTAATTTGAACCCACCCGTACCTACCCTTGACGTAGGCCAAAATGGCAGTAAGACTGTCTTAAACCAACGCATTCTATCTATGTAACAGATAAATATCCGGCAGCTACCAATCACTATGCCTTGGTGTGAGGTCAAAATACATAGCTTGAATATTACCGAATATTTAACTGTTATTTTGAAAAGACTGGACTTAACTACCAATCACTATTACCGAATGATGGAGGGCTACGGATGGTTTTGGCAAAACCGTGAACGTAGTGAACTTGATATGATCGATGGAACGAGATAGCTTTTGAAAGGAGTGGCTTAAGCTCTGCGTTTAAAAGTTATTTTGAAAAGAAACCTAGTGGTTTTGAAAGTGTTCAAACGACTTTTACTTGGTTTATTTTTCTTGCATTAATTCCAATGTGTCCCATCATTTAATCCTACCATTGCAGAAAACAACCAAAATATGACGTACGCTTATGCCATCCGCATTCGCCACGAGGCCCCGTCATTACCCGTTAGGTTAGTTAACTAACGACAGAGCGGGGGCTGGACTAGCGCAGATGCAAAACTTAAGCAACGCCTAAATAATATCATACATAGATATATTGCAATGATAGCCATTTCAGATCACAGATGAATACATTGGATATACTAGGAATCCGCAATTCGTACGAGCCTGTAACGAAAAGCGGATTACACGGTCGCGATGAATAGCCAATACCCCACCCTAGACCCCTACGGGTGCGGCAAACTACCCGCCAAATATTCGAAGCGGAGCAACCTCTCTCAACGACGTGAGTAGGCAACTCGGCACTTCGAGATACTCGGTAGTTTGTGCACCCCACCTTGGGTCTATCCTAGGAGCAAAAACAGTAAAAAGAAATTATACAATGACGGCTACAACCCCGACCCGGTTGTGCGGACAAAAATAATATTACATCAATTGAAAGATAAAAGAAAACTCTCATCTCACAACCCCCCGGCTATTCATCCGCGACAATCCAATGAATTCATATACACATACCATCAACATTACAGATCACAGATATGTATAACCCCCACTAATCGACGTATAGCGATTAGCGGACGTTCAATACATATAACACATCACAAATATAAACCCGTCAGCTTAAGTCTTTAGAAATTCGATCAAAATATGGTTTTTCAAGCCCCAAAAACTAATTTTTCTTTCTATAAAATCTGGGCAGAAAAAACATATCCCAAAAATCCCAAAACAGCCCCAAAAACACTCTGCAAGAAACCTGTTCCTCGACCGAGTCAACTCGGCCGCGGAACCGCGGCGGGAGCATGCTCCCGCTGCGTTTCCGCGGCGCTTTGACCGATTCGATGGACCAAATTTCTTGGGTGTTTTAACAAAAGCCTGAGCCGATTTTTAAGATAAGATTTATCATTTTTTGGACAGAAAAAAAATTCGGCAGAAACTTGATTTTACGGGTTCGTTTCGCGACTTTTTCTTCGATCGAACTTCTAGTTACTTTGCTAACATGTTAGATAGTGTTTAACTTAGCTCTGATACCACTATAAGTCCACGTTACCTCTCCCGGTACTTACGGGCTTGCGGAAATGATGAAAAACGATTTTTCAAGAGGTGGTAACATGGACTCAAAATACGGATCTTTGTTAAACAACTACCTAACAACCTAACTAGAGTTTTGCCTACTCGGTTAGGGGGCTATACCTTTCTTGAACTCCTTCGTCTTCAACTCTTTCCGGTGTACGGATCGGCCTCACCTTGTCGTCTCCTTGCGCCGAATATGGATCCACCTGAAAGCTTCTACCTTTGGCTTCTTCTTCGAACTTGAAGAAACTAGAACACTTGGTTTGCTAAACCTTGTGAACTAGGATGAGTAGAGAAGTGATTTGGGTTTTCTTTTATCTCTAAAGCAATATTTCTCAACTCATGAGAGAGTGTTGCCTTGAGCTAGAGAGAGAGCAAGAGGGAGAGCTCAAGCAAGAGAGAGAAATGAAATGCGAGAATGAGTAACTCTTTTGCCATTTAAGCTCTCATAATCCAAAACCATCATAACAAAATAGTAATCAAGTATTATGTGATGGTTCAAGTCAAAATGGCTATATCATTTCATGCACTCATTTTGCAAAAACAAACAAACAAGCAAAAGTCTTTGCCATGAAATGATAGCCATTGTCATGATGATGGTCAACTAGTCCAACCTAGTCAACCGGTCAACAAAGTCAACAAGTCAACAAAGTCAACCCTCAACAACCATGTCACTATTATACTTAATTAATATTATTGTTAATTATATTTCTTATTCTCATTAGGGTTTAGCAAAAAGTCAATAGTCAACAGTCAACAGTCAACAACCCCAATGAGAATCCTCTGCCTCTGTCTCTCTGTCAACTGTGCATACACACCCGCATCCGCGTTCCGAGGAACACGAATACAAACGAGATAAAACCAATCCCAAAAAGTACACTAGGATCTGGCTTAAACCAAAGCCTGCTAGTGTTAACTGTCCGGACACCAAACGTGCACAAGTGCACGGATGTGACTGTTGGAGATAGTGCCCTCATAGTCAATTATTGGATCGCAGGTACGTGATTGCAATGATTGCGGAGGACCTATCCCGGAAGGACAGTCTTACTCGAGATGATAGTATGCTATCTGGTTTGCCTTTATCAGTCGTGTACATGTTCAGGTGACTGATTGCATGTTACACTTTGATAGAGCCCTTAGGATCTTGCTTTACTACCAACAGTATGATGGCGATCATATACGTGAGAGTTGGGTAGTTTATATGCATATCCTTAATTGTGGTCCCTAGTCGTGGGAGTTTCGAGACTGGCCATCGATACTCCGGAGTAGACTAGTGTGTACAGTCGAGACCCCGACGAGGGGCGGTGGCCGGTCTCACAAGCCACTGGTGTCAGTTGGATCACCTAAGATGTATACAGGTGCTCATTGTGTTATGAGTACACCGGACAGGACTCGCCGGGAATCTGCTAGTTAGTATTATATCTACCGTCAGATAGCAGTTCCCTGGTGACATGTGTACAGGTTAGTTTATCGACCTGAGGTCGTCATTTGTCTCGTGTGAGTTCCCACTGTGCTTTGATTTCTACCCTACCACGGCTCAAAGGAGTCGTGCAAACAGGTAGCTTTTGGGTACAGTCCCGAGCCATATGGAGGCACGTGAGCGGATCGGCAGGGGATTCGTCTCTCCCGGTATTGGGGGCGAGATCGTGCTGTGTCTAGGAGAGCCATTACACAAATCCATGGCCATGGTAGGAGATTTACTGGTAGGTACTCCAGTAGTATCTCAGGGTGTATTGAGGCTTCACTCCGACACGACTTATACTGCTATTGGGGGTCTGACGTTACTAGCCCCCTAGGCGGATATGCGATACTCATTGACGAACGGACCGGACTGTATATACATTGTCACTGTTAGGCTCAGTAGGGTTTTCGGAGGAGTTCGCTCATCGGTCTCCCTTGAGTTCGCTCCTCGGCATCCCTTGAGGTCAGTCCGTGGGCAGCCGTTACGCATTGCTAGTGCCGCTGACGGTTTGTGGTTAAACCCACTGCCAGGGTGCTGACGAGTCATTAGAGTCCCCCACAGACAGTTTCCCAAGTTCGGGCGAAACGTTGTAGAGGCCGTATGGTTTTATGGCAGGGTTCGGAAAATGCACGTGCGTTTACGCACGTGTCAGTTTTCGGGCAGATAATACTGGTCGGCTTTTGTTTAAGCCGGATCCGAGTATTATATTGAGTAGGTATAATATCTTTGTCTCAGTTGCATTTGTATTCGGTCGTAATACAAATGCGGGTATATTTATACAGTTTCGGGGTTATCCTGAAAGTCGTTTCAGGATCACTTTTGGAAGTTGCCAGTTTCCAGTTTTCTATCAGCCGTCTTTTAACATTCGGTTAAAGACGGGTTTATCTTTTCTTCTGTTAGGGTGAGTCATCATTCTAGAAGCTTCTAGAAGTGATGATGAGGCTTGTGAGTCATTAGTGCATTAATGGTGTCATTAATGCAATAATGACTCATGCTTTGATTTCAAACCTTTCTTGTTTTCCTTAAGATATTATTATGTGTTCACATATGATATTTTGTGCTTAAGGTTACTCTCTTGCTCCTACACTCACCCTCCTCCTTCTCTTTATAAGAAAGGCCCCTCCCCTCTCTCATTTGGTTACTTGATTCATTTGTGAAAAGATTATGATAGCATTTGGGGTGCATGGAATTTTACAGTTTATTTCATTCCATCACCCAATTCCCTCTGCAACTTCATTAACCGATCGTCCACGGATTTGGACGAAGTGAGACAAAGTCATCTACTCATTCTCTACATCATTCTTGGTCGTCTCTTTTAGCAAACTTGACGATCGAGTTGCCTCAAGTCAGAGGCGGGAGCCCGTTTAAAGAATCGGTGATGTGGTGCCACCTCGACGAGGATATCGGAGATCGACGAGATCGGAGCAGCCGCAACGGAGCGTGGGATGATGGTTGAAGAACGAAGGACTCGGATCGTTCGGTACAACCTTTCTACACTCTTTACTGTTTGTTAGTTTAGCAATAATGGCAGATCCGGGTTAAAGTATACGATAGCGCCAGTTAAAAGTTTTTTGTTCCGCATTTGGCGTCTGTTGACTGCCGGGGCGCTAGCGTAGACTTACAGTGGTATCAGAGCCTCACCATTTTGCTATACTAACTTGTGCTAACGCGTTTAAAACATCGATCCGACCGGAAATCGAAAATTGCAAAATCCATGCCCGACAGTTTCTGTTGTTTTTAAACGGTCTCAAAAATTAATTCTGTATGTCTTAAAAATCTGTGCAGGCTTTTCTAAGAATCACGACAAAATTTGGGCACGTGACTCCTCCAAGCAGCCGCGGAAACGCGGCCAAACCCATGGTTTGGCCGCGCATCCGCGGCCACGTGGTGAGCTCGTGCTCCCAAATTTTTCCAGTGACTTCTCTGTTGGATTTTGGGGTTTTTGGTAAATATCGTTTTGGCCCAGGTTTTGTTACTGTTCACCAGTAAGCAGTGGGGCCCACTTTTTGATATTTGGTCTTTGGTCGATCGAAATTTAAACACGTTAGTTTACAGTGCTTACATTATATCTCCGACCGAGAATGTCATTTGATCGGTAAACCGCGTTTAATTGCTATACTTCTTTTAGACGGGTTTGCGAACGTGACATTCGCGTTGATGTTCTGTGTTGTGCTGTGATGTTGCGGATTTGTCGTGGTGGATAGTAGTGTGCAATGGTAGTACAGTTTGTGTTTATTTGTACATTTGATATTGCGGGGCGAGCGTCCAACTTGTGGACAGCCGTCACTGCCTGTTGTATAATATTCTTTTTGGGGCACGACCAGGTTGCGGTCGATGTACCTATTGTACTATTTTTCATTACTGTACTAGGTTTTGCCCCGAGACGGAGTGCACGGATAGCCGGGTTCTGAGAAGCAACGGGTCCGCATCGCATGGCTTTGAGAGGCAGAGTGGCCCCACTCTAGAATTGGCAGACTATTCGCCGCACTCGTAGGGGGTACAGGTTGACCCAAGGAGGGGTGCTCAAGCTACCGGATTCCGTGAAGTGCTGGGTGGTCCATTCACTATGCTGTAGGGGGCTGTCTCGCTTCAGGTTTTGGCGGGTAACTTGCCGCACCCGTAGGGGTCTAGGTTTCATTGCACAGGCTATCCACACGACAGGGGAACGTCGGGTTTCAGCAGCGGCTCTGTGAAACTCGGGGATCCCAGATATCTGTATTGTTCTGTGATGCTTATTACTTTTCTGTAATGTTGCATACTATCACGCCTGGAGCGATTATTGTATATTGGTTTATATACTATTAGATGTTGTATATGTTTTACACCCGCGCTAGTCCAGTCCCCGCTCTGTCGTTAGTTAAGTAACTTAACGGGTGATGACGGGACCCAGTGACGAATGCGGATGGCATATACGTACATTTTATTTTCGTTCTTTTCTGGTGTGATATTTGATGGGACTGCGTTGATTCTGATCAACGCAAAGTAAAAACAAACCTGTTTACAGTTGTTGGAACAAATTTAAAAAGTGTTGTTACAAAGACGTTTTTTTTTGTTATGCATAGCGGTATTCAGTGGAATATCCTGCACCTCATTCGACGGGGCAAGGGCCGATATCCCTTCACCGGGACTGACCCCTTGGGCAGAAGTTTGCGTCAGGGTAATAACTTCACTATAGTCGATTACATGTTGCTTTGCATAGCGGTATTCAGTGGAATATCCTGCACCTCATTCCACGAGGAAAGAGCCGAGATCCCTTTACCGGGAGTGACCTCTTTAGCAAAAGGTTTTCGCCACTATATTTTAAAAAGCTATCAGGTTCCTTCAGCGATATCAAGTTCACTACGCTAAAGGTTTTTCGCCAAAAACCAGCTGTAGCCCTCCGTCACTTCTTTTGGGTATTCAGTAGTATTCAAGCTATGCATTTTGACCAACGCCAAGGCATAGTGTTTGGTAGCTGCTGGGTATTCAATTGTTGCATAGATAGATGAGTTAGTTTGGGACAGTCGTTCTGCCATTTTGGCCAACGTCAAGGGCATGTGCGGGTGGGTTCAAATTGACAAGATAGTGATGGGTAGAACTTGGCATGTGACTTATGACATTTTGACCAACGCCAAGGTTATAAGAGCATGGGGCAAAAATCTTATCGGGAGTTTCTAAAGAAACTGAAACTTGCCAAGTATGTGCATACCTTCTGGAGTATGAGTAACGTGGATGCATTCCATCACGTTATCATGCGATGAGAGTTGGATCCTGATTCCCACTGATGAGTTGGTTTACTCTTTGGGTGATCCCGATTGATTCTTCTTTAGGTTTGGAGGAGAATTTGACAGGACAGTGGGAGGTTTCCGGATTA
The DNA here is from genome assembly GCA_030015575.1 of Agapanthus africanus. Classification (NCBI taxonomy): domain Eukaryota; kingdom Viridiplantae; phylum Streptophyta; class Magnoliopsida; order Asparagales; family Amaryllidaceae; genus Agapanthus; species Agapanthus africanus. The sequence continues at coordinate 182,878,648 of JASDDO010000016.1, read as the reverse complement.
GACAAAATGATGACCATTCTGATCTAGGTTAGAGTGCACGCAGAGTGTTTCTTTTCTCTCTCTCTTTGGCAGCGACCTTTGACCGACCCTAGACTATGACTCAGTGACCAGGTTGACCGAACCTTCTTAAAATACTGGCTTTTGGATTGTCTATGTTGCATAAGTCATTGTCACTCCTTCTTTTACCCTTTGGATTTCTCAGAACACCCGTATTACTACGGATATCCACTTCCATTGGATAGATCCATCGTATGGTTATATACGAACTCGAAGGGACTTCTTCGAGGATGGATCAAGGTTCAGGAGAAATAGAATTGGTTTATTCAGTTGTCTTTTATTATCACCTTCTCTCAGGTTGCGAGAGCTCCTTGGTTTAGGAGAGTACACCTATTACGCTTATTGGATAGTCTTATTCCAAACCATAGGCTGGTGCCGAAAGGTAGGGAATGAAGAAAACCAATTAGCCTAAGTAGGGTGTGCAGAAGGTAATATGTAAAGACAAAATAAAGGGATTAGAAAGAGGGCAAAGTAAATTGCGACTGATATCATTCACGACCAAAACCGCGTACTTCATCGCCGCTCCTATTTCACCTTTAAAAAGAATAAGGTATTATTCAGTTTTCTTTTATCGTCACCTTCTCTCGAGATGCGAGTACTCCTTGGTTTAGGAGGGTACACCTATTATGCTTACTGGATAGTCTTCTTCCAAACCATAGGCTGGTGCCGAACGGTAGGGAAGGAAGAAAACCATTTAGCCTAACGATGGTGTACAGAAGGTAACGACTAAGGACAAATAAAGGGATTTGGAAAGACGACAATAAAATATACGGTTGAAGTCATGAATTGGATTATGGAAGAGGCATTGCTATGAATACAAGGATACCCCTACGAAACATTTTCATGTTTCAGTGCATTGTTAAAGGAAAAACTGTTTTCCCGATTAGACACTTACTCCAAGGGTATGTATTTACCAGGTTTCATTCTCATATCTGTATGGTTTTACAGATGATGAGTGGGAGTAAGATATTGGGAATTAGGTGATTATCCTCAATATATCGGAATTCGTTGTAATTGGTGATATTTGAGGAAATCGCCAGGGTACAGTTTTCCACCTACAACGCACAGGTTTTGAGTTGTTTAACTCAGCAGACTTATACAGAGTATTGTATGTTGTCCAGTGTCCATCAGGACAAAAGGGGTAGGTCCTCGTACTATGTTCTGTTTACTTATAACTTCTCTAGTATTTAGACAAGTGTTTCGTAGAAATACAAGGTCTAAGTTTTGAGAAGTTGTGGGTATAAGAATAAAGTGGAGAACCAGGTGTCACAAGTATCGGGATTCTTCAAAGAGATCGAAGATATAGATTCTTATGATTGGTATTCAGATGATAGTGATGGTTTTGAGAAACGTGTTTCTCTTTTCAGGTTACTCATAATTGGATGGATTCCTAAGTTGAGTAATGCTGATTAGCCTCTCTCCATTAAGTTGATATGCACTGGAGACAGCTGCATGATTTGAATCTTGGTTCCAATTAAATTAGTGCCAAAGTTTCTATATTGGATATAGAATAGATCGTACCTTAAAAGATATTAAGGTACGGGGAGTTGTCCAGCTTATGCTTAAAACCAGACTCTGGATAACTCAGGGCACGTTTCTGTAATGGCTGTTTGTGGGCTAACCCTGGCTATGACGAGGGTTGATATTCTACCTTTTGGAAGATCAATAGTGATATTGTTCTTGACTCGCCACAGTTTTAGTAAAAATGGATCTTTTTCAGAAAACAGTAGTGGGAGTATGGTAGAACTGGAAGTGATTCCAGAACCGCGAACGATTACGGAAAATTTAATAGGACCTATACATTCAATCAGGTTTGACATTCCAATAGCCACTCCGCAGGTATGGTAGGTAACCTCAGACGCCCGAGAGGTACTTCGGTAGCCTCAGAGACGGTGACAGGGAGGTTCTTATCTACCAAGACTTGACACTACTGTTGTTCCAGGATATGAGACCCGGTAGGAAGGTTGTCGTAGTCAGTGGGAGCAGCGGAAGCAAAGTGGGCAAGATGCTTATATCTATTTATAGACTTGAGCAGTTATAGCGGAGATAGATCATCTAATTTTGATGTGACAGTCATGGGTTTGACTTCAATCAGAATAGGGGATGGATCAGTTAAGAAGGTAGTAGGGTGTGATGTCATGGTATCTGGATGACATACACAGAGTAGGAAGTAAAATTCCTATACTACGATCGGTTGTACTGTGGTCGTCACACAGTTGTTTCTCCAGACAGGATATGGATATAATATTTGACATTCTGGTTTCTAGATCTATGGTTTTAGATCTGGATTTGGGTAGTTTCCCAATGTGGGTACTTTGACAGATATTCTAATGGTTTTTAGAATAGTTGACTCCTAGCATGGTGGTGTACCTGCAGGTGATGGAGTCACCCTCTCTAAAGGTGTCGTACAGACTAAAGGGGAGAGGGATGTGCATGATCGGCAGATCACTTGCTTAGGCAATTGAGTCAATCATGAGATGTCAAGTACCACACCAAATGTTGGATTTGCACTAGATGCAATAAGTTTGTATTAATCCAATCCTGGAGAAATATAAGGAAGCAGTTTTAGAACATAAGTACATGTTCTACGGATTTGATGACGGCAGCCTCCTTAGGGAGACGGTTATCATTCCAGGCTTCAAAGGTGACATGGATGACAAAGTGATTGTCAGAGTTATAGTTATTCCCTCTGACGAAGAGGGACAGTATTATGGACAGGTGGTCCAAGAGGATACTGTGGGAAGCAAGGTGCCCGATACTGATTAGGTTCAGTGATCGATTCAGTCTAAGAAGTTTGGATATGGAGTTCATTTATGAACTAAGGTCCCATCAGATATCCAGACATGTTCTAAGACAGGTATTACTCAATTCGGGAGATGGTTTTCTCCACGAACTTGAGATTAAGAGAGATATAGAAAGATACTTCTAGGCGGATCCACTCACTGAGGCTATTTCTCGAACATAATAGTTTTACAAACGGGCTTTGTGAAACTGATTAGTAGAGGAGTTGGATGTTCGGTTTCACACGGGCTGTGAGTAGTCGACATCGCAATATTAGCCTTGAGTGCAAGTGGGAGATTGTTGGAGATAGTGCCCTCATAGTCAATTATTGGATCGTAGGTACGTGATTGCAATGATTGCGGAGGACCTATCCCGGAAGGACAGTCTTACTCGAGATAATAGTATGCTATCTGGTTTGCCTTTATCAGTCGTGTACATGTTCAGGTGACTGATTGCATGTTACACTTTGATAGAGCCCTTAGGATCTTGCTTTACTACCAACAGTATGATGGCGATCATATACGTGAGAGTTGGGTAGTTTATATGCATATCCTTAATTGTGGTCCCTAGTCGTGGGAGTTTCGAGACAGGGCATCGATACTCCGGAGTAGACTAGTGTGTACAGTCGAGACCCCGACGAGGGGCGGTGGCCGGTCTCACAAGCCACTGGTGTCAGTTGGATCACCTAAGATGTATACAGGTGCTCATTGGGTTATGAGTACACCGGACAGGACTCGCCGGGAATCTGCTAGTTAGTATTATATCTACCGTCAGATAGCAGTTCCCTGGTGACATGTGTACAGGTTAGTTCATCGACCTGAGGTCGTCATTTGTCTCGTGTGAGTTCCCACTGTGCTTTGATTTCTACCCTACCACGGCTCAAAGGAGTCGTGCAAACAGATAGCTTTTGGGTACAGTCCCGAGCCATATGGAGGCACGTGAGCGGATCGGCAGGGGATTCGTCTTTCCCGGTATTGGGGGCGAGATCGTGCTGTGTCTAGGAGAGCCATTACACAAATCCATGGCCATGGTAGGAGATTTACTGGTAGGTACTCCAGTAGTATCTCAGGGTGTATTGAGGCTTCACTCCGACACGACTTATACTGCTATTGGGGGTCTGACGTTACTAGCCCCCTAGGCGGATATGCGATACTCATTGACGAACGGACCGGACTGTATATACATTGTCACTGTTAGGCTCAGTAGGGTTTTCGGAGGAGTTCGCTCATCGGTCTCCCTTGAGTTCGCTCCTCGGCATCCCTTGAGGTCAGTCCGTGGGCAGCCGTTACGCATTGCTAGTGCCGCTGACGGTTTGTCGTTAAACCCACTGCCAGGGTGCTGACGAGTCATTAGAGTCCCCCACAGACAGTTTCCCAAGTTCGGGCGAAACGTTGTAGAGGCCGTATGGTTTTATGGCAGGGTTCGGAAAATGCACGTGTGTTTACGCACGTGTCAGTTTTCGGGCAGATAATACTGGTCGGCTTTGGTTTAAGCCGGATCCGAGTATTATATTGAGTAGGTATAATATCTTTGTCTCAGTTGCATTTGTATTCGGTCGTAATACAAATGCGGGTATATTTATACAGTTTCGGGGTTATCCTGAAAGTCGTTTCAGGATCACTTTTGGAAGTTGCCAGTTTCCAGTTTTCTATCAGCCGTCTTTTAACATTCGGTTAAAGACGGGTTTATCTTTTCTTCTGTTAGGGTGAGTCATCATTCTAGAAGCTTCTAGAAGTGATGATGAGGCTTGTGAGTCATTAGTGCATTAATGGTGTCATTAATGCAATAATGACTCATGCTTTGATTTCAAACCTTTCTTGTTTTCCTTAAGATATTATTATGTGTTCACATATGATATTTTGTGCTTAAGGTTACTCTCTTGCTCCTACACTCACCCTCCTCCTTCTCTTTATAAGAAAGGCCCCTCCCCTCTCTCATTTGGTTACTTGATTCATTTGTGAAAAGATTATGATAGCATTTGGGGTGCATGGAATTTTACAGTTTATTTCATTCCATCACCCAATTCCCTCGGCAACTTCATTAACCGATCGTCCACGGATTTGGACGAAGTGAGACAAAGTCATCTACTCATTCTCTACATCATTCTTGGTCGTCTCTTTTAGCAAACTTGACGATCGAGTTGCCTCAAGTCAGAGGCGGGAGCCCGTTTAAAGAATCGGTGATGTGGTGCCACCTCGACGAGGATATCGGAGATCGACGAGATCGGAGCAGCCGCAACGGAGCGTGGGATGATGGTTGAAGAACGAAGGACTCGGATCGTTCGGTACAACCTTTCTACACTCTTTACTGTTTGTTAGTTTAGCAATAATGGCAGATCTGGGTTAAAGTATACGATAGCGCCAGTTAAAAGTTTTTTGTTCCGCATTTGGCGTCTGTTGACTGCCGGGGCGCTAGCGTAGACTTACAGTGACCGAACCCTGTCGCAAAACCATGCGACCTGTCGCAAAACCATGCGACCTCTACTCTTTTGCCTAAAGGCGAATAGCTTTCTGTGTGGGACTCTAAAGACTCGACACTACGCTGGCAGTGGGTTTAACCACATACCGCAAGCGGCACTAGCTGTGCGTAACGATCCCTAGGTAGATGCCGACAAGAAGACTGACGAGGTGAAACCCATCTGAACTCCTACTGAGCCTGAATGTGACAATCTCTATACAGTCCGGTCTGTTCGTCTGATACATCGCATGGCGGGCCTAGGGGGCGGTAAACGTCAGTCCCCTAATAGCGGTACAAGTCGTGTCGGAGTGAAGCCCAGAACACCCTGAGATAACACTGGAAACCTACCAGTATATCTCGCTTGCCCTGGCTAGGGACTACTCGTGTAATGGCTCTCCTAGACACAGCGTGATGTCAACCCCCAATACCGGGAGAGACGAATCCTGTCTAAGCGTAACTGCCTCCAAGTGCTTCGGGACTGCACCCAAAAACTACCTGTTTGCACGACTCCTTTGAGCCGTGGTAGGGTAGTAATCAAAGTACAGTGGGAACACACTCGAGGCGAAATGACAGTGTCAAGTCAGCGGACTAAGCTGTACTCATGTCACCTGGGAACTGATAACTGACGATAGGTATAGTACCAACCAACAGTTCCCGACAAGTCCTGTCCAGTGTACTCGTAACCTAACGAGCACCCGCATACTATCTCAAGTACGACGTACTGACGGCTGTGGGACAGACCGTCTCCCACACTGGGATGAGAAGCGCATACGCTAGTCTACTCCAGAGTATCGATGCTCTGTCTCGATAGTCCTGCGACTAGGGACCTGCATAAGGATGTGCTTATAGATTACCCAGCCCCCACTAGTGTGACTGCCATCACAACGCTGGTAATCAAGCAAAGATCCTAAGGGCTCCACTAATGTGTATAGGTGATATACTAAAATAAACACATGTACACATTGAAGTAGAAACAAACCAAGTAGCATACTACTATATTGACCAAGATTGTCTATACAAGGTGAATATCCCAAGCTTCCATTAAGTAATATACAAACTAGTATGATACAGTAATGGCCTTTAGGGCATATAGACTAACAGTACCAATACTGGCCTGGCCGAAAGATAAGCGAACTTGTAAGGTGCGATTAATCCTGACTAATTCTTCTTTTAAGATTTGAAGAAGAATTCGAGGAAACAGCGCGAGCTATCCTGTTTAGATAAACTAATAACCAATCTAAACTTGCAAGAGCATATGCTGAGTGTTTCTTTTCTCTCTCTCCTAATTGCAGCGACCATGACGAGACTTAAGCTAATACTAAATAAAAATAAACTCGCTGGGGCAAATTATAAAGACTGGCTGAGGAATGTCCATATGGCCCTTACATATGATAAGCTTGCATACATCCTCACGGCGAAAGCTCCCCTGTTCCTGGTCCAGAATCCTCGTCGCGGACATTGAGGTCCGTAAGACCTGGGATCTTGATTGTGCGAAAGCCATGTGCCTCATGCTAGCCTCCATGGATAATGAACATCAGAGGCGGTATGAGAAGATGGACCTTGCTTCCATCTTCCTACATACCAAAGATTTATATGGAGAGCAATCTCGTATCGCAAGATATGAGAGCTTGAAGAAATTGTTTCAAGCGAGGTTGGCTATCAGATCATCTGTTGGGGACCACGTCCTAAAGATGATTTCTCTCATAGAAAGCTCGCAGACCTAGGAACTACGTTGGAGAATGAGTTGTACATCGACTTGATTCTACAGTCCCTTCCTTCCACCTATGCCCAATTCATATTGAACTTCAATATGAAAAAGATGGAAGTTTCACTTCCTGAGCTCTTCAACATGCTGAGGGTGGCAGAGGGCACATTGAAGAAAACCAAGGAAACACCCGCTCTGTTTATTAGGGAATTTCTTCTGCTATATCTAAGGCTAAGGCCAAGGGGAAGAAGAAGAAGACCCCCACCAAACTGAGGGGAGGTGTGCAGAAGGTGCAGGGAAATGGAAAGGGAAAGGACATGAATGGGGGCAGCTACAAAGGAATAATGCTTCTATTTTCAGAAAAAGGGACATTGGAAGAAGGACCGTCGGGCCCTAAAAGCCAACAATGAGGACACGAAGCAAGTTATGACTTCGGCTTCAGGTGTGTTCTTGATTGAAATACATTTCTCTATAAACTCTACTTCTTGGGTATTGGATACCGGATCAGGATCTCACATCTGTAATTCATTGTAGGCGCTGAGAAGCCTAGAGTTTTGAAGAAAGGTGATATGACCCTCAGTGTAACAACTAGGATTATATTAGTAACTAATTATATTTTAATTAGTGAAATTCTTTAATAAAAGTTTACAAAATTGACTTTCAAATATTTTATCAAAATTAATAAAGATTTTTCTAGAATTTTCCTAAGCTTGCACAAACATGTGCATGTAACCTAGGGTTAAAATTGGGTTAAACCATGTTTAGGCAACCATGGTGGTCTAACCCCTCTTGTTAAGCTAATTAGTTTTAACTTAAGAAATTAATTTTCAAAAGAATAAAGGGGTTAATATTTCTTTTGGTTGACTTGGGTTGAGGAGAGAGAGGGCATGATGGGTGTCATGTTAGCTTTTGACAGAGAGAGAAAATGGTGGCTTAAGGAAGGGTCACACCCACTTCACTTCAAAACTTTTTCATAGCCTCCACACTCTCCCTCCCACTCACATACCTCACATCTCTCACTCACACATACTCTCAAACTCACCCTCTCACTTAAACCTACATCAACATCTGCTTTACCTCAGCCCCAAAACACATCAGAACCAATATCAACAGCATCAGCTGCATCAGCAGCAGCACTCTCTTTAACAAACAGCCCTTAACTCATTTCAAACACCCAGCAGCTGCACAAGCAACAACAGGAGTTGCAGCAGCAGCAACACCACCCAACACACCCTCCACAACAACAACAAACACAACAACACAACAAGAAAAGTAGCAAGCAACAACTTCAGCCTTTAAACAGCAACAGCAACTCCAGGCAGCAACAGCAGCACTCCAGCAAGCTCCACCCCCCTTCTTCTTCTCCTTCTCCTTGTTTGCGAGGTTCCTAGTGGGGTATAACTTCTAAACTCCTTCCTTGTTTGCTTAGTTGTGTAGAAATAGATTCGATTAGCGATAATTATACGTTTTTGTGCTTGTTTGGGTGATTTATGTGAAAGTGTGTTTAAGTGAGGTTGGTGTTGGGTAGACTAGCCTAAATAAGTGTTGTTAAGGCCAAGTTAACCTAGGATAACTCCAGATTACACTAAAATACCCTAAGTTTTCAAATTGTACAAAACTTAACGTTTTTGAGCAAAACATAACTTTTTGAGATCTGCTGTTACCCGTGTAAGTTCAGAATAAAATTAAGTGGACCATAGCCTACTGGTGACACCCTGACCCCACCACCAGAGCCCGACCCCACCATTCCAACCCACGGCCGCCGGAATATTCCTTCTGGACGCAAATTGCGGCCAGACCAGGGAGTTAGGAGCTAGGGTTTTTGGTACAGGTGTCTGCTACATTTTGTGGGTCCATGGTTTATATAGTTTTGTAATATTCTAACCTGGGTAAAATCTGGGGCAGTATGTCGTTTTCTGGTAATTTAGTTTGCGCGATACGCGAGTGGATTCTGTGATTCAGCGTATCGCGGCGTATCGGATCGAGTTCTGGACACACACACATGTTCCAGCGTATCGCGCGCGCGTGCGTTAATTCGCGACGCGAGTTTCTCGTTTCGTTTCGATATCGCGTTTTACGAGATTTTGATATATTGAGATTCTTGTGTTAATTCCAGGTTCGCAGGCGGGTACGTCAGACGCCGCCAGGAAAGGGAAGCAGGTGGTCGGCTATACTTAGCACGCGACCAGGTGAGTAGATTTAACATCTACGGGGAAATCGCCCGTATGGCGTTAAGCGTCAGGGCGTAATAGAATGTTAGCTTTATGTGTTCATGTAGACATACTAGAGTAGCGTACCTCCTTATATATAGAGAGGTACTGATAGTATAGAACACTGCACTGTCACTAACGGTCCAAGTTGCACGGGCACGATTTATATGCTACACTCACACCGTTAGTGATTGCCATGACACTCACATTATAGAATTCTTATAAACTGCATATTTGATTCTGCTTTATTGACGTTGTCATGATTTGCCACATACTATCATATGGACATTCATACCATGCACACTGTATACGCACTTTCGTGAGTACCTTCATTGATATACCCCTACATGGGCACATAGGCGTCATATGTCTACAGTTGTGCACATGTACACTACTATATTCACTTTGCATACTTATACATGCACACATCCATACCGATACCCATATTCATATGCTACATACATGGATGATATAGACTTGATTTAAAACTAAGGGACCGCAGGCGATATTTTCAAAACTAGATCTTTCAAAAGAGCGGTTTTCCCTTTCTTTTACTCTTAGCGTCATACGACATGTTGCATGGATTACGCATTGTATTTGATTATGTGATTTCTGGATTTGGGAACCGGAGTACTAATTTAAGAAAATACGCACTGTTTAAAAACCCGGTTTCCCTTGATATGATATTTTTAGTGCGTCCACCATGAGTTTTCTCAGTTACAGAGAGCTTGTGTGAGTATACCCGATTCGAGGAGAGGTAGGCACCGATTGCGGGTACATGGTGGGCCCGGTACGGTACCCCGGGGCGAGAAGACTCGTATTGTTAGACGGTGAGCCCGGCGGAGGGACTACTACCTACCGGTGATTGGTTAGACCTGGCGATTATCCGGAGGATACCGACCAGAGTCGATAGATGGATACGGGACGACGCGTACTGCCGGAGGCCAAGGGCCGATTCCGCAGATGGAGCCCGTGGGCAGATCCGATAGGCGAACGCCCCATACTGGAGGATTTGTGTGTCGATGTTGGACACGGCCGATTTCATGAGATTTGGGTGCCGATGTTGGGCACTCACGATTGTATGAGATACACAGGATTTGAGGGCCGATCTGGATGACGGCGCCTGAGTTTTACTGGGATTTGGGTGTATTGATGGACACCGGTCATTTTTTTGATATTCCGTGTAGACACTATTTATTCCCATACTCAGCATTTAGTATTGACATCTCATCCTGTACCTATTGTACTGATATAGTACACATGCTATACATGATTATTGCAGACCCTGCTCATGTTATATAGGGTTGTTAGATTCCATATCAGACCTGATTATTGCATATCTTGCACATCATATGGAGAGACTTTTAGATTACATTTGTTGCCTGATATGAGTATTCAGTTCATCATATAGATATTATCTGTTGGCATAGGTTAGAGTATCACAGCACGTGCATACTCGCGATTACCTTTATATGTTATTTACTATTCACGAGTTGGCAACTCACCCCCGTTATGCCACAGGGCTTGCAGGTTACCCTTGGGAGTAGTCGCGGCTGGCTGTTTACCGCATCTTTTGACACAGATACCATTGTTGAGACGTGTTAGCCCTTTGCTATTAGGTGGGTTTTGTACGGTATATGTTTACTTTTCAGTTGCATCTTGATGTATCTAGTACTCTCCATCTACTTTCATGTATTGGCCTAGAGACGGTTGTGAGGACGATGTATGTTATTTGTACTCTGGTGTCGAGCTCGTTGTGAGCCGACTTTGTTTATGCAGTTGTACCCTCTATGATATTTGTTTTCACTTTACTGCTCATTCTTCGCTTCGGCGTCGTATACTTTTGTGGTGATTGCTCCGCCATTGGGTGCGATTCTCCCATTGAGATGCTCTACTTATTTCACATGTTATTTTTACTCATATCTCGTCTTTTACCCGATTTCGAGACAATTGTTTTTGAAAAGGAAATGTTGTTAAAATTATTTAAATAATAACTTGAACCAAAAAGGATTTATACTAAACAACTTAAAGTTTTCTAAATGTTTTAACACTCCAAATTTTCATGGTTTTGTTTTCTGGGTTCGGCTTACTTAGTCATGTTACGCCTGTAGACGTTGCGTGATTAAGTGCCGGTCACGGGCCGAACTTTGGGTCATGACACTCAGGGTTGGCAACGGAACCAGTGTGGATGCTGTTGCTGTAGAAGAATATCACCTAGGATTGGCGAGTGGACATATTTTATTATTACGTAACTGCTTTTGTGTACCCAGTATGATGTGTAATATTATATCTGTATCTTTGTTATCTAATGAAGGATATAATTTTGCACTTGAAAGCAATGTCATAAACATTCACCTAAATCATGAAATGGTTGGGTCGGGTACACTTAATAACGGAATATACATTCTCAATCAACATCAAGTTTTCAACGTCCAAAACACACTAAAAAGAAAGACTTCAGAATCAAACCAAGCTTTCTTATGATATTGTAGATTTGGTCATATCAATGAAACATGATTGACTAAGTTACATAAAGATTGATACTTAGATCCGTTTGAGTATCAATCATATGCAACTTGTCGATCATGTATGAGAGGAAAGATGAAAAAAACTCCGTTCACTGGACACGGAGAAAGAGCTACTGAGCTCCTGGGACTCATACACAGCGATGAGTATGGGCCAATGTCTACGCATGCAAGAAGTGGTTATTCCTACCTCATTACTCTCACCGATGATTTCTCTAGGTATGGATATGTATTCTTAATGAAACATAAATCCGAGGCCTTTGAGTAATTCCAAGAGTATAAGAATGAAGCAGAAAAGCAAACTGGCAAAAGACTCAAGATGCTCCGATCTGATCGGGGTGGTGAATACTTAAGTGCCGAGTTCCTGGAATATCTAAAATAGAATGGAATTCTCTCTCAGCATACTCCTTCATACACACCACAACACAACAGTGTATCAGAAAGATGGAATCGCACCTTACTTGATATGGTGCGTTCCATGATGAGTAATGCTGAGTTGCCGCCCTCCTTCTGGGGTTATGCACTAGAATCTGCTGCATACCTATTGAATAAGGTTCCAACTAAGTCTTTGCCTACCACTCCATATGAAATGTGGAGTGGGAAGAAACTCTGTCTTAAGTATCTTAAGATATGAGGATGTTCTGCTTTTGTCAAAAAGGTTCATCTGGACAAACTCGAGGCACGTTCAGTGTTGTTTAAGTTTGTGGGATACCCAAAAAACTCTAGGGGAGATTATTTCTATTATGCTGAGGAACAAAAGGTCTTTGTTTCTCATCATGCCCACTTCATGTAAACTCAATTTCTTGAAAAAGAGATAAGTGGGAGCGCAATAGAGCTGGAAGAAATTCCAGAACAACAAACTATTACTGAAAACTTAGTCGAACCTGAGATTTCAATGGAACCGGACATACCTACGCAACTCCGCAACTCTAGTAGGCAGTCTCATCCGCCCGAGAGATACTACGGTTTTCTCGAGAGGATTGCATTATCGGTAATGATGAGCCAACTAGTTTTCAGCAAGCCATCACGAGTAGAGACTCGGTGAAGTGGCTGGATGCTATGCGATCCGAGATGGAATCCATGTACACAAACCAAGTATGGACTTTGGATTTTACTCCTACTAGGGTAAAACGTGCAGGATGCAAATGGATCTTCAAAAAGAAGACCGGTGTAGATGGTCAGGTAGAAACCTACAAAGCTAGACTTGTTGCTAAAGGTTTTCGTCAAAGACCAGGATTGGACTATGACGAAACCTTTTCACCAGTGGCTATGCTTAAATCCATTCGGATCCTACATGCCATTGCTACCTACCATGACTATGACATATGGCAGATGGATGCTAAAACCTCTTTTCTAAATGGAAGTTTAGAAGAGCGTGTTTACATGGATCAACCAGACGGTTTCATAGACAGTGGGAGCAGCGGAAAGGTGTGCAAGTTTCTTAAATCCATTTATGGATTAAAGCAGGTATCGCGGAATTAGAACATCTGCTTTGATGAGACGGTTAAGGAATTTGACTTTATCAAAATTATAGATGAACCTTGTATTTCTAAGAAGATTGTAGGGAGAACTGTGGTATTCCTCATTTTATACATGGATGACATTCTCCTGATAGGAAATGATATTCCTATGCTACAATCGGCTAAGCTGTTCTTGTCACAGAAGTTCTCTATGAAAGACCTGGGTGATGCCTCGTACATTCTGTGGATTAAGATCTATCGTGATAGATCTAAAAGAATGTTGGGACTTTCAAAGTCAAGATACCTAGACACCGTACTAAAGAGGTTTAGTATGGAAGATTCTAAGCGCGGTAATTTACCCGCTTGTCATGGAATCACCATCTCCAAAGAGATGTCTCCCAAGACCGATGAGCAGAAGGCTCGCATGAGCATAGTACCCTACGCTTCGGCGGTAGGGTCAATAATGTATGTGATGTTATGTACCATACCAGATGTAGCTTATGCACTTAGCGTCGTAAGCAGGTATCAGTCCAACCCAGGTGGGAAACATTGGATAGCAGTAAAGAACATTCTTAAGTACATGAGAAGGACTAAGGAGATGTTCTTGGTGTACGGTAACGGGGACGTCCAGATTGAGGCTTTTACCGACTCTGGCTTCCAAAGTGACAAGGATGACTCTAGATCTGTTTCGGGTTATGTGTTTACCCTCAACGGAGGGGCGGTCAGTTAGAAGAGTTCCAAACAGGACACCGTAGGAGACTCGACGATAGAGGATGAGTACATCGCTGCTAACGATGCCCAAAAGAGGCAGTCTGGATGAGAAAGTTCGTTTCTGAACTTCAGGTGGTTCCATCCATTACTAATCCAATACCATTGTATTGCGATTACAATGGAGCCATGGCTTTGGCAAAGGAACCACGGTCCCATCAGAAATCCAGACATATCTTGAGGTGGTATCACCTGATCAGGGAGATCGTGGATCGCCAGGAGATCGAGGTGAGGAGAATAGATACAAAGGAAAACACGGCAGATCCATTCACCAAGACCATCCCTCAAGTCCGGTTCGAGAGACTGTTTGAGATGTTGGGTATGCGGTACACCAGCAACTGGCTATAGTGCAGACGTTGGGTACTTAATACGACAATTACAGGCCTTAGTGCAAATGGGAGATTGTTGGATATGTATGCCCTAGAGACCTTCATTGTATAGGATACTAGGGATATGTATGTACAGGACAATCTTGCTCGATATGATAGTATGTTATTTGTTTTGCCTTTATCTTAACGTGTGATATGTTTTACTTGTTATTTCATATCTTGTATACATGTTGATAAAGCCCGTAGGATCCTTTCTTGAATACCAGCGTTGTGATGGTAATCATACTTGTAGGAGCTGGGTAGTCGATAAGCACATCCATAAAATGTCACTAGTCATAGGTGTATCGAGACTAGGCATCGATACTCCAGAGTAAACTAGTGTATACATACCTAGACCCTGACGAGGGGCGATGGATTGGTCCCGCAGCCATTAGTGTGGTGTGTTAGTGATATATGCCGTAGGGGCCATTATTGTATAGTACTGGATTGTATATTATATTTTGGAAGCTTGGGATATACACAGATATAATAACAGTCTTGCTCAATATGATAGTATGCTATCTGGTTTGATTCTATCTTAATATATGTATATGTTTCTTTTAACATATTGATAGAGCCCCTAGGATATTTGCTTGACTACCATCGTTGTGATGGCAGTCACACTAGTGGGGGCTGGGTAGTCTATAAGCACATCCTTATACTTGTCCTTAGTCGTTGGATTATCGAGACATAGTATCGATACTCCAGAGTAGACTAGTGTATATGCTTCTCATCCCAGTCAGGGAGATGGCCTGTCCTGCAGCCATTGGTATGCGATACCGGAGATAGTATACATGTACTCATTGGGTTATGAGTTACACTGAACGGACTCGATGCGAACTGCTGGTTGGTATTATACCTATCGTCAGTTAGTAGTTCCCGGGTGACATGAGTACAGTTTAGTCCACTGACTTGACATCACTATTCGTCTCGAGTGTGTTCCCATTGTACCTAGATTACTACACTACCACAACTCAAATGAGTCGTGCAAATAGGTAGTGGTTGGGTGCGTTCCCGAAGCACTTGGAAGCAGTAGTGGTTAGAAGGGATTCGTCTCTCCCGGTATTCAGAGTTGATATCACGCTGTGTTCAGATAGCCATTACACAAAGTCCCTGGCCAGGGCAAGCGAGATTTACTGGTAGGTACACCAGGAGTTTCTCTGGGTATATTGGGCTTTACACTGTCACAACTTATTGCGCTATTAGGGGTCTGACGGTTACCACCCCTTGTTAGTGATATGTATGCCCTAGAGGCCATTATTGTATGATAGTGGATGCTTGGACATATATATGGAGGACTTTCTTGCTCGACTTCATAGTATGCTATCTGGTTGTCTTTATCTTAACATGTTCACTGGTATTATTATACCGTCTCTCATATACCTGTTGATAAAGCCCTTCGGATGTTGTCTTGATTATCAGGACTATGATGCGGATCATACTATTGGGACCTGGGTAGTCCACAAGCACATCCTTCAATTGTTCCTAGTCGAGAGAATATCGAGACAGGGCATCGATATTCTAGAGTAGACTAGTGTGTACGTTTCTTGACCCTGTATGGGGCGATGGTTGATCCCATATCCATTGGTGTTTGACATCAAAGATTATACACAGCTGCTCATTAGAGAATGGGTAAACCGAACAGGACTCACCGAGAACTTCTAGATGGTACTATACCTATCGTCAGATAGCAGTTCTCTGGTGACACTGGTACAGGTTAGTCTATAGATTCGAGATCATCAAAGTGTCTTATGTGGTTCCCACAGTGCTTTGATTTCCTTCCTACTACGGCTCAAAGGAGGCGTGCAAACAGGTGGATTTTGGGTACAGTCCCGAGTCACATTGAGGCAATGAGCGATAAGAGGAGTTTCGTCTCTCCCGGTATTGGGAGTTGATGTTGCGCTATGCTCGATTGGCTATAATAGTAAGTCCCTGGCCAGGGATGTTGATGAGATTTACTGGTAAGTGTTATCAGTAGTTTGTCGAACCTTTATGAGCCTTACAACGGCATGACTTATCAAGTTATTGGGGTCTGACGATTCCACCCCCAGACTCGATATGCGACATATCAGACGAAAAGACCGGACTGTACGATAAGTGTTACCTATAGGCTTCATGGGAGTTTGGACAAGTTGCTTTTTGATCTTCTATTCGCTCAATACGTGGGTAGCCGTTACGTCCAGCTAGTACCGCTGACGACTTGTGGGTGATTGATGTGATCATTACCTACTGCTGGCTTATTGACAAGTTTTTAGAGTCTTATATAGAAGTTTCCGTGTTCAAGTGAAACGAAGTAGGGCACATATGTTGATATGTGCGGGGGCCAGATTAAATACGAGTATAAGATACCGTATTGTAATCTGGCGGCTATTTGTTATCAGTTAGGTTATATGTGATATAACCGGATTATTGAATCAAGTGTTGATTTGATAATATGATATACAAATCAATGATATTAGTCGGTTATATATGATATAACCGGATAATTAAATCAAGTGTTGATTTAATAATATGATATATATTTATATTTGATATAATTGTATATTGACTAATATTAATGCTCACTAATTATATGCTTACTTTTATATATATATATATATATATATATATATATATATATATATATATATATATGTGATATATATTTATATATTATATGAAGCATGGCATGATTTTTCTATTTTTAGAAAATAGAAATTGAGATTATAAATCGGGAGACTTTGGAGGCATGGGCATAGCATGGCTTATTCTATATTATATTCATTTGCTTGCACTATTGAAGCATGGCTACAATTTTTAAGTGTTAAAAATTGTATGCTTCAATAATGGATGAGCCATTCTACACATCATTCCACACTTAGTTATTTTTCATGACTTGAGAGCTCATGTGATGAGTTGCTCTCTATCTCTCTCCATCTTCTTCACCTCCACCTCCAAACTCAACCCCTTACATGAGTTGTGAACCCTTGAGCTTGTGAGAACCCTAGTGAGCAAATATAACCCCTACTTCACCATTCTACCCAAGATTAGCGCTTTGGTGTAGTGTGTTTCCTTCACTAAAGAGTTTAGTTAAAAGGTAGCTTGGATTAGCAGACTTCGGGTGGATCATCTTCGGCACGAAGGTCATCGGAGCAAGTTCGTTCAATCTTCAAGTGGAGCCTAGTGGAGTCGCGTGGACTACAACCCGGAGATTTAGAAGAGAAGGACACAGTCTACAAAGGTTGTAGCCATCCATCTCTTAGTGTAAAGTTTATGATATCATGTTTAAAACCCTAATCTTCTAGTTTGATCCTAGGTTAGTGTTCATTAGCACCATGAAATTTTAAAATTGCATGCGTGATGCCCGTTTAAACCTTACCGTGGTGCTAGCAAACACTTTCATGGTATCAGAGCCAAGCTAGAACATCAGGGAATGTATTTATGACTTTAAAGTGTTCGATCGGTTTTCGAAGCCGGATTTTTATCAAGTTTCTGTCGATTTTTCAAAAGTTGGAATTTCTAAAATTAAAAATATGCAGAAAATCGTGCAGGGTTTGTAATGGTGCCTCAAGAAATTTGAGGACCCAACTCCTTGAAACGGCCATGGAACCGCGGCCAAACCCTATGTTTGGCCGCGGTTCCGCCTCAGGTTAGTGGAGTTGAGGTGTCTTTTTTTCTTGTGTTGCTCTATCTTGTCATTTTGCACTCTTTGGGTATTTTTGATGAGACTCATGTTTGTGGGTGTTTGAAAATCGATCGAAATGTTTAGCGTCTTATAGATGATGATGATATGTGATACAATATTTGGAATCCAGAATAATTGGTTTTGTGAAAACTTGTTAGTATTTTGTAAATCTAGCATTGTGGCCTCTTTTGATCGATTGCCACGAAGTTTCGATTCGGATCGAAACTCCGTCGCAATCGCGTATCGTACGCGAATACCCGCCGAATAACTTTACTAGGTAGCCACGCCCCATAGCCCCGACCAAGTGATTGCAGGAGAACCCCGTTGCCAAAAGCATCCACTCGGGTGCTTGCGGCCACGGTGTTCCGCCTAAGTGCTCTTCGTCGATGGCATCAGGGGTGCAGCCATCTACTAAAGTTTCCGACGAGCATTTGATCAGGTAGTCGGGAATCTTATTGAATTGCCCGACTAAGTTATCGAAATTTTTTTTCGATTTGAGACAAAATGCAAGGTTTATAGGTTAGGCATGAAATTTGGAATATGAGATGTTCCGGGTTTATGATGTCTAAGGAAATACGGATTCTAATTATTGTAGTTTTTCATTTCTTTTCTGCGACCGTAAGTGTAATATGTGGGGCATCCCAAATCTTGTTGTTATATGTCAACGGAATTTGGGATACGCGAATTTACTTACGTTGATAACATGTGATGTTTTGTGTTGCTGTGATATGTTATATTGGATCGTCGTGAATGAATAGCCGGGTTTTTCTACGTGAGATGAGAGTTTTACAATTTTCTTTCATGTAAAATTTGTATGTAATATTCTTTTATTGGGACACTTCCGGGTTGAGGATGATATCACCATTGATGTATATTATTTACTTTTCCGCATTAGGATAGATCCAAGGCGGGGAGCATAAGTAACCGGGTTCTGGAGTCCAGTGGGAGACCATCTCGAAGAGTCGAGACCGGGTCTCCTAACTCTAGAATTGGCAGGCTTGCTTGCCTCTCTCGTAGGGGTCTAGGGATGTCGATTTGGCTATTCATCATGACCGTGGAATCCATGTTTTCATTATTGGCTTAATTTAAAACACGGACCTCCTAGTATATCTAATATTTCATATGTTGACTTCTGTTGCTTCGTTCTGTGAACTGATCATATAACCGTGTGAGACGAATGCTTTATATATATGATATATAATAAACGTTGCTTATGTTTTGCACCCGCGCTAGTCCAGCTCCCGCTCTGCCGTTAGTTAAGTAACCTAACGGTGCATGACAGGGCCCTGTGGCGAATGCGGATGGCATAAGCGTACGTTCTATTTTCGTTTCATTTTCTGTGATGTTTAGGAAACATTAAATTATAGGACTTCATTAATGAGATTAAGGAAAAGAAAAGAAACGTAAAGATGTTGTAGAATCAAAAGTTTTTAAAAAGGTCGCTCTAGTTCTTGCTTTGCATAGTGGAATCCTTGATGAATATCCAGCACCTCATTCGATGAGGAAAGAGCCGAGATCCCATCACCGGGAGTGACCTCTTTAGCAAAAGCTAGTAAAAGTTATTCGGTTTGTTTTTGAAAACTTCTCGATTTTAAAAGTGGAGCTTAAACCACTCCTTTTCAAAATCACTAGATTCTACAACGATATCAAGTTCATTACGTTAATGGTTTTCTTCAAAACCAGCCGTAGCCCTCCGTCATTTTAGATAAGTGCTATTTAGTAGTCGTGCTACGTTTGTTGACTATGTTAAGGCGTAGTGTGCTGTAGCTAATTAGTGCATATCTGCACCATATGATGCGATTGGATTAGGGTAGTCGTATGACTTTGTTGACTATGTTAAGGGTCGTACGGGTGGGTTTAATTCAATCAAGAAATGATGGGTTGAACTTGGCTAGCGCTTATGATTTGTTGACCTTATTAAGATCATAAGTGGCTAGGGGTAAAAACAGGTATTGGGAATTTCAAGTGTTGAAATTTGCAATGAGATTGCATACCTTCTATATGATAGTTGGATCCCGATACCCACTGCGAGTAAGAGTTACTCCTGGGAGAGTTTTGCACTTTACAATTAGCCCATTCATTAGGTGTCTAAGAAAGGTGTTAATGGGGTGATACCCCTGTGGAAACAAGATTATTTAATTAGTTCCATGTGAAAGCATGGGGAGATTCCCTCGGAGTACCAATACCTGCCTGGTCGAACGATTGATGAACTTGTAGGTGGAATTAATCCCGGCTAATCTTACCTTTTAGGGTTTGAAGGAAGATTTGATAAAAACAGTGGGAGCCATCCTGATTAGATAAAATAATAACACAGCAGATCCACTCACCAAGGCCCTCCCCCAGATGCTAATCGAGAGACTTTTTGGGATGTTGGATATGAGATACTACAACTGGTCTTAGTGCAAGTGGGAGATTGTTAGTGATATGTATGACCTAGAGGCCATTATTGTATGATATAGTGGATGCTTGGATATATATATATGGAGGACTTTCTTGCTCGACATGATAGTATGCTATCTGGTTATCTTTATCATAACATGTTCACTGGTATTATTATACCGTCTCTCATATACATGTTGATAAAGCCCTTAGGATGTTTGCTTGACTACCAGGACTATGACGCGGATCATATTATTAGGACCTGGGTAGTCCACAAGCACATCCTTCAATTGTTCCTAGGCGAGGGAATATCGAGACAGGGCATCGATATTCCAGAGTAGACTAGTGTGTACGTTTCTTGACCCTGTATGGGGAGATGGTTGATCCCATATCCATTGGTGTTTGACATCAAAGATTGTATACAGGTGCTCATTAGAGAATGGGTACACCGAACAGGACCCGCCGAGAACTCTTAGATGGTGATATACCTATCGTCAGATAGCAGTTCTCTGGTAACACTGGTACAGGTTAGTCTGTAGACTTGAGATCGTCATAGAGTCTTGGGTGGTGCCCTCTGTGCTTTGATTTCCTCCATACCACGGCTCAAAGGAGTCGTGCAAACAGGTGGATTTTAGGTACATTCCCAAGGCACATGGAGGCAATGAGCGATAGGAGGGGTTTCGTCTCTCCCGGTATTGGGAGTTGATGTTGCGCTATGCTCGATTGGCTATAACAGTAAGTCCCTGGCCAGGGCTGTTGATGAGATTTATTGGTAAGTGTTATCAGTAGTTTCTCGAACCGTTATGAGCCTTACATCGGCATGACTTATCAAGTTATTGGGGTCTGACGATTCCATCCCAAGACTCGATATGCGACATATCAGACAAAAAGACCGGACAGTACGGTAAGTGTTACCTATAGGCTTCATGGGAGTTTGGACAAGCTTGCTTGTTGATCATCTATTCGCTCAATACCTGGGTAGCCGTTACGTCCAGGCAGTACCGCCGACGGCTTGTGGGTGATTGATGTGATCATCACCTACTACTGGCATATTGACGAGTCTTTAGATTCCCAGATAGAACTTTCCTAGTTCAAGTGAAACGAAGTAGGGTACATATGTTGATATGTCCAGGGGCCAGATTAAATATGAGTATGAGATACCATATTGTAATCTGGCGGCTATTTGTTATCAGTTAGGTTATATGTTATATAACCGGATTATTGAATCAAGTGTTGATTTGATAATGTGATATACAGTTAAATGATATTAGTCGGTTATATATGATATAACCGGATTATTAAATCAAGTGTTGATTTAATAATATGATTTATATATTTATATTTGATATAATTGTATATTGACTAATATTAATGCTCAATAATTATATGCTTAAATTTATATATATATATATATATATATATATTAATATATATGTGATATATATTTATTTATTATATGAAGCATGGCATGGTTTTTCTATTTTTAGAAAATAAAAATTGAGATGATAAATCAGGAGACTTTGGAGGCATGGGCATAGCATGGCGTATTCTATATTATATTCATTTGCTTGCACTATTGAAGCATGGATACAATTTTTAAGTGTTAAAAATTGTATGCTTCAATAATGGATGAGCCATTCTACACTTCATTCTACAATAAGTTATTTTTCATGACTTGAGAGCTCATGTGATGAGTTTCTCTCTAGCTCTCTCCATCTTCTTCACCTCCACCTCCAAGCTCAATCCCTCACATGAGTTGTGAACTCTTGAGCTTGTGAGAACCCTAGTGAGCAAATATAACCCCTACTTCACCATCCTACACTAGATTAGCGCTTTGGTGTAGTGTGTTTCCTTTACTAAAGAGTTTAGTTAAGAGGTAGCTTGGATTAGCGGACTTCCCGTGGATCATCTTCGGCATGAAGGTCATCGGAGCAAGTTCGTTCAAGCTTCAAGTGGAGCATAGTGGAGTCGCGTGGACTACAATCCGGAGCTTTATAAGAGAAGGACACGGTCTACAAAGGATGTAGCCATCCATCTCTTAGTGTAAAGTTTATGATATCATGTTTAAAACCCTAATCTTCTAGATTGATCCTAGGTCAGTGTTCATTAGCACCATGAAATTTTAAAATTGCATGTGTGATGCCCGTTTAAACCTTACCGTGGTGATAGCAAGCACTTTCACCCCTCTAGGCCCGATATGCGATACTCTTAAATGAACAGACCAGACTATACGGAGATTGTCACGACCCGAAAGAGCACGTGACTGGTCCTTGAACCATATGAAGTCTATAGGACTCCATCTGATCCAAGTAAGCCAAAAGCCCAGAAATCTAATACCATTTTAAGTGTAAATAAATAAAACAGGTTTTTAATAAGCAAGAACATATTTTGTAAATCAAATATTTTTAAATAACTAAGCCGAAATGCATTTTTAAAATGTGTAGTCTTTTCTGAAAATTTCGGCAGAGTTTCCTTTGTAAAAACTGACCCCGTATGGGGTACAACAAGAATAATATATATATGCAGTGATAAAAGGCATCCCCAAGCGGGAGCTAGCTCTTCGTCAATCGACGGTCACAACCACACAAACAATATAATATACAACGCCGAATGGCGAGGATCAAAACTCAAAAGAAACTCACAATAACATGAAAACCGTAATACTGCTACACGCGACTCTAAGGTCGAAATAATACATCACTAGTGTCTAAGTCTGAAACAATATACAAGTTTTGGTTGATGGAATTCTAGATACAAAGGAATAATACAAGTACAATGGTGGTTCTTGATGCAAAAGAACCCACCTAACAAATGCAATTCACCCGCAAGGAAGCAGTGTGCCAGAAATTCCGCTATGGAACCTGTACGGCAAAACCTGGAAGAACTGTGGCACAACGGGGGTGAGTTGCCAACTCGTGAATAGAGAATCTCTACAAGCAGAAATCGAAATCATGACATAATCCTAGGTCAATACTATCAGATATATAAACCTCAAAGAATAAGCCTGAAACATGATAAGGTGGCAATGTAAAATCTAATCGTGTATGTAGTGCCAAGTACCCGTGCCAGTGCCTCAGGTAATAACATGTCGTAAATATAAGGTATGTCTGCATGAAGTATAGAAATAGATATCAATACACATATATTAGCGTCCCATTCAACTAAAATTGGTGTAAGGGTATATATAACAGCGCCCTCATACCCTGTTATATATACAAATGAAGTATGATCAATGTAATAAAAGTTTGTATATGATCAATGTCTATATATATGTGGATCCCGTCCACCTGTCACCCAATGACAATAAGCATCATGCATGTAAATATTAGGATATAATCAAAATCATGGAAAACATCATGAAACTTGTGCCTAACATCGGCATGTAAATCCTCATCCATATGGGGCTCCGTCTGCGGTATCGGCCCTCGGCCCCGGCAGCACGGGTCAGCCCATGTCCATCTCTCAACTCCGGTCGGTATCCCCCGGATATCCGGTGAGCTCAAATACAATCACCGGTAGGTACTCGCCCACCTCCAGGCTCAATCGGCAAAATCTATCGATCATCTTGCCGAGGGGAACCATACCGGGCCCCACTATGTACCCTCATACGGCACACACTCCTCGTATGGGGTATATAATCAAAACCGATAAATCTCATGGTGGCTGCGCAAATATCATATCAAGGAAACCGGGTTTTTCAATTAAGTACATACTCTCCTTTGAAATTATCCACGGTTCCCAAATCCAGAAATATCAAGAAAACGAATATCTCAATGCGTATAATCAGAAAGCATGATGTATGTGACATAGAATAATAGTATGCACATACAAGGTCATATCCTGATGCAATAATACTACTGTGTAGTGACATGGCAATTATCGATGATGAAGTGTGTGGGCCGGCAAGCAAGTGTACGTGGAACATAGGCATCATCGATAATGGTGCTGGTGTCCTAACAGCATGATTGCAATATAGAAATAAACACATGCAATGCGATGCGGAATCGAATAATCAATGCAACAGTGAAGAATCTATACTAATATGTACATGTCATGCAGTGGTGCCATTTGAAATAAGACGAATCGGGGTTTTGGTAAAATAAGGGTTACGGTGTTTTTAAGAATAGATACGTCTTTTGAAAATACCCGTAGAATCCCTTTTCCTGTCCTTAAGATATTCCCGATTCGTTAGTTTTGAAATAGGTTTGACTCGGGTCTAGTCTAACATCTACTAAGCCAAGTCCATCAGGAGGGGTATGGAAACCACCTAAATCTGAGTCGATATATGTATAAATAATATAATAGTCGGTGATCCCGCCTCAATAGTATCGCGTACGATACAGTATATCATCTGACATCCTCGAGTCATGAGTGCGGATCTATCATCAATATAAATCTCGTACGATAAATCGTCGTTCGGCATCCCAATAGCTGGGTACGGGTCAATATCACAATCAGCTTATCAATTATTTGGTATCCTCATCATCATATCATATAATCTTGGGTACTGATCTAAGTCTAGTACAACTGATACCATCAATATGACTGCGTGTGTAAACACACGTCCAAAGGCCCGCTAGAGATCACATGTCGTATCCCAAATACGAATCATATCAAATCACCGATCTCGCGGCACAATGCCCAATATCATCGACTCATCTCCAATGTCATCGAATATCATCAAACACAGTGCAAGTATAATGAATATGCAAGGGTGTACGTGTAGGTGAAAATCTATTCTAGGGTTCGCGACTATGAACTACACTAGTTGCTTCTAACCCTAAACTATCCATAATACACCTAACACAATATCCACAAAACACTATAACTATTATATATAATATATATACATTATATCAACTACGGAATGCGGGGGTGCTATACGCCATCCACCCGACTTCCCCCGTAGATATAATCTACTCACCTTGCGTCTTCATTTGTCGACGTCGCCACGCGCTTGCTTGTCGTCCCGAAGTCTTCATGGGGTACCTACATATCAAAGTATCGTATATGCGCATTAAAACCAAAACAAATCTAAAACGACACACGAAAACCAAAACGATACGCTATGGGGCCTATAGGTTAGAACCTATGGTTACGGCTCCAAAACCAACAATCAATCCACGATATCGTCGTATAAACGCCAAATAGTCGAGTTAAACACAATACGTAAATTCAGAATTAAAATACGGAATACGGAAACACGAATCCAAAACAGCAACAAAGGAAATAGGCTCCAGATTTCACCCTAGGTCAAATTAGACAAATCTATACATGCCAGGGGCCTAATCTACACATGTAGGAGCTGCAGAACCAAAACGACCCAATTTGGTGCAGGTCTGGCCGCAATTTGCGGCCAGAGGGAATTAATTTGCGTCCGGGAAAGGGAAGTAGGGGCTAGGGTCTTGGTGATAGCTTCCTGGATGCCTGCACATACCTCTGTCCAATCAATTAAATTTTCAAAGTCTCGGGGTGAAAGCAGATTCAATGTAACCTTCACAGATTTCACAAATTCTCCGATATCGGTTTCTAAATCCATATTCCGGGTCTTAAGTCTCAGGTTTGGGTCTAAATTCCAGCACTAGGGTGTTTATATAACCTCTACAGAGCTCAATTTCACATCATAACACAAAATTCCCCCAAACCCTAACTAGGTTTTCCTTAATTCCACAAAAACACACAATATCGGTTCAATCTAAATATGGAGTATAAGTAATGCATAAACTAAGCTAATGATCCAGAAATTACCTCATTTGACAACTCAAGAATTTTCTTGAGTTGCCCCCTAGTGGCCAAAATCCTTGCTTTCTTGGTCCAATGTGTCGATCTTGAGCTTGTGCACACTTTTTATGAAATGGGGGTAGGGTTTTGGTATTGTTTTTGAGATGTAATGAAGGCTTGAAGGTGGGAGGAACAAGAAGGGCAGCAGCAGCTGCTGGAGCTGAAGAGGGAGAGGGAGAGATGAGGGAGAAATGAGAGGGAGAGGGAAAGAGGTCCAAGGTCAAACTGCCCCCATACCTACTACATGCCCATACCTCTCTTTTCTTTTCATTTTTCATTTTCTTTCCTCTCTAAAACCTTCTCACTAGAATGGTAACCCCAAAGTAAAATCATGGCAAGAAAAAATGTAACACAAGTGTAGCAAAAGATATGTGCATGTTTTGCACAAAATTGCTAAAAACCCGATTAGCTATTTTTAATCGCGATTAACACTAAATTAGCATATAACTACTCAAAAAAACTTAAAAATGACATAATTCCATAAAATACCCTATTTTAGAATTTTCCATAATTTTTCCAAATTTTTCTGTATTTAATTATACCAAAATATTAAAATATTCAATAAAATAATATTAAATTATAAAAATTCCCAAAAATAATATTTTATTTTTTTGAAATGTTACAATCTTCCCCTCTTAAATAAATTCGGTCCCCGAATTTAAATTTAAACCCCCAAATGCTAAAACATTTCAGTAAAAATCCAAATTGTCGGGGCTCCGAAAACATCAATACATAAAACACATCATAGAACAATACACGCGCATAAATAATGAGAAGATAACTCAAAATCGAAACTCCGTCAAGCATCCTGCAATCATCGGAGTCATGGTAAAGACACAAATGTCAAATCCAAAACAGAACCAGTATGATGTACATCAAAATTATACATGTATATATGAAACCTATATGTATAAATAACTAAAGTAAATACGTGCAAAAGTATGCGGGTACTGTCCTCTGAGTAGTCCCGCTCAGTATGAAAACACATAGCAAATATCATAAAACGTAATGCTCCATAAGGAATAAATCTCAAAATGTATATATGAATATCCGGTGCGTCTGGTGCGCACGGAAATCAAAATCCATATATGTGCACATACATGTGCACAAAACAACATCTAGGTGCAACTGGTGTGCACGAAACATCTGTCATAGGCAACGTGTGTGCCTGACAGCAAAATCAGGTGCATCTGACATGCACAAAGAATCCCGATTTAGTGCATCTGGTGTGCACCAAAATCGTATCTCAAAACATGCGCCCAACATGCGCGAAAATCCAAAATCGAAGGTATATAATGCGGCCCAATCCAAATCGGGTGTACCGCGGTGGAAAACCTCACAACCGTGTGCATCAACGTGCACAAATCAAATCAAAACACTAAAGTGCATGAAAACTATGCTGGAAGTGTAAATCAAATCATCGGCATAAAATAGGCATGAAATCACAATCAATACCTCAAGCGTAATAACTATGCGCAAAATATAAATACCCAGTAGGTGCAACCATGGTGCATAAAAACAAATATCATGAAACTCAGCCATCAAGATTAAATCATGAAAACAGAACTCCCAAAATACCGAAATCCAAAGTGACGGATTCGTGATAATCGAATCACAAAATCACAAATCATAAATATCGTCGTCGGTAGTCCCTCCTTCAAAGTCGAGAAGGTGTCGGTGCATCCAATGCTAGCAGCGCAAGATATTTACTTGCCTCTTGCTCACGGTCTGGCGTCCTCTGTCTCTGGGTTCTTATCTTCTCTGTGAATTACCAATCTCACGATCCATCGGCTCATCGGCCCTGTCAGGTGTGCTAACGGGGACGATTCCGTTCGAGCACTTCTCTGGTCATCTCTCGGTCAATCCTCATGACCACTCGTAATGCAGCATGTCACCGGCGTCGGCCTCTGACTCTCTGAATGCACGTGACACATCTGATCCTGGGTGCAAATATCATTGCAGCAGTGTCCTGGAAGGAATCCTGCTCAGGGTTTCTTCCGATCTTGCCTATGCCGGTCTGTATGGAGGTTGGTACTCTTTCATAATCTCTTCTCGCTCGATGGACATCTGCGTCCTCTGCGCAGCATTTCCTCATAAATTGGCCGCATCCCAACGCCTCCGTAAGCATATCAGGTCTCCGGTCTCGACGGAAAGTAATGACAGCTCGTCAGCGTCTCGCACGAACTTCTTGTCCGTACCATCGTCCATTTCGACGTCACGTCTCTATCTGCGCACTCAACTGTTCTTGTCTACGGTCCATCCGAAGTCTCTCACATATCTCTTTTCTGCCGAATTGCCCGGAAGTCATCGTCCATTGCTGAAGCTAATTCTTTTTCCGGAATGGCTGCATACTCATCGCGCCTTTTTCTGGAAGATATATCCATAAACAATGCCTCTGCGTGCGTATCGCATCTCTGATGTCAGCAGAGGAGAACGTCATCTCGTCGAAATCTCTAGCGAACTCTTACTTCACTCTGCTTCAATGTCGACTGATTCGGACTCGTCTCATCGTGGCTGCATGGACTGTGCTCCAACGGCTATACTCGTATCTGGAGTCTCCCAAGCAAAGCATCCCATCACATGATATCTGAATGATGTCGAATCATTCGATCGACTCGTCAGAACCTCATAATCCCCCAAGAGATCAACATCTTGAGTACAGTTTAATAGTATTGAGTACATGCCACAGCGTCGGTGGTCCAGCCGTAGAAGGGCAAACCCAAGCCTCACTAATGGCGCTGCGGAACTGCCGCAAACCCTAAGGTTCAAAGGCTTTCACACGGTCATTAAGTCGAGTTAGGGTTTCATTCTTCTAGAGGGTCCATGGAATCGCCTGCATGTCTTTCCGTATACTTTAAACTTGAAAAATGGGCTCCTGGCATTCGATCGTCTCTGTCGACTCTCAACGTCTCCGCGTGAAGTCATCTCTAGCTGGAAGCAATCTATCTGATGACCTCGCATCGGGGTAAGCGAACGAACCACATGTCCAAGTCATTCATCCTCGGGTGACTAGCGACCTTCCAACATATCTCTAAGTATATACTCATGCTGCAGTAGCTCCAATCATTTGGGTGACATCTCGTCATTTGCAGCAGCAACTGGCTCATTCTTCTGTACGCTGAACAGCGCCTCATCATCATGAGTAAGCGACAAATCAATGGTCATCACATCTGGCTGGCCTCTAGCAGTAGCCTGATCCTCTGGTACCAATCGACACGTCCGAGAAATCTCGTGAAAGCGATCTGTCAAACGCTCATGGCGCGAAAACACAATAAGACGACGCCTTTATATGCAATCGTATGTCTCTGGAATCACGCCCTGGTCAGTCCTCGTCTGCGACGAGCTCATGCTGACGCAACTCTAGCCGTAGCTCTCTCTGCCCATGCAATCGTGGCAGCAAAATCATAACCAGTATCGATGAGGATAGATCATAGGAATGAATATAATACTGTGCAAGGAAATGTACATCCTAAGGCTCCTTAAGCGGAGTAGCGTATCGTTAGTATGCCGCGGAACATACCCACGGTACGTCACTCTACTTTAGTCACCTATTCCATCAACCAAGGGTCATCCTACACGATGAAAGTTCGGGTCTAATACCCCCTCGACTAAGTCTAAGTTCCGTAAGGTCAAGCCTAAGTTCCGTGTATATATAGACGCCCTAGGCTCCACATAGTCAAACTTGGACTCGAACCAAGGTTAATCTAGTGCTCTGATACCAACTTTGTCACGATCCGAAAGAGCATGTGACTGGCCTTTAAACCATATGAAGTCTATAGGACTCCATCTAATCCAAGTAAGCTAAAAGCCCAGAAATCCAAAACCATTTTAAGAGTAAATAAAGAAAACTGGTTTTTAATAAGCAAGAACATATTTTGTAAATCAAAGATTTTTAAATAACTAAGCCGAAATGTATTTTTAAAATGTGTAGTCTTTTCTGAAAATTTCGGCAGAGTTTCCTTTGTAAAAACTGACCCCGTATGGGGTACAACAAGAATAATATATATATGCAGTGATAAAAGGCATCCCCAAGCGGGAGCTAGCTCTTCGTCAATCGACGGTCACAACCACACAAACAATATAATATACAACACCGAATGGCGAGGATCAAAACTCAAAAGAAACTCACAATAACATGAAAACCGTAATACTGCTACACGCGACTCTAAGGTCGAAATAATACATCACTAGTGTCTAAGTCTGAAACAATATACAAGTTTTGGTTGATGGAATTCTAGATACAAAGGAATAATACAAGTACAATGGTGGTTCTTGATGCAAAAGAACCCACCTAACAAATGCAATTCACCCGCAAGGAAGCAGTGTGCCAGAAATTCCGCTATGGAACCTGTACGGCAAAACCTGGAAGAACTGTGGCACAACGGGGGTGAGTTGCCAACTCGTGAATAGAGAATCTCTAAAAGCAGAAATCGAAATCATGACATAATCCTAGGTCAATACTATCAGATATATAAACCTCAAAGAATAAGCCTGAAACATGATAAGGTGGCAATGTAAAATCTAATCGTGTATGTAGTGCCAAGTACCCGTGCCAGTGCCTCAGGTAATAACATGTCGTAAATATAAGGTATGTCTGCATGAAGTAAATATGACGAAGTATCGAAATAGATATCAATACACATATATTAGCGTTCCATTCCACTAATATTGGTGTAAGGGTATATATAACAGCGCCCTCATACCCTGTTATATATACAAATGAAGTATGATCAATGTAATAAAAGTCTGTATGTGATCAATGTATGTTTATATGTGGATCCTGTCCACCTGTCACCCAATGACAATAAGCATCATGTATGTAAATATGAGGATATAATCAAAATCGTGGAAAACATCATGAAACCTGTGCCTAACATCGGCACGTAAATCCTTGTCCATATGGGGCTCCATTTGCTGTATCGGCCCTCGGCCCCGGCAGCACGGGTCAGTCCATGTCCATCTCTCAACTCCGGTCGGTATCCCCCGGATATCCGCCGAGCTCAAATACAATCACCGGTAGGTACTCGTCCACCTCCAGGCTCAATCGGCAAAATCAATTGATCATCTTGCCGAGGGGAACCATACCGGGCCCCACCATGTACTCTCATACGGCACACACTCCTTGTATGGGGTATATAATCAGAACCGATAAATCTCATGGTGGCTGCGCAAATATCATATCACGGAAACCGGGTTTTTCAATTAAGTACATACTCTCCTTTGAAATTATCCACGGTTCCCTAATCCAGAAATATCATGAAAACGAATATCTCAATACGTATAATCAGAAAGCATGATGTATGTGACATAGAATAATAGTATGCACATACAAGGTCATATCCTGATGCAATAATACTACTGTGTGGTGACATGGCAATTATCGATGATGAAGTGTGTGAGCTGGCAAGCAAGTGTATGTGGAACATATGCATCATCGATAATGGTGCTGGTGTCCTAACAGCATGATTGCAATATAGAAATAAACACATGCACTGCGATGCGGAATCGAATAATCAATGCAACAGTGAAGAATCTATACCAATATGTACATGTCATGCAGTGGTACCATTTGAAATAAGACGAATCGTGGTTTTGGTAAAATAAGGGTTACGGTGTTTTTAAGAATATATACGTCTTTTGAAAATACCCGTAGAATCCCTTTGCCTGTCCTTAAGATATTCCCGATTCGTTAGTTTTGAAATAGGTATGACTCGGGTCTAGTCTAACATCTACTAAGCCAAGTCCATCGGGAGGGGTTTGGAAACCACCTAAATCTGAGTCGATATATATATAAATAATATAATATTCGGTGGTCCCGCCTCAATAGTATCGCGTACGATACAGTATATCATCTGACATCCTCGAGTCATGAGTGCGGATCTATCATCAATATAAAGCTCGTACGGTAAATCGTCGTACGGCATCCCAATAGCTGGGTACGGGTCAATATCACAATCTGCTCATCAATTATTTGGTATCCTCATCATCATATCACATAATCTTGGGTACTGATCTAAGTCTAGTACAACTGATACCATCAATATGACTGCGTGTGTAAACACACGTCCAAAGGCCCGCTAGAGATCACATGTCGTATCCCAAATACGAATCATATCAAATCACCGATCTCGCGGCACAATGCCCAATATCATCGACTCATCTCCAATGTCATCCAATATCATCAAACATTATGCAAGTATAATGAATATGCAAGGGTGTACGTGTAGGTGTAAATCTATTCTAGGGTTCGTGACTATGAACTCCACTAGTTGCTTCTAACCCTAAACTATCCATAATACACCTAACACAATATCCACGACACACTATAACTATTATATATAATATATATACATTATATCAACTACGGACCGCGGGGGTGCTATACGCCATCCACCCGACTTCCCCCGTAGATATAATCTACTCACCATGCGTCTTTAATTGTCGATGTCGCCACGCGCTTGCTTGTCGTCCCGAAGTCTTCATGGGGTACCTACATATCAAAGTATCGTATATGCGCATTAAAACCAAATCAAAGCTAAAACGACACACGAAAACCAAAACGATACGCTATGGGGCCTATAGGTTAGAACCTATGGTTACGCCTCCAAAACCAATAATCAATCATCGATATCGTCGTATAAACGCCAAATAGTCGAGTTAAACACAATACGTAAATTCAGAATTAAAATACGGAATACGGAAACACGAATCCAAAACATCAACCAAGGAAATAGGCTCCAGATTTCACCCTAGGTCAAATTAGACAAATCTATACATGCCAGGAGCCTAATATACACATGTAGGAGCTGCAGAACCAAAACGACCCAATTTGGTGCAGGTCTGGCCGCAATTTGCGGCCAGAGGGAATTAATTTGCGGCCGGGAAAGGGAAGTAGGGGCTAAGGTCTTGGTGATAGCTTCCTGGATGCCTGCACATACCACTGTCCAATCAATTAAATTTTCAGAGTCTCGGGTGAAAGCAGATTCAATGTAACCTTCACAGATTTCACAAATTCTCCGATATCG
This sequence comes from Agapanthus africanus, assembly GCA_030015575.1. Taxonomy (NCBI): domain Eukaryota; kingdom Viridiplantae; phylum Streptophyta; class Magnoliopsida; order Asparagales; family Amaryllidaceae; genus Agapanthus; species Agapanthus africanus. Next base: position 182,845,468 of record JASDDO010000016.1, on the reverse strand, counting down.
GTTTCTAAATCCGTATTCCGGGTCTTAAGTCTCAGGTTTGGGTCTAAATTCCAGCACTATGGTGTTAATATAACCTCTACTGAGCTCAATTTCACATCATAACACAAAATTCCCCCAAACCCTAACTAGGTTTTCCTCATGTCCACAAAAACACACAATATCGGTTCAATCTAAATATGGGATATAAGTAATGCATAAACTAAGTTAATGATCCAGAAATTACCTCATTTGGCAACTCAAGAATTTTCTTGAGTTGCCCCCTAGTGGCCAAAATCCTTGCTTTCTTGGTCCAATATGTAGATCTTGAGCTTGTGCACACTTTTTATGAAATGGGGGTAGGGTTTTGGTATTGTCTTTGAGATGTAATGAAGGCTTGAAGGTGGGAGGAAGAAGAGGGGCGGCAGCAGCTGCTGGAGCTGAAAAGGGAGAGGGAGAGATGAGGGAGAAATGAGAGGGAGAGGGAAAGAGGTCCAAGGTCAAACTCCCCCCATACCTACTACATGCCCATACCTCTCTTTTCTTTTCCTTTTTCATTTTCTTTCCTCTCTAAAACCTTCTCACTAGAATGGTAACCCCAAAGTAAAACCATGCCAAGAAAAAATGTAACACAAGTGTAGAAAAAGATATGTGCATGTTTTGCACAAAATTGCTAAAAAACCGATTAGCGATTTTTAATCGCGATTAGCACTAAATTAGCATATAACTACTCATAAAAACTTAAAAATGACATAATTCCATAAAATACCCTATTTTAGAATTTTCCATAATTTTTCCAAATTTTTCTGTATTTAATTATACCAAAATATTAAAATATTCAATAAAATAATATTAAATTATAAAAATTCCCAAAAATAATATTTTATTTTTTTGAAATGTTACAGAGATTGTCACAGATAGGCTCAGTAGGAGTTCGGATGAGTTTGCTCTTCGGCCTTCTTATCGACAGATACCTGGATAGCCGTTACGTACAGCCAGTACCACTGACGGACTTGCGGTTAAACCCACTGCCAGTGTGCTGTCGAGTCTTTAGATTTCCACACAGAGGGTTTCCTTGGTTCAGGCAAAATGATGTAGATGCCGTATGGTTTTATGGTAGGGTTTCGATCACATATGTGCAATAGATGCACGGATGTTGTTCGGACGGATAATACTAGTGGCCTTTGGTTTAAGCCGGATTCTAGTATTATATTATTGGATTATTATTATCTCATTGTATTCGTACTTTTGCATTACGAATACGCGTAGGTATATACGGTGAGGGCATTCTTGTAATTTTACAAGAGATGCTTTTAGAAGGGGACACCTAATTATTTGGATTTATTTATTTTTGAAAATAGATTAATGAGGTGGAAAATGGATATATTTGTGGCATGGTGAAGCACGGCTCATTTCATTTGTTTATGTGTTTGGGTTTACTATTGAAGCATGGTTGTTATTTTCTATTGGAAAATAATCAATGCTTCATATGAGATAGAGTATGAGCCATTCTACACTTAGCACAACACTTGTTCATTTGCAAACTTTCTTTCTCTTTCCATTTTTCTTCTCTTTCTTCCTCAAGACCCTAATCCCTCACATGTGTTGTAAACCATAGGGTCACTTGAGATTAAATACTCCAATTAAGACTCTACATCTCCTAAGCTACCTAGTTTAACGAACTAGGTACTTTAGTTACCTTGGTTTAGAGGTTGGAGATTGAACCATAAACTCTCGGGTGGATCGTCTTTGACACGAGGAGATCGATGTTCAAGCGTAATACGGATCTTTGAGGAGCTTAAGAAGAGGAGGAGAAAAAGACCCGAAGGACAAGTAACAAGGAGGTATAAACACTATCATAGTAGTTAGAACCTCCAAGTAGTATAGCTAGTTAAGCTTTCCGTAAAGATCCTGGAGTTTATGTCAGTGTTGCAAAGCCAAGAAAATCGTTTTTTTGTAAATTCCGCCCCCCACAAGGGTGTAGGGTGCGCGACATCGACTTACAGTGGTATCAGAGACTACTAAACCTTAACTAGCTTGTTTGCAACTAATTAGAACTTCGATCGACGGAAAATTTGCCCGAAATCACATTTCCAAATATGCTTGCTGTCGATTTTTAAAACTGTTCAAAAAATCATTTCAGTGACTTTAAAAATACATGCAAGCTTTTCTAAGAACAATAAAAAATTTCTAGACCATAATCTTTCAACTAAACCGCGGAACCGTGGCCAAACAGGTCTTTTAGCCGCGGATTCGAGGCCGAGTTATAGCCGATTTGCTCTTAATTTTTTCTGTGGTTCTAATCTTTGGAAATATGATTTTTGGCATATTTGTTTTTTGCCCAGATTTGTTTGTGTACTGGTTTGTACATGGGGCAAACACGGATAATTGCTATCAATCGAAATTCTAAGTTTTTGCTAATCAGTGTTTCTGTGTTTGTATATGTGTTGCTAAACGTCTACTAATTGCTATATGTCGATTAGTTAGGGTTGCACATATCTTGTATCTCCTTGATGGTTTGTGGATATGAAGTATTAGATCGTCGTGAATGAATAGCCGGGGGATGTAAGAAGAGTGTTCTTTTCTTTCATTCATGTATATTTGTAAATTGATGTAATATTTTTTGCGGGGCACATCCGGGTTGAGGTTGTAGCCACCGTTGTATTATTTCAGTTACTTTTTCTTGCACTTAGGATATACCCAAGGTGGGGTGCACAAACTACCAGGTTCTTGAAGTGCCGAGTGGCCTACTCATTTAATTAAGGGAGGTTGCTTCACTTCAGGAATTTGGCGGGTAGTTTGCCGCACCCGTAAGGGTCTAGGGTGTGGTTTGGCTATTCATCACGACCGTGGAATCCGTTTTTCATTCTTGGCTAAAACGAAACACGGAAATCCTAGTATATCCAATATATTCATCTGTGATGCCGTGATATGTGATCTGGAATGCCTATTATTGCGTGAGATGAATGTATATATATATATATATATATATATATATATATTTATTGTATATAATAAATGTTGCTTATGTTTTGCACCCGCGCTAGTCCAGCCCCCGCTCTGCCGTTAATTAAGTAACTTAACGGTATATGACAGGGCCCCATAGCGAATGCGGATGGCATAAGCGTATGTTCAATTTTCGTTTCTTTCTGCAATGATAGGATTAAATGATGGGACTGCATTAATATTGTTTAATGCAAAGAAAACAAACCAATGTTAAATCGTTGGAGCAATTTCAAAACCACTCGTTTTTCTTGAAAAACAACTTTTAAATGTGGAGCCTAAACCAGTCCTTTTAAAAGCTATCATGGTTCCTTCGACTATATCAAGTTCATTACGTTCACGGTTTTTGCCAAAACCAGCCGTAGCCCTCCGTCATTTCAGATGGGTATTCATTAGTATTCAAGCTATGTATTTTGACCTTCACCACAACATAGTGATTGGAAGCTGCTGGGTATTCCTCTGTAGCATAGATAGATGCGTTAATTTAGGACAGGCTTACAGTTATTTTGGCCTTCGTCAAGGGTTTGTACGAATGGGTTCAAATTAACCTGGACAATGATGGGTAGAACTTGACTTGTGTCTTATGATATGTTGTCCTTCGTCAAGGTCATAAGCTTCCGGGGCAAAAATCCACATCAGGGATTTCAAAAGAAAAGGAAACTTGCTAGTTTTGCATACCATCTGGAGTGTGATGATTTTGGTAGGATCCCTTCAAAGTTGTCACATGATGATACTTGGATCCCGATCCCACCATGAGTTTTGTTACTCTTCGGGAGATTTTTCACTAAAACAATCAATGCTATAAACCAAGTAGGTGCCTAGAACAGTGTTAGCGGGGCTACGCCTCCAGGGAAAAGAGGTTATGTAATTAAGGAACTTCGCGAAAGCGTTGGAAAACCTCCCTCGAAGTACTGACACTAGCCTGGTCGAAAGGTTAAGCAAGAATTGTAGGGTGAGATTAATCATGACTAATTCTTATTTTATGATTTGAATGAGGATTCGAGAAACAGCGGGAGCCATCCTGTTTATATAAATTAATAACCAATATAAACATGCAAGAGCATCATGCTGAGTGTTTTCTTCTCTCTCTCTCTTGACTGCAGCGACCAAAATGACTAGGCTTAAGTTACTGCTAGATAAAAATAAATTGACGGGGCCAAACTATAAAGATTGGCTAAGGAATGTCTAGATGACCATTACCTATGACAAGCTGGGCTACCTCCTTACTACCAAAGCCCCTACCATCCCAGGTCCAGATTTCACCGTCGCGGATGTTGAGATTCGTAAGACATGGGAAATAGACTGTGCAAGAGCCAAGTGTCTCGTGCTGGCCTCAATGGATAATGAACACTAGAGGCGGCACGAGAAGATGGACTTAGCGTCCATCTTCCTCCATACCAAAGAATTATATGGAGAGCAATCTCGCATCGTAAGATTTGAGACCTCGAAGAAATTGTTTCAGGCGAGGTTGGCTGTCGGGTCATCTGTAGGGGACCACGTCCTTAAGATGATCAGCTATATTGAAAAGCTCGCGGACCTTGGGACCACGTTGGAGAACGAGTTATATATGGACTTGATTCTACAGTCCCTCCCCTCTACCTACGCCCAGTTTATCTTGAATTTCAATATTCAAGGGAAGGAAGTTACACTTCCAGAACTCCTCAACATGTTGAGGAGTGCAGAGGGCACCCTAAGGAATACCAGGAAGACACCGTCTCTGCTTATTGGGGAACCTTTCTTCTTTAGATCCAAGGAGAATGCCAAGGGGAAGAAGAAGAAAGCCCCCACCAAGCCTAAAGGCGGTGTCAGTAAGGTAGAGGGAAAGGGCAATGCAAAAGTTTCGAGGCCGACAGTAGGGAAGGAGGAATGTTTCTATTGTCACAGGAAAGGCCATTGGAAGAAGTACTGCAGGGCTTTGAGAGCCAGAAACCAGAATTCGAAGCACGTTGTGGTTTCGGCTTCAGGTGTGTTTATGATTGAAAACTGTCTGTCAATAAACTCTACTTCCCGGGTATTGGATACCAGATCAGGATCTCATATCTGTAATTCATTGCAGGCGCTAAGAAACCGTAGAGCTTTAAAGGCAGGTGATATGACTCTCAGGGTTGCTAACGGAATGAGCGTGGATGCTGTATCCGTAGGGGAATATCACCTAGGATTGACAAGTGGAAACACTTTGATTTTGCGTAACTGTTTTTGTGTACTTAGTTTGACATGTAATATCATCTTTGTATCTTTACTATCTAAAGAAAGTTATGATTTTACATTTGTAAGAGATGTCGTAAACATCCACCTTAATCATGGTTTGATTGGGTCAGGTACACTAGACAACGGTATATACGTATTAAATCAATACCAAGATTTCAATGTCCAGAACACATTTAAAAGAAAGTCTCCAAAATTAAATCAAGTTTTCTTATGGCATTGTAGACCGGGTCACATCAATGAAACACGGTTGACGAAGTTACATAAAAAGGGATATTTGGATCCGCTTTAATATCTGTCTTATGCAACTCGTCAATCATGTCTCAAAAGAAAGATGACAAAGACTCCGTTCACTGGACACGGGGTAAGAGCCAGTGAGCTCTTGGGACTGATACACAGCGACATGTGTGGTCCATTGTCTACACATCCAAGAAGTAGTTATTCCTACTTCATTACTTTTACGGATGATTTCTCAAGATATGGACACGTATTCTTGATGAAACATAAATCCAAGGCCTTTGAGAAATTCCAAGAATACAAGAATGAAGTGGAAAAACAAACAGGAAAAAGTATCAAGACACTAAGATCTGATCGAGGTGATGAATAATTAAGTGCCGAGTTCCTGGATTACTTAAAAGAGAATGGAATTCTCTCTCAGATTACTCCTCCATACACACCTCAACACAACGGTGTATCGGAAAGACGGAACCATACCCTATTAGATATGGTACGTTCCATGATGAATAACGCTGAGTTACCGCGATCCTTCTGGGGTTATACACTGGAATCTGCTGCATATCTTTTGAACAAGGTTCCTACTAAGTCTGTGCCTACCACACCATATGAAATGTGGAGTGGGAAGAAACCCTATCTTAAGTATCTAAAGATATGGGGATGTCCAGCTTTTGTCAAAAAGCAGCATGCGGACAAGCTCGAGGCACGCTCAGTACTGTGTAAGTTTGTGGGATACCCAAGGACTCCAGAGGGTATCTTTTCTATTACGCGGAGGAACAAAAGGTTTTGCTTCTCGGCATGCCCACTTCCTGGAAACTCAATTTCTTGAAAAAGAAATAAGTGGGAGCACAATAGAACCGGAAGAAATTTTAGAATCACAAACTATTACTGAAAGCATGGTGGAACCAGAAGTTTCACAGGAACCGGACATCCGTGCGCCACTCCGTAGATCTAGTAGGCAGTATCATCCGCCCGAGAGATACTACGGCTTTATCACAGACGGGGATCGAGAGGATTGCATCATCGACGATGATGAACCAACTAGTTTCCAGCAGGCTATTACGAGTAGAGACTCAGTAAAGTGGCTGGATGCAATACGGACCGAAATGGAATCCATGTACACCAATAAGGTATGGACTTTGGACATTGCTCCTCAAGAGGTAAAACCCGTAGGCTTCAAATGGATCTTCAGAAAGACGATTGGTGCAGATGGATAGGTTGAAACCTATAAGGCTAGACTTGTTGCAAAAGGTTTTCGTCAAAGACCTAGTTTGGACTATGATGAAACCTTTTCTCCAGTGGCTATGCTTAAATCCATTCGGATCCTTCTTGCCATTGCTGCCTTCCAAGATTATGAAATTTGGAAGATGGACGTAAAGACCGCTTTTCTGATTGAAAATTTGGAAGAGTGTTTATATGGATCAGCCAGAGGGTTTCATAAAGAGTACGAGCAGCGGAAGGGTGTGCAAGTTGCTTAAATCCATTTATGGATTAAAGCAGGCATCATGGAGTTAGAACAATTGTTTTGATGAGACGGTCAAAGAATTCGACTTTATCAAAAATCCAGATGAACCATGCATTTATAGTAAGATTGTAGGAAGAACTGTGGTATTTCTCGTATTGTACGTGGATGAAATTCTTCTGATAGGAAATGACATTCTTATGCTACAATTAGTCAAAGGATTCTTGTTACAAAAGTCCTCCATGAAAGACCTGGGTGATGTCTCCTACATTCTGGGGATCCAGATCTATCGTGATAGATCTAAGAGGATGTTGGGACTTTCACAGTCCAGGTACATTGACACCATACTGAAAATATTTAGTATGGAAGATTCCAAGAGCGATAATCTACCGGCTTGTCACGGAATGACCATCTCCAAAGAGATGTCTCCCAAGACTGATTTGGAATGGGATCGCATGAGTATTATATCCTACGCTTCTGCGGTAGGCTCTATAATTTATGTGATATTGTATACCAGACCAGATGTTGCTTACGCACTGAGCGTAGTAAGCAGGTATCAGTCAAACCCTGGGGAGAAGTACTGGATAGCAGTTAAGAATGATCTCAAGTACCTGAGAAGGACTAAGGAGATGTTCTTGGTGTATGGCAGTAAAGACCTCGAGATCGAGGCTTCACTGACTCCAGCTTCCAAAGTGACAAGGATGACTCCAAGTCCATATCGGGTTATGTCTATACCCTCAATGGAGGGGCGGTCTGTTGGAAGAGCTCCAAACAGGACACCATTGCTGACTCGACGATGGAAGCGGAGTATATCGCTGCATATGACGCCGCAAAAGAAGCAGTCTGGATGAAGAAATTCATTTCAGAACTTCAGGTGGTTCCATCCATTGTTGATCCAATACCTTTGTATTGTGACAACAACGGGGATATAGCTTTAGCGAAGGAACCAAGGTCCCATCAGAAGTCCAGACATATCTTGAGGCGGTATCACCTGATCAGGGAGATAGTGGATCGCCGGGAGATCGAGGTGCGGAGAGTAGATACGGAGAACAACACTGCAGATCCATTCACAAAGGCCATCCCTCAAACTCAGTTCGTGAGGCTATTCGAGATGATAGGTCTGTGATATGCCAATACATGGCCTTAGTGCAAGTGGGAGATTGTTAGTGATATATGCCCTAGAGGCCATTATTGTATAGTACTGGATTGTATATTACATTTTGGAAGCTTGGGATATACACAGATATAATAACAGTCTTGCTTAATATGATAGTATGCTATCTGGTTTGATTCTATCTTAATATGTGTATATATTTCTTTTAACATATCGCTAATATATATTGATAGAGCCTTTAGGATTTTTTCTTGACTACCAGCGTTGTGATGACAGTCACACTAGTGGGGGCTGGGTAGTCTATAAGCACATCCTTATACTTGTCCCTAGTCATGGATTATCGAGACAGGGCATCGATAATCCATGTAGGGTCACTAGGCACTCTAAGAAGGTTTTACAGAGCATCAACCATGCCCGATTAAAATTTTAGCCGTGCCGAATAACTCTAAACAAGATCTTTGCTAGATAATTAGGGTAACACATGCTAGTAAATAACAATTATCACTAAGTGAATACGAAATACAACCTTTGTAGATCGGTCCTTCACTTCTAAAGCTCCTTGTAGTAGTCCCTTCGCTGCGATCATAGTGCTCCCGGACTCTCGGACGGCTCTATGAGAAGAGGGCAACGGTTTTGCTTGAAGTCTTCGAGGCCGAAGATGATCTACGTCGATGGAATACGAACTCAAGCTTCTACTTCACTAACTAGAGAATTAGTGAAGCAAACACCCTAAACTAAAGTGCTAGTCTAGTAGAGGATAATGAAATAGGAAATGGGTACACTTTAGAATTTCTTTTCTCACATTGTTTCTCTCTCTTTATCAAACCCTAGCAAGAATTTGACGGAGGAAGAAGATGAGCTCAAAATGAGAATGAAAACTAACTAAGAGAGAGTTAGCTAACCATGGGTGAGTGGGTATCATATACTAACTCATGTAGAGACATAACCATGGCTAATTATAGTGGTTAGGTTAATTAATATCTTAAGTAAACAAAACTAGTGGACTAAGTCAATGCAACCATAAGCTTCATGAAGCTTCATGCATGTGAGCTCATTATCCATTAATTTTAGAATTACTTTAAATATAAAAACCTAAACCTATAATTAGTATGGTATAAGTCTTATACACCCATGATAGTTGTATCAACAACCATGATACAAAAAAAATGAACACAAATAAATATATATCACATATATATCAAGTTGTGCACAAGTGAGAAAAATAAATGCTTAAGTGAACCAATGTTAGTTAATGTAAATTAGTATATCTCATATACAATTATACACTAAATTATTAAATCAACACTTGACTTAATAATCAGATTACATCACATATAACCGACTAACATCCAACGTATCGACTTATCGAATCAACCCTTGATTCAATAACCATGTTATATCGCATATAACCGATCGATACCAACATCGCGAGAATAGAATACGGTATCACATACTCGCATTATTCTCGGTCCCGCACATATCACATATGTGCTCCTATTTCGTTTTGCCCGAACCAGTATAACCTCTATGTAGGACTCTAAAGAGTCGTCAATACGCCGGCAGTAGGTGATGATCATATCAAGCACCCACAAGCCGTCAGCGGTACTAGCTGGACGTAACGGCTACCCGGGTATTGAGCGATCAGAAGATCAGCAAGCAAGCCCGCTCCAACTCCTGCAAAAAGCCTGACAGTGACACTAGCATACAGTCCGGTCTCCTCGTCTGATATGTCGCATATCAAGTCTTGGGGTGGTAAAACGTCAGACCCCAATAACCGATAATTCATGCCGATATGAGGCTCATAACGGGTCGAGAAACTACTGGTAACACTTACCAGTAAATCTCTAAACCAACCCTGGCCAGGGACTTCCCTGTAATGGCCAATCGAGCATAGCGCAACATCAACCCCCAATACCAGGAGAGACGAAACCTCTCCTATCGCTCATTTCCTCCATATTACTCGGGACTGTACCCAAAAACCACCGTTTTGCATGCCCTCTTGGACGTGGTAAGGTGGAAATCAAAGCACAGTGGGAATCTAACAAGACTCTATGACGATCTCGGGTCTACAGACTAACCTGTACCAGTGTCACCAGAAAACTGCCGTCTGACGTAAGGTATAATACCATGTGGGAGTTCTCGACGAGTCCGTCCAGTGTACCCAGTCTCCACTGAGCACCCGTATATCATCTCTGATGTCAAACACCAATGGATATGGTGTTTACCCCAATCGGAGCAAAGCTCCGATCAAATTCCGAGGTGGAAGATGAAACAACTCCCCAATCAGAAACAAAGCTTTGCTTTGAAAATTTAAACTTCAATAAAGGAAGCAACGCTTCAGTTGCGCAGGCACTGCGCTGCGCGACATGTGTCAGCGCAGATGCGCTAGCGCAGCCGCGCTGCGCTGCGCGCTGCGCGACACGTGTCAGCGCAGATGCGCTAGCGCAGCCGCGCTGCGCTGTGCGCTGCGCGACACGTGTCAGCGCAGATGCGCTAGCGCAGAAGAAGGGGTTTAAACACCAAAAGCAATTTATTCATGCAAAGTTACGTACACTTGATAATAACGAATTAAAATCATATGATGCACGAACACAACAAAGAACTAAAATAAAAGAACCCTTAACAGGCAATGAAATACTTGATTAAAAAGAAAAATGCTTATTCATTATTATTGATATTACATTTAAAAAAGATCACCGAATACGGGATCAGAAAGACAAGGATTCGCAAAAAGAAGAAGAAGATTCCCCAGCTCCCTCTCTGTCTTCTCCACCACATCGAAGCGGCGATCCTCCCGAGGGGTGGCCATCCAACGGTCGACTCCACACTCCTGGGAAAAAGTGGCGATGACAACCCGACGAGCCCATATCTGGTTCAGCAAATGGAAGGAGCAGTCCTTCAGGGCTTTGGTGATCAAGTGTGCTTCGAGAAGGCCTTCGATCTTGTCCTCGGCGGCATCCAGCATTGCCGGGGACATCTCTGCTGGAGGAGGGGGAATGTCGGAGAGCACCGAGGCAAGGGCCATCCGAAGCCAAATGGAATTCGGAGCAAGAGGAGACCCCACACGAGTCAAAAGCTCATGCATTGCAGCGTCGCATTGCTCGTCCGAGAGAGAAGGGTCCACCAGGCGCACAGCAAAACGGGGAACGATGTCCCGAATCGGAACCTCCCATGGTTGTCGGCGGGCATGAGGGCGGTTTCAAGCCATGATCGAAAAAGTTCTCTGAAGATGAGAGAATAAAATGCTCGGCCCTGAACTATATATAGACCCAAGCACAAAAGATTCTGTGCACAATGGAATTATTTCCAAGACCCGGGAAATCAAAATCTTGGAAATACAAGTTTGACTTGGAAAATGGGAGATGAAAGGATATCTCAGGTGAAGCAACGCTTCAGATCCTCTGCGCTGGGCGCAACTTGCCACGTGTCTGGCGCAACGCGCCGAGCGCAGCGCCCAGAAAGCGCACCCAATCAAGAGCAAAGCTCTGATTGAAGGAAGCAACGCTTCAACTGCACTGCGCTCTGCGCTGCGCGACACGTGTCAGCGCAGATGCGCTCGCGCAGTTGCGCTGCGCTGCGCGACACGTGTCAGCGCAGATGCGCTAGCGCACTTGCGCTGCGCTCTGCGCTGCGCGACACGTGTCATGCGCTGGGGCATCTACGCCAAACTAAATTAAGATTTTTATGAAATCTTTTCTGTTCTTTCCAGAACTAGAAGATTTTCTTCTGTCTTTGGATCAAAGATCCAGCGGTGGGAAAATTCCCAAAATCACTCAGGAAAGATCTTGTTAACAAATTCAACAGATTTGTGGTCACTATAAATAGGACCCTAAGCCTCAATTCAAAGGCATGAACAATTTTCTCAAAAAAATCAAGAACTCTAAGCAGAGAAAACTCTGAGAAGATCTCAAGAAAAAGGTAAAGAACCTTCATGAAGTAGAAGAAAGGCCTTCTAATAGATCATTGATCTAAAAATAAAATGAATGATCTTTATATAAAAAAGAAAACAGTGTTGTGCACTTCTTGTGAACCTTCGGTTCTTTAAAAACAATAAAAAATAATAAAATAATAAAAGAATAGTGCTTTGCACTTTTAAGAACCTCTGGTTCTTCGAATAAAGAAAAATTTATTTTTCTTTGATCTAATTTAGACGAAGAAATTAAACAGTGCTTTGCACTTCCCTTCTTGAATCTAAAAGATTCTTAGTGCTTTGCACTTCCAAGTTGCGCCGTTGTGCTCTTAAGAGAGCGCCACGTGTCGGCTATAAAACCACTTGCGCTAAGCGCCCTTAAGATAGAGCTTTGCTCTCTGGAATTGGCGCAACTCGCTGAGAGCGCGCCACGTGTCAGTAGCGCAATAGCGCAGCGCAACAGCGCAGCGCAACAGCGCAGCGCACTGCGCTAGTGCGCTTGCGCTCATCAGAGCACGACACGTGTCATCACCATATGGACTTGCGCTCATTACTTAGCGCAAAGCGCAGATGCATTAAAAAGGGCCAAGCCCAATTAAGAGAAGGCCTAACAGGCTCAATAAAGCGCAAATGCATTGTTTTAAGGAGCAGAGCCCAAACAAGAACAGATGCTTTGCATCATTTATAAATGGGTAGAGCCCAAACAAAATATTCAGAATGCTATGCATTTTAAAAGGGGCAAAGCCCAAACAAGGTAGATACTTTGCACCATCTACAAAGGGGCAGAGCCCAAAATAAATTGATACTCTGTATCTTTTGTGGGTAGAGCCTAAATAAAAAATGCAATGCAAAAGCAAATAAAATGTTGAACTGGACTTAGCCCAATCGTGGCCATAAGTCCTTAAATTAAATTGACTGAGCAAAATGGCTCTCCTAAATCAATCTACGTCCGGTTCGAGGGTACATCTCCGAACTCCTTTGACATCCATCGTTGTAATTCCTCAACGACGTCAAAGAGGTGACGGGTCCCAACGACCACACATCCATATGGACTGCGGGGTCCTTAAACTCGTGGACCGAGACATCCTTAAAACTAATATCGGACCGAAACGTCCCTAAACTAATATTGGACCGAAACGTCCCTAAACTAATACCGGACCGAGACGTCCCTAAAACTAATGTTGGACCGAAATGTCCCTAAACTAATACCGGACCGAGACGTCCCTAAAACTAATGTTGGACCGAGACGTCCTTAAAACTAATATCGGACCGAAACGTCCCTAAACTAATATTGGACCGAAACGTCCCTAAACTAATACCGGACCGAGACGTCCCTAAAACTAATGTTGGACCAAAACGTCCCTAAACTAATACCGGACCGAGACGTCCCTAAAACTAATATCAGACCGAAACGTCCCTAAACTAATGTTGGACCGAAACATCCCTAAACTAATACCGGACCGAGACGTCCCTAAACTAATATCGGACCGAGACGTCCCTAAACTAATATCGGACCACTACGTCCTTAAACTGGCGACGGACCACTACGTCCTTAAACTGGCGACGGACCACTACGTCCTTAAACTGGCGACGGACCACTACGTCCCTAAACTAATAATGGACCACCACGTCCCTAAAACTGGCGATGGACCGCCATGTCCTTAAACTTGTTAGTGTTTATGCCCTAGAAGGCCATTACTGTATCATACTAGCTTGTATATTACTTAATGGAAGCTTGGGATATTCGCATGTATATAACAGTCTTGCTAAACATGGTAGTATGCTACTTGGTTTTTCTATCTTAATATGTGAGTGTACGTATTGATAGAGCTCTTAGGATCTTGCTTGTCTACCAGCGTTGTGATGGCAGTCACACTAGTGGGGGCTGGGTAGTCTACAAGCACATCCTTATTCAGGTCCCCGGTCGTTGGATTATCGAGACAGAGCATCGATACTCCGGAGTAGACTGGTGTGTACGCTTCTCATCCCAGTTGGGGAGATGGTCTGTCCCACAGCCGTCAGTACGTCGTACTGGAGATAGTATACAGGTGCTCGTTAGGTTACGGGTACACCGGACAGGACTCACAGGGAACTGTTGGTTGGTTTGATACCAGTCGTCAGTGAACAGTTCTCAGGTGACATGAGTACAGCGTAGTCCGCAGACTTGACACTGCTACTTCGCCTCGAGTGTGTCCCACTGTTCTTAGATTGCTACCCTACCACGGCTCAAAGGAGTTGTGCAAACAGGTGGCAGTTGGGTGCAGTCCCGAGCACTTGGAGGCAGTGGCGGTTAGATAGGATCCGTCCCTCCCGGTATTGGGAGTAGATATCGTGCTGTGTCAGAGAGCCATTACGCAAAGTCCCTGGCCAGGGCAAGCGAGATTTGCTGGTAGGTTCCAGTAGTTTCTCAGGGTGTAATGGGCTTTACTCCGACACGACTTATACCGCTATTAGGGGACTGACGCTTGCCGCCCCCCTAGGCCCGATATGCGATAGTCTTGGACGAACGGACCGGACTGTATGGAGATTGTCACATCAGACTCAGTAGGAGTTCGGATGGGTTTACTCATCGGCCTTCTTATCGACAACTACCTGGGGACCGTTACGTACAGCTAGTGCCGCTTGCGGTCTGTGGTTAAACCCACTGCCAGCGTAGTAGTCGAGTCTCTAGAGTCCCACACAGAGAGTTTCCTACTCCAGGCGAAACGATATAGAGGTTGCATGGTTTTGCGACAAAGGGTTCGGACGCATACGTGCGTTTACGCGCGTACGACTTTCGGACAGTTTTTACCAGTCGGCTTTGGTTTAAGCCAGTTACTGGTATCCGGTTATTGGATTTTTACAGTCTAAAGTTTTTCCGTATTTTTACGGATCGGAGGGGCGTTCTCGTAATTACTCGAGAAGCTTCTAGAAGATGTGACTAAGGAGGTTTCTTTTGGATAAGAGAGTGAGTCTTGGTGGTGATTCATTCATTTCATTAATGCACATTTATTGCTTAATGACTCATGCTAATGAATCACCACTAGATATTTCATGAAGCATGCTTATTCATTTCTTTTTATTCATTATTGAAAAATAAGAATGCTTCATAATATTATGATACACTCTCTCTCTTCTCTCATTATCTTATCTCACATTCTCTCTCCTCAAGCTCTCATCTTCAAACCCTAATCCTTAATCCTCATGTGTTGAGATCAAAGGATTAGTTAGACTAAACAATCCATAACCTACACTCTACATCATCCTTTCATCTTTGATTAGCAATCAAAGTTGATTAGTTACCTCAAGTTAGAGGTTTAGCTTGGAGTTTCGCTCTCGGGTGGATCGTCTACTACCTAGAGAAGGCCGAGGAGAACAAAGGAGGACACAAAGACGAAGGACTAGTTTCGATCGGTATAATCCCTTAACACAATAGTTTAGTTTAGTTATGTGTTTGGTTATTATTTGTTTAGCTTCGATTCAAGCGGTTAGTCGATGTTCGTTGTTTAAACTTGATCGTTTTTGAAAATTCCGCCTCCCCACAAGTACTGGGGTGTACTACATCGACTTACAAAACTAGCATAATAGAGTCCGAACGCTCTTTTGCCGGATCTAAACGGTCCCGTCTAATTTGATCTTAACCCCAAATACGGTTAATGTGTCCTTAGATCTTTAAATAAACAATAAAACTCCAAATCAACTTTGGTTCAAGGGTACATCTCTGAACTCCTCTGACACCTGTCGTTGTAATCCCTCAGCGACGTCAGAGAGGTGACGAGTCCCGACGGCCAGATAATTAAATCAATCACTACGTCAAGTTGATCTTAGTCTAAAACAGGACTAACGTATCCTTGACGAACGTTTAAGTTGATCTTAGCCGCAACGCGACTAATGCATCCTTAAACTAAAAATACCAAACCCAAATCTAACTAAATACGGATTTGGACTAAAATACGTCCTACGGGTGACGGCATCACTAAGTCTTCGTATACAATCCACGGGCAACCACAAATAGAACAAACACACACGACACGAAGTGAAATTCTGGAGAAGGAGAAAGTTGTTACCGCGACGCGGTAGCGTAATTAACTGCAGGGGCTTGCGCCTGTAGGGAAGAGCGTCCCCACAATCAAAAACCCCTCACCCTGAGGGGGAATCTGACGAAGTCTGCTACATCGGCCGCATCCGTCTAAACCTCTGATACAAGGTGCCATAAATCAACTTGGCATCTTCGGAGAGGTGGACGGATCAAACCCAAATAGCATCTGCCCCGAACCTCTGGCACTCCGACGTCCTAACGTCCCGGCCGCCGTTCGGAGGGGAACAGATTCTGGCACGCCCGGTGGGACCTCTTCCTCTTTCCACTCCACACTTCGTGTGTCGTCTTCGCGAACCAATCGCGGTTTGTTAAATGGTTGCCTTCGGATTTCAAGTTGCTAAGATTTGGTCTTTTGTCTGGTACAGAACTCAAGCATTCAATGGCCACCAACTGCTCGAAATGCCACTGCAACGGACGCTCCACCTCACCAAGAGGTGTAACATATGGGCCCCAAGCGGCTTCCTTCCTGACTTTGCCGGTAGACCAGGTGACCCAAGCCACCACCGGCTTGTTCTTCGGGACCATGGTCCCACCTACAAGCTTCTCTATGTCGACACCTGTACCGGAAGTGAACAAGAAGTCGGTGTTCGACCGGCTCACTGCTGCCACGACCCCTATCAACGGGTCGCCTGCTACTGAACCAACAGCCTCCGTTTTCACCAGGCTAGGTCAGAACTATAAGGTGGCCGTCCCAAAGAGGGCAACGGCTACTGCCTTGGAAGTCGTTAAAGCGGCTTCTCCCATCAGAGAGTCGGTCTTCACAAGATTGACGGTTCCCACTCCTCCCCCAGCTGATCAAAAGGCATCAGTCTTTGATAGGCTGACATCAGCAGTTACCCCACACTCAAACAGGGGGCAGCAAGAAACCATCTCGATTTCCGAGCCCGTCCCAACGGCTCGTCGTGCGCGACGTCGCCATTGGCAGCGAGTAAGGAAAGCAGGGGGCAACTCCCCCTCAGGGCTAACCCCACCTGCTCCAGTGGTGGAGGTCAATGCTGCTGTTCCAACGGGGAACAGCTTTGAATTGCTGAGGAAGGTGAGAAAGAACTCTCCGATTGCTACATTGAAAAGATCTCCTCCGCCTATAGAAAAAGCTCCGGAGACAAAGCAAGAACAGCCCCCGCAGCGGCTGTCGTCAAAGATTTATAAAGTTTGGCGGAGGGTTCAAAACTCCGTGATTGACTCAGACCACCTCCGTCGCCAGAAAAGGGCAAAGGTGGAAAAGGACAAAAACCGCCCCATTAAACAGCAGGGGGCAACAAATGCTAGGATGCCCATTTCAACGGCTCCTTTAGCCTCAATGGTCCACAAAAGAAAAAGGCCGGAGAAAGCCTTCGTGACACTGACAAAGTTTAAAAGCGATGAACCTAAACGCCCCAAGTCAGGGGGCATAACGGTTCACACGGTCTATATGGCTTCTGGAAAGGAAGAAAGTCGTACTTCTACGGGTCACCGACCGCTCACCCGATCAGTGACCAAGTCTCAGGAACAGCAACAAAAGCTCCAGGAGATGATGACTACAATGGCTGCCCTCACGGGGCCAAAAGAGAATCCTGAGACGTCCTTAGATGAACGCCAAGAGGAAGAGACCGACGCTGAGTTCCTCCGCTGAGTACTGGAAAAGAGAGACAAAGAGGCTGCTGAACAAGCAGCCAATATACAGCGTATGGGCCTCCTCTTCCAGGACATGATAGGGATGATGATACAACCAGATCCCCCGACTGAAGAACCCCCGATCGTCCTTGGAGATGATAGGGGAGAAACATCAAACCCTCAACCCGTTCTATCAATAGCTAAAGAGGATACAATCTCTAAAACTGATCTGGACGAATATATAGCCCAGCAAATAAAGGTTCATCACGCGGCCGAAGCAGCCGGCCACGTCGTAAAGACGGGGCGACCGTATCCGGGCTGGTATGACCAAATCAAGTACCCGCCAGGTTATACAATTCCTAAGTTTCATGTCTACAAAGGGACCGGTAATCCCCATCAACATGTTGCCCAATTCAGGGCACTTTGCGGTAACACCGGCGGCGACGACAAGCTTCTGCTTCGCCAGTTCGTTGGAAGCCTATCAGATACGGCGTTCGAATGGTATTCCGAGCTCCCCAACGACTCTATTAAAACCTTTGCAGAGATGGAGCTGCTCTTCACCCAACGCTTTGCAAGTGCCAGTGAGCGTACTCCGATGACGGCGCTGATTAAGGCCAGGGTAAAGCCCGGCGAGACGTGGGTCCAGTACGCTATACGGTGGCGTAATCTATGGTCTAAGTGTGAACAGCGTATAGAAGAAGCCCCTGCGGTGGGAATGTTTGTTGGAACCCTTGATCCACAAGCGACCATTTCGCAGTTTATGATGTTTTTCAAGCCGACTTCCTTCCAGGCTTTGATCGACAAATTGGCGCAGATGGACCAGATGGGCCATAAACCCCCTCTCCCGAAGCCGGACTCCCGAAACGATAAAGGAAAGGGAAAAGCGATCATCGTCACTAATGCCCAACAACAACCGAACGACTCGAAGCCGGTTGCTCGTCCAAATAATACGCGCCCATACGTACCCCTTGAGGACAGGATGGGACGTGCTTACTCCTTCCCCCGTGATAAAACGAGAAGGTTATTTGAGCTGGCATTGCGCAACAGGCTCATAAATCTGCCAGATCCAAAACGTCCGTCGCAACTAAGTGACGTCAACGAGCCTAATTACTGCCCTTATCATCGAGTGCTAGGACATCCGATCGAAGACTGTTACGTTTTCAAAAATTGGCTTGAAAACCAGTACCGCCAGGGCAAATTTGCGCTATCCGACAAATGGAAGGTGAATCCCCCGCAGCCCCACACCTCTAAGGGGACGAATACGCCGGGGGCAACATGCTCCGTCGTTGAAGAAACTCCCTGGGAAGTCGTATTATCGGCCAAAACGAGAAGAATGTTAAATGATCTTCAGACCTGTCCAGCGGTCAAGTGGAAGAACCCCTTGGAACCACAGGTTATAGAGGGGATGTTGAAGCTACGTCCGACTCCGAAGACCGATGGCGGTAGTTCAAGCGTTCATAACCAGCCGTCAAAATCTTCGAAAAAGAAGAAGAAGAAATCTAAGATGCCCGTGAAGCCTGGCGACAAGCGCACGGACTTACAAAAGCAAATCGACGCGCTGGATGAGTACAACCAAAAGGCGCGGACTCCCATTACGCTCCAAGATTTCCGTGATCACGTCTTTCAAAAAGAAGATGAGGGAGAAACTTCATCGGATGAATCCGACGAATATGTGGCAAGCTGTCATATGATCTCCCATGTGACCACGAACGATAAAGGGACTTCCGGCACTGAAACGCCGGGGGCAAATACTGAGTCAAGGGTTCCGGAGTTAACAGTTGAAATGATTGGCGCGTTTCTTAATGAAGCTCGATTGAAAAGCAAAGCTGATCGAGAACGCGAGACGGCTATATTCGAAAGGGCCAAGCGCCAGCGACTTGAGGAAAGAGCTGAGATGATCCCTCTGAAGCAAAATGCCTCCACCGCTGACAAAAGCCAATTCAAGATAAAAAAGAAGTTTGCTAAGGCCATATCGATGGGCATGAAGCTACCGCCCTCCGAAGAAAAAGTTACTGGCATGGTAGAAAGGCACCCCTCTTACTGCTTATATCATCAGAAGGTCTCGCATCCCACTCAAGAATGCAAGGCTTTCGATGGATGGTGGCAAGGATACGTCGCTAATCAACAACGCTTTAAACGGGAAAAACATAAGATTCGTCGGGGACAAAGAAACACGACCAGAGAGCTTGAAAGCACTGCCAGCAATTGTCACATGGTTAACACTACCGGGTCACAAATGCCTACATTTGGAAGCGACTCTGATGAGGAGTTGGAACTTGCCCCTCTCTTTAAAGAGTCCACTTCGGGAAAAGAAGAAGAACCAGTGGTTTGCGAAAATATCCGGCTGCGGAATCGAACACTGCCTGAAAAGAATCTCGGACCCTCGAGTAGAAAAGACAAAGGGAAAGAGAAGGTCTCTGAAGACATCGCTTTGGATGACCAAGTCGCGGAAGAGTTAACCGCCAAAAATCCGCCGAAGAGAAGTAAAGTGGATTACAACGTTCTGGCACATCTGAGGAAACTGCCCTCGCAGCTCTGCGTCCTTGATGCCTTGTTACTATCAAAGGAGGCGAGAGACTCTTTGATTAATGCGCTATAAGATCCGGACCAGTTCCAAGCCTTCTTAGCCGAAGAAAAGATGAAAGACGAATTAGAAGAAGTGCACACAGCCGACGTTGCTTTTGGTGATGAAGACCTTCTCCTCGGGACGTGTGAACACAATCGCCCCCTTTATGTCTCAGGATACTGCCATGACATAAAGATAGGCAAAATCCTGGTCGATAACGGATCATCTGTCAATCTACTTAATGTGCGAGTGTTAAAATAGATTTGCATGAGCGTCCAACACCTCGCCCGAGACAGAATCACTATCTCCGGTTTCGACTCCCAATCCTCAAAAACTCTTGGATCTGTGATATTGACGTTACGCTTCGGACTACTCGTCACAGATATTAAATTCCATGTCATAGATGCCAAGACGTGCTATAATGCTCTGCTCGGCCGACCATGGCTACACGAGTACAATATCATCCCTTCTACACAGCATCAGTGCATGAAGTATTGTAGGGATGGCCTCGAGTACACAGTGGCGGGAGAACTAAATCCGTTTTCCTTAAACGAGGTCCGCAAATACGAAGACGCCAAATACTTCTTACCGGATTTCGAAGACACGGAGAAGTGTCATAAGCCGGAGAACAAGACTAGCGCCACCATCCCTATCTTCGGCAGTGACACCGAGGACGAAGAGGATATAATTTATGCGGGTCCATCCCAATCCGCCAAGCCGGGACCATCCATTCCTTCATTGATATTTGGTAGTGATTCGGAGGATGAAGTTCATGCTGTATTCCCTGCTCGGCTTTCAATACGGGCTTCCGCTGATGAAGAGCGAAGTTTGCAGATAACCATGGTGCCGCTTGAACATTACAAAGAACTGGATGCACTCGACACCAACAGCGTAGAAGAACTGCAGACATTCTATATCCCTCCCGGACGAAAAGGCGGGAAGGCAATCCTATTCTACCGTTCTGAAGAAAACAAGGTGGAAAAAGAAATTTGGCGTGGCGCGGATCCCACGCTTGACAGGCTTCAGCCTATCCGTCTTCCCAGATATTATACCGAAGGTTTGAAGAAACTGCTGAAACGCCAGGGGATGTCCTTCACACAGACCATTAGAAAAGCCAAATTCTATGACAAGGTCTGGAATATTCCAGGGACTCAATGCAAACTGCCTAACGGGAGAGTAGAAACAAAAGGGCTTGGGTACATCCGTTCAAAGAAACGGGAGCTAGTAAATAGCTGTTATGTTATGTATGACTTCGACGAAGAGGCGGACGCTCAATAGGAGGACGCTAATCCTGAGCCAGCAAAAGTTCCTGATACAAAACCGCCCAGTCCATCATTTGAAGACCAGATGAGCAAACTTATAAGGGATGCGAGTCAAAAAGCCCGAGACGATCACAATCGTGAAATGGCAATCTATGAGAAAGCCAAGACACAGCGCCTCCTTCAACAGGCGGTGAAGGAAGAAAATGCCGCTCCTTGTCAACCTGCTACAAAAAAGGTTCGACGCGAAAACAAAAACAAGTCGAAAGGCAAGAGAGGAGCTCGACAGCCACAAAACAGAGCTAAGAAGCCACGTATCCGAGAGTCGAGCGTTATTGACTTAGCCCTCGGGAAGAAAATGGGTCGAGCATACTCATTTCCTCGGAACAAAACGAGGAAGATATTCGATCTCGCTCTAAAACATCAAATGCTTACGTTGCCAGAGTCCAAGCCCCCCGAGCACACAGGCGAGGTGTTCAACTCAAATTATTGCTTTTACCATCGAGCAATGGGACACCCTCTTGAAGATTGCTTCACCTTCAAGAATTGGGTTGAAGATCAATATCAGCTTGGCAAATTCGCGTTGTCTGATAACTGGAGGGTAGCGCCACCACAGAAGCACGAGCCCGAAGCCGTGAAAGAAAAACCAGTTCCACATTGGGGTTGGCAGAAAATTCACACCTGTCGTATGATAACGACATTGAAAGAAGAGTCCGAGAACCTGGACAGCCTCCCTTGGTGCCTCGAAAACAGCAGTGATGAGGTAATCTCAGAATTTCCCCCAGCACCGAAAGAGCTGGAAGATGGAATACATACCACCGCAGATAACCTCAAGAAAATCGAGTTGGGGACGGTAAATGATCTGCGACCGACGTTCGTCAGCGAGCTGCTGTCTGAAGAGAGGGTGGCTGCGTTAAAAGACGTCCTTGTACAGCATAAAGATTGCTTCGCATGGAACTATTCCGAGATGCCGGGACTAGATCCAGAAGTTGCTGTACATAGACTAGCAATATCCCCGAACATCAAGCCAGTCAAACAGGCGCCGAGAAGGATGCGACTCGAGCTTGAGATGAGCATAAATACTGAAGTCAAAAAGTTAATCGACTCCGGCTTTATCCAGGAGGTTCAATACCCTGAATGGATCGCCAACATCGTCCCAGTAATGAAGAAAAATGGGACAGTACGCATATGCGTGGATTTTCGGGATCTCAATAAAGCCTGCCCAAAAGATGACTTCCCAGTGCCAGTCACCGAACTGATGATATATAACACATCCACTCATGAGGTTTTCTCCTTCATGGACGGCTCATCGGGGTATAATCAAATAAAAATGCATCCTGAAGATCAGAAGCACACAGCTTTCAGGACCCCTCTTGGTATATTTTGTTACAAAGTGATGCCCTTCCGTTTAAAGAATGCCGGCGCTACTTATCAGAGGGCCGTGACAAAGATCTTCGACGACCTTATACACGAAATCGTTGAATGCTATATCGACGATCTCGTGGTTAAAAGCAAATCATACGAGGAACATCTCGAGCATCTGAAGACTGTATTTCAACGCCTTCGGCAATACAATTTGAAGATGAACCCTCTTAAGTGTGCATTCGGAGTTTCCTCAGGCAAATTCCTGGGATTCGTCGTTCGACACCGAGGTATTGAAATAGATATGTCAAAGATTAAAGCGATCATGGAAATGCCTCCGCCGAGGACTCTCAAACAGCTTCGGTCTCTCCAAGGGAAACTCGCATACATACGGCGATTTATAGCCAACCTTTCAGGAAAGTGCCGTCCCTATAGTCACTTGATGAAGAAGGGAACCCCATTCGTTTGGGATCAAAAATGCCAAGGCGCACTGGATGAGATCAAGCAATACCTGCAGAACCCGTCGGTGTTGGCTGCTCCGGTTAAGGGGAAACCTCTTATTCTTTATACAACCGCCCTCGAAGGTTCCTTGGGCGCATTATGGGCACAAGAGAACGATCAAGGGAAAGAAAGAGCACTCTACTACTTAAGTCGAGTTCTGCTGGGGGCAGAAAGCAATTACTCTCCCATTGAAAAACACTGCCTGGCGTTGATCTTCGCAATAACAAAGCTTAGGCACTATGCGTTGGCGCACGAGGTCCGTCTTATTTCAAAAGTGGACCCTCTCAAATATCTAATGTCAAAAGCCATATTGACAGGGCGACTCGCTAAATGGGCTCTCCTATTGATGGAATTTTCGATAACATATCAGCCTCTCAGGGCAGTAAAATGCCAGGCCATCGCCGACTTCCTTGCTGAGCATCCCATACCTGCCGATTCTCCTTTAAATTGCGATTTGCCAGACAGACATGCGTTTGACGCAATCGACAATGGTGATACCCGTTGGGAGCTTTATTTCGATGGAGCATCTTCCATGAAAAAGCACAAACAAAGTACGCCAATGATCAAATCGGGGGTAGGACTCATCTTTGTGACTCCACAAGGAGGAATAATGCGCTTCGCCTTCTCCTTGACAGAGCCGAGAACGAATAATGAAGCTGAATATGAAGCTTTGATAGCAGGCCTCGAGATCGCCATTGATATGGGAATTGAAAGCCTCCTCATATATGGGGACTCCCAACTGGTCGTTAGCCAAGTGAACGGCAATTACCAAACATGCAAACCGGAATTGGTAAAATACGGTGAAAAAGTGCAGCAACTGCTAACCCAAATTCCCTCCTACACGTTGGAAAGTATACCGCGCGCGGAAAACAGCAAAGCGGACGCACTGGCCAAACTTGCTAAAGAATTGGCTGACGAGAACCTCGATGACGTTAGAATCGTGATACAAAGTCGTCGAGTGCTCGCCCCAGCAGAAATACATCCCAAATCATCCGAAGAAAAAGGAGCGAACGAGGAGGCGACCCTGCAAATAACAGACCATGAGAAGACCAAAGACTGGAGAGAAGTCTTCATAGATTACTTCAGGTTCCACCGGATGCCTGACGAAGCGTCCATAAGACATCAGCTCGTGAAACGAGCTCTGTCTTTCACCTTCGTCAATGATACCCTATACAAGAGGTCATTCGATTCTCTGTGGCTGAGATGCCTAGGACCTGACGAAGCGAGAAGGGTCGTCCAAGAAGTTCACGACGGACTCTGCGGTTCCCACCAAGCAGGCCCTAAGATGAAGTTGAAAATAAAACGGATGGGCTACTATTGGCCCACGATGATTCAGGACTGCCTGGAATACGCAAGGCGATGTCATTCATGTCAAATTCATGGGGACTTCATCCATCAGCATCCCAATCCACTGCATCCAACAGTGGCTAGTTGGCCGTTCGAAATGTGGGGAACTGACATAGTCGGCCCCATCGAACCAGCATCGTCAAAGGGACATCGTTTCATCTTGGCGATGACTGATTACTTCTCCAAATGGGCAGAGGCGGTGCCGTTGAGGGAAGTAAAGACGGAGAACATTCTCCATTTCTTCAAAACGCATGTCATATACCGGTTCGGAAATCCGCGACGGATCATCTCCGATAATGGGCCAGCCTACCGAAGTCATAAAATTAGCCGCTTCGCACAGCAGCACAATATAGACTGGAGATATTCCTCAGTTTATAATCCGCGAGCTAACGGTCTAGCTGAAGCCTTCAATAAAACATTGACGAAAATCATAAAGAAAACAGTGTCCCGAAATAAGAAAGACTGGCATGAGAGACTGCAAGAAGCTCTTTGGGCGTATCGAACTACATTTAAAACTGCCACAAACACAACGCCGTACGCGTTGGTATCTGGGACAGAAGCAGTACTCCCTCTCGAAATAGAATTACCCTCTTTGCGAGTAGCAATTCACTACGAGCTGACGGATGAAGAAAATGCTCACCTCCGGCTTGAGGAGCTTGATGCCCTTGAAGAAACACGGCTCATAGCGCAACAAAATCTGGAAGCTTATAAAGCAAAGATGACGCGCTCATACGAAAAATTGACCAGACCGAGGACATTCCGCCAAGGCGAACTCGTGTTAGTGGTCAAAAGGCCTATGATCCCCAATCGCGCCAAGCGAGGAAAATTCGAGCCAAACTATGAAGGCCCGTACATCATAGATAAAGTTTACCAGGGTGGGGCCTATCTACTCATCGACATGCACGGTGAAAGGCCTTTCAGGCCAATAAACGGTCGCTTCCTAAAAAGATACTACGCTTAATAAGCCACGGCCTAGGTTAATGATAGATGACGACGACTATGTCCGCTCGCTATCTGCCTACGCTCAAGCTTTATAAGCAGTAGCCAGTCTCCCAACAACGGACCGAAATGTCCTTAAACTAACAACGGACCGAAATGTCCTTAAACTAACAACGGACAACGGACCGAAATGTCCTTAAACTAACAACGGACCGATATGTCCTTAAACTAACAACGGACCGAGATGTCCTTAAACTAACGATGGACCGAAATGTCCTTAAACTAATATCAGACCGGAACGTCTTTAAACTACTACCGCAGCACCTTTAGGCTGACGAGAGATGATATAAAAAAAAAACGGTATGTCCATAAGCAAAAAGGGTACGGATGAAAACCCGAAAGGGCTCCGTGAGTAAAAACAGCAGGGCTACCGGCGAGTGTTCGTGAAAACCGGAAAGGGCGCGACCTCGTAAAAAAAAAGAGAGAAGAAGAGAAAAAGAAAATAAAAAGAATATAAAAAAAAACGGTATGTCCATAAGCAAAAAAGGGTACGGATGAAAACCCGAAAGGGCTCCGTGAGTAAAAACAGCAGGGCTACCGGCGAGTGTTTGTGAAAACCCGAAAAGGCGCAACCTCGTTAAAGGACACTTACAAGATCCCCTCGACCTTGTAGGGAGAAACCACCCGCGTGAGATCCTTACGACTCACAAGGGAGCAACACACTTAGGGATCCCCACGATTCCTAGGGAGAAAATACACTCGCGAGATCCTCACGACTTGGGAGGAGAAATCTCTTATGGGACCCTCACGGCTCATAGGATTTGAAAGTCTTAAGTTACAGAGACCTAAACCTGTGCTTAAGCAATCCCCACAATTTCCGATATTGCCCTATAAGCGGTTCAATATTGACCCTTATATACAATCCACGGGCGTGAATAAACATTTCCCTAACAAAGCCCCATCCGCGACTAGGGATATGCTTGTACAGCAAACAACACTTGTAAGTCCTCTCGACTTATAAGGAAAAAGCCCTCCTGTAGGATCCTTACGACTTACAGGGGAACAAAACACTTAGGAACCCCCACGGTTCCTACGGAGAAAATACACCTACAAGATCCCCACGACTTGCAGGGAGAAATACCTTCACGAGACCTTTACGGCTCATGAAGTCAAAAGCCTTAGCCGACGGGATCCTAACCCTGGTCGCTAAGCCTCCTTTGTTCAACAACGACAGAGGCAAATGATGATTCGCTCCTGGTAATATCCCAGTTGCAGCGGTGCTGATGCCGAAATCGGTGTCCAATTTCAGGTTGACGGCGAAAGCCAGTAGGCCGCTCATGCATACGAAATAGCCGAAATGATAGGGCAACTTGCAATAAAAAAAAACAGCAAGTAGAAAAAATGTATGCATGGAAAATAGCCGAAATGATTGGGCAACTCGCAATAAAAAACAGCGAGTAAAAATAAAATAAATAGCCGAAATGATAGGGCAACTTGCAATAAAAAAAAACAACAAGTAGAAAAAATGTATGCATGGAAAATAGCCGAAATGATTGGGCAACTCGCAATAAAAAACAGCGAGTAAAAATAAAATAAATAGCCGAAATGATTGGGCACCGCGAAAAATAGCCGAAATGATTGGGCAATCGCGACCTTCGCGATATAAAAGCTGAAATGATAGAGCATCGCGGAAATAAAATAGAATAAAATAAAGAAATGATAAGATTTTGGCCCTACAGTTAAGATCACATCGATCCCTGTATACAATCCAAGAGCGTAAACAAAGAAGGGACTATACTGCCCCAGCGGATTCCGTCAAACGACGAAGCCAAACCTCAACGGTTCATTTCAACCGAAGAAGCCAGTGACTTCAACAAAAAATCCTCGACTCACGGATACAAACACTCCTTGACGAGAGCCTCCTGATCCGCGTCGACCCGCAGAGCCACCAGTGCCTCCGTAGGAACCCTCGACTCGTTTCAAACCCCAAGGACACAAATAATCCTTGGCGCTTGGGAAACAAATAATCCCAGCAAAATCCTCGACTCACGGATACAAACACTCCTTGACGAGAGCCTCCTGATCCGCGTCGACCCGCAGAGCCACCAGTGCCTCCGTAGGAACCCTCGACTCGTTTCAAACCCCAAGGAAACAAATAATCCTTGGCGCTCGGGAAACAAATAATCCCGGCAAATTCCTCGACTCACGGATACAAACACTCCTTGACGAGAGCCTTCTGATCCGCGTCGACTCGCAGAGCCACCAACGCCTCCGTGGGAACCATCGACTCGTTTCAAACCCCAAGGACACAAATAATCCTTGGCGCTTGGGAAACAAATAATCCCAACAAAATCCTCGACTCACGGATACAAACACTCCTTGACGAGAGCCTCCTGATCCGCGTCGACCCGCAGAGCCACCAGTGCCTCCGTAGGAATCCTCGACTCGTTTCAAATCCCAAGGACACAAATAATCCTTGGCGCTCGGGAAACAAATAATCCCGACAAGTTCCTCGACTCACGGATACAAACACTCCTTGACGAGAGCCTCCTGATCCGCGTCGACCCGCAGAGCCACCAGTGCCTCCGTAGGAACCCTCGACTCGTTTCAAACCCCAAGGAAACAAATAATCCTTGGCGCTTGGGAAACAAATAATCCCTCGTAAAACTTCTCAACTCGCGGATACAAACACTCCGTGACGAGAGCTTCTTTGACTCACATCTCGGGCAGTAAGGATTCAAAAACTTGCTTCCTGAACAATGGGACCCTGCAAGTCAATCCTAAATGGTCTCTTGCATACTATTCACGGGTCTCACTCTCTGAAGTCGATTCTCGACAAAGAGGGAAACAACCACTTACGAATCCCCTCGACTCGTAAGAGGGAAAATTCTCTTATAGGATCCTTACGACTTATAAAGAGAAAACCACACTTAGGAATCCTCACGATTCCTAAGGAGAAAACCCACCTACGAGATCCTCTCGATCCGTAGGGAAGAAAGTCTCCATGAGACCCTCACGGCTCATGGAGTTGAAAAGTCCTAGGCGGCAGATCTGAAACTGCGGCCTAAGCCATCGCTATATCTCGAAGAAATCAAGAAGCTTACTCTACTACCTGCTAATTGTTACGACATGCTGAAAAAGAGGAAAAGCAAAAAAATAAAAAAAAAGCATATGATTTACACTTGATCGAACATATGAGACGCATTCAGTCAGGTGAAAGATTCAGAGCCAAAGATAAGACAGGATAAGAAAGACAAAATTTTCATTAATATCGCCCAAAGTTCTTACAATCATAAAAGCGATAAATTAAAAATGTTATTACAACGGAATAACCTCGAACCCAGGGCATGGATTGAGGAACTCGAAAGCTACCCTATCTATGACTTTCCAGGCCGCGCGGACCATCCTGGTATGCTTCCTTTCACGAGCACAAGCGTCAGGGTCCCCCCTGATGTCTTCCACCCTTCGATAAGCGGCGAGTATGGCGGACTGTTGAAAGACCTCATGCAGGAGATCGATAAGGCTGTCTCGTCGCCTCTTTGAGATAAAATTCAACAGGTACACCGAGTGCACCTTGTCCTCAGCAGCATCCAACGCCCTAAGCGGTACGCCGGAACAGAAGAGGGGAAGCGCCTCCCAGATAGCTCCCACTATAAGCTTAAGAAGAGAGGAACGCCGGGGAAGCAGTGGACCATTGTATGCGTCAAAGCGGCTCATGATTTCAGCACACTCCGCGTTTGTGAACTCTCGATTTTGAGAGCGGCCAAGTCGGCGGATGTCCCCGTAAGAGATGATCTCGTTAAGAGCATACATATGGGCGTCCATTGTTCCTGTAGAAGAAGATTGACAACAATCAGTAACCCTTAAAAGCTATGTTATATAATCTAAAAGGAGCAAAGCTCCATTAATGAATCAAGAAATTACAAATCTTTTAGAGGGCAAAGCTCTATTCAAGGATTAAAACCCGCAAACAAAAGCTTAATGAAACCCCAATGGGGATCTCTTTAGATCAAAAGATCTGTGAGAGCAAAGCTCTTTGACTGAGATTAATTTGGATTAATTTGATTTACATTAAAATTTACCTAAAGTTTCCAATTTTGGAGTTGAGCAAAGCTCTGCTAGTGAAACCCCAATGGGGATCTCTTTAAATCAAAAGATCGGTGAGAGCAGGGCTCTCTGATTAAGACTAATTTAAGTTAATTTGATTTATATTAATTTTACTTAAAGTTTCTAACTTTGAAATTGAGCAAAGCTCTGCTGTTTAAGATTAATTAAAGTTAATTTAATCTAAGATTCAATTTTACCTAAAGTTTTCTCCAAAAAACTTTGGAAAGAAGAGCAAAGCTCTAGAGTTCTTGAAGGCAAGAGCAAAGCTCTGAAGCTTTTGAAAATAAAAAAACGGAAAGATGATAAGCATCTGTGGGGGACCAGAGGTCCTATTTATAGGCACCAAGTGCCTCTTCGACTTCCAAAAGTCGTCACGGCGGTTGGAATTTCGCCACCATTGCGCTCACGTTTGGGGCCACGTAAGCGCAACGGTGCGGGGGGCATTTGTTTACCCCAATCGGAGCAAAGCTCCGATCAAATTCCGAGGTAGAAGATGAAACAACTCCCCAATCAGAAACAAAGCTTTGCTTTGAAAATTTAAACTTCAATAAAGGAAGCAACGCTTCAGTCGTGCAGGCACTGCGCTGCGCGACATGTGTCAGCGCAGATGCGCTAGCGCAGCCGCGCTGCGCGACACGTGTCAGCGCAGATGCGCTAGCGCAGAAGAAGGGGTTTAAACACCAAAAGCAATTTATTCATGCAAAGTTACGTACACTTGATAATAACGAATTAAAATCATATGATGCACGAACACAACAAAGAACTAAAATAAAAGAACCCTTAACAGGCAATGAAATACTTGATTAAAAAGAAAAATGCTTATTCATTATTATTGATATTACATTTAAAAAAGATCACCGAATACGGGATCAGAAAGACAAGGATTCGCAAAAAGAAGAAGAAGATTCCCCAGCTCCCTCTCTGTCTTCTCCACCACATCGAAGAGGCGATCCTCCCGAGGGGTGGCCATCCAACGGTCGACGCCACACTCCTGGGAAAAAGTGGCGATGACAACCCGACGAGCCCATATCTGGTTCAGCAAATGGAAGGAGCAGTCCTTTAGGGCTTTGGTGATCAAGTGCGCTTCGAGAAGGCCCTCGATCTTGTCCTCGGCGGCATCCAGCATTGCCGGGGACATCTCTGCTGGAGGAGGGGGAATGTCGGAGAGCACCGAGGCAAGGGCCATCCGAAGCCAAATGGAATTCGGAGGAAGAGGAGACCCCACACGAGTCAAAAGCTCATGCATTGCAGCGTCGCATTGCTCGTCCGAGAGAGAAGGGTCCACCAGGCGCGCAGCAAAACGGGGAACGATGTCCCGAATCGGAACCTCCCATGGTTGTCGGCGGGCATGAGGGCGGTTGCAAGCCATGATCGAAAAAGTTCTCTGAAGATGAGAGAATAAAAGGCTCGGCCCTGAACTATATATAGACCCAAGCACAAAAGATTCTGTGCACAATGGAATTATTTCCAATACCCGGGAAATCAAAATCTTGGAAATACAAGTTTGACTTGGAAAAGGGGAGATGAAAGGATATCTCAGGTGAAGCAACGCTTCAGATCCTCTGCGCTGGGCGCAACTTGCCACGTGTCTGGCGCAACGCGCCGAGCGCAGCGTCCAGAAAGCGCACCCAATCAGAGCAAAGCTCTGATTGAAGGAAGCAACGCTTCAACTGCACTGCGCTCTGCGCTGCGCGACACGTGTCAGCGCAGATGCGCTGCGCTGCGCGACACGTGTCAGCGCAGATGCGCTAGCGCACGTGCGCTGCGCTCTGCGCTGCGCGACACGTGTCATGCGCTGGGGCATCTGCGCCAAACTAAATTAAGATTTTTATGAAATCTTTTCTGTTCTTTCCAGAACTAGAAGATTTTCTTCTGTCTTTGGATCAAAGATCCAGCGGTGGGAAAATTCCCAAAATCACTCAGGAAAGATCTTGTTAACAAATTCAACAGATTTGTGGTCACTATAAATAGGACCCTAAGCCTCAATTCAAAGGCATGAACAATTTTCTCAAAAAAATCAAGAACTCTAAGCAGAGAAAACTCTGAGAAGATCTCAAGAAAAAGGTAAAGAACCTTCATGAAGTAGAAGAAAGGCCTTCTAATAGATCATTGATCTAAAAATAAAATGAATGATCTTTATATAAAAAAGAAAACAGTGCTGTGCACTTCTTGTGAACCTTCGGTTCTTTAAAAACAATAAAAAATAATAAAAGAATAAAAGAATAGTGCTTTGCACTTTTAAGAACCTCTGGTTCTTCGAATAAAGAAAAATTTATTTTTCTTTGATCTAATTTAGACGAAGAAATTAAACAGTGCTTTGCACTTCCCTTCTTGAATCTAAAAGATTCTTAGTACTTTGCACTTCCAAGTTGCGCCGTTGCGCTCTTAAGAGAGCGCCACGTGTCAGCTATAAAACCACTTGCGCTAAGCGCCCTTAAGATAGAGCTTTGCTCTATGGAATTGGCGCAACTCGCTGAGAGCGCGCCACGTGTCAGTAGCGCAACAGCGCAGCGCAACAGCGCAGCGCAACAGCGCAGCGCACTGCGCTAGTGCGCTTGCGCTCATCAGAGCACGACACGTGTCATCACCATATGGACTTGGGCTCATTACTTAGCGCAAAGCGCAGATGCATTAAAAAGGGCCAAGCCCAATTAAAAGAAGGCTTAACAGGCTCAATAAAGCGCAAATGCATTGTTTTAAGGAGCAGAGCCCAAACAAGAACAGATGCTTTGCATCATTTATAAATGGGCAGAGCCCAAACAAAATATTCAGAATGCTATGCATTTTAAAAGGGGCAAAGCCCAAACAAGGTAGATACTTTGCACCATCTATAAAGGGGCAGAGCCCAAAATAAATTGATACTCTGTATCTTTTGTGGGTAGAGCCTAAATAAAAAATGCAATGCAAAATCAAATAAAATGTTGAACTGGACTTAGCCCAATCATGGCCATAAGTCCTTAAATTAAATTGACTGAGCAAAATGGCTCTCCTAAATCAATCTACGTCCGGTTCGAGGGTACATCTCCGAACTCCTTTGACATCCATCGTTGTAATTCATCAACGACGTCAAAGAGGTGACGGGTCCCAACGCCACACATCCATATGGACTGCGGGGTCCTTAAACTCGTGGACCGAGATGTCCTTAAAACTAATATCGGACCGAAACGTCCCTAAACTAATATTGGACCGAAACGTCCCTAAACTAATCCCGGACCGAGACGTCCCTAAAACTAATGTTGGACCGAAACGTCCCTAAACTAATACCGGACCGAGACGTCCCTAAAACTAATGTTGGACCGAGACGTCCTTAAAACTAATATCGGACCGAAACGTCCCTAAACTAATATTGGACCGAAACGTCCCTAAACTAATACCGGACCGAGACGTCCCTAAAACTAATGTTGGACCGAAACGTCCCTAAACTAATACCGGACCGAGACGTCCCTAAAACTAATATCGGACCGAAACGTCCCTAAACTAATGTTGGACCGAAACGTCCCTAAACTAATACCGGACCGAGACGTCCCTAAACTAATATCGGACCGAGACGTCCCTAAACTAATATCGGACCACTACGTCCTTAAACTGGCGACGGACCACTACGTTCTTAAACTGGCGACGGACCGAAAAGTCCCTAAACTAATAATGGACCACCACGTCCCTAAAACTGGCGATGGACCGCCATGTCCTTAAACTAGCATAATAGAGTCCGAACGCTCTTTTGCCGGATCTAAACGGTCCCGTCTAAGTTGATCTTAACCCCAAATACGGTTAATGTGTCCTTAGATCTTTAAATAAACAATAAAACTCCAAATCAACTTTGGTTCAAGGGTACATCTCTGAACTCCTCTGACACCTGTCGTTGTAATCCCTCAGCGACGTCAGAGAGGTGACGAGTCCCGACGGCCAGATAATTAAATCAATCACTACGTCAAGTTGATCTTAGTCTAAAACAGGACTAACGTATCCTTGACGAACGTTTAAGTTGATCTTAGCCGCAACGCGACTAATGCATCCTTAAACTAAAAATACCAAACCCAAATCTAACTAAATACGAATTTGGACTAAAATACGTCCTACGGGTGACGGCATCACTAAGTCTCCGTATACAATCCACGGGCAACCACAAATAGAACAAACACACACGACACGAAGTGAAATTCTGGAGAAGGAGAAAGTTGTTACCGCGACGCGGTAGCGTAATTAACTGTAGGGGCTTGCGCCTGCAGGGAAGAGCGTCCCCACAATCAAAAACCCCTCACCCTGAGGGGGAATCTGACGAAGTCTGCTACATCGGCCGCATCCGTCTAAACCTCCGATACAAGGTGCCATAAATCAACTTGGCATCTTCGGAGAGGTGGACGGATCAAACCCAAATAGCATCTGCCCCGAACCTCTGGCACTCCGACGTCCTAACGTCCCGGCCGCCGTTCGGAGGGGAACATATGGGATCATCCATCGCCTATCTACATGGGTCGAGAAGTTATACGCTAGTCTCCTCTGGTATATCGATGCCCCGTCTCCATACACCCACCACTAGGGACCTTGAAGGATGTACTTATGGACTACCATGTCTCCACTAGTATGATCCGTATCATAGTCCAGGTAGTCAAGTATACATCCTAAGGGCTTTACCAACATGTAACAGAGAGACAATCAATGTACACGTTAAGGTAAAGAGTAACCAGATAGCATACTATCATGTCGAGCAAGAAAGTCCTCCCTATATATGTCCATGCATCCACTACAATATATATCTCATGTATAGTAATGGCCTCTAGGGCATACATATAACTAACAATCTCCCACTTGCACTAGGGCCATCTGATAACAGTGGTTGTAGTATCTCATACTCAACCATCCCATAATAGTCTCTCTCTGGGAAAAGGCCTTTGTGAGTGGATCCGCCGTGTTGTCCTCTGAGTCTACTCTCCTAACCTCGATCCCCTGGAGATCAACCATCTCCATGATCAGGTGATACTGTCTTAGAAAATGTCTGGATCACTGATGGGATGGGCGTTCCTAGGCATATGCCACAACTCCATTGTCATACAATGGTAGGAACGAAGTTCATCTCATGAACTAATATACACCTAGACTGCTTCTTTGGTAGTATCTTTGGTAGCAATGTATCCAGCCTTTATCGTCTACTATGCCATGGTATCTATCTTGGAACTCTTCCAACATACCGTCCCTTTACTGAGGGTAAAGACAATGCCTGTGTCTGACTTTCAGTCGTCCTTATCACTCTGGAACCTTTCCAGTGATTCTCCCCAGGATCGATTGATACCATCTAACTACAACTAGTGAGTATCCTAACATCCAATTAGATCTATCTCATAGATCCAAAACCCAGGATTTAGTAGGTATCACTTTGATCCTATATGGAGAATCATTGTGATAAGCGGAGCGGAGATTGACCGAGCGGAGCATAGGAAACTACCTTTTTGTATATACAAGGTTCATCTACCATTTTGATGATGTCAAACTCTTTGACTAACACATCAAAACAAACGTTCCAACTCCGCGATGCCTGCTTTATCACATAAAACATCTTGCATACGTTTCCACTGCTCCCACTGTCTACGAAGCCCTCTGACTGTGTACTTATAGACTCTTTCTTCTAAAACATCATTTAGAAAACCAGTCATGACACCCAACCGCCAGATATCGTAGTCATGGTATGTAGCCGTGGCAAGTAGGATCTGGATGGACTTAAGCATAGCTTTGAAAGTCTCAACTTTTCCATGTACACCAAGTAATCTTCTCAAGATATACTTGCTCCTGATGGGGATTTAACCCTTCAGATAAAGCAACCAAAGTCCATCCTTTGTTGGTGTATAAGGATTCCATCTCAGATCGCTAAGCATCCAGCCATTCTTATAGAGTCCCACTCCTGATGGCCAGCTCGAAACTATTTGGGTTATCATCTCATGATGCATTCCTCGCTCCCACTGTCATAGAGAAACTGAAGTATCTCTCAGGTGGGTGAGGAACCCTACTAGATCGGCGGAGATGCTGAGATTCGTTGGAAACTATTGAATTCTTTGGTTCTACCAAATCATCAGCTGCAGTTTGTATAGCTGGAACTCTTTCCAGTTCTACCTTATGTCCATTAATTTCTTCAAAAGAAATTCCCTTTCACAAAGGTGACATATTGAGAAACAAAACATCTTTTGTTCCTCGGTTTGGTAGAAGATATTCCCTTGCATATGCTTGGGATATCCAACAAACTTCTACAGAACTGACTTTGCCTCGAGCTTGTCCGGATTATGCTTTTAGACATAGGCTGGACAACCCCAAATTTTAACAAACTTAAGATATAGGCTCCTCCCTTTCCATATCTCATATGAAGTGGTAGGCAACTGATTTGATCGGAACCCTATTCAATAGGTATGCAACTTCTCCAGTGCATAACTCCCAAAAGGAAATAGGTAACTCAGTAGTACTCATCATAGAGCACACCTTATCACATAGGGTGTGATTGCTCCGCCCCGATACACCGACGTGCTGGGTTTATACAGAGGAGTAATACTGAGAGAGAATCTCATTCTCCTTTAGAATAATCCAGGAATTTCGTGCTCAAGTATTCTCCTCCTTGATCACATCAAAGGACATAATACTTATACCCGTTTTGGTTCTCTACTTCTAACTTATATTATGTGAATATCTCAAAAGCTTCGGACTTGTGTTTCAACAGGAACATATGTCTGAATCTTGAGAGATCATCAGAGAATGTAATGAAGTACAAAGAACCGGTCTTGGCATGTGTAGACAGGGGACCTTCATACATCAACATGTATCATCCCAAGAGTTCACTAACTCTTTCTCTACTTCCAATAAACAGAGCTATGGTCATCTTATCTCTGTGACATGACCGGTAAGTTTCACAAGATGTAAATTCAAACTGATTTAAATATGCATCTTAATGTAACTTAGCTAGTCGGGTCGCATTGATATGACCTAGTCTATAATGCCTCAAGAAGGATTCGTTCATTTCTGAACTCTTCCTCTTGTGTGTGTTCTGTATACTAAGAACTGTAGTTTGATTTAGAACGTTAATGCTTTTAGATAACGTGCCTGAACCGATCAACTCTTGATATAGGAAATGTACGAAAC
Source organism: Agapanthus africanus (assembly GCA_030015575.1). Taxonomy (NCBI): domain Eukaryota; kingdom Viridiplantae; phylum Streptophyta; class Magnoliopsida; order Asparagales; family Amaryllidaceae; genus Agapanthus; species Agapanthus africanus. The sequence goes on along the minus strand of JASDDO010000016.1, from coordinate 182,808,693 downwards.
ATTATCCAACAATACAAATATATATCCTTTCTTTACTAATAAAGAGACTGATATGATGTTGTATATCAGGTTCGGTATCTAAAAACATTCGTTCAGAATCAATGTATTCTGGTAATACAGGGTGATAGTGACCAACAGACTTGGCTGCAACACTTGCACCGTTTTCTATCACATGAAACTTATCACCCGTTCTCAGTTCTCTACCTATCTGTAGCCCATGTAATAGATTACATATACGGGATCCTGATCCGGTATCTCATACCCAGGACGTAAAGGATACTGAGAAACAGTTCTCTGTAATGAACACACCCGAAGAAGATGCATCATCATGCACTTTCTTCGTTTGGGCGGCTCTGGAATCCTGGTGATCCCCTATTTCCTGCTCTGTCTTATAACAATTATAAGTTGGAGCGGGACCAACGTTCCCCTAGCACAGTATAACAAGCGGGTTCGGTCAATACATCCGTATTATTATCTTGATTAAGGCGTGACATGGTCGCTACCTAGAGAAAGAGAGAAGAAAACACTCTGCGTGTACTCTTGCAAGATTAGATTGGTTATTATTTTATCTAATCAGGATGGCTCCCACTGTTTTTTATCAAATCTTCATTCAAACACTAAAAGGAAAGACTAGCCGGGATTAATTACACCCTACAACTTCGCCAATCTTTCAGCCAGGCCAGTGTCGGTACTTTGAGGGAGGTTCCCCTTGCTTTCGCACGGACCTAATTAAAGCAAACCTCATTTTCCCAGAGGCGTAACCCCGTTGACACCTTTCTAGACACCTACTTGATCGGCTAATTGTAATGTGTAAAACTCTCCCAAGAGTAACAATTACTCGCAGCGGGTATCGGGATCCAACTATCTCATAGAAGATATGCAATCTCATTGCAAATTTCAACACTTGAAATTCCCGATAATATTTTGCCCCTAACGTGCTATGACCTTGACGAAAGCCAACAAACCATAGCCCGCTAGTCAAGTTCAACCCGTACATTTCTTGACTGAATTAAACCCACCCGCACGACCCTAGACGAAAGCCAACAAAGCCGTACGACTACCCTAATCCAATCGCATCATATGCAGTAGATAAGCAGCATATAGCTACCGCACACTACACCTTGACGAAAGCCAACAAATGCAGCACGAATACTATATACAACTTATCTGAAAAGACGGAGAGCTACGACAGTTTTTTCTGAAAACCTATTGCGTAATGAACTTGATATCGTTGTAGAATCAAATGATTTTAAAACGGAGTGTTTTTGAGGCTTTTACTAGTTTCTCTAAAGAGGTCACTCCCGGTGAAGGGATCTCGGCTCTTTCCTTATGGAATAAGGTGCAGGATATATCATATATATCACTGTGCAAAGCAAGAACTAGAAAAGCAATCAAAAGATAAAACCGAGGGGTGTAGCATCTGCCAGTCATTGCTAAAGGGGTCACTCCCGGTGAAGGGATCTCGGCCCTTTCCTTATCGAATAAGGTGCAGGATGTTCTACAAGGAACACCGCGATGCAAAGCAAGAACTGTAGCTACCTGTTTTTGAAAATTCGATTCCACAACATCTTTTAGGTTTCTTTTCTTTCATTAATCATATTAATAAAGTCCCATCATTTAAGTCACCTAAACATCACAGATAAATACGACGTACACTTATGCAATCCGCATTCGCCTCGATGTCCCCTCGTGCACCGTTAGGTTAGGTAACTAACGGCAGAGCGGGGCAGGGCTAGTGCGGGTGTAAAACATAAGTAACGTCTATATAATATATCATATATACTATATACAATATTTATCACAACATATCAAATGATCACATCACAGATATCGCGGCAGAAGAAACATATGAACATTGGATATACTAGGACGTCCGTGTTTTATTTTGAGCCTCTATAAAACACGGATTCCACGATCGCGATGAATAGCCAAACCCACACCCCTAGACCCCTACGAGAGTGGCAAGAAACCCTACCAATTCTAGAGTTAGGAGACCCGGACTCGACTCCTCGAGTTGGTCTCCCACTGGACCCTAGAACCCGGTTACTTGTGCTCTCCTCCTTGGGTCTATCCTAGAGCGGAAAAGTAAATAATATACAAATGGTGACATCAACCTCATCCCGGAAGTGCCCCAACAAAAGAATATTACATACATGAATGAAAATAAAAACCCTCATCTCACATAAAAACCCCGGCTATTCAAAACGCGACGATCCAATATAACATATCCAGCAACACATAACATCACATGTCATCAACGTAAGTAAATATGCGCATCCCAATTGTCGTTGACATATAGCAACGAAATCGGAGATATCACATATTACACTTTCGGTCGCAGAAAAGAAAGTGTAAAACTACAACAGTTGGAATCCGCAACCTCCTTAGACATCGTATGCCTAATAATTATAAACCCCGCATTTTAGTCTTTATATCGAAAACACTTTTCAATATCTAGTCGGGCAATTCAACAAGATTCCCGATATCCTGATCGAATGCTCGTCACAAACTTTAGTAAACGTCCGCACCCTCGGATGCCGTCGACGAAGTGCACTAAGGCGGAACACCGCTGCCGCGAGCACCCGAACGGATTCTTTTGGCGACGGAGTTCTCCTACAGTCACTTAGTCGGGGCTATGGGGCATGGCTGTCTATTAAGTTTACCCGGCGAGTATCCGCGTACGCTACGTGATTGCGACAGACTTTTGATCGCATCAAAATTCCGTGGTAACCGATCATTTGAGACTAAACTGCTATGTTTATAATATTCAAATTAGTTATCTCATAACTACTTGTGGATTCCAAATATTGTATCACATTCCCGATAAATAGACAATGTTAAACTTTCCGATCGAATGATCAAACACCCAAGTTTTCCCAAATAGTTCTCAACACTTGAGGGGAGTTTAAAAACATCCATCACATGCCACAGTACCAATGGTCCAGCCGTAGAAGGGTCAAGTCAACGCCTCACATGTGGCAACGTCGTACTACCCCAAACCCTAAGGTTCAAAAGGCAGTTCAAGACGGTCACATAATCGAGTTAAGGTTTGTTTTCTTCTAGATGGTCCATTGCGTAACTTGCACGATTTAGACGTTCTTAAACAACGGAAAATTCCAACACTTGGAAATTTTCCGGGTCGGGAAAAAGTGAGTTATTGATATCCGTCCGAACTTTTTAATACTTTCTAAATATCCGGAAAACATAACGAAATTAAATTTTCCGATCGAATCAATGAATACATAATAAACCCCAGAACACTCAACACTTGAGTCAGGTTAAAAATACCCAGAAAATTTAACTAGCAGCTACGGGCATTACTGTTCCAAAAGAACAGTAAACACTCACTGTATGACCGCGGATCCGCGGCCCAAGCTGGGTATGGCCGCGGTTCCACGGCGATCCTTACGTATTACGTCATCGTTTTGCATAGTAATTCCTATAATCACCTGCTGAATTTTTAAGGTATTTTTAATTCAGAAAAATCACAGTTTTTAAAAATTGACCATAGACGGGGTTATTTCGTCGATTCGGAGTTCGTTCGGAGTTTTAACTTCGTATACACGTCGCCTAATGCTTTAGCTAGGCTCTGATACCACTGTAGGGTCACTAGGCACTCTAAGAAGGTTCTACAGAGCATCAACCATGCCCGATTAAAATTTTAGCCGTGCCGAATAACTCTAAACAAGACCTTTGCTAGATAATTAGGGTAACACATGCTATTAAATAACAATTATCACTAAGTGAATACGAAATACAACCTTTGTAGATCGGTCCTTCACTTCTAAAGCTCCTTGTAGTAGTCCCTTCGCTGCGATCATCGTATTCCCGGACTCTCGGACGGCTCCATGAGAAGAGGGCAACGGTTTTGCTTCAAGTCTTCGAGGCCGAAGATGATCTACGTCGAGGGAATACGAACTCAAGCTTCTACTTCACTAACTAGAGAATTAGTGAAGCAAACACACTAAACTAAAGTGCTAGTCTAGTAGAGGATGATGAAATAGGAAATGGGTACACTTTAGAATTTCTTTTCTCACATTGTTTCTCTCTCTTTATCAAACCCTAGCAAGAATTTGAAGGAGGAAGAAGATGAGCTCAAAATGAGAATGAAAACTAACTAAGAGAGAGTTAGCTAACCATGGGTGAGTGGGTATCATATACTAACTCATATAGAGACATAACCATGGCTAATTATAGTAGTTAGGTTAATTAATATCTTAAGTAAAACAAAACTAGTGGACTAAGTCAATGCAACCATAAGCTTCATGAAGCTTCATGCATGTGAGCTCATTATCCATTAATTTTAGAATTACTTTAAATATAAAAACCTAAACCTATAATTAGTATGGTATAAGTCTTATACACCCATGATAGTTGTATCAACAACCATGATACAAAAAAAAATGAACACAAATAAATATATATCATATATATATTAAGTTGTGCACAAGTGAGAAAAACAAATGCTTAAGTGAACCAATGTTAGTTAATGTAAATTAGTATATCTCATATACAATTATACACTGAATTATTAAATCAACACTTGACTTAATAATCCGGTTACATCACATATAACCGACTAACATCCAACGTATCGACTTATCGAATCAACCCTTGATTCAATAACCAGGTTATATCGCATATAACCGATCGATACCAACATCGTGAGAATAGAATACGGTATCACATACTCGCATTATTCTCAGTCCCGCACATATCACATATGCGCTCCTATTTCGTTTTGCCTGAGCCAGTATAACCTCTATGTAGGACTCTAAAGACTCGTCAATACGCCGGCAGTAGGTGATGATCATATCAAGCACCCACAAGCCGTCAGCGGTACTAGCTGGACGTAATGGCTACCCGGGTATTGAGCGATCAGAAGATCAGCAAGCAAGCCCGCTCCAACTCCTGCAAAAAGCCTGACAATGACACTACCGTACAGTTCGGTCTCCTCGTCTGATATGTCGCATATCAAGTCTAGGGGTGGTAAAACGTCAGACCCCAATAACCGATAAGTCATGCCGATATGAGGCTCATAACGGGTCGAGAAACTACTGGTAACACTTACCAGTAAATCTTTAAACCAGCCCTGGCCAGGGACTTCCCTGTTATGGCCAATCGAGCATAGCGCAACATCAACCCCGAATACTGGGAGAGACGAAACCCCTCCTATCGCTCATTGCCTCCATGTGACTCAGGACTGTACCCAAAAACCACCGTTTTGCATGCCCTCTTGGACGTGGTAAGGTGAAAATCAAACCACAGTGGGAATCACACAAGACTCTATGACGATCTCGGGTCTACAGACTAACCTGTACTAGTGTCACCAGAGAACTGCCATCTGACGTAAGGTATAATACCATCTGAGAGTTCTCGGCGAGTCCGTCCAGTGTACCCAGTCTCCACTGAGCACCTGTATATCATCTCTGATGTCAAACACCAATGGATATGGGATCATCCATCGCCCAACTACATGGGTCGAGAAGGTATATGCTAGTCTACTCTGGTATATCGATGCCCCGTCTCGATACACCCACGACTAGGGACCTTGAAGGATGTACTTATGGACTACCATGTCCCCACTAGTATGATCCGCATCATAGTCCAGGTAGTCAAGTACACATCCTAAGGGCTTTACCAACATGTAACAGAGAGACAATCAGTGTACACGTTAAGGTAAAGAGTAACCAGATAGCATACTATCATGTCGAGCAAGAAAGTCCTCTCTATATATGTCCAAGTATCCACTACAATATACATCTCATGTATAGTAATAGCCTCTAGGGCATACATATAACTAACAATCTCCCACTTGCACTAGGGCCATCTGATAACAGTGGTTCTAGTATCTCATACTCAACCATCCCATAATAGTCTCTCTCTGGGAAAAGGCCTTTGTGAGTGGATCCGCCGTGTTGTCCTCTGAGTCTACTCTCCTAACCTCGATCCCCTGGAATCAACCATCTCCATGATCAGGTGATACTGCCTTAGAATATGTCTGGATCACTGATGGGACGGGCGTTCCTAGGCATATGCCACAACTCCATTGTCATACAATGGTAGGAACGAAGTTCATCTCATGAACTAATATACACCCAGACTGCCTCTTTAGTAGTATCTTTGGTAGTGATGTATCCAGCCTTTATCGTCTAGTATGCCACGGTATCTATCTTGGAACTCTTCCAACATACCGTCCCTTTACAGAGGGTAAAGACAATGTCTGTGACTGACTTTCAGTCGTCCTTATCACTCTGGAACCTTTCCAGTGATTCTCCCCAGGATCGATTGATACCATCTCACTACAACTAGTGAGTATCCTAACATCCAATTAGATCTATCTCGTAGATCCAAAACCCAGGATTTAGTAGGTATCACTTTGATCCTATATGGAGAATCATTGTGATAAGCGGAGATTGACCGAGCGTAGCATAGGAAACTCCTTCCCTATAAGGAGCATGTCATCTACGTACTCTACGAGGATCACCACCATACTCCCTACTACCTTTTTGTATAAACAAGGTTCATCTACCATTTTGATGATGTCAAACTCTTTGACTAACACATCAAAACAGACGTTCCAACTCCGTGATCCCTGCTTTATCACATAAAACATCTTGCACACGTTTCCGCTGCTCCCACTGTCTACGAAGCCCTCTGACTGTGTACTTATAGACTCTTTTTTCTAAAACATCATTTAGAAAAGCTGTCATGACACCCAACCGCCAGATATCGTAGTCATGGTATGTAGCCGTGGAAAGTAAGATCTGGATGGACTTAAGCATAGCTTTGAAAGTCTCAACTTTTCCATGTACTCCAAGTAATCTTCTCAAGATATACTTGCTCCTGATGGGGATTTAACCCTTCAGATAAAGCAACCAAAGTCCATACTTTGTTGGTGTATAAGGATTCCATCTCAGATCGCTAAGCATCCAGCCATTCATATAGAGTCCCACTCCTGATGGCCAGCTCGAAACTAGTTGGGTCAACATCTCATGATGCATTCCTCGCTCCTACTGTCATAGAGAAACTGAAGTATCTCTCAGGTGGGTGAGGAACCCTACTAGATCGGCGGAGAGGCTGAGGTTCGTTGGAAACTATTGAATTCTTTGGTTCTACCAAATCATCAGCTGCAGTTTGTAAAGCTGGAACTCTTTCCAGTTCTACCTTATGTCCATTAATTTCTTCACAAGAAATTCCCTTTCACAAAGGTGGCATATTGAGAAACAAAACATCTTTTGTTCCTCGGTTTGGTAGAAGATATTCCCTTGCATATGCTTTGGATATCCAACAAACTTCTACAGAACTGACTTTGCCTCGAGCTTGTCCGGATTATGCTTTTAGACATAGGCTGGACAACCCCAAATTTTAACAAACTTAAGATATAGGCTCCTCCCTTTCCATATCTCATATGAAGTGGTAGGCAACTGATTTGATCGGAACCCTATTCAATAGGTATGCAACTTCTCCAGTGCATAACTCCCAAAAGGAAATAGGTAACTCAGTAGTACTCATCATAGAGCACACCTTATCACATAGGGTGTGATTGCTCCGCCCCGATACATCGACGTGCTGGGTTTATACAGAGGAGTAATGCTGAGAGAGAATCTCATTCTCCTTTAGAATAATCCAGGAATTCCGTGCTCAAGTATTCTCCTCCTTGATCACATCAAAGGACATAATACATATACCCGTTTTGGTTCTCTGCTTCTAACTTATATTATGTGAATATCTCAAAAGCTTCGGACTTATGTTTCAACAGGAACATATGTCTGAATCTTGAGAGATCATCAGAGAATGTAATGAAGTACAAAGAACCGGTCTTGGCATGTGTAGACAGGGGACCTTCATACATCAACATGTATCATCCCAAGAGTTCACTAACTCTTTCTCTACTTCCAATAAACAGAGCTATGGTCATCTTATCTCTGTGACATGACCGGTAAGTTTCACAAGATGTAAATTCAAACTGATTTAAATATGCTTCTTAATGTAACCTAGCTAGTCGGGTCGCATTGATATGACCTAGTCTACAATGCCTCAAGAAGGATTCGTTCATTTCTGAACTCTTCCTCTTGTGTGTGTTCTGTATACTAAGAACTGTAGTTTGATTTAGAACGTTGATGGTTTTAGATAACGTGCCTGAACCGATCAACTCTTGATAAAGGAAATGTACAAAACATTATCCAACAATACAAAATTATATCCTTTCTTTACTAATAAAGAGACCGATATGATGTTGTATATCAGGTTCGGTATCTAATAACATTCGTTCAGAATCAATGTATTCTGGTAATACTGGGTGATAGTGACCAACAGACTTGGCTGCAACACTTGCACCGTTTTCTATCTCATGAAACTTATCATCCGTTCTCAGTTCTCTACCTATCTGTAGCCCATGTAAGAGATTACATAAACGGGATCCTGATCCGGTATCTCATACCCAGGATGTAAAGGATACTGAGAAACAGTTCTCTGTAATGAACACACCCGAAGAAGATGCATCATCATGCACTTTCTTCGTTTGGGCGGAACTGGAATCCTGGTGATCCCCTATTTCTTGCTCTGTCTTATAACAATTATAAGTTGGAGCGGGACCAACGTTCCCCTAGCATAGTATAACAAGCGGGTTCGGTCAATACATCCGTATTATTATCTAGATTAAGGCATGACATGGTCGCTACCTGGAGAGAGAGAGAAGAAAACACTCTGCGTGCGCTCTTGTAAGATTAGATTGGTTATTATTTTATCGAATCAGGATGGCTCCCACTGTTTTTATCAAATCTTCCTTCAAACCATAAAAGGAAAGACTAGCCGGGATTAATTACACCCTACAACTTCGCCAATCTTTCAGCCAGGCCAGTGTCGGTACTTTGAGGGAGGTTCCCCGTGCTTTCGCACGGACCTAATTAAAGTAAACCTCGTTATCCCAGAGGCGTAACCCCGTTGACACCTTTCTAGACACCTACTTGATCGGCTAATTGTAATGTGTAAAACTCTCCCAGGAGTAACAATTACACGCAGCGGGTATCGGGATCCAACTATCTCATAGAAGGTATGCAATCTCATTGCAAATTTCATCACTTGAAATTCCGGATAATATTTTGCCCCTAACGTGCTATGATCTTGACGAAAGCCAACAAACCATAGCCCGCTAGTCAAGTTCAACCCGTACATTTCTTGACTGAATTAAACCCACCCGCACGACCCTTGACGAAAGCCAACAAAGCCGTACGACTACCCTAATCCAATCGCATCATATGCAGCAGATAAGCAGCATATAGCTACCGCACACTACACCTTGATGAAAGCCAACAAATGCAGCACGAATACTATATACAACTTATCTGAAATGACGGAGGGATACGACAGGTTTTTCTGAAATCCTATTGCGTAATGAACTTGATATCGTTGTAGAATCAAATGATTTTAAAATGGAGTGTTTTTTAGGCTTTTAATAGTTTCGCTAAAGAGGTCACTCCCGGTGAAGGGATCTCGGCTATTTCCCTATGGAATAAGGTGCAGGATATATCATATATATCATTGTGCAAAGCAAGAACTAGAAAAGCAATCAAAAGACAAAACCGAGGGGTGTAGCATCTGCCAGTCATTGCTAAAGGGGTCACTCCCGGTGAAGGGATCTCGGCCCTTTCCTTATCGAATAAGGTGCAGGATGTTCTACAAGGAACACCGCGATGCAAAGCAAGAACTGTAGCTACCTGTTTTTGAAAATTCGATTCCACAACATCTTTTAGGTTTCTTTTCTTTCATTAATCATATTAATGAAGTCCCATCATTTAAGTCACCTAAACATCACAGATAAATACGACGTACACTTATGCAATCCGCATTCGCCTCGATGTCCCCTCGTGCACCGTTAGGTTAGGTAACTAACGGCAGAGCGGGGCAGGGCTAACGCGGGTGTAAAACATAAGTAACGTCTATATAATATATCATATATACTATATACAGTATTTATCACAACATATCAAATGATCACATCACAGATATCGCAGCAGAAGAAACATATGAAACATTGGATATTTGTACAGGTGCTCATTGGATTATGAGTTACACTGGACGGACTCGATGGGAACTGCAGGTTGGTATTATACCTATCATCAGTTAGCAGTTCCCGGATGACATGAGTACAGTTAGTCCGCTGACTTGACATCACTATTGGTCTCGAGTGTGTTCCCACTGTACTTAGATCACTCCGCTACCACGGCTCAAATGAGTCGTGTAAACAGGTAGTGGTTGGGTGCAGTACCGAAGCACTTGGAGGCAGTAGTGGTTAGAAGGGATTCGTCTCTCCCGGTATTGTGAGTTTATATCACGCAGTGTTCGGATAGCCATTACACAAAGTCCTTGGCCAGGGCAAGCGAGATTTACTGGTAGGTACACCAGTAGTTTCTCAGGGTGTAATGTGCACTACACCGGCACAACTTATTGCACTATAACGAGTTTGACGGTTACCACCCCTAGGCCCGATATCCGATACTCTTTGACGAACAGACCGGACTGTACGGAGATTGTCACAGATAGGCTCAGTAGAAGTTCGGATGAGTTTGCTTGTCGGCTTTCTTATCGACAGATACCTGGGTAGCCGCTACGTACAACTAGTGCCACTGACGGACTTGTGGTTAAATCCACTGCCAGCGTACTGTCGAGTCTTTAGAGTACCACACAGAGGGTTTCCCTAGTTCAGGCGAAACGATGTAGAGGCCGTATGGTTTTACGGCAGGGTTCCGATCACATACGTGCACTAGATGCACGGATGTTGTTCGGATGGATAATACTAGTGAGCTTTGGTTTAAGCCGGATTCTACTATTATATTATTGGATTATTATTATCTCATTGTATTCGTACTTTTGTCGTACAAATATGTAACGTTTTAAAAATAAATTAATTAATTAATTAAATCCTTTAGGTGAAATTTCTGATAATCGGTAAAATAAATCGTATTTTCTGTAAAACATAACTATATTTATTTTTCCATCCTAGACTTAAATACGCCTATTTTAACTATGTAATTATTAGTAATTGATATTATTTAGTCACTTATAAATTGTTAGATTACTTAAATATTTTTCCTTAATTAATTATTTTAAATATTATTATAAGCTTTCTATTATACATTTAATTAGTGTAAATTACAAATTAGAAATGGGTTAATTACAAAATTGTGCACTATGACAACTTTATAGTCAAATTGTAACATGTTTCCTCTTGCTCATTTTGTATCCACAAATCTAGAAAATTCTAGTGGGGGGAATTAAGTAAAATGAAAATAAATGAATAAATTAATATAAATGAGTAAATGTAGGTTATATGTGGGGAAGTTTCTTTACTTAACTACACAATTCTCACTCTCTCTCCTCACTCCAAGTCTTGGCCGAGCCCACCCTTGTGGCTGCCCCAATTTCCCCCCTCATTTTCCCACTCCAAATTAAGATAAAAGAAAAAGAAAAGAAAAGAATAAAAGGGGTAATAAATATGGAAGCTTCTACATACATCCACACACACACATACACACCTCAATTTTTATCTCCCTCTCATTTCCTGCAATTGGCCGAGCCCCTCCATGGCAGCCCCCTTCATTTCTCCACCTCAAATTTCTCTTTAAAAAGTCATCAAAATCCATCAAAAATCCAAACAAGAACTCACAAATTCTAGCAAATTCCTCATCCAATTCTCCTTAGCCTATTCTATCTTGGAATCTTGAAGCAAGAGAGCCATTTGGGAGGCTATGTTAGCATGCTAGATCTCATGTTGTGAGGTATAAATCTTAACCTATAGATTAATTGATGGATAACTACTTTAATCTAGAATAATTAGGAGTTTAATTATGGTTCTAATTTTAAGATTTAAAATTCAAGAGAGGGTTTTTAAATCAAGTTAGGGATTTTATAAATTGATCATGATTACAATGTGTAGTTTAACACTTTAGGACAGGCAAAATCTAGTTTAGTTGTTAATTTGTAAAGTGTTACTTTAAAATTGTTAAAATTAGATAATTTTTGCAAACTAGGTTTTTAAACTTAATATAAATTGGTGAGATAAAATTTTAGTAATGGCTTGTATGACTTAATTAAGATATTTAGTGAGCATTGTGTCCACTAGAATTGTTAAAATATCAAGATTTGAACTAAAATGGATAATGGAGGCTTACTATGTTTTTTGAATAATTGGGTTTTAAGTGAGTTTGAGGTTGAATTGAACTACAACCTAATTCATTTAATATTTAATGAGTTATGAATGCATAATTGGTATGATTAGGTTCTAGGCTCAGTAGTTTTCACGTATCGTGACCCTAGTTGTAGCGTAGTCGCGAGCGCGTTTGTGCACCAAGTGTGTGTGCGTGTCTTGTTGTGCGTATGGATAGAATTGTGTCATTTGTTTCTGCGACCATCATTTATTTATCCTTTTAATTGCTTGTGTGCGATTCTAGGATCGGGTGCAGAGACGTCAGACGCGGTGCGGAAAGACAGGACGGAGATCGGATCAGATTAGCCAAGACGTCCCGGTGAGTAGATGTATACATCTATGGGGGGATCGTCTGGATGGCGCGAGGCGCCCGACAGTTTAGTATTACTTATAGTATTTGCATTATATGCGTAGTTTTCTAGTTAGCCATTTCATTGCATTGCATCATTTTATATACTCGTGATATCGTTTTATTGGACACATGCACCGTTACCATTGGTTCATGCGACACGTGCACTATTTTTGCGAACACACACACCTTTGGTAATTGCAATGTTACGAACACTATAGAACTGGATTAGAATCGGTAATCGTGCATTTGCATCATATATAATCCGTGGATTTATACTTGTATAATCATTTTTTTAAAATGGATACGTAGGATTGTTAATCATATATACATACATCATTGCATCATGATTCATGCATAGCTTCTGGCCGTACTTCGCATGGTATATAGTATCGTATCATAGATTTCCATCACTATCGACAAGTTTTCATATTGCGATTATCCTTGAGGATTTCAGTATTGATGAGATTTCTGGATTTTGGATAAAACCGCAAGAATTTATAAACCTATTATCATTTTAAAAATGAGATTTGCTGTTTTCTCGTGATGTGATGTGTGTAGCGTCCACCATGAGTTTTTTCTCGGTTCTTGAGCAGTATCATATACCCAATTCGAGGAGGGGGATGCACCATCTGCGGGTACATGGTGGACCCGGTGCGGTACCTCGGGGCAAGGAGATCGCACAGATGGCTTTGAGCCCGGCAGGGGAGCACTACCGACCGGTTATTATTAATATTATTTGTGACGCGGTGGATATCCGGAGGATACCGACCGTAGTCGTGTGATTTGATGATTTGGGCCAATCCGGACTGCCGGAGCCCGAGATATTGAGACATTGAGATTTTGAGATACAAAGATATTGAGATATTGAGACTTTGAGATATAAAGATGTTGATATATAGAGATATTGAGACATTGAGATATACATATTTTGTGTCGGTGCTTGGTACGGATTTCTATCGCTTTCATTGATGATACTTCAGTTATTTCACAGAAACTTTACTAATATAAGAATACAGATTTCCTCGTGCCATATATATTCAGATTTCATGTTGATTACGCATTCATGTTGCATACATACCAGCGCATACCATCATATCGGTATATGTAGGTTGTGACGCTTTTGCGTGCATGCTTACGATAACCTTATTAGATGGTACTTACTACTCACGAATTGGCAACTCACCCCCGTTGTGCCACAGTATCTTGCAGGTTTGACCCATCAGCACAGTAGTGGCGGGCGTACTTTCTTTTCTGCTTCGTTGCATCGACTTACAGCTTGCTCACAGGTGGGTTTTGGAGGATTTGCTTATGCTCCCCCCATGTATTTTATTTTGTATCTAGTACACTCCATCTTCCCTTGTATATTGGACTAGACGGTGAGATTTGTGAGACTTGTATTTGTGGTTTGGTGTCGAAGCTCAGCTGAGCCGACGTGATGCTTTATGATTTTGTACTTATTTGGCATTATTATGATATATTCATTGCATGTGGTTGTGATTCCGCCTTTGGCGAAAAGCTAGCTCCCGCTTGGGGATGCATTTATTGATTTATATGTATTTTCATGTGTTGTACCCGTTTGGGGGCCAGTTTTTATAAAGGAGACTCTGCCGAAATTTTCGGGAATTTTGATGTTTTTTTAAAATGTTTAATGCGACTTGTTTTAGTAAAAATCGCTTTCCTTTAATAAGTTTTCCTTCACTCTATTTCTTATTTGGTTTAGATTTTTGGGTTTTGGCTTACTTAGATTACGTTACGCCTTTAGACGTTTCGTAATTTAAGTGCCAGTCACGTTCCGTACCTTCGGGTCATGACAAACTTGGTATCAGAGCGTAGGGTTTTACCTTTCTGAGTATAGGATGTCCTTGGTAGATGGAGTAGGTGACTTAAGCAGAGTGGCGTAGCGTGTGTATGTTCCGCGACATACTTACGATACAGCACTCCGCCTAAGTGAGCTTAGGATATATATTTTCTTGTATTTTCCTTCCTTGATTCCGGAAATCCTTTGATTCGATTGCAATGTTCGTATCGATCATGTTCGTCGTTCCAGCCACTATGCCGTCGGAGACTACGAGGGCCAGAGGGCCGCCGCCGGAGATGATGTTAGAGTGGGCTCGTTTGAGACGAGGACCGATCAGGGCGGTATGCCTACCCCTCAGGGACAGAGTGATCCGCCTTTTCCAGGATGAATGGCTAGGCTGGAGTCGAGCATTCAGGACTTGCGACTAATGATTGGATTGTTGGTAGTGTTTAGTAGAGCTCCGAGAGCCGATGATTTACCTCCTATTTTAGGGACTGTGTTTGTACCTATTGCTCAGGCAACCGTTTCTGTGTTACCAAGATTTTCCGTATCCTTACGAGAGTTTTGAGGCTGAAGCCTCCAGTTTTACCGGCACAGATGCAGTGGAGGATCCGTAGACAATCCTCGACAGGATGGCTAGAATTTGTCGTTCACAGAGATGTTCTGACGTGATATGGGTTGAGCTTGCGAATTTCCGTCTAGAAGTTCTTGCTCAGACATGGTGTGAGTCAGTCGAGAGAGGCTGAGCTTCAGATCTACCTTCTATGACTTGGGATAAATTTACAGCTGTATTCTAGCTCATTTCCTTTCGGAGAGCATTCAAAATGCCCGAGCTCGTAATTTCGAGCCTTTGTGTAAGACTTCAGGGATGGCAGTGTCCGAGTACGACATTCAGATTTCATGGTGGTTCGATATGCTCCTTACCTGGAGGACACTGAAGAAAAACGGATAAAGAGGTTCGTGTGGAGATTGGACATACAGTTATTGCTTGCTATAGGCACTCAACATTTTGACACTTATACAGCCGCGATGGATGCAGCCTTACTGCTAGAGGAGCGCCTTTCTTAGACTCCGGTCGTTTCTGGACCAAAGCGGGTTTGTACCAGTATGCCAGCTCAGAGGCGGTTAGATAGACGCTGTTGTGATAGGCTAATCTTTTGGTCGCTCGATATGTTGTTCGTTCGTGATTCGTTTGCATCAGAGATAAAGATTCTTTTGTCAATTTGATTCTTCCCGATATGTTCGACTTCAAAATTCTTCTGAGCATGGAGTGGTTAGCCACGTGTTATGTTTCCGTGGACTGCCGTGAGGAGGCAGTCAGATTTAGTTGTCTGAGTGAGCCAATTCTTGTTATGCAGGGAGACTGTAGTGCCACCCTTCCCGATTTGATTTCTTATCTTCGCGCTACTCCGTTCTTGAGGAAAGGACGTTAGGGATTCGTAGCGCATGCTTGTGATGTTAGAGCCGCGGAGGTTCCGTTGGACCAATATCCGTTTTTGAGGGAATTTCAAGTTGTCTTTCCTGACAAGTTGTTTGGTTTGTCGCTAGACCGCGATGTTGGGTTCTTCTTTGACTTGATTTCCGGCACGGAGCCTTTTCGTTTATCGCCATATCGGATGGAACCGGAAGAGCTGAGAACTGAAGGAATAGTAGAAAGATTGTTGGATAAAGGGCTTGTTCATCCGAGTGCGTCACTTTGGGGAGCTCCTATCCTTTTCGTCTGAAGGACGGCTGTTTGCATCTATGTATTGGTTATCGTCAGTTGAATCGGGTTACTGTGCGGGATGTTTCACGAAGATGGACTTTCGATCAAACTACCACTAGTTGCGGGTTCGAGAGGATGATATTCCGAAGATTATTTTTCATACGTTATGAGTTTTGGTGATGTCGTTCGAGCTCACCAATACCCCAGCAGCGTTTATGAATTGGATGAACCGATTATCCAGGCCGTTCTTGATCAGTTTATCATTATGTCCATTGATGACGTCTTAGTGTACTTTTGGAGCCGAGTGGAGCCTGGGCAGTAATTGTGGATTTCGTTGCAGACTTTGAGGGAGCGCCGACTATTCGTTAAATTATCCAATGTATTTTCTGGTTGGATAGTGTTGACTCCTTGAGTCACGTAGTTAAGAAAGATAGTATATGTATGGAACCGAATGAGATCGAGACCGTTCAGCATTGGCCCAGACCTGTATCAGCGACGGAGGTTCGCAGCATTTTGGGTTTAGACGGATAATATCGACGTTTCATACGGGATTTTTTTATATAGCTGCAATGTTGACCGGGTTGATCCGGAAAGGAGTTTCTTTTCGTTGGACTGAGGTATGCGAGCAGAGCTTTCAGCAGTTGAAGATTCGTTTGACTATGACGCCAATATTATTTTTGCCTTTAGGATCAGGCGGTTTTGTTGATTACTGCGATGCTTCTCGGCAGTTGAAGAAGCATGAGTAGAACTATTCTACGCATGATTCAGAGATATCTGCAATGATTTTTACACTTAAGATTTGGAGACGGGTCGTGCCAGATGTTCACAGACCATAAGAATTTAAGGTACATTTTCTTCAGCAGCGAGATCTGAATTTTGATATAGCATAGTTGAATGGAGCTAGTGAAAGATTATGACTGCGAGATTCTTTTTCGTCCGGACGAGGCGAATGTTGTGGCAGATACTTTGATTTGGAGGCCCGGAGATAGCTTTGTTGTTTGAGCACAGTTCAGAGACAGTCGACGGCAGATTAGCAGATTCTTTGTGACAGCCGAGTACAGTTGAGTTACGTCGACCGGGGGACAACTTGTCTATGCCCGTGCACTTCCACAGTAATTTGACCGTATCCGTGAGGCGTAGTCCGATGACGTTTGTTGGTCAGAAATCATGGAGCAGGTTCGACGGGGCAGAGATTCAGAGTTCGTGATTGATGATCAAGGAAAGCTAAGATTTGGGATTCGACCGTGTGTGCCAGATTCCGAGGGACTGTGATGCGAAAGTATAAAGGAGGCATGGAAATCGATATATAGTGTTTATCCGGTTTCCACCAGGATGTATTAGGATTTGTGAGGAGTCTACAGGTGTGAAGAGATGAAGAGGGATGTCACAGACTTTGTTTTAGGTTGCTGACGTGTCAGCAAGTCAAGGCCGAGTATCAGAGGCCAGCAGGAGAATTACAACCCTTGCCCATTCCGGAGTGGAAATGGGAACATATTTCTATGGATCGTATCGTGGGTCTACTTAGGACCAGTCAAGAGTATTATTCTAATTGAGTGATCGTAAACCAATTGATGGAAGCAACTCCTTTCCTCCAGTCAAGACCATTTTTGGATTCGTTTGGTATGCTCAGATATAGGTTGATAAGATGGTGCGACTACATGGAGTTCCGACTTATTTTGTGTCTGATAGAGGCACCCAGTTCGCCAGCCGACTATGGCAGAAACTTTAGAAGGCTTTGGACACCAATTAAGTTTCAGTGCAGTTTTCTATCGACAGACTGACGGTCAATCAGAGAGTACTATTAAGATTCTTGAGAACATGCTCTTAGCTTGCATTCTAGATTTCGTGGAAGTTAGGATTGTCTATTGCCCTTGATAAGGTTTTCCTACAATAACAGCTTCCAAGAAGCGATTCAGATGGCACACTTTGAGGCGTTTTGTGTGTAGAGATGTCAATCACCCGTAAGTTGGACAGAGCTCAGTGAGAGCAGTATTTGGGGCCACAGATTGAGCGAGACACGACCGAAAAGATTCAGTGGATTCGGAATAGGATAAGAGCAGTCTAGGGCAGGCAGAAGTTTTATGCTGATAGACGCCGTTGGCGATCATGTTTTCTTGAAGGTTTCTCCGATGAAGGGCATGTTGAGATTCAGGAGGAAAGGAAGGAAGGCTTAACCCCAGATATGCGGGTCCCTTAGAGATTCTCAAGCGTGTCGGCGCAGTGCTTATCGTTTGGCTCTTCCATCCAGCTTTCTATATGTTCACCCCGTGTTTCATGTATCAATACTCCAAAGGTACCTTCATGACCCTCTTACGCAATGCAGCATCAGACGATCCAGCAGGAGCGCAATCTTTCTTTAGCCGAGTAGCCGATAGTCATTCTAGATCGGCAAGATAAGAAACCGAGGTCCGAGGTCATATCGACCGTTTTGATTCTTTGGCGTGGCCTGAGCAGCGAAGGGGTTACGTAGGAAGCCGAGGTCGAGATGCGGAAGAAATGTTCCCATCTCTTCGAGGTTACGTATAGTTAGATTTTAAATTCGGGGACCGAATTTCCTTAAAGGGGGAAGATTGTAACGTTTTAAAAATAATTAAATAAATAAAATCCTTTAGGTAAAATTTCTGATAATCTGTAAAATAAATCGTATTTTCCGTAAAACTTAACTATAATTATTTTTCATCCCAGACTTAAATACGCCTATTTTAACTATGTAATTATTAGTAATTGATATTATTTAGTCACTTATAAATTGTTAGATTACTTAAATATTTTTCCTTAATTAATTATTTTAAATATTATTATAAGTTTTCAATTATACATTTAATTAGTGTAAATTACAAATTAGAAATGAGTTAATTACAAAATTGTGCACCTTGACAACTTAATATTCAAATTGTAACATGTTTCCTCTTGCCCATTTGGTATCCACAAATCTAGAAAATTCTAGTGGGGGGAATTAAGTAAAATGAAAAAAAAAATGAATAAATTAATATAAATGAGTAAACATAGGTTATATGTGGGGAAGTTTCTTCACTTAACTACACAATTCTCACTCTCTCTCCTCACTCCATGTCTTGGTCGAGCCCACCGTTGTGGCTGCCCCAATTTCCCCCCTCATTTTCCCACTCGAAATTAAGATAAAATAAAAAGAAAAGAAAAGAATAAAAGGGGTAATAAATATGGTAGCTTCTACATACATCCACACACACACATACACACCTCAATTTTTCTCTCGTTCTCATTTCCTGCAATTGGCCGAGCCCCCCCATGGCAGCCCCCTTCAATTTTCCACCTCAAATTTCTCTTCAAAAATTCATCAAAATCCATCAAAAATCCAAACAAAAACTCACAAATTCAAGCAAATTCCTCATCCAATTCTCCTTAGCCTATTCTAGCTTGGAATCTTGAAGCAAGAGAGCCATTTGGGATGCTATGTTAGCATGCTAGATCTCATGTTATGAGGTATAAATCTTAACCTATAGATTGATTGAAGGATAATTACTTTAATCTATCCTAATTAGGAGTTTAATTATGGTTCTAATTTTAAGATTTAAAATTCAATAGAGGGTTTTTAAATCAAGTTAGGGATTTTATAAATTGATCATGATTACAATGTGTAGTTTAACACTTTATGACATGCAAAATCTAGTTTAGTTGTTAATTTGCAAAGTGTTACTTTAAAATTGTTAAATTTAGATAATTTTTGCAAACTAGGTTTTTAAACTTAATATAAATTGGTGAAATAAAATTTTAGTAAAGGTTTGTGTGACTTAATTAAGATATTTAGTGAGCATTGTGGCCACTAGAATTGTTAAAATATCAAGATTTGAACTAAAATGGATAATGGAGGCTTACTATGTTTTTAGAATAATTGGGTTTTAAGTGAGTTTGAGGTTGAATTGAACTACAACCTAATTCATTTAATATTTAATGAGTTATGAATGCATAATTGGTATGATTAGGTTCTAGGCTCAATAGTTTTCATGTATCGCGACCCTAGTTGTAGTTGTAGCGTGGTCGCGAGCGCGTTTGTGCACCAAGTGTGTGTGCGTGTCTTGTTGTGCGTATGGATTGAATTGTGTCGTTTGTTTCTGCGACCATCATATATTTATCCTTTTAATTGCTTGTGTGCGATTCTAGGATCGGGTGCAGAGACGTCAGACGCGGCGCGGAAAGACAGGACGGAGATCGGATCAGATTAGCCGAGGTGTCCCGGTGAGTAGATGTACACATCTATGGGGGGATCGTCTGGATGGAGCGAGGCGCCCGACGTTTTAGTATTACTTATAGTATTTGCATTATATGTGTAGTTTTCTAGTTATCCATTTCATTGCATTGCATCATTTTATATACTCGTGATATCGTTTTATAGGACACCTGCACCGTTAGCATTGGTTCCTGCGACACGTGCACTATTTATGCGAACACACACACCTTTGGTAATTGCAATGTCACAAACACTATAGAACTGGATTAGAATTGGTAATCATGCATTTGCAACATATATAATCTGTGGATTTATACCTGTATAATCATTTCTTTAAAATGGATACGTAGGATTGTTAATCATATATACATACCTCATTGCATCATGATTCATGCATAGCTTATGGCCGTACTTCGCATGGTATATACTATTGTATCATAGATTTCCATCACTATCGACATGTTTTCATATTGCGATTCTCCTTGAGGATTTCAGTATTGATGAGATTTCCGGATTTTGGAGAAAACCGCAAGAATTTATAATCCTATTATCATTTTAAAAATGAGATTTGCGGTTTTCTCGTGATGTGATGTGTGTAGCGTCCACCATGAGTTTTCTCGGTTCTTGAGCAATATCATATACCCGATTCGAGGAGGGGGATGCACCGTCTGCAGGTACATGGTGGACCCGGTGCGGTACCTCGAGGCAAGAAGATCGCACAGATGGCGTTGAGCCCGGCAGGAGAACACTACCGACCGGTTATTATTAATATTAATTGTGACGCATTGGATATCCGGAGGATACCGACAGTAGTGGTGTGATTTGATGATTTGTGCCGATCCGGACTGCCGGAGCCCGAGATATTGAGACATTGAGATTTTGAGATACAGAAATATTGAGATATTGAGACTTTGAGATATAAAGATGTTGATATATAGATATATTGAGATATACATATTTTGTGTCGGTGCTTGACACGGATTTCTATCGTTTTCATTGATGATACTTCAGTTATTTCATAGAAACTTTACTAATATAAGAATACAGATATATATTCAGATTTCATATTGATTACGCATTCATGTTGCATACATACCAGTGCATACCATCATATCGGTATATGTAGGTTGTGACGCATTTGTGTGCATGCTTACGATAACCTTATTAGATGGTACTTACTACTCACGAGTTGGCAACTCACCCCCGTTGTGCCACAGTATCTTGCAGGTTTGACCCGTCAGCACAGTAGTGGTGGGCGTACTTTCTTTTCTGCTTCGTTGCATCGACTTACAGCTTGCTCACAGGTGGGTTTTAGAGGATTTGCTTATGCTCCCACCGTGTATTTTTATTTTGTATCTTCATGTGTTGTACCCGTTTGGACTAGACGGTGAGATTTGTGAGACTTGTATTTGTGGTTTGGTGTCGAAGTTCACTTGAGCCGACGTGATGCTTTATGCTTTTATACTTATTTCGCATTATTATGATATATTCATTTCATGTGGTTGTGATTCCGCCTTTGGAGAAAAGCTAGCTCCCGCTTGGGGATGCATTTATTGATTTATATGTATTTTCATGTGTTGTACCCGTTTGGGGGCCAGTTTTTACAAAGGAGACTCTGCCGAAATTTTCGGGAATTTTGATGTTTTTTTAAATGTTTAATGCGACTTGTTTTAGTAAAAATCACTTTCTTTTAATAAATTTTTCTTCACTCTATTTCTTATTTGGTTTAGATTTCTGGGCTTTGGCTTACATAGATTACTCTACTCGTTTAAACGTTTCGTAATTTAAGTGACAATCGCGTTCCGTACCTTCGGGTCGTGATGGAATATGGGTATGTATATACGGTGAGGGCATTCTTGTAATTTTACAAGAGATGCTTCTAGAAAGGGACATCTCATTATTTGGACTTATCTATTTTTGGAAATAGATTAATGAGGTGGAAAATGGAGATATTTGTGGCATGGTGAAGCATGGCTCATTTCATTTGTTTATGTGTTTGGGTTTGCTATTGATGCATGGTCATTATTTTCTATTGGAAAATAATCCTTGCTTCATGTGAGATAGAGTATGAGCCATTCTACACTTAGCAAAACACTTGTTCATTTGTAAACTTTCTTTCTCTCTCCATTTTTTCTCTCCTTCTTCCTCATGACCCTAATCCCTCACATGTGTTGTGAACCATAGGCACACTTGAGATTAAATACTCCAATTAAGACTTTACATCTCCTAAGATACCAAGTTTAGCGAACTAGGTATTTTAGTTACCTCGGTTTAGAGGTTGGAGCTTGAACCATAGACTCTCGGGTGGATCGTCTTTGACACGAGGAGACTGATGTTCAAGCGTGATCCAGATCATCGAGGAGCTCAAGAAGAGGAGGAGAAGAAGACCCGAAGGATAAGTAACAAGGAGGTATAAACACTATCATAGTAGTTAGAACCTCCAACTAGTATAGCAAGTTAAGGTTTCCATAAAGATCCTGGAGTTTATGTCGGTGTTACAAAGTCAAGAAAATCATTTTTTTGTAAATTCTGCCTCCCCACAAGTGCGTGGGGTGTCCGACATCGACGTACATGGTGCACCTAACATTGTATGCAGGTGCTCACTGGGGGTGAGTACACTGGACGGACTCGCCGAGAACTGGCTAGATGGTATTATACCTAGTGTCAGATAGCAGTTCTCGGGTGACAAGAGTGCAGATAGTCTTTCGACCTAAGCCCGTCATTTTTATCGTTTGAGTTCGCACTGTGCTTTAATTACTACCCTGCCACGGCTCTACTAAGTCATGCAAACAGATTTTAGTTGGGTACAGTCCCGAGCCACATGGAGGCAGTAAGCGACTGTCGGGGATTCGTCTATCTCGGTATAGGGAGTCGATGTCGCGGTGTGTTCGGTTGGCCCACACCATAAGTCCTTAGCCATGGCGTATTGAGAATTACTGGTAGTTAGACCAGTATATTCTCGGATGGTCTTGAGCCACACCGGCATGACTTGTCAGGTTATTAGGGATGTGCCGTTTTCCACCCCCTAGACCCAGCATGCGATACTCTGAGACAAACAGACCGGACTGCATGGAGATTGTCATGGATAGGCTCGGTAGGGGTTCAGATGAGTTCACTCGACAGCCATCTTTTCGACAGGTACTTAGGTAGCCGTTACGTACAGTTAGTGCCACTGACTGACTTGTGGTTAAACCCATTGCCAGCATACTGTCGAGTCTTTAGAGTCCCACACAGAGGGTTTTCCTGGTTCAGGCGAAACGATGTAGAGGCCGTATGGTTTTACGTGCAGGGTTCCGATCCTATACATGTACTGGCTACATGGATAATGTTCGGACGGATAATACTAATGGGGTTAGGATTAAGCCGCATTCTAGTATTATATTATTGGATTATTTTTATCTCTTTGTATTCGTATTTTTTGCAGTACGAATACGGTGAGGGCATTCTTGCAATTTTACAAGAGATGCTTCTAGAAGGGGACACCTCATTTTTGGTTTTATTTATTTTTGGAAAATAGATTAATGAGGTGGAAATGGAGTATTTGTGGCAAGGTAGAAGCATGGCTAATTCTATTTGTTTATTAATTTGACTTTACTATTCAAGCATGGTTTTATTTTTCTATGGAAAAATATTGCATGCTTGAATTGAGAAAAGACTTAACTATTCTTCACTTACTCACAAGACATGTTCATTTTGTGTTTTCTCCTTCTCTCTCCATTTTGCTCTCCTCCTTCTTCCTTAAACCCTAACCCTCACATGTGTTGTGAATCCTAGGGTTCTTTGAGATAAAATAGTCCAATTAACTCTCTACATCTCCTAAGCTATCTAGATTTGCAAACTAAGTACTTTAGTTATCTCATTCTTGAGGTTAGAGCTTGAACCATAGACTCTCGGTGGATCGTCTTCGACATTAGGAGGCCGACGACCGAGCTTGATCCAAACCATCTAGGAGCTCAACAAGACGAGAAGAAGACCCGAAGGACTTGTATCCTAGAGGTATAAAACCACTACCATAGTAGTTTAGAACCTCTTTGTAGTTTAGCTAGTTAGGTTTCCTGAACGATCTTGGATGATAGGTCGATGTTGCAAGTATAAAATCGTTTTTTGTGAATTCCGCCTCCCCACAAACCACGTGGAGTGTGCGACATCGACTTACAAGAACAACTTGATCGATTGCAGCATAGGAATGTCATTTCCAATCAAGAGAATGTCATCCACGTACAAGATGAGGATTACAATAGTTCTCCCTACAATCTTCTTATAGATACATGGTTCATCATCATTTTTGATGAAGTCAAATTCCTTGACTGTCTCATCAAACAGATGTTCCAGCTCCGTGATGCCTGCTTTAATCCATAAATGGATTTTAGCAACTTGCACACCTTCTCGCTGCTCCCATTGTCTACGAATCCCTCCGGCTAATCCATATAAACGCACTCTTCTAAAATTTCATTTAAAAAAGCCATTTTAACGTCCATCTGTCAGATATCATAGTCATGGTAGGTAGCAATAGCAAGTTGGATCCGAATGGATTTCAGCATAACCACTGCAGAAAAGGTTGCGTCATAGTCCACCTCTGGCCTTTGAGAAAACCTTTTGCAACAAGTCTAGCCTTATAGGTTTCCACCTGTTCATCTACACCAATCTTTTTTTTGAAGATCCATATGCATCCAATGGGTTTTACCCTAGAAGGAGCAACATCCAAAGTCCAAACTATGTTGGTGTACAAGGATTCCATTTCGGATCGCATAGCATCCAGCCATTTAGCAGAGTCCCTACTGGTAATGGCCTACTTAAAACTAGTAAGATTATCTTCTTAAATGATGCCATCCTCTCGATCCCCATCTTTGAGAAAACCGTAGTATCTCTCGGGCGGATGAGAAATCCAACTAGATCTGTGGAGTGACCAAGGTTCGTCCGGAATTATTGAATCCTGAGGTTCTACCAAATCTTCAGTTTCAGTTTGTGGTTTCAGAATTTCATCCAGTTCTATTGTGCTCCCACTAATTTCTTTTGCAAGAAATACCCTTTCCAAAACGGTGGCGTAGCAAGATAAAAACACCTTATGTTCCTCAGTGTAGTAGAACAGATATCCTAGTGAATCTTAGGATATCCCACAAATATACAAAGAACCGATCGTGCCTCCAGTTTGTCTGGATTTTGCTTTCTAACATAACCCGGACAACCATATCTTAATGAATTTAAGACATGGTTATCTTACCACTCCATATTTCATATGGAGTGGTAGGCATGGATTTGGTCAGAAGTTGATTCAAAAGATATGCTGCTGTCTGAAGCGCATGTTCTTAAAATGAAAGAGGCAGATCAGAACTACTCATCATGGAGCGAACCATGACCAATAAGGTACGGTTCTTCTGTTCCGATATGCCGTTGTGATATCGTGTGTGAAAGTATGTCTTAGCACCTCTACTAGGTTTCAACAAGCATCAAGTATGCAATTTTAAATAATTTAGAGGTCTAAGCAATACTAACCTAGAATCTAACTAGAGAATTAGGGTTTCAAGTGTAAGCAAAAAGTTCTACACAAAGTGATAAGGGTTTACAACCTTTGTAGACCGGTCCTTCACTTCAAAAGCTCCAAGTAGTAGTCCGTAGAACTCTTCTTAGACTCCACTTGGTGAAGAAACGAGCTTGCTTCGTAATCTTTGAGGCCGAAGATGATCCACCTTGAAATCTCTCACACTCAAGCTCACTCTTCACTAATCAAAGTATTAGTGAAGTAAACAACCTATACTAAAAGGCTAGGATAGTGTAGGTTGATGAAGTAAGAGATTAGCTCACTCTAATTATTTTTCTCTTTTCTTTTTCTCACCTCAAGAATTTTCTAGAGAGCAAGTGAAGAAGAAAATGAACTTGGATGAGAGAGGCAACCATGAAGTGAAGTGATGATATGAGAGATAGAAAATATCTATGAATAAAACAAAGAGAATGGGGTGAGTCATGGCTTCTCAAGGCTTCCACAAGCATCCAAGAATTATGACTCATTTCCATTTTCTTTAATTCATAAACTAATCCATTTATCTACTCATCACAATCGTTGTGTGTAATTCTCATACATCATAATTCTATCTATCATCAATCATGATACAATAAAATACACATATAAATATATATATCATATATGTGTGTGTGCGTGTAATGAGAAGAAAAAGTCAAGTGAGCTAAATATTTGTTAATATATATATATATATATATATATATATATATATATATATATCAAATATATAAATATATATCAAATTATCAAATTAACACTTGATTCAATAATCCGGTTATTATTAGGAATATAAAGGACTTTCTTGCTCGACATGATAGTATGCTCTCTGGTTGCTCTTTATCTTAACATGTACACTTGTATTATTATACCGTCTATTTGATACATTTTGATAAAGCCTTTAGGATGTTGGCTTGACTACAAGGACTAGGATGCGGATCATACTAGTGGGGCTTATGTAGTTCTCAAGCACATCCTTTAACCATTCCTAGTCGAGGGAGTATCGAGACAGGGCATCGATATTCCAGTATAGACTAGTGTGTACGTTTCTTGACCCTGTATAGGATGATGGTTGATCCCACAGCCATTAGTGTTTGACATCAAAGATTGTACACAGGTGCTCATTTGAGAATGGGTACACCGAATAGGACTCGTAGTTGGTACCATACCTATCGTCAGATAGTAGTTCTCTGGTGACACTTGTACAGGTTAGTCTGTAGACCTGAGATCGTCATAGTGTCTTCTGTGGTTCCCACTGTGCCTTTTGTTGGGTTATGCAAACACCCTGGCCATCAAACCGTGGCAGATTGCAGAACTAAATTTTTCTAAACTGGCGCTAACACAACCCGATGCAACGGATCTACCATTAACCCAAATCTAGCAAACATATAAAGAGAGGAGTTAGATGGTTATACCAAATGATCTGTGTCCTTCGGTCTTTAACCATCATCACAAGCTCCTAGAGGCCACCATGATCAAGCTTGATCTCCGGTCTCCCTCCATCGAAGATGTTCCACATGAGGATTTGTATTCCGAGCTCCTACCTCAATAGCCGAGGTAACTAGGGTATCTAGTTCGCTAAACTAGATGGCCTAGAGGATGTAGAGTGTAGTGATGGATTAATTTGTCTCATAACACCCTAGGTTTCTCAACACATGAGACTTGAAGGGTGAAGGTAGAAGAAGAAGCTTGAGGATGAGAGTTTGAGGCAACCCAAGAAAATGGCTAAGTGTTTTTTGTTGTGTTGTGAGCAATAATGAAGCATCAAATAAATATCTCAAGTCTCAAAAATATCTCAAGACTCCAAAATATCTCACAAAAAAACAAAAATCAAGCATGCTTGAATAGTATCCACGAGTCACTACAAAGCCATGCTACAATAAATGCATACAACAACTCATCCTCCACCTCATTAACCATTTAATCCTAAATGGTTAAAACTAAATGAGGTGGCATCTTCTAGAAGCACCTTATAATAAATTACAAGAATACCCCTCACCTGTATATATATACATGTATCTGTATTCCGACAAAATACGAATAAAATGAGACGAAAATAATCCAACAACATAATACTAGAATCCGGCTTAAACCAAAGCCCACTAGTATTATCCATCTAAATCATGATACGTGTACAAGTGCACATATATGATCGAACCCTGCCGTAAGACCATACGGCCTCTACATCGTTTCGCCCGAAGAAGGGAAACCCTCTGTGTGGGACTCTAAATACTCGTCAATACGCTGGCAGTGGGTTTAACCACAAGCACGTCAGCGGCACTAGCTGTACGTAACGGCTACACAGGTATTGAGCGAAAGGAAAGCCGACGAGCAAACTCATCGGAACCCCTACCGAGCCTGTCCGTGACAATATCCGTCCAGTCCGGTCTGTTCATCTAAGAGTATCGCATATCGAGTCTAGGGTGGATAAAGTCAGACCCCTAATAACGCAACATTTCGTGTCGGTATAAAGTCCATCACCAACTGAGAAACTACTGATCCAAATCAGTAATTCTCGACTACCTTGGTCAAGGATTTCTGGTGATGGACACCCGTGCACTGCGCGACATTAACCCCCAATACCGGGAGAGATGAATCCCCGACGATCCGCTCACTGCCTCCATGTGGCTCAGGACTGTACCCAACTAAAACCTGTTTGCACAACTCCTTTGAGCCGTGGCAGGGTAGTAATCAAAGCACAGTGGAAACTCACACGAGACAAATGACGATCTCAGGTCGACAGACTAACATGTAAACATGTCACCTGGGAATTGCTATCTGATAATAGGTATACTACCAACTAGCAGGTTCCCGGCGAGTCCGTCCAGTGTACTCATAAGCCAATGAGCATCTGAATACTATCTTAGGTGAACAAACAAACACCAATGTCTTGTGAGACCTTGCCACCGCCCCTCGTCGGGTTCTCGATCAGTATACACCAGTCTACTCTGGAGTATTGATGCCCAGTCTGAAAACACCCTCGACTAGGGACATTTAAGGATGTGCTTATAGACCACCCAGCTCCCACGTATATGATCGCCATATAATGCTGATAGTCAAGCAAGAATCATATGGGCTCTATCAACATGTAATAATGATCTGTAATACCACATAAAGCATGTACATGATGATAAAGTCAAACCAGATAACATACTATTATTTAGAGTAAGACTGTTGTATGCGTATAGGTCCTCCCTCAATCATCGCAATCGCGTGCCTGCGATTCAATAATTGACTTGAGGGCACTATAGCCAACAATCTCCCACTTGCACTTAAGGCTAATTATTGCGGTGTCGCATACTCACAGCTCATGTGATACCGAACACCCAACTTCTCTACTAATCAGTTTTGCAAAGCTTGTTTGTGAAACTATTGTGTTCGAGAAATAGCCTCAGTGAGTGGATCCGCTCCCATGTTTCTTTCTATATCTCTCTATATCTCAACTTCGGGAGAAAGACTATCTCCCAAAATGAGCAATACCTGTCTTAGAATTTTTTTGGGTATCTGATGGGACCCAGTTCATAAAGGAACTCCAAATCCAACAAACTTCTTAGACTGTATCATCCACTGAATTTAATCAGTATCGCGCGATATGCCTTCCACAGTATCCGCTTGGACCACTACTGTCCCTCAAAAGAGGGAAAACTATAATTCAGACAGCCACTCTGTCATCCAGGTCACCTTGGAAGCCTGATATGATAACCGTCTCCCAAAGGAGGTGTTGGATATAGTGCCCTCAGTGTCAATTATTGGATCACAGGCACGTGATTGCAATGATTGAGGGAGGACCTATGCCGGTAGGACAGTCTTACTCGAGATGATAGTATACTATCTGGTTTATCTTTATCATCGTGTACTGCTTTATGTGACCTTACGAGTCGCTATTACATGTTGATAGAGCCCCTACGATTCTTGCTTGACTACCAGCAGTATGAGGGCGATCATATAAGTGAGAGCTGGAGTCTATAAGCACATCCTTAAAAGGTCCCTAGTCGTGGGAGTTTCGAGACCGGGCATCGATTCTCCAGAGTAGACTAGTGTATACAGTCGAGACCCCGACGAGGGGCGGTGGACGGTCTCACAAGCCACTGGTGTCAGTTGGTTCACCTAAGATGTATACAGGTGCTCATTGGGTTATGAGTACACCGGACAGGACTCGCCGGGAACCTGCTAGTTGGGATTATACCAGACGTCAGATAGTAGTTCCCAGGTGACATGTGTACAGGTTAGTTCATCGACCTGAGATCGTCATTTGTCTCGTGTGAGTTCCCACTGTGCTTTGATTACTACCCTACCACGGCTCAAAGGAGTCGTGCAAACAAGTTTTAGTTGGGTACAGTCCCGAGCCACATGGAGGCAGTGAGCGGATCTGCAGGGGTTCGTCTCTCCCGGTATTGGGGGTGAGGTCGCGCTGTGTCTAGGAGAGCCAGAACATGAAAAGTCCTTGGCCAAGGCAGGAGATTTGCTAGTAGGTATTCCAGTAGTATCTCAGGGTGTTCTGGGCTACACTCCGACACGACTTGTACCGCTTTTGGGGATCTGACTTTTACCAATCCCCTAGGCCCGCCATGCGATGCTCATAGACGAACGGACCAGACTGTATGGATATTGTCACTGACAGGCTCAGTAGGGTGTCAGGATGAGTTCGCTCATCGACGTCCCCTTTAGTCAGTAGCTGGTGGCCCGTCACGTATGGCTAATACCTCTGACGTGCTAGTGGTTAAATCCACAGCCATAGTATTGACGAGTCTTTAGAGTCCACCACACACACAGTTACTCAGGTTTCGGGCGAAACGCTGTAGAGGCCGTATGGAGATATGGCAGGGTTCGATCAGATACGTGCGGTATTGCACGGATCGTGATCGGACGGTTTTTACTAGCCGGCTTTGGCTTAAGCCGGATCCTAGTATTAGATAGTGTAGATTTTGTCTCTTTGCATTTGTATTCAGTGGGAATACGAATGCGGGCATGTATATGCAGTAGTGGGGTTTTCCTGTAATTTATTACGGGATCAGTTTTCTGAAGTTGCCAGTTTGCATTCCGTTCCGGCCGGTTTTCTTTTATTCCTTCACGGCCGGACTTTCCGATGGAGGGTGTTATTTGCAAGTTTGCAAATAACACATTGTGGAGGGCTTTCATGCATATGTGAGGCATCATGAGTGTTCTTTCATGATGAGATTCTTTTATGGTCTTTTCCTTGGCTTTTCTAGTGATGGTTTGGTGAAAGGATTGAGATGAGAAATGAGAGTGACCTTTTTCCTTGCTTTATCTTTTCTTTTCTCCATGGATTTTTCATTCCATTATCTCCACCATGGAGAGAGAGGGCCGGCCACTATGGGGGGGGGAGAGATTTGAGGAGTGGGAGATTATTCTATCTTGATCTCATTTTGCTTGCCAAAAATTGATATCACCTTTTTCCCCAAAGTCATTCTTTACCATTCATCCATCAAAAGCAACTAAACCCCAAGAGACAAGTTTCATACACTAGCCTACAGCAAATCTTGGACGCGTCGGCTAGCCAACTTCGCGCCCGAGTTGCCTCGGTCCAGAGGTGGGAGCCCGTATACGTACCCGGCTACGTGGTGCCTCTCCGACGAGGATGTGACGGACGGAGATTCCGCGGGAGATAGGAGTGGAGATGAAGACCGAAGGACACGGATCGATTGGTATACTTCACTACCCATCTTTTACTTTGCTATTTGCTAGGTTAATGGCCCGATCCGGGTGAAAAGTGCGCGGTGGTGCCGGTTCAATAGTTTTTGAAAGTTTTTGTTTCCGCGTTTCCAGCGTCGGATCGACGGCCGGGGGGCCGCCGCGGACTTACATTGGTATCAGAGCCACCCCATTAACCATGCCTAGCTTGCTCTAGTATGTTTAAAACCCGATCGAACAAAAATCGCAAAAACCGTATTTTCAGTGCATGTGTTTTCTGTCGAAATTTTTTCTGCTCCAAAAATTTTTCAGGTTGTTTCAGAATACTGTGCATGAAAATCTAAGAAATCTGTGAAAATTTGATCGCGAGATCTCTCCAAACCGCCGAGGAACCGCCGCCAAACCCATGCTTGGGCCGCGGTTCCGCCGCGCTTTCTACTATTCATCGCACCAAATTTTAACAGTAGGCTTTTGGGTTGGAAATAGTGGTTTTGGGATATTCTTTTTGGGCCCAGATTTTCTGTAAGTGCTACAGTACTGCTTGGGGCCCACTTGATAAAATTTGGTCGATCGGATATTTTAAACATGCTAGTTCACAGTATTTACATTATATCTGCGACCGTGAATGTCACTTGATCGGTAAATTCTGTCTAACTGCTATAGCCCGGTTAGAAGTATTTGCGAACGTGACATTCACGTTGATGTTCTGTGTTGTGCTGTGATGTTGCGGATTGGTCGTGGGGGATAGCCTGGATGCAATGTTAGTACTGTTTTGTTTTATATGTACATTTGATATTGCGGGGCGAGCGTCCGACATGTGGACTGCCGTCACTGCCTGTTTGTATTATTATTTGGGGCACGACCAGGTTGCGGTCGATATACCCGTTGTATGTTTATTTTACTTTCTGTACTAGGATTACCCCGCGGAGGGGTGCACGGATAGCCGGGTTCTAGAGGGCAACGAGCCCGCATCTCATGGCATTGAGATGAAGGGGGCTTTACTCTAGAATTGGCGGGCTATTCGCCGCACTCGTAGGGGGTATAGGTTGACCCAGGAAGGGTGCCCAAGTTACCGGATTCCGTGAAGTGCTGGGTGGTCCATTCACGTTGCTGAAGCCTGCCTCGCTTCAGGTTTTGGCGGGTAACTTGCCGCACCCGTAGGGGTCTAGGATTTCATTGCACAGGCTATCCACACGACCAGGGGAACGTCGGGTTTCAGTAGCGGCTCTATGAAACCCGGGGATCCCAGATATCTGTATTGTTCTTTGATGCTGTACATTTCAGTGATGTTGCATTTTTCCACGCCTTGAGCGAAAATTATATATTATATATATACTAGTAGATGTTGTATATGTTTTGCATCCGCGCTAGTCCAGTCCCCGCTCTGTCGTTAGTTAAGTAACCTAACGGGTGATGACGGGACCCAGTGGCGAATGCGGATGGCATATACGTACGTCATTATTTTCGTTCATTTTGGTGTGATCAATTGATGGGACTGCGTTGATTCGGATCAATGCAAGTTAAACAAACCAATTCTGATGTTGATGGAACACTTTTTCAAAAAGCTGTTATTGCAAGGGCGTTCTCTTTTGTTTTGCATCGTGGTATTCAGTTGGAATATCCTGCTCCTCAGTCGACGAGGCAAGGGCCGAGATCCCTTCACCGGGAGTGACCCCTTGGACAAAAGTTTGCGTCAGGGCAATAACTTCACTATAGCCGATTACTTTTGCTTTGCATCGTGGTATTCAGTTGGAATATCATGCACCTCATTCTACGGGGAAAGAGCCGAGATCCCTTCACCGGGAGTGATCTCTTTAGCAAAGGTTTTCGTCACTATATTTTTTAAAAGCTATCAGTTCCTTCAACGATATCAAGTTCATTACGTTAAAGGTTTTCGCCAGAAACCATTCGTAGCCCTCCGTCATTTCATATGGATAGTCAATAGTATTCAAGCTGTGTATGTTGGCCAAAGTCAAGGCGCAGTGTTTGGTAGCTGTTGGGTATTCATATGCAGCATAGATAGATGCGTTGGTTTGGGACAGTCGTACTGCCATTTTGGCCAAAGTCAAGGGTAGGTACGGGTGGGTTCAAATTAACCTGGATAATGACGGGTAGAACTTGACATGTGACTTATGATATGTTGGCCAAAGTCAAGGTCATAAGAGCATGGGGCAAAAATCCACATCGGGAGTTTCAAAAGAACTGAAACTTGCCAGATATGCGCATACCTTCTGGAGTGTGATAGCGTGAGCGGATTCCGTCACGTTATCATGCGATGATAGTTGGATCCCGATTCTCACTGATGAGTTGGTTTACTCCTCGGGTGATCCCGGCTAATTCTTCTTTCAGGTTTAGGGAAGAATTTGACGTTACAGTGGGAGGTTTTCAGATTAGATAAAGTGATAACCATTCTGATCTAGGTTAGAGTGCACGCTGAGTGTTTCTTTTCTCTCTCTCTTTGGCAGCGACCATTGACCCGACCCTAGACTATGACTCAGTGACCAAGTTGACCGAACCTTCTTAACACTGGCTTTTGAATTGTCAGTGTTGCAAACCTCATTGCCACTCCTACTTTTACCCTTTTCTCCAGGACACCCAGTATTATTACGAACGTCCACTTCCAATGGACAAAACCATCGTATGGTTATATACGAACTCGAAGGAATT
Organism: Agapanthus africanus; assembly: GCA_030015575.1. NCBI lineage: Eukaryota > Viridiplantae > Streptophyta > Magnoliopsida > Asparagales > Amaryllidaceae > Agapanthus > Agapanthus africanus. The sequence continues at coordinate 182,774,589 of JASDDO010000016.1, read as the reverse complement.
CGAGGATGGTTTCCGGTTCTGGAGAAAACGAATAGGACTATTCAGTTGTCTTTTCCTTTTACCATCTCTCAGGTTGCGAGTACTCCTTGGTTTAGGAGATAGTACACCTATTACGCAAATTGGATAGTCTTCTTCCAAACCTTAGGCTGGTGCCGAACGGTAGGGAATGAAGAAAACCAATTAGCCTAAACGGTGTACAGAAGGTATTAAGTTAAGACAAAGAAAGGGATTAGTAAGAGGGCAAAGTAAATTGCGACTGCTATTCACGACCAAACCAAGTATTTCTTCGCCAATCCTAAATCACCTTTGTATTTCTCCCGGACACTCTGTATCACTACGAAGATCCCAGTTGATTGGATAATCCATCGATGGTTATATACGAACTCGAAAGGAACTTGTTCCAGTTCGGGGATGGACCATGGTTCAGGAGAAATAGGAATAAAGTACATTCAGGTGTCTTTTATCTTCACCTTCTCTCGCGTTGCGAGTGCTCCTAGGACTAGGACAATACACCCATTATGCTTATTGGATAGTCTTCTTCCAAACCATAGGCTGGTGCCGAACGGTAGGGAAAGAAGAAAACCATTTGGCCTAAAGGGGTGTACAGAAGGTAATGACTAAAGGCATATAAAGGGATTTGGAGAAAAGGCAAAGAATTATACGGTTATAGTTGTGAATATGGATAATGGAAGAGGCATTACTAGGAATATCGGGATACCCCATCGAAACATTTCAATGTTTCAGGTTCACTGTGTACTGTTAAAAGAAAACCGATTTCCCAATTAGACAATTACTCCAGGGTATGTATTTACCAGGTTTGATTCTCACATCTGTATGGTTTTACAGATGATGAGTGAGAGTAAGTTATTGGGAATTGGGTGACAATCCTCATTATATCGGGATTCGTTGTAATTGGTGATATTTGAGGAAGTCACCTGGGTTGTTTGCCGGTCGGCAATTATTTGGTTTTGAATATCCGTTGTTATGCACCAATTTCAAATTGATATATCTGTACGTCTATTTTTATAGAGTGAGATATACCTTTTTGAAATTATGTCTATGACATTTACCTATATCAGTGGATGGTTTGGTAAGGAGCATTAAACAACGGTGTAATTCTTCTTAACCATAAGTACAGTTTTCAACCTACGACACACAGTGAATGAGTCACAAGACTCAAGGGACTTATACGGAGTATTGTATATTGTCCAGTGTCCATTAGGACTGAGGGGTAGGTACTCGTACTATATTCTGTTTACTTGTGACTTCTCTAGTTCTTAGACACGTGTTTCGTAGAAACGCAGGGTCGAAGTTTTGAGAAGTTATAGGTATAAGAGTAAAGTAGAGAACCAGGTATTGCAAGTATCGGGGTTCTTCAAGGTGATCGAAGATGTAGATACTTGTATATGGTATTCAGTTGATAGTAATGGTTAAGAGAAATTTCTTCTCTTTCAGGTTACTCATAATTGGAAGTACTTCTAAGTTGAGTAACGTTGATCGGCCTCTTTCCATTTAGTTGACATGCACTGGAGACAGCTGCATGATTTGAATCTGGTTCAATTAAATCAGTGCCTCTGTTTCTGTATTGGATATAGAACAGTTCATATCTTAACGATGTTAAGGTACGGGGAGTTATCCGGCTTATGCTTAAAACCAGACACTGGATGACTCAAGGCACGTTTCTGTAATGGCTGTTTGTGGGTTGACCCGGGCTATGACGAGGGTTGACTTTCTACCATCTGGAAGATCAATAGCGATATTGTTCTTGACTCGCCACAGTTTTAATTAAAAATGGATTTTTCAGAAAACAGTAGTGGGAGTATGGTAGAACTGGAAGTGATTCCAGAACCACAAACGATTACTGAAGATTTGATAAGAACCTGAAGATTCAATCTGGTTTGACATTCCATTGGCCACTCCGTAGATAAAGTGGGCAACCTCAGGCACCTGAGAGGTACTTCGGTATGCTCAAGGACGGTGGCAGGGAGGTTCTTGTTTACCCAGACTTGCCATTGCTGTTGTTCCAGACTGTGAGATCCGGCAGGAGGATGAGTATAGCGTCGTTCTAAACAAGTTTTAGAAGTGTATGCCTATATGACTCTGCCAGAGGGTTGTCGTAGTCAGTGGGAGCAGCGGAAGCATTGGTGGACAGTTAGCTTATGTCTATTTATAGACTAAAGCAGATATAGCGGAGATAGATCATCTATTTCTGATGTGACAGTCATAGGTTTGACTTCATCAGAATAGGGGATGGATCTGTTAAGAAGGTAGTAGGGTGTGATGTCCTGGTATTTGATGACATACACAGAGTAGGAAGTAATATTCCTATACTACGATCGGTTATACTTTGGTTGTCACACAGTAGTTTCTCCACATAGGAATTGGATCTTATATTGTACATTCTGATTACTAGATCTATGGTTTTAGATCTAGATTTGGGCGGCTTCCCAATCTGGGTACTTTGACCGCATTCTATGAGTATTTAGAATGGACGACTCCTGGCATGGTGGTGTACTTGCAGGTAATGGAGTCACCCTCTCTAAAGGTGTCTTACAGACTAAAGGGGAGAGGGATGCGCATGATTGGCAGATCACTTGCTTAGGCAATTGAGTCAATCATGAGATGTCAAGTACCACACCAGATGTTGTTCTTGCAGTAGGTGCAATAAGTTGATATTGATCCAATCCTGGAGAAACAGTCGGAAGCAGTTTTAGAACATAAGTTGATGTTCTATGGATATGATAACAGCAGCCTCCTTTAGGAGACGGTTATCATTCTAGGCTTCCAAGGTGACATGGATGACGGAGTGGCTGTCAGAGTTATAGTTTTCCTTCTGACGAGGGGCAGTATTTTGGACAGGTGGTCCAGGTGGATACTGAGGGAAGGCATGGTGCAGGATACTGATTAAGTTCAGTTGACGATACAGTCTAAGAAGTTTGGATTTGGAGTTCATTTATGAGCTAGGTCCCATCAGACATCCAGACACATTCTAAGACAGGTATTGCTCATTTCGGGAGATGGCTTTCTCCGCGAACGAGCTTTGTGTGACCTTACGAGTCAATTATTGGACGCAACGCAATAGTTTCGCAAACACCAGAGCAGATCCACTCACAGAGGCTATTCCTCGAACGCAATAGTTTCGCAAACGAGCTTTGTGAGACTGACTAGTAGAGAGTTGGGTGATCGGTATCACACGGGCTGTGAGTATGCAACATCGCAATAATTAGCCTTGAGTGCAAGTGGGAGATTGTTGGTTATAGTGCCCTCAGAGTCAATTATTGGATCACAGGCACGTGATTGCAATGATTGAGGGAGGACCTATGGCGGTAGGACAGTTTTACTCGAGATGATAATATGCTATCTGGTTTATCTTTATCATCGTGTACTGCTTTATGTGACCTTACGAGTCGCTATTACATGTTGATAGAGCCCCTAGGATTCTTGCTTGACTACCAGCAGTATGGGGGCGATCATATAAGTGAGAGCTGGAGTCTATAAGCACATCCTTAAAAGGTCCCTAGTCGTGGGAGTTTCGAGACAGGGCATCGATTCTCCAGAGTAGACTAGTGTATACAGTCGAGACCCCGACGAGGGGCGGTGGCCGGTCTCACAAGCCACTGGTGTCAGTTGGTTCACCTAAGATGTATACAGGTGCTCATTGGGTTATGAGTACACCGGACAGGACTCGCCGGGAACCTGCTAGTTGGGATTATACCAGACGTCAGATAGCAGTTCCCAGGTGACATGTGTACAAGTTAGTTCATCGACCTGAGATCGTCATTTGTCTCGTGTGAGTTCCCACTGTGCTTTGATTACTACCCTACCACGGCTAAAAGGAGTCGTGCAAATAGGTTTTAGTTGGGTACAGTCCCGAGCCACATGGAGGCAGTGAGCGGATCTGCAGGGGTTCGTCTCTCCCGGTATTGGGGGTGAGGTCGCGCTGTGTCTAGGAGAGCCAGATCATGAAAAGTCCTTGGCCAAGGCAGGAGATTTGATGGTAGGTATTCCAGTAGTATCTCAGGGTGTTCTGGGCTACACTCCGACACGACTTGTACCGCTTTTGGGGGTCTGACTTTTACCAAACCCTTAGGCCCGCCATGCGATGCTCATAGACGAACGGACCGGACTGTACGGATATTGTCACTAACAGGCTCAGTAGGGTGTCAGGATGAGTTTGCTCATCGACGTCCCCTTTATTCAGTAGCTGGTGGCCCGTCACGTATGGCTAATACCTCTGACGTGCTAGTGGTTAAATCCACAGCCATAGTATTGACGAGTCTTTAGAGTCCACCACACACACAGTTACTCAGGTTTCGGGCGAAACGCTGTAGAGGCCGTATGGAGATATGGCAGGGTTCGATCAGATACGTGCGGTATTGCACGGATCGTGATCGGACGGTTTTTACCAGCCGGCTTTGGCTTAAGCCGGATCCTAGTATTAGATAGTGTAGATTTTGTCTCTTTGCATTTGTATTCAGTGGGAATACGAATGCGGGCATGTATATGCAGTAGTGGGGTTTTCCTGTAATTTATTACGGGATCAGTTTTCTGAAGTTGCCAGTTTGCATTCCGTTCCGGCCGGTTTTCTTTTATTCCTTCACGGCCGGACTTTCCGATGGAGGGTGTTATTTGCAAGTTTGCAAATAACACATTGTGGAGGGCTTTCATGCATATGTGAGGCATCATGAGTGTTCTTTCATGATGAGATTCTTTTATGGTCTTTTCCTTGGCTTTTCTAGTGATGGTTTGGTGAAAGGATTGAGATGAGAAATGAGAGTGACCTTTTTCCTTGCTTTATCTTTTCTTTTCTCCATGGATTTTTCATTCCATTATCTCCACCATGGAGAGAGAGGGCCGGCCACTATGGGGGGGAGAGATTTGAGGAGTGGGAGATTATTCTATCTTGATCTCATTTTGCTTGCCAAAAATTGATATCACCTTTTCCCCCAAAGTCATTCTCTACCATACATCCATCAAAAGCAACTAAACCCCAAGAGACAAGTTTCATACACTAGCCTACAGCAAATCTTGGACGCGTCGGCTAGCCAACTTCGCGTCCGAGTTGCCTCGGTCCAGAGGTGGGAGCCCGTATACGTACCCGGCTACGTGGTGCCTCTCCGACGAGGACGTGACGGACGGAGATTCCGCAGGAGATCGGAGTGGAGATGAAGACCGAAGGATATGGATCGCTTGGTATACTTCACTACCCATCTTTTACATTGCTAGTTGCTAGGTTAATGGCCCGATCCGGGTGAAAAGTGCGCGGTGGTGCCGGTTCAATAGTTTTTGAAAGTTTTTGTTTCCGCGTTTCCGGCGTCGGATCGACGGCCGGGGCGCCGCCGCGGACTTACAGGAGGCTGTCGTTACCATATCCCAAGAACATCCACTTATGTTCATAAATGCTTCCCAACGTTTCTCCAGGATTAGTTATGTACATATGCTTATTGCAGCTAGTGCAAGAGCACAATTTGGTATGGTACTTGATATCTCATGATTGACTCAATTGCCTAAGAAAGTGATATGCCAATCATGCAAATCCCTCTCCTCATTAGTCTGGAAGACATCTATTTAGAGAAGGTGACTCCATCACCTGCGGGTACACCACCACGCCAGGAGTCGTCCATTCTAAAGCACCTTTAGAATAATGTCAAAGTACCCAAATTGGGAAACTTTCCAAATCTAGATCTAAAACATAGATCTAGTGACCAGAATCCCTGATATTTATCCATATCCTATGTGGAGAAACACCTTGTGACAACCACAGTATAACAGATCGTAGTATAGAAAGATCTCTTCCTATAAAGTGCATGTCATTCAAATACCTGGACACCACTCTCTACTATCTCTTACCAGATCCATCTCTTATTCTGATGAAGTCAAATTCTATGACTATCACATCAAAAAATGGATGATTTATCTCCGCTATACTTTGTTTAGTCTATAAATAGACATAAGCTACTTGCCCACTATGCTTCCGCTGCTCCCACTGACTACAACAACCTTCTGGCAGAGTCATATACACGTGCACTTCTAAAACTAATTTAGAACGACGTTATACTCATCCTCCTGCTAGGTCTTATAGTCTAGAACAGCAGCAATGGCAAATTTGGGTAATCATAAACCTCCATGTCACCGTCATGGAGGATACCGAAGTTCCTCTCGGGTGTCTGAGGTTATCCACCAAATCTGCGGAGTGGCTAATGGATCGTCGAAACCAATTGAATCTTTAGGTTCTATTAAATTTTCAGTAATCGTTTGTGGTTCTGGAATCACTTCCAGTTCTACCATACTCCCACTAATGTTTTTCTGAAAAGAATCCATTTTACTAAAACTGGTGGTGAGTCAAGAACAATATAACTATTGATCTTCCTGATGGTAGAAAGTTAACCCTCGTCAAAGTCCGGGATAACCCACAAACTGCCATTACTGAAACGTCCTAGATTTTATCCGGATTCTGGTTTTAAGCATCAGCCGGACAACTCCATATACATTTACATCGTTAAGATATGAATCCATTCTATACATCCAATATAGAAACAAAAGCACTAATTTAATTGAAACCAGATTCAAAATCATGCAGCCGTTTTCAATGCATATCAACCAAATGGAAGAAGGCTAAACAACATTACTCATCAAGGAATGCATCCACGTATGAGTAACCTGGAAGAGAAGCAAGTTCTCAAAACTATTACATACAACGGAATACCGAACACAAGTATCTACATTTTCGATCATCTTGAAGAATCCTGATACTTGCAACATATGTTTCTCTACTTTATTCTTATATCTATAACTTCTCAAAACTTGGACCCTGTATTTCAACGAAATACTTGTGTAAAACTAGAGAAGTCAAAAGTAAAGAAAATATAGTACGAGTACTAACCCTTTGTCTTGCAATGGTTCTTTACTTCATTCTTATACCTATAACTTCTTAAAATCTAGACCTTGTATTTCAACGAAATACTTGTCTAGAACTGGAGAAGTCATGAGTAAACAGAATATAGTACGATTACCAACCCCTTTGTCCTAACGGACATCGGACAACATACAATACTTTGTATAAGTCCACTGAGTTCAATAACTCAAACCCCGTACGTCGTAGGTTGAAAAACTGTACTATGGTTAAGAAGAATTACACCGTTGTTGAATGTCGTTGTATTATTTCTTTTACTGTATTTTTCTCCTAGGATATGTTAGTGATATATGCTCTAGAGGTCATTATTGTATCATACTGCAGCGGTGTAATTCTTCTTAACCCGGATGTGCCCCGCAAAATAATATTACATCACTTTACAATTTATATCGAATGAAAGGTAAAACACTCATCTCACATCCCCGGCTATTCATCCATGACGATCCAATAGAGTTCATATCCACAAACCAACATCACAGATATGTGCAACCCCTACTAATCTACATAGAGCGATTAGCAGACGTTCAGCACATATATCAAACACAGAAAACCCGATTAGCAAATAACTTAGAATTTCGATCGATAAACCAAATTTGAGTCTACCCCATGAACAATACTGTACACAAACAATACTGTCCAAAAACAAAATATTCCTAAAATCACTATTCACAAAAATAGAAACACTGTAGAAACTCCGACCGAGTTGCCCTTGACTCGGTCGCGGAACGGCGGCCAAACGCACAGTTTGGTCGCGTTTCCGCGGCAATCTAGGGGAACCAGGAACCAAAATTTCTCCAGTGTTCTTAGAAAACCCTGCACATATTTTTAAGGCCTCTGAAAAGATTTTAAGACCAGTTTTAAAATTCGACAGAAAACATGGTTTTCGAACGTGATTTTGGGATTTCTTCGTCGATCGAATTTCTAACACTTTGCTAACAAGCTAGTAAATGTTTTGTAGGCTCTGATACCACTGTAAGTCGATGTCACGCACCCCGCAAGTTCGCGGGAGGCGGAATACGTAGAAAACAATATTTTACGGGCTTCGTAACACTGAATCGAACTCCAGGATCGATACTAAACCCTTACTAGAAAACTGTATGAGGTTAACTACTCGGATAGAATGTGATAGCTCACAGAACCATGTCATTCGGGTTTTCTTGTTGTCCTCCTCCTCATCATAGGCTCCTCGGATCGTAATGGATCGATGCCTCCTCGTCGGCCTCCTCGAGTCAAAGACGATCCACTCGAGAGTCTATAGTCCGGGCTCCAAACTCAAATCCGAGGTAAATTGTAACGTTTTGAAAATCGTTTCGGTGAAATTTCGGAAAAATCGGTAAAATAAGGGGGTTTTCTCTAAAAAGTCAAAATACAAATATCTTTGTTATAAAATTAAATATTCATATTCTAGCTATGTAATTGCTAGTATTTGGTGTTTATTGAGCCACCGGTAAAATTTCTAATTTTTTGAAAAAATTTCCGAAATTAATTATTTGAATATTATTTTAAGCCGTCACTAATACATTTAATTAGGGAAAATTACAAATTGGAATGGGTTGAAACAAATTTTTTGCATCATAACAAATTAAACAAAATTTTAACATGTTGTTTTCGAAATGAAATGAAGCTGCCAAACGGTTTTAGAAAATATCGAAGAAAAAGGCTTAAAAAGTGAAATTAGTGTAAATAGATATTGGGGTATAGCATTTATCATTTTTAACTCACCCACACTCACCCACACCCTCTCTCCTCTCCCCAAATCAGCAGCAGCCCCATGTTGGCCCTCATTTCCCCACTTGAATTTGCTAAAAGAAAACAAAAGAAAAGAAAGGAAATGAAAGAAAATAGTTAATTAAGTATGGGCTTTGACTTTTGGGGTTGACCGACTACTTTCCTCACCTCATTCTCTCTCCCCACTCTCTCCCCATGCCTTGGCCGACCCTCCCTCTCCCTCAACAGCAGCCCCTCTCTTTTCTCCCCTCATTTCTCTCGAAAAAAAAATTTTCATCAAAAATTACCTCAAAATCCATCAAAAAAATCCCAAAATCCAAATCCAACTCTTACCCATTTTAGTTTAGCCTATAATGCATGGATTGTGGGGAAAAGAGAGCATTTTGGATGGCTAGATTTCAAGTGAGATCTACAAAATTGTGGAGGTATAATTTTAACCTTGTAGTTAAATTGTTGATTAATGCTTATGTTAGCTTAATTAAGTGTTAATTAAGTTTTATATGGGTTCAAATTGCATGATTGAAAATTCAAGAGAAGGGGTTGTGATCAAATTAGAGTTTTGAGTATTTGGATCATGATTTGTGTGTTGTAATTTGAGATCTTAAGTCATGTAAGGAAAAGCTAGTTACTAGTTGCTATTTGTTAGTTTAAAATTTTGCTAATTGTGTTAATTTTGTTAACTAGGTTTTGGGAATTTAATTAATCAATTGGGATAAAAATCTAATTAGGCTATTCATGGTATTATTAACATTTTAAATTGTATTTTAATATTTTAGATCATGCAAATCCAAGCTAAATTGTTGTTTATGCATTTTTGCTAAAATGGTTGAAATTTGGGTAAAATTGCAAACTAGTTTTTTTTGAACGTATATATTTTGGTGAAATTAAATTGTGGAAATGGTTTGTATGGCTTATTTAAGTTATTTAGTAAATATTATGGCCATTAGTTTTGTTTAAACATCAAGATTTGTATTAAAACGGTTAACGACCGCTAACTAAATTTTTGGGAAATAAAACGATTTGTTTACTTTTATTGGTTTTGATGATTTTAACCTATTCCATATATATATTTAGTGTTTGTGAATGTGAAAATGGGTGTGTTTGGGTTTTTCTCGATCGTTTGGCGTTTGTACGCAGACGTCGAGAGTTTTTGGGTTGATTTGTGAAAGCAACTATAGGTCTTAACCTATGTGGGATTGTCGTTTTGGTCATGAGTTGGATTTTAATGCGATACGGTGCGTTATGATATGTAGGTACCCCATGTGGAGTTCGTGACGACAAGAAAGCGCGTGGCGACGTCGGTACCGGCGAGCGAGGACCAGGTGAGTAGATTTATATCTACGGTGAGAAGTCGGGTGGATGGCGTATAGCACCCCCGCAGTTCGCAGTGATGTATAAGAATACGTATACACTTATATATATTATGTTGATATGAGACTTTGATGATAAAGGTAGGTTCTAGGTGTTCATGGATTAGTTTAGTGTTAGTTGCGAAACACTAGAGTAGTTGTTACACCCACACACGCACGCACACACATGCATACATCTATGTTATTACCTGTGCGTATATGGGGATATGTGTTTATGTGTTCACATGGGTATGGGACTATGTGTTCACATACTGGATTTGAGGATAGTGTTTGGGATTTGAGGTGTGTCGATGAGATTTGATTTGAGACCAGGAGATCGGTGATTTGGCAGAATTGGTATTTGAGATACGTCATGATATTATAGCTGATTGTTGGACGACGATACCATGTGAATCGTGATATCAATAAAATGATCGACATGTGATCATGTTATGAGATATGATATGTTAGGATGTTTATGATAGGCCGCATTGGGCGATGTAAACTTCCTTATGATGAGATGTGCTGATGATATCGGTTTGTACGAGATTGTCGATCGGTAGTCAGATCATGATTATATTGATGATATTAGTATTGTACTAGACATAGATCAGTACCCGGATTATGATCTTGATAAAGAGGATACCAGATGAATTATATGATGAATGTGATATTGACTGTACCCAGATTTGGGATGCCGTATGACGGATTTACGTACGAGCTATATATTGATGTTTGATCCGCACTCTTGACTTGGGAATATTGATTATAGATATGGTATCGGATGTGACATTATCGAGGCGGGATCACCGACTAATATATATATATACATATGTATCGACTCAGGTGTTAGGCAGTTTCCTTACCTTCCATTTAGCTTGATAGCATAGCCATATAGTTTAGTGTAGTTGTTAGACCATATTAGTTATCGTTGTGTCTAGTATTTAGCTCCCGCTCAATATTGTTGTTCGCTCCGCATCGCATGCTTATATTATGCTTCACATTCTTTTGTTGATATCATGCTGTTAGGACACCGGCACCATTACCGATGACGCGTATGTACCACGTACACTTACTTGCCGGCCCACACACATCTTCATCGGTAATTGCCATGTCACGTACATTTTAGAAATACTATTGCATTGACATAGGTTGTTAGCTACTAGTTTAGACATGATATTAGTGTACTTGCCTTATATGCTAGTTTAAACATTGTAGTTATTACTCGCTACTTCATCCATGTTATATTCATTATTTACATGCTATTGATGATTTGGATTTGGATTTTCAAGAGATTTCCTGGATTTGGGGGAAAATCGCAAAAACATTTATAAGCTTCTTTCTCTCTTTTTAAAAGAAAAGTACGGTTTTCCTATGATGTATGAGTCGTCCACCATGAGTTTGCTGATGGATTTCGAAGCCCGATTCGAGGAGTTGGATGAACCGTTTTGGGTACATGGTGGACCCGGTAAGGTACCCCGGGGCAAGAAGCGTGTGGTGATAACTATGTGAGCCTGACAGGGGGAGACTACCTACCGGTGATTTTACCCGACGCGTCGGATATCCGGAGGATACCGTTGTGGTCTTGAGATGGATGGTAGGGGCCGGTCTAGACTGACGGCGCCCTAGATATTGAGATTGATACATTGAGATTTCGAGATATTGAGGTGCTGAGATTTGATGATACAGGCCAGTCCGGATAGCCGGAGCCTGACATTTTGAGACATTGAGATTTATGTTTTGTGTCGATGCTAGACACTGTTGATGCTGATTTCATTTATGATACCTCATTTAAAAAATACAAAGGAAATATCACTAAATTATGAAAGCAGTTTATTCATTTACATGTATTCTGTTTTCATGCATTCATACCTCACTAAATTATGAAAGCAGTTTATTCATTTACATGTATTCTGTTCTCATGCATTCATACCTCATCCATATGATACATTGCTACTTGAGGCACTGACACGAGCAATTGGTGTTACTGTTGTTTAGAGGTATACCCTAGCCATTGTTATAGGCTGCTGGTTATATATTTGAGGATATATTATGATCGTATGACCTAGGATTGCGTTGTTCATGCGATTTCTGTTCGTAGATGTTTTTCTACTCACGAGTTGGCAACTCACCCTCGTTGTGCCACAGTTTCTTGCAGGTTTTGTCGTACAGGTTTCACTACGGCTTTGCTAGCACTGTTTCTTTTCGGGTGACTTGCTAGTAGGTGGGTTTATTTGTATCGTACCCATCATTATACTTTGTATATTATTATTCTGTTGTATCTAGAAGTTCCATCAACCAAACATGTATTTATTTCAGAGATAGAGACCAGTGATGTTATTCTTTCGACCTTAGAGTCGCGCGTTGTATTTCTATGGACTTCTTGCTGTTTTGAGTTCCTTTTGAGTTTTGATCCTCGCCCTTGGCGTTCTATATTATATTGTTTGCGTGGTTGTGGCCGTCGATTGACGAAGAGCTAGCTCCCGCTTGGGGATGCCTTTTATTCATTTCGTATACTATTCATATTGTATCCCGTTTGGGGGCCAGTATTTACAAAGGAGACTCTGCCGAAATTTTCAGAAAATATTTGATGTTTTAAAAAAACGCATAATACGGCTTATTCTATTAAAACTACTTGATTTAAAATGGTTTTTCCTTCACTCCACTACTTTTCTTGGTTTGGATTTCTGGGTTTTCGGCTTACTGAGATTACGTACGCCTCAAGACATTTCGTAGTCTATGTGTCGGTCATGTTCCGTACTTTCGGGTCGTGACAAAGTTGGTATCAGAGCGTTAGGTTTACCTTCGGAGCGTAGGATGAGCCTTGGTTGATGGAGTAGGTGACTAAAGTAGAGTGACGTACCGTGGGTATGTTCCGCGGCATACTTACGATATGCTACTCCACTTAAGAAGCCTTAGGATATACATTTCTTTGCTCGGTATTATATTCTTTCCTATGATCTAGCCTCATCGGTACCAGTTATGGTTTGCTGCCATGATCACGGGCAGGGAGAGCTACGGCTAGAGTTGCGGTCAGCGTGAGCTCGTCACGAACGAGGACGGACCAGGGCGTAATTCCGGCGACACTCAATTGTAGATATGTGTCTTTTTATTGTGTTTTCTCGCCACGAGCGTAGGATGGATCGCTGTATGAGGTTACTCGGATATGCTGATCGGCACCAGAGGATTGGGCCACTGACAGAGGCCAGCCAGATTTTGATGACCGTTGATGTATGGCTTATTCATGATGATTGAGTCACTGTTCAGCGTGCAGACGAGTGAGCCAGTTGTTGCTGTGAATGACGAGATATCGCCCCAGAGGTTGGAGCTATTGCAGTACGAGTTGTACTAAGAGATGATAGAAGGTCGCTAGTCACCGAGGATGGATGACTAGGACATGTGGAACTTTCGCCTACCCGATGCGAGGTCATCAGATAGATTGATTCCATCTAGAGATAACTTCACGCGGAGACGTTGAGAGTCGACAGAGACGATCGAATGTCAGAAACCTATTATTCCAAGTATTCGGAAAGACATGCAGGCAATTCTATGGACCCTCTAGAAGAATGAAACCCTAACTCGACATAATGACCGTGTGAAAGCCTTTGAACCTTAGGGTTTGTGGCAGTTCCGCGGCGCCATTAGTGAGTCTTGGGTTTGCCCTTCTACGGCTGGACCACCGATGCTGTGGTATGTACTCGATACTATTAAACTGTACCCAAGATGTTGAGCTCTTGGGGGATTATGAGGTTTTGACAAATCGATCGGATGGTTCGACTTCTTTCGGATGCTAGGTGGTGAGATGCATTTCTTGGGAGACTCCAGATACGAGGATAGCCGTTGGAGCTCAGTCCATGCAGCCACGACGAGATGAGTCCGAAGCAGTCGACATTAGAGAAAAGTGGAGTAAGAGGTTCGTACCAGATCTGGATGAGATGACGTTCCACTCCGCCGACATCAGAGATGCGATACGCATGCCGAGGCATTGTACTTGGATATACCTTCCAGCAGGAGTCGTGATGAGTATGCAGCCGTTCCGGAACAAGAAACAAATATAGTAAGGGACGATGACTTCCGGACAGTTTGGCAGAGACGAGATTTGGGAGAGACCTCAACAGGACCTTTCTGGTATAAATTACGAGAAGGCTTGGACCCAGAGTGGTCATGTTATGCACACCAGCAGGCCAGAGTTCAGGATCGTCGACGAGACATGCTATGAGTGACCACGACAGTTGGCCAGAGGTTCTTGGAGGATATGCTCGAGCGGGACTATTCCTCCATACTTGATTTCGGTATTTTGGGCGATCTATTCACATGACTGATTTTGATGATTGAGTTTCAGGATATTTGTTTTCATGCACCATGGTTGCCACCTGCTGAGTATTTATGATTTCTGCACAGTGTTGCACTAGATATCGTTTTCGTGCCTTGGTTTCTCATGTTTATGATTTTATGGGTTTCATACAGTTGAGTTGATTTTGTGCGTATGTACGCACACTGTAGGGTGTTTTTCGTCACCCCATTGAGATGGGAATACGCGCGCGCTTGTCAGGCGCAGTACAGATTCCCCCTGCCTAGGGTGGGCTGGGGTTTATTGATTGTGGGGATCCGAATCTCCGGCAGCCGCGGACTAAGCTGCCGTTAATTACCCCTCGCATTTGGAGCGAAGGAACCTCTGATTGACGGGTTAAACCGGTCATGCGAACTCAATATGCAGTGTGTTAGTGTGTGTGTATTTTTTCCTGTTTTGTTCCACTTAAAAAAAAGATATATATACATATATATATATTTATATATACATATATATATATATAAACAAAAATAAATAAGTAAATAAATATTTAGAGAATTTTTTTTAATTCATTATTATTTTTTTAATTTTAAAATATTATTTATAATTTATTTTTATTTATTTAACATTTATTTATTTTTATTTTAAATAAAAAAAAAAGAGGAAGAAAGAAGAAAAGAAGAAAAGAGAATTTTGTTTTATAAAAATAGTGGGGTCACATGTTAGCATGTGACCCCTTATGTGAGGGGGGTCACATGCTAGCATGTGACATGGAGGGTCACATGTTAGCATGTGACCCCTCATGTGAGGGGGGTCACATGATTTGAATGTGACGCCCGTCACATGCTTTGCATGTGACCCCGTCACATGCTTAGCATGTGACCCACGTCACATGTTAAACATGTGATGGGGCTGCTTTAGCATGTGACCCGTCACATGCTTAGCATGTGACCCGTCACCATTTTTTTTTTAACAACGTGGAGTTCAACTCCAAAAGAATTTTATATGGCTAAAAAAATATAATGTGGAGTTAGACTCCCCCAAAAAAAAGTTTTTTTTTTGTGGAGTTAAACTACAAAAGGATTTCTGTAGTGCAGTTAAACTCCAAAAGAATTTTATTTGTGGAGTTGAACTCCAAAAGAATTTTATTTGTGGAGTTAAACTCTAAGAGATTTTTTTACTGTGGAGTTAAACTCCAAAAGAATTTTTGTAGTGGAGTTAAACTCCAAAATAATTTTCCTTTCTCCTTTGAGAAGAAACCCAAAATGGGATCTCTTGAAACTCCAAGATCTAGATCTTGGATGATAAAAAAAGAGAGACGCTTTTTCTTCTCTTGATGGAGTTTTGGGAGATGGATTTATGGTAAAACCTCTTTTAGTTTTTTTTTATAAAAAAAGGAGAGCTAAACTCTTGATTTATTTGGAAAATGAAAAGGAAGAGGAAGAACTTGAGAAAAAGAGAGTGGAGGCACAAACCCTAGTTTTTTTTTAGGGAATGAAAAATGTATCCTTTATTCATCATCATGTTGCCTTATATAGGCTTACACATTTACATATAGCCCCTTGGGCTTTATAAAATGGGATTTTGCCCATCCCATGGCTCATGTGCCATTTCATTTTGCACATAAGCCATGGGCTTACAAAAATTTGGCTTTATGCCCATTTTGTTTACATTCATGCATGAAAAATTAAATAAAAATTATTTATTACATGATTTTGTTGTTGGCATGGGGAGGCTGGCCGCGGGCTCGACTCGGGCATGGGCCCGCTTGACCTGGGCTTGGGCCAACCCAGCTTGGGGGTTGACCATGACTTTGACTCGGTCAACAGGGGTGTAAATTTTTACCCCAACAAATTGCCTCCCATCAATAAATGCACACAGCATATATGGGTCGTGTGCATGAAATTGATGGATCTTCTTTCACGTGGAGGCGACTTGCTTTTGGTTCCCACTTTTTGGGATGCACTGCCCTTTTTACGACATGGACGGTCGACGCTCTGTTACAAAGCGATTTGGGTTCCCAATTTGCGGGAGCCTGTACTGCCCTTTTTGCGACATAGACGGTCGACGCTCTGATCCGGATCGATTTGGGTTCCCAATTTGCGGGAACCTGCACTGCCCTTTTTGCAACATAGACGGTCGACGCTCTTCCGGAGCGATTTGGGTTCCCAATTTGCGGGAGCCTGCACTGCCCTTTTTGCGACATAGACGGTCGACGCTCTGATCCGGAGCGATTTAGGGTTCCCAATTTGCGGGAGCCTGCACTGCCCTTTTTGCGACACAGAAGGTCGACGCTCTGATCCGGAGCGATTTGGGGTTCCCAATTTGCGGGAGCCTGCACTGCCCTTTTTGCGACATAGACGGTCGACGCTCTGATCCGGAGCGATTTAGGGTTCCCAATTTGCGGGAGCCTGCACTGCCCTTTTTGCGACATAGACGGTCGACGCTCTGATCCGGAGCGATTTGGGTTCCCAATTTGCGGGAGCCTGCACTGCCCTTTTTGCGACATAGACGGTTGACGCTCTGATCCGGAGCGATTTGGGTTCCCAATTTGTGGGAGCCTGCACTGCCCTTTTTGCGACATAGACGGTCGATGCCCTGATCCGGAGCGATTTAGTGTTCCCAATTTGCGGGAGCCTGCACTGCCCTTTTTGCGACATAGGCGGTCGACGCTCTATTACGAAGTAATTTGGGTTCCCAATTTGCGGGAGCCTGCACTGCCCTTTTTGCGACATAGACGGTCGACGCTCTGTTACGGAGCGATTTGGGTTCCGAATTTGCGGGAGCCTGCACTGCCCTTTTTACGACATAGACGGTCGACGCTCTGTTACGAAGCGATTTGGGTTCCCAATTTGCGGGAGCCTGCACTGCCCTTTTTGCGACATAGACGGTCGACGCTCTGATCCGGAGCGATTTGGGTTCCCAATTTGCGGGAGCCTGCACTGCCCTTTTTGCGACATAGACGGTCGACGCTCTGTTACGAAGCGATTTGGGTTTCCAATTTGCGGGAGCCTGCACTGCCCTTTTTGCGACATAGACGGTCGACGCTCTGTTACGAAGCGATTTGGGTTCCCAATTTGCGGGAGCCTGCACTGCCCTTTTTGCGACATAGACGGTCGACGCTCTGATCCGGAGCGATTTGGGTTCCAATTTGCGGGAGCCTGCACTGCCCTTTTTGCGACATAGACGGTCGACGCTCTGATCCGGAGCGATTTGGGGTTCCCAATTTGCGGGAGCCTGCACTGCCCTTTTTGCGACATAGACGGTCGATGCTCTGATCCGGAGCGATTTGGGTTCCCAATTTGCGGGAGCCTGCACTGCCCTTTTTGCGACATAGACGGTCGACGCTCTGATCCGGAGCGATTTGGGTTGGTTTTTTGTCGGCATCTGCATTGCTGCACTGGAGTAATGCCAGGAGCAACTCATCATTTGCCCCGGGAGGATTTGGGAATTGGTGGCTTAGGAGACAGGTTCATATCCCTGTCACCTAAGGTTTTTCAATTTTATGAGCCGTGAGGGTCCTATAAAAGCATTTTCTCCCTACGAGTCGAAAGGATCTCGTAGGTGTATTTTCTTCTTTAGGAGTCGTGGGGACTCTTAAGTGTATTGCTCCTTTGTGAGTCGTAAAGATCTCACGCGGGAATTTTCTCCTCACAAAGTCGAGAGGACTTTGCGAGTGCATTTCATCTCTTTTTTACGAGTTTGCGCCCTTTCGGATTTTCACAAACTCGTCGGCAGTCCTGCTGTTTTTACTTACGGAGCCCTTTCGGGTTTTCATCCGTGCCCATTTTGCTTGTGGACATACCTTCTTCTTTTTTTTCTTCTTCTCTCTTTTTTTTCCTTTTTTTTGAATCTTCCCTGCCGGTGGGACTTTGAATATGGTCTCGCCGGTAGGACTTAAGAGAGATTGAGATCGTTTTACGCCCGTGGATTGTATACGGTTTTGCAGGATGTATGATCCAGACCGTAGGGCCAAAAACATTTCGGGACTTTGTTGGCATCTGCATCGCTGCACTGGAATATGGTACCAGGAGCGACTCATCATTCGCCGTTGGGGTATGGGAGTCGGAGTTTGGTTGGCGTCTGTATCGCTGCACTGGAATATGGTACCAAGAGCGACTCATCATTCGCCGCTTAGGAATTTGAGTTTGGAATTTGGTTGGCGTCTGCATCGCTGCACTGGAATATGGTACCAGGAGCGACTCATCATTCGCCGTTTGGGGTATGGGGATACGGAATTTGGTTGGCGTCTGCATCGCTGTACTGGAATATGGTACCAGGAGCGACTCATCATTCGCCACTTGGGGATTTGGATTTGGAATTTGGTTGGCGTCTGCATCGCTGCACTGGAATATGGTACCAGGAGCGACTCATCATTCGCTACTTGGAGACTGGGGAGAGATGGCTTAGGAGACAGGTTTAGATCCCTATCGCCTAAGGCTTTTCAATTTTATGGGCCGTGAGGGTCCCATAAAGGTATTTTCTCCCCGCGAGTCGTAAGGATCCCGCAGGTGTATGTTCTCCTTAGGAGTCGTGAGGACTCCTAAGTGTGCTTTTCCTTTGTGAGTCGTAAGGATCCCACAAAGGTTTGTTCTCCTCATGTATCGTGAGGACACATGAGTGGGTCTTCTCAATGGAGCATAATTCCAAAGGCGGAGACCAGCCGCGTAACTGGTGATTGTGGTGGGGCATGGGTATGAAGAGAATTATTTGAGCCCGTGGATTGTATACGGTAGTCAATTTGGGGACTAACCGTAGGGCCGGAAGAATCTTGGAAAATTGGATTTTGGTTGGCGTCTGCATCGCTGCACTGGAATATGGTACCAGGAGCGACTCATCATTCGCCGTTGTATTGTTTTTTTGTTTTCTTTTTTTGATTTACCGCGATTGCTCTATCATTTCAGCTTTTCTTATCGCGAAGGTCGCGATTGCCCCATCATTTCGGCTTTTATTCGCGGTTGCCCCATCATTTCGGCTTTATTTTCATTTTCATTTTTACTCGCTGATTTTTATTGCGAGTTGCCCCATCATTTCGGCTTTTCTTTATTTTTCTTTTATTTACACATTTTTTTACATTCCCAGTTTAACGACTTAGAGGTCGATCGTTTCCCAGTTTAACGACGTGGTGGTCTTCTTTGCTTATCCCAGCTCCTTGAACATTGATCTTGGCGGAGCTGTGTTGATGACCTAGCTCTGTGGCTTGCCGATACATCCGAGGATTGAGAGGTTTTTCCAAGCTTATATTGGTCCTCTGCCCAATCTTTGAAAACACAGCAGTCTTCAATGGTATGACTCAGCACTCTATGGTATGGGCAGTATATGGGATTGCCAGTCATATTCATTTCATGTGGCCTCTTCGGAATAGGCAGTTGCAGGCCATTGTTCAGGGCTTCCTCGAATATATCGCGGACCTCATCCCTCCTAAAGGAGTACACCTTCTTCCTTCTCTCCATCAGAGTAGGTGCCCTCACTGACGCCGGTCCCTGAGGCCGATCAATCTTTGGTTCGCCCTGCACATGTCTGGGAGGGTTAGGTTCCCGAAAGGTTTCGGTCTTCATTTGCATGAAATCGGCGGTCGTAGCTTGACTGTTTGCTAACACGCCTTTAGACAGTTCTATCTCTCCCGTCTTGTATTGCCTTTCGACCCAATCTTTGAAGACGAAGCAGTCCTCAATGGCATGACCTATCACCCTGTGATAGGGGCAATATTCTGGGTCGTCGGTCATATTCACTTCTTGCGGTCTCTTTGATTCCGGCAGTTGTAGACCGTTTCTTAGGGCGTCCCTGAATATCTTGTGGACCTTTTCCCTCTTGAAGGAATAGACCTTTTCCATCTTCTCTTTCAGAGGAGATTCCTCCCCGGCGTATGTATCGGAGGGACTGGAGGCTGATTGCGGCCGTTTTTCACGAAGGCGCTCCGCTTTTAGGTTAAAAGGGATATCAGTTGGCTGCCCCCGGGTATCAATCCCTGGCTTATGAGCCAAAATTTGATTCTGCTGTAATTGCAATCGGGCGACTTGGGTCGCGAGATCTGCCACGACGTTTGCCAGCTCGTCGACTTTGGAATAGACCTCAGCCATCTTCTCATCCCTGTCCTGAAATTGCCTTTGAAGCCATTGAAATAATGCTTGTTCTATAGTTCCGGCTATGACAACCGGGTAATCTTTATTTCCTGAGCTCAATTCCATAGGAACCATGGGCTCCTCTGGCTTATCGGCCTGAGCGGGCTCTTCATCATTTAGATCGAGCCGATGCTGGGTAGCGTCAACCATATCATCACCATGGCTGTGAAGAAGAGGAGGGTTCATTTCTTCATATCCGGCCATGTAGACAGTGTGGATAACACATTCAGCCATTCTTTCATCATTGCCCGCTGGTTTCGCGGAGCGGTCCGGGCTTTGGAAATTCATAAATTTTAACATGGCCAGAGCCCTAGCCCTTTTGTTGGCTCTATATCTGAGCCGCTTCTGCCTCAGCTTCTCTGCCTTAAGCGCTTGGCAGGCTTCTGCTCTTCGGGAAGCCGCCATGGGCCGAGTGATGGGGATGCTTGAGAAGACATCTGCCCGCGTGTCCGTCGAAGATATCGCCTGGGCTTGCCCACGACGTCTGGCAACTTCTTTTGTTCCGATGGCTTTGCCCCCAGTTGGGGCCATGGAAAGCCGTCCAGACACCGATTTGCGTTTGGGTTGGGGCGCCCTCGAGACCACCACATTCGGCCTCTTGCCTTTCGAGGCCGGTTTGTCTGCCACCGGGGCTCGAGGAGCTGGGATGGCGCCAACTGGTATGAACACAATAGAGCCGAATGGTAGCAGCGGATCCTCCCATTGTCGTCCGAGACTGGCCGGAAGAACCGTCCTGGAGTCTATCTTCATCGTGTAGGAGACGGGAGTCGTGCTGAGAGCTGAGTTCATCTTTGGAGACATTGTTGAAAGGTGATTGCTTGAAGATCCTGTATGAAAGAGCATTATTTTAGTATAAATATAAGTATGTATATTGATTGAGTTCGCATGAACGTTTAACCCGAAATATGGGAGGAGAGATTGGTCCCACCGGGCGTGCCAGAATCTGTAGGGTGTTTTTCGTCACCCCATTGAGATGAGAATACGCGCGCGCTTGTCAAGCGCAGTACAGATTCCCCCTGCCTAGGGTGGGCTGGGGTTTATTGATTGTGGGGATCCGAATCTCCGGCAGCCGCGGACTAAGCTGCCGTTAATTACCCCTCGCATTTGGAGCGAAGGAACCTCTGATTGACGGGTTAAACTGGTCATGCGAACTCAATATGCAGTGTGTTGGTGTGTGTGTATTTTTTCCTGTTTTGTTCCACTTAAAAAAAAGATATATATACATATATATATATATATATTTTTATATATAAAAACAAAAATAAATAAGTAAATAAATATTTAGAGAATTTTTTTAATTCATTATTATTTTTTTAATTTTAAAATATTATTTATAATTTATTTTTATTTATTTAACATTTATTTATTTTTATTTTAAATAGAAAAAAAGAGGAAGAAAGAAGAAAGGAAGAAAAGAGAATTTTGTTTTATAAAAAAAGTGGGGTCACATGTTAGCATGTGACCCCTTATATGAGGGGGGTCACATGCTAGTATGTGACATGGAGGGTCACATGTTAGCATGTTGCTAGCATGTGACCCCTCATGTGAGGGGGGGTCACATGCTAGCATGTGACGCCCGTCACATGCTTTGCATGTGACCCCCGTCACATGCTAGCATGTGACCCCCGTCACATGCTTTGCATGTGACCCCCGTCACATGTTAACCATGTGATGGGGCTGCTTCCTGTCACATGCTTAGCATGTGACCCACGTCACATGTTAAACATGTGATGGGGCTGCTTTAGCATGTGACCCGTCACATGCTTAGCATGTGACCCACGTCACATGCTTTGCATGTGACCCGTCACATGCTTTGCAAAACCGCCACCTTTTTTTTTTAACAACGTGGAGTTCAACTCCAAAAGAATTTTATATAGCTAAAAAAATATAATGTGGAGTTAGACTCCCCCCAAAAAAAGTTTTTTTTGTGGAGTTAAACGCCAAAAGGATTTCTGTAGTGGAGTTAAACTCCAAAAGAATTTTATTTGTGGAGTTGAACTCTAAAGGAATTTTATTTGTGGAGTTAAACTCCAACAGATTTTTTTACTGTGGAGTTAAACTCCAAAAGAATTTTTGTAGTGGAGTTAAACTCCAAAAGAATTTTCCTTTCTCCTTTGAGAAGAAACCCAAAATGGGTTCTCTTGAAACTCCAAGATCTAGATCTTGGATGATAAAAAAAGAGAGACCCTTTTTCTTCTCTTGATGGAGTTTTGGGAGATGGATTTATGGTAAAACCTCTTTTAGTTTTT
The DNA here is from genome assembly GCA_030015575.1 of Agapanthus africanus. Classification (NCBI taxonomy): domain Eukaryota; kingdom Viridiplantae; phylum Streptophyta; class Magnoliopsida; order Asparagales; family Amaryllidaceae; genus Agapanthus; species Agapanthus africanus. The sequence goes on along the minus strand of JASDDO010000016.1, from coordinate 182,751,937 downwards.
TTTTATAAAAAAAGGAGAGCTAAACTCTTGATTTATTTGGAAAATGAAAAGGAAGAGGAAGAACTTGAGAAAAAGAGAGTGGAGGCGCAAACACTAGTTTTTTTTTGAGGGAATGATAAGTGTATCCTTTATTCATCATCATGTTGTCTTATATAGGCTTACACATTTACATATAGCCCCTTGGGCTTTATAAAATGGCATTTTGCCCATCTCATAGCTCATGTGCCATTTCATTTTGCACATAAGCCATGGGCTTACAAAAATTTGGCTTTATGCCCATTTTGTTTACATTCATGCATAAAAAATTACATAAAAATTATTTATTACATGATTTTGTTGTTGGCATGGGGAGGCTGGCCGCGGGCTCGACTCGGGCATGGGCCCGCTTGACCTGGGCTTGGGCCCACCCAGCTTGGGGGTTGACCATGACTTTGACTCGGTCAACAGGGGTGTAAATTTTTACCCCAACACACACGATTTGGTTTTTGCACTCGGTATAGTTCATATATGCTTGCAGTGCAGTGGTACGCATTTTGTGCACTTAGATGCATTGGACTTCGATTTCGATTGTGATGTTCGATATTTGTTTTGTGCACCTTGTGCACTTGATTAGATTTTGCGCATGTTCGGTGCTTGATATTGGATTTCATGATTTCGTGCATGCTGGATGGACCTGATTTGGGTTTTTCGCGCTTGTTGGGCGCATGTTATGAGATACGATTTTGGTGCACACCAGATGCACTAAATCGAGATTCTTCGTGCATGTCAGATGCACCTGTTTTTGCTGCCAGGAACACCTGTTGCCCTTGACAGATGTTTCGTGCACACCCGATGCACTCAGATGTTGTTTCTGTGCATATGTATGGCACATTCATGGATTTTGATTTCCGTGCGCACCAGACGCACGTAGTATTCATATGCATATTTTGGGATTGATTTCTTATGGAGCAGTACGTTTTTATAATATTTGCTATGTGTTTTCGTACCGAGCAGGACTAGTCAGAGGACAGTACCTGAATATATTTTGCATGCATTGATAGCTATCGAAGGGAATTCCAAAAAGCGAGCTATAGTCTCAGTATTTACCTACGTGTCTGATATGGCACGAAACGTTTAAAACAAGGAACCCTTATAAATTATTTCCAAAACGGCGGAACATACATATTAAAAAAAAGGTATATATGTATATGGTTATTTTCTTATGATAGACGTCCGCCACTGTGCAGTGTTATGCACATTGCACAGCGACTTTAAAAGATTTGGCATGCATTTCCTTCAGATATTTACATATATATATTTGATATTTACATGTATAGTTTCGAGTTATATCATATTGGATTTGACATTTGTGTCCTTACCATGACTCTGATGATTGCGGGATGCTTGACGGAGTTTTGATTTTGAGTTATATCCTCATTTTTCATGCGCATGCGCTGCGCTACGATTTGTTTTATGTATTTATGATTTCGGAGCCCCGACGACTTGATGGTTTTGCTTAGATGTTTTAGTATTTGGGGAGGAGTTTTAATTTAAATTTGGGGACCGAATTTCTTTAAGGGGGGAAGATTGTAACGTTTTGAAAATCGTTACGGTGAAATTTCGGAAAAATCGGTAAAATAAGGGGTTTTCTGTAAAAAGTCAAAATACAAATATCTTTATTATAAAATTAAATATTCATATTCTAGGTATGTAATTGCTAGTATTTGGGGTTTATTGAGCCACTGGTAAAATTTCTAATTTTCTGGAAAAAAATTCCGAAATTAATTATTTTAATATTATTTTAAGCCGTCACTAATACATTTAATTAGGGAAAATTACAAATTGGAATGGGTTGAAAAAAATTTTGTGCATTATAACAAATTAAACAAAATTTTAACATGTTGTTTTCGAAATGAAATGAAGCTGCCAAACGGTTTTAGAAAATATCGAAGAAAAAGGCTTAAATAGTGATATTAGTGTAAATAGATATTGGGGTATAACATTTATCATTTTTCCCTCACCCACACCCTCTCTCCTCTCCCCAAATCAGCAGCAGCCCCATGTTGGCCCTCATTTCCCCACTTGAATTTGCTAAAAGAAAACAAAAGAAAAGAAAGGAAATGAAAGAAAATAGTTAATTAAGTATGGGCTTTGACTTTTGGGGTTGACCTACTACTTTCCTCACCTCATTCTCTCTCCCCACTCTCTCCCCATGCCTTGGCCGACCCTCCCTCTCCCTCAACAGCAGCCCCTCTCTTTTCTCCCCTCATTTATCTTGAAAAAAAAATTTCATCAAAAATTGCCTCAAAATCCATCAAAAAAATCCCAAAATCCAAATCCAACTCTTACCCATTTTAGTTTGGCCTATAATGCATGGATTGTGGGGAAAAGAGAGCATTTTAGATGGCTAGATTTCAAGTGAGATCTACAAAATTGTGGAGGTATAATTTTAACCTTGTAGTTAAATTGTTGATTAAGGCTTACGTTAGCTTAATTATGTGTTAATTAGGTTTTATATGTGTTTAAATTGCATGATTGAAAATTCAAGAGAAGGGGTTGTGATCAAATTAGAGTTTTGGGTATTAGGATAATGATTTGTGTGTTTTAATTTGAGATCTTAAGCCATGTAAGGAAAAGCTAGTTAGTAGTTGCTATTTGTTAGTTTAAAATTTTGCTAATTGTGTTAATTTTCTTAACTAGGTTTTGGGAATTTAATTAAACAATTGGGATAAAAATATAATTAGGCTATTCATGGTATTATTAAAATTTTAAATTGTATTTTAATATTTTAGATCATGCAAATCCAAACTAAATTGTTGTTTATGCATTTTTGCTAAAATGGTTGAAATTTAGGTAAAATTGCAAACTAGTTTTTTTTGAACGTATATAGTTTGGTGAAATTAAATTGTGGAAATGGTTTGTATGGCTTATTTAAGTTATTTAGTAAATATTATGGCCATTAGTTTTGTTTAAACATCAAGGTTTGTATTAAAACGGCTAACGACCGCTAACTAGATTTTTGGGAAATAAAACGATTTGTTTGCTTTTATTGGTTTTGATGATTTTAACATATTCCATATATATGTTTAGTGTTTGTGAATTTGAAAATGGGTGTGTTTGGTTTTTTCTCGATGGTTTGGCGTTTGTATGCCGACGTCGAGGGTTTTTGGGTTGATTTGTGAAAGCAACCATAGGTCTTAACCTATGTGGGATTCGTGTGTCGTTTTGGTCATGAGTCGGATTTTAATGCGATACGGTGCATTATGATATGTAGGTTCCCCATGTGGACTTCGAGACGACAAGCAAGCGCGTGGCGACGTCGGCACCGGCGAGCGAGGACCAGGTGAGTAGTTTTATATCTACAGGAGAAGTCGGGTGGATGGCGTATAGCACCCCCGTAGTTCACAGTGATGTATACGAATACGTATACATTTATATATATTATGTTGATATGAGACTTTGATGATAAAGGTAGGTTCTAGGTGTTCATGGATTAGTTTAGTGTTAGTTGCGAAACCCTAGAGTATTTGTTACACACACACGCGCACACACGCACATGCATACATCTATGTTATTACCTGTGCGTTTATGGGGATATGTGTTTATGTGTTCACATGGGTATGGGACTATGTGTTCACATACTGGATTTGAGGATAGTGTTTGGGATTTGAGGTGAGTCGATGAGATTTGATTTGAGACCAGGAGATCGGTGATTTGGCAGAATTGGTATTTGAGATACGTCATGATATTATAACGGATTGTTGGACGACGATACCATGTGAATAGTGATATCAATAAAATGATCGACATGTGATCGTGTTATGAGATATTATATGTTAGGATGTTTATGATAGGCCGCATTGGGCGATGTATACTTCCTTATGATGAGATGTGCTAATGATATCGGTTTGTACGAGATTGTCGATCAGTAGTCAGATCATGATTATATTGATGATATTAGTATTGTACTAGACATAGATCAGTACCCGGATTATGATCTTTATAAAGAGGATACCATATGAATAGTCTGATGAATGTGATATTGACCGTAACCAGATTTGGGATGCCGTACGACGGATTTACGTATGAGCTATATATTGATGTTTAATCTGCACTCTTGACGTGGGAATATTGATTATAGATATGGTATCGGATGTGACATTATCGAGGCGGGATCACCGACTAATATATATATACATATGTATCGACTCAGGTGTTAGGCAGTTTCCTTACCTTCCATTTAGCTTGATAGCTTAGCCATATAGTTTAGGGTAGTTGTTAGACCATATTTGTTATCGTTATGTCTAGTATTTAGCTCCCGCTCATTATTGTTGTTCGCTCCGCAACGCATGCTTATATTATGCTTCACATTCAATTGTTGATATCATGCTGTTAGGACACCAGCACCTTTACCGATGACGCGCGTCTCACACACATCTTCATCGGTAATTACCATGTCACGTACACTTTAGAAATACTATTGCATTGACATAGGTTGTTAGCTACTAGTTTAAACATGATATTAGTGTACTTGCTTTATATGGTGGTTTAAACATTGTAGTTATAACTCGCTACTTCATGCATGTTATATTAACTTTTTACATGCTATTGATGATTTGGATTCGGATTTTCATGAGATTTCCTGGATTTAGAGGAAAACCGCAAAAATATTTATAAGCTTCTTTCTCTCTTTTTAAAAGAAAAGTACGGTTTTCCCATGATGTATGAGTCATCCACCATGAGTTTGCTGATGGATTTCGAAGCCCGATTCGAGGAGTTGGATGAACCGTTTCGGGTACATGGTGGACCCGGTAAGGTACCCCGGGGCAAGAAGCGTGATGATGTGAGCCTGGCAGGGGGAGACTACCTACCGGTGATTTTACCCGACGCGTCGGATATCCGGAGGATACCGTCACGGTCTTGAGATGGATGGTAAGGGCCGGTCTGGACTGACGGCGTCCTAGATATTGAGATTGAGACATTGAGATTTTGAGATATTGAGGTGCTGAGATTTGATGATACAGGCTAGTCCGGATAGCCGGAGCCTGAGATTTTGAGACATTGAGATTTATGTTTTGTGTCGATGTTAGACACTGTTGATGCTGATTTCATTTATGATACCTCATTTAAAAAAATACAAAGGAAATCTCACTAAATTATGAAATCAGTTTCTTCATTTACATGTATTCTGTTTTCATGCATTCATACCTCATCCATATGATACATTGCTACTTGAGGCACTGACACGAGCACTTGGTGTTACTGTTGTTTAGAGGTATAGCCTAGCCATTGTTATAGGCTGCTGGTTATATATTTGAGGATATATTATGATCGTATGACCTAGGATTGCGTTGTTCATGCGATTTCTGTTCGTAGATGTTTTTCTACTCACGAGCTGGCAACTCACCCCCGTTGTGCCACAGTTTCTTGCAGGTTTTGCCGTACAGGTTTCACTACGGCTTTGCTGGCACTGTTTCTTTTCGGATGACTTGCTAGTAGGTTGGTTTATTTGTATCATACCCATCATATACTTTGTATATTATTATTCTGTTGTATCTAGAAGTTCCATCATCCAAACATGTATTTATTTCAGAGATAGATACCAGTGATGTTATTCTTTCGACCTTAGAGTCGCGCGTTGTATTTCTATGGACTTCTTGCTGTTTTGAGTTCCTTTTGAGTTTTGATCCTCGCCCTTGGCGTTGTATATTATATTGCTTGCGTAGTTGTGACCGTCGATTGACGAAGAGCTAGCTCCCGCTTGGGGATGCCTTTTATTCATTTCATATACTATTCATGTTGAATCCCGTTTGGGGGCCAGTATTTACAAAGTAGACTCTGCCGAAATTTTTAGGAAATATTTGATGTTTTAAAAAAACGCATAATACGGCTTATTCTATTAAAACTACTTGATTTAAAATGATTTTTCCTTCACTTCACTACTTTTCTTGGTTTGGATTTCTGGGTTTTCGGCTTACTTAGATTACGTACTCCTCGAGACGTTTCGTAGTCTAAGTGACAGTCATGTTCTGTACTTTCGGGTCGTGACATAAATAGGGCACCTAGTTCGCTAAACTAGATTTCCTAGAAGATGTAGAGAGTGAAGATGGATTAGTTTGTCTCTAAGTACCCTAGGTTTCTCAACACATGAGACATGAAGGGTTGGAGGAAGAAGAAGGGGAGCTTGAGGAAGTGAGTATGAAGATGAGAATTGTTATTGAAGAATCCCCTCTCTTGTGAATAATGAACCAAACCAATAATGCATAAGAAAATATCACACCAAAATATCAAGCAGGGTTCATGAGTCACCTAGTGAGTCATAACATGAATCACCAAGTGGCATGTTTGATTTAATGTAATTCTCCACCTCATTTCCTCCCCCTCAAAAATCTTTTAATCAAAAGATTAAAACCCAAATGAGGTGTCTTCTTCTAGAAACAATCTTGAGTAAATTACAAGAATGCCCCTCATCCGTATATACATACCCGTATCCATATTCCGAAAAATACGAATACAAAGAGACGAAAAACAATCCATTAATATAATACTAGGATCCGGCATAAAACAAAGCCCGCTAGTATTATCTGTCCGAATCATCATCCGTCCACAAGTGCACGTATATGTTCGATCCCTATCGTAAAACCATACGACATCTACATCTTTTTCCCGATGCAGGAAAACCCTCTGTGTGGGACTCTGAAGACTCGAAACTAGGCTGGCAATGGGTTTAACCACAAGCCGTCACGGTACTAGCTGCATGTAACGGCTACCCAGGTATTTGTCGATAAGAAGACCGATGAGCAAAACTCATCCGAACTCCTACTGAGCCTATCTGTGACAATCTCCGTACAGTCCGGTCTGTTCGTCTAAGAGTATCGCATATCGGGCCTAGGGGGCGGTAACCGTCAGACCCCTAATAGCGCAATAAGTCGTGCTGGAGTGTAGCCCAAAACACCCTGATAAACTACTGGAGTACCTACCAGTAAACCTCGCTTGCCTTGTCCAAGGACTTTATGTAATGGCTTTCCGAACACAGCGTAATATCAACCCCCAATACCGTGAGAGACGAATCCTATCTAACCGCCACTACCTCCAAGTGCTATGGGACTGCACCCAACTTCTACCTGTTTGCACGACTCCTTTGAGCCGTGGTAACGTAGTAATCAAAGAACAATGGGAACACACTCGAGGCGAAGTAGCAGTGTCAAGTCGACGGACTAAGCTGTACTCACGTCACCTGGGAACTGCTACCCGACGATAGGTATAATACCCACCAGCAATCCCTTACGAGTCATGTCCAGTATACTCATAACCCAATGAGCACCTACATACTCTCTCCAGTACGACGTACTAATGGCTGTGGGACAGACCATCTCCCCTGCTGGGATGAGAAGCGTATACACTAGTTTACTCTAGAGTATCAATGCCCCGTCTCGATAATCCTACGACTAGGGACCTATATAAGGATGTGCTTATAGACTACCCAGCCTCCACTATTGTGAATTCCATCATAACGTTGGTAGTCAAGCAATGATCCTAAGGGCTCCACTAATATGTATAAGCGATATGATAAAAACACATACACATATTGAGGTAGAAACAAACCAGGTAGCGTACTACCATTTCAAGAAAGACTGTTACTATATCCGTGTATATCCCAAGCTTCCATTAACTAATATACAAACCAGTATGATAAAATAATGGCCTCTAGGGCATATATCACTAACAGTATTTAATCAGGCCCTCCGCCCATATCAGCATATGTGCCCTACTTTGTTTCGCCTGAATTAGGAAACTTTTGTATGGGACTCTAAAGACTCATCAATACGCCAGCAGTAGGTAATGATCACATCAGTTACCCATAAGCCGTCAGCGGTACTAGCCGGATGTAATGACTACCCAGGTATTGAGCGAATAGAAGATCAACAAGCAAGCTTGTCCAAACTCCCATGAAGACTATAAGTAACACTTACCGTAGAGTTCGGTTTCTTCGTCTTATATGACGCATATCGAGTCTGGGGGTGGAATTGTCAGACCCCAATAACTTGATAAGTCTTGCCGATGTGTGGCCTATAACGGTATGAGAAACAACTGATAACTCTTACCAGTAAATCTCATCAACAGCCCTAGCCAGGGACTTCGTGTTATAGACAATTGAGCATAGCGCAACATCAACTCCCTATACCGGGAGAGACGAAACCCCTCCTATCGCTCATTGCCTCCATATGACTCAGGACTGTACCCAAAATCCACCTGTTTGCATGACTGCTTTGAGCCGTGGTAGGGAGGAAATCAAAGAACGGTGGGAACCACACAAGACTCTATGACGATCATGGGTCTAAAGACTAACCTGTACCAGTGTCACCAGAGAACTGCTATCTGACGATAGGTATAGTACCATCTAGGAGTTCTCGACGAGTCCTGTTCGGTGTACCCATTCTCGAATGAACACCTGTGTACAATCTTTGATGTCAAACACTAATGGATATATGATCAACCATCATCCCATACAGGGTCAAGAACGTACACACTAGTCTACTCTTGAATATCGATGCCTTGTCACGATACTCCCTCGACTAGAAACTGTTAAAGGATGTGCTTGTAGACTACACAAGTCCCGGTAGTATGATCTGCATCATAGTCCCGGTAGTCAAGAAAACATCCTAAGGGCTTTATCAACAAGTATCAGAGAGACAGTATAATAATACAAGTGAACATATTAAGATAAAGTGCAACTAGATAGCATACTGTCATGTCGAGCAAGAAAGTCCTTTATATATATGTCCAAGCATCCAGTATAATATACATCAATGTACAATAATGGCCTCTAGGGCATACATATCCCTAACATTTGGACCATGGCTCTATTATCCAGTAATTAGACCCTCCACATATGCAAAATTGCCTAATTCAACCTAAGGTAAATTCTGGACGTGTTTTCTTGAGTTGCTAATTTCGTTTTGCGAGTTTTGTAAACCGGAGTTTTGATATTTAGGTTTTGACTCGGTCGTTTGACGTTTGTACGTCAACGTTGAGGGTTGTTTGGCTATTCTTGCATGCGTGGACCATAGGTTCTAACTTATGTGTGTTTCGTGTGCCGTATCGGTTTCCGTATTCGATTCGTGTTTACGATACGACGTATTTGAACTGTAGGTACCTCCGCATAGACTTCGGGATGACAAGGGAGAGCAAGGCGTCATAGACTTCGGCAAGCGAGGATCGAAGGTGAGTAGATGTATATCTACGGGGGAAGTCGGGTGGATGGCATATAGCACCCCCGCAACCGTAGAATAGGATATTGTTATATTTATATATATATGTTTATGCGGGACTTGGATACCTAGCAAATAGGGTTTCTATGAGACTATAGGTTAGGTTAAGCGTACTTGTAGGATAGCTTACACTTAGTTTAGTTCCTTAGTCATGAGTCGTCGGTTTACTTGTCGCACACACACACACTTAATATGATATGTGGGTATATGTATATGTGTGTGTATATATATATATATATATGGATGTGTTGATATATATACATATACATGTAAGATGAGGATATGATTTGTTATATGGTTTTGAGTCGATACGATCAGACAGGATGTCAAGAGTTTATGATATATAAATTTGAGATGAGACATCATTTATGATGCGATATATTAAAGGATCGTTGGGCGATATATACATAACATGCGATAACATGATTTGATGAGATAATAGATTGTACGAGACCTTAGATTCGTACCCTTGATTATGATATTGTATGACGAATGATACTGTACGAACTATGATCTATATGATGTATATGATATTTGACCCGTACCCTCGATTTTGAGGATGTCATACGATGGACTATATCATACGAGATATATATATGATGATTGATCCGCACTCTTGACTCGATGATGCCGTACGATGGATTATACCGTACATGATGCTATGAGGCTGGATCGCCGACTACTAGATATATCGACTCGGAAAATGTTATAGACTTGGTTCTTAGTTTAGTCTTTTAGTTGCTTAGATAGATGTTAGATTAGGCTCGAGTCATACCTATTTTCAAAAGTAACTAATCGTAGGCATTTTCAAAGGATAAACCGAGGGACGCTAAAGATTTTCAAAAGACATCTCTTTTCCCAAAACACCGTAACTCCTACTTTTCTAAAAACAACGATTCGTGCTATTTAAACACGATAAATGGTATGGCTCGTATATAGATCTATATACCTTATTGTTTCTTTTATTGTTTACTTTCTGTTATGATCTCGTCTGCTAGGACACCTGCACCATTACCGATGATGCGTATGTTGCAGGTACACTTACTTGCCGGCTCACACACATCAGCATCGGTAATTGCCATGTCACGAACACTTTAGTAACCGTTACTTTATTCGTATACCCTGATAAACTGTAGCTAAGTAGTACCGTTTTGCATTCGTGATATCATATGCTAGTTTAGACTTCGTATTTCTTACTTAGATGCCGTATGCATATGTATACATACATTCTGGTTATGCACTGCAGTTTGGCTTTATGCCGGTATTCATTATCTCCTTATTATCTCATGATTATGAGATTCCGATTGTCATGAGATTTCTGGATTTAGGAAACCGCATGTGAATTCGAAAACTTATGCTCCTTTTAAAAGAAAAATGCGGTTTTTCCCTTGATATGATGTGTGGTGTCCACTATGAGATTTCTCGGTTCTGGAGCATATATGATATATGATTACTCGCCACGAGGAGCGAGGGCGACACCGTCTGCAGGTACATGGTGGACCCGGTGCGGTACCCCAAGGCAAGAAGGCCGTATAGAGATTGAAATGTTGAGCCCGACAAGGGAGCACTACCGTCCGGTGATAGTTTGGAGCCGGCGGTTATCCGGAGGATACCAACCGGAGTCGTGAGATGGATTTGAGGACCGACCTGAGGATGCGGCGCCTGAGATATATGAGGATATTGTATCACAGATGGACTCCATGATGTTTTCCGAGTATCGATGCTGGGCACTTAGGTTTTATCATGATTTAGTGTGTCGTTGCTGGACACACATTGATTGATGCATTTACACTCATACATACATTTACATATGTCTTGTTACCACTTTATGATAGTGATACGTGTACCTTGGTTTATACTTATGCTTATACTGTTACCCTGGTTATTACTCTATGACTGTATATATTATTATTATATTGTATGACCTAGGAAATAGTCATACATTCGGTTTCTACTCGGTGATATCTTCTACTTACGAGTTGGCAACTCACCCCCGTTGTGCCATAGTTTCTTGCAGGTTTGACCGCACAGGTTTTTCGTAGCAGCTTTGCTGGCACACTGCTTTTCTTCCGGGTGATTTGCTTTGGTAGGCGGGGCTCACTTGCATCGTGACCACTATTGTACTTGTATATTTATTTCAGTTGTATCTAGTTAAAAGCTCCATCAACCAGACTGTGTATATTTGTAGACTTAGAACGCTATTGTATATTCTTTCGGCCTTAAAGTCACGCTCTTGTACTAATTCATTATTGTTTCTGGTTTCTTGATGATGTTTTTGATTTCTTTGCTTTACTTCTGTGTTTTGATCTTCGCCTTCGGCGTTGTATATTTATATCTTGCGTGGTTGTTTCCGCCAATTGGCGAAGAGCTAGCTCCCGCTTGGGGATGCCTATTATTGTTATTGTTTGTATTGTTTTCGGGTTAAAAATTACAAAGGAGGTGCTGCCCAAATTTCAAACGACGAAAAATGTTTTCAAGATAGATATAAAGTATTGTATTTTCATAGACTATAACTTATGTTTAAAAAGTGAGATCTTGATTTCATTATGCCGTTATTTCAAAACTTCACCTCCCCTATTTTCACTAAAAAGGTTTAGATTTCTGGGCTTTTGGCTTACTTAAATTAGGTGGGGTCCTATAGACTTCACATGATTCAAGTACCAGTCGTGTGCCTTTTTCAGATCGTGACAATCCTACCAGATCTGCGGAGTGGCTGAGATTCGTCCGGGGTAATTGAATCTTGAGGTTCCACCAAATCTTCAGTTTCAGTTCGTGGTTCCCAATTTCTTCCAGTTCTACCGTTCTCCCACTAATTTCTTTACCAAGAAACTCCGTTTCTAAGAAAACGACGTGCTGAGCAACAAACACCTTCTGTTCCTCGGTGTGGTAGAACAGATATCCATAACCATTCTTTGGATATCCCACAAACTTACATAAAATTGACTGTTCCTCTAGTTTATCCGGATTATGCTTTTTAACGTAAGCCGGACAACCCCATATCTTAAATCTTTTAAGATATGGCCTTTTACTATTCCATATCTCGAACGGTGTCTTAGGCATGGATTTGGATGGAACATCATTCAACAGATATGCCGCTTTCAAAAGCGCATGTCCCCAAAATGAAAGAGGCAACTCAGCACTACTCATAATGTAGCGAACCATATCCAACAAGGTACGATTTCTCCGCTCCGATACACCGTTGTGTTGTGGTGTATACGGAGGAGTAAGCTGAGAGGGAATTCCATTCTCTTTTAAGTATTCTAAAAATTCCGTGCTTAAGTACTCTCCTCCTCTATCAGATCGGAGGATCTTAATACTTTTGCCAATCTGGTTCTCTACTTCGTTTCTGTATTCATTAAATTTCTCAAAAGCTATAGATTTGTGTTTCATAAGATACACATATCCGAACCTAGAGAGATCGTCAGTGAATGTGATGAAGTACGAGAACACACCCCTTGGATGTATAGACATCGGACCACATACATCATTGTGTATGAGTCCCAAGAGCTCTGCTGCTATTTCTCCGTGTCCAATGAATGGAGATTTGGTCATTTTTCCCTTGAGAAAAGACTGACAAGTTTCATAAGATGACAATTCGAACGTATTCAAAAATCCATCTTTATGCAACTTACTTAGTCTTTTCTCTCCGATATAACCAAGTCTACAATGCCACAAGTAGGATTCGTTCATTTCTGGACTCTTCCTCTTGCGTGTGTCTTGTATATTGAAAACTGTGTTTTGATTTAGAACATAGATACCATTACACAGTGTACCTTCTGCAACCAATACCTGATTAAGGTAAATGTTCATGATATTTCCATCAAGAACAAACTTATATCCATCTTTATAAAGTAAAGAAACTGATATGATGTTGCAAACCATAGAAGGTACATAGTAGCAATTGTTCAAAATCATAGTATTGCTATTTGGCAACACCAGGTGATATTCACCGACGGCTGCAACATTAACTTGTACTCCGTTCTCTACTCTGAGGGACATATCACGAGGTCCAACTATCCTACTTTTTCTCAGTTCCTGCAATAAATTACAGAATGATTCAGTATCTAGTACCCAGGAGGTAGGACTGACCGAAAAACAGTTCTCAATAACAAAAACACCTGAAGAAGATGCAATAGTGTGCTTCTTCTTCGTTGGGGTCATCAAGGAATTCATGCAATCCTCTTTCCCTTGCTCATATTCATGACTGCTGTCATAAGTTAGAGCCAAACCGACGTTCCCTAGTCCTGAATAAGAATTCAGATCGGTCAACTGATACATTTTATTATCTTGATTAGGGCGTGAAATGGTTTCTACCGGAGAGAGAGAAAAGAAACATTTAGCGTGCGCTCTTGCAAGATTAGATTGGTTATTAGTTTATCTAATCAGGATGACTCCCACTGTTTCCTCGAATTCTTCTTCAAACCCTAAAAGAAGAATTAGTCAGGATTAATCGCACGTCACAATACTTGCTTAACCTTTCGGCCAGGCTAGTGTCGGTATTTCGAGGGAGGTTTTCCAACGCTTTCGCGAAGTTCCTTAATTATATAACCTCTTTTCCCTGGAGGCGTAGCCCCGCTAACACCGTTCTAGACACCTACTTGGTTTATAGTATTGATTGTGAAATGAAATAATCTCCCAATAGTAATCCTACTCATCAGTGGGATTGGGATCCAGCTATCATTGTGTGATAACCTAGATGGAAGCCACTATAGTCACCACACTCCAGAAGATATGCAGCACTAGGAAGTTTCCTGTATATTTGAAACTCCCTATGTGGTTTTTGCCCTTAACGGTTTATGACCTTGACTAGGTCAACAAACCATAAACCGCTAGTCTAGTTCAACCTGTCATTTTCTTGATTGCATTAAACCCACCCGTACGTGCCCTTGACTAGGTCAACAAGGCGGCACGACTGTCCTAACCAATCGCATTTACTATGCACAGAAAAGTACCACTTAGCTACCGTACACTACGCCTTGACTAGGTCAACAAACGCAGTACAAATACTAAATATTACTATTCTGAAATGACGGAGGGCTACGGCTTGGTTTTTGGCGAAAAACCCTTTAATGTAATGAACTTGATATCGTTGAAGGAACCTGAGTAGTTTTGAAAAGGAGTGGTTTAGGCTCCGCTTTTGAAGAAAGCCGGGTAATCTACAGTATATACTTTTGCTCAAGAGGTCACTCCCCGTGAAGGGATCTCGGCTTTTGCTTCCTCGAATGAGGTGTTGGATATTCATGACCGAATACCACTATGGAAAGTGAAAGAATATAACTATAGTTTTTCGAAATTTGTTCCAACAACATCTTTTAGGTTTCTTTTCTTGCATTAATCAAAATTAATGCGGTCCCATCAAATAATCCTATCACACCAGAAAAGAACGAAAATATAATGTACGTATATGCCATTCGCATTCGCCACGGGGCCCCGTCATGCACCGTTAGGTTACTTAACTAAGGTAGAGCGGGGGCTGGACTAGCGCGGGTGCAAAACATATACAACATCTACTAGTGTGTGTGTGTGTGTGTATAAAACATTCGTCCCAGGCATGATATAAGCAACATCACAGAATCTCATTAAGAAACACAGAATGGTGGATAATCTTGGACCGTCGGGTTTCATTTGAGCCGCAAATGAGACCCGACATTCCCGGTCGTGTGGATAGGCTGTGCAATAAAAACCTGGACCCCTACGAGCCCGGTAAGTTACCCGCCAATCCCAGAAGTGAGGCAACCCCAATCAACAAAGTGAATGGGCCACCCAGCACTTCATGGAATCCGGTAACTTGGGCGCTCCTCCGTGGGTCAAACTATACCCCCTAGGAGTGCGGCGAATAGACTGCCAATTCTAGAGTGAAGCCCCCTCCATCTCAACGCCATGAGAAGCGAGCTTGTTGCCCTCTAGAACCCAGCTATTCATGCACTCCACCGCGGGATAATCGTAGTACAGAAAAAGAAAATATATGTACAATGGTGACATCGACCTCAACCCAGTCGTGCCCCAATCAAATAATATACAACACGGCAGAAATGGCAGTCCACATGTCGGACGCTCGCCCCGCAATAACAAATATATAAATGAATCTTAACTGTACTACTACCATTGCACCGTAAGCTATCCACCACGACAATCCAACCACAACCACATCACAAACACTGAACATCAACGTGAATGTCATGTTCGCAAACTCGTCTAAAAGAACATATAGCAGTTAGAAGGGTTATACCGCTCAAATGACATTCACAGTCACAGATAGTAATGTATGTACTGAAACTATTAAACAGTGTTAAAAATAGTGACTTCGAAATGCTTCGTATTTCCCCAATACCAAAGATAACAGAATATCCAACCTGGGAAAAATCAAACAATACTTGAGATCTAATATTCAAGAGTACAAAACACTAAAAAAAATCCAACACCCAAACCCTGAAATGGACCGGTCAGGCCGGTTATTCACACAATCTCGCCGGCAAAATTTTGCTTTTGGGGTCTTGTTTATTGGTGGTGTTCATGTTATGACAAGAGTAGTCTTCTACAATTGTTTAAAAAAAATTTGAAGACAATAAAAAATTGACAGAAAATTGAATATTCATCGGATTGTTTTGGAGTTGTTTCGGTTTCGTTACTTTAAACATTGTTTAAACTGCTAGTTTAGGGTTTATGGGTTGGCTCTGATACCATGTTGGGTTACACTGACGCCCTGGCCATCATCCGTGGCCGTTTGCGGAATAAATTTTTTTCTACGATTAAAACTGGCACTAGAATAACTTGTTAACCGGATCTACCATAAACCTAACTAGCATGCAAAGGAGTTCTATATACTATGATAGAAGTTTATACCTAAAGAATCAAGTCCATCAGGTCTTCACTCTATTCCTTTAGCTCCTCAAAAGATGTACGGATCGCGCTTGATCGACGGCCTCCTCGCGTCAAAGATGATCCACCCGAGAGTGTGTACTTTGAGCTCCTACCTCTAAAACGAGGTAACTAGGGTACTTAGTATGCTAATCTAAGTAGCCTAGATGAAGTAGAGAGTGATGATGGATTGATTTGTCTCACTAACCCTAGGTTTCTCAACACATGAGACTTTTTTTTAGGTAGAAGAAGATGAAGCTTGAGGAAATGAGAGTGTAGTAGAGAGCATGAATGAAGATGGCTAAGTGTTGTGAATAATATCTAGCATCAATAATTCACAACACAAAATACCAAGCATAAATCAATAGTAAACCATGAGTCACCCCTTGAGTCACTAAGTAGCCATGCTTCATTTAATGTAAAAACAACACCTCATAAACCATTTAACCTAAATGGTTAAAACAATAATGAGGTGTCTTATTCTAGAAGCATCTTGCACAATTACAAGAATACCACTCACCGTATATACATTCCCGTATTCGTATTCCGAAAAATATGAATACAAAGAGAATAAAACAAATCCAAGAATATAATACTAGGATCCGGCTTAAACCAAAGCCCGCTAGTATTATCCGCCCGAATATCATACGTGCAAAAGTATACGTATGTGATCGAACCCCTGCCGTAAAACCATACGGGCTCTACATCGTTTCGCCCGAAGCAGGGAAACCCTCTGTGTGGGACTCTAAAGACTCGACAGTACGCTGGCAGTGGGTTTAACTACAAGCACGTCAGCGGTATTAGTTGCACGTAACGGCTACCCAGGTAGTTGTCGAAAAGAAGGCCGACGAGCAAACTCGTCTGAACTCCTACTGAGCCTATCCGTGACAATCTCCGTATAGTCCGGTCTTTTCGTCTAAGAGTATCGCATACGGGGTCTAGTGGTGGTAAACGTCAGACCTTAATAACCCGATAATTCGTGCTGATGCGGCTCAGGACCAATCCGGGAAACTACTGATCAACCTATCAGTAAATCCCAACTGCCTTGGCCAAGGTCTTATGGTCCTGACCAATCAAACACAGTGCGACATCGACTCCTAATACCGGGAGAGACGAATCCCCAACAATCACTCACTGCCTCCATTTGGCTCGAGACTGTATCCAACCAAAACCTGTTTGCACGACTCAGTAGAGCCATTGTAGGGTAGTGATCAAAGCACAGTGGGAACTCACACGAGAAAAATGATGATCTCAGGTCTGAAAACTAACCTCTAAACATGTCACCTGAGAACTTCCATCTGATGATAGGTATAGTACCATCTAGAAGTTCTCGGTGAGTCCGTCCAGTGTACTCACACCCAGTGAGCACTTGTATACGATCTTAGGTGCATCAGACCAATGGTTACGGGGCCAACCATCACCCCTCGTTGGGGTCTAGAAACGTATACACTAGTCTACTCTGGAGTATCAATGCCCAGTCTCGATACTCACACGACTAGGGACCTTTTAAGGATGTGCTTATGGACTACCCAGCTCCCACAAGTATGATCGCCATCATAACGCTGGTTGTCAAGCAAGATCCTAAGGTCTTTATCAACATGTAACTGCAATACGTAATACGAGTATAACATATGCACACGTTAAGATAAAGTCAAACCATAATAGTATACTACTTTATCAAGTCTTTATCAATATGTGCAGGCTGGATAAAACATCAATAGAAACAAATACACATATCCTGATAAAGAAAACTCAAATAATATACTATATAACTGAGCAAGAATGTCCTGTATATACATATCCCCAGCATCCATATGTATACATATACAATAATGGCCTCTACGGCATACATATCCAACACTTCTTACCAGGTCCATCTGTCGCTCTGATGAAGTCAAACTCTATAACTGTCACATCAAAACTAGACGATCTGTCTCCGCTATACCTGTTTTAGTCTATGAATAGACATAAGCTACTTGCCCACTACGCATCCGCTGCTCCCACTGACTACAACAACCCTCTGGCAGAGTCATATACACGTGCACTTCTAAAGCTAATTTAGAACGACGTTATAGTCATCCTCCTGCCAAATCTCATAGTTTAGAACAGCAGTAGTGTCAAGTTTGGGTCATCAAAAACTTCCCTGCCGCCGTCTTTGAGGAGACCGAAGTACTTCTCGGGTGCCTGGGGTTACCCACCAAATCTTTGGAGTAGCTAATGGAATGTCGAATCTAATTGAATCTTTAGGTTCTACTAAATTTTCAGTAATCGTTTGTGGTTCTGGAATCAATTCCAGTTCTACCATACTCCACAAATGTTTTTTGAAAAGAATCCATTTTACTAAAACTGTAGCGAGTCAAGAACAATATAACTATTGATCTTCCAGATGGTAGAATGTTAACCCTCGTCAAAGCTCGGGATAACCCACAAACTACCATTACTGAAACATGCCTAGAGTTTATCCAGATTCTGGTTTTAAGCATAAGCCGGACAACTCCATATACCTTCACATCGTTAAGATATGAATCCATTCTATATATCCAATATAGAAACAAAGGTACTAATTTAATTTGGAACCAGATTCAAAATACATGTAGCCGATCCCAGTGCATATCAACTAGATGGAAGGAGGCCAAGCAGCATTACTCATCAAGGAGCGCACCCACACATGAGTAACCTGAGAGAGAAGCAAGTTCTCAAAACTATTACTTACAACGGAATACCAAACACAAGTATCTACATTTTAGATCACCTTGAAGAATCCTGATACTTGCAATATTTGGTTCTCTACTTTATTCTTAGACCTATATCTTCTCAAAATCTGGATCTTGTATTTCAACGAAATACTTGTCTAAAACTAGAGAAGTCATGAGTAAACGGAATATAGTACGAGTACCAACACCTTTGTCCTAACGGACACCGGACAACATTCAATACTCTGTATAAGTCTACTGAGTTTAATAAATCGAACCCTGTGCGTCGTAAGTTGAAAACTGTGCTTTGGTTAAGAGGAATTACACAGCTGTTGAATGGTCCTTACCTAACCATCAACTGATATAGGTAAACGTCATAAACATAATTTCAAAAAGTTACATCTCACTTTATAAAATAAACGTACAGATATATCAGTTTGAAATTGGCACATAACGACGGATATTCAAAACCAAATATTTGCCGTCAGGCAAAACCCAGGTGATTTCCTCAAATATCACCAATTACAAAGAATTCTGATATATAGAGGATCTAATCACCCAATTCCCAATATCTTACTCCCACTCACCATCTGTAACACCATACAGATGTGAGAATCAAGTCTGGTAAATACATACCCTGGAGTCAGAATCTAATTGGGAAAACAGTTTTCAATTAACACCGCACAGTAAAACTGAAACTTGAAAATGGTTCGATGGGGTGGCCGGGTATTCTTAATAATGCCACTTCCACTATCCAGATTCATGACAGTAACCGTATATTTTCTTGCCCTCACTCCAATCCCTTTATATGTCTTTACTTCTTACCTTCTGTACACCACACTTAGGTTAAATGGTTTTCTTCCTTCCCTACTTTTCGGCACCCACCTATAGTTTGGAAGAAGACTATTCAATAAGCGCAATAGGTGTACTCTCCTAATACCAGGAGCCCTTGCAACTTGAGAGAAGGTAATGATAAAAGACAACTGAATAATCCTATTCAATTTCTCGAGAACCGGAATCCATCCACAAACTGAAACAAGTTTCTTTGAGTTCGTATGTAACTATACGATGGAATATCCAATTAATATGGATCTTCGTAGTGATACAGATTGTTTCGGAGAAATGCAAAGGAGAAGTAGGAGTGGCAGGGGTATGCGCGGCTTCGTCGTGGATGATAGTAGTCGCAATTTCCTTTGCCCTTACCCTAATCCCTTTCTATGTCTTTACTTATTACCTTTTGTACACCACACTTAGGCTAATTGGTTTTCTTCCTTCCCTACCTTTCGGCACCTGCCTACGATTTGGAAGAAGACTATCAAATAAGCGCAATAGGTGTACTTTCCTAATACTAGGAGCCCTCGCAACCTGAGAGAAGGTAAAAAGAAAAGACAACCGAATAATCCTATTCAATTTCTCCAGAACCAGAATCCATCGTCGAACTGGAACAAGTTCCTTCGAGTTTGTATGTAACTATACGATGGAATATCCAAAAAATGTGGATCTTCGTAGAGATACAGTGTGTTTTGGAGAAATGCAAAGGGGATATAGGATTGGCAATGATATATGCGACTAAATGACAATCCAAAAGCTAAAATGTTTTAAGAAGGTTTAGTTAACTTGGTTCATGAGTTTTAGTTTGAGGTCGGGTCATGGTCGCTACCAAAAAGAGAGAGAAAAGAAACACTCAGCGTGCACTCTAACCTAGATTAGATGGTTGATCACTTTATCTAATCTGGATGGATCCCACTGTTTCCTCGAATTCTCCTTCAAACCCTAAAAGGAGAATTACTCGGGATCGTCTGAAAATCACCCGAGGAGTAATACCTACTCATCAGTGGGAATCGGGATCCAACTATCATCGCATGATAACTTTATGGAAGCGACTCAAGTCACCACACTCCAGAAAGTATGAGCATGCCTGGCAAGTTTTCTGTATATTTGAAACTCCCGATGTGGTTTTTGCCCCTAGGATCCAAGGACCTTGATGAATAATCAACAAATCAAAGGTCCTAGTCAAGTTCAACCCGTCATTATCTTCATTGCGTTAAACCCACCCGCACGACCCTTGACGAATGATCAACAAAGTCGTATGACTTTCCTTACCAATCCATATATCCATGCGAGAGAAAAGCATTACAGAGCTACCGCACACTATGTCTCGGCGAATAGCAACGACAAACGTAGCATGAATACTAAGCAATACTAATCTGAAATGACGGAGGGCTACGGCTAGTTTTTGGCGAAAAACCATTAACGTAATGAACTTGATATCGTTGAAGGAACCCGGGCAGTTTTACAAATATATAGTGGTGTAAACTTTTGCTAAAGAGGTTACTCCCTGTGAAGCGATCTCGGCTCTTTCCCTATCGAATGAGGTGCAGGATATTCCTAACTGAATACCACGATACAAAGAAAAAGAATCAACTATAGTGAAGTTATTACACTGACGCAAACTTTTGCCCAAGAGGTCACTCGCTATGAAGGGATCTCGGCTCTTGCTTCGTCGAATGAGGTGCTGGATATTCATAACCGAATACCACTGTGCAAAGCAAAAGAAAACGTCCTGTAATAACAGTTTTTGAAAATTTAGTTCCAACAACATCATATAGGTTTGTTTTTCCTTGCATTAATCAAAGTTAACGCACTCCTATCAATTAATCCATATCACACCAGAAAAAGGAACGAAAATAAAATGTACGTATATGCCATCTGCATTCGCCACGGGGCCCCGTCATGCACCGTTAGGTTACTTAACTAACGGCAGAGCGGGGGCTGGACTAGCGCGGAAGCAAAACATATACAACATCTACTAGTGTATATATATATATATATATATATATATATATATATATATATATATATATATATATACATTCGTTCCAGGCATGATTTAAACAACATCACAGAACATCAACAAGTAACACAGAATGGTGGATAATCTTGGAGCCTCGGGTTTCATTTGAGCCGCAAATGAGACCCGGCGTTCCCGGTCGTGTGGATAGCCCGTGCAATGAAAACCTGGATCCCTACGAGCGCGGCAAGTTACCCGCCAATCCCAGAAGTGAGGAAACCCCAATCAACAAAGTGAATGGGCCACCCAGCACTTCATGGGATCCGATAACTTGAGCGCCCCTCTGTGGGTCATCCTATACCCCCTTCGAGTGCGGTGAATAGACCGCCAATTCTAAAGTAAGGCCCCCACCGTCTCAACGCCATGAGATGCGGGCCCGTTGTCCTCTATAACCCGGCTATTCATTCACTCCACCGCAGGGTAATACTAGTACAGAAAAGAAAAATATATATACAATGGCGACACCGACCTCAACCCGGTCGTGCCCCAATAAAAGAATATACAATCTGGCAGAGACAGCTGTCCACATGCCGGACGCTCGCCCCGCAATAACGAATATACAAATGAATCTGAACTGTACAACTATCATTGCACCACTGGCTATCCACCACGACAATCCAACCACATATCAGCACAATCACAGAACATCAACATGAATGTCATGTTCGCAAACTCGTCTAAAAGAACATATAACAATTAGACGGGTTATACCGCTCTAATGACATTCACGGTCGCAGATAGTAATGTATGTACTGAAAAACACGAACTAAAAATTTCGATCGACTAAACTTTTCCAAATTGGCTCCATATGCAAACCAGCACTCAAACAAATCTAGGCCAAAACCATATATCACCAAAATCACAATTCCATGTAATAGAGTGCTAGAAAAAAGTTTGTGCACATTTACCACTAAACGACCGCGGAACTGCCGCAAATAGGCACCTAATGCCGCGGTTCCGCGGTGGTTACTGAAGATCATGTGCTCAAATTTCCCCATAGATTCTAAATATGCCTGCACGTATTTTTAAGAAACTCTGAAAGATTTTTTGAGCACTTTTCAAAAACGACAGCAAGCATGCTAAATTGGAATTGTGATTCGGAAAATTTGGTCGATCGACATTTTAACCTTGTGCAAATTACCTAGTAATGGTTTATGTGGTGGCTCTGATACCATGTTGGGTTACGTCAGCGCCCTGGCCATCAACCGTGGCTGGTGCAAAACAAAAACCGGCGTTTAAAAAACATGGCGCGAACGTATTCGTCTAGATCGAACCATAAACCTTTACTAGCAATCTACAAAGTGCTAAACTATAGTGATAGAAGGTTATACCGAACGATCAATGTCCTTCGGTCTTCTACCATCTTCATATGTTCCTTGAGGCATCCTGGATCGTGCTTGGCCTCCGGTCATCCTCCGTTGAAGATGATCCACCGGAGGGAGACGATACAGGCTCCAGCTTCGTCTAGCGAAGCAACCGACGCTCCAAGGTTGCTAGCAATGGAGAGTGGGGTGTGTAGGAATATCTCACTATCTTTTTCTATCATGTGTCATGATCAAGTGAGCAATCAAAGAAGAAGACGAAGGAGGTGAGGAAAGCCATGGGCATGAGCAACTCATGAAAAGGCTAAGTCTCCAAAGAGTATGAATGAATGTGAGTGTGTGTGTGTAGTATGTAGAAGGAATGCCTTAGTCTTTTGAACCATGAAAAATATCTCATCCCATTTAGCAATAAACAAATAAGTGCCATACATCTCTACATACTTCAACCATGCTCATGCCACCTCACCTCTCCACCTCATTTCCAAAATGATTTTCTAAAAAGAAAAATCATATAATGAGGTGTCCATCTTCTAGAAGATATTCCGTATAAATACGGAATACAATCCGGTATATGTATCAAAATACATATACGCGAATTCGTATAAAAATACGAATAGTCAAGAGAGAAAATGAATAGTGAACAATAATACTAGAATACATATATAAATATATATATATAAATTATTAAATCAAAACTTGATTTAATAATCCGGCTCAATCGTATGCCGCTAGTATTATCAACCGTCCGATAAAAGTCTGTATAGCCTGTACTGTAACGTTTTGAAAATCGTTTCGGTGAAATTTCGAAAAAACGGTAAAATAAGGGGGTTTTCTGTAAAAATTCAAAATACAAATATCTTATTATAAAAATTAAATATACATATTCTAGCTATGTAATTGCTAGTATTTGGTGTTTATTGAGCCACTGATGAAATTTCAAATTTTCTGAAAAAAATTATTTTAATATTATTTTAAGCCGTCACTAATATATTTAATTAGGGAAAATTACAAATTGGAATGAGTTGAAACAAATTTTGTGCATCATAAAACTTTAAATAAAATTTTATCATGTGGTTTTTGAAACGAAATCGTTTGCCAAAACGGTTTAGAAAATATCGAAGAAAAAGGCTTTTTTCGGTGAAATTAGTGTAAATGGTTGTTTGGGGTATAACATTTATCTTTTTCCCCCACACCCACACCCACACTCACTCACCCCCATCCCCATGTGGCTGAATTCAGCAGCACATCCCCCCCCATTTCCCCACTCCATTCCACACAAAAAAGAAAAGAAAAGAAAAGAAAAAGGGAAATGAAAGAAAGTCAAAAGGGGGTGTAGACTTTGTCTTTTTCTCCCCATTTTTCTCCACCTCCCTCTCTCTCCTCCCCCACTCCCTTTATGGCCGAAAATTCCAGCACAAACAGCCCTCTTTCTCCCCCCCATTGTTCCATCTCTTTTGCTTCAAAAAATTCATCAAATACCCATCAAAAAAATCCCTAAATCGAAATCTAGTTCTTACCCATTTTAGTGTAGCCTTAGATGCATGGATCTTGGTGCAAGGATTTCATTTTGGAGGTCTAGATTTCATGTTTGATCATGGATTTGTGAGGTATAAATCTTGGCTTTTTGTTTAATTTGTTGCTAATACTTTAGTCTAGCTTAATTATAAGTTTAATGGTGGTTTAATTGTGTGTTTGAAAGTTCAAGAAAAGAACTTGAATGCAAGTGAGGGTTTGTGAAATTCAAGAGAAGAATTTGAATCATGTTAGGGTTTTATGTTATGAGATTATGCTTGTGTGATGTTTTGACATATTAATGGTTGCTAAATCAAATTAAGTTGTTCGTTGTTAGTTAAAAATTGTGATAATTACACTAATTTGCTATCTAGGTTTTTGGAAATGGTTAAATAATTGGGTTTAAAATTGCAAACTAGTTTTTTTTGAACGTATATAGTTTGATGAGATTAAATTGTGGTTATGGGTTATATGACTTATTTAAGTTATTTAATAAGTATTATGGCCGCTAGAATTGTTTAAACGTCGAGTTTTGTACTGAAACGGGAAATTTTGCTTGCTAGTTTTTCGGAAAAACGGCTTTTAAAGTGAATTTGGGATTTTTGTGAGTTTTAACCTATTTTATATTAAAATTAGTGTTCGCGAATGTGCAAATGAGTGTATTTGGGTTTTTCTCGATGGTCTGGCGTTTGTACGCCGATGTCGAGGGTTTTCGGGTTGATTTGTGGAAGCAACCATAGGTTTTGACCTATGTGGGATTCGTGTGTCGTTTTGGTCATGAGTCGGATTTTAATGCGGTGCGGTGCGTTATGATATGTAGGTACCCCCATGTGGACTTCGAGACGACAAGCAAGCGCGTGGCGACGTCGGCACCGGCGAGCGAGGACCAGGTGAGTAGATTTATATCTACGGGGAGAAGTCGGGTGGATGGCGTATAGCACCCCCGCAGTCCGTGGTGGTGTATACGGATGCGTATACACACCAACAATTATTACATGTTATTTGGGATTAATAACGATTCTTAGGATGGATATTGGTGTGTTGGATTACTTTAGTGTTGCGAACCCTAGGGTAGTGTTGCACTACACATACACACATACATACTTGCATACATCCCTATTTATATGTGCTCATGGGATTCTTTATAGTTATGTGTTCACATGGGTATGGGACTATGTGTTCACATACGGATTTGAGGATGATACTTGGGATTGAGCTGAGTCGATGAGATTTGTTTGTGGTTGTGATATCGGTGATATGGCAGGATTCGTACTTGAGGTACGTCCTGGTGTTATAGCGGATCTTGGGGCGGCGATACGGGTGAATAGTGTTATAAATAAAATGGTCGACATGTGATCATGATATGAGGCATGATATGCTAGGATATTGATATTAGGCCGTATCGGGCGATGTATACCCCTTGATGATGATATGTGATGACGATATCGGTTTGCACGAGATTGTCGATCAGTAGTCAGATCATGAGTATATTGAGGATATTAGTATTGTACTAGACATAGGTCAGTACCCTAGACTATGATCTTGGATAAAGAGGATACCAGATGAATAGTATGATGAATATGATATTAACCCGTACCCAGATTTGGAGATGCCGTACGACGGATTTACGTACGAGCTAGATTTTGATGATTGATCGCTCTTGACTTGGGATGTCTGATTATAGATATGGTATCGGATATGATATTATTGAGGCGGGATCGCCGACTAATATATATACAGGTATGTATATGTATCGACTCAGATGTTAGGCGGTTTCCTTACCTGTAGTCCAGCTGGTTAGCTTAGCCCTTTAGTTTAGTTTAGTTGTTAGATTAGATTCGATTCTTACCTATTTCGAAGCTTACGAATCATGCGTATTTTAAAAGACAGGTCAAGGGATTCTATGGATATTTCAAAAAACGTATCTTTTCTTAAAAACACCGTAGCCCCTATTTTCAAAACCCCATGATTCGTGTTATTTCAAAAGGCACCATTTGTAGGACTTATATTAGATTAGTGCAGATTAGTTATAGTTGCGTCTAGTATTCAGCGCCCGCTCTTTTTTACTGTTCGCTCCGCATCGCATACTTATATTATAATTTCTTATTGCATTACTAATATCATGCTGTTAGGACACCAGCACCATTACCGATGACGCGTATGTATACGTACACTTACTTGCCGGCTCACACACATCTTCATCGGTAATTGCCATGTCACGAACACTTTAGAAAGTAGTATTTCATTTGAAATAGGTTGTTAGCTAATAGTTTAGACATGATATTAGTGTACTTGCCTTATATGCTAGTTAGATATTGTAGTTATTGCCTACTACTTCATGCATGTTATTATTCACTGTTGTGTCGCATTTATGGATTCTCATGCCTATATTCACTGTTTACATGCTATTGATGACTTGGATTCGGATTTCATGAGATTTCTTGGATTTGGAGGAAAACCGCAAAAAACATAAATAAACCTTTTCTCTCTTTTAAAATAAAAAGTGCGGTTTTCCCATGATGTATGAGTCGTCCACCATGAGTTTGCTGATGGATTTCGAGACCCGATTCGAGGA
Organism: Agapanthus africanus; assembly: GCA_030015575.1. Classification (NCBI taxonomy): domain Eukaryota; kingdom Viridiplantae; phylum Streptophyta; class Magnoliopsida; order Asparagales; family Amaryllidaceae; genus Agapanthus; species Agapanthus africanus. The sequence continues at coordinate 182,724,875 of JASDDO010000016.1, read as the reverse complement.
GTGGAGGAACCGTTTCGGGTACATGGTGGGCCCGGTGCGGTACCCAGGGGCAAGAGGAATGTGTTGTTGACGTTGAGCCCGGCAGGGGAGCACTACCGACCGGTGATATTACCCGACGCGTCGGATATCCGGAGGATACCGTCGTGGTCTTGAGATGGATGGTAGGGGCCGGTCTGGATTGACGGCGCCCTAGATATTGTGATTTGAGATATTGATGTACAGCGATTTTGATACAGAGATATCGAGATATTTGGACACTTGTTTTGTGTCGATGCTGGGCACTGTTTTATGCTGATTTCATTTATGGTACCTCACTTTTAAAATACAGAAATCTCACTGATTTATGAAAGCGGTTTTCGTCACTACATGCATTCTGTTCCATGCATTCATACCTCATTCATATGGTATATTGCTACCTGAGGCACTGACACGGGCACATGAGATCACACTCGGGTTAGATATTACCCTAGCCATTGTTACAGGCTGCATGCTATTCATATATTTGAGGATATATTCTGATCATTGAACTAGGTTGCGTTATTTATGCGATTTCTTTCCGTAGATGTTTTTTTCTATTCACGAGTTGGCAACTCACTCCCGTTGTGCCCCAGTTTCTTGCAGGTTTGCCGTACAACTTTCATTACGGCTTTGCGGGCATAGTCTCGTTCGGGTGATTTGCTAGTAGGTGTGTTTACTTGTATCGTACCCCCATTATATAACTTGTATATTATTACTCTGTTGTATCTAGAAGTTCCATCAACCAAACATGTATTTATTGAGATAGAGACCAGTGGTGTTTATTCTTTCGACCCTAGTGTCGCTCGTTATATTTCTGGTGGTTTTGAGTTTCCTTTTGAGTTTTGTTCCTCGCCGTTGGCGTTGTATATTATATTGCTTGTGTGGTTGTGATTGTCGATTGACGAAGAGCTAGCTCCCGCTTGGGGATGCCTTTTTCTTGATTTCGTATACTATTCATGTTGTATCCCGTTTGGGGGCCAGTATTTACAAAGGAGACTCTGCCGAAATTTTCAGTAAATTTTTGATGTTTTTAAAAACCTCATAATTCGGCTTATGCTATTGAAACTACTTGCTTTAAGTTGGTTTTTCCTACACTCTACTACTTTTCTTGGTTTGGATTTCTGGGTTTTCGGTTTACTTAGATTACGTACGCCTCGAGACGTTCGTAGTTTAAGTGCCGGTCATGTTCCGTACTTTCGGGTCGTGACAAAGTTGGTATCAGAGCGTTAGGTTTTACCTTCGGAGCGTAGGATGACCCTTGGTTGATGGAATAGGTGACTAAAGTAGAGTGACGTACCGTTGGTATGTTCCGCGGCATATTTACGACACGCCACTCAACTTAAGAAGCCTTAGGATGTACATTTCCTTGTTCAGTATTATATTCCTTCCTGATCTAGCCTCATCGGTACCAGTTTGGTTTTGTTGCCACGATTACGGGCAGGGAGAGCTACGGTCAGAGTTACGGTCAGCACGAGCTCGTCACGAACGAGGACTGACCGGGGCATGATTCCGGCGACACCCGATTGTAGAGAGGTGTCTTTTGACTGTGTTTCCGCGCCACGAGCGTTTGGCGGATCACCTTTATGAGGTTACTTGGATGTGCTGATCGACACTAGAGGATTGAGCCACTGACAGAGGCCAGTCAGATTTTGATGACCGTTGGTGTATTGCTTACTCATGATGATTAACGCACTGTTCAGCGTGCAGACGAGTGAGCCAGTTGTTGCTGCGAGTGACGAGATATCGCCCCATATGTTGGAGCTATTGCGGGACGAGTTGTACTAATAGATGCTAGAAGGTCGCTAGTCACCCGATGATGAATGACTAGGACAGGTGGTTCGTTCGCCTACCCTGATGCGAGGTCATCAGATAGATTGATTCCAGCTAGAGACGACTTCACGCGGAGACGTTGAGAGTCGACAGAGACGATCGAATGTCAGAAACCTATTATTCCAAGTTTAAAGTAGTCGGAAAGACATGCAGGCAATTCTATGGTCCCTCTAGAAGAATGAAACCCTAACTCGACTCAATGACCGTGTGAAAGCCTTTGGACCTTCGGGTTTGCGGCAGTTCTGCGGCGCCATTAGTGAGGCTTGGGTTTGCCCTTCTACGGCTGGACCACCGATGCTGTGGTATGTACTCGATACTATTAAACTGTGCCCAAGATGTTGAGCTCTTGGGGGATTATGAGGTTTTGACGACTCGATCGGATGGCTCGACTTAATTCGGATGCTAGGTGGTGAGATGCATTCTTGGGAGACTCCAGATACGAGGATAGTCGTTGGAGCTCAGTCCATGCAGCCACGATGAGACGAGTCCAGAGCAGTCGACATTAGAAAAGTGGAGTAAGAGGTTCATACGAGATCTTGATGAAACGACGTTCCACTCCGCCGACATCAGAGATGCGATACGCATGCCGAGGCATTGTGCATGGATATACCTTCCAGAAGGAGTCGCGATGAGTATGCAGCCGTTCCCGAACAAGAAACAGATATAGTAAAGGACGATGACTTCCGGACGGTTCGGCAGAGACGAAATTTGGGAGAGATCTCGATAGGACCTTTCTGGAATGAATTACGAGAAAACTAGGACCCAGGAGTCGTCATGTTGCGCACACCGGCAGGCCAGAGTTCAGGATCGTCGACAAGATATGCTATGAGTGACCCCGACAGTTGGCCAGAGATTCTTGGAGGATGTTCTTGAGCGGGACTATTCCGCCATACTTGATTTTGGTATTTTGAGAGATATATTCGCATGATTTGGTTTTGATGATTGAGTTTCATGATATCATTTTCATGCGCCATGGTTGCACCTACTGAGTATTTATGATTTCTGCACAGTGTTGCACTTGATATCGTTTTCGTGCCTTGGTTTCTCATGTTTATGATTTTATGGGTTTCATACAGTTGAGTTGATTTTGTGCGCATGTACGCACACGATTTGGTTTTTGCACTCGGTATAGTTCATATATGCTTGCAGTGCAGTGATACGCATTTTGTGCACTTAGATGCACTGGACTTCGATTTTGATTGTGATGTTCGATATTTGTTTTGTGCACCTTGTGCACTTGATTGGATTTTGCACATGTTCGGTACTTGATATTGGATTTCATGATTTCGTGCATGATGGATGCACCTGATTTGGGGTTTTTCGCGCATGTTGGGCGCATGTTATGAGATACGATTTTGGTGCACCCAGATGCACTAAATCGAGATTCTTCGTGCATGTCAGACGCGCCTGTCCTTGCTGTCAGGCACACACGATGCCTATGACAGATGTTGTGTGCACAACCGATGCACTTAGATGTTGTTTCTGTGCGCTTGTATGGCACGTATATGGATTTTGATTTCCGTGCGCACCAGACGCACGTAGTATTCATATGCGTATTTTGGGATTGATTTAACCTATGGAGCAGTACGTTTTTGTGATATTTGCTATGTGTTCTCGTACCGAGCAGGACTAGTCAGAGGACAGTACCTGAATATATTTTGCATGCATTGATAGTTATCGAAGGGATTTCCAAAAAGCGAGCTATAGTCTCAGTATTTACTTACGTGTCTGAGATGACACGAAACATTTTATAAAGGAAACCCTTCTGAAATTGCTTCCAAAACGGCGGGACGTGCATATTAAACAAAGGATATATATATATATGTAGTTATTTTTTTTACAATAAACGTCCGCCACTGTGCAGTGCTGCGAGCATCGCACAACGATTTGAAAAAGATTTGGCATGCAATGCTTCCAGATGTTTTAATGATGTATATCGTACTGATTTTCATTTTTGATTTGGACATTGTGTCTTCACCATGACTCCGATAATTGCGGGATGCTGGATGGAGTTTTGATTTGAGTTATATGCTTATTTTTCATGCGCATGCGCTGCGCTACGATTTGTTTTATGTATTTATGATTTCGGAGCCCCGACGACTTAATGGTTTTGCTTAGATGTTTTAGTATTTGGGGGGAGTTTTAATTTAAATTCGGGGACCGAATTTCTTTAAGGGGGTAAGATTGTAACGTTTTGAAAATCGTTTCGGTGAAATTTCGAAAAAACGGTAAAATAAAGGGGTTTTCTGTAAAAAGTCAAAATACAAATATCTTATTATAAAAATTAAATATAGATATTCTAGCTATGTAATTGCTAGTATTTGGTGTTTATTGAGCCACTGGTGAAATTTCAAATTTTCTGAAAAAAAATATTTTAATATTATTTTAAGCCGTCACTAATATATTTAATTAGGGAAAATTACAAATTGGAATGAGTTGAAACAAATTTTGTGCATCATAAAACTTTAAATAAAATTTTATCATGTGGTTTTTGAAACGAAATCGTTTGCCAAAACGGTTTAGAAAATATCGAAGAAAAAGGCTTTTTTCGGTGAAATTAATGTAAATGGTTGTTTGGGGTATAACATTTATCTTTTTCCCCCACACCCACACCCACACTCACTCACCCCCATCCCCATGTGGCTGAATTCAGCAGCACATCCCCCCCCCCCATTTCCCCACTCCATTCCAAACAAAAAAGAAAAGAAAAGAAAAGAAAAAGGGAAATGAAAGAAAGTCAAAAGGGGGTGTAGACTCTGTCTTTTTCTCCCCATTTTTCTCCACCTCCCTCTCTCTCCTCCCCCACTCCCTTTATGGCCGAAAATTCCAGCACAAACAGCCCTCTTTCTCCCCCCCCATTGTTCCATCTCTTTTGCTTCAAAAAATTCATCAAATACCCATCAAAAAAATCCCAAAATCGAAATCTAGTTCTTACCAATTTTAGTGTAGCCTTAGATGCATGGATCTTGGTGCAAGGATTTCATTTTGGAGGTCTAGATTTCATGTTTGATCATGGATTTGTGAGGTATAAATCTTGGCTTTTTGTTTAATTTATTGCTAATACTTTAGTCTAGCTTAATTATAAGTTTAATGGTGGTTTAATTGTGTGTTTGAAAGTTCAAGAAAAGAAATTGAATGCAAGTGAGGGTTTGTGAAATTCAAGAGAAGAATTTGAATCATGTTAGGGTTTTATGTTATGAGATTATGCTTGTGTGATGTTTTGACATATTAATGGTTGCTAAATCAAATTAAGTTGTTAGTTAAAAATTGTGATAATTACACTAATTTGCTATCTAGGTTTTTAGAAATGGTTAAATAATTGGGTTTAAAATTATAATTAGTTTTTTTAGAACGTATATAGTTTGATGAGATTAAATTGTGGTTATGGGTTATATGACTTATTTAAGTTATTTAATAAGTATTATGGCTGCTAGAATTGTTTAAACGTCGAGTTTTGTACTAAAACGGGAAATTTTGCTTGCTAGTTTTTCGGAAAAACGGCTTTTAAAGTGAATTTGGGGGTTTTTGTGAGTTTTAACCTATTTTATATTAAAATTAGTGTTCGCGAATGTGCAAATGAGTGTATTTGGGTTTTTCTCGATGGTCTGGCGTTTGTTCGCAGATGTCGAGGGTTTTCGGGTTGATTTGTGGAAGCAACCATAGGTTTTGACCTATGTGGGATTCGTGTGTCGTTTTGGTCATGAGTCGGATTTTAATGCGATGCGGTGCGTTATGATATGTAGGTACCCCCATGTGGACTTCGAGACGACAAGCAAGCGCGTGGCGACGTCGGCACCAGCGAGCGAGGACCAGGTGAGTAGATTTATATCTACAGGGAGAAGTCGGGTGGATGGCGTATAGCACCCCCGCAGTCCGTGGTGGTGTATACGGATGCGTATACACACCAACAATTATTACATGTTATTTGGGATTAATAACGATGCTTAGGATGGATATTGGTGTGTTGGATTACTTTAGTGTTGCGAACCCTAGGGTAGTGTTGCACTACACATACACACATACATACTTGCATACATCCCTATTTATATGTGCTCATGGGATTCTTTATAGTTATGTGTTCACATGGGTATGGGACTATGTGTTCACATACGGATTTGAGGATGATACTTGGGATTGAGCTGAGTCGATGAGATTTGTTTGTGGTTGTGATATCGGTGATATGGCAGGATTCGTACTTGAGGTACGTCCTGGTGTTATAGCGGATCTTGGGGCGGCGATACGGGTGAATAGTGTTATAAATAAAATGGTCGACATGTGATCGTGATATGAGGCATGATATGCTAGGATATTGATATTAGGCCGTATCGGGCGATGTATACCCCTTGATGATGATATGTGATGACGATATCGGTTTGTACGAGATTGTCGATCAGTAGTCAGATCATGAGTATATTGAGGATATTAGTATTGTAGTAGACATAGGTCAGTACCCTAGACTATGATCTTGGATAAAGAGGATACCAGATGAATAGTGTGATGAATATGATATTAACCCGTACCCAGATTTGGGGATGCCGTACGACGGATTTACGTACGAGCTAGACTTTGATGATTGATCCGCACTCTTGACTTGGGATGTCTGATTATAGATATGGTATCGGATATGATATTATTGAGGCGGGATCACCGACTAATATATATACAGGTATGTATATGTATCGACTCAGATGTTAGGCGGTTTCCTTACCTGTAGTCCAGCTGGTTAGCTTAGCCCTTTAGTTTAGTTTAGTTGTTAGATTAGATTCGATTCTTACCTATTTCGAAGCTTACGAATCATGCGTATTTTAAAAGACAGGTCAAGGGATTCTACGGATATTTCAAAAAACGTATCTTTTCTTAAAAACACCGTAGCCCCTATTTTCAAAACCCCATGATTCGTGTTATTTCAAAAGGCACCATTTGTAGGACTTATATTAGATTAGTGCAGATTAGTTATAGTTGCGTCTAGTATTCAGCTCCCGCTCTTTTTTACTGTTCGCTCCGCATCGCATACTTATATTATAATTTCTTATTGCATTACTAATATCATGCTGTTAGGACACCAGCACCATTACTGATGACGCGTATGTATACGTACACTTACTTGCCAGCTCACACACATCTTCATCGGTAATTGCCATGTCACGAACACTTTAGAAAGTAGTATTTCATTTGACATAGGTTGTTAGCTAATAGTTTAGACATGATATTAGTGTACTTGCCTTATATGCTAGTTAGATATTGTAGTTATTGCCTACTATTTCATGCATGTTATTATTCACTGTTGTGTCGCATTTATGGATTCTCATGCCTATATTCACTGTTTACATGCTATTGATGACTTAGATTCGGATTTCATGAGATTTCTTGGATTTGGAGGAAAACTGCAAAAAACATAAATAAACCTTTTCTCTCTTTTAAAATAAAAAGTGCGGTTTTCCCATGATGTATGAGTCGTCCACCATGAGTTTGCTGATGGATTTCGAGACCCGATTCGAGGAGTGGAGGAACCGTTTCGGGTACATGGTGGGCCCGGTGCGGTACCCCGGGGCAAGAGGAATGTGTTGTTGACGTTGAGCCCGGCAGGGGAGCACTACCGACCGGTGATATTACCCAACGCGTCGGATATCCGGAGGATACCGTCGTGGTCTTGAGATGGATGGTAGGGGCCGGTCTGGATTGACGGCGCCCTAGATATTGTGATTTGAGATATTGATGTACAGCGATTTTGATACAGAGATATCGAGATATTTGGACACTTGTTTTGTGTCGATGCTGGGCACTGTTTTATGCTGATTTCATTTATGGTACCTCACTTTTAAAATACAGAAATCTCACTGATTTATGAAAGCGGTTTTCGTCAGTACATGCAATCTGTTCCATGCATTCATACCTCATTCATATGATATATTGCTACCTGAGGCACTGACACGGGCACATGAGATCACACTCGGGTTAGATATTACCCTAGCCATTGTTACAGGCTGCATGCTATTCATATATTTGAGGATATATTCTGATCATTGACCTAGGTTGCGTTATTTATGCGATTTCTTTCTGTAGATGTTTTTTTCTATTCACGAGTTGGCAACTCACCCCCGTTGTGCCCCAGTTTCTTGCAGGTTTGCCGTACAACTTTCATTACGGCTTTGCGGGCATAGTCTCGTTCGGGTGATTTGCTAGTAGGTGGGTTTACTTGTATCGTACCCCCATTATATAACTTGTATATTATTACTCTGTTGTATCTAGAAGTTCCATCAACCAAACATGTATTTATTGGGATAGAGACCAGTGGTGTTTATTCTTTCGACCCTAGAGTCGCTCGTTATATTTCTGGTGGTTTTGAGTTTTCTTTTGAGTTTTGATCCTCGCCGTTGGCGTTGTATATTATATTGCTTGTGTGGTTGTGACCGTCGATTGACGAAGAGCTATTTCCCGCTTGGGGATGCCTTTTTCTTGATTTCGTATACTATTCATGTTGTATCCCGTTTTGGGGCCAGTATTTACAAAGGAGACTCTGCCGAAATTTTCAGTAAATTTTTGATGTTTTAAAAAACCGCATAATTCGGCTTATGCTATTGAAACTACTTGCTTTAAGTTGGTTTTTCCTGCACTCTACTACTTTTCTTGGTTTGGATTTCTGGGTTTTCGGTTTACTTAGATTACGTACGCCTCGAGACGTTCGTAGTTTAAGTGCCGGTCATGTTCCGTACTTTCGGGTCGTGACATGTACACATATTTAATCGGACACCTGTATGTACCAACATACGTCATTTACATCATATCGCTAGAACCGTGACAACCCTCTGTGTGGGACACTAAAGACTCGTCAATACGCTGGCAGTGGGTTTAACCACAAGCACGTCAGCGGCACTAGCTGTACATAACGGCTACCCAGGTATTGAGCATAAGAAAGGCCGACGAGCAAACTCATCCAAACTCCTACTGAGCCTGTCCGTGACAATCTTCGTACAGTCCGGTCAGTTCGTCTAAGAGTATCGCATATCGAGTCTAGAGGGTGGATAAAGTCAGACCCCTAATAACGTGATATTTCGTGTCGGTATGAAGCCCAGCACCCACTGAGAAGCTACTGAACCTAATCAGTAATTCTCATTTACCTTGGCCAAGGATTTTTGGTGATGGCCACCCGTGCACCGCGCAACATCAACCGCCAATACCGGGAGAGACAAATCCTCAACAATCTGCTCACTGCCTCCATGTGGTTCGGGACTGTACCCAACTAAAACCTATTTGCACAACCCCTTTGAGCCGTGGTAGGGTAGTAATCAAAGAACAGTGGGAACTCATACGAGACAGATGACGATCTCATATCGACAGACTAACCTGTACACATGTCACCAGGGAACTGCTATCTGACAATAGGTATAATACCAACTAGCATGTTCCCGGCGAGTCCGTCCAGTATACTCATAACCCAATGAGCAACTGTATACTATCTTAGGTGATTGACTGACACCAATGGCTTGTGAAACCGGCCACCGCCCCTGGTCGAGGTCTCGATAAGTATACACTAGTCTACTCCGGAGTATTAATGCCCGGTCTCGATACTCCCTTGACTAGGGACATTTAAAGATGTGCTTATAGACCATCCAGCTCCCACGTATATGATCGCCATCATAATGCTGGTAGTCAAGCAAGAATCGTATGGGCTCTATCAACATGTAATAATGATCTGTAATACCATATAAAGTATGTACATGATGATAAAGGCAAACCAGATAGCATACTATCATTTTGAGTAAGACTATTCTACCCATATAGGTCCTCCCTCAATCATCACAATCGCATGCCTGCGATCACAATAATTGACATGAGGGCACTATAGCCAACATCGATGTCGCGCTGTGTTCAGTTAGCTATCACCAGAAATCTGTGGCCACGGTGGGGGAAATTTACTGATAGTTGATCAGTAGATCTCAGTTGGTGATGAGCTAGACTCAGACACGACTTATCCGGTTAGTAGGGGTCTGACGTTATCAACCCCTAGACCCGATATGCGATACTCTTTGACGAAGAGATCGGACTGTACGGAGATTGTCACATTCCGGCTCAGTATGGTAAGGACACACTTGATTGTCGACCCCCCTTTCGACAAGTACCTAGGTAGCCGTTACGTACAGCTAGTGCCGCTGACGTGCTTGTGGTTAAACCTACTGCCAGCATATTATCGAGTCTTTAGAGTTCCACACAAAGGGTTTTCCCGGTTCAGGCGACACATGTAGTGGCTGTACGGTGGTACGTGCAAGGGTCCGATTAAATACGTGTACGCAGTACACGAACTTTAATCGGACAGTTGATAATACTAGCCGGCTTATGATTAAGCCGGATTACTAAATCAGGTTTTGATTTAATAATTTATATATTATACATATATTTTAGTATTATTGTTCACTATTCATTTTCTCTCTTTGGTACTATCCGTATTTTTATATGGATACACGTATATGTAGCGATACATATACCAGGTGAAATATTCTGTATTTATACGGGAATGATTCTATAAGAAGGACACCTCATATTTGATTTTCCTTTTAGGAAAATCAAATGGGAAATGAGGTGGCATGTGGAGGCATTGAAGCATGGGTGCTACATAGTAGAAAGGCATGGCTTGGCTTTTTATATTGTTATTTGATTTGGATGCACTATTGCATCATGGTTCAAATAATATAGCCATTCTTTTCTACTTCATGACTTGATGATATTTTTCCTCATCTCCTCCACCATGGCTCTTGCTTCCTCTAGCTCATCTCCTTCTTCTTCTTGCTATCATTTTAAAGCAAGATTCTAGAGAGAAAATTTAGTGGAGTATTCCTACCTCACCGGCCATCCAAACTTAGCAACTTTGGAACGTCAGTTAGAGCCTCCTCCGCGTTCTCTCATATGGATCGTCTTCGGCAAGGGTGATCGATGCTCAAGCGCGTTCCCGGCGGTCACGAGGTTGGATGGATCTTCCACAATTGGGTAGACACGCGACAAAAGTTGTATTTCTCAACCTTGCATGTTTTAGCTTACTAGTTTAGGGTGTTTGGTTCGAATCCTCGGGTGTGAGTGTCCGGTGCCCGCAAAAAGTTTTTGTTTTCCCTTCCGTTTCCCCACGGCCTCCACGGCGCGGGCGCCGGATCCCAACATGGTATCAGAGCCGCCCAAACACCATAAACTAGTGTTTGACGATGCTTAAGTTTCAAAACCGAAAACTCCGATTTTGAAAACCCAGTTTCTGTTCGAAATATTTTTGGTCTCTAAAATTTTTTTAAACAAGTGCAGAAGCTTACTCTAGACTAGATACAGACTGACAATGAAAACAAGACAATTCCATCAAGTTTGGCCCGGCGAGATTCTCCATATGGCCGGCTTCACATTTTTACTATTCATACCAGAAGCTCGTTTTCATGGTGTGTGCTGGGTTTTGTAAATTGGTATTTTTAGTGTTGTTTGATTTGTCCCGAATTTCACTTTGTGTCATCTTAGCTTTTGGACGACTCGGGATTTTTAAAAACTCGAAACTTTTGCATCGCCGGTATCTGTGATGTTGTATATGTGCTGCTGAACGTCGTCTAATTGCTATATGTTCATTTAGACGGGGTTGCACACATTCTGGTGTTGCTTGCTTCTGCGGTTATATATATATCTTGTTATAGTTTGTGCGGATTTTCGTGATGGATAGCTTTGTGTACAATGTTAGATATACAGTTCTGATTCATTTGTATATTGATTATTGCGAGGCAAGCGTCCGACATGTGGACTGCCCGTCACTGCCAGTTTGTATATTCTTTTATTAGGGCACGACCGGGTTGAGGTCGATGTCGCCGTTGTATATATATTTTCTTTTCTGTACTAGGTTACCCCGCGGAAGAGTGCTCGAATAGCCGGGTTCTAGAGGGCAACGGGCCCGCATCTCATGGCGTTGAGACCGGGAGGGCCTTACTCTAGAATTGGTGGGCTATTCGCAGCACTCATAGGAGGTATAGGTTGACCCACGGAGGGGTGATCAAGTTACCAGATTCCATGAAGTGCTGGATGGCCCATTCACTTTGTTGATTGGGGTTGCCTCACTTCGGGGATTGGCGGGTAACTTGCCACACTCGTAGGGGTCTAGGATCTTCATTGCACTGGCTATCCATACGATCGGGGAACGTCGCGTTTCATTTATGGCTCAAATAAAATGCGGGGCTCCTAGATTATCTGCTATTCCATATTGTTGTTCGCATGCTTGTGATAATTTTATCTGCTGTGATGACTATTGTCTGCCTGCGATGTTGATATATATATTATATATATTTAGTAGATGCTTCTATATGTTTTGCATCCGTGCTAGTCCAGCCCCCGCTCTGCCGTTAGTTAAGTAACCTAACGGTGCATGACGGGCCCCATGGCGAATGCGGATGGCATATAAAAAGCATGTTATTTTGGTTGTTTCTTTTGTGGCTTGGAAACATAAAATGACGGGAACACGTTATCAAAATAATGCAAGGAAAAATAAACCTAAATGATGTTGTCGGACCAATTTTAAAACTACTCGGTTTTCTTCAAAACTCATTGTCATATTCTTTTCCTTTGCATTGAGGTATTCGGTTAGGAATATCCCGCACCTCATTCTATGAGGGAAGTGTTGGAGATAGTGCACTCAGAGTCAATTATTGGATCACAGGCACGTGATTGCAATGATTGAGGGAGGACCTATCCCGGTAGGACAGTCTTACTCAAGATGATAGTATGCTATCTGGTTTATCTTTATCATCGTGTACTGCTTTAGGTGACCTTACATGTCACTATTGCGCGTTGATAGAGCCCCTAGGATTCTTGCTTGACTGCCAGCAGTATGAGAGCGATCATATACGTGGGAGCTGGTAGTCTATAAGCACATCCTTAAAAGGTCCCTAGTCGTAGGAGTTTCGAGATAGGGCATCGATACTCCAGAGTAGACTAATGTATACAGTCGAGACCCCGACGAGGGGCGGTGGCCGGTCTCACAAGCCACTGGTGTCAGTTGGTTCACCTAAGATGTATACAGGTGCTCATTGGGATATGAGAACACCGGACAGGACTCGCCGGGAAAATGCTAGTTGGTCTTATACCTAACGTCAGATAGCAGTTCCCTGGTGACATGTGTACAGGTTAGTTCATCGACCTGAGGATCGTCATTTGTCTCGTGTGAGTTCCCACTGTACTTTGAATACTACCCTACCACGCTCAAAGGAGACATGCAAACAGGTTTTAGTTGGGTACAGTCCCGAGCCACATGGAGGCAGTGAGCGGATCTTCAGGGGTTCATCTCTCCCGGTATTGGGGGTGAGGTCGCGCTGTGTCTAGGAGAGCCATTACACAAAGCCCTCGGCCGAGGCAGGAGATTTACTGGTAGGTATTCCAGTAGTATCTCAGGGTATTCTGGGCTACACTCCGACACGACTTGTACCGCTTTTAGGGGTCTGACTTTTACCAACCCCCTAGGCCCGCCATGCGATGCTCATAGACGAACGGATCGGACTGTACGGATATTGTCACTGACAGGCTCAGTAGGGTATCAGGATGAGTTCGCTCATCGACGTCCCTTTTGGTCAATACCTGGTAGCCCGTTACGTATAGGCTAATACCTCTTACGTGATAGTGGTTAAATCCACAACCAAAGTATTGACGAGTCTTTAGAGTCCCCCACAGACCAGTTTCTCAAGTTTCGGGCGAAACGCTGTAGAGGCCGTATGGAGATATGGCAGGGTTCGATCAGATACGTGCGGTATTGCATGGATCATGATTGGACGGAAAATACTAGCGGGCTTTGGTTTAAGCCGGATCCTAGTATTGTACAGTGTAGATTTTGTCTCATTGCATTTGTATTCAGTGGGAATATAAAAGCGGGTATGTATATACAGTAGCGGGGTTTTCCTGTAATTTATTACGGGATCAGTTTTCTGAAGTTGCCAGTTTGCTTTCCGTTTCGGCCATTTTTTTCCTTGTATCTTTCATCGGCTGAAAAATGGTGGAGGAGGGCTTATTTACATTTGTGCAAATTAGCATTTGTGGAGGGTGGTCTTTGCATATTGTTGGATCATGATGGTTTTGCCTCCCTTGACTTTCTTGACTTCATGATGGCTTGACCTTTGTAGGATATGATTGGGCTTTGGAGTGAGGTTCTTGTTTTGTGATCATTGTTTATCATCATGACCCTCTCTCTCTCTCTCTCTTGCATGATGGGAACTCTCTCATTTTTGATATACTCTCTACTCTCATTCTCTCCTCTATTTTTTTTGGCCGGCCAAGCAAGAGGGAGGGGCTGCCCAATATTTGAGTGCGGATTTTTTGTTCTCTTGTGCTTGCAAAAATCCCCAATTTCATCTCTAAAAATGCTATCATCTTATTCCTCTACAAAAAGGAAACTTCCACAACCCCAAAGAGACATAGAGTTCTACGGTTAACCTACAGCATCCTTGGGCACGTCGGCTCGCCAACTTCGTGCCCGAGTTGCCTCGGTCCAGAGGGGGGAGCCCGTAAAAGAAGCCAGCGACGTGGTGCCCTTCCGACGAGGAGGTGAAGACCGGAGATTCCGCGGCGAGATCGGGATGACGACGAGAAGACCGAAGGACAAGGATCGCTCGGTATATCTCTCTGCCCGTTCTCTTGTTAGCTAGGACTAGATTAATGGCCCGATTTGGGATTTTTGTGCGCGGTGGTGCCGGTTATAAAGTTTGAAGTAAAGCATCGTTTCCGCATTTTGGCCTCGGATTGACGGCCGGGGGGCCGCCGTGCACTTACATGGTATCAGAGCCACGCCATTAACCTAGTCTAGCTTGCTCTAACGTGTTTACAAGTTCGATCGATCGGATTTTCAAAAACCGCATTTTCAAAAGCATCAGTTTCTGTCGAAATATTTTTGGCTCGAAATTTTTTTCAGGTTGTTGCAGAAACATGTGCAGGGAAGTATAAGCACTCTGGTGAAATTTGGTCGCATGAACCCATTACCCCACCACGGAACCGCGGCCAAACCCATGTTTGGACCGCGGTTCCGCCGCCACCTTTAATGTTCAGCGCATCAAATTTTTACAGAGAGTCTCTGTGTTGAAAATATAGGTTTTGGTATATTCTTTTTGGGCCCTGAATTTCTTTATGTGCTACAGTAGTGCTTGGGGCCCACATGGGTAAATTTGATAGATCGAATATTTTAAGCATGTTTGTTCACAGTATTTACATTATATCTGCGACCGTGAATGTCACTTGATCAGTAAATCCTGTCTAACTGCTATAGCCCGGTTAGAAGAATTTGCGAACGTGACATTCACGTTGATGTTCTGTGTTGTGCTGTGATGTTGCGGATTGGTCGTGGGGGATAGTCTGGATGCAATGGTAGTACAGTTTTTGTTGTATTATGTACATTTGATATTGCGGGGCGAGCGTCCGACATGTGGACTGCTGTCACTGCCTGTTTGTATATTATTCTTTTGGGACACGACCGGGGTGAGGTCGATGTACCCGTTGTATGTATATTTTACTTTCTATACTAGGATTACCCCAAGGAGGGGTGCACGGATAGCCAGGTTCTAGAGGGCAACGAGCCCGCATCTCATGGCATTGAAACGGAGGGGGCTTTACTCTAGAATTGGCGGGCTATTCGCCGCACTCGTAGGGGGTACAGGTTGACCCAGGAGGGGTGCCCAAGTTACCGGATTCCTTGAAGTGTTGGGTGGTCCATTCACGTTGCTGAAGGGGGCTGCCTCGCTTCAGGTTTTGGCGGGTAACTTGCCGCGCCCGTAGGGGTCTAGGGTTTCATTGCACAGGCTATCCACACGACCAGGGGAACGTCAGGTTTCAGTAGCGGCTCTGTGAAACCCGGGGATCCCAGATATCTGTATTGTTCTGTGATGCTTATTACATTTCTGTGATGTTGCATTTTATCACGCCTTGAGCGAAATATTATATATTGATATATATACTAGTAGATGTTGTATATGTTTTGCATCCGCGCTAGTCCAGTCCCCGCTCTATCGTTAGTTAAGTAACCTAACGGGTAATGACGGGACCCAGTGGCGAATGCCGATGGCATATACGTACATTATTATTTTCGTTCTTTATTGGTGTGATCAATTGATAGGACTGCGTTGATTCGGATCAATGCAAGCTAAACAAACCTATTCTGATGTTGTTGGAACATTTTTCAAAAAGCTGTAATTGCAAGGATGTTCTCTTTTGTTTTGCATCGTCGTATTCAGTTGGAATATCCTGCTCCTCAGTCGACGAGGCAAGGGCCGAGATCCCTTCACCGGGAGTGACCCCTTGGACAGAAGTTTGCGTCAGGGCAATAACTTCACTATAGTCGTTTACTTTTGCTTTGCATCGTGGTATTCAGTTTGGATATCCTGCACCTCATTCTACGGGGAAAGAGCCGAGATCCCTTCACCAGGAGTGACCTCTTTAGCAAAGGTTTTCGCCACTATATTTTCATAAAAGCTATCCAGTTCCTTCAACGATATCAAGTTCATTAAGTTAAAGGTTTTTCGCCAGAAACCATTCGTAGCCCTCCGTCATTTCAGACGGGTAGCACGTAGTATTCATGTTATGTTTGCTGGCCTTCGTCAAGGCATAGTGTATGGTAGCTGCTTGTTGCCTTTCTGCAGCATAGATGATGCGTTGGTTTAGGACAGTCGTATAGCCTTGTTGACCTTCGTCAAAGGCTTGTACGGGTGGGTTCAAATTAACCTGGACAATGACGGGTAGAACTTGACATGTGACTTATGATTTGTTGACCTTCGTCAAGGTCATAAGAGCATGGGGCAAAAAAAATCACATCGGGAGTTTCTAAAGAAACTGAAACTTGCAAGATATGCGCATACCTTCTGGAGTGTGATAACGTGAGCGGATTCCGTCATGTTATCATGCGATGATAGTTGGATCCCGATTCCCACTGATGAGTTAGTTTACTCCTCGGGTGATCCCGACTAATTCTTCTTTTAGGTTTGGAGGAGAAGTTGACGGTACAGTGGGAGGTTTCCAGATTAGATAAAGTGATGACCATTCTGATCTAGGATAGAGTGCACGCTGAGTGTTTCTTTTCTCTCTCTCTCTGGCAGCGACCATGACCCGACCCTAAGACTATGACTCAGTGACCAAAATTAACCGAACCTTCTTAAACACTGGCTTTTGGATTGTCAGAGTTGCTTACCTCATTGCCACTCCTACTTTTACCCTTTTCTCCAGGACACCCCGTATTACTACGAACATCCACTTCCATTGGATAAAACCATCGTATGGTTATATACGAACTCGAAGGAATTTATTCGAGGATGGTTTCCGGTTTTGGAGAAAACGAATAGGACTATTCAGTTGTCTTTTCCTTTTACATTCTCTCAGGTTGCGAGTACTCCTTGGTTTAGAAGATAGTACACCTATTACGCAAATTGGATAGTCTTCTTCCAAACCATAGGCAGGTGCCGACCGATATGGAATGAAGAAAACCAATTAGCCTAACGATGGTGTACAGAAGGTATTAAGTAAAGACATATCAAGGGATTAGTAATAGGGCAAAGTAAATTGCGACTGCTATTCACGACCAAACCAAGTATTTCTTCGCCAATCCTAAATCACCTTTGTATTTCTCCAGGATACTCTGTATCACTACGAAGATCCACAGTTTATTGGATACTCCACCGTATGGTTATATACGAACTCGAAAGGAACTTGTTCCAGTTCGGGGATGGATTCGGGTTCAGGAGAAATAGGAATAAGGTTTATTCGGTTGTCTTTTATCTTCACCTTCACTCGCATTGCGAGTGCTCCTAGGATTAGGACAGTACACCCATTATGCTTATTGGATAGTCTTCTTCCAAACCATAGGCTGGTGCCGAACGGTAGGGAAGGAAGAAAACCATTTAGCCTAAGAGGGTGTGCAGAAGGTAATGACTAAAGACATATAAAGGGATTTGGAAAGATGGCAAAGAATTACACGGTTACAGTTGTGAATCTGGATAATGGAAGAGGCATTACTAGGAATACCGGGATACCCCATCGAAACATTTCAATGTTTCAGTTTCGCTGTGTACTATTAAAAGAAAACTGATTTCCCAATTAGACACTTGCTCCAGGGTATGTAATTACCAGGTACGATTCTCACATCTGTATTGTTTTACAGATGATGAGTGGGAGTAAGTTATAGGGAATTAGGTGATCATCCTCATTATATCAGGATTCGTTGTAATCGGTGATATCTGAGGAAATCGCCTGGGCTGTTTGCCGGACGACAAATATTTGGTTTTGAATATCCGCTGTAATGCACCAATTTCAAATTGATAAATCTGTACGTCTATTTTCATAGAGTAAGATATACCTTTTTGAAATTATGTCTATGACATTTACCTATATCAGTGGATGGTTAGGTAAGGAGCATTAAACAGCGGTGTAATTCTTCTTAACCATAAGTACAGTTTTCAACCTACGACACACAGTGATTGAGTTATCAGACTCAAGGGACTTATACAGAGTATTGTATGTTGTCCAGCGTCCATGAGGACAGAGGGGTTGGTTCTCGTACTATATTCGGTTTACTTATGACTTCTCTAGTTTTTAGACAGGTGTTTCGTAGAAACACAGGGTCCAAGTTTTGAGAAGTTATAGGTATATGGATAAAGTAGAGAACCAGGTGTTGCAAGTATCGGGATTTTTCAAGTTGATCGAAGATGTAGATACTTGTGTATGGTGTTCAGTTGATAGTAATGATTAAGAGAACTTGCCTCTCTTTCAGGTTACTCATAATTGGAGGCATTCCTAAGTTAAGTAACGCTGATCGGCATCTTTCCATTTAGTTGACATGCACTGGAGACAGTTGCATGATTTGAATCTGGTTCAATTAAATCAGTGCCTCTGGTTCTATATTGGATATAGAACAATTCATATCTTAACGATGTTAAGGTACGGGGAGTTGTCCGGCTTATGCTTAAAACCAGACTCTGGATAACTCAAGGCACGTTTCTGTAATGGCTGTTTGTGGGTTGACCCTGGCTATGACGAGGGTTGACATTCTACCATCTGGAAGATCAATAGAGATATTGTTCTAGACTCGCCACAGTTTTAATAAAAATGGATTTTTTCAGAAAACAGTAGTGGGAGTATGGTAGAACTGGAAGTGATTCCAGAACCGCAAACGATTACTGAAGATTTGATAAGAACATAAAGATTTGACATTCCATTGGCCACTCCGCAGATACGGTGGGTAACCTCAGGCACCCGAGGGGTACTCCGGTAGCCTCAAGGATGGTGACAGGGAGGTTCTTGTTTACCCACACTTGCCATTGCTGTTGTTCCAGGCTGCGAGACCCGGCAGGAGGATGAGTATAGCGTCGTTCTAAACTAGCTTTAGAAGTGTACGTCTATATGACTCTGCCAGAGGGTTGTCATAGTCAGTGGGAGCAGCGGAAGTATTGGTGGACAGGTAGCTTTTGTCTTTTTATGGACTAAAGCAGATATAGCAGAGATAGATCATCTATTTCTGATGTGAAAGTCATAGGTCTGACTTCATCAGAATAGGGGATGGATCTGTTGAGAAGGTAGTAGGGTGTGATGTCCTGGTATTTGGATGACATACATAGAGTAGGAAGTGATATTCCAATACTAGAATCGGTTATACTTTGGTTGTCACACAGTGGTTTCTCCACATGGGACTTGGATATAATATCAAGACATTCTGGTTACTGGATCTATGGTTTTAGATCTAGATTTGGGAAGTGTCCCAATCAGGGTACTTAGACAGCATTCTAGAGGTGCTTTAGAATGGACGACTCCTGGCATGGTGGTGTACCTGCAGGTGATGGAGTCACCCTCTCTAAAGGTGTCTTACAGACTAAAGTGGAGAGGGATGTGCATGATTGACAGATCACTTGCTCAGGCAATTGAGTCAATCATGAGATGTCAAGTACCACACCAGATGTTGTTTTTGCACTTGAAGCAATAAGTTGACATTGATCCAATCCTAGAGAAACAGTCGGAAGCAGTTTTTAGAACATAAGTGGATGTTCTAGGGATATGATAACAACAGTCTCTTTTAGGAGACAGTTATCACTCCAGGCTTCCAAGGTGACCTGGACGACAGAGAGGTTGTCAGAGTTATAGTTTTCCCTCTGTCGAGGGACGGTATTATGGACAGGTGGTCCAAGGGGATACCGAGGGAGGCAAGGCGCTGGATACTGATTAAATTCAGTTGACGATACAGTCTAAGAAGTTTGGATTTGGAGTTCATTTATGAGCTAGGTCCCATCAGATATCCAGACATACTCTAAGCCAGGTATTGCTCATTTCGGGAGATGGGTTTCTCCGCGAACTTGAGATATAGAGAGACATAGAAAGAAACATCCAAGCGGATCCACTCGCTGACGCTATTCCTCGAACGCAATAGTTTCGGAAACGGGATTTGTGAGACTGACTAGTAGAGGAGTTGGGTGTTCGGTATCACACGGGCTGTGAGTATGAAACATCGCGATAATTAGCCTTGAGTGCAAGTGGGAGATTGTTGGAGATAGTGCCCTCAGAGTCAATTATTGGATCACAGGCACGTGATTGCAATGATTGAGGGAGGGCCTATCCCGGTAGGACAGTCTTACCCAAGATGATAGTATGCTATTTGGTTTATCTTTATCATCGTGTACTGCTTTAGGTGACCTTACAGGTCACTATTGCGCGTTGATAGAGCCTCTAGGATTCTTGCTTGACTTCCAGCAGTATGAGGGCGATCATATACGTGGGAGCTGGTAGTCTATAAGCACAACCTTAAAAGGTCCCTAGTCGTGGGAGTTTCGAGACAGGGCATCGATACTCCAGAGTAGACTAGTGTATACAGTCAAGACCCCGACGAAGGGCGGTGGCCGGTCTCACAAGCCACTGGTGTCAGTTGGTTCACCTAAGATGTATACAGGTGCTCATTGGGTTATGAGTACACCGGACAGGACTCGCCGGGAACATGCTAGTTGGTCTTATACCTGATGTCAGATAGCAGTTCCCTGGTGACATGTGTATAGGTTAGTTCACCGACCTGAGGATCGTCATTTGTCTCGTGTGAGTTCCTACTGTACTTTGATTACTACCCTACCACGCTCAAAGGAGACGTGAAAACAGGTTTTAGTTGGGTACAGTCCCGAGCCACATGGAGGCAGTGAGGGGATCTTCAGGGGTTCGTCTCTCCCGGTATTGGGGGTGAGGTCACGCTGTGTCTAGGAGAGCCATTACACAAAGCCCTCGGCCGAGGCAGCAGATTTACTGGTAGGTATTCCAGTAGTATCTCATGGTGTTCTGGGCTACACTCCGACACGACTTGTACCGCTTTTGGGGGTCTGACTTTTACCAACCCCCTAGGCCCGCCATGCGATTCTCATAGACGAACGGACCGGACTGTACGGATATTGTCACTGACAGGCTCAGTAGGGTGTCAGGATGAGTTCGCTCATCGACGTCCATTTTGGTCAATACCTGGTAGCCCGTTACGTATAGGCTAATACCTTTGACGTGCTAGTGGTTAAATCCACAACCAAAGTATTGACGAGTCTTTAGAGTCCCCCACAGACCAGTTTCTCAAGTTTCGGGCGAAACGCTGTAGAGGCCGTATGGAGATATGGCAGGGTTCGATCAGATACGTGCGGTATTGCATGGATTATGATTGGACGGAAAATACCAGCGGGCTTTGGTTTAAGCCGGATCCTAGTATTGTACAGTGTAGATTTTGTCTCATTGCTTTTGTATTCAGTGGGAATATAAATGCGGGTATGTATATACAGTAGCGGGGTTTTCCTGTAATTTATTACGGGATCAGTTTTCTGAAGTTGCCAGTTTGGTTTTCGTTTCGGCCATTTTTTTCCTTGTATCTTTCATTGGCTGAAAAATGGTGGAGGAGGGCTTATTTGCATTTTTGCAAATTAGCATTTGTGGAGGGTGGTCTTTGCATATTGTTGGATCATGATGGTTTTGCCTCCCTTGACTTTCTTGACTTCATGATGGCTTGACCTTTGTAGGATATGATTGGGCTTTGGAGTGAGGTTCTTGTTTTGTGATCATTGTTTATCATCATGACCCTCTCTCTCTCTCTCTTGCATGATGGGCACTCTCTCATTTTTGATATACTCTCTACTCTCATTCTCTCCTCTATTTTTTTTGGCCGGCCAAGCAAGAGGGAGGGGCTGCCCAATATTTGAGTGGGGATTTTTTGTTCTCTTGTGCTTGCAAAAATCCCCAATTTCATCTCTAAAAATGTTATCATCTTATTCCTCCACAAAAAAGGCAACTTCCACAACACCAAAGAGACATAGAGTTCTACGGTTAACCTACAGCATCCTTGGGCACGTCGGCTCGCCAACTTCGTGCCCGAGTTGCCTCGGTCCAGAGGTGGGAGCCCGTAAAAGAAGTCGGCGACGTGGTGCCCTTCCGGCGAGGAAGTGAAGACCGGAGATTCCGCGGCGAGATCGGGACGACGACGAGAAGACCGAAGGACACGGATCGCTCGGTATATCTCTCTACCCGTTCTCTTGTTAGCTAGGACTAAATTAATGGCCCGATTCGGGATTTTTGTGCGCGGTGGTGCCGGTTATAAAGTTTAAAGTAAAGCATCGTTTCCGCATTTTGGCCTCGGATTGACGGCCGGGACGCCGCCGTGCACTTACAGGAAGAGCCTTGATCCCTTCATTGGGAGTTCGCTCAAAAGTTTATGTTACTAGTTTTAAAAAGCAGAGCTTAAGTCACTCCATTTCAAAGTCAATCGAGTTCCTTCAACGATATCAAGTTCATTACGTTAAAGTTTTTTCACCAAAAACCAGCCGTAGCCCTCTGTCATTTCAGATGAGTATTGCTTAGTATTCGTGCTACGTATGTTGACCTAGACAAGAAGTAGTGTTCGGTAGCTCTGTAGTACTTTTCTGCTGCATGGTTATGTGATTAGTTAGGACAGTCGTACAGTCATGTTGACCTAGTTAAGGGCTTGTACGGGTGGGTCTAATTAATCCATAATAATGACGGGTTGAACATGACTTGCGACTTATAATATGTTGACCTAGTCAAGGTCATAAGTCGTTAGGGGTAAAAACCATATCAGGAGTTTCAAACATACGGGAAACATGCTAGGCATGCGCATACCTTTTGGAGTGTGGTGACTTGAGTGGATTCCATCAGGTTATCACATGATGATAGTTGGATCCCGATTCCCACTGATGAGTACGGATTACTCCTCAGAAGATTTTTCACTTAAATGATCCCGACTAGTTCTCCTTTTAGGGTTTGAAGGAGAATTCGAGGAAACGGTGGGAGCCATCGTGATCAGATAAAGTGATAACCAATATGATCTTGATAGAGTGCACGCTGAGTGTTTCTTTTCTCTCTATCCGGTACAGCGACCCATGACTTAGCTTAAAAACTCATGAACCAATTTGACCGAACCTTCTTACACCCTTTGGCTTTTGCTTGACTTGATTCGCGACAAAGTCGTATATATCCCTGCCACTTCTACTTTACCCTTTGCATTTCTTCAGAACACGTCGTATCACTACGATAATCCATATTGCTTGGAACGGCCATCGTATAGTTACATACGAACTCGAAAAGGTTACTTCAGTTGAGGATGGCCACAGGTTCGGAAGAAATTGAATAGGATTATTCGGTTGTCTCTTCCTTTACCTTCTCTCAGGTTGCAAGAGCTCCTTGATTAGGAAAATACACTTATTATGCTTATTGGATAGTCTTCTTCCAAACTTTAGGCTGGTGCCGAAAGGTAGGGAAGGAAGAAAACTAGTTAGCGCGGGGATGGTGTACAGAAGGTAAGATGTAGAGACATATAACGTGACTGAAGTGAGGACAAAGGAAATTGCGACCACTGTCATGAATCTGGATAATGGAAAAGGCATTACTAGGAATACCTGACCATCCCCTAAGAAACATTTTCATATTTCAGTTTTTCTGTGTATATGTAATAGAGAACTGTTTTCCTAATTAATTCTGACTCCAGGGTATGTATTTACCAGTTTTAGATCTCACATCTATATGGTGTTACAGATGATGAGTAGGAATAGAATATTGGAAAATGGGCAATTTCATCCTCTATATCGGAATTCGTTGTAATTGGAGATATTGGATTAAATCGCCTGGTTTTGCCTAATGACAAATATTTGGTTTCGAATAACCGTTGTTATGCACCAGATTTTAAAATGAAATATCTGTACCTTTATTTTTATAAAGTGAGATATACATTTTGAAAAATGTGTTGTAAACATTTAACTTTATCAGTTGAGGATAAGGTTGTAGGGTTCCTAGGCACTCCCAAGAGGTCTCACAAGGCATCAACCATGCCAATTTCAAAAATTACGGTGCCGAGAAACCCTAGACTAGATCGTTAACTAGAATTTAGGCGAAAAAAGAAACTAGCTAACAACTTAGCTAAAGAGAAAACGGAAATACAACCTTTGTAGATCCGGTTCTCCACCTCCATGGCTCCGCGATGAAGTCTCCTCGCTGTACAAATCGGATCTTGGGCTCTAGCGTCGGCTTTATCGGAGAAAAAGCGGGCTAGGTCATCGACGACGATGCCGATGATGATCTACGTCGAGGCATCGCTAGATCAAGCTCCAACTTCACCAAGTCAAGAAAACTTATGAAGGAAACACCCTATACTACTTGGCAAGAGGTAGAGAATGAAGAAATAGGAGATGGGTTCACTTTAGATTTGGATTTCTCACTCTTTTTCATCAATCACCATTGATGGAAACTTGGTTTTCTTCTTGAAGAAGAAGAAGAAGATGATAATGTTATGATAAGAATAATAAAATAGAAAAGAAAATGAATTCTTATTATAATTTTAACCATGGTAAAGTGTAGAGAATTAACTTGAGTTAGGTTGAATGGTTAGGGTTAGAGAAGAAGACAAAAATGGTTGCTTTGGTCAAAGTTGCATGAAGCTTGAAGAAGCTTCTAAGAAAGCAACCTATTGTTTTCTTTTCTCATTCTTTTCATCCAAAAATAAATAGATAAATGAATGGATAAATAAATAAAACCATAACCATTTACTTAACCAAGGTTTAATTCTTTACACAAACCCTAGAAATCTTGCATCATCAAACATGATACAATCAAGTGCACAAAAATATATCACATATACGATGTGCACATGCGAGTGAGAAAATCCATCTTAAGTGAACCGATACTAGTTAATGCAAAGTAATATATCAAATATATCATTATGCATTAAATCATTAAATCAACGCTTGATTTAATGATCCGGTCATATCTTATATAACCGACTAATATCAACAGTAACAACTTATCGAATCAACACTTGATCCGATAACCCGGCTATATCGCATATAACCGATCAATGTCACAGATCGCAAGAATCGAATACAGTATCACATACTGGTATCATTCTCGGTCCCGCACATATCTCATATGCGCTCCTATTTCGTTTCGCTTGAGCCAGGAAACCTCTGTGTAGGACTCTAAAGACTCGTCAATACGCCGGCAGCAGGTGATGATCATATCAAACACCCACAAGCCGCAAGCAGTCTGCTAAACGTAACGGCCACCCGGGTATTGAGCGATCAGAAGATCGACGAGCAAGCCCGCTCACACTCCTGTGAATCCAACCAGTAACACTTACCATACAGTCCGGTCTGTTCGTCTGATATGTCGCATATCTCGCCTAGGGGTGGTAAACGTCAGACCCCAATAACTCGATAAGTCGTGTCGATATGAGGTCTATAACAGTTCGAGAAACCACTGGTAACACTTACCAGTAAATCTCAGCAACCCTGGCCAGGGATTTCCGGTTATAGCCAATCGAACACAGCGCAACATCAACTCCCTATACCGGGAGAGACGAATCCCCTCCTATCGCTCATTGCCTCCATGTGATTCGGGACTGTACCCAAAAGCCACCGTTTTGCACGCCCTCTTGGACGTGGTAAGGTGGAAATCAAAGCACAGTGGGAACCACACAAGACTCTATGACGATCTCGGGTCAACAGACTACTCTGTACCAGTGTCACCAGAGAACTGCCATCTGACGTAAGGTATAATACCATCTGGGAGTTCTCGGCGAGTCCGTCCAGTGTACCCAGTCTCTACTGAGCACCCGTATATCATCTCTGATGTCAAACACCAATGGATATGGGATCATCCATCGCCCATCTGTATGGGTCGAGAAGGTATACGCTAGTCTACTCTGGTATATCGATGCCCCGTCTCGATACACCCACGACTAGTTACCTTGAAGGATGTACTTATAGACTACCATGTCCCCACTAGTATGATCCGCATCATAGTCCAGGTAGTCAAGTACACATCCTAAGGGCTTTACCAACATGTAACAGAGAGACAAACAGTATACACGTTAAGGTAAAGTGTAACCAGATAGCATACTATCATGTCGAGCAAAAAAGTCCTCCCTATATATGTCCCAGCATCCATTACGATATACATCATATGTACAGTAATGGCCTCTAGGGCATACATATAACTAACAAAGGTAAGGTGCATTGAATAGTGGTGTAAGACATTCTTAACCAAGATACAGTTTTCAATTTACAAAACACAGAATTTGAGTTGGTATACTCTCGGGACTTATACATGAAAGTATATGTTGTCCAGTGTTCTTCGGGACAAGGGATTGGTACTCTTACTTCATTCAGGATTACCTATGAGTTCTCTGGTTTTAGACATGCATTCGTAGTAATGCAAGGTCAAAGATTTTTAGAAGTTTGTAGGTATAAGAATAAAGTAGAGAACCATACGTTGGAAGTATCAGGATTCTTCGAGGTGATCGAAGATGTAGATACTTATGCTAGGTATTCCATCATATTAATATCAAGAACTTGATTCTCTTACGGGTTACACATCAGTGGACGTGCTCCATGATAAGTAATGCTGTATTGGCTTTTATCCATTAGATGATATGCACTGGAAACAAATGCATGACATTTGAATCTGGTTCCATCTAAATTAGTGCCTTGATTCTATATGGATATAGAATGGTTGCATATCTTATGGTTGTTATGATATGGAGTTATCTGGTTTCTGTTTAAAAATAGAATCCGGACAAACTCGAGGCATGTTTCGGTAATGGCAGTTTGTGGATTATCCCTAGCATTCGCTGGGATTTTGTTTATACCATTTACAAGATCAATAATTACATTGTTCTTGACTCGCCGCCATTTTATAAAAGGATCTTTTTGCAAAAGAAACTAGTGGGAGTATAGTAGAATTGGAAGTAATTCCAGGACCACAAACGGTTACTGAAAATTTAGTAGAACCCAAGGATTCAATTGGACTTGACAAACCGTTAGCCACTCCGCAGATTTTAGTAGGTGACCTCAGACACCCGAGAGACACTTCGGTTTTCTCGTAGACGGTGATAGGGAGGTCAACATCATTGTAATGATAGCCCTACTAGTTGTCAGTAGGTCATAGGAAGTGGTAACTTCCAGATGACCAGATGCTTCATATCCAAGATGGACTCCACACATTTCAGCAAATTATGGATTTTGAATTTTGCTAAGTGCTCCTGAAGGGGTAAAACCCATTAGGAATAAGTAGATCTTTCGAGATCTGTGCTGGTGGAAAGGTAATATGCTGAAATCCATATGGATATAACTTGACACTGCTATTCCCCTACTTGTTATTAGCAGGTCATAGGAAGTGGTAACTTCCCGGTGACCAAGTATTTCATACCCAAGATGGACTCCACGCACTTCAGCAAGTCATGGATTTTGGACTCTGCTGGGTGCTCCTGAAGGGGTAAAACCCATTAGGAGCAAGTAGATCTTTCGAGATCTGTGCAGGTGGAAAGGTGCTTACTTAATAAGGCTAGACTTGTTGTAAAGAATTTTCATCAAATACCCGTTATGGATTGTGATGTGACTTTTACTTCAGTGTCTATGCTGAAGTCCATATGGATATGTTTTTGCGCTGACGCAGTTCATGGCTAAGATATCTGGCAGGTGGGTGACTATAACGTCTTTCCAAATTGGATTTTGGAAGTGCACGTGTATATGACTCTGCCATATGGTTATCGTAGTAAGTGGGTGCAGCGGAAGGTGTGCAAGTTGCTTATGTCTATTCGTAGACTAAAGCAAGGATAGCTGAGACGGGTCATCTGTTATTGATGTGACAGTCAAGGTGATTGACTTCATCAAAACAAAAGATGAACCTGGTAAGAATGATGTAAGGAGTACAGTCCATGATTTAGATGACATACTCCAGATAGGAAGTGATGTTCCTATACTACAATCGATCAGATTTTTGGTTGTCACACAGTGTTTTCTGCACGTTGGATATGGATAGTATATCAGGAGTTCTGGTTACTAGATCTATGATTTTAGGTCTAGATTTGGGAAGTTTCCCAAATCAGGTACTTGGACAGCGTTCTAAAAGTATCTTAGAATGGACGACTCCTAGCGTGGTGGTGTACCCGCAGGTGATGGAGTCACCCTCTCTAAAAGGATGTCTTTTTCACTGATGAAGAGAGGGACTGGCATGAATGACACATCATTTGCTTAGGCATTTGAGTCAATCATACAAAGTCTTATACAACACCAGATACTGCTTTTGCACTAGTTGCAACAAACAGATATTAATCCAATCCTAAAGAAACAAAGGGATGCAGTAAAGAACATAAGAAGATGTTCTTGGTATTTGGTAACGTCAGCCTCCTCTGGGAGGCGGTTATCGGTTATGGTTTCCAAGGTGACCTGGTTGACAGAGATACTGTCAGAGTTATGAGTTTATCCTCTTCTGAGGATCAGTATATTGGATAGTGTTCCAATAGAGATACTGAGGTAATCATGGTGCAGAATGCTGCTTATGACTCAACAGAGGATACAGCCAAAAAAGTTTGTTGGATATGAGTTGTTCATTGATGAACTTGGTCCCATCAGGTATCCAAACAAATTCTTGAGGCGGGGTATCACTCAGATTGGGTGATTGTTCATCTCCGCAAAGTTGAGATATAGAGAGATGAAGTTGAAACATTATAGCGGATCCACTTACTGAGGCTATTTCTCGAACACGGATGTTCCTCAAACGAGATTTGAGAAACTGATTAGTAGAGAAGTTGGGTATTCGGTAGCACATGAGCTGTGGGTACGCGATTCCGCAATAATTATCCTTAAGTGCAAGTGGGAGATTGTTGGATATAGTGCCCTCAAGTCAATTATTGTAATCGCAGGCACGCGATTGTGATGATTGAGGGAGGACCTATACGGGTAGGACATTCTTACTCAAAATGATAGTATACTATCTAGTTTGTCTTTATCATCATATACATGCATTATGTGGTATTGCAGATCACTATTACATGTTGATAGAGCCCATAGGATTCTTGCTTGACTACCAGCATTATGATGGCGATCATATACGTGAGAGCTTGGTAGCCTATAAGCACATCCTTCAATGTCCCTAGTCGTGGGAGTATCGAGACTGGGCATCGATATTTTGGAGTAGACTAGTGTATACGCTTCGAGACCCCGACGAGGGGCGGTGGCCGTTCTCACAAGCCATTGATGTTGTGTCACCTAAGATAGTATACAGGTGCTCACTAGAGATGAGTACACTGGACGGACTCGCCGAGAACTTCTAGAAGGTATTAAACCTATCGTCAGATGGAAGTTCTTAGGTAGCATGAGTGCATGTTAGTCCGTTGACCTGAAGTCATCATTTGTCTCGTGTGAGTTCCCACTGTACTTTGATTAGTACCCTACCATGGCTCAAAGGAGTCGTGCAAACAGGTTTTAGTTGGGTACTGTCCCGAGCCACATGGAAGCAGTGGTCGACGGTTAGGGATTCGTCTCTCCTGATATTAGGAGTCAATGTCGTGCTGTGTTCAGTTGGCTATCACCAGAAATCTGTGGCCACGGTAGGGGAGATTTACTGATAATTGATCAGTAGTATCTCAGTTGGTGATGAGCTAGACTCAGAAACGACTTATCGGGTTATTAGGGGTTTGACGTTATCCACCCCCTACACCCGATATGCGATACTCTTTGACGAAGAGACCAGACTATACGGAGATTGTCACATTAAGGATCAGTAGGGTAAGGACACACTTGATTGTCGACCCCCCTTTCGACAAGTACCTGGGTAGCCATTACGTACAGCTAGTGCCGCTGACGTGCTTGTGGTTAAACCCACTGCCAGCGTATTATCGACTCTTTAGAGTTCCACATAGAGGGTTTTTCCGGTTTAGGCGACAGATGTAGGGGCCGTACGGCGGTACGTGCAAGGGTCCGATTAAATACGTGTACGTAGTACACGGACTTTAATCGGATAGTTGATAATACTAGCCGGCTTAGGATTAAGCCGGATTATTAAATCAGCTTTTGATTTAATAATTTATATATGTATTTTGATACATATATTTTAGTATTATTGTTCACTATTTATTTTCTTTTATTATTGTTCACTATTTATTTTCTTTCTTTGGTGCTATCCGTTTTCTTATACGGATATGCGTATATGTAGCGATACATATACCAGGTGAAGTATTCCGTATTTATACGGGAATGCTTCTAGAAGAAGGACAACTTATATTTGATTTTCCTTTTTGGAAAATCAAATGGGAAATGAGGTGGCATGTGGAGACATTGAAGCATGGGTGCTACATAGTAGAAAGGCATAGCTTAGCTTTTTATATTGTTATTTGATTTGGATGCACTATTGCATCATGGTTCAAATAATATAGCCATTCTTTTCTACTTCATGACTTGATGATATTTTTCCTCATCTCCTCCACCATGGCTCATGCTTCCTCTAGCTCATCTCCTTCATCTTCTTGCTATCATTTTTAAGCAAGATTCTAGAGAGAAAATTTAGTGGAGTATTCCTACATCACCGGCCATCCAAACCTAGCAACTTTGGACCGTCGGTTAGAGCCTCCTTCGCGTTCCCTTAGGTGGATCGTCTTCGGCAAGGGGTGATCGATGCTCAAGCGCGTTCCCGGCGGCTACGAGCTTGGAGGGGTCTTCCATAATTGGGTGGACACGCGACAAAGCTTGTATTTCTCAACCTTGCATGTTTTAGCTTACTAGTTTAGGGTGTTTTGTTCGAATCCACGGGTGTGAGCGTCTGGTGCCCGCAAAAAGTTTTTGTATTTTCTTCTGCCTCGCCCGCGGCGTGGGCGCCGGATCCCAATACTATATCTATACATGCCAGGAATGGTTCCTCGTACTTTATTATATTCAACAATGATCTCTCAAGATTCGGACATGTGTTCTTGTTGAAACACAAATCTGAAGCTTTTGAGAAATTCAAGGAATATAAGTACGACGCTGAGAACCAAACGGGTAAAAGTATTAAAGTCCTACGATCTAATCAGGGAGGAGAATACTTGAGCACGGAATTCCGAAATTAATTAAAAGAGAATGGGATTCTCACTTAGCTTACTCCTCCGTATACACCACAGTACAACGCAGTATCGAAGCGGAGGAATTGCACCCAATTATATATGGTGCGCTCTATGATGAGTACTACTGAGTTGTTGGATATATGTATGCCCTGCCATTATATGATAGTAGATGTATTTATACATGTATATATATATATATATATATATACATATATTCAGTGTACATTCTTGCTCAACATGATAGTATGCTATCTGGTTCTACTTTATCTCACATGTTGACTTGATCATGTTTTCATTCATTTACAGATGTTGATAAAGCCCTGAGGATATTTGCTTGAATACTGTGATTATGATGGAGATCATACTAGTGGGACGTCTGTGGTTTATAAGCATATCCTGAAGTGTACCTAGTCATAGGTGTATCGAGATGGGGCATCGATATACCAGAGTAGACTAGTGTATATGATACTAGACCCATATGATGAGCGATGGATGTTCCCATATCCATTGATGTTTGACATCGAGATCATATGCGGGTGCTCAGTGGAGACTGGGTACACTGGACGGACTCGCCGAGAACTCCAATATGGTATTATATATATCTTCGGATTGCAGTTCTCAGGTGACGCTGGTACAGGTTAGTCTGTAGACCCGAGATCGTCATAGAGTCTTGTGTGTTCTCCCACTGTACTTTGATTACCACCCTACCACGGCTCTACTGAGTCGTGCAAACAAGTGGCTTTTGGGTACAGTCCTGAGACACAAGGAGACGATGAGCGATAGGAGGGGTTTCGTCTCTCCCGGTATTGGGAGTTGATGTTGTGCTGTGCTCGATTGGCTATATCAGTAAGTCCCTGGCCAAGGCTGTTGAGATTTACTGATAAGTGTTATCAGTAGTTTCTCGATCTGTTATAGACCATTCATCGGCACGACTTATTGAGTTATTGGGGTCGACGTTACCATACCTAGACTCGATATGCAGCATATCTGACGAAGAGACCGGACTGTACGGTAGTGTTACCGGTTGGCTCGACGGGAGTTGTGACAGGTTCGCTTGTTTTCTTCTTATCGCTCAATACCCGGGTGTCCGTTTTGTTTAGCTGACCTCTTGCGGCTTGGGGGTGCTTGATATGATCATCACCCATTACCGGCGTATTGACAAGTCTTAGAGTCCCACAATGGAGTTACCTAGTCCAGGTGAAACGATGTGCTGTGCATATGAGATATGCGCGGGGACTCGATTAAATGCGCGTATATGATACCGTAAGTTAATCGGGCGGTTTGCTATTGGTCGGGTCGTATGAGATATGACCGGTTTGGTAAATCAAGTGTTGATTAAACATTAACCATTAGCATTTTCACTTTAAACCCTTTTGTCTTTTGGTGTATACATGCATGTATGCACATGTTTACATTGATGCACATATGGATGTGCATGCACACATACATGCATAATCATTTGTTTCATGGTTGTTGATACATTAGATGGTGGCAATATAAGACTCACATGCTAGTAAATATGCTGATATTTATTTTTGAGATAAATGGAAATGGATAATTACTCATGGTTGATTATTTTATTCATCCACTAAACCTCTCATTAACCACGAGTTATTATTCTATGGCCATTAGTGCTCCAAAGATAAATATCTAGATATTTATTAACTTGGGTTAAGAATGAGAAGAGAATATATATATATTTTCTATTCTTATTTTTTATCTTAAGCTTATCATTATCTTGAGCTCTTTCATTTACCATCTTCTTCTTCCTCCCTCTCTTGCTCTCTAGGTTTTGATAGTGAACAAAAGAGTGATCAAGTTAGGGTTTTTAAGTGAGAAATCAAACCACATCATCATTCTATACTACTCTTGCCCATTAGTTTAGAGTGTTGGCTTCAACTTCTTCTCTTGATCAAGTGGAGCTTCAAGCTTGGACAAAGAGGACTCCGGGTGGATCATCGTGGACTTGGAGGATCTCAAGCAAGCTTCTTTCAACCCTCAAGTAGCCAAAGAGTCTAGCAAAGGGAGCTACAAAGGTTGTATTATCTAAAACTAGTACTTTACTTCTTGTGGATTGTGTTAAAGTTAAGTGTTACCCTAGCTTTTCTAGTTTGATCCTTAGGATAGTTTCTTTAGCACCCTATAAATTTTTAATATGGCATGTGTGATGCTACCAAAGCCTAGTAGTGGTGCTAAGGAAATCCCTTCATAGTATCAGAGCCTAACTGGAAACCTAGACGATGTTACGATAATCCGAAAATGAAAAACTCCGCAAAAATACGGTTTTAGAAACCCTTGAAAATGCTCTCTGGAAATTTTTTAAAAAGTGGTCTAAAAATTATTTTAGTAACTGCAGAGTGACATTTAAGATGATATAAGAACACTGGTGAAATACGAACTGGAGGGGCTCGGAAAAATCAGGCGACGACAGTATTTTTTCCGGCGAAGCCGGCCGTACATGCTCCCCTCCTCCTCGTATTGCACCAGTGCTCTGTACATCATGATCTAGGGTTTCTGGTATTGTTTGGGAAGTCCATAATTGCATGTGATGTAAGTTTGGTAATGGACTTTTTGCGGAGTATTTCGTATTCGTATTTTTAGCATTGTATTGGTAACTTTGGCGACGTTAAACAGGCCAAACGAATTATCAAACACTAGTATTTTCCAGGTTGAACGTACTCGATATATAATGCAGGTATTCCTATGGACCCACTGGAAGAATGAAACCCTAACTCGAGATGTGACCACCAAACTGCGACTAAACCTTAGGGTTTACCGTAGTTAGTGACGCCACAAAGAAGGCTAGGGTTTGCCCTTCTACGACTTGTCCATTAAATACTGTGGCTTGGATTTTGGGTATTGTTTAACGGCGCTCAAGTGTTGAGCTTGCTGGGGAATCCGGGTGTTCGTTAATTCGATCGAAGGGTTTAACATCGCCTAGTAGTATGTGATACTTGTTTCTGCGACCGTAAGCGTAGTATGTGTATCGCCGGTTTCGTTGCTATATGTCAACGGCAATTAGGGTACGCATAATTGCTTACGTTGATGACATGTGATGTCATGTGTTGCTGTGCTATGATGTATAGGATTGTCGTGATCGAATAGCCGGGTTTTTTTTATGTGAGATGAGAGTTTTACTTTTCATTCATGTAAAATTCATTTGTAATGTAATATTCTTTTATTTGGGGCACTTCCGGGTTAAGGATGATGTCACCATTGTTGTATATTATTTACTTTTCCACATTAGGATAGACCCAAGGCGGAGAGCACATGTTACCGGGTTCTAGAGTCCAGTGGGAGACCATCTCGAGGAGCCGGGACCGGGTCTCCTAACTCTAGAATTGGTAGGGTCGCTTGCCGCTTTCGTAGGGGTCTAGGGTGTGGGATTGGCTATTCATCACGACCGTGGAATCCGTATTTTCTATTGTTGGCGAATACTAAATACGGACGTCCTATTATATCCTATATATCATATCTGTGTTTCTGCTGCCTATATTCTGTGGTGTGATCGCTTAATATATCTCAGACGAATGCTATATTATATATGAGATATATAATAGACGTTGCTTATGTTTTACACCCGCGCTAGTCCCGTCCCGGTATGCCCTTAGTTAAGTAACCTAACGGTGCATAACGGAACATTGCGACGAATGCGGATGGCATAAGCGTACGTTGTAATTTCGTTTCTTTTCTGTGATTGGCTTAAGGACTTAAATGATGGGACAACATTAATATGATTAATGTGAAGAAAAATAAACCTAAAATTATTTTGTAGAATCAGATTTGTAAACCACTCGTCTTTTTACGAAAAAGCTACATTTCAAAACTGCGAATCTTAAGCCACTCCTTTTGAAAACCATTTTGATTCTACGACGATATCAAGTTCAAAGCGATAAAGGTTTTCTTAAAAACCATCTGCAACCCTCCGTCATTTTAGGAAGTAGAGTACTTAGTATTCGTGCTACGTTTGTTGACTATAGTTAAGGCATATTGTACGATAGCTAAGTGATGTCTTCCTACAATGCATATGATGCAGATTAATTGGGACATTTATGCGACTTTGTTGACCATAGTTAAGAGTCACGTGGGTGGGTCTAATTAATCAAGAAATGACGGGTAGAACTTGACTAGTGCTTATGATTTGTTGACCATAGTTAAGGCCATGAGTATTAGGGGTAAAAACCATATCGGGAATTTCAAGAGTTGAAATTTGCAATGAGATTGCATACCTTCCATGTGATGGTTGGATCCCGATCCCACTGTGGGCAATAGTTGCTCCCAGGAGAGTTTTGCAGTTTATAATTAGCTAACCCATTAGGTTTCTAGAAAGGTGTTAACGAGGCTACGCCTCTGGAAAGACGAGATTTATATTAATTAGGTCCGTGCGAAAGCACGGGGAACCTCCATCAAGTACCGACACTGGCCTGGCTGAACGGTTAGCGAAGTTGTAGACTGTAATTAATCCTGACTAGTTTTCTTTTTAAGGTTTGAAAGAAAAACTTGATTAAAGCAGTGGGAGAAATTGATTAGATAAGATAATAACCAATCTGATCTTTGCAGAGCTTTCGCTGAGTGTATTCTTTTCTCTCTCTTAATGTCAGATACCAATGACAGGACTCGAGCTTCTACTAGATAAAAATAAACTGAATGGGACCAATTATAAAGACTGGCTGAGGAACCTTAACATTTCCTTAACTTATGATAAGGTATCATATGTCCTCACGGCTCCAGCCCCGCCCGTCCCAGGTCCTAAATCTTCAGTTGCGGATAAGGAAGTCCGCAAGACATGGGACGCTGGCTGTGCCACGGCCAAATGCCTCGCGCTTGCATCGATGGATAACACACATCAGAAGCAGCACGAGAATATGGATGTTCAAGCCATATTTCTCCATACAAAAGAGTTGTATGGAGAGCAATCTAGTGTCTTACGATACGAAGCATCCAGAAAGCTGTTTCAGATGCAGATGGTCCCTAGCACACCAGTAGGAGACCATGTTCTGAAGATAATAGCTCTCATAGAAGAGCTTGAGGACCTTGGATGGACAATGGACAATGAGTAATATACTGATATTATTCTGCAGTCTCTCCCTTCCACCTTTGCTCAATTTAGAGTTAACTTCAACATGTACAACATGGAGAAGGAACTACATGAACTCCTAAATATGTTAAGGAGTGCAGAGAGCACGCTGAAGTCAGTGAAGACTCCCGTTTTGAGTGTTGGGCCATCTTCTTCCTCTCACCCGAAGGCTAAGGCCAAGGGAAAGATGAAGAAGAAACCCACCAAACCTAAGGGTAGAGTCAAAAAGGCTAAGGGGAAAGACAAGTCCACGGCTGGGGAATCGGGGAAAGGGGAATGTTATCACTACCACAAAGCGGGACACTGGAAGCGCAATTGCACTGAGTACTTGGAGCTTAAGAAGAAGAAGTATGGGGATGCTTCCGCTTTAGGTGTGTTTGTGACAGAAAACTGTTTTTCAATAAACTCTGCTTCCTGGGTATTAGATACCGGTTCAGGTTCTCACATTTGCAATTCTATGCAGGGGCTGAGAAATAGTAAGGTTTTGAAGACAGGTGACCATACTCTCCACGTTGGAAACGGTTCCAATGTACTTACAGTTGCAGTGGGAGAGTATCACTTGGTGTTGCCATATGGATGTATATTGGTTTTGAACCCATGTTATTATCCTAGTATGCTTTGTAATATAATATCTGTTTCCTTGTTAGACAATGAAGGATATAATTTTGTATTGCAGAACAATGTTTTGAACATTCTCCTGAATTAATTGTTTGTTGGGTATGGTACACTTAATAACGGGATATACGTCCTAAATCAACACACAATTTTCAGCATACAACACACTAATAAAAGAAAAGTTTCAGAAATAAATGAAGCTTTTCTTTGGCACTGTAGACATGGTCATATTAACGAAACAAGACTAAACAAGTTACACAAAGATGGATATTTAAACCCTTTTGAATATAAATCTTATACAACTTGCCAGTCTTGTATCAAAGGTAAAATGACCAAAACTCCGTTTACAGGACACGGAAAAAGAGCTACTGAGATCTTAGGCCTCATACATAGTGATGTATGTGGGCTAATGTCTACACAGGCTAGAGGCGGTTTTTCATACTTCATTACTTTCACTGATGATTTCTCAAGATTCGGTCATGTATTTTTATTAAAGCACAAGTCCGAAGCTTTCGAGAAATTCACTGAATATAAACTAGAAGTAGAAAAACAAACCGACTTGAGCATCAAAATGCTTCGATCAGATCGTGGTGGGGAGTATCTCAATACAGAGTTTGCAGACTTCCTAAAAGAGAATGGGATTCTCTCTCAGCTCACTCCTCCTTACACACCACAGCATAACGGTGTGTCAGAACGACGGAATCAGACCCTATTAGATATGGTCCATTCCATGATGAGTGATGCAGAGTTACCCGTCTCATTTTGGGGGCATGCATTGGAGACTGCAGCGTTTCTATTGAACAGGGTCCCAACCAAAACCGTGTCTACCACGCCATATGAGATATGGCATGGGAAGAGACCATCTCATAAACGAATTAAGATTTAGGGTTGTCCGGCTTATGTTAAAAAGCAGAATCCGGACAAACTAGAGACACGGTCAGTCATGTGTAATTTTGTGGGATATCCAAAGAATTCTAATGGATATCTATTCGACCACAAGGAGGACCAAAAGGTGTTTGTTTCTCAGTATGCCACATTTTTGGAAAATGATTTTTTCACAAATGATACAGCTGGCAATGTGGTATACCTAGAAGAAGTTCTAGAAACACAAACTGCGATTGACGACTTGGTTGAACCGGCTGTTGCAACAGAAACTGATGAACCTCGGCCACTCCGTAGGTCTGGTAGGACATCTCACCCACCGGAGAGGTACTACGGTTTCCTCATTGATGGTGACAGAGAAGACTGCATCATGGAAGATGATCCTACCAGTTTTCAGCAAGCTATCACTAGTGGAGACTCTGTGAAGTGGCATGAGATCTGAAATGGAGTCTATGTACACCAACAAAGTATGTACTTTGGACGTTGTATTCCCTGGGGTAAAACCTGTGGGGTGCAAATGGATCTTTAAAAGAAAGATTGGTGTAGATGGGCAGGTGGAGACCTATAAGGCAAGACTTGTGGCGAAGGGTTTTCGTCAAAGACCAGGTCTGGACTATGACGAAACTTTTTCTCCCGTAGCTATGCTTAAATCCATTCGGATCCTACTTGCTATTGCTGCTCACTACGACTATGAAATCTGGAAGATGGACGTTAAAACTGCATTTCTAAATGGAGATTTAGTTGAATGCGTTTATATGAATTAGCCAGAGGGCTTCATTGACAGTGGGAGCAGCGGGAAAGCATGTAGATTGCTTAAATCCATTTATGGATTAAAGCAGGCATCACGAAGTTGGAACATCTTTTTCGATGATGTTATTAAAGAGTTTGATTTCATCAAAAATCCAGATGAACCTTGTGTTTATAAGAAGGCTGTAGGGAGAGCTGTCACATTCCTCGTATTGTACGTGGATGACATTCTTCTGATAGGAAATGATATTCCTATGCTATAGTCGGTCAAATCTTTCTTATCACTAAGGTTCTCCATGAAGGACCTGGGTGGTGCCACATACATTCTGGGCATTCAGATCTATAGGGATAGATCCAAGAGGTTATTAGGATTTTCCCAAACCAGGTACATTAACACCATCCTAAAAAGGTTTATTATGGAAGACTCCAAGCGGGGTGCCTTACCCGCTTGCCATAGAGTCACTCTCTCCAAGGACTTTTGCCCAAAGACCGATGAAGAGAGAGCTTGCATGAGCATTATACCCTATGCTTCAGCCGTAGGATCTATAATGTATGCGATGTTATGTACACGCCCAGATGTAGCTTATGCACTTAGTGTAGCAAGCAGGTATCAATCCAACCCAGAGGAGAATCACTGGATAGCTGTGAAGAACATTCTTAAGTACTTGCGAAGGACTAAAGAATTGTTCTTGGTGTATGGTAACGGAGATCTGCAAATGGAGGCCTTTACTGATTCGAGCTTCCAGAGTGATAAGGATGACAACAAGTCTATCTCTGGGTTTGTATTTACCCTCAATGGAGGGGCGGTAAGTTGGAAGAGTTCCAAACAGGATACCGTTGCAGACTCTACGATGGAAGCTGAGTACATTGCTGTGAATGATGCCACCAAAGAAGCCGTCTGGATGAAGAAGTTCGTCTCGGAGCTAGGAGTAGTTCCAACCATTATTGATCCAATACCAATGTATTGTGACAATAAATGGGGCTATGGCGTTAGCCAAAGGGCCCAGGTCCCATCAGCGGTCCAGATACATCCTGAGGCGTTTTCATTTGATCCGGGAGATTGTAGATCGCCGCGAGATCGAGATTAGGAGAGTATACACAAAGAATAACACTGCGGATCCACTCACCAAGGCCCTCCTATAGCCGTAGCATGAGCGACTTTTTGAGATGTTGGGTATGAGATACGCCAATAACCGGCCTTATTGCAAGTGGGAGATTGTTGGATATATGTATGCCATAGAGGTCATTATATGATAGTAGATGTATTTATACATGTATATATATATTTAGTGTACATTCTTTCTCGACATAATAGTATGCTATATGGTTCTACTTTATCTGACATGTTGACTTGATCATGTTTTCATTCATTTACACATGTTGATAAAGCCCTGAGTATATTTGCTTGACTACTGTGATTATGATGGAGACCATACTAGTGGGACGTCTGTGGTTTATAAGCATATCCTAAAATGTCCCTAGTCATAGTGTTGGAGATAGTGCCCTCAGAGTCAATTATTGGATCACAGGCACGTGATTGCAATGATTGAGGGAGGATTTATCCCAGTAGGACAGTCTTACTCAAGATGATAGTATGCTATCTGGTTTACTTTTATCATTGTATACTGCTTTAGGTGACCTTACAGGTCACTATTGCATGTTGATAGAGCCCCTAGGATTCTTGCATGATTGCCAGCAGTATGAGGACGATCATATACGTGGGAGCTGGTAGCCTATAAGAATATCCTTAAAAGGTCCCTAGTCGTGGGAGTTTCGAGACAGGGCATCGATACTCCAGAGTAGACTAGTGTATACTGTCGAGACCCCAACGAGGGGCGGTGGCCGGTCTCACAAGCCACTGGTGTCAGTTGGTTCACCTAAGATGTATACAGGTGCTCATTTGGTTATGAGTACACTGGACAGGACTCGCCGGGAATATGCTAGTTGGTCTTATACCTGACGTCAGATAGCAGTTCCCTGGTGACATGTGTGCAGGTTAGTTCATCGACCTGAGGATCGTCATTTGTCTCGTGTGAGTTCACACTGTACTTTGATTACTACCCTACTACGCTCAAAGGAGACGTGCAAACAGGTTTTAGTTGGGTACAGTCCCGAGCCACATGGAGGCAGTGAGCGGATCTTCAGGGGTTCGTCTCTCCCGGTATTGGGGGTGAGGTCGCGCTGTGTCTAGGAGAGCCGTTACACAAAGCCCTCGGCCGAGGCAGGAGATTTACTTGTAGGTATTCCAGTAGTATCTCAGGGTGTTCTGGGCTACACTCCGACACGACTTGTACCGCTTTTGGGGGTCTGACTTTTACCAACCCCCTAGGCCCGCCATGCGATGCTCATAGACGAACGGACCGGACTGTACGGATATTGTCACTGACAGGCTCAGTAGGGTGTCAGGATGAGTTCGCTCATCGACGTCCCTTTTGGTCAATAGCTGGTAGCCCGTCACGTATAGCTAATACCTCTGACGTGCTAGTGGTTAAATCCACAGCCATAGTATTGACGAGTCTTTAGAGTCCCCCACAGACAGTTGCTCAAGTTTCGGGCAAAACGCTGTAGAGGCCGTATGGAGATATGGTAGGGTTCGATCAGATACGTGCGGTATTGCACGGATCGTGATCGGACGGTTAATACTAGCGGGATTTGGTTTAAGCCGGATCCTAGTATAGTACTGTGTAGATTTGTCTCATTGCATTTGTATTCGGTCGGAATACAAATGCGGGTATGTATATACAGTAGCGGGGTTTTCCTGTAATTTATTACGGGATCAGTTTTTGGAGTTGCCAGTTTGTTTTCCGTTTCGGCCATATTTCTTTGTATATTTCATTGGCTGAAGTTTGGTGGAGGAGGGCTTATTTGCATTTGTGCAAATAAGCATTTTGGAGGGTTGTCTTTGCATATTGATGTGTCATGATAGTTGCACCATCATTTGACTTGTTCACTTCATCATTTCTTGACTTCTATCCTCATGATTGCTTGACTTTTGTTTGATGATTAGTTGGTGGATTGTTGGACCTTGTCTTGTGATCATGCTTCATGATAACTCCACACTCTCTCTTACATTATTGAGATACACCCCCCCTTGGACTTTGATCTTCTTCTTCTTGATTTTCACTCCATCCTCATTTTCCTCAAGAGAGGGGGCCGGCCAATTCTTTGGTGGGGCTGCCCATGATTTTTGGGTGGGGATTTTTGGTTCTCTCATGCTTGCAAAAATCTCCAAGTTCATCACAAAATTCCATAGTTCATTTCCTCCACCAAAGGCAACTTCCTCAAACCCCAAAATGAGACATAGAGCACTACACGTATTCTACAGCAAACCTTGGGAACGTCAGCTCGCCAACTTCGTGCCCGAGTTGCCTCGGTCCAGAGGTGGGAGCCCGTAAAAGAAGCCGGCGACGTGGTGCCCTTCCGGCGACTTGGTGGAGACCGGAGATTCCGCGGGGAGATCGGGACGACGACGAGAAGACCGAAGGACACGGATTGCTCGGTATATCTCTCTAACCCTTTCTCTTGTTGGCTAGGATTAGATTAATGGCCCGATCCGGGATTTTTGTGCGCGGTGGTGCCGGTTTACAAGTTCGTAAAAAGTTTCGTTTCCGCATTCCAGCGTCGGATTGATGGCCGGGGTGACGCCGTGCACTTACACATAGGTGTATCGAGATAGGGCATCGATATACCAGAGTAGACTAGCGTATATAATACTAGACCCATATGATGGGCGATGGATGTTCCCATATCCATTGTTGTTTGACATCGAGATCATATGCGGGTGCTCAGTGGAAACTGGGTACACTTGACGGACTCGCCGAGAACTCCTATATGGTATTATATCTATCGTCGGATAGCAGTTCTCAGGTGACACTGGTACAGGTTAGTCTGTAGACCCGAGATCGTCATAGAGTCTTGTGTGTTCTCCCACTGTACTTTGATTACCACCCTACCACGGCTCTACCGAGTCGTGCAAACATGTGGCTTTTGGGTACATTCCCGAGACACATGGAGACGATGAGCGATAAGAGGGGTTTCGTCTCTCCCGGTATTGGGAGTTGATGTTGTGCTGTGCTCGATTGTCTATATCAGTAAGTACCTGGCCAGGGCTGTTGAGATTTACTGATAAGTGTTATCAGTAGTTTCTCGATCTGTTATAGACCATTCATCGGCACGACTTATTGAGTTATTGGGGTCGACGTTACCATCCCTAGACTCGATATGCAGCATATATGACGAAGAGACCGGACTGTACGGTAGTGTTACTTGTTGGCTCGACAGGAGTTGTGACAGGTTCGCTTGTTTTCTTCTGATCGCTCAATACCCGGGTGGCCGTTACGTTTAGCTGACCTCTTGCGGCTTGGGGGTGCTTGATATGATCATCACCCACTACCGGCATATTGACGAGTCTTAGAGTCCCACAATAGAGTAACCTAGTCCAGGCGAAACGATGTGGTGTGCATATGAGATATGCGCAGGGACCCGATTAAATGCGCGTATGTGATACCGTATACTAATCGGGCGGTTTGCTATTGGTCGGGTCATATAAGATATGACCGGTTTGCTAAATCAAGTGTTGATTTAATATTGACCATTAGCATTTTCACTTTAAACCCTTTTGTCTTTTGGTGTATGCATGCATGTATGCACATGTTTACATTGATGCACATATGGATGTGCATGCACACATACATGCATACTCATTTGTATCATGGTTGTTGATACATTATATGGTGGCAATATAAGACTCACATGCTAGTAAATATGTTGATATTTATTTTTGAGATAAATGGAAATGGATAATTATTCGTGGTTGATTATTTTATTCCTCCACTAAACCTCTCTTTAACCATGAGTTATTATTCTATGGCCATTAGTGCTCCAAAGATTAATATCTAGATATATATTTTCTATTCTCATTTTTATCTTAGGCTTATCATTATCTTGAGCTCTTTCATTTGCTATCTTCTTCTTCCTCACTCTCTTACTCTCTAGGTTTTGATAGTGAACAAAAGAGTGATCAAGTTAGGGTTTTTAAGTGAGAAGTCAAACCACATCATCATTCTATACTACTCTTGCCCATTAGTTTAGAGTGTTGGCTTTAACTTCTTCTCTTGATCAAGTGGAGCTTCAAGTTTGGACAAAGAGGACTCCGGGTGGATCATCGTGGACTTGGAGGATCTTAAGCAAGCTTCTTTCTACCCTCAAGTAGCCAAAGAGTCTAGCAAAGTGAGCTAGAAAGGTTGTATTATCTAAAACTAGTACTTTACTTCTTGTGGATTGTGTTAAAGTTAAGTGTTAGCCTAGATTTTCTAGTTTGATCCTTAGGATAGTTTCTTTAGCACCCTATAAATTTTTAATATGGCATGTGTGATGCTACCAAACCCTAGTAGTGGTTCTAAGGAAATCCCTTCATGAATTACCAATTTCTTTTTGGGGTTATGCACTTGAGACAGCTGCATACCTATTGAATCAAGTTCCATCAAAATCTGTGCCTAAAACACCATATGAGATATGGAGTGGAAAGAGACCATATCATAAACGAGTTAAGATATGGGGTTGTCCGGCCAATGTTAAAAAGCAGAATCCAGACAAACTCAAAGCACGATCAGTTCTGTCACGACCCGAACGGTACGGAACATGACCGACACTTAAATTACGAAACGTCTCGAGGCGTACGTACTCTATGTAAGCCAAAACCCAGAAATCAAAACCAAAGAAGCAGTAGAGTGAAGGAAAAACAAACTTAAAACAAGTAGTTTTAATAGCATAAGCCGAATTATGCGTTTTAAAAAACATCAAGTATTTTCTGAAAATTTCGGCAGAGTCTCCTTTGTAAATACTGGCCCCCAAACGGGATACAACATGAATAGTATACGAAATCAATAAAAAGGCATCCCCAAGCGGGAGCTAGCTCTTCGTCAATCGACGGTCACAACCACACAAGCAATATAATATACAACGCCAAGGGCGAGGATCAAAACTCAAGAGGAAACTCAAAACAGC
Source organism: Agapanthus africanus (assembly GCA_030015575.1). NCBI lineage: Eukaryota > Viridiplantae > Streptophyta > Magnoliopsida > Asparagales > Amaryllidaceae > Agapanthus > Agapanthus africanus. The sequence continues at coordinate 182,680,341 of JASDDO010000016.1, read as the reverse complement.
AAGAAATTCATAGAAATACAACGCGCGACTCTAAGGTCGAAAGAATAAACATCACTGGTCTCTATTTCTGAAATAAATACATGTTTGGTTGATGGAACTTCTAGATATAACAGAATAATAATATACAAGGTATAATGATGGGTACGATACAAGTAAACCCGCCTACTAGCAAGTCACCCGAAAAAGAAGCAGTGCCAGCAAAGCCGTAATGAAACTTGTACGGCAAAACCTGCAAGAAACTGTGGCATAACGGTGGTGAGTTGCCAACTCGTGAGTAGAAAACATCTACGAACAGATCGAATGAACAACGCAATCCTATGTCATACGATCATAATATATCCTCAAATATATAATCTGCAGCCTATAACAATGGATAGGGTATACCTCTAAACAACGAAAATACCAAGTGCTCGTGTCAGTGCCTCAGGTAGCAATATATCATATGGATGAGGTATGAATGCATGAAAACAGAATACATGAGAACGAAGAAACTGCTTTCATAACTTAGTGAGATTTCTTTTGTATATTTAAAACGAGGTATCATAATGAAATCAACATAAACAGTGTCTAGAATCGACACAAAACATAAATCTCAATCTCAATATCTCAGGCTCGGTACCTCAATATCTCAAAATATCAATGTCTCAATCTCACTGTCTAGGGCGCCGTCAGTCCAGACCTGCCCCTAATATCCATCACAAGACCACGACGCTATCCTCCGGATATCCGACGCGTCGGGTAAAATCACCGGTAGGTAGTACCCCCCTGCCGGCTCAACGCCATCTTCTGCGACCTTCTCGTCCCGGGGTACAGCACCGGGTCCACCATGTACCCGAAACGGTTCATCCAACTCCTCGAATCGGGTCTCAAAATCCATCAGCAAACTCATGGTGGACGACTCATACATCATGGGAAAACCGCACTTTTCATTTAAAAAGAGAGAGAAAAGAAATTTGTAAATGTTTTTGCGGTTTTTCCCCAAATCCAAGAAATCTCATGAAAATCCGAATCCAAACCATCCATAGCACGTAAAACAATGAATATAGGAATAAAAATCCATGAATGCTGCATAACAGTGAATAACTTTTGGAGATACTGCCCTCAAAGTCAATTATTGGATCGCAGGTACGTGATTGCAATGATTGAGGCAGGACCTATAACGATATGACAGTCTTGTTCGAGATGATAGTATGCTATCTGGTTTGACTTTATCATCGTATACATGCTTTAGTTCACTATTGCATGATGATAGAGCCCATAGGATTCTTGCTTGACTACCAGCAGTATGATGGTGATCATATACGTGGGAGCTGGGGTCAATAAGCACATCCTTAAAGTGTCCCTAGTCATGGGAGTTTCGAGACAGGGCATCGATACTCCAGAGTAGACTAGTGTATATAGTCGAGACCCCGACGAGGGGCGGTGGCCGGTCTCACAAGCCATTGGTGTCAGTTGGTTCACCTAAGATGTATACAGGTGCTCATTGGGTTATGAGTACACCGAACAGGACTCGCCGGGAACATGCAAGTTGGTATTATACATATCGTCAGATAGCAGTTCCCTGGTGACATGTATACAGGTTAGTTTGTCAACCTGAGATTGTCATTTGTCTCATGTGAGTTCCCACTGTGCTTTGATTTCTACCCTACCACGCTCAAACAGGTATTTTTTTAGTACAGTCCCGAGCCATATGGAGGCAATGAGCGGATCGTCGGGGATTCGTCTCTCCCGGTATTGGGGGTTGATGTCGCACAGTGCACGGGTGGTCATCACTAGAAATCCTCGACCGAGGGAGTGGAGAATTACTGATTTGGATCAGTAGTTTCTCAGGTGGTGATGGGCTTCATACCGACACGAATTATCGCGTTATTAGGGGTCTGACTTTATCCACCCCCTAGACTCGATATGCGATACTCTTTAGACGAACGGACCGGACTGTACGGATATTGTCACTGTCAGGCTCAGTAGGGTTTATGGATGAGTTCGCTCGTCAGCTTCCCTTCCAATCAATACATAGGCAACCGTTACGTACAGCTAGTACCTCTGACGTGCTAGAGGTTATACCCAGTGCCAGTGTGTTGATGAGTCATTAGAGGCCCCCACAAACACTTTCCCAAGTTCGGGCGAAACGTTGTAGAGGCCGTATGGTTTTATGGCAGGGTTTGGAAAATGCACTTGCGTTTACGCACGTGTCATTTTTCGGGCAGATAATACTGGTAGGCTTTGGTTTAAGACGGATCCCAGTATTATACTGTGTAGATATAATATCTGTCTCAGTTGCATTTGTATTCGGTCGTAATACAAATGCGGGTATGTTTATATTATTACGGGGTTATCCTGAAATTCGTTTCAGGATCACTTTTGGAAGTTTCCAGTTTCTAGTTTTCTATCACCCGTATTTTACATTCGGTTAAATACGGATTTATCTTTTCTTGAGATGAGTGTGGAAGCTTCTAGAAGGTGACTAGGATGGTGAGGTGTTAAGTGACTCATTAGTGCATTTAATGATTCATTTATTACAAGGGTGACCAGGTTTATGATTCATCCTTTGCTTTTAATGTGTTCATACAAGGTGTATTATGAATCATTCTTTCTCATTTATTGTTGTGGTCACCCCCCCTCTCCTACACTCACCTCCCTCATCCTATATAGTGGCCGTCCCCTCTCCTTGAGAAATGATGGTGGTTTATTTGATAAAAAGATTATGGTTCATGGAAATTAATCTACTCATTTCCCATTTACCCGATTCCTTCAAAAGGCATGTCACGTCCCGAAAGTATGGAACATGACCGGCATTTAAACTACGAAAGTCTCGAGGCGTACGTAATCTAAGTAAACCGAAAACTCAGAAATCCAAACCAAGAAAAGTAGTAGAGTGAAGGAAAACCAATTTAAAACAAGTAGTTTCAATAGCATAAGCCGAATTATGCGGTTTTAAAAAAAACATCAAATATTTCCCGAAAATTTCGGCAGAGTCTCCTTTGTAAATACAGGCCCCCAAACGGGATACAACATGAATAGTATACGAAATCAATAAAAGGCATCCCCAAGCGGGAGCTAGCTCTTCGTCAATCGACGGTCACAACCACACAAGCAATATAATATACAACGCCAAGGGCGAGGATCAAAACTCAAAAGGAAACTCAAAACAACAAGAAATCTACAGAAATATAACGCGCGACTCTAAGGTCGAAAGAATAATATCACTGTTCTCTATCTCAAAAATAAATACATGTTTGGTTGATGGAACTTCTAGATACAACAGAATAATGATATACAAGATATAGTGATGGGTGCGATACAAATAAACCCACCTACTAGCTAGTCACCCGGAAATGGAAATAGTGCCAGCAAGCCGTAAGCAAGCCGTAAAGAAACCTGTACGGCGAAACCTGCAAGAACTGTGGCACAACGGGGGTGAGTTGCCAACTCGTGAATAGAAAAACATCTACGCACAGAAATCGCATAAATAACGCAACCTAGGTCAATGATCATAATATATCCTCAAATATGTATATAACATGCAGCCTATAATAATGGCTAGGGTAAATATCTAACCCGAGTGTAATCTCATGTGCCCGTGTCAGTGCCTCAGGTAACAATATATCATATGGATGATGTATGAATGCATGAAACAAAATGCATGTACTTAATAAAACTGCTTTCATAAATCAGTGAGATTTCTGTATTTTAAAAATGAGGTACCATAAATGAAATCAGCATAAAACAGTGCCCAGCATCGACACAAAACAAGTGTCCAAATATCTCGATATCTCTGTGTTACAATCTCTGTACCTCAATATCTCAAAATCTCAATGTCTCAATCACAATATCTAGGGCGCCGTCAGTCCAGACCAGCCCCTACCATCCATTTCAAGACCACGACGGTATCCTCCGGATATCCGACGCGTCGGGTAAAATCACCGGTCGGTAGTGCTCCCCTGCCAGGCTCAACGTCAACAACACGATCCTCTTACCCCGGGGTACCGCACCGGGCCTACCATGTACCCGAAACGGTTCCTCCACTCCTCGAATCGGGTCTCGAAATCCATCAGCAAACTCATGGTGGACGACTCATACATCATGGGAAAAACCGCACTTTTTATTTAAAAAGAGAGAAAGCAGTTTATATAAGTTTTGCGGTTTCCCCCCTAAATCCAGAAAATCTCATGGAAATCCGAATCCAAATCATCAATAGCATGTAAAACCACGAATATAGGCATGAGAATCCATGAATGCGGCATAACAATGAATAACAGTATGCATGAAGTGACAAGTAATAACTACAATATCTAAGCTGGCATATAAGGCAAGTACACTAATATCATGTCAAACTACTAGCTAACAAGCTAAATAAAGCAATAATATTCTCTAAGTGTACGTGACATGGCAATTACCGATGAAGATGTGTGTGAGCCGGCAAGTAAGTGTACGTGGTACATACGCATCATCGGTAATGGTGCTGGTGTCCTAACAACATGATATCAACAATAGAATATGAATCATAATATAAGCATGCGATGCGGAGCGAACAACAATAATGAGCGGGAGCTAAATACTACACAATGGTGCCATTTGAAATAACACGAATCGTGGGGTTTTGAAAATAAGGGCTACGGTGGTTTTAAGAAAAGATACGCCTTTTGAAATATCCGTAAAATCCCTTGACCTGTCTTTTAAAATACCCACGATCCGTTAGTTTGAAATAGGCAGGAGTCTAATCTAGTCTAACAACTACACAAAACTATACGGCTGAACTAACAGGCTGAACTACAGGTAAGGAAACCGCCTAACATCTGAGTCGATACATATACATACCTGTATATGTATAGTCGGTGATCCCGCCTCAATAATATCATATCCGATACCATATCTATAATCAGACATCCCAAGTAAAGAGTGCGGATCAATCATCAATATATAGCTCGTACGTAAATCCGTCGTACGGCATCCCCAAATTTGGGTACGGGTCAATATCACATTCATCATACTATTTATCTGGTATCTTCTTTATCAAAGATCCTAATCCGGGTACTGATCTCTATCTAGTACAATACTGATACCACCTAAGTATGCATGCACGTGTGTGAAAACTACGTTAAAGGACCCGCTAAAACATCAGGTCGTATATCAAATACGAACCCTGTCATATCACCGATCTCACGGCCTCAACTCAAATCTCATCGACTCATCTCAATCCCAAGTATCATCCGTAAATCCAGTATGTGAACACCTAGTCCCATACCCAGGTGAACACATAAACACATCTCCCCATAAACGCACAGGTAATAACATAGATGTATGCATGTGTGTGTGTGCGAGTGTGGGTATAACAACTACTCTAGGGTTTCACAACTAACACTAAACTAATCCAAGAACACCAAAAATCCATATTTATCATCAATAAACTCAAACAATATATAATCAATAAATGTGTGTATACGTATTCGTATACATCACCACGAACTGCGGGGGTGCTATACACCATCCACCCGACTTCTCCCCGTAGATATAAATCTACTCACCTGGTCCTCGCTCGCCGGTGCCGACGTCGTCACGCGCTTGCTTGTCGTCTTGAAGTCCACATGGGGTACCTACATATCATAACGCACCGTATCGCATTAAAATCCGACTCATGATGCAAACGACACACGAATTCCACATAGGTCAAAACCTATGGTTGCTTTCATAAATCAACCCGAAAACCCTCGACGTCGGCGTACAAACGCCGAACCATCGAGAAAAACCCCAACACACTCATTTGTACAATCACAAGCACTAATTATGATATAAAATAGCTTAAAATTCAAAAAAAACCCAAATTCACTTAAAAAGCCATTTTTTCCGAAAATCTAGAAAGCAAATATTACCCGTTTTAGTACAAAACCCGACGTATAAACAAATCTAGCGGCCATAATACTTATTAAACATCTTAATTAAGTCATACCAATGTCAATTAGATTTTAAACTTAACTTTTAATATCAATATCAAAAATCTAGTTTGCATACATAACCAATTTTAACAATTTTATAGCAAAAAATTGCACAAACTACAATCTAGCTTGGATTTTCATGAACTAAAGTATTAAACTACACTTAATAATGTTAATGAAGTCATGAAAAACCTAATTACAATTTTAAACCCAATTATTTAACCATTTCCAAAAACCTAGATAGCAAATTAGCGTAATTATCGTAATTTTTAAACTTAACAATTAACAACTAGCTACTAACTTGTTTTAACATGTCATAAGAGCTTAAACACATTACACAACCATACACCAATTTCACAAAACCCTAACTTGCATTCAAGTTCTTCTCTTGAATTTCACAAACCCACACTTTAAATTTTCAACTTTAAATTAGAAACCCAAACAACATTTAACTACTTTAGCTTAAGCAAAATACCAACAATTTAACCATTTGGGTAAGATTTATACCTCCAAGACATGTAGATCTACATGCAACTTAGCCTCCGAAATTAGCTTCTATACCCCAAGATCCATGCTAGATGGGATAAAGAATAATGGGTAGGAGTTAGATTTTGATTTCGGTAAGATTTGTGTTGATTTTTGGCAAAAAAATTGAAGGATTTTGGAGTGAAAAGGAGGTGGGGAAATTTTGGGCAGCAAGGGGATGGCTCGGCCAGCAGGAGAAGAAATTGGAGAGAGAAAAAGTGAGGTGGTGAATGAATGCCAACTCCCAAGTCAACAAAGCCCACTCCTCATTTGACTTTCTTCATTTTTCCTCTCTTTTCTTTTCTTTTCTAACAAGAGGTGATTGGGGAGAGAGAGAGAGAGAGGGCTGTCAAAAAGGGGGGCCGGCCACATGGTGGAGGAGTGAGAGAGTGTGTGTGTGAAGCAATGAACACCAAACACCAATTCAATATGCACCAAAACCCTTTTATTTTCACAAAATAAGCCTTTTTCTTCAACATTTTCTAAAACCGTTTTGACAAACCATTTCATTTCAGAAACCACATGATAAAATTTTATTTAATGTGTTATGATGCACAAAATTTGTTTCAACTCATTCCAATTTGTAATTTTTCCTAATTAAATGTATTAGTAACGGCTTAAAATAATATTAAAATAATTAATTTCGGAAAATTTTTCAGAAAATTTGAAATTTCACCAGTGGCTCAATAAACACCAATTACTAGTAATTACATAGCTAGAATATGTATATTTAATTTTATATTAAAAATATTTGTATTTTAACTTTTTACGGAAAACCCCCTTATTTTACCGATTTTCCGAAATTTCACCGAAACGATTTTCAAAACGTTACAAGGCAACTTCATTAACCGTTCGTCCATAGCTTTGGAAGTAATGAGACAAAGTGTTCTACTCATTCTCTACATCAATCTTGGTCATCTCTTTTAGCAAACTTGATGATCGAGTTGCCTCGGTTCAGAGGCGGGAGCTCGTTTAAAGATCCGTCGACGTGGTGCCACCTGGACGAGAAGATTGGAGATTCAGGAGATCGGAACAGCCGCAACAAAGCGTGGGATGATGGTTGAAGACCGAAGGACTCGGATCGTTCGGTATTACATTTCTACCCACTTTGTAGTTTGTTAGTTTAGCTTTAATGGCACATCCGGGTTATAGTACGCGATAGCGCCAGTTGTAAAAAGTTTTTGTTCCACCTTTGACGTCTGTTAGACGGCCGGGGCGCTACCGTGGACTTACACTGGTATCAGAGCCTCACCATTAAGCTATACTAACTTGTGCTAACACGTTTAAAACATCGATCGAACGGAATTTCGAAAATCACAATTTTCAGTGTAAAAGTTTCTGTTGATTTTTAAAAGGGTATTAAAATTATTTTACACATCACAGAAAACAGAGCAGGCTTTTTTAAGCATTCTGGGAAAATTTGGGCACGTGACCCCACAGTACCACCGCGGAACAGCGGCCAGTATGTGGGAATAGTGCATGAAATTTTTCCAGTGAGCTTTACATGGGAAATTGTGGTTTCTGGAATATTTCTTTTGGGCCCAGATTTCATTACTGTACAGCAGATGTTGTGGGGCCCACTTTGGGATATTTGGTCGATCGAAATTTAAACGTGTTAGTTTACAGTACTTATATTATATCTCCGACCGGGAATGTCATTTGAGCGGTAAATTCCGTCTAATTGCTATAGCTCTTTTAGACGGATTTGCGAATGTGACAGTCGCGTTGATGTTCTATGTTGTGCTGTGATGTTGTGGATTTGTCGTGGTGGATAGCAGCGTGCAATGGTAGTGCAGTTTGGATTTATTTGTACATTTGTTATTGCGGGGCGAGCGTCCAACATGTGGACTGCCGTCACTGCCTGTTTGTATAATATTCTTTTGGGGCACGACCGGGCTGAGGTCAATGTACCCGTTGTACATATTTTTATTTCTGTACTTGGTTTACCCCGTGACGGAGTGCACGCATAGCCGGGTTCTGGAGGGCAACGGGTCCGTATCTCATGGCTTTGAGAGGCAGAGGGGCCTCACTCTAGAATTGGCAGACTATTCTCCGCACTCGTAGGGGGTACAGGTTGACCCAAGGTGGGGTGCTCAAGTTACCGGATTCCGTGAACTGTCGGGTGGTCCATTCATTTTTGCTGTAGGGGGCTGCCTCGCTTCAGGTTTTGGCGGGTAACTTGCCGCACCTGTAGGGGTCTAGGTTTCATTGCATAGGCTATCCACACGACCAGGGGAACGTCGGGTTTCAGTAGCGGCTCTGTGAAACCCGGGGATCCCAGCTTATCTGTATTGCTCTGTGATGCTTATTACTTTTCTGTAATGTTGCATATTATCACGCCTGGAGCGATTATTGTATATTGGTATATATACTATTAGATGTTTTATATGTTTTACACCCGCGCTAGTCCAGCCCCCGCTCTGTCGTTAGTTAAGTAACCTAACGGGTGATGACGGGACCCAGTGACGAATGCAGATGGCATATACGTACATTTTATTTTCGTTCTTTTCTGGTGTGATTAGATGATGGGACTGTGTTGATTTTGATCAATGCAAGGATAAAACAAACCTATATCTGATGTTGTTGGAAAAATTTTTAAAAGGTGTTATTACAAAGACGTTTTCTTTTGTTATGCATAGTGATATTCAGTTGGAATATCCTGCACCTCATTCGACGAGGCAAGGGCTGATATCCCTTCACCGGGAGAGACCCCTTGAGCAGAAGCTTGCGTCAGGGTAATAACTTCAATATAGTCGATTACAAGTTGCTTTGCATCGCGGTATTCAGTTAGAATATCCTGCACCTCATTCCACGAAGAAAGAGCCGAGATCCCTTCACCGGGAGAGACCTCTTTAGCAAAAGGTTTTCACCACTATATTTTTATAAAAAGCTATCAGGTTCCTTCAGCGATATCAAGTTCATTACGTTAAAGGTTTTTCGCCAAAAACCAGTCGTAGCCCTCCGTCATTTCTTATGGATGGTCAGTAGTATTCAAGCTATGTATATTGTTGGAGATAATGCCCTCATAGTCAATTATTGGATCGCAGGTACGTGATTGCAATGATTGCGGAGGACCTATCCCGGTAGCGCAGTCTTACTCGAGATGATAGTATGCTATCTGGTTTGCCTTTATCAGTCGTGTACATGTTCAGGTGACTGATTGCATGTTACACTTTGATAGAGCCCTTAGGATCTTGCTTTACTACCAACAGTATGATGGCGATCATATACGTGAGAGTTGGGTAGTTTATATGCATATCCTTAATTGTGGTCCCTAGTCGTGGGAGTTTCGAGACAGGGCATCGATACTCCGGAGTAGACTAGTGTGTACAGTCGAGACCCCGACGAGGGGCGGTGGCCGGTCTCACAAGCCACTGGTGTCAGTTGGATCACCTAAGATGTATACAGGTGCTCATTGGGTTATGAGTACACCGGACAGGACTCGCCGGGAATCTGCTAGTTAGTATTATATCTACCGTCAGATAGCAGTTCCCTGGTGACATGTGTACAGGTTAGTTCATCGACCTGAGGTCGTCATTTGTCTCGTGTGAGTTCCCACTGTGCTTTGATTTCTACCCTACCACGGCTCAAAGGAGTCGTGCAAACAGGTAGCTTTTGGGTACAGTCCCGAGCCATATGGAGGCACGTGAGCGGATCGGCAGGGGATTCGTCTCTCCCGGTATTGGGGGCGAGGTCGTGCTGTGTCTAGGAGAGCCATTACACAAAGTCCATGGCCATGGCAGGAGATTTACTGGTAGGTACTCCAGTAGTATCTCAGGGTGTGATTGGGCTTCACTCCGACACGACTTATACTGCTATTGGGGGTCTGACGTTACTAGCCCCCTAGGCAGATATGCGATACTCATTGACGAACGGACCGGACTGTATATACATTGTCAAGGTCAGTCCGTGGGCAGCCGTTACGCATTGCTAGTGCCGCTGACGGTTTGTGGTTAAACCCACTGCCATGGTGCTGACGAGTCATTAGAGTCCTCCACAGACAGTTTCCCAAGTTCGGGCGAAACGTTGTAGAGGCCGTATGGTTTTATGGCAGGGTTCGGAAAATGCACGTGCGTTTACGCACGTGTCGATTTTCGGACAGATGATACTGGTCGGCTTTGGTTTAAGCCGGATCCGAGTATTATATTGAGTAGGTATAATATCTTTGTCTCAGTTGCATTTGTATTTGGTTGTAATACAAATGCGGGTATATTTATACAGTTTCGGGGTTGTCCTGAAATTCGTTTCAGGATCACTTTTGGAAGTTGCCAGTTTCCAGTTTTCTATCAGCCGTCTTTTAACATTCGGTTAAAGACGGATTTATCTTTTCTTCTGTTGAGGTGAGTCAGTGTTCTAGAAGATTCTAGATGAGGTGACTAGGCTAATTGGTGTTGTGTTCTAATTGGATGCATTTAATGGTTCATTAAAGCATGATGACTAGGTTTATGACTCATGCTTTAACATTAAAGCATTTTGTTTAGTTAAGGATATTTCTTCTTGATCTTTTAAGTGAGAAGCTTTCTTGTGGTCACCCCCCTCTCCTACGGTCACCTCCCTCTTGCTATATATGGCCGGCCCTCTCTCTCCTCACTTCACTTGATGTTTCATTTTGGTTAGAAAAGATTATGATAGTATTCGGGGTGTATGGAATTTTACAGTTCATTTCATTCCATCACCCGATTTCCACGGCAACTTCATTAACCGATCGTCCACGGATTTGGACGAAGTGAGACAAAGTCATCTACTCATTCTCTACATCATTCTTGGTCGTCTCTTTTAGCAAACTTGACGATCGAGTTGCCTCGAGTCAGAGGCGGGAGCCCGTTTAAAGAACCGATCATGTGGTGCCACCTCGACGAGGAGATCGGAGATCGACGAGATCGGAGCAGCCGCAACGGAGCGTGGGATGATGGTTGAAGAACGAAGGACTCGGATCGTTCGGTATAATATTCCTACACTCTTTACAGTTTGTTAGTTTAGCAATAATGGCAGATCCGGGTTAAAGTGTATGATAGCGCCAGTTTAAAAGTTTTGTTCCGCATTTTGGCGTCTGTAGACTGCCGGGGCGCTAGCGTAGACTTACATATATTTGGCCCTTAGTCAAAACATAGTGATTGGTAGCTGCTGGGGTATTCATCTGTTGCGTAGATAGATGCGTTGGTTTGGGACAGTCGTATTACCTTGTTGGCCAAAGTCAAGGGTATGTACGGGTGGGTTCAAATTGACCTGGATAATGATGGATAGAACTTGACATGTGACTTATGAGATATTTGGCCCTTAGTCAAGGTCATAAGAGCTTGGGGCAAAAATCATATCGGGAGTTTCAAACATACAGGAAACTTGCCAAGTATGCGCATACCTTCTGGAGTGTGATAACTTGAGTGGCTTCCATCAAGTTATCATGCGATGATAGTTGGATCCCGATTCTCACTGATGAGTTGGTTTACTCTTCGGGTGATCCCGACTAATTCTTCTTTCAGGTTTGGAAGAGAATTTGAGATAACAGTGGGAGATTTCCTGATTAGATAAATTGATAACCATTCTGATCTAGGTTAGAGTGCACGCAGAGTGTTTCTTTTCTCTCTCTCTCTTTGGCAGCGACCATTGACCGACCCTAGACTATGACTCAGTGACCAAGTTAACCGAACCTTCTTAAAATACTGGCTTTTGGATTGTCTATGTTGCATAAGTCATTGCCACTCCTTCTTTTACCCTTTGCATTTCTCAGAACACCGCATATTACTACGGATATCCACTTCCATTGGATAGATCCATCGTATGGTTGTATACGAACTCGGAGGGATTTCTTCGAGGATGGATCCAGGTTCAGGAGAAATAGAATTGGTTTATTCAGTTGTCTTTTATTATCACCTTCTCTCAGGTTGCGAGGGCTCCTTGGTTTAGGAGAGTACACCTATTACGCTTATTGGACAGTCTTCTTCCAAACCATAGGCAGGTGCCGAAAGGTAGGGAATGAAGAAAACCAATTAGCCTAAGTAGGGTGTGCAGAAGGTAATATGTAAAGACAAAATAAAGGGATTAGAAAGAGGGCAAAGTAAATTGCGACTGTTATCATTCACGACCAAAACACGTACTTCATCGCCATTCCTATTTCACCTTTGCTTTTTTCCCCAGTTCGGGAGAAATAGAATAAGGTATTATTCAGTTGTCTTTTATCATCACCTTCTCTCAAGTTGCGAGTACTCCTAGGATTAGGAGAGTACACCCATTATGCTTACTGGATAGTCTTCTTCCAAACCATAGGCTGGTGCCGAACGGTAGGGAAGGAAGAAAACCATTTAGCCTAACGTTGGTGTACAGAAGGTAATGAATAAAGACAAATAAAGGGATTTGGAGAGATGGCAATAAAATATACGGTTATAGTCATGAATTGGATTATGGAAGAGGCATTACTAAGAATACCAGGATACCCTTACGAAACATTTTCATGTTTCAGTGCATTATTAAGGGAAAACTGTTTTCCCGATTACATACTCCAGGGTATGTATTTACCAGGTTCCATTCTCATATCTGTATGGTTTTACAGATGATGAGTGGGAGTAGGTTATTGGGAATAAGGTGATCATCCTCATTATATCGGAATTCGTTGTAATTGGTGATATTAGAGGAAATCTCCTGGGTACAGTTTTCAACCTACGATGCACAGGTTTTGAGTTATTCGAATCAGCGGACTTATACAGAGTATTGTATGTTGTCCAGAGTCCGTGAGGACAAAGGGGATGGTCCTCGTACTATGTTCTGTTTACTTATGACTTCTCTAGATTTTAGACAACTGTTTCGTAGAAATACAAGGTCTATGTTTTGAGAAGTTGTGGGTATAAGAATAAGGTAGAGAACCAGGTGTCACAAGTATCGGGATTCTTCAAACAGATCGAAGATGTAGATTCTTGTGATTGGTATTCAGATGATAGTAATAGTTTTGAGAAACTTGTTTCTCTTTCAGGTTACTCATAATTGGATGTACTCCTAAGTTGAGTAATGCTGATTTGCCTCTCTCCATTAAGTTGATATGCACTGGAGACAGCTGCATGATTTGAATCTGGTTCCAATTAAATAAAGTGCCAAAGTTTCTATATTGGATATAGAATGGTTCATATCTTAACGATGTTAAGGTACGGGGAGTTGTCCAGCTTATTCTTAAAACCAGACACTGGATAACTCAAGGCACGTTTCTGTAAATGGCAGTTTGTGGGTTGACCCTGGCTTTGACGAGGGTTGATTTTCTACCATCTGGAAGATCAATAGTGATATTGTTCTTGACTCACCACAGTTTTAGTAATGGATTTTTTCAGAAAACAGTAGTGGGAGTATGGTAGAACTGGAAGTGATTCCAGAACCGCAAACGATTACGGAAAATTTAATAGGACCTATATATTCAATCAGGTTTGACATTCCAATAGCCACTCCGCAGATATGGTGGGTAACCTCAGACACCCGAGAGGTACTCCAGTAGCCTCAAGGACGATGATAGGGAGGTTCTTGTTTACCCAGACTTGACACTACTGTTGTTTCAGACTATGAGACCCGGCAGGAGGATATGTATAGCGTTGTTCTAAACTAGCTTTAGAAATGTACGTATATATTATTCTGCCAGAGGGTTGTCGTAATCAGTGGGAGCAGCGGAAGCATAGTGGGCAAGTAGCTTATGTCTATTTATAGGCTTAAGCGGATATAGCGGAGATAGATCATCTATTTTTGATATGACAGTCATGTGTTTGACTTCATCAGAATAGGGGATGGATCTGTTGAGAAGATAGTAGGGTGTGATGTCCTGGTATTTGGATGACATTCACAGAGTAGGAAGTAAAATTCCTATACTACGATCGGTTGTACTGTGGTTGTCACACAGTTGTTTCTTCACAAAGTATATGGATATAATATCTGATATTCTGGTTGCTAGATCTATGGTTTTAGATCTAGATTTGGGTAGTTTCCCAATGTGGGTACTTTGACAGTATTCTAATAGTATTTTAGAATAGTTGACTCCTGGCATGGTAGTGTACCTGCAGGTGATGGAGTCACCCTCTCTAAAGGTGTCTTAGAGACTAAAGGAGAGAGGGATGTGCATGATTGGCAGATCACTTGCTTAGGAAATTGAGTCAATCATGAGATGTCAAGTACCACACCAGATGTTGTTTTTGCACTAGATGCGATAAGTTTATATTAATTCAATCCTGGAGAAACATAAGGAACAGTTTTAGAACATAAGTGCATGTTCTATGGATTTGATGACAACAGCCTCCTTCGGGAAACGGTTATCATTCCAAGCTTCCAAGGTGACATGGATGACAGAGTGACTGTCAGAGTTATAGTTTTCCCTCTGACTAGGGACAGTATTATGGACAGGTGGTCCAAGAGGATACTGTGGGAGGTATGGTGCTGGATACTGATCAGGTTCAGTTATTAATAAAGTCTAAGAAGTTTGGATTTGGAGTTCATTTATGAACTAGGTCCCATCAGATATTCAAACATATTCTAATACAGGTATTACTCTATTCGGGAGATGGCTTTCTCCGCGAACTTGAGATTAAGAGAGACATAGAAAGAAACATCAGGGCGGATCCACTCACTGAGGCTATTTCTCGGACACAAGAGTTTTACAAACTAGTTTTGTGAAACTGATTAGTAGAGAAGTTGGATGTTCGTTATCACACGGGCTGTGAGTATGCGACATCGCAATAATTAGCCTTAAGTGCAAGGAGGAGATTGTTGGAGATAGTGCCCTCAAAGTCAATTATTGGATCGCAGTTACGTGATTGCAATGATTGAGGCAGGACCTATACCGAATTGGCAGTCTTGCTCGAGATGATAGTATGCTATCTGGTTTGACTTTATCATCGTATACATGCTTTAGTTCACTATTGCATGATGATAGAGACCATAAGATTCTTGCTTGACTACCAGCAGTATGATGGCGATCATATACGTGAGAGCTGGGGTCTGTAAGCACATCCTTAAAGTGTCCCTAGTAGTGGGAGTTTCGAGATAGGGCATCGATACTCTAGAGTAGACTAGTGTATACAATCGAGACCCCGACGAGGGGCGGTGGCCGGTCTCACAAGCCATTGGTGTCAGTTGGTTCACCTAAGATGTATACAGGTGCTCATTGGGTTATGAGTACACCGGACAGGACTCGCCGGGAACATGCTAGTTGGTATTATACATATCGTCAGATAGCAGTTCCCTGGTGACATGTGTACAGGTTAGTTTGTCGACCTGAGATCGTCATTTGTCTCGTGTGAGTTCCCACTGTGCTTTGATTTCTACCCTACCACGCTCAAAGGAGACGTGCAAATAGGTGTTTTTTGGGTACAGTCCCGAGCCACATGGAGGCAGTGAGCGGGTCGTCGGGGATTCGTCTCTCTCGGTATTGGGGGTTGATGTCGCACAGTGCACGGGTGGCCATCACTAGAAATCCTCGGCCAAGGTAGTGGAGAATTACTGATTTGGATCAGTAGTTTCTCAGGTGGTGATGGGCTTCATACCGACACGAATTATCGCGTTATTAGGGGTCTGACTTTATCCACCCCCCTAGACTCGATATGCGATACTCTTTAGACGAACGGACCGGACTGTACGGACATTGTCACTGTCAGGCTCAGTAGGGTTTATGGTTGAGTTCGCTCGTCAGCTTCCCTTCCAATCAATACATAGGCAACCGTTATGTACAGCTAGTACCTCTGACGTGCTAGAGGTTATACCCAGTGCCAGTGTGTTGATGAGTCATTAAAATCCCCCACAGACACTTTCCCAAGTTCGGGCGAAATGTTATAAAGGTCGTATGGTTTTATGGCAGGGTTCGGAAAATGCACGTGCGTTTATGCACGTATCATTTTTCGGGCAGATAATACTGGTAGGCTTTGGTTTAACCCGGATCCCAGTATTATACTGTGTAGATATAATATTTTTGTCTCAGTTGCATTTGTATTCGGTCGTAATATAAATGCGGCTATGTTTATACTGTTACGGGATTATCCTGAAATTCGTTTCAGGATCACTTTTGGAAGTTGCCAGTTTCCAGTTTTTTATCACCTGTATTTTACATTCGGTTAAATACGGATTTATCTTCTCTTGAGATGAGTGTGGAAGCTTCTAGAAGGTGACCAGGATGGTGAGGTGTTAAGTGACTCATTAGTGCATTTAATGAATCATTTAATACAAGGGTGACTAGGTTTATGATTCATCCTTTGCTTTTAATGTGTTCATACAAGGTTTATTATGAATCATTCTTTCTCATTTATTGTTGTGGTCACCCCCCCTCTCCTACACTCACCTCCCTCATCCTATATAGTGGCCGGCCCCTCTCCTTGAAAAATGATGGTGGTTCATTTGATAAAAAGATTATGGTTCATGGAAATTAATCTACTCATTTCCCATTTACCTGATTCCTTCAAAAGGCAACTTCATTAACTGTTCGTCCATAGCTTTGGACGTAACGAGACAAAGTGTTCTACTCATTCTCTACATCAATCTTGATCATCTCTTTAAGAAAACCTTATGATCGAGTTGCCTCGGTTCAGAGGCGGGAGCCCGTTTAAAGATCTGTCGACGTGGTGCCGCCTGGACGAGAAGATTGGAGATTCAGGAGATCGGAACAGCCGCAACAAAGCGTGGGATGATGGTTGAAGACCGAAGGACTCGGATCGTTCGGTATAACATTTCTACCCACTTTGTAGTTTGTTAGTTTAGCTTTAATGGCAGATCCGGGTTATAGTACGCGATAGCGCCAGTTGTAAAAAGTTTTTGTTCCGCATTTGGCGTCTGTTAGACGGCCGGGGCGCTACCGTGGACTTACAATAACAATATGCATGAAGTAGCAAGTAATAACTGCAATGTCTAAACTGGCATATAAGGCGAGTACACTAATATCATGTCGAAACTGTTAGCTAACAAGCTATGTCAAAGTAATAGTATTTTCTAAAGTGTACGTGACATGGCAATTACCGATGAAGATGTGTGTGAGCCGGTAAGTAAGTGTGCGTGGAACATACGCATCATCGGTAATGGTGCTGGTGTCCTAACAGCCTGATATCAACAATGGAATATGAAATCACAACATATGTATGCGATGCGGAGCGAACAACAATAATGTGCGGGAGCTGAATACTAAATACAATTATAACTAATCTGGACTTAATATAATATGAGTCATGCAGTGGTGCCATTTGAAATAACACGAATCGTGGGGTTTTGAAAATAAGGGCTACGGTGTTTTTAAGAAAAGATACGTCCTTTGAAATATCCGTAGAATCCCTTAACCTGTCTTTTAAAATACCCACGATCCGTTAGTTTTTGGAAATAGGTAGGACTCTAATCTCGTCTAACAACTACACTAAACTATACGGCTGAACTAACAAGCTGAATGAAAGGTAAGGAAACCGCCTAACATCTGAGTCGATACATATATATATAGTCGGTGATCCCGCCTCAATAATATCATATCCGATACCATATCTAAAATCAGACATCCCAAGTCAAGAGTGCGGGTCTATCATCAATATATAGCTCGTACGTAAATCCGTCCTACGACATCCCAAATCTGGGTACGGGTCAAAGTCACATCAATCACACTATTCATCTGGTATCGTCTTATCAAATATTATGATCCGGGATAATGACCTACGTCTAGTACAATACTGATACCATCTATGTATGCATGCAGGTGTATGAAACACTACACCAAAAGACCCGCTAAAACATCATGTCGTATCTCGAATACGAACCCTGTCATATCACCGATCTCACGGCCTCAAATCGAATCTCATCGACTCATCTCAAATCCCAAGTACTATCCTCAAATCCAGTATATGAACACATAGTCCCATACCCATGTGAACACATAAATATAATCCCATATACGCACATGTAAAAGGAAGGATGTATGCAAGTATGTGCGTGCGTGTGTGTATAGGTGCAACCCCTACTCTAGGGTTTCGCAACGACACTAAACCAATCCAAGAACACCAAAAATCCATCTTTATCATCAATCAACTCAAACTACATATAATAAATATATGTGTGTATACGTATTCATATACATCACCACGAACTGCGGGGGTGCTGTACGCCATCCACCCGACTTCTCCCCTTAGATATAAATCTACTCACCTGGTCCTCGCTCGTCGGTGCCGACGTCGCCACACGCTTGCTTGTCGTCTCGAAGTCCACATGGGGTACCTACATATCATAACACACCGTATCGCATTAAAATTCGACTCATGACCAAAACGACATACGAATCCCACACAGGTCAAAACCTATGGTTTGCTTTCACAAATCAACCCAAAACCCTCGACATCGGCGTACAAACGCCGAGTGATCGTGAAAAACTCAAACGCACCAATCGTGGTTTCAAAACTCACTAATTATATAAGAAATAGGTTTTAATTCATCAAAACCATAAAAGTAAACAAATCGTTTTATTTCCCAA
Source organism: Agapanthus africanus (assembly GCA_030015575.1). Lineage (NCBI taxonomy): Eukaryota > Viridiplantae > Streptophyta > Magnoliopsida > Asparagales > Amaryllidaceae > Agapanthus > Agapanthus africanus. The sequence continues at coordinate 182,661,432 of JASDDO010000016.1, read as the reverse complement.
AAATCTAGTTAGCGGTCGTTAACCGTTTTAATACAAATCTTGATGTTTAAACGAAACTAATGGCCATAATATTTACTAAATATCATAACTAGGTTATATAATCCTTACTAGATTTTATTCTTATCAATTTTCATTGAATTCAACATTCTAGTTTGCAAAATACCCAATTTTAACACATTAAAAGCTACAATTTGTAAACTAGCAACTAGATTAGTTTTAGCATTCCATTAACATGTTAATCTCCATATTAAAACAATAATAAATTTATAAAAACCCTAACTAGATTTTAAATTTCACATTTTCAATAATTTCTAAAAACCTAATTTAGATAAAAATAAAAAAAAAGAAGAAGCTTAATTTGGACAATTTACATCTAACAATTTACATATTATCAAAAAGATTAAGTTTTCATTTCCGTAAGATGATAATCTACACTTTGCAACCATGATTACATGATAAGAACCCTAATTGCAAATCACAAACCCTCACTTTTTTATTCAAACCATACTCTTGAATTTTCCAAACTTGCAATAAAACCTAATTTAAACCACTCATTAACTTAATTAGAAGAAATAATCAAACAATTTAACAAAAAGCCAAGATTTATTATACCTCAAGATCCATGGATCAAGCATAGAATATGACCTCCAAATTGAAATCTTTGCACCAAGATCCATGCTATAGGGGCTAAGGAAAAATGGGTAGGAGCTTGATTTGGATTTTGGGATTTTTTGTAGGGATTTTGAGGCAAAAATGGTGGATTTTTGATGAGAAAAGAGGTGAAGAAATGAAGGGGGCTGAAGAAAAGGGGGGGCTCGGCCAAGTGCAGGTGGGGGAAGTGTGGGAGAGTGTGAGGTGGGGAAAAGTCCAAGTCCACCAAAGTCAAAGCCCATACTCCTTTTACCATTTCTCTCATTTCTTTTGTTTTCTTTTCTTTCAAAAAACCTTTTTCAAGTGGGGAAAAATTGGGAATAGGCTGCCAAGGGGCTCGTCCAGCAAGACATGGGGATGGGTGTGGGTGGGAAAAATTATAAATGCTATACCCCAAACATCCATTTACACTAAATTCACTATTTAAGCAGTTTTCTTCGATATTTTCTAAAACCGTTTGACAGCTTCATTTCATTTCAAAAACCACATGTTAAAATTTTGTTTACTGTGTTATGATGCACAAATTTTTTTTCAACTCATTCCAATTTGTAATTTTCCCAAATTAAATGTATTAGTGACGGCATAAAATAATATTAAAATAATTAATTTTGGAAAAAAATTCAGAAAATTAGAAATTTTACCAGTGGCTCAATAAACACCAAATACTAGCAATTACATAGATAGAATATGTATATTTAATTTTATAATAAAGATATTTGTATTTTGACTTTTTACAGAAAAACCCTTATTTACCGATTTTCCGAAATTTCACCGAAACGATTTTCAAAACGTTACAAGTTCTTTGCAAGTTTGTGTGATATCCAAAGAATTCACATCATTATATCTTCTACCATGCTGAGGAACAAAAGGTGTTTGTTTCTCAATATGCCACCTTTTTGGAAAAGGAATTTCTTGTGAAAGAAATTAGTGGTAAAGAGGTAGAGCAAGAAGAAGTTCTACCTACACAAACTACAACTGATGATTTGATAGAACCGGAGGATTCATGAAAGTGTTTGTTAGCACCACCACTGGGTTTTACTAGCATCAAGCATGCCATTTTAAAAATTTTGGGGTGCTAATCAACACTAAACAAGAATCGAAAACGAGATGATTAGGGTTTAACTATGATATCATAAACTATACTAAGAGATGGATGGCTACAACCTTTGTAGACCGTGTCCTTCTCTTCTAAAGCTCCAGGTTGTAGTCCCTACGACTCCACTTGGCTCCACTTGAAGAATGAACAAGCTTCCTTCGATGACCTTCGTGCCGAAGATGATCCACCCGAAGCTCCACTAATCCAAGCTACCTCTTCACTAAACTCTTTAGTGAAAGAAACACACTACACCAAAGCGTTAATCTAGTGTAGGATGGTGAAGCAGGGGTTTTGTTTGCCCACTAGGGTTCTCACAAGCTCAAGGGTTCACAACTCATGTGAGGGATTGAGCTTGGAGGTGGAGGTGAGGAAGTTGGAAAGAGCTAGAGAGCAAGAACTCATCTCATGAGCTCAACTAGAGAAAAATGAACCATGTGTTGTGATGAATGGCTTGACCCCTCTCACTTATTGAAGCATCCATTTGTTTCAAATAAACAAATAGAACCATGCTTCAATAGTGATAAGAGACCAATAAAAAAATACTACAAAGCCATGCTTCACCCAAGCTCCTCAATTTCCACCTCATCATTTCCATTTCCAATAAATATAAAATTAACTATACTTCATATAATATATATATATATATATATATATATATATATATATATATATATATTAACATACATATATAAATATAAGCAAATAATTAGTGAGCAATAATATTATTTAATATATAATTATATTAAATATAAATATATATCATATTATTAAATCAACACTTGATTTAATAATCCGGTTATATCACATACAACCGACTATTTTCATTTATTTGTATATCACATTATCAAATCAACACTTGATTCAATAATCCGGTTATATCACATATAACCTAACCGATATCAAATTACCGCCAGATTAGAATACAGTATCACATACTCGTATTTAATCAGGGCCCCCCACATATCAGCATATGTTCCCTACTTCGTTTCGCTTGAACCGGGAAACTTTTATGTGGGACTCTAAAGATTCGTCAATACGCCAGCAGTAGGTGATGATCACATCAGTCACCCACAAGCCGTCAGCGGTACTGGCTGGACGTAACGGCTACCCAGGTATTGAGCGAATAGAAGATCAACAAGCAAGCTTGTCCAAACTCCCATGAAACCTATAGGTAACACTTACCGTACAGTCTGATCTCTTCGTCTGATATGTCGCATTTCGAGTCTGGGAATGGAATCGTCAGACTACAATAACTTGATAAGTCATGCCGATGTGTGTGGCCTATAACGGTACGAGAAATTACTGATAACACTTACTAGTAAATCTCATCAACAGCCCTGGCCAGGGACTTCCTGTTATAGCTAATCGAGCATAGCGCAACATCAACTCCATATACCGGGAGAGACGAAACCCCTCCTATCGCTCATTGCCTCCATGTGACTCGGGACTGTACCCAAAATCCACCTGTTTGCACGACTTCTTTGAGCCATGGTAGGGAGGAAATCAAAGCACAGTGGGAACCACACAAGACTCTATGACGATCTCGGGTCTACTGACTAACCTATACCAGTGTCACCAAAGAACTACTATCTAACGATAGGTATAGTACCATCTAGGAGTTCTCGGCGAGTCATGTTCGGTGTACCCATTCTCTAATGAGCACCTATGTACAATCTTTGATATCAAAAACCAATGGATATGGGATCATCCATCGCCCCATACAGGGTCAAGAAACATACACACTAGTCTACTCTGGAATATCGATGCCCTGTCTCGATATTCCTTCGACTAGGAACAATTGAAGGATGTGCTTGTGGACTACCCAGGTCCCAGTAGTATGATCCGCATCATAGTCCTGGTAGTCTAGCCAATATTTTAAGGTCTTTATCAACATGTATATGAGAGACAGTATAATAAAACCAGTGAACATGTTAAGATAAAGGCAACCAGATAGCATAATGTCATGTCGAGCAAGAAAGTCCTCCATATATATGTCCAAGCATCCATTATATCATACAATAATGGCCTTTAGGGCATACATATCACTAACAATCTCCCACATGCACTAAGGCCAGTTGTTGTAGTATCTCATACCCAACATCCCAAAAAGTCTCTCGAATTACATCTGGGGGAGGGCCTTCGTGAGTGGATTCGCTGTGTTATCCTTCGCGACAACATCCCTGACCTCGATCTCCCGGCGATCTACTATCTCCTTGATCAGGTGATACCGCCTAAGAATATGTCTAGATCTCTAATGGGACCGGGGTTCCTTGGCCAAAGCCACAGTTCCATTGTTATCACAATACACAGGTATTGGATGCTCAATGGATGGAACCACACCAAGTTCAGCTATGAACTTGTTCATCCAGACAGCCTCTTTGACAGCATCTTTAGTAGCGCTGTATTCAGCCTTCATCGTCGAGTTTGCTACAGTGTCTTGCTTGGAACTCTTCCAACATACCGCCCCTTCATTACGGGTGAAGACAAAACCGAGACCGACTTACTGTCGTCCTTATCACTCTGGAAGCTCGAATCGGTAAAGGACTCCACCTGGAGTTCACCATTACCATACACCAAGAACATCTCTTTAGTCCTTCTCAAGTACTTAAGAATGTTCTTCACAGCTGTCCAGTGTTTCTCCCTTGGATCTGATTGATACCTGCTCACTACACCTAGTGAGTAAGCTACATCTGGTCTGGTACATAACATCGTATACATGATAGACTCGACTACCCGAAGCATAGGGTATCCCTTACATGCGAGCCCTCTCCAAATCAGTCTTGGGAGACATCTCTTTGGAGAGAGTGATTCCTTAACAAGCGGGTAAATTACCACGCTTAGAATCTTTCATACTAAACCTCTTTATTATGGTGTCTATGTACCTGGATTGGGACAATCCCAATATCCGTTTAGATCTATCTCTATAGATCTTTATCCACAGGATGTAGGAGGCGTCACCTAGATCTTTCATGGAGAACTTGTGTGATAAGAAGAGCTTGACCAAATGTAGCATAGGAATATCGTTTTCTATCAAGAGTATGTCATCCACGTACAATACGAGGAAGAAAACCTTACTCTCTACAACCTTCTTATATATACAAGGTCCATCTACATTTTTGATGAAGTCAAACTCTTTGATAGTTTCATCAAAATAGATGTTCCCGCTCCGCGATGCCTGCTTTAATCCGTAGATGGATTTAAGCAGCTTGCACACGCTTCCGCTGCTCCTATTGTCTACGAAGCCCTTTGGCTGTGTCATGTACACGCTCTCTTCTAAATCACCATTTAGAAAAGAGGTCCTGACATCCATCTGCCGGATTTCGTAGTCATGGTATGCAGCAATAGCAAGTAGGATCCTGATGGACTTAAGCATAGCCACTGGAGAAAAGATTTCATCATAGTCGACACCTGGTCGTTGACGAAAACTTTTTGCTACAAGTCTAGCTTTGAAGGTCTCAACCTTTCTATCTACACCAATTATCTTCTCAAGATCCACTTGTTCTCAATGGGTTTTACCCCTTCAGGAGCAACTTCCAAAGTCCATATTTTGTTAGTGTACATGGATTCCATCTCAGATTGCATAGCATCAAGCCATTTCACAGAGTCTCCACTTGTGATGGCCTGCTTGAAACTAGTTGGGTCATCATCTTCCATGATGCAATCCTCGCTCCAACCGTCTACGAGAAAACCGTAGTATCTCTTAGGTGGATGAGGAATCATACTAGATCTGCGGAGTGGCTGGGGTTCGTCGGGGACTATTGAATCCTCCGGTTCTACCAAATTGTCAGTTATAGTTTGTGTAGCTGGAACTTCTTCCAGTTTTACCTCATTACCACTAATTTCTCTAACAAGAAATTCCTTTTCTAAAAAGGTAGCATGTTGAGCAACAAACACTTGTTGTTCCTCAGTATGGTATAAAATAAATCCATATAAATCCTTTGGACATCCCACAAACTTGCACAAAACAGACCTTGCTTCGAGCTTGTCCGGATTTTGCTTTTTAACATAGGCTGGACAACCCCATATCTTAGCTCGTTTAAGAGATGGTCTCTTTCCATTCCATATCTCATATGGAGTAGTAGGCAACGGATTTGGTCGGAACACTATTCAATAGATATGCAGCTATCTTAAGTGCATAACCCCAAAAGAAAATAGGTAACTCAGCATTACTCGTTATAGTGTGCACCATATCTAATAGGGTGCAATTCCTCCACCCCGAAACTCCATTGTGCTGTGGTGTATACGGAGGAGTAAGCCGAGAGAGAATCCCATTCTCTTTTAAGTAGTCTCTGAATTCCGTGCTCAAGTATTCTCCTCCCCGATCAGATCGAAGGATTTTAATACTTTTACCCGTCTGGTTCTCAACTTCATACTTATATTCGTTGAATTTCTCAAAAGATTCAGATTTTTGTTTCAACAGGAACACATGTCCGTATCTTGAGAGATCATCGGTGAATGTAATAAAGTACGGGAACCATTCCTGGCATATGTAGACATAGGACTGTATACATCACTATGTATCAGTCCCAAGAGTGCAGTAGCTCTTTCTCTATGTCCAGTAAACGGAGATTCAGTAATCTTGCCTTTGAGACATGACTGGCAAGTTTCATAAGATGTAAATTCGAACGGATTCAAATATCCATCCTTATGCAACTTAGTCAGTCTTGTCGCATTGATATGACCTAGTCTACAATGCCACAAGAAGTTTTCGTTCATTTCTGAACTGTTCCTCTTGTGTGTGTAAAAATCGATCGAAATGTTTAACGTCGTATAGATTTTAATGATATGTGATAGAATTTTTAGAATAAAAAATAATTGGTTTTGTGAAAACTAGTTAGTATTTTGTAAATCTAGCATTGTAGTCTCTTTTGATCGATTGCCACGAAGTTTTGATTCGGATCGAAACTCCGTCGCAATCGCGTATCGTACGCGAATACTTGACGAATAACTTTACTAGGTAGACACGCCCTATAGCCCCGACCAAATGACTGCAGGAGAACCACGTTACCAAAAGCATCCACTGGGGTGCTCGCGGCCACGGTGTTCCGCCTAAGTGCACTTCGTCGATGGCATCGAGGGTGCGGCCATCTACTAAAGTTTTCGACGAGCATTCGATCGGGTAGTCGGGAATCTTTTTGACTTGCCCGACTAAGTTATTGAAAAGTGTTTTCAATTTGAGACTAAAATACAAGGTTTATAGGTTAGGCATGAAATTCGGAATATGAGATGTTCCGGGTTTATGATGTCTAAGGAAATACGGATTCTAATTATTGTAGTTTTTCATTTCTTTTCTGCGACCGCAAGTATAATATGTGGGGTATCCCAAATCTCGTTGCTATATGTCAACGACATTCAGGATACGCATATTTACTTACGTTGATGATATGTGATATTATTTGTTGCTGTGATATGTAATGTTGGATCGTCGTGATTGAATAGCCGGGGTTTTTATATGAGATGAGAGTTTTTCAATTTTCATTCATGTAAAAAATTTGTATGTAATATTCTTTTATTGGGACACTTCCGGGTTGAGAATGATGTCACCATTGATGTATATTATTTACTTTTCCGCATTAGGATAGACCCAAGGCGGGGAGCATAAGTAACCGGGTTTTGGAGTCCAGTGGGAGACCATCTCGAGGAGTCGAGACCGGGTCTCCTAACTCTAGAATTGGCAGGGTTGCTTGCCGCACTCGTAGGGGTCTAAGGATGTGGGTTTGGCTATTCATCACGACCGTTGAATCCGTGTTTTTCATTACTAGCTGAATGTAAAACACAGACCTCCTAGTATATCCAATATTTCATATGTTGACTTCTACTGCTGTGTTCTGTGATGTGATCATATAACTGCGTGAGACGAAAGCTATATATATAATCAACGTTGCTTATATTTTGCACCCGCACTAGTCCAGCCCCCGCTCTGCCGTTAGTTAAGTAACCTAACGGTGTATGACGGGGCCCCGTAGCGAATGTGGATAGCATAAGCGTATGTTCTACTTTTGTTTCTTTTCTGTGATGTTTAGGGAAACATAAATGATGGGACTTCATTAATGAGATTAATGAAAAGAAAAGAAAACTAAATATGTTGTTGAATCAAAATTTTAAAAAGGTAGCTCTAGTTCTTGCTTTGCATAGTGGTATTCCTTGATGAATATCCAGCACCTCATTCGATGAGGAAAGAGCCGAGATCCCTTCATCGGGAGTGACCTCTTTAGCAAAACTAGCAAATGTTATAACCCACTCGGTTTTTTTAATAGCTTCTCTAGTTCTCGCTTTGCATAGTGGTTTTCCTTGATGAATATCCAGCACCTCATTCGATGAGGAAAGAGCCGAGATCACATCACCAGGAGTGACCTCTTTAGCAAAACTAGCAAAAACTACAAAAACTACAAAAACACTTCTTTTCAAAACAATAGATTCTACAACGATATCAAGTTCATTACGTTAAAGGTTTTCTTCATAACCAGCCGTAGCCCTCCGTCATTTCAGATAAGTACTATTTAGTATTTGTGCTACATTTGTTAGCCTCCATCAAGGCGTAGTGTGCGGTAGCTGATTAGTGCTTATCTGCAGCTGTTAGTGATATATATGCCCTAAAGGCCATTATTGTATCATTCTGGTTTGTATATTACATATTGGAAGGTTGGCATATACACAGATATAGTAACAATCTTGCTCGAAATTGTAGTAAGCTACCTGGTTTGTTTCTACCTCAATATATGCATGTGTTTCTTTTAGCATATCACTTATACATATTGGTAGAGCCCTTAGGATCTTTTCTTGATTACCAGCGTTGTGATGGCAGTCACACTAGTGGGGGCTGGGTAGTCTATAAGCACATCCTTATACAGGTCCCTAGTCATAGGATTATCGAGAAGGGGCATCGATACTTCAGAGTAGACTAGTGTATACGCTTCTCATCCCAACAGGGTAGATGGTCTGTCCCACAGCCATTAGTACGCCGTACTGGAGATAGTATGCAGGTGCTCATTGGGCTATGAGTACACTGGACAGGACACGTAGGGAGCCGCTGGTGGGTATTATACCTATCATCGGGTAGCAGTTCCCAGGTGACATGAGTACAGCTTAGTCCGTCGACTTGACACGGCTACTTCTCCTCGAGTGTGTTCCCACTGTTCTTAGATTACTACCCTACCATGGCTCAAAGGAGTCATGCAAACAGGTAGTAGTTGGGTGCAGTCCCGAAGCACTTGGAGGCAGTGGCGGTTAGATAGGAATCGTCTCTCCCGGTATTGGGGTTTATATCGCGCAGTGTTTGGAAAGCCATTACATAAAGTCCCTGGCCAGGGCAAGTGAGATTTACTGGTAGGTGTAAGTCTACGCTAGCACCCCGGCCGTCTACAGACGCCAAATGCGGAACAAAAACTTTTTAACTGGCGCTATCGTATACTTTAACCCGGATCTGCCATTATTGCTAAACTAACAAACTGTAAAGAGTGTAGAAAGGTTATACCGAACGATCCGAGTTCTTCGTTCTTTAACCATCATCCCACGCTCCGTTGCGGCTGCTCCGATCTCGTCGATCTCCGATATCCTCTTCGAGGTGGCACCACATCGACGATTCTTTAAACGGGCTCCCGCCTCTGACTTGAGGCAACTCGATCGTCAAGTTTGCTAAAAGAGACGACCAAGAATGAGTAGATGACTTTGTCTCACCTCGTCCAAATCCGTGGACGATCGGTTAATGAAGTTGCCGAGGGAATTGGGTGATGGAATGAAATGAACTGTAAAATTACATGCACCCCAAATACTATCATATCTTTTCAAGTGAAACCACAAGTGAGAGAGAGAGAGAGGAGAGAGAGGGCCGGCCATATATAGCAAGAGGGAGGTGACCGTAGGAGAGGGGGGGTGACCACAAGAGAAAGCTTCTCACTCAAAAATATCTTAACCAAAACAAGAATCAATAAAACAAAGCATGACTCACATAAACACCTCATCAAGTCATTAATGCAACCATTAATGTCAAGATGACTCATTAGCCACTTCATCACTTCTAGAACCTTCTAGAATGATGACTCAATCTTATCTGAAGAAAATATAAATCCGTCTTTAACCGAATGTTAAAAGACGGCTGATAGAAAACTGGAAACTGGCAACTTCCAAAAGTGATCCTGAAACAACTTTCAGGATAACTCCGAAACTGTATAAATATACCCGCATTTGTATTACGACCGAATACAAATGCAACTGAGACAAAGATATTATACCTACTCAATATAATACTCGGATCCGGCTTAAACCAAAGCCGACCAGTATTATCTGCCCGAAAAATAACACGTGCGTAAACACACGTGCATTTTCCGAACCCTGCCATAAAACCATACGGCCTCTACAACGTTTCGCCCGAACTTGGGAAACTGTCTGTGGGGGACTCTAATGACTCGTCAGTACCCTGGCAGTGGGTTTAACCACAAACCGTTAGCGGCACTAGCAATGCGTAACGGCTGCCCATGGACTGACCTCAAGGGATGCCGATGAGCGCACTCATCCGGAAAACCCTACTGAGCCTAACAGTGACAATGTATATACAGTCCGGTCCGTTCGTCTATGAGTATCGCATATCTGCCTAGGGGGCTAGTAACGTCAGAACCCCAAGAGCAGTATAAGTCGTGTCGGAGTAAAGCCCAATAACACCCTGAGATACTACTGGAGTACCTACCAGTAAATCTCCTGCCACAGCCGTGGGCTTTGTGTAATGGCTCTCCTAGACACAGCACGATCTCGCCCCCAATACCGGGAGAGACGAATCCCCTGCCGATCCGCTCACGTGCCTCCATATGGCTCGGGACTGTACCCAAAAACTACCTGTTTGCACGACTCCTTTGAGCCGTGGTAGGGTAGAAATCAAAGCACAGTGGGAACTCACACGAGACAAATGACGACCTCAGGTCGATGAACTAACCTGTACACATGTCACCAGGGAACTGCTATCTGACGATAGATATAATACTAACTAGCAGATTCCCGGCGAGTCCTGTCCGGTGTACTCATAACCCAATGAGCACCTGTATACATCTTAGGTGATCCAACTGACACCAGTGGCTTGTGAGACCGGCCACCGCCCCTCGTCGGGGTCTCGACTGTATACACTAGTCTACTCCGGAGTATCGATGCCCTGTCTCGAAACTCCCATGACTAGGGACCACAATTAAGGATATGCATATAAACCACCCAACTCTCACGTATATGATCGCCATCATACTGTTGGTAGTAAAGCAAGATCCTAAGGGCTCTATCAAAGTGTAACATGTAATCAATCACCTGATCATGTACACGACTGATAAAGGCAAACCAGATAGCATACTATCATCTCGAGTAAGACTGTCATACCGGTATAGGTCCTCCGCAATCATTGCAATCACGTACCTGCGATCCAATAATTGACTATGAGGGCACTATCTCCAACAATCTCCCACTTGCACTCAAGGCTAATTATTGCGATGTCGACTACTCACAGCCCGTGTGAAACCGAACTTCCAACTCCTCTACTAATCAGTATCACAAAGCCCGTTTGTAAAACTATTGTGTTCGAGAAATAGCCTTAGTGAGTGGATCCGCCTGGAAGTTTCTTTCTATATCTCTCTAAATCTCAAGTTCGCGGAGAAAGCCATCTCCCGAATCGAGTAATACCTGTCTTAGAATATGTCTGGATATCTGATGGGACTTAGTTCCTAAATGAACTCCAAATCCAAACTTCTTAGACTGTATCGATCACTGAACCTAATCAGTATACGGCACCATGCCACCCACAGTATCCTCTTGGACCACCTGTCCATAATACTGTCCCTCTTCGTCAGAGGGAAAAACTATAACTCTGACAATCACTCTGTCAACCATGTCACCTTTGAAGCTTGGAATGATAACCGTCTCCCGAAGGAGGCTGCCGTCATCAAATCCGTAGAACATGTACTTATGTTCTAAAACTGCTTCCTTATGTTTCTCCAGGATTGGATTAATACAAACTTATTGCATCTAGTGCAAAACCAACATTTGGTGTGGTACTTGACATCTCATGATTGACTTAATTACCTAAGCAAGTGATCTGCCAATCATGCACATCCCTCTCCCCTTTAGTCTGTAAGACACCTTTAGAGAGGGTGACTCCATCACCTGCAGGTACACCACCATGCTAGGAGTCAACTATTCCAAAAACCATTAGAATATCTGTCAAAGTACCCACATTGGGAAACTACCCAAATCCAGATCTAAAACCATAGATCTAGAAACCAGAATGTCAAATATTATATCCATATCCTGTCTGGAGAAACAACTGTGTGACGACCACAGTACAACCGATCGTAGTATAGGAATTTTACTTCCTACTCTGTGTATGTCATCCAAAAACCATGACATCACACCCTACTACCTTCTTAACAGATCCATCCCCTATTCTGATTGAAGTCAAACCCATGACTGTCATATCAAAATTAGATGATCTATCTCCGCTATAACTGCTCTAGTCTATAAATAGACATAAGCTACTTGCCCACCATGCTTCCGATGCTCCCACTGACTATGACAACCCTCCTACCGGGTCTCATAGCCTGGAACAACAGTAGTGTCAAGTCTTGGTAGATAAGAACCTCCCTGTCACCGTCCTTGAGCCTACCGAAGTACCTCTCGGGTGTCTGAGGTTACCCACCATATCTGCGGAGTGGCTATTGGAATGTCAAACCTGATTGAATATATAGGTCCTATTAAATTTTCCGTAATCGTTCGCGGTTCTGGAATCATTTCCAGTTCTACCATACTCCCACTACTGTTTTCTGAAAAAGATCCATTTTTACTAAAACTGTGGCGAGTCAAGAACAATATCACTATTGATCTTCCAAATGGTAGAATATCAACCCTCGTCATTGCCAGGGTCAACCCACAAAACAGCCATTACAGAAACGTGCCCTGAGTTATCCAGAGTCTGGTTTTTAAGCATAAGCTGGACAACTCCCCGTACCTTAATATCTTTTAAGGTACGAACTATTCTATATCCAATACAGAAACTTTGGCACTAATTTAATTGGAACCAAGATTCAAATCATGCAGCTGTCTCCAGTGCATATCAACTTAATGGAAAGAGGCTAATCAGCATTACTCAACTTAGGAATCTATCCAATTATGAGTAACCTGAAAGAAAAACACGTTTCTCAAAACCATCACTATCATCTGAATACCAATAACAAGAATCTACATCTTCGATCTCTTTGAAGAATCCCGATACTTGTGATACCTGGTTCTCTACTTTATTCTTATACCCACAACTTCTCAAAACTTAGACCTTGTATTTCTACGAAACACTCGTCTAAATACTAGAGAAGTTATAAGTAAATAGAACATAGTACGAGGACCTACACCTTTGTCCTGATGGACACTTGGACAACATACAATACTCTGTATAAGTCCGCTGAGTTAAACAACTCAAAACCTGTGCGTCGTAGGTTGAAAACTGTACCCTGGCGATTTCCTCAAATATCACCAATTACAACGAATTCCGATATAATGAGGATGATCACCTAATTCCTAATATCTTACTCCCACTCATCATCTGTAAAACCATATAGATATGAGAATGAAACCTGGTAAATACATACCCTTGGAGTAAGTGTCTAATCGGGAAAACAGTTTTTCTTTTAACAATACACTGAAACATGAAAATGTTTCGTAGGGGTATCCTGGTATTCATAGCAATGCCTCTTCCATAATCCAATTCATGACTTCAACCGTATATTTTATTGCCATCTCTTCAAATCCCTTTATTTGTCTTTAGTCGTTACCTTCTGTACACCATCGTTAGGCTAAATGGTTTTCTTCCTTCCCTACCGTTCGGCACCAGCCTATGGTTTGGAAGAAGACTATCCAGTAAGCATAATAGGTGTACCCTCCTAAACCAAGGAGTACTCGCATCTCGAGAGAAGGTGATGATAAAAGACAACTGAATAATACCTTATTCTTTTAAAGGTGAAATAGGAGCGGCGATGAAGTACGCGGTTTTGGTCGTGAATGATATCAGTCGCAATTTACTTTGCCCTCTTTCTAATCCCTTTATTTTGTCTTTACATATTACCTTCTGCACACCCTACTTAGGCTAATTGGTTTTCTTCGTTCCCTACCTTTCGGCACCAGCCTATGGTTTGGAATAAGACTATCCAATAAGCGTAATAGGTGTACTCTCCTAAACCAAGGAGCTCTCGCAACCTGAGAGAAGGTGATAATAAAAGACAACTGAATAAACCAATTCTTTTTCTCCTGAACCTGGATCCATCCTCGAAGAAGTCCCTTCGAGTTCGTATATAACCATACGATGGATCTATCCAATGGAAGTGGATATCCGTAGTAATACGGGTGTTCTGAGAAATGCAAAGGGTAAAAGAAGGAGTGGCAATGACTTATGCAACTCAGACAATCCAAAAGCCAGTATTTTAAGAAGGTTCGGTCAACCTGGTCACTGAGTCATAGTCTAGGGTCGGTCAAAGGTCGCTGCCAAAGAGAGAGAGAAAAGAAACACTCTGCGTGCACTCTAACCTAGATCAGAATGGTCATCACTTTATCTAATCCGGAAACCTCCCACTGTCCTGTCAAATTCTCCTCCAAACCTAAAGAAGAATCAATCGGGATCACCCGAAGAGTAAACCAACTCATCAGTGGGAATCAGGATCCAACTCTCATCGCATGATAACGTGATGGAATGCATCCACGTTACTCATACTCCAGAAGGTATGCACATACTTGGCAAGTTTCAGTTTCTTTAGAAACTCCCGATATGATTTATGCCCCATGCTCTTATGACCTTGACGTATGCCAACAAATCATAAGTCACATGTCAAGTTCTGCCCGTCATTATCTTGTTAATTTGAACCCACCCGTACATACCCTTGACGTATGCCAACAAGGTAATACGACTGTCCCAAACCAACTCATCTATCTATGCAACAAATGAATACCCAGCAGCTACCAAACACTATGCCTTGACGTATGCCAACAAACATAGCTTGAATACTACTGACCATCCATAAGAAACGACGGAGGGCTACGGCTGGTTTTTGGCGAAAAACCTTTAACGTAGTGAACTTGATATCGCTGAAGGAACCTGATAGCTTTTTAAAACATAGTGGCGAAAACCTTTTGCTAAAGAGGTCATTCCCGGTAAAGGGATCTCGGCTCTTTCCTCGTGGAATGAGGTGCAGGATATTCCACTGAATACCGCTATGCAAAGCAACATGTAATCGACTATAGTGAAGTTATTACCCTGACGCAAACTTCTGCCCAAGGGGTCAGTCCCGGTGAAGGGATATCAACCCTTGCCCCGTCGAATGAGGTGCAGGATATTCCACAGAATACCGCTATGCATAACAAAAGGAAACGTCTTTGTAACAACATTTTTTAAATTGTTCCAACAACTGTATACAGGTTTGTTTTACTTTGCGTTGATCAGAATCAACGCAGTCCCATCATTTAATCACACCAGAAAAGAACGAAAATAAAATGTACGTATATGCCATCCGCATTCGTCACTGGGTCCCGTCATCACTCGTTAGGTTACTTAACTAACGACAGAGCGGGGACTGGACTAGCGCGGGTGTAAAACATATACAACATCTAATAGTATATAAACCAATATACAATAATCGCTCCAGGCGTGATAGTATGCAACATTACAGAAAAGTAATAAGCATCACAGAACAATACAGATAATCTGGGATCCCCGGGTTTCACAGAGCCGCTGCTGAAACCCGACGTTCCCCTGTCGTGTGGATAGCCTGTGCAATGAAACCTAGACCCCTACGGGTGCGGCAAGTTACCCGCCAAAACCTGAAGCGAGGCAGCCCCCTACAGCAAAGTGAATGGACCATCCAGCACTTCACGGAATCCGGTAATCTTGGGCACCCCTCCTTGGGTCAACCTGTACCCCCTACGAGTGCGGCGAATAGTCTGCCAATTCTGGAGTGGGACCCCTCTGCCTCTCAAAGCCATGAGATGCGGACCCGTTGCCCCCCAGAACCCGGCTATCCGTGCACTCCGTCGCGGGGCAAAACCTAGTACAGTAATGAAAAATAGTACAATAGGTACATCGACCGCAACCTGGTCGTGCCCCAAAAGAATATTATACAACAGGCAGTGACGGCTGTCCACAAGTTGGACGCTCGCCCCGCAATATCAAATGTACAAATAAACTCAAACTATACTACCATTGCACACTGCTATCCACCACGACAAATCCGCAACATCACAGCACAACACAGAACATCAACGCGAATGTCACGTTCGCAAACCCGTCTAAAAGAACTATAGCAATCAGACGCGGTTTACCGATCAAATGACATTCCCGATCGGAGATATAATGTAAGCACTGTAAACTAACATGTTTAAATTTCGATCGACCAAATATCAAAAAGTGGGCCCCACGACTTACTGGTGAACAGTAACAAAACCTGGGCGCAAATGATATATACCAAAAATCCCAATTTCCAACAGAGAACCCACTGTACAAATTTGGGAGCACGAGCTCACCACGTGGCCGCGGATGCGCGGCCAAACCATGGGTTTGGCCGCGTTTCCGCGGCTCTTTGGTGGAGACACGTGCCCAAATTTGGTCGTGGTTCTTAGAAAAGCCTGCACAGATTTTTAAGACATGTAGAAAAATTTTATCAGACCATTTAAAATCGACAGAAACTGTTAGGCTTGGATTTTGCAATTTTCGATTTCCGGTCGGATCGATGTTTTAAACGCGTTAGCACAAGTTAGTATAGCAAAATGGTGAGGCTCTGATACCACTGTAAGTCTACGCTAGCGCCCCGGCCGTCTACAGACGCCAAATGCGGAACAAAAACTTTTTAACTGGCGCTATCGTATACTTTAACCCGGATCTGCCATTATTGCTAAACTAACAAACTGTAAAGAGTGTAGAAAGGTTATACCGAACGATCCGAGTCCTTCGTTCTTTAACCATCATCCCACGCTCCGTTGCGGCTGCTCCGATCTCGTCGATCTCCGATATCCTCGTCGAGGTGGCACCACATCGACGATTCTTTAAACGGGCTCCCGCCTCTGACTTGAGGCAACTCGATCGTCAAGTTTGCTAAAAGAGACGACCAAGAATGATGTAGAGAATGAGTAGATGACTTTGTCTCACTTCGTCCAAATCCGTGGACGATCGGTTAATGAAGTTGCCGAGGGAATTGGGTGATGGAATGAAATGAACTGTAAAATTCCATGCACCCCAAATACTATCATATCTTTTCAAGTGAAACCACAAGTGAGAGAGAGAGAGAGGAGAGAGAGGGCCGGCCATATATAGCAAGAGGGAGGTGACCGTAGGAGAGGGGGGTGACCACAACAGAAAGCTTCTCACTCAAAAATATCTTAACCAAAACAAGAATCATTAAAACAAAGCATGACTCACATAAACACCTCATCAAGTCATTAATGCAACCATTAATGTCAAGATGACTCATTAGCCACTTCATCACTTCTAGAACCTTCTAGAATGATGACTCACTCTTATCTGAAGAAAATATAAATCCGTCTTTAACCGAATGTTAAAAGACGGCTGATAGAAAACTGGAAACTGGCAACTTCCAAAAGTGATCCTGAAACAACTTTCAGGATAACCCCGAAACTGTATAAATATACCCGCATTTGTATTACGACCGAATACAAATGCAACTGAGACAAAGATATTATACCTACTCAATATAATACTCGGATCCGGCTTAAACCAAAGCCGACCAGTATTATCTGCCCGAAAAATAACACGTGCGTAAACGCATGTGCATTTTCCGAACCCTGCCATAAAACCATACGGCCTCTACAACGTTTCGCTCGAACTTGGGAAACTGTCTGTGGGGGACTCTAATGACTCGTCAGTACCCTGGCAGTGGGTTTAACCACAAACCGTCAGCGGCACTAGCAATGCGTAACGGCTGCCCATGGACTGACCTCAAGGGATGCCGATGAGCACACTCATCCGGAAAACCCTACTGAGCCTAACAGTGACAATGTATATACAGTCCGGTCCGTTCGTCTATGAGTATCGCATATCTGCCTAGGGGGCTAGTAATGTCAGACCCCTAAGAGCAGTATAAGTCGTGTCGGAGTGAAGCCTAATAACACCCTGAGATACTACTGGAGTACCTACCAGTAAATCTCCTGCCACGGCCGTGGGCTTTGTGTAATGGCTCTCCTAGACATAGCACGATCTCGCCCCCAATACCGGGAGAGACGAATCCCCTGCCGATCCGCTCACGTGCCTCCATATGGCTCGGGACTGTACCCAAAAACTACCTGTTTGCACGACTCCTTTGAGCCGTGGTAGGGTAGAAATCAAAGCACAGTGGGAACTCACACGAGACAAATGACGACCTCAGGTCGATGAACTAACCTGTACACATGTCACCAGGGAACTGCTATCTGACGATAGATATAATACTAACTAGCAGATTCTCGGCGAGTCCTGTCCGGTGTACTCATAACCCAATGAGCACCTGTATACATCTTAGGTGATCCAACTGACACCAGTGGCTTGTGAGACCGGCCACCGCCCCTCGTCGGGGTCTCGACCGTATACACTAGTCTACTCCGGAGTATCGATGCCCTGTCTCGAAACTCCCACGACTAGGGACCACAATTAAGGATATGCATATAAACCACCCAACTCTCACGTATATGATCGCCATCATACTGTTGGTAGTAAAGCAAGATCCTAAGGGCTCTATCAATGTGTAACATGTAATCAGTCACCTGATCATGTACACGACTGATAAAGGCAAACCAGATAGCATACTATCATCTCGAGTAAGACTGTCATACCGGTATAGGTCCTCCGCAATCATTGCAATCACGTACCTGCGATCCAATAATTGACTATGAGGGCACTATCTCCAACAGTAGGTACTCCAGTAGTTTCTCAGGGTGTTTTGGGCTACACTCCGAAACGACTTATTACACTATTAGAGGTCTGATGGTAACCGTCCCCTAGGCCCGATATGCAATACTCTTAAAAGAACAGACCGAACTGTTTGGAGATTGTCACAGATAGGCTCAGTAGGAGTTCGGATGAGTTTGCTCATCGGCCTTCTTATCGACAGATACCTGGGTAGCTATTACGTGTAGCTTGTACCGCTGACGTGCTTATGGTTAAACCCTCTGCCAGTGTAGTGTCGAGTCTTTAGAGTCCCACACAGAGGGTTTCCTCGCATCGAGCAAAAGATGTAGAGACCGTATGGTTTTACGGCAGGGCTTCGATCACATACGTGTACTTGTGCACGTATGATGTTCTGGCTGATAATACTAGTGGGCTTTGGTTTAAGCCTGATCCTAGTATTATATTGATGGTTTATTTTCGTCTCTTTGTATTCGTATTTTTCGGAATACGGATACGGGTATGTATATACGGATGATGGGCATTCTTGTAATTTACTTAAGATTGTTTCTAGAAGAAGACACCTCATATTTGTATTAACCATTTAGATTAAATGGTTATGAGGTGGAGGAAATGAGGTGGAGGTTTGCATTAAGTGAAGCATGGCTACTTGGTGAGTCATGGTAGTGACTCACTAAATCACTATTGAAGTATGCTTGATATTTTACAAGCATGCTTGATATTTTGGTGAGATATTTTTCTTGCTTGAATTATTGGTATGCTTCATAAGTGATAACTCTTAGCCATCTTCATTATTATCTTCTACTACACTCTCTTTTCCTCAAGCTCCCCTTCTTCTTCCTGTAACCCTAAATCTCTCATGTGTTAAGAATCCTAGGGTACTACGAGACATACTAATCCATCTACACTCTCTACATCATCTAGGACATCTAGTTTAGTGAACTAGATGCCGTAGTTACCTCGGATTTGAGGTTGGAGCTCGGACTATAGACTCTCAGGTGGATCGTCTTTGATTCGAGGAGGCGGACGAGGAGGCATCGATCCAAACAATCCTTGGAGCTTATGACGAGGAGGAGGACAGCGACAAGAAGACCCGAAGGACATGGTAACGTGAGGTATAACTTCTTATCCCAGTAGTTAACCTCATACAGTTTAGCTAGTTAGGGTTTAGTATCGATCCTAGAGTTCTAGTCGGTGTTGCGAAGCTTGTAAAAATCGTTTTTTACGTATTCCGCCTCCCCGCGAACCCGCGGGGTGCGCGACATCGACTTAAGGTGGTATCAGAGCCTACTAAACCTTTACTAGCTTGTAAGAAAATATTTAGAACTTCGATCGTCGGTAAAACACAAAAACATAACTCCGAAACCCTCACTTGCTATCGATTTTTAAAACTGTCAGATGAAAATTGCAAGCAGGGTATTTTAAGAACACTGAAGAAAAACCGGTCACTGACTCGCCAAGACCATTGCGGAACCGCGGTGAATCGGTGCGATTCGCCGCTGTTCCACGGCCGAGTCAGGGCCTAGTCGGCTCATTTTTCTTCTGTGATTCTTATTATTGGTTCTATGTTTTCTGGTATATTTGGTTTCTACCCAGTATTGTTTGTGTGCTGGTTTGCACTTAGGGTAGACACGGAAAATATGTGTCGATCGAAATTCTAAAGTTCTTGGCTATCGGGTTTTCTGTGTTTGGATATATATGTTCGTAAACTTTCACTAATTGCTATATGTCGGTTAGTTGGTGTTTGCACATATCTGTGATGTTGGTTTTTGTATATGGATATGTTGGATCGTCGTGTATGAATAGCCAGGGATGTGAGAAGAGAGTTTCTTTCATTCAATGTAAAATTGTGAAGTGATGTAATATTATTTTGCGGGGCACATCCGGGTTGAGGTTGAGCCACCGTTGTATTATTTCTTTAACTTTTTTTTGATCCTAGGATAGACCCAAGATGGGGTGCACAAACTACCGGGTTCTTGAAGTGCCGTGTGGCCTACTCATTTTACTGAGGGAGGCCGTTTCACTTCGGGAATTTGGCGGGTAGTTTTCCGCACCCGTAGGGATCTAGGGTGGGGTTTGGCTATTCATCATGATCGTGGAATCATTCTTTCGTTATAGGCTTAAACTAAACGCGGAATTCCTAGCAAATCTAATATGTTCATCTGTGATCTGGAATTCCTATTATTGCGTGAGAGGAATAGATATTATATATATCCTATATAGTTGACGTTGCTTATGTTTTGCATCCGCGCTAGTCCAGCCCCCGCTCTGGCGTTAGTTAAGTAACCTAACGGTGTTAGACGGGGCCCAGTGGCGAATGCAGATGGCATAAGCGTACGTGGTATTTTCGTTTCTTTCTGCTATGGTAGGTGTAAATGATGGGACTGCATTATATGATTAATGCAAAGCAAACAAACCAAAGTTGTATCGTTGGAACAATTTCAAAACCACTCGGTTTTTTCAAAAAGCAAACTTTTAAATGCGGAGCTTAAACCACTCCTTTAAAATCTATCATGGTTCTTTCGATTAAATCAAGTTCATTACGTTCACGATTTCGCCAAAACCATTCGTAGCCCTCCATCATTTCAGTTGGGTATTCAGTAGTATTCAAGCTATGTATTTTGACCTTTGCCAAGGCATAGTGATTGGTAGCTGCTGAATATTCATCTGTAGTATAGATAGATGCGTTGGTTTAGGACAGTCGTACTACTATTTTGGCCTTCGTCAAGGGCATGTACGGGTGGGTTCAAATTAACCTGGATAATGACGGGTAGAACTTGACTTGCGACTTATGATATGTTGGTCTTCGTTAAGGTCATAAGAGCTTGGGGAAAAAATCCACATCGGGAGTTTCTAAAGAAACTGAAACTTGCTAGTGTTGCATACCATTTGGAGTGTGATAATTTTGGTAGGATTCCTTCAGGATTATCACACAATGATATTTGGATCCCGATCCTACTGTGAGTATCGGCAACTCCTCGGGAGATTTTTCACTAAACGATCAAAGCTATAAACCAAGTATGTGTCTAGAACGGTGTTAGCGGGGCTACGCCTCCAGGGAAAAGAGGTTATGTAATTAAGGAACTTCGTGAAAACGTTGGAAAACCTCCCTCGAAGTACCAACACCAGCCTGGCCGAAAGGTTAAGCAAGTATTGTAAGAGTGAGATTAATCCTGACTAATTCTTCTTTTATGGTTTGAGGAAGGATTCGAGATACAGTGGGAGCCATCCTGTTTAGATAAACTAAAAACCAATCTAAACTTGCAAGAGCATCATGTTAAGTGTCTCTCTCTCTCTCTCTCTCTTAATTGCAGCGACCAGGTGACAAGACTTAGGTTACAGCTAGATAATAAAATGACTGAGTTATACTATATTGATTGGCAAAGGTTTGTCCAGATGTCCATTACCTATGACAAGCTGGGCCACCTCCTTACTACTAAAGCCCCCGCCGTCCCAGGTCGAGATTCCACCGTCGCGGATGTTGATATCCATAAGACATCGGAAAAAGACAGTGCGAATGCCAAGTGTCTCGTGTTGGCCTCAGCAGATGGTGTAAACTAGAGCCAGCACGAGAAGATGGACATAGCTTCAATCTTCCTCCATAACAAAGTTTTATATGGAGAGCAATCTCATATCGCAATATATGAGACCTCGAAGGAATTGCTTCAAGCGAGGTTGGATATCGGGTCATCTATAGGGGACCACGTCCCTACAATGATCAGCTATATTAAAAAGGTCACGGACCTGGAGACCACGTGGGAGAACGAGTTATGTACTGACTTGATTCTACAGTCCCTACCTTCTACTTACAACCTGAAGGAAACCAGGGAGACATACGCTCTGCTTATTGGGGAATCTTCCTCTTCTAGATCTAAGGCGAAAGCCAAAGGAGAGAAGAAGAAGGCCTCCACCAAGCTAATAGACGGTGTCAGTAAGGTAGAAGGAAAGGGCAGGGCGAAAGTTTCAGGGCTAATAGTAGGGAAGGAGGGATGTTCCTATTGTCACGGGAAAGGGCATTGGCCTAAGGAATACAGGGGTTGGAAAGCCAGAATCCAGGATCCGAAGCATGTTGTGTCTTCGACTTCGGGTTTGTTTGTGATTGAAAACTGTATGTCAATTAAATCTACTTCCTAGGTAGTAGATACCGGATTAGGATCTCATATCTGTAATTCATTACAGGTTTTGAGAAACCGTAGAGTTATCAGGGCAGGTGATATGACTCTCAGGGTTGCTGACGGAATGAGCGTGGACGCTATATCCGTAGGGGAATATCACATAGGATTGACAAGTGGGCAGATATTGATTTTACGTAATTGTTTGTCTGTACCCAGTCTAGCTTGTAATATCATATCTGTATCTTTACTTTCTAAGGAAGGATATGATTTTACATTTGTAAGCGATGTGGTCCACATCCACCTAAATGAAGCTTTGATTAGGTCAGGTACACTAGATAACGGTATACACGTATTAAATCAAGCACAGGTTTTCAACGTCCAGAACACATTAAAAGAAAGTCTCCAGATTTAAATAAGGCTTTCTTGTGGCATTATAGACTGGGTCACATCAATGAAACACGGTTGACGAAGTTACATAGAGAGGGATATTTGGATCCGTTCGAATATCAGTTTTATGCAACTTGTCAATCTTGTCTCATAGGAAAGATGACAAAGACTCCGTTCACTGGACACGGAGTAAGAGCGAGCGAGCTCTTGGGACTCATATACAGCGACGCGTGTGGTCCAATGTCTACACATGCATGAAGTGGTTATTCCTATTTCATTACTTTTATGGATGATTTTTCTAGGTATGGACATGTCTTCTTGATGAAACATAAATCTGAGGCTTTTGAGAAATTCCGGGAATATAAGAATGAAGTGGAAAAACAAACAGGAAAAAGTATCAAGAAACTGAGATCTGATCGAGGTGGCGGATACTTAATTGCCGAGTTCCTGGGTTACTTAAAAGAGAATGGAATTCTCTCTCAGCTTACTCCTCCATACATACCACAACATAATGGTGTATCGGAAAGGCGGAACAGAACCCTATTGGATATGGTACGTTCCATGATAAGTAACGCTGAGTTGCCGCGATCCTTCTGGGATTATGCACTAGAATCAGCTGCATATCTTTTGCACAAGGTTCCTACCAAGACTGTGCCTACCACACCATATCAGATATGGAGTGGGAAGAAACCCTATCTCCAGTATCTGAAGATATAGGGATGTCCAGCTTTTGTAAAAAAGCAGCATGCGGACAAGCTCGAGGCACACTCAGTACTGTGTAAGTTTGTGGGTTACCCAAAGAACTCCAGGGGGTATCTTTTCTATTATGCAGGGGAACAAAAGGTTTTTGTTTCTCGTCATGCCCACTTTTTGGAAAATCGATTTTTGGAAAAAAAAAACTAGTGGGAGCGCAATTGAACTGGAAGAAATTCCAGAACCACAAGCTATTACTGAAAGCATGGTAGAACCAGAGGTTTCAAAAGAACATGACATCCCCGCGCCACTCGACAGGAGTAGTAGACTGTCTCATCCATCCAAGATATACTACAGTTTTCTCATAGACGGGGATAGAGAGGATTGCATCATTGATAATGATGAGCCAACTAGCTTCCAGTAAGCCATCCAGAGCGGTGACTCGGTAAAATGACTGGATGCAATAAGGACCGAGATGGAGTCCATGTACACCAACAAAGTATGGACTTTGGACATTGCTCCAGAAGGGGTAAATCCCGTAGGCTGCAAATGGATCTTCAGAAACAAGATTGGTGTAGATGGACAGGTTGAAACCTATAAGGCTAAACTTGTTGCAAAAGGTTTTCGTCAAAGATCTGGTTTGGACTATGATGAAACCTTTTCTCCAGCGGCTATGCTTAAATCCACTCGGATCCTTCTTTCCATTGCTGCCTTCCATGATTATGAGATTTGGCAGATGGACGTAAAGACCGCTTTTCTGATGGACATTTGGATGAGTGCGTCTATATGGATCAGCCAGAGGGTTTCGTTCAGAGTGGGAGCAACGGGAAAGTGTGCAAGTTGCTTAAGTCCATTTATGGACTAAAGTAGGCATTGCGGAGTTGGAACATTTGTTTTGGTGAGACGGTCAAGGAATTCGACTTTATCAAAAATCCAGATGAACCATGCATCTATAGTAAGATTGTAGCGAGAACTGTGGTATTCCTCGTCCTGTACGTGGATGACATTCTCTTGATAGGAAATGACATTCCTATTCTACAATCAGTCAAAGGATTCTTGTCACAGAGGTTCTCCATGAAAGTCCTGGGTGATGTCTCATACATTCTGGGATCCAGATCTATCGTGATAGATCTAAGAGGATGTTGGGACTTTTGCAGTCCAGGTACATCGACACCATACTAAAGAGATTTAGTATGGAAGATTCAAAGCGTGGTATTCTACCGGCTTGTCACGGAATCACCCTCTCTAAAGAGATGTCACCCAAGACTGATTTGGCTCGCATGTCAATTAAACCCTGCGTTTCTGCGGTAGGCGATGTTGTGTACCGGACCAGATGTTGCTTACGCACTTAGCATGGTATGCCGGTATTAGTCAAACCCAGGGGAGAACCACTGGATTGCAGTAAAGAACATTCTCAAGTACCTAAGAAGGACTAAGGAGATATTCTTGGTGTATGGCGGAAAAGTCCTCCAAATCGAAGCCTTTGCTGACTCCAGCTTCCAGAGTGACAAGGATGACTCCAAGTCCATGTCGAACTATGTCTTTACCCTCAATGGAGGGGCGGTCTGTTGGAAGAGCTCCAAGCAGGACACCGTTGCTGACTCGACGATGGAAGCAAAGTATATAGCTGCTTATGATGCCGCGAAAGAAGCAGTCTGGATGTGGATGTTCCAAACAGAACTTCTGGTGGTTACGTCCATTGTTGATCCAATACCTCTGTATTGTGACAACAATGAGCTATAGATTTAGCGAAGGAACCCGGGTCCCATCAGAAGTCCAGACATATCTTGAGGCGGTACCCACCAGATCAGGGAGATCGTTGATCGCCGGGAGATCGAGGTGTGGAGAGTAGATACGGAGAACAACACTGCAGATCCACTTATAAAGGCCATCCCTCAGACACGGTTCGAGAGGCTATTCGAGATGATAGGTCTACGATATGCCATTACATGGCCTTAGTACAAGTGGGAGATTGTTAGTGATATATGCCCTAAAGGCCATTATTGTATCATACTGGTTTGTATATTACATATTATAAGCTTGGGATATACACGGATATAGTAACGGTCTTGCTCGAAATCGTAGTATGCTACCTGGTTTGTTTCTACCTCAATATGTGCTTGTGTTTCTTTTAGCATATCGCTTATACATATTGGTAGAGCCAATAGGATCTTTGCTTGATTACCAGCGTTGTGATGGCAGTCACACTAGTGAGGATGAGTAGTCTATAAGCACATCCTTATACAGGTCCCTAGTCATAGGATTATCGAGACGGGGCATCGATAACTACATAGTAGACTAGTGTATGTAAGTCCACGTTGCCCACCCCCGGTGCTTACGGGGAGGCGGAAACGGTAAAAAACGATTTTTATAAACTAAAGGCAACATGGACTAAAAGGAGGATCTTTGCTAATCAAAAACTAACAACCATGCTAAAAGATTTAGCTACTCGGTTAAAGGGTTATACCTAAGTCTTGAACTCCTTCTCTTCTTGCTCCTTGGAGTGGGTTGAACGGGTCCTCCTCGTCGCCTTCTCTTGCCGAAGAAAGATCCACCCGAGGGCCTCTACCATTGGCTCCTACCTCAACCTAGAGGAAACTAAAGTGCTTGGCTTGCTAAACCTAGAACCCTAGAATGAGTAGAGAGGAGTTTTGGTGTTTTATCTCAAAAGAAAATGGTTCTCAACACATGGGAGGGGAGAGCTTTGAGAGAGAGGAAGAGGATGAGCTTTGGATGAGAGAGAATGAGCAAGAGGGAATGAGGATAATTATCAACCATTCTCACATATATGTGAATTATGATAATTAAATAATTAATCAAAGATAATAGTGATGGTTAACTTGAAATGACCATTATCATTTCACATTAATGAATTTTGCAAGAATCAAAGAGCATCTTTCATGTGAAATGATGATGGTCAATATGGCAACATGGGGTCAACCAAAGTCAAATGGTCAACAACCCTAACCATAACATAATTATCTTTAATTAATATCAATAATCATATTTCACATATTCATTAGGGTTTGGAAAAAGACAACGGTCATCAACCCTAATGAGAATCCTCTGCCTCTACCTCGGTCAACTGTGCATACACACCTGCATCCATGTTCCGAGGAACACGAATACAGTGAGATAAAACCAATCCCAAAATATATACTATGATCTGGCTTAAACCAAAGCCCGCTAGTAATAACTGTCCGGACACCAAACGTTCACAAGTGCGCGGATGTGAACGAACCCCGTCGCAAAACCATGCGACCTCTACTCTGAATTTCCCAAAGGCGAATAACCTTCTGTGTGGGACTCTAAAGACTCGACACTACGCTGGCAGTGGGTTTAACCACAGGCCGCAAGCGGTACTAGCTGCACGTAACGGTCACCAGGTAGATGCCGATAAGAAGACTGACGAGGTGAACCCATCTGAACTCCTACTAAGCCTGAATGTGAAAATCTCCGTACAGTCCGGTCTGTTCGTCTAAGAGTATCGCATGGCGGGCCTAGGGGGCGGTAAACGTCAGTCCCCTAATAGCGGTACAAGTCGTGTCGGAGTGTAGCCCAGAACACCTTGAGATAACACTGGAAACGCTACTAGTATAACTCGCTAGCCCTGGCCAGGGACTTTGTGTAATGGCTCTCCTAGACACAGCGCGATATCAACCCCCAATACCGGGAGAGATGAATCCTGTCTAACCGTCACTTCCTCCAAGTGGGGACTGCACCCAACTGCTACCTGTTTGCACGACTCCCTTGAGCCGTGGTAGGGTAGCAATCTAAGAACAGTGGGAACACACTCGAGGCGAAGTGACAGTGTCAAGTCAACGGACTAAGCTGTACTCATGTCACCTGGGAACTGATAATTGACGATAGGTATAATACCAACCAACAGTTTCCGACGAGACCTGTCCAATGTACTCTAACCTAACGAGCACCCGCATACTATCTCAAGTACGACGTACTAATGGCTGTGGGACAGACCATCTCCCATGCTGGGATGAGAAGCGCATACGCTAGTCTACTCCGGAGTATCGATTCCCCGTCTCGATAATCCTACGACTAGGGACCTGTATAAGGATGTGCTTGTAGATTACCCAGCCTCCACTAGTGTGACTGCCATCACAACGCTGGTAATCAAGCAAAGATCCTAAAGGCTCCACTAATGTGTAAAGGCGATATGCC
The DNA here is from genome assembly GCA_030015575.1 of Agapanthus africanus. Taxonomy (NCBI): domain Eukaryota; kingdom Viridiplantae; phylum Streptophyta; class Magnoliopsida; order Asparagales; family Amaryllidaceae; genus Agapanthus; species Agapanthus africanus. Next base: position 182,633,414 of record JASDDO010000016.1, on the reverse strand, counting down.
AAAAGAAACACATGCACACATTAAAGTAGAAACAAACCAAGTTCAATACTACTATTTTGAGCAAGATTGTCTATACAACTGTGAATATCCCAAGCTTCCATTAAGTAATATACAAACTAGTATGATACAGTAATGGCCTCTAGGGCATATACACTAACAATCTCCCACTTGCACTAAGGCCATGTACTGGCGTATCGAAGACCTATCATCTCGATCAGCCGCTCGAACTGAGTCTGGGGTAAGGCCTTCGTGAATGGATCTGAAGTGTTATCTTCTGAAGCGACCCTCTGAACCTCGATCTCCCGGCGATCCACGATTTCCTTGATCTGGTGATACCGCCTCAAGATGTGTCTGGACTTCTGATGGGACCTGGGTTCCTTTGCTAAAGCTATAGCCCCGTTGTTGTCGCAATACAGAGATATTGGATCAACAATGGAAGGAACCACCTGAAGTTCTGTCAAGAACTTCCTCATCCAGACGGCTTCTTTTGCGGCATCAGATGCAGCGATATATTCCGCTTCCATCGTTGAGTCAGCAACGGTTTCCTGTTTGGAACTCTTCCAACACACACCGCCCCTCCATTGAGGGTAAAGACATAACCCGACATGGACTTGGAGTCATCCTTGTCATTCTGGAAGCTGGAGTCAGCAAAGGCCTCGATCTGGAAGTCTTTTCCGCCATACACCAAGAACATCTCCTTAGTCCTTCTCAGGTACTTGAGAATGTTCTTTACCGCTATCCAGTGCTTCTCCCCAGGGTTTGACTGATACCGGCTTACCACACTCAGTGCATAAGCTACATCTGGTCTGGTACACAACATCGCATACATTATAGAGCCTACCGCAGAGGGGTAGGGTATAATAGACAAGCGATCCCTTTCCAAATCAGTCTTGGGAGACATCTCTTTGGAGAGGGTGATCCCGTGACAAGCCAGTAAAGTACCGGGCTTGGAATCTTCCATACTGAATCTTTTCAGTATGGTGTCGATGTACCTGGACTGTGAAAGTCATAATATCCTCTTGGACCTATCACGATAGATCCGGATCCCCATAATGTAAGAGGCATCACCCAGGTCTTTCATGGAGAACCTGTGTGACAAGGACCCTTTGACAGATTGTAGCATATGAATGTCATTTCCTATCAAGAGAATGTCATCCATGTATAAAACGAGGAATATGACGGTTCGTGCTACAATTTTACTATAGATGCATGGTTCATCTGGATTTTTGATAAAGCCAAATTCTTTGACCGTCTCATCAAAATAGATGTTCTAACTCCGCGATGCCTGCTTCAGTCCATAAATGGACTTAAGCAACTTGCACACCTTCCCGCTGCTCCCACTCTGAATGAAACCCTCTGTCTGGTCCATATAGACACACTCCTCTAAATTTCCATTTAGAAAAGTCGTCTTTACGTCCATCTGCCAAATCTCAAAATCGTGGAAGGCAGCAATGGCAAGAAGGATCCGAATGGATTTGAGCATAGCCAATAGAGAAAAGTTTTCGTCATAGTCCAAACCAGGTCTTTGACGGAAACCCTTTGCAACAAGTCTAGCCTTATAGGTCTCAACCTGTCCATCTACACCAATCTTCCTTTTGAAGATCCATTTGCAACCTATGGGTTTTACCCCTTCTGGAGAAACGTCCAAAGTCCATACTTTGTTGGTGTACATGGACTCCATTTCGGTCCGCATTGCATCCAGCCATTTTACCGAGTCAGCGTTCTGAATGGCCTGGTAGAAGCTAGTCGGCTCATCATTATCAATGATGCAATCCTCTCTATCCCTGTCTATGAGAAAACCGTAGTATCTCTCGGGTGGATGAGACTGCCTACTACTTCTGCGGAGCGACGAGGGAATGTCCTGTTCTTTCGAACCTTCTGGTTCTACTAAGCTTTCAGTAATAGCTTGTGGTTATGGAATTTCCACCAGTTCTATTACGCTCCCACTTATTTCTTTTTCTAAGAACTGATGTTCCAGAAAGTGGGCATTACGAGAGACAAAAACCTTTTGTTCTTCTGCGTAATAGAAAAGATACCCATGGAGTTCTTTGGGTATCCCACAAACTTGCACTGTACTGAACGTGCCTCGAGTTTGTCCGCATGCTACTTTTTGACAAAAGCTGGACATCCCCAAATCTTCAGATATTGAAGATAGGGTTTCTTCCCACTCCACATCTGATATGGTGTGGTAGGCACAGTCTTAGTTGAAACTCGGTTCAAAAAATATGCAGCTGATTCTAGTTCATATCCCTAGAATGATCGCGGTAACTCAGCATTACTCATTATGGAACATACCATATCCAATAGGGTTCGGTTCCTTCTCTCCGATACACCATTATGTTGTAGAGTGTATGGAGGAGTAAGCTGAGAGAGAATTCCATTCTCTTTTAGGTAATCCAGGAACTCGGCACTCAAGTATTCACCACCTCGATCAGATCTCAGTATCTTGATACTTTTGCCTGTTTCTTTTTCTACTTCATTTTTGTATTCCTGAAATTTTTCAAAGGCTTCAGATTTATGCTTCATTAAGAAGGCATGTCCGAACCTTGAAAAATCATCCGTAAAAGTGATGAAGTAAGAATAACCACTTCGCGCATGTGTAGACATTGGACCGCATACATCGCTGTGTACCAGTCCCAAGAGCTCGCTCGCTCTTACTCCATGTCCAGTGAACGGAGTCTTTGTCATCTTTCCTTTGAGACATGATTGACAAGTTGCATATGATTTATATTCGAACGGATCCAAATATCCTTCTTTATGTAACTTAGTCAACCTTCTCTCATTGATGTGACCCAGTCTACAATGCCATAAGAAAGCTTGATTTATTTCTGGAGACTTTCTTTTGTGTGTATTCTGGACATTGAAAATCTGTGGTTGGTTCAATACGTATATACCATTTCTTAATGTACCCGACCCAATCAGAACATGATTAAGGTGAATGTTTACAACATTGCTTACAAATGCAAAATCATAACCTTCTTTAGACATTAAAGATACAGATATGATATTACAAGTCGAACTGGGTACAAAATAACAATCACGTAAAACCAAAACAAGTCCATCTGACAATCCCAAGTGATAGTCCCCCACGGACTCAGCATCCATGCCAGCTCCGTTTGCAACTCTGAGGGTCATATTACCTGCCTTCAAAACCCTACGCTTTCTCAGTGCCTGCAAAGAATTACAGATATGAGATCCTGATCCGGTATCTAATACCCAAGAAGTAGAGTTTATTGATAGACAGTTTTCAATAACATACACACCTGAAGCCGAAGCCACAACTTGCTTCGGGTCCTGGTTTCTGGCCTTCCAAGCCCTACAATCTTTCTTCCAGTGTCCACCCTTGTGACAGTAAAAGCACTCTTCCTTTCCCACAAGCTTTCCCGCTACCTTTGCTACTTTTGCCTTTCCCGTGGCTTCCACTTTACTAACACCGCCCCTTGGTTTGGTGGGGGCCTTATTCTTCCTTCCTTTGACTCTCGCCTTGGACCTGGAAGAGGAAGCTCCTCCAACAAACAAAGTGGATGTTTCCCTACCTTTCTGTAGGGTGCCTTATGCACTCCTCAACATGTTCAGGAGTTCTGAAAGTTCAACTTCCTTTCCTTGCATGTTGAAGTTCAGGATAAACTGGGAGTAAGTGGAAGGAAGGGACTGGAGAATCAAGTCAGTGTAGAGCCCGTTCTCCAACGTGGGCCCTAGGTCCGCGAGCTCTTCAATGTAGCCAATCATCTTAAGCACGTGTTCCGCTACGGATGATCCGATGGCCAATATCGCCGAAAACAACTTTTTCGAGACTTCGTATCTGGCGATACGGGATTGCTCTCCATACAGATCCTTAGTATGGAGAAATATGGATTCGAGGTCCATATTCTCGTGCCTCCTATAATGTTCATTGTCCATAGAGGCAAGCACGAGGCACTTGGCCTTCGCGTAATCAATCTCCCAAGTCTTACGGATTTCCTTATCCGCGACGCTGGATTGAGGACCTGGGACAAGGGGAGCTGTGGTGGTAAGGAGATACCCCAACTTGTCATAAGTGATTGCCATTTTGACATTCCTGAGCCAATCATTGTAGTTTGGCCCTGTCAGTATGTTTTTATCTAGTAGTAACTTAAGTCCGGTCATGATGCTTGGTCGCTGCAATTATGAGAGAGAGAAGAAACACTTTAGCATGATGCTCTTGCAAGTTTAGAGTGGTTTTTAGTTTGTCTAAACATGATGGCTCCCACTGTTTCTCGAATCCTTCCTCAAACCAAAAAAGAAGAATTAGTCGGGGTCAATCTCACCGTACAATACTTGCTTAACTGTTCAGCCAGGCCAGTGTCGGTACTTCGAGGGAGGTTTTCCAACGCTTTCGTGAAGTTCCTTAATTAAATAACCTCTTTTCCCTGTGGGCGTAGCCCCGCTAACACCTTTCTAGACACCTACTTGGTTTATAGCGTTGATTGTTAAGTGCGAAAGTTCCTAAGGAGTAGCATATACTCACAGTAGGACCGGGATCCAAATATCATCGTGTGATAAAACTGAAGGAATCCTACCAGAATCATCACACTCCAAATGGTATGCAGCACTAGCAATTTTCAGTTTCTTTAAAAACTCCCAATGTGGATTTTTGCCCCATGCTCTTATGACCTTGACGTATGCCAAAATATCATAAGTCACATGTCAAGTTCTACCCATCATTTACCAGATTAATTTGAACCCACCCGTACATACCCATGACGTAGGCCAAAATAGCAGTACGACTGTCACAAACCAACGCATCTATCTATGCAACAGATAAATATCCGGCAGCTACCAATCACTATGCCTTGGCGTAGGTCAAAATACATAGCTTGAATACTAGCGAATATTTAACTGAAATGATGGAGGGCTACGGATGGTTTTGGCAAAACCGTGAACGTAGTGAACTTGATATAATCGAAAGAAACCTGATAGCTTTTAAAAGGAGTGGTTTAAGCTCCGCGTTTAAAAGTTGTCTGTTTTGAAAAGAAACCGAGTGGTTTTAAAATTGTTCCAACAACTTTAACTTTGGTTTATTTTCTTGCATTAATTTAATGCGTCCCATCAATTAATCCTACCATTGCAGAAAACAACGAAAATATGACGTACGCTTATGCCATCCGCATTCGCCACGAGGCCCCGTCATCACCCGTTAGGTTACTTAACTAACGACAGAGCGGGGGCTGGACTAGCGCCGATGCAAAACATAAGCAACGCCTACTAGATATCATATATAGATATAAACATTCGTTAGATGCAATGATAGCTATTCCAGATCACAGATGAAACATTGGATATACTAGGAACCCGCGTTTCGTTCGAGCCTGCAACGAAAGGCGGATTACACAGTCGCAATGAATAGCCAAACCCCACCTTAGACCCCTACGGGTGCGGCAAACTACCCGCCAAATACCCGAAGTGAAGCAACCTCCCTCAACAACGTGAATAGGCCACTCGGCACTTCGAGGTACCCGGTAGTTTGTGCACCCCACCTTGGGTCTATCCTAGGAGCAAAAACAGTAAAAGAAATAATATACAATGGCGGCTACAACCTCATCCCGGATGTGCGGCCATAAAAAAAATATTACATCAATTTACATATTACATCAAATGAAAGATAAAGAAAACTCTAATCTCACAAAACCCTGGCTATTCATCCGCGACAATCCAACGAGTTCATTTACACAATCCATTAACATTACAAATCACAGATATGCACAATCCCGACTAAACGACGTATAGCGATTTGTTGACGTTCAGTGCATATATCACATCACAGATATAACCCATTAGCTAAAGTCTATAGAACTTCGATCAAAATACGGATTTGCAACTACCCTAAACACAACTTTGTTCTCTGGAAATTCTGGGCAGAAACAACATATCCTAAAAACCCCAAAACAGAACACAGATGAAACTACAGCGAAGACGAGTCGCGGCCGAGTCAACTCGGCCGCGCAGCCGCGGCAAGAAGCATGTTCTTGCCGCGGTTCTGCGGCGCGTTGACCGAGTCAGTGGCTCGTTTTTGCTGACAATTCTAACAAAACACTGAGCCGATTTTTAATGTATGTGGAATTATTTTTAAAGCAGGTTTAAAAATCGGCAGAAAGTTAGGTTTTTCGGACGTGTTTTGCGATTTTTCTCGGATCGAAATTCTAAATACTTTGCTAACTTGCTAGTTTGTGTTTAGCTAGGCTCTGATACCACTGTAAGTCCACAATGCCCACCCCGGTGCTTACGGAGAGGCAGAAACGGTAAAAAACGATTTTTATAAACTCAAAGAAACATGGACTAAAAGGAGGATCTTTGCTAAACAAAAACTAACAACCATGCTAAAAGATTTAGCTACTCGGTTAAAGGGTTATACCTAAGTCTTGAACTCCTTCTCTTCTTTCTCCTTGGAGTGGGTTGAACGGGTCCTCCTCGTCGCCTTCTCTTGCCGAAGAAAGATCCACCTGAGGGCCTCTACCTTTGGCTTCTACCTCAATCTAGAGGTAACTAAAGTGCTTGGCTTGCTAAACCTAGAACCCTAGAATGAGTAGAGAGGAGTTTTGGTGTTTTATCTCAAAAGCAAATGGTTCTCAACACATGAGAGGGAAGAGCTTTGAGAGAGAGGAAGAGGATGAGTTTTGGATGAGAGAGAATGAGCAAGAAAGAATGAGGATAATTATCAACCATTCTCACATATATGTGAATTATGATAATTAAATAATTAATCAAAGATAATAGTGATGGTTAACTTGAAATGACCATTATCATTTCACATTAATGAATTTTGCAAGAATCAAAGAGCATTTTTCATGTGAAATGATGATGATCAATATGTCAACATGGGTCAATAAGTCAACCAAAGTCAAATGGTCAACAACCCTAACTATAACACAATTATCTTTAATTAATATCAATAATCATATTTCACATATTCATTAGGGTTTGGAAAAAGACAACGGTCATCAAACCTAATGAGAATCCTCTGCCTCTGCCTCGGTCAACTGTGCATACACACCCGCATCCAAGTTCCGAGGAACACGAATACAATGAGATAAAACCAATCCCAAAACATATACTAGGATCTGGCTTAAACCAAAGCCCGCTAGTATTAACTGTCCGGACACCAAACGTGCATAAGTGCGCGGATGTGAACGAACCCCGTCGCAAAACCATGCGACCTCTACTCTGTTTTGCCCAAAGGCGAATAACCCTCTGTGCGGGACTCTAAAGACTCGACACTACGCTGGCAGTGGGTTTAACCACAGGCCGCAAGCGGTACTAGCTGCACGTAACGGTCCACAGGTAGATGTCGATCAGAAGACTGACGAGGTGAACCCATCTGAACTCCTACTGAGCCTGAATGTGACAATCTCCATACAGTTCGGTCTATTCATCTAAGAGTATCGCATGGCGGGCCTAGGGGGCGGTAAACGTCAGTCCCCTAATAACGGTACAAGTCTTGTCGGAGTGTAGCCCAGAACACTCTGAGATAACACTGGAAACGCTACCAGTATATCTCGCTAGCCCTGGCCAGGGACTTTATGTAATGGCTCTCCTAGACACAGCGCGATATCAACCCCCAATACCGGGAGAGACAAATCCTGTCTAACCGTCACTGCCTCCAAGTGCTTCGGGACTGCACCCAACTGCTACCTGTTTGCACGACTCCTTTGAGCCGTGGTAGGGTACCAATCTAAGAACAATGGGAACATACTCGAGGCGAAGTGACAGTGTCAAGTCAACGGACTAAGCTGTACTCATGTCACCTGGGAACTGATAACTGACGATAGGTATAATACCAACCAACTGTTCCCGACGAGTCCTGTCCAGTTTACTTGTAACCTAACGACCACCCGCATACTATCTCAAGTAAGACGTACTAATGGCTGTGGGACAGACCATCTCCCGTGCTTGGATGAGAAGCGCATACGCTAGTCTACTCCGGAGTATCAATGCCTCGTCTCGATAATCCTACGACTAGGGACAAGTATAAGGATGTGCTTGTAGATTACCCAGCCCCCACTAGTGTGACTGCCGTCACAACGCTGGTAATCAAGCAAAGATCCTAAGGGCTCCACTAATGTGTAAAGGTGATATGCCAAAAGAAACACATACACACATTAAAGTAGAAACAAACCAAGTAGCATACTACTATTTTGAGCAAGATTGTCTATACAACTGTGAATATCCCAAGCTTCCATTAAGTAATATACAAACTAGTATGATACAGTAATGGCCTCTAGGGCATATACACTAACAGTGTATATGCTTCTCATCCCAACAGGGGAGATGGTATGTCCCACAGCCATTAGTAGGCCGTACTGGAGATAGTATGTAGGTGCTCATCGGGTTATGAGTACACTGGATAGGACTCGTAGGGAGCTGTTGGTGGGTATTATACCTATCGTCGAGTAGCAGTTCCCAAGTGACATGAGTACAGCTTAGTCCGTCGACTTGACACTTCTACTTCGCCTCGAGTGTGTTCCTACTGTTCTTAGATTACTACCCTACCACGGCTCAAAGGAGTCATGCAAATAGGTAGTAGTTGGGTGTAGTCCTGAAGCACTTGGAGGCAGTGTAGGTTAAATAGGATTCGTCTCTACCGGTATGGGGGTTGATATCGCGCGGTGTTCGGAAAGCCATTACACAAAGTCCCTGGCCAGGGCAAGCGAGATTTACTGGTAGGTACTCCACTAGTTTCTCAGGGTATTTTGGGCTACTTTCTTACAAGACTTATTGCGCTATTAGGGGTCTGATGGTTACCGCCCTCAGGCCCGATATGCGATACTCTTAGATGAACAGACAGGACTTTATGGAGATTGTCACAGATAGGCTCAGCAGGAGTTGGGATGAGTTTGCTCATCGGCCTTCTTATCGACAGATACCTGGGTATCCGTTACGTGCAACTAGTACCGCTGATGTGCTTATGGTTAAATCCACTGCCAGCGTAGTGTCGAGTCTTTAGCGTCCCACAAAGATGGTTTCCCTGCATCGGGCAAAAGATATAGAGACCGTATGGTTTTACGGCAGGGCTTCGATCACATACGTGCACTTGTGTACGTATGATGTTCGGGCGGATAATACTAGTGGGCTTTGGTTTAAGCCGGATCCTAGTATAATATTGATGGATTATTTTCATCTCTTTGTATTCGTATTTTTCGGAATACGGATACGGGTATGTATATACGGATGAGGGGCATTCTTGTAATTTACTAAAGATTGTTTCTAAATGAAAACTCCTCATATTTGTATTAACCATTTAGATTAAATGGTTATGAGGTGGAGGAAATGAGGTGGAGGTTTGCATTAAGTGAAGCTGTTAGTGTTTATGCCCTAGAAGGCCATTACTGTATCATACTAGCTTGTATATTACTTAATGGAAGCTTGGGATATTCACATGTATATAACCGTCTTGCTAAACATGGTAGTATGCTACTTGGTTTTTCTATCTTAATATGTGAGTGTACGTATTGATAGAGCTCTTAGGATCTTGCTTGTCTACCAGCGTTGTGATGGCAGTCACACTAGTGGGGGCTGGGTAGTCTACAAGCACATCCTTATTCAGGTCCCTGGTCGTTGGATTATCGAGATAGAGCATCGATACTCCGGAGTAGACTGGTGTGTACGCTTCTCATCCCAGTTGGGGAGATGGTCTGTCCCACAGCCGTCAGTACGTCGTACTGGAGATAGTATACAGGTGCTCGTTAGGTTACGGGTACACCGGACAGGACTCACAGGGAACTGTTGGTTGGTTTGATACCAGTCGTCAGTGAACAGTTCCCAGGTGACATGAGTACAGCGTAGTCCGCAGACTTGACACTGCTACTTCGCCTCGAGTGTGTCCCACTGTTCTTAGATTGCTACCCTACCAAGGCTCAAAGGAGTCGTGCAAACAGGTAGCAGTTGGGTGCAGTCCCGAGCACTTGGAGGCAGTGGCGGTTAGACAGGATTCGTCCCTCCCGGTATTGGGAGTAGATATCGTGCTGTGTCAGAGAGCCATTACGCAAAGTCCCTGGCCAGGGCAAGCGAGATTTGCTGGTAGGTTCCAGTAGTTTCTCAGGGTGTAATGGGCTTCCCTCCGACACGACTTATACCGCTATTAGGGGACTGACGCTTGCCGCCCCCCTAGGCCCGATATGCGATAGTCTTGGACGAACGGACCGGACTGTATGGAGATTGTCACATCAGACTCAGTAGGAGTTCGAATGGGTTTTCTCATCGGCCTTCTTATCGACAACTACCTGGGGACCGTTACGTACAGCTAGTGCCGCTTGCGGTCTGTGGTTAAACCCACTGCCAGCGTAGTAGTCGAGTCTCTAGAGTCCCACACAGAGAGTTTCCTACTCCAGGCGAAACGATATAGAGGTTGCATGGTTTTGCGACAAAGGGTTCGGACGCATACGTGCGTTTACGCGCGTACGACTTTTCGGACAGTTTTTACCAGTCGGCTTTGGTTTAAGCCAGTTACTGGTATCCGGTTATTGGATTTTTACAGTCTAAAGTTTTTCCGTATTTTTGCGGATTGGAGGGGCGTTCTCGTAATTGTACGAGAAGCTTCTAGAAGATGTGACTAAGGAGGTTACTTATGGATAAGAAAGTGAGTCATGAGGTGATTCATCATTATCATTATTGCACCATAAATGATAATGACACATGCTTAATGAATCACCTCTTTTCATTTATGAAGCATGCTTATTCATTTCTTTTATTCATTCTTCTTAAATAAGAATGCTTCATGATATATTATGATACACTCATTTTCTCATCTCATAATATAATTCACATTCTCTCTCCTCAAGCTCTCATCTTCAAGAAACTAATCCTTAATCCTCATGTGTTGAGATCAAAGGTTTAGTTAGACTTAAGCATCCATTACCTTCACTCTATATCATCCTTTCTTCTTTGATTAGCAATCGAAGTAGATTAGTTACCTCAAGTTAGAGGTGTAGCTTGGTGTTTTGCTCTCGGGTGGATCGTCTACTACCTAGAGAAGGTCGAGGAGAACAAAGGAGGACACAAAGACGAAGGACTAGTTTCGATAGGTATAATCCCTAATCACAAGTGATAAGAATATCTTTGTGTACGGTTATTTATAGTTTAGCTTCGATTCAAGCGGTTAGTCGATGTTCGTTCTTTAAACTTGATCGTTTTTGAAAATTCCGCCTCCCCACAAGTACTGGGGTGTACTACATCGACTTACACCGATCCGCCGCGCTTTCGCGGCCGAGTTACCGAGTCGTGGGCTCATCTTTCATGTGTGGGTCCTCTCTGGTATTTGGGGTTTTCTGGAATATTTAATATTTGCTCAGGTTACTGTTTAATAGAGCAGATTTTGGAGCAATATTGATGTTGTTTATTCGATCGAATTGTACAGTATTTGCATATTGGATTATATCTGTGATTGTTTAATGTGTTCGTAAACCTCCCCTAACTGCTAGTATGTCGGTTGGCAGGGGGTTGCACATTTCTGAAATGGTTATATCTGTTTGTGCATATAAACTGTATTGGACTGTTGTGGTGTATAGCCGGGGTTTGCAATGGGTTATTGTTTAATTCATTTGTTGAAAATGTAATTTGTTGTAATATTATTTTGCGGGGCACTTCCAGGTTGCGGTTGTAGCCACCGTTGTATTATTTCATTTTACTGTTTTTGCTCCTAGGACTGACCCAAGGTGGGGTACACAAACTGCCGGGCGGGTAGTTTGCCGTACCCGTAGGGGTCGAGGGTGGGGTAACGGCTATTCATCACAACTGTGTAATCTGTCTTTTCTTGCAGGCTCAAAAGAAATACAGATTGCTTGCAAATCCAATATTGTTTATCTGTGTTCTGGAATGAATATCATTGCGTCAGACGAATGTAAAATATCTATATATAATGTAGCTATTTAGACGTCACTTATGTTTTACACCCGCGCTAGCCCAGCCCCCGCTCTGTCGTTAGTTAAGTAACCTAACGAGTGATGACGGGACCCCGTGGCGAATGCGGATGGCATAAGAGGACGTTGTATTTTCGTTGTTTTCTGCAATGATAGGTTAATGATGGGACGCATTATCTATAATGCAAAGAAAATAAACCAAGTTTAAATCGTTGGAACAATTTAAAAGAAACCACTCGGTTATTTTTAAAACAGATATTTTTAAAATGCGGAGATTTAACCACTCTTTTTTAAAAGCTATCAGGTTCCTTCGGTTATATCAAGTTCACTACGTTCACGGTTTCGCCAAAACCAGTCGTAGCCCTCCGTCATTTCTTATGGATGTTCAGTAGTATTCAAGCTATGCTTGTTGGCTTTCGTCAAGGCATAGTGTTTGATAGCTGCTGGGGTATTCATTTGTTGCATAGATAGATGAGTTGGTTTGGGACAGTCGTATAACGTTGTTGGCTTTCGTCAAGGGTATATACGGGTGGGTTCAAATTAACAAGTTCAAATTAACAAGATAATGATGGGCAGAACTTGACATGTGTTTTATGATTTGTTGGCTTTCGTCAAGGTCATAAGAACATGGGGCAAAAATGTATATCGGGAATTTCTAAAGAAACTGAAATTTGCAAAGAGATGCATACCATTTTGAGTTTGATGAATGTTGGTAGCATTCCTACAACATTATCAGACGATGATATTTGGATCCCGATCCTACTGTGAGTATATGCTACTTATCAGGATATTCGTCACTTAACGATCAATGCTATAAACCTAGTAGGTGTCCAGAAAGGTGTCAGCGGGGTTACGCCCCCAGAGAAAAGAGGTTATTTAATTAAGGAACTTCGCGAAAGCGTTGGAAAACCTCCCTCGAAGTATCGACACTGGCCTGGCTGAACGGTTAAGCAAGTATTGTACAGTGAGAATAGTCCTGGCTAATTCTTCTTTTATGGTTTGAGGAAGGATTCGAGAAACAGTGGGAGCCATCCAGTTTAGATAAATTAAAAACCACTCTAAACTTGCAAGAGCATCATGCTAAAGTGTTTTCTTCTCTCTCTCTCATTGCAGCAACCTTGTGACCATGACTAGGTTACATCTAGATAACAAGATGACTGAATCTAACTTTTTTGACTGGCAAAGGTCTGTTCAGATGACCATTGCCTATGACAAGATGGACCACCCTATTACTACTCAAGATCCCACCGTCCCAGGTCCAGTTTCCACCGTCGCGGATATGGATATCCGTCAGACAAAGGAAAAGAATAAAGCGAAAGCCAAGTGCCTCGTGTTGGCTTCCGTTGATGGTAGATACCAGAAGCAGCACGAGGAGATGGACTCTGGTTCCATCTTTCTCCATAACAAAGATTTATATGGAGAGCAATCTCATATCGCAGGATATGAGGCCTCGAACGAATTGATTCAAGCGAGGTCGGCTGACGGGTCATCTGTAAGGGACGACGTCCTTACGATGACTAGCTATATTGATGAGCTCAAGGACCTGGAGACCACGTTGGGAAACAGGTCAAATACTGACTTATTTCCACAGTCCCTACCCTCTACTTACACCCTGAAAGAAACCAGGGAGACACAAGCTCTGCTTAATAGGGGACCTTCTTCCTCTTCATCCAAGGCGAAAGCAAAAGGTGAAAAGAAGAAGACCTCTGCAAAGCCGATATACGGTGTCAGCAAAGTAGGAGGAAAGGGAAGAGAAACAGTTCCGGGACTTGGTATAGGTAAGGAGGGATATTCCTATTGTTATGGGAATGGACATTGGCAGAAGGATTGCAGGGCTTTGGAAGCCAGTAGCCAGGATTCGAAGCATGTTGTGGCTTCAGCCTCAAGTGTGTTTGTAATTGAGAACTGTTTGTCAATTAACTCTACTTCCTGGGTACTAGATACCGGAGCAGGATCTCATATCTGTAATTCGTTACATGCTTTGAGAAACCGTAAAGTTATAAGGATAGGTGATTTGTCTCTCAGAGTTGCAAACGGAATGAGCGTGGATGCTGAATCCGTGGGAGAATATCGCCTGGGTTTGACAAGTGGGCAGATATTGATTCTACGTAACTGTCTGTATGTACCTAGTTTGACTTGTAATATCATATCAGTGTCCTCTCTTTCAAGAGAGGGATATGACTTTACATTCGTAAGCGATGTAGTTCACATCCACCTAAATCAAGTTCTGATTGGGTCCGGTACATTAGATGACGGTATATACGTATTGAATCAAGCTCAGGTTTTCAATGTCCAGAACACACTTAAAAGAAAGTCTCCAGAAGTAAATCAGGCATTCTTATGGCATTGTAGACTAGGTCACATCAATGAAACACGGTTAACAAAGTTACATAGAGAAGGATATTTGAATCCGTTCGAATATCAATCTTATGCCACTTGTGAATCTTGTCTCATGGGAAAGATGACAAAGACTCCGTTTTCTGGACACGGAGTAAGAGCGAGCGAGCTCTTAGGACTCGTACACAGTGACGTGTGCGGTCCAATGTCTACACATGCGAGAGGTGGTTATTCCTATTTCATTACTTTTACGGATGATTTCTCTAGGTATGGACATATCTTCTTGATGAAGCATAAATCCGAGGCCTTTGACAAATTCCAAGAATACAAGAATGAAGTGGAAAACCAAACAGGCAAAAGTATTAAGACACTGAGATCTGATCAAGGTGGTGAATACTTAAGTGCCAAGTTCCTGGGTTACTTAAAAGAGAAAGGAATTCTCTCTCAGCTTACTCCTCCATACACACCACAACACAACGGTGTATCGGAAAGGAGGAATCGAACCCTATTAGATATGGTTCGTTCCATGATGAGTAAGGCTGAGTTACCGCGATCATTCTGGGGTTATGCGCTAGAATCAGCAGCATATCTTTTAAACAAGGTTCCAACCAAGACTGTGCCTACCACGCCATATCAGATGTGGAGTGGGAAGAAACCCCATCTTCAGTACCTGAAGACATGGGGATGTCCAGCTTTTGTAAAAAAGCAGCATCCGGACAAGCTCGAGGCACGCTCAGTAGAGTGTAAGTTTGTGGGATATCCAAAGAATTCCATGGGATATTGCTTCTACTACGCAGAGGAACAAAAGGTTTTTGTTTCTCGTCATGCCCGCTTCTTAGAAACTGAATTTTTAGAAAATCAGAAGAGTGGGAGCGCAGTAGAACTGGAAGAAATTCCAGAACCACAAGCTATTACTGAAAGTTTGGTGGAACAAGAAGTTTCAGAAGAAAGGGACATACCAGCGCCTATCCGCAGAAGTAGTAGGCAGTCTCATCCGCCCGAGAGATACTACGGTTTTCTCATAGACGGGGATAGAGAAGATTGCGTCATTGATAATGACGACCCTACTAGCTTCCAGCAAGCCATTCAGAGCGGTGACTCGGTAAAATGGCTGGATGCAATGCGGACCGAAATGGAGTCCATGTATACTAACAAAGTATGGACTTTGGACACTGCTCCAGATGGGGTGAAACCCGTAGGATGCAAGTGGATCTTCAGAAAGAAGATTGGTGTAGATGGACAGGTTGAAACCTATAAGGCTAGACTTGTTGCAAAGGGTTTCCGTCAAAGACCTGGTTTGGACTATGACGAAACCTTTTCTCCAGTGGCTATGCTGAAATCCATTCGGGTCCTTCTTGCTATTGCTGCCTTCCACGATTATGAAATCTGGCAGATGGACGTAAAGACGGCCTTTCTAAATGGAAATTTAGAAGAGAGCGTCTATATGGATCAGCCAGAGGGATTCATTCAGAGTGGGAGCAGCGGTAAAGTATGCAAGCTGCTTAAATCCATTTATGGACTAAAGCAGGCATCGCGAAGTTGGAACATCTGTTTTGATGATACTGTCAAAGAATTCGACTTTATCAAAAATCCAGATGAACCATGCATATACAGTAAGATTGTAGGGAGAGTTGTTGTATTCCTCGTCTTGTACGTGGATGACATTCTCCTAATAGGAAATGATATTCCTATGCTACAGTCAGTCAAAAGATTCTTGTCACAGAAATTCTCCATGAAGGACCTGGGTGATGCCACCTACATTCTGGGGATCCAGATCTATCGTGATAGATCAAAGAGGATGTTGGGACTTTCACAGTCCAGGTACATAGACACCATATTGAAAAGATTCAGTATGGAAGATTCTAAGCGCGGTAACCTACCGGCTTGTCACGGAATCACCCTCTCCAAAGAGATGTCTCCCAAGACTGATTTGGAAAGGGAACGCATGTCGATTATACCCTACGCTTCTGCGGTAGGCTCTATAATGTATGCGATGTTATGTACCAGACCAGATGTAGCATACGCATTGAGCGTTGTAAGCCGGTATCAGGCAAACCCAGGGGAGAATCACTGGATAGCAGTAAAGAACATTCTCAAGTACCTGAGGAGGACTAAGGAGATGTTCTTGGTTTACGGCGGAAAGGACCTCAAGATGGAGGCCTATGCTGATTCCGGCTTCCAGACTGACAAGGATGACTCCAAGTCCATGTCGGGTTATGTCTTTACCCTCAATGGAGGGGCGGTCTGTTGGAAGAGTTCCAAGCAGGACACCGTTGCTGACTCGACGATGGAAGCGGAGTACATAGCTGCTTGCGATGCCGCAAAAGAAGCTGTCTGGATGAAGAAGTTCCTCACAGAACTTCAGGTGGTTCCTACCAGTGTTGGTCCAATACCTTTGTATTGCGACAACAACGGAGCTATAGCTTTAGCGAAGGAACCAAGGTCCCATCAGAAGTCCAGACACATCTTGAGGCGGTATCACCTGATCAGGGAGATCGTAAATCGCCGGGAGATCGAGGTAAAGAGAGTAAATACGGAGGATAACATTGCTGATCCATTCACTAAGGCCCTTCCTCAGATTCAGTTCGAGAGGCTACTCGAGATCATTGGTCTACGATATGCCAGTACATGGCCCTAGTGCAAGTAGGAGATTGTTAGTGTTTATGCCCTAGAAGGCCATTACTGTATCATACTAGCTTGTATATTACTTAATGGAAGCTTGGGATATTCACATGTATATAACCGTCTTGCTAAACATGGTAGTATGCTACTTGGTTTTTCTATCTTAATATGTGAGTGTACGTATTGATAGAGCTCTTAGGATCTTGCTTGTCTACCAGCGTTGTGATGGCAGTCACACTAGTGGGGGCTGGGTAGTCTACAAGCACATCCTTATTCAGGTCCCTGGTCGTTGGATTATCGAGATAGAGCATCGATACTCCGGAGTAGACTGGTGTGTACGCTTCTCATCCCAGTTGGGGAGATGGTCTGTCCCACAGCCGTCAGTACGTCGTACTGGAGATAGTATACAGGTGCTCGTTAGGTTACGGGTACACCGGACAGGACTCACAGGGAACTGTTGGTTGGTTTGATACCAGTCGTCAGTGAACAGTTCCCAGGTGACATGAGTACAGCGTAGTCCGCAGACTTGACACTGCTACTTCGCCTCGAGTGTGTCCCACTGTTCTTAGATTGCTACCCTACCACGCTTCAAAGGAGCGTGCAAACAGGTAGCAGTTGGGTGCAGTCCCGAGCACTTGGAGGCAGTGGCGGTTAGACAGGATTCGTCCCTCCCGGTATTGGGAGTAGATATCGTGCTGTGTCAGAGAGCCATTACGCAAAGTCCCTGGCCAGGGCAAGCGAGATTTGCTGGTAGGTTCCAGTAGTTTCTCAGGGTGTAATGGGCTTCCCTCCGACACGACTTATACCGCTATTAGGGGACTGACGCTTGCCGCCCCCCTAGGCCCGATATGCGATAGTCTTGGACGAACGGACCGGACTGTATGGAGATTGTCACATCAGACTCAGTAGGAGTTCGGATGGGTTTTCTCATCGGCCTTCTTATCGACAACTACCTGGGGACCGTTACGTACAGCTAGTGCCGCTTGCGGTCTGTGGTTAAACCCACTGCCAGCATAGTAGTCGAGTCTCTAGAGTCCCACACAGAGAGTTTCCTACTCCAGGCGAAACGATATAGAGGTTGCATGGTTTTGCGACAAAGGGTTCGGACGCATACGTGCGTTTACGCGCGTACGACTTTTCGGACAGTTTTTACCAGTCGGCTTTGGTTTAAGCCAGTTACTGGTATCCGGTTATTGGATTTTTACAGTCTAAAGTTTTTCCGTATTTTTGCTGATTGGAGGGGCGTTCTCGTAATTGTACGAGAAGCTTCTAGAAGATGTGACTAAGGAGGTTACTTATGGATAAGAAAGTGAGTCATGAGGTGATTCATCATTATCATTATTGCACCATAAATGATAATGACACATGCTTAATGAATCACCTCTTTTCATTTATGAAGCATGCTTATTCATTTCTTTTATTCATTTTTCTTAAATAAGAATGCTTCATGATATATTATGATACACTCATTTTCTCATCTCATAATATAATTCACATTCTCTCTCCTCAAGCTCTCATCTTCAAGAAACTAATCCTTAATCCTCATGTGTTGAGATCAAAGGTTTAGTTAGACTTAAGCATCCATTACCTTCACTCTATATCATCCTTTCTTCTTTGATTAGCAATCGAAGTAGATTAGTTACCTCAAGTTAGAGGTGTAGCTTGGTGTTTTGCTCTCGGGTGGATCGTCTACTACCTAGAGAAGGTCGAGGAGAACAAAGGAGGACACAAAGACGAAGGACTAGTTTCGATAGGTATAATCCCTAATAACAAGTGATAAGAATATCTTTGTGTACGGTTATTTATAGTTTAGCTTCGATTCAAGCGGTTAGTCGATGTTCGTTCTTTAAACTTGATCGTTTTTGAAAATTCCGCCTCCCCACAAGTACTGGGGTGTACTACATCGACTTACAGAAGCATGGCTACTAGGTGACTCATGGTGGTGACTCACTAAATCACCATTGAAGTATACTTGATATTTTACAAGAATGCTAGATATTTTGGTTAGATATTTTTCTTGCTTGAATTATTGGTATGCTTCATAAGTGATAACTCTTAGCCATCTTCATTATTATCTTCTACTACACTCTCTTTTCCTCAAGCTCCCCTTCTTCTTCCTCTAACCCGAAATTTCTTATGTCTTGAGAATCCTAGGGTACTACGAGACATACTAATCCATCTACACTCTCTACTTCATCTAAGACATCTAGTTTAGCGAACTAGATGCCGTAGTTACCTCGGATTTGAGGTTGGAGCTCGGACTATAGACTCTCGGGTGGATCGTCTTTGATTCGAGGAGGCCGACGAGGAGGCATCGATCCAAATGATCCTTGGAGCTTATGACGAGGAGGAGGAAAGCGACGAGAAGACCCAAAGGACATGGTAACGTGAGGTATAACTTCCTATCCGAGTAGTTAACCTCATACAGTTTAGCTAGTTAGGGTTTAGTATCGATCCTGGAGTTCAAGTCGGTGTTGCGAAGCCCGTAAAAATCGTTTTTTACGTATTCCGCCTCCCCGCGAACCCGCGGGGTATGCGACATCGACTTATAGTAGCCTGTGATGCGATTGGATTAGGGTAATCGTGCGACTTTGTTGGCCTCCGTCAAGGTTCATACGGGTGGGTTTAATTCAATCAAGCATCTTCTACCCTACCATCTTATGTGTTGAAAATCAAGGGTAGAAGAGAGATAGATACACACTTAGAGAAACTCACTACATCCCTAGGCCCTCTAGATTAGCAACCTAAACTCCCTAGTTGCTTCACTAGATTCTTAGTGTGGAGCTAGAGCCATGAGCTACATCCCTCGAGTGGATCATCTTAGAGGGAGGAAGACCGGCGACCAAGCTCGATCGAGGAGACCTCAAGGAGCCAAAGAAAAGGGTAGAAGACCGAAGGACACGAATCATTCGGTATAACACTTCTATCTTTTGTAGCTAGTTTTAGGTTTATGGTTCGATTCTAGGACGGGTTTTTTACCGCCAAAATTTTTAAACACCTTTTTTGTTCCGCATTGGCAATGGTAGATGGCCAGGGCGCTAGCAAACTCCAACAATATATACATATATAACCTTAAGGATAATTACCAGATGATATGAGGACATGATGAAACAAGATGACACAAGTCGATATGTTTGATATGAGGATGCGAGGCGATATATATATATATATATATATATATATATAGTAAGATAAGATATGAGGTGATATATATGATGATATGAGATAATATGATGTACGTGACCATAGTGTAGGGTTCCTAGGCACACTAAGGAGGTCTCACAAGGTATCAACCATGCCAATTTCAAATTTTACAAGTGCCGAGAAACCCTAATACGGATCGTTGACTAGAGTTTAGACGATAACTACAACTAGTAAACTACTTTACTAAGAAGTGAACGGAAATACAACCTTTATAGATCCGGTCCTCCACCTCCATAGCTCCGTGATGAAGTCCCCTCGCTGCGATCATCGGATCCCGGGCTCTAGCGTCGGCTTCATCGGAGAAATGGGCGGGCTGGGTCGTCGACTTCGATGCCGAAGATGATCTACGTCGAGGCAACACAAGATCAAGCTCCAACTTCACCAAGTCAAGAAACTTATGAAGAAAACACCCTATACTACTTGGCAAGTGGTAGAGGATGAAGAAATAGGAAGTGAGTTCACTTTAGAATTGGATTTCTCACTCTTTTTTCTCAAGTTGCCATTAATGGTGGCAAGCTTTCTTCTTGAAGAAGAAGAAGAAGATGATGATGATAATATCATAAGTATTTTCTAAAAGGAAAATAATATGATACTTATCATATTTTCAACCATGGTTTAGTGTAGAGAACTAACTAAGGTTTAGTAGAATGGTTAGGTTTTGGAGATGAAGACAAAATGGTCACTTGGTCAAAGCTTCATGAAGCTTCAACAAGCTTCATGTTTTAAAGCAACCATTTTGTTTTTCTTTTATCTTTTAACCAAAAAGAATAGATAAATAAATAAATGAAATGAAACCCTAACCATTCACTAAACATGGTTTAAGTCTTTACACAAATCCAAGTTTTGCATGTATCATCAAACATGATACAATCAAGTGCACAAAACTATATCATATATACAATGTGCACATGCGAGTGAGAAAATCAATCTTAAGTGAACCGATACTAGTTAATGCAAAGTAATATATCAAATATATAATTATGCATTAAATCATTAAATCAACACTTTATTTAACGATCCGGTCATATCGCATATAACCGACTAATATCAAGTGTATCAATGTATCAAATCAACACTTGATTCGGTAACCCGGCTATATCACATATAACCTGCCGATGATACAAATCGCGAGAATAGAATACGGTATCACATACACGCATTATTCTCGGTCCTGCACATATCTCATATGCGCTCCTATTTCGTTTCGCTTGAGCCAGGAAACCTCTATGTAGGACTCTAAAGACTCGTCAATACGCCGGCAGCAGGTGATGATCATATCAAACACCCACAAGCCGCAAGCGGTCTGCTAAACGTAACGGCCACCCGGGTATTGAGCGATCAGAAGATCGACGAGCAAGCCCGCTCACACTCCTGTGAATCCAACCAGTAACACTTACCATACAGTCCGGTCTGTTCGTCTGATATGTCGCATATCTCGCCTAGGGGTGGTAAACGTCAGACCCCAATAGCTCGATAAGTCATGTCGATATGAGGTCTATAACAGTTCGAGAAACTACTGGTAGCACTTACCAGTAAATCTCAGCAACCCTGGCCAGGGATTTCCGGTTATAGCCAATCGAACACAGTGCAACATCAACTCCCTATACCGGGAGAGACGAATCCCCTCCTATCGCTCATTGCCTCCATGTGATTCAGGACTGTACCCAAAAGCCACCGTTTTGCACGCCCTCTTGGACGTGGTAAGGTGGAAATTAAAGCATAGTGGGAATCACACAAGACTCTATGACGATCTCGGGTCCACAGACTAACATGTGTTAGTGTTTATGCCCTAGAAGGCCATTACTGTATCATACTAGTTTGTATATTACTTAATGGAAGCTTGGGATATTCACATGTATATAACAGTCTTGCTAAACATGGTAGTATGCTACTTGGTTTTTCTATCTTAATATGTGAGTGTACGTATTGATAGAGCTCTTAGGATCTTGCTTGTCTACCAGCGTTGTGATGGCAGTCACACTAGTGGGGGCTGGGTAGTCTACAAGCACATCCTTATTCAGGTCCCTGGTCGTTGGATTATCGAGACAGAGCATCGATACTCCGGAGTAGATTAGTGTGTACGCTTCTCATCCCAGTTGGGGAGATGGTCTGTCCCACAGCCGTCAGTACGTCGTACTGGAGATAGTATACAGGTGCTCGTTAGGTTACGGGTACACCGGACAGGACTCACAGGGAACTGTTGGTTGGTTTTATACCAGTCGTCAGTGAACAGTTCCCAGGTGACATGAGTACAGCGTAGTCCGCAGACTTGACACTGCTACTTCGCCTCGAGTGTGTCCCACTGTTCTTAGATTGCTACCCTACCACGGCTCAAAGGAGTCGTGCAAACAGGTAGCAGTTGGGTGCAGTCCCGAGCACATGGAGGCAGTGGGGGTTAGACAGGATTCGTCCCTCCCGGTATTGGGAGTAGATATCGCGCTGTGTCAGAGAGCCATTACGCAAAGTCCCTGGCCAGGGCAAGCGAGATTTGCTGGTAGGTTCCTGTAGTTTCTCAGGGTGTAATGGGCTTCCCTCCGACACGACTTATACCGCTATTAGGGGACTGACGCTTGCCGCCCCCCTAGGCCCGATATGCGATAGTCTTGGACGAACGGACCGGACTGTATGGAGATTGTCACATCAGACTCAGTAGGAGTTCGGATGGGTTTCCTCATCGGCCTTCTTATCGACAACTACCTGGGGACCGTTACGTACAGCTAGTGCCGCTTGCGGCCTGTGGTTAAACCCACTGCCAGCATAGTAGTCGAGTCTCTAGAGTCCCACACAGAGAGTTTCCTATTCCAGACGAAACGATATAGAGGTCGTATGGTTTTACGACAAGGGTTCGGACGCATACGTGCGTTTACGCGCGTACGACTTTCGGACAGTTTTTACCAGTCGGCTTTGGTTTAAGCCAGTTACTGGTATCCGGTTATTGGATTTTTACAGTCTAAAGTTTTTCCGTATTTTTGCGGATTGGAGGGGCGTTCTCGTAATTATGCGAGAAGCTTCTAGAAGATGGTGACTAAGGAGGTTTAGATGGCATATACTTTGGATAAGATTTGTGAGTCATGAGAGTGATTCATCATTGTCATTATTGCACCATAAATGATTAATGACACATGCTTAATGAATCACCACTTAACATTTATGAAGCATGCTTATTCATCACATTTATTCATTTATTCTTTAATGAGAATGCTTCATAATATGTTATGATACTCACAATCTCATCTCATTTTTTATCTCTCATCTTCTCTCTCCTCAAGCTCTCATCTTCAAACCCTAATCCTTACACCTCATGAGTTGAGATCAAAGGATTAGAAAGACTAATCAATCCATAACCATCACTCTATTTCATTCTATCTTCTTTGATTAGCAATCCAAGAAGATTAGTTACCTCAAGTTAGAGGTTTAGTTTGGAGTTTTGCTCTCGGGTGGATCGTCTACTACCTAGAGAAGGCCGAGGAGAACAAGGAGATCGTAAAGACGAAGGACTGGTTTCATTAGGTATAATCCCTAAACACAATAGTTAAGAAACACTTTGTGTTTGGTTATTTATAGTTTAGCTTCGATTCAAGCGGTTAGTCGATGTTCGTTCACTAAACAAGTTCGTTTTTGAAAATTCCGCCTCCCCACAAGTATTGGGGTGTACTACATCGACTTACAGTGGTATCAGAGCCTCGCTAAACAATAAATAATTTAATTGCAAATTTGTACGAATTTCGAACGGAAAAACGAAGCCGGAAAACCCTAAAAAATATCAGTTTCTGTCGAATTTAAAACGATGTCCTAAAATTTTTCAGGCATGTGCAGAAAGCTGGTAAAGCCTACAGGAGAACACCCAAGAAAATTGGGCCCATGACTCGGCTAAAGAGTCGCGGAAGCGCGGCGGATCCCAAGCGATCCGCCGCGGTTCCGCGGCCGAGTTGCCGAGTCATGAACCCAAATTTCATGTGTGGGTCCCCTGTTTTATTTAGTGTTTTCTGGAATATTTAATATATGCTCAGGTTTCAGTTTTACAGAGCAGTTTTTGGAGCAATATTAATGGTGTTTAATCGATCGAAATTGTACAGTATTTGCATATTGGATTATATCTGTGATTGATAAATGTGTTCGTAAACCTCCCCTAACTGCTAGTATGTCGGTTGGCAGGGGGTTGCACATTTCTGTAATGGTTATATCTGTTTGTGCATATAAACTGTATTGGACTGTTGTGGTGTATAGCCGGGGTTTTGCAATGGGTTATTATTTAATTCATTTGTTGTAAATGTAATTTGTTGTAATATTATTTTGCGGGGCACATCCAGGTTGCGGTTGTAGCCACCGTTGTATTATTTCATTTTACTGTTTTTGCTCCTAGGACTGACCCAAGGTGGGGTACACAAACTGCCGGGCGGGTAGTTTGCCGTACCCGTAGGGGTCGAGGGTGGGGTAACGGCTATTCATCACAACTGTGTAATCTGTCTTTTCTTGCAGGCTCAAAAGAAATACAGATTGCTTGCAAATCCAATAAAGTTTATCTGTGTTCTGGAATGTATATCATTGCGTCAGACGAATATAAAATATCTATATATATTGTAGCTATTTAGACGTCACTTATGTTTTGCACCCGCGCTAGCCCAGCCCCCGCTCTGTCGTTAGTTAAGTAACCTAACGGGTGATGACGGGACCCCGTGGCGAATGCGGATGGCATAAGAGGACGTTGTATTTTCGTTGTTTTCTGCAATGATAGGTTAATGATGGGACGCATTATCTATAATGCAAAGAAAATAAACCAAGTTTAAATCGTTGGAACAATTTAAAAGAAACCACTCGGTTATTTTTAAAATAGATATTTTTAAATGCGGAGATTTAACCACTCTTTTTAAAAGCTATCAGGTTCCTTCGGTTATATCAAGTTCACTACGTTCACGGTTTCGCCAAAACCAGTCGTAGCCCTCCGTCATTTCTTATGGATGGTCAGTAGTATTCAAGCTATGCTTGTTGGCTTTCGTCAAGGCATAGTGTTTGGTAGCTGCTGGGGTATTCATTTGTTGCATAGATAGATGAGTTGATTTGGGACAGTCGTATTATCATTTGGCCAACGTCAGGGATATATACGGATGGGTTTAAATTAACAAGATAATGATGGGTAGAACTTGACATGTGACTTATGACATTTTGACCAACGCCAAGGTCATAAGAGCATGGGGTAAAAACATATATCGGGAATTTCTAAAGAAACTGAAATTTGCAAAGAGATGCATACCATTTTGAGTTTGATGAATGTTGGTAGCATTCCTACAACATTATCAGACGATGATATTTGGATCCCGATCCTACTGTGAGTATATGCTACTTATCAGGATATTCGTCACTTAACGATCAATGCTATAAACCTAGTAGGTGTCCAGAAAAGTGTCAGCGGGGTTACGCCCCCAGAGAAAAGAGGTTATTTAATTAAGGAACTTCGCGAAAGCGTTGGAAATCCTCCCTCGAAGTATCGACACCAGCCTGGCTGAACGGTTAAGCAAGTATTGTACGGTGAGAATAGTCCTGGCTAATTCTTCTTTTATGGTTTGAGGAAGGATTCGAGAAACAGTGGGAGCCATCCAGTTTAGATAAACTAAAAACCACTCTAAACTTGCAAGAGCATCATGCTAAAGAGTTTTCTTCTCTCTCTCCTAATTGCAGCGACCCTGAAAATGACTGGACTTAAGTTACTTTTAGAGAAAAATATACTGACAGGGCCAAACTATAAAGATTGGCTGCGGAATGTCAAAATGGCTTTGACCTATGATAAACTGGGGTACGTCCTCACCGCTACGGCACCTGCTGTCCCTGGTCCCAAATCCAGTAATACGGATAAGGAAATCCGCAAAACCTGGGATTTAGATTGCGCGAGAGCCAAGTGCATCGTGCTTGCCTCGATGAACAATGAACATCAGAGGAGGCACGAGGATATGACCCTAGATGGCATATTTCTCCATACAAAGGAACTTTATGGGGAGCAATCTCGTATAGCAAGATACGAGACCTCTAAGAACTTGTTTCGAGCGAGGTTGGCTGTCGGGTCATCAGTAGGAGAACATGTCCTAAAGATGATCGGCTATATTGAAGAGCTCGCGGACCTTGGGACGACTTTGGATAATGAGCTCTATACAGACCTTATTCTCCAGTCCCTTCCTCCCACCTACGCCCAGTTTATCCTCAACTTCAATCTTCAAGGAAAAGAAGTTGAACTTGCGGAACTCCTGAACATGTTAAGGAGTGCAGAGGGCACCTTGCAGAAGGCAAGGGAAACACCCGCTATGTTTGTTGGCGGTACATCTTCTTCCGGGTCCAAGGCTAGGGCCAAAGGAAGGAAGAAGAAGGCCGCACCCAAACCTAGAGGAGGTGTTAGTAAGGTGAGAGGGAAGGGAAAGAAAAAGTTTGCAGCACCGGTAGTTGGTCAGGATGAGTGCTTCCATTGTCACAGGAAAGGGCACTGGAAGAAGGATTGCAAGGCGTGGAACGCCAAGAACCAGGAACCGAAGCAAGCTGTGGCTTCGACTTCAGGTGTGTTTGTAATTGAGAATTGTCTGTCGATCAACTCTACTTCCTGGGTATTGGATACCAGATCAGGATCTCATATTTGCAATTCATTGCAGGCACTGAGAAACCGTAGAGTGCTGAAGGAAGGTGATATGATCCTCAGGGTTGCTAACGGAGCTAGCGTGGGAGCTGCGTCCGTCGGGGATTATCACCTAGGATTGACGAGTGGACACATTTTGGTTTTACATAACTGTTATTTTATACCAAGCTTAACGTGTAATATCATATCAGTTTCCTTGTTATCAAATAAAGGTTATGATTTCACGTTTGTAAGAGATGTTGTCAACATCCACCTTAATCATGGTTTGATTGGGTCAGGTACACTAAATGACGGCATATATGTTTTAAACCAACTCCAAATTTTCAATGTCCAGAACACACTAAAAAGAAAGTCTCCAGATTTAAATAAGGCTTTCTTATGGTATTGTAGACTAGGTCATATCAATGAGACAAGGTTAACTAAGTTATATAAAGAAGGATATTTGGACTCGTTCGAATATCAAACTTATGCCACTTGCGAATCATGTCTCAAAGGAAAAATGACAAAGACTCCATTCACTGGACATGGAGTAAGAGCGAGCGAGCTCTTAGGACTCGTACACAGTGATGTATGCGGTCCAATGTCTACACATGCGAGAGGTGGTTTTTCCTATTTCATTACTTTCACGGATGATTACTCAAGATACGGATTTATTTATCTGATGAAACATAAATCCGAGGCTTTTGAGAAATTCCAAGAGTATAAGAATGAAGTAGAAAACCAAACCGGCAAAAGTATCAAGACACTTAGATCTGATCGAGGTGATGAATACTTAAGTGCCGAGTTCCTAGGTTATCTAAAAGAGAAAGGAATTCTCTCTCAGCTTACTCCTCCATACACTCCACAGCATAACGGTGTATCGGAGAGACGGAATCGAACCCTATTGGATATGGTACGATCCATGATGAGTAATGCTGAGTTACCGCGATCTTTCTGGGGATATGCGCTAGAATCAGCGGCATATATTTTGAACAGAGTTCCAACCAAAACTGTGCCTACCACACCATATCAGATGTGGAGTGGGAAGAAACCCTATCTTCAGTATATAAGGATTTGGGGATGTCCAGCTTTTGTCAAAAAGCAGTTTGTGGACAAGCTCGAGGCACGATCAGTAAAATGTATGTTTGTGGGATATCCAAAGAACTCCAACGGATATTGTTTCTATTACGCAGAGAAACAAAAGGTTTTTGTTTCTCGTAATGCCCATTTTCTAGAACAACAAGTTTTAGAAAAGGATACTAATGGGAGCGAAATAGAACTGGAAGAAATTCCAGAACCACAAGCTGCTACTGAAAGTTTGGTAGAACCAGAAGTTCAAGAAGAACAGAACATTCCCGCACCCCTCCGCAGGAGTAGTAGGCCGTCTCATCCGCCTGAGAGATACTACGGTTTTCTCATAGACGGGGATAGAGAGGATTGCATCATAGAAGATGATGAACCTACTGACTTCCAGCAGGCCATCCAGAGCGGCGACTCGGTACGATGGCTAGATGCAATGCGGACCGAAATGGAGTCCATGTACACCAACAAAGTATGGACTTTGGACTTTGCTCCAGATGGGGTAAAACCCATAGGATGCAAATGGATCTTCAAGAAAAAGATTGGTGTAGATGGACAGGTGGAAACCTATAAGGCTAGACTTGTTGCAAAGGGTTTTCGTCAAAGACCTGGTTTGGACTATGACGAAACTTTTTCTCCAGTGGCTATGCTCAAATCCATTCGGGTCCTTCTTGCTATTGCTGCCTTCCATGATTATGAAATCTGGCAGATGGACGTAAAGACGGCTTTTCTGAATGGAAATTTAGAAGAGAGCGTCTATATGGATCAGCCAGAGGGTTTCAATCAGAGTGGGAGCAGCGGGAAAGTATGCAAGCTGCTTAAGTCTATTTATGGACTAAAGCAGGCATCGCGGAGTTGGAACATCTGTTTTGATGAGACAGTCAAAGAATATGACTTTATCAAAAATCCAGATGAGCCGTGCATATATAGTAAAGTTGTAGCCAGAAGTGTCGTATTCCTCGTCTTGTACGTGGATGACATTCTATTGATAGGAAATGACATTCCTATGCTACAATCTGTCAAAGGATTCTTGTCACACAGGTTCTCCATGAAAGACCTGGGTGATGCCTCTTACATTCTAGGGATCCGGATCTATCGTGATAGATCCAAGAGGATGTTGGGACTTTCGCAGTCCAGGTATATCGACACTGTACTGAAAAGATTCAGTATGGAAGATTCTAAGCGCGGTAATCTACCGGCTTGTCACGGAATCACCCTCTCCAAAGAGATGTCTCCCAAGACTGATTTGGAAAGGGAACGCATGTCTATTATACCCTACGCTTCTGCGGTAGGCTCTATAATGTATGCGATGTTGTGTACCAGACCAGATGTAGCTTACGCACTAAGCGTGGTGAGCCGGTATTAGTCAGACCCAGGGGAGAAACACTGGATAGCAGTAAAGAACATTCTCAAGTACCTGAGGAGGACTAAGGAGATGTTCTTGGTTTACGGCGGAAAAGACCTCAGGTTGGAGGCCTTTGCTGATTCCGGCTTCCAGAGTGATAAGGACGATTCCAAGTCCATGTCGGGTTATGTCTTTACCCTCAATAGAGGGGCGGTGTGCTGGAAGAGCTCCAAACAGGACACCGTTGCTGACTCGACGATGGAAGAGGAGTATATAGCTGCTTGCGATGCCGCAAAAGAAGCAGTCTGGATGAAGAAGTTCCTAACAGAACTTCAGGTGGTTCCTACCATAGTTGATCCAATACCTCTGTATTGCGACAACAACGGAGCTATAGCTTTAGCGAAGGAACCAAGGTCCCATCAGAAGTCCAGACACATCTTGAGGCGGTATCACCTGATCAGGGAGATCATTGATCGTCAGGAGATCGAGATTCGGAGAGTTGCTTCAGAAGAGAACATTGCTGATCCATTCACAAAGGCCCTTCCTCAGATTCAGTTCGAGAGGCTACTCGAGATCATTGGTCTTCAATATGCAAGTACATGGCCCTAGTGCAAGTGGGAGATTGTTAGTGTTTATGCCCTAGAAGGCCATTACTGTATCATACTAGTTTGTATATTACTTAATGGAAGCTTGGGATATTCACATGTATATAACAGTCTTGCTAAACATGGTAGTATGCTACTTGGTTTTTCTATCTTAATATGTGAGTGTACGTATTGATAGAGCTCTTAGGATCTTGCTTGTCTACCAGCGTTGTGATGGCAGTCACACTAGTGGGGGCTGGGTAGTCTACAAGCACATCCTTATTCAGGTCCCTGGTCGTTGGATTATCGAGACAGAGTATCGATACTCCGGAGTAGACTAGTGTGTACGCTTCTCATCCCAGTTGGGGAGATGGTCTGTCCCACAGCCGTCAGTACGTCGTACTGGAGATAGTATACAGGTGCTCGTTAGGTTACGGGTACACCGGACAGGACTCACAGGGAACTGTTGGTTGGTTTTATACCAGTCGTCAGTGAACAGTTCCCAGGTGACATGAGTACAGCGTAGTCCGCAGACTTGACACTGCTACTTCGCCTCGAGTGTGTCCCACTGTTCTTAGATTGCTACCCTACCACGGCTCAAAGGAGTCGTGCAAACAGGTAGCAGTTGGGTGCAGTCCCGAGCACATGGAGGCAGTGGCGGTTAGACAGGATTCGTCCCTCCCGGTATTGGGAGTAGATATCGCGCTGTGTCAGAGAGCCATTACGCAAAGTCCCTGGCCAGGGCAAGCGAGATTTGCTGGTAGGTTCCAGTAGTTTCTCAGGGTGTAATGGGCTTCCCTCCGACACGACTTATACCGCTATTAGGGGACTGACGCTTGCCGCCCCCTAGTCCCGATATGCGATAGACTTGGACGAACGGACCAGACTGTATGGAGATTGTCACATCAGACTCAGTAGGAGTTCGGATGGGTTTCCTCATCGGCCTTCTTATCGACAACTACCTGGGGACCGTTACGTACAGCTAGTGCCGCTTGCGGTCTGTGGTTAAACCCACTGGCAGCGTAGTAGTCGAGTCTCTAGAGTCCCATACAGAGAGTTTCCTATTCCAGGCGAAACGATATAGAGGTCGTATGGTTTTACGACAAGGGTTCGGACACATACGTGCGTTTACGCGCGTACGACTTTCGGACAGTTTTTACCAGTCGGCTTTGCTTTAAGCCAGTTACTGGTATCCGGTTATTGGATTTTTACAGTCTAAAGTTTTTCCGTATTTTTGTGGATTGGAGGGGCGTTCTCGTAATTATGCGAGAAGCTTCTAGAAGATGGTGACTAAGGAGGTTTAGATGGCATATACTTTGGATAAGATTTGTGAGTCATGAGAGTGATTCATCATTGTCATTATTGCACCATAAATGATTAATGACACATGCTTAATGAATCACCACTTAACATTTATGAAGCATGCTTATTCATCACATTTATTCATTTATTCTTTAATGAGAATGCTTCATAATATGTTATGATACTCACAATCTCATCACATTTTTTATCTCTCATCTTCTCTCTCCTCAAGCTCTCATCTTCAAACCCTAATCCTTACACCTCATGAGTTGAGATCAAAGGATTAGAAAGACTAATCAATCCATAAACATCACTCTATTTCATTCTATCTTCTTTGATTAGCAATCCAAGAAGATTAGTCACCTCAAGTTAGAGGTTTAGTTTGGAGTTTTGCTCTCGGGTGGATCGTCTACTACCTAGAGAAGGCCGAGGAGAACAAGGAGATCGTAAAGACGAAGGACTGGTTTCATTAGGTATAATCCCTAAACACAATAGTTAAGAAACACTTTGTGTTTGGTTATTTATAGTTTAGCTTCGATTCAAGCGGTTAGTCGATGTTCGTTCACTAAACAAGTTCTTTTTTGAAAATTCCGCCTCCCCACAAGTATTGGGGTGTACTACATCGACTTACAACATGTACCAGTGTCACCAGAGAACTGCCATCTGATGTAAGGTATAATACCATCTGGGAGTTCTCGCCGAGTCCGTCCAGTGTACCCAGTCTCCACTGAGCACCCGTATATCATCTCTGATGTCAAACACCAATGGATATGGGATAATCCATCGCCCATCTGTATGGGTCGAGAAGGTATACGCTAGTCTACTCTGGTATATCGATGCCCCGTCTCGATACACCCTCGACTAGGGACCTTGAAGGATGTACTTATGACTACTATGTCCCCACTAGTATGATCTTCATCATAGTCCAGGTAGTCAAGTACACATCCTAAGGGCTTTACCAACATGTAACAGAGAGACAATCAGCATACACGTTAAGGTAAAGTGTAACCAGATAGCATACTATCATGTCGAGCAAGAAAGTCCTCCCTATATATGTCCAAGCATCCACTACAATATACATCCTATGTATAGTAATGGCCTCTAGGGCATACATATAACTAACAATCTCCCACTTGCACTAGGGCCATCTGATAGCAGTGGTTGCAGTATCTCATACTCAACCATCCCATAAAAGTCTCTCTCTGGGAAAAGGCCTTCGTGAGTGGATTCGCCGTGTTATCCTCTGAGTCTGCTCTCATAACCTAGATCATCTCGGAGATCAGCCATCTCCATGATCAGGTGATACTGCTTTAGAATATGTCTGGATCACTGATGGGACGGACGTTCCTGGCATAAGCCACAACTCCATTGTCATACAATGGGAGGAACTAAGTTCATCTCATGAACTAATATTCACCCAGACAGCCTCTTTGGTAGCATCTTAAGTAGCGATGTATCCAGCCTTTATCGTCTAGTATGCCACGGTATCTAGCTTGGAACTCTTCCAACATACCGTCCCTTTACTGAGGGTAAAGACAATGCCTGCGACTGACTTTCAGTCGTCTTTATCACCCTGGAACCCTTCCAGTGATTCTCCCCAGGATCAATTGATACCATCTCACTACAGCTAGTGAGTATACTAACACCCAAATAACATTTATCTCATAGATGAAAGCTCAGGATGGAGGAGGTATCACTTTGATCCTATCTGGAGAATCCTTGTGATAAGCGGAGATTGACCGAGCGTAGCATAGGAAACTCCTTCCCTATCAAGAGTATGTCATCCACGTACTCTACGAGGATCACTACCATACTCCCTACTACCTTTTTGTATATACAAGGTTCATCTACCATTTTGATGATGTCAAACTGTTTGACTAACTCATCAAAACAGATGTTCCAACTCCACGATGCCTGCTTTATCACATAAAACATCTTGCACACGTTTCCGCTGCTCCCACTGTCTACGAGGCCCTCTGGCTGTGTACTTATAGACGCACTCTTTTAAAACATCATTTAGAAAAGCAGTCATGGCACCCAACCGCCAGATATCGTAGTCATGGTAAGTAGCCGTGGCAAGTAGGATCTGGATGGACTTAAGCATAGCTACTTGAAAAAGGTTTCATCATAATCCACGCCTGGTAAATGATGCAAACTTTTAACAAGTCTAGGTTTGAAAGTCTCAACTTTTCCATCTACACCAAGTAATCTTCTCAAGATGTACTTGCTCCTGATGGGGATTTAACCCTTCAGATATAGCAACCAAAGTCCATACTTTGTTGGTGTATAAGGATTCCATCTCAGATCACTCTGCATCCAGCCATTCTTACAAAGTCTTACTCCTGATGGCCAGCTCGAAACTAGTTGGGTCATCATCTCATTATGCAATCCTCGCTCCCACTGTCATAGAGAAACCGAAGTATCTCTCAGGTGGGTGAGGAACCCTGCTAGATCGGCGGAGAGGCTGAGGTTCGTTGGTTACTATTGAATCCTTCGGTTCTACCAAATTATCAGCTGCAGTTTGTATAGCTGGAACATTTCCAGTTCTACATAACAGATCTTGCCTCGAGCTTGTCCGGATTTTGCTTTTTAGACATAGGCTGGACAACCCCAAATCTTAACTAACTTAAGATATGGGCTCTTCCCTTTCCATATCACATATGAAGTGGTAGGCAACTGATTTGATTTGAACCCTATTCAATAGGTATGCAACTTCCCAAGTGCATAACTCCCTAAAGGAAATAGGTAACTCAGTAATACTCATCATAGAGCACACCATATCATATAGGGTGTTATTGCTCCGCCCTGATACACCGTTGTGCTGTGGTGTATTCAGAGGAGTAATACTGAGAGAGAATCTCATTCTTCTTAAATAATCCAGGAATTCCGTGCTCTAGTATTCTCCTCCTCGATCACATCAAAGGACATAATACTTATACCCGTATTTTGGTTCTCTATATCTAAATCATATTCTGTGAATATCTCAAAAGGTTCGGACTTGTGTTTCAACAGGAACAGAGGTCTAAATCTCGAAAGATCATCAGAGAATTTAATGAAGTACAAAGAACCGGTCTTGGCATTTGTAGACATGGGATCTATATACATCAACATGTATCAATCCCAAAAGTTCACTAACTCTTTCTCTGTTTCCAATAAACAGAGTTATGGTCATTTTATCTTTGTGACATGACTGGCGAGTTTCACAAGATGTAAATTCAAACTAATTTAAATATGCATCATGTAACTCCAGCTAGTCAGGTCGCATTGATATGACCTAGTCTACAATTGTTAGTTATATGTATGCCCTAGAGGCCATTACTGTACATAGGATGTATATTGTAGTGGATGCTGGGACATATATAGGGAGGACTTTCTTGCTCGACATGATAGTATGCTATCTGGTTACTCTTTACCTTAACGTGTATACTGATTGTCTCTCTGTTACATGTTGGTAAAGCCCTTAGGATGTGTACTTGACTACCTGGACTATGATGTGGATCATACTAGTGGGGACATGGTAGTCCATAAGTACATCCTTCAAGGTCCCTAGTCGTGGGTGTATCGAGACGGGGCATCGATATACCAGAGTAGACTAGCGTATACCTTCTCGACCCATACAGATGTGCGATGGATGATCCCATATCCATTGGTGTTTGACATCAGAGATGATATACGGGTGCTCAGTAGAGACTGGGTACACTGGACGGACTCGCCGAGAACTCCCAGATGGTATTATACCTCACGTCAGATGGCAGTTCTCTGGTGACACTGGTACAGGTTAGTCTGTAGACTCGAGATCGTCATAGAGTCTTGTGTGATTCCCACTGTGCTTTGATTTCCATCTTACCACGTCCAAGAGGGCATGCAAAACGGTGGTTTTTGTAAGTCGATGTAGTACACCCCAGTACTTGTGGGGAGGCGGAATTTTAAAAAACGATCAAGTTTAAAGAACGAACTGTTGGCGATAGTGCCCTCATAGTCGATTATTGGATCGCAGGTACGTGATTGCAATGATTGCAGAGGACCTATCCCGGTAGGACAGTCTTACTCGAAATGATAGTATGCTATCTGGTTTGCCTTTATCAGTCGTGTACATGTTCAGGTGACTGATTGCATGTTACACTTTGATAGAGCCCTTAGGATCTTGCTTTACTACCAACAGTATGATGGCGATCATATACGTGAGAGTTGGGTAGTTTATACGCATATCCTTAATTGTGGTCCCTAGTCGTGGGAGTTTCGAGACAGGGCATCGATACTCCGGAGTAGACTAGTGTGTACAGTCGAGACCCCGACGAGGGGCGGTGGCCGGTCTCACAAGCCACTGGTGTATGTTGGATCACCTAAGATGTATACAGGTGCTCATTGGGTTATGAGTACACCGGACAGGACTCGCCGGGAATCTGCTAGTTAGTATTATATCTACCGTCAGATAGCAGTTCCCTGGTGACATGTGTACAGGTTAGTTCATCGACCTGAGGTCGTCATTTGTCTCGTGTGAGTTCCCACTGTGCTTTGATTTCTACCCTACCACGGCTCAAAGGAGTCGTGCAAACAGGTAGCTTTTGGGTACAGTCCCGAGCCATATGGAGGCACGTGAGCGGATCGTCAGGGGATTCGTCTCTCCCGGTATTGGGGGCGAGGTCGTGCTGTGTCTAGGAGAGCCATTACACAAAGTCCATGGCCATGGCAGGAGATTTACTGGTAGGTACTCCAGTAGTATCTCAGGGTGTTATTGGGCTTCACTCCGACACGACTTATACTGCTATTGGGGGTCTGACGTTGCTAGCCCCCTAGGCAGATATGCGATACTCATTGACGAACGGACCGGACTGTATATACATTGTCACTGTTAGGCTCAGTAGGGTTTTCGGAGGAGTTCGCTCATCGGTCTCCCTTGAGTTCGCTCCTCGGCCACCCTTGAGGTCAGTCCATGGGCAGCCGTTATGCATAGCTAGTGCCGCTGACGGTTTGTGGTTAAACCCACTGCCAGGGTACTGACGAGTCATTAGAGTCCCCCACAGACAGTTTCCCAAGTTCGGGCGAAACGTTGTAGAGGCCGTATGGTTTTATGGCAGGGTTCGGAAAATGCATGTGCGTTTACGCACGTGTCGATTTTCGGACAGATGATACTGGTCGGCTTTGGTTTAAGCCGGATCCAAGTATTATATTGAGTAGGTATAATATCTTTGTCTCAGTTGCATTTATATTCAGTCGTAATATAAATGCGGGTATATTTATACAGTTTCGGGGTTATCCTGAAAGTCGTTTCAGGATCACTTTTGGAAGTTGCCAGTTTCCAGTTTTCTATCAGCCGTCTTTTAACATTCGGTTAAAGACGGATTTATCTTTTCTTCTGATATGAGTGAGTCATCATTCTAGAAGGTTCTAGAAGTGATGAAGTGGCTTCATGACTCATTAGGCATTAATGGAGTCATTAAGGATAAGGTGACTAGGTTTAATGTGATTGGTTGATTATTATGTGTCATCATTTTCTTTAAAGCTTTTTGTTTTGGCTAAGATATTTTAGTGAGAAGCTTTTGTGATATGGTCACCTCCCTCCTCCTACACTCACCTCCCTCCTTTGATATATATATATCCTCCTCTCTCTCTCTCATTCACTTACTTGATTCAAGAGAGAAAAGATTATGATAGATATTTGGGGTGTTTGGAATTCACAGATCATTTCATCCCATCACCCGATTTCCACGGCAACTTCATTAACCGATCGTCCACGGATATGGACGAAGTGAGACAAAGTCATCTACTCATTCTCTACATCAATCTTGGTCGTCTCTTTTAGCAAACTTGACGATCGAGTTGCCTCGAGTCAGAGGCGGGAGCCCGTTTAAAGAACCGATCATGTGGTGCCACCTCGACGAGGAGATCGGCGATTGACGAGATCGGAGCAGCCGCAACGGAGCGTGGGATGATGGTTGAAGAACGAAGGACTCGGATCGTTCGGTATAACCTTCCTACACTCTTTACAGTTTGTTAGTTTAGCAATAATGGCAGATCCGGGTTAAAGTATACGATAGCGCCAAGTTTAAAAGTTTTTGTTCCGCATTTGGCGTCTGTAGACTGCCGGGGCGCTAGCGTAGACTTACAGTGGTATCAGAGCCTAACCATTTTGCTATACTAACTTGTGCTAACGCGTTCAAAACATCGATCCGACCGAAAATCAAAAACGACAAAATCCTTGCACGACAGTTTCTGTTGATTTTAAACGGTGTCGAAATTAATTTCTGGATGTCTTAAAAATCCGTGCAGGGAATTCTAAGAACGACGTAGAAATTTGGGCACGAGATTCGATGAGACTGCCGCGGAAACGCGGTCAAACCTATGGTTTGACCGCGCTTCCGCGGCCAAACAGTGAGCTCGTGGCCCCAAATTTTTCCAGTGGGTTCTTGGTGGGATTTTGTGGTTTTTGGTATATAAAATTTTGGCCCAGATTTTGTTACTGTTCACCAGTAAGCTGTCGGGCCCACTTTTTGAAATTTGGTCTTTGGTCGATCGAAATTTAAACGCGTTAGTTTACAGTGCTTACATTATATCTCCGACCGGGAATGTCATTTGATCGGTAAACCGCGTCCGATTGCTATAGTTCTTTTAGACGGGTTTGCGAACGTGACATTCGCGTTGATGTTCTGTGTTGTGCTGTGATGTTGCGGATTTGTCGTGGTGGATAGCAGTGTGCAATGATAGTACAGTTTGTGTTTATTTGTACATTTGATATTGCGGGGTGAGCGTCCAACTTGTGGACAGCCGTCACTGCCTGTTGTATAATATTCTTTTGGGGCACGGCCAGGATGCGGTCGATGTACCTATTGTACTATTTTTCATTACTGTACTAGGTTTTGCCCCGAGACGGAGTGCACGGATAGCCGGGTTCTGGGGGGCAACGGGTCCGCAGCTCATGGCTTTGAGAGGCAGAGGGGTCCCACTTCAGAATTGGCAGACTATTTGCCGCACTCGTAGGGGGTACAGGCTGACCCAAGGAGGGGAGCCCAAGATTACCGGATTCCGTGGAGTGCTGGGTGGTCCATTCTCTATGCTGTAGGGGGCTGCCTCGCTTCAGGTTTTGGCGGGTAACTTGCCGCACCCGTAGGGGTCTAAGTTTCATTGCACAGGCTATCCACACGACAGGGGAACGTCGAGTTTCAGCAGCGGCTCTGTGAAACTCGAGGATCCCAAATATCTGTATTGTTCTGTGATGCTTATTACTTTTCTGTAATGTTGCATATTATCACGCCTGGAGCGATTATGTATATTGGTTTATATACTATTAGATGTTGTATATGTTTTACACCCGCGCTAGTCCAGTCCCCGCTCTGTCGTTAGTTAAGTAACCTAACGGGTGATGACGGGACCCAGTGACGAATACGGATGGCATATACGTACATTTTATTTTCGTTCTTTTCTGGTGTGATTGATTGATGGGACTGCGTTGATTCTGATCAATGCAAAGTTAAACAAACCTGTTTTCAGTTGCTGGAACAATTTAAAAAGTGTTGTTACAAAAACGTTTCCTTTTGTTATGCATAGCGGTATTCAGTGGAATATCCTGCACCTCATTCGACGAGGCAAGGGCCGATATCCCTTCACCGGGACTGACCCCTTGGACAGAAGTTTGCGTCAGAGTAATAACTTCACTATAGTCGATTACAAGTTGCTTTGCATAGCGGTATTCAGTGGAATATCCTGCACCTCATTTCACGAGGAAAGAGCCGAGATCCCTTTACCGGGAGTGACCTCTTTAGCAAAAGGTTTTCGCCACTATATTTTAAAAAGCTATCAGGTTCCTTCAGCGATATCAAGTTCACTACGCTAAAGGTTTTTCGCCAAAAACCAGCCGTAGCCCTCCGTCGTTTCTTATGGATGGTCAGTAGTATTCAAGCTATGCTTGTTGGCCCTTAGTCAAGGCATAGTGTTTGGTAGCTGCTGGGTATTCATTTGTTGCATAGATAGATGAGTTGGTTTGGGACAGTCGTACAGCCTTGTTGGCCCTTAGTCAAGGGCGAGTACGGGTGGGTTCAAATTAACAAGATAATGACGGGCAGAACTTGACATGTGACTTATGGTTTGGTGGCCCTTAGTCACGATCATAAGAGCATGGGGCAAAAACTATATCAGGAGTTTCTAAAGAAACTGAAACTTGCCGAGTATGCGCATACCTTCTGGAGTATGAGTAA
The DNA here is from genome assembly GCA_030015575.1 of Agapanthus africanus. Lineage (NCBI taxonomy): Eukaryota > Viridiplantae > Streptophyta > Magnoliopsida > Asparagales > Amaryllidaceae > Agapanthus > Agapanthus africanus. Next base: position 182,594,283 of record JASDDO010000016.1, on the reverse strand, counting down.
CGTGGATGCATTCCATCACGTTATCATGCGATGAGAGTTGGATCCTGATTCCCACTGATGAGTTGGTTTACTCTTCGGGTGATCCCGATTGATTCTTCTTTAGGTTTGGAGGAGAATTTGACAAGACAGTGGGAGGTTTCCGGATTAGATAAAGTGATGACCATTCTGATCTAGGTTAGAGTGCACGCAGAGTATTTCTTTTCTCTCTCTCTCTTTGGCAGCGACCTTTTTGACCGACCCTAGACTATGACTCTATGACCAGGTTGACCGAACCTTCTTAAAATACTGGCTTTTGGATTGTCTGAGTTGCATAAGTCATTTGCCACTCCTTCTTTTACCCTTTGTATTTCTCAGAACACCCGTATAACTACGGATATCCACTTCCATTGGATAGATCCATCGTATGGTTATATACGAACTCGAAGGGACTTCTTCGAGGATGGATCCCGGTTCAGGTTCAGGAGAAATAGAATTGGTTTATTCAGTTGACTTTTATTATCACCTTCTCTCAGGTTGCGAGAGCTCCTTGGTTTAGGAGAGTACACCTATTACGCTTATTGGATAGTCTTATTCCAAACCATAGGCTGGTGCCGAAAGGTAGGGAATGAAGAAAACCAATTAACCTAAGTAGGGTGTGCAGAAGGTAATATGTAAAGACAAAATAAAGGGATTAGAAAGAGGGCAAAGTAAATTGCGACTGATATCATTCACGACCGAAACCGCGTACTTCATCGCCGCTCCTATTTCACCTTTAAAAAGAATAAGGTATTATTCAGTTGTCTTTTATCGTCACCTTCTCTCGAGTTGCGAGTACTCCTTGGTTTAGGAGGGTACACCTATTATGCTTACTGGATAGTCTTCTTCCAAACCATAGGCTGGTGCCGAACGGTAGGGAAGGAAGAAAACCATTTAGCCTAACGATGGTGTGCAGAAGGTAACGACTAAAGACAAATAAAGGGATTTGGAGAGATGGCAATAAAATATACGGTTGAAGTCATGAATTGGATTATGGAAGAGGCATTGCTATGAATACCAGGATACCCCTACGAAACATTTTCATGTTTCAGTGCATTGTTAAACGAAAAACTGTTTTCCCGATTAGACACTTACTCCAAGGGTATGTATTTACCAGGTTTCATTCTCATATCTGTATGGTTTTACAGATGATGAGTGGGAGTAAGATATTGGGAATTAGGTGATCATCCTCATTATATCGGAATTCGTTGTAATTGGTGATATTTGAGGAAATCGCCAGGGTACAGTTTTCCACCGACAACGCACAGGTTTTGAGTTGTTTAACTCAGCGGACTTATACAGAGTATTGTATGTTGTCCAAGTGTCCTTCAGGACAAAGGGGTAGGTCCTCGTACTATATTCTGTTTACTTATAACTTCTCTAGTATTTAGACAAGTGTTTCGTAGAAATACAAGGTCTAAGTTTTGAGAAGTTGTGGGTATAAGAATAAAGTAGAGAACCAGGTATCACAAGTATCGGGATTCTTCAAAGAGATCGAAGATGTAGATTCTTGTGATTGGTATTCAGATGATAGTGATGGTTTTGAGAAACGTGTTTCTCTTTCAGGTTACTCATAATTGGATGGATTCCTAAGTTGAGTAATGCTGATTAGCCTCTTTCCATTAAGTTGATATGCACTGGAGACAGATGCATGGATTTGAATATGGTTCCAAATTAAATTAGTGCCAAAGTTTCTATATTGGATATAGAATAGTTCGTACCTTAAAAGAAATTAAGGTACGGGGAGTTGTCCAGCTTATGATTAAAACCAGACACTGGATAACTCAGGGCACGTTTCTGTAATGGCTGTTTGTGGGTTGACCCTGGCTATGACGAGGGTTGATATTCTACCATTTAGAAGATCAATAGTGATATTGTTCTTGACTCGCCACAGTTTTAGTAAAATGGATCTTTTTCAGAAAACAGTAGTGGGAGTATGGTAGAACTGGAAGTGATTCCAGAACCGCGAACGATTACGGAAAAATTTAATAGGACCTATACATTCAATCAGGTTTGACATTCCAATAGCCACTCCGCAGGTATGGTAGGTAACCTCACACACCCGAGAGGTACTTCGGTAGCCTCAAGGACGGTGACAGGGAGGTTCTCATCTACCCAGACTTGACACTACTGTTGTTCCAGGATATGAGACCCGGTAGGAGGGTTGTCGTAGTCAGTGGGAGCAACGGAAGCATGGTGGGCAAGTAGCTCATGTCTATTTATAGACTTGAGCAGTTATAGCGGAGATAGATCATCTAATTTTGATGTGACAGTCATGGGTTTGACTTCAATCAGAATAGGGGATGGATCAGTTAAGAAGGTAGTAGGGTGTGATGTCATGATATCTGGATGACATACACAGAGTGGGAAGTAAAATTCCTATACTACGATCGGTTGTACTGTGATCGTCACACAGTTGTTTCTCCAGACAGGATATGGATATAATATTTGACATTCTGGTTTCTAGATCTATGGTTTTAGATCTGGATTTGGGTAGTTTCCCAATGTGGGTACTTTGACAGATATTCTAATGGTTTTTGGAATAGTTGACTCCTAGCATGGTGGTGTACCTGCAGGTGATGGAGTCACCCTCTCTAAAGGTGTCGTATAGACTAAAAAGGAGAGGGATGTGCATGATTGGCAAATCACTTGCTTAGGCAATTGAGTCAATCATGAGATGTCAAGTACCGCACCAAATGTTGTTTTTGCACTAGATGCAATAAGTTTGTATTAATCCAATCCTGGAGAAACATAAGGAAGCAGTTATAGAACATTAGTACATGTTCTATGGATTTGATAACGGCAGCCTCTTTCGGGAGACAGTTATCATTCCAGGCTTCAAAGGTGACATGGATGACAGAGTGATTGTTAGAGTTATAGTTTTCCCTCTGACGAAGAGGGACAGTATTATGGACAGGTGGTTCCAGAGAATACTGTGGGTGGCATAGTGCCGGATACTGATTAGGTTCAGTGATCCATACAGTCTAAGAAGTTTGGATATGGAGTTCATTTATGAACTAAGGTCCCATCAGATATCCAGACATATTCTAAGACAGGTACTACTCAATTCGGGAGATGGTTTTCTCCGCGAACTTGAGATTAAGAGAGACACAGAAAGAAACTTCTAGGCGGATCCACTCACCGAGGCTATTTCTCGAACACAATAGTTTTACAAACGGGCTTTGTGAAACTGATTAGTAGAGGAGTTGGATGTTCGGTTTCACACGGGCTGTGAGTAGTCGACATCGCAATATTAGCCTTGAGTGCAAGTGGGAGATTGTTGGCGATAGTGCCCTCATAGTCGATTATTGGATCGCAGGTACGTGATTGCAATGATTGCAGAGGACCTATCCCGGTAGGACAGTCTTACTCGAAATGATAGTATGCTATCTGGTTTGCCTTTATCAGTCGTGTACATGTTCAGGTGACTGATTGCATGTTACACTTTGATAGAGCCCTTAGGATCTTGCTTTACTACCAACAGTATGATGGCGATCATATACGTGAGAGTTGGGTAGTTTATACGCATATCCTTAATTGTGGTCCCTAGTCGTGGGAGTTTCGAGACAGGGCATCGATACTCCGGAGTAGACTAGTGTGTACAGTCGAGACCCCGACGAGGGGCGGTGGCCGGTCTCACAAGCCACTGGTGTATGTTGGATCACCTAAGATGTATACAGGTGCTCATTGGGTTATGAGTACACCGGACAGGACTCGCCGGGAATCTGCTAGTTAGTATTATATCTACCGTCAGATAGCAGTTCCCTGGTGACATGTATACAGGTTAGTTCATCGACCTGAGGTCGTCATTTGTCTCGTGTGAGTTCCCACTGTGCTTTGATTTCTACCCTACCACGGCTCAAAGGAGTCGTGCAAACAGGTAGCTTTTGGGTACAGTCCCGAGCCATATGGAGGCACGTGAGCGGATCGTCAGGGGATTCGTCTCTCCCGGTATTGGGGGCGAGGTCGTGCTGTGTCTAGGAGAGCCATTACACAAAGTCCATGGCCATGGCAGGAGATTTACTGGTAGGTACTCCAGTAGTATCTCAGGATGTTATTGGGCTTCACTCCGACACGACTTATACTGCTATTGGGGGTCTGACGTTGCTAGCCCCCTAGGCAGATATGCGATACTCATTGACGAACGGACCGGACTGTATATACATTGTCACTGTTAGGCTCAGTAGGGTTTTCGGAGGAGTTCGCTCATCGGTCTCCCTTGAGTTCGCTCCTCGGCCACCCTTGAGGTCAGTCCATGGGCAGCCGTTATGCATAGCTAGTGCCGCTGACGGTTTGTGGTTAAACCCACTGCCAGGGTACTGACGAGTCATTAGAGTCCCCCACAGACAGTTTCCCAAGTTCGGGCGAAACGTTGTAGAGGCCGTATGGTTTTATGGCAGGGTTCGGAAAATGCATGTGCGTTTACGCACGTGTCGATTTTCGGACAGATGATACTGGTCGGCTTTGGTTTAAGCCGGATCCAAGTATTATATTGAGTAGGTATAATATCTTTGTCTCAGTTGCATTTATATTCAGTCGTAATATAAATGCGGGTATATTTATACAGTTTCGGGGTTATCCTGAAAGTCGTTTCAGGATCACTTTTGGAAGTTGCCAGTTTCCAGTTTTCTATCAGCCGTCTTTTAACATTCGGTTAAAGACGGATTTATCTTTTCTTCTGATATGAGTGAGTCATCATTCTAGAAGGTTCTAGAAGTGATGAAGTGGCTTCATGACTCATTAGGCATTAATGGAGTCATTAAGGATAAGGTGACTAGGTTTAATGTGATTGGTTGATTATTATGTGTCATCATTTTCTTTAAAGCTTTTTGTTTTGGCTAAGATATTTTAGTGAGAAGCTTTTGTGATATGGTCACCTCCCTCCTCCTACACTCACCTCCCTCCTTTGATATATATATATCCTCCTCTCTCTCTCTCATTCACTTACTTGATTCAAGAGAGAAAAGATTATGATAGATATTTGGGGTGTTTGGAATTCACAGATCATTTCATCCCATCACCCGATTTCCACGGCAACTTCATTAACCGATCGTCCACGGATATGGACGAAGTGAGACAAAGTCATCTACTCATTCTCTACATCAATCTTGGTCGTCTCTTTTAGCAAACTTGACGATCGAGTTGCCTCGAGTCAGAGGCGGGAGCCCGTTTAAAGAACCGATCATGTGGTGCCACCTCGACGAGGAGATCGGCGATTGACGAGATCGGAGCAGCCGCAACGGAGCGTGGGATGATGGTTGAAGAACGAAGGACTCGGATCGTTCGGTATAACCTTCCTACACTCTTTACAGTTTGTTAGTTTAGCAATAATGGCAGATCCGGGTTAAAGTATACGATAGCGCCAAGTTTAAAAGTTTTTGTTCCGCATTTGGCGTCTGTAGACTGCCGGGGCGCTAGCGTAGACTTACACGAACATCGACTAACCGCTTGAATCGTAGCTAAACTATAAATAACCGTACACAAAGATTTTCTTATCACTTGTGATTAGGGATTATACCTATCGAAACTAGTCCTTCGTCTTTGTGTCCTCCTTTGTTCTCCTCGACCTTCTCTAGGTAGTAGACGATCCACCCGAGAGCAAAACACCAAGCTACACCTCTAACTTGAGGTAACTAATCTACTTCGATTGCTAATCAAAGAAGAAAGGATGATATAGAGTGAAGGTAATGGATGCTTAAGTCTAACTAAACCTTTGATCTCAACACATGAGGATTAAGGATTAGTTTCTTGAAGATGAGAGCTTGAGGAGAGAGAATGTGAATAATATTATGAGATGAGAAAATGAGTGTATCATAATATATCATGAAGCATTCTTATTTAAGAAAAATGAATAAAAGAAATGAATAAGCATGCTTCATAAATGAAAAGAGATGATTCATTAAGCATGTGTCATTATCATTTATGGTGCAATAATGATAATGATGAATCACCTCATGACTCACTTTCTTATCCATAAGTAACCTCTTAGTCACATCTTCTAGAAGCTTCTCGTACAATTACGAGAACGCCCCTCCAATCCGCAAAAATACGGAAAACTTTAGACTGTAAAAATCCAATAACCGGATACCAGTAACTGGCTTAAACCAAAGCCGACTGGTAAAAACTGTCCGAAAAGTCGTACGCGCGTAAACGCACGTATGCGTCCGAACCCTTTGTCGCAAAACCATGCAACCTCTATATCGTTTCGCCTGGAGTAGGAAACTCTCTGTGTGGGACTCTAGAGACTCGACTACTACGCTGGCAGTGGGTTTAACCACAGACCGCAAGCGGCACTAGCTGTACGTAACGGTCCCCAGGTAGTTGTCGATAAGAAGGCCGATGAGAAAACCCATCCGAACTCCTACTGAGTCTGATGTGACAATCTCCATACAGTCCGGTCCGTTCGTCCAAGACTATCGCATATCGGGCCTAGGGGGGCGGCAAGCGTCAGTCCCCTAATAGCGGTATAAGTCGTGTCGGAGTGAAACCCATTACACCCTGAGAAACTACTGGAACCTACCAGCAAATCTCGCTTGCCCTGGCCAGGGACTTTGCGTAATGGCTCTCTGACACAGCACGATATCTACTCCCAATACCGGGAGGGACGAATCCTATCTAACCGCCACTGCCTCCAAGTGCTCGGGACTGCACCCAACTGCTACCTGTTTGCACGACTCCTTTGAGCCGTGGTAGGGTAGCAATCTAAGAACAGTGGGACACACTCGAGGCGAAGTAGCAGTGTCAAGTCTGCGGACTATGCTGTACTCATGTCACCTGGGAACTGCTCACTGACGACTGGTATCAAACCAACCAACAGTTCCCTGTGAGTCCTGTCCGGTGTACCCGTAACCTAACGAGCACCTGCATACTATCTCCAGTACGACGTACTGACGGCTGTGGGACAGACCATCTCCCCAACTGGGATGAGAAGCGTACACACTAGTCTACTCCGGAGTATCGATGCTCTGTCTCGATAATCCACGACCAGGGACCTGAATAAGGATGTGCTTGTAGACTACCCAGCTCCCACTAGTGTGACTGCCATCACAACGCTGGTAGACAAGCAAGATCCTAAGAGCTCTATCAATACGTACACTCACATATTAAGATAGAAAAACCAAGTAGCATACTACCATGTTTAGCAAGACTGTTATATACATGTGAATATCCCAAGCTTCCATTAAGTAATATACAAACTAGTATGATACAGTAATGGCCTTCTAGGGCATAAACACTAACAATCTCCCACTTGCACTAGGGCCATGTACTGGCATATCGTAGACCAATGATCTCGAGCAGCCTCTCGAACTGAATCTGAGGAAGGGCCTTAGTGAATGGATCAGCAATGTTATCCTCCGTATTTACTCTCTTTACCTCGATCTCCTGGCGATCTACGATCTCCCTGATCAGGTGATACCGCCTCAAGATGTGTCTGGACTTCTGATGGGACCTTGGTTCCTTTGCTAAAGCTATAGCTCCGTTGTTGTCGCAATACAGAGGTATTGGACCAACACTGGTAGGAACCACCTGAAGTTCTGTGAGGAACTTCTTCATCCAGACAGCTTCTTTTGCGGCATCGCAAGCAGCTATGTACTCCGCTTCCATCGTCGAGTCAGCAACGGTGTCCTGCTTGGAACTCTTCCAACAGACCGCCCCTCCATTGAGGGTAAAGACATAACCCGACATGGACTTGGAGTCATCCTTGTCACTCTGGAAGCCGGAATCAGCATAGGCCTCCATCTTGAGGTCCTTTCCGCCGTAAACCAAGAACATCTCCTTAGTCCTCCTCAGGTACTTGAGAATGTTCTTTACTGCTATCCAGTGATTCTCCCCTGGGTTTGCCTGATACCGGCTTACAACGCTCAATGCGTATGCTACATCTGGTCTGGTACATAACATCGCATACATTATAGAGCCTACCGCAGAAGCGTAGGGTATAATCGACATGCGTTCCCTTTCCAAATCAGTCTTGGGAGACATCTCTTTGGAGAGGGTGATTCCGTGACAAGCCGGTAGGTTACCGCGCTTAGAATCTTCCATACTGAATCTTTTCAATATTGTGTCTATGTACCTGGATTGTGAAAGTCCCAACATCCTCTTTGATCTATCACGATAGATCTGGATCCCCAGAATGTAGGTGGCATCACCCAGGTCCTTCATGGAGAATTTCTGTGACAAGAATCTTTTGACTGACTGTAGCATAGGAATATCATTTCCTATTCGGAGAATGTCATCCACGTACAAGATGAGGAATACAACAACTCTCCCTACAATCTTACTGTATATGCATGGTTCATCTGGATTTTTGATAAAGTCGAATTCTTTGACAGTATCATCAAAACAGATGTTCCAACTCCGCGATGCCTGCTTTAGTCCATAAATGGATTTAAGCAGCTTGCATACTTTACCGCTGCTCCCACTCTGAATGAATCCCTCTGGCTGATCCATATAGACGCTCTCTTCTAAATTTCCATTTAGAAAGGCCGTCTTTACGTCCATCTGCCAGATTTCATAATCGTGGAAGGCAGCAATAGCAAGAAGGACCCGAATGGATTTCAGCATAGCTACAGGAGAAAAGGTTTCGTCATAGTCCAAACCAGGTCTTTGACGGAAACCCTTTGCAACAAGTCTAGCTTTATAGGTTTCAACCTGTCCATCTACACCAATCTTCTTTCTGAAGATCCACTTGCATCCTACGGGTTTCACCCCATCTGGAGCAGTGTCCAAAGTCCATACTTTGTTAGTGTACATGGACTCCATTTCGGTCCGCATTGCATCCAGCCATTTTACCGAGTCACCGCTCTGAATGGCTTGCTGGAAGCTAGTAGGGTCGTCAATATCAATGACGCAATCTTCTCTATCCCCGTCTATGAGAAAACCGTAGTATCTCTCGGGCGGATGAGACTGCCTACTACTTCTGCGGATAGGTGCTGGTATGTCCCTTTCTTCTGAAATTTCTTGTTCCACCAAACTTTCAGTAACAGTTTGTGGTTCTGGAATTTCTTCCAGTTCTACTGCGCTCCCACTCTTCTGATTTTCTAAAAATTCAGTTTCTAAGAAGCGGGCATGACGAGAAACAAAAACCTTTTGTTCCTCTGCGTAGTAGAAGCAATATCCCATGGAATTCTTTGGATATCCCACAAACTTACACTCTACTGAGCGTGCCTCGAGCTTGTCCGGATGCTGCTTTTTTACAAAAGCTGGACATCCCCATGTCTTCAGGTACTGAAGATGGGGTTTCTTCCCACTCCACATCTGATATGGCGTGGTAGGCACAGTTTTGGTTGGAACCTTGTTCAAAAGATATGCCGCTGATTCTAGCGCATAACCCCAGAATGATCGCGGTAACTCAGCCTTACTCATCATGGAACGAACCATATCTAATAGGGTTCGATTCCTCCTTTCCGATACACCGTTGTGTTGTGGTGTGTATGGAGGAGTAAGCTGAGAGAGAATTCCTTTCTCTTTTAAGTAACCCAGGAACTCGGCACTTAAGTATTCACCACCTCGATCAGATCTCAGTGTTTTAATACTTTTGCCTGTTTGGTTTTCCACTTCATTCTTGTATTCTTGGAATTTCTCAAAGGCCTCGGATTTATGCTTCATCAAGAAGATATGTCCATACCTAGAGAAATCATCCGTAAAAGTAATGAAGTAGGAATAAACACCTCGCGCATGTGTAGACATTGGACCGCACACGTCACTGTGTACGAGTCCTAAGAGCTCGCTCGCTCTTACTCCGTGTCCAGAAAACGGAGTCTTTGTCATCTTTCCCATGAGACAAGATTCACAAGTGGCATAAGATTGATATTCGAACGGATTCAAATATCCTTCTCTATGTAACTTTGTTAACCGTGTTTCATTGATGTGACCTAGTCTACAATGCCATAAGAAAGCCTGATTTACTTCTGGAGACTTTCTTTTAAGTGTGTTCTGGACATTGAAAACCTGAGCTAGATTCAATACGTATATACCGTCATCTAATGTACCGGACCCAATCAGAACTTGATTTAGGTGGATGTGAACTACATCGCTTACGAATGTAAAGTCATATCCCTCTCTTGAAAGTGAGGACACTGATATGATATTACAAGTCAAAATAGGTACATACAGACAGTTACGTAGAATCAATATCTGCCCACTTGTCAAACCCAGGCGATATTCTCCCACGGATTCAGCATCCACGCTCATTCCGTTTGCAACTCTGAGAGACAAATCACCTATCCTTATAACTTTACGGTTTCTCAAAGCATGTAACGAATTACAGATATGAGATCCTGCTCCGGTATCTAGTACCTAGGAAGTAGAGTTAATTGACAAACAGTTCTCAATTACAAACACACTTGAGGCTGAAGCCACAACATGCTTCGAATCCTGGCTACTGGCTTCCAAAGCCCTGCAATCCTTCTGCCAATGTCCATTCCCATAACAATAGGAATATCCCTCCTTACCTATACCAAGTCCCGAAGCTGTTTCTTTTCCCTTTCCTCCTACTTTGCTGACACCGTATATCGGCTTTGTAGAGGTCTTCTTCTTTTCACCCTTTGCTTTCGCCTTGGATGAAGAGGAAGAAGGTTCCCTATTAAGCAGAGCTTGTGTCTCCCTGGTTTCTTTCAGGGTGTAAGTAGAGGGTAGGGACTGTGGAAATAAGTCAGTATATGACCTGTTTCCCAACGTGGTCTCCAGGTCCTTGAGCTCATCAATATAGCTAGTCATCGTAAGGACGTCGTCCCTTACAGATGACCCGTCAGCCGACCTCGCTTGAATCAATTCGTTCGAGGCCTCATATCTTGCGATATGAGATTGCTCTCCATATAAATCTTTGTTATGGAGAAAGATGGAACCAGAGACCATCTTCTCGTGCTGCTTCTGGTATCTACCATCAACTGAAGCCAACACGAGGCACTTGGCTTTCGCTTTATTCTTTTCCTTTGTCTGACGGATATCCATATCCGCGACGGTGGAAACTGGACCTGGGACGGTGGGATCTTGAGTAGTAATAGGGTGGTCCAGCTTGTCACAGGCAATGGTCATCTGGACAGACCTTTGCCAGTCAAATAAGTTAGATTCAGTCATCTTGTTATCTAGATGTAACCTAGTCATGGTCACAAGGTCGCTGCAATGAGAGAGAGAGAAGAAAACACTTTAGCATGATGCTCTTGCAAGTTTAGAGTGGTTTTTAATTTATCTAAACTGGATGGCTCCCACTGTTTCTCGAATCCTTCCTCAAACCATAAAAGAAGAATTAGCCAGGACTATTCTCACCGTACAATACTTGCTTAACCGTTCAGCCAGGCCAGTGTCGATACTTCGAGGGAGGTTTTCCAACGCTTTCGCGAAGTTCCTTAATTAAATAACCTCTTTTCTCTGGGGGCGTAACCCCGCTGACACCTTTCTAGACACCTATTAGGTTTATAGCATTGATCGTTAAGTGACGAATATCCTGATAAGTAGCATATACTCACAGTAGGATCGGGATCCAAATATCATCGTCTGATAATGTTGTAGGAATGCTACCAACATTCATCAAACTCAAAATGGTATGCATCTCTTTGCAAATTTCAGTTTCTTTAGAAATTCCCGATATACATTTTTGCCCCATGTTCTTATGACCTTGACGAAAGCCAACAAATCATAAAACACATGTCAAGTTCTGCCCATCATTATCTTGTTAATTTGAACCCACCCGTATATACCCTTGACGAAAGCCAACAAGGTTATACGACTGTCCCAAACCAACTCATCTATCTATGCAACAAATGAATACCCCAGCAGCTACCAAACACTATGCCTTGACGAAAGCCAACAAGCATAGCTTGAATACTACTGACCATCCATAAGAAATGACGGAGGGCTACGACTGGTTTTGGCGAAACCGTGAACGTAGTGAACTTGATATAACCGAAGGAACCTGATAGCTTTTAAAAAGAGTGGTTAAATCTCCGCATTTAAAAATATCTATTTTAAAAATAACCGAGTGGTTTCTTTTAAATTGTTCCAACGATTTAAACTTGGTTTATTTTCTTTGCATTATAAATAATGCGTCCCATCATTAACCTATCATTGCAGAAAACAACGAAAATACAACGTCCTCTTATGCCATCCGCATTCGCCACGGGGTCCCGTCATCACCCGTTAGGTTACTTAACTAACGACAGAGCGGGGGCTGGGCTAGCGCGGGTGCAAAACATAAGTGACGTCTAAATAGCTATCATAAATATAGATATTTTACATTCGTCTGACGCAATGATATTCATTCCAGAACACAGATAAACAATATTGGATTTGCAAGCAATCTGTATTTCTTTTGAGCCTGCAAGAAAAAACAGATTACACAGTTGTGATGAATAGCCGTTACCCCACCCTCGACCCCTACGGGTACGGCAAACTACCCACCCGGCAGTCTGTGTACCCCACCTTGGGTCAGTCCTAGGAGCAAAAACAGTAAAATGAAATAATACAACGGTGGCTACGACCGCAACCTGGAAGTGGCCCGCAAAATAATATTACAATAAATTACATTTACAACAAATGAATTAAACAATAACCCATTGCAAAACCCCGGCTATACACCACAACAGTCCAATACAGTTTATATGCACAAACAGATATAACCATTTCAGAAATATGCAACCCCCTGCCAACCGACATACTAGCAGTTAGGGGAGGTTTACGAACACATTAAACAATCACAGATATAATCCAATACGCAAATACTGTACAATTTCGATCGACTAAACAACATCAATATTGCTCCAAAATCTGCTCTGTTAAACAGTAACCTGAGCAAATATTAAATATTCCAGAAAACCCCAAATACCAGAGAGGACCCACACATGAAAGATGAGCCCACGACTCGGCAACTCGGCCGCGGAAGCGCGGCGGATCGGTGGGATCCGCCGCCCTTCCGCGGCGCTTTAGCCGATTCATGGGCTCGAATTTCATGGGTGTTCTCCTGGACCCTTTTCTAGCTTTCTGAGCAACCCTGAAAAATTTTTGGACATCATTTTGGATTCGACAGAAACTGATTTTTATTAGGGTTTTCCGGCTTTGTTTTTCCGTTCGAAATTCGTACAAATTTGCAATCAAGTTATTTATTGTTTAGCGAGGCTCTGATACCACTGTAAGTCGATGTAGTACACCCCAGTACTTGTGGGGAGGCGGAATTTTAAAAAACGATCAAGTTTAAAGAACGAACATCGACTAACCGCTTGAATCGTAGCTAAACTATAAATAACCGTACACAAAGATTTTCTTATCACTTGTGATTAGGGATTATACCTATCGAAACTAGTCCTTCGTCTTTGCGTCCTCCTTTGTTCTCCTCGACCTTCTCTAGGTAGTAGACGATCCACCCGAGAGCAAAACACCAAGCTACACCTCTAACTTGAGGTAACTAATCTACTTCGATTGCTAATCAAAGAAGAAAGGATGATATAGAGTGAAGGTAATGGATGCTTAAGTCTAACTAAACCTTTGATCTCAACACATGAGGATTAAGGATTAGTTTCTTGAAGATGAGAGCTTGAGGAGAGAGAATGTGAATAATATTATGAGATGAGAAAATGAGTGTATCATAATATATCATGAAGCATTCTTATTTAAGAAAAATGAATAAAAGAAATGAATAAGCATGCTTCATAAATGAAAAGAGATGATTCATTAAGCATGTGTCATTATCATTTATGGTGCAATAATGATAATGATGAATCACCTCATGACTCACTTTCTTATCCATAAGTAACCTCCTTAGTCACATCTTCTAGAAGCTTCTCGTACAATTACGAGAACGCCCCTCCAATCCGCAAAAATACGGAAAAACTTTAGACTGTAAAAATCCAATAACCGGATACCAGTAACTGGCTTAAACCAAAGCCGACTGGTAAACACTGTCCGAAAAGTCGTACGCGCGTAAACGCACGTATGCGTCCGAACCCTTTGTCGCAAAACCATGCAACCTCTATATCGTTTCGCCTGGAGTAGGAAACTCTCTGTGTGGGACTCTAGAGACTCGACTACTACGCTGGCAGTGGGTTTAACCACAGACCGCAAGCGGCACTAGCTGTACGTAACGGTCCCCAGGTAGTTGTCGATAAGAAGGCCGATGAGAAAACCCATCCGAACTCCTACTGAGTCTGATGTGACAATCTCCATACAGTCCGGTCCGTTCGTCCAAGACTATCGCATATCGGGCCTAGGGGGGCGGCAAGCGTCAGTCCCCTAATAGCGGTATAAGTCGTGTCGGAGTGAAACCCATTACACCCTGAGAAACTACTGGAACCTACCAGCAAATCTCGCTTGCCCTGGCCAGGGACTTTGCGTAATGGCTCTCTGACACAGCACGATATCTACTCCCAATACCGGGAGGGACGAATCCTGTCTAACCGCCACTGCCTCCAAGTGCTCGGGACTGCACCCAACTGCTACCTGTTTGCACGACTCCTTTGAGCCGTGGTAGGGTAGCAATCTAAGAACAGTGGGACACACTCGAGGCGAAGTAGCAGTGTCAAGTCTGCGGACTATGCTGTACTCATGTCACCTGGGAACTGCTCACTGACGACTGGTATCAAACCAACCAATAGTTCCCTGTGAGTCCTGTCCGGTGTACCCGTAACCTAACGAGCACCTGCATACTATCTCCAGTACGACGTACTGACGGCTGTGGGACAGACCATCTCCCCAACTGGGATGAGAAGCGTACACACTAGTCTACTCCGGAGTATCGATGCTCTGTCTCGATAATCCACGACCAGGGACCTGAATAAGGATGTGCTTGTAGACTACCCAGCTCCCACTAGTGTGACTGCCATCACAACGCTGGTAGAAAAGCAAGATCCTAAGAGCTCTATCAATACGTACACTCACATATTAAGATAGAAAAACCAAGTAGCATACTACCATGTTTAGCAAGACTGTTATATACATGTGAATATCCCAAGCTTCCATTAAGTAATATACAAACTAGTATGATACAGTAATGGCCTTCTAGGGCATAAACACTAACAGTTTTTAGGTACAGTCCCGAATCACATGGAGGCAATGAGCGATAGGAGGGGATTCGTCTCTCCCGGTATAGGGAGTTGATGTTGCGCTGTGTTCGATTGGCTATAACCGGAAATCCCTGGCCAGGGTTGCTGAGATTTACTGGTAAGTGTTATCAGTAGTATCTCAAACTGTTATAGACCTCATATCGATATGACTTATCGAGCTATTGGGGTCTGACGTTTACCACCCCTAGGCGAGATATGCGACATATCAGACGATCAGACCGGACTGTACGGTAAGTGTTACTGGTTGGATTCACAGGAGTGTGAGCGGGTTTGCTCGTCGATCTTCTGATCGCTCAATTCCCGGGTGGCCGTTATGTTTAGCAGACCGCTTGCGGCTTGTGGGTGCTTGATATGATCATCATCTGCTGCCGGCGTATTGACGAGTCTTTAGAGTCCTACACAGAGGTTTCCTGGCTCAAGCAAAACGAAATAGGGGCGCATATGAGATATGTGCGGGACCGAGAATAATGCGTGTATGTGATACCGTATTTCATTCTCGCGATGAATGTTTCGATTGGTTGTATGCGATATAACCTAGTTATCGAATCGAAGATTGATTCGATAAGTCGATACATTGGATACTAGTCGGTTATGTGCGACATGACCATATCATTGAATCAAGTGTTGATTTAATGATTTAATGTATAATTATATATTTGATATATTACTTTGCATTAACTAGTATTGGTTCACTTTAAAAGGATTTTCTCACTTGATGTGCACATTGTATATGTGATATATTTTTGTGTGCACTTGATTGTATCATGTTTGATGATACATGTTAACTTGTGCATGTGTAAAGATTAAACCATGGTTATATGAATGGTTAGGGTTTTGTTTACTTATTCATTTATTGATTTTGATTATTTATTTTGGAAAAGAAAATGGAAATGGTGGCTTTCTTTGTTTCTTTCATGAAGCTTCATGAAGAGTTGAAACCTTGACCATTTTTGTTTTCTTCTCTTAACCTAACCATTCACCTAACCCTAGTTTACTCTCTACACTTGACCATAGTTAGTATATGATAAGTATTCATATTATTTTCATTTTAAAAGAATACTTATCATATTCTATCATCTTCTTCTTCTTCTTCTTCAAGATGAAGAAGCTTGCCTCCATCAATGGCAACTTGTGAAAATGAGTGAGAAATCCAATTCTAAAGTGAACCCACTTCCTATTTCTTCATCCTCTACCACTTGCCAAGTAGTATAGGGTGTTTTCTTCACAAGTTTCATCGCTTGGTGAAGTTGGAGCTTGATCTTGTGTTGCCTCGACGTAGATCATCTTCGGCATCGAAGTCGACGACCTAGCCCGCCCATTTCTCCGATGAAACCGACGCTAGAGCCCGGGATCCGATAATCGCAGCGAGGAGACTTCATCACGGAGCTATGGAGGTGGAGGACCGGATCTACAAAGGTTGAATTTTCGGTTCACTTAGTTAAGTTGTTAACTAGTTGCTTGTTTCGCTTAAACTCTAGTCAACGATCCGTATTAGGGTTTCTCGGCACTTGAAATTTTTGAAATTGGCATGGTTGATGCCTTGTGAGACCTCCTTAGTGTGCCTAGGAACCCTACAGTGGTATCAGAGCCTAGCTAGAGCCTTAGGCGAAGTGTAGACGATGTTAGAATTCCGATCGAACCGAAACCCTAACTCCAAAATGCTCTCTGGACTTTTTTCAAAAACTGGGTTTTTTCCAGATTAAAAATGCTTAAAAAATTCAGCAGGAAATTCTAAGAATTACGGTGCAAAAACGAGCAAACGATACCCCCAAAGCGCGGCGGTCCCGCGGCAGAAGCATGGCTTCTGCGGTGGTTCCGCGGCCAAATTATGAGATTACGCTTCCATTTTTGCACAGTAATTTGTCTATTCAGGTGCTGAGTTTTCTGGGAATTTTTAATTTGCACTCAAGAGTTGAGTTTTCTGGGGTGTTTTGGAGCTTCGTGGATTCGATCGGATTGTCTAATCTTGTCTATGTGTTTTCCGGGTAATTTTTGAATATGTTAAAAAGTTCGACCGGATATAAATACCCACTTTTTCCCCTGTCGGGAAATTTCCAAGTGTTGGATCTTTCCGTGGTTTAATAACGTTCTAAGTAGTGCAAGTAACGCGATGGACCCTCTAGAAGACAACAAACCTTAACTCGATTATGTGACCGTCTTGAACTGCCCTTTGAACTTAGGGTTTGGGGCAGTACCGCGTGCCACATGTGAGGCGTTGGCTTGACCCTTTTACGGCTGGACCGTTGGTACTGAGGCATGAACTGGATGTTTTTAAACCTATTTCATGTGTTGATTTGTTTCGGGAAAACTTGGGTGTTTGACTGTTCGATCGGAAAGTTTAACATTTTCTATTTATCTGGAATGGGATACAATACTTGGAATACACAAGTAGTTATGAGATAACTGATTTGGATGTTATAAACATAGCACTTTAGTCTCACTTAATCGGTTGCCACGGAATTTTGTTGCGATCAAAAGTCCGTCGCAATCGCGTAGCGATGCGGATACTCGCCGGATAAACTTAATAGACAGCTACACCCCATAGCCCCGACCAAGTGACTGTAGGAGAACCTCGTCGCCGAAAGCATCCGTTCGGATGCTCGCGGCAGCGGTGTTCCGCCTTGGTGCACTTCGTCGACGGTATCGGGGGTGCGGCCGCCTACTAAAGTTTACGACAAGCATTCGATCAGTTTTTCAGGAATCTTGTTGAATTGCCCGACTTGATATCGAAAAGTGTTTTCGATAATGAGACTAAAATGCGGGGTTTATAATCGTTAGGCATGTGATGTCTAAAGAATTCATTGGTTTAGGCATGCGATGTCTAAGGAGGTTGCGGATTCCAACTGTTGTAGGTTTAACTTTCTTTTCTGTGACCGTAAGTGTAATATGTGATATCGCCGGTTTCGTTGCTATATGTCAACGACAATTGGGATGCGCATATTTACTTACGTTGATGACATGTGATGTTATGTGTTGCTGGATATGTTATATTGGATCGTCGTGTTTGAATAGCTGGGGGGTTTTCATGTGAGATGAGTGTTTTTCTTTTTCATTCATGTAAAATTCATTTGTATGTAATATTCTTTTATCGGGGCACTTCCGTGATTAGGTTGATGTCACCACTTGTATATTATTTACTTTTCCGCATTAGGTAGACCCAAGGCGGGGAGCACAAGTAACCGGGTTCTAGGGTCCAGTGGGAGACCATCTCGAGGAGTCGAGACCGGATCTCCTAACCCTAGAATTGGCAGTGTTGCTTGCCGCTCTCGTAGGGGTCTAGGGATGTGGGTTTGGCTATTCATCGCGACCGTGGAATCCGTGTTTTATACTGGCTCGTATTGAAAACACGGACGTCCTAGTATATCCAATATTTCATATGTTTCTTCTGCTGCGATATCTGTGATGTGATCATGTGATGTTCTGTGATAGATACAGTATATAGTATATATGATATATTATATAGGCGTTACTTATGTTTTACACCCGCGCTAGCCATGCCCTGCTCTGCCGTTAGTTACCTAACCTAACGGTGCACGAGGGGACATCGAGGCGAATGCGGATGGCATAAGTGTACGTAGTATTTATCTGTGATGTGTGATGTTTAAGTAGCTTAAATTATGGGACTTCATTAATGTGATTAATGAAAGAAAAAGAAACCTAAAGATGTTGTGGAATCGAATTTCAAAAATTAAAACAGGTAGCTACAGTTCTTGCTTTGCACAGCGGTATATATGATATATCCTGCACCTTATTCGATGAGGAAAGGACCGAGATCCCTTCACCGGGAGTGACTCCTTTAGCAATAACTGGCAGATGCTACAACTCTCGGTTTGTCTTTTGATTGCTTCTATAGTTTCTGCTTTGCACGGCGATATATATGATATATCCCGCACCTCATTCGACGAGGAAAGGACCGACGATCCCTTCACCGGGAGTGACTCCTTTAGCAAAACTAGAAAAGCCTCAAAAACACTCCATTTCAAAATTCATTCGATCCTACAACGATATCAAGTTCATTACGCAATAGGTTTTCAGAAAAACCTGTCGTAGCCCTCCGTCATTTCAGATAAGTCCTACTTAGTATTCGTGCTACGTTTGTTGACATCCGTCAAGGCGTAGTGTGCGGTAGCTAACTAGTATTTATCTGCTTATGCATATGATGCAGATTGGATTAGGGTAGTCGTGCGACCTTGTTGACCTCCGTCAAGGGTCGTGCGGGTGGGTTTGATTCAATCAAGAAATGACGGGTTGAACTTGACTAGTAGCCTATGGTTTGTTGACCTCCGTCAAGGTCATAGGGTGCTAGGGGCAAAATTATCGGGAATTTCAAGTGTTGAAATTTGCAATGAGATTGCATAACTTCTATGAGATAGTTGGATCCCGATACCCACTACGAGTAATTGTTACTCCTGGGAGAGTTTTACACATTACAATTAGCCGATCAAGTAGGTGTCTAGAAAGGTGTCAACGGGGTTACGCCTATGGGAAAACGAGGTTTACATTAATTAGGTTCGTGCGAAAGCACGGGGGACCTCCCTCAAAGTACCGACACTGGCCTGGCTGAAAGATTGGCGAACTTGTAGCGTGTAATTAATCCCGGCTAGTCTTTCCTTTTAGGGTTTGAAGGAAGATTTGATAAAAACAGTGGGAGCCATCCTGATTAGATAAAATAATAACCAATCTGATCTTGCAAGAGCGCACGCTGAGTGTTTTCTTCTCTCTCTCTCCAGGTAGCGACCATATCACGCCTTAATCAAGATAATAAAACGGATATATTGACCGAACCCGCTTGTTATACTGAGCTGGGGAACGTTGGTCCTGCTCCAACTTATAATTATTATAAGACAGAGCAGGAAATTGGGGAATGCCAGAATTCCCGTGCCGCCCAAACGAAGAAAGTGCATGATTGATGCATTATCCTCGGGTGTGTTCGTTACACAGAACTGTTTCTCAATGTCCTTTACGTCCTGGGTATATGATACCGGATCAGGATCCCACATATGTAATCTGTTACATAGGGCTACAGATAGGTAGAGAACTGAGAACGGGTGATAAGTTTCATGAGGCAGAAAACGGGGCAAGTGTTGCAGCCAAGTCTGTTGGTCACTGTCATCCTGTATTACAAATACATTGATTCTGAACGAATGTTATTAGATTCCGAACCTGATATACAAAATCATATCAGTCTCTTTATTAGTAAAGAAATGATAAAATTTTTTATTGATGGATAATGTTTTGAACATTTCCTATATCAAAAGTTGATCGGTTCAGGCACGTTATCTAAAAGCGTTGATGTTCTAAATCAAACTACAGTTCTTAGTATACGGAACACACATAAGAAGAAGAGTTCAGAAATGAACGGATCCTTCTTAAGGTATTGTAGACTAGGTCATATCAATGCGACCCGACTAGCTGGAGTTATATAAAGATGCATATTTAAATTAGTTTGAATTTACATCTTGTGAAACTCGCCAGTCATGTCACAAAGATAAGATGACCATAGCTCTGTTTTTTGGAAACAGAGAAAGAGTTAGTGAACTTTTGGGATTGATACATGTTGATGTATGTGGATCCCCTGTCTACACATGCCAAGACCGGTTCTTTGTACTTCATTACATTCTCTGATAATCTCTCGAGATTCAGACATATGTTCCTGTTGAAACACAAGTCCGAACCTTTTGAGATATTCACAGAATATAAGTTAGAAGTAGAGAACCAAAATACGGGTATAAGTATTATGTCCTATGATGAGATCAGGGAGGAGAATACTTGTGCATGGAATTCCTGGACTATTCCAAAGGAGAATGAGATTCTCTCTCAGCATTACTCCTCCGTATACACCATAGCACGATGGTATATCGGGGCGGAGCAGATACACCCTATTTGATATGGTGTGCTCTATGATGAGTACTACTGAGTTACCTATTTCCTTTAGGGAGTTATGCACTTGAGAAGCTGCATACCTATTGAAAACGGTTCAAATCAAATCAGTTGCCTACCACTCCATATGAGATATGGTATGGGAAGAGCCCATGTCTTAAGCTAGTTAAGATTTGGGGTTGTCCGGCCTATGTCTAAAAGCAAAATCCGGACAAGCTCGAGGCAAGGTCTGTAATGTAGAACTGGAAAGGTTCCAGCTATACAAACTACAGCAGATGATTTGGTAGAACCAAAGGATTCAGTAGAATCCAACGAACCTCAGCCTCTCCGCCGATCTAGTAGGTTTCCTCATCCGCCTGAGAGATACTTCGGTTTCTCTATGACAGTGGGAGCGAGGATTGC
Source organism: Agapanthus africanus (assembly GCA_030015575.1). Taxonomy (NCBI): domain Eukaryota; kingdom Viridiplantae; phylum Streptophyta; class Magnoliopsida; order Asparagales; family Amaryllidaceae; genus Agapanthus; species Agapanthus africanus. The sequence continues at coordinate 182,572,936 of JASDDO010000016.1, read as the reverse complement.
ATCATAAGATGATAACCCAACTAGTTTCGAGCAGGCCATCAGGAGTGGGACTCTGTAAGAATGGCTGGATGCTTAGTGATCTGAGATGGAATCCTTATACACCAACAAAGTATGGACTTTGGTTGCTATATCTGAAGGGTTAAATCCCCATCAGGAGCAAGTATATCTTGAGAAGATTACTTGGTGTACACGGAAAGGTTGAGACTTTCAAAGCTAGACTTGTTAAAGGTTTGCATCATTGACCAGGTATGGATTATGTTGAAACCTTTTCTAAGGATATATGCTTAAGTCCATCCAGATCCTACTTGCCACGGCTACATACCATGACTACGATATCTGGCGGTTGGGTGCCATGACTGCTTTTCTAAATGATGTTTTAGAAGAGTGCGTCTATAAGTACACAGCCAGAGGGCCTCGTAGACAGTGGGAGCAGCGGAAACGTGTGCAAGATGTTTTATGTGATAAAGCAGGCATCGCGGAGTTGGAACGTCTGTTTTGATGTGTTAGTCAAAGAGTTTAACACCATCAAAATGGTAGATGAATCTTGTATATACAAAAAGGTAGTAGGGAGTATGGTAGTGATCCTTGTAGAGTACATGGATGACATACTCTTGATAGGGAAGGAGTTTCCTATGCTACGCTCGGTCAATCTCCGCTTATCACAAGGATTCTCCATATAGGATCAGAGTGATACCTCATAAATCCTGAGTTTTCATCTATGAGATAGATGTAATTGGATGCTAGGATTCTCACTAGATGTAGTGAGATGGTATCAATTGATCCTGGGGAGAATCATTGGAAGGGTTCCAGGGTGATAAAGACGACTGAATGTCAGTCACAGGCATTGTCTTTACCCTCAGTAAAGGGACGGTATGTTGGAAGAGTTCCAAGCTCGATATCGTGGCATACTAGACGATAAAGGCTGGATACATCGCTACTTAAGTTGCTACCAAAGAGGCAGTCTGGATGTATATTTGTTCATAAGATGAACTTAGTTCCCCCCCATTGTGTGACAATGGAGTTGTGGCTTATGCCAAGGAACGTCCGTCCCATCAGTGATCCAGACATATTCTAAGGCAGTATCACCTGATCATGGAGATAGTTGATCTCCAGGGTGATCAAGGTTAGGAAAGCAGACTCAGAGGATAACACGGCGGATCCACTCACGAAGGCCTATTCGCAGAAAGAGACTTTTATGGGATGGTTGAGTATGAGATACTACTACCACTGCAACAGATGGCCCTAGTGCAAGTGGGATATTGTTAGTTATATGTATGCCCTAGAGGCCATTACTGTACATAGGATGTATATTGTAGTGGATGCTGAGACATATATAGGGAGGACTTTCTTGCTCGACATGATAGTATGTTATCTGGTTACTCTTTACCTTAACGTGTATACTGATTGTCTCTCTGTTACATGTTGGTAAAGCCCTTAGGATGTGTACTTGACTACCTGGACTATGATGCGGATCATACTAGTGGGGACATGGTAGTCCATAAGTACATCCTTCAAGGTCCCTAGTCGTGGGTGTATCGAGACGGGGCATCGATATACCAGAGTAGACTAGCGTATACCTTCTCGACCCATACAGATGGGCGATGGATGATCCCATATCCATTGGTGTTTGACATCAGAGATGATATACGGGTGTTCAATAGAGACTGGGTACACTGGACGGACTCGCCGAGAACTCCCAGATGGTATTATACCTCACGTCAGATGGCAGTTCTCTGGTGACACTGGTACAGGTTAGTCTGTAGACTCGAGATCGTCATAGAGTCTTGTGTGATTCCCACTGTGCTTTGATTTCCATCTTACCACGTCCAAGAGGGCGTGCAAAATGGTGGTTTTTAGGTACAGTCCCGAATCACATGGAGGCAATGAGCGATAGGAGGGGATTCGTCTCTCCCGGTATAGGGAGTTGATGTTGCGCTGTGTTCGATTGGCTATAACCGGAAATCCCTGGCCAGGGTTGCTGAGATTTACTGGTAAGTGTTATCGGTAGTATCTCGAACTGTTATAGACCTCATATCGACACGACTTATCGAGCTATTGGGGTCTGACGTTTACCACCCCTATGCGAGATATGCGACATATCAGACGATCAGACCGGACTGTACGGTAAGTGTTACTGGTTGGATTCACAGGAGTGTGAGCGGGCTTGCTCGTCGATCTTCTGATCGCTCAATACCCGGGTGGCCGTTACGTTTAGCAGACCGCTTGCGGCTTGTGAGTGCTTGATATGATCATCATCTGCTGCCGGCGTATTGACGAGTCTTTAGAGTCCTACACAGAGGTTTCCTGGCTCAAGCAAAACGAAATAGGGGCGCATATGAGATATGTGCGGGACCGAGAATAATGCGTGTATGTGATACCGTATTTCATTCTCGCGATGAATGTTTCGATTGGTTGTATGCGATATAACCTAGTTATCGAATCGAAGATTGATTCGATAAGTCGATACATTGGATACTAGTCGGTTATGTGCGACATGACCAGATCATTGGATCAAGTGTTGATTTAATGATTTAATGTATAATTATATATTTGATATATTACTTTGCATTAACTAGTATTGGTTCACTTTAAAAGGATTTTCTCACTTGATGTGCACATTGTATATGTGATATATTTTTGTGTGCACTTGATTGTATCATGTTTGATGATACATGTTAACTTGTGCATGTGTAAAGATTAAACCATGGTTATATGAATGGTTAGGGTTTTGTTTACTTATTCATTTATTGATTTTGATTATTTATTTTGGAAAAGAAAATGGAAATGGTGGCTTTCTTTGTTTCTTTCATGAAGCTTCATGAAGAGTTGAAACCTTGACCATTTTTGTTTTCTTCTCTTAACCTAACCATTCACCTAACCCTAGTTTACTCTCTACACTTGACCATAGTTAGTATATGATAAGTATTCATATTATTTTCATTTTAAAAGAATACTTATCATATTCTATCATCTTCTTCTTCTTCTTCTTCAAGATGAAGAAGCTTGCCTCCATCAATGGCAACTTGTGAAAATGAGTGAGAAATCCAATTCTAAAGTGAACCCACTTCCTATTTCTTCATCCTCTACCACTTGCCAAGTAGTATAGGGTGTTTTCTTCACAAGTTTCATGGCTTGGTGAAGTTGGAGCTTGATCTTGTGTTGCCTCGACGTAGATCATTTTCGGCATCGAAGTCGATGACCTAGCCCGCCCATTTCTCCGATGAAGCCGACGCTAGAGCCCGGGATCCGATGATCGCAGCGAGGAGACTTCATCACGGAGCTATGGAGGTGGAGGACCGGATCTACAAAGGTTGTATTTTCGGTTCACTTAGTTAAGTTGTTAACTAGTTGCATGTTTCGCTTAAACTCTAGTCAACGATCCGTATTAAGGTTTCTCGGCACTTGAAATTTTTGAAATTGGCATGGTTGATGCCTTGTGAGACCTCATTAGTGTGCCTAGGAACCCTACAAAATACCTTAAGAAGGATCCGTTCATTTCTGAACTCTTCCTCTTGTGTGTGTTCCATATACTAAGAACTGTAGTTTGATTTAGAACATCAATGCTTTTAGATAACGTGCCTGAACCGATCAACTTTTGATATAGGAAATGTTCAAAACATTATCCAACAATACAAAATTTTATCGTTTCTTTACTAATAAAGAGACGGATATGATTTTGTATATCAGGTTCGGTATCTAATAGCATCTGTTCAGAATCAATGTATTTGTAATACTGGGTGACAGTGACTAAAAGACTTGGCTGCAACATTTGCCCCGTTTTCTGTCTCATGAAACTTATCACCCGTTCTCAGTTCTCTACCTATCTTTTGCCCTATGTAACAGATTAGATATCTGGGATCCTGATCTGGTATCACATACCAAGGACATAAAGAATATTGAGAAACAGTTCTCTGTAACGAACACACCCGAAGATGATGCATCATATGCACTTTCTTCGTTTGGGCGGCACGGGAATTCTGGTAATCCCCAATTTCCTGCTCTGTCTTATAACAATTATAAGTTGGAGCGGGACCAATGTTCCCCAGCTCAGTATAACAAGCGGGTTCGGTCAATATATCTGTTTTATTATCTTGATTAAGGCGTGATCTGGCCGCTATCTGGAGAGAGAGAGAGAAGAAAACAGTCTGCGTGTGCTCTTGCAAGATCAGATTGGTTATTATTTTATCTAATCAGGATGGCTCCCACTGTTTCTATCAATTCTTCCTTCAAACCCTAAAAGGAAAGACTAGCCGGGATTAATTACATACTACAAGTTCGCCAATCTTTCAGCCAGGCCAGTGTCGGTACTTTGAGGGAGGTTCCCCGTGCTTTCGCACGGACCTAATTACAGTAAACCTCTTTTTCCCAGAGGCGTAACCCCGTTGACACCTTTCTAGACACCTACTTGATCGGCTAATTGTAATGTGTAAAACTCTCCCAGGAGTAACAATTACTCGCAGCGGGTATCGGGATCCAACTATCTCATAGAAGGTATGCAATCTCATTGCAAATTTCAACACTTGAAATTCCCGATAATATTTTGCCCCTAGCGTCCTATGACCTTGACGGAGGCCAAACAACCCATAGTCCGCTAGTCAAGTTCAACCCGTCATTTCTTGATTGAATTAAACCCACCCGCACGAACCTTGATGGAGGCCAAACAACGCCATACGAATACCCTAATCCAATCGCATCATATGCTAGCAGATAAGCACTAGTTAGCTACCGTACACTACGCCTTGACGGAGGCCAAACAACCGCATCACAAATACTAACTAGTACTTATCTGAAATGACGGAGGGCTACGACAGGTTTTTCTGAAAACCTATTGCGTAATGAACTTGATATCGTTGTAGGATCGAATGAATTTTGAAATGGAGTGTTTTTGAGGCTTTTCTAGTTTTGCTAAAGGAGTCACTCCCGGTGAAGGGATCGTCGGTCCTTTCCTCGTCGAATGAGGTGCGGGATATATCATATATATCGCTGTGCAAAGCAGAAACTATAGAAGCAATCAAAAGACAAACCGAGAGTTGTAGCATCTGCCAGTTATTGCTAAAGGAGTAACTCCCGGTGAAGGGATCTCGGTCCTTTCCTTATCGAATAAGGTGCAGGATATATCATATACACCGCTGTGCAAAGCAAGAACTGTAGCTACCTGTTTTATTTTTGAAATTCGATTCTACAACATCTTTAGGTTTCTTTTATTTCATTAATCACATTAATGAAGTCCCATCATTTAAGTACCTAAACATCACAGATAAATACGACGTACACTTATGCCATCCGCATTCGTCTCGACGTCCCCTCGTGCACCGTTAGGTTAGGTAACTAACGGCAGAGTAGGGCAGGGCTAGCGTGGGTGTAAAACATAAGTAACATCTATATAATATATCATATATACTATATACAGTATCAATCACAGAACATATCACATGATCACATCACAGATTTCGCAGCAGAATAAACATATGAAACATTGGATATACTAGGACGTCCGTGTTTTCAATACGAGCCAGTATAAAATACGGATTCCACGGTCGTGATGAATAGCCAAACCCACACCCCTAGACCCCTACGAGAGCGGCAAGCAACCCTACCAATTCTAGAGCTAGGAGACCCGGACTCGACTCCTCGAGTTGGGCTCCCACTGGACTCCAGAACCCGGTTACTTGTGCCCTCCTCCTTGGGTCTATCCTAGTGCGGAAAAGTAAATAATATACAAAAGGTGACAACTTCCGCAACCTGGAAGTGTCCCCATAAAAGAATATTACATACAAGTTTTTACATGAATGAAAATGAAAAACACTCATCTCACATAAAAAAAACCCCGGCTATTCAAACACGACGATCCAATATAACATATCCAGCAACATATAACATCACATGTCATCAACGTAAGTAAACATGCATATCCCAATTATCGTTGACATATAGCAACGAAACCGGCGATATCACATATTGCACTTACGGTCGCAGAAAAGAAAGTGTAAAACTACAACAGTTGGAATCCGCAACCTACATAGACATCGCATGCCTAAACCAATGAACTCCTTAGACATCACATGCCTAACGATCATAAACCTCGCATTTTAGTCTCATTATCGAAAACTCTTTTCAATATCTAGTCGGGTAATTCAACAAGATTCCCGACATTCTGATCGAATGCTCGTCGCAAACTTTAGTAGGCGGCCGCACCCCAGATACCGTCGACGAAGTGTACCAAGGCGGAACACCGCTACCGCGAGCACCCGGACGGATGCTTTCGGCGACGGGGTTCTCCTACAGGCACTTGGTCGGGGCTAAGGGGTGTAGTTGTCTATTAAGTTTATCCGGCGAGTATCCGCGTACGGTACGTGATTGCGACGGACTTTTGATCACATCAAAATTCCGTGGCAACCGATCAAGTGAGACTAAAGTGCTATGTTTATAACATTCAAATCAGTTATCTCATAACTACTTGTGGATTCCAAATATTGTATCCCATTCCAGATAAATAGAAAATGTTAAACTTTCCGATCGAACATTCAAACACCCAAGTTTTCCCGAAACAGCTCAACACATGAAACAAGTTTAAAAAGCATCCAGTTCATGCCTCAGTACCAACGGTCCAGCCGTAGAAGGGTCAAGCCAACGCCTCACATGTGGCACGCCGTACTACCCCAAACCCGAAGGTTCAAAGGCAGTTCAAGACGGTCACATAATCGAGTTAAGGTTTGTTGTCTTCTAGAGGGACCATCGCCTTACTTGCACTACTTAGAACGTCATTAAACTACGGAAAGATCCAACACTTGGAAATTTCCCGGCAGGGGAAAATGTGGGTATTTATATCCGGTCGAACTTTTTAACATATTCAAAAATTATCCGGAAAACACATAGACAAAATTAGACAATCCGATCGAATAATCGAATCCCCAAAACAACCCCAGAAAAACTTAACTGTTGAGTAAATTATAAAAATTTCCAGAAGACTCAGAACTTCCAGACAAGAATTACTGTGCAAGCCACGTGGTCTAACTCACCAAAATGGCCGCGGAACCGCCGCGAAACCCAGGGTGGGGTCGCGGTTCCGCGGCTCTTTGGTCGAGTTAGCATCACGTGCTTCACAGTAACTCATAGAATTGCCTGTTGAATTTTTTGGCAATTTTTAATTCACAAAAATCCAAATTTTCAGAAAATTTCCAGAGAGTGGTATTCTTTTAGGGTTTCGGATTCGAACGGATTTCTAACATCGTCTACGCATCGCCTAAGGCTCTAGCTAGGCTCTGATACCACTGTAGGGTTTCTAGGCACACTAAGGAGGTCTCACAAGGCATCAATCATGCCAATTTCAAATTTTACAAGTGCCGAGAAACCCTAATACGGATCGTTGACTAGAGTTTAGACGATAACTACAACTAGTAAACTACTTTACTAAGAAGTGAACGGAAATACAACCTTTGTAGATCCGGTCCTCCACCTCCATAGCTCCATGATGAAGTCCCCTCGCTGCGATCATCGGATCCCGGGCTCTAGCGTCGGCATTATCGGAGAAATGGGCAGGCTAGGTCGTCGACTTCGATGCCGAAGATGATCTACGTCGAGGCAACACAAGATCAAGCTCCAACTTCACCAAGTCAAGAAACTTGTGAAGAAAACACCATATACTACTTGGCAAGTGGTAGAGGATGAAGAAATAGGAAGTGGTTCACTTTAGAATTGGATTTCTCACTCTTTTTTCTCAAGTTGCCATTAATGGTGGCAAGCTTTCTTCTTGAAGAAGAAGAAGAAGAAGATGATAATATCATAAGTATTTTCTAAAAGGAAAATAATATGATACTTATCATATTTTCAACCATGGTTTATTGTAGAGAACTAACTAAGGTTTAGTAGAATGGTTAGGTTTTGGAGATGAAGACAAAATGGTCACTTGGTCAAAGCTTCATGAAGCTTCAACAAGCTTCATGTTTTAAAGCAACCATTTTGTTTTTCTTTTATCTTTTAACCAAAAAGAATAGATAAATAAATAAATGAAATGAAACCCTAACCATTCACTAAACATGGTTTAAGTCTTTACACAAATCCAAGTTTTGCATGTATCATCAAACATGATACAATCAAGTGCACAAAACTATATCATATATACAATGTGCACATGCGAGTGAGAAAATCAATCTTAAGTGAACCGATACTAGTTAATGCAAAGTAATATATCAAATATATAATTATGCATTAAATCATTAAATCAACACTTTATTTAACGATTCGGTCATATCGCATATAACCGACTAATATCAAGTGTATCAATGTATCGAATCAACACTTGATTCGGCAACCCGGCTATATCACATATAACCTGCCGATGATACAAATCGCGAGAATAGAATACGGTATCACATACACGCATTATTCTCGGTCCTGCACATATCTCATATGCGCTCCTATTTCGTTTCGCTTGAGCCAGGAAACCTCTGTGTAGGACTCTAAAGACTCGTCAATACGCCGGCAGCAGGTGATGATCATATCAAACACCCACAAGCCGCAAGCGGTCTGCTAAACGTAACGGCCACCAGGGTATTGAGCGATCAGAAGATCGACGAGCAAGCCCGCTCACACTCCTGTGAATCCAACCAGTAACACTTACCGTACAGTCCGGTCTGTTCGTCTGATATGTCGCATATCTCGCCTAGGGGTGGTAAACGTCAGACCCCAATAGCTCGATAAGTCGTGTCGATATGAGGTCTATAACAGTTCGAGAAACTACTGGTAACACTTACCAGTAAATCTCAGCAACCCTGGCCAGGGATTTCCGGTTATAGCCAATCGAACACAGTGCAACATCAACTCCCTATACCGGGAGAGACGAATCCCCTCCTATCGCTCATTGCCTCCATGTGGTTCAGGACTGTACCCAAAAGCCTCCGTTTTGCACGCCCTCTTGGACGTGGTAAGGTGGAAATCAAAGCATAGTGGGAATCACACAAGACTCTATGACGATCTCGGGTCTATAGACTAACCTGTACCAGTGTCACCAGAGAACTGCCATCTGACGTAAGGTATAATACCATCTGAGAGTTCTCGGCGAGTCCGTCCAGTGTACCCAGTCTCCACTGAGCACCCGTATATCATCTCTGATGTCGAACACCAATGGATATGGGATCATCCATCGCCCATCTGAATGGGTCGAGAAGGTATACGCTAGTCTACTCTGGTATATCGATGCCCTGTCTCGATACACCCACGACTAAGGACCTTGAAGGATGTACTTATGGACTACTATGTCCCTACTAGTATGATCTTCATCATAGTCCAGGTAATCAAGTACACATCCTAAGGGCTTTACCAACATGTAACAGAGAGACAATCAGCATACACGTTAAGGTAAAGTGTAACCAAATAGCATACTATCATGTCGAGCAAGAAAGTCCTCCCTATATATGTCCAAGCATCCACTACAATATACATCCTATGTATAGTAATGGCCTTTAGGGCATACATATAACTAACACATAGATCCGTACTTGATTTTTTGATATTGTACGATGTATTATACCGTACGTGATATGATGAGGATGAATCGCCAACACACACATATATATATTTATCGACTCGAGGAATATGATTTTAGACCACTTAAGTAGATAATAGGATACATTTTGAACCATACATATTTTCAAACTAACGAAAAGTCCAGAAAGACGAGTGGGTGATTGCCGAGTCGGCAAGCACGAATGTCACCCTTGTCCGGTGGGCCCGATGAGCCCGGGGAAGTCCGTTAGGCGTTTTAAATGACAACCTCAAGAGAACCTACGGATTTTCAAATGGTATCTCTTTTTCAAAAACACCGTAGCCCCATTTTCAAAAACTACGATTCGTATTATTTAAACTATAACCGTATGGTTCATATGTAGTTATGTACTATATACCGTTCATGTGTACGCTGTATTATTTTCTTTGCGACATACGTATTACGTTCCCGGTACTTATCTGGAATGACTTTGTCTGCTAGGACCACGCACCATTACCGATGATGCGCATGTTGCATATACATAGACTTGTCGGCTCACACACACTTCATCGGTAATTGCCATGCCACGTACACATTAGAAGCTGCTATATCGTTGTATTGATCCCTAAATTGTAGTATTATAATTATTGTATAGTACTCATTACCGAACATGCTAGTTTAGATATTATACTTTCTTACCTAGTTACACGACATGCATATATGAAAATACCGGTTATACTTTACAGTACTGTTCTGTGCTTACGTTTACTATTCCATCATGGTCATATGATTATGAGATTTTGTTTTCATGAGATTGTTGGATTTGAGAACCGTAGATATATTTTTAAAGTTTTATGATTGTTTTAAAACGCGGTTTCTCTTGATATGATATTTCAACGTCCACCATGAGATTTCTCGGTTCTGAGTTATGATACTACCCAATTCGAGGAGTAAGGAGGCACTGTCTGCGGGTACATGGTGGACCCGGTATGGTACCCGGGGCATGAAGATCGTATAGAGAGACGTTGAGCCTGGCAGGGGAATACTACCTACCGGTGATAGTATTGGACTTGGCAGATATCCGGAGGATACCGACCAGAGCGATTGTGACAGATGGATATGAGGGCTGATCCGATGAGACGGCGCCTCAGATATGCTGATTTATGTGTCGATGCTGGACACGGGTTTTATGATGATTTCGAGTGTCGATATTGGACACTCAGGTTTCATGATAATTTGATGTGTCGTTGATGGACATGCGTTGGATGATACACGTATATACATACGTATATCATCCGATGAATTGGTACTATATATTGTTACAGGCACACATTATTATCATTACACATATGTATACACGATCACCCTAGATACCACCCAATATTATTTTTATATTACAGTATGACCTAGGAGATCGCTATACATTCGATTTCTACCTGCTGATATTTTCACTCACGAGTTGGAAACTTACACCCGTTGTGCCATAGTTTTCTTGCAGAATCGACCGCTCGGATCAGTAGCAACTTGCTGGCAGACAACTTTCTTCTGGGTGATGCATTGGTAGGTGTGGTACACTTGGATCATGACCACCTTTTGTATATATTATTTTGAGTTGTAATTATTTAAAAGCTCCATCTACCAGACTATGTATATTTGGTAGACCTAGACACCAGACTGGTATATTTTTTGAGACTTAAAGCGAGATGGGTGTATTGTTCTTTATTTTGGGCTTGATGATGTCTTGGCCTTCTTTATATTCTTTCTGTGATTGATCTTCACCTTGAGGCGTCGCATATATTTATTGTATGGTTGTGATTCCACTAATTGGCGAAGAGCTAGCTCCCGCTTGGGGATGCTTATTTTATTGTTGGTATGTATTGGTTTTGGATCAAAATTTACAAAGGAGGTGCTGCCTAAATTTCAAATGACGAAAACGTTTCCAACTATAGTATACAACTCACTTGTATTTCCATATGTCATTACTTATACTTTTAAAGAAAAGAACTTGATCACGTTACACCTTTATTTCAAAACTCCACCTCCATTATTTTCCTCGAAAGGTTTAGATTTATGGGCTTTCGGCTTACTTGGGTTACGGTGGGGTCCTTTAGGAATCACGTAATCCAAGTGCCGGTCACGTGCCAAAATTCCGGGTCGTGACATAGTTGGTATCAGAGCATTAGGTTTAACCTTGGTTCGTGTGTAGGTTTAACTATGCGGAGTCTAGGGCGTATATATATTTTGGAACCTAGGCTTAACCTTACGGAACTTAGACTTGACTGAGGGGGTATTAGACCCGAACTTTCGTCATGTAAGTTGACCTTGGTTGATGGAGTATGTAACTTAAGTAGTGTGATGTACCGTGTGTATGTTCCACGGTATACTTATGATACGCTGCTCCGCTTAAGTGACCTTAAGATGTACATTTCCGGAGATCCGTTATTCTATTCGTTTTTATGATTTATCCTCAACGATGTTTGCTTGCGGTTCCTGTCACCATGGCTACGAGAGCAGAGAGAGCTGCGGCTAGAGATGCGGTCAGAGTGAGTTCATCTGAGATGAGTACTGACCAGGGCGTTATTGCGGTGATGTAGGAATGTATTGATTTATTGTTTTTACTAGGATTTCCCATTTAACACGAGCGTTCGGGATCTGCACTGGATGATTGGGCCATCGCTTGAGGCCACCCAGATTGAGAGGACCGTTGATGTACAGCCTACTCCGGAAATCGATGTGTTGTTACCGTGCAGCCAGATGACCCAGCTGTTGCTGAGATTGACGGGGTGTCGCCTCCAGAGTTTATAAAGCTGAAGCCATATGAGTTTACAGGCAAGGATGTGACAGAAGATCGCTAGTCCATCTTGGATATAGTGATTAGGATATTTCGTTCATTGAATACCCCGATGCAAGATTCAGTTGAGTTGGCTAACTTCAATTCGAAGGGTCTTGCTTAGACCTGGTGTAAGCCGATCGAGAGAATACGAACAGTGTGTATTCCTCCGATGACTTGGACGAGTTCCCGAGGGCGTAATTGGCCAGATTTATTCCACAGAGTGTTGAAGATGCCCAAGTTGTAGCTTCGAGTCTTTTCGATAGACTCTGGATATGACTATAACCAAATATGGATTGCAGTCTATGCAGCTATCAAGATACGTCTCCAAATTGAACGATAATGAAGAAAAGTGGATAAGAGATTCGTGTGAGCTCTTAATGAGTCATTCTTCTTGGTTGAAGCTAGAGAATTGATACATACGCAAAGGCGTTGGATACGGCCAAATTTCCAGAGGGAAGTCGTGATGAAATCGCAGCTGTCCGGGAACGGAATTGGATTAAGTAAGAGTGCCAACTTCCGAACAGTCCGGTAGAGATGAGATTACGAGAGACCGTGGCAGGTTCATTCCGGAGTACTACACGATAAAGATTTGGACCCAGGATCGGTTGTATGGCACGAATCCAAAGGGCCAGAGGCCGCAATCATTGTCGTGCTACATTACGAGTGGCCATGTAAATTGGCCAGGAGATGTTTGCAGAGGCGTCAAAGCAGGATTGTTTCTGTTGTTATTCCTAACCGGGCCATCGAGCTAAGAGATTGTGGAATTGGTGATCCACATAGAAAATGAGGACTCAGGGACAGAGGACGCCTGGCCATGGGCAGGAGGCAAGTAGATATTCTTGCTCTACCAGCTTTGGGTGCACCGGCACCTTTCGACATTGAAAGAGGTGTACCTTAATGTCATTTATTTTTTATTTGAGTTTAGTGATCCGAGTATCACGCCTATATCGTTTGAGATTTTTGAGTTTTGATGATTAGTTTCATGATTGATATTTTCATGCACTGTAGTTGCACTTGATTTATGTTTTACACACCGTTACATTTGATATACGTTTTGTGCATATCCATTGCACTTGATATCGATTTTTGTGCACTTGTTGCACATATTTGTGATTATGTGTATTCCAATACAGTCGATTTTGATTTTGTGCACTCCAATATACTTGATTTTGATTTCGTGCATATTGTATGCACTTGATTTTGACTTATACATTCGGTGTAGTTCACATGCGCTCTCAGTGCATTGATATGGGTTTCGTGCACGCAGTTGCACATGTTTATGATTTCATACACCCCGGTATACTTGATTTTGATTTCATACATGTTGTATACCGCTGATTTTGATTCATACACTCGATGTTGTTTCTATGCGCTTTCGATGCATTGATGAGTCTTCGTGCACCTAGTGCATTTGATATTTGTTTTCGTGCACCCTATTGCACTATATGTTTTTGTGCGGACCTGATGCACTTGATTTAGATTTTAGCGCTCACTGGGCACACTTGATGCAATTTTGTGCACACAAGATGCACTTAATCGAGATTATTCGTGCATAATTAGTTGCACTTGGTTGAGATTTTCATGCACTCTAGATGCACTCGATATCGTTGTCGTGCACACCCGTTGCACTTGACAGATGCTTTTATGCACACCTATTGCACCTAGTTTTTGCTTTCGTGCACATTCGTGGCACTTGGATTTGCTTTGATTTCCGTGCGCACCAGATGCACGTGGTATTTCCATATGCGCCTATTGAGATGGATTTCTTCTATCGAGCATCATGCTTATATGATATACATACTATATTATATAGTAGCCAAGCAGGACTTGATCTGAGGACAGTACCTGAGTATTTTTGCATGCATCGACATTTACCGAAGATGTTTTCAAAAGGAGATATAGTCTCACTATTTTCCTACGTGTCCATGAGTGACACGAAATTTTACAAGGAAAACCTTCTAAGACATTTTTCAAAAAGCGGGACGTATATCTTGAGCAAAACATATATAAGACATATCTATTTCTTTACAAAATGAGCGTCCGCAACTTGTACCGTGATATATGCATCGCACGACGATTTGAAAAGGATTTTTGCATGTATTTTTATTTAGCGTTTTAGACGGTTTTACAGGGATGCGTACTATATACGTATTATTGTCTTGAGTATATGATACCCGATTTAAACAGTAGATTTTGAAACATGCATATGCATCATAGCTTCTATGATTGGCATGGCGCTTGATGGAGTTTCGATTTTTGAGTTTTGCATCCGTTTTCATGCACACGCATTGCGCTGTGTTACTTCCTTGTATTCTATGATTTCGGAGCTCCGTAGGTTGATCTGATTTAATGAAATGTTTTAATATTTGGGGGGGGCTAAATTTAAATTCGGGGACCGAATTTATTTAAAGGGGGAAAATTGTAACATTTCAGAAAATATAAAATAATATTTTTGAAATTTAAATAATAAAATAATGAATTTCACGAAAACTATACGAGTATGGATTTGAGTTTTTGTAGAATAGTATAATTATATACCGATATTTTGGGAAAATATTTGGAAACGAATATGAATTATTATATATGAAAGCATTTATTGGATTTGGGCTTTTATAAATTATTATACAATTATTTACATACATGTTTATGTTAAACTTTATTAGTATATTACTAATTATGCATTAACCCAAATCCATTTTTGTTAACCATGTTTAATGTTCCATGACACATTTCATTTGTTGCATGCTTGGTTTCATTTTTGTTGTTGATATTTTGTTTTTAAAGAAAAAAAGAAAAAAATAAAAGAATTATGAGAGGGGGACATGGATGTGACCATGAATAATGAGGGGGGAGAGAGAGAGAGCATGGTTACCTACAACCATCCATTTCTTTCTTCCTTCATTCTTCTTCATCTCATTCTCCACCTCCTTCTTCCTTCACCTCCACTACCACCTTGAAACACCCCCAAAACATCATCTAAACCTCACACGCCCTTCACGAAAAATGTCCACAAGCTCATCCTACACCCTATGGTGGAAGCAAGTTGGAGTTTTGAGCATTTTGGACCACTAAAGAATTTTCTTGAGTTGCTTCCTTGAGGTAATAAAAACACTCACCCTTGTTCAAGTTCTAAGTTTCCTAACCTCAAGTTTAGTTTAGAGTTAAAACCTTTAAGTTAGTGATCTTGGAAAATTCTAGGATGAGTGTTAGTGGAAAGAACTTTTCATAGGGTTTAGTAAAGGGTTTAGGGAGTGCATACAAGACCATTAGTGATAAGTGAGGGTGATATAGTGGAGAAATTATCGGATTCAACGAACTTAGAATTTTCCGATATCGGGTTTTTGACGAAATGTGATGATCAATTAGAATCTGGAATGACTCAAGAACTCTGAAAAATATATTGCATATACAGTGGAGTGTGCAGGCTATTAGGAATATACCGTAGAAACCCGAGCCCCTATCTCCCATACTTGGCCCTCCAATTTATTCCCATTGGCCGCAATTTGCGGCCTGGCCTTAGAATTAGGGTTTGGTTCTTGGTCCATAGCTTAAACATCTGATATCTAGGCCTACCCTATATGCAGAATTTCCTTATTTCATCCTAGGTAAAATCTGGGAGTGTTTTACTAAGTTGCGGATTTCGTTTTGCGACTTTTGAAAACTAAGTTTTTGATATTTGAGTTTTGGCTCGGTCGTTTGACTTTTGTTTGTCAATGTCGGGAGTTGTTTGGTTATTCTTGCATATGTGGACCATAGGTTCTAACCTATGTGCGCTTCGCATGCCTTATCGGTTTTCGGATTCGATTTTGATTTCATTACGATATGCAATGAATTGTAGGTACTTTCGCGTGGACTTTTCGGACGACGAAGGAGAGCAAGGCGTTCATCGACTTCGGCTAGAACAAGAATAGCAGGTGAGTAGATGTATATCTACGGTGGAAGTCGGGTGGATGGTGTATAGCACCCCCGCAACCATAGTAATAAGAGATCAGAGATATAGTATAAATATAGATATTTAGATGTGTATACCCAGCTAATAGGGTTCTGGGATACTATAACCATAGTAGTGTACGTGTAGGAAAGTATGTTCCTAGTTTCAGTTTTCTTAGTCCATGAGACTTAAGTACTTACGCTTATATATATACATATATAACCATGAGGATAATTATGAGATGATATGATGTGATGGGGACATGATGAAACAAGATGACATGAGTCGATATGTTTGATATGAGGATGCGAGGCGATATATATATATGCAAAAATATGATATGAGGTGATATATATGATGATATGAGATAATATGATGTACGTGACCATAGATCCGTACTTGATTTGTTGATATCGTATGATATATTATACCGTACGTGATATGATGAAGATGAATCGCCAACACACATATACCTATAAATCGACTCGAGGAATATGATTTTAGACCACTTAAGTAGATAAAAGGATACATTTTGCACCATACCTATTTTCAAACTAACGAATCGTTAGGCGCATTAAATGAGAACCTCAAGGGAAGCTACGGATTTTCAAATGGTATCTATTTTTCAAAAACACTGTAGCCCCATTTTCAAAAGCTACGATTTGTATTATTTTAACTATAACCGTATGGTTCATATGTAGTTACGTACTATATACCGTTCATGTGTACACTATATTATTTTCCTTGCGACATACGTACTACGTTCCCGGTACTTATCTGGTATGACTTCGTCTGCTAGAACACACGCACCATTACCGATGATGCGCATGTTGCACGTATACAGACTTGCCGGCTCACACACACATCATTGGTAATTGCCATGCCACGTACACATTAGAAGTTGCTATATCGTTGTATTGTTCCCTAAATTGTAGTGTTATAATTATTGTTTAGTACTCATTACCAAACATGCTAGTTTAGATATTACACTTTCTTACCTAGTTACACGACATGCTTATATGAAAATACCGGTTATACTTTACAGTACTGTTCTGTGCTTGCGTTTACTGTTCTATCATGGTCATATGATTATGGGATTCTGTTTTCATGAGATTGTTGGATTTGAGAACCGCAGATATATTTTTCAAGTTTTATGATTGTTTTAAAACGCGGTTTCTCTTGATATGATATTTCGACGTCCACCATGAGATTTCTCGGTTCTGAGCAATGATACTACCCGATTCGAGGAGTGAGGAGGCACCGTCTGCGGGTACATGGTGTTAGGAATATGTATGCCCTAGAGGCCATTATTGTATGATATAGTGGACGCTTGGACATATATATAGAGGACTTTCTTGCTCGACATGATAGTATGCTATCTGGTTGATCTTTATCTTAATATGTACACTTGTATTATTATACTGTCTCTCTGATACATGTTGATAAAGCCCTTATAATGTGGCTTGACTACTAGGACTATGATGCGGATCAAGCTACTGGGACTTGTGTAGTCCACAAGCACATCCTTTAACAGTTCCTAGTTGAGAGAATATCGCGATAGGGCATCAATATTCCAGAGTAGACTAGAGTGTACGTTTCTAGACCCTGTATGGGGCAATAGTTGATCGCACAGCTAGTGGTGTTTGACATCAAATATTGTACACAGGTGCTCATTAGAGAATGGGTACACCGAACAGGACTCGCCGAGAACTCCTAGATGGTACCATACCTATCGTCAGATAGCAGTTCTCTGGTGACACTGATACAGGTTAGTCTGTAGACCCGAGGTCGGCATAGTGTCTTATGTGGTTCCCACCGTGCTTTGATTTCCTCCCTACCACGGCTCAAAGGAGTCATGCAAAAAGGTGGATTTTGGGTATAGTCCCGAGTCACATGGAGGTAGTGAGCGATAGGAGGGGTTTCGTCTCTCCCGGCATAGGGAGTTGATGTTGCGCTATGCTCGATAGGCTATAACAACAAGTCCCTGGTCAGGGCTAATGAGATTTACTGGTAAGTGTTATCAGTAGTTTCTCAAACCGTTATGATCCACACATCGGCATGACTAATCAAGTTACTGGGGTATGACGATTCCACCCCTAGACTCAATATGCGACATATCAGACGAAGAGACCGGACTGTACGGTAAGTGTTACTTATAGGCTTCACGGGAGTTTGGACAAGCTTGCTTGTTGATCTTCTTATCGCTCAATACCTAGGTAGCCGTTAAGTCCAACTAGTACCGCTGACGGCTTGTGGGTAACTGATGTGATCATTACCTACTGTTGGCATATTGACGAGTCTTTAGAATCCTACACAGAGGTTTCCTAGCTCAAGCGAAACGAATTAAGGCACATATGATGATATGTGCGGGAGCCTGATTAAATACGAGTATGTGATACCGTATTCTAATCTGGGGATATTTGATATTAGTCAGGTTATATGTGATATAACCGGATTATTGAATCAAGTGTTGATTTGATAATATGATATACAGATAAATGATATTAGTCGGTTATATATGATATAACCGGATTATTAAATCAAGTGTTAATTTAATAATTTGATATACATTTATATTTGATATATTTATATATTAACTAATATTAATGCTTACTAATTATTTTCTTCTCTTAATATATATTTATATATATGTGTGATATATATATATATATATATATATATATATATATATATATATATATGTATATGTATATGGATTTTCTATTTTGAGAAAATAGAAAAATGAGGTGGAAAATGGGGAGATATTTGATGAATGGGTGAAGCATGGCCCAAAACATGTATTTATTCATTTGCTTTCACTATTGAAGCATGGTTGGATTTATTTATTTGAAATAATCCATGCTTCAATAAGTGAGGAGTTTGATGAGCCATTCTTCACTTGGCAAGCAAGCTAAGCTCATTTTCTTCACTCTCCCATGTTCATCTTCTTCCTCCTGTAGTTTTCTTGAGTTGGACAAATTAAAAGAGTAAGACATTTCTAAGTGAGCCAAAATCCCTATTTCATCAACCTACACTTGATTAGCCATTTAGTTTAGGTTGTTTCATCTACTAATACTTGATTAGTGAAGAGGTGGCTTGACCTAGAGAAGCTTCAAAGTGGATCATCTTTGGCCTTGAAGAGCGCGAAGCAAGCACGTTCATTTCTTCTTGTGGAGCCAAGAAGAGTCGTAGGGACTACTACTCGGAGCTATAGAAGTGAGGGACTTGGTCTACAAAGGTTGTAGTCTCTATCACTTAGCATAGAACTTGCTTTGTTATCATATAAACCCTAATACTCCAGTTAGATCCTAAGTTAGTGTACCTTAGCACCCTTAAATTTTTTAAATTGCATACTTGATGCTTGCTTTAACCTAGTGATGGTGCTAAGACACACTTTCATGGTATTAAAGCCAAGTTAGAGAATTAAGGGAAGTCTATACGATGTTAAAACGTTCGATCGAGTTTCGAAACCCGCATTTTTTCTAAGTTTCTGTCAATTTTTCAAAAGTTGGAATTTTTAAGTTTAAAAATATGCAGAAAATTGTGCAGGTTATTTTATGGAGCCTCAAGAAGTACGAGGACCCAATTCTTTTAAACCGTCGCAGAACCGCGGCTTAACCCCTTATTTGGCCGCGGTTCCGCCGCAAGTTTGTGGGATTGAGAGATCGTGCTTCTTGTGCTGCTCCATTGTGATATTTTGCACATTCTGGGTATTTTTAGTGAGGCTCAAGTTGTTGAGGTCTCTGTAATTTATGGGTGTTTGATAATTCGATCGAAATGTTTAACATCGTCTAGATTATAATGATATGTGATACAATATTTGGAATCCACAATAATTAGTTTTGTGAAAACTAGTTAGTGTTTAGTAAATCTAGCGGTTTAGTCTTGTTTGATCGATTGCCACGGAGTTTTGATTCAGATCAAAACTCCGTCGCAATCTCGTATTGTACGCGAACACTCGCCGGGTAACACTACTAGATAGCCACGCCCCATAGCCCTGACCAAGTGACTATAGGAGAACCCCGAGACCAAAAGCATCCAGTCAGCTGCTCGTGGTCACGGTGTTCAGCCTAAGTGCACTTCGTCGACGGCATTGGGGGTGCGGCTATTTACTAAAGTTTCCGACGAGCATTCGATCATTTTATCGGGAATCCTGTTCAATTGCCAGACTGGTTATTGAAAAATGTTTTCAATCCGAGAGTAAAATGCAAAGTTTATAG
Source organism: Agapanthus africanus (assembly GCA_030015575.1). Lineage (NCBI taxonomy): Eukaryota > Viridiplantae > Streptophyta > Magnoliopsida > Asparagales > Amaryllidaceae > Agapanthus > Agapanthus africanus. The sequence continues at coordinate 182,552,468 of JASDDO010000016.1, read as the reverse complement.
GCTAGGCATGAAATTCAGAATATGTGATATTCCGGGTTTATAATGTCTAAGGAATATGCGGATTCTAATTATTGTACTTTTTATTTCTTTTCTGTGACCGTTAGTGTAATATGTGGGGTATCCCTGATCTCATTGCTATATATGTCAACGACATTCGGGATACGCATATTTACTTACGTTGATGACATGTGATGTTTATGTGTTGCTGTTATATGTTATATTGGATCATCGTGACTGAATAGCCGGGTTTTTTTTAACTTGAGATGAGAGTTTTTCCAATTTTCATTCATGTAAAAGATGTATGTAATATTCTTTTATTGGGACACTTCCAGGTTGAGGATGATGTCACCATTGATGTATATTATTTACCTTTCCGTATTATGATAGACCCAAGACGGGGAGCATAAGTAACCGGGTTCTAGAGTCCAGTGGGAGGCCATCTTGAGGAGTCGAGACCGGGTCTCCTAACTCTAGAATTAGGAGGGTTGCTTACAGCTCTCGTAGGGGTCTAGAGATGTGGTTTTGGCTATTCATCACGACCGTGGAATACATGTTTTTCATTACTGGCTTAATTTAAAACACGGACCTCCTAGAATATCCAATATTTCATATGTTGACTTCTGCTGCTTGAGTTATGTGATGTGATCATATAATTGCATGAGACAAATTCCATATATATAATAAACGTTGCTTATATTTTGCACCCGCGCTAGTCCAGCCCGTGCTCTGCCGTTAGTTAAGTAATCTAACGGTGCATGACGGGGACCCGTGGCGAATGCGGATAGCATAAGCGTACGTTCTATTTTCGTTTCTTCTGTGATGTTTAGGAAACTTAAATGATGGAACGTCATTAATGAGATTAATGAAAAGAAAAGAAACCTAAAGATGTTGTAGAATCAAATTTTTTAAAAAGGTAGCTCTAGTTCTTGATTTGCATAGCGGTATTCCATTATGAATATCCAGCGCCTCATTCGATGAGGAAAGAGCCTAGATCCCTTCACCGGAAGTGACCTCTTTAGCAAAACTAGCAAATGCTACAATCCACTCTGTTTGTTTCAAAAAGGTAGCTCTAGTTCTTGGTTTGCATAGTGGTATTCTGTTATGAATATCCAGCATCTCATTCGATGAGGAAAGAGCCTAGATCCCTTCACCGGGAGTGACCTTTTTAGCAAAACTAGCAAATGCTACAACCCACGTGGTTTGTTTTGAAAACTAATCGATTTTAAAAGCGGAGCTTAAACCACTCCTTTTCAAATCACTAGATTCTACAACGATATCAAGTTCATTACGCTAAAGGTTTTCTTCAAAACCAGTCGTAGCCCTCCGTCATTTCAGATAAGAAGTATTTTAGTATTCGTGCTGCGTTTGTTGGCCTTCGTCAAGGCGTAGTGTACGGTAGCTGATTAGTGCTTATATGCAGCATATGATGCGATTGGATTAGGGTAGTCGTACGACCTTGTTGGCTTCCGTCAAGGATCGTGCGGGTGGGTTTAATTCAATCAAGAAATGACGGGTTGAACGTGACTAGCGGCCTATGGTTTGTTGGCCTCCGTCAAGGTCATTGGTCATTAGGAGTAAAAACAGTTATTGGGAATTTCAAGTGTTGAAATTTGCAATGAGATTGCATACCTTCTATGAGATAGTTGGATCCCGATACCTACTACGAGTAAGAGTTACTCCTGAGAGAGTTTTCCAATTTACAATTAGCTGATCCAGTAGGTGTCTAAGAAAGGTGTTATGCCGCTGCGGAAACAAGGTTATTTAATTAGTTCCATGCGAAAGCATGGGAAGACTCCCTTGGAGTACCAATACCTGCCTGGGTGACCGATTGGCGAACTTGTAGGGTGTAATTAATCCTGGCTAATCTTACCTTTTAGGCTTTGAAGGAAGATTTGATAAAAACAGTGAAAGCCATCCTGATTAGATAAGATAATAACCAATCTAATCTTGCAAAGAGCGCACGCTAAAGTGTTTTCCTCTCTCTCTCTCTCTAGGTAGCGACCATGACAGGCCTTAATCAAGATAATAATATGGATGTATTGACTGAACCCACTTATTATACTGAGCTGGGGAACGTTGGTTCCGCTCTATCTTATGACTGTCGTAAGTCTGAGCAAGGAATAGGGGAATACCAGGATTCTCAAGCTACCCGAACGAAGAAAGAGCATGCTGATGCATCTTCTTCGGGTGTGTTCATTACCGAGAACTGTTTCTCGGTTTTCTCTACATCCTGGGTATTGGATACCGGATCAGGATCCCACGTTTGTAATTTGGTACATGGGTTAAGGAGAGGTAGAGAACTGGGAAAGTGTGATATGTCACTCAAAGTAGGGAATGGAGCAATTGTTGCAGCCAAAGCAGTTGGGGAATATCACCTGGTATTACCAAATGGTAATACACTGACTCAGAACGGCTGTTATTACGTACCAAAAATGATGTGTAATATTATATCAGTTTCTGTATTACATAAAGAAGGATATAACTTTGTATTGGAGGAAAATGTTATGACCATTTTCCTAAATCAAGTGTTAATTGGGTTTGGTACGTTGTGTAACGGTATATATGTTCTAAATCAAACTACAGTTTTGAATATACAGAACACACATAAGAGGAAAAGTTCAGAAATGAACGAAGTCTTCTTGTGGCATTGTAGACTAGGTCATATCAATGCGACCAGACTAGCTAAGTTGCATAAAGATGGATATTTGAATCCGTTCGAATTTACATCTTATGAAACTTGTGAGTCAAGTCTCAAAGGCAAGATGACCAAAACTCTGTTTACTGGACACGGAGAAAGAGCTATTGAACTCTTGGGACTGATACATAGTGATGTATGCGGTCCTATGTTTACACATGCCAGGAATGGTTCCTCGTACTTCATTACTTTCACCGATGATCTCTCAAGATTCGTACATGTGTTCCTGATGAAACACAAATCTGAAGATTTTGAGAAATTCAAGAAATATAAGTACGAAGTAGAGAACCAGACGGGTAAAAGTATTAAAGTCCTTCGATCTGATCAAAGAGGAGAATACTTGACCACCGAATTCCGAGAATATTTAAAAGAGAATGGGATTCTCTCTCATCTCACTCCTCCGTATACACTACAGCACAACGGTGTATCGGAGCGGAGGAATCGCACTCTATTAGATATGGTGCGCTCTATGATGAGTGTTGCTGAGTTACCTATATCCTTTTCGGGTTATGCACTTGAGACAGCTGCATACCTATTGAATATGGTTCCTACCAAATCTGTGCCTACCATTCCATATGAGATATGGAAAGGGAAGAGATCATGTCTTAATTTTATTAAGATATGGGGTTGTCCGGCTTACGTTAAAATCCAAAATCCGGAAAAGCTCGAAGCAAGGTCAGTTCTGTGCAAGTTTGTAGGATATCCCAAACATTCGTGAGGTTATATCTTCTACCACACAGAAGAACAAAAGGTGTTTGTTTCTCGACATGCCACCTTTTTAAAAAAGGAATTTCTTATGAAAGAAATTAGTGGTGATATGGTAAAACTGGAAGAAGTTCCAGCTACACAAACAATAACTGACGATTTGGTAGAACCAGAGGATTCAATAGTCCCCGACGAACCTCGGCCACTCCGCAGATCTAGTAGGGTTCCTCATCCACCTGAGAGATACTATGGTTTTCTCATAGACGGTGGGAGCGAGGATTGCAACATGGAAGATGATGACCCAACTAGTTTTGAGCAAGCCATCACAAGTGGGGACTCTGTGAAATGGCTAGATGCTATGCGATCTGAGATGGAATCCATGTACACCAACAAAGTATGGACTTTGGAAGTTGCTCCTGAAGAGGTAAACCCCATTGGGAGCAATTGGATCTTTAAGAAGAAAATTGGTGTAGATGGGAAAGGTTGACACCTTCAAAGCTAGATTTGTAGCAAAAGGATTTCGTTAACGACCCGGTGTCGATTATGATGAAACCTTTTCTCCAGTCGCTATGCTTAAGTCCATCAGGATCCTACTTGCCATTGCTGCATACCATGACTACGAAATCTGGCAGATGGACGTCAAGACAGCTTTTCTAAATGGTGATTTAGAAGAGAGCGTGTACATGACACAGCCAGAGGGCTTTGTAGACAGTGGGAGCAGCGGAAAGGTGTGCAAGCTGCATAAATCAATCTACGGATTAAAGCAGGCATCGCAGAGTTGGATCATCTGTTTTGATATAGCTGTTAAAGAGTTTGACTTCATCAAAAACGAAGATGAACCTTTTATATACAAAAGGGTTGTAGAGAGTAAGGTTGTCTTCCTCGTATTATACGTGGATGACATACTTTTGATAGGAAATGATGTTCCTATGCTACACTCGGTCAAGCTCTTCTTATCACAAAAGTTCTCCATGAAAGATCTAGGTGATACCTCCTACATCCTGGGGATAAAGATCTATAGAGATAGATCTAAGCGGATATTGGGATTGTCCCAATCAAGGTACATAAACACCATACTAAAGAGGTTTAGTATGGAAGATTCTAACCGTGGTAATTTAATCGCTTGTTCAGGAATCACTCTCTCCAAAGAGATGTCTCCCAAGACTGACTTGGAGAGGGCTTGCATGACAATGATACCATATGCTTCTACAATTGGGTCTATCATGTATACGATGTTATGTACATGACCGGATGTAGCTTACGAAATAGGTGTAGTGAGTAGGTATCAATCAGATCCTGGGGAAAAGCACTGGACAGCTGTGAAGAACATTCTTAAGTACTTGAGAAGGACTAAAGAAATGTTCTTAGTGTATGGTAACGGTGAACTCCTGGTGGAGTCCTTTACTTATTCGAGCTTCCAGAGTGATAAGGACGACTGTAAGTCAGTCTCGGGTTTTGTCTTTACCCTTAATGGAGGGACGGTATGTTGGAAGAGTTCCAAGTAAGATACCGTAGTAGACTCGACGATGGAGGAAGAATACTTCATTGCCAATGATGTTGCCAAAGAGACTGTCTGGATGAAGAAGTTCATTGCTGAACTTGGTGTGGTTCCATCCATTGAGCATCCAATACCTTTGTATTGTGATAACAATGGAGCTGTGGCTTTGGCCAAGGAACCCCGGTCCCATCAGCGATCCAGACATATTCTTAGGCGGTATCACATGATCCGGGAGATGGTAGATCGCCAGGAGATCGAGGTCAGGAGAGTCGACACGAAGGATAACACAGCGGATCCACTCACGAAGGCCCTCCCCCAGACGTAGTTTGAGAGAATTTTTAGGATGTTGGGTATGAGATACTACAATAAATGGCCTTAGTGCAAGTGGGAGATTGATAGAAATATGTATGCCCTAGAGGCCATTATTGTATGATATAGTGGATGCTTGGACATATATATAGAGGACTTTCTTGCTCGACATGATAGTATGCTATCTGGTTTCTCTTTATCTTAACATGTACACCTGTATTATTATACTGTCTCTCTTATACATGTTGGTAAAGCCCTTAGGATGTGGCTTGACTACCTGGACTATGATGCGGATCATACTATTGGGACTTGTGTAGTCCACAAGTACATCCTTTAACCGTTCCTCGTCGAGGGAATATCGAGACAGGGCATCGATATTCCAGAGTAGACTAGAGTGTACGTTTCTAGACCGTGTATGGGGCGATGTTTGATCCCACAGCCATTGGTGTTTGACATCAAAAATTGTACACAGGTGATCATTAGAGAATGGGTACACCGAACAAGACTCGGCGAGAAATCCTAAATGGTACCATACTTATTGTCAGATAGCAGTTCTCTGGTGACACCGGTACAGGTTAGTCTGTAGTCCCGAGATTGTCACAGTGTCTTATGTGGTTCCCACCGTGCTTTGATTTCCTCCCTACCACGGCTCAAAGGAGTCATGCACATAGGTGGGTTTTGGGTACAGTCCCGAGTTACATGGAGGAAGTGAGCGATAGGAGGGGTTTCGCTCTCCCGGTATAGGGAGTTGATATTGCGCTATGCTCGATTGGCTATAACAGCAAGTCCCTCGCCAGGGCTAATGAGATTTACTGGTAGGTGTTATCAGTAGTTTCTCGAACCGTTATGAGCCATACATCGGCATGACTTATCAAGTTACCGGGATATGACGATTCCACCACTAGACTCGATATATGACATATCAGACGAAGAGACCAGACTGTACGGTAAGTGTTACTTATAGGCTTCACGGGAGTTTGGACAAGCTTGCTTGTGGATCTTCTTATCGCTCAATACCTGGGTAGCCATTACGTCCAGCTAGTACCGCTGACGGCTTGTGGGTAACTGATGTGATCATTACCTACAACTGGCGTATTGACAAGTCTTTAGTGTCCCACACAGAGGTTTCCTAGCTCAAGTGAAACGAAGTAGGGCACATATGCTGATATGTGCGGGAGCCTGATTAAATACGAGTATGTGATACCGTATTCTAATATGGCGATATTTGATATCAGTCAGGTTATATATGATATAACCGGATTATTGAATCAAGTGTTGATTTGATAATATGATATACAGATAAATGATTTTAGTCGGTTATATATGATATAGCCGGATTATTAAATCAAGTGTTGATTTAATAATTTGATATATATTTATATTTGATATATTTATATTTTAACTAATATTAATGCTCAATAATTATTTTCTTCTCTTAATATATATTTAAATATATATGTGATATATGTATATATGGATTTTCTATTTGGAGAAAATAGAAAAATGAGGCGGAAAATGGGGAGATATTTGAGGAATGGGTGAAGCATGGCTCAAAACATTTATTTATTCATTTGCTTTCACTATTGAAACATGGTTGGATTTATTTATTTGAAATAATTCATGCTTCAATAAGTGAGGAGTTTGATGAGCCATTCTTCACTTGGCTAGCATGCTAAGCTCATTTTCTTCACTCTCCCATATTCATCTTCTTCCTCCTCTAGTTTTCTTGAGTTGGAGAAATTAAAAGAGAAGGATATTTCTACGTGAGCCAAAATCCCAACTTCGTCAACCTACACTAGATTAGCCATTTAGTTTCAGTTGTTTCATCCATTAATACTTTATTAGTGAAGAGATAGCTTGACCTTGAGAAGCTTCAAGGTGGATCATCTTCGGCATCAAAGAGCGCGAAGCAAGCTCGTTCATTTCTTCAAGTGGAGCCAAGAGGAGTCGTAAGGACTACTATTCGGAGCTATAGAAGTGAAGGACTTGGTCTACAAAGGTTGTAGTCTCCATCACATAGCATAGAACTTGCTTTATTATCATATTAACTCTAATACTCTAGTTAGATCCTAAGTTAGTGTACCTTAGCACCTTTAAATTTTTTAAATTGCATACTTGATGCTTGTTTTAACCTAGTGATGGTGCTAAGACACACTTTCACATGGTGGACCCGATACGGTACCCCGGGACAAGAAGATTGTATAGAGAGACATTATGCCTGGCAGAGGAACACTACCTACCAGTGATGGTATTGGACTCGGCAGATATCCGAAGGATACCGACCGGAACGATTGTGACAGATGGATATGAGGGCCGATCCGATGAGACGGAGCCTGAGATATACTGATTTACGTGTCGATGCTGGACACGGGTTTTATGATGATTTCGAGTGTCGATGTTGGACACTCAGGTTTCATGATGATTTGATATGTCATTGGTGCACACACGTTGGATGATACACGTATATACATACGTATGACACAGATGACTTTGTATTATATATTGTACATGCACGACATTATTATCATTACACATATGTATACACGATCACCCTAGATACCACCCAGTATTATTTTTATATTACAGTATGACCTAGAAGATCGTTATACATTCGATTTCTACCTGCTGATATTTTCTACTCACGAGTTGGCAACTCATCCCGTTGTGCTATAGTTTTCTTGCAGGATCGACCGCTCGGATCAGTAGCGGCTTGCTGGCACACAACTTTCTTCTGGGTGATTTGCTGGTAGGTGTGGTACACTTGGATCGTGACCACCTTTTGTATATATTATATTCAGTTGTAATCTAGTTAAAAGCTCCATCAACCAGATTATATATATTTGGTAGACCTAGATACAAGACTTGTATATTCTTTGAGACTTAGAGCGAGATGGGTGTATTGTTCTTTATATTCAGCTTGATGATGTATTGTCCTTTTTTATTTTCTTTCTGTGATTGATTTTCGCTTTGGTGCGTCGAATAAATTTATTATGTTGTTGTGATTCCGCTAAGTGGCGAAGAGCTAGCTTCCGCTTGGGGATGCCTATTTTATTGTTGTTATGTATTGGTTTTGGATCAAAATTTACAAAGGAGGTGCTGCCCAAATTTCAAATGACGAAAATATTTCTAACTATAGTATACAACTCACTTGTATTTCCATATTTCATTACTTATATTTTTAAAGAAAACAACTTGATCACGTTACACATTTATTTCAAAACTTCATCTCCTTTATTTTCCTCAAAAGGTTTAGATTTCTGGGCATTCGTCTTACTTGGGTTAAGGTAGGGTCCTTTAGGCTTCACGTGATCCAAGTGCCGGTCACGTGCCAAAATTCCGGGTCGTGACAGAATAGTTTGACCGATTGAAGCATAGGAATATCATTTCCTTTCAAGAGAATGTCATCCACGTATAATACGAGGAATGTGACTGTACCCTCTACAATTTTCTTATAAATGCAAGGTTCATCTACGTTTTTGATAAAATCAAACTCTTTGATCGTATCATCAAAGCAGATGTTCCAACTCCGTGATGGTTGATTTGATCCATAGATGGATTTAAGCAACTTGCATGCCTTTTCGCTGCTCCTACTGCCAATGAAGCCTTCTTGCTGATCCATAAAAACGCATTCTTCTAAATCAGCATTTAGAAATGCAGTTTTAACGTCCATCTGCTATATTTCATAGTCGTGATTAGCAGCAATAGCAAGTAGGATTTGAATGGATATAATCATAGCTACTGGAGAAAATGTCTCATTGTAGTCCAATCCTGGTCTTTGACGAAATCCTTTCGCTACAAGTCTAGATTTATAGGTCTCCACCTATCCATCCACACCAATCTTTTTCTTAAAGTTCCATTTGCACCCTACGGGTTTTACTCCATAAGGTGCAACTTCCAAAGTCCATACTTTGTTGGTGAGCATGGATTCCATTTCGGATCGCATAACATCCAGCCATTTCACTGAATCACTACTCGTGATAGCCTGCTGAAAACTAGTAGGTCATCATCTTCCATGATGTAATCTTCTCTATCACCATCAATAAGGAAACCATAGTATCTTTCTGGTGGGCGAGAAGACCTACTAGATCTACGGAGTGACTGAGGCTCGTTGGGTTCTATCGAAGCTTCAGGTTCAACCAAATCATCAGTAGTTGTTTATGGCTCTGGAATTTCGTCCAGTTCTACCATATTGCCAATAGTATCATTTCTAAAAATATGGCATATTAAGAAACAAACACTCTTTATTCCTCCTTGTGGTAGAATAGATATCCATATGAATGTTTAGGATATCCCACAAACTTACACAAAACTGGCCATGTCTCGAGTTTGTCTGGATTCTGCTTTTTAGCAAAAGCATGACAACCCCATATCCTAAACCGTTTAACTGATTTAAGAGATGGTCTCTTTCCACACCATATCTCATATGGAGTTGTAGGCACGGAGTTGGTCGGAACCCTGTTTAATAGATATACTGCAGTCTCTAATACATACCTCGAAAAGGAAAATGGTAACTTAGCATCGCTCATCATGGACCGTACCATATCCAATAGGGTACGATTCCTCCGCTCTAACACACCGTTGTGCTCTAGTGTATACAGAGGAGTGAGATGAGAGAGAATCCCATTATCTTTTAGGAAATTAAGGAACTTTGTACTTAAGTGCTCTCCTCCTCGATCTGATCGAAGTTTCTTGATGCTCAACCTAGTTTATTTTTCTACTTCAATTTTATACTCCTTGAATTTTTCAAAAGCTTCAGACTTATGTTTTAGCAAGAACACGTGTCCAAACCTCGAGAAATCATCAGTGAAGGTTATGAAGTATGAATAACCGCTTCTTGCATGTGTAAACATTGGTCCACATATATCAATATGTATGAGGCCTGAGAGTTCAGTAGCTCTATCTTTCTCCATATCCAGTAAATGGAGTTTTGGTCATTTTATCCTTGATGCAAGATTGACAAATCGCATAAGATTTATATTCAAACGGATTCAAATATCCATCTTTATATAGCTTGGTAAGTCTTGTTTCGTTAATATGACCAAGTCTACAATGCCATATGAATGCTTCATTTATTTCTGAAGTCTTTCTTTTGTTTGTGTGCTGGATGTTGAAAACTGTGTGTTGATTCAGGACGTAGATTCCATTATTTAGTGTACCATACCCAATCAATTATTGATTTAGGTTAATGTTCATAACATTATTTTGCAATACAAAACGATATCCTTCATTGTCTAACAAAGATAAAGATATTATATTACATAACATAGTCGGTACAAAATAACAGGGATTCAAAATCAATATACACCTGTTCCCGCCAAAAATTTCTGCGCAAAGAGCCTAAGATATCAAATGGCAGCGATACACTTAAGAAAATGCTAACCAGTATTTTCGGGGCTGTATTTTGACAAACTCCCGAATGAGAAACATCTAAATTCTGATGGTATCGAAAGCGTCTCGAAAAATCCTTCGATTTGATATATTATGGGCCTCATAATTCATCCGGGATCAAAAGTTATGAGGCATCACGTGCCAGCACGTGACAGGCTTTGAAAGCCTTACAGCTTAATAGAATTTAATTCTAAAAAATCGGAATTACCTCAATGAGGTATCACGAGCTCACACGTGACCAATGGTCACGTGTTGACACGTGACAATTAAAACAGACACAAAATAACAAACGGTTGAAGGAAATACCTTAATGAGGTGTCACGTGCTCACACGTGACCAATGATCACGTGTTGACACGTGATGGTTAAAACTGAAGCGTAAGTAAACGCTGAGAAAAGGACTCAATTGGGGGTCACGTGCTTACACGTGACCAAGGGTCACGTGACTGGCTTCGAAAGCCTTACAATTAATAGAATTAAATTCTAAAAGCTTTTAAATCTTTCCAAATGGAAAAGGATTATGAGGACCGTTGGATTAAAGATCCAAGGGTTATTAAAACAATCACCAATTTATGGAAAGATTTTAGACAAGGAATGATTTCCCTAAAAATCTCACTAGAAATAACAAACGGAATATCTTTGGATTTAAAATCCAATGGTGAATAAAATTCACTAAGTGATCTAAAAGATCATGTCGGTTACAAAAACACCCAAAATCTTTCAATGAAAGATTCACAAAACAAATTAATTCTTTTCTTTCTCCTATAAATAGGAGCCAAGAAGAGAAGAGAGGGGATCTACTTTTTTTTGGGGAGATAACAACAACAGAGAGAAAAGAACGGAGAATTTAATTCTCTACAAAGAAAAACCCTAGGTGAGAAAAGAAAGGGGATAAAAACTTCAAAAAAAGAATTTAATTCTTAATCTAAGAGTTTAACTCTTCTGCAAAAAGAACTTAGTTCTTCCTCTTGTTGAAGATTTGCAAAGAGCACATCTCCCCACAAGTTGAGAATTTAATTTTCATCGGGTTGAGATCCTGCCATGCAGATCCAAAACTTAGAGGGGGAATTGAGTTTTGAGAATTTAATTCTCCCGAAACAAAATTAGGGTTTAACCCTATATGATAATTTAATTCTCTCAAACTCACAGGAATTTAATTCCTCCAAGATATGAAATTAGGGCTTGAACCCTATCTGAGAATTTAATTCTCCTAAAATTATAGGAATTTAATTCCTTCAAAATGGACAAAACTAGGGTTTAACCCTAATTGAGAATTTAATTCTCTCATATTAACAGGAATTTAATTCCTCCAAGACAGAACTAGGGTTTAACCCTATATAAGAATTTGTAAGTGCACGGCGGCGCCCCGGCCGTCGATCCGACGCCGGAAATGCGGAAACGAAAAACTTTGCAAACTAGCAAACCGGCAACACCGCGCACTTTTATCCCGGATCGGGCCATTAACCTAGCTATTAGCAAACTAAAAGATGGGTAGAGAGTTATACCAAGCGATCCATGTCCTTCGGTCTTCGTCTCCACTCCGATCTCCCGCGGAATCTCCGTCCGTCACGTCCTCGTCGGAAAGGGCACCACGTAGCCGATTTCTTTTACGGGCTCCCACCTCTTGACCGAGGCAACTCGGGCGCGAAGTTGGCTAGCCGACGCGTCCAAGATTTGCTGTAGACAAGTGTAGAAACCATGCCTCTTTGGGGTTATAGAAGTTGCCATGGATGTGCAGGTGGAGAAAACAACAAAGGAACTTTGCTAAGGAATTTTGGTCGCAAGGAAAAATGAGATGGAGAAATTTCCCTCATACCAAAAATGAAAAACTCTCCCTTGCAAGTGGCCGGCCCCTCCTCATCAAGAAGAAAATTGGAGAGAGAAAAAAGGCATCTCAATATGTGAAGAAAAAGAATGATAATGAAAAAAAGAAATGTCACACCCATTTCTAATCTCATCACATCCAAACAGCAAAGGAAAAGACCAATAAAGAATCTCATGATGACAAGAACCATCATGAAGCCATCAAAAGCAAGAAACCCCTCCACAATAAGTTATTTGCAAACTTGCAAATAACCCCCTCCATCGGAAAGTCCGGCCGCGAAAGAACAAAGAAAAACCGGCCGGAACGGATTGCAAACTGGCAACTTCAGAAAACTGATCCCGTAATAAATTACAGGAAAACCCCGCTACTGCATATACATGCCCGCATTTGTATTCCCACTGAATACAAATGCAAAGAGACAAAAACTACACTGTCTAATACTAGGATCCGGCTTAAGCCAAAGCCAGCTAGTAAAAACCGTCCGATCACGATCCGTGCAATACCGCACGTATCTGATCGAACCCTGCCATATCTCCATACGGCCTCTACAGCGTTTCGTCCGAAATCTGAGTAACTGTGTGTGGTGGACTCTAAAGACTCGTCAATACTGTGGCTGTGGATTTAACCACTAGCACGTCAGAGGTATAAGCCATACGTGACGGGCTACCAGCTATTGACCAAAAGGGACGTCGATGAGCGAACTCATCCTGACACCCTATTGAGCCTGTCAGTGACAATATCCGTACAGTCCGGTCTGTTCGTCTATGAGCATCGCATGGCGGGCCTAGGGGGTTGGTAAAAGTCAGACCCCCAATAGCGGCACAAGTCGTGTCGGAGTGTAGCCCAGAACACCCTGAGATACTACTGGAATACCTACCAGCAAATCTCCTGCCTTGGCCAAGGACTTTTCATGTTCTGGCTCTCCTAGACACAGCGCGACCTCACCCCCAATACCGGGAGAGACGAACCCCTGCAGATCCGCTCACTGCCTCCATGTGGCTCGGGACTGTACCCAACTAAAACCTGTTTGCACGACTCCTTTGAGCCGTGGTAGGGTAGTAATCAAAGCACAGTGGGAACTCACACGAGACAAATGACGATCTCAGGTCGATGAACTAACCTGTACACATGTCACCAGGGAACTGCTATCTGACATCAGGTATAATACCAACTAGCAGGTTCCCGGCGAGTCCTGTCCGGTGTACTCATAACCCAATGAGCACCTGTATACATCTTAGGTGAACCAACTAATGCCAGTGGCTTATGAGACCGGCCACCACCCCTCGTCGTGGTCTCGACTGTATACACTAGTCTACTCTGGAGAATCGATGCCCTGTCTCGAAACTCCCACGACTAGGGACCATTTAAGGATGTGCTTATAAACTCCAGCTCTCACGTATATGATCGCCCTCATACTGCTGGTAGTCAAGCAAGAATCCTAGGGGCTCTATCAACGTGCAAAAGCGACTCGTAAGGTCACCTAAAGCAGTACACGATGATAAAGATAAACCAGATAGCATACTATCATCTTGAGTAAGACTGTCCTACTGGGACAGGTCCTCCCCTCAATCATTGCAATCACGTGCCTGTGATCCAATAATTGACTTTGAGGGCACTATCTCCAACAATCTCCCAATTGCACTCAAGGCTAATTATTGTGATGTCGCATACTCACAGCCCGTGTGATACCGAACACCCAACTCCTCTACTAGTCAGTCTCACAAAGCTCGTTTGCGAAACTATTGCGTTCGAAGAATAGCCTCAGTGAATGGATCCGCTCTGATGTTTCTTTCTATGTCTCTCTTTATCTCAAGTTCGCGGAGAAAGCCATCTCCCGAAATGAGCAATACCTGTCTTAGAATGTGTCTGGATATCTGATGGGACCTAGCTCATAGGTGAACTCCAAATCCAAACTTCTTAGACTATATCGTCAACTGAACTTAATCAGTATCCTGCGCCATGCCTTCCCTCAGTATCCACCTGGACCACCTGTCCAAAATACTGCCCCTCGTCAGAGGGAAAACTATAACTCTGACAGCCACTCTGCCATCCATGTCACCTTGGAAGCCTGGAATGATAACTGTCTCCCGAAGGAGAATGCTGTTATCATATCCCTAGAACATCCACTTATGTTCTAAAACTGCTTCCGACTGTTTCTTCAGGATTGGATTAATATCAACTTATTGCACCTACTGCAAGAACAACATCTGGTGTGGTACTTGACATCTTATGATTGACTCAATTGCCCAAGCAAATGATCTGCCAATCATGTGCATCCCTCTCCCCTTTAGTCTGTAAGACACCTTTAGAGAGGGTGACTCCATTACCTGCAGGTACACCACCATGCCAGGAGTCGTCCATTCTAAATACTCTTAGAATGCGGTCAAAGTACCCAGATTGGGAAACCACCCAAATTTAGATCTAAAACCATAGATCTAGTAACCAGAATGTCTGATATAATATCCAAGTCCTATGTGGAGAAACCACTGTGTGACGACCAAAGTATAACCGATCGCAGTATAGGAATATCACTTCCTACTCTGTGTATGTCATCCAAATACCAGGACATCACACTCTACTACCTTCTTAACAGATCCATCCCCTATTCTGATGAAGTCAAACCTATGACTGTCACATCAGAAATAGATGATCTATCTCCGCTATATCCGCTTTAGTCTATAAATAGACATAAGCCTGATGTCAACCAATGCTTCCGCTGCTCCCACTGACTATGACAACCCTCTGGCAGAGTCATATAGGCGTACACTTCTAAAGACAGTTTAGAAGGACGCTATACTCATCCTCCTGCCGGGTCTCACAGTCTGGAACAACAGCAATGGCAAGTCTGGGTAAACAAGAACCTCCCTGCCACCGTCCTTGAGCATACCGAAGTACCTCTCGAGCGCCTGAGGTTACCCACTTTATCTGCGGAGTGGCCAATGGAATGTCAAACCAGATTGAATCTTTAGGTTCTTATCAAATCTTCAGTAATCGTTTGCGGTTCTGGAATCACTTCCAGTTCTACCGTACTCCCACTACCGTTTTCTGAAAAAATCCATTTTTAATTAAAACTGTGGCGAGTCAAGAACAATATCACTATTGATCTTCCAGATGGTAGAAAGTCAACCTTCGTCATAGCCTGGGTCAACCCACAAACAGCCATTACAGAAACGTGCCTTGAGTAGTCCAGTGTCTGGTTTTAAGCATAAGCTGGACAACTCCCCGTACCTTAACAATGTCAAGATATGAACTGTTTTATATCCAATATTGAAACAGAGGCACTGATTTAATTGAACCAGATTCAAATCATGCAGCTGTCACCAGTGCATGTCTACTAAATGGAAGGAGGCCGATCAGCGTTACTCAACTTAGGAATACTTCCAATTATGAGTAACCTGAAAGAGAAGAAAGTTCTCTTAAACATTACTATCAACTGAATACCATTCACAAGTATCTACATCTTCGATCACCTTGAAGAATCCCGATACTTGCAATACCTGGTTCTCTACTTTATTCATATACCCATAACTTCTCAAAACTCAGATCCTGTGTTTCTACGAAACACCTGTCTAAGAACTAGAGAAGTCACAAGTAAACAGAATATAGTATGAGTACTTACCCCTCTGTCCTAATGGACACTGGACAACATACAATACTCTGTATAAGTCCCTTGAGTCAAATGACTCATTCACTGTGTGTCGCAGGTTGAAAACTATACTTATGGTTAAGAAGAATTACACCGTTGTTCAATGCTCCTTATCTAACCATCCACTGGTATAGGTAAATGTCATAGACATAATTTCAAAAAGGTATGTCTCACTCTATAAAAATAGACGTACAGATATATCAATTTGAAATTGGTGCATAACAACAGATATTCAAAACCATATATTTGTCGTCCGGCAAACAACCCAGATGACTTCCTCAAATATCACTAATTACAACGAATCCCGATATAATGAGGATGATCACCTAATTTCCAATAACTTACTCCCACTCATCATCTGTAAAACCATACAGATGTGAGAATCCAACCTGGTAAATACATACCATGGAGCAAGTGTCTAATTGGGAAATCAGTTTTCTTTTAACAGTACACAGTGAAAATGAAACATTGAAATGTTTCGATGGGGTATCCCGGTATTCCTAGTAATGCCTCTTCCATTATCCATATTCACAACTGTAACCGTATATCTCTTTGCCATCTCTCCAAATCCCTTTATATGTCTTTAGTCATTACCTTCTGTACACCCCTTTAGGCCAAATGGTTTTCTTCCTTCCCTACCGTTCGGCACCAGTCTATGGTTTGGAAGAAGACTATCCAATAAGCATAATGGGTGTACTGTCCTAATCCTAGGAGCACTCGCAATGCGAGAGAAGGTGAAGATAAAAGACAACCGAATAAACCTTATTCCTATTTCTCCTGAACTAGGATCCATCCCCGAACTGGAACAAGTTCCTTTCGAGTTCGTATATAACCATACGATGGATTATCCAATAAACTTGGGATCTTCGTAGTGATATGGAGTGTCCTGGAGAAATACAAAGGTGATTTAGGATTGGCGAAGAAATACTTGGTTTGGTCGTGAATAGCAGTCGCAATTTACTTTGCCCTCTTACTAATCCCTTTCTTTGTCTTAACTTAATACCTTATGTACACCGTTTAGGTTAATTGGTTTTCATCATTCCCTACCGTTCGGCACCAGCCTAAGATTTGGAAGAAGACTATCCAATTTGCGTAATAGGTGTACTATCTCCTAAACCAAGGAGTACTCGCAACCTGAGAGAAGGTAAAAGGAAAAGACAACTGAATAATCCTATTCGTTTTCTCCAGAACCGGAAACCATCCTTGAATTCCTTCGAGTTCGTATATAACCATACAATGGTTTTGTCCAATGGAAGTGGACGTTCGTAGTAATACGGGGTGTCCTGGAGAAAAGGGTAAAAGTAGGAGTGGCAATGAGGTTTGCAACTCTGACAATCCAAAAGCAGTGTTAAGAAGGTTCGGTCAACTTGGTCTCTGAGTCATAGTCTAGGGTCGGGTCAATGGTCGCTGCCAAAGAGAGAGAGAAAAGAAACACTCAGCGTGCACTCTAACCTAGATCAGAATGGTTATCACTTTATCTAATCTGGAATCCTCCCACTGTAACGTCAAATTCTTCCCCAAACCTGAAAGAAGAATTAGCCGGGATCACCCGAGGAGTAAACCAACTCATCAGTGGGAATCGGGATCCAACTATCATCGCATGATAACGTGACGGAATCCGCTCACGCTATCACACTCCAGAAGGTATGCGCATATCTGGCAAGTTTCAGTTCTTTTGAAACTCCCGATGTGGATTTTTGCCCCATGCTCTTATGACCTTGACGAAGGCCAACAAATCATAAGTCACATGTCAAGTTCTACCCTTCATTGTCCAGGTTGATTTGAACCCACCCATACAAGCCCTTGACGAAGGCCAACATGGCTATACGACTGTCCCAAACCAACACATCTATCTATGCAGCAGAAAAGTAACAAGCAGCTACCATACACTATGCCTTGACAAAGGCCAACAAACATAGCATGAATACTACGTGCTACCCGTCTGAAACGACGGAGGGCTACGAATGGTTTCTGGCGAAAACCTTTAACGTAATGAACTTGATATCGTTGAAGGAACCGGATAGCTTTTAAAAACATAGTTACGAAAACCTTTGCTAAAGAGGTCACTCCCGGTGAAGGGATCTCGGCTCTTTCCCCGTAGAATGAGGTGCAGGATATTCCATCTGAATACCACGATGCAAAGCAAAAGTAAACGGCTATAGTGAAGTTATTGCCCTGACGCAAACTTTTGTCCAAGGGGTCACTCCCGGTGAAGGGATCTCAGCCCTTGCTTCGTCGACTGAGGAGCAGGATATTCCAACTGAATACCACGATGCAAAATAAAAGAGAACGCCCTTGCAATAACAGCTTTTTGAAAAATGTTCCAACAACATCAGAATAGGTTTGTTTAGCTTGCATTGATCCTAATCAACGCAGTCCCATCAATTGATCACACCAAAAAGAACGAAAATAATGATGTACGTATATGCCATCCGCATTTGCCACTGGGTCCCGTCATCACCCGTTAGGTTACTTAACTAACGACAGAGCGGGGACTGGACTAGTGCGGATGCAAAACATATACAACATCTACTAGTATATATATAATATATAATTTTCGCTCAAGGCGTGATAAAAAGCAACATCACAGAAATGTACAACATCACAGAACAATACAGATATCTGGGATCCCCGGGTTTCATAGAGCCGCTACTGAAACCCGACGTTCCTCTGGTCGTGTGGATAGCCTGTGCAATGAAAATCCTAGACCCTTACGGGCGCGGCAAGTTACCCGCCAAAACCTAAAGCGAGGCAGCCCCCTTCAGCAACGTGAATGGACCACCCAGCACTTCACGGAATCCGGTAACTTGGGCACCCCTCCTGGGTCAACCTGTACCCCCTACGAGTGCGGCGAATAGCCCGTCAATTCTAGAGTAAAGCCCCTTCCGTCTCAAAGCCATGAGATGTGGGATTGTTTCCCTCTAGAACCCGGCTACCCGTGCACCCCTCCGCGGGGTAATCCTAGTACAGAAAGTAAAATATACATACAACGGGTACATCGAGCTCGACCCTGTCGTGCCCCAAAAGAATAATACAAACAGACAGTGACGGCAGTCCACATGTCAGACGCTCGCCCCGCAATATCAAATGTACATATAAAACAAAACCTGTACTAGCATTGCATCCAGGCTATCCCCCACGACCAATCCGCAACATCACAGCATAACACAGAACATCAACGTGAATGTCACGTTCGCAAATCCGTCTAACCGGGCTATAGCAGTTAGACAGGATTTACCGATCAAGTGACATTCATGGTCGCAGATATAATGTAAATACTGTGAACTAGCGTGTTTAAAATATCCGATCGATCAAATTTTATCAAGTGGGCCCCAAGCATTACTGTAGCAGTTACAGAAAATATGGGCCCAAAAATAATATCCCAAAACCCCTATTTCCAAGTCTAAAGCCCTCTGGAAAAAATTTGGCACGCTGAACAGTTAAAAGAGCGGCTGAACCGCGGCGTTATGGTGAGATCTCGCGACCAAATTTTCACAGATTGCTTAGATTTCCATGCACAGTATTCTGCAACAACCTGAAAAATTTTTGGAGCTAAAACAAATTCGACAGAAACCAGTGCACTGAAAATACGGTTTTTGCGATTTTTGTTCGATCGGGTTTTAAACATACTAGAGCAAGCTAGGTAGATTAATGGCGTGTCTCTGATACCAATGTAAGTGCACGGCGGCGGCCCGGCCGTCGATCCGACGCCGGAAATGCGGAAACTAAAAACTTTGCAAACTAGCAAACCGGCACCACCGCGCACTTTTATCCCGGATCGGGCCATTAACCTAGCTACTAGCAAACTAAAAGATGGGTAGAGAGTTATACCAAGCGATCTGTGTCCTTCGGTCTTCGTCTCCACTCCGATCTCCCGCCGAATCTCCGTCCGTCACGTCCTCGTCGGAAAGGGCACCACGTAGCCGATTTCTTTTACGGGCTCCCACCTCTTGACCGAGGAAACTCGGGCGCGAAGTTGGCTAGCCGACGCGTCCATGATTTGCTGTAGGCAAGTGTAGAAACCATGTCTCTTTGGGGTTATAGAAGTTGCCATGGATGTGGAGGTGGAGAAAACAACAAAGGAACTTTGCTAAGGAATTTTGGTGGCAAGGAAAAATGAGATGGAGAAATTTCCCTCATACCAAAAATGAAAAACTCTCCCTTGCAAGTGGCCGGCCCCTCCTCATCAAGAAGAAAATTGGAGAGAGAAAAAAGGCATCTCAATATGTGAAGAAAAAGAATGATAATGAGAAAAAGAAATGTCACACCCATTTCTAATCTCATCACATCCAAAAAGCAAAGGAAAAGACCAATAAAGAATCTCATGATGACAAGAACCATCATGAAGCCATCAAAAGCAAGAAACCCCTCCACAATAAGTTATTTGCAAACTTGCAAATAACCCCCTCCATCGGAAAGTCCGGCCGCGAAAGAACAAAGAAAAACCGGCCGAAACGGAATGCAAACTGGCAACTTCAGAAAACTGATCCCGTAATAAATTACAGGAAAACCCCGCTACTGCATATACATGCCCGCATTTGTATTCCCACTGAATACAAATGCAAAGAGATAAAAACTACACTGTCTAATACTAGGATCCGGCTTAAGCCAAAGACGGCTAGTAAAAACCGTCCGATCACGATCCGTGCAATACCGCACGTATCTGATCGAACCCTGCCATATCTCCATACGGCCTCTACAGCGTTTCTCCCGAAACCTGAGTAACTGTGTGTGGTGGACTCTAAAGACTCGTCAATACTGTGGCTGTGGATTTAACCACTAGCATGTCAGAGGTATAAGCCATACGTGACGTGCTACCAGCTATTGACCAAAAGGGACGTCGATGAGCGTACTCATCCTGACACCCTACTGAGCTTGTCAGTGACAATATCCGTACAGTCCGGTCCGTTCGTCTATGAGCATCGCATGGCGGGCCTAGGGGGTTGGTAAAAGTCAGACCCCCAAAAGCGGTACAAGTCGTGTCGGAGTGTAGCCCAGAACACCCTGAGATACTACTGGAATACCTACCAGCAAATCTCCTGCCTTGGCCAAGGACTTTTCATGTTCTGGCTCTCCTAGACACAGCGCGACCTCACCCCCAATACCGGGAGAGACGAACCCCTCCAGATCCGCTCACTGCCTCCATGTGGCTCGGGACTGTACCCAACTAAAACCTGTTTGCACGACTCCTTTGAGCCGTGGTAGGGTAGTAATCAAAGCACAGTGGGAACTCACACGAGACAAATGATGATCTCAGGTCGATGAACTAACCTGTACACATGTCACCAGGGAACTGCTATCTGACGTCAGGTATAATACCAACTAGCAGGTTCCCGGCGAGTCCTGTCCGGTGTACTCATAACCCAATAAGCACCTGTATACATCTTAGGTGAACCAACTGACACCAGTGGCTTGTGAGACAGGCCACCGCCCCTCATCGGAGTCTCGACTGTATACACTGGTCTACTCTGGAGAATCGATGCCCTGTCTCGAAACTCCCACGACTAGGGACCATTTAAGGATGTGCTTATAGACTCCAGCTCTCACGTATATGATCGCCCTCATACTGCTGGTAGTCAAGCAAGAATCCTAGGGGCTCTATCAACGTGCAATAGCGACTCGTAAGGTCACCAAAGCAGTACACGATGATAAAGATAAACCAGATAGCATACTATCATCTTGAGTAAGACTGTCCTACTGGGACAGGTCATCCCCTCAATCATTGCAATCACGTGCCTGTGATCCAATAATTGACTCTGAGGGCACTATCTCCAACAGAATTTAATTCTTCCATATACATAGGAATTTAATTCCTCTAAAATAGAATTAGGTTTTAACCCTACAGAGAATTTAATTCTTAAAACAAGAGACTTAAAGCTCTCCATGCACGTAAAGAAATTGGTCACGTGGTGACACGTGACCCACATCCCCAATGAACAGAAAAGAAAGAACGAGACTAGGTCACGTGTTCCCATGTGACCCCTAGAACAGATCCCTCAAAAATGAGAAAGAAAAGCTTGGAGGCAATGCCTCACGTGCTCACACGTGACCCTCATAAATGAAGTGAACAAAGCCAAAGGCAGTACTAAGCTTTGGGCGCTCTCACGTGTTACCACGTGACCCCTTACCAAACGCTTTAACAATCAGCGCACAGATCTCCATCACGTGACAACACGTGATACTCAAAAATAAAAATAAAAAGTGTTTAACACTTATTTCCAAAAACAAAGCGAGGAGATCTGGCCCCACCCTTGGGCGCTCTCACGTGTTACCACGCGACCCCTAATAAATGCCTTAATAAATCAGCGCATGAGTGCCTATCACGTGCCCACACATGATGGCTAAAAATTAAAAGTGTTTAACACTTAATTGCAGAACGAAGAAAAGGAATCTGGTCCCACCTTTGGGCGCCCTCACGTGTCCACACGTGACCCCTTTTTCTTTAGTGTTTAACACTAATTCGAGAGCTTTATTCCCAGTGTTTAACACTGATTATCTTTTAGTGTTTAACACTAATTTGATACTCCTATTTCGAGTGTTTAACACTGTTATTTTCTAGTGTTTAACACTAATTTGGGATTCTATATTTCCAGTGTTTAACACTGTTGTTCTTTAGTGTTTGACACTACTTTTAGCCAAATTGGCTAATTTTCCAGAGGCAAAAGTGCTTCCTTCAAATGAATCTCAAAATTGAGGAAATCAAAGATGAAAATGTTTAGCATTGCTGAATAATATGGGCTTGAACCTAGACAAATGTCTAATGGACCAACAAAGGGCCAACATTTCAAACTTAATTGGACTTGGACCAAATTGGCCATAAGTCCTCAATTCAGACTTAACTGAGCCCAAATGTGCTCATAATCTAATTAATTGATCTTAGTTCCAAATTGGACTACAGATCACTTAATCCATTTTGGTTCGAGGGTACATCTCTTCACTTCTCTGATATTTGTCGTTGTAATCCTTCAACGTCTTCAAAGAGGTGACGGGTCCCGATAACCACACACTTCACAGACTATGACGTCTCTAAACTGGACTGTGGGGTCCTTAAACTCACGGACTATGATGTCCTTAACCTCAACCGTGATGTCTTAAAACTAACAAAGGACAGTGGAGTCCTTAAACCCACGGACTATGATGTCCTTAACCTCGACCGTGATGTGTTTAAACTAAACATTGGACTGTGGGGTCCTTAAGCCCATGGACTATGATGTCCTTAACCTTGACTGTGAGGTCTTTAAACTCACGGACTATGATGTCCTTAACCTTGACTGTGAGGTCTTTAAACTCACGGACTATGATGTCCTTAACCTGGACAACTATGTCCTTAAACTGGTATTGGACCACTATGTCCTTAAAACTGGTAATCGACCGCAATGTCCCTAAACTAAATAATAGAGTTCAAATGCTTTTTTGTTGGATCTAAATCGTCCTGTTAAGTTGATCTTAGTCTATAATTAGACTAACGTGTCCTTAACAAACGTTGAGTTGATCTTAGTCTAAAATTAGACTAACGTATCCTTAACGAACGTTTAAGTTGATCTTAGTCTCAAATGAGACTAACGTATCCCTAAACCCAAACCCCCAAACCCAAATCTAAGAAAATACGGATTTGGACTAATCCACGTCCTACGGGCGACAACATAAATTAGTCTTCGTATACAATCCACGGGCTATCAAACACAAAACAAACACCCACGACACGAAGTGACCATCTGGAGAAGGAGAAAGTGGTTACCGCGATGCGGTAGCGTAATTAACTGCAGGGGCTTGCCCCTGCAGGGAAGAGCGTCCCCACAATAAAAAACCCCTCACAATGAGGGGGAATCTGACGAAGTCTGCTACATCGCCCGCATCCGATTAAACCTTCGATACATGGTGTCATAAATCAACTTGTCATCTTCGGAGAGATGGACGGATAGCACTAATTAGCATCTGCCCCCAGATTCAGGCAAGACAGTCAGTCTTTCCCGGTTTCCGGCGGTAAACAAATTCTGGCACGCCTGGTGGGACCTTTTCCTCTTTCCACTCCACACTTCGTGCGTCGTGTTCGCGAACCAATTGCGGTTTGCTATGGTTGCCTATGGATTCGAGGTACTTAGATTTGGTGTCTTGCTCCGTGCAGAAAACAAAAGATCAATGGCGTCTACTTGCATGAAATGTTCCAACTGCAACTGCAACTCTCGCTCCGTCCCGTCCGGAAGAGTGACTTAAGGGCCCCAAGCGGCCTCTATCTTCGCTATGCCGGTGGAACAGGTCACTCAGGCCACCACTGGATTGTTCTTCGGAACCATGCTCCCGTCAATGAGCTTCAATGCCCCTCTGCCGTTGCGAGAAGCCCCGAAGAGCTCGGTCTTTAATCGGCTCACAACTACTGCGGCCCCTCTCAGCGGGTCCCCCAGCTCCAACGCCATAGTCTTTGACAGACTGGGCCAAAACTTATGTGGTCCTATGAAGAGGCCCGCGATACCTGAAGCGGCCATCCTAAAACGGATAGCTATTCCTGCTCTTGAGGTCACTAAAGAAGCTTCTCCCGTCAAGGGATCGGTATTTACGAGGTTGGCCACCCCGGCTCCCATACCCGCTCAAAGGTCTGTCTTTGACAGGTTGGATACTGCTGCCCAACGGACGTCGGTCTTCAAGAGACTGATACTAGCAACACCTCACCAAGACAGGGGGCATGACAAGCCATCCCCACAGCTGAACCAACACCATTCGCACGACATGCTCGCCGTCGTCACTGGCACCGAGTAAGGAAGGCTGGGGGCAGCTCTCCGTCTGGATTTACTTCACCGGCTCCAACGGTGGAGATCGATGCTGCTATTCCAACCGGGAACAACTTTGAATTACTTAATAAGGTGCGCAAGAACTCTCCTACTGTAGTGCTGAAGAGATTTCCTCCACCCATGGAGAATGCACCGAAGGCGAAGCCGGAGCAGCCTCCTCAGCGGTTGTCCTCCAAGATTTATAAAGTCTGGCGACAGGTTCAGGGCTCAGTACTTGATCAAGATTACCCTCGTCGACAGAAGAAAGCGAAGGTTCAACAGGAAGAGAACCGTCTCGTCAAGCCACAAAGGACGACAACTACCTGGGTGCCCGCTGCAACGGTCCCCTCAACATCAACTGCTCAAAAGAGAAGGAGGCCAAAGAAAGCCCCTGTGACTACGGCAGACCACAAAGACGGTAAGCCCAAACGTCCCAAGTCTGGGGGCATAATGGTGCATACTGTCTACATGGCTTCCGGAAAAGAGGAAAGCCGCGCTTCGATGGGTCACCGACCGCTCACTCGATCCGTGACAAAGCCCAGGAGCAGCAACAGAAGCTTCAGGAAATGCTGACATAAATGGCTGCACTCACCAGGCCAAAAGAAAGCCCTGAGGCATCATCAGAGCAGCGTCATGAACAAGAAACCGATGCCGACTTCTTCCGCAGAGTCCTCGAAAAGAAGGACAAAGAAGCGGCAGAACAAGCGGCTAATATAAAAAGAATGTCGCTTCTCTTCCAAGACATGGTCGGAATGATGATACAACCGGATCCTCCAGCTGAAGACCCTCCGATTGTCCTTGAAGATGACAGAAGGGAGACATCGAATCCACTGCCAGCTCTGTCAGCAACCAAAGAGGAAACCATTTCTAAGGTCGCTCTGGATGACTATATTGCTCAACAAATACAAGCTCACCAGGCGAATGAAGTGGCCGGCCAAGTCGTTAAAACTGGGCGACCATATCCAGGATGGTATGACCAAATAAGTTACCCGCCGGGATATACAATCCCCAAATTTCATGTATACAAGGGGACAGGCAATCCCCATCAACATGTCGCTCAGTTTAAGGCACTTTGCGGCAACACTGGGGCAATGATAAATTGATACTTCGCCAATTCGTCGGCAGCTTGTCGGAAATAGCATTCGAGTGGTACTCCGAACTTCCCAACGACTCCGTCAAAACTTTCACGGAGATGGAGCTGTTATTCACTCAGCATTTTGCAAGTGCTAGTGAACGCACCCCAATAACGGCATTGATCAACGCCAGGGTAAAGCCGGGCGAGACATGGGTTCAATACGCAATACGATGGCGAAATCTGTGGTCAAAATGCGAGCAACGCATCGAAGAAGCGCCTGCAGTAGGCATGTTCGTAGGCACTCTTAACCCTCAAGCGACCATCTTCCAATTTATGATGTTTTTCAAGCCGACCACTTTCCAGTCCTTGATTGACAAGATGGCCCATATGGACCAGATGGGCCATAGGCCTTCCTCTTCAAAAACGGAGCATTGGAATGAAAAGGGCAAAGGGAAAGCAACCTTCGTTGCCAATACTCAACAACGACCGAGCAACTTAAACCCGGTTGTTCGCCAAAACAACGTGTGTCCACGCCCATCCCTCGAGGAGAGACTGGGACGGTCTTACTCGTTTCCCCAAGATAAAACGAGGAGACTGTTCGAGCTGGCAGTGCGCAACATACTCATCAATCTGCCGGATCCAAAACGTCTGTTGCAGCCAGGCGATATCAACAATCCTAATTACTGCCCTTACCACCAAGCAATAAGCCATCCAATCAAAGATTGCTTTGTCTTTAAAGGCTGGATTGAGAACCAATACCAACAAGGTAAGTTCGCATTATCCGAAAACTGGAGGGTGAACCCGCCACAACCTCATGCCCCTAAAAATGTGGACATGCCGGGGGCATCGTGCTCATTCATAGAAAAAGCCCCATAGACCGAAAAGTCAGTAAACTAGAAATTCGCCTCAAATACGGCAACGATGGACCGCTATGTCCTAAAACTGGATATAGACCGAAACGTCGTTAAACTAACAATGGACCACTATGTCCTAAAACTGGATGTTGAACGAAACGTCGATAAACTATTGTGGGCTACAGCATCCCAAAGCTGATACAAAAAAAACTGTATGTCCATAAGCAAAATGGGCACGGATGAAAACCCGAAAGGGCTCCGTGAGTAAAAAAAGCAGGGCTACCGGCGAGCTTTATGAAAACCCGAAAGGGCGCAACCTCGTTAGAATAAAAAAAAGAAAAAAAAAAGAAAACGGTATGTCCATAAGAAAAAGGGCACGGATGAAAACCCGAAAGGGCTCTGTGAGTAAAAACAGCAGGGCTACCGACGAGTTTTGTGAAAACCCGAAAGGGCGCAATCTCGTTGAAAGACACTTGCGATGTCCTCTCGACTTTGTAAGGAGAAACCATCTGCGTGAGATCCTTACGTCTCACAAGGGAGCAACACACTAAGGAACCTTCACAATTCCTAAGGAGAAATTACACTTGTGAGATCCTCACGACTCGTAAGGAGAACCCTCTTATGAGACCCTCACGGCTCATAAAATTCAAAAGTCTTAAGCTACAGGGATCTGAACCTGTTCTTAAGCAGCCACCACAACCTCCAATTTTGCCCTACAAGCGGCTCAATGCTGACCCTTGTATACAATCCACGGGCGCGAATAAACATTTCCCTAACAAAGTCTCATCTGTGACTAGGGATATGTCTACACGGTGAACAACCCTTGTATGTCCTCTCGACTTATAAGGAGAAAGCACTCTTGTAAGATCCTTACGACTTATAAGAGACCATACACTTAGGAATCCTCACGATCCCTAAGGAGAAAACGCACCTACGAGATCCTCACGACTCACAGGGAGAAATACCTTTATGAGACCCTTACAGCTCATGAAGTCAAAAGCCTTAGTCGACAGAATCCTAACTCTGTCCGCTAAGCCACCTTTGTTCGACATCGACAGAGGCAAATGATGATTCGCTCCTGGCAATATCCCAGTTGTAGCGGTGATGATGCCAAAATCGATGTCTAATTCCAAGCTTACAGCAAAATGCTAGCAAGCCACACATGCATACAAAATAGCCGAAATGATGGGGCAACTTGCAACAAAATCAGCAAGTAAAAATGTATGCATGCAAAATAGCCGAAATGATTGGGCAACTCGCAATAAAAAGCAACGAGTAAAAAAAAATATAGCCGAAATGATTGGGCAACTCGCAATAAAAAGCAACGAATAAAAATAAAAAATAGCTGAAATGATTGGGCACCGCGAAAAATAGCCGAAATGATTGGGCAATCGCGACTTTCGCGATATTAAAAGCTGAAATGATAGAGCATCGTGGAAAGAAAGAAATAAAAAATGAAATGAAATGAAACTTTTTGCCCTACAGGTGAGATCACGTCGATCCCGCATACAATCCAGGGGCACAAACAAAAAGGGAACTATACCTTCCCACCAGGCTCCATCAGAAGAAGAGCCAAGTCTTGACGGCCACATCTACAACCTGAAGACCCACAACGGAGTTCCTTCGCAGTCCAGCAGGATGAAGATACAACGTCAATGAAAGACCTCACGGTCGAAACAAAGCGTAGTGACGACAAAATCCCAACTCCATCTCAGCATTCGTCTCGTTACACTAGACGCAATGTCAACAACGACGTTCCTTCACAGTCTAGCAGGATGCAGATGCAACGTCAATGAAAGACCTCACGGTCGAAACAAAGCGGAGCGACGGCAAAATCCTAGCTCCACCTCAGCATTCGTCTCGATACAGCAGACGAGAGATCACCAACGGTGTTCCTCAGCAGTCCAGCAGGATGTGGACGCAACGTCAACAAAAGACCTCACGGTCGAAACAAAGCGGAGTGATGGAAAAATCCCAGCTCCACCGCAGCATTCGTCTAGCTACATCAGACGCAATGCCAGCAAACGAAGCGAAGGCTAAATTCCTAGCTTCAGTGTCTGGACAGTAACTCATATAAAACCTGAAAGACCATCGGAGATCATCTCACACCAGCGCGGAGTGGTCACCACCTCGAAGTCCGTCTCGATACAGCAGACGAGATGTCACCACAGCGTTCTTCCTCCAGCAGGATTCAGACGCGACAATCAAACAACGGAGCCACGGCAAAATCCCTAGTTCCAAAGCTCGACGGTTCACCAGCAACATAGAGACAACCGCGGCATTCGTCTCGATACAGCAGATGCAATGCCAGCAAACGAAGCAAAGGCCAAATTCCTAGCTTCAGGCTCTTGACGGCAACTCATATAAAACCTGAAAGACCATCGGAGATCATCTCACACCAGCACGGAGTGGTCACCACCTCAATGTTCGTCTCGATACAGTAGACGAGATGTCACCACAGCGTTCTTCTTCCATCAGGATTCAGACGCAACAATCAAACAACGGAGCCACGACAAAAATCCCTAGTTCCAAACCTCGACGGTTCATCAACAACATAGAGAAAATCACGACATTCGTCTCGATACAGCAGACGCAATGCTAGCAAACGAAGCAAAGGCCAAATTCCTAGCTTCAGGGTCTTGACGGCAACTCATATAAAACCTGAAAGGCTACCGGAGATCATTCCACATAGAGTGGTCACCACCACGACGTTCGTCTCGATACAGCAGACGAGATGTCACTACAGCGTCCTTCCTCCAACAGGACTCGGACACGCCAAAGAAAACGAAGCGAAAGCTAAATTCCTAGCTTCAGGGTCTTGACGGTAACTCATATAAAACCTGAAAGACTACCAGAGATTATCCCACATAGAGTAGTAACCACCTCGACATTCGTCTCGATACAGCAGATGAGATGTCACCACAGCGTTCTTCTTCCAGCAGGATTCAAACGCGACAATCGAACAACGGAGCCACGACAAAATCCCTAGTTCCAAACCTCAATGGTTCACTAGCAACCTAGAGAAAACCGCGATATTCGTCTCGATACAACAGACGCAATGCCAGCAAACGAAGCAAAGGCTAAATTCCTAGCTTCAGGGTCTTGACGGCAACTCATATAAAACCTGAAAGACTATCGGAAATCATCACACACCAGCGCGGAGTGGTTATGACTCATTGGGGCTCTCCAAAAATGAGCCTAACCTCAAGTAAAAAGCGGCAACGCAAAATTCCTAACGCTTGCTCTTCCGACGGTCAAACTTCCTAGGAGGATTGCTTGAAGACGTCTTGTCCAGCCTGTAGGATTCCTGGGCATCCTAATGAGGTCTCACAAGGCATCAACCATGCCCGTTTCAAAAATTGCGGTGCCGAGAAACCCTAACACGGACCGTTGGCTAGAAGTCTAGGCGAAAAAGAAAATAGTTAACAACTTAACTATGAGTTAACGGAAATACAACCTTTGTAGATCCGGTGCTCCACCTCCATAGCTCCGCAACGAAGTCCCCTCGCTGTCCAAATGAATTCCCGGGCTCTAGCGTCGGCTTCGTCGGAGAATAGGCGAGCTAGGTCGTCGATGTCCATGCCGAAGATGATCTACGTCGAGGCATCGCTAGATCAAGCTCCACCTTCACCAAGCCATGAAAACTTGTGAAGGAAACACACTCTACTACTTGGAAAGAGGTAGAGGATGAAGAAATAGGAAGTGGGTAGACTTTAGAATTGGATTTCTCACTCATTTCATCAATCTACCATTGATGAAGTCAAGCTTTTTCTTCATGAAGTGAAGAAGAAGAAGAAGATAAAGTTATGATAAGTTATTCTAAAATGAAAAGAATAATGAATTCTTATCATAATAGAACCATGGTCAAGTGTAGAGAATAAATCATGGTTAGTGGGATGGTTAGGGTTAAGCATGAGACAAAATGGTCATTTGGTCAAAGTCTTCATGAAGCTTCATGAACAAAACAAAACATGCCACCATTTTCTCATTTGCTTTTCTTTTTCCAAAAGAATAAATAAATGAATAAAATGAATAAGGAAAAAGTAAACCCTAACCATTTCATTAACCAAGGTTTAATTCTTTACACTTAACCAAAAAGGCATGTATCATCAAACATGATACAAGCAAGTGCACAAAATCATATCGCATATGCAATGCGCACATCCGAGTGAGAAAATCCATCTTAAAGTGAACCAATACTAGTTAATGCAAAGTAATATATCAAATATATAATTATGCATTAAATCATTAAATCAACACTTGATTCAATGATCCGGTCATATCGAATATAACCGACTAGTATCCAATGTATCGGCTTATCGAATCAACCCTTGATTCGATAACTAGGTCATATCGCATACAACCAATCGATACATTCATCGCGAGAATGAAATACGGTATCGCATACACGCATTATTCTCGGTCCCGCACATATCTCATATGCGCTCCTATTTCATTTCGCTTGAGCCAGGAAACCTCTGTGTAGGACTCTAAAGACTCGTCAATACGCCGGCAGCAGGTGATGATCATATCAATCACCCACAAGCCGCAAGCGGTCTGCTAAACGTAACGGCCACCTGGGTATTGAGCGATCAGAAGATCGACGAGCAAGCCCGCTCACACTCCAGTGATTCCAATCAGTAACACTACCGTACAGTCCGGTCTGATCGTCTGATATGTCGCATATCTCGCTTAGGGGTGGTAAACGTCAGACCCCAATAGCTCGATAAGTCATGTCGATATGAGGTCTATAACAATTCGAGAAACTACTGGTAACACTTACCAGTAAATCTCAGCAACCCTGGCCAGGGATTTCCTGTTATAGCCAATCGAACACAGCGCAACATCAACTCCCTATACCGGGAGAGAAGAATCCCCTCCTATCGCTCATTGCCTCCATGTGATTCGGGACTGTACCCAAAAACCACCGTTTTGCACGCCCTCTTGGACGCGGTAAGATGGAAATCAAAGCACAGTAGGAACCACACAAGACTCTATGACGATCTCGGGTCAACAGACTACTCTGTACCAGTGTCACCTGAGAACTGCCATCTGACGTGAGGTATAATACCATCTGGGAGTTCTCAGCGAGTCCGTCCAGTGTACCCAGTCTCTACTGAGCACCCGTATATCATCTCTGATGTCAAACACCGATGGATATGGGATCATCCATCGCCCATCTGTATGGGTCGAGAAGGTACACGCTAGTCTACTCTGGTATATCGATGCCCCGTCTCGATACACCCACGACTAGGGACTTTGAAGGATGTACTTATGGACTACCATGTCCCCACTAGTATGATCCGCATCATAGTCCAGATAGTCAAGTACACATCCTAAGGGTTTTACCAACATGTAACAGAGAGACAATCAATGTACACGTTAAGGTAAAGAGTAACTAGATAGCATACTATCATGTCGAGCAAGAAAGTCCTCCCTATATATGTCCCAGCATCCACTACAATATACATCCTATGTACAGTAATGGCCTCTAGGGCATACATATAACTAACAATCTCCCACTTGCACTAGGGCCATCTGTAGCAGTGGTCATACTCAACCATCCCATGAAAGTCTCTCTCTGGGAATAGGCCTTCGTGAGTGGATCCGCTGCGTTATCCTCTAAGTCTGCTCTCCTTGCCTCGATCACCCTGGAGATCAACCATCTCCATGATCAGGTGATACTGCCTTAGAATAAGTCTGGATCACTGATGGGACCGTCGTTCCTTAGCATAAGCCACAACTCCATTGTCTCACAATGGTAGGAACGTAGTTCATCTCATGAACTAATATACACCCAAACAGCCTCTTTGGTAGCATCTTAAGTAGCGATGTATCCTGCCTTTATCGTCTAGTATGTCACGGTATCTAGCTTGGAACTCTTCCAACATACCGTCCCTTTACTGAGGGTAAAGACAATGCCTGCGACTGACATTCAGTCGTCTTTATCACCCTGGAACACTTCCAGTGATTCTCCCCAGGATCAATTGATATCATCTCACTACAACTAGTGAGAATCCTAACATCCAATTAAATCTATCTCATAGATCCAAAATCCAGGATTTAGTGGGTATCACTTCGATCCTATGTGGAGAATCATTGTGATAAGCGGAGATTGATCGAGCGTAGCATAGGAAACTCCTTCCCTATCAAGAGTATGTCATCCACGTACTCTACGAGGATCGTCACCATACTCCCTACTACCTTTTTGTTTATACAAGGTTCATCTACCATTTTGATGATGTCAACTTCTTTGACTACTTCATCAAAACAGATGTTCCAACTCCGCGATGCCTGCTTTATCACATAAAACATCTTGCTCGCGTTTCCGCTGCTCCCACTGTTTACGAAGCCTTCTGGCTGTGTTCTTATAGACATTCTCTTCTAAATCATTATTTAGAAAAGCAGTCATGGCACCCAACCACCAGATATCGTAGTCATGGTATGTAGCCGTGGCAAGTAGGATCTGGATGGACTTAAGCATAGCTCCTTAGAAAAGGTTTCGTCATGATCCATGCCTGGTCAATGATGTAAACCTTTAACAAGTCTAGCTTTGAAAGTCTCAACTTTTCCATGTACACCAAGTAATCTTCTCAAGATATACTTGCTCCTGATGGGGATTTAACCCTTCAGATATAGCAACTAAAGTCCATACTTTATTGGTGTATAAGGATTCCATCTCAGATCGCTAAACATCCAGCCATTCTTACAGAGTCCCTACTCTTGATGGCCAGCTCGAAACTAGTTGGGTCATCATCTCATGATGCAATCCTCGCTCCCACTGTCATAGAGAAACGGAAGCATCTCTCAGGTGGGTGAGGAACCTTACTAGAACGGCGGAGAGGTTGAGGTTCGTTGGAATCTACTGAATCCTTGATTCTATCAAATCATCAGCTGCAATCTGTATAGCTGGAACATTTCCAGTTCTACATAACAGTATTTGCCTCGAGCTTGTCCGGATTATGCTTTTAGACATAGGCCGGACAACCCCAAATCTTAACTAGCTTAAGACATGGGCTCTTCCCTTTCCATATCACATATGAAGCGGTAGGCAACTGATTTGATTGGAACCCTATTCAATAGGTATGCAACTTCTCAAGTGCATAACACCCAAAAGGAAAAAGGTAACTCAGTAGTACTCATCATAGAGCACACCATATCAAATAGGGTGTATCTGCTCCGCCCCGATATACCATCGTGCTATGGTGTATACGGAGGAGTAATTCTGAGAGAGAATCTCATTCTCCTTTAGAATAGTCCAGGAATTCCATGCACAAGTATTCTCCTCCTTGATCACATCAAAGGACATAATACTTATACATGTATTTTGGTTCTCTACTTCTAACTTATATTCTGTGAATATCTCAAAAGGTTCGGACTTGTGTTTCAACAAGAACATATGTCTGAATCTAAAGAGATCATCAGAGAACGTAATGAAGTATAAAGAACAAATCCTGGTATGTGTAGACAGGGGACCTTACATACATCAACATGTATCAATCCCAAGAGTTCACTAACTCTTTCTCTGTTTCCAGTAAACGGAGCTATGGTCATCTTATCATTGTGACATGACTGGCGAGTTTCACAAGATGTAAATTCAAACTGATTTAAATATGCATCTAAATGTAACTCAGCTAGTCGGGTCGCATTGATATGACCTAGTCTACAATACCTCAAGAAGGATTCGTTCATTTCTAAACTCTTCCTCTTGTGTGTGTTCTGTATACTGAGAACTGTAGTTTGATTTAGAACATCAATGCTTTTAGATAACGTGCCTGAACCAATCAACTTTTGATATAGGAAATGTTCAAAACATTATCCAACTATACAAAATTTTATCATTTCTTTACTAATAAAGAGACTGATATGATTTTGTATATCAGGTTCGGTATCTAATAATGTTCGTTCAGAATCAATGTATTACAATACAGGGTGACAGTGACCAACAGACTTGGCTGCAACACTTGCCCCGTTTTCTGCCTCATGAAACTTATCACCCGTTCTCAGTTCTCTACCTATCTGTAGCCCTATGTAACAGATTACATATCTGGGATCCTGATCTGGTATCATATACCCAGGATGCGGAGGATACTGAGAAACAGTTCTGTATAATGAACACACCCGAAGATGATGCATCAGCATGCACTCTCTTCGTTTGGACGGCACGGGAAATCTGGTATTTCCCAATTTCCTGCTCTGTCTTATAACAATTATAAGTTGGAGCGGGACCAACGTTCCCCAGCTCAGTATAACAAGCGGGTTCGGTCAATTATCCGTATTATTATCTTGATTAAGGCATGAAATGGTCGCTACCAGGAGAGAGAGAGAAGAAAACACTCAGCGTGCGCTCTTGCAAGAATAGATTGGTTATTATTTTATCTAATCAGGATGGCTCCCACTGCTTTTTATCAAATCTTCCTTCAAACCCTAAAAGGAAAGACTAGCCGGGATTAATCAAATCTTTCAGCCAGGCCAGTGTCGGTACTTTGAGGGAGGTCCCCCGTGCTTTCGCACGAACCTAATTAATGTAAACCTCGTTTTCCCAGAGGCATAACCTCGTTAACACCTTTCTAGACACCTACTTGATCGGCTAACTGTAATGTATAAAACTCTCCCAGGAGTAACAATTACTCGCAGCGGGTATCGGGATCCAACTATCTCATAGAAGGTATGCAATCTCATTGCAAATTTCAACACTTGAAATTCCCGATAATATTTTGCCCCGAACGATCTATGACCTTGACAAGGTCAACAAACCATAGACCGCAAGTCAAGTTCAACCTGTCATTTCCTGATTGAATCAAACCCACCCGCACGACCCTTGACAAGGTCAACAAGGCCGCACGACTACCCTAACCCAATCTGCATCATATGCAAAAGCAGATAAATACTGGTTAGCTACCGCACACTGCGCCTTGACAAGGTCAACAAACGCAGCATGAATACTAAACAGGATTTATCTAAAATGACGGAGGGCTACGACAGGTTTTTCTGAAAACCTATTGCGTAATGAACTTGATATCATTATAGGATCGAATGAATTTTGAAATGGAGTGTCTTTGAGGCTTTTCTAGTTTTGCTAAAGGAATCTCTCCCGGTGAAGGGATCGTCGGTCCTTTCCTCGTCGAATGAGGTGCGGGATATATCATATATATCACTATGCAAAGCAAAAACTCCTAAAAGCAATCGAAAGAAAAACCGAGGGTTGTAGCATCTGCCAGTTATTGCTAAAGGAGTCACTCCCGGTGAAGGGATCTCGGTCCTTTCCTCATCGAATAAGGTGCAGGATATATCACATATACCGCTGTGCAAAGCAAGAACTGTAGCTACCTGTTTTATTTTGAAATTCGATTCTACAACATCTTAGGTTTCTTTTATTTCATTAATCACATTAATGAAGTCCCATCATTTAATGTACCTAAACATCACAGATAAATACGACGTACACTTATGCCATCCGCATTCGCCTCGATGTCCCCTCATGCACCGTTAGGTTAGGTAACTAACGACAGAGCAGGGCAAGGCTAGCGCGAGTGTAAAACATAAGTAACGTCTATATAATATATCATATATACTATATACTGTACCTATCACAGAACATCACATGATCACATCACAGATATCGCAGCAGAAGAATCATATGAAATATTGGATATACTAGGACGTCCGTGTTTTCAATACGAGCCAGTATAAAACACGGATTCCACGGTCGCGATGAATAGCCAAACCCACACCCCTAGACCCCTACGAGAGCGGCAAGCAACCCTACCAATTCTAGAGTTAGGAGACCCGGACTCGACTCCTCGAGTTGGTCTCCCACTGGACCCCAGAACCCGGTTACTTGTGCTCCCCTCCTTGGATCTATCCTAGTGCGGAAAAGTAAATAATATACAAACGGTGACAACTTCCGCAACCTGGAAGTGCCCCAATAAAAGAATATTACATACAAGTTTTTACATGAATGAAAATGAAAAACACTCATCTCACATAAAAAACCCCCGGCTATTCAAACACGACGATCCAATATAACATATCCAGCAACACATAACTTCACATGTCATCAACGTAAGTAAATATGTGCATCCTAATTGTCGTTGACATATAGCAACGAAACCGGCGATATCACATATTACACTTACGGTCACAAAAAAGAAAGTGTAAAACTACAACAGTTGGAATCCGCAACCACCTCAGACATCGCATGCCTGACCAAATGAATTCTTTAGACATCGCATGCCTAACAATTATAAACCCCGCATTTTAGTCTCATTATCGAAAACACTTTTCAATATCAAATCGGGCAATTCAACAAGATTCCCGACATCCTGATCGAATGCTCGTCGCAAACTTCAGTAGGCGGCCGCACCCCCGACGCCGTCGACAAAGTGCACCAAGGCGGAACACCGCTGTCGCGAGCACCCGAACGGATGCTTTCGGCGACGAGGTTCTCCTACAGTCACTTGGTCGGGGCTATGGGGTAAGGCTGTCTATTAAGTTTATCCGGCGAGTATCCGCGTACGCTACGTGATTGCGACGGACTTTTGATCACATCAAAATCCCGTGGCAACCGATCAAGTGAGACTAAAGTGCTACGTTTATAACATTCATTCAGTTATCTCATAACTTTTTGCGAATTCCAAGTATTGTATCACATTCCGGATAAATAGAAAATGCTAAACTTTTCGATCGAACAATCGAACACCCAAGTTTTCCCGATACAGCTCAACACATGAAACAAGTCTAAAAACATTCAGTTCGTGCCTCAGTACCAACGGTCCAGCCGTAGAAGGGTCAAGCCAACGCCTCACATGTGGCACGCCGTACTGCCCCAAACCCGAAGGTTCAAAGGGCAGTTCAAGACGGTCACATAATCGAGTTAAGGTTTGTTGTCTTCTAGAGGGTCCATCGAGTTACTTGCACTACTTAGAACGTCTTTAAACCACGGAAAAATCCAACACTTGGAAATTTCCCGGCAGGGGAAAAATTGGGTATTTATATCCGGTCGAACTTTTTAACATATTCTAAAATTATCCGGAAAGCCAAATAGACAAAATTTGATACCCCGATCGAAACACCGAATCCCCAAAACAACTCCAGAAAATTCAACTTTTGAATAAATTTTAAAAATACCCAGAGAACTCAGCACCTGAAACAATGAATTACTGTGCAAACAGTTAGGGCTGACGTCACAATGCTGCCGCGGAACCGCCGCATAAGCTAGGCTTATGCCGCGGTTCCGCCGCCGATTACACTGTTCATGCAATAATTTTTGCGCCGTAATTCTTAGAATTCTCTGCTGAGTTTTCTGCATATTTTTAATTTGGAAAAATCCACGATTTTAGAAAAAGTACAGGGAGCAAGTTTGTGATCGGGTTTCGGGTTCGTTCGGACTTCAAACTCCGTCTAGACTTCGCCTAAGGCTCTAGCTAGGCTATGATACCACTGTAGGGTTCCTGGGCATCCTAATGAGGTCTCACAAGGCATCAACCATGCCCGTTTCAAAAATTGCGGTGCCGAGAAACCCTAACACGGACCGTTGGCTAGAAGTCTAGGCGAAAAAGAAAATAGTTAACAACTTAACTATGAGTTAACGGAAATACAACCTTTGTAGATCAGGTGCTCCACCTCCATAGCTCCGCAACGAAGTCCCCTCGCTGTCCAAATGAATTCCCGGGCTCTAGCGTCGGCTTCGTCGGAGAATAGGCGAGCTAGGTCGTCGATGTCCATACCGAAGATGATCTACGTCGAGGCATCGCTAGATCAAGCTCCACCTTCACCAAGCCATGAAAACTTGTGAAGGAAACACACTCTACTACTTGGCAAGAGGTAGAGGATGAAGAAATAGGAAGTGGGTAGACTTTAGAATTGGATTTCTCACTCATTTCATCAATCTACCATTGATGAAGTCAAGCTTTTTCTTCATGAAGTGAAGAAGAAGAAGAAGATAAAGATATGATAAGTTATTCTAAAATGAAAAGAATAATGAATTCTTATCATAATAGAACCATGGTCAAGTGTAGAGAATAAATCATGGTTAGTGGGATGGTTAGGGTTAAGCATGAGACAAAATGGTCACTTGGTCAAAGTCTTCATGAAGCTTCATGAACAAAACAAAACATGCCACCATTTTCTCATTTGCTTTTCTTTTTCCAAAAGAATAAATAAATGAATAAAATGAATAAGGAAAAAGTAAACCCTAACCATTTCATTAACCAAGGTTTAATTCTTTACACTTAACCAAAAAGGCATGTATCATCAAACATGATACAATCAAGTGCACAAAATCATATCGCATATGCAATGCGCACATCCGAGTGAGAAAATCCATCTTAAAGTGAACCAATACTAGTTAATGCAAAGTAATATATCAAATATATAATTATGCATTAAATCATTAAATCAACACTTGATTCAATGATCCGGTCATATCGAATATAACCGACTAGTATCCAATGTATCGGCTTATCGAATCAACCCTTGATTCGATAACTAGGTCATATCGCATACAACCAATCGATACATTCATCGCGAGAATGAAATACGGTATCGCATACACGCATTATTCTCGGTCCCGCACATATCTCATATGCGCTCCTATTTCGTTTCGCTTGAGCCAGGAAACCTCTGTGTAGGACTCTAAAGACTCGTCAATACGCCGGCAGCAGGTGATGATCATATCAATCACCCACAAGCCGTAAGCTGTCTGCTAAACGTAACGGCCACCCGGGTATTGAGCGATCAGAAGATCGACGAGCAAGTCCGCTCACACTCCAGTGAATCCAATCAGTAACACTACCGTACAGTCCGGTCTGATCGTCTGATATGTCGCATATCTCGCCTAGGGGTGGTAAACGTCAGACCCCAATAGCTCGATAAGTCGTGTCGATATGAGGTCTATAACAATTCGAGAAACTACTGGTAACACTTACCAGTAAATCTCAGCAACCCTGGCCAGGGATTTCCTGTTATAGCCAATCGAACACAGCGCAACATCAACTCCCTATACCGGGAGAGACGAATCCCCTCCTATCGCTCATTGCCTCCATGTGATTCGGGACTGTACCCAAAAACCACCGTTTTGCACGCCCTCTTGGACGTGGTAAGATGGAAATCAAAGCACAGTGGGAACCACACAAGACTCTATGACGATCTCGGGTCAACAGACTACTCTGTACCAGTGTCACCTGAGAACTGCCATCTGACGTGAGGTATAATACCATCTGGGAGTTCTCGGCGAGTCCGTCCAGTGTACCCAGTCTCTATTGAGCACCCGTATATCATCTCTGATGTCAAACACCGATGGATATGGGATCATCCATCACCCATCTGTATGGGTCGAGAAGGTACACGCTAGTCTACTCTGGTATATCGATGCCCCGTCTCGATACACCCACGACTAGGGACTTTGAAGGATGTACTTATGGACTACCATGTCCCCACTAGTATGATCCGCATCATAGTCCAGATAGTCAAGTACACATCCTAAGGGTTTTACCAACATGTAACAGAGAGACAATCAATGTACACGTTAAGGTAAAGAGTAACCAGATAGCATACTATCATGTCGAGCAAGAAAGTCCTCCCTATATATGTCCCAGCATCCACTACAATATACATCCTATGTACAGTAATGGCCTCTTGGGCATACATATAACTAACACAGCCCCCGAAGGGATCAGAGACACGACAGTCGCATGGCTACTCGAACAACAAAATTGCCTATCGAGAAATACATCAGCCAACGCGACGGTACGACGGACAAAATCCTAGTACCGCAGACCCTAACGGACCTTTGTCGTAAAGAGCAGAGGTTAACTGTGACGTTAGGACATCCTTGCGAGAAACTTATCGATTCATCTCGACTCGTAAGGCAAAGCCTTAGGCAATGGGGATTAAAAAACCTGTTTCCTAAGCACTGGGGCCCTGCAAGTCAGTCCAAAATGGACTCTTGCATACTATTCACGGGTCACACTCTCCGAAGTCGAACATCGACAAAGAGAGAAAAAACCACTTACAAGTCCTCTCGACTTGTAAGCGGGAAAAATTTTCTTGCGATATCCTTACGACTCTTAAGAGAAAATACACACTTAGGAGTCCTCACGACTCCTAGGGAGAAAATACACCTACGGGATCCTCTTGACTCGTAGGGAGAAAAGCCTTTATGAGACCCTCACGGCTCATAAAGTTGAAAAGTCTTAGGTGGCAGATCCTAACCCTGTCTCCTAAGCCATCACTACCCTACAGAGAGGTGAAGATGGGCTATCTATAGGCCATATTACCCGAAGTCAAATATAGACAAGGAGGGAAACAATCACTTATGAGTCCTCTTGACTTATAAGGGAGAAAATTCTCTTGTGAGATCCTTACGACTCTCAAGAGAAAACGCACTTAGGAGTCCTCACGACCCCTAAGAATAAAATACATATGCGGGATCCTCTCGACCTGTAGGGAGAAAAAACCTTCTTGAGATCTTTACGGCTCATGAAGATGAAAAAGTCTTAGGTTACAAGAACCCCAAATTGTCTCCTAAGCCATCAATACTATTGCCATGCGTAACTCTTCACTACATTACCCACGTACATACTTACGTGGGCAAAGTAGTGGGGGGAATTTATTCCTGCCAAAAATTTTTGCGCAAAGAGCCTAAGATATCAAATGGCAGCGATACGCTTAAGAAAATGCAAACCAGTATTTTCCGGGCTGTATTTTGACAAACTCCCGAATGACAAACATCTAAATTCTGATGGTATCGAAAGCGTCTCGAAAAATTCTTCGATTGATATATTACAGGTCTCATAATTCGTCCGGGATCAAAAGTTATGAGGCATCACGTGCCAGCACGTGACAGGCTTTGAAAGTCTTACAGCTTAATAGAATTTAATTCTAAAAAATCGGGAATTACATCAATGAGGTATCACGTGCTCACACATGACCAATGGTCACGTGTTGACACGTGATAATTAAAACAGACACAAAATAACAAACGGTTGAAGGAAATACCTCAATGAGGTGTCACGTGCTCACACGTGACCAATGATCACGTGTTGACACGTGATGGTTAAAACTGAAGCGTAAGTAAACGCTGAGAAAATGACTAAATTGGGGGTCACGTGTCAGCACGTGTCTGGCTTCAAAAGACTTACAGTTAATAGAATTAAATTCTAAAAGTTTCTAAATCTTTCCAAATGGAAAAGGATTATGGGGACCGTTGGATTAAAGATCCAAAGGTGATTAAAAAAATCACCAATTTATGGAAAGATTTTAGACAGGGAAAGATTTTCCTAAAAATCTCACCAGAAATAACAAACAGAATATCTTTGGATTTAAAATCCAACGGTGAATAAAATTCACTAAGTGATCTAAAAGATCATGTTGGTTATAAAAACAACCAAAATCTTTCAATGAAAGATTCACAAAACAAATTGATTCTTTTCTTTCTCCTATAAATAGGAGCCAAGAAGAGAAGAGAGGGGATCTACATTTTTTTAGGGAGATAACAACAACAGAGAGAAAAGAACGGAGAATTTAATTCTCTACAAAGAAAACCTTAGGTGAGAAAAGAAAGGGGATAAAAACTTCAGACAGAGAATTTAATTCTCAATCTAAGAGTTTAACTCTTCTGCAAAAAGAACTTAGTTCTTCCACTGGTTGAAGATCTGCAAAGAGCACATCTCCCCACAAGTTGAGAATTTAATTCTCATCGGGTTGAGATCCTGCCATGCAGATCCAAAACTTAGAGGGGGAATTGCGTTTTGAGAATTTAATTCTCCCAAAACAAAATTAGGGTTTAACCCTATATGAGAATTTAATTCTCCCAAATTCACAGGAATTTAATTCCTGCAAGATATGAAATTAGGGTTTGAACCCTATCTGAGAATTTAATTCTCCTAAAATTATAGGAATTTAATTCCTTCAAGATAGACAAAACTAGGGTTTAAACCTAATTGAGAATTTAATTCTCTCAGATTAACATGAATTTAATTCCTCCAAGACAGAACTAGGCTTTAACCCTATATAAGAATATAATTCTTCCATATACATAGGAATTTAATTCCTCAAAAACAGAATTAGGGTTTAACCCTACAGAGAATTTAATTCTTAAAATAAGAGACTTAAAGCTCTCCATGCACGTAAAGAAATTGGTCACGTGGTGACACGTGATCCACATCCCCAATGAACAGAAAAGAAAGAACGAGACTGGGTCACGTGCTCCCACGTGACCCCTAGAACAGATCCGTCAAAAATGAGAAAGAAAAGCTTGGAGGCAATGCCTCACGTGCTCACACGTGACCCTCATAAATGAAGAGAACAAAGACAAAGGCGGTGCTAAGCTTTGGGCGCTCTCACGTGTTACCACGTGACCCCTTAGCAAACGCTTTAACCATCAGCGCATAGATCTCCATCACATGCCAACACGTGAAACTCAAAAATAAAAATAAAAAGTGTTTAACACTTATTTGCAAAAACAAAGCGAGGAGATCTGGCCCCATTTTTGGGCGCTCTCACGTGTTACCACGTGACCCCTAATAAATGTCTTAACAAATCTGCGCATGAGTGTCTATCACGTGCCCACACGTGATGGCTAAAAATTAAAAGTGTTTAACACTTAATTGCAGAACGAAGAAAAGGAATCTGGTACCACCTTTGGGCGCCCTCACGTGTCCACATGTGAACCCTTTTTCTTTAGTGTTTAACACTAATTCGAGAGCTTTATTCCCAGTGTTTAATACTGATTATCTTTTACTGTTTAACACTAATTTGAAACTCTTACTTCCAGTGTTTAACACTGTTATTTTCTAGTGTTTAACACTAATTTGGGATTCTATATTTCCAGTGTTTAACACTGTTGTTCTTTTGTGTTTGAAACTACTTTTAGCCAAATTAGCTAATTTTCCAGAGGCAAAAGTCCTTCCTCCAAATGAATCTCAAAATTGAGGAAATCAAAGATGAAAATGTTTAGAATTGCTGAATAATATGGGCTTGAACCTAGACAAATGTCTAATGGACCAACAAAGGGCCAACATTTCAAATATAATTGGACTTAGCCAAAATTGGCCATAAGTCCTCAATTCAGACTTAACTGAGCCCAAATGTGTCCATAATCTAATTAATTGATCTTAGTTCCAAATCGGACTACAGATCACTTAATCCACTTTGGTTCGAGGGTACATCTCTTCACTCCTCTGATATTTGTCGTTGTAATCCTTCAACGTCTTCAGAGAAGTGACGAGTCCCGATAACCACAAACTTCACAGACTATGACGTTTCTAAACTGGACTGTGGGGTCCTTAAACTCACGGACTATGATGTCCTTAACCTCGACCGTGATGTCTTAAAACTAACAACGGACAGTGGATTCCTTAAACCCCCGGACTATGATGTCCTTAACCTCGACCGTGATGTCTTTAAACTAAACATTGGACTGTGGGGTCCTTAAGCCCATGGACTATGATGTCCTTAACCTTGACTATGAGGTCTTTAAACTCACGGACTATGATGTCCTTAACCTTGACTGTGAGGTCTTTAAACTCACGGACTATGATGTCCTTAACCTTGACTGTGAGGTCTTCAAACTCACGGACTATGATGTCCTTAACCTTGACTGTGAGGTCTTTAAACTCACGGACTATGATGTCCTTAACCTGGACCACTATGTCCTTAAACTTGTTTTGGACTACTATGTCCTTAAACTTGTATTGGACCACTTTGTCCTTAAAACTGGTAATCGACCGCAATGTCCCTAAACTAAATAATAGAGTTCAAATTCTCTTTTGTTGGATCTAAATGGTCCTGTTAAGTTGATCTTAGTGTAAAATTAGACTAACGTGTCCTTAACAAACATTGAGTTAATCTTAGTCTAAAATTAGACTAACGTATCCTTAACGAACGTTTAAGTTGATCTTAGTCTCAAATGAGACTAACGTATCCTTAAACCCAAACCCCCAAACCCAAATCTAAGAAAATACAGATTTGAACTAATCCACGTCCTACGGGTGACAACATAAATTAGT
This sequence comes from Agapanthus africanus, assembly GCA_030015575.1. Classification (NCBI taxonomy): domain Eukaryota; kingdom Viridiplantae; phylum Streptophyta; class Magnoliopsida; order Asparagales; family Amaryllidaceae; genus Agapanthus; species Agapanthus africanus. Next base: position 182,507,698 of record JASDDO010000016.1, on the reverse strand, counting down.
CTCCGTATACAATCCACGGGCAACCAAACACAAAACAAACACCCACGACACGAAGTGACCGTCTAGAGAAGGAGAAAGTGGTTACCGCGATGCGGTAGCGTAATTAACTGCAGGGGCTTGCGCCTGCAGGGAAGAGCGTCCCCACAATCAAAAACCCCTCACAATGAGGGGGAATCTGACGAAGTCTGCTACATCGGCCGCATCCGTTTAAACCCTCGATACATGGTGTCATAAATCAACTTGGCATCTTCGGAGAGGTGGACGGATAGCACTAATTAGCATCTGCCCCCAGATTCAGGCAAAACAGTCAGTCTTTCCCGGTTTCCGGCGGTAAACAACATCCTGAAGGCAACCCTAGGTGATACTCTCTCACTGATGCATTATCAACACTTGAACCATTCCCAACGCGGAGAGTATGATCACCTTTCTTCAAAACTTTGCTATTTCACAACCAATGTACACAATTACACATGTGAGAACCTGAACCGGTATCTAATACCAGGGATGCAGAGTTTATTGAAAAACAATTTTCGGTTACAAACACACCTGAAGCTGAAGCATCAACGTGCTTCTTCTTCTTGAGATCGGCGAGGTACTCAGTGCAATTTCTTTTCCAATCACCCTGTTTTGTGGCAACAAAAGAATTCACCCTTCCCCGATCCCGCGACCCCAGATTTGTCTTTCCCTTTCGCCTTTTTAACTCCACCTTTCGGCTTGGTGGGTTTCTTCTTCTTCTTTCCCTTAGTTTTAACTTTTGGGACGGAGGAGGAAAATTGCCCAACAAGTAGAGAGGGAGTTTTCAGCATCTTGAGCGTGCTCTCTGTACTCCTCAACATATTGAGAAGTTCAGGAAGTGATTTCTCGAAGTTGTGCATGTTGAAGTTCACTACAAATTGAGCATAGGCGGGGGGGGGGGGGGGAGAGACTGTAGAACGTTATCAATATATTGTTCATTCTCCATATTCCATCCTAGGTCCTCAAGCTCTTCAATAAGTCCTATAATCTTCAGGACATGATCTCTTGCCGATGTACTAGCAGCAATCCTCATTTGAAACAATTTTCGTGAGGCCTCGTAACGAAGAGCACGGGATTGCTCCCCATACAACTCTTTTGTATGGAGAAAGATGGATTGCACGTCCATTTTCTCATGTTGCTTTTGATGTTCATTGTCCATCGAAGCTAACGTGAAGCCCTTTGCTGTGGCGCAGTCGATATCCCATTTCTTGCGAATCTCCTTATCTGCAATAGAGGAATCAGGGCCTGGGATAGAAGGGGATGTTGTAGTGAGGACGTATGCAACCTTATCATAGGTAAGGGCAATGTTCACATTCCTCAGCCAGTCATTATAATTTGGTCCCATCAGTTTGTTGTTATCTAATAGAAGCTTAAGTCCCGTCATTGGTATCTGCCATTAAGAGAGAGAAAAGAAAACAATCAGTGAAAGTTCTTGCATGATTAGATTGGTTATTATCATATTTAATCGATATGTCCCACTGTTTTTATCAAATTTTCCTTCAAACCCTAAAAAGAAAATTAGCCATGATTAGTTACACTCTACAAGTTCGCTAACCGGTCAACCAGGCCAGTGTCGATACTCCGAGGGTGTTTTCCCGTGCTGTCGCATAGACCTAATTAAAATAAACCATGTTTCCATAGAGGCATAACCCCGTTGACACCTTTCTAGACACCTACTGGATTAGCTAATTGTAAAGTGTAAAATTCTCCTGGGAGTAACTATTACTCACAGTGGGATCGGGATACAACTATCAAATAGAAGGTATGCAATCTCATTGCAAATTTCAACAGTTGAAATTCCCGATGAAGTTTTTACCCCTAGCGACCTATGACCTTAACAATGGTCAATAATGTAGGGTTCCTAGGCACTCTCAAGAGGTCTCACAAGGCATCAACCATGCCAATTTTAAATTTTACGCGTGCCGAGAAACCCTAATACGGATCGTTGACTAGAAGTTTAGGCGAAATACGAATCTAGTTAACAACTTAACTAAAGATAAGAAACTACAACCTTTGTAGATCCGGTTATCCATTTCCTTAGCTCCACGTAGACGTCCTCTTGCTGTCCTAGTCGGATCTCGGACTCTCGCATCGGCTTCATCGAAGAAATGAGCGGAATAGTTCGTCGGCTTCGTGCCGAAGATGATCTACGTCGAGGAATCACAAGTTCAAGCTCCAACTTCACCAAGTTGTGAAACTTGTGAAGAAAACACCCAAAACAACTTGGCAAGAGGTAGAGGGTGAAGAAATAGGAGGTGGGTTCACTTTAGAATTGGATTTCTCACTTTAGAACTCAAGTTGCCATTGATGGCATCAAGCTTTCTTTCTTGAAGAAGAAGATCAAGAAGAAGGAAATATTATGATAAGTTAAATAAAAATGAAAAATAAATGAATACTTATCATAATAGGAACCATGGTTAGGTGTAGAGAATTGACCAAGGTTAGAATAGTGGTTAGGGTTAAGCATGAAGACAAATTGGTCACTTTGGTCAAAGCTTCATGAAGCTTCACAAAGGTTCAAGAATGAAAGCAACCATTTTGTATTCTTATCCCATTCTTTTTCCAAAATCAATAAATAAAAGAATGGATAATTAAAAACCCTAATCACTTTCTTAACCTAGGTTTAATTCTTTACACTTAACCAAATGAGCAAGCATCATCAAACATGATACAAAGATGTGCACAAAAGTATATCACATATACAACTTGCACATCAAGTGAGAAAATCCATTTAAAGTGAACCAATACTAGTTAATGCAAAGTAATATATCAAATATATAATTATACATTAAATCATTAAATCAACATTTGATTCAATGATCCGGTCATGTCGCACATAACCGACTAGTCTCTAATGTATCGATTTATCGAATCAATGATTCGATAACTAGGTCATATCGCATACAACCAATCGAAACATTCATCGCGAGAATGAAATGCGGTATCACAAACACGCATTATTCTCGGTCCCGCACATATCTCATATGCGCTCCTATTTCGTTTCGCTTGAGCCAGGAAACCTCTGTGTAGGACTCTAAAGACTCGTCAATACGCCGGTAGCAGATGATGATCATATCAACACCCACAAGCCGCAAGCGGTCTGCTAAACGTAACGGCCATCCGGGTATTGAGCGATCAGAAGATCGACGAGCCAGCCCGCTCACACTCCTGTGAATCCAACCAGTAACACTTACCGTACAGTCCGGTCTGTTCGTCTGATATGTCGCATATCAAGTCTAGGGGTGGTAAATGTCAGACCCCAATAACCGATAAGTCGTGCCGATGTGAGGCTCATAACGGGTCGAGAAACTACTGGTAACACTTACCAGCAAATCTCTGATCAGCCCTGGCCAGGGACTTCCCTGTTACGGCCAATCGAGCACAGCGCAACATCAACCCCCAATACCGGGAGAGACGAAACCCCTCCTATCGCTCATTGCCTCCATGTGACTCGGGACTGTACCAAAAGACCACCGTTTTGCACGCCCTCATGGACGTGGTAAGGTGGAGATCAAAGCACAGTGGGAATCACACAAGACTCTATGACGATCTCGGGTCTACAGACTAACCTGCACAAGTGTCACCTGAGAACTGCCATCTGACGTGAGGTATAATACCATCTGGGAGTTCTCGGCGAGTCCGTCCAGTGTACCCAGTCTCCACTGAGCACCCGTATAGGATTTCTGATGTCAAACACCAATGGATATGGGATCATCCATCGCCCATCTCATGGGTCGAGAAGCGTATACGCTAGTCTACACTGGTATATCGATGCCCCGTCTCGATACACCCACGACTAGGGACCTTGAAGGATGTACCTATGGACTACCATGTCCCCACTAGTATGATCTGCATCATAGTCCAGGTAGTCAAGTACACATCCTAAGGGCTTTACCAACATGTAACTATAAGACAGTTTAAAGAGACTAGTATACATGTTAAGATAAAGTGCAACCAGAAAGCATACTATCATATCGAGCAAGAAAGTCATCTCTATATATGTCCAAGCATCCAATATAATATACATCATCTGTACAATACTGGCCTCTAGGGCATACATACAACTAACAATCTCCCACTTGCACTAGGGCCAACTGCTGTAGATCGCATACCGAGCATCCCGAAGAGTCTCTCAAACTGTATCTGGGGAATGGCCTTCGTGAGTGGATCCGCCGTGTTGTTCTTCGTGTCAACCCTCCTGACCTCGATCTCCCGGCGATCAACTATCTCCCGGATCAGGTGATACCGCCTCAGAATATGCCTGGATCGCTGATGGGACCTGGGTTCCTTGGCCAAAACCACCGCTCCATTGTTATCGCAATACGAAGGTATTGGATGCTCAATGGATGGAACCACTCCAAGTTCAGTAATGAACTTCTTGATCCAGACAGCCTCTTTGGCAGCATCGTTGGCAGCGATGTATTCAGCCTCCATCGTCGAGTCTGCCACGGTTTCCTGCTTGGAACTCTTCCAGCTAACCGCCCCTCCGTAAAGGGTAAAGACAAATCCCGACTGCGACTTAGATTCGTCCTTATCACTCTGGAAGCTCGAATCGGTAAAGGACTCCACTTGGAGTTCTCCGTTACCATACACCAAGAGCATCTCTTTAGTCCTTCGTAAGTACTTGAGAATGCTCTTCACAGCTGTCCAGTGACTCTCTCCAGGATCAGCTTGATACCTGCTCACTACACTTTGTGAGTATGTTACATCGGGTCTGGTACATAGCATCGCATACATGATAGAGCCTACAGCCGAAGCATAGGGTATCCCTTGCATGCGAGCTCTCTCCAAATCAGTCTTGGGAGACATCTCTTTGGAGAGAGTGACTCCAGAGATCGTGGGCAAGTTCCCACGCTTGGATTCTTCCATACTAAAACCTCTTTAGTATGGTGTCAATGTACCTGGATTGGGACAATCCCAATATCCGTTTGGATCTATCTCTATAGATCCTAATTCCCAATATGCAGGAGGCATCACCAAGATCTTTCATTGAGAATCTTTGTGATAATAAGAGCTTGACCGATTGCAGCATAGGAATATCATTTCCTATCAAGAGTATGTCGTCCACGTACAATACGAGGAAGACAACCTTACTCTCTGCTACCTTCTTGTAGATACAAGGTTCATTTGGGTTTTTGACGAAATCAAACTCTTTGATAACGACGTCAAAGCAGATGTTCCAACTCGGCGATGCTTGCTTTAATCCATAAATGGATTTAAGCAGCTTGCACACCTTCCCGCTGCTCCCACTGTCTACGAAGCCCTCTGGCTTTGTCATGTGCACGCACTCTTCTAAATCACCATTTAGAAAGGCGGTCTTAACATCCATTTGCCAGATTTCGTAATCATGATATGCAGCGATGGCAAGCATGATCCGGATGGATTTAAGCATAGCCACTGGAGAAAAGGTCTCGTCATAGTCCACACATGGTCTTTGACGAAAACCCTTTGCTACAAGTCTAGCTTTGAAAGTTTCCACTTTCCCATCTACACCAAGTTTTTTCTTGAAGATCCACTTGCTCCCAATGGGTTTTACCCCTTCAGGAGCAACTTCCAAAGTCCATACTTTGTTGGTGTACATGGATTCCATCTCGGACCGCATAGCATCCAGCCATTTCACTGAGTCCCTACTCGTGATGGCCTGCTCGAAGCTAGTTGGGTCATCATCCTCCATGATGCAATCCTCGCTCCCTCCATCCATGAGAAAACCGTAGTATCTCTCAGGTTGGCGAGGAACCCTACCAGATCGGCGGAGTGGCTGGGGTTCATCGGGAACTACGGAATCCTCTGGATCCACCAGATCTTCTGTTGTAGCTTCTGCAGCTGGAACCTCTTCCAGTTCTACCTCATGACCACTAATCTCTTTTTCAAGAAATTCCTTTTCTAAAAAGGTGGCATGCCGAGAAACAAACACTCTTTGTTCCTCAGGGTGGTAGAAGATATACCCTTGAGAATTCTTGGGATATCCTACAAATTTGCATAGAACAGACCGTGCCTCGAGTTTGTCTGGATTTTGTCGTTTGACATAGGCTGGACAACCCCATATCTTAACATAGTTAAGACTTGGTCTCTTTCCTTTTCATATCTCATATGGAGTGGTAGGCACAGATTTGGTTGGGACCATATTCAATAGATGTATGGCTGTCTCAAGCGCATACCCCCAGAAGGAAATAGGTAACTCAGCTGTGCTCATCATAGAGCGTACCATATCTAATAGGGTGCGGTTCCTCCGTTCTGATACACCATTGTGCTGTGGTGTATATGGAGGAGTCAGCTGAGAGAGAATCCCATTCTCTTTTAGGAAGTCCAGGAATTCATTGCTCATGTATTCACCTCCTCGATCAGATCGAAGGATTTTAATATTTTTTCCGGTTTGGTTCTCGACTTCTTGTTTATATTCTCTAAATTTCTCAAAAGCTTCAGACTTGTGTCTTATTAAGTACACATGTCCGTATCTTGAGAGATCGTCAGTGAATGTAATGAAGTACGAAGAACCATCCCTGGCATGTGTAGACATTGGACCGCATACATCACTATGTACTAGTCCCAAGAGTTCCGTAACTCTTTCCCCGTGTCCCGTAAACGGAGTTTTAGTCATCTTGCCTTTGAGACATGACTGGCAAGTGTCATAAGATGAAAATTCAAACGGATTTAAATATCCATCTTTATGCAACTTAGCTAGTCGGGTCGCATTGATGTGACCCAGTCTACAATGCCACAAGAAGGATTCGTTCAGTTCTGAACTCTTCCTCTTGTGTGTGTTTGTCATGCTCAGAACTGTTGATTGATTTAGAACATAAATGCCATTGCACAACGTGCCTGATCCAACCAGCTTTTGGTTACGGAAAATGTTCATAACATTGTCCTGTAATACAAAATTATATCCCTCTTTACTTAATAAAGAAACCGATATAATGTTGCATATCAGGTTCAGCATGTAATAGCATTCGTTCAGAACCAATGTATTACCAGTTGGTAATACTAGGTGATATTCCCCGACAGTCTTAGCTGCAACAATTGCACCATTTCCAACTCTAATGTCTTTATCACCTTCTCCAAGTTCTCTACCTTTCCTTAGCCCATGTAACTGATTACATATATGGGATCCTGACCCGGTATCTAATACCCAGGACGTAGAGCAAATGGAGAAACAGTTCTCTGTAACGAACACACCCGAAGAAAATGCATCAACATGTACTTTCTTCATTCGGGTGGCATGGGAATCCTGGTATTCCCCTATATCATGTTCATTCCTATAACTCTTATAAGAAAGAACGGAACCAACATTCCCCAGCACAGTATAACATGCGGGTTCGGTCAATACATCCATATTATTATCTTGATTAAGGCATGAAATGGTCGCTACCTGGAGAGAGAGAGAAGAAAACACTTTAGCGTATGCTCGTGCAAGATCAGATTGGTTATTATCTTATCTAATCAGGATGGCTCCCACTGCTTTTTATCAAATCTTCCTTCAAACCCTAAAAGGAAAGATTAGCCGGGATTAATTACACCCTACAACTTCGTCGATCTTTCAGCCAGGCCAGTGTCGGTACTTTGAGGGAGGTTCCCCGTGCTTTCGCACGGACCTAATTAAAGTAAACCTCGTTTTCCCAGAGGCGTAACCCCGTTGACACCTTTCTAGACACCTACTTGATCGGCTAATTGTAGTGCGTAAAACTCTCCCAGGAGTAACTCTTACTCGCAGTGGGTATCAGGATTCAACTATCTCATAGAAGGTATGCAATTTCATTGCAAATTTCAACACTTGAAATTCCCGATAATGCTTTTGCCCCTAGCGTGCTATGACCTTGACGAAAGCCAACAAACCACAGCCCGCTAGTCAAGTTCAACCCGTACATTTCTTGACTGAATTAAATCCACCCGCACGACCCTTGACGAAAGCCATCAAAGCCGTACGACTACCCTAATCCAGTCGCATCATATGCAGCAGATAAACAGCACATAGCTACCGCACACTACACCTTGACGAAAGCCAACAAATGTAGCACGAATACTATATGTAACTTATCTGAAATGACGGAGGGCTACGACAGGTTTTTTCTGAAAACCTATTGCGTAATGAACTTGATATCGTTGTAGAATCAAATGAAGTTTTGAAATGGAGTGATTTTGAGGCTTTTCTAGTTTTGCTAAAGGGGTCACTCCCGGTGAAGGGATCGTCGGCCCTTTCCTCGTCAAATGAGGTGCGGGATATATCATATATATCACTGTGCAAAGCAGAAACTATAGAAGCAATCAAAAGTCAAACCGAGTGTGTAGCATCTGCCAGTTATTGCTAAAGGAGTCACTCCCGGTGAAGGGATCTCGGTCCTTTCCTCATCGAATAAGGTGCAGGGTATATCATATATACCGCTATGCAAAGCAAGAACTGTAGCTACCTGTTTTGTTTTAAAATTTGATTCTACAACATCTTAGGTTTCTTTTCTTTCATTAATCACATTAATGAAGTCCCATCATTTAAGTCACCTAAACATCACGGATAAATACGACGTACACTTATGCCATCCGCATTCGCCTGAATGTCCCCTCGTGCACCGTTAGGTTAGGTAACTAACGACAGAGCAGGGCAGGGCTAGTGCGGATGCAAAACATAAGTAACGTTTATATAATATATCATATATACTATATACTGTATCTATCACAGAATATCACATGATCACATCACAGATATCGCGGCAGAAGAAATATATGAAACATTGGATATACTAAGACGTCCGTGTTTTCAATATGAGCCAGTATAAAACACGGATTCCACGGTCGTGATGAATAGCCAATCCCACACCCCTAGACCCCTACGAGAGCGGCAAGCAACCCTACCAATTCTAGGGTTAGGAGACCCGGACTCGACTCCTCGAGTTGGTCTCCAACTGGACCCCAGAACCCGGTTACTTGTGCTCCCCTCCTTGGGTCTATCCTAATGCGGAAAAGTAAATAATATACAAAAGGTGACAACTTCCGCAATAAGGAAGTGCCCCAAATAAAAGAATATTACATACAAGTTTTTACATGAATGAAAATGAAAAACGCTCATCTCACATAAAAACCCCCGGCTATTCGAACACGACGATCCAATATAACATATCCAGCAACACATAACATCACATGTCATCAACGTAAGTACATATACGCATCCCAATTGTCGTAGACATATAACAACGAAACCGGCGATAACACATATTACACTTACGGTCACAGAAAAGAAAGTGTAAAACTACAACAGTTGGAATTCGCAACCCTTTTAGACATCACATGCCTAATCAAATGAAATACTTAGACATCACATGCCTAACAGTTATAAACCCCGCATTTTAGTCCCATTATCGAAAACTCTTTTCAATATCAAGTGAAACTAAACCGCTAGATTTATAACATTCATTCAGTTATCTCATAACTGTTTGTGAATTCCAATTATTGTATCACATTCCGGATAAATAGAAAATGTTAAACTTTCCGATCGAACAAACGAACACCCAAGTTTTCCCGATACAGATCAACACATGAAACAAGTCTAAAAACATTCAGTTCGTGCCTCAGTAGCAACGGTCCAGCCGTAGAAGGGTCAAGCCAACGCCTCATATGTGGCACGCCGTACTGCCCCAAACCCGAAGGTTCAAAGGGCAGTTCAAGACGGTCACATAATCGAGTTAAGGTTTGTTGTCTTCTAGAGGGACCATCGCGTTACTTGCACTACTCAGAGCGTCCTTAAACCACACAAAAATCCAACACTTGGATATTTTCCGGCAGGGGAAAAGTTGGGTATTTATATCCGGTCGAACTTTTTAACATATTCTGGAAATACACAAAGACGAAATTTGATAATCCGGTCGAAACATCGAAACTCTAAAACACCCCAGAAAATTCAACTCTTGAATAAATATTAAAAATACCCATAAAACTCAGCTGCTGAAATGATGAATTACTGTGCAAAGCAGGAGGGCTGACGTCATCATTTGGCCGCGGAACCGCCGCAGAAGCCATGCTTCTGCCGCGGTTCCGCCGCACACTATACTGTTCATTGAAAAAATTTGCACCGTAATTTTTAGAATTCCCTGCTGAATTTTTTAAGCATTTTTAATCTAGAAAAATCCCAATTTTTAGAAAAAGTCCAGAAGCACTTGGGTTTTAGGGTTTCGGGTTCGTTCGGGTTTCAAACGTCGTCTAGACTTCGCCTAAGGCTCTAGCTAGGGTCTGATACCACTGTGGGGTTCCTAGGCGCTCTTAAGAGGTCTCACAAGGCATCAACCATGCCAATTTTAATTTTTACGGGTGCCGAGAAACCCAAATACGGATCGTTGACTAGAAGTTTAGGCGAAATACGAATCTAGTTAACAACTTAACTAAAGATAAGAAGCTACAACCTTTGTAGATCCGGTTATCCACTTCCTTAGCTCCACATAGACGTCCTCTTGCTGTCCTAGTCAGATCTCGGACTCTCGCATCGGCTTCATCGAAGAAATGAGCGGAATAGTTCGTCGGCTTCGTGCCGAAGATGATCTACGTCGAGGCATCACAAGTTCAAGCTCCAACTTCACCAAGTTGTGAAACTTGTGAAGAAAACACCCAAAACAACTTGGCAAGAGGTAGAGGGTGAAGAAATAGGAGGTGGGTTCACTTTAGAACTCAAGTTGCCATTGATGGCAGCAAGCTTTCTTTCTTGAAGAAGAAGATCAAGAAGAAGGAAATATTATGATAAGTTAAATAAAAATGAAAAAGAAATGAATACTTATCATAATAGGAACCATGGTTAGGTGTAGAGAATTGACCAAGGTTAGAATAGTGGTTAGGGTTAAGCATGAAGACAAATTGGTCACTTTGGTCAAAGCTTCATGAAGATTCACAAAGGTTCAAGAATGAAAGCAACCATTTTGTATTCTTATCCCATTCTTTTTCCAAAATCAATAAATAAAAGAATGGATAATTAAAAACCCTAATCACTTTCTTAACCTAGGTTTAATTCTTTACACTTAACCAAATGAGCAAGCATCATCAAACATGATACAAAGATGTGCACAAAAGTATATCACATATACAACTTGCACATCAAGTGAGAAAATCCATTTAAAGTGAACCAATACTAGATAATGCAAAGTAATATATCAAATATATAATTATACATTAAATCATTAAATCAACATTTGATTCAATGATCCGGTCATGTCGCACATAACCGACTAGTCTCTAATGTATCGATTTATCGAATCAATGATTCGATAACTAGGTCATATCGCATACAACCAATCGAAACATTCATCGCGAGAATGAAATGCGGTATCACAAACACGCATTATTCTCGGTCCCGCACATATCTCATATGCGCTCCTATTTCGTTTCGCTTGAGCCAGGAAACCTCTGTGTAGGACTCTAAAGACTCGTCAATACGCCGGTAGCAGATGATGATCATATCAAGCACCCACAAGCCGCAAGCGGTCTGCTAAACGTAACGGCCATCCGGGTATTGAGCGATCAGAAGATCGACGAGCCAGCCCGCTCACACGCCTGTGAATCCAACCAGTAACAGTTACCGTACAGTCCGGTCTGTTCGTCTGATATGTCGCATATCAAGTCTAGGGGTGGTAAATGTCAGACCCCAATAACCGATAAGTCGTGCCGATGTAAGGCTCATAACGGGTCGAGAAACTACTGGTAACACTTACCAGCAAATCTCTGATCAGCCCTGGCCAGGGACTTCCCTGTTACGGCCAATCGAGCACAGCGCAACATCAACCCCCAATACCGGGAGAGACGAAACCCCTCCTATCGCTCATTGCCTCCATGTGACTCGAGACTGTACCCAAAGACCACCGTTTTGCACCCCCTCATGGACGTGGTAAGGTGGAGATCAAAGCACAGTGGGAATCACACAAGTCTCTATGACGATCTCGGGTCTACAGACTAACCTGCACAAGTGTCACCTGAGAACTGCCATCTGACGTGAGGTATAATACCATCTGGGAGTTCTCGGCGAGTCCGTCCAGTGTACCCAGTCTCTACTGAGCACCCGTATACGATTTCTGATGTCAAACACCAATGGATATGGGATCATCCATCGCCCATCTCATGGGTCGAGAAGCGTATACGCTAGTCTACACTGGTATATCGATGCCCCGTCTCGATACACCCACGACTAGGGACCTTGAAGGATGTACCTATGGACTACCATGTCCCCACTAGTATGATCTGCATCATAGTCCAGGTAGTCAAGTACACATCCTAAGGGCTTTACCAACATGTAACTATAAGACAGTTTAAAGAGACTAGTATACATGTTAAGATAAAGTGCAACCAGATAGCATACTATCATATCGAGCAAGAAAGTCATCTCTATATATGTCCAAGCATCCAATATAATACACATCATCTGTACAATACTGGCCTCTAGGGCATACATACAACTAACAAATAAATCATAAGCGCTAGTCAAGTTCTACCCGTCATTTCATGATTGATTTAGACCCATTCGTATGACCCTTAACTATAGTCAACAAAGTCATATGAATGTCCTAATCGATCGCATCATATGCTTTATAGGAAGACTTCACTTAGCTACCATACACTACGCCTTAACAATAGTCAATAAATGTATCACGAAAACTAAGTACTCTACTTCCTAAAATGGCGGAAGGCTACGAATGGTTTTGATGAAAACCTTTAACGTATTGAACTTGATATCATTGTAGAACCGAGTAATTTGTAAAGGAGTGGGTTAAGCTCCGCATTTGAAATAATTTATTTTTCATGAATAAGCCGTGTATCTTTCAAATTTTATTCTGCAACACCTTTAGGTTTCTTTTCTTAACATTAATCTTATTAATGTTGTCCCATCATTTAAGCTCTTAATCATCACAGAAGAAACGAAAATAAAACACACATATATTCCATCCACATTCTCCATAGGGACCCGAGTCTTCACCATAAGGTTACATAACTTACAGCAGGGCGAGGTCAGGACTAGTGCTGATGCAAAACATATATAGTGTCTACTAGTATATGTAAGTCAATGTCGCGTACCCCGCGAGTTCGCGGGGAGGAGGAATACACAAAAACTATTTTTTCTTTTAAAAGAGACTTCACAACATCGACTAAACAACCAAGATCTTTCATAAACTATTACTAGCTATAACTAACTACAAAGAGGTTCTAACTACTCGGTGAGAGTTTATACCTCCTTGATCAAGTCCTTCGGGTCTTCTTCTTGTCTTCATAGATCCTTGGTGGCTTGAATCTTCTTCTCCTCTTCTTGGCACCTAGGTGGATTGAACGGAACTCGGTCATCGGCCTCCTTTTGTCGAAGACGATCCACCCGAGAGTCTTTGGTTCAAGCTTCAACCTTAAGTGAGGTAACTAAGATGTCTAGTTTCCTAATCTAGACAACTTAGGAGATGTAGAGAGATGATTAGAGTATTTTATCTCAAGAGCCCTAGGATTCACAACACATGTGAGGGTTAGGGCTTAAGGAAGGAGGAAAGAAAAAATGGAAAGAGAAAGAGAAAGAGCAAATGAGCTAGGTTGTGGAGGCAAATGAGAATGGCTAAGTCAAAACAATAATCAAGCATGTATTATTTTCAATAGAAAATAAGCAACCATGCTTGAATAGTAAAGTCAAATGAATAAACAAATGACTTAGCCATGCATTCATCCATGCCACAAATATCACCATTTTCCACCTCATTAATCTATTTCCACATATAGATAAATCTAAATAATGAGGTGTCCCCTTCTAGAAGCATGTCTCGTGAAATTACAAGAATGCCCTCACCGTATATATATACCTGTATTCGTATTCGAAAAATACGAATACAATGAGATAATAATAATCCAATAATATAATACTAGGATCCGGCTTAAACTAAAGCCTACAGGTAATATCCGTCCGAAGAACATCCGTGTAGCCAGTACACGTATATGATCGGAACCCTGCCGTAAAACTATACGGCCTCTACATCGTTTCGCCTGAACCAGGGAAACCCCCTGTTTGGGACATTAAAGACTCGACAATACGCTGGCAGTGGGTTTAACCACAAGTCCGTCAACGGCACTAGCAGTACGTAACGGCTACCCAGGTACATGTCGAAAAGAAGGCCAACGAGCGAACTCATCCGAACCCCTACTGAGCATGTCCGTGACAATCTCCGTGTTGTCCGGTCTGTTCGTCTGAGAGTATCGCATGCAAGGTCTAGGGGGTGGAAAATGTCAGACCCCTAAAAACTAGACAAGTCATGTCGGTATGGCTCAAGACCAACTGAGAATCTATTGGTCCTACTACCAGTAATTCTCAATCCGCCCTAGCCAGAGAATTACGGTGTTGACCAACTGATCACAGCGCGACATCGACTCCCTATACCGGGAAAGACGGATCCCCAACAGTCGCTCACTACCTCCATGTGGCTCGGGACTGTACCCAACTAAAACCTGTTTGCACGACTCAGTAGAGCCATGGTAGGGTAGTAATCAAAGCACAGTGGGAACTCACACGAGACAAATGACGATCTCAGGTCGACAGACTATCTGCACTCATGTCACCAGAGAACTGCAATCTGACGCTAGGTATAATACCATCTAGCCAGTTCTCGGCGAGTCCGTCCAGTGTACTCACCCCCAATGAGCACCGTATACAATCTTAGGTGCACCTCACCAATGGCCGCGAGACCAATACATCGCCCCTCGTCAGGGTCTAGATATGTATAGACTAGTCTACTCTAGAGTATCGATACCCAGTCTCGATACTCCCACGACTAGGGACACTTTAAGGATGTGCTTATCGACTATCCAGCTCCCACAAGTATGATTGCCATCACAACGCTGGTAGTCAAGCAAAGATCCTACGGGCTTTATCAACATGTATACAAGATATGAAATACTAAGTAAAACACATCAGATGTTACGATAAATATAAACCAGATAGCATACTATCATATCGAGCAAGATTGTCCAGTACATACATATCCCTAGCATCCTATACAGTGAAGGCCTCTAAGGCATACATATCCAACAATCTCCCACTTGCACTAAGGCCTGTAATTGGCGTATTAAGTACCCAACGTCTGCACTAGAGCCAGTTGCCGGCGTACCGCATACCCAACATCTTGAACAGTCTCTCTGCACAAGACCCTTGGTGAATGGATCTGCCGTGTTGTCCTTTGTATCTACTATCTTTATCTTGATCTCCTGGCGATCCACAATCTCCTTGATCAGGTGATACCGCCTCAAGATATGTCTGGATTTCTGATGGGACCGTGGTTCCTTTGCCAAAGCCATGGCTCCGTTGTTATCACAATACAAAGATATTGGATTAGCAATGGATGGAACCACCTGAAGTTCAGAAACGAACTTTCTCATCCAGACTGCCTCTTTTGTGGCATCACAAGCGATGTACTCAGCCTCCATCGTCGAGTCTACTACGGTGTCCTGTTTGGAACTCTTCCAACAGACCGCCCCTCCGTTGAGGGTAAACACATAACCCGAGACAGATTTAGAGTCATCCTTGTAACTTTGGAAGCTAGAGTCGGTAAAAGCCTCGATCTGGAGGTCCCCATTACCGTACACCACGAACATCTCCTTAGTCCTTCTCAGGTACTTAAGAATGTTCTTTACTTCTATCCAATGTTTCTCACCTGGGTTGGACTGATACCTGCTTACCACGCTAAGTGCGTAAGCTACATCTGGTCTAGTACATAACATCGCATACATTATAGACCCTACAGCTGAAGCGTAGGGTACTATGCTCATGAAGCCCTCTCCTCATCAGTCTTGGGAATCATCTCTTTGGAGAGGGTGATTCCGTGACAAGCGGGTAAATTACCGCGCTTAGAATCTTACATATTAAACCTCTTTAGTATGGTGTCAATGTACCTCGACTGTGAAAGTCCCAACCTTTTTTATAGATATGTCATGATATATCTTAATCCCCAGAATGTACGAGGTATCATCCAGGTATTTCATAGAGAACTTCCGTGACAAGAACAACTTAGCCGATTGTAGCATAGGAATGTCATTTCCTATCAGGAGAATGTCATCAACGTATAAAACGAGGAATACCACAGTTCTCCCTACAATCTTTTTATAAATACAAGGTTCATCTACATCTTTGATAAAGTCAAATTCCCTGACCGTCTCATCAAAGCAGATGTTCCAACTCTGCGATGCCTGCTTTAATCCATAAATAGATTTGAGCAACTTGCACACATTTCCGCTGCTCACACCGTCTACGAAACCCTCTGGTTGATCCATGTAAACACACTCTTCTAAACTTCCATTTAGAAAAGTGGTTTTAACATCTATCTGTCGGATGCCATAGTCATGGAAGGCAGCAATGGCAAGTAGGATCCGAATAGATTTAAGCATAGCCACTGGTGCAAAAGTTTCGTCATAGTCCAGTCCTGGTCTTTGACGAAAACCTTTAGCAACAAGTCTAGCTTTGCAGGTTTCTACCTAACTATCTAGACCAATCTTCTTTTTGAAGATCCATTTGCATCGTACGGGTTTTACCCCAGTAGGAGAAAAATCCAAAGTCCAAACTTGGTTTGTGTACATTGATTCCATCTCGGACGGCGTAGCATCCAGCCACTTTACCGAGTCTTTACTCATGATGGCTTGCTGAAAACTAGTCGGCTCATCATCATCGATAATGCAATCCTCTTGATCCCCGTCTATGAGAAAACCGTAGTATCTCTTGGACGGATGAGACTGCCTACTAGATCTGCGGAGTGGCGTAGGTACGTCCGGTTCTATTGAAATCTCAGGTTCTACTAAGTTTTCAGTAATAGTTTGTGGTTATGGTATTTCTTTCAGCTCTATTGCGCTCCCACTTATCTCCTTTTCATGAAATTGAGTTTTCATGAAGCGGGCATGATGAGCAACAAAGGCCTTTTGTTCCTTAGCGTAATTGAAATAATACCC
Organism: Agapanthus africanus; assembly: GCA_030015575.1. Taxonomy (NCBI): domain Eukaryota; kingdom Viridiplantae; phylum Streptophyta; class Magnoliopsida; order Asparagales; family Amaryllidaceae; genus Agapanthus; species Agapanthus africanus. Next base: position 182,490,763 of record JASDDO010000016.1, on the reverse strand, counting down.
CGTAGAATTCCTGGGGTATCCCATAAACTTACACAATACTGAACGTGCTTCGAGCTTGTCCGGATGAACCTTTTTGACAAAAGCAGGACAACCACATATCTTTATATACTTAAAAAAGGCTTTCTTCCCACTCCACATTTCATATGGAGTGGTAGGCACAGACTTAGTTGGAACCTTATTCAATAGGTATGTAGCAGCTTGAGTGGATCCGCTACGTTATCCTTCGTGTCAACTCTCCAGACCTCGATCTCCCGTCGATCTACCATCTCCCGGATTAGGTCATACCGCCTAAGAATATGTCTGGATCGCTGATGGGACCGGGGTTCCTTAGCCAAAGCCACATCTCCATTGTTATCATAATACACAGGTATTGGATGCTCAATCGATGGAACGACACCAAGTTCAGTAATGAACTTCTTCATCCAGACAGCCTCTTTGGCAACATCGTTGGCAGCGATGTATTCAGCCTCCATCTTCGAGTCTGCAACGGTATCTTGCTTGGAATTCTTCCAACATATCGCCCCTCCATTGAGGGTGAAGACAAAACCCGATACCGACTTACTGTCGTCCCTATCACTCTGGAAGCTCGAATCGGTAAAGGACTCCACCTGGAGTTCACCGTTACCATATACCAAGAACATTTCTTTAGTCTTTCTCAAGTACTTAAGAATGTTCTTCACAGCTGTCCAGTGTTTCTCCCCAGGATCTGATTGATACCTACTCACTACACCTAGTGAGTAAGCTACATCCGGTCTGTTACATAACATCGCATATATGATAGACCCGACTGCCGAAGCATAGGGTATCCCTTGCATGCGAGCCCTCTCGAAATCAGTCTTGGGAGATATCTCTTTGGAGAGAGTGATTCTTGAACAAGCGGATAAATTACCACGCTTAGAATCTTCCATACTAAACCTCTTCAGTATGGTGACAATGTACCTAGATTGGGACAATCCCAACATCCGCTTAGATCTATCTCTATAGATCTTTATCCTCAGGATGTATTAGGCATCATCTTGATCTTTCATGGAGAACTTTTCTGATAAGAAGAGCTTGACCGAGTGTAGCATAAGAACATCATTTCCTATCAAGAGTATGTCATCCACGTACAATACGAGGAAGACAACCTTACTCTCTACAACCTTTTTGTATATACAAGGTTCATTTACGTTTTAGATGAAGTCAAACTCTTTGATAGCTTCATCAAAACAGATGTTCCAGCTCCGCGATACCTGCTTTAATCCGTAGATTGATTTAAGCAGCTTGCATACGCTTTCGCTACTCCCACTGTTTATGAAGCCCTCTGGCTTTGTCATGTACACGCTCTCTTCTAAATCACCATTTAGAAAAGCGGTCGTGACGTCCATCTGCCTGATTTCGTAGTCATGGTATGCAGTAATGACAAGTACGATTCTGATGGACTTAAGCATAGCGACAGGAGAAAAGTTTTCATCATAGTCGACACATGGTCGTTGACGAAAACCTTTTGCTACAAGTCTAGCTTTAAAGGTCTCAACCTTTCCATCTATACCGATTTTCTTCTTAAAGATCCACTTGCTCCCGATGGGTTTTACCCCTTCAGGAACAACTTCAAAAATCCATACTTTTTTGGTGTATATGGATTCTATCTAAGATCGCATAGCATCCAGCCATATCACAGAGTCCCCACTTGTGATGGTCTGCTCGAAACTAGTTGGGTCATCATCTTCCATGATGCAATTCTCGCTCCCACCGTCTATGAGAAAAGCGTAGTATCTCTCAGGTGGATGAGGAACCCTACTAGATCTGCGGAGTGGCTAAGGTTCGTTAGATACTATTGGATCCCCCGGTTCTATGAAATCGTCAGTTGTAGTTTGTGCAGCTGGAACTTCTTCCAGTTCTACATCATTACCACTAATTTCTTTCACAAGAAATTCCTTTTCTAAAATGGTGGCATGTTGAGCAACAAAAACTTTTTGTTCCTCACTATGGTAGAAAAGATATCCATGCGAATTCTTTGAATACCCCACAAACTTATAAAGAACTGACCTTGCCTCGAGCTTGTCCGGATTTTGCTTTTTGACATAGGCCGGACAACCCTATATCATAACTCGTTTAAGATATGGTCTCTTTCCACTCCATACCTCATATGGTGTTTTAGGAACAGATTTTGATGGAACTTAATTCAATAGGTATGCGGCTGTCTCAAGCACATAACCCCAAAAAGAAATAGGTAATTCAGCAGTACTCATCATAGAGTGCACCATATTTAATAGGGTGCGATTTCTCCGCTCCGATACACCGTTGTGCTGTGGTGTATACGGAGCAGTAAGATGATGCTATGGTGTATACGGAGCAGTAAGATGAGAGAGAATCCCATTCTCTTTTAAATAGTCACGGAATTCCGTACTCAAGTATTCTCCTCCCCGATCAGATCGAAGGATTTTAATACTTTTACCGGTTTGGTTCTCCACTTTGCACTTATATTCCTAGAATTTCTCAAAGGATTCAGATTTGTGTTTCATCAGGAACACATGTCCGTATCTTGAGAGATCATCGGTGAATGTAATGAAGTATGAGAAACCATTCTTAGCATGTGTAAACATAGGAACGTATACATCACTATGTATCAGTCCCAAGAGTTCGGTAGCTCTTTCTCCGCGTCCAGTAAACGGAGTTTTGGTCATTTTACCTTTGAGACATGACTGGCAAGTTTCATAAGATGTGAATTCAAACTGATTCAAATATCCATCTTTATGCAACTTAGATAGTTTTGTCGCATTGATATGACCTAGTCTACAATGCCACAAGAAGGCTTCGTTCATTTCTGAACTTTTACTTTTGTGTGTGTTCTGTACGTTAAGAACTGTAGTTTGATTTAGAACGTATATACTGTTACATAACGTACCAAACCCAATCAACACTTGATTTAGGAAAATGTTCATAACATTATCCTCCAATACAATGTTATACCCTTCTTTATGCAACAAACAAACCGATATAATATTGCACATCACATTTGGTACGTAATAATAGTCATTCAGAATCATTGTATTACTATTTGGTAATACTAGGTGATATTCGCTAACTGCTTTGGCTTCAACAATTACTCCATTCCCTACTTATAGAGACATATCACTCTTTTCCAGTTCTTTACCTCTTCTTAGCCCATGTGACAAATTACAAACGTGGGATCCCGATCTGGTATCCAATACTCAGGACGTAGAGCAAACTGAGAAACAGTTCTCGGTAACGAACACACCCGAAGAAGATGCACCAGCATGCTCCTTCTTTGTTCGGGTGGCGTGCGAATCCGGGTATTCCCCTATTCCTTGCTCAGACTTATGACAGTATAAGATAGAGCAGAACCAACGTACCCTAGCCCAGTATAATAAGTGGGTTCGGTCAATACATCCATATTATTATCTTGATTAAGGCGTGTCATTGGTCGCTACCTGGAGAGAGAAAGAAGGAAACGCTTTAGCATGCGCTCTTTGCAAGATTAGATTGGTTATTATCTTATCTAATCAGGATGGCTCTCACTGTTTTTATCAAATCTTCCTTCAAACCATAAAAGGTAAGATTAGCCGGTATTAATTACACCCTACAAGTTCGCCAATCGGTCAACCAGGCAGGTATTGGTACTCCGAGGGAGTCTCCCCATGCTTTCGCATGGAACTAATTAATTAACCTCGTTTCCGCAGGGGCATAACCCCGTTAACACCTTTCTTAGAAACCTACTGGTTCAGCTAATTGTAAAGTGGAAAACTCTCCTAGGAGTAACACTTACTCGCAGTGGGTATTGGGATCTAACTATCTCATAGAAGGTATGCAATCTCATTGCAAATTTCAACACTTGAAATTCCTAATATCTGTTTTTACCCCAAGCGATTTATGACCTTGACAAGGTCAACAAACCATAAATCGCAAGTCAAGTTCAACCCGTTTATTTCGTGATTGAATTAAACCCACCCGCACGACCCTTGACAAGGTCAACAAGGCCGTACGACTATCCTAATCCAATCGCATCATATGTGGTAGATAAGCACTAATCAGCTACCGCACACTACGCTTTGACAAGGTCAACAAACGCAGCATGAATACTAAATAGCACTTATCTGAAATGACGGAGGGCTACGACTGGTTTTGTAGAAAACCTTTAACGTAATGAACTTGATATCGTTGTAGAATTTAGTGATTTGAAAAGGAGTGGTTTTTGTAGCATTTACTAGTTTTTCTACAGAGGTCACTCCCGGTGAAGGGATCTCGGCTCTTTCCTCATCGAAAGAGGTGGTGGATATTCATCAAGGAATACCACTATGCAAAGCAAGAACTAGAGAAGCTATCAAAAACAAAACCGAGTGGGTTGTAGCATTTTCTAGTTTTGCTAAAGAGGTCACTCCCGGTGAAGAGATCCCGGCTCTTTCTTCATCGAATGCAGTGTTGGATATTCATCAAGGAATACTACTATGCAAAGAAAGAACTAGAGCCACCTTTTTAAAATTTTGATTCTACAACAACTTTAGGTTTCTTTTATTTCCATTAATCTCATTAATGAAGTCGCATCATTTATGTTTCCTAAACATCACAGAAAAGAAACGAAAATAGAACGTACGCATACGATATTCGCATTCGCCACGGGGCCCCGTCATGCACCGTTAGGTTACTTAAGTAACGGCAGAGCGGGGGCTGGACTAGCGCGGGTGCAAAACATAAGCAACGTTTATTATATATTTCATATATATATAGAATTCGTCTCACGCAGTTATATGATCACATCACAGAACACAAGCAGCAGAAATCTACATATGAAATATTGGATATACTAGGAGGTCCATGTTTTAAATTCAGCCAGTAATAAAAAACACGGATTCCACGGTCGTGATGAATATCCAAACCCACATCCCTAGACCCCTATGAGAGCAGCAAGCAACCCTGCCAATTCTAGAGTTAGGAGACCCGGTCTCGACTCCTCGAGATGGTCTCCCACTAGACACCAGAACCCGGTTACTTGTGCTCCCCCTTGGGTCTATCCTAATGTGGAAAAGTAAATAATATACATCAATGGTGACATCATCCTCAACCCGGAAGTGTCCCAATAAAATAATATTACATACAAATTTTACATGAATGAAAATTAAAAAACTCTCATCTGACGCAAAAAAAACCCGGCTATTCAATCACGACGATCCAATATAACATATCACAGCAACACATAACATCACATGTAATCAACGTCAGTAAATATGCGTATGCCGAATTCCGTTGACATATATCAACGAGATCGGGGATACACCACATATTACACTTACGGTCGCAGAAAAGAAATGAAAAACTACAATAATTAGAATCCGCAAACACCTTAGACATCATAAGCCCGGAATATCTCATATTCCGAATTTCATGCCTAAACTATAAACCTTACATTTTAGTCTCAAACTGATAACTATTTTCAATAAGCAGTCGAATAATTCAACAAGATTCCCGACTAAGTGATCGCGTACAATACGCGATTGCGACAAAGTTTTGATCCAAATCGAAACTCCGTGGCAATCAATCAACCGAGACAAAAATGCTAGATTTATAAAACACTAACTAGTTTTCTCAAAACTAATTGTTGTGGATTCCAAATATTGTATCATATATCATCATAATCTAGACGATGTTAAACATTTCGATCAAATTATGAAACACCCAAAAATCATAAAGACTTCAACAACTTGAGCCTCACTAAAAATACCCAGAAAGTGCCAAATATCACAATGGAGTAGCACAAGAAAAATGAGCTCTCAATTCCACAAAAATATGGCGGAACCACGGCCAAACTAGGGTTTAGGCTGCAGTTCTACGGCGCTTTGTTGGAATTAGGTCATCGAAATTCTTGGGGCTCCATAAAATAACCTGCACGATTTTCTGCATATTTTTAATGTCGAAAATTTCAAATTTTGAAAAATGGACAGAAACTTGGTAAAAGTTGGGTTTCGAAGTTTAATCGAACACTTTAACGTCGTAAAGACTTGCCTTAATGTTCTAGCTTGGCTCTGATACCATGAAAGTCTACCCTATCACCACCATGAGGTTTAAACCGGCAACAAGCATGCAATTTTAAAAATTTCTTGGTGCTATGCTACACTAAGTAAAGAACAAACTAGATGATTAGAGTTTACATGATGATATTAAAAGAACTATTCTAAGAGATGGAGATTACAACCATTGTAGACTGTGTCCTTCTCTTCTATAACTCCGGGTAGTAGTCCCTATGACTCCTCATAGCTCCACTCGAATAATGAACGAGCCTCCTTTGGGATCTTCGTGTCGAAGATGATCCATCCGAAATTCCTCTAATCCAAGCTACCTCTTCACTAATCTCCTATTAGTGAAGAAAACACCATAAACTCAAGTTCTAATCAAGTGTAGGATAGTGAAGTAGGGGTTCTGTAAATCCCCAGTTCCGAATAAAATTTTCCGTGTTTTTCCAGATTTTAATCCAAATTTATATGATTTTTATATATTTTTTTATTATTTAAATTAATTTCCTAAACTCTTAATCCTAAAACTAAACTCCCCAAACCCATTCCTATTTCTACCCGACCCCGAACCGACCAGCTTCCCTTCATCTTCCTCCCTCGTTTCCTTTCCCGCCACTTCCCTCGCCCAACCACCTCTCCCCGCTTCTCGCGCCCACGACGACCGCACCCATGCACGTTTCTCACGCCCGCTCGCCATTCCCACGCGCCAGCTCCACTTGACCCGCTCACTCCCCAACGGCTCCAAGTCCCCAACGGTGCCCCTCGACTCCGTCCTTCCTCGTGCCCACCTTTGCTAGAACGGATCCACACCGACGTGGCCTCGTCGCCAATGAATCCGGAATCCCCGCGCCTGCATCCCCTATTCTCTCCAACGTATCTTTCTCACTATCCCATTCCCTTCCCTCATCTTTCCCTCTCTGCTTCGTTCTCTCTCTCTCCCCCTCTCTCTCTCTCTTGTTCTCACAATCAAGCTCCATCACCACCGCCTCACCTCTCACAACCGAACTCTAAGACCCACCAAACCGAGCACCCACCACCATCAACACCGACCTTCTGCATCTCGCCGACGAACCCAACTCCCCCATCCCTGCACCTCACCTGAGCTCCGACCACGTCGCCCCTCGCTGCAACCACCTCGCCGACAAGCCTGGGACCACCTTGCCACCATCATCACCGCGGCCGCCACTAGTTTGATCCCCGCCTCCTTTCTCCTCTGCAGCTCACACCAAGCTTATCTTCTCACCTTTCCTCAAAGTCGAGTCGCCAACAGCAGCTCCATCGCCTAAACTCTCGCTTCCGGCGCTTCCTGGACCTCCGTAGCCTCACATGGCTCTCCTCGGTGCACAATAGACCACTTCCAGTAGACCCCATCACCTTCAACCTGTTGGAGATAGTGCCCTCAGTGTCAATTATTGGGTCACAGGCACGTGGTTGCAATGATTGAGTGAGGACCTATCCCGGTAGGACAGTCTTACTCAAGATGATAGTATTGTCACGTCCCGAAAGTACGGAACATAACCGGCACTTAAATTACGAATGTCTCGAGGCGTACGTAATCTAAGTAAGCCGAAAACCCAGAAATCCAAACCAAGAAAAGTAGTAGAGTGAAGGAAAACCAATTTAAATCAAGTAGTTTTAATAGCATAAGCCGAATTATGCGTTTTTAAAAACATCAAATAATTCCTGAAAATTTTGGCAGAGTCTCATTTGTAAATACTGGCCCCCAAACGGGATACAACTTGAATAGTATACGAAATCAATAAAAAGGCATCCCCAAGCAGGAGCTAGCTCTTCGTCAAACGACGGTCACAACCACACAAGCAATATAATATACAACGCCAAGGGCGAGGATCAAAACTCAAAAGGAAACTCAAAAGAAAACCACAGAAATATAACGCGCGACTCTAAGGTCGAAGGAATAACATCGCTGGTCTCTATCTCAAAATAAATACATGTTTGGTTGATGGAACTTCTAGATACAACAGAATAATGATATACAATGTATAATGATGGGTACGATACAAATAAACCCACCTACTAGCAAGTCACCCTAACGAAACTGTACCCGCAAAGCCGTAAAGAAACCTGTATGGCGAAACCTGCAAGAAACTGGGGCACAACGGGGGTGAGTTGCCAACTCGTGAGTAGAAAAACATCTACGCACAGAAATCGTATAAATAACGCAATCTAGGTCAATGATCATAATATATCCTCAAATATATGTATAACATGCAGCCTATAAAAATGGCTAGGGTAATATCTAACCCGAGTGCGATCTCATGTGCCCGTGTCAGTGCCTCAGGTAGCAATATATCATATGAATGAGGTATGAATGCACGGAACAGAATGCATGTACTGATGAAAACTGCTTTCATAAATCAGTGAGATTTCTGTATTTTTAAAGTGAGGTACCACAAATGAAATCAGCATAAAACAGTGCCCAGCATCGACATAAAACAAGTGTCCAAATATCTCGATATCTCTGTATCACAGTCTCTGTACCTCAATATCTCAAAATCAATATCTAGGGTGCCGTCAATCCAGACCGGCCCCTACCATCCATCTCAAGACCACGACGGTATCCTCTGGATATCCGACGCGTCGGGTAATATCACTGGTCGGTAGTGCTCCCCTGCCGGGCTCAACGTCAACAACACATTCCTCTTGCCCCGGGGTACCGCACCGGGCCCACCATGTGCCCGAAACGGTTCCTCCACTCCTCGAATCGGGTCTCGAAATCCATCAACAAACTCATGGTGGACGACTCATACATCATGGGAAAACCACACTTTTTATTTTTAAAGAGAGAAAAGGTTTATTTATGTTTTTGCGGTTTTCCTCCAAATCCAGAAAATCTCATGGAAATCCGAATCCAAAACCTCAATAACACGTAAAATAGTGAATATATGCATGAGAATCCATGAATACGGCATAACAATGAATAATAGTATGCATGAAGTAGCAGGTAATAACTGTAGGGTTCGTAGGCACTCTTGTGAAAGTTCTTAAGGCATCAAACATGCCCGGATTAAATTTTAGACGTGCCATACAACCCAAAGCCGGGATCTTTGCTAGATTATTAGGGTTTAATATGCAAGATGATAACTTTTATATAAGTGTGAGGGATTACAACCTTTGTAGTCCGCTCCTTCACTTCACAAGCTCCGAGTAGAAGTCCCTTTGCCGCGATCCACGATCTCCCGGACTCATGAGAGGCTCCACGATTCGAACGATCCATTCTAGCTTGTCGTATTCCAAATCTCCGATGATCTACCTTGAAGTTGCTTCGACTCAAGCTTTCTCACTCAAAAGAGAAGAACACCCTAATCCCAAGGGCTAGATGAGATGAGGATGAGAGAGTAGTGATTTTGCTTTCCTTTTATATCATTTTCTCATATTTTATCATCACTTAAGAAAATCAAGCAAGCTTTTCTTTCAAGAGAGAAGAAGAAGATGATAATGGAAAAAGAATAATGATTATCTTTTTCTTTTGTGATGAATAGAAATATAAACATATGATTGAATTATTAACCATGGTCAAGGATGATTGGATGAGAACAAGTAGAGAAACAACTAGGGTTAGGGTTTGGTTGAGTTAATAATGTGTCATCACAAAATATCCTAACCTTGACAAAAGAAATAGCTTCCAAAAGGAACTTGAAGCTACTAACCCTAATCAAACCCTAACCTCAATTAATCATCCTTAAACATGTTTAACAATTAATCATATCATGTCACAATAATATATATCACATATATATTATATATTTGCAACAAAAGAAAATAATACAATTAACATATATCGCATATATATCAATGTATCATCCACTGAGAAAATGAAATAATAAAGCAAGCCAATATTAGTTAATATAATAATATATCATATATATTATTATATATTAAATCATCGAATCAACACTTGATCCGACGATCCGGCTATATCGAATATTACCGACTAATATATCATGTACCGATTCATCGAATCAACACTTGATCCGATGACCCGGTTCAAAACTAAATATCGCGAGAATATAATACGGTATCCCATATCGCATTATTCTCGGTCCTGCACATATCACATATGTGCCTCTACTCCGTTTCGCCTGAGCCAAGAAACCTCTGTGTAGGACTCTAAAGAATCGTCAATACGCCGGTAGCAGGTGATGATCATATCAAACACCCACAAGCTGCAAGCGGTCAGCTAAACGTAACAGCCACCCAGGTATTGAGCGATCAGAAGATCAACAAGCTAGCCTGTGCGTTCTCCTGTGAATCCAACCAGTAACACTCCCGTACAGTCCGGTCTGTTCGTCTGATATGTCGCATATCAAGTCTAGGGGTGGTATACGTCAGACCCCAGTAACCGATAAGTCGTGTCGATGTATGGCTCATAACGGGTCGAGAAACTACTAGTAACACTTACCAGTAAATCTCTATATCAGCCCTGGCCAGGGACTTCCAGTTATAGCCAATCGAACACAGCACAACATCAACTCCCTATACCGGGAGAGACGAATCCCCTCCTATCGCTCATTGCCTCCATGTGGTTCGGGACTGTACCCAAAAGCCACCGTTTTGCACGCCCTTTTGGACGTGGTAAGGTGGAAGTCAAAGCACAGTGGGAATCACACAAGACTCCATGACGATCTTGGGTCTACAGACTACCCTGTACCTGTGTCACCGGAGAACTGCCATCTGACGTGTGGTATATCACCATCTGGGAGTTCTCGGCGAGTCCGTCCAGTGTACCCAGTCTCCACTGAGCACCCGTACACCATCTCTGATGTCTAACACCGATGGATATGGGATCATCCATCGCCCATCATATGGGTCAAGATGCGTATACGCTAGTCTACTCTGGTGTATCGATGCCCTGTCTCGATATACCCTCGACTAGGAACAGTTATAGGATGTACTCATCGACTACCGCGGCCCCACTAGTATGATCTCATCATAGTCCCAGTAGTCGAGTACAAATCCTAAGGGCTTTATCAACATGTGAGAGTAAAACAGTAAACCAATACAAGTCAACATGTTAAGATAAAGTGAAACCAAAGAGCATACTATCATGACGAGCAAGAAAGTCATCTCTATATATAACCAAGCATCCATTATAATATACATCATATGTACAACAATGGCCTCTAGGGCATATACATAACTAACAATCTCCCACTTGCACTAAGGCCAGCTGCTGTAGTATCTCATACCTAGCATCCCGAATAATCTCTCAAACTGTATCTGGGGAATAGCCTTCGTGAATGTATCCGCAGTGTTGTCCTTCGTATCTACTCTCCTGACCTCGATCTCCCGGCGATCAACTATCTCCCTGATCAGGTGATACCGCCTCAGAATATGTCTGGACTTCTGATGGGACCTGGGTTCCTTGGCCAAAGCCACAGCTCCATTGTTATCGCAATACAGAGGTATTGGATGCTCAATGGATGGAACCACACCAAGTTCACTAATGAACTTCTTGATCCAGACAGCCTCTTTGGCAGCATCGTTGGCAGCGATGTATTCAGCCTCCATCGTTGAGTCTGCAACGGTATCCTGTTTGGAACTCTTCCAACATACCGCCCCTCCATTGAGGGTAAAGACAAAACCCGAATGCGACTTAGAGTCGTCCTTATCACTTTGGAAGCTGGAATCGGTAAGGACTCCACCTGGAGTTCTCCGTTACCATACACCAAGAACATCTCCTTAGTCCTTCGTAAGTACTTGAGAATGTTCTTCACTGCTGTCCAATGACTCTCTCCTGGATCTGCTTGATACCGACTCACTACACTTAGTGAGTATGCTACATCGGGTCTGGTACATAGCATCGCATACATGATAGAGCCTACTGCCGAAGCATAGGGTATCCCTTGCATGCGAGCTCTCTCCAAATCAGTCTTGGGAGACATCTCTTTGGAGAGAGTGAGTCCAGAGATCGTGGGTTGGTTCCCACGCTTGGATTCTTCCATACTAAACCTCTTTAGTATGGTGTCAATGTACCTGGATTGGGACAATCCCAGTATCCGTTTAGATCTATCTCTATAGATCATGATTCCCAATATGCAGGAGGCATCACCTAGATCTTTCATTGAGAATCTCTGTGATAAGAAGAGCTTGACTGATTGCAGCATAGGAATATCATTTCCTATCAAGAGTATGTCATCCACGTACAATACGAGGAAGACAACTTTACCCTCTGCTACCTTCTTATAGATACAAGGTTCATCTATATTTTTGATGAAGTCAAACTCTTTGACTACAACATCAAAACAGATGTTCCAACTCCGCGATGCTTGCTTTAACCCATAAATGGATTTAAGCAGCTTGCACACCTTTCCGCTGCTCCCACTATCTACGAAGCCCTCTGGCTGAGTCATGTACACGCTCTCTTCTAAATCACCGTTTAGAAAGGCGGTCTTAACATCCATTTGCCAGATTTCGTAGTCATGGTATGCAGCAATGGCAAGTAAGATCCGGATGGACTTAAGCATAGCCACTGGAGAAAAGGTTTCGTCATAGTCCACACCTGGTCTTTGACGAAAACCTTTTGCTACAAGTCTAGCTTTGAAAGTCTCAACTTTTCCATCTACACCAAATTTCTTTTTAAAGATCCACTTGCTCCCAATGGGTTTTACCCCTTCAGGAGCATTTTCCAAAGTCCATACTTTGTTGGTGTACATGGATTCCATCTCAGATCGCATTGCATCCAGCCATTTCACAGAGTCACCACTCATGATGGCCTGCTCGAAACTAGTGGGTTCATCATCATCCATGATGCAATCCTCGCTTCCACCATCAATGAGAAAACCGTAGTATCTCTCAGGTGGACGAGAAACCCTACTAGATCGGCGGAGAGGCTGGGGTTCGTCGGGTACTATTGAATCTTCTGGTTCCATCAAATCATCAGTTGCAGTTTGTGGTGCTGGAACCTCTTCCAGTTCTACCTCTCTGCCACTAATTTCTTTTGCAAGAAATTCCTTTTCTAAAAAGGTGGCATATTGAGAAATAAACACTTTTTGTTCCTCAGCGTGATAGAAAATATATCCTTGAGAATTCTTAGGATATCCCACAAATTTGCAAAGAACTGATCGTGCCTCGAGTTTGTCTGGATTTTGTCTTTTGACATAGGCCGGACAACCCCATATCTTAACTCGTTTAAAATATGGTCTCTTCCCACTCCATATCTCATATGGTGTGGTAGGTACAGATTTAGACGGAACTAGATTCAATATGTATATGGCTGTCTCAAGCGCATACCCCCAGAAGGAAATAGGTAACTCAGCTTCGCTCATCATAGATCGCACCATATCTAATAGGGTCCGATTCCTTCGTTCCGATACACCGTTGTACTGTGGTGTATAAGGAGGAGTAAGCTGAGAGAGAATCCCATTCTCTTTTAGATAATCTAGGAACTCACCGCTTAAGTATTCGCCTCCTCGATCAGATCGAAGAATCTTAATACTTTTGCCCGTTTGGTTCTCTACTTCGTGCTTATATTCTCTGAATTTCTCAAAAGCTTCAGACTTGTGTTTCATCAGAAACACATGTCCGTATCTAGAGAGATCGTCAGTGAATGTAATGAAGTAGGAAGAACCGTTCCTGGCATGCGTAGACATGGGACCGCATACATCACTATGTACTAGTCCTAAGAGTTCGGTAACTCTTTCTCCGTGTCCGCTAAACGGAGCTTTGGTCATTTTTCCTTTGAGACATGAATGGCAAGTATCATAAGATGATAATTCGAACGAATTCAAATAACCATCTCTATGCAACTTAGCCAGTCGTGTCGCATTGATATGACCAAGTCTACAATGCCACAAGTAGGATTCGTTCATATCTGAACTTTTCCTCTTGTGTGTGTTTTGTATATTCAGGACTGTATTCTGATTTAGAATGAATATGCCATTATGTAACGAGCCTGATGCAATCAACTTTTGATCTAGGAATATGTTCATAACATTATCCTGTACTACAAAATTATATCCCTCTTTACTCAATAAAGAAACTGATATAATGTTGCACATCATGTTCGGTATATAATAGCACTCATTTAGAATCAGTGTATTACGACTTGGTAATACAAGGTGATATTCGCCAACTGCTTTGGCTACAAGACTTGCACCGTTCCCTACTTGAACGGAATGATCACCTTTTCCCAGTTCTCTACCTTTACGCAGCCCATGTAACTGTTTACATATGTGGGATCCTGATCCGGTATCTAATACCCAGGACGTAGGGTGAACTGAGAAACAGTTCTCAATAACTAACACACCTGAAGAAGATGCATCAACATGCATGTTCTTTTGGGCGGCGTGAGAATCTAGATATTCTCCTGTTTCCTGTTCAGTCTTATAACTCTTATAAGAAAGAACGGGTTTAACGTTCCCTTGCTCAATACAATAATCGGGTTCAGTCAATACATCCATATTATTATCTTGATTATGGCCTGAAATGGTCGCTACCTGGAGAGAGAGAGAAGAAAACACTTTAGCGTATGCTCTTGCAAGATTAGATTGGTTATTATCTTATCTAATCAGGATGTCTCCCACTGTTTTTATCAAATCTACCTTAAAACCCTAAAAGGTAAGATTAGCCAGGATTAATTACACCCTACAACTTCGTCAATCTTTCAGCCAGATCAGTGTCGGTACTTTGAGGGAGGTTCCCCGTGCTTTCGCACGGACCTAATTAAAGTAAACCTCGTTTTCCCAGAGGCGTAACCTCGTTAACACTTTTCTAGACACCTACTTGAATGACTAATTATCCTGTGTAAAACTCTCCCAGGAGTAACACTTACTCGCAGTGGGTATCGGGATCCAACTATCTCATAGGAGGTATGCAATCTCATTGCAAATTTCAACGCTTGAAATTCCCGATAATATTTTGCCCCTAGCGATCTATGACCTTAACTAAGTCAACAAACCATAAATCGCAAGTCAAGTTCAACCCGTACATTTCCTGATTGGATTAAACCCACCCGCACGACCCTTAACTAAGTCAACAAAGCCGTACGAATACCCTAATCCAATCACATCTCATGTTTTAACAGATAAACATTACTTAGCTACCGTACACTATGCCTTAACTAAGTCAACAAACATAGCACGAATACTAAATAATATCTATCTGAAATGACGGAGGGCTACGCAGGTTTTTCAGAAAACCCTGAGCGTAATGAACTTGATATCGTCGTAGAATCGAGTAGTTTTTGAAAAGGAGTGTTTTTGAGGCTTTTCTTGTATCGCTAAAGGGGTCACTCCCGGTGAAGGGATCGTCGGCCCTTTCCTCATCGAATTAGGTGCAGGATATATCATATATACCGCTGTGCAAAGCAAAACACTAAAAGCAATCAAAAGACAAACCGCGTTTTGTAGCATCTGCCAGTTTTGCTAAAGGAGTCACTCCCGGTGAAGGGATCTCGGTCCTTTCCTCATCGAATAAGGTGCAGGATATATCGTATATATCACTGTGCAAAGCAAAACTGTAGCTACCCTTTTTATTAAGTTTTGATTCTACAACATCTTTAGGTTTCTTTTCTTTTATTAATCTCATTAATAAAAATCCCATCAGCTTATGCTTCCTAAGCATCACAGAAGAAACGAAAACAGTAATATTTATATATCAGCATATATATATAGTATAAGCATTCGTCTCAGGCAGTAATATGATCTCATCACAGAACATTGCAGCAGAAGAACATATATGAAATATTGGATATACTAGAACGTCCGTGTTTTCAATACGAGCCTGTATAAAACACGGATTCCACGGTCGCGACGAATAGCCAAACCCACATCCCAAGACCCCTACGAGAGCGGCAAGTAACACTGCCAATTCTAGGGTTAGGAGACCCGGTCTCGACTCCTCGAGATGGCCTCCCACTGGACCCTAGAACCCGGTTACTTGTGCTCCCCTCCTTGGGTCTACCTAATGCGGAAAAGTAAATAATATACACTGGTGACAGCAACCGCATCCTGGAAGTGCCCCAAATAAAAGAATATTACATTACAAATGAATTTTACATGAATGAAAATAAATACCTTCATCTCACATAAAACCCCCGGCTATTCTGATCGCGACGATCCAATATAACATATCACAGCAACACATAATATCTCATATCATCAACGTAAGTAAATATGCGCATCCCAATTGTCGTTGACATATAGCAACGAAACCGGCGATATCACATATTACACTTACGGTCACAGAAAAGAAAGTGTAAAACTATAATATTTGGAATCCATAATCACTTTAGACATCATAAATCCGAAATATCACATACTCCGCATTTCATGCCTAACTCTATGAATTCCACATATTGTATCACATTCCAGATAAATATACAGTATTAAACTTTCCGAACAGATAATCAAACACCCAAAATTTCCCAAAGTGCTCAACTCTTGAGCGGAGTTCAAATAATCCCAGAATATGTCACAGTACCGGTGATCCAGCCGTTGAAGGGTCAAGCCAACGCCTCACATGTGGCACGCCGTACTGCCCCAAACCCGAAGGTTCAAAAGGCAGTTCAAGACGGTCACATAATCGAGTTAAGGTTTGTTGTCTTCTAGAGGGTCCACCGCTTAACTTGTACAATTTTCCGAAAGATTTAAACCCAATAAAAATTCAACGCTTGAAAGTTTGCCGTGCCGGGAAAAAGTCGGTTAATGATATCCGTTCAACTAGTTTAGCAATTTCTAAATATCCGGAAAGAAATACGAATTTAAAATTTCCGATCGAGTCTACTATTACAAAACAAACCCCAGAATTTTAAACACCTGGAACAGATTAAAAATACCCAGAATAGTCAGCAAGTAGCTACGGTTAAAACCATGAAGCCACGTGTCCCAATCCTACAGCGCCGCCGCGGAACCGCCGCGAGAACCCTCTTTATGCCGTGGATCCGCGCTCTGTTGGTCGAATTGTGGGCACGTGTTTCATGGTAATTCTTAGAATTACCTGCTGATTTTTTTACATATTTTTAATTCTGAAAAATCCCAAAATTTATAAAATTTCCAGAGAGGGGTCCATTTTGTTCGTTTCGGGTTCGATCGGAGTTTTAACTTCGTAAACACATCGCCTAATGCTCTAGCTAGGCTCTGATACCACTGTAGGGTTCCTAGGCACTCTTGTGAAGGTTCTTAAGGCATCAAACATGCCCGGATTAAATTTTATACGTGCCGAACAACCCAAAGCCGGGATCTTTGCTAGATTATTAGGGTTTAATATGCAAGATGATAACTTTTATATAAGTGTGAGGGATTACAACCTTTGTAGTCCGCTCCTTCACTTCACAAGCTCCGAGTAGAAGTCCCTTTGCCGCGATCCACGATCTCCCGGACTCATGAGAGGCTCCACGATTCGAACGATCCATTCTAGCTTGTCGTATTCCAAATCTCCGATGATCTACCTTGAAGTTGCTTCGACTCAAGCTTTCTCACTCAAAAGAGAAGAACACCCTAATCCCAAGGGCTAGATGAGATGAGGATGAGAGAGTAGTGATTTTGCTTTCCTTTTATATCATTTTCTCATATTTTATCATCACTTAAGAAAATCAAGCAAGCTTTTCTTTCAAGAGAGAAGAAGAAGATGATAATGGAAAAAGAATAATGATTATCTTTTTCTTTTGTGATGAATAGAAATATAAACATATGATTGAATTATTAACCATGGTCAAGGATGATTGGATGAGAACAAGTAGAGAAACAACTAGGGTTAGGGTTTGGTTGAGTTAATAATGTGTCATCACAAAATATCCTAACCTTGACAAAAGAAATAGCTTCCAAAAGGAACTTGAAGCTACTAACCCTAATCAAACCCTAACCTCAATTAATCATCCTTAAACATGTTTAACAATTAATCATATCATGTCACAATAATATATATCACATATATATTATATATTTGCAACAAAAGAAAATAATACAATTAACATATATCGCATATATATCAATGTATCATCCACTGAGAAAATGAAATAATAAAGCAAGCCAATATTAGTTAATATAATAATATATCATATATATTATTATATATTAAATCATCGAATCAACACTTGATCCGACGATCCGGCTATATCGAATATTACCGACTAATATATCATGTACCGATTCATCGAATCAACACTTGATCCGATGACCCGGTTCAAAACTAAATATCGCGAGAATATAATACGGTATCCCATATCGCATTATTCTCGGTCCTGCACATATCACATATGTGCCTCTACTCCGTTTCGCCTGAGCCAAGAAACCTCTGTGTAGGACTCTAAAGAATCGTCAATACGCCGGTAGCAGGTGATGATCATATCAAACACCCACAAGCTGCAAGCGGTCGGCTAAACGTAACAGCCACCCAGGTATTGAGCGATCAGAAGATCAACAAGCTAGCCTGTGCGTTCTCCTGTGAATCCAACCAGTAACACTCCCGTACAGTCCGGTCTGTTCGTCTGATATGTCGCATATCAAGTCTAGGGGTGGTATACGTCAGACCCCAGTAACCGATAAGTCGTGTCGATGTATGGCTCATAACGGGTCGAGAAACTACTAGTAACACTTACCAGTAAATCTCTATATCAGCCCTGGCTAGGGACTTCCAGTTATAGCCAATCGAACACAGCACAACATCAACTCCCTATACCGGGAGAGACGAATCCCCTCCTATCGCTCATTGCCTCCATATGATTCGGGACTGTACCCAAAAGCCACCGTTTTGCACGCCCTTTTGGACGTGGTAAGGTGGAAGTCAAAGCACAGTGGGAATCACACAAGACTCCATAACGATCTTGGGTCTACAGACTACCCTGTACCTGTGTCACCGGAGAACTGCCATCTGACGTGTGGTATATCACCATCTGGGAGTTCTCGGCGAGTCCGTCCAGTGTACCCAGTCTCCACTGAGCACCCGTACACCATCTCTGATGTCTAACACCGATGGATATGGGATCATCCATCGCCCATCATATGGGTCAAGATGTGTATACGCTAGTCTACTCTGGTGTATCGATGCCCTGTCTCGATATACCCTCGACTAGGAACAGTTATAGGATGTACTCATCGACTACCGCGGCCCTACTAGTATGATCTCATCATAGTCCCAGTAGTCGAGTACAGATCCTAAGGGCTTTATCAACATGTGACAGTAAAACAGTAAACCAATACAAGTCAACATGTTAAGATAAAGTGAAACCAAAGAGCATACTATCATGACGAGCAAGAAAGTCATCTCTATATATAACCAAGCATCCATTATAATATACATCATATGTACAACAATGGCCTCTAGGACATATACATAACTAACAATAACTACAATGTCTAAACTATTAGCTAACAGGCTATGTCAAGCAAAAATATTTTCTAAGGTGTACGTGACATGGCAATTACCGATGAAGATGTGTGTGAGCCGGCAAGTAAGTGTACGTGGTACATACGCATTATCGGTAATGGTGCTGGTGTCCTAACAATATGATATCAACAATGCATTAAGAAATTATAACATAAGTATGCGATGCGGAGCGAACAACAATAATGAACGGAATACTAGACACAACGATAACTAAACTGCATTACCCTAATATAAATCCTACAAATGGTGCCTTTTGAAATAACACGAATCATGGGGTTTTGAAAATAGGGGCTACGGTGTTTTTATGAAAAGATACGTCTTTTGAAATATCCGTAGGATCCCTTGGGCTGTCCTTTAAAATACCCACGATTCGTTAGTTTTTGAAATAGGTAATAATCGAATCTAATCTAACAACTAAACTAAACTAAAGGGCTAAGCTAACAAGCCGGACTACAGGTAAAGAAACCGCCTAACATCTGAGTCGATACATATACATACCTGTATATATATTAGTCGGTGATCCCGCCTCCATAATATCATATCCGATACCATATCTATAATCAGACACCCCATGTCAAGAGTGCGGATCAATCATCAAAATATAGCTCGTACGCAAATCCGTCGTACGGCATCCCCAAATCTGGGTACGGGTCAATATCACATTCCTCATACTATTCACATGGTATCCTCTTTATCAAATATCATCTGTGGTACTGACCTATGTCTAGTACACTACTAATATCACTATCCACATAGCATTGTCATTCAAAGATCCGCTATAACATCAGGACGTATCTCAAGTACGAATCCTGCCATATCACCGATTTCACGGTCTCAACTCAAATCTCATCGACTCATCTCAAACCCAAGTATCATCCGTGAATCCAGTATGTGAACACCTAGTCCCATACCCAGGTGAACGCATAAACACATCTCCCCATATACGCATAGGTAATAACCTAGATGTATGCGTGTGTGTGTGTGCATGTGTGGGTGTAAGGACTACTCTAGGGTTTCGCAACTAACACTAAACTAATCCACGCACACCTAGAATCTACCCTTTTATCATCAAGTCTCATATCAACATAATATACAATCAAAATATATGTGTGTATACGTATTCGTATACATCACCACGACTGCGGGGGTGCTATACGCCATCCACCCGACTTCTTCCCGTAGATATAAATCTACTCACCTGGTCCTCGCTCGCCGGTGCCGACGTCGCCACGCGCTTGCTTGTCGTCTCGAAGTCCACATGGGGGTACCTACATATCACAACGCATCGTATCGCATTAAAATCCGACTCATGACCAAAACGACACACGAATCCCACATAGGTCAAAACCTATGGTTGCTTCCACAATCAACCCAAAAACCCTCGACGTCGGCGTACAAACGCCAGACCATCGAGAAAACCCAAATACACTCATTTGCACATTCACGAACACTCATTTTAATATAAAATAGGTTAAAACTCACAAAAACCCCAAATTCACTTTAAAAGTCGTTTTTCCGAAAAACTAGCAAGCAAAATTACCCGTTTTAGTACAAAACTCGATGTTTAAACAATTCTAGCGGCCATAATACTTATTAAATAACTTAAATAAGTCATAAAAACCATTTCCATAATTTAATCTCATAAATTTGCATAATTTCCAAAATCCTAGTTTGCAAAAATATCAATTTTTAACACCTTTTAAAGCAAAATTCACAATTTATCAATTAAGCTTGGTTTTGCATGAACCAAAATCATTAAACCACTCATTATAATTTTAATAATGACATGAAACCTTAATTATATTTAATCTAAAGCATTTAATAATTTTCCAAAAACCCTAGTTAGCAAAATAGCTTAATTAGACAAATTTTAAAATAACAATTAGCAAACTAGTTACTAGGTAAGATTTTACATGCCATAATATGTTAAATTATACACTTAAACCATGATCAGGTGATATAAAACCCTAACTTGATCCATACCCAATTCTAGAATTTCCAAACTTGCAACTAAAGCCTAATTAACACTTAAATAAATTAGTTTTAAGAAATTAACTAACAAATTAAGCAAAAGGTTTAGAAATTATACCCAAAAACATTTGAAGATCCACAAGCACCCATAGCCTCCCAAATTGAAATCTTATTCCCTAGATCCATGCTAGATAGGCAAATGAAAAATGGGCAGGAGTTGGATTTTGATTTTGTTTTGATTTTGGGTGGAATTTGATGAATTTTTTAAGGTAAAAAGGGTGGGATTTTTGGAGAAGAGATGAGATGAGGTAAAGAGAGAGGAGGGCTGCAGGAAATCAGCAAAGGGCTCGGCTAATGAGGGGAGAGAAGAGAGTGTGAGGTGATTGGAGAGAGAATGTGGTCAAAAAGTCCACATTTTACTTCTATCATTCTCTTTTCTTTTCTTTCTTTTCTTTTGCAACACAAGTGGGGACAATTGAGGGGGGGGGGACTGCTGAAATCAGCCATAGGGAAGGAAAAATGGGGGTGTGTGAGTGTGGGTATGGGTGTGGGGTGATGAAAAATGATAAATACTATACCCCAAACATCCATTTACACTAAATTCACTAAAAAAAACCTTTTTTTCAATATTTTCTAAACCGTTTTGGCAAACGATTTCATTTCAAAAACCACATGATAAAATTTTATTTAATATGATATGATGCACAAAATTTGTTTCAACTCATTCCAATTTATAATTTTCCCTAATTAAATGTATTAGTGACGGCTTAAAATAATATTAAAATAATTAATTTCGGAAAAAATTTCAGAAAATTTGAAATTTCACCAGTGGCTCAATAAACACCAAATACTAGCAATTACATAGCTAGAATATGTATATTTAATTTTATAATAAAGATATTTGCATTTTGACTTTTTACAGAAAACCCTCTTATTTTACCGTTTTTTCGAAATTTCACCGAAACGATTTTCAAAACGTTACAATCTTCCCTCCTTAAAGAAATTCGGTCTCCGAATTTAAATTAAATCTCCTCCCAAATACAAAAACATCTAAGCAAAACCATCAAGTCGCCGGGGCTCCGAAATCATAAATATATAAAACAAATCGTAGCGCAACGCATGCGTATGAAAAATGAGCATATAACTCAAATCAGAACTCCGTCAAGCATCCCGCAATCATCGGAGTCATGGGAAAGACATCAATACCAAATCCAAAGCAAAACCAATGTGATATAACTCAAAATTATACATGTAAAATATATTCAGGTACTGTCCTCTGACTAGTCCTGCTCAGTACGAAAACACATAGCAATATCATTAAAACGTACTGCTCTATAAGAAAAATCAATCCCAAAATACGCGTATGAATACTACGCGCGTCTTGTGCACACGGAAATCAAAATCCAAATATGTGCCATACATATGCACAGAAACAACATCTAAGTGCATCGGGTGTGCACGAAACATCTGTCGTAGGCAACATGTGTGCCTGACAGCAAAATCAGGTGCATCTGACATGCACGAAAAATCTCGATTTAGTGCATCTGGTGTGCACCAAAATCACACTTCAAAACATGCGCCCAACATGCGCGAAAATCCAATCAGGTGCATCCATCGTGCACGAAATCATGAAATCCATTATCAAGTGCCGAACATGCGCAAAATCAAATCAGGTGCACAAAGTGCACAAAACAAATATCGAACATCACCATCGAAATCAAAGTCCATTGCATCTAAGTGCACAAAAGGCGTATCACTGCACTGCAAGCATATATAAACTATACAGAGTGCAGGAACCAATTCGTGTGCGTATATACGCACAAAACCAACTCAAATGTCTAAAACCGTAAAATCATAAACATGTGAAACCAAAGCACGAAAACGATATCAAGTGCAACACTGTGCAAAGATCGTAAATCCTCAATCATCAAAATCAAATCATGCGAATAAATCACCCAAAACATCGAAATCAATAATGGCGGCATAGTACCGCTCAATCGCATCCTCTAAGAATCTCGGGTCAACTGTCGCAGTCACTAATGGGACGTCTCGTCGATGATCATGAACTCTGGCCTGCTAGTGTGCGTAACAATGACTACTCCTGGGTCAAGGTCTTCACTGGGAATTACCAATCTCTCGGTCCATCGGCTCATCGGCCTTGTCAGGTGTGCTAACGGGGATGATCCCGTTCTGGCACGCCTCTTGTCATCTCCCGGTCAATCATCACGACCACTCGTAAGACAGCATATCACTGGCGTCAGCCTCTGGCTCTGTGAATGTACGTGACACATCTGATCCTTGGTGCAAGTATCATTGTAGCAGTGTCCTGGAAGGAATCCTGCTCATGGTCTCTTCCATGTCTCGTCTCTGCCAACTGTCCGGAAGTCATCGTCCTTTCTTATATCTGCATCTTGCTCCGGAACGGCTGCATACCCA
The DNA here is from genome assembly GCA_030015575.1 of Agapanthus africanus. Taxonomy (NCBI): domain Eukaryota; kingdom Viridiplantae; phylum Streptophyta; class Magnoliopsida; order Asparagales; family Amaryllidaceae; genus Agapanthus; species Agapanthus africanus. The sequence goes on along the minus strand of JASDDO010000016.1, from coordinate 182,467,001 downwards.
TCACGACTCCTTCTGGAAGGTATATCCAGTACTCTGCCTCGGCATGCGCATCGCATCTCTGATGTCGGCGGAGGGGAACGTCAACATATCCAGATCTTATACGAACCTCTTTCTTCACTTTTCTCTAATGTCGACCGCTTCGGACTCGTCTCGTCGTGGCTGCATGGACTGAGCTCCAACGGCTATCCTCATATCGGGAGTCTCCCAAGAAATGCATTTCACCACCTAGCATCCGAATTAAGTCGAGCCATCCGATCGAGTCGTCAAAACCTCATAATCCCCCAAGAGCTCAACATCTTGGGCACAGTTTAATAGTATCAAGTACATACCACAGCATCGGTGGTCCAGCTGTAGAAGGGCAAACCCAAGCCTCACTAATGGCGCCGTGGAACTGCCGCAAACCCGAAGGTTCAAAGGCTTTCACACGGTCATTAAGTCGAGTTAGGGTTTCATTCTTCTAGAGGGACCATAGAATTGCCTGCATGTCTTTCCGACTACTTTAAACTTGGAATAATAGGTTTCTGACATTCGATCGTCTCTGTCGACTCCCAACGTCTCCGCGTGAAGTCGTCTCTAGCTGGAATCAATCTATCTGATGACCTCGCATCGGGGTAGGCGAACGATCCTCATGTCCTAGTCATTCATCCTCGATGACTAGCGACCTTCTATCATCTCTTCGTACAGCTCGTTCTGCACTAATTCCAGCATCTGGGGCAATATCTCGTCGTTCGCAGCAATAACTGGCTCGCTCGTCTGCACGCTGAACATTGCCTCGATCATCATGAATAAGCAACACACCAACGGTCATCAAAATCGGGATGGCCTCTGTCAGTGGCCCAATCCTCTGATACTGATCGGCACGTCCGAGCAATCTCATATGGCGATCCATCCAACGCTCGTGGCGCAAAACACAATCAAAAGACACTTCTCTACAATCGGGTGTCGCCGGAATCACGCCCTGGTCAGTCCTCGTTCGTGACGAGCTCGTGCTGACCGCAACTCTAGCCGTAGCTCTCCCTGCCCGTAATCGTGGCAGCAAAACCAAACTGGTACCGATGAGGCTAGATCAGGAAGGAATATAATACTGAACAAGGAAATGTACATCCTAAGGCTTCTTAAGTGGAGTGGCGTGTCGTAAATATGCCGCGGAACATACCAACGGTACGTCACTATACTTTAGTCACCTATTCCATCAACCAAGGGTCATCCTACGCTCCGAAGGTAAAACCTAACACTCTGATACCAACTTTGTCATGTCCCGAAAGTACGGAACATAACCGGCACTTAAATTACGAATGTCTCGAGGCGTACGTAATCTAAGTAAGCCGAAAACCCAGAAATCCAAACCAAGAAAAGTAGTAGAGTGAAGGAAAACTAATTTAAATCAAGTAGTTTTAATAGCATAAGCCGAATTATGCGTTTTTAAAAACATCAAATAATTCCTGAAAATTTCGGCAGAGTCTCCTTTGTAAAAACTGGCCCCCAAACGGGATACAACATGAATAGTATACGAAATCAATAAAAAGGCATCCCCAAGCAGGAGCTAGCTCTTCGTCAAACGACGGTCACAACCACACAAGCAATATAATATACAACGCCAAGGGCGAGGATCAAAACTCAAAAGGAAACTCAAAACCACAAGAAAACCACAGAAATATAACGCGCGACTCTAAGGTCGAAGGAATAACATCGCTGGTCTCTATCTCAAAATAAATACATGTTTGGTTGATGGAACTTCTAGATACAACAGAATAATGATATACAATGTATAATGATGGGTACGATACAAATAAACCCACCTACTAGCAAGTCACCCGAACGAAACTGTACCCGCAAAGCCGTAAAGAAACCTGTACGGCGAAACCTGCAAGAAACTGGGGCACAACGGGGGTGAGTTGCCAACACGTGAGTAGAAAAACATCTACGCACAGAAATCGTATAAATAACGCAACCTAGGTCAATGATCATAATATATCCTCAAATATATGTATAACATGCAGCCTATAAAAATGGCTAGGGTAATATCTAACCCAAGTGTGATCTCATGTGCCCGTGTCAGTGCCTCAGGTAGCAATATATCATATGAATGAGGTATGAATGCACGGAACAGAATGCATGTACTGACGAAAACTGCTTTCATAAATCAGTGAGATTTCTGTATTTTTAAAGTGAGGTACCACAAATGAAATCAGCATAAAACAGTGCCCAGCATCGACATAAAACAAGTGTCCAAATATCTCGATATCTCTGTATCACAATCTCTGTACCTCAATATCTCAAAATCAATATCTAGGGTGCCGTCAATCCAGACCGGCCCCTACCATCCATCTCAAGACCACGACGGTATCCTACGGATATCCGACGCGTCGGGTAATATCACCGGTCGGTAGTGCTCCCCTGCCGGGCTCAACGTCAACAACACATTCCTCTTGCCCCGGGATACCGCACCGGGCCCACCATGTGCCCGAAACGGTTCCTCCACTCCTCGAATCGGGTCTCGAAATCCATCAACAAACTCATGGTGGACGACTCATACATCATGGGAAAACCGCACTTTTTATTTTAAAAGAGAGAAAAGGTTTATTTATGTTTTTGCGGTTTTCCTCCAAATCCAGAAAATCTCATGGAAATCCGAATCCAAAATCTCAATAACACGTAAAATAGTGAATATATGCATGAGAATCCATGAATACGGCATAACAATGAATAACAATATGCATGAAGTAGCAGGTAATAACTACAATGTCTAAACTATTAGCTAACAGGCTATGTCAAGCAATAATATTTTCTAAGGTGTACGTGACATGGCAATTACCGATGAAGATGTGTGTGAGCCGGCAAGTAAGTGTACGTGGTACATACGCATCATCGGTAATGGTGCTGGTGTCCTAACAATATGATATCAACAATGCATTAAGAAATTATAACATAAGTATGCGATGCAGAGTGAACAGCAATAATGAACGGAATACTAGACACAACGATAACTAAACTGCATTACCCTAATATAAATCCTACAAATGGTTCCTTTTGAAATAACACGAATCATGGGGTTTTGAAAATAGGGGCTACGGTGTTTTTATGAAAAGATACGTCTTTTGAAATATCCGTAGGATCCCTTGGGCTGTCCTTTAAAATACCCACGATTCGTTAGTTTTTGAAATAGGTAATAATCGAATCTAATCTAACAACTAAACTAAACTAAATGGCTAAGCTAACAAGCCGGACTACAGGTAAAGAAACCGCCTAACATCTGAGTCGATACATATACATACCTGTATATATATTAGTCGGTGATCCCGCCTCCATAATATCATATCCGATACCATATATATAATCAGACACCCCAAGTCAAGAGTGCGGATCAATCATCAAAATATAGCTCGTACGCAAATCCGTCGTACGGCATCCCCAAATCTGGGTACGGGTCAATATCACATTCCTCATACTATTCACATGGTATCCTCTTTATCAAATATCATCTGTGGTACTGACCTATGTCTAGTACACTACTAATATCACTATCCACATAGCATTGTCATTCAAAGATCCGCTATAACATCAGGACGTATCTCAAGTACGAATCCTGCCATATCACCGATTTCACGGTCTCAACTCAAATCTCATCGACTCATCTCAAACCCAAGTATCATCCGTGAATCCAGTATGTGAACACCTAGTCCCATACCCAGGTGAACGCATAAACACATCTCCTCATATACGCATAGGTAATAACCTAGATGTATGCATGTGTGTGTGTGTATGTATGGGTGTAAGGACTACTCTAGGGTTTCGCAACTAACACTAAACTAATCCACGCACACCTAGAATCTACCCTTTTATCATCAAGTCTCATATCAACATAATATACAATCAAAATATATGTGTGTATACGTATTCGTATACATCACCACGACTGCGGGGGTGCTATACGCCATCCACCCGACTTCTCCCCGTAGATATAAATCTACTCACCTGGTCCTCGCTCGCCGGTGCCGACGTCGCCACGCGCTTGCTTGTCGTCTCGAAGTCCACATGGGGGTACCTACATATCACAACGCATCGTATCGCATTAAAATCCGACTCATGACCAAAACGACACACGAATCCCACATAGGTCAAAACCTATGGTTGCTTCCACAATCAACCCAAAAACCCTCGACGTCGGCGTACAAACGCCAGACCATCGAGAAAACCCAAATACACTCATTTGCACATTCACGAACACTCATTTTAATATAAAATAGGTTAAAACTCACAAAAACCCCAAATTCACTTTAAAAGCCGTTTTTCCGAAAAACTAGCAAGCAAAATTACCCGTTTTAGTACAAAACTCGATGTTTAAACAATTCTAGCGGCCATAATACTTATTAAATAACTTAAATAAGTCATAAAAACCATTTCCATAATTTAATCTCATAAATTTGCATAATTTCCAAAATACTAGTTTGCAAAAATATCAATTTTTAACACCTTTTAAAGCAAAATTCACAATTTATCAATTAAGCTTGGTTTTACATGAACCAAAATCATTAAACCACTCATTATAATATTAATAATGACATGAAACCTTAATTATATTTAATCTAAAGCATTTAATAATTTTCCAGAAACCTTAGTTAGCAAAATAGCTTAATTAGACAAATTTTAAAATAACAATTAGCAAACTAGTTACTAGGTAAGATTTTACATGCCATAATATGTTAAATTATACACTTAAACCATGATCAAGTGATATAAAACCCTAACTTGATCCATACCCAATTCTAGAATTTCCAAACTTGCAACTAAAGCCTAATTAACACTTAAATAAATTAGCTTTAAGAAATTAACTAACAAATTAAGCAAAAGGTTTAGAAATTATACCCAAAAACATTTGAAGATCCACAAGCACCCATAGCCTCCCAAATTGAAATCTTATTCCCTAGATCCATGCTAGATAGGCAAATGAAAAATGGGTAGGAGTTGGATTTTGATTTTGTTTTGATTTTGGGTGGAATTTGATGAATTTTTGAAGGTAAAAAGGGTGGGATTTTTGGAGAAGAGATGAGATGAGGTAAAGAGAGAGGAGGGCTGCAGGAAATCAGCAAAGGGCTCGGCTAATGAGGGGAGAGAAGAGAGTGTGAGGTGATTGGAGAGAGAATGTGGTCAAAAAGTCCACATTTTACTTCTATCATTCTCTTTTCTTTTCTTTCTTTTCTTTTGCAACACAAGTGGGGACAATTGAGGGGGGGGGGGACTGCTGAAATCAGCCATAGGGAAGGAAAAATGGGGGTGTGTGAGTGTGGGTATGGGTGTGGGGTGATGAAAAATGATAAATATTATACCCCAAACATCCATTTACACTAAATTCACTAAAAAAAAACCTTTTTCTTCAATATTTTCTAAACCGTTTTGGCAAACGATTTCATTTCAAAAACCACATGATAAAATTTTATTTAATATGATATGATGCACAAAATTTGTTTCAACTCATTCCAATTTGTAATTTTCCCTAATTAAATTTATTAGTGACGGCTTAAAATAATATTAAAATAATTAATTTCGGAAAATTTTTCAGAAAATTTGAAATTTCACCAGTGGCTCAATAAACACCAAATACTAGCAATTACATAGCTAGAATATGTATATTTAATTTTATAATAAATATATTTGCATTTTGACATTTTACAGAAAACCCCCTTATTTTACCGTTTTTTCGAAATTTCACCGAAACGATTTTCAAAATGTTACAAGTATGCTCTCTGGTTACCTTTATTATCGTGTACTGCTTTAGGTGACCTTACAGGTCACTATTGCACGTTGATAGAGCCCCTAGGATTCTTGCTTGACTGCCAACAGTATGAGGGCGATCATATACGTAGGAGCTGGTAGTCTATAAGCATATCCTTAAAAGGCCTCTAGTCGTGGGAGTTTCGAGACAGGGCATCGATACTCCAGAGTAGACTAGTGTATACAGTCGAGACCCCGACGAGGGGCGGTGGCCGGTCTCACAAGCCACTGGTGTCAGTTGGTTCACCTAAGATGTATACAGGTGCTCATTGGGTTATGAGTACACCGGACAGGACTCGCCGGGAACATGCTAGTTGGTCTTATACCTGACGTCAGATAGCAGTTCCCTGGTGACATGTGTACAGGTTAGTTCATCGACCTGAGGATCGTCATTTGTCTCGTGTGAGTTCTCACTGTACTTTGATTACTACCCTACCACGCTCAAAGGAGACGTACAAACAAGTTTTAGTTGGGTACAGTCACGAGCCGCATGGAGGCAGTGAGCAGATCTTCTGGGGTTCGTCTCTCCCGGTATTGGGGGTGAGGTCGCGCTATGTCTAGGAGAGCCATTACACAAAGCCCTCGGCCGAGGCAGGAGATTTACTGGTAGGTATTCCAATAATATCTCAGGGTGTTCTGGGCTACACTCCGACACGACTTGTACCGCTTTTGGGGGTCTGAATTTTACCAACCCCCTAGGCCCGCCATTCGATGGTCATAGACGAACGGACCGGACTGTACGGATATTGTCACTGACAGGCTCAGTAGGGTGTCAGGATGAGTTCGCTCATCGACGTCCCTTTTGGTCAATACCTGGTAGCCCGTTACGTATAGGCTAATACCTCTGACGTGCTAGTGGTTAAATCCACAACCAAAGTATTGACGAGTCTTTAGAGTCCCCCACAGACCAGTTTCTCAAGTTTCGGGCGAAACGCTGTAGAGGCCGCATGGAGATATGGCAGGGTTCGATCAGATACGTGCGGTATTGCACGGATCAGGATCGGACGGTTAATTCTAGCGGGCTTTGGTTTAAGCCGGATCCTAGTATTGTACAGTGTAAATTTTGTCTCATTGCATTGGTATTTCGGTCGGAATACAAATGCGGGTATGTATATACAGTAGCGGGGTTTTCCTGTAATTTATTACAGGATCAGTTTTTGGAGTTGCCAGTTTGTTTTCCGTTTCGGCCATATTTCTTTGTATCTTTCATTGGCTGAAGTTGGTGGAGGATGGCTTATTTGCATTTATGCAAATAAGCATTTTGGAGGGTTATCTTTGCATATTGTTGCATCATGATGGTGCACTTTCTTTGACTCCATGACTTCATGATTGCTTGACTTTGGGTATGATGATTAGTTGATGGAGTATTGGTTTTTGTTGATGATCATTGCTTATCATCATCACCTTTTCTCTCTCTTGCATTATGTTGTGGTTCACTCTCTTTGATTCACTCTCTCTCATTCTTACTCCCTTCACAATGATATGGCCGGCCAAATGAGGGAGGGGCTGTCCCAATATTTTGTGGTGGGATTTTTGGTCTTTTGGCTTCACAAAAATCCCTTGACTCCATCTCCAAAAGGCTTAGTTCATTTCTTCCAAAAAAGGCAACTTCCTCAAACCCCAAAATGAGACATAGAGCACTACACGTATTCTACTGCAATTCTTGGGCACGTCGGCTCGCCAACTTCGTGCCCGAGTTGCCTCGGTTCAGAGGTGGGAGCCCGTAAAAGATCCCGGCGAAGTGGTGCCCTTCCGATGAGGAGTTGAAGACCGGAGATTCCGCTGGCACGAAGTGGTGCCCTTCCGATGAGGAGTTGAAGACCGGAGATCGGGACGACGACGAGAAGACCGAAGGACACGTATCGCTCGGTATATCTCTCTACCCTTTCTCTTGTTTGCTAGGACTAGAATAATTGCCCGATCCGGGATTTTTGTGCGCGGTGGTGCCGGTTTACAAGTTCGTAAAAAGTTTCGTTTCCGCATTCCGGCGTCGGATTGACGGCCGGGGCGCCGCCGTGCACTTACATGGTATCAGAGCCATGCCATTAACCTAGTCTAGTTTTGTCTAATGTGTTTACATTTCCAATCGAACAAAAATTCCAAAATCCGCGTTTTCAATGCATCAGGTTTCTGTCGAAATTTTTTTAGCTCGAAATTTTTTTCAGTATGTTGCAGAAGTACATGCAGGAGGTTTTAAGAATTCTGAAGAAAAATGGTGGCGTGACACTGTAGAACCACCGCGCAACCGCGGCCAAAACCCCTTTGGGGCCGCGGTTCCGCCGCAGTACAGTGCCCTCACTGTACCAGTTTTGTACAGAGCTCTTTAAAAAGGGAAATTGGGGTTTTGGAATATTCGTTTTGGGTCCAGAATTTCTTTAAGTGCTACAGTAGTGCTTGGGGGACCACTTAGGTAAATTTGATCGATCGAAAATTTTAAACACATTAGTTCACAGTATTTACATTATATCTGCGACCGTGAGTGTCACTTGATCGGTAAATCCTGTCTAACTGCTATAGCCCGGTTAGACGGATTTGCGAACGTGACATTCACGTTGATGTTCTGTGATTGTGCTGTGATGTTGCGGATTGGTCGTGGGGGATAGCCTGGATGCAATGCTAGTACAGATTTGGTTGTATTATGTACATTTGATATTGCAGGGCGAGCGTCCGACATGTGGACTGCCGTCACTGCCTGATTGTATATTATTCTTTTGGGGCACGACCGGGTCGAGGTCGTGTACCCGTTGTATGTGTATTTTACTTTCTGTACTAGGATTACCCAAAATTGGGGTGCACGGATAGCCGGATTCTAGAGGGCAACGGGCCCGCATCTCATGGCGTTGTGACGGAGGGGGCTTCACTCTAGAATTGGCGGGATATTCGCCGCACTCGTAGGGGGTATAGGTTGACCTAGGAGGGGTGTCCAAGTTACCGGATTCTGTGAAGTGCTGGGTGGTCCATTCACGTTGCTGAAGGGGGCTGCCTCGCTTCAGGTTTTGGTGGGTAACTTGCCGCGCCCGTAGGGGTCTAGGATTTCATTGCACAGGCTATCCACACGACCAGGGGAACGTCGGGTTTCAGTAGCGGCTCTGTGATACCCGGGGATCCTAAATATCTGTATTGTTCTGTGATGCTTATTACATTTCTGTGATGTTGCATTTTATCACGCCTTGAGCGAAATATTATATATTGATATATATACTAGTAGATGTTGTATATGTTTTGCATCCGCGATAGTCCAGTCCCCGCTCTGTCGTTTGTTAACTAACCTAACGGGTAACGACGGGACCCAGTGGCGAATGCGGATGGCATATACGTACGTCATTATTTTCGTTCTTTATTGGTGTGATCAATTGATAGGACTGCATTGATTCGGATCAATGCAAGTTAAACAAACCTATTCTGATGTTGTTGGAACAATTTTTCAAAAAGCTGTTATTGCAAGGGCGTTCTCTTTTGTTTTGCACAGTGGTATTCGGTTGTGAATATCCAGCACCACAGTCGACGAGGCAAGGGCCGAGATCCCTTCACCGGGAGTGACCCCTTGGACAGAAGTTTGCGTCAGGGCGATAACTGTTGGATATTTATGCCCTAGAGGCCTACATTGTATAGGAAGTTTGGGATATGTATGTACATGACAGTCTTGCTTGATATGATAGTGCGCTATTTGGTTTGTCTTTATCTTAACATATGATATATTTTGTGTTGTATTCATTTATATATTCATATTGATAAAGCCCATAGGGTGTTTGCCTGACTACCGGCGTTGTGATGGCAGTCATACTAGTGGGAGCTGGATAGTAATTAGGCACATCCTTAGATGTCCCTAGTCGCAGGAGTATCGAGACTGAGCATCGATTCTCCGGAGTAGACTAGTGTATACATATCTAGACCCTGACGAGGGGCGATGGATTGGTCCCGCAGCCATTGGTGGTGTGCACCTAAGATTGTATACAGATGCTCACTGGGTGTGAGTACACCGGACAGGACTCGCCGAGAACTGACTGGATGGTATTATACCTAACGTCAGATAGCAGTTCTCAGGTGACATGTGTGCAGATAGTCTGTTGACTTAAAGTCATCATTTGTCTCGTGTGAGTTCCCACTGTGCTCTGATTATTACCCTACCACGGCTCAAAGGAGTCGTGCAAACAGGTTTTAGTTGGGCACAGTCCCGAGCCACGTGGAGGCAGTGAGCGACTGTTAGGGATTCGTCTCTCCCGGTATAGGGAGTTGATATCGCACTGTGGTCGGTTGGTCATTACCATAAGTCCCTGGCCAGGGCTGATTGAGAATTACTGATGGACTGATCAGTAGATTCTCTGATGGTCTTGAGCCATACCGACACGACTTGTACGGTTATTAGGGGTCTGACGTCCACCACCTCCCTAGACCATACATGCGATACTCTTAGATGAACAGACCGGACTGCGCGGATATTGTCACGGACAGGCTCAGTAGGATTTCAGATGGGTTACCTCATCGGCTTTCTTATCGACAACTACCTGGGGACCGTTACGTACTGCTAGTGCCGCTTGCGGTTTGTGGTTAAACCCACTGCCAGCGTAGTAGTTGAGTCTTTAGAGTCCCACACAGAGATTTCCCAAACCCAGGCGAAAAGATATAGAGGTCGTATGGTTTTACGACAAAGGTTCGGACGCATACGTGTTTGAACGCACGTACGACATTCGGACAGTTTTTACTAGCCGGCTTTGGTTTAAGCCAGATTCTAGTATCAGGTTATTGGATTTATACAGTCTAAAGTTTTTCCGTGTTTTCACGGATGAGAGGGGCGTTCTCGTAATTTTCCGAGAAGCTTCTAGAAGGATGTGACTTGGAGGGAGAGGTGGCATTTTCATTTAATGATTTAGTGACTCATTGTGAGTGATTCATCATGTCATTAATGCATTATTAAATGCTTAATGACTCACATAATGAATCACCCACTTGCATTAATGAAACATGATGAATAATCTCATATTATTCATTTCTTTTTAATTCATTATGTTTCATATATCAAGTGAGAAGCTATTTCATTATTATTATTATTATTATTATCATTATCATCTTCTCATTCTCTCTCTTCAAGCTCTCTCCTTCACCAAACCCTAATCCTACCACTCATGAGTTGAGAACAAGGATTATGAAAGACTAATTACTCCATAACCTATCTCTACATCACCTTAGCTACTCTATTTAGCAACTAGAGAAACTAAGTAACCTCAAGTTTAGAGGTTATAGCTTGGATTAGGTTTCTCGGGTGGATCGTCTATCACGGAAGGAAGCCGATGAGGACGTGGAGATCCAAAGAGGCCGTAGATAACGTAAAGAAGAAGGACTAGAACCGTTTGGTATAATCTCTTAACATAGTAGCTTAGAACTCTATGCTTTTTGTTAAGTATTGTTTAGAAACGATCTTCGGTTAGTTGATGTTCGCTTTATAAACATGATTGTTTTTCAAATTTCCGCCTCCCCGCAACTCATGGGGTGTTGCACATCGACTTACAGTGGTATCAGTGCCTCACTAAACAATAATTAACACACTTGCAAAATTGTATGAATTTCGAACGGAAAAACAAACCGGAAAAACCCCGATATCTTGTAGTTTCTGTCGAATTTTAAATGAGGTCCAAAAATTTTTCAGGGACCTCCAGAATGACCATCATGATAATATAAGAACACCCAAGAAAAATGGTCTCCTGAATCGGCCAAAGCGCCGCGGAACCGTGGCCGATCCCACCGATCCGCCGCGGTTCCGCCGCCGAGTTGGGGCCGATTCAGCCCATTTTTCTTCTGTGCCTTCTTTGTGATATTTGAGATTTTCTGGTATTTTTTAATTTTTGCTCAGGTTTCAGATTTACAGAGAAGTATTGGAGAAAAATTAAAAGTGTTTAATCGATCGAAATTATACGGTGTTTGCATGTTTGATTATATCTGTGAAATGTTTTATGTGTTCGTAAACCTCCCCTAACTGCTAGTATGTCAGTTGGCAGGGGGTTGCACATATCTGTGATGTTATATATAACTGTTTGTGTATATAAACTGTATTGGACTGTTGTGGTGATTAGCCGGGTTTTGTGATGGGTTATTGTATTAATTCATTTGATGTAAATGTAATAAGTTGTAATATTATTTTGCGGGGCACATCCAGGTTGCGGTTGTAGCCACCGTTGTATTATTCTTTTTACTGTTTTTTGCTCCTAGGATAGACCCAAGGTGGGGTACACAAACTACCGGGTATTTTGAAGTGTTGAGGTAGACCGCTTCACTTCTGGTACTTGGCGGGTAGTTTGCCGTACCCGTAAGGGTCTGGGGTGGGGTAAAATGGCTATTCATCACAACTGTGTAATCCGTCTTTCATAGCAGGCTCGAAAGAAATGCGGATTGCTTGCAAATCCAATATTGTTTATCTGTGATCTGGAATGCCTATTATTGCGTCTGACGAATGTACAATATCTATATATGATAGCAATTTAGACGTCGCTTATGTTTTACACCCGCGCTAGCCCAGCCCCCGCTCTGTCGTTAGTTAAGTAACCTAACGGGTGATGACGGGACCCCGTGGCGAATGCGGATGACATAAGAGGACGTTGTATTTTCGTTGTTATCTGTAATGATAGGTTAAAGATGGGACGCATTATTATTAATGCAAAGAAAATAAAACCTAAACTGAATCGTTGGAACAATTTCTAAAAACCACTCGGTTTTCTTGAAAAAGCAAATTTTAAATGCGGAGCTTAAACCACTCCTTTTAATAAAAGCTATCTTAGTTCCTTCGATCAAATCAAGTTCACTACGTTAACGGTTTTTTGCCAAAAACCAGCCGTAACCCTCCGTCGTTTCAGATAGACAGCACGTCGTATTCATGCTATGCTTGTTGGCCTACGTCAAGGCATAGTGAATGGTAGCAGTGTGTGTGCCTATTTGTTGCATAGATAGATGCATTAGTTTAATACAGACGTACACCTTGTTGGCCTACGTCAAGCGCTTGTTCGATGTACTTAAATTGATCAGGACAACAACGGGTAGAACTTGACTTGCGTCTTATGACTTGTTGGCCTACGTCAAGGTCTATAAGAGCTTGGGGTAAAAATCACATCGGGAGTTTCAAATATAAAGGAAACTTGCAGATTTAGCTTACCTTCTGGAGTGTGGTGACTAGAGTGGCTTCCATCTAGGGCATCATGCAATGATAGTTGGATCCCGATCCCACTGATGAGTAGGATTACTCTCGGGAATTTCTCTTACTTAACAATCAATGCTATAAACCAAGTAGGTGCCTAGAAAGGTGTTAGAGGGGCTACGCCTCCAGGGAAAAGAGGTTCTTTAATTAAGGAACTTCACGAAAGCGTTGGAAAACCTCCCTCAAAGTACCAACACCAGCCTGGCTGAAAGGTTAAGCAAGTATTGTGACGTGTGATTAAATCCTGACTAGTTCTTCTTTTAGGTTTTGAAGAAGGATTTGAGGAAACAGTGGGAGCCATCCTGTTTAGATAAATTAATAACCAATCTAAACTTGCAAGAGCATATGCTGAGTGTTTCTTTTCTCTCTCTCTGGCAGCTACCATGACTGGACTTAAACTATTACTTGAAAAGAATATACTGACCGGGCAGAACTATAAAGATTGGCTAAGGAACGTCAATATTGCGCTGACTTATGACAAAGTTGCATATATTACCACCGTTGTTCCTCCCCTTATCCCAGGACCAGATTCCTCAGTTGCGGATAAGGAAGTTCGTAAAACCTGGGATCTAGACTGTGAGCGAGCTAAGTGTATCGTGCTGGCGTCCATGAATAATGAACTCCAGAAACAGCACGAGAGTATGGATATTGTATCCATATTCCTCCATTGCAAGGAATTGTATGGTGAACACTCTCGTATCGCGAGGTACTAAACCTCAAGGAAACTCTTCCAGATGAGGTTAGCTCCAGGATCGCCTGTTGGAGAGCACGTCCTCAAAATGATCACCCTCATTGAGGAACTCGCAAATCTGGGATGCGTGCTAGAGAATGATTTGTATAACGACTTGATTTTACAGTCCCTACCCCACACCTTCTCTCAGTTCGTGCTGAACTTCAATATGCACGAGATGGAAGCTGATCTTCCAAAGCTCCTCAACATGTTGAGGGTAGTAGAGACCTCCTTGAAAAAGGAGAAGACCCCCGTTCTGTATGTCGGCCAATCATCCTCTTCTAAATCTAAAGTGAAAGCTAAAGGGAAGAAGAAGATGAAAGCCACCAAACCGAAGGGTAGGGTCAAGAAGGTGCAGGGAACGAACAAGGCAGGAAGGGTGAAGGCAGAAAAGAACGAGTGCTTCTATTGTCACAAGCAAGAGCACTGGAAGAAGGACTGTTTGGCCTTTAAAGCCAAGGACATGAAGCAAGCTGTTGCTTCTGCTTCAGGTGTGTTCGTAATCGAAAATTGTCTTTCAGTAAACTCTACTTCATGCGTACTTGATACCGGTTCTGGTTCTCATATATGTAATTCTTTGCAGGAACTGAGAAATAGTAGAGTACTGGGGGCAGGTGATATGACTCTCCGGATGGGCAATGGAATGCATGTAGATGCAGTTGCAATAGGGGAATATCACCTAGGGTTGAATAGTGGACACATTTTGGTATTGTACAACTGTTTTTGTATTCCCAGTATGTTGTGTAATATTATATCAGTATCTTTGTTGTCTAATAAAGGATATAATTTTGCGCTTGAAAGAAATGTCATGAACATTCTCCTAAATCAAGAACTGATTGGGTTTGGCACACTGGAAAACGGCATATACATACTTAATCAACCACAAATTTTCAATATACAAAAACCACGTAAAAGAAAGGCTCCAGATTCAAATCAAGCCTTCCTATGGTATTGTAGATTTGGTCATATAAACGAAACAAGGTTGACTAAGTTACATAAACATGGATATCTAGATCCTTTTGAATATTCATCATATGCAACTTGTCAATCATGTTCAAAGGAAAAATGACCAAATCTCCGTTTATCGGACACGGAGAAAGAGCCACACAACTCTTAGGACTTATACACAGTGATGTATGTGGTCCAATGTCTACACATGCACGAAGCGGTCACTCCTACTTCATAACTTTTACTGATGACTTCTCAAGGTATGGATATGTATTCTTAATGAAACATAAATCCAAGGCCTTTGAGAAGTTTAAGGAGTATAAAAATGAAGTAGAAAAACAGACTGGTAAAAGCATCAAGACACTTCGATCTGATCGAGGTGGAGAATACTTAAGTACCAGTTTCCTTGAATACTTAAAAGAGAATGGAATTCTCTCTCAGCTTACTCCACCTTTTACACCTCAGCATAATGGTGTATCAGAAAGGAGGAATCGCACTCTGTTAGACATGGTGCGTTCAATGATGAGTAGTGCTAAGTTACCACTTTCCTTCTGGGAATTTGCTCTAGAATCAGCAGCATACCTATTAAATAGAGTTCCGACTAAGTCTGTGCCTACCACTCCATATGAAATGTGGAGCTGGAAGAGACCATATCTTAAGTATATCAAGATATGGGGGTGTCCGGTATATGTTAAGAAGCATAATCCGGACAAGCTCGAGGCACGATCGGTTTTATGCAAGTTTGTAGGATACCCCAAGCATTCAAGGGGGTATATGGTCTACCACACTGAAGAACAAAAGGTGTTTGTCACTCGCCACATTGTTTTCTTAGAAAGCGAATTTCTTGCAAAAGAAATTAGTGGGAGCGCGGTAGAACTGGAAGAAATTCCAGAACCTCAAACTGCAACCGAGGACTTAGAAGAATCTCAGATTTCAATAGAACATGACGAACCAACACCACTCCGCAGATCTAGTAGGCTTTCTCATCCTCCTGAAAGATACTATAGTTTTCTTCTTGATGGGGATCGAGAGGATTGCATCATCGATGATGATGAGCCTACTAGTTTTCAGCAGGCTATTACGAGTAGTGACTCGATAAAATGGCTGGATGATATGAGATCCGAAATGGAATCCATGTACACCAATAAAGTATGGACTTTAGAAGTTGCTCCTCCTGGGGTAAAACCAGTTGGGTGCAAATGGATCTTCAAAAAGAAGATTGGTACATTTGGACAAGTGGAAACCTACAAAGCTAGACTAGTAGCAAAAGGTTTTCGTCAAAGACCAGGATTGGACTATGATGAAACTTTTTCACCAGTAGCTATGCTTAAATCCATTCGGATCATGCTTGCCATTGCTGCCTTTCATGACTATGAAATCTGGCAAATGGATATAAAAACAGCTTTTCTAAATGGACATCTAGAAGAGAGTGTTTACATGGATCAACCAGAAGGTTTCTTAGACAGTGGGAGCAGCGGAAGAGTGTGCAAATTGCTTAAATCCATTTATGGGTTAAAGCAAGCATCGCGGAGTTGGAACATCTGCTTTGATGAGACAGTCAAGGAATTTGACTTTATCAAAAATGTAGATTAACCATGTATTTATAGGAAGATTGTAGAAGGAGCAGTAGTCTTCCTCGTTTTGTACGTCGACGACATACTACTGATAGGGAATGATATCCCTATACTACAATCAGTAAAGCTCTTCTTGTCACAGAAATTCTCCATGAAAGACTTGGGAGATGCATCATACATTCTGGGCATTAAGATCTATCGTGATAGATCTAATAGAACATTGGGACTTTCACAGTCCAGGTATATAGACACTATACTAAAGAGATTTAGTATGGAAGATTCCAAGCGCGGCAATATGCCCGCTTGTCACGGAATCACCCTCTCCAAAGAGATGTCTCCAAAGACTGATGAAGAGAGGGCTCGCACGGGCATTATACCCTACGCTTCGGCGGTAGGATCTATAATGTATGCGATGTTATGTACCAGGCCGGATGTAGCTTACGCACTTGGTGTGGTAAGCAGGTATCAGTCGGACCAAAGTGAGAAACATTGAATAGCGGTAAAGAACATTCTCAAGTACCTGAGAAGAACTAAGGAGATGTTCTTGATTTACGGTAATGGGGACCTCCAGGTAGAAGCTTTTACCGACTCCGGCTTCCAAAGTGACAAAGATGATTCTAAATCCATTTCGGGTTTTGTGTTTACCCTCAATGGAGGGGCGGTAAGTTGGAGGAGTTCCAAACAGGATACCGTCGCAGACTCAACTATGGAGGCTGAGTATATAGCTGCTAGTGAAGCTGCAAAAGAGGCTGTCTGGATAAAGAAGTTCATTTCTGAACTTCAAGTGGTTCCGTCCATTGCCAATCCAATACCTTTGTATTGTGATAACAATGGGGCTGTAGCATTAGCGAAGGAACCAAGGTCCCATCAGAAATCCAGGCATATCTTGAGTCGGTTTCACCTGATCAGGGAGATCGTGGATCGTCGGGAGATCGAGGTACGGAGAGTAGATACAAAAGACAACACGGCAGATCCATTCACCAAGGCCATCCCTCAAGTCCAGTTCGAGAGGCTGTTTGAGATGTTGGGCATGCGGTACGCCAGCAACTGGATCTAGTGTAGATAGTGCGTACTCATTGCGCCAATTATAGGCCTTAGTGCAAGTGGGAGATTGTTGGATATATATGCCCTAGAGGCCTACAATGTATAGGAAGCTTGGGATATGTATGTACATGACAGTCTTGCTTGATATGATAGTGCGCTATTTGGTTTGTCTTTATCTTAACATATGATATATTTTGTGTTGTATTCATTTATATATTCATATTTATAAAGCCCATAGGGTGTTTGCCTGACTACCGGCGTTGTGATGGCAGTCATACTAGTGGGAGCTAGATAGTCAATAGGCACATCCTTAGATGTCCCTAGTCGCAGGAGTATCGAGACTGGGCATCGATACTCCGCAGTAGACTAGTGTATACATATCTAGACCCTGACGAGGGGCGATGGATTGGTCCCGCAGCCATTGGTGGTGTGCACCTAAGATTGTATACAGATGCTCACTGGGTGTGAGTACACCGGACAGGACTCGCCGAGAACTGACTGGATGGTATTATACCTAACGTCAGATAGCAGTTCTCAGGTGACATGTGTGCAGATAGTCTGTTGACTTAAAGTCATCATTTGTCTCGTGTGAGTTCCCACTGTGCTTTGATTATTACCCTACCACGGCTCAAAGGAGTCATGCAAACAGGTTTTAGTTGGGCACAGTCCCGAGCCACGTGGAGGCAGTGAGCGACTGTTAGGGATTCGTCTCTCCCGGTATAGGGAGTTGATATCGCACCGTGCTCAGTTGGTCATTACCATAAGTCCCTGGCCAGGGCTGATTGAGAATTACTGATGGACTGATCAGTAGATTCTCGGATGGTCTTGAGCCATACCGACACGACTTGTACGGTTATTAGGGGTCTGACGTCCACCACCTCCCTAGACCATACATGCGATACTCTTAGACGAACAGACTGGACTGCGCGGATATTGTCACGGACAGGCTCAGTAGGATTTTAGATGGGTTACCTCATCGGCTTTCTTATCGACAACTACCTGGGGACCGTTACGTATAGCTAGTGCCGCTTGCGGTTTGTGGTTAAACCCACTGCCAGCGTAGTAGTTGAGTCTTTAGAGTCCCACACAGAGATTTCCCAAACCCAGGCGAAAAGATATAGAGGTCGTATGGTTTTACGACAAAGGTTCGGACGCATACGTGTTTGAACGCACGTACGACATTCGGACAGTTTTTACTAGCCGGCTTTGGTTTAAGCCAGATTCTAGTATCAGGTTATAGGATTTATACAGTCTAAAGTTTTTCCGTGTTTTCACGGATGAGAGGGGCGTTCTCGTAATTTTCCGAGAAGCTTCTAGAAGGATGTGACTTGGAGGGAGAGGTGGCATTTTCATTTAATGATTTAGTGACTCATTGTGAGTGATTCATCATGTCATTAATGCATTATTAAATGCTTAATGACTCACATAATGAATCACCCACTTGCATTAATGAAACATGAAGAATAATCTCATATTATTCATTTCTTTTTAATTCATTATGTTTCATATATCAAGTGAGAAGCTATTTCATTATTATTATTATTATCATTATCATCTTCTCATTCTCTCTTTTCAAGCTCTCTCCTTCACCAAACCCTAATTCTACCACTCATGAGTTAAGAACAAGGATTAGGAAAGACTAATTACTCCATAACCTATCTCTACATCACCTTAGCTACTCTATTTAGCAACTAGAGAAACTAAGTAACCTCAAGTTTAGAGGTTATAGCTTGGATTAGGTTTCTCGGGTGGATCGTCTATCACGGAAGGAAGCCGAAGAGGACGTGGAGATCCAAAGAGGCCGTAGATAACGTAAAGAAGAAGGACTAGAACCGTTTGGTATAATCTCTTAACATAGTAGCTTAGAACTCTATGCTTTTTGTTAAGTATTGTTTAGAAACGATCTTTGGTTAGTTGATGTTCGCTTTATAAACATGATTGTTTTTCAAATTTCCGCCTTCCCGCAACTCGTGGGGTGTTGCACATCGACTTACAATAACTTCACTATAACCGATTACTTTTGCTTTGCATCGTGGTATTCAGTTGGAATATCCTGCACCTCATTCTACGGGGAAAGAGCCGAGATCCCTTCACCGGGAGTGACCTCTTTAGCAAAGGTTTTCGTCACTATATTTTTATAAAGCTATCCGATTCCTTAAAACGATATCAAGTTCGTTACGTTAAAGGTTTTCGCCAGAAACCATTCGTAGCCCTCCATCATTTCAGTTAAATATTCGGTAGTATTCAAGCTATGTATTTTGACCTCACGCCAAGGCATAGTGATTGGTAGCTGCCGGATATTTATCTGTTGCATAGATAGAATGCGTTGGTTTGGGACAGTCGTACTACTATTTTGGCCTACGTCAAGGTTATGTACGGGTAGGTTCAAATTAACCTGGACAATGATGGGTAGAACTTGACATGTGACTTATGACATTTTGACCTCACGCCAAGGTCATAAGAGCATGGGGCAAAAATCCACATCGGGAGTTTCAAAAGAAACTGAAACTTGCCAGATATGCGCATACCTTCTGGAGTGTGATAACGTGAGCGGATTCCGTCACGTTATCATGCGATGATAGTTGGATCCCGATTCCCACTGATGAGTTGGTTTACTCCTCGGGTGATCCCGACTAATTCTTCTTTCAGGTTTGGAGGAGAATTTGACGGTACAGTGGGAGGTTTCCAGATTAGATAAAGTGATAACAATTCTGATCTAGGTTAGAGTGCACACTGAGTGTTTCTTTTCTCTCTCTCTTTGGCAGCGATCATGACCCGACCCTAGACTATGACTCAGAGACCAAAATTAACCGAACCTTCTTAAACACTGGCTTTTGGATTGTCATAGTTGCAAACCTCATTGCCACTCCTACTTTTACCCTTTTCTCCAGGACACCCCGTATTACTACGAACGTCCACTTCCATTGGACAAAACCATCGTATGGTTATATACGAACTCGAAGGAATTTATTCGAGGATGGTTTCCGGTTCTGGAGAAAAAGAATAGGACTATTCAGTTGTCTTTTCCTTTTACCTTCTCTCAGGTTGCGAGTACTCCTTGGTTTAGGAGATAGTACACCTATTATGCAAATTGGATAGTCTTCTTCCAAACCTTAGGCTGGTGCCGAACGGTAGGGAATGAAGAAAACCAATTAGCATAACGATGGTGTGCAGAAGGTATTAAGTAAAGACATATCAAGAGATTAGTAAGAGGGCAAACTAAATTGCGACTGATATTCACGACCAAACCAGGTATTTCATTACCACTCCCACTTCACCTTTGTATTTCTCCAGGACACTCCGTATCACTACGAAGATCCACAGTTTATTGGATACTCCATCGTATGGTTATATACGAACTCGAAAGGAACTTGTTCCAGTTCAGGGATGGATTCTGGTTCAGGAGAAATAGGAATAAGGTTTATTCGGTTGTCTTTTATCTTCACCTTCTCTCGCATTGCGAGTTCTCCTAGTATTAGGACAGTACACCCATTATGCTTATTGGATAGTCTTCTTCCAAACCATAGGCTGGTGCCGAACGGTAGGGAAGAAAGAAAACCATTTGGCCTAAAGGGGTGTACAAAAGGTAATGACTAAAGACATATAAAGGGATTTGGAAAGATAGCAAAGAATTATACGGTTACAGTTGTGAATCTGGATAATGGAAGAGGCATTACTAGGAATACCGGGATACCCCATCGAAACATTTCAATGTTTCAGTTTCACTATGTACTGTTAAAGGAAAACTGATTTCCCGATTAGATACTTACTCCAGGGTATGTATTTACCAGGTATGATTCTCACATCTGTATGGTTTTACAGATGATGAGTGGGAGTAAGTTATTGGGAATTGGGTGATTATCCTCATTATATCGGGATTCGTTGTAATCAGTGATATTTGAGGAAATCGCCTGGGCTGTTTGCCGGACGGCAAATATTTGGTTTTGAATATCCGCTGTTATGCACCAATTTCAAATTGATATATCTGTACGTCTATTTTCATAGAGTGAGATATACCTTTTTGAAATTATGTCTATGACATTTACCTATATCAGTGGATGGTTAGGTAAGGAGCATTAAACAGCGGTGTAATTCTTCTTAACCATAAGTACAGTTTTCAACCTGCGACACACAAGGAGTGAGTTATTAGACTCAAGGGACTTATACAGAGTATTGTGTGTTGTCCAGTGTCCATTAGGACAGAGGGGATGGTCCTCGTACTATATTCAGTTTACTTATGACTTCTCTAGTTTTTAGACAGGTGTTTCGTGGAAACACAGGGTCCGAATTTTGAGAAGTTATAAGTATATGAATAAAGTAGAGAACCAGGTATTGCAAGTATCGGGATTCTTCAAGGTGATCGAAGATGTAGATACTTGTGTATGGTATTCAGTTGATAGTAATGATTAAGAGAACTTGCTTCTCTTTCAGATTACTCATAATTGGAAGCACTCCTAAGTTGAGTAATGCTGATCGGCCTCTCTCCATTTAGTTGACATGCACTGGAGACAGCTGGATGATTTGAATCTGGTTCAATTAAATCAGTGCCTCTATTTTCTGTATTGGATATAGAACAGTTCGTATCTTAACGATGTTAAGGTACGGGGAGTTGTCCGGCTTATGCTTAAAACCAGACTCTGGATAACTCAAGGCACGTTTCTGTAATGGCTGTTTGTGGGTTGACCCAGGCTATGACGAGGGTTGACTTTCTACCATCTGGAAGATAAATAGTGATATTGTTCTAGACTCGCCACAGTTTTAACAAAGATGAATTTTTTCAGAAAACAGTAGTGGGAGTATGGTAGAACTGGAAGTGATTCTAGAACCGGAAACGATTACTGAAAGTTTGATAAGAACCTAAAGATTCAATCTGGCTTGACATTCCATTGGCCACTCCGCAGATACGGTGGGTAACCTCAGGCACCCGAGAGGTACTCCGGTAGCCTCAAGGACAGTGACAGGGAGGTTCTTGTTTACCCAGACTGGCCATTGCTGTTGTTCCAGGCTGCGAGACCCGGCAGGAGGATGAGTATAGCGTCATTCTAAACTAGCTTTAGAAGTGTACGTGTATATGACTCTGCCAGAGGGTTGTCGTTGTCAATAGGAGCAGCGGAAGCATTGGTGGACAAGTGGCTTATGTCTATTTATAGACTAAAGCAAATATAGCGGAGATAGATCATCTATTTCTGATATGACAGTCATAGGTTTGACTTCATCAGAATAGGGGATGGATCTGTTAAGAAGGTAGTAGGGTGTGATGTCCTGGTATTTGGATGACATACACAGAGTAGGAAGTGAAATTCCTATACTACGATCGGTTATAGTTTGGTTGTCACACAGTGGTTTCTCCACAAGGGACTTGGATATTATATCAGACATTCTGGTTACTAGATCTATGGTTTTAGATCTAGATTTGGGTGGTTTCCCAATCAGGGTACTTAGACAGCATTCTAAGAGTTTTAGAATGACGACTCCTTGCACGGTAGTGTACCTGCAGGTGATGGAGTCACCCTCTCTAAAGGTGTCTTACAGACTAAAGGGGAGAGGGATGTGCATGATTGACAGATCACTTGCTTAGGCAATTGAGTCAATCATGAGATGTCAAGTGCCACACCAGAGGTTGTTTTTGCACGAGATGCAATAAGTTGATATTGATCTAATCCTGGAGAAACAGTCGGAAGCAGTTTTAGAACATAAGTGAGTGTTCTAGGGATATGATAACAACAGCCTCTTTTAGGAGACAGTTATCATTCCAGGCTTCCAAGGTGACCTGGACGACAGAGTGGCTGTCAGAATTGTAGTTTTCCCTCTGACGAGGGGCGGTATTATGGACAGCTAGTCCAGGAGGATACTGAGGGAGGCATGGCGCAGGATACTGATTAAGTTCAGTTGACGATACAGTCTAAGAAGTTTGGATTTGAAGTTCACTTGTGAGCTAGGTCCCATCAGACATCCAGACATATTCTAAGACAGGTATTGCTCATTTCGGGAGATGGGTTTCTCCGCGAACTTGAGATATAGAGAGACATAGAAAGAAGCATCAAGGCGGTTCCACTCGCTGAGGCTATTCCTCGAACGCAATAGTTTCACAAACGGGATTTATGAGACTGACTAGTAGAGGAGTTGGGTGTTCGGTATCACACGGGCTGTGAGTATGCGACATCGCAATAATTAGCCTTGAGTGCAAGTGGGAGATTGTTGGAGATAGTGCCCTCAGAGTCAATTATTGGATCACAGGCACGTGGTTGCAATGATTAAGTGAGGACCTATCCCGGTAGGACAGTCTTACTCAAGATGATAGTATGCTATCTGATTTACCTTTATCATCGTGTACTGCTTTAGGTGACCTTACAGGTCACTATTGCATGTTGATAGAGCCCCTAGGATTCTTGCTTGACTGCCAGTGGTATGAGGGCGATCATATACGTGGGAGCCGGTAGTCTATAAGCACATCCTTAAAAGGTCCCTAGTCGTGGGAGTTTCGAGACAGGGCATCGATACTCCAGAGTAGACTAGTGTATATACAGTCGAGACCCCGAAGAGGGGCGGTGGCCGGTCTCACAAGCCACTGGTGTCAGTTGGTTCACCTAAGATGTATACAGGTGCTCATTGGGTTATGAGTACACCGGAAAGGACTCGCCGGGAACATGCTAGTTGGTCTTATACCTGACGTCAGATAGCAGTTCCCTGGTGACATGTGTACAGGTTAGTTCATCGACCTGAGGATCGTCATTTGTCTCGTGTGAGTTCCCACTGTACTTTGATTACTACCCTACCACGCTCAAAGGAGACATGCAAACAGGTTTTAGTTGGGTACAGTTCCGAGCCACATAGAGGCAGTGAGCGGATCTTCAGGGGTTCGTCTCTCCCGGTATTGGGGGTGAGGTCGCGCTGTGTCTAGGAGAGCCATTACACAAAGCCCTCGGCCGAGGCAGGAGATTTACTGGTAGGTATTCCAGTAGTATCTCAGGGTGTTCTGGGCTACACTCCGACACGACTTGTACTGCTTTTGGGGGTCTGACTTTTACCAACCCCCTAAGCCCGCCATGCGATGCTCATAGAAGAACGGACCGGACTGTACGGATATTGTCACTGACAGGCTCAGTAGGGTGTCAGGATGAGTTCGCTCATCGACGTCCCTTTTGGTCAATACCTGGTAGCCCGTTACGTATAGGCAAATACCTCTGACGTGCTAGTGGTTAAATCCACAATCAAAGTATTGACGAGTCTTCAGAGTACCCCACAGACCAGTTTCTCAAGTTTCGGGCGAAACGCTGTAGAGGCTGTATGGAGATATGGCAGGGTTCGATCAGATACGTGCGGTATTGCACGGATCAGGATCGGACGGTTAATACTAGCGGGCTTTGGTTTAAGCCGGATCCTAGTATTGTACAGTATAGA
The DNA here is from genome assembly GCA_030015575.1 of Agapanthus africanus. NCBI lineage: Eukaryota > Viridiplantae > Streptophyta > Magnoliopsida > Asparagales > Amaryllidaceae > Agapanthus > Agapanthus africanus. Next base: position 182,442,349 of record JASDDO010000016.1, on the reverse strand, counting down.
TTTTGTCTCATTGCATTTGTATTTCGGTCGGGATACAAATGCGAGTATGTATATACAGTAGCGGGGTTTTCCTGTAATTTATTACAGGATCAGTTTTAGGAGTTGCCAGTTTGTTTTCCGTTTCGGCCATATTTCTTTGTATCTTTCATTAGCTGAAGATTGGTGGAGGAGGGCTTATTTGCATTTGTGCAAATAAGCATTTTAGAGGGTTGTCTTTGCATATTGTTGCATCATGATGGTGCACTTTCTTTGACTCCATGACTTCATGATTGCTTGACTTTGGGTATGATGATTAGTTGATGGAGTATGGGTTTTGGTTGATGATCATTGCTTATCATCATCACCTTTTCTCTCTCTTGCATTATGTTGTGGTTCACTCTCTTTGATTCACTCTCTCTCATTCTCACTCCCTTCACAATGATATGGCCGGCCAAATGAGGGAGGGGCTGTCCCAATATTTTGTGGTGGGATTTTTGGTCTTTTGGCTTCACAAAAATCCCATGACTCCATCTCCAAAAGGCTTAGTTCATTTCCTCCATCAAAGGCAACTTCCTCAAACCCCAAAATAAGACATAGAGCACTACACGTATTCTACTGCAATCCTTGGGCACGTCGGCTCGCCAACTTCATGCCCGAGTTGTCTCGGTTCAGAGGTGGGAGCCCGTAAAAGATCCCGGCGAAGTGGTGCCCTTCCGATGAGGAGTCGAAGACCGGAGATTCCGCGGGGAGATCGGGACGACGGCGAGAAGACCGAAGGACACGGATCGCTCGGTATATCTCTCTACCCTTTCTCTTGTTTGCTAGGACTAGATTAATGGCCCGATCCGGGATTTTTGTGCGCGGTGGTGCCGGTTTACAAGTTCGTAAAAAGTTTCGTTTCCGCATTCCGGCGTCGGATTGACAGCCGGGGCGCCGCCGTGCACTTACACAACCGAGCCCAAGCTTCGCTCTTTAGTCGAGCATCCCAAGCCTAGGAGTCGCTACTGCTTGTGCTTTTGTGGTTGATTGTGTTGTTGCTGCTCGTGCCATTTCCGTTGACGTCGCTGCAGTACCCTCTACTTCGTCACAGGAAAGTGAACCTCCTTCACTTGCTCAATTCATGCTACGTACTTATGTAGTTAGTGAGTGTAGTTTAACGGTTTAAATGGATATAATATTTTATGTGTGTGTGTACAAGTAGATAGCATCCCCGTACACGTACCGAGTGCTCGATACGTTTACCCTATCAAAATTCCCAAGTTTTATTATTAGAAGTTTCGACTGATGTTAACGAGTTACATATAAGATATCGGCATCAAATCGTTAAGGCATCGAATGAAAAATGAAATACCTATTGGTTACGTCAAATCTGAAAATCACCGTACCCATTACGTGGTAAAATTTGTAGTTAATTAAAAATAAACCTAATCATGGTGTTCCAAGGCTCGTATCGAACCTAACGATATAGCCTATAACTCTATGTAATTAGTTTTGGAATAATGCAATCCCATGACCCTGAAAAATGATGAGGAACGCAATTCTGGACTGCAGTCTGGGGTAGCAATCTATGGGGGAAACTGAATTCTAAGCACCTGTACACACCTTCTATAAACTGGAAATGCGTGAAGCCTCACATGGTCGCGTAGACAACTTAATTATCTAACCTCTGAAATTGTTCCCGTGCATTTTTACGGTCGTTTGATATTTAAATTGTATTTTGGAATGTCATTGTGTTCTGCAGTTTCTGAAGAAATGTTCATTACGTTGTCACATTAATCTGAACATAACTTCTGACGTAGTGGTGCGATTGATAATCCGTTTGGTGCGTTGGAAACATGACTGACAGAACTAGATTTTATTCAACTAGGGAAATATCTGAATCTGAACATAATCACTGATAAAATGCGTCCGAAGTTGGGCTTCCAGTTCTGAAACTGGAATTCCAGAAATCGATTGCTGCCTTCAAATGATGATAACTCCCTAACCTGAACTCCGTTTGACCTGAAATAAATTTTAATGTTTAGATAATCCAGTGTGCTTCATACTCCTTTTATATTATTTTAGTCGATTCTATGCGTCTGATTTACCGTAAATTTTACAAGTTATTTGGCATTGGTCGTTATAGAATAATGAATACATGTTCAGTGCATTTCTGCATATTTTCATGTTTGAGTTATTCCTGCTGCATAGTGATCATCTGCATTGTCGATATATTAATGTTAGTGATTGGGTTGTGGCAAATACGACAGTGATATTGATAAGTGGAAAAGTGATTGAAAGCGACAGTGATACGTATTTGTCCACAACCTATCTAATACATGAATGCATACCATAACCTGGGGAATGGGGAAATCAAGGTGGAATTGAACTCGTATTTAGCGAGGTATAATGATTTAGAGGATGATCATTCGCTATCAGTGATATATATATATATATATATACATACTTTAGGTCGTGGGCCTAGCGGCACGGCTGACAGCGTTATGTCCTGGACACAGTGAACCGTAGTCTCGGGCATGCACGAGACCCTTGTTAAACACGAGCATCCTTTCCACCATTTGATTTCATGGACTTAGTGACCGTTAAGTAGTGATATATGCATTGCTTAGTTCACCGACATGATACTCATATTGCACCATTCAAATTCAGTTGTTTTTATTATACACATGTTCTGAAATTCATTGTACTCCTCATGTTTAATAATACTGCAAGCACATTATATATATTTATTGCTATATGTGTCGTCCTGACGACCTGAGTGTGCATGCTCAGAGGACGATGTGGATTCAGCCCAGGAGCAGGACTTATCCTTCGAGATCGCGGAGATCTAGACTGCATCACCAGCGCTACTTTCTTTGATTTCAGCATTTGTTTTATTGGTTAGTTGTTTATTCTGAGAAATAAATGTACCTCGAACTCTTTTCAATTGAAATGTAATAAAGTTGTGAACTGTGAATTTTCCTTTACTCAAGTACTGTTTACTGACTACCATGTAATGCTAGAAGCTGAAGTGTGACTACGACGGGATTATTCCCTGACCGTAAGAGCATGGCTGGCCTAGTCACCCCTCGTATCCTGTATTTTGGGAAGCGGTGCGTGATATGGTTTTGTTGGTATCAGAGACAAAGGTTTTGGATAAAATTACAGTTCCGTGGAGGGACCTCTAAATTGAGTTACACCCTTAGCGTTTGCCTTATTGCATTCTTCCTCACTTCCAAATCATCGTTGAATCATTGTGTAGCCTTTCTTGAATCTGATTTCTTTTGATCTTTTCAGGAATATGGACTCCTCAGGAAACTCCTTGGGTGCCGGTCATCACGATCGTACCGAGAAGATCCTTAGCACACTGACGACCCTGGCCCAAGCTCAAGAGAGGAAAATCGATCTTCTGGCCGAGGTATTGAAGGCGATACAGGAGACCGCAATTACCGCCCTGGAGAGACCTACGGCTGTTCCCGCCGCCCCTGAGGGCACGCTCGTACCTACCACACAAGCTAGGGTTGGTACCGTTTCAGATTTCAGGAGACTTCATCCAGCAGTGTTCACGGGATCAGCAAGTCCACTTGAGGCCGAACAATGGCTCATCAACATAGAGAACCTCCTGACCGCCGCTCGAATTCCTGACGACGACAGGGTGAACGTGGGGAAGATTCAGTTAGAAGACGAGGCCCGCACGTGGTGGTCCGTAGAGGAGAGCCGTCTAGAGAAACCTATTGGATGAGACACGTTCTCCACGTGCTTCCTGGATCATTACTTTCCGGCTACTGCCAAGGCCGAGATGGCGGAAAAGTTTATTATGTTGAAGCAAAATGGGCGCTCAGTGGATGTCTACGCCGCAGAGTTCAATCGGCTGAGTCGCTTCGCACCGTATATAGTAGCCACCGAATCCGCCAGGGCAAGACGTTTCCAGCAAGGGCTCGATATTGAACTGCAACAACTCATCGCATCTCTCGACCTACCAACCTTCGCTCAAGTTTTGAACGCTGCCCGAGTATAGGAAAGACTAGCAGAGAAGGCCAAGGGCCAACGATCAATGGACAGAAGACCTCACGTAGTTCCGTCACGGCCTACCATTCCGCACCGTGGAGCGATCCCAGTTCACAGGCCGGATGTCATACAGATGAAGCGTACCTTCTCACCTCAGTAGCCGCAGCAGAGGGCCCTATTTTGCGATTATTGTCAGAGGCCAGGACACATGCAGAGAGATTGCCGCAGAGCTAAAGGGCAGTGCCATATTTGCGGATCCAGCGAGCACAGGATCAACGGGTGTCCACAGAGATCTGAGCTACAGGGAGGGTTCGAGCAACAACAACCGTCGTATGGCACATCAGCTCAGAGGGGTCTACCTCGGGTGCCCCAGCAGCGGTCCTTCGATCAGAGGCAGACTATTTCAGGTCGGAATCAAGGACAGGCTTTCACCCTATCCGCCGAGCAGGCAGAGGCTTCTGGAGATGTGGTTACAGGTACCATCCTCGTTTATTCTGTACCAGCTAGAGTTCTTTTCGATTCGGGTGCTTGGCATTGTTTTATTTCCACGCGGTTTGTCGACACACACTATATACCTCACGAGCCGTTGACCAAGGGTTGGGAGATACATACGAGTAACGGTATTATTGTGTCTAACCAAGAGTGTAGCTTATGTCCGGTGGTAGTATGCGGCAGGGAATTCTATGAGAATTTCCTGTTAATCGGGACTGGCAGCTATGATACGATTCTCGGGATGGATTGGATGAGCACCTTCCATGCGATTATTGATTGCCGAGCTAGAAAAGTGACTTTCTGCATTCCCAATCACCCTGAATTTGTTTTCGAAGGTGGGAGCGAGTCTTTGGAGTCAGCCAGGTTTAGAGCCAGGCCAAAGGCGTTGACAGCTATGGAGATTGATGAGAGTCCAGCCCCAGAGATCGTTCGGGATTTTCTTGATGTGTTCCCGGATGATTTATCAGATCTACCATCTCCCCGCGTCTTGGGATTCTCTATCGACTTGATTCCAGGGACGGCGCCAGTTTCCAAGGCTCCTTACAGGATGGCGCCAGTTGAGTTGGCAGAGTTGAAGAAATAAATTGGAGAACTCCTAGAGAAGGGATTTGTTCGCCCATGTGCTTCGCCGTGGGGTGCACCAATATTGTTGGTGAAGAAAAAGGACGGATTGCTACGGATGTGCATAGATTACCGGGTGCTGAACAGGGTTGCGATAAAGAACAAATACCCCATTCCACGTATCGACTATTTATTTGATCAGTTGGGTGGGGCCAAGGTATTTTCGAAGCTGGATCTTCGTTCGGGCTATCACCAGATCAGAGTAACGGCTGAAGATATATGCAAGACGGCTTTCAGGACATGATACGGGCATGATGAGTTTCTTGTGATGTCGTTCGGTGTTACCAATGCTCCAGCTATATTTATGGATCCGATGAATAGAGTATTTGTGAAGTACTTGGACACGTTTATCGTTGTATTCATCGACAATATACTAGTCTACTCTAAAACCCAGGAGGAGCATGCCGAACACCTGCGGACAGTATTACAAATTCTTCGGGAAGAGAAGCTATATGCAAAATTGAGCAAGTGTGAGTTCTGGCTCGACAAGGTGCAGTTCTTGGGACACGTTGTTTCGGGTGAAGGCATCTCAGTGGACCCAGCGAAGATAAAATCTGTTAGAGATTGGCCGACTCCGAAGTCAGTGGCCGAGATCAGAAGCTTCCTGGGATTGGCAGGATATTATCGGCGGTTCGTTCAGGACTTTGCACGAGTCGATGAACCCTTGACGAAGCTGACGCGGAAGGAAGTACCGTACGTATGGATGGAGGAGTGTACTCGGGCTTTTGAGGTACTAAAGCAAAAATTGACTACGGCACCTATCCTTACGGTGCCAGATAATTCAGGTGGGTTGGTGATACATAGTGATGCTTCGGGGAAAGTCTTAGGCTGCGTCCTGATGCAGCACGGTTGCGTAGTTGCTTATGCCTCACGCCAACTGAAGAATCATGAGAGGAACTACCCAACGCACGACTTGGAGTTAGCCGCAGTGGTTTTCGCATTGAAGATCTGTAGACATTACTTGTTGGGCGAAAAGGTGGAAGTGTACACGGATCATAAGAGTCTGAAGTACGTGTTCAGTCAGAGAGAACTGAATATGAGGCTACGCCGATGGCTAGAATTAATGGTGGACTACGACTTATATTTACAATATTATCCGAGGAAGGTAAATGTCGTACCAGATGCCCTCAGTCGCAAGCCAGCAGTCATGATGTTGACCAGTCAGAAGAGCATCATTGAGGATTTTCAGAAGCTCGAACTAGAAGTTGTTACACCGAGTGCAATCTGGAAATTCTGGCAGTTACAGGTGCAGTCTTCTCTTATCGATCGCATTAAGGCGGCGCAGGCTGATGATCCTCGATTGCAAAAGTTCAGGGAGCAGGTGGAAGCCGGGCTGAGGACAGACTTACTCATACATCAGGATGGTTCTCTAAGATTCGGTAGCAGGCTCTGCGTTCCCAAGGGAGATGTTCGAGAAGAGGTATTAGCCGAGACTCATAGTTCGGCTTATTCTGTGCATCCGGGAGGCACGAAAATGTATCGGGATCTAAGGCAACATTTTTGGTGGAACGGGATGAAGCGGGAGATTGCACGGTTTATATCCAGGTGTTTGGTATGCCAGTAGGTAAAAGCAGAGAACCAGAGAATGGATGGACTGTTGCAACCGCTTCCGATACCCGAGTGGAAGTGGGAGCACATCACTATAGATTTCGTGACTGCTTTACCACGGAGTCCAAGGGGAAACAACGCGGTTTGGGTTATCGTCAACCGTCTTACGAAAGCTGCGCATTTTATACCCTTTCGTGTGGGCCAGTCGACGGAGTCGCTTGCGGAGAAATACATGCAAGAAGTAGTGCGACTTCACGGGGTTCCAGTCAGTATAGTTTCGGATCGAGACACCAGATTTGTTTCACACTTTTGGAAGAGCTTACAGGAGAGTCTGGGTACATGTCTCAAGTTCAGCACGGCTTATCATCCCCAGACGGACGGACAGTCCGAGCGTACTATTCAGACGCTCGAGGACATGTTGAGGGCTTGCATGCTAGATTTCCAGGGTTCTTGGGAGGATCACCTTCATCCGATGGAGTTTTCTTATAACAACAGTTTCCAAGCTAGCATCCAGATGGCTTCATTCGAAGCACTCAACGGACGGAAATGTCGATCCGCTGTTTGTTGGGATGACGTGGGAGAGCGGAGATTATTAGGACCCGAACTTATTGTTCAGACGGTGGACAAGGTCCAGATGATCAGAAAGCGCATTAAGACGGCTCAGGACCGACAGAAGAGCTGGGCGGATGCCAGCGGGAGAGCGCTAGAATTCGAGGTCGGAGATCATGTGTTTCTGAAGATTTCTCTTACCCGCGGTGTTATCAGGTTTGGAGGTCGCGGGAAACTCAGTCCCCGATTCATCAGACCTTTTAAAGTGCTAGAGCGAGTGGGAGAGGTGGCCTATCGACTTGCCTCCATCGTTAGCTGGTGTGCACAACACTTTTCATGTTTCTCAGTTGAGGCGCTATGTTCGGGATGACAACCATATTCTGGAACATTCGGAGTTAACTTTGGGCACTGATCTGTCCTACGAGGAGCAACCTACCACCATTCTCGATCGTCAGTATAAAGTGCTGAAGAACATAGTCATTCCCCTGGTTCGAGTTTCTTGGGGTGGTCGTTCTCCAGGGGAGTCTACCTGGGAACGCGAGGAGGACATCCGTGCACGTTTTCCGTATTTATTTGTATAGTGTGTTGTCCTGTTGTTTTGTTTTAATTTCGAGAACGAAATTTTTGTAAGGAGGGTATGATGTAAATCCCCAGTTCCGAATAAAATTTTCCGTTTTTTTCCATATTTTAATCCAAATTTATTTCATTTATATATATATTTTTATTATTTAAATTAATTTCCTAAACTCTTAATCTTAAAACTAAACTCCCCAAACCCATTCCTATTTCTACCCGGCCCAAACCCTTGCCTGACCCAACCCTGACCCGACCCGCTTCCCTTCATCTTCCTCCCTCGTTTCCTTTCCCGCCACTTCCCTCGCCCAACCTCCTCGCCCCGCTTCTCGCGCCCATGACGACCGCACCCACGCACGTTTCTCACGCCCGCTTTCCATTCCCTCATGCCAGCCTCCACTTGACCCGCTCACTCCCCAACGGCTCCAAGTCCCCAACAACGCCCCTCGACTCCGTCTTTCCTCGTGCCCACCTTTGCGAGAACGGCTCCACGCCGACGTGGCCTCGTCGCCAATGACTCCGGAATCCCCACGCCAGCCTCCCCTATTCTCTCCAACGTATCTTTCTCACTCTCCCGTTCTCTTCCCTCATCTCTCCCTCTCTGCTTCGTTCTCTCTCTCCCCCCCTCTCTCTCTCTCTCGTTCTCACAATCAAGTTCCATAACCACCACCTCACCTCTCACAAACGAACTCTAAAACCCACCAAACCGAGCACCCACCACCATCAATACCGACCTTCTGCATCTCGCCGACGAACCCAACTCCCCCATCCCTGCACCTCACCAGAGCTCCGACCCCGTCGCCCCTCGCTGCAACCACCTCGCCGACAAGCCTAGGACCACCTTTACACCATCATCACCGCGGCCGCCACCATCTCGATCCCCGCCTCCATTCTCCTCTGCAGCTCACACCAATCTCATCTTCTCACCTTTCCTCAAAGTCAAGTCGCCAACAGCAGCTCCATCGATTAAACTCTCGCTGTCGGCACTTCCTGGACTTCCGTAACCTCACTTGGCTCTCCTCGGTGCACCATAGACCACTTCCAGTAGACCCCATCACCTTCAACCGAGCCCAAGCTTCACTCTTTAGTCAAGCATCCCAAGCCTAGAAGTCGCTGCTGCTTGTGCTTTTGTGGTTGATTGTGTTGTTTCTGCTCGTGCCATTTCCGTTGACGTCGCTGCCGTACCCTCGACTTCGTCACAGGCAAGTGAACCTCCTTAACTTGCTCAATTCATGCTACGTACTTATGTAGTTAGTGAGTGTAGTTTAACGGTTTAACTGGATATAATATTTGATGTGTGTGTGTACAAGTTGATAGCATCCCCGTACACGTACCGAGTGCTCGATACGTTTACCCAATCAAAATTCCCAAGTTTTATTATTAGAAGTTTTGACTGATGTTAACGAGTAACATATAAGATATCGGCATCAAATCGTTAAGGCATCGAATGAAAAATGAAATCCCTATTGGTTATGTCAAATCTGAAAATCATCGTACCCATCACGTGGTAAAATTTGTAGTTAATTAAAAATAAACCTAATCATGGTGTTCCAGGGCTCGTATCGAACCTAACGAGATAGCCTATAACCTTATGTAATTAGTTTTGGAATAATGCAATCCCATGATCCTGAAAAATGATGAGGAACGCAATTCTGGACTGCAGTCTGGGGTAGTAATCTATGGGGGAAACTGAATTCTAAGCACCTGTACACACCTGCTAAAAACTGGGAATGTGCGGAGCCTCACATGGCCGCGTATACAATTTAATTAGATAACCTCTGAAATTGGTCCCGTGCTTTTTTACGGTCGTTTGATATCCAAATTGTATTTTGGAATGTCATTGTGTTCTGCAGTTTCTGCAGAAATGTTCATTACGTTGTCACATTAATCTGAACATAACTTCTGACGTAGAGGTGCGATTGATAATTCGTTTGGTGCGTTGGAAACTTGACTGACAGAACTAGATTTTACTCACTAGGGAAATATCTGAATCTGAACATAATCACTGGTAAAATGCGCGCGAAGTTGGGCTTCCAGTTGTGAAACTGGAATTCCAGAAATCGATCGCTGCCTTAACTCCGTTTGACCTGAAATAAATTTTACTGTTTAGATAATCCAGTGTGCTTCATACACCTTTTATATTATTTTGGTCGATTCTATACGTATGATTTACTGTAAATTTTACAAGTTATTTGGCATTGGTCGTTATAGAATAATGAATACCTGTTCAATGCATTTATGCATATTTTCATGTTTGAGTTATACCTGCTGCATAGTGATCATCTGCATTATCGATATATTAATGTTACTGATTGGGTTGTGGCAAATACGACAGTGATATTGATAAGTGGAAAAGTGATTGAAAGCGACAGTGATACGTATTTGTCCACAACCTATCTAATACAAGAATGCATACCATAACCTGGGGAATGCGGAAATCAAGGTGGAATTGAACTCGTATTTAGCGAGGTACAGTGATTTAGAAGATGATCATTCGCTATCAGTGATATATATATATATATATATATATATATATATATATATATATATATATATATATACATACTTTAGGTCATGGGCCTAGCGGTACAGCTGATAAAGTTATGTCCCGGGCACAGTGGACCGTTGTCTCGGGCATGCACGAGACCCTTGTTAAACACGAGAATCCTCTCCACCATTTGATTTCATGGACTTAGTGACCGTTAAGTAGTGACATATGCATTGCTTAGTTTACCGACATGATACTCATATTGCACCATTCATATTCAGTTGTTATTATACACATGTTCTGAAATTCATTGTACTCCTCATGTTTAATAATACTGCACGCCCATTATATATATTTATTGCTATATGTGTCGCCCTGATGACCTGAGTGTGCATACTCAGAGGACGAAGTGGATCCAGCCCAGGTGCAGGACATATCCTTCGAGATCACGGAGATCTAGACTGCATCACCAGCGCTACTTTCTTTGATTTCATCATTTGTTTTATTGGTTAGTTGTTTATTCTGTGAAATAAATATACCTCGAACTCTTTTCAATTGCAATGTAATAAAGTTGTGAACTGTGATTTTTCATTTACTCAAGTACTGTTTACTGACTACCATGTAATGCTAGAAGCCGAAGTGTGACTACGGCGGGATTATTCCTTGACCGTAGGAGCATGGCTGGCCTAGTCACCCCTCGTATCCCGTATTTTGGGAAGCGGGAGGTGACAGGTTCTAAGCACACTTAGGATTGATTCAAAGACATATGGTTCACATCACATGTGAGGGTTTATGGCTTTGAGGTGGAGGAAGAAGAAGATAGTGAGAGCTAGAGAGAGTGAAGCAAAAATGAGCTCAAGAAAAAATGAATAAGTGTAGAATGGCTCTCATCTCTCTTTTGCTCACTTATTGAAGCATGAATACAAATCAATACAAATATTGAACTATGCTTCAATAGTGCAAGCAAACAAATAAACAAATGAATAAAGCCATGTTTCACCCATACCCAAAATATCCCCTCATTTTCCACCTCTTATTTCTATTTTCTCAAAATAGAAATTCAACCATGCTTCATAACACACACACACACACATATCATATATACATATATTAATATATTAATATATATATATATATATATATATATATATATATATATATATATATATATATATATATATATATTGAGAAAAAATAATAATTAGTGAGCAATAATATTAGTTAATATATAATTATATCATATATAAATATATATCATATTATTAAATCAACACACGATTCAATAATCCGGTTATATCATATATAGCCGACTAATATCATTTATCTGTATATCACATTATCAAATCAACACCTGATTCAATAATCCGGTTATTGCACATATAACCTAACCGATATCAAATTACCGCCAGATTAAAATATGGTATCACATACTCGTATTTAATCAAGCCCCCCGCACATATCAACATATGTGCCCTACTTTGTTTCGCTTGAATTACGAAACCTCTACGTGGGACTCTAAAGACTCGTCAATACGCCAGCAGTAGGTAATGATCACATCAGTTACCTACAAGACGTCAGCGGTACTAGCTGGACGTAACGGCTACCCAGGTATTAAGCGAATAGAAGATCAACAAGCAAGCTTTGTCCAAACTCCCATGAAGCCTATAAGTAACACTTACCGTACAGTCCGGTCTCTTCGTCTAATATGTCGCATATCGAGTCTAAGGGTGGAATCGTCAGACCCCAGTAACTTGATAAGTCATGCCGATTTATGGCTCATAACGGTTCGAGAAACTGCTGATAACACTTACCAGTAAATCTCATCAGCCGTGGCCCTTACTGTTATAGCCAATCGAGCATAGCGCTACATCAACTCCTAATACTGGGAGAGATGAAACCCCTCCTATCACTCACTGCCTCCATGTGACTCGGGACTGTAACCAAAATCCACCTATTTGCACGACTCCTTTGAGCCGTGGTAGGGAGGAAATCAAAGCACAGTGGAAACCACACAAGACACTTTGACGATCTCGGGTCTACAAACTAACATGTACCAGTGTTACCAGAGAACTGCTATCTGACGATAGGTATGGTACCATCCAGGAGTTCTCGGTGAGTCCTGTTCGGTGTACCCATTCTCTAATGAGCACCTGTGTACAATCTTTGATGTCAAACACCAATGATTATGGGATCAACCTGTTGGAGATAGTGCCCTCATAGTCAATTATTGGATCGCAGGTACGTGATTGCAATGATTGCGGAGGACCTATCCCGGAAGGACAGTCTTACTCGAGATGATAGTATGCTATCTGGTTTGTCTTTATCAGTCGTGTACATGTTCAGGTGACTGATTGCATGTTACACTTTGATAGAGCCCTTAGGATCTTGCTTTACTACCAACAGTATGATGGCGATCATATACGTGAGAGTTGGGTAGTTTATATGCATATCCTTAATTGTGGTCCCTAGTCGTGGGAGTTTCGAGACAGGGCATCGATACTCCGGAGTAGACTAGTGTGTACAGTCGAGACCCCGACGAGGGGCGGTGGCCGGTCTCACAAGCCACTGGTGTCAGTTGGATCACCTAAGATGTATACAGGTGCTCATTGGGTTATGAGTACACCGGACAGGACTCGCCGGGAATCTGCTAGTTAGTATTATATCTACCGTCAGATAGCAGTTCCCTGGTGACATGTGTACAGGTTAGTTCATCGACCTGAGGTCGTCATTTGTCTCGTGTGAGTTCCCACTGTGCTTTGATTTCTACCCTACCACGGCTCAAAGGAGTCGTGCAAACAGGTAGTTTTTGGGTACAGTCCCGAGCCATATGGAGGCACGTGAGCGGATCGGCAGGGGATTCGTCTCTCCCGGTATTGGGGGCGAGATCGTGCTGTGTCTAGGAGAGCCATTACACAAATCCATGGCCATGGTAGGAGATTTACTGGTAGGTACTCCAGTAGTATCTCAGGGTGTATTGAGGCTTCACTCCGACACGACTTATACTGCTATTGGGGGTCTGACGTTACTAGCCCCCTAGGCGGATATGCGATACTCATTGACGAACGGACCGGACTGTATATACATTGTCACTGTTAGGCTCAGTAGGGTTTCTGGATGAGTTCGCTCATCGGCCTCCCTTGAGTTTGCTCATCAGCCTCCCTTGAGGTCAGTCCATGGGCAGCCGTTACGCATAGCTAGTGCCGCTGACGGTTTGTGGTTAAACCCACTGCCAGGGTACTGACGAGTCATTAGAGTCCCCCATAGACAGTTTCCCAAGTTCGGACGAAACGTTGTAGAGGCCGTATGGTTTTATGGCAGGGTTCGGAAAATGCACGTGCGTTTACGCACGTGTCAATTTTCGGGCAGATGATACTGGTCGGCTTTGGTTTAATCCGCATCCGAGTATTATATTGAGTAGGTATAATATCTTTGTCTCAGTTGCATTTGTATTCGGTCGTAATACAAATGCGGGTATATTTATACAGTTTCGGGGTTATCCTGAAAGTCGTTTTAGGATCACTTTTGGAAGTTGCCAGTTTCCAGTTTTCTATCAGCCGTCTTTTAACATTTGGTTAAAGACGGATTTATCTTTTCTTGGATGAGAGTGAGTCGTGCTTCTAGAAGGTTCTAGAAGGTTCTAGAATTTGTGACAAGGCTAAGTGACTCATGCTTTGATTTCATTACATTCTTGTTTTGCTTAAGATCTTTATGCAAGATATTTGTTTGTGTTCACATATGATATTTATCCTATGGTCACCCCCCTCTCCTACGGTCACCTCCCTCTTGCTATATATGGCCGGCCCTCTCTCTCTCCTCATTCCCTCTCTCACTTGAGTTTTCATTTGCTAGAAAAGATTATGATAGGTTTTATCGGTGTATGGAATTTCACAGTCCATTTCATTCCATCACCCGATTCCTTCGGCAACTTCATTAACCGATCGTCCACGGATTTGGACGAAGTGAGACAAAGTCATCTACTCATTCTCTACAACAATCTTGGTCGTCTCTTTTAGCAAACTTGACGATCGAGTTGCCTCGAGTCAGAGGCGGGAGCCCGTTTAAAGAACCGATCATGTGGTGCCACCTCGACGGAGGAGATCGGAGATCGACGAGATCGGAGCAGCCGCAACGGAGCGTGAGATGATGGTTGAAGAACGAAGGACTCGGATCGTTCGGTATAACCTTTCTACACTCTTTACAATTTGTTAGTTTAGCAATAATGGCAGATCCGGGTTAAAGTATACGATAGCGCCAGTTAAAAGTTTTTTGTTCCGTATTTGGCGTCTGTAGACTGCCGGGGCGCTAGCGTAGACTTACAGTGGTATCAGAGCCTCACCATTTTGCTATACTAACTTGTGCTAACGCGTTTAAAACATCGATCCGATCGGAAATCGAAAATTGCAAAATCCATGCCCGACAGTTTCTGTTGATTTTAAATGGTCTCAAAAATTAATTCTGTATGTCTTAAAAATCTGTGCAGGCTTTTATAAGAATCACGACAAAATTTGGGCACGTGACTCCTCCAAGCAGCCGCGGAAACGCGGCCAAACCCATGGTTTAGCCGCGCATCCGCGGCCACGCGGTGAGCTCGTGCTCCCAAATTTTTCCAGTGGCTTCTCTGTTGGATTTTGGGGTTTTTGGTAAATATCGTTTTGGCCCAGGTTTTGTTACTGTTCACCAGTAAGCAGTGGGGCCCACTTTTTGATATTTGGTCTTTGGTCGATCGAAATTTAAACACGTTAGTTTACAGTGCTTACATTATATCTCCGACCGGGAATGTCATTTGATCGGTAAACCGCGTCCGATTGCTATAGTTCTTTTAGACGGGTTTGCGAACGTGACATTCGTGTTGATGTTCTGTGTTGTGCTGTGATGTTGCGAATTTGTCGTGGTGGATAGCAGTGTGCAATGGTAGTACAGTTTGTGTTTATTTGTATATTTGATATTGCGGGGCGAGCGTCCAACTTGTGGACTGCCGTCACTGCCTGTTGTATAATATTCTTTTTGGGGCACGACCAGGTTGCGGTCGATGTACCTATTGTACTATTTTTCATTACTGTACTAGGTTTTGCCCCGAGACGGAGTGCACGGATAGCCGGGTTCGGGGGGGCAACGGGTCCGCATCTCATGGCTTTGAGAGGCAGAGGGGTCCCACTCTAGAATTGGCAGACTATTCGCCGCACTCGTAGGGGGTACAGGTTGACCCAAGGAGGGGTGCCCAAGCTTACCGGATTCCGTGGAGTGCCGGGTGGTCCATTCACTATGCTGTAGGGGGCTGCCTCGCTTCAGGTTTTGGCGGGTAACTTGCCGCACCCGTAGGGGTCTAGGTTTCATTGCACAGGCTATCCACACGACAGGAGAACGTCGAGTTTCAGCAGCGGCTCTGTGAAACTCGGGGATCCCAGATATCTGTATTGTTCTGTGATGCTTATTACTTTTCTGTAATGTTGCATACTATCACGCCTGGAGCGATTATTGTATATTGGTTTATATACTATTAGATGTTGTATATGTTTTACACCCGCGCTAGTCCAGTCCCCGCTCTGTCGTTAGTTAAGTAACCTAACGGGTGATGACGGGACCCAGTGACGAATGCGGATGGCATATACGTACATTTTATTTTCGTTCTTTTCTGGTGTGATATTTGATGGGACTGCGTTGATTCTGATCAACGCAAAGTAAAAACAAACCTGTTTACAGTTGTTGGAACAAATTTAAAAAGTGTTATTACAAAGACGTTTTCTTTTGTTATGCATAGCGGTATTCAGTGGAATATCCTGCACCTCATTCGACGGGGCAAGGGCCGATATCCCTTCACCGGGACTGACCCCTTGGGCAGAAGTTTGCGTCAGGGTAATAACTTCACTATAGTCGATTACATGTTGCTTTGCATAGCGGTATTCAGTGGAATATCCTGCACCTCATTCCACGAGGAAAGAGCCGAGATCCCTTTACCGGGAGTGACCTCTTTAGCAAAAGGTTTTCGCCACTATATTTTAAAAAGCTATCAGGTTCCTTCAGCGATATCAAGTTCACTACGCTAAAGGTTTTTCGCCAAAAACCAGCCGTAGCCCTCCGTCACTTCTTTTGGGTATTCAGTAGTATTCAAGCTATGCATTTTGACCAACGCCAAGGCATAGTGTTTGGTAGCTGCTGGGTATTCAATTGTTGCATAGATAGATGAGTTAGTTTGGGACAGTCGTTCTGCCATTTTGGCCAACGTCAAGGGCATGTGCGGGTGGGTTCAAATTGACAAGATAGTGATGGGTAGAACTTGGCATGTGACTTATGACATTTTGACCAACGCCAAGGTTATAAGAGCATGGGGCAAAAATCTTATCGGGAGTTTCTAAAGAAACTGAAACTTGCCAAGTATGCGCATACCTTCTGGAGTATGAGTAACGTGGATGCATTCCATCACGTTATCATGCGATGAGAATTGGATCCTGATTCCCACTGATGAGTTGGTTTACTCTTCGGGTGATCCCGATTGATTCTTCTTTAGGTTTGGAGGAGAATTTGACAGGACAGTGGGAGGTTTCCGGATTAGATAAAATGATGACCATTCTGATCTAGGTTAGAGTGCACGCAGAGTGTTTCTTTTCTCTCTCTCTTTGGCAGCGACCTTTGACCGACCCTAGACTATGACTCAGTGACCAGGTTGACCGAACCTTCTTAAAATACTGGCTTTTGGATTGTCTGAGTTGCATAAGTCATTGCCACTCCTTCTTTTACCCTTTGCATTTCTCAGAACACCCGTATTACTACGGATATCCACTTCCATTGGATAGATCCATCGTATGGTTATATACGAACTCGAAGGGACTTCTTCGAGGATGGATCCAGGTTCAGGAGAAATAGAATTGGTTTATTCAGTTGTCTTTTATTATCACCTTCTCTCAGGTTGCGAGAGCTCCTTGGTTTAGGAGAGTACACCTATTACGCCTATTGGATAGTCTTATTCCAAACCATAGGCTGGTGCCGAAAGGTAGGGAATGAAGAAAACCAATTAGCCTAAGTAGGGTGTGCAGAAGGTAATATGTAAAGACAAAATAAAGGGATTAGAAAGAGGGCAAAGTAAATTGCGACTGATATCATTCACGACCAAAACCGCGTACTTCATCGCCACTCCTATTTCACCTTTAAAAGAATAAGGTATTATTCAGTTGTCTTTTATCGTCACCTTCTCTCGAGATGCGAGTACTCCTTAGTTTAGGAGGGTACACCTATTATGCTTACTGGATAGTCTTCTTCCAAACCATAGGCTGGTGCCGAACGGTAGGGAAGGAAGAAAACCATTTAGCCTAACGATGGTGTACAGAAGGTAATGACTAAAGACAAATAAAGGGATTTGGAGAGACGGCAATAAAATATACGGTTGAAGTCATGAATTGGATTATGGAAGAGGCATTGCTATGAATACCAGGATACCCCTACGAAACATTTTCATGTTTCAGTGCATTGTTAAAGGAAAAACTGTTTTCCCAATTAGACACTTACTCCAAGGGTATGTATTTATCAGGTTTCATTCTCATATCTGTATGGTTTTACAGATGATGAGTGGGAGTAAGATATTGGGAATTAGGTGATCATCCTCTTTATATCGGAATTCGTTGAAATTGGTGATATTTGAGGAAACCGCCAGGGTACAGTTTTCCACCTACAACGCACAGGTTTTGAGTTGTTTAACTCAGCGGACTTATACAGAGTATTGTATGTTGTCCAGTGTCCATCAGGACAAAGGGGTAGGTCCTCGTACTATATTCTGTTTACTTATAACTTCTCTAGTATTTAGACGAGTGTTTCGTAGAAATACAAGGTCTAAGTTTTGAGAAGTTGTGGGTATAAGAATAAAGTAGAGAACCAGGTATCACAAGTATCGGGATTCTTCAAAGAGATCGAAGATGTAGATTCTTGTGATTGGTATTCAGATGATAGTGATGGTTTTGAGAAACGTGTTTCTCTTTCAGGTTACTCATAATTGGATGGATTCCTAAGTTGAGTAATGCTGATTATCCTTTTTCCATTAAGTTGATATGCACTGGAGACAGCTGCATGGATTGAATATGGTTCCAATTAAATAAGTGCCAAAGATTCTATATTGGATATAGAATAGTTCGTACCTTAAAAGATATTAAGGTACGGGGAGTTGTCCAGCTTATGCTTAAAACCAGACTCTGGATAACTCAGGGCACGTTTCTGTAATGGCTGTTTTGTGGGTTGACCCTGGCTATGACGAGGGTTGATATTCTACCATTTGGAAGATCAATAGTGATATTGTTCTTGACTCACCACAGTTTTAGTAAAATGGATCTTTTTCAGAAAACAGTAGTGGGAGTATGGTAGAACTGGAAGTGATTCCAGAACCGCGAACGATTACGGAAAATTTAATAGGACCTATATATTCAATCAGGTTTGACATTCCAATAGCCACTCCGCAGGTTGGTAGGTAACCTCAGACACCCGAGAGGTACTTCGGTAGGCTCAAGGACGGTGACAGGGAGGTTCTTATCTACCCAGACTTGACACTACTGTTGTTCCAGGATATAAGACCCGGTAGGAGGGTTGTCGTAGTTAGTGGGAGCAGCAGAAGCATAGTGGGCAAGTAGCTTATGTCTATTTATAGACTTGAGCAGTTATAGCGGAGATAGATCATCTAATTTTGATGTGACAGTCATGGGTTTGACTTCAATCAGAATAAGAGATGGATCTGTTAAGAAGGTAGTAGGGTGTGATGTCAAGGTATCTGGATGACATACACAGAGTAGGAAGTAAAATTCCTATACTACGATCGGTTGTACTGTGGTCGTCACACAGTTGTTTCTCCAGACAGGATATGGATATAATATTTGACATTCTGGTTTCTAGATCTATGGTTTTAGATCTGGATTTGGGTAGTTTCCCAATGTGGGTACTTTGACAGATATTCTAATGGTTTTTAGAATAGTTGACTCCTAGCATGGTGGTGTACCTGCAGGTGATGGAGTCACCCTCTCTAAAGGTGTCGTACAGACTAAAGGGGAGAGGGATGTGCATGATTGGCAGATCACTTGCTTAGGCAATTGAGTCAATCATGAGATGTCAAGTACCACACCAAATGTTGGTTTTGCACTAGATGCAATAAGTTTGTATTAATCCAATCCTGGAGAAACATAAGGAAGCAGTTATAGAACATAAGTGCATGTTCTATGGATTTGATGACGGCAGCCTCCTTCGGGAGACGATTATCATTCCAGGCTTCAAAGGTGACGTGGATGACAGAGTGACTGTCAGAGTTTTAGTTTTTCCCTCTGACGAAGAGGGACAGTATTATGGACAGGTGGTCTAAGAGGATACTGTGGGAAGCAAGGTGCCCGATACGGATTAGGTTCAGTGATCGATTCAGTCTAAGAAGTTTGGATATGGAGTTCATTTATGAACTAAGATCCCATCAGATATCCAGACATGTTCTAAGACAGGTATTACTCAATTCGGGAGATGGTTTTCTCCGCGAACTTGAGATTAAGAGAGATATAGAAAGATACTTCTAGGCGGATCCACTCACTGAGGCTATTTCTCGAACACAATAGTTTTACAAACGGGCTTTGTGAAACTGATTAGTAGAGGAGTTGGATGTTCGGTTTCACACGGGCTGTGAGTAGTCGACATCGCAATATTAGCCTTGAGTGCAAGTGGGAGATTGTTGGAGATAGTGCCCTCATAGTCAATTATTGGATCGCAGGTACGTGATTGCAATGATTGCGGAGGACCTATCCCGGAAGGACAGTCTTACTCGAGATGATAGTATGCTATCTGGTTTGTCTTTATCAGTCATGTACATGTTCAGGTGACTGATTGCATGTTACACTTTGATAGAGCCCTTAGGATCTTGCTTTACTACCAACAGTATGATGGCGATCATATACGTGAGAGTAGGGTAGTTTATATTCATATCCTTAATTGTGGTCCCTAGTCGTGGGAGTTTCGAGACAGGGCATCGATACTCCGGAGTAGACTAGTGTGTACAGTCGAGACCCCGACGAGGGGCGGTGGCCGGTCTCACAAGCCACTGGTGTCAGTTGGATCACCTAAGATGTATACAGGTGCTCATTGGGTTATGAGTACACCGGACAGGACTCGCCGGGAATCTGCTAGTTAGTATTATATCTACCGTCAGATAGCAGTTCCCTGGTGACATGTGTACAGGTTAGTTCATCGACCTGAGGTCGTCATTTGTCTCGTGTGAGTTCCCACTGTGCTTTGATTTCTACCCTACCACGGCTCAAAGGAGTCGTGCAAACAGGTAGTTTTTGGGTACAGTCTCGAGCCATATGGAGGCACGTGAGCGGATCGGCAGGGGATTCGTCTCTCCCGGTATTGCGGGCGAGATCGTGCTGTGTCTAGGAGAGCCATTACACAAATCCATGGCCATGGTAGGAGATTTACTGGTAGGTACTCCAGTAGTATCTCAGGGTGTATTGAGGCTTCACTCCGACACGACTTATACTGCTATTGGGGGTCTGACGTTACTAGCCCCCTAGGCGGATATGCGATACTCATTGACGAACGGACCGGACTGTATATACATTGTCACTGTTAGGCTCAGTAGGGTTTCTGGATGAGTTCGCTCATCGGCCTCCCTTGAGTTTGCTCATCAGCCTCCCTTGAGGTCAGTCCGTGGGCAGCCGTTACGCATAGCTAGTGCCGCTGACGGTTTGTGGTTAAACCCACTGCCAGGGTACTGACGAGTCATTAGAGTCCCCCACAGACAGTTTCCCAAGTTCGGGCGAAACGTTGTAGAGGCCGTATGGTTTTATGGCAGGGTTCGGAAAATGCACGTGCGTTTACGCACGTGTCAGTTTTCGGGCAGATGATACTGGTCGGCTTTGGTTTAAGCCGCATCCGAGTATTATATTGAGTAGGTATAATATCTTTGTCTCAGTTGCATTTGTATTCGGTCGTAATACAAATGCGGGTATATTTATACAGTTTCGGGGTTATCCTGAAAGTCGTTTCAGGATCACTTTTGGAAGTTGCCAGTTTCCAGTTTTCTATCAACCGTCTTTTAACATTTGGTTAAAGGCGGATTTATCTTTTCTTGGATGAGAGTGAGTCGTGCTTCTAGAAGGTTCTAGAATTTGTGACAAGGCTAAGTGACTCATGCTTTGATTTCATTACATTCTTGTTTTGCTTAAGATCTTTATGCAAGATATTTGTTTGTGTTCACATATGATATTTATCCTATGGTCACCCCCCCTCTCCTACGGTCACCTCCCTCTTGCTATATATGGCCGGCCCTCTCTCTCTCCTCATTCCCTCTCTCACTTGAGTTTTCATTTGCTAGAAAAGATTATGATAGGTTTTATCGGTGTATGGAATTTCACAGTCCATTTCATTCCATCACCCGATTCCTTCGGCAACTTCATTAACCGATCGTCCACGGATTTGGACGAAGTGAGACAAAGTCATCTACTCATTCTCTACAACAATCTTGGTCGTCTCTTTTAGCAAACTTGACGATCGAGTTGCCTCGAGTCAGAGGCGGGAGCCCGTTTAAAGAACCGATCATGTGGTGCCACCTCGACGGAGGAGATCAGAGATCGACGAGATCGGAGCAGCCGCAACGGAGCGTGGGATGATGGTTGAAGAACGAAGGACTCGGATCGTTCGGTATAACCTTTCTACACTCTTTACAATTTGTTAGTTTAGCAATAATGGCAGATCCGGGTTAAAGTATACGATAGCGCCAGTTAAAAGTTTTTTGTTCCGCATTTGGCGTCTGTAGACTGCCGGGGCGCTAGCGTAGACTTACACAACCATCGCCCCATACAGGGTCAAGAAACGTACACACCAGTCTACTCTGGAATATCGATGCCCTGTCTCGATATCCTCTCGACTAGGAACAATTAAATGATGTGCTTGTAGACTACACAAGTCCCAGTAGTATGATCCGCATCATAGTCATGGTAGTCAAGCAAACATCTTAAGGGCTTTATCAACATGTATCAGAGAGACAATATAATAATACTAGTGTACATGTTAAGATAAAGAGCAACCATATAGCATACTATCATGTCGAGCAAGAAAGTCCTCTATATATATGTCCAAGCATCCATTATATCATACAATAATGGCCTCTAGGGCATACATATTCCTAACACAGTCTCAATATTCCCACGACTAGAGACACTTTAAGGATGTGCTTATTGACTACCCAGCTCCCACAAGTATGATTGCCATCACAACGCTGGTAGTTAAGCAAAGATCCTACGGGCTTTATCAACATGTATATAAGATATGAAATACTACGTAAAACACATCACATGTTAAGATAAAGACAAACCAGATAGCATACTTTCATATCGAGCAATATTGTCATGTACATACATATCCCTAGCATCATATACAATGAAGGCCTCTAGGGCATACATATCCAACAGTATATCATATATACAAGTAGCATTTGTCTCACGCAATTATATGATCATATCACATCACAGCACAGCAGAAGCATGTATATGAAATGTAGGATATACTAGGAGGTTTGCGTTTTAGATTAAACCATTAATTAAAAACACGGATTCCACGGTCGTGATGAATAGCCAAGCCCACACTCCTACACCCCCATGAGAGCGGCAAGCAACCCTTCCAATTCAAGAGTTAAGCGACTGGTCTCGACTCCTTGAGATGGCCTGCTACTAGACTCTAGAACCCGGTTACTTGTGCTCTCCGCCTTGGGTCTAACCTAATGCGGAAAAGTAAATAATATACATCGAATGAAGACAACAAGCTCGACCCGGAAGTGTCCCAATAAAAGAATATTACATACAATTATTTACATGAATGAAAAAGGAAAAACTCTCATCTCATATAAAACCCCCCAGCTATTCAATCACGACGATCCTCTATAACATATAAATATAGCAACACAATAATATCACATGTCATCAACGTAAGTAAATATGTGTATCCCTAATGTCGTTGACGTATAGCAACGAGATCGGGGATACTACCACATATTACACTTACGGTTGCAATAAAGAAATTAAAACTACGATAATTAGAATCTGCATCTATAGACATCATAAACCCGGATTATCACATATTCCGAATTTCATGCCTAATGTTTTAAACCTTACATTTAAGCCTCCAATTGAAAACGCTTTTCAAATATTAAGCTGGGAAATTCAACACGATTTCCGGTTAAAAATTGAAGGCTCGTCGGGAACTTTAGTGGATGGCCGCACCCTCGAGGGCGTCAACGAAGTGGACTTTGGCGGAACACCGTGGCCGCGAGCACCCGATCGGATGCTCTTGGCCTTGGGATTCTCCTATAGTCACTTAGTCGAGGCAAAAGGGCATGGCTCTCTACAAGTGTTTCCCGACGAGTATTTGCATATGATACGAGATTACGACGGAGTTTCGATCCAAATCTAAATTCCGTGGGAATCAATCAAGGCTAAAATGTGAGATTTGTAAGTCGATAACTAGTTTTCGCAAAACTAATCAATGTGGATTCTAACTATTATATCACACATCCAAAACACATCAGACGATGTTAACATTTCGATTGAGACATTCTAATCTTGAATAATTCATGGAGACCTCAACCACTTGAGCCTCATCTAAAATTTCCAGAAAATCCAAAATGTGAAATTGAAGCAGAACAAGAAAACTGGAGTCTTAACTCCACAAGTGGGCGGCGAAACCGCGGCCAAGACATGGTCTATGCGGCGATTCCTCGGCCACTTGATGGAATTAGGAGCTCGTGTTTCTTGACCCTCCATAAAAAAGCCTGCTGAATTTTCTGATAATTTTTATTCTTGAAAAAATCGAATTTTAAAAATTTGAACTGAAACTACCAAAGATCGGAATTAGAACGTCGATCGAACACTTTATCTTCTTCTAAACAACTCCTAAGCTTCTAGTTTGGCTCTGATACCATGTAAGTATATCTTAGCACCACCACTAGGGTTTTAACAAAAGCATGTAAGCAATTTTAAAAATTCTAGAGAGCTATGTATACTAAACAAAAATCGAACTAGAGATTAGGGTTTCAAAGCAAAGCAAAAAGGAGATTAAAACTAAGTGAATGGAAACTACAACCTTTGTAGACTTGTCCTTCACTTCAATTTCTCTGAGTAGTAGTCCTAGAACCCTTTTTCGACTCCACTTGAAAGATGGAACGAGCTTGTTCGAAGTCTTCGTTGTCCATGATGATCCACCTCGAAGCTTCTCACTCTCAAGCTCACACTTTACTAATCTATGAATTAGTAAAGATAACAACCTATACTAATGTGCTAGAGTAGTTTAGGTTGATGAAGTGGGGATTTTTCTGATTAAAATTCTTTCTTCTCTTTTACAACCTAGAAAAATCTAGAGAAGAAAATTAAGAGGATGAACTTAAAAAATGTCATGACCCGGAATTGGCACATGACCAGCACGAGACTTACGTGAAGTCTATAGGACTCCGTCGTAATTCAAGTAAGCCGAAGCCCAGAAATCTAATCCTTTTTGCGGAAAAATAGTGGAGGTACAGTTTTCAAACATCAGCATAATGAATTCAAGCCTTACTTTTAAAGCATAAGTAATATCATATGAAAACGCAACAGTTTACATACTATCTTTGAAAACATTTTCGTCCTTGAAATTTGGGCAGCACCTTCCTTGTATATTTTGATCCAAAACCATATACATGCAATGAAATAGGCATCCCCAAGCGGGAGCTAGCTCTTCGCCAATTGGCAGAATCACAACCATGCAATAAATGCATATATATACGACGCCCTACGGCGAAGATCAATCACAGAAAGAAAGTAAAGCAGACCAAGACATCATCAGCTCAAATAAAAGACAAAACACCCATCTCGCTCTAAGTCTCGAGAATATACAAGTGTCTCTGTCTAGGTCTAC
Source organism: Agapanthus africanus (assembly GCA_030015575.1). NCBI lineage: Eukaryota > Viridiplantae > Streptophyta > Magnoliopsida > Asparagales > Amaryllidaceae > Agapanthus > Agapanthus africanus. The sequence continues at coordinate 182,417,220 of JASDDO010000016.1, read as the reverse complement.
CAAAAATACATAGTATGGTTTTTGATTGATTGAGCTTTAACTAGATACAACAGAAATAAGTAGGTACAAGGGTGGTCACAATCCAAATGTGTATCCTACCTACCAAAGCAAAACACCCTGAAGAAGGCTGTATGCCCGTTAGTCGCTACTAATCTGAGCGGTCGAACCTGCAAGAAAACTATGGCACAATGGGGGTGAGTTGCCAACTCGTGAGTAGAAAATATCAGCAGGTAGAAATCGAATGAATAACGATCCATAGATCATACTGTAACATGAAGGTAAAACTATGTGGTATCCAGGGTGATCATGTATACATATGTGTACAATAATGATGTCATGCCAGTAATCAGTATGTAATACCAAGTCATCTGAAATATATGCATTTATGCATGTGTATATCCAACGAGTGTCCATCAACGACACATCCATCATAATGAAACCTGAGTGTCCGATATCGACACTCGAAAATATCATAAAACCCGTGTCCAACATCGACACGTAAATCCTCAAATTTTAGGCTCCACATCCTCGGATCGGCCCTCATATCCATCTGATCTCAAGACTCTGGTCGGTATCCTCCGGATATCCGACGAGCCCAAACTATCACCGGTAGGTAGTGCATCCCTTGCCGGGCTCATCGCCGTTCTATATGATCTTCTGGCCCCGGGGTACCATACTGGGTCCACCATGTACCCGTAGACGATGCCTCCTCACTCATCGAATCGGGTATACATATAGCTCAGAACCGAGAAAACTTATGGTGGATGCCACAAATCACATAACGAGAAACCGTGTTTTTAAAACAATCATAAAACATGTTAAAATATACCCGCGGTTCTCAAATCCAGAGATCTCATGAAAATAGCATCTCAATGCATGTAACCATAAAGGTACAGAAAATGCAATGCACAGAACAGTACTGTAAATATCTCAAGTGCCATCATGTAAGCATGTTGTGTAATAAGTACTGAACAGTGAATCATAATTTAACAGTGCAAGAACAATACGGTGATATAACAGTTCTACTGTGCAAGTGGCATGGCAATTACCGATGATAAATGTTAGTTATATGTATGCCCTAGAGGCTATTACTATACATACGATGTATATTGTAGTGGATGCTTGGACATATATAGGGAGGACTTTCTTGCTCGACATGATAGTACGCTATCTGGTTGCTCTTTATCTTAACATGTACTCTAATTGTCTCTATGTTACATGTTGATAAAGCCCTTAGGATATGTACTCGACTACTGGGACTATGATGAGATCATACTAGTGGGGCCACGGTAGTCGACGTGTACATCCTATAACTGTTCCTAGTCGAGGGTGTAACGAGACAGGGCATCGATACACCAGAGTAGACTAGCGTATACGCATCTTGACCCATATGATGGGCGATGGATGATCCCATATCCATCGGTGTTTGACATCAAGGATGGTGTACGGGTGCTCAGTGGAGACTGGGTACACTGGACGGACTCGCCGAGAACTCCCAGATGGTATTATACCTCACGTCAGATGGCAGTTCTCCGGTGACACTGGTACAGAGTAGTCTGTTGACCCGAGATCATCATAGAGTCTTGTGTGATTCCAACTGCGCTTTGATTTCCATCATACAACGTCCAAGAGGGCGTGCAAAAAGGTGGCTTTTGGGTACAGTCCCGAATCACATGGAGGCAATGAGCGATAGGAGGGGATTCGTCTCTCCCGGTATAGGGAGTTGATGTTGCGCTGTGTTCGATTGGCTATAACCGGAAATCCCTGGCCTGGGTTGCTGAGATTTACTGGTAAGTGTTATCAGTAGTTTCTCGAACTGTTATGGACCTCATATCGACACGAATTACCGAGCTACTGGGGTCTAACGTTTACCACCCCTAGGCGAGATATGCGACATATCAGACGAAGAGTCCGGACTGTACGGAGTGTTACTATTTGGATTCACAGGAGAATGTACAGGCTTGCTTGTTGATCTTCTGAGCGCTCAATACCTGGGTGGCTGTTACGTTTAGCTGACCGCTTGCAGCTTGTGGGTGTTTGATATGATCATCACCTACTGCCGGCGTATCGACGATTCTTTAGAGTCCTACACAGAGGTTTCTTGGCTCAGGCAAAATGGAGTAGGAGCACATATGTGATGTGTGCGGCACCGAGGATAATGTGGTATGTGATACCGTATTGGATTCTCGCGATATGAGATATCGGCCGGGTATATGTGATATAGCCGGGTCATCGTATTAGTCGGTTATATGCGATATAGCCGGATTGTCGGATCAAGTGTTGATTCGATAATTTAATGTATAATAATATATATGATATATTAAATTACATTAACTAATATTAGCTCACTAAAAGTTTCTTTTTCTCACTCGGGTAATACATTGATATATATGCGATATATGTTAATTGTATTATTTTATTTTGTTACAATAAATATTATATATGTGATATATAATATTGTAACATGTTATAATTACTAATGCAACATGATTAGTGGAGATTAAACAAGGTTAGGGTTTGATTTGGGTTAGCTCTTTCTAGAAGTTTCTAGAAGGTTTATTTTTGTCATGATAAAGATATTTGTGAGTGACTCATTCTTTAACCTAACCTAAACCCTAACCCTTGGTTAAGTCTCTACAATGGTTAGCCTATCATCTTGAACCATGGTTGCATAAGCAATTATTAACAAAATTCATTATTCATCACAAATAGAATGACTATTCTTCTTCTTCCTTGAGTTCTTTCTTGAAAAGCATTCTAGCTTTGATTTTGTGATGAATTATGTGTGAGAAAAAGATTATAAATGAGAGCAGAATTCCTACTTCATCATTCTCATCTATCCTTGCCCTTTAGATGAGAGTGTTCACTTCATTTAGTGAGTGTTAGCTTGTATTAATGAAACTTCAAGGTAGATCATCTTTGTTATCGAAGATCGGAAGCAAGACTGCATCTTTCTCTTCGTGAAGCCTCTCGAGAGTCCGGAACACGATGATCGCAGCGAAGGGACCTCAACACGGAGCTTAAGAAGTGAAGGACCGGATCTATAAAGGTTGTAATCCCTCTCACTTAGTGTTAAAGAGTTTAACATGCTTGTTTTCGCCTAAACCCTAGTTTAAAGATCCGGCTTTGGGTTGTTCGGCACGGCTAAATTTTTAATCGGGCATGGTTGATGCCTCGTAGATCCTTGTATGCGTGCCTAGCAACCCTACAGTGGTATCAGAGCCAAGCTAGAGCTTTAGGTGAAGTCTAGACGAAGTTTAAAGTCCGATCGAACTCCGAATACTCGGTTTATACCCCTCTCTGTACATTTTCTAAAAATGTTATTTTTTCAGTATTAAAAATACTCAGAAAAACAAGCAGGAAAAACTAAGAATTACTGTGAAGTACAGCCCACTAATTCGCTCATATGACTGCTGAACCGCGGCCAAACCAAGGGTTTGGCGGCGGTTTCACGGCCAAAATTTTGAATTAGTCCCTGGAATTTCATATATTTATTCTTTGGTCCTTTCTTGGCAATTTTTTCTGGGAATGTTTTAATTCCACTCAAGTGTTGAGTTTTCTAGGGTTGTATTGGGGAATCATTGATTCGATCGGATAATTTAACTTTGTTTAGTTTGTCCGAGTAATTTTTAGATCGTGTTAAAAAGTTCGACCAGATATCAATAACTCACTTTTTCCCCTACCGGAAAATTTCCAAGCGTTGGATTTTTTCGTTGTTTAGGAATGTTCTAAGTCGTGCAAGTAACGCGGTGGACCCTCTAGAAGACAACAAACCTTAACTCGATTATGTGACCATCTTGAACTGCCTCTGAACCTTAGGGTTTGTGGCAGTACGGCGTGCCACATGTGAGGCGTTGGCTTGACCCTTCTACAGCTGGACCATTGGTACTGTAGCATGTGATAGATGTTTTTAAACTAATTTCAAGTGTTGAGTACTATTTGGGAAAACTTGGATGTTTGATTATTCGATCGGAAAGTTTAACATTGTCTATTTATCTGGAATGTGATACAATATTTGGTATCCACAAATAGTTATGAGATAACTAATTTGAATGTTATAAATCTAACAGTTCAGTCTCAGATGATCGGTTGCCACGGAATTTTGATGTGATCAAAAGTCCGTCGCAATCACGTAGCGTACGCGGATACTCGCCGGGTAAACTTAACAGACAGCCACGCCCCATAGCCCCGACCAAGTGACTGTAGGAGAACCCCGTCGCCAAAAGCATCTGTTCGGGTGCTCGCGGCAGCAGTGTTCCTCCTTAGTGCACTTCGTCGACGGCATTCGGGAGTGCGGCCGTCTACTAAAGTTTGCGACGAGCATTCGATCAAGATGTCAGGAATCTTGTTGAATTGCCCGACTTGATATTGAAAAGAGTTTTCGATAATGAGACTAAAATGCAGGGTTTATAATTGTTAGGCATGCGATGTATAAGGAATTCATTTGGTTAGGCATGCGATGTCTAAGGAGGTTGCGGATTCCAACTGTTGTAGTTTTACACTTTCTTTTCTGTGACCGTAAGCGTAGTATGTGGTGTATCGCCGGCTTCGTTGCTATACATCAACGACAATCGGGATACGCATACTTGCTTACGTTGATGATATGAGATATTATGTGTTGCTGTGATATGTTATATTGGATCGTCGCATTTTGAATAGCCGGGGGTTTTATGTGAGATGAGAGTTTTTTCTTTTTCATTCATGTAAAATTCATTTGTATGTAATATTCTTTTATTGGGGCACTTCCGAGCTGAGGATGATGTCACCATTGTATATTATTTACTTTTCCGCATTAGGTAGACCCAAGTCGGGGAGCACAAGTAACCGGGTTCTAGGGTCCAGTGGGAGACCATCTCGAGGAGTCGAGACCGAGTCTCCGAACCCTAGAATTGGCAGTGTTGCTTGCCGCTCTCGTAGGGGTCTAGGGATGTGGGTTTGGCTATTCATCACGACCGTGGAATCCGTGTTTTATACAGGCTCGTATTGAAAACACAGACATCCTAGTATATCCAATATTTCATATATGTTCTTCTGCTTCAATGTTCAGTGATGAGATCATATTACTGCATGAGACGAATGTTTATATTATATATATGGGATATATGTTATATTGCAGATTTCATTGCAGAAGTGATGCTTGTGAAGCGTAATAAAATGGGACTTCATTAATGAGATTAATGAAAATAAAAAAAACTAAAGATGTTGTAGAAACTTGTTTAAAAACTGGTAGCTCTAGTTCTTGCTTTGCATAGCGGTGTTCCTTGTAGAACATCCATCACCTTATTCAATAAGGAAAGAGCCGAGATCCCTTCACCGGGAGTGACCTCTTTAGTGAAACTAGCAGATTCTACAAACTCGGTTTGTCTTTTGATTGCTTCTATAGTTCTTGCTTTGCATAGTGATATTTGTGAAATATCCTGCACCTTATTCGATGAGGAAAGGGCCGACGATCCCTTCACCGGGAATGACCCCTTTAGCAAAACTAGAAAAGCCTCAAAAGCACTCCATTTAAAATCACTCGATTCTACAACGATATAAAGTTCATTACGCAAAAGGTTTTCTTAAAAACCTGTCGTAGCCCTCCGTCATTTCAGATAAGCAGTATTTAGTATTCGTGCTGCGTTTGTTGACTCAGTCAAGGCGTAGTGTGCGGTAGCTGATTAGTGCTTATCTGCAAAGCATATGATGCGATTGGATTAGGGTAGTCGTGAGGCCTTGTTGACTCAGTCAAGGGTCGGTCAAGGTCATAGATCGCTTGGGGTAAAATATTATTGGGAATTTCAAGTGTTGAAATTTGCAATGAGATTACATACCTTCTATGAGATAGTTGGATCCCGATACCCGTTGCGAGTAAGAGTTACTCCTGTGATAGTTTTACACATTACAATTAGCCGATCAAGTAGGTATCTAGAAAGGTGTTAACGGGGTTACGCCCCTGGGAAAACGAGGTTTACTTTAATTAGGTCCGTGCGAAAGCACGGGGAACCTCCCTCAAAATACCGACACTGGCCTGGCTGAAAGATTGCCGAACTTGTAGCGTGTAATTAATCTCGGCTAGTCTTTCCTTTTAGGGTTTGAAGGAAGATTTGATTAATACAGTGGGAGACATCCTGATTAGATATATTAGATAACCAATCTAATCTTGCAAGAGCATACGCTGAGTGTTTTCTTCTCTCTCTCTCTCAAGATAATAATACGGATGTATTGACCGAACCCGCTTGTTATACTGAGCTGGGGAACGTTGGTCCCGCTACAACTTATAATTGTTATAAGACAGAGCAGGAAATTAGGGAATACCAGATTTCCCGTGCCGCCCAAACGAAGAAAGTACATGCTGATGCATCTTCTTCGGGTGTGTTCATTACAGAGAACTGTTTCTCAGTATCCGTTACGTCCTGAGTATGAGATACCGGATCAGGATCCCGCATATGTAATCTGTTACATGGGCTACAGAAAGGTAGAGAACTGAGAACTAGTGATAAGTTTCTTGAGACAGAAAACGGTGCAAGTGTTGCAGCCAAGTCTGTTGGTCACTATCACCCTGTATTACCAGAATACATTGATTCTGAACAAATGTTATTAGATACCGAACCTGATATACAACATCATATCAGTCTCTTTATTAGTAAAGAAAGGATATAATTTTGTATTGTTGGATAATGTTTTGAACATTTCCTATATCAAGAGTTGATCAATTCAGGCACGTTATCTAAAAGCATTAACGTTCTAAATCAAACTACAGTTCTTAGTATACAGAACACACACGAGAGGAAGAGTTCAGAAATGAACGAATCCTTCTTGAGGCATTGTAGACTAGGTTATATCAATGCGACCCGACTAGCTAAGTTACATTTAGATGCATATTTAAATCTGTTTGAATTTACATCTTGTGAAACTTGCCGGTCATGTCACAAAGATAAGATGACCATAGCTCTGTTTATTGGAAACAGAGAAAGAGTTAGTGTACTCTTAGGATTGATACATGCTGATGTATGAAAGTCTCCCGTCTACACATGCCAAGACCGGTTCTTTGTATTTCATTACATTCTCTGATGATCTCTCAAGATTCAGACATATGTTCCTATTGAAACACAAGTCCAAACCTTTTGAGATATTCACAGAATGTAAGTTAGAAGTAGAGAACCAAAATATGGGTAAAAGTATTATGTCCTTTGATGTGATCAAGGAGGAGAATACTTGAGCACGTAATTCCTGGACTATTCTAAAGGAGAATGAGATTCTCTCTCAGCATTACTCCTACGTATACACCATAGCACGTCGGTGTATCGGGGCAGAGCAATAGCACCCTATGTGATATGGTGTGCTCTATGATGAGTACTACTGAGTTTCCTATTTCCTTTTGGGTGTTATGCGCTTGAGAAGCTGCATACCTATTGAATAGGGTTCAAATCAAATCAGTTGCCTACCACTTCATATGTGTATGGAAAGGGAAGAGCCCATATCTTAAGTTTGTGAAGATTTGGGGTTGTCAGGACTATGTCTAAAAGCAAAATCCGGACAAGCTCGAGGCAAGGTCCGTTGTGTAGAACTAGAAAGGTTCCAGCTATACAAACTGCAGCTGATGATTTAGTAGAACCAAAGGATTCAATAGTTTCCAATGAACCTCATCCTCTCCGCCGATCTAGTAAGGTTCCTCACCCACCTGAGAGATAGTTCGGTTTCTCTATGACAGTGGGAGCGAGGATTGCATCATGAGATGATGACCCAACTAGTTTCGAGCAGGCTATCAGGAGTGGGACTCTCTAAGAATGGCTGGATGCTTATATTGAAGAGTTTCCTTGAGGTCTTGTATCTCGCGATACGGGAGTGCTCCCCATACAATTCCTTGCAATGGAGAAAGATGGATATAATATCCATATTCTCGTGCTGTTTCTGGAGTTCATCGTTCATGGACGCTAGCACGATACACTTAGCTCTCTCAGAGTCTTGATCCCAGGTTTTGCGAACTTCCTTGTCCACAACTGAGGAATCTGGTCCTGGGATATGGGGAGGAACAGCGGTGGCAACATATGCTACTTTGTCATAAGTCAGTGTAATGTTGACGTTCCTTAGCCAATCTTTATAATTTTGCCCGGTCAGTATATTTTTTTCAAGTAATAGTTTTAGTCCTATCGTGGTAGCTGCCAGAGAGAGAGAAAAGAAAACACTCAGCATATGCTCTTGCAAGTTTAGATTGGTTATCAATTTATCTAAACAGGATGGCTCCCACTGTCTCCTCAAATCCTTCTTCAAAACCTAAAAGAAGAACTAGTCATGATTTAATCACACGTCACAATACTTGCTTAACCTTTTAGCCAGGCCGGTGTTGGTACTTCGAGGGAGGTTTTCCAACACTTTCGCGAAGTTCCTTAATTAAATAACCTCTTTTCCCTGGAGGCGTAGCCCCTCTAACACCTTTCTGGACACCTACTTGGTTTATAGCATTGATTGTTAAGTGAGAAAGTTTTCCCGAGAGTAATCCTACTCATCAGTGGGATCGGGATCCAACTATCATTGCATGATGCACTAGATGGAAGCCACTCTGGTCACCACACTCCAGAAGGTATGCTAAATCTGCAAGTTTCCTTTATGTTTGAAACTCCCGATGTGATTTTTACCCCAAGCTCTTATGACCTTGACGTAGGCCAACAAATCATAAGACGCAAGTCAAGTTCTACCCGTCGTTGTCCTGATTAATTTAGGTACATCGTACATGCCCTTGACGTAGGCCAACAAGGCTGTACGTCTGTCCTATACTAATGCATCTATCTATGCAACAAATAAGCAAACACGCTGCTACCATACACTATGCCTTGACGTAGGCCAACAAGCATAGCATGAATACGATGTGCTGTCTATTTGAAACGACGGAGGGTTACGGCTGGTTTTTGGCAAAAAACCCTTAAAGTAGTGAACTTGATATGATCGAAGGAACCATGATAGCCTTTATTAAAAGGAGTGGTTTAAGCTCCGCATTTAAAATTTTCTTTTTGAAGAAAACCGAGTGGTTTTGAAATTATTCCAACGATTCAGTTTAGGTTTTATTTTTCTTTGCATTAAAAAATAATGCGTCCCATCATTAACCTATCATTACAGATAACAACGAAAATACAACGTCCTCTTATGCCATCCGCATTCACCACGGGGTCCCGTCATCACGCGTTAGGTTACTTAACTAACGGCAGAGCGGGGGCTGGGCTAGTGCGGGTGTAAAACATAAGTGACGTCTAAATAGCTATCATATATAGATATTGTAAATTCGTCAGACGCAACAATAGGCATTCCAGATCACAGATGAACTTTATTGGATATACAAGCAATCCGCGTTTTTTTTGAGCCTGCAACGAAAGACGGATTACACAGTTGTGATGAATAGCCATTACCCCATCCCAGATCCCTACGGGTACGGCAAACTACCCGCCAAGTACCCGAAGTGAAACGGTCTCCCTCAACGACGTGAGTAGGCTACTAAACACTTCGAAATACCCGGTAGTTTGTGCACCCCACCTTGGGTCTATCCTAGGAGCAAAAACAGTAAAAAGAAATAATACAACGGTGGCTACAACCGCAACCTGGATGTGCCCCGCAAAAATAATATTACAACTTATTATAATTACATCGAATGAATTAATACAATAACCCATCACAAAACCCCGGCTAATCATCACAACAAACCAATACAGTTCATAATCACAAACAGTTAAAACATTACAGATATGTGCAACCCCCTGCCAACCGACATACTAGCAGTTAGGGAAGGTTTACGAACACATAATACAGTTCACAGATATAATCAAACTAACAAACATCGTATAATTTCGATCGATCAAACACATTAGATTCTACACCAAAACTTCTCTGTAAATATGAAACTTGAGCAGAAAATAAATCATTCCAGAAAAGACAAAACATCACAGAAGATTCATAGGGAAAAACTGGGCTGAATCGGCTCCAACTCGGTCGCGGATCCGCGGCGGATCGGTGGGTTCGGCCGCGGTTCCACGGCTCAGTGGCCGATTCAGGAGCCTATTTTTTTCCAGTGTTCTTATAATTTCATGTAGGTTATTCTGGAGGTACCTGAAAAATTTTTAGGCCTCATTTTAAAATCGACAGAAACAATGTGATATCCGTGTATTCTCCGGTTCGTTTTGCGTTCGAAATTCATACGACTTTGCAAGTGAGTTAATTATTGTTTAGTGAGGCTCTGATACCACTGTAAGTCGATGGGCAACACCCCACGAGTTGCGGGGAGGCGGAAATATGAAAAACGATCTTGTTCTTTAAGCTTACATCGACTAACCGAAGATTTTTGCTAAACGATAATTAACAACAACTATAGAAATTCTTAGCTACTATGTAAAGAGATTATACCTAGTGAATCGTGTCCTTCATCTTTTCGATCTCTACGTCCTCCTCGGCCTCCTCTAAGTGATAGATGATCCACCCGAGAACCTTAATCCAAGCTTCACCTCCAAACTTGAGGTAACTAAGTTTCTCTAGTTGCTAATCAAAGGAACTTAGATCATATAGAGTTAGGTTATGGAGTGTTTAGTCTATTCTAATCCTTGATCTCAACTCATGAGTGGTAGGATTAGAGTATGAAGAGAGAGTGAGCTTGAGGAGAGAGAAGGTGAAGAAGATAATGATAATGATATTGTTTCTAACTTGATATATGAAGAATAATGAATAAATGAATAAAATGAGATTATTCATCATGCTACATTAATGCATTATGAGTGATTCGCTATGTGAGTCATTAAGCATTCAATAATGTATTAATGACATAATGAATCACACAAAATGAGTCACAATATCATTTAATGATAATGCCACCTAAACCCTCAAGTCACCATGCTTCTAGAAGCTTTCCGTATAATTACGAGAATGCTTCTCCTATCCGTGAAAACACGGAAAAACTTTAGACTGTATAAATCCAATAACTTGATACTAGAATCTGGCTTAAAGCAAAGCCGTCTAGTAAAAACTGTCCGAATGTCGTACATGTGTTTAAACACGTATTCGTCCGAACCCTTGTCGTAAAACCGTACGACCTCTATATGGTTTCGCCTGGAGTTAGGAAATCTCTGTGTGGGACTCTAAAGACTCGACTACTACGCTGGCAATGGGTTTAACCACAGACCGCAAGCGGCACTAGCTGTACATAACGGTCCCCAGGTAAATGTCGATAAGAAGGCCGATGAGGAAACCCATCCGAACTCCTACTGAGCCTGTCCGTGACAATATCCGCGCAGTCCGGTCTGTTCGTCTAAGAGTATCGCATGTATGGTCTAGGGGGTGGTGAACGTCAGATTCTTAATAACCGTACAAGTCGTGCCGGCATAGCTCAAGACCATCCGAGAATCTACTGTTCAGTCCATCAGTAATTCTCAATCAGCCCTGGCCAGGGACTTATGGTAATGACCAACCGATCACTGTGCGATATCAACTCCCTATACCGGAAGAGACGAATCCCTAACAGTCGCTCACTACCTCCACGTGGCTCGGGACTGTGCCCAACTAAAACCTGTTTGCACGACTCCTTTGAACCGTGGTAGGGTAGTAATCAAAGCACAGTGGGAACTCAAACGAGACAAATGATGACCTTAAGTCAACGGACTATCTGCACACATGTCACCTGAGAATTGCTATCTGACGTTATGTATAAATACCATCGAGTCAGTTCTCGGCGAGTCCTGTCCGGTGTACTCACACCAAGTGAGCATCTGTATACAATCTTAGGTGTACATCACCAATGGCCGCGGGACCAATCCATCGCCCCTCGTCAGGGTCTAGATATGTATACACTAGTCTACTCTGGAGTATCGATGCCCAGTCTCGATACTCCTGCGACCAGGGACATCTAAGGATGTGCCTATAGACTATCCAGCTCCCACAAGTATGACCGCCATCACAACGCCGGTAGTCAGGCAAACACCCTATGGGCTTTATCAACATGTTTATAAATACAAAGTAAAATATATCACACGTTAAGATAAAGTCAAACCAAATAGCGAACTATCATATTAAGCAAGATTGTCATGTACATACATATCCCTAGCATCCTATACAATGAAGGCCTCTAGGGCATATATATCCAACACTTTTCTCCAGAACATTCCATAAGACTACGAAGATCCACATATTGCTTGGATATTTCCATCGTATATTTACATACGAACTCGAAGGAACTTGTTCCAGTTTGAGAATGGTTTCTGGTTCTGGAGAAATAGAATAAGGATTATTCAGTTGTCTTTTCTCTTTACCTTCTCTCAGGTTGCGAGGGCTCCTGGTATTAGGAGAGTACACCTATTCCGCTTATTAGATAGTCTTCTTCCAAACCTTAGGCTGGTGCCGAAGGGTAGGGAAGGAAGAAAAACAATTAGCCTAAGTGTGGTGTACGTAAGGTAATAAGTAAAGACATATAAAGGGATTGTAGTGTGGGAAAGGATATATACGGTTACTGCCATGAATCTGGACAGTGGAAGAGACATTACTAGGAATACCCGGCTATCCCTTCGAAACATTTTCATGTTTTAGTTTGACTGTGCAATGTTAATTGAAAACTATTTCCCAATTGGATTCTGACTCCAGGGTATGTATTTACCAGATTTGATTCTCACATCTATATGGCGTTACAAATGCTGAATAGGAGTAAGATATTGGGAATTAAGTGATTTTATTCTCAACATATCGGAATTCTTTGTAATTGGTGATATTTGAGAAAATTACCTGGGTTTTGCAAATATTTGGTTTTGAATATCCGTTATTATGCACCAATTTCAAACTGATATATCTGTACGTTTATTTTATAAAGTGAGATATAACTTTTTGAAATTATGTTTGTGACATTTACCTATATCAGTTGATGGTTAGGTAAAGAGCATTCACCAGCGGTGTAATTCTTCTTAACCATAGCACAGTTTTCAACCTACGACGCACAGGGTTTGAGTTATTAAGCTCGGTGGGCTTATACAGAGTATGGTATGTTGTCTGATGTCCGTTAGGACAAAGGGGTTGGTACTCATACTATATTCAGTTTACTCATGACTTTTCTAGTTTTAGACAAGTATTCCGTTGAAATACAAGGTCCAAGTTTTGAGAAGTTATAGGTATAAGAATAAAGTAGAGAACCATATGTTGCAAGTATCAAGATTCTTCAAGATGATCGAAGTTTAGATACTTGTGTTAGGTATTCCGTCATAAGTAATAGTTTTGAGAACTTGCTTCTCTTTCAGGTTACTCATGCGTAAGTGCATTCTTTGATGAGTAATGCTGCTTGGCCTCCTTCCATTTACTTGATATGCACTGGAGACAGCTGCATGATTTTGAATCAGGTTCCAATTAAATTAGTGCCTTTGTTTCTATATTGGATATATAGAATGGATTCATATCTTAACGATGTTAAGGTATATGGAGTAGTCCGGCTGATGCTTAATACCAGAATCTGGACAAACTCTAGGCACGTTTCAGTAAGTACAGTTTGTGGGTTTTCCCGGGCTTTGATGAGGGTTAACATTCCGCCATCTGGAAGATCAATAGTTATATTGTTCTTGACTTTCCACAGTTTTAGTAAAATGAATTCTTTTCAGAAAACATTAGTGGGAGTATGGTAGAATTGGATGTGATTCCAGAACCATAAACGATTACTGAAAATTTAGTAGAACCTAATGATTCAATTGGTTTCTACGATCCATTAGCCACTTCGCAGATTTGGTGGGTAACCTTAGGCACCCGAGAGGTACTTCGGTCTCCTTAAAGACGGTGACAGAGAGGTTTTTTATTACCCAAACTTGACATTACTGATGTTCTAGATTTTGTGATCTGGTAGGAGGATGAGTATAACGTGGTTCTAAATTAGCTTTAGAAGTGCATGTGTATATGACTCTACCAGAGGGTTGTTGTAGTCAGTGGGAGCATCGGAAGCATAGTGGGTAAGTAGCTTATGTCTATTTATAGACTAGAGCAGGTATAGAGGAGATAGGTCGTCTATTTTTGATGTGACAGTCAGAGAGTTTGACTTCATCAGAATAACAGATGGACCTGATAAGAAGGTAATAGGGAGTGATGTCCTGGTATTTGGATGACATACTCTTGATAAGAAATAATATTCCTATACTACAATCGGTTATACTGTGATTGTCACAAGGTGTTTCTCCACATAGGATCTGGATAAAATATCAGGGTTTCTGGTCACTAGATCTATTGTTTTAGATCTAGATTTGGGAAGCATCCCAATTTGGGTACTTGACACTATTCTAAAATGTTTTAGAATGGACGACTCCTGGTGTGGTGGTGTACCCGCAGGTGATGGAGTCACCCTCTCTAAAGGGATGTCTATCAGACTGATGAGGAGAGGGATCTGCATTATTAGCATATCACTTGCTTAGGCAATTGAGTTAATCATGAAATGTCAAGTACCACACCTGATATTGCTTTTGCACTGGTTGCAATAAGGATATATATTAATCCAATCCCGGAGAAATGTTGGGAAGCAGTTATGAACATAAGTGGATGTTCTTGGTATATGGTAACGGTAACCTACTTCGGGAGGCGGTTATCATTTCAGGCTTCCGAGGTGACCTGGATGATAGAGTGGCTATCAGAGTTATAGTTTTCCCTATTTTGTGGGGCAGTATGTTGGATAGGTGGTCCAAACGGATACTAAGGAAGCCATGGCGCATAATACTGATTAAATTCAGTGGATGATACAGTCTAAGAAGTTTGTTGGATTTGGAGTTCATTTGTGAACTGGGTCCCATCAGATATCCAAACAAATTCTAAGACAGTTATTGCTCATTTCGGGAGATAGTTTTTCTCCGCAAAGTTGAGATATAGAGAGATAAAGATAGAAACACTAGAGCGGATCCACTAACTGAGGCTATTTCTCGAACGCAATAGTTTCGCAAACGGGCTTTGCAAGACTGATTGAAGGGGTTTCCTTCAGCACCACTACTAGGGTTTGGAGGCAACACACATGCCATATTTTATTTTTAGATGGTGCTAAAGAAACAATCACAAGGATCATGCTAGAAAAATTAGGGCAACTAAACTTTAACACAAACACAAGTAGAAAAAGCTAGGGTTTTGAGAGTACAACCTTTGTAGCTCCCTACGCTAGACTCCTTGGCTACTTGAGGGTTGGAAAAAAGTCCGCTTGAGATCCTCTAGGTCCACGACGATCCACCCGGAGTCCTCTTTGTCCAAGCTAGAAGCTTCACAAGATCAAGAGAAGAAATGGAAGCTAACGCTCTACACTAATGAGCAAGACTAGTGTAGAATGGTGTCGTGGTTGGTTTTCTCACTTCAAAATCCTAACTTGGTCACTCTTTAGTTCACTTGAGAAAACTAGAGAGCAAGAGAGAAAGGAGGAAGAAGATGATGGCTGTCTAAAACTCAAGATAATGATAAGCTTGTTGAATAAAATGAGAAAATGAAAATATATATTTTGTCACTCTCTCATTCTCAACCATGGTTATAAAATATCTAGATATTTTGTTTGGAACAAAAATGACCATAGAAATTAAATCATGGTTAAACTAAAGGGTTAATGAAAGAATAAAATATTCAACCATGAAACAATTTCCATTTTCATTTTTCTTTTCCAAAAATAATATCCATATATTTTATAAAGGGTGTGAGTCTTATATTGCCACCATCCACTATATCAACAACCAGGATGGAATGATGTATGCATGTATGTGTGCATGCACATCCATATGTGCATGAATAAGAATGAATGCATACATGAATGCATACAACAAAAAAGACAAGAAAGGATTTCTAGTGAGAAACTAATGGTCAAATGATAAATCAACACTTGATTTAGCAACCCGGTCATATCACATACGACCTGACCAAAAGCAAACTGCCCAATTAATATACGGTATCTCATACACGCATTTTAACCGGGTCCACGCGCATATCTCATATGCGCACCACATCGTTTCGCCTGGACTAGGCAACTCCATAGTAGGACACTAAGACTTGTCAATACGCCGACAGTGGGTGATGATCATATCAAGCACCCCCAAGCCGCAAGAGGTCAGCTAAACGTAACGGCCACCCGGGTATTGAGCGATCAGAAGAAAACAAGCGAACCTGTTACAACTCCCGTTGAGCCAACCGGCAACACTACCGTACAGTCCGGTCTCTTCGTCAGATATGCTGCATATCAAACCTAGGGATGGTAACGTCGACCCCAATAACTCAAAAAGTCGTGTCGATCAATGGCCTATAACAGATTGAGAAATTACTGATAACACTTATCAGTAAATCTCAACAGCCCTGGCCAGGGACTTACTGATATAGCCAGTCGAGCACAGCTAAGCATCAACTCCCAATACCGGGAGAGACGAAACCCCTCCTATCGCTCATCGCCTTCGTGTGTCTCGGGACTGTACCCAATGGCCACCAGTTTGCACGACTCAGTATAGCCGTGGTAGGATGGTAATCAAAGTACAGTGGGAGAACACACAAGACTCTATGACGATCTCGGGTCTACAGACTAACCTGCACCAGTGTCACCTGAGAACTGCTATCCGAAGATAGATATAATTCCATATAGGAGTTCTCGGTGATTCCTTCCAGTGTACCCAGTCACCACTGAGCACTCGTATACGATCTCGATGTCAAACATCGATGAATGTGGGAACATCCATCGCCCATCATATGGGTCTAGTATCACATATGCTAGTCTACTCTGGTATATCGATGCCCCGTCTCGATACACCTACGACAAGGGACATTTCAGGATATGCTTATAAACTTCAGATGTCCCACTAGTATGATCTCCATCATAATCACAGTAGTCAAGCCTATATCCTCAGGGCTTTATCAACATGTATGAATGAATAAAAGCATGATCAAATCAACATGTCAGATAAAGAAGAACCAGATAGCATACTATCATGTCGAGCAAGAATGTACACTGAATATATATATATATATATATATATATATATATATATATATATATATATATATATATAAATAAATACATCCACTATCATATAATGGCCTGTAGGGCATACATATATCCAACAATCTCCCACTTGCACTAAGGCCAGTTATTGGCGTATCTTATACCCAACATCTCAAAAAGTCGCTCATGCTGCGGCTGAGGGAGGGCCTTAGTGAGTGGATCCACGGCGTTATTCTTTGTGTCTACTCTCCTAATCTCGATCTCGCGGCGATCTACAATCTCCCGGATCAAATGAAAGCGCCTCAGGATGTGTCTGGACCGCTGATAGGACCTGGGCTCCTTGGTTAACGCCATAGCCCCATTATTATCACAATACAATGGTATTGGATCAATAATGGTTGGAACTACTCCTAGCTCCGAGACGAA
This sequence comes from Agapanthus africanus, assembly GCA_030015575.1. NCBI lineage: Eukaryota > Viridiplantae > Streptophyta > Magnoliopsida > Asparagales > Amaryllidaceae > Agapanthus > Agapanthus africanus. The sequence continues at coordinate 182,399,873 of JASDDO010000016.1, read as the reverse complement.
CTTCCTCATCCAGACGGCTTCCTTAGCGGCATCATTCGCAGCAATGTACTCAGCCTCCATCGTAGAGTCTGCAACAGTATCCTGTTTGGAACTCTTCCAACTTACCGCCCCTCCATTGAGGGTAAATACAAACCCAGAGATAGATTTGCTGTCGTCCTTATCGCTCTGGAAGCTCGAATCGGTAAAGGCCTCCATTTGGAGATCTCTATTACCATACACCAAGAACAATTCTTTAGTCCTTCGCAAGTACTTAAGAATGTTCTTCACAGCTATCCAGTGATTCTCCCCTGGGTTGGATTGATACGTGCTTACAACACTAAGTGCATATGCTACATCTGGGCGTGTACATAAAATCGTATACATTATAGATCCTACTGCCGAAGCATAGGGTATAATTCTCATGCGAGCTCTCTCTTCATCGGTCTTTGGGCAAGAATCCTTAGAGAGAGTAACCCCATGGCAAGCGGGTAAGGCACCACGCTTGGAGTCTTCCATACTAAACCTTATTAGGATGGTGTTGATGTACCTGGTTTGGGACAATCCAAACAACCTCTTGGATCTATCCCTATAGATCCTAATGCCCAGAATGTATGTGGCATCACCCAGGTCCTTCATGGAGAACCTTAGTGATAAGAAAGATTTGACCGACTGTAGCATAGGAATATCATTTCCTATCAGAAGAATGTCATCCATGTACAATACGAGGAATGTGACGGCTCTCCCTACAGCCTTCTTATAAACACAAGGTTCATCTGGATTTTTGATGAAATCAAACTCTTTGATAACATCATCGAAACATATGTTCCAACTCCGTGATGCCTGCTTTAACCCATATATGGATTTAAGCAATCTACATGCTTTCCCGCTGCTCCCACTGTCAATGAAGCCCTCCGGCTGATCCATATAAACGCATTCTTCTAAATCCCCATTTAGAAATGCCGTTTTAACGTCCATCTGCCAGATTTCATAGTCGTAGTGAGCAGCAATAGCAAGTAGGATCCGAATGGATTTAAGCATGGCTACGGGCGAAAAAAGTCTCGTCATAGTCCAAACCTGGTCTTTGACGAAAACCCTTCGCCACAAGTCTTGCCTTATAGGTCTCTACCTGCCCATCTACACCAATCTTTCTTTTAAAGATCAATTTGCACCCCACAAGTTTAAACCCGGGGGGTACAACGTCCAAAGTCCATACTTTGTTGGTGTACATAGACTCCATTCCGGATCTCATGGCATCCAGCCACTTCATAGAGTCTCCACTCGTGATAGCTTGCTGAAAACTGGTAGGATCATCATCTTCCATGATGCAGTCTTCTCTGTCACCATCAATGAGGAAACCGTAGTACCTCTCCGGTGGGCGAGAAGTCCTACCAGACCTACGGAGTGGCCGAGGTTCCTCAGTTTCTATTGCAACAGCCGGTTCAACCAAGTCGTCATTTGTAGTTTGTGTCTCTAGAACCTCTTCTAGATCTACCATATTGCCATCAGTTTCATTTGCGAAAAACTCTTTTTCCAAGAATATGGCATGCTGAGAAACAAACACTTTTTGTTCCTCCTTGTGGTAGAAAATATATCCATAAGAGTTCTTTGGATATCCCAAAAAATTACACATGACTGACCGTGTCTCGAGTTTGTCCGGATTCTGCTTTTTAACATAGGCCGGGCAACCCCAAATCTTAATTCTCTTAAGAGATGGTCTTTTCCCATGCCATATCTCATATGGCGTGGTAGACATGGTTTTGGTTGGAACCCTGTTCAGTAGAAACGCTGCAGTCTCCAATGCTTGCCCCCAAAATGAGACGGATAACTCAGTATCACTCATCATGGATCAGACCATATCTAATAGGGTCCGATTCCGTCGTTCATACACACCGTTGTGCTGTGGTGTGTAAGGAGGAGTGAGCTGAGAGAGAATCCCATTCACTTTTAGGAAGTTTGCAAATTCTGTACTGAGATACTCCCCACCTCGATCTGATCGAAGCATTTTGATACTCAAGCCGGTTTGTTTTTCTACTTCGAGTTTATATTCAGTGAATTTCTCGAAAGCTTCGGATTTGTTCTTTAATAAAAATACATGACCGAATCTTGAGAAATCGTCAGTGAAAGTAATGAAGTATGAAAAACCGCCTCTAGCCTGTGTAGACATTGGCCCACATACATCACTATGTATGAGGCCTAGGAGCTCAGTAGCTCTTTCTCCGTGTCCGGTAAACGGAGTTTTGGTCATTTTACCCTTGATACAAGACTAGCAGGTCGCATAAGATTTATATTCAAAATGGTTTAAATATCCATCTTTGTGTAACTTGTTTAGTCTTGTTTCGTTAATATGACCAAGTCTATAGTGCCAAAGAAAAGCTTCATTTATTTCTGAAAGTTTTCTTTTATTAGTGTGTTGTATGCTGAAAACTGTGTGTTGATTTAGGACGTATATCCCGTTATTAAGTGTACCATACCCAACCAACATTTGATTCAGGTGAATGTTCATAACATCGTTCTGCAATACAAAATTATATCCTTCATTGTCTAACAAAGAAACATATATTATATTACAAAGCATACTTGGTACAAAATAACATGGGTTCAAAACCAATATACACCCAGACGGCAACCCCAAATGATACTCTCCCACTGCGACTGTATGTACATTGGAACCATTTCCAACGCGGAGAGTATAGTCACCTGTCTTCAAAACCTTGCTATTTCTCAACCCCTGCATAGAATTTCAAATGTGAGAACCTGAACCGGTATCTAATACCCAGGAAGCAGAGTTTATTGAAAAACAGTTTTCTGTCATAAACACACCTGAAGCGGAAGCATCCCCATGCTTCTTCTTGAGATTTAAGTACTCCGTGCAGTTGCGCTTCCAATGTCCTGTTTTGTGGCAGTGATAACATTCCCCTTTCCCCGATTCTCCAGATTTGGACTTGTCCTTCCCCTTAACCTTTTTAACTCCTCCCCTAGGCTTGGTGGGCTTCTTCTTCATCTTTCCCTTGGCCTTAGCCTTTGGGCGAGAAGAAGAAGATTTCCCAACACTCAAAACGGGAGTTTTCACTGATTTCAGTGTGCTCTCTGCACTCCTTAACATATTAAGGAGTTCAGGTAGTTCCTTCTCCATGTTGTGCATGTTGAAGTTAACTATAAATTGAGCAAAGGTGGAGGGGAGGGACTGCAGAATAATATCTGTATATTGTTCATTGTCCATCGTCCATCCAAGGCCCTCAAGCTCTTCAATAAGAGCTATCATCTTCAGAACATGGTCTCCTACTGGTGTGCCAGGGGCCATTCGGATCTGTAACAATTTCTTTGATGCTTCGTATCGTAATACGCGGGATTGCTCTCCATACAACTCCTTTGTATGGAGGAATATGGCGTGAATGTCCATATTCTCGTGCTGCTTTTGATGTGTCTTATCCATCGATGCAAGCGCGAGGCATTTGGTCGTGGCACAGTCAGTGTCCCATGTCTTGCGGACTTCAATATCCGCAACTGAGGATTTTGGACCTAGCACGGGCCGGGCTGAAGCCGTGAGGACATATGATACTTTATCATAAGTCAAGGCAATGTTTAGATTCCTCAGCCAGCCTTTATAATTGGTCCCAATCAGTTTATTTTTATCTAGTAGAAGCTTGAGTCCAGTCATTGGTATCTGTCATTAAGAGAGAGAAAAGAATACACTCAGCGAAAGCTCTTGCAAAAATCAGATTGGTTATTATCTTGTCTAATCGATGTCTCCCACTGCTTTAATCAAGTTTTTCTTTCAAACCTTAAAAAGAAAACTAGCCAGGATTAGTTACAGTCTACAACTTCGCTAACCGTTCAGCCAGACCAGTGTCGGTACTTGAGGGAGGTTCCCCGTGTTTTCGCACGGACCTAATTAAAGTAAACCTCGTCTTCCCAGAGGCGTAGCCCCGTTAACACCTTTCTAGACACCTAATAGGTTAGCTAATTGTAAACTGCAAAACTCTCCTTGGAGCAACTATTGCCCACAGTGGGATCGGGATCCAACCATCATATAGAAGGTATGCAATCTCATTGCAAATTTCAACTATTGAAATTCCCGATGTAGTTTTTACCCCTAGTACCTATGACCTTGGCTATGGTCAACAAATCACAAGCACTAGTCAAGTTCAACCCGTCATTTCTTGATTAATTAGACCCATTCACATGACCCTTGGCTAAGGTCAACAAAGTCACATGCCCGTCCCAATTAATCTGCATCATATGCATTTGTAGGAAGACATCACTTAGCTACCGTACACTACGCATTGGCTATGGTCAACAAACGTAGCACGAATACTAAGTACTCTACTTCCTAAAATGACGGAGGGTTGCGGATGATTTTTAAGAAAATCTTTAACGCTTTGAACTTGATATCGTCATAGAATCAAAAGGTTTTCAAAAGGAGTGGCTTGAGCTCCGCAGTTTTGAAATATAGCTTTTTCATAAAGAGCCGAGTGGTTTTCAAATCTGATTCTAGAACATCTTTTTAGGTTTATTTTCTTTACATTAATCATATTAATGTAGCCCCATCATTTAAGTCCTTAAGCCAACCACAGAAAAGAAACGAAAATACAACGTACGCTTATGCCATCCGCATTCGCCGCAATGTTCCGTTATGCACCGTTAGGTTACTTAACTAACGGCATATCGGAACAGGACTAGCGTGAGTGTAAAACATAAGCAACGTCTACTATATATCTCATATATAATATATCATTCGTCTCAGATATCACATCACAGAATACAGGCAGCAGAAACACAGATATAATGTGGGATATACTAGGACGTCCGTATTTAGTATTTAGCCAATAATAGAAAATACGGATTCCACAGTCGCGATGAATAGTCAAGCCCACACCCTTAGACCCCTACGAGAGCGACAAGCGACCCTACCAATTCTGGAGTTTAGGAGACCCGGTCTCGACTCCTCGAGATGGCCTCCCACTGAACCCCAGAACCCGGTCATTTGTGCTCCCCTCCTTGGGTCTATCCTAATGCAGAAAAGTAAATAATATACAACACTGGTGGCATCAACCTCAACCCGGAAGTGCCCCAAATAAAAGAATATTACATTACATTTGAATTTTATATGAATGAAAAGAAAACTCTCATCTCACATAAAAAAAACCCGGCTATTCAATCGCGACAATCCTGCACATCATATCTCAGTAACACATAATATCATATATCATCAACGTAAGTAAGTATGCGTACCACGATTGTCGTTGATGTATAGCAACGGAACCGGCAATATGCGACATACTACACTTACGGTCACAGAAAAGAAAGTGTAAAACTACAATATTTGGAATCCACAATCACTTTAGACATCGCAAATCCGAAATATCACATACTTCGCATTTCATGCCTAACTATGTGAATTCCATATATTGTATCACATTCCAGATAAATAGACAGTATTAAACTTTCCAATCGAATAATCAAATACCCAAGATTTCCTAAAGATTCACGGATAAGCCATCCCATCTCGAATGAGATGTCGGAAGGAGGGGTTGAGGGCCTAATATCTGCCTGCCACCCTTGGGGTTAACCGAGATTCTTGAGACCGCTCCTTGGGCTACTTCCTTTCGGTCAACAAACTCTCTATCCAAAGGATCAGAGCTTGGAAGAAGTAGGACTATGCATGCAATGGCACTTCTTTACTAGCTTCTAGTTCTTGTCTTTTAGGAGGAGCGGGAAGCTTTTTAGGGAAGGCAACCCGATTGGGAGTCAGAGGATCCATAGTACCTGCAGCCTCCCGGACTTCATATTCATCATTTTGGAAAGTGGGGGTAAGGGATCTCTTTTCTGCAGCTTGTCGGGGCGCCCGACTTCGCCAAGCCAACTTACAAACCACTATTTAATTATGAGTTCGAGTGTCAACTACCTTCGATTAGAAAGTGGAATTCACCTAGGGATTGGCAGGAACCTTGAGCGGAGTTCAAAAATCCCAGAACGTGTCACAGTAGCAGCGGTCCAGCCGTAGAAGGGTCAAGCCAACGCCTCACATGTGGCACGCCTTACTGCCCCAAACCCTAAGGTTTAGAGGCAGTTCAGACGGTCACATAATCGAGTTAAGGTTTGTGTTCTTCTAGAGGGCCCACCACGTTACTTGCACGTATTTCCGAAAGATTTAAACTCGAGAAAAAATTCAACACTTGAAAATTTTTCGTGCCGGGAAAAAGTGAGTTAATGATATCCATTCGAACTTTTTAATACTTTCTAAATTACCCGAAAACAACACGAAATTAAATATTCCGATCGAATCAACGAATCCAAAATAATCCCCAGAACACTCAACACTCGAGTCAGATTAAAAATACCCAAAAACATGTACAAGCAGACAAGAACATTACTGTATAAAAATGAGGCAATAATATCCCTGTACGGCCGTGGATCCGCGGCCCAAGCAAGGTATGGCCGCAGTTCCGCGGCGGTATGTCCGTATTATGGCTTCGTATTTTACAGTTTTGCTTAGATTTCCCTACTGAATTTTTTAAGTATTTTTAATTCTGAAAAAACATTGTTTTTAAAAAATGTACAGAGAAGGGTTAAAATGGCGTATTTCGGGGTTCGATCGGAGTTTTAACTTCGCCTAAGCGTCGCCTAAGGTTCTAGCTTGGCTCTTATACCATGAAGGGGTTTCCTTCAGCACCACTACTAGGGTTTGGAGGCAACACACATGCCATATTTTATTTTTAGATGGTGCTAAAGAAACAATCACAAGGATCATGCTAGAAAAATTAGGGCAACTAAACTTTAACACAAACACAAGTAGAAAAAGCTAGGGTTTTGAGAGTACAACCTTTGTAGCTCCCTACGCTAGACTCCTTGGCTACTTGAGGGTTGGAAAAAAGTCCGCTTGAGATCCTCTAGGTCCACGACGATCCACCCGGAGTCCTCTTTGTCCAAGCTAGAAGCTTCACAAGATCAAGAGAAGAAATGGAAGCTAACACTCTACACTAATGGGCAAGACTAGTGTAAAATGGTGTTGTGGTTGGTTTTCTCACTTCAAAATCCTAACTTGGTCACTCTTTGGTTCACTTAAGAAAACTAGAGAGCAAGAGAGAAAGGAGGAAGAAGATGATGGCTTTCTAAAACTCAAGATAATGATAAGCTTGTTGAATAAAATGAGAAAATGAAAATATATATATTTTCACTCTCTCATTCTCAACCATGGTTATAAAATATCTAGATATTTTGTTTGGAACAAAAATGACCATAGAAATTAAATCATGGTTAAACTGAAGGGTTAATGAAAGAATAAAATATTCAACCATGAAACAATTTCCATTTTCATTTTTCTTTTCCAAAGATAATATCCATATATTTTATAAAGGGTGTGAGTCTTATATTGCCACCATCCACTATATCAACAACCATGATAGAATGCTGTATGCATGTATGAGTGCATGCACATCCATATGTGCATGAATAAGAATGAATGCATGCATGCATGCATACAACAAAAAAGACAAGAAAGGATTTCTAGTGAGAAACCAATGGTCAAATGATAAATCAACACTTGATTTAGCAACCCGGTCATATCACATACGACCTGACCAAAAGCAAACTTCCCGATTAATATACGGTATCTCATACACGCATTTTAACCGGGTCCACGCGCATATCTCATATGCGCACCACATCGTTTCGCCTGGACTAGGCAACTCCATTGTGGGACTCTAAGACTCGTCAATACGCCGGCAGTGGGTGATGATCATATCAAGCACCCCCAAGCCGCAAGAAGTCAGCTAAACGTAACGGCCACCTGGGTATTGAGCGATCAGCAGAAAACAAGCGAACCTGTTACAACTCCCGTCGAGCCAACCAGCAACACTACCGTACAGTCCGGTCTCTTCGTCAGATATGCTACATATCAAGCCTAGGGATGGTAACGTCGACCCCAATAACTCAATAAGTCGTGCCGATGAATGGTCTATAACAGATCGAGAAACTATTGATAACATTTATCAGTAAATCTCAACAGCCCTGGCCAGGGACTTACTGTAAGTCCATGCTACCCTTCCCCGGTTCTTACGAGGTTGCGGAAGTGGTGAAAAACGATTTTCAAATGGGTGGTAACATGGACTACCAATACGGATCTTTGTTAAACGACTATCTAACAACCTAACAAGATTTACCTACTCGGTTAGGGGGCTATACCTTTCTTGAACTCCTTCGTCTTCGACTCCTCCCGGTGAACGGATTGGCCTCACCTCGTCGTCTCCTTGCGCCGAAGATGGATCCACCCGAAAGCTTCTACCTTTGGCTTCTTCTTCGAACATTGAAGAAACTAGATCACTTGGCTTGCCAGGCCATGTGAACTAGATTGAGTAGAGGAATATTTTGGTGTCTTTTTATCTCTAAGGCAATGAGGCTCAACACATGAGAATGGTTTGCCTTGAGGTAGAGAGAGCAAGAGGAAGAGGGAGAGCTTGAGAATGAGAGAGCTCAAGAGAGAAAAAGCAAGTGATAGAATGAACCATACTCTTCTCATTCTCACCTCTCATAATCCAAAAGCCATCATAACAAAAATAGTAATCAAGTATTGTGTAATGGTTTAAGTCAAAATGGCTATATCATTTCATGCACGCATTTTGCATAAAGAAACAAGCAAGCAAAAGTCTTTGCCATGGAATGATAGCCATTATCATGATGATGGTCAACTAGTCCAACCTAGTCAACCGATCAACAAAGTCAACAAGTCAACAATGTCAACCCCTCAACAACCATGTCACTATAATACTTAATTAATATTAATGTTAATCATATATCTTATTCTCATTAGGGTTAAGCAAAAGTCAATGGTCAACAGTCAACTGTCAACAGTCAACAACCCCAATGAGAATACTCTGCCTATGTCTCTCTGTCAACTGTGCATACACACCCGCATCCGCGTTCCGAGGAACACGAATACAAACGAGATAAAACCAATCCGAAAACGTACACTAGGATCTGGCTTAAACCAAAGCCCGCTAGTGTTAACTGTCCGGACACTGTACATGCACAAGTGCACGGATGTGACCGAACCCTGTCGCAAAACCATGCGACCTCTACTCTTTTGCCTAAAGGCAAATAGATTTCTGTGTGGGACTCTAAAGACTCGACACTACGCTGGCAGTGGGTTTAACCACAGACCGCAAGCGGCACTAGCTGTGCGTAACGGTCCCCAGGTAGATGCCGACAAGAAGACTGACGAGGTGAAACCAATCTGAACTCCTACTGAGTCTGAATGTGACAATCTCCATACAGTCCGGTCTGTTCGTCTGATACATCGCATGGCAGGCCTAGGGGCGGTAAACGCCAGTCCCCTAATAGTGGTACAAGTCGTGTAGGAGTGAAGCCCAGAACACCCTGAGATAACACTGGAAAACTACCAGTATATCTCGCTTGCCCTGGCCAGGGACTACTCGTGTAATGGCTCTCCTAGACACAGCGCGATGTCAACCCCCAATACCGGGTGAGACGAATCCTGTCTAACCATCACTGCCTCCAAGTGCTTCGGGACTGCATCCAACTACTACCTGTTTGCACGACTCCTTTGAGCCGTGGTAGGGTAGTAATCTAAGTACAGTGGGAACACACTCGAGGCGAAGTGACAGTGTCAAGTCAGCGGACTAAGCTGTACTCATGTCACCTGGAAACTGATAACTGACGATAGGGATAGTACCAACCAACAGTTCCCGACGAGTCCTGTCCAATGTACTCGTAACCCAACGAGCACCCGCATACTATTTCCAGTACGACGTACTGATGGCTGTGGGACAGACCATCTCCCATACTGGGATGAGAAGCGCATACGCTAGTCTACTCCGGAGTATCGATGCCATGTCTCGATAGTCCTGCGACTAGGGACCTGCATAAGGATGTGCTTATAGATTACCCACCCCCCACTAGTGTGACTGCCATCACAACGCTGGTAATTAAGCAAAGATCCTAAGGGCTCCACTAATGTGTATAGGTGATATACTAAAATAAACACATGTACACATTGAAGTAGAAACAAACCAAGTAGCATACTACTATATTGAGCAAGATTGTCAATACAAGGTGAATATCCCAAGCTTCCATTAAGTAATATACACACTAGTATGATACAGTAATGGCCTCTAGGGCATATACACTAACAACCTCCCACTTGCACTAAGGCCATGTACTGGCGTATCGAAGACCTATCATCTCGATCTGCCGTTCGAACTGAGTCTGGGGTAAGGCCTTTGTGAGTGGATCAGCAGTGTTATCTTCCGTAGAAACTCTCCGAACCTCGATCTCCTGGTGACCCACGATCTCCCTGATCAGGTGATACCGCCTCAAGATGTGTCTGGACTTCTGATGGGACCTTGGTTTTTCCTTCGCTAAAGCTATAGCCCCGTTGTTGTCGCAATACAGAGGTATTGGATCAACAATGGACGGAACCACCTGAAGTTCAGTTAAGAACTTCCTTACCCAGACAGCTTCTTTTGCGGCATCTGCAGCAGCGATATATTCCGCTTCCATCGTCGAGTCAGCAACGGTTTCCTGTTTGGAACTTTTCCAACACACCGCCCCTCCATTGAGGGTAAAGACATGACCCGACATGGACTTGGAATCATCCTTGTCACTCTGGAAGCTGGAGTCAGCAAAGGCCTCGATCTGGAGGTCTTTTCCGCCATACACCAAGAACATCTCCTTAGTCCTTCTCAGGTACTTGAGAATATTCTTTACTGCTATCCAATGTTTCTCCCCAGGGTTTGACTGATACCGGCTTACCACACTCAGTGCATAAGCTACATCTGGTCTGGTACACAACATCGCATACATTATAGAGCCTACCGCAGAAGCGTAGGGTATAATAGACATGTGATCCCTTTCCAAATCAGTCTTGGGAGACATCTCTTTGGAGAGCGTGATCCCGTGACAAGCCGGTAGATTACCGCGCTTGGAATCTTCCATACTGAATTTTTTCAGTATGGTGTCGATGTACCTAGACTGTGAGAGTCCCAGTATCCTCTTGGATCTGTCACGATAGATCCGGATCCGTCACGATAGATCCGGATCCCTAGAATGTATAAGGCATCACCCAGGTCTTTCATGGAGAACCTGCGTGACAAGAACCCCTTGACAGATTGTAGCATAGGAATGTCATTTCCTATTAAGAGAATTTCATCCACGTATAAAACGAGGAATACTACAGTTCTCGCTACAAATCTACTATAGATGCATGGTTCATTTGGATTTTTGATAAAGCCAAATTCTTTGACCGTCTCATCAAAACGGATGTTTTAACTCCGCGATGCCTGCTTTAGTCCATAAATGGACTTAAGCAACTTGCACACCTTTCCGCTGCTCCCACTCTGAATGAAACCCTCTGGCTGGTCCATATAAACACACTCCTCTAAATTTCCATTTAGAAAAGCGGTCTTTACGTCCATCTGCCAAATCTCATAATCGTGGAAGGCAGCAATGGCAAGAAGGATCCGAATGGATTTCAGCATAGCTACTGGAAAAAAGGTCTCGTCATAGTCCAAACCAGGTCTTTGACGAAAACCCTTTGCAATCAGTCTAGCTTTATAGGTCTCAACCTGTCCATCTACACCAATCTTCCTTTTGAAGATCCACTTGCATCCTACGGGTTTTACCCAATCTGGAGCAACGTCCAACGTCCATACTTTGTTGGTGTACATGGACTCCATTTCGGTCCGCATTGCATCCAGCCATTTTACCGAGTCAACGCTCTGAATGGACTGCTGGAAGCTAGTTGGCTCATCATAATCTATGATGCAATCCTCTCTATCCCCGTCTATGAGAAAACCGTAGTATCTCTCGGGCGGATGAGACTGCCTACTACTTCTGCGGAGCGGCGTAGGAATGTCCTGATCTTTCGAACCCTCTGGTTCTACTAAGCTTTCAGTAATAGCTCGTGGTTCTGGAATTTCTTCCAGTTCTATTACGTTCCCACTTATCTGATTTTCCAAAAATTCAGTTTCCAAGAAGTCGGCATGACGAGAAACATAAATCTTTTATTCCTCTTCGCAATAGAAGAAATATCCCTTGGAGTTCTTTGGATATCCCACAAACTTGCACTGTACTGAGCGTGCCTCGAGCTTGTCCGCATGCTGCTTTTTGACAAAAGCTGGACATCCCCATGTCTTAATGTGATTAAGATAGGGTCTTTTCCCACACCACATCTCATATGGTGTTGTAGGCACATTCTTAGTTGGAACTCGGTTCAAAAGGAATGCAGCTGATTCTAGTGCATATCCCCAGAATGATCGCGGTAACTCAGCGTTACTCATCATGGACCGTACCATATCCAATAGGGTTCGGTTCCGTCTCTCCGATACACCGTTATGTTGCGGAGTGTATGGAGGAGTAAGCTGAGAGAGAATTCCGTTCTCTTTTAAATAGTCCAGGAACTCGGCACTCAAGTATTCACCACCTCGATCCGATCTTAGTGTCTTGATACTCTTGCCGGTTTGTTTTTCTACTTCATTCTTATATTCCTGGAATTTTCCAAAGGCTTCGGACTTATGTTTCATTAAGAAGACATAACCGTACCTTGGAAAGTCATCCGTAAAAGTAATGAAGTAAGAATAACCGCTTCGCGCATGTGTAGACATTGGACCGCACACGTCGCTGTGTACGAGTCCCAAGAGCGAGCTCGCTCTTACTCCGTGTCCAGTGAACGGAGTCTTTGTCATCTTTCCTTTGAGACATGATTGACAAGTGGCATACGATTGATATTCGAACGGATTCAAATATCCTTCTACATGTAACTTCGTCAACCTTCTCTCATTGATGTGACCCAGTCTACAATACCATAAGAAAGTCTGATTTATTTCCGGAGACTTTCTTTTGTGTGTATTCTGGACATTGAAAATATGTGGTTGGTTTAATACGGATATACCATTGCTTAATGTACCTGACCCAATCAGAACTTGATTAAGGTGAATGTTTACAACATTACTTACAAACGCAAATTCATAACCTTCTTTAGAAGTTAAAGATACAGAAATGATATTACAAGTTGCGTTCGGTACAAAATAGCAATTACGCAAAACCAAAACGTGTCCATCTGACAACCCCAGGTGATAGTCCCCCACGGCCTTAGCATCCATGCCAGCTCCGTTTGCAACTTTGAGGGTCATATCACCTGCCTTCAAAACCCTATGGTTTCTCAACGCCTGCAAAGAATTACAGATATGAGATCCTGATCCAGTATCCAATACCCAGCAAGTAGACTTTATTGATAGACAGTTTTCAATAACATACACACCTGAAGCTGAAGCCGCAACTTGCTTCAGATCCTGTGTCCTGGCTTTCCAATCCCTGCAATCTTTCTTCCAGTGACCACTCTTATGATAGAAAAAGCACTCTTCCTTCCCTATAAGCTTTCCCGCTATCTTTGTTGCTTTTGCTTTTCCCTTCGTATCCACTTTACTAACACCGTCCCTTGGTTTGGCGGGGGTTTTCTTCTTCTTTCCCTTGGCTTTCGCCTTGGACCTAGAAGAGGAAGATCCTCCTACAAACAAAGTGGATGTTTCCCTACCTTTCTGTAGGGTGCCCTCTGCACTACTCAGCATGTTGAGGAGTTCTGAAAGTTCAACTTCTTTTTCTTGTAAGTTGAAGTTCAGGATAAACTGGGCTTAAGTGGAAGGAAGGGACTGAAGAATCAAGTCCGTATAGAGCTCGTTCTCTAACGTGATCCCAAGATCCGCGAGCTTCTCAATGAAGCCAATCATCTTAAGCACGTGTTCCGCTACCGATGATCCGATGGCCAACCTTGCCGAAAATAACTTCTTCGACACTTCGTATCTTGCGATACGAGATTGCTCTCCATACAGTTCTTTTGTATGGAGAAATATGGATTCGAGGTCCATATTCTCGTGCCTCCTCTGATGTTCGTTTTCCATAGAGGCAAGCACGAGGCACTTGGCCTTCGCGCTATCGATCTCCCAAGTCTTACGGATTTCCTTATCCGCGACGCTGGAGGTGGGACCTGGGACAAGGGGAGCTTTGGTGGTAAGGAGATACCCCAACTTGTCATAAGTGATTGCCATTTTGACATTCCTGAGCCAATCTTTGTAGTTTGGCCCTGTCAGTATGTTTTTATCTAGTAATAACTTAAGTCCGGTCATGATGATTGGTCGCTGCAATTAGGAGAGAGAGAAGAAACACTTTAACATGATGCTCTTGAAAGTTTAGAGTGGTTTTTAATTTGTCTAAACAGGATGGCTCCCACTGTCTCTCGAATCCCTCCTCAAACCATAAATAAAGAATTAGTCAGGATCAATCTCACCGAACAATTCTTGCTTAACCGTTCGGCCAGGCTGGTGTCGGTACTTCGAGGGAGGTTTTCCAACGCTTTCGCGAAGTTCCTTAATTTAAGAACCTCTTTTCCCTGGGGTGTAGCCCCGCTAACACCTTTCTAGACACCTACTTGGTTTATAGCATTAATCGTTAAGTGAGAAATTTCCCGAGGAGTAGCATATACTCACAGTAGGATCGGGATCCAAATATCATCGCGCGACGAAACTGAAGGAATCCTACCAGAATCATCACACTCCAAATGGTATGCAACACTAGCAAGTTTCAGTTCTTTTGAAACTCCCGATGTGGATTTTTGCCCCATGCTCTTATGACCTTGACTTTGGCCAACAAATCATAAGTCACATGTCAAGTTCTACCCATCATTCTCCAGGTTAATTTGAGCCCATCCGCACATACCCTTGACTTTGGCCAACAAGGTAGAACGACTGCCCCAAACCAACAAATCTATCTATGCTGCACTTGAATACCCAATAGCTACCAATCACTATGCCTTGACTTTGGCCAACAAACATAGCTTGAATACTATTGACCATCCATGTGAAACGACGGAGGGCTACGAATGGTTTTGGCGAAACCGTGAAGTAGTGAACTTGATATAATCGATGGAACGAGATAGCTTTTAAAAGGAGTGGCTTAAGCTCCGCGTTTAAAAGTCATTTTGAAAAGAAACCGAGTGGTTTTTGAAAGTGTTCCAACGACTTTTACTTGGTTTATTTTTCTTGCATTAGTTCTTTTAGTGCGTGTTTTTCTTGCATTAGTTCTTTTAATGCGTCCCATCATTTAATCCTACCATTGCAGAAAACAACCAAAATATGACGTACGCTTATGCCATTCGCATTCGCCACGGGGCCCCGTCATTACCCGTTAGGTTACTTAACTAACGACAGAGCAGGGGCTGGGCTAGCGCGGCTGCAAAACATAAGCAACGCCTAAATAATATCATACATAGATATATTGCAATGATAGCCATTTCAGATCACAGATGAATACATTGGATATACTAGGAATCCGCAATTCGTACGAGCCTATAACGAAAAGCGGATTACACGGTCACGATGAATACCCAATATCCCACCCTAGACCTACGGGTGCGGCAAACTACCCGCCAAATATTCGAAGTGGAGCAACCTCCCTCAACGACGTGAGTAGGCCACTCGGCACTTCGCGATACCCGGTAGTTTGTGCACCCCACCATGTGTCTATCCTAGGAGCAAAAACAGTAAAAAGAAATTATACAATGACGGCTACAACCCCGACCCGGTTGTGCGGCCAAAAATAATATTACATCAATTTACATATTACATGAATTGAAAGAAAAGAAAACTCTCATCTCACAACCCCCGGCTATTCATCCGCGACAATCCAAAGAATTCATATACACATACCATCAACATTACATATCACAGATGTGTATAACCCCCACTAATCGACGTATAGCGATTAGCGGACGTTCAATACACATAACACATCACAGATATAAACCCGTTAGCCTTAGTCTTTAGAAGTTCGATAAAAATACGGATTTTCAAGCCCCAAAAACAAATTTTTCTTTCTGGAAAATCTGGGCTGAAAAGACATGTTGTAAAAATCCCAAAATACCCCCAGAAACACACTGCAAGAACTTTTACCCACGACCGACTCAACTCGGCCGCGGAACCGCGGCGGGAGCATTCTCCCGCCGCGTTTCCGCGGCGCTTTGACCGATTCATTGGACGAAATTTCTTGGGTGCTTAACGAAAAGCCTGAGCCGATTTTTAAGATAAGATTTATCAATTTTTGGACAGAATAAAAATTCGGCAGAAACTTCATTTTCCGGGTTCGTTTCACGACTTTTTCTTTGATCGAACTTCTACTTACTTTGCTAACATGTTAGATAGTGTTTAACTAGGCTCTGATACCACTGTAAGTCTATGCTACCCTTCCCCGTTTCTTACGGGGTTGCGGAAGTGGTGAAAAATGATTTTCAAATGGGTGGTAACATGGACTATCAATACGGATCTTTGTTAAACGACTATCTAACAACCTAACAAGAGTTTACCTACTCGGTTAGGGGGCTATACTTTTCTTGAACTCCTTCGTCTTCGACTCCTCCCGGTGTACGGATCGGCCTCACCTCGTTGTCTCCTTGCGCCGAAGATGGATCCACCCGAAAGCTTCTACCTTTGGCTTCTTCTTCGAACTTTGAAGAAACTAGATCACTTGGCTTGCCTGGCCTTGTGAACTAGATTGAGTAGAGGAATGTTTTGGTGTCTTTTTATCTCTAAGGCAATAAGTCTCAACACATGAGAATGGTTTGCCTTGAGGTAGAGAGAGCAAGAGGAAGAGGGAGAGCTTGAGAATGAGAGATCTCAAGAGAGAGAAAGCAAATGATAGAATGAACCATACTCTTCTCATTCTCACCTCTCATAATCCAAAAGCCATCATAACAAAAAAAGTATTCAAGTATTGTGTAATGGTTTAAGTCAAAATGGCTATATCATTTCATGCACTCATTTTGCATAAATAAACAAGCAAGCAAAAGTCTTTGCCATGGAATGATAGCCATTGTCATGATGATGGTCAACTAGTCCAACCTGGCCAACCGGTCAACAAAGTCAACAAGTCAACAATGTCAACCCCTCAACAACCATGTCACTATAATACTTAATTAATATTAATCATATATCTTATTCTCATTAGGGTTAAGCAAAAGTCAATGGTCAACAGTCAACTGTAAACAGTCAACAACCCCAATGAGAATACTCTGCCTCTGTCTCTCTGTCAACTGTGCATACAGACCCGCATCCGCGTTCTGAGGAACACGAATACAAATGAGATAAAACCAATCCCAAAACGTACACTAGGATCTGGCTTAAACCAAATCCCGCTAGTGTTAACAGTCCGGAAACTGTACGTGCACAAGTGCACGGATGTGACCGAACCCTGTCGCAAAACCATGCGACCTCTACTCTTTTGCCTCAAGGTGAATAGCTTTCTGTGTGGGACTCTAAAGACTCGACACTACGCTGGCAGTGGGGTTTAACCACAGACCGCAAGCGGCACTAGCTGTGAGTAACGGTCCCCAGGTAGATGCCGACAAGAAGACTGACGAGGTGAAACCCATCTGAACTCCTACTGAGTCTGAATGTGACAATCTCCATACAGTCCGGTCTGTTCGTCTGATACATCGCATGGCGGGCCTAGGAGGTGGTAAACGTCAGTCCCCTAATAGCGGTACAAGTCGTGTCGGACTGAAGCCCAGAACACCCTGAGATAACACTGGAAAACTACCAGTATATCTCGCTTGCCCTGGCCAGGAACTACTCATGTAATGGCTCTCCTAGACACAGCGCGATGTCAACCCCCAATACCGGGAGAGACGAATCCTGTCTAACCGTCACTGCCTCCAAGTGCTTCGGGACTGCACCCAACTACTATCTGTTTGCACGACTCCTTTGAGCCGTGGTAGGGTAGTAATCTAAGTACAGTGGGAACACACTCGAGGCGAAGTGACAGTGTCAAGTCAGCGGACTAAGCTGTACTTATGTCACCTGGGAACTGATAACTGACGATAGGTATAGTACCAACCAACAGTTCCCGACGAGTCCTGTCCAGTGTACTCGTAACCCAACGAGCACCCGCATACTATCTCCAGTACGACGTACTGATGGCTGTGGGACAAACCATCTCCCACACTGGGATGAGAAGCGCATACGCTAGTCTACTCCGGAGTATCGATGCCCTGTTTCGATAGTCCTGCGACTAGGGACCTGCATAAGGATGTGCTTATAGATTACCCAGCCACCACTAGTGTGACTGCCATCACAATGCTGGTAATTAAGCAAAGATCCTAAGGGCTCCACTAATGTGTATAGGTGATATACTAAAATAAACACATGTACACATTGAAGTAGAAACAAACCAAGTAGCATACTACTATATTGAGCAAGATTGTCAATACAAGGTGAATATCCCAAGCTTCCATTAAGTAATATACACACTAGTATGATACAGTAATGGCCTCTAGGGCATATACACTAACACTTACTGATATAACCAGTCGAGCACAGCACAGCATCAACTCCCAATACCGGGAGAGACGAAACCCCTCCTATCACTCATCGCCTTCGTGTGTCTTGGGACTGTACCCAACGGCCACCTATTTGCATGACTCAGTAGAGCCGTGGTAGGGTGGTAATCAAAGTACAGTGGGAGAACACACAAGACTCTATGACGATCTCGGGTCTACAGACGAACCTGCACCAGTGTCACCTGAGAACTGCTATCCGACGATAGATATAATTCCATATAGGAGTTCTCGGTGAGTCCATCCAGTGTACCCAGTCACCACTGAGCACTCGTATACGATCTCGATGTCAAACATCGATGAATGTGGGAACATCCATCGCCCATCATATAGGTCTAGTATCATATACGCTAGTCTACTCTGGTATATCGATGCCCCGTCTCGATACACCTACGACTAGGGACATTTCAGGATATGCTTATAAACTACAGATGTCCCACTAGTATGATCTCCATCATAATCACAGTAGTCAAGCCTATATCCTCAGGGCTTTATCAACATGTATGAATGAATAAAAGCATGATCAAATCAACATGTCAGATAAAGAAGAACCAGATAGCATACTATCATGTCGAGCAAGAATGTACACTGAATATATATATATATATATATATATATATATATATATATATATATATATATATATATATATATATATATATATATATATATATATATATACATGTATAAATACATCCACTATCATATAATGGCCTCTAGGGCATACATATATCCAACACTGATTAGTAGAGAAGTTGGGCTTTCGGTATCACATAGGCTGTGAGTATGCGACACCGCAATAATTAGCCTTAAGTGCAAGTGGGAGATTGTTGGCTATAGTGCCCTCAAGTCAATTATTGAATCGCAGGTACGCGATTGTGATGATTTAGGGAGGACCTATACTAGTAGAACAGTCTTACTCGAGATGATAGTATTTTATCTGGTTTGTCTTTATCATCATGTACAGTATTAGGTGGCATTACAGATCACTGTTACATGTTGATAGAGCCCATATGATTCATGCTTGACTACCAGCATTATGATGGCGATCATATAAGTGGGAGCTGGGTGGTCTATAAGCACATCCTTAAATGTCCCTAGTCGTGGGAGTATCGAGACTGGGCATCGATACTCCAGAGTAGACTAGTGTATACTTTCGAGACCCCGACGAGGGGCGGTGGCCGGTCTCATAAGCCATTGGTGTTAGTTAGTCACCTAAGATAATATACAGGTGCTTATTGGGTTATGTGTACACTGGACGGACTCACCGGGAACATGCTAGTTGGTATTATACCTATTGTTAGATAACAGTTCCCAGGTGACATGAGTACAGGTTAGTCTGTCGACCTGAGATCGTCATTTGTCTCATGTGAGTTTCCACTGTGCTTTGATTACTACCCTACCAAGGCTGAAAGAAGTCGTGCAAGCAGGTTTTAGTTAGGTACAGTCCCGACCACATGGAGGAAGTGAGCGGATCGTTAGGGATTCGTCTCTCCCGGTATTGGGGGTTGATGTCGCGCAGTGCATGGGTGGCCATCACCAGAAATCCTTGACCAAGGTAGTCGAGAATTACTAATTTGTATCAATAGTTTCTCAGTGGGTGATGGGTTTCATACCAACAAGAAATATCTCGTTATTAGAGGTCTGACTTTATCCTCCCCCTAGACACGATATGCGATACTCTTAGATGAACATACCGGACTGTATGGAGATTGTCACTGTCAGGTTCAGTAGGGGTTTAGATGAGTTTTCTGGTCGGCCTTCCTTTCGCTCAATATCTGGGTAGCCGTTACGTACAACTAGTGCTGCTAACGTGCTTGTGGTTAAACCCACTGCCAGCGTATTGACGAGTCTTTAGAGTTCCACACAGAGGGTTTTCACGGTTCAGGCGATATGGTGTAGATGACGTATGTTGGTACATACAGGTGTCTGATTAAATATGTGTATAGGCTACACTGATTTTAATCGGACGGTTGATAATACTAGCGGCTTAGGGTTAAGCCGGATTATTAAATCAGGTTTTGATTTAATAATTTATATATATATATTTTTATATATGTATTATAGTATTATACTATTCATTTTCTTTCTTCGCTATTCGTATTTTTGTATGAATACGCGTATATGTATTTCGATACGTATACCAGGTTGTATTCCATATTTATACGGAATAGCTTCTAGAAGTTGGACACCTCATTCAGATTATTTTCTTTTTAGAAAATCATTTGTTTTTTTAAATGAGGTGGAGGGTGAGTTGGCATGAGCATGTTGAGGCATGTAGAGAGGTATGGCTATAATTTGTTTATTGTAAAATGAGGAAATATTTTTCCATGGTTGAAATTATTGTAGCCATTCTTTCTTCATGCTAGCCTCTTGATCATTCATCACTTGCTTGACACTCTCACACTCCCTTGGATAGACTTGTCCATTTTTCCTTGGTTGCTCATGCCACTTGTTTTCCTCACCTCCTCCTCCTTCTTCTTGAGTTGCTCATTTGAGCATTTAGCATGAGAGAAAAAGATAGTGACATATTCCTACACCTCCACTCTCCATTGCTAACAACCTTAGAGCGTCGGTTGCCTCGCTTGGCGAGGCTGGAGCCTGCATCGTTTCCCTCGGGTGAATCATCATCGATGGAGAAAGACCAGCAACCAAATTCGATCTGCAACCCCTAGGAGCTAAAGAATGTGGTAGAAGACCGAAGGACTTGGTTCATTCGGTATAAATGATTCTAACCTTGTAGTTTAGCTCTCTTTAGTTAGCTAGTATGGTTTATGGTTTCGATCTTTGAATGGGTTTTGTTTGCGCCAAAATCTTTGAATACCAGTTTTTGTTCCGCATCGGCCACGGTAGATGGCCAGGGCGCCGGCAAAACCCAGCATTATGCACTAGAATCTGCTGCATATCTTTTGAACAAAGTTCCTATTAAGTCTATGCCTACCACACCATATGAAATGTGGAGTGGGAAGAGACCCTATCTTAAGTATCTTAAGATATGGGGATGTCCATCTTTTGTCAAAAAGCAGCATGCGGACAAGCTCGAGGCATGATCAGTACTGTGTAAGTTTGTGGGATACCCAAGGAACTCCAGGAGGTATCTTTTCTATTACGCAGAGGAACAAAAGGTTTTTGTTTATCGCCATGCCCACTTTCTGGAGACTCAATTTCTTGAAAAAGAAATAAATAGGAGCGCAATAAATCTGGAAGAAATTCCAGAGCCAAAAACTATTACTGAAAGCATAGTGGAACCAGAAGTTTCAAAAGAACCGTACGTCCCTGCGCCACTCCGCAGATCTAGTAGGCAATCTCATCCACCCAAGAGATACTACGGTTTTCTCAAAGACGAGGATAGAGAGGATTGCATCATCAATGATGATGAGCCAATTAGTTTGCAGCAGGCCATTACGAGCAGAGACTCAGTAAAATGGCTGGATGCAATATGGACCGAAATGGAATACATGTACACCAACAAAGTTTGGGCGTTGGACAATGCACCTCAAGGGTAAAACCAGTAGGCTGCAAATGGATCTTCAGAAAGAAGATTGGTACAGATGGACAGGTTGAAACCTATAAGGCTAGACTTGTAGCAAAAGGTTTTCGTCAAAGATCTGGTTTGGATTATGATGAAACCTTTTCTCCCGTGTCTTGGTTTAAATCCATTCGGATCCTACTTGCCATTGCTGCCTTCCATGATTATGAAATTTGGCAGATGGGCAAAAAGACCGCTTTTCTGAATGGAAATTTGGAAGAGTGTATTTATATGGATCAGCCAGAGGGTGTCTAGAGAATGGGAGCAGCGGAAGAGTGTGCAAGTTGCTTAAATCTATTTATGGATTAAAGCAGGCATCGCGGAGTTGGAACATCTGCTTTTATTAGACAGTCAAAGAATTTGACTATCGAAAATCCAGATGAACCATGTGTAAGTCGATGTTGCACACCCCACTAGGTTTGCGGGGAGGCGAAATTCACAAAAATGATTTTTTAGACTTACAACATCGACCAAACAACCAAGATCTGTCAGAAACCCTAACTAGAAAAACTACAAAGAGGTTCTAAACTACATGTGAAAGAGTTTTATATCTCTAGAGTTCAAGTCCTTCAGGTCTTCTTCTTCTCCTCTATAGCTCCTAGACGGTTTGTATCAAACTCGAGAGTCTTTGGTTCAAGCTTCAACCTCAAGAATGAGGTAACTATGGTATCTAGTTTACTAATCTAGATAGCTTAGGAGATGTAGAATGTTAATTAGACTATTTTTATCTCAAGGAACCCTATAATTCACAACACATGTGAGGGTTAGGGCTTGACGAAGAAAGAGGAGAGAAAAAATGGAAAGAGAAAGAGCAAACACAAAATAACCAAGAGTGTAGAGGCAAGTGAGGAATGGCTAAGTCATTCACAATAATCAATCATGCTATATTTTCAATAGAAAATTAGCAACCATGCTTGAATAGTAAAGTCAAATGAAATAAACAAATGAATTAGCCATGCTTCAACCATGCCACAAATATCTCCATTTTCCTCCTCATTAATCTATTTCCAAAAATAGATAAATCAAATAATGAGGTGTCTCCTTCAGAAAGCATTTCTTATGAAATTACAAGAATGCCCTCACCGTACATACATACCTATATTCGTACTGCAAAAATACGAATACGATGAGATAATAATAATCCAATAATATAATACTAGAATCTGGCTTAAAACAAAGCCCACTAATATTATCCGTCCGAACAACATCCGTGCAGCTAGTGCACGTATATGATCGAAACCCTGCACGTAAACCATACGGCCACTACATCGTTTCGCTCGAACCTAGGAAACCCTATGTGTGGGACTCTAAAGACTCGACAGTACGCTGGCAGTGGGTTTAACCATAAGTCCGTCAGTGTCACTAGCTGTACGTAACGGCTACCAGTACCTATCAAAAAGAAGGCCGATGAGCGAACTCATCCGAGCCCCTACTGAGCCAGTCCGTAATAATCTTCGTGCAGTCCGATCTGTTCGTCTGAGAGTAACGCATGCCGGGCTAGGGGTGGAAAACATCAGGCCCCTAATAACGTGACAAGTCGTGCCGGTGTGGCTCAAGACCATCCGAGAATTTAAAGGTCCAATTCCCAGTAATTCTCAATCCGCCATGGCCTGGGAATTATGGTGTTGGCCAACCGATCACAGCGCGACATCGACTCCCTATACCGGGAGAGACAAATCCCCAACAGTTGCTCACTGACTCCATGTGACTTGGGTTTGTACCCAACTAAAACATGTTTGCATGAGTCAGTAGAGCCGTGGTAGGGTAGTAATCAAAACACAGTGGGAACTCACACGAGACAAATGAAGACCTCAAGTCGACAGACTATCTGCACTCATATCACCAGAGAACTACTATCTGATGCTAGGTATAATACCATCTAGCCAGTTCTCGGCGATTCCGTCCAGTGTACTCCCCACCAGTAAGCATTTGTATACAATCTTAGGTGCACCATACCAATGGCTGCGGGACCAATGCATCTCCTCTCGTCAGGGTTTAGATATGTATACACTAGTCTACTCTAGAGTATCAATCCCTAATCTCGATACTCCTACAACTAGGGACATTTTAAGGATGTTCTTATCGACTACCCAGCTCCCACAAGTATGATTGCCATCACAATGCTGGTAGTCAAGCAAGGATCATATGGGCTTTATCAACATGTATACAAGATATGAAATACTAAGTAAAACACATCACATGTTAAGATAAAAACAAACCAAATAGTATACTATCATATCGAGCAAGATTGTCCTGTACATACATATCCCTAGTATCCTTTACAATGAAGGCCTCTAGGGCATACATATCCAACAATCTCCCACTTGCACTAAGGCCTGCAATTAGCGTATTAAGTACCTAACGTCTGCACTAGAGCCAGTTGCTGGCGTACCGCATACGCAACATCTCGAACAGTCTCTCGAACTGGGCCTTGGTGAATGGATCTACCATGTTGTCCTTTGTATCTACTTTCCGGACCTCGATCTCCTGGTGATCCATAATCTCCCTGATCAGGTGATACCACTTCAAGATATGTCTGGATTTCTGATGGGACCGTGGTTCCTTTGCCAAAGCCATGGCTCCGTTGTTATCGCAATACAAAAGTATTGGTTTAGCAATGGATGGAACCACCTGAAGCTTACAAACGAACTTCCTCATCCAGAGTACCTCTTTTGCGGCATCGGTAGCAGCGATGTACTCAGCCTCTATCGTCGAGTCTGCTACGGTGTCCTGTTTGGAACTCTTCCCACAGACTGCCCCTCCGTTGAGGGTAAACACATAACCCGAGACAGATTTAGAGTCATCCTTGTCACTTTGGAAGCTAGAGTCGGTAAATGCCTCGATCTGCAAGTCCCCATTACCGTACACCAAGAACGTCTTCTTAGTCCTTCTCAAGTACTTAAGAATGTTCTTTACTACTATCCAATGTTTCTCACCTGGGTTGGACTAATATCTGCTTACGACGCTATGTGCGTAAGCTATATTTGGTCTTGTGCATAACATCGCAAATATTATTGACCCTACCGCTGAAGCGATGGGTACTATACTCATGCGTGCCCTCTCCTCATCAGTTTTGGGAGACATCTCTTTGGAGAGGGTGATTCCATGATAAGCGGGAAAATTACCGCGCTTAGAATCTTACATACTAAACCTCTTTAGTACGATGTCTATGTACTTTGACTGTGAAAGTCCCAACATTCTTTTAGATCTGTCACAATAGATCTTAATCCCCAAAATGTACGACGAATCACTCAGGTCTTTCATAGAGAACTTCTGTGACAAAAAACAGCTTGGCCGATTGTAGCATATGAATATCATTTCCTATCAGGAGAATGTCATCCATGTATAAAAAAAGAAATACCACAGTTCTCTCTACAATCTTTTTATAAATACAAGATTCATCTACATTTTTGATAAAGTCAAATTCCTTGACTGTCTCATCAAAGTAGGTGTTCCAACTCTGCGATACCTGCTTTAATTCATAAATCGATTTAAGCAACTTGCACACCTTTCCGCTGCTCCCAGTGTCTATGAAACCCTCTAGTTGATCCATGTAAACACACTCTTCTAAACTTCCATTTAGAAAAGCGTTTTTAACATCCATCTGCCAGATGTCATGGTCATGGAAGGCAGTAATGGCAAGTAGGATCCGAATGGATTTAAGCATAGCCACTGGTGAAAAAATTTCATCATAGTCCAATCCTGGTCTTTGATGAAAACCTTTAGCAACAAGTCTAGCTTTGTAGGTTTCTACCTGACCATCTACACCAATCTTCTTTTTGAAGATCTATATGCATCCTACGGGTTTTACCTCAGTAGGAGCAAAATCCAAAGTCCATATTTGGTTTGTGTACATGGATTCTATCTCGGATCGCATAGCATCCAGCCACTTCACCTAGTCTCTACTCATGATGGCTTGCTGAAAACTAGTCGGCTCACCAATGTCGATGATGCAATCTTCTCGATCCCCGTCTATGTGAAAATAGTACTATCTCTCAGGCGGATGAGACTGCCTACTAGATCTGCGGAGTGGCGTAGGTACATCCGGTTATATTGAAATCTCTGGTTCTACTTAGTTTTCAGTAATACTTTATGGTTCTGGAATTTCTTCCAGCTCTATTGCGCCCCCGCTTATCTCTTTTTCAAGAAATTGAGTTTCCATGAACCGGGCATGATGAGAAACAAAGTCCTTTTGTTCCTCAACGTAATAGAAATAATACCCCATAGAATTCTTGGGGTATCCCACAAACTTACACAATACTGAATGTGTCTCGAGCTTGTCCGGATGACCTTTTTTGACAAAAGCAGGACAACCCCATATCTTTAGATACTTAAGACAGTGTTTCTTCCCACTCCACATTTCATATAGAGTGGTAGGCACAGACTTTGTTGGAACCTTATTCAATAGGTATGCAGCAGTTTCTAGTGCATAACCTCATAAGGAGGGCGGCAACTCAGCATTACTCATCATGGAACACACCATATCAAGTAAGGTGCGATTCCGTCTTTCTGATACACCGTTGTGTTGTAGTGTTTATGGAGGAGTAAGCTGAGAGAGAGTTCCATTCTCTTTTAGATATTCCAGGAACTCGGCACTTAAGTATTCACCACCCCGATCAGATCGGAGCATCTTGATACTTTTTCCGGTTTGCTTTTCCGCTTCATTCTTATAGTCTTGGAATTTCTCAAAGGCCTCGGATTTATATTTCATTAAGAATACATATCCATACCTTGAGAAATCATCTGTGAAAGTAATGAAGTAGGAATAGCCACTTCTTGCATGCGTAGATATTGGCCCACACACGTCGCTGTGTATGAGTCCCAGGAGCTCGGTAGCTCTTTCTCCGTATCCAGTGAACGGAGTTTTTGTCATCTTTCATCTGATAC
This sequence comes from Agapanthus africanus, assembly GCA_030015575.1. Classification (NCBI taxonomy): domain Eukaryota; kingdom Viridiplantae; phylum Streptophyta; class Magnoliopsida; order Asparagales; family Amaryllidaceae; genus Agapanthus; species Agapanthus africanus. The sequence continues at coordinate 182,373,081 of JASDDO010000016.1, read as the reverse complement.
ATGTTGCATATGATTGATACTCAAATGGATCTAAGTATCCTTCTTTATGTAACTTAGTCAGTCGTGTTTCATTGATATAACTAAGTCTACAATGCCATAAGAAAGCTTGGCTTGATTCTGAAGTCTTTCTTCTTAGTGTGTTTTGGACGTTGAAAACTTGATGTTGATTGAGAATGTATATTTCGTTATTAAGTGTACCCGACCCAACCATTTCATGATTTAGGTGAATGTTTATGACATTGCTTTCAAGTGCAAAATTATATCCTTCATTTGATAACAAAGATACATATATAATATTACACATCATACTGGGTACACAAAAGCAGTTACGCAATAACAAAATATGTCCACTCGCCAATCCTATGTGATATTCTCCTACTGCAACACATCCACACTGGTTTCGTTGCCAACCCTGAAGGTCATATCACCTTTCCTCAAAACTCTACAGCTTCTCAGTGCCTGCAATGAATTACAGATGTGAGATCCTGATCCGGTATCCAATACCCAAGAAGTAGAGTTTATAGAGAAACAGTTTTCAATCATGAACACACCTGAAGCCGAACCCATAAATTGCTTCATGTCCTGATTCTTGGCTTTTAGGACCTGGCAGTCCTTCTTCTAATGTCCTTTTTTCCGACAATAGAAGTATTCTTCCTTTCTGGCTGCCCCCCATTCTTTTCCTTTACCTTTCCCTGCACCTTCTGCACACCTCCCCTCGGTTTGGTGGGGGCCTTCTTCTTCTTCCCATTGGCCGTAGGTTTAGATTTAGCAGAAGAAGATTCCCCAATAAACAGAGCGGGTGTTTCCTTGGTTTACTTCAAGGTGCCCTCTGTCACCCTCAGCATGTTGAGGAGCTCATGGAGTGAAACTTCAATTTTTTGCATATTGAAATTCAATATGAATTGGGCATAGGTGGAGGGAAGAGATTGTAGAATCAAGTCGATGTACAACTCATTCTCCAACGCAGTTTCCAGGTCCGCAAGCTCTTTTATGAGAGAAATCATCTTTAGGACGTGGTCCCTAACAGATGATCCGATAGCCATGCTCGCTTGAAATAATTTCTTTGAGGTCTTATATATTGCGATACGAGATTGCTCTCCATATAAATCTTTGGTATGGAGGAAGATGGAAGCAAGGTCCATCTTCTGGTGCCGCCTCTGATGTTCATTATCCAAGGAGGTCAGTACGAGGCACTTGGCTTTCGCGCAATCAAGATCCCATGTCTTACGGACCTCAATGTCCGCGACTGAGGATTCTAGACTGGGAATAGAGGAGCTTTTGAAAGTGTTTCTTAGCACCTCTACTAGTTTTCCAAATGCATAAAATATGCAATTTTAAAAAATCTAGAGGTCTAAGCTACACTAACCTAGAATCGAGCTAGAGAATTAGGGTTTACAAAGCAATAAAGCAAGTTCTATAGCTAAGTGAAGAGGGTTACAACCTTTGTAGATCAAGTCCTTCACTTCTATAGCTCCAAGTAGTAGTCCCTAGAACTCTTCTTAGGCTCCACTTGGTAAAAGGAACGAGCTTGCTTCGTCGTCTTTGAGGCCGAAGATAATCCACCTTGATGTCTCACTAACTCAAGCTACCTCTTCACTAATCAAGGAATTAGTGAAACAAACAACCTAAACTAAAGGGCTAGTAAAGTGTAGGTTGATGAAGTAGGAATTTTTCTCACTTTAGAAATATATTTCTGTTTTTATTTTCAAACTCAAGAAAAAACTAGAGAGGAAGAAGAAGAACTTGGGTGAAGAAAATATCTCAAGTGATGACAAGAGAATGAACCATGGGCTAGTGATATTATTTGGGTGAGAAAATATCTAGAGTAAGAAAAAAGGAGAGATGAGTCATGGCTTCTACATGCTTTTACAAGAATCTTAAGCCATGCTCATTTATCCACTCATTTTATTTTACTCTTAATAAATAATTACCCCAATTATCATTAGGTCATAGTGTGAGTCTCATACACCCATGTTCATTGTATCATCTACCATGACACAATATATAAATATATATATATATATATATATATATATATATCAATATCAAGAGAAGAAAATCATTAGTGAGCAACAATATTAGTTAATATATAAATATATCAAATAAATATATATCAAATTATTAAATCAACAGTTGATTCAATAATCCGGTTATATCATATATACCATACTAATATCCTATTTATATGTATATCACATTATTAAATCAACACTTGATTCAATAATCTGGTTATATCACATATAACCGTCAAATATTCAATACTAGTTAATATATATATATATATATATATATATATATATATATATATATATATATATACATATATATATGAGAATAATGGAGGAAAGATGCCATAGGAGGGAATTACCTCCTATGGCGTCGAAAAAATACCCCCTCCATGGTTTTTTCCGACGATCGGCACCCAACATCTTCATTGTCATCATCTAAGATGTGGGTATACCAAATTTCAAGTGATTCTACAACTTTTTCACCGTTGATTTAGCAATGTAAAAAGTTCTATTGTAGGCAAACCGTTAATTTTGAACCCACTAAATCAACGGTGAAAAAGTTGTAGAATCACATGAAATTTGGTGTACCCACATCTTAGATGATGACGATGAAGATGGTTGGTGCCGATCGTCGGAAAAAATTAGGGAGGGGGCATTTTTTCGACGCCATAGGAGGGAATCCCCTCCTATGGCCTCTTCACTCCATTAATCTCTCTCTATATATATAGATATATAATTATTAAATCAACACTTGATTTAATAATCCGACTATATCAAATATAATCCGGCTAATATCAAATACACAAATATATATCAAATATATATTAACAACATATACATATATCTTTGAATCAACACTTGATTCAATAATCCGTTATATCACATATAACCTGACTTATATCAAATATGGCTATATTAGAATACGGTATCACATACTCGTATTTAATCAAGCTCCCGCACATATCACCATATGTGCCCTACTTCGTTTCGCTTGAGCTAGGAAACCTCTGTGTGGGACTCTAAAGACTCGTCAATACGCCAGCAGTAGGTAATGATCACATCAGTTATCCACAAGCCGTCAGCGATACTAGCTGGACGTAACGGCTACCCAGGTATTGAGCGAATAGAAGATCAACAAGCAAACTTGTCCAAACTCCCGTGAAGCCTATAAGCAACACTTACCGTACAGTCTGGTCTCTTCGTCTGATATGTCACATATCGAGTCTAGGGGTGGAATCGTCAAACCCCAGTAACTTGATAAGTCATGCCGATGTGTGTCCTAGAAACTACTGATAACACTTACCAGTAAATTTCATCAACCCTGGCCAGGGACTTGCTGTTATAGCCAATCAAGCATAGCGCAACATCAAATCCCAATACCGGGAGAGACGAAACCCCTCCTATCGCTCACTGCTTCCATGTGACTCGGGACTGTACCCAAAATCCACCTGTTTGCACACCTCCTTTGAGCCGTGGTAAGGAGGAAATCAAAGCACAGTGGGAACCAAACAAGACACTATGACGATCTCGGGTCTACAGACTAACCTATACAAGTGTCACCAGAGAACTACTATCTGACGATAGGTATAGTACCAACTAGGAGTTCTCGGCGAGTCCTGTTCGGTGTACCCACTCTCTAATGAGCACATGTGTACAATCTTTTATGTCAAACACTAATGGCTGTGGGATCAACCATCGCTCCATACATGGTCAAGAAACGTACACACTAGTCTACTCTGGAATTTCGATGCCCTGTCTCGATACTCCCTCGACTAGGAACTGTTAAAGGATGTGCTTGCGGACTACACAAGCCCTACTAGTATGATCTGCATCATAGTCTTGGTAGTCAAGCAAACATCCCAAGGGCTTTATCTGTTAGTGATATATGCCATAGAGGCCATTATTGTATCATACTGGTTTGTATATTATATTTTGGAAGCTTGGGATATACACGGATATAATAACAGTCTTGCTCAAAATGGTAGTATGCTACTTGGTTTGTTTCTACCTCAATATGTGCATGTGTTTCTTTTAGCATATCGCTTATACATATTGGTAGAGCCCTTAGGATCTTTGCTTGACTACTAGCATTGTGATGGCAGTCATACTAGTGGGGGCTGGGTAGTCTATAAGCACATCCTTATACAGGTCCCTAGTCATAGAATTATCGAGACGGGGCATCGATACTCCAAAGTAGACTAGTGTATACGCTTCTCATCCCAGCAGGGAAGATGGTCTGTCCCACAGCCATTAGTACGTCGTACTGGAGATAGTATGCTGGTGCTTATTAGGTTATGAGTACACTGGACAGGACTCATGGGGTACTGTTGGTTGGTACTATACCTATCGTCAGGTAGCAGTTCCTAGGTGACATGAGTACAGCTTAGTCCGTTGACATAACATCGCTACTTCTCCTCGAGTGTGTTCCCACTGTTCTTAGATCACTACCCTACCACGGCTCTAATGAGTCGTGTAAACAGGTAGTGGTTGGGTGCAGCCCCGAAGCACTGGGAGGCAATAGTGGTTAGATAGGATTTGTCTCTCCCGGTATAGGGGTTGATATCGTACTGTTCTCGGAAAGCCATTACACAAAGTCCCTGGCCACGGCAAGCGAGATTTACTGGTAGGTACTCCAGTAGTTTCTCAGGGTGTTTTGGGCTCTACCCCGGCACGACTTATTGTGCTATTAGGGGTCTGACGGTTACCGCCCTCCTAGGCCCGATATGCGATACTCTTAGATGAACAAACCGGACTGTAAGGAGATTGTCACAGATAGGCTCAGTAGGAGTTCGGATGAGTTAGCTTATCGACCTTCTTATCGACAAATACCTGGGTAGTCGTTACGTGCAGCTAGTACCGCTGACTTTCTTGTAGTTAAACCCACTGCCAGCATACTGTCGAGTCTTTAGAGTCCCACACAGAGGGTTTCCCTGCTTCGGCCAAAGGATGTAGAGGCCGTATGGTTTAACGGCAGGGTTTCGATCACATACGTGTACTTGTGCACGTATGATGTTCGGGCGGATAATACTAGTGGGCTTTGGTTTAAACCAGATACTAGTATTATATTTTTGGATTATTTTCGTCTCTTTGTATTCGTATATTTTCGGAATATGGATACTGGTACGTATATACGATGAGGGGTATTCTTTTAATTTACTCAAGAGTGCTTCTAGAAGAAGACACCTCATTTCTTGTATAATCATTTAGATTTAATGGTTAATGAGGTGGAGGTATGAGGTGTGGATTTTCATTAAATGAAGCATGGCTACTTGGTGACTCATGGGGTGACTCATCTTGTGACTATTGAAGCATGCTTGATATTTTCATTATGAATTATTGTATGTTTCATTCATCACAAGACTTAGCCATCTTCATTCCATTATTATCTTCATCACTCTCTCTCCTCCAAGCTCTCTTCTTCTTCGTCAACCTTAAATGTCTCATGTGTTGAGAAACCTAGGGTATTTTGAGACAAACTAATCCATCATCACTCTCTACATCCTCTAGGCTATCTAGTTTAGCGAACTAGGTACCCTAGTTACCTCGGTATTGAGGTTGGAGCCCGAACTATAGACTCTCGGGTCGATCGTCTTTGACTTGAGGAGGCCGACGATCAACCGTGATCCGTACACTCTTCGAGGAGCTCAAGAAGAGGAGGAGGAGAACAAGAACAGAAGGACTTGATACTAGGAGGTATAACTTCCTTCCGAGTAGTTTAACCTCATAGTAGTTGTGCTAAGTAGGGTTTATGATCAATCCTGGGTTCAAGTCGGTGTTGCGAAGCCCGTAAAAATCGTTTTTTGCATATTCTGCCTCCCCGCGAACCAGCAGGGTGTGCGACATCGACTTATAGTGGTATCAGAGCCTCTTCATAAGCCTTAGATAGCTTGTAGCGACGTTTAAAATCCGCCGTTTTTGCCGCGCACGAATTGCCGACAAAAACAGTACCGAAAAAATTGTTTTAAGATGTTTGCACACCCTGCGGGCTCACGGTTTGAATCGAGAAGCTGCGGGGTGGAGCATGGGCACCCCAGAGATACCTCAGGAGGGACCCAAGGCCGGGCCCATACCCCAAGACCACCACAAGATGGCTTTGGTGGGTGGTGACTCGAGAGCACACCAAATGGGTGGTCTCTGGTCTGATTTCCATTAGGGACACCTTGTGGTGGCCCCTGGGGGTGGGTACCCCCCCTGAGGCCCCTGGATCTATACTTAATTTTTTTCCCCTCACCTCCGCGAAGGTTCGGTCGGGTTTCGAGTTTGTTTCGACTCCCGAATTGGCTTAAAACGAATTTTTTGGTGACTTTAATGGACAGTTTTTCATGGTCTTGAAAAATTAGTTTCGTTCGCTAATTATGCGCGGATTTTATAACATCGTGGGTTACTTTACAAGCTTTGTGATGGATATATGTGTTCGTAAACTTCCGCTAATTGCTATACGTCGATTAGTTTGGGGTTGCACATATCTATGATGTTGGTTTGTGTATATGGAATATTGGATCGTCGTGGATGAATAGCCGGGGGATGTGAGAAGAGAGTTTTCATTCTTTCATTCGATGTAAATTTGTAAAGTGATGTAATATTATTTTGCGGGGCACATCCGGGTTGAGGTTGTAGCCACCGTTGTATTATTTCATTTGTTGTTTTTGCTCCTAGGATAAACCCAAGGTGGGGTGCACAAACTACCGGGTTCTTGAACTTCCGAGTGGCCTACTCATTTTACTGAGGGAGATTGCTTCACTTCGGGAATTTTGGCGGATAGTTTGCCGCACCCGTAGAGGTCTAGGGTGGGGTTTGGCTATTCATCACGATCGTGGAATCCGTCTTTCGTTATGGGCTTAAACGAAACGCGGAATTCCTAGTATATCCAATATGTTCATCTGTGATCTGGAATACCTATTATTGCATGAGACGAATGGATATTTGTGTATATGCTATATAATAGACGTTGCTTATGTTTTGCACCCGCGCTAGTCCAGCCCCCGCTCTGCCGTTGGTTAAGTAACCTAACGGTGTATGACGGGACCCCGTGGCGAATCCGGATGGTATAAGCGTACGTTGTATTTTCGTTTCTTTCTGCAATGATAGGTGTAAATGATGGGACTGTATTAATTGATTAATGCAAAGAAAACAATCCAATGCTGAATCGTTGGAACAGTTCAAAACCACTCGATTTTCTTCAAAAAGCAACTTTTAAAAGCAGAGCTTAAACCACTCCTTTAAATGATATCATGGTTTCTTCGACTAAATCAAGTTCATTACATTCACGGTTTCGCCAAAACCATTCGTAGCCCTCCGTCATTTCAGATGGGTATTTACTAGTATTCAAGCTATGTATTTTGACCTTCGCCAAGGCATAGTGTTTGGTAGCTGCTGGGTATTCATCTGTAGCATAGATAGATACGTTGATTTGAGACTGTCGTACTACTTTTTTGGCCTTCGTCAAAGATATGTACGGGTAGGTTCAAATTAACCTGGACAATGACGGGTAGAACTTTACTTGCGACTTTTGATATGTTGGCCTTCGTCAAGGTCATAAGAGCCTGGGGCAAAAATCCACATCGAGAGTTTCTAAGGAAATTGAAACTTGCTAGTGTTTCATACCATTTAGAGTGTGATGATTTTGGTAGGATTCCTTCAAGGTTGTCACACGATGATATTTGGATCCCGATCCTACTGTGAGTAACCGCTGTTAGTGATATGTATGCCCTAGAGGCCATTATTGTATGATATAGTGGATGCTTGGACATATATATGGAGGACTTTCTAGCTCGACATGATAGTATGCTATTTGCTTGTCTTTATCTTAACATGTTCACTGGTATTATTATACCGTCTCTCATGTACATGTTGATAAAGCCCTTAAGATGTAGGCTTGACTACCAGGACTATGATGCGGATCATACTACTGGGACCTGGGTAGTCCACAAGCACATCCTTCAATTGTTCCTAGTCGAGGGAATATCGAGACAGGGCATCGATATTCCAGAGTAGACTAGTGTGTACGTTTCTTGACCCTGTATAGGGCGATGGTTGATCCCATATACATTGGTGTTTGACATCAAAGATTGTACACAGGTGCTCATTAGAGAATGGGTACATCGAACAGGACTCGCCGAGAACTCCTAGATGGTATTATATCTATCGTCAGATAGCAGTTCTCTGGTGACACTGGTACAGGTTAGTCTGTAGACCCGAGATCATCATAGAGTCTTGTGTGGTTCCCACCATGCTTTGATTTCCTCCCTACCATGGCACAAAGGAGTCGTGCAAACAGGTGGATTTTGGGTACAGTCCCGAGTCACATGGAGGCAATGAGCGATAGGAGGGGTTATGTCTCTCCCGGTATAGGGAGTTGATGTTGCGCTATGCTCGATTGGCTATAACAGGAAGTCCCTGGCCAGGGCTGTTGATGAGATTTACTGCTAAGTGTTATCATTAGTTTCTCATACCGTTATAAGCCTTACATCAGCATGACTTATCAAGCTATTGGGGTCTGACGATTCCACCCCAGACTTGATATTAGACATATTAGACGAAGAGACCGGACAATACGGTAAGTGTTACCTATAGACTTCATGGGAGTTTGAACAAGCTTGCTTGTTGATCTTCTATTCGCTCAATATCTGGGTAGCCGTTACGTCCAGCTAGTACCACAGACGGCTTATGGGTGACTGATGTCATCATCACCTACTGCTGGCGTATTGACGAGTCTTTAGAGTCCCACATAGAAGTTTCCTGGTTCAAGCGAAACGAAGTAGGGCACATATTCTGATATGTGCGGGGGCCTGATTAAATACGCGTATGTGATACCGTATTATAATCTGGCAGTTATTTGATATCGGTTAGGTTATATGCGATATAACCGGATTATCGAATCAAATGTTGATTTGATAATGTGATATACAGATAAATGATATTAGTCGGTTATATGTGATATAACCGGATTATTAAATCAAGTGTTGATTTAATAATATGATATATATTTATATTTTATATAATTGTATATTGACTAATATTATTAGCTCACTAATTATTCTTTATAATATATATATATTAATATATATATATATGAAGCATGGCATGGATTTTCTATTTTTAGAAAATAGAAAATGAGGTGGAAAATGTGGAGACTTTGGAGGAATGGGTGTAGCATGGCTTGATGATTATTTTATTCATCTCACTACACTATTGAAGCCTGGTTATAACTGAACATTGATTCAATTGGGTTGCTTCAATAGTTTGTAGGTTTTTTCTAAGCCGTTCTTCACTTGATGAAAACACACTTAGTTCATTTTTTTATTTTTGAGAGCTCATGTGATGAGTTTCTCTCTAGCTCTCTCACATTTCCTCACCTCCACCTCCAAGTTCAATCTCTTACATGAGTTGTGAAACCTTGAGCTTGTGAGAACCCTAGTGGGCAAACAACACCCTTACTTCACCATCCTACACTAGATTAGCACTTTGGTGTAGTGTGTTTAGTTTACTAAAGAGTTTAGTGAAGAGGTAGCTTGGATTAGCGGACTTCGGGTGGATCATCTTCGGCACGAAGGTCATTGAAGCAAGTTCGTTCAATCTTCAACTGAAGCCTAGTGGAGTCGCGTAGACTACAACCCGGAGCTTTAGAAGAGAAGGACACGGTCTAAAAAGCTTGTAGCCATCCATCTCTTAGTATAGTTTTTATATCATGCTTAAAACCCTAATCATCTAGTTTAAGATCTTGGTTAGTGTTGATTAGCACCAATTTCCTTTTAAAAAAAGGCATGCTTGATGCTAGTAACACCCAGTGGTGGTGCACACTTTCATGGTATCAGAGCTACTAGGCAATGTTGTCGACCTATGGGGGGTTCTCACTGTTAGTGTTTATGCCCTAGAAGGCCATTACTGTATCATACTAGTTTGTATATTACTTAATGGAAGCTTGGGATATTCACATGTATATAACAGTCTTGCTAAACATGGTAGTATGCTACTTGGTTTTTCTATCTTAATATGTGAGTATACGTATTGATAGAGCTCTTAGGATCTTGCTTGACTACCAGCGTTGTGATGGCAGTCACACTAGTGGGGGCTGGGTAGTCTACAAGAACATCCTTATTCAGGTCCCTAGTCATTGGATTATCAAGACAGGGCATCGATACTCCGGAGTAGACTAGTGTGTACGCTTCTCATCCCAGTTGGGGAGATGGTCTGTCCCACAGCCGTCAGTACGTCGTACTGGAGATAGTATGCAGGTGCTCGTTAGGTTACGGGTACACCGGACAGGACTCATAGGGAACTGTTGGTTGGTTTTATACCAGTCGTCAGTTAACAGTTCCCAGGTGACATGAGTACAGCATAGTCCGCAGACTTGACACTACTACTTCGCCTCGAGTGTGTCCCACTGTTCTTAGATTGCTACCCTACCACGGCTCAAAGGAGTCGTGCAAACAGGTAGCAGTTGGGTGCAGCCCCCAGCACTTGGAGGCAGTGGCGGTTAGACAGGATTCGTCTCTCCCGGTATTGGGGGTTGATATCGCGCTGTGTCAGAGAGCCATTACGCAAAGTCCCTGGCCAGGGCAAGCGAGATTTGCTGGTAGGTTCCAGTAGTTTCTCAGGGTGTAATGGGCTTCGCTCCGACACGACTTATACCGCTATTAGGGGACTGACGCTTGCCGCCTCCCTAGGCCCGATACACGGTAGTCTTAGACGAACAGACCGGACTGTACGGAGATTGTCACATCAGACTCAGTAGGAGTTCGGATGGGTTTCCTCATCGGCCTTCTTATCGACATCTATCTGGGGACCGTTACGTACAGCTAGTGCCGCTTGCGGTCTGTGGTTAAACCCACTGCCAGCGTAGTAGTCGAGTCTCTAGAGTCCCACACAGAGAGTTTCCCTACTCCAGGCGAAACGATATAGAGGTCGTATGGTTTTACGACAAGGGTTCGGACGCATACGTGTATTTACGCATGTACGACATCCGGACAGTTTTTACTAGCCGGCTTTGGTTTAAGCCAGTTTCTAGTATCTGGTTATTGGATTTATACAGTCTAAAGTTTTTCCGTGTTTTCACGGATAGGAGGGGCGTTCTCGTAATTGCGCGAAAAGCTTCTAGAAGATGGTGACTTGGGGGTTAAGGTGGCATATGCATTAAATGAGATTAGTGACTCATTTGAGTGATTCATCCATGTCATTAATGCATCATAAATGCTTAATGACTCATGGAGGTGAATCACCCATTAGATATTTATGGAGCATGGTTGTTAAATCATTTATTTGATTTATGTTGATTTTGTTAATGCTTCATATATATTATGAGAGATCATTATCTCATTCCATTCTCTTGCTCACTTTCTCTCTCCTCAAGCTGTCTCTCTTCAAACCCTAATCCTCCCCTCTCATGTGTTGAGACCAAGGATTAGGATAGACTACTTAATCCTTAACCATTCTCTATATCACCTAGGTTACTTAGATTAGCGATTTAAGAAACCTAGTTACCTTAAGTTAGAGGTGAAGCTTGTAGTAAAGCTCTCGGGTGGATCATCTACTACATAGAGAAGGCCGGAGAGAACGTGGAGAACGGAAAGACGAAGGACACGGTTCAACAGGTATAATCACTTTTCATAGTAGTTGTTAACTTCTATGATACTTGTTAGTTATAGTTTAGCAAAGATTCTCGGTTAGTCGATGTTTACGCATAAAACAAGATCGTTTTTCATTATTCTGCCTCCCCGCAAGTCGTGGGGTGTTGTACATCGACTTACACTCACTGTGTGACAGTGTGGCGAAACATAAGCTCTTACCCCCAGGGTGTCCCGAGACCGGAAGGTGTTCCGACGGGTTGTAGTCCTCGCGAGGGGGCATGCGTAAAAAGTAGTTGCTAAGGGACCTGTAGGTGCCACGGCGACCCCATTGGCTGGGGGGCTGCCTGACTTTCATTGTATCAGAGCCAAAGCTAGAAGATTAGACAATATTATTAGATTTGCGAAACCGAAACAATTCTGAAAACCGAAACCCAAAAATCAAGTTTTTGTCGATTTTAAAACGATCTCTGAAAAGTTTTTAAACAACCGCGGATACATACATATGATGTAGTTAGAACACCCTAGGAAAACGAACCCCAAATGTTACAAACTGGTCGGCTAAATGGACAAAAAAAAACGGCCTAGCCGGTTTTTCCAAACAGTTGGGTTTTGGATTTTGTATGGTGTTCTTAGCTTTTGGTTTTATGGTTTCAGGTCATGTTTGATTGGCTAAGTTTGCATGTGATGTTAACTTTTTTGCTGTGCCAACTCGGAGTGTTTCGTAGTCGTAATTTTATCATCGTTTCGGCTTTAAGTTTGATATGTGATACAGTAGTTGGAATCCACATTAAATTAGTTTTGTGAAAACTAGTTTGTTTGTAAATCTAGCATGTTAGTCTCTATTGATCGATTGCCACGAAGTTTCGATTCGGATCGAAACTCCGTCGCAATCGCGTATCGTGCGCGAATACTCGCCAAATAACTTTACTAGGTAGCCACGCCCTATAGCCCCAACCAAGTGACTTTAGGAGAACCCCGTTGCCAATAGCATCCACTCGGGTGCTTGCGGCCACGGTGTTCCGCCTAAATGCACTTGGTCGACGGCATCGGGGGTGCGGCCATCTACTTAAGTTCCCGACGAGTATTCGATCGGGTAGTCGGGAATCTTGTTGAATTACCCGACTAAATTATTGAAAAGTATTTTCGATATGAGACTAAAATGCAAGGTTTATAGGGTTAGGCATGAAATCCGGAATATGAGATATTCCGGGTTTATGATGTCTAAGGAAATGTGGATTCTAATTATTGTAGTTTTTCATTTCTTTTCTGCGACCATAAGTATAATATGTAGGGTATCCCAAATCTCGTTGCTATATGTCAACGGAATTTGGGATACGCGTATTTACTTACGTTGATGACATGTGATGTTATGTGTTGCTGTGATATGTTATATTGGATCGTCGTGAATGAATAGCCGGGGGTTTTATGTAAGATGAGAGTTTTACAATTTTCATTCAAGTAAAATTTGTATGTAATATTCTTTTATTGGGACACTTCCGGGTTGAGGATGATGTCACCATTGATGTATATTATTTACTTTTCTGCATTAGGATAGATCCAAGGCGGGGAGCACAAGTAACAGGGTTCTGTAGTCCAGTGGGAGACCATCTCGAGGAGTCGAGACCGGGTCTCCTAACTCTAGAATTGGCAGGGTTTCTTGCCGCTCTCGAAGAGGTCTAGGGATGTGGGTTTGGCTATTCATCATGACTGTGGAATCCGTGTTTTTCATTACTGGCTGAATTTAAAACACGGACCTCCTAGTATATCCAATATTTCATATGTTGACTTCTGTTGCTTGGTTCTGTGATGTGATCATATAACTGCGTGAAACGGATGCTATATATATATGATATATATAATAAACGTTGCTTATGTTTTGCACCCGCGCTAGTCCAGCCCCTGCACTGACGTTAGTTAAGTAACCTAACGGTGCATGACGGGGCCCCGTAGCGAATGTGGATGGAATAAGCATACGTTCTATTTTCGTTTCCTTTTCTGTGATGTTTAGGGAAACATTAAATGATGGGACTTCATTAATGGGATTAATGAAAAGGAAAGAAACCTAAAGATGTTATAGAATCAAAAGTTTTTAAAAAGGTAGCTCTAGTTCTTGCTTTGCATAGTGGTATTCCTTGATGAATATCCAGCACCTCATTCGATGAGGAAAGAGCCGAGATCCCTTCACCGGGTGTGACCTTTTTAGCAAAACTAGCAAATGCTACAACCTACTCGGTTTATCATAATAGCTTCTTTAGTTCTTGCTTTGCATAATGATATTCCTTGATGAATATCCAGCAACTCATTCGATGAGGAAAGAGCCGAGATCCCTTCACCGGGAGTGACCTCTTTAGCAAAAACTAGTAAAAGCTATTCAGTTTGTTTTTGAAAACTACTAGATTTTTAAAGCGGAGCTTAAACCACTCCTTTTCAAAATCAATAGATTCTACAACGATATCAAGTTCATTACATTAAAGGTTTTCTTAAAAACCAGTCGTAGCCCTCCGCCATTTCAGATAAGTACTATTTAGTATTCGTGCTGTGTTTGTTGGCCTTCGTCATGGTGTAGTGCGCGGTTGCTGATTAGTGCTTATCTACAGCATGTGATGCGATTGGATTAGGATAGTCATACGGCTTTGTTGACCTTGTTAAGGGTCGTATGGGTAGGTTTAATTCAATCAAGAAATGACGGGTTGACTTGGCTAGCGCTTATGATTTGTTGACCTTGTTAAGGTCATAAGTGGCTAGGGGTAAAAACAGTAGGGATAGTATAGCACCTTGTGAAGGTTTTGGAAACCATCAAACATGCTACTTTAAAATTTTTGGGGTGCTAAACAAATCCTAACGAAGATCTTTACTAGAGACTGTAAGTCTACGTTAGCGCCCCGGCCGTCTACAGACGCCAAATGCGGAACAAAAACTTTTTAACTGACGCTATCGTATACTTTAACCCGGATCTGCCATTATTGCTAAACTAACTAACTGTAAAGAGTGTAGAAAGGTTATACCGAACGATCCGAGTCCTTCGTTCTTTAACCATCATCCCACGCTCCTTTGCGGCTACTCCGATCTCGTCGATCTCCGATCTGCTCGTCCAGGTGGCACCACGTCAAGGATTCTTTAAACGGGCTCCCGCCTCTGACTCGAGGCAACTCGGTCGTCAAGTTTGCTAAACGAGACGACCAAGATTGATGTAGAGAATGAGTAGATGACTTTGTCTCATTTCGTCCAAATCCGTGGACGATCGGTTAATGAAGTTGCCATTTTATCGGGTGATGGAGTGAAAGAGGTAATGAAATTTCCATGCACCCAAAACTTTAGTCTTATATCAAAAATGAAATCAACCAAGTGAATGAGAGAGAGGGGAGGGGCCGGCCATATAAAGAGAAGGAGGAGGGTGAGTGTAGGAGCAAAGAAGGAAGGTGATAATAAACCTAAAGCTTATCATAACCATTCATGAAAGCATGAGTCACAAAGAGCAATTAATGCAAACCAATGAACATAAAACAACTCTCCCTTGAATTAAATAAATCATTAATGGCACTAATGAGTCACTTAACACCTCACCACTTCTAGAACCTTCTAGAAGAATCCACACTCATCTCAAGAAAAGACAAATCCGTCTTCAACCGAATGTTAAAAGACGGCTGATAGAAAACTGGAAACTGGCAACTTCCAAAAGTGATCCTGAAACGACTTTCAGGATAACCCCGTAACTGTATAAATATACCCGCATTTGTATTACGACCGAATACAAATGCAACTGAGACAAAGATATTATACCTACTCAATATAATACTCGGATCTGGCTTAAACCAAAGCCGACCAGTATCATCTGCCCGAAAAATAACACGTGCGTAAACGCACGTGCATTTTCCGAACCCTGCCATAAAACCATACGGCCTCTACAACGTTTCGCCCGAACTTGGGAAACTGTCTGTGGGGAACTCTAATGACTCGTCAGTACCCTGGTAGTGGTTTTAACCACAAACCGTCAGTGGCACTAGCTATGCGTAACGGCTGCCCATGGACTGACCTCAAGGGAGGCCGATGAGCGAACTCATCCGGAAACCCTATTGAGCCTAACAGTGACAATGTATATACAGTCCGGTCCGTTCGTCTATGAGTATCGCATATCTGCCTAGGGGGCTAGTAACGTCAGACCCCCAATAGCAGTATAAGTCGTGTCGGAGTGTAGCCCAATAACACCCTGAGATACTACTGGAGTACCTACCAGTAAATCTCCTGCCACGGCCGTGGGCTTTGTGTAATGGCTCTCCTAGACACAGCACGATCTCGCCCCCAATACCTGGAGAGACGAATCCCCTGCCGATCCGCTCACGTGCCTCCATATGGCTCGGGAGTGTACCCAAAAACTACCTGTTTGCACGACTCCTTTGAGCCGTGGTAGGATAGAAATCAAAGCACAGTGGGAACTCACACGAGACAAATGACGACCTCAGGTCGATGAACTAACCTGTACACATGTCACCAGGGAACTGCTATCTAACGATATGTATAATACCAACTAGCAGGTTCCCGGCGAGTCCTGTCCGGTGTGCTCATAACCCAATGAGCACCTGTATACATCTTAGGTGATCCAACTGACACCAGTGGCTTGTGAGATCGGCCACCGCCCCTCGTCGGGGTCTCGACTGTATACACTAGTCTACTCCGGAGTATCGATGCCCTGTCTCGAAACTCCCACGACTAGGGACCACAATTAAGGATATGCATATAAACCACCCAACTCTCACGTATATGATCGCTATCATACTGTTGGTAGTAAAGCAAGATCCTAAGGGCTCTATCAAAGTGTAACATGTAATCAGTCACCTGAACATGTACACGACTGATAAAGGCAAACCAGATAGCATACTATCATCTCGAGTAAGACTGTCCTACCGGTATAAGTCCTCCGCAATCATTGCAATCACGTACCTGCGATCCAATAATTGACTCTGAGGGCACTATCTTCAACAATCTCCCACTTGCACTCAAGGCTAATTATTGCGATGTCGACTACTCACAGCCCGTGTGAAACCGAACATCCAACTCCTCTACTAATCAGTTTCACAAAGCCCGTTTGTAAAACTATTGTGTTCGAGAAATAGCCTCAGTGAGTGGATCCGCCTAGATGTTTCTTTCTATGTATCTCTAAATCTCAAGTTCGCGGAGAAAGCCATCTCCCGAATCGAGTAATACCTGTCTTAGAATATCTCTGGATATCTGATGGGACCAAGTTCATAAATGAACTCCAAATCCAAACTTCTTAGACTGTATCGATCACTGAACCTAATCAGTATCGTGCACCAAGCCTCCCACAGTATCCTCTTGGACCACCTGTCCATAATACTGTCCCTCTTCGTCAGAGGGAAAAACTATAGCTCTGACAATCACTCTGTCAACCATGTCACCTTTGAAGCCTGGAATGATAATCGTCTCCCGAAGGAGGCTGCCGTCATCAAATCCGTAGAACATGTACTTATGTTCTATAACTGCTTCCTTATGTTTCTCCAGGATTGGATTAATACAAACTTATTGCATCTAGTGCAAAAACAACATTTGGTGTGGTACTTGACATCTCATGATTGACTCAATTGCCTAAGCAAGTGATCTGCCAATCATGCACATCCCTCTCCCCTTTAGTCTGTAAGACATCTTTAGAGAGGGTGACTCCATCACCTGCAGGTACACCACCATGCTAGGAGTCATCTATTCTAAAAACCATTAGAATACTGTCAAAGTACCCACATTGGGAAACTACCGAAATTCAGATCTAAAAAACCATAGATCAAGAAACCAGAATGTCAAATATTATATCCATATCCTGTCTGGAGAAACAACTGTGTGACGACCACAGTACAACCGATCGTAGTATAGGAATTTTACTTCCTACTCTGTGTATGTCATCCAGATACCATGACATCACACCCTACTACCTTCTTAACAGATCCATCCCCTATCCTGATTGAAGTCAAATCCATGACTGTCACATCAAAATTAGATGATCTATCTCCGCTCTAACTGCTCAAGTCTATAAATAGATATAAGCATCTTGCCCACTATGCTTCCGCTGCTCCCACTGACTACGACAACCCTCCTACCGGGTCTCACATCCTGGAACAACAGTAGTGTCAAGTTTGGGAAAACAAGATCCTCCCTGTCACCGTCCTTGAGGCTACCGGAGTACCTCTCGGGTGTTTGAGGTTACCCATCATATCTGCGGAGTGGTTATTGGAATGTCAAACCTGATTGAATATATAGGTCCTATTAAATTTTCCGTAATCGTTCGCGGTTCTGGAATCACTTCCAGTTCTACCACCACTACTGTTTTCTGAAAAAGATCCATTTTACTAAAACTGTGGTGAGTCAAGAACAATATCACTATTGATCTTCCAAATGGTAGAATATCAACCCTTGTCATAGCCAGGGTCAACCCACAAACAGCCATTACAGAAACGTGCCCTGAGTTATCCAGAGTCTGCTTTTAAGCATAAGCTGGACAACTCCCCGTACCTTAACATCTTTTAAGGTATGATCCATTCTATATCCAATATAGAAACTTTGGCACTTATTTAATTGGAACCAGATTCCAATCATGCAGCTGTCTCCAGTGCATATCAACTTAATGGAAAAGAGGCTAATCAGCATTACTCAACTTAGGAATCCATCCAATTATGAGTAACCTGAAAGAGAAACACGTTTCTCAAAACTATTACTATCATCTGAATACCAATCACAAGAATCTACATCTTCGATCTCTTTGAAGAATCTCGATACTTTTGATACCTGGTTCTCTACTTTATTCTTATACCCACAACTTCTCAAAACTTAGACCTTGTATTTCTACGAAACACTTGTCTAAATACTAGAGAAGTCATAAGTAAACAGAACATAGTACGAGGACCTACCCCTTTGTCCTGATGGACACTTGGACAACATACAATACTCTGTATAAGTCCGCTGAGTTGAACAACTCAAAACCTGTGCGTCGTAGGTTGAAAACTGTACCCTGGCGATTTCCTCAAATATCACCAATTACAACGAATTCCGATATAATGAGGATGATCACCTAATTCCCAATAACTTACTCCCACTCATCATCTGTAATACCATACAGATATGAGAATGAAACCTGGTAAATACATACCCTTGGAGTAAGTATCTAATTGGGAAAACAGTTTTCTTTTAACAATGCACTAAAACATGAAAATGTTTCGTAGGGGTATCTTGGTATTCATAGTAATACCTCTTCCATAATCCAATTCATGACTTTAACCGTATATTTCACTGCCATCTCTCCAAGTCCCTTTATTTGTCTTTAGTCGTTACCTCCTGCACACCATCATTAGGCTAAATGGTTTTCTTCCTTCCCTACCGTTCGGCACCAGCCTATGGTTTGGAAGAAGAAGATCCAGTAAGCATAATAGGTGTACTCTCCTAAACCAAGGAGTACTCATATCTTGAGAGAAGGTGATGATAAAAGACAACTGAATAATACCTTATTCCTTTAAAGGTGAAATAGGAGTGGCGATGAAGTACGCGGTTTTGGTCGTGAATGATATCAGTCGCAATTTACTTTGCCCTCTTTCTAATCATTTTATTTTGTCTTTACATATTACCTTCTGCACACCCTACTTAGGCTAATTGGTTTTCTTCATTCCCTATCTTTCGGCACCTGCCTATGGTTTGGAATAAGACTATCCAATAAGCGTAATAGGTGTACTCTCCTAAACCAAGGAGCTCTCGCAACCTGAGAGAAGGTGATAATAAAAGACAACTGAATAATACCAATTCCATTTCTCCTGAACCTGGATCCATCCTCGAAGAAGTCCCTTCGAGTTCGTATATAACCATACGATGGATCTATCCAATGGAAGTGGATGGCCGTAGTAATACGGGTGTTCTGAGAAATACAAAGGGTAAAAGAAGGAGTGGCAATGACTTATGCAACTCAGACAATCCAAAAGCCAGTATTTTAAGAAGGTTCGGTCAACCTGGTCACTGAGTCAAAGTCTAGGGTCGGTCAAAGGTCGCTGCCAAAGAGAGAGAGAAAAGAAACACTCTGCGTGCACTCTAACCTAGATCAGAATGGTTATCACTTTATCTAATCCAGAAACCCCCCACTGTCCTGTCAAATTCTCCTCCAAACCTAAAAGAAGAATCAATCGGGATCACCCGAAGAGTAAACCAACTCATCAGTGGGAATCGGGATCCAACTCTCATCGCATGATAACGTGATGGAATGCATCCACGTTACTCATACTCCAGAAGGTATGCGCATACTTGGCAAGTTTCAGTTTCTTTAGAAACTCCCGATATGATTTTTGCCCCATGCTCTTATAACCTTGGCTTTGGTCAAAATGTCATAAGTCACATGCCAAGTTCTACCCGTCACCATCTTGTTAATTTGAACCCACCCGCACATGCCCCTGACTTTGGCCAATCGGCAGAACGACTGTCCCAAACTAACTCATCTATCTATGCAACAAATGAATATCCAGCAGCTACCAAACACTATGCCTTAACTTTGGCTAAAATGCATAGCTTGAATACTACTGAATACCTAAAAGAAGTGACGGAGGGCTACGGCTGGTTTTTGGCGAAAAACCTTTAACGTAACGAACTTGATATCGCTGAAGGAACCTGATAGCTTTTTAAAATATAGTGGCGAAAACCTTTTGCTAAAGAGGTCACTCCCGGTAAAGGGATCTCGGCTCTTTCCTCGTGGAATGAGGTGCAGGATATTCCACTGAATACCGCTATGCAAAGCAACTTGTAATCGACTATAGTGAAGTTATTACCCTGACGCAAACTTCTGCCCAAGGGGTCAGTCCCGGTGAAGGGATATCGGCCCTTACCCCGTCGAATGAGGTGCAGGATATTCCACTGAATACCGCTATGCATAACAAAAGGAAACGTCTTTGCAATAACACTTTTTAAATTTGTTCCAACAACTGTAAACAGGTTTGCTTTACTTTGCATTGATCAGAATCAACGCAGTCCCATCAATCAATCACACCAGAAAAGAACGAAAATAAAATGTACGTATATGCCATCCGCATTCGTCACTGGGTCCCGTCATCACCCGTTAGGTTACTTAACTAACGACAGAGCGGGGACTGGACTAGCGCGGGTGTAAAACATATACAACATCTAATAGTATATAAACCAATATACAATAATCGCTCCAGGCGTGATAATATGCAACATTACAGAAAAGTAATAAGCATCACAGAACAATACAGATAATCTGGGATCCCCGAGTTTCACAGAGCCGCTGCTGAAACTTGATGTTCCCCTGTCGTGTGGATAGCCTGTGCAATGAAACCTAGACCCCTACGGGTGCGGCAAGTTACCCGCCAAAACCTGAAGCGAGGTAGCCCCCTACAGCATAGTGAATGGACCACCCAGCACTTCACGGAATCCGGTAATCTTGGGCAACCCTCCTTGGGTCAACCTGTACCCCCTACGAGTGCGGCGAATAGTCTGCCAATTCTAGAGTGGGGCCCCTCTGCCTCTCAAAGCCATGAGATGCGGACCCGTTGCCCTTCCAGAACCCGGCTATCCGTGCACTCCGTCGCGGGGCAAAACCTAGTACAGTAATGAAAAATAGTACAACAGGTACATCGACCGCAACCTGGTCGTGCCCCAAAAGAATATTATACAACAGGCAGTGACGGCAGTCCACAAGTTGGACGCTCGCCCCGCAATATCAAATGTACAAATAAACTCAAACTGCACTACCATTGCACACTGCTATCCACCACGACAAATCCACAACATCACAGCACAACACAGAATATCAACGCGAATGTCACGTTCGCAAACCCGTCTAAAAGAACTATAGCAATCAGACGCGGTTTACCGATCAAATGACATTCCCGGTCGGAGATATAATGTAAGCACTGCAAACTAACATGTTTAAATTTCGATCGACTAAATATCATGAAGTGGGCCCCACGAACATCTGTTGAACAGTAACAAAATCTGGGCCCAAAAGATATATACCAAAAACCCCCAATTTCCAGAGAAGAATACACTGTGCAAGTTTGGGGGCATGATCACTCAGAACGGCCGCAGATGCGCGGCCAAACCATGGGTTTGGCCGCGCTTCCGCGGCCAAACCATGGGTTTGGCCGCGCTTCCGCGGCCAAACCATGGGTTTGGCCGCGCTTCCGCGGCAGTATTGTCGATTCATGCGCCCAAATTTGTATGGTGTTCTTATAAAACCCTGCACAGTTTTCTGAGATATGTAGAATAATTTTAGGACATCATTTAAAATCTACAGAAACTGTGAAATTGGAAAAATGCGGTTTTTGATTTCCGGTTCGATCGATGTTTTAAACACGTTAGCACAAGTTAGTATAGCAAAATGGTGAGGCTCTGATACCACTGTAAGTCTACGTTAGCGCCCCGGCCGTCTACAGACGCCAAATGCGGAACAAAAACTTTTTAACTGGCGCTATCGTATACTTTAACCCGGATCTGCCATTATTGCTAAACTAACAAACTGTAAAGAGTGTAGAAAGGTTATACCGAACGATCCGAGTCCTTCGTTCTTTAACCATCATCCCACGCTCCTTTGCGGCTACTCCGATCTCGTCGATCTCCGATCTGCTCGTCCAGGTGGCACCACGTCAACGATTCTTTAAACGGGCTCCCGCCTCTGACTCGAGGCAACTCGGTCGTCAAGTTTGCTAAAAGAGACGACCAAGATTGATGTAGAGAATGAGTAGATGACTTTGTCTCACTTCGTCCAAATCCGTGGACGATCGGTTAATGAAGTTGCCATTTTATCGGGTGATGGAGTGAAAGAGGTAATGAAATTTCCATGCACCCAAAACTTTAGTCTTATATCAAAAATGAAATCAACCAAGTGAATGAGAGAGAGGGGAGGGGCCGGCCATATAAAGAGAAGGAGGAGGGTGAGTGTAGGAGCAAAGAAGGAAGGTGATAATAAACCTAAAGCTTATCATAACCATTCATGAAAGCATGAGTCACAAAGAGCAATTAATGCAAACCAATGAACATAAAACAACTCTCCCTTGCATTAAATGAATCATTAATGGCACTAATGAGTCACTTAACACCTCACCACTTCTAGAACCTTCTAGAAGAATCCACACTCATCTCAAGAAAAGACAAATCCGTCTTCAACCGAATGTAAAAGAACGGCTGATAGAAAACTGGAAACTGGCAACTTCCAAAAGTGATCCTGAAACGACTTTCAGGATAACCCCGTAACTGTATAAATATACCCGCATTTGTATTACGACCGAATACAAATGCAACTGAGACAAAGATATTATACCTACTCAATATAATACTCGGATCCGGCTTAAACCAAAGCCGACCAGTATCATCTGCCCGAAAAATAACACGTGCGTAAACGCACGTGCATTTTCCGAACCCTGCCATAAAACCATACGGCCTCTACAACGTTTCGCCCGAACTTGGGAAACTGTCTGTGGGGAACTCTAATGACTCGTCAGTACCCTGGCAGTGGTTTTAACCACAAACCGTCAGTGGCACTAGCTATACGTAACGGCTGCCCATGGACTGACCTCAAGGGAGGCCGATGAGCGAACTCATCCGGAAACCCTATTGAGCCTAACAGTGACAATGTATATACGGTCCGGTCCGTTCGTCTATGAGTATCGCATATCTGCCTAGGGGGCTAGTAACGTCAGACCTCCAATAGCAGTATAAGTCGTGTCGGAGTGTAGCCCAATAACACCCTGAGATACTACTGGAGTACCTACCAGTAAATCTCCTGCCACGGCCGTGGGCTTTGTGTAATGGCTCTCTTAGACACAGCACGATCTTGCCCCCAATACCGGGTGAGACGAATCCCCTGCCGATCCGCTCACGTGTCTCCATATGGCTCGGGACTGTACCCAAAAACTACCTGTTTGCACGACTCCTTTGAGCCGTGGTAGGGTAGAAATCAAAGCACAGTGGGAACTCACACGAGACAAATGACGACCTCAGGTCGATGAACTAACCTATACACATGTCACCAGGGAACTGCTATCTGACGATATGTATAATACCAACTAGCAGGTTCCCGGCGAGTCCTGTCCGGTGTACTCATAACCCAATGAGCACCTGTATACATCTTAGGTGATCCAACTGACACCAGTGGCTTGTGAGATCGGCCACCGCCCCTCGTCGGGGTCTCGACTGTACACACTAGTCTACTCCGGAGTATCGATGCCCTGTCTCGAAACTCCCACGACTAGGGACCACAATTAAGGATATGCATATAAACCACCCAACTCTCACGTATATGATCGCCATCATACTGTTGGTAGTAAAGCAAGATCCTAAGGGCTCTATCAAAGTGTAACATATAATTAGTCACCTTAACATGTACACGACTGATAAAGGCAAACCAGATAGCATACTATCATCTCGAGTAAGACTGTCCTACCGGTATAGGTCCTCCGCAATCATTGCAATCACGTACCTGCGATCCAATAATTGACTCTGAGGGCACTATCTCCAACAGAGACTTAGAGTAAAACATGCATGTAAACAACTTTACATCTAAGAGTTAGGGATTACAACCTTTGTAGTCCGTCCTTCACTTCATAAGCTCTGTGTTGAGGTCCCTTCGCTGCGATCATCAAGTACCCGGACTCTGGAGAGGCTCCACAAGTCGAATGATCCATGCTTGCTTGAAGTCTTCCTTTTGGAAGATGATCTACCTTGAAGAATCTCAAACTCAAGCTCTCACTTCTCTAATCAAGTATTAATGAAGTGAACACCCAAATCTAAGTGGATAGAATAGACGAGGATGATGAAGTAGGAATTTTGCACTCTTTTGTTTTCAATTTCTCACTTTATTTCATCACATCACAAAAAGCTAGAAAGCTTTTTCCAAGAGGAAGAAGAAGAAAAAAACTATTTGTGATGAATAATGAAATTGTTGTTGTGGTTACAAAACCAACCATGGGTTAATCATGAAGGGCTTAACCCATGTAGAGAATAAACCTAAGGTAAAAGGTTTGGGTTGGGTTAAGAAATATCTTTACAAAATATCTTAGCAAAAAACAAAAGAAAGCTTCATGAAAAAGCTAACCCAAATCAAACCCTAACTTGTTTTAATCTCCACAAAACATGTTGTATTTGTAACCCTAACTTGTTACAATATTATATATCACATATATAATATATTTTGCAACAAAAGAAAATAATACAATTAACATATATCGCATATATATCAATGTATTATCCGGTGAGAAAATGAATCAATAAAGCGAGCTTATATTAGTTAACATAATGTAATATATCACATTTATAATTATACATTAAATTATCGAATCAACACTTGATCCGACAATCCGGCTATATTGCATATAACCGACTAATATAACATGTACCGATTCATCGAATCAACACTTGATCCGATGACCCGGCTATATCACATATACCCGGCCGATATCATATATCGCGAGAATAGAATACGGTATCTCATATCGTATTATTCTCGGTACCGCACATATTGCATGGGTGCTCCTACTCCGTTTTGCCTGAGCCAGGAAACCTCTGTATAGGACTCTAAAGAATCGTCAATACGCCGGCAGTAGGTGATGATCATATCAAACACCCACAAGCTGCAAGCGGTCAGCTAAACGTAACAGCCACCCAGGTATTGAGCAATCAGAAGATCAACAAGCAAGCCTGTACATTCTCTTGCGAATCCAATCAGTAACACTCCCGTACAGTTCGATCTCTTCGTCTGATATGTCGCATATCCAGTCTAGGGGTGGTAAACGTCAGACCCCAGTAACCGATAAGTCGTGTCGATATGAGGTCCATAATAGTTCAAGAAACTACTGATGACACTTACCAGTAAATCTCAGCAACCCTGGCCAGGGATTTCCAGTTATAGCCAATCGAACACGGCGCAACATCAACTCCCTATACCGGGAGAGGCGAAACCCCTCCTATCGCTCATTGCCTCCATGTGATTCGGGACTGTACCCAAAAGCCACCATTTTGCATGCCCTCTTGGACGTGGTATGATGGAAATCAAAGCACAGTGGGAATCACACAAGACTCTATGACGATCTCGAGTCTACAGACTAACCTGTACCAGTGTCACCAGAGAACCGCCATCTGACGTGAGGTATAATACCATCTGGGAGTTCTCGCCGAGTCCGTCAAGTGTACCCAGTCTCCACTGAGCACCCGTATACTATCTCTGATGTCAAACATCAATGGATATGGGATCATCCATCGCCCATCTATATGGGTCAAGAAGCATACGCTAGTCTACTCTGGTATATCGATGCCCTGTCTCGATACACCTGCAACTAGGAACATTTGAAGGATGTACTTAGCGACTACTCTGTCCCCACTAGTATGATCTGCATCATAGTCCTGGTAGTTAAGTACTCATCCTAAGGGTTTTATCAACATGTAACATAGAGACTATCAGAGTACATGTTAAGATAATGAGCAGCCAGATAGCATACTATCATGTCGAGCAAGAAAGTCCTCCATATATATGTCCAAGCATCCACTACAATATACATCGCATGTACAGTAATGTCCTCTAGGGCATACATATCACTAACAATCTCCCACTTGCACTAGGGCCATCTGTTGTAGTATCTCATACCCAACAATCAGCTGTAGTTGAAGTATCTCATACTCAACCATCCCATAAAAGTCTCTATTGGGAAATAGGCCTTTGTGAGTGGATCCGCGCTGTTGTCCTCTGTGTCTACTCTCCTAATCTCGATCTCCCTGTAGATCAACCATCTCCATGATAAGGTGATACTTCCTTAGAATATGTCTGGATCACAGAAGGGACGGGGTTTCCTTGGCAAAAGCGAAAACTCCATTGACACACAATGGTAGGAACGGAGTTCATCTCATGAACTAGTGTACTTCCAGACTATTTCTTTGGTAGTATCCTTGGTAGTGATTTATCGTGCCTTTATCGTCTGGTATGTCACGGTATCTAGCGTGGAACTCTTCCAACATACCGTCCCTCCACTGAGGGTAAAGACAATGCCTGTGACTGACATTCAATCGACCTTACCACCCTTGATGCTTTCCAGTGATTCTCCCCAGGATCGATTGATACCATCTCACTACATCTAGTGAGAATCCTTACATCCAATTAGATCTATTTCATACATCCAAAACCAGGATTTATGAGGTATCACCTTGATCCTATATAGAGATTCCTTGTGATTAGAGGAGATTGACCGGTCGTAGCATAGGAAACTCCTTCCCTATCATGAGTATGTCATCCATGTACTATACGAGGATCACCACCATACTCCCTACTACCTTTTTGTATATACTAGGTTCATCTACCATTTTGATGAAGTCAAACTCTTTGACTACCACATCAAAACAGACGCTCTAACTCCGCGATGCCTGCTTTATCCCATAAAGCAACTTGCACACGTTTCCGCTGCTCCCACTATCTACGAAGCCCTCTGGCTATGTACTTATAGATGCTCTCTTCTAAATCACTATTTAGAAAAGCAGTCATGACACCCAACCGCCAGATATCGTAGTTATGGTATGTAGCAATGGCAAGTAGGATCTGGATGGACTTAAGCATAGCTTTGAAAGTCTTAACTTTTCCATGTACACCAAGTAATCTTCTCAATATATACTTGCTTCTGATGGGGATTTAACCCTTCAGATAAAGCAACCAAAGTCCATACTTTGTTGGTGTATATGGATTCAATCTCAGATCGCTAAGCATCCAGCCATTCTTACAGAGTCCCCACACTTGATGGCCTGCTCGAAATAAGTTGGGTCATCATCTCATTATGCAATCCTCACTCCCACTGTCATAAAGAAATCGAAGTATCTCTCAGGTGGATGAGGAACCCTACTAGATCAACGGAGAGGCTGAGCTTCGTTAGAAACTATTGAATCCTTCGAGTTTACTCAATCATCAGCTGCAGTTTGTATAGCTGGAACCTTTTCCAGTTCTACCTCATGACCACTAATTTCTTCACAAGAAAATTCCCTTTCCAAAAGGTGGCATGCTGAGAAACAAAACACCTTTTGCTCCCCAGTTTGGTAGAAGATATTCTCTTGCGAATGCTTGGGATATCCAACAAACTTCCACAGAACTGACATTGCCTCGAGTTTGTCCGGATTTTCCTTTGGACAACCCCAAATCTTAACATCCTTAAGAGATGGGCTCTTTCCATACCATATCACATATGGAGTGGTAGGCACCTGATTTGATTGGAACCCTATTCAATAGGTATGCTGCTTCATAAGTGCATAGCCCCCAAAAGGAAATAGGCAACTCAGTAATACTCATCATAGAGCACACCATATCACATAGGGTGCGATTGCTTCACCCCGATACACCGACGTGATGTGGTATTTACGGAGGAGTAATGCTGAGAGAGAATCTCATTCTCT
This sequence comes from Agapanthus africanus, assembly GCA_030015575.1. NCBI lineage: Eukaryota > Viridiplantae > Streptophyta > Magnoliopsida > Asparagales > Amaryllidaceae > Agapanthus > Agapanthus africanus. The sequence continues at coordinate 182,345,090 of JASDDO010000016.1, read as the reverse complement.
TTTAGAATAGTCCAGGAATCTCGTGCTCAAGTATTCTCCTCCTTGATCACATCAAAGGACATAATACTTATATCCGTTTTGGTTCTTTACTTCTGAAGTACAAAGAACCAGTCCTGGCATGTGTAGACATGGGACCTCATACATCATCCTGTATCAATCCCAAGAGTTCACTAACTCTTTCTCTGTTTCCAATAAACGGAGCTGTGGTCATCTTATCTTTGTGACATGACTGGCAAGTTTCACAAGATGTAAATTCAAACAGATTTAAATATGCATCTAAATGTAACTTAGCTAGTCGGGTCGCAGTTGATATGACCTAGTCTACAAATACCTCAAGAAGGATTCGTTCATTTCTGATCTCTTCCTCTTGTGTGTGTTCTGTACATTAAGAACTGTAGTTTGATTTAGAACGTATATGCTTTTAGATAACGTGCCTGAATCGATCAACTCTTGATATAGGAAATGTTCAAAACATTATCCATAAATACAAAATTATATCCTTCTTTACTAATAAAGAGACTGATATAATGTTGTATATCAGGTTCGGTAACTAATAACATTCGTTCAGAATCAATGTATTTGGTAATACAGGGTGATAACTGCCAACAAACTTGGCTGCAACACTTGCACCATTTCCAACTCTTGAAACTTATCACCCGTTCTCAGTTCTCTACCTATCTGTAGCCCATGTAACATATTACATATGTGGGATCCTGATCCGGTATCTCATACCTAGGACGTAAAGGATACTGAGAAATAGTTCTCGGTAATGAACAAACCCGAAGAAGATGTATCATCATGTACTTTCTTCATTTGGGCGGCACGGGAATTCTGGTAACCCCCAATTTCTTGCTCGGTCTTATAACAATTATAAGATGGAGCGGGACCAATGTTCCCTAGCGCAGTATAACAAGCGGGCCCGGTCAATACATCCGTATTATTATCTTGATTAAGGCGTGACATGGTCGCTACCTGGAGAGAGAGAGAAGAAAACACTCAGTGTATGCTCTTGCAAGATTAGATTGGTTATTAATATATCTAATCAGGATGGCTCCCACTGTTTTAGTCAAATCTTCCTTCAAACCCTAAAAGGAAAGACTAGCCGAGATTAATTACACGCTACAAGTTCGTCAATCATTCAGCCAGGCTAGTGCCGGTAATTTGAGGGAGGTTCCCCGTGCTTTCGCATGGACCTAATTAAAGTAAACATCGTTTTCCCAGAGGCTTAACCCCGTTGACACCTTTCTTGACACCTACTTGATTGGCTAATTGTAATGTGTAAAACTCTCTCAGGAGTAACTCTTACTCGCGGCGGGTATCGGGATCCAACTATCTCATAGGAGGTATGCAATCTCATTGCAAATTTCAACACTTGAAATTCCCGATACAATTTTACCCCTAGCAGCTATATGACCTTAACATAGTCAACAAATCATAAGTGCTAGTCAAGTTCAACCCGTCATTTCCCGATTGAATTAAACCCACCCGCACGACCCTTAACATAGTCAACAAAGCCGCACGACTACCCTAATCCAATCGCATCATATTCTTATACAGATAAGCACTAATCAGCTACCGCACACTACGCCTTAACATAGTCAACAAACGTAGCACGAATACTAATTAGTACTTATCTGAAATGACGGAGGGCTACGACAGGTTTTTAAGAAAACCCTTTGCGTAATGAACTTGATATCGTCGTAGAATCGAGTGATTTTAAATGGAGTGTTTTTTAGGCCTTTGCCAGTTTTGCTAAAGAGGTCACTCCCGGTGAAGGGATCTCGGCTCTTTCCTTATCGAATAAGGTGCAGGATATTCCACAAATACCGCTGTGCAAAGCAAAACTATAGAAGCAATCAAAAGACAAACCGAGTGTGTAGCATCTGCTTGTTTCGCTAAAGAGGTCACTCCCGGTGAAGAGATCTCGGCTCTTTCCTTATCGAATAAGGTGCTGGATATTCTACAAGGAATACCGCTATGCAAAGCAAGAACTAGAGCTACCTGTTTTCGAGACAAGTTTCTACAACATCTTTAGGTTTCTTTTAGTTTCATTAATCTCATTAATAAAGTCCCATTTTATTATGCTTCACAAGCATCACATTTGAAACGAAATCAGCAATATAACATATATCTCATATATATAATATAAACATTCGTATCAGGCAATAATATGATCTCATCACAGAACATAGCAGCAGAAGAATCACATATGAAATATTGGATATACTAGGACGTCCGTGTTTTATTTCGAGCATGTATAAAATACGGATTCCACGGTTGCGATGAATAGCCAAACCCACATCCCTAGACCCCTACGAGAGCGGCAAGCAACACTGCCAATTCTAGGGTTAGGAGACCCGGTCTCGACTCCTCGAGATGGCCTCCCACTGGACCCTAAAACCCGGTTACTTGTGCTCCCCGCCTTGGGTCTATCCTAATGCGGAAAAGTAAATAATATTCAATGGTGACATCATCCTCAACCCGGAAGTGCCCCAATAAAAGAATATTACATACAATTGAATTTTACACGAATGAAAATAAAAACCCTCATCTCATATAAAACCCCCGGCTATTCAAAACACGACGATCCAATATAACATATCACAACAACACATAACATCACATATCATCAATGTAAGTAAATATGTGTATCCCAGTTATCGTTGACATATATCACCGAAACCGGCGATACACCACATATTACACTTACGGTCACAGAAAAGAAAGTGAAAAACAACAACATTTGGAATCCACGATCACTTTAGACATCTTAAATCCGAAATATCACATACTTCGCATTTCATGCCTAACTATATGAATTCCACATATTGTATCACATTCCAGATAAATAGACTATGTTAAACTTTCCGATCGAATAAACAAACACCCAAGATTTCCCAAATAGCTCAACACTTGAGCGGAGTTCAAAAAGTCCCAGAACATGTCACAGCCGCTATGAACCAGCCGTAGAAGGGTCAAACCAACGCCTCACATGTGGCAACGCTAAACTACCACAAACCATATGGTTCAGTGGCGGTTTTGACGGTCACATAATCGAGTTAAGGTTACGTTCTTCTAGAGGGTCCACAAATCCGCTTGCAAGATTTTCTGAAAGTTTTAAACTCAGGAAAAATCCAACACTTGAATGTTTTCCGACAGGGGAAAAAGTGAGTTATTGATATCTGTTCGAACTTTTTAACATGTTCTAAATTACCCGGAAAAAATTAAACGAAGTTAAAATTTCCGATCGAATCAACGAGTTCCGAATATTTCCCAGAAATCTCAACACTTAGTAGAATTAAAAATTCCCAAAAGCATGAAAAAGTACCTAAGAATAATACCCTGAACTATTAGCCCCTAACTCCCAAAGTTGGCGGCGGAACCGCCGCCAAACGCACGGTTTAGCCGCGGTTCCGCGGTCTCTTGAGCGAGTTATGGCTTCGTACTTCACAGTAATCCTTAGAATTACCTGCATGATTTTCTGAGTATTTTTAATATGAAAATTTTCAACTTTTGAAAAAATTTCCATAAATTGGGATTTGTCGGGGTTTCGGAGTTCGATCGGACTTCAAACTTCATCTAGACAACGCCGAATGCTCTAGCTTGGCTCTGATATCACTGTAGGGATAGTGTTAGTTATGTATATGCCCTAAAGGCCATTGTTGTACATATGATGGATGCTTGGATATATACAGAGAGGACTTTCTTGCTCGTCATGATAGTATGCTATTTGGTTTCACTTTATCTTAACATGTTGACTTGTATTGGTTTACTGTATTTCTCTCACATGTTGATAAAGCCCTTAGGATCTGTACTCGACTACTAGGATTATGATGAGATCATACTAGTGGGGCCACGGTAGTCGATGAGTACATCCTATAAATGTTCCTAGTCGAGGGTATATCGAGACAGGGCAACGATACACCAGAGTAGACTAGCGTATACGCATCTTGATCCATATGATGGGCGATGGATGATCCCATATCCATCGGTGTTTGACATCAAGGATGGTGTACGGGTGCTCAGTGGAGACTGGGTACACTGGACGGACTCGACGAGAACTCCCAGTTGGTGATATACCACACGTCAGATGGCAGTTCTCCGGTGACACTGGTATAGGGTAGTCTGTAGACCCGAGATCGCCATAGAGTCTTGTGTGATTCCCACTGTGCTTTGATTTCCACCTTACCACGTCCAAGAGGGCGTGCAAAATGGTGGCTTTTGGGTACAGTCCCGAATCACATGGAAGCAATGAGCGATAGGAGGGGATTCGTCTCTCCCGGTATAGGGAGTTGATGTTATGCTGTGTTCGATTGGCTATAACTGGAAGTCCCTGGCCAGGGCTGATATAGAGATATACTGGTAAGTGTTTCTAGTAGTTTCTCGACCTGTTATGAGCCTCACATCGACACGATATATCGGTTACTGGGGTCTGACGTATACCACCCCTAGACTTGATATGCGACATATCATACGAACAGACCGGACTGTACGGGAGTGTTACTAATTGGATTCACAGGAGAACGGACAGGCTAGCTTGTTGATCTTCTGATCTCTCAATATCTGGGTGGCTGTTACGTTTAGCTGACCGCTTGCAGCTTGTGGGTGTTTGATATGATCATCACCTGCTACCGGCGTATTGACGATTCTTGAGAGTCCTACACAGAGAATTCTTAGCTCAGGAAAAACGGAGTAGAGGCACATATGTGATATGTGCAGGACCGAGGATAATGCGATATGAGATACCGTATTATATTCTCGCGATATTTAGATATGAATCGGGACATCGGATCAAGTGTTGATTCGATGAATCGGTACATGATATATTAGTCGGTTATATTCGATATAACCGGATCGTCGGATCAAGTGTTGATTCGATTATTTAATGTATAATGATATATATGATATATTGTATTACATTATCTAATATTGGCTCGCTTTATTATTTCATTTTCTCACCGGATTAATACATTGATATATATGCATGCGATATATGTTAATGGTATTATTTTCTTTTGTTGCAAATATATAATATATATGTGATATATATTATTGTGACATGATATGATTTATTATGAAACATGTTTAAGGATGATAAAAAGGGATTAGGGTTTGATTAGGGTTAGCTCTTTCCTACACTTTCTAGAAGGATTCTCTTTTGTCTTCGTTAAGATATTTTGGTTGATCCTTATCCTTAACCTAACCAAACCCTAGCTCTAGTTTATTCTCTACAAGTTTTAGCCTCTCATCCTTGACCATGGTTCTATAATCAATCATATACTCTTGACTACTATTCATCACAAAAGGATTATTCTTTTCATTCTTCATCTTCTTCTCTCTTTAGTTTTTGAGAGAGAGCTCACTAGAAATTCTTTTTGTGATGATTTCTTGTGAGAAAGTGAATTAAAAAGATAGCATAAATACTACTCCATCATCCTCATCTAATCTAGCCCATTAGATTAGGGTGTCCATCTCTTTAGAGTGAGAAAGCTTGGGTTATAGCTACTTCGACGTAGATCACCGGAGAATCGGAACACTTCAAGCAAGCATGGATCGTTCGAGTCATGGAGCCTCTCTTGAGTCCGGGAGATCATAGATCGCGGCAAAGGGACTTCTACTCGGAGCTTGTGAAGCGAAGGAGCGGACTACAAAGGTTGTAATCCCTCACACGTAGCTTTAAAGATGTTATCTTGCATGCTAAACCTTAATAGTCTAGCAAAGATCCCGTCTTTGGGTTGTTCGGCACATGTAAAATTTTATTCGGGCATGTTTGATGCTTTATGAACCTTCATAAGTGTGCCTAGGAACCCTACAGTGGTATCAGAGCCTAGCTAGAGTATTAGGCGACGTGTTTACGAAGTTAAAACTTCGATCGAACCCGAAACGATGAAAATGAACCCCTCTCTGGATATTTTTCAAAAATGCGATTTTTTCTGAATTAAAAATACCTAAAAAATTCAGCAGGGAAATATAAGAATTTTGGTGAAAAATGAGCACTCAATGCTTCCAAACCGCCGCGGAACCGCGGCCGTACCATGCTTGGGCCGCGGATCCGCGGCCGTACAGGGGAGATTGGTACTTGTTTTTACACAGTAATTCATATTTCTGTGATTTATATTTTATGGGTATTTTTATTCTGACTTAAGTGTTGAGTATTCTGGGGTTTATTTTGTAATCGTAGATTCGATCGGAATATTTAAATTCGTTATTTTTTCCGGATATTTAGAAACTGTTAAAATGTTCGAACGGATATCATTAACTCAATTTTTCCCGACACGAAAATTTTTCAAGCGTTGAATCTTTTCTCGAGTTTAAATCTTTCGAAAATGCATGCAAGTTTTGTGGTGGACCCTCTAGAAGACAACAAAGCTTAACTCGATTATGTGACCATCTTGAACTGCCTTTTGAACCTTCAGGTTTGGGGCAGTACGGCGTGCCACATGTGAGGCGTTGGCTTGACCCTTCTACGGCTGGACCGCTACTACTGTCACACATTCCGGATTATTTGAACTCCGCTCAAGTGTTGAGCAATTTAGGAAATTTTGGGTATTTTATTATCTGTTCAAAAGTTTAATACTGTCTATTTATCTGGAATGTGATACAATATGTGGAATTCATAAAGTTAGGCATGAAATGCGAAGTATGTGATATTTCGGATTTACGATGTCTAAAGTGATTGTGGATTCCAAATATTGTAGTTTTACACTTTCTTTTCTATGACCGTAAGTGTAGTATGTAGTTGTATTGCCGGTTGTCGTTGCTATACATCGATGACGATCGGTGTATGCATACTTACTTACGTTGATGATATGAGATATTATGTGTTGCTGAGATATGATGTGCAGGATTGTCGCGATTGAATAACCGGGGGTTTTATGTGAGATGAGAATTTTATATTTTCATTCATGTAAATTCAAATGTAATGTAATATTCTTTTATTTGGGGCACTTCCGGGTTGAGGTTGATGCCACCAGTGTTCTATATTACTTACTTTTCCGCATTAGGATGGACCCAAGGAGGGGAGCACAGGTGACCGGGTTCTGGGGTTCAATGGGAGGCCATCTCGAGGAGTCGAGACCGGGTCTCCTAAACTCCAGAATTGGTAGGGTCGCTTGCCACTCTCGTAGGGGTCCAGGGTGTGGGCTTGGCTATTCATTGCGACTGTGGAATCCGTATTTTCTATTGTTGGCTAAATACTAAATACGGACGTCCTAGTATATCCCACATTATATCTATGTTTCTGCTGCGATATCTGTGATGTCATCATTTGATATGTTGTGATGGATACAGTATATAGTATATATGATATATTATATAGACGTTACTTATGTTTTACACCCGCACTAGCCCTGCCCTGCTCTGTCATTAGTTACCTAACCTAACGGTGCACGAGGGGACATCGAGGCGAATGCGGATGGCATAAGTGTACGTCGTATTTATATGTGATGCTTAGGAAGCATAAGCTGATGGGATTTTTTATTAATGAGATTAATAAAAAGAAAAGAAACCTAAAAGATGTTGTAGAATCAAAACTTTATAAAAAATATAGCTACAGTTTTTCTTTGCACAGTGGTATATATGATATACCCTGCACCTTATTCGATGAGGAAAGAGCCGAGATCCCTTCACCGGGAGTGACCTCTTTAGCGAAACTAGCAGATGCTACAAAACTCGGTTTGTCTTTTGATTGCTTTTAGAGTTTTGATTTGCACAGTGATATATATGATATTTCCTGCACCTTATTCGATGAGGAAAGAGCCGAGATCCCTTCACCGGGAGTGACCTCTTTAGCAAAACTAATGAAAGCCTAAAAAACACTCCATTTCAAAATTTCACATGATTCTACGACTATATCAAGTTCATTACGCTCATGGTTTTCTGAAAAACCTGCGTAGCCCTCCGTCATTTCAGATAAGTACTAAGTTTTCGTGCTACGGTAGTTTGGCATTCGTCAAGGCGTAGTGTACGGTAGCTAACTAGTATTTATCTGCTTATGCATATGATGCAGATTGGATTAAGGTATTCGTATGGCGTTGTTTGGCATTCGTCAAGGGTCGTGCGGGTGGGTTTAATTCAATCAAGAAATGTACGGGTTGAACTTGACTAGTGGACTATGGGTTGTTTGGCATTCGTCAAGGTCATAGAACACTAGGGGTAAAATATTATTGGGAATTTAAATGTTGAAATTTGCAATGAGATTGCATACCTTCTATGAGATAGTTGGATCCCGATACCTGCTGCGAGTAAGAGTTACTCCTGGGAGAATTTTACACAGGACGATTAGTCGATCAAGTAGGTGTCTAGAAAAGTATTAACGGGGTTACGCCTCTGGGAAAATGAGGTTTACTTTAATTAGGTCCGTGCGAAAGTACGGGGAACCTCCCTCAAGTACCGACACTGATCTGGCTGAAAGATTGACGAAATTGTAGGGTGTAATTAATCCCGGCTAATCTTACCTTTTAGGGTTTGAAGGTAGATTTGATAAAAACAGTGGGAGACATCCTGATTAGATAAGATAATAACCAATCTAATCTTGCAAGAGCATACGCTAAAGTGTTTTCTTCTCTCTCTCTCCAGGTAGCGACCATATCAGGCCATAATCAAGATAATAATATGGATGTATCGACTGAACCCGCTTATTATACTGAGCAGGGGAACGTTGGACCCGTTCTTTCTTATAAGAGTTATAAGACTGAACAGGGAATAGAAGAATATCTGGATTCTCAAGCCGCCTAAAAGAACATGCATGTTGATGCATCTTCTTCAGGTGTGTTAGTTATTGAGAACTGTTTCTCAGTTCACCCTACGTCCTGGGTATTAGATACCGGATCAGGATCCCACATATGTAAATTGTTACATGGGCTACGTAAAGGTAGAGAGCTGGGAAAAGGTGATCATTCCGTTCAAGTAGGGAACGGTGCAAATGTTGCAGCCAAAGCAGTTGGCGAATATCACCTATTATTACCAAGTGGTGATACACTGATTCTGAATGAGTGCTATTATATACCGAACATGATGTGCAACATTATATCAGTTTCTTTATTGAGTAAAGAAGGATATAATTTTGTTGTACAGGATAATGTTATGAACATATTCCTAGATCAAAAGTTGATTGCATCAGGCTCGTTACATAATGGCATATTCATTCTAAATCAAAATACAGTCCTCAATATACAAAACACGCACAAGAGGAAGAGTTCAGAAATGAACGAATCCTTCTTGTGGCATTATAGACTTGGTCATATCAATGAGACACGACTGGCTAAGTTACATAAGGATGGTTATTTGAATCCGTTCGAATTATCATCTTATGATACTTGCCATTCATGTCTCAAAGGAAAAATGACCAAACCTCCGTTTAGTGGACACGGAGAAAGAGTTACGGAACTCTTAGGACTGGTACATAGTGATGTATGTGGTCCTATGTCTATGCATGCCAGGAACGGTTCTTCCTACTTCATTGTAGCGTCTTGAAAAGTCGTTTTGGTGTTTTCCTGAAAATCGGTGAAAATTCGGTATTTTTCCGAAAACCGTCTTTCGTGTTATTTTGCAGTTTAGGACTAATTATACCTAAAATGTATAGGTAATTGCTTGTTTTTAGTAGCTAATGAGTTACTTATGAAATTCTGGTCGTTTAAAAATTTTCCCTAATTTTTCAATTTTTTAATATTATTTTAAGCCGGTAAGAAAATACATTAAATTAGCGATAAATACAAATTTTTTTGGGATAATTTTAATCTTTAAAATTATGTTAATTAAAATCTAGTTGTAACATAAATTTTTAGTATTTTATTTTGAGTTTTAACTAATTTTTATTATGGAAAACGAAATTTATTGAATTTTAAGCTAAAACTTGCAATTTTGGACTTGTGGGGGTCTTTTTGCATAAAACCTTTTTGTAGCCACTCACACTCACCCCCACTCCCTCTAGGCCGGCCCCACCATGATCAGGTCCAGAAATTTGCTTGCCTCACTTTGACTTTATCTATTGTGAATGAATTGTTTTGGTTAGGATTAAAATATAGTAATGTAGGTATGGGTTTTGAGTGACATGTGAGAGCTTTGACTTTTGTTTTTCCAACTCCAATTCCTCACTTTCCCCTCCCTCCTTTTCCCTGGCCGAGCCTCAGATTTGTGCAGGTTCCCATTTTCCCCCATCTCCTTTTGCTCCAATTTCATCAAAAAATCCACCGAAATCCCTAATTTTCTTCACAAATTCAACACAAAACCTTATTCTATCTCTTTTCAAACCCAAATTGGCTCAAATCTTGGAGAAAGATGGCATCTTGGGAGGCTTTAGCAACATAGGGTTTGAACTTTTGAGGTATAACTTCTAATCAAATGGTTACATTGTAGTTTAAAGTATGCTAATTAGGACTTTGAAAATTGTTTAGTGTTAAATCTTTTGTTAATTTCTAATCTAGTTTGTTTTAAAGAGGGTAGTTTGATATGAACTTGGGTTTTAGCGCACCATTAATTAGTTAATTAAATCTATTTTGCTATCTAGTTGGTTGCTAACCTAAGTTAATGACGTTACTTTGCTTAAGTGGCTTCAATTTTTGCTAATCTAAGTTATTTTAGCGTGAAATTTTGATTGTGTTTGCTAATTATGAAAATCAAGAAAGGGGTTTTGTGTATGGAAATAGGTTTGAAGCATGGTTATTGTGTTGTAATTTTAGTGTTGTGGCTAACTAGTTATGCGGTTGGATATTTGTGTGATAATATGTGCACTTTGTCGCAAATTGTCGATGTTTGCACCAAATTTGCAAACTTCTAGCTTACTAGGTTTTTATTATATTATTGTGGCGAATTAATTGCGATGTCTTGATGACATTTTTAGCGTATCCTATGACATTTAGGAAGCTTGAGTGCGGATTTTTGAGTAATCGGGTTTTAGATTTGCCGGGCGACCAAATTGGCGATTTTTTTTGCAGTTTTTGCGATTTTCGCGTGTGTTCCGCGCACCTTGTGCACGTTGTACCTAGCTAGCGAACGTTGGTATTTTCGTTAGGGAATTGCGTCGTTCTTGATTTGTAACCTTATGTCTTGTATTGATGTAAATTCCAGGTTCGGTCGCGGAGGCTTCGGATGCGGCACGAAAAGGGGAAGCGGTGATCGGACGTAGCTAGCTGAGGATTTCTGTGAGTAGATTTAACATCTACGGGGGATTATCGTTTGGATGGCGCAAGTCGCCCGATAGTTTAAGTAGTTAAAGATTTCTAGTAATATTATTAACTACATCCATACTTTATTTGACATACATAGGTGAACCCATTCTATAGGACACCTTCACCATTGCCAGAGTTTTTATATGCAGCACGAGCACTATTCATGCGTACACACACGCCCTGGTAATTGCCATGCCACGACACTAGAAAACTTATAATCTAGAATATTGTCACTCTATTTGATATCTAAACCTGTACAATTGCAATAAATCCTTAAAATAACATCGTAGAATTTCTATTCACGTGCATGCATATCATTATATCATTTGCTCATGCCTAGTCTATTAATCATACATTGTAACTTGAACATTAATACCATATGCATTCATTATCATTGACGTATGCATTCATGATGATTTCTTGAGATTTATGATATTTCTGTATTTCGGGGGAAAGCCGCAAAATTTCTAAAACTTATTACCTTTTTTAAAATATGCAAAATTGCGGTTTTCTGGTGATGTAAAGTGTCGTCCACCATGAGTTTGTTGTGGCTTTCGAGATCCGTGTCGAGGAGTGGAGGAACCGTCACGGGTACATGGTGGGCCCGGTAAGGTATCCCGGGGCAAGATGAATGTGGTGTTGACGTTGAGCCTGGCAGGGGACGGATTACCTACCGGTGACTGTTTGGCACGGCGGATATCCAGAGGATCCCGACCGTGGCCGCGAGATGATGAGATTTTGATATTGAGCTGGGTCAGCCGGATGGCTGAGGCCAGAGATACGATGACATGGATATATGAGATTTGTGATAGTTTTGAGGTGTCGTTGCTGGACACAGGTTCTTGTTGATTCTATTGGTATTGTGCTGGTATTTCAAAAGAAATTCTTAAAGGGAAAAAACATGATTTCTTATACTTACACATTCAGATCACGAGTTGATTCGCATTGCATTCATACCTGCTAGTATATTCATATTGCATACCTACCTGCTATTATGTCCTGCCTTACCTGTATTTTAGATGCTAGGATACTTGTGTGCATGCTTTCGATAGCCTGTGTAGATGTTATTTATTACTCACGAGTTGGCAACTCACCCCCGTTGTGCCACAGCCTTTTGCAGGTCCGCTCCGTCAGTACAGTAGCGGCGGGCGCACCTGCCTCTTTTGCCTGGACTCGAGGTTTTGCTCTTAGGTGGGTTATATTATTATTTTTGCACCACCTTGTATATTCTTTGTATCTAGAGCACTCCATCTACTGTATCTACCAGCATTATTGTATATTGACCTAGAGATGAGACTGTGAGATTTGTGGACTTTTATGCTGTATTTTGGGGTCGAGCTCACTTGAGTCGACATGCTGTTTTTCTTATGCTTCATTATGATTATTTCGCATGTTGTTGATTTATATTGCGTGGGATTTGTGACCGCCTTGTGGCGAAAAGCTAGCTCCCGCTTGGGGATGCCTTATTTTGTTGGATTCATATATATTCTTGTTGTACCCATTTTGGGGGCCAGTATTTACAAAGGAGACTCGGCCGAAATTTTCGGAAAAATTGGTACTGTTTTTCAAAAGGGTTTTACATGACTTATTGATAAACTCGCTTTCAATTGATTGGGTTTTCTTCACTCTTTTGCTTAATTGGTGTTGTTTTCTGGGCTTTGGCTTACTTATTTTACGGATGTCTTGAGACGTTTCGTAACTTAAGTGCCCGTCATGTTCCGTACCCTGCGGGTCGTGACAAAGTTGGTATCAGAGCGATAGGTTTTACCTTTTTGAGTGTAGGATGACCTTGGTGAATGGAGTAAGTGACTTAAGCAGGGTAACGTAGCGTGAGTATGTCCGCGGCATACTTGCGATACGGTACTCCGCCTAAGTGACTTTAGGATATACTTGCTTGAAATTCCTTCTTTAATTCCGTGTATCCTATGATTCTATTGCATTGTTCTTATTATCCTATTTCCTGTACCGGCCACTATGCCGCCAAAGGCTACGAGAGCGCAGAGGGCTGCCGCCTGTGATGATATCCGAGCAGGCTCGTCCGAGACGAGGACTGAGCAGGGTGGTATACCTACGCCTCAGGGACAGACTAATCCGCATTCCCCAAGTCGCATGGACAGCTAGAGTCTAGTATCGAGGAGCCACAACAGATGATGGGAGGTATGCAGGAGCTACGACAGATGGTGGAATCCTTAGTAGAGGTCAATCGAGCGCAGATATCGGATATTCCCCCCTGCGGTCGTTTCGAGACCGAGTCGGATTCGCACTGGTATGTTAGCACCTAGGAGGGTTCACAGAGGCCGTGGCGGATTCTTTAGGGGCCAGTTGTATCGCCTTCACCCATATGGTCAGCAGCCATGGTTAGGATGTTTTTGGTGTGGTAGCCTACATCATCGTATCAGAGACTGTCCGGTGAGACGACAGGGAGCAGCGACAGTGCCACATGTTACCTTACCACCATCACCACCCCCTCCTCAGAGAGCTCTACTTCCTACCACTGGCGATGCTCCATGTCAGATAGGTGCACCCAGAGGCCGTGGACGCGGCGGTCCAATCCAGAGAGGACGAGGAGGCCGAGGCCGAGGACAGCCAGTTATTGGTAGGGGTCAGGCCCGAGTATTTGCTTTTGTAAGTCTACGCTAGCGCCCCGGCCGTCTACAGACGCCAAATGCGGAACAAAAACTTTTTAACTAGCGCTATCGTATACTTTAACCCGGATCTGCCATTATTGCTAAACTAACATACTGTAAAGAGTGTAGAAAAGTTACACCGAACGATCCGAGTCCTTCGTTCTTTAACCATCATCCCACGCTCCGTTGCGGCTGCTCCGATCTCGTCGATCTCCGATATCCTCGTCGAGGTGGCACCACGTCGACGATTCTTTAAACGGGCTCCCGCCTCTGACTTGAGGCAACTCGATCGTCAAGTTTGCCAAAAGAGATGACCAAGAATGATGTAGAGAATGAGTAGATGACTTTGTCTCACTTCGTCCAAGTCCGTGGACGATCGGTTAATGAAGTTGCCATTTTAATCGGGTGATGGAACAAAACGAGATATGAAATTTTCATACACCTAAAACCATAGTCTTTTCTCTCTAAAATGAAATCAATCTCTCTCCCTCTTCAAGGGTGGCCGGCCACAACATATAGAATGAGGAGGGTGAGTGTAGGAGGAGGGAGGTGACCATAAGAAATAATATCATGAACAAAAGATCTAAACCAAAACAAAATGCTTTAATGTTAAAGCATGAGTCATAAACCTAGTCATCATGCATTAATGAACCATTAAATGCATCCAATGAAAACACAACACCATTTAATCCTAGTCACCTCATCTAGATGCTTCTAGAACACTGACTCACCTTATCTGAAGAAAAGATAAATCCGTCTTTAACCGAATGTTAAAAGACGGCTGATAGAAAACTGGAAACCGGCAACTTCCAAAAGTGATCCTGAAACGAATTTCAGGATAACCCCGTAACTGTATAAATATACCCGCATTTGTATTACGACCGAATACAAATGCAACTGAGACAAAGATATTATATCTACTCAATATAATACTCGGATCCGGCTTAAAACAAAGCCGACCAGTATCATCTGCCCGAAAAATAACACGTGCGTAAACGCACGTGCATTTTCCGAACCCTGCCATAAAACTATACGGCCTCTACAACGTTTCGCCCGAACTTGGGAAACTGTCTGTGGGGGACTCTAATGACTCTTCAGAACCCTGGCAGTGGGTTTAACCACAAACCGTCAGCGGCACTAGCAATGCGTAACGGCTGCCCATGGACTGACCTCAAGGGAGGCTGATGAGCGAACTCATCCAGAAACCCTACTGAGCCTAACAGTGACAATGTATATACAGTCCAGTCCGTTCGTCTATGAGTATCGCATATCTGCCTAGGGGTCTAGTAACGTCAGACCCCCAATAGCAGTATAAGTCGTGTCGGAGTGAAGCCCAATAACACCCTGAGATACTACTGGAGTACCTACCAGTAAATCTCCTGCCACGGCCGTGGGCTTTGTGTAATGGCTCTCCTAGACACAGCACGATCTCGCCCCCAATACCGGGAGAGACGAATCCCCTGCCGATCTGCTCACGTGCCTCCATATGGCTCGGGACTGTACCCAAAAGCTACCTGTTTGCACGACTCCTTTGAGCCGTGGTAGGGTAGAAATCAAAGCACAGTGGGAACTCACACGAGACAAATGACGACCTCAGGTCGATGAACTAACCTGTACACATGTCACCAGGGAACTGCTATCTGACGATAGATAAAGTACTAACTAGCAGATTCCCGGAGAGTCCTGTCCGGTGTACTCATAACCCAATGAGCACCTGTATACATCTTAGGTGATCCAACTGACACCAGTGGCTTGTGAGACCGGCCACCGCCCCTCGTCGGGGTCTCGACTGTACACACTAGTCTACTCCGGAGTATCGATGCCCTGTCTCGAAACTCCCACGACTAGGGACCACAATTAAGGATATGCATATAAACTACCCAACTCTCACGTATATGATCGCCATCATACTGTTGGTAGTAAAGCAAGATCCTAAGGGCTCTATCAAAGTGTAACATGTAATCAGTCACCTGAACATGTACACGACTGATAAAGGCAAACCAGATAGCATACTATCATTTCGAGTAAGATTGTCCTACTGGTATAGGGCCTCCGCAATCATTGCAATCACGTACCTGCGATCCAATAATTGACTATGAGGGCACTATCTCCAACAATCTCCCACTTCCACTCAAGGCTAATTATTGCAATGTCGACTACTCATAAGCCCGTGTGAAACCGAACATCCAACTCCTCTACTAATCAGTTTCACAAAGCCCGTTTGTAAAACTATTATGTTCGAGAAATAGCCTCAGTGAGTGGATCCGCCTAGATGTTTCTTTCTATATCTCTCTTAATCTCAAATTCGCGGAGAAAGCCATCTCCCGAATTGAGTAATACCTGTCTTAGAATATGTCTGGACATCTGATGGGACCTAGTTCATAAATGAACTCCATATCCAAACTTCTTTAGACTGTATCGATCACTGAACCTAATCAGTATCTGGCACCATGCCACCCACAGTATCCTCTTGGACCACCTGTCCATAATACTGTCCCTCTTCGTCAGAGGGATAAACTATAACTCTGACAATCACTCTGTCAACCACGTCACCTTTGAAGCCTGGAATGATAACCGTCTCCCGAAAGAGGCTGCCGTCATCAAATCCGTAGAACATGTACTTATGTTCTAAAACTGCTTCCTTATGTTTCTCCAGGATTGGATTAATACAAACTTATTGCATCTAGTGCAAAAACAACATTTGGTTTGGTACTTGACATCTCACGATTGACTCAATTGCCTAAGCAAGTGATCTGTCAATCATGCACATCCCTCTCCCCTTTAGTCTATACGACACCTTTAGAGAGGGTGACTCCATCACCTGCAGGTACACCACCATGCTAGGAGTCAACTATTCTAAAAACCATTAGAATATCTGTCAAAGTACCTACATTGGGAAACTACCCAAATCCAGATCTAAAACCATAGATCCAGAAACCAGAATGTCAAATATTATATCCATATCCTGTCTGGAGAAACAACTGTGTGACGACCACAGTACAACCGATCGTAGTATAGGAATTTTACTTCCTACTCTGTGTATGTCATCCAAATACCATGACATCACACCCTACTACCTCCTTAACAGATCCATCCCCTATTCTGATTGAAGTCAAACCTATGACTGTCACATCAAAATTAGATGATCTATCTCCGCTATAACTGCTCAAGTCTATAAATAGATATAAGCTACTTGCCCACTATGCTTCCGATGCTCCCACTGACTACGACAACCCTCCTACCGGGTCTCATATCCTGGAACAACAGTAGTGTCAAGTCTAGGTAGATAAGAACCTCCCTGTCACCGTCCTTGAGGCTACCGGAGTACCTCTCGGGTGTCTGAGGTTACCCACCATATCTGCGGAGTGGCTATTGGAATGTCAAACCTGATTGAATATATAGGTCCTATTAAATTTTCCGTAATCGTTCGTGGTTCTGGAATCACTTCCAGTTCTACCATACTCCCACTACTGTTTTCTGAAAAAGATCCATTTTACTAAAACTGTGGCGAGTCAAGAACAATATCACTATTGATCTTCCAAATGGTAGAATATTAACCCTCGTCATAGCCAGGTCAACCCACAAACAGCCATTACAGAAACGTGCCCTGAGTTATCCAGAGTCTGGTTTTAAGCATAAGCTGGACAACTCCCCGTACCTTAATATCTTTTAAGGTACGAACTATTCTTTATCCAATATAGAAACTTTGGCACTTATTTAATTGGAACCATATTCAAACCATGTGGCTGTCTCCAGTGCATATCAACTTAATGGAAAAAGGCTAATCAGCATTACTCAACTTTAGGAATCCATCCAATTATGAGTAACCTGAAAGAGAAACACGTTTCTCAAAACCATTACTATCATCTGAATACCAATCACAAGAATCTACATCTTCGATCTCTTTGAAGAATCCCGATACTTGTGATACCTGGTTCTCTACTTTATTCTTATACCCACAACTTCTCAAAACTTAGACGTTGTATTTCTATGAAACACTTGTCTAAATACTAGAGAAGTTATAAGTAAACAGAACATAGTACGAGGACCTACCCCTTTGTCCTGATGGACACTGGACAACATACAATACTCTGTATAAGTCCGCTGAGTTTAAGCAACTCAAAACCTGTGCGTCGTAGGTTAAAAACTGTACCCTGGCGATTTCCTCAAATATCACCAATTACAACGAATTCCGATATAATGAGGATAATCACCTAATTCCCAATAACTTACTCCCACTCATCATCTGTAAAACCATACAGATCTGAGAATGAAACCTGGTAAATACATACCCTTGGAGTAAGTATCTAATCGGGAAAACAGCTTTCCTTTAATAATGCACTGAAACATGAAAATGTTTCGTAGGGGTATCCTGGTATTCATAGTAATGCCTCTTCCATAATCTAATTCATGACTTCAACCGTATATTTTATTGCCATCTCTCCAAATCCCTTTATTTGTCTTTAGTCGTTACCTTCTGTACACCATCGTTAGGCTAAATGGTTTTCTTCCTTCCCTACCGTTCGGCACCAGCCTATGATTTGGAAGAAGACTATCCAGTAAGCATAATAGGTGTACCCTCCTAAACCAAGGAGTACTCGCATCTCGAGAGAAGGTGATGATAAAAGACAACTGAATAATACCTTATTCTTTTTAAAGGTGAAATAGGAGTGGCGATGAAGTACGCGGTTTGGTCGTGAATGATAACAGTCGCAATTTACTTTACCCTCTTTCCAATCCCTTTATTTTGTCTTTACATATTACCTTCTGCACACCCTACTTAGGCTAATTGGTTTTCTTCATTCCCTACCTTTCGGCACCAGCCTATGGTTTGGAATAAGACTATCCAATAAGCGTAATAGGTGTACTCTCCTAAACCAAGGAGCTCTCGCAACCTGAGAGAAGGTGATAATAAAAGACAACTGAATAAACCAATTCTATTTCTCCTGAACCTGGATCCATCCTCGAAGAAGTCCCTTCGAGTTCGTATATAACCATACGATGGATCTATCCAATGGAAGTGGATATCCGTAGTAATACGGGTGTTCTGAGAAATTCAAAGGGTAAAAGAAGGAGTGGCAATGACTTATGCAACTCAGAAAATCCAAAAGCCAGTATTTTAAGAAGGTTCAGTCAACCTGGTCACTGAGTCATAGTCTAGGGTCGGTCAAAGGTCGCTGCCAAAGAGAGAGAGAAAAGAAACACTCTGCGTGCACTCTAACCTAGATCAGAATGGTTATCACTTTGTCTAATCCGGAAACCTCCCACTGTCCTGTCAAATTCTCCTCCAAACCAGAAAGAAGAATCAATCGGGATCACCCGAAAAGTAAACCAACTCATCAGTGGGAATCGGGATCCAACTCTCATCGTATGATAACGTGATGGAATGCATCTACGTTACTCACACTCCAGAAGGTATGCGCATACTTGGCAAGTTTCAGTTTCTTTAGAAACTCCCGATATGATTTTTACCCCATGCTCTTATGATCGTGACTAAGGGCCAACCCATCATAAGTCACATGTCAAGTTCTTCCCATCATTATCTTGTTAATTTGAACCCACCCGTACTCGCCCTTGACTAAGGGCCAACAAGGCTGTACGACTGTCCCAAACCAACGCATCTATCTATGCAACATATGAACACCCCAGCAGCTACCAATCACTATGTCCTAGCTAAGGGCCAGACCAACATAGCTTGAATACTACTAACCATTCATATGAAATGACGGAGGGCTACGGCTGGTTTTTGGCGAAAAACCTTTAACGTAATGAACTTGATCTCGCTGAAAGAACCTGATAGCTTTTTAAAATATAGTGGCGAAAACCTTTTGCTAAAGAGGTCACTCCCGGTAAAGGGATCTCGGCTCTTTCCTCGTGGAATGAGGTGCAGGATATTCCACTGAATACCGCTATGCAAAGCAACATGTAATCGACTATAGTGAAGTTATTACCCTGACGCAAACTTCTGCCCAAGGGGTCAGTCCCGGTGAAGGGATATCGGCCCTTGCCCCGTCGAATGAGGTGCAGGATATTCCACTGAATATCACTATGCAAAACAAAAGGAAACGTCTTTGCAATAACACTTTTTAAATTTGTTCCAACAACTGTAAACAGGTTTGCTTTACTTTGCATTGATCAGAATCAACGCAGTCCCATCAATCGATCACACCAGAAAAGAACGAAAATAAAATGTACGTATATGCCATCCGCATTCGTCACTGGGTCCCGTCATCACCCGTTAGGTTACTTAACTAACGACAGAGCGGGGACTGGACTAGCGCGGGTGTAAAACATATACAACATCTAATAGTATATAAACCAATATACAATAATCGCTCCAGGCGTGATAATATGCAACATTACAGAAAAGTAATAAGCATCACAGAACAATACAGATAATCTGGGATCCCCGAGTTTCACAGAGCCGCTGCTGAAACTCGACGTTCCCCTGTCGTGTGGATAGCCTGTGCAATGAAACCTAGACCCCTACGGGTGCGGCAACTTACCCGTCAAAACCTGAAGCGAGGCAGCCCCCTACAGCATAGTGAATGGACCACCCAGCACTTCACGGAATCCGGTAATCTTGGGCACCCCTCCTTGGGTCAACCTGTACCCCCTATGAGTGCGGCGAATAGTCTGCCAATTCTAGAGTGGGGCCCCTCTGCCTCTCAAAGCCATGAGATGCGGACCCGTTGCCCCTCCAGAACCCGGCTATCCGTGTACTCCGTCGCGGGGCAAAACCTAGTACAGTAATGGAAAAATAGTACAATAGGTACATCGACCGCAACCTGGTCGTGCCCCAAAATAATATAATACAACAGGCAGTGACGGCAGTCCACAAGTTGGACGCTCGCCCCGCAATATCAAATGTACAAATAAACTCAAACTGTACTACCATTGCACACTGCTATCCACCACGACAAATCCGCAACATTACAGCACAACACAGAACATCAACGCGAATGTCACGTTCGCAAACCCGTCTAAAAGAACTATAGCAATCAGACGCGGTTTACCGATCAAATGACATTCCCGGTCGGAGATATAATGTAAGCACTGTAAACTAACGTGTTTAAATTTCGATCGACTAAATATCACAAAGTGGGCCCCACGACTTACTGGTGAACAGTAACAAAACCTGGGCCCAAAATATATATACCAAAAACCTCAATTCCCACAGAAGAACCCACTGTACAAATTTAGGAGCATAAGCTCACCAAATGGCCGCGGATGCGCGGCCAAACCATGAGTTTGGCCGCGTTTCTGCGGCGGTTTGGTGGAGTCATGTGCCCAAATTTTGTCGTGGTTCTTAGAAAAGCCTGCACAGTTTTCTGAGACATGTAGAAAAATTTTAGGAGATCATTTAAAAACAACAGAAACTGTGAAGTTAGAAATTGCAGTTTTTAGTTTTCCGGTTCGATCGATGTTTTAAACGCGTTAGCACAAGTTAGTATAGCAAAATGGTTAGGCTTTGATACCACTGTAAGTCCACGTTAGCGCCCCGGCCGTCTACAGACGCCAAATGCGGAACAAAAACTTTTTAACTGGCGCTATCGTATACTTTAACCCGAATCTGCCATTATTGCTAAACTAACATACTGTAAAGAGTGTAGAAAAGTTACACCGAACGATCCGAGTCCTTCGTTCTTTAACCATCATCCCACGCTCCGTTGCGGCTGCTCCGATCTCGTCGATCTCCGATATCCTCGTCGAGGTGGCACCACGTCGACGATTCTTTAAACGGGCTCCCGCCTCTGACTTGAGGCAACTCGATCGTCAAGTTTGCCAAAAGAGACGACCAAGAAAGATGTAGAGAATGAGTAGATGACTTTGTCTCACTTCGTCCAAGTCCGTGGACGATCGGTTAATGAAGTTGCCATTTTAATCGGGTGATGGAACAAAACGAGATATGAAATTTCCATACACCTAAAACCATAGTCTTTTCTCTCTAAAATGAAATCAATCTCTCTCCCTCTTCAAGGGTGGCCGGCCACAACATATAGAATGAGGAGGGTGAGTGTAGGAGGAGGGAGGTGACCATAAGAAATAATATCATGAACAAAAGATCTAAACCAAAACAAAATGCTTTAATGTTAAAGCATGAGTCATAAACCTAGTCATCATGCATTAATGAACCATTAAATGCATCCAATGAAAACACAACACCATTTAATCCTAGTCGCCTCATCTAGATGCTTCTAGAACACTGACTCACCTTATCTGAAGAAAAGATAAATCCGTCTTTAACCGAATGTTAAAAGACGGCTGATAGAAAACTGGAAACCGGCAACTTCCAAAAGTGATCCTGAAACGAATTTCAGGATAACCCCGTAACTGTATAAATATACCCGCATTTGTATTATGACCGAATACAAATGCAGCTGAGACGAAGATATTATATCTACTCAATATAATACTCGGATCCGGCTTAAAACAAAGCCGACCAGTATCATCTGCCCGAAAAATAACACGTGCATAAACGCACGTGCATTTTCTGAACCCTGCCATAAAACCATACGGCCTCTACAACGTTTCGCCCGAACTTGGGAAACTGTCTGTGGGGGACTCTAATGACTCGTCAGTACCCTGGCAGTGGGTTTAACCACAAACCGTCAGCGGCACTAGCAATGCGTAACGGCTGCCCATGGACTGACCTCAAGGGAGGCTGATGAGCGAACTCATCCAGAAACCCTACTGAGCCTAACAGTGACAATGTATATACAGTCCGGTCCGTTCGTCTATGAGTATCGCATATCTGTGCCTAGGGGGCTAGTAACGTCAGACCCCCAATAGCAGTATAAGTCGTGTCGGAGTGAAGCCCAATAACACCCTGAGATACTACTGGAGTACCTACCTGTAAATCTCCTGCCACGGCCGTGGGCTTTATGTAATGGCTCTCCTAGACACAGCACGATCTCGCCCCCAATACCGGGAGAGACGAATCCCCTGCCGATCCGCTCACGTGCCTCCATATGGCTCGGGACTGTACCCAAAAGCTACCTGTTTGCACGACTCCTTTGAGCCGTGGTAGGGTAGAAATCAAAGCACAGTGGGAACTCACACGAGACAAATGACGACCTCAGGTCGATGAACTAACCTGTACACATGTCACCAGGGAACTGCTATCTGACGATAGATATAGTACTAACTAGCAGATTCTCGGCGAGTCCTGTCCGGTGTACTCATAACCCAATGAGC
Organism: Agapanthus africanus; assembly: GCA_030015575.1. Lineage (NCBI taxonomy): Eukaryota > Viridiplantae > Streptophyta > Magnoliopsida > Asparagales > Amaryllidaceae > Agapanthus > Agapanthus africanus. The sequence continues at coordinate 182,322,097 of JASDDO010000016.1, read as the reverse complement.
ACCTGTATACATCTTAGGTGATCCAACTGACACCAGTGGCTTGTGAGACCGGCCACCGCCCCTCGTCGGGGTCTCGACTGTACACATTAGTCTACTCCGGAGTATCGATGTCATGTCTCGAAACTCCCACGACTAGGGACCACAATTAAGGATATGCATATAAACTACCCAACTCTCACGTATATGATCGCCATCATACTGTTAGTAGTAAAGCAAGATCCTAAGGGCTCTATCAAAGTGTAACATGTAATCAGTCACCTGAACATGCACACGACTGATAAAGGCAAACCAGATAGCATACTATCATTTCGAGTAAGACTGTCCTACTGGTATAGGTCCTCCGCAATCATTGCAATCACGTACCTGCGATCCAATAATTGACTATGAGGGCACTATCTCCAACAGCTTTGACACCGCAGGATGCACAGGCATCCAATGCCGTTGTGACAGGTACCTTGCCAGTTTGTTCTTTCGACGCATGGGTATTATTTGACCCAGGTTCCACACATTCGTACGTCTCTACACACTTTGCACCGATATTGGGCCGCGAGTCGTCGTCGTTAGATCATCCGCTTGTTGTTGTTACTCCGGTAGGCAAGTCGTTTGTCGCTTGTTTTGTATTTCGTTTGTGTTCCGTTCGTATCGGGGAGAGGGATTCGTCGGTTGATTTGATTCTCCTCGATATGTTGGACTTTGATGTGCTTCTGGGCATGGATTGGCTAGCCACTTGTTTTGCTTCTGTGGACTGCCGTGAGAAGGCGGTCAGATTTAGCTTTCCGGGAGAGCCAGTCCTTGTTTTCAGGGAGACCGCAGCGTCACCCTTCCCAGCTTGTTTTCGTCTCTTCGCGCTGGTCAGCTCTTGCGGAAGGGATGTAGGTATTCTTAGCGTATATTTGTGATACTCGAGCTGCAGAGGTTCCGTTGGACCGGGTCCCGGTTGTTTGTGAGTTCCCTGATGTGCTACCTGGGCTACCGCCTGAGCGCGATGTTGAGTTCTGCATTGATTTGATTTCCGGCTCGGGGCCTATTTCTATACCGCCTTATCGGATGGCCCCGGCAGAGCTTCGAGAGCTGAAGGATCAGTTGCAGGATTTGTTAGATAAGGGGCTTATTCGATCTAGTGTTTCTCCGTGGGGTGCTCCGGTCCTGTTTGTCAAGAAGAAGGATGGAGGTTTGCGCTTATGTATCGACTACCGCCAGCTGAACAAAGTTACCGTTCGGAACAGATATCCGTTGCCACGCATTGATGATTTGTTCGACCAGCTCCAGGGCGCGGGTTATTTTTCGAGGATCGACTTGCGATCAGGATACCATCAGCTGCGAGTTCGACAGGAGGATATACCGAGGACAGCTTTCCGCACGCGCTACGGCCACTACGAGTTTTTGGTGATGTCGTTCGGACTCACCAACGCCCCAGCAGCATTCATGGATTTGATGAACTGTACATTCAGGCCGTATCTTGACTTTTTCATCATCGTGTTTATCGACGATATCTTGGTGTACTCCCGGAGCAGAGAGGAGCACGAGCAGCACTTGCAGATTACGTTACAGACTCTGAGGGAGCACCAGCTGTTCGCAAGGTTCTCCAAGTGTGCATTCTGGCTGGACAGCGTCAGATTCTTGGGTCACGTGGTTACAAAAGACGGCATTTGTGTGGACCCGAAGAAGATTGAGGCTGTTCAGCAGTGGCCCCGACCTACATCGGTTACTGAGATCCGTAGTTTTCTAGGCCTGGCGGGCTACTACAGGTGTTTTGTTCAGGACTTCCCCCGTATAGCTGCACCGTTGACCGGTTTGACCCGGAAGGGAATTCCTTTCGTCTGGACGGAGGAGTGCGAGCGCAGTTTTCAGCAGCTGCGGACATGTTTGACTACGGCGCCGGTATTATCTTTGCCTTCGGGATCAGGCGGATTTGTGGTCTACTGTGATGCTTCGCGAGTGGGATTAGGATGCGTATTGATGCAGCATGACAGGGTGATCGCATATGCTTCTCGGCAGTTGAAGAAACATGAACAGAACTAGCCCACTCATGATTTGGAGATCGCTGCAGTGGTCTTTGCATTGAAGATTTGGCGACATTACCTATACGGCGAGTCGTGTCAGATATTCACTGATCACAAGAGCTTAAAGTACATATTTCAGCAGCGAGACCTGAACCTTAGACAGCGTCGTTGGATGGAGTTGGTGAAAGACTACGACTGCGAGATCTTATATCACCCAGGCAAGGCGAATGTAGTGGCGGATGCGTTGAGTAGGAGGCCCGGGGGTAGTCTATCCTATTTGCGCGCAGTGCAGAGGCAGTCGTCAGCAGATTGGCAGATATTATGCGACAGCCGAGTTGAGTTCGAGTTCACTCACACAGGGGGACAGCTCGCGCATGTTCGTGCACGCCCACAGTTGCTTGACCGTATATATGAGGCACAGCGCAGTGACGACCGTTGCTTAGAGATCATGGCACAGATGGGACAGGGCGGATTTTCTGAGTTCGTGATTGACGATCAGGGGATTTTACGTTATGGATCTAGACTGTGCGTACCAGATGCTGATGGATTGCGGCGCGACATTCTTGAGGAGGCACACCGATCAGTGTATAGTGTCCACCCCGGTTCCACCAAGATGTACCACGATATGAGAGAGACCTACTGGTGGGACGGGATGAAGAGGGACATTGCGGAGTTTGTATCGAGATGCCTGACTTGCCAGCAAGTCAAGGCCGAGCACCAGAGGCCCGCAGGAGAGCTGCAGCCGTTACCCATTCCGGAATGGAAATGGGAGCAGATTTCGATGGACTTCGTTGTGGGTCTACCCAGGACCAGTCGAGGGTACGACTCCATCTGGGTGATCATAGATCGATTGACGAAAGCGGCTCACTTCCTGCCAGTGAAGACGACTTTCAGCTTCGCTCAGTATGCTCAGCTCTACATTGACGAGATCGTGCGACTACATGGCGTACCGACTTGTATCGTGTCAGATCGAGGCACTCAGTTTACCAGCCGACTATGGCAGAGACTTCAGGAGGCTTTGGGCACTCGTTTGAGCTTCAGCACAGCGTTTCATCCGCAGACCGACGGACAGTCAGAGCGGACCATTCAGACTCTCGAGGACATGCTCAGAGCGTGCGTTTTAGACTTCGGCGGTAGCTGGGATCGTCATTTACCTCTAGTGGAGTTCTCCTACAACAACAGCTTCCAGGATACTATTCAGATGGCACCTTTCGAGGCATTGTATGGGAGGAGATGCAGATCGCCCGTCTGTTGGACAGAGCTCAGCGAGAGCAGCATTTTGGGGCTGCAGCTTGTTGAGGAGACGACAGCGAAGATACAGTTGATTCGAGACCGGATGAGGGCAGCTCAGAGCAGACAGAAATCGTATGCAGACAGGCACCGTCGCAGGTTAGAGTTCGCAGTTGGCGATAATGTTTTTCTGAGTGTCTCTCCGATAAAGGGTGTGATGCGTTTTGGGCGAAAGGGGAAGCTTAGCCCTAGATTCGTAGGTCCCTTCGAGATCCTCGAGCGTGTCGGCGCTGTTGCATATCGTTTGGCCCTTCCACCCAGCTTTCCCTATGTTCACCCCGTCTTCCATGTTTCGATGCTCCGCAAGTACCTTCACGACCCTTCCCATGCGATTCAGCACCCGACAGTCCAGCTAGAGCGCGACCTTTCTTTTGCAGAGCAGCCGGTGGCCATCCTGGATCGGCAGGTGAAGAAGTTGAGATCGAAGATTATACCAACCGTCAAGGTCCTTTGGCGTAGCCCGAGCAGCGAGGAGGTTATCTGGGAGACCGAGGGCGAGATGAGGAAGAAATATCCCCATCTCTTTGAAGGTACGCGTAGTTGTATTTTTTTAAATTCGGGGACCGAATTTCTCTAAGGGGGGGAGATTGTAGCGTCTTGAAAATTCGTTTTGGTGTTTTCCTGAAAATCGGTGAAAATTCGGTATTTTTCCGAAAACCGTCTTTCGTGTTATTTTGCAGTTTAGAACTAATTATACCTAAAATGGATAGGTAATTGCTTGTTTTTAGTATCTAATGAGTTACTTATGAAATTCTGGTCGTTTAAAAATTTTCCCTAATTTTTCAATTTTTTTAATATTATTTTAAGCCGGTAAGAAAATACATTAAATTAGCGATAAATACAAATTTTTTTGGGCTAATTTTAATCTTTAAAATTATGTTAATTAAAATCTAGTTGTAACATAAATTTTTAGTATTTTATTTTGAGTTTTAACTAATTTTTATTATGGAAAACGAAATTTATTGAATTTTAAGCTAAAACTTGCAATTTTGGACTTGTGGGGGGTCTTTTTGCATAAAACCTTTTTGTATCCACTCACACTCACCCCCACTCCCTCTAGGCCGGCCCCACCATGATCAGGTCCAGAAATTTGCTTGCCTCACTTTGACTTTATCTATTGTGAATGAATTGTTTTGGTTAGGATTAAAATATAGTAATGTAGGTATGGGTTTTGAGTGACATGTGAGAGCTTTGACTTTAGTTTTTCCAACTCCAATTCCTCACTTTCCCCTCCCTCCTTTTCCCTGGCCGAGCCTCAGATTTGTGCAGGTTCCCATTTTCCCCCATCTCCTTTTGCTCCAATTTCATCAAAAAATCCACCGAAATCCCTAATTTTCTTCACAAATTCAACACAAAACCTTATTCTATCTCTTTTCAAACCCAAATTGGCTCAAATCTTGGAGAAAGATGGCATCTTGGGAGGCTTTAGCAACATAGGGTTTGAACTTTTGAGGTATAACTTCTAATCAAATGGTTACATTGTAGTTTAAAGTATGCTAATTAGGACTTTGAAAATTGTTTAGTGTTAAATCTTTTGTTAATTTCTAATCTAGTTTGTTTTAAAGAGGGTAGTTTGATATGAACTTGGGTTTTAGCACACCATTAATTAGTTAATTAAATCTATTTTGCTATCCAGTTGGTTGCTAACCTAAGTTAATGAGGTTACTTTGCTTAAGTGGCTTCAATTTTTGCTAATCTAAGTTATTTTAGCGTGAAATTTTGATTGTGTTTGCTAATTATGAAAATCAAGAAAGGGGTTTTGTGTATGGAAATAGGTTTGAAGCATGGTTATTGTGTTGTAATTTTAGTGTTGTGGCTAACTAGTTATGCGGTTGGATATTTGTGTGATAATATGTGCACTTTGTCGCAAATTGTCGATGTTTGCACCAAATTTGCAAACTTCTAGCTTACTAGGTTTTTATTATATTATTGTGGCGAATTAATTGCGATGTCTTGATGACATTTTTAGCGTATCCTATGACATTTAGGATGCGTGAGTGCGGATTTTTGAGTAATCGGGTTTTAGATTTGCCGGGTGACCAAATCAGCGATTTTTTTGCAGTTTTTGCGATTTTCGCGTGTGTTACGCGCACCTTGTGCACGTTGTACCTAGCTAGTGAGCGTTGGTATTTTCGTTAGGGAATTGCGTCGTTCTTGATTTGTAACCTTATGTCTTGTATTGATGTAAATTCCAGGTTCGATCGCGGAGGCTTCGGATGCGGCACGAAAAGGGGAAGCGGTGATCGGACGTAGCTAGCTAAGGATTTCTGTGAGTAGATTTAACATCTACGGGGGATTATCGTTTGGATGGCGCAAGTCGCCCGATAGTTTAAGTAGTTAAAGATTTCTAGTAATATTAGTAACTACATCCATACTTTATTTGACATACATAGGCGAACCCATTCTATAGGACACCTTCACCATTGCCAGAGTTTTTATATGCAGCACGAGCACTATTCATGCGTACACACACGCCGTGGTAATTGCCATGCCACGACACTAGAAAACTTATAATCTAGAATATTGTCACTCTATTTGATATCTAAACCTGTACTATTGCAATAAATCCTTAAAATAACATCGTAGAATTTCTATTCACGTGCATGCATATCATTATATCATTTGCTCATGCCTAGTCTATTAATCATACATTGTAACTTGAACATTAATACCATATGCATTCATTATCATTGACGTATGCATTCATGATGATTTCTTGAGATTTATGATATTTCTGTATTTCGGGGGAAAGCCGCAAAATTTCTAAAACTTATTACCTTTTTTAAAATATGCAAAATTGCGGTTTTCTGGTGATGTAAAGTGTCGTCCACCATGAGTTTGTTGTGGCTTTCGAGATCCGTGTCGAGGAGTGGAGGAACCGTCACGGGTACATGGTGGGCCCGGTAAGATACCCCGGGGGCAAGATGAATGTGGTATTGACGTTGAGCCTGGCAGGGGACGGATTACCTACCGGTGACTGTTTGGCACGGCGGATATCCAGAGGATCCCGACCGTGGCCGCGAGATGATGAGATTTTGATATTGAGCTGGGTCAGCCGGATGGCTGAGGCCAGAGATACGATGATATGGATATATGAGATTTGTGATAGTTTTGAGGTGTCGTTGCTGGACACAGGTTCTTGTTGATTCTATTGGTATTGTGCTGGTATTTCAAAAGAAATTCTTAAAGGGAAAAAACATGATTTCTTATACTTACACATTCAGATCACGAGTTGATTCGCATTGCATTCATACCTGCTAGTATATTCATATTGCATACCTACCTGCTATTATGTCCTGACTTACCTGTATTTTAGATGCTAGGATACTTGTGTGCATGCTTTCGATAGCCTGTGTAGATGTTATTTATTACTCACGAGTTGGCAACTCACCCCCGTTGTGCCACAGCCTTTTGCAGGTCCGCTCCGTCAGTACAGTAGCGGCGGGCGCACCTGCCTCTTTTGCCTCTTTTGCCTGGACTCGAGGTTTTGCTCTTAGGTGGGTTATATTATTATTTTTGCACCACCTTGTATATTCTTTGTATCTAGAGCACTCCATCTACTGTATCTACCAGCATTATTGTATATTGACCTAGAGATGAGACTGTGAGGTTTGTGGACTTTTATGCTGTATTTTGGGGTCGAGCTCACTTGAGTCGACATGCTGTTTTTCTTATGCTTCATTATGATTATTTCGCATGTTGTTGCTTTATATTGCGTGGGATTTGTGACCGCCTTGTGGCGAAGAGCTAGCTCCCGCTTGGGGATGCCCTATTTTGTTGGATTCATATATATTCTTGTTGTACCTATTTTGGGGGCCAGTATTTACAAAGGAGACTCTGCCGAAATTTTCAGAAAAATTGGTACTGTTTTTAAAAAGGGTTTTACATGACTTATTGATAAACTCGCTTTCAATTGATTGGGTTTTCTTCACTCTTTTGCTTAATTGGTTTTGTTTTCTGGGCTTTGGCTTACTTATTTTACGGATGTCTTGAGACGTTTCGTAACTTAAGTGCCAGTCATGTTCCGTACCCTGCCGGTCGTGACATTCATTATATTCACTGACGATCTCTCTAGATACGGGCATGTGTTCCTATTAAAACACAAGTCTGAAGCTTTTGAGAAATTCAGAGAATATAAGCACGAAGTAGAGAACCAAACGGGCAAAAGTATTAAGATCCTTCGATCTGATCGAGGAGGAGAATACTTGAGCAATGAGTTCCAAGATTATCTAAAAGAGAATGGGATTCTCTCTCAGCTTACTCCACCTTATACACCACAGCACAATGGTGTATTGGAACAAAGGAATTGCATCCTATTAGATATGGTGCGTTCAATGATGAGTACAGCTGAGTTACCTATTTCCTTCTGGGGGTATGCGCTTGAGACAGCCATACACCTATTGAATATGGTTCCTACCAAATCAGTGCCTACCACTCCATATGAGATATGGAAAGGGACGAGACCATCTCTTAAGTATGTTAAGATATGGGGTTGTCCAGCCTATGTCAAAAGACAAAATCCGGACAAACACGAGGCAAGATCTGTCTTATGTAAGTTTGTAGGATATCCCAAAAATTCACAAGGGTATATCTTCTACCACCCCGAGGAACAAAAGGTGTTTGTTTCTCGACATGCCACTTTCTTAGGAAAAGATTTTCTTATGAAACAGATTAGTGGCATTGAGGTAGAACTGGAAGAGGTTCCAGCGACACAAACTATAACAGAAGACTTGGTAGAACCAGAGAATTCAGTAGTACCCGACGAACCCCAGCCTCTCCGCCGATCTAGCAGGGTTTCTCATCCGCCTGAGAGATACTACGGTTTTCTCATTGATGGTGGAAGCGAGGACTGCATCATGGAAGATGATGACCCGACTAGTTTCGAGCAAGCCATCACGAGTGGTGACTCTATGAAATGGCTGGATGCAATGCGATTTGAGATGGAATCCATGTACACCAATAAAGTATGGACTATGGAAAATGCTTCTGAAGGGGTAAAACCCATTGGGAGCAAGTGGATTTTTAAAAGGAAATTTGGTTTAGATGGAAAAGTTGAGACTTTCAAGGCTAGACTTGTAGCAAAAAGATTTCGTCAACGACCAGGTGTGGATTATGACGAAACCTTTTCTCCAGTAGCTATGCTTAAGTCCATCCGGATCTTACTTGCCATTGCTGCATACCATGACCACGAAATCTGGCAAATGGATGTTAAGACCGCCTTTCTAAATGGTGATTTAGAAGAGTGCGTGTACATGACTCAGCCAGAGGGCTTCGTAGATAATGGGAGCCGCGGAAAGGTGTGCAAACTGCTTAAATCATCTATGGGTTAAAGCAAGCATCGCGGAGTTGAAACATCTGTTTTGATGTTGTAGTCAAAGAGTTTGACTTCATCAAAAATATAGATGAACCTTGAATCTATAAGAAGGTGGCAGAGAGTAAGGTTGTCTTCCTCGTATTGTACGTGGATGACATACTCTTGATAGAAAATGATATTCCTATGCTGCAATCAGTCAAGCTCTTCTTATCACAAAGATTCTCAATGAAAGATCTAGGTGATGCCTCATGCATATTGGGGATTAGGATCTATAGAGATAGATCCAAAAGGATACTAGGATTGTCCCAATCCAGGTACATTGACACCATACTAAAGAGGTTTAGTATGGAAGAATCCATGCGTGGGAACCAACCCACAATCTCTGGACTCACTCTCTCCAAAGAGATGTCTCCCAAGACTGATTTAGAGAGAGCTCGCATGCAAGGGATACCCTATGCTTCGGCAGTAGGCTCTATCATGTATGCGATGCTATGTACCAGACCCGATGTAGCATACTCACTAAGTTTAGTGAGTCGGTATCAATCAGGACCTGGAGAGAGTCACTGGACAGCTATGAAGAACATTCTCAAGTACTTGCGAAGGACTAGAGACATGTTCTTGGTGTATGGTAACGGAGAACTCCGGGTGGAGTCCTTTACCGATTCCAGCTTCCAAAGTGATAAGGAAGACTCTAAGTCGCACTCGGGATTTGTCTTTACCCTCAATGGAGGGGCGGTATGTTGGAAGAGTTCCAAACAGGATACCGTTGCAGACTCGACGATGGAGGCTGAATACATCCCTGCCAACGATACTGTCGAAGAGGCTGTCTGGATGAAGAAGTTCATCACTGAACTTGGTGTGGTTCCATCCATTGAACATCCAATACCTCTGTATTGCGATAACAATGGAGCTGTGGCTTTGGCCAAGGAACCCAGATCCCATCAGAAGTCCAGACATATTCTGAGGCGGTATCACCTGATCAGGGAGATAGTTGATCGTCGGGAGATCGAGGTCAGGAGAGTAGATACGAAGGACAACACTGCGGATCCACTCACGAAGGCCATTCCGCAGATACAGTTTGAGAGATTATTCGGGATGCTAGGTATGAGATACTACAGCAGCTGGCCTTAGTGCAAGTGAGAGATTGTTAGTTATGTATATGCCCTAGAGGCCATTGTTGTACATATGATGTATATTATGATGGATGCTTGGATATATACAGAGAGCACTTTCTTGCTCGTTATGATAGTATGCTATTTGGTTTCACTTTATCTTAACAGGTTGACTTGTATTGGTTTACTGTCTTTCTCTCACATGTTGATAAAGCCCTTAGGATCTGTACTCGACTACTAGGATTATGATGAGATCATACTAGTGGGGCCACGGTAGTCGATGAGTACATCCTATAAATGTTCCTAGTCGAGGGTATATCGAGACAGGGCAACGATACACCAGAGTAGACTAGCGTATACGCATCTTGACCCATATGATGGGCGATGGATGATCCCATATCCATCGGTGTTTGACATCAAGGATGGTGTACGGGTGCTCAGTGGAGACTGGGTACATTGGACGGACTCCCCGAGAATTCCAAGTTGGTGATATACCACACGTCAGATGGCAGTTCTCCGGTGACACTGGTACAGGGTAGTCTGTAGACCCGAGATCGTCATAGAGTCTTGTGTGATTCCCACTGTGCTTTGATTTCCACCTTACCACGTCCAAGAGGGCGTGCAAAACGGTGGCTTTTGGGTACAGTCCTGAATCATATGGAGGCAATGAGCGATAGGAGGGGATTCGTCTCTCCCGGTATAGGGAGTTGATGTTGTGCTGTGTTCGATTGGCTATAACTGGAAGTCCCTGGCCAGGGCTGATATAGAGATATACTGGTAAGTGTTACTAGTAGTTTCTCGACCTGTTATGAGCCTCACATCGACACGACTTATCGGTTACTGGGGTCTGACGTATACCACCCCTAGACTTGATATGCGACATATCAAACGAACAGACCGGACTGTACGGGAGTGTTACTAGTTGGATTCACAGGAGAACGGACAGGCTAGCTTGTTGATCTTCTGATCGCTCAATACTTGGGTGGCTGTTACGTTTAGCTGACCGCTTGCAGCTTGTGGGTGTTTGATATGATCATTACCTGCTACCGGTGTATTGACGATTCTTTAGAGTCCTACACAGAGGTTTCTTAGCTCAGGCAAAACGGAGTAGAGGCACATATGTGATATGTGCAGGACCGAGGATAATGCGATATGAGATACCGTATTATATTCTCGCGATATTTAGATATGAATCGGGACATCGGATCAAGTGTTGATTCGATGAATCGGTACATGATATATTAGTCGGTTATATTAGATATAACCGGATCGTCGGATCAAGTGTTGATTCGATTATTTAATGTATAATGATATATATGATATATTGTATTACATTATCTAATATTGGCTCGCTTTATTATTTCATTTTCTCACCGGATTAATACATTGATATATATGTGATATATGTTAATGGTATTATTTTCTTTTGTTGCAAATATATAATATATATGTGATATATATTATTGTGACATGATATGATTTATTATGAAACATGTTTAAGGATGATAAAAAGGGATTAGGGTTTGATTAGGGTTAGCTCTTTCCTACACTTTCTAGAAGGATTCTCTTTTGTCTTCGTTAAGATATTATGGTTGATCCTTATCCTTAACCTAACCAAACCCTAACTCTAGTTTATTCTCTACAAGTTTTAGCCTCTCATCCTTGACCATGGTTCTATAGTCAATCATATACTCTTGACTACTATTCATCACAAAAGGATTATTCTTTTCATTCTACATCTTCTTCTCTCTTTAGTTTTTGATAGAGAGCTCAGTAGAAATTCTTTTTGTGATGATTTCTTGTGAGAAAGTGAATTAAAAAGATAGCATAAATACTACTCCATCATCCTCATATAATCTAGCCCATTAGATTAGGGAGTTCATCTCTTTAGAGTGAGAAAGCTTGGGTTATAGCAACTTCGACGTAGATCATCGGAGAATCGGAACACTTCAAGCAAGCATGGATCGTTCGAGTCGTGGAGCCTCTCTTGAGTCTGGGAGATCATGGATCGCGGCGAAGGGACTTCTACTCGGAGCTTGTGAAGCGAAGGAGCGGACTACAAAGGTTGTAATCCCTCACACTTAGCTTTAAAGATGTTATCTTGCATGCTAAACCCTAATAGTCTAGCAAAGATCCCGTCTTTGGGTTGTTCGGCACATGTAAAATTTTATTCGGGCATGTTTGATGCTTTATGAACCTTCACAAGTGTGCCTAGGAACCCTACAGATAGTATAGCACCTTGTGAAGGTTTTGGCAAGCATCAAACATGCTACTTTAAAATTTTTGGGGTGCTAAACAAACCCTAACCAAGATCTTTACTAGAGACTTAGGGTAAAACATGCATGTAAACAACTTTACATCTAAGAGTTAGGGATTGCAACCTTTGTAGTCCATTCCTTCACTTCATAAGCTCCGTGTTGAGGTCCCTTCGCTGCGATCATCAACTACCCGGACTCTAGAGAAGCTCCACAAGTCGAATGATCCATGCTTGCTTGAAGTCTTCCTTTTCGAAGATGATCTACCTTGAAGAATCTCAAACTCAAGCTCTCACTTCTCTAATCAAGTATTAGTGAAGTGAACACCCTAATCTAAGTGTCTAGAATAAACGAGGATGATGAAGTAGGAATTTTGCACTCTTTTGTTTTCAATTTCTCACTTTATTTCATCACTTCACAAAAAGCTAGAAAGCTTTTTTCAAGAGGAAGAAGAAGAACAAAACCATTTGTGATGAATAATGAAATTTTTGTTGTGGTTACAAAACCAACCATGGGTTAATAATGAAGGGCTTAACCCATGTAGATAATAAACCTAAGGTAAAGGGTTTGGGTTGGGTTAAGAAATATCTTTACAAAATATCTTAGCAAAAAACAAAAGAAAGCTTCATGAAGCTTCATGAAAAACCTAACCAAAATGCTTACCCAAATCAAACCCTAACTTTTTTTAATCTCTACAAAACATGTTGTATTTGCAACCCTAACTTGTTACAATATTATATATCACATATATAATATATTTTGCAACAAAAGAAAATAATACAATTAACATATATCGCATATGTATCAATGTATTATCCGGTGAGAAAATGAATCAATAAAGCGAGCTTATATTAGTTACGTAATGTAATATAGCACATATATAATTATACATTAAATTATCGAATCAACACTTGATCCGACAATCCGGCTATATTACATATAACCGACTAATATAACATGTACCGATTCATCGAATCAACACTTGATCCGATGACCCGGCTATATCACATATACCCGGCCGATATCATATATCACGAGAATAGAATACGGTATCTCATATCGTATTATTCTCGGTACCGCACATATTACATATGTGCTCCTACTCCGTTGTGCCTGAGCCAGGAAACCTCTGTGTAGGACTGTAAAGAATCGTCAATACGCCGGCAGTAGGTGATGATCATATCAAACACCCACAAGCTGCAAGCGGTCAGCTAAACGTAACAACCACCCAGGTATTGAGCAATCAGAAGATCAACAAGCAAGCCTGTACATTCTTCTGCGAATCCAATCAGTAACACTCCCGTACAGTCCGGTCTCTTCGTCTGATATTTCGCATATCCAGTCTAGGGGTGGTAAACGTCAGACCCCAGTAACCGATAAGTCGTGTCGATATGAGGTCCATAATAGTTCGAGAAACTACTGATAACACTTACCGGTAAATCTCAGCGACCCTGGCCAGGGATTTCCAGTTATAGCCAATCGAACACGGCGCAACATCAACTTCCTATACCGGGAGAGACGAAACCCCTCCTATCGCTTATTGCCTCCATGTGATTCGGGACTGTACCCAAAAGCCACTGTTTTGCACGCCCTCTTGGACGTGGTATGATGGAAATCAAAGCACAGTGGGAATCACACAAGACTCCATGACGATCTCGGGTCTACAGACTAACCTGTACCAGTGTCACCGGTGAACTGCCATCTGACGTGAGGTATAATACCATCTGGGAGTTCTCGGCGAGTCCGTCCAGTGTACCCAGTCTCCACTGAGCACCCGTATACTATCTCTGATGTCAAACATCAATGGATATGGGATTATCCATCGCCCATCTACATGGGTCAAGAAGCATACACTAGTCTACTCCGGTATATCGATGCCCTGTCACGATACACCTGCGACTAGGAACATTTGAAGGATGTACTTAGCGACTACTCTGTCCCCACTAGTATGATCTGCATCATAGTCCTGGTAGTCAAGTACTCATCCTAAGGGCTTTATCAACATGTAACATAGAGAATATCAGAGTACATGTTAAGATAAAGAGCAACCAAATAGCATACTATCATGTCGAGCAAGAAAGTCTTCCATATATATGTCCAAGAATCCACTACAATATACATCGCATGTACAGTAATGGCCTCTAAGGCATACATATCACTAAGAAAAATAGATATTGGGACTTTCAAGTGTTGGAATTTGCAATGAGATTGCATACCTTCTATATGATAGTTGGATCCCGATACCCACTGCGAGTAAGAGTTACTCCTGGGAGAGTTTTCCACTTTACAATTGGCCGATCCATTAGGTGTCTAAGAAAGGTGTTAACGGGGTGATGCCCCTGCGGAAACGAGATTATTTAATTAGTTCCATGCGAAAGCATGGGGGGATCCCTCAGAGTGCCAATACCTGCCTGGCCGAAAGATTGGCGAACTTGTAGGGTGTAATTAATCTCGGCTAATCTTACCTTTTAGGGTTTGAAGGAAGATTTGATAAAAACAGTGGGAGCCATCCTGATTAGATAAAATAATAACAAATCTAATCTTGCAAAGAGCGCACGCAAAAGTGATTATCCTTCTCTCTCTCCTGGTAGCGACCAATGACACGCCTTAATCAAGATAATAATATGAATGTATTGACTGAACCCACTTATTATATTGGGCTAGGTTCCGCTCTATCTTATGACTTTCATAAGTCTGAGCAAGGAATAAGGGAATATCCGGATTCCCAAGCCACCCGAACGAAGAAGGAGCATACTGATGCATCTTCTTCGGGTGTGTTCGTTACTGAGAACTATTTCTCAGTTAACTTTATGTCCTGGGTATTGGATACCGGATCAGGATCCCACGTATGTAATTTTTTACATAGGCTAAAGAGAGGTAGAGAGCTGGGAAAGGGTGATATGTCTCTAGTAGTAGGGAATGGTGCAATTGCTGCAACCAAATCAGTTGGCGAATATTACCTTGTATTACCAAGAGGTAACACAATGATTCTGAGCAACTGTTATTTAGTACCAAAAATATTGTGAATGTTTTCCTAAATCATGTTTTGATAAGGTATGGTACGTTGTGTAACGGTATATACGTTCTAAATCAAACTACAGTTCTAAAGTATACAGAACAGACACAAAAGGAACAGTTCAGAAATGAACGAAACCTTCTTATGGCATTGTAGACTAGGTCATATCAATGCGACAAGACTGGCTAAGTTGCTTAAGGATGGATATTTGAATTCGTTCGAATTTACATCTTATGAAACTTGCCAGTCACGTCTCAAAGGCAAGATGACCAAAACTCCGTTTACTGGACACGGAGAAAGAGCTAGTGAACTCTTAGGATTGATACATAGTGATATATGAGGTCTTATGTCTACAAATGCCAGGAATGTTCATCGTACTTTATTACATTCACCGATGATCTCTCAAGATACGGACATGTATTCCTGTTGAAACACAAATCTGAATCTTTTGAGAAATCCAAGGAATATAAGTACGAAGATAAGAAGCAGACGGGTCAAAGTATTAAAGTCTTTTGATATGATCGGGAAGGAGAATACTTGAGCACGGAGTTCCGGGACTATTTAAAAGAGAATGGGATTCTCTCTCGGCTTACTCCTCCGTATACACCACAGCACAACGGAGTATCGGAGCGGAGGAATCGCACCCTATTAGATATGGTGTGCTCTATGATGAGTGTTGCTGGGTTGCCTATTTCCTTTTGGGGTTATGCACTTAAGATAGCTGCATACCTATTAAATAGAGTTCCGACCAAATCTGTTGCCTACCACTCCATATGAGATATGGAATGGGAAGAGTCCATCTCTTAAACGAGTTAAGATATGGGGTTGTCCGGCCTATGTTAAAAAGCAAAATTCGGACAAGCTCAAGGCAAGGTCAGTTCTGTGCAAGTTTGTAGGATATCCTAAACATTCATGAGGGTATATCTTCTACCATACCGAGGAACAAAAGGTGTTTGTTTCTCAACATGCCACCTTTTTAGAAAAGGAATTTCTTGTAAAAGTAATTAGTGGAAATGAGGTAGAACTGGAAGAAGTTCCTGCAACATAAACTATAACTGACGATTTGGTGGAACCGGAGGATTCAATAGTCCCCGACAAACTGCAGCCACTCCGCAGATCTAGTAGGGTTCCTCATCCACCTGAGAGATACGACGGTTTTCTCATAGACGGTGGGAGTGAGGATTGCATCATGGAAGATGATGACCCAACTAGTTTCGAGAAGGCTATCACAAGTGAGACTCTGTGAAATGGCTGGATTATATGCGATCTGAGATGGAATCCATGTACACCAACAAAGTATGGACTTTGAATGTTTCTCCTGAAAGGGTAAAACCTATCGGGAGAAAGTGGATATTGAGAAGATAATTGGTGTAGATGGAAAAGTTGAGACTTTCAAAGCTAGACTTGTAGCAAAGGGTTTTCGTGAACGACCTGGTGTCGATTATGATGAAACCTTTTCTCATGTCGCTATACTTAAGTCCATCAGGATCCTACTTGTCGTTGCTGTATACCATGACTATGAAATCTGGATGATGGACGTCAAGACCGCTTTTCTAAATGGTGATTTAGAAGAGAGCGTGTACATGACACAACCAGAGGGCTTCGTAGACAGTAGTAGCACCGGAAGCATGTGCAAGCTGCTTAAATCCATCTACGGATTAAAGCAGGCATCCCAGAGATGGAACATCTGTTTTGATGGAGCTATTAAAGAGTTTGACTTCATCAAAAATGTAGATGAACCATGTATATACAAGAAGGTTGTAGAGAGTAAGCTTGTCTTCCTCGTATTGTACGTGGATGACATACTCTTGATATGAAACGATGTTCATATGCTACACTCGGTCAAGCTCTTCTTATCACATAAGTTCTCCATGAGAGATCTAGATGATTCCTCCTACATCCAGGGGATTAAGATCTATAGAGATAGATCTAAACGGATGTTGGGATTGTCCCAATCCAGGTACATTGACACCATACTAAAGAGGTTTAGTATGGAAGATTCTAAGCGTGGTAATTTACCCGCTTGTTCAGGAATCACTCTCTCTAAAGAAATGTCTCCTAAGACTGATTTGGAGAGGGCTCACATGCAAGGCATACCTATGCTTCGGCAGTCGGGTAAATCATGTATGTGATGTTGTGTACCAGACCGGATGTTGCTTACTCACAGCTGTAGTGAGTAGGTATCAATCAGATCCAGGGAAGAAACACTGGAAAGCTGTGAAGAACATTCTTAAGTACTTGAGAAGGACTAATAGATGTTCTTTGTGTATGGTAACGGTGAACTCCAGGTAGATTCCTTCACCCTCAATAGAGGGGCGGTTTGTTTGAAGAGTTCCAAGCTAGATACCGTAGCAGACTCGACGATGAAGGCTGAATACATCGCTGCCAAAGAGGTTATCTGGATGAAGAAGTTCATAAGATGAACTTGGTGTGGTTCCATCCATTGAGCATCCAATACCTGGGTATTGTGATAACAATGGAGCTGTGGCTTTGGCCAAGGAACCCCGGTCCCATCAGTGATCCAGACATATTCTTTGGCGGTATTACCTGATCAGGGTGATAGTAGATCTCCGGGAGATCGAGGTCAGGAGAGTTGTCATGAAGGATAACACAACGGATCTACTCACGAAGGCCCTCCCCTAGATGCAATTCGAGAGAGTTTTTAGGATGTTGGGTATGAGATACTACAACAACAGGCTTTAGTGCAAGTGGGAGATTGTTAGTGATATGTATGCCTTAGAGGCCATTATTGTATGATATAGTGGATGCTTGGACAAATATATGGAGGACTTTCTTGCTCGACATGATAGTATGCTATCTGGTTGCCTTTATCTTAACATGTTCACTGGTATTATTATTGTAAGTCCACGTTGCCCACCCCGGTACTTACGGGGAGGCGGAAAACGGAATAAAAATAGGATTTTTATCACTTTAGGCAACATGGACTAGACAAAGAAGGATCTTTGCTAAACAAAAACAAGCTAAAGGTAACTAGAAACTAGCTAAGGGTAGAATGGTTATACCTAGGGCTTTATGTCCTTCTCTCCTTGCTCCTTGGAGTAGTAGAAAGGGATCACCTTTGTCGTCTTCTCACGTCGAAGAAGGATCCACCCGAAAGCCTCAACCTTTGGCTTCAACTCCAAGCTAGAAGTAACTAGGGTGCTAGAAGTGCTAATCCTAAAACCCTAGATGAGAGTAGAGATTATCAAGAAGAGTTTTTTCTCAAGCTCAAGTGTTTCTCAACACATGAGAGGGGAGAGCTTGAGGGAGAGGAAGAACAAGAGAGAGAAAGTAAATGATAGAATGAGAGAATTATTAACCATTCTCATATATATGTGTGTATTATTATAAATTGATAATTAGTAAGATAATTGTCATGGCTTAATCAAGACATGACCTTTATCATTTCATATTTAATGCTAATTGCAAGGATCAAAGAGCATCTTTTATGTGGAATGATGATGGTCAACATGTCAACTAAGGTCAACAAGTCAAGATAGTCAAATGGTCAACAACCATAACCATGCACAATTATATTAAACTAATATCAATTAACCATAATACACACATAAGCATTAGGGTTAATAAAATGACAATGGTCATTAACCCTAATCAAAGTCCTCTCCCTCTGTCTCAAGCAACTGTGCATACGCACCCGTATTCGTGATCCGAGGAACACGAATACAAAGAGATAAAACCAATCCCAAATCATATACTAGGATCTGGCTTAAACCAAAGCCCGCTAGTATAAGCTTCCGGACAACAAACGGATACAAGTGCGCGGATGTGAACGAACCCTGTCGCAAAACCATGCGACCTCTACTCATTTTGCCTAAAGGCGAATAGCTCCCTGTATGGGACTCTAAAGACTCGACACTACGCTGGCAGTGGGTTTAACCACAGACCGCAAGCGGCACTAGCTGTACGTAACGGTCCCCAAGTAGATGCCGATAAGAAGACTGACGAGGTGAACCCCATCTGAACTCCTACTGAGCCTGTATGTGACAGTCTCCGTACAGTCCGGTCTGTTCATCCGATACATCGCATGGCGGGCCTAGGGGGCGGTGAACGTCAGTCCCATAATAGCGGTACAAGTCGTGTCGGAGTGCAGCCCAGAACACCCTGAGATAACACTGGAAACCTACCAGTATATCTCGCTTGCCCTGGCCAGGGACTACTTGTGTAATGGCTCTCCTGGACACAGCGCGATGTCAAACCCCAATACCGGGAGAGACGAATCCTGTCTAACCGTCACTGCCTCCAAGTGCTTCGGGACTGCACCCAAAAACTACCTGTTTGCACGACTCATTTGAGCCGTGGTAGGGTAGTAATCAAAGTGCAGTGGGAACACACTCGAGGCGAAGTGACAGTGTCAAGTCAGCGGACTAAGTTGTACTCATGTCACCTGGGAACTGATAACTGACGATAGGTATAATACCAACCAACAGTTCCCAACGAGTCATGTCCAGTGTACTCGTAACCTAACGAGCACCCGTATACTATCTCAAGTACGACGTACTGACAGCTGTGGGACAGACCGTCTCCCATACTGGGATGAGAAGCGCATACGCTAGTCTACTCCGGAGTATCGATGCCCTGTCTCGATAGTCCAACGACCAGGGACCAGTATAAGGATGTGCTTATGGATTACCCAGCCCCCAAGAGTGTGAGCGCCATCACAACGCTGGTAATCAAGCAAAGATCCTAAGGGCTCTACTAATATGTATATCAGCGATATGCTAAAAGAAACACATGCACATATTAAAGCAGAGACAAACCAAGTAGCATACTACCATTTCGAGCAAGATTGTATATACAACTGTGAATATCCCAAGCTTCCATCAAGTAATATACAAACTAGTATGATACAGTAATGGCCTCTAGGGCATATACACTAACAATCTCCCACTTCCACTAAGGCCATGTACTAGCGTATCGAAGACCTATCATCTCGATCAGCCGCTCGAACTGAGTCTGGGGCAAGGCCTTGGTGCATGGATCTGCAGTGTTATCTTCTGAAGCAACCCTCCGAACCTCGATCTCCTGGCGATCCACGATCTCCCCGATCAGGTGATACAGCCTTAAGATGTGTCTGGATTTCTGATGGGACCTGGGTTCTTTCGCTAAAGCTATAGCCCCGTTGTTGTCGCAATACAGAGGTATTGGGTCAACAATGGACGGAACCACCTGAAGTTCTTTCAAGAACTTCCTCATTCAGACAACTTCTTTTGCGGCATCAGATGCAGCGATGTATTCCGCTTCCATAGTCGAGTCAGCAACGGTTTCCTGTTTGGAGCTCTTCCAACACACCGCCCCTCCATTGAGGGTAAATACAAAACCCGACATGGACTTGGAATCATCCTTGTCACTCTGGAAGCTGGAGTCAGCAAAGGCCTCAATCTGGAGGTCTTTTCCGCCATACACCAAGAACATCTCCTTAGTCCTTCTCAGGTACTTGAAAATGTTCTTTACCGCTATCCAATGTTTCTCCCCAGGGTTTGACTGATACCTGCTTACCACACTCAGTGCATAAGCCACATCCGGTCTGGTACACAACATCGAATACATTATAGAGCCTACCGCAGAAGCATAGGGTATAATAGACATGCGATCCCTCTCCAAATCAGTCTTGGGAGACATCTCTTTGGAGAGGGTGATCCCGTGACAAGCCGGTAGATTACCGCGCTTGGAATCTTCCATACTGAATCTCTTCAGTATGGTGTCGATGTACCTGGACTGTGAAAGTCCTAATATCCTCTTGGATCTGTCACGGTAGATCCGGATACCCAGAATGTATGAGGCATCACCCAGGTCTTTCATGGAGAATCTGTGTGACAAGAACCCCTTGACAGATTGTAGCATAGGAATGTCATTTCCTATTAAGAGAATGTCATCCACGTATAAAACGAGGAATATTACAGTTCTCGCTACAAATCTACAATAGATGCATGGTTCATCTGGATTTTTGATAAAGCCAAATTCCTTGACCGTCTCATCAAAACAGATGTTCCAACTCCGCGATGCCTGCTTTAGTCCATAAATGGACTTAAGCAACTTGCACACCTTTCCGCTGCTCCCACTCTGAATGAAACCCTTTGGCTTGTCCATATAGACACACTCCTCTAAATGTCCATTTAGAAAAGCGGTCTTTACGTCCATCTGCCAAATCTCATAATCGTTGAAGGCAGCAATGGCAAGAAGGATCCGAATGGATTTCAGCATAGTTACTGGAGAAAAGGTTTCGTCATAGTCCAAACCAGGTCTTTAACGAAAACCCTTTACAACCAGTCTAGCTTTATAGGTCTCAACCTGTCCATCTACACTAATCTTCCTTTTGAAGATCCACTTGCATCCTACGGGTTTTACCCCATCTGGAGCAATGTCCAACGTCCATACCTTGTTGGTGTACATGGACTCCATTTCGGTCCACATTGCATCCAGCCATTTTACCGAGTCGACGCTTTGAATGGCTTGCTGGAAGCTAGTATGCTCATCATAATCTATGATGCAATCCTCTCTATCCCCGTCAATGAGAAAACCGTAGTATCTCTCGGGCGGATGAGACTGCCAACTACTCCTGCGGAGTGGCGTGGGAATGTCCTGATCTTTCGAACCCTCTGGTTCTACTAAGCTTTCAGTAATAGCTTGTGGTTCTGGAATTTCTTCCAGTTCTATAGCGCTCCCACTTATTTCCTTTTCTAAGAACTGATGTTACAGAAAATGGGCATTACGAGAAACAAGGACTTTTTGTTCCTCTACATAATAGAAAAGATACCCCCTGGAGTTCTTTGGGTATCCCACAAACTTGCACAGTACTGAGCGTGCCTCTAGTTTGTCCGCATGCTGCTTTTTGACAAAAGCTGGACATCCACAAATCTTCAGGTATTGAAGATAGGGTTTTTTCCCACTCCATAACTCATATGGTGTGGTAGGCACAGTCTTAGTGGGAACTCGGTTCAAAAGGTATGCAGCTGATTCTAGCGCATATCCCCAGAACGATCGCGGCAACTCGGCGTTACTCATCATGGACCATACCATATCCAATAGGGTTCGGTTCCGTCTCTCCGATACACCGTTATGTTGCGGAGTGTATAGAGGAGTAAGCTGAGAGAGAATTCCATTCTCTTTTAAGTAACCCAGGAACTCGGCACTTAAGTATTCACCACCTCGATCAGATCTTAGTGCCTTGATACTTTTGCCTGTTTGTTTTTCTACTTCATTCTTATATTCCTGGAACTTTTCGAAAGCTTCGGATTTATGCTTCATCAAGAAGACATGTCCGAACCTTGAGAAATCATCCGTAAAAGTAATGAAGTAAGAATAACCGCTTCGTGCATGTGTAGACATTGGACCACACACGTCGCTGTGTACGAGTCCCAAGAGCTCGCTCGCTTTTACTCCATGTCCAGTGAACGGAGTCTTTGTCATCTTTCCTTTGAGACAGGATTGACAAGTTGCATACGATTGATATTCGAACGGATCCAAATATCCTTCTGCATGTAACTTAGTCAACCTTCTCTCATTGATGTGACCCAGTCTACAATGCCATAAGAAAGTTTTATTGATTTCTGGAGATTTTCTTTTATGTGTATTCTGGACATTGAAAATCTGTGGTTGGTTTAAAACGTATATACCGTTGTTCAATGTACCTGACCCAATCAAAACTCGATTAAGGTGAATGTTCACTACATTACTTACAAATGCAAATTCATAACCTTCTTTAGATAATAAAGATACAGAAATGATATTACAGGTTACATTTGGTACATAATAACAACTACGCAAAACCAAAAAGTGTCCATCCGACAATCCCAGGTGATAGTCCCCCACGGCCTCAGCATCCATGCTAGCACCGTTTGCAACTCTGAGGGTCATGTCACCTGCCTTCAAAACTCTACGCTTTCTCAACGCCTGCAAAGAATTACAGATATGAGATCCTGATCCGGTATCCAATACCCAGGATGTAGAGTTTATTGATAGACAGTTTTCAATAACATGCACACCTCAAGCTGAAGCTGCAACTCGCTTCAAATCCTGTGTTCTAGCCTTCCAAGCCTTGCAATCCTGTTTCAAGTGACCACTTTTGTGACAGTAGAAGCATTCTTCCTTCCCCACCAGCTTTCCCGCTATCTTTGTTGCTTTTCCTTTTCCCTTCGTATCCACTTTACTGACACCGCCTCTTGGTTTGGCGGGGGCTTTCTTCTTCTTACCCTTGGCTTTCGCCCTGGATCTAGAAGAGGAAGATCCTCCTACAAACAAAGTGGATGTCTCCCTACCTTTCTGTAGGGTGCCCTCAGCACTCCTCAACATGTTCAGAAGTTCGGAAAGTTCAACCTCCTTTCCTTGCATGTTGAAGTTAAGGATAAACTGGGCGTAAGTGGAAGGAAGGGACTGGAGAATCAAATCAGTATAGAGTTCATTCTCCAACGTGGTCCCAAGGTCCACGATCTCCTCTATGTAGCCAATCATCTTAAGCACGTGTTTCGCTACCGATGATCCGACGGCCAACCTTGCCGAAAACAACTTCTTCGACACTTCGTATCTGGAGATACGAGACTGCTCTCCATACAGTTCTTTTGTATGAAGAAATATGGACTCTAGGTCCATATTCTCGTGCCTCCTCTGATGTTCGTTGTCCATCGAGGCTAGTACGAGGCATTTGGCCTTCGCGCAATCGATCTCCCATGTCTTACGGATTTCCTTATCCGCGACGCTGGAGGTGGGACCTGGGACAGGGGGAGCTTTGGTGGTAAGGACATACCCCAACTTGTCGTAAGTGATTGCCATCTTGACATTCCTGAGCCAATCTTTGTAGTTTGGCCCTGTCAATATGTTTTTATCTAGTAATAACTTAAGTCCGGTCATGTTGAATGGTCGCTGCAATTAGGAGAGAGAAAAGAAACACTTTAGCAAGATTCTCTTGCAAGTTTAGAGTGGTTTTTAGTTTGTCTAAACTGGATGGCTCCCACTGTCTCTCGAATCCCTTCTCAAACCGTAAAGAAAGGATTAGTCAGGATCAATCCCACCGTACAATACTTGCTTAACCGTTCAGCCAAGCCAGTGTCGGTACTTCGAGGGAGGTTTTCCAACGCTTTCGCGAAGTTCCTTAATTAAGTAACCTCTTTTCCCTGTGGGCGTAGCCCCGCTAACACCTTTCTAGACACCTACTAGGTTTATAGCATTGATCGTTAAGTGAGAGTTTTCCCGAGGAGTAGCATATACTCACAGTAGGATCGGGATCCAAATATCAACGCGTGATAAAACAGAAGGAATTCTACCAGAATCATCACACTCCAAATGGTATGCAGCGCTAGCAAGTTTCAGTACTTATGAAACTCCCGATGTGGATTTTTGCCCCATGCTCTTATGACCTTGGCGTGAGGTCAAAATGTCATAAGTCACATGTCAAGTTCTTCCCATCATTATCCCGGTTAATTTGAACCCACCCGTACTTACCCTTGACGTAGGCCAAAATGGCAGTACGACTGTCTCAAACCAACGCTGTCACGACCCGCAGGGTACGGAACGTGACTGGCACTTAAGTTTACGAAACGTCTCAAGACGTCCGTAAAATAAGTAAGCCAAAGCCCAGAAAACCAAAACCAAATAAGCAAAAGAGTGAAGAAAACCCAATCAGTTGAAAGCGAGTTTTATCAAATAAGTCATGTAAAACCCTTTTTAAGAACAATATCAATTTTTCCGAAAATTTCGGCAGAGTCTCCTTTGTAAATACCGGCCCCCAAAATGGGTACAACAAAAATATATATGAATCCAACAAATAAGGCATCCCCAAGCGGGAGCTAGCTCTTCGCTACAAGGCGGTCAAAAATCCCATGCAATATAAAGCAACAACATGCGAAATAATCATAATGAAGCATAAGAAAAACAGCAGGTCGACTCAAGTGAGCTCGACCCCAAAATACAGCATAAAAGTCCACAAACCTCACAGTCTCGTCTCTAGGTCAATATACAATAATACTGGTAGATACAGTAGATGGAGTACTCTAGATACAAAGAATATACAAGGTGGTGCAAAAATAATAATATAACCCATCTAAGAGCAAAACCTCGAGTCCAGGCAAAAGAAGCAAGTGCGCCCGCCTGAATGTGTAAGTATAAGAAATCATATTTTTTCCCTTTAAGAATCTCTTTTGAAATACCAGCACAATACCAATAGAATCAACAAGAACCTGTGTCCAGCAACGGCACCTCAAAACTATCACAAATCTCATATATCCATGTCATAGTATCTCTGGCCGCAGCCATCCGGCTGACCCAGCTCAATATCAAAATCTCATCATCTCGCGGCCACGGTCGGTATCCTCTGGATATCCGCCGTGCCAAACAGTCACCGGTAGGTAATCCGTCCCCTGCCAGGCTCAACGTCAACACCACATTCATCTTGCCCCGGTGTACCATACCGGGCCCACCATGTACCCATGACGGTTCCTCCACTCCTCGACACGGATCTCCAAAACCACAGCAAACTCATGGTGGACGACACTTACATCACTAGAAAACCGCAATTTACATATTTTAAAAATATAATAAGTTTAGAAATTTTGCGGCTTTCCCCCGAAATCCAGAAATATCATAAAATCTCAAGAAATCCTCATAAGTGCATATGTCAATGATAATGAATGCATATGGTATCAATAATCAAGTTGCGATGTGTGATTAATAGATTAGGCATGAACAAATAATATGATGAAGCACATGCACATGAATAGCAATCCTACGATTTCATTTTAAGGAATTAAAGCAATAGTGCGAGTTTAAGTATCAATTATAGTAAAAGGTTTCAATTTAAAGGTTATCTAGTGTGGTGGCATGGCAATTACCAGGGTGTGTGTGTAAGCATGAATAGTGCTCGTGCTGCATATAAAAACCCTGGCAATGGTGCATGTGTCCTATAGAATGGGTTCGTATATGTATGTCAATATAAGGGATGAATGTAGCAAATAATCATACAAGTATTAAACCACTAATTACTAATATTACTAAGAATCTTTTTAAGCTACTAAACTATCGGGCGACTTGCGCCATCCAACGATAGTCCCCCGTAGATGTTACATCTACTCACAGGAATCCCTAGCTAGTCACGTCCAATCACCGCTTTCCCCTATCGAGCCGCGCTGACGTCTCCGCGACCGAACCTGGAATTACATCAATACCAAACATAAGGTTACATATCAAGAACGACGCAAAACCCAAACGAAGATACCATAGTTCACAAGCTAGGTACAACGTGCACAAAGTGCGCGGAATACACGCGAAAATCGCAAAAATCTACTAAAATGTCGATTTGGTCGCCCGGAAAAACCAAAACCCGAACACTCAAAAATCCGCACTCACGCATCCTAAAAATCATAGGATATGCTAAAAATGTCATCAAGACATTGCAAATACCTCAGCACAAAAATTTAATAAAAACTAGTAAGCACAAAAGACATCCAAAATCGTGCAAACTTCGCGGATTTGCGAAAAAGTGCACACAACCTCGCGCAAACACCCAAGTTAACCATAGATAGCCACTACATTAGTTTTAAACCATTAGCAATGCTTAAAAACCTAATTTCCATAAACAAAACCTTTCTTGATTTTCATAATTAGCAATTTCAATCCAAAACTAAACATGACAATACCAAATTAACACTAATTTGAAGCCCTCACAAATAAAGTAACCTCATTAACTTAGATTAGCAACAACTAGATAGCAAAATAGATTTAATTAACTAAATAATGGTTTCAAGAAACCCTAGTTAACTCAACCATTAACTTTAAACAACACTAGAATGAAAATAGCACTAAATTAACACTAAACAACTAGATTAAAGAATTCTAACCATATTAACTTAAAAGAGTAGAAATTATACCTCAAATCTATGGATCTAGCAAGAAGAAAGTTGCTTCAATTGATGGCCTCATAGCATCATGATCCAAGGAAGGGAGGTGAAGGAAAAAGGGATGAAGAATGGGGTTTAATTTGTGAGTTTTTGCTTGAAATTTGGAGCAAACTTAATGAATTTTTGAAGAAAAAGAGAAGAACAAAGATGAAGGGGGCTGCTGCAGCAATTTTCGGCCAGTAGAGGGAGAGGGGAGGGTGTGGGGTGTGTGGGAAAGTCTTGGTCAACTCCTACCAACCCACCAAAAGACCATACCTAATAAAAAAAGTCCAAAATCCTTTAAAAAAAAACCTCTTTTCTACACAAAAATGAAGTCAAAGAGGCAACCATTTTTTTTTCTTGGGTTTGCTAGAAATGGGCCGGCCTAGGGCTGAGGGATGAGAGAGAAGGGTTTTACAAAAGAAATTTTATGCAAAAAGACCCCCTACAAGTCAAAAATTGCAAGTTTAAGCTTAAATTCAATAAATTTCGTTTTCCATAATAAAAATTAGTTAAAACTTAAAATAAATTACTAAAAATTTATGTTACAACTAGATTTTAATTAACATGATTTTAAAGCTTAAATTTAGCCCATTTAAATTTGTATTTATCGCTAATTTAATGTATTTTCTTACCGGCTTAAAATAATATTAAAAATTGAAAAATTAGGGAAAAATTTTAAACGACCAGAATTTCATAATTAACTCATTTGCTACTAAAAACTAGCAATTACCCATCGAAATTAGGTATAATTAGTCCTAAACTGCAAAATAACAAAAAGGACGGTTTTCGGAAAAATACCGAATTTTCACCGATTTTCAGGAAAACACCAAAACGACTTTTCAAGGCGTTACAATCTTCCCCCCTTAAAGAAATTCGTTCCCCGAATTTAAAAATAACTACGCGTACCTTCAATGAGATGGGGATATTTCTTCCTCATCTCGCCCTCGGTCTCCCAGGTGACCTCCTCGCTGCTCGGGCCACGCCAAAGGACCTTGACGGTCGGTATAACTTTCGATCTCAACTTCTTCACCTGCCGATCCAGGATGGCCACCGGCTGCTCTGCAAAAGAAAGGTCGCGCTCTAGCTGGACTGTCGGGTGCTGAATCGCATGCGAAGGGTCGTGAAGGTACCTGCGGAGCATCGAAACATGGAAGACGGGGTGAACATCGGGAAAGCTGGATGGAAGGGCCAAACGATATGCAACAGCGCCGACACGCTCGAGGATCTCGAAGGGACCTACGAATCTAGGGCTAAGCTTTCCTTTTCGCCCAAATCGCATCACGCCCTTCATCGGAGAGACTCTCAGAAAAACATGATCGCCAACTGCGAACTCTAACCTGCGACGGCGCCTGTCTACATACGATTTCTGCCTGCTCTGAGCCGCTCTCATCCGGTCTCGGATCAACTGTATCTTCACTGTCGTCTCCTCAACAAGCTGCGGCCCCAAAAAGCTGCTCTCGCTGAGCTCTGTCCAACAGACGGGCAATCTGCATCTCCTCCCATACAATGCCTCGAAAGGTGCCATCTGAATAGTATCCTGGAAGCTGTTGTTGTAGGAGAACTCCACTAGAGGTAAATGACGATCCCAGCTACCGCCGAAGTCTAAACCGCACGCTCTGAGCATGTCCTCGAGAGTCTGAATGGTCCGCTCTGACTGTCCGTCGGTCTGCGGATGAAACGCTGTGCTGAAGCTCAAACGAGTGCCCAAAGCCTCCTGAAGTCTCTGCAAAAGTCGGCTGGTGAACTGGGTTCCTCGATCTGACACGATACAAGTCGGTACGCCATGCAACCGCACGATCTCGTCGATGTAAAGCTGGGCATACTGAGCGAAGCTGAAAGTCGTCTTCACTGGCAGGAAGTGAGCCGCTTTCGTCAATCTATCCACGATCACCCAGATGGAGTCGTACCCTCGACTGGTCCTGGGTAGACCCACAACGAAGTCCATCGAAATCTGCTCCCATTTCCACTCCGGAATGGGTAACGGCTGTAATTCTCCTGTGGCCCTCTGGTGCTCGGCCTTGACTTGCTGACAAGTCAGGCATCTCGATACAAACTCCGCAATGTCCCTCTTCATCCCGTCCCACCAGTAGGCCTCTCTCATATCATGGTACATCTTGGTGGAACCGGGGTGGACACTATACACTGATCGGTGTGCCTCCTCAAGAATGTCGCGCCGCAATCCATCAGCATCTGGTACGCACAGTCTAGATCCATATCGTAAAATCCCCTGATCGTCAATCACGAACTCGGAAAATCTGCCCTGTCCCATCTGTGCCATGATCTCTGAGCAACGGTCGTCACTGCGCTGTGCCTCATATATATGGTCAAGCAACTGTGGGCGTGCACGAACATGCGCGAGCTGTCCCCCTGTCTGAGTGAACTCGAACTCAACTCGGCTGTCGCATAACATCTGCCAATCTGCTGACGACTGCCTCTGCACTGCGCGCAAAAAGGATAGACTACCCCCGGGCCTCCTGCTCAAAGCATCTGCCACCACATTCGCCTTGCCTGGTGATATAGGATCTCGCAGTCGTAGTCTTTCACCAACTCCATCCAACGACGCTGTCTGAGGTTCAGGTCTCGCTGCTGAAATATGTATTTTAAGCTCTTGTGGTTTGTAAATATTTGGCACGACTCGCCGTAGGTAATGTCGCCAAATCTTCAATGCAAAGACCACTACAGCCATCTCCAAATCATGAGTGGGGTAGTTCTGTTCATGTTTCTTCAACTGCCGAGAAGCATATGCGATCACCCTGTCATGCTGCATCAATACGCATCCTAATCCCACTCGCGAAGCATCACAGTAGACCATAAATCCGCCTGATCCCGAAGGCAAAGATAATACCGGCGCCGTAGTCAAACATGTCCGCAGCTGCTGAAAACTGCGCTCGCACTCCTCCGTCCAGACGAAAGGAACTCCTTTCCGGGTCAAACCGGTCAAAGGTGAAGCTATACGGGAGAAGTCCTGAACAAAACGCCTGTAGTAGCCCGCCAGGCCTAGAAAACTACGGATCTCAGTAACCGATGTAGGTGGGGGCCACTGCTGAACAGCCTCAATCTTCTTCGGGTCCACACAAATGCCGTCTCTCGTAACCACGTGACCCAAGAATCCGACGCTGTCCAGCCAGAATGCACACTTGGAGAACTTTGCGAACAGCTGGTGCTCCCTCAGAGTCTGTAACGTAATCTGCAAGTGTTGCTCGTGCTCCACTCTGCTCCGGGAGTACACCAAGATATCGTCGATAACACGATGATGAACAAGTCAAGATACGGCCTGAATGTACGGTTCATCAAATCCATGAATGCTACTGGGGCGTTGGTGAGTCCGAACGACATCACCAAAAACTCGTAGTGGCCGTAGCGCGTGCGGAAAGCTGTCCTCGGTATATCCTCCTGTCGAACTCGCAGCTGATGGTATCATGATCGCAAGTCGATCCTCAAAAAAATATCCCGCACCCTGAAGCTGGTCGAACAAGTCATCAATGAGTGGCAACGGATATCTGTTCCCAACGGTAACCTTGTTCAGCTGGCGGTAGTCGATACATAAGCGCAAACTTCCATCCTTCTTCTTGACAAACATGACTGGAGCACCCCACGGAGAAACACTAGGTCGAATAAGCCCCTTCTCTAACAAATCCTGCAACTGATCCTTCAGCTCTCGAAGCTCTGCCGGGGCCATCCGATAAGGCGGTATAGAAATAGGCCCCGAGCCGGGAATCAAATCAATGCAGAACTCAACATCGCGCTCAGGTGGTAGCCCAGGTAGCTCATCAGGGAAAACATCAGGGAACTCACAAACAACCGGGACCCGGTCCAACGGAACCTCTGCGGCTCGAGTATCACAAATATATGCTAAGAATCCCTGACATCCCTTCCGCAAGAGCTGACCAGCGCGAAAAGACGAAATCAAGCTGGGAAGGGTGACGCTGCGGTCTCCCTGAATAACAAGGACTGGCTCTCCCGGAAAGCTAAATCTGACTGCCTTCTCACGGCAGTCCACCGAAGCATAACAAGTGGCTAGCCAATCCATGCCCAGAAGCACATCAAAGTCCAACATATCGAGGAGAATCAAATCAACCGATGAATCCCTCTCCCTGATACGAACGGAACACAAACGAAATACAAAACGAGCGACAAACGACTCGCCTACCGAAGTAACAACAACAAGCGGGTGATCTAACGACGACGACTCACGGCCCAACATCGGTGCAAAGTGTGTAGAGACGTACAAATGTGTGGAACCTGGGTCAAATAATACCCGTGCGTCGAAAGAACAAACTGGAAAGGTACCTGTCACAACGGCATTGGATGCCTGCGCATCCTGCGGTGTCAAAGCAAATACTCGGGCCTGTCCTCCACAGATAGCGGGCTGACCTCGACCTCGGCCTCTGCCTCCTCGTCCTCTCTGAACAGGACCGCCGCGTCCACGGCCTCTGGGTGCACCTAGCTGGCGTGGAGCATCGCCTGGGGTAGGAAGTAGGGCTCTCTGAGGAGGGGGTGGTGATGGTGGTAGGGTCACATGCGGAACTGTCGCTGCTCCCTATCGTCTCACCGGACAGTCTCTGACAAGATGGTGCGGACTCCCGCACCCAAAACACCCTGGCGACGGCTGCTGTCCCTGGGGATAAGAACCATATAACTGTCCCCGTCCAAATCCTCTGCCAGGCCTATCTCTCGGAAAGAATCTGGCGCGCTGCCTCTGAGACGGTACATCGGTGCGAATCCTCTTCGGCCCAGAAACGGCCGAAGTCTGTGATATGCGTGCCTCCATCCGTAATGCCGTATCCATAGCAGCTGAATAATTGTCGTAGTGCTGGGCGCCAATGGCAAGATATAGCTAGGCATCAAGTCCCTGTACGAACCTCTTCACCATCTTCTCTTCGGTATCCACCAAATACGGAGCATATCGGGATAACTGTGTAAACTGGATGTCATACTCAGACACCGTCATCCCAGGTGTCTTGACTAAGGCCTCGAAACTGCGAGCTCTGGCGCCACGAACGCTCTCTGGAAGGAAACGAGCTAGAAAGACCGCTGTAAACTCGGCCCAAGTCATAGGCGGTAGACCTGCAGCTCGACCTCTCAAGACTGACTCCCACCATGTCTGCGCGAGACCCTCTAGTCGGAAACTCGCAAGCTCTACCCATCGATCATCCGAACATCTCAGCGAACGACAGATCCTGGCTAAACTGTCAAGGAACGTTTGTGGGTCCTCCGCTGCCTCGGTGCCGGTGAATACTGGAGGTCTCAGCCTCATGAAATCCTGTAGCGAAACCGGGATGGTCACGGCGGTAGTAGTAGGAGCAGGTATCATAGCAGTCTGGGATGTAGTAGGTGCGTCATCCGGCCTCGGTATACGACTGGCTGCAACTAGGGATCCTACCATCTGACGTAGCTCCTGCATACCCCCCATCATCTGTCGCAACTCCTCCATACCAGTCTTGAGCCTATCCATACGGCCTGGGGAAGGTGGATCGGTCTGTCCCTGCGGCGTAGGCATACCACCCTGCTCAGTCCTAGTCTCGGACGAGCCAGCTCGAATCTCGTCTCGGGCGGCAGCCCTCTGTGCCCTCGTAGCCTTCGGCGGCATAGTGACTGGTACAGGAAACAGGACAGTGCAATAGGATCATAGGATACACGGAAATGAAGAAGGAATTTCAAGCAAGTATATCCTAAACTCACTTAGGCGGAGTACCGTATCGCAAGTATGCCGCGGACATACACACGCTACGTTACCCTACTTAAGTCACTTACTCCATCTACCAAGGGTCATCCTACACTCAAAAAGGTAAAACCTATTGCTTTGATACCAACTTTGTCACGAACCGCAGGGTACGGAACGTGACTGGCACTTAAGTTTACGAAACGTCTCAAGACGTCCGTAAAATAAGTAAGCCAAAGCCCAGAAAACCAAAACCAAATAAGCAAAAGAGTGAAGAAAACCCAATCAGTTGAAAGCGAGTTTTATCAAATAAGTCATGTAAAACCCTTTTTAAGAACAATATCAATTTTTCCGAAAATTTCGGCAGAGTCTCCTTTGTAAATACTGGCCCCTAAAATGGGTACAACAAAAATATATATGAATCCAACAAATAAGGCATCCCCAAGCGGGAGCTAGCTCTTCGCCACAAGGCGGTCACAAATCCCACGCAATATAAAGCAACAACATGCGAAATAATCATAATGAAGCATAAGAAAAACAGCATGTCGACTCAAGTGAGCTCGACCCCAAAATACAGCATAAAAGTCCACAAACCTCACAGTCTCATCTCTAGGTCAATATACAATAATACTGGTAGATACAGTAGATGGAGTACTCTAGATACAAAGAATATATACAAGGTGGTGCAAAAATAATAATATAACCCACCTAAGAGCAAAACCTCGAGTCCAGGCAAAAGAAGCAAGTGCGCCCGCCGCTACTGTACTGACGGAGCGGACCTGAAAAAGGCTGTGGCACAACGGGGGTGAGTTGCCAACTCGTGAGTAATAAATAACATCTACACAGGCTATCGTATGCACGCACACAAGCATCCTAGCATCTAAATACAGGTAAGGCAGGACATAATGGCAAGTATGTACGCAATATGAATATACTAGCAGGTATGAATGCAATGCGAATAAACTCGTGATCTGAATGTGTAAGTATAAGAAATCATATTTTTTCCCTTTAAGAATCTCTTTTGAAATACCAGCACAATATCAATAGAATCAACAAGAACCTGTGTCCAGCAACGACACCTCAAAACTATCACAAATCTCATATATCCATGTCATAGTATCTTTGGCCTCAGCCATCCGGCTGACCCAGCTCAATATCAAAATCTCATCATCTCGCGGCCACGGTCGGTATCCTCTGGATATCCGCCGTGCCAAACAGTCACCGGTAGGTAATCCGTCCCCTGCCAGGCTCAACGTCAACACCACATTCATCTTGCCCCGGTGTACCATACCGGGCCCACCATGTACCCGTGACGGTTCCTCCACTCCTCGACACGGATCTCCAAAACCACAGCAAACTCATGGTGGACGACACTTACATCACTAGAAAACCGCAATTTACATATTTTAAAAATATAATAAGTTTAGAAATTTTGCGGCTTTCCCCCGAAATCCAGAAATATCATAAAATCTCAAGAAATCCTCATAAGTGCATATGTCAATGATAATGAATGCATATGGTATCAATAATCAAGTTGCGATGTGTGATTAATAGATTAGGCATGAACAAATAATATGATGAAGCACATGCACATGAATAGCAATCCTACGATTTCATTTTAAGGAATTAAAGCAATAGTGCGAGTTTAAGTATCAATTATAGTAAAAGGTTTCAATTTAAAGGTTATCTAGTGTGGTGGCATGGCAATTACCAGGGTGTGTGTGTAAGCATGAATAGTGCTCGTGCTGCATATAAAAACCCTGGCAATGGTGCATGTGTCCTATAGAATGGGTTCGTATATGTATGTCAATATAAGGCATGAATGTAGCAAATAATCATACAAGTATTAAACCCCTAATTACTAATATTACTAAGAATCTTTTTAAGCTACTAAACTATCGGGCGACTTGCGCCATCCAACGATAGTCCCCCGTAGATGTTACATCTACTCACAGGAATCCCTAGCTAGTCACGTCCAATCACCGCTTTCCCCTATCGAGCCGCGTCTGACGTCTCCGTGACCGAACCTGGAATTACATCAATACCAAACATAAGGTTACATATCAAGAACGACGCAAAACCCAAACGAAGATACCATAGTTCACAAGCTAGGTACAACGTGCACAAAGTGCGCGGAACACACGCGAAAATCGCAAAAATCTACTAAAATGTCGATTTGGTCGCCCGGAAAAAACCAAAACCCGAACACTCAAAAATCCGCACTCACGCATCCTAAAAGTCATAGGATACGCTAAAAATGTCATCAAGACATTGCAAATACCTCAGCACAAAAATTTAATAAAAACTAGTAAGCACAAAAGACATCCAAAATCGTGCAAACTTCGCGGATTTGCGAAAAAGTGCACACAACCTCGCGCAAACACCCAAGTTAACCATAGATAGCCACTACATTAGTTTTAAACCATTAGCAATGCTTAAAAACCTAATTTCCATAAACAAAACCTTTCTTGATTTTCATAATTAGCAATTTCAATCCAAAACTAAACATGACAATACCAAATTAACACTAATTTGAAGCCCTCACAAATAAAGTAACCTCATTAACTTAGATTAGCAACAACTAGATAGCAAAATAGATTTAATTAACTAAATAATGGTTTCAAGAAACCCTAGTTAACTCATCCATTAACTTTAAACAACACTAGAATGAAAATAGCACTAAATTAACACTAAACAACTAGATTAAAGAATTCTAACCATATTAACTTAAAAGAGTAGAAATTATACCCCAAATCTATGGATCTAGCAAGAAGAAAGTTGCTTCAATTGATGGCCTCATAGCATCATGATCCAAGCAAGGGAGGTGAAGGAAAAAGGGATGAAGAATGGGGTTTAATTTGTGAGTTTTTGCTTGAAATTTGGAGCAAACTTAATGAATTTTTGAAGAAAAAGAGAAGAACAAAGATGAAGGGGGCTGCTGCAGCAATTTTCGGCCAGTAGAGGGAGAGGGGAGGGTGTGGGGTGTGTGGGAAAGTCTTGGTCAACTCCTACCAACCCACCAAAAGACCATACCTAATAAAAAAAAGTCCAAAATCCTTAAAAAAAACCTCTTTTCTACACAAAAATTAAGTCAAAGAAGCAACCATTTTTTTTTCTTGGGTTTGCTGGAAATGGGCCGGCCAAGGGCTGAGGGAAGAGAGAGAGGGGTTTTACAAAAGAAATTTTATGCAAAAAGACCCCCTACAAGTCAAAAATTGCAAGTTTAAGCTTAAATTCAATAAATTTCGTTTTCCATAATAAAAATTAGTTAAAACTTAAAATAAATTACTAAAAATTTATGTTACAACTAGATTTTAATTAACATGATTTTAAAGCTTAAATTTAGCCCATTTAAATTTGTATTTATCGCTAATTTAATGTATTTTCTTACCGGCTTAAAATAATATTAAAAATTGAAAAATTAGGGGAAAATTTTAAACGACCAGAATTTCATAATTAACTCATTTGCTACTAAAAACTAGCAATTACCCATCAAAATTAGGTATAATTAGTCCTAAACTGCAAAATAACAAAAAGGACGGTTTTCGGAAAAATACCGAATTTTCACCGATTTTCAGGAAAACACCAAAACGACTTTTCAAGGCGTTACAAACACATTCTATCTATGCAACAGATAAATATCCGGCAGCTACCAATCACTATGCCTTGGCGTGAGGTCAAAATACATAGCTTGAATACTACCGAATATTTAACTGAAATGATGGAGGGCTACGAATGGTTTTGGCGAAACCGTGAACGTAGTGAACTTGATATAATCGATGGAACGAGATAGCTTTTAAAAGGAGTGGTTCAAGCTCCGCATTTAAAAGTTTAGTTTTGAAAAGAACCGAGTGGTTTTCAAAGTGTTCCAATCGACTTTTACTTGGTTTATTTTCTTGCATTAGTTCTTTTAATGCGTCCCATCATTTAATCCTACCATTGCAGAAAACAACCAAAATATGACGTACGCTTATGCCATTCGCATTCGCCACGGGGCCCCGTCATCACCCGTTAGGTTACTTAACTAACGACAGAGCGGGGGCTGGGCTAGCGCGGCTGTAAAACATAAGCAACGCCTAAATAGTTAACATATATAAATATATAGCAATGATAGACATTACAAATCACAGATGAATACATTGGATATACTAGGAATCCGCAATCCTGTTGGAGATAGTGCCCTCAGAGTCAATTATTGGATCACAGGCACGTGATTGCAATGATTGAGGGAGGACCTATCCCGGTAGGACAGTCTTACTCAAGATGATAGTATGCTATCTGGTTTATCTTTATCATCGTGTACTGCTTTAGGTGACCTGACAGGTCGCTATTACACGTTGATAGAGCCCCTAGGATTCTTGCTTGACCACCAGCAGTATGAGGGCAATCATATACGTGGGAGCTGGTAGTCTATAAGCACATCCTTAAAAGGTCCCTAGTCGTGGGAGTTTCGAGACAGGGCATCGATACTCCAGACTAGACTAGTGTATACAGTCGAGACCCCAACGAGGGGCGGTGGCCGGTCTCACAACCCACTGGTGTCAGTTGGTTCACCTAAGATGTATACAGATGCTCATTGGGTTATGAGTACACCGGACAGGACTCGCCGGGAACATGCTAGTTGGTCTTATACCTGACGTCAGATAGCAGTTCCCTGGTGACATGTGTACAGGTTAGTTCATCGACCTGGGGATCGTCATTTGTCTCGTGTGAGTTCCCACTGTACTTTGATTACTACCCTACCACGCTCAAAGGAGACATGCAAACAGGTTTTAGTTGGGTACAGTCCCGAGCCACATGGAGGCAGTGAGCGGATCTTCAGGGGTTCGTCTCTCCCGGTATTGGGGGTGAGGTCGCGTTGTGTCTAGGAGAGCCATTACACGAAGCCCTCGGCCGAGGCAGGAGATTTACTGGTAAGTATTCCAGTAGTATCTCAGGGTGTTCTGGGCTACACTCCGACACGACTTGTACCGCTTTTGGGGGTCTGACTTTTACCAACCCCCTAGGCCCGCATGCGATACTCATAGACGAATGGACCGGACTGTACGGATATTGTCACTGACAGGCTCAGTAGGGTGTCAGGATGAGTTCACTCATCGACGTCCCTTTTGGTCAATACCTGGTAGCCCGTTACGTATTGGCTTATACCTCTGACGTGCTTGTGGTTAAATCCACAACCATGGTGTTGACGAGTCTTTAGAGTCCCCCACATTCAGTTACTCAAGTTTCGGGCGAAACGCTGTAGAGGCCGTATGGAGATATGGCAAGGTCCGATCAGATACGTGCGGTATTGCACGGATCAGGATCGGACAGTTTGTACTACAGGCCGTATGGAGATATGGCAAGGTCCGATCAGATACGTGCGGTATTGCACGGATCAGGATCGGGCAGTTTGTACTACAGGCCGTATGGGTATATGGCAGGGTTCGATCAGATACGTGCGGTATTGCACGGATCAGGATCGAACGGATATTACTAGCCGGCTTTGGTTTAAGCCGGATCCTAGTATAGTACAGTGTAGATTTTGTCTCATTGCATTTGTATTTCGGTTGGAATACAAATGCTGGTGTGTATATACAGTATCGGGGCTTTCCTGTAATTTATTACGTGACCAGTTTTTCTGGAGTTGCCAGTTTGCTTTCCGTTTCGGCTAATTTCCTTTTTATCGTTCATTGGCCGAAGATTGGTTGAGGAGGGCTTATTTGCATTTGTGCAAATAAGCATTAGTGGAGGGGGTTCTTTGCATTTTGTTGCTTCATGATAGCTCTTGTTGACCTTGACTTGTTCACTTCATCATTGCTTGACTTTTGGAGTCATCATGTTTGATGATGGTTGTGGTTGAGTGTGGATGTGTTTGTGATCATGTTCTTTCATGATTTCTTTTGATTCCCTCATGCATTATTGTGTGGCCTCTCTCTTTTTTGATACACTCTCTCATTCTCACTCTCCCCTCACTTTGATGGCCGGCCACTTCCTCAAGTGGGCAGTCCTAATTTTTGTGGAGGGATTTTCATCTCTTTTGGCTTGTTAAAAATCCCATAGCTCCACAAAAATTCCACAACTCATCCCTTCACCAAATGGCAACCTCCATAAACCCCAAATGAGACATATAGATCTTCACTATATTCTACAGCATATCTTAGGCACGTCGACTCGCCAGCTTCGTGCCCGAGTTGCCTCGGTATAGAGGTGGGAGCCCGTAAAAGAAGCAGGCGACGTGGTGCCCTTTCCGGCGAGGAGGTGGAGACCGGACATTCCGCGGGAGATCGGGACGACGGCGAGAAGACCGGGGGACTCGGATCACTCGGTATATCTCTCTTCCCCATCTTGTAGTTAGCTAGGACTAGTTAATGGTTCGATCCGGGTTATAGTGCACGGTGGTGCCGGTTCAAGAAAAATTAAAGTTAACCATCGCTTCCGCATTTGGCCTCGGGATGGAGGCAGGGGCGCCGCCGTGCACTTACATTGGTATCAGAGCCTCGCCATTAACATAGTCTAGCTTGGTCTAATGTGTTTTACATTTCCGATCGAACAAAAATCCCAAAACCCGCGTTTTCATGCATATCAGTTTCTGTCGAAATTTTTTTGTCTCCAAAAATTTTCCAGGTTGTCTCAAAATGATGTGCAGAGAATTATAAGAATTCTGTAGAAATTTGATCACGTGATCGCTCCATACGACCGCGGAACCGCGGCCAAACCCTTGCTTGGGCGCGGTTCCGCCGCAGTATATGCAGATCAGTGTGCCAAATTTTTCCAGAGATCTCCTGTGATGAAAATAGGGATTTTGGAATATTAATTTTGGGCCCAGAATTTCTTGATGTGCTACAGTAGTACTTGGGGCCCACTTGTTAAAATTTGATCGATCGGATATTTTAAACACTTACAGTATTTACATTATATCTGCGACCGTGAATGTCACTTGATCGGTAAATCCAGTCTAACTG
Source organism: Agapanthus africanus (assembly GCA_030015575.1). NCBI lineage: Eukaryota > Viridiplantae > Streptophyta > Magnoliopsida > Asparagales > Amaryllidaceae > Agapanthus > Agapanthus africanus. The sequence continues at coordinate 182,282,613 of JASDDO010000016.1, read as the reverse complement.
CTATAGTCCGGTTAGACGGATTTGCGAACGTGACTTTCACGTTGATGTTCTGTGTATTGCTGTGATGTTGCGAATCGGTCGTGGGGGATAGCCTGGATGCAATGCTAGTACAGATTTGGTTGTATTATGTACATTTGATTTTGCGGGGCGAGCGTCCGACATATGGACTGCCGTCACTGCCTGATTGTATTATTATTTTGGGGCACGACCAGGTTGCGGTCGATGTACCCGTTGTATGTATATTTTACTTTCTGTACTAGGATTACCCCAAGGTGGGGTGCACGGATAGCCGGGTTCTAGAGGGCAACGGGCCCGCATCTCTTGGCATTGAGACGGAGGGGGCTTCACTCTAGAATTGGCGGGCTATTCGCCGCAATCGTAGGGGGTACAGGTTGACCCAGGAGGGGTGCCCAAGTTACCGGATTCCGTGAAGTGCTGGGTGGTCCATTCACGTTGCTGAAGGGGGCTGCCTCGCTTCAGATTTTGGCGGGTAACTTGCCGCGCCCGTAGGGGTCTAGGATTTCATTGCACAGGCTATCCACACGACCAGGGGAACGTCGGGTTTCAGTAGTGGCTCTGTGAAACCCGGGGATCCCAGATATCTGTATTGTTCTGTGATGCTGTACATTTCTGTGATGTTGCATTTTATCACGCCTTGAGCGAAATATAATATATTGGTATATATATTAGTAGATGTTGTATATGTTTTGCATCCGCGCTAGTCCAGTCCCCGCTCTGTCGTTAGTTAGCTAACCTAACGCGTAATGACGGGACCCAGTGGCGAATGCGGATGGCATATACGTACATCAGTATATTTTCGTTCTTTTTGGTGTGATCAATTGATGGGACTGTGTTGATTTGGATCAATGCAAGTTAAAAACAAACCTAACCAGATGTTGTTGGAACACTTTTCAAAAAGCTGTTATTGCAAGGACGTTCTCTTTTGTTTTGCATCGTGGTATTCAGTTGGAATATCCTGCTCCTCAGTCGACGAGGTAAGGGCCGAGATCCCTTCACCGGGAGTGACCCCTTGGACAAAAAGTTTGCGTCAAGGCAATGACTTCACTATAGCCGATTACTTTTGCTTTGCATCGTGGTATTCAGTTGGAATATCCTGCACCTCATTCTACGGGGAAAGAGCCGAGATCCCTTCACCGGGAGTGACCTCTTTAGCAAAGGTTTTCGTCACTATATTTTTAAAAGCTATCAGTTCCTTCAACGATATCAAGTTCATTACGTTAAAGGTTTTCGCCAGAAACCATTCGTAGCCCTCCGTCATTTCAGTAAAATATTCGGTAGTATTCAAGCTATGTATTTTGACCTCACTCCAAGGCAGTGATTGGTAGCTGTCGGGTATTTAACTGTAGCATAGATAGATGCGTTGGTTTGGGACAGTCGTACTACTATTTTGGCCTACGTCAAGGGTATGTACGGGTGGGTTCAAATTAACCTGGATAATGATGGGCAGAACTTGACATGTGACTTATGATATTTTGACCTCACGCCAAGGTCATAAGAGCATGGGGTAAAAATCACATCGGGAGTTTCTAAAGAAACTGAAACTTGCCAGATATGCGCATACCTTCTGGAGTGTGATACCGTGAGCGGAATCCATCACGTTATCATGCGATGATAGTTGGATCCCGATTCCCACTGATGAGTTGGTTTACTCCTCGGGTGATCCCGACTAATTCTTCATTCAGGTTTGGAGGAGAATTTGACGGTACAGTGGGAGGTTTCCAGATTAGATAAATTGGTAACCATTCTGATCTAGGTTAGAGTGCACGCTGAGTGTTTCTTTTCTCTCTCTCTTTGGCAGCGACCATTGACCCGACCCTAAGACTATGACTCAGTGACCAAAATTAACCGAACCTTCTAAAACACTGGCTTTTGGATTGTCAGAGTTGCAAACCTCATTGCCACTCCTACTTTTACCCTTTTCTCCAGGACACCCCGTATTACAACGAACGTCCACTTCCATTGGACAAAACCATCGTATGGTTAGATACGAACTCGAAAGAATTTATTCGAGGATGGTTTCAGGTTCTGGAGAAAACGGATAGGACTATTCAGTTGTCTTTTCATTTTTACCTTCTCTCAGGTTGCGAGTACTCCTTGGTTTAGGAATAGTACACCTGTTACGCAAATTGGATAGTCTTCTTCCAAACGTTAGGCTGGTGCCGACCGGTAGGAAGAAAACCAATTAGCCTAACGATGGTGTACAGAAGGTATTATGTAAAGACAAAGAAAGGGATTAGAAGGAGGGCAAAGTAAACTGCGACTGATATTCACGACCAAACCAAGTTTTTCTTCGCCAATCCTTAATCGCCTTTGTATTTCTCCAGGACACTCCGTATCACTATGAAGATCCACAGTTTATTGGATACTCCATCGTATGGTTATATACGAACTCGAAAGGAACTTGTTCCAGTTCGGGGATGGATTCTGGTTCAGGAGAAAGAGGAATAAGGTTTCTCAGGTTGTCTTTTATCTTCACCTTCTCTCGCTTTGCGAGTGTTCCTAGGATTAGGACAGTACACCCATTATGCTTATTGGATAGTCTTCTTCCAAACCATAGGCTGGTGCCGAACGGTAGGGAAGGAAGAAAACCATTTGGCCTAAAGGGGTGTACAGAAGGTAATGACTAAAGACATAGAAAGGGATTTGGAAAGATGGCAAAGAATTATACGGTTACAGTCGTGAATCTGGAAGAGGCATTACTAGGAATACCAGGATACCCCATCGAAACATTTCAATGTTTCAGTTTCACTGTGTACTGTTAAAAGAAAACTGATTTCCCAGTTAGACACTTGCTCCAGGGTATGTATTTACCTGGTATGATTCTCACATCTGTATGGCTTTGCAGATGATGAGTGGGAGTAAGTTATTGGGAATTAGGTGATCATCCTCATTATATCGGGATTCGTTGTAATCGGTGATATTTGAGGAAATCACCTGGGCTGTTTGCCGGTCGGCAAATATTTGGTTTTGAATATCCGCTGTTATGCACCAATTTCAAATTCATATATCTGTATGTCTATTTTCATAGAGTGAGATATACCTTTTTGAAATTATGTCCATGACATTTACCTATATCAGTGGATGGTTAGGTAAGGAGCATTAAACAGCGGTGTAATTCTTCATAACCAAAGGTACAATTTTCAACCTACGACACACAGTGAATGAGTTATCAGACTCAAGGGACTTATACAGAGTATTGTATGTTGTCCAGGGTCCATCAGGACAGAGGGGTTGGTTCTCGTACTATATTCAGTTTACTTATGACTTCTCTAGTTTTTAGACAGGTGTTTCGTGGAAACACAGGGTCCGAATTTTGAGAAGTTATAGGTATTTGAATAAAGTAGAGAACCAGGTATTGCAAGTATCGGGATTTTTCAAAGTGATCGAAGATGTAGATACTTGTGTATGGTGTTTAGATGATAGTAATGATTAAGAGATCTTGCTTCTCTTTCAGGTTATTCATAATTGGAGGCATTCCTAAGTTGAGTAACGCTGATCGGCCTCTTTCCATTTAGTTGACATGCACTGGAGACAGCTGCATGATTTGAATCTGGTTCAATTAAATCAGTGCCTCTGGTTCTATATTGGATATAGTACAGTTCATATCTTAACATTGTTAAGGTACGGAGAGTTGTCCGGCTTATGATTAAAACCAGACACTGGACAACTCAAGGCACGTTTCTGTAATGGCTGTTTGTGGGTTGACCCAGGCTATGACGAGGGTTGATTTTCTACCATCTGGAAGATCAATAGAGATATTGTTCTAGACTCGCCACAGTTTTAATAAAAATGGATTTTTTCAGAAAACAGTAGTGGGAGTATGGTAGAACTGGAAGTGATTCCAGAACCACAAACGATTACTGAATATTTGATAGGAACCTAAAGATTCAATCTGGTTTGACATTCCATTGGCCACTCCGCAGAAAAGGTGGGTAACTTCAGGCACCCGAGAGGTACTCCGGTAGCCTCAAGGACGGTGACAGGGAAGTTCTTGTTTACCCACACTTGCTATTGCTGTTGTTCCAGGTTGCGAGACCCGGCGGGAGGATGATTATAGCGTCGTTCTAAACTAGTTTTAGAAGTGTACGTGTATATGACTCTGGCAGAGGGTTGTCGTAGTCAGTGGGAGCAGCGGAAGCATTGGTGGACAGTTAGCTTATGTCTATTTATAGACTAAAGAAGATATAGCGGAGAAAGATCATCTATTTCTGACGTGACAGTCATAGGTTTGACTTCATCAGAATAGGGGATGGATCTGTTGAGAAGGTAGTAGGGTGTGATGTCCTGGTATTTGGATGACATACACAGAGTAGGAAGTGATATTCCTATACTACAATCGGTTATACTTTGGTCGTCATACAGTGGTTTCAACACATGGGACTTGGACATTATATCAGACATACTGGTTACAAGATCTATGGTTTTAGATCTAGATTTGGGTGGTTTCCCAATCAGGGTACTTAGACAGCATTCTAAGAGTATTTAGAATGGACGACTCCTGGCATGGTAGTGTACCTGCAGATGACGGAGTCTGTCACGTCCCGAAAGTACGGAACATGACCGGCACTTAAACTACGAAACGTCTCGAGGCGTACGTAATCTAAGTAAACCGAAAACCCAGAAATCCAAACCAAGAAAAGTAGTAGAGTGAAGGAAAACCAATTTAAAACAAGTAGTTTTAATAGCATAAGCCGAATTATGCGGTTTTTAAGAACATCAAAATTTACTGAAAATTTCGGCAGAGTCTCCTTTGTAAATACTGGCCCCCAAACGGGATACAACATGAATAGTATACGAAATCAAGAAAAAGGCATCCCCAAGCGGGAGCTAGCTCTTCGTCAATCGACGGTCACAACCACACAAGCAATATAATATACAACGCCAACGGCGAGGATCAAAACTCAAAAGGAAACTCAAAACCACCAGAAATATAACGAGCGACTCTAAGATCGAAAGAATAAACAACACTGGTCTCTATCTCAATAAATACATGTTTGGTTGATGGAATTTACTAGATACAACGGAATAATATTATACAAGGTAATATGATGGGTACGATACAAGAAAAACCCACCTACTAGCAAGTCACCCGAAAATAGAAATAGTGCCAGCAAAGCCGTAACGAAACCTGTACGGCAAAACCTGCAAGAACTGTGGCACAACGGGGGTGAGTTACCAACTCGTGAGTAGAAAAACATCTACGCACAGAAATCGCATAAATAACGCAATCCTAGGTCAAAGATCATAATATATCCTCAAATATGTATATAACATGCAGCCTATAACAATGGCTAGGGTAAATATCTAACCTGAGTGTAATCTCATGTGCCTGTGTCAGTGCCTCAGATAGCAATATATCATATGAATGAGGTATGAATGCATGAAAACAGAATACATGTAAATGAAGAACTGTTTTCATAAATTAGTGAGATTTCCTTTGTATTTTTAAACTAAGGTATCATAAATGAAATCAGTATCAACAGTGTCTAGCATCGACACAAAACATAAATCTCAATGTCTCGAAATATCAATGTCTCAATCTCAATATCTAGGGCGCCGTTAGTCCAGACCGGCCCCTACCATCCATCTCAAGACCACGACGGTATCCTCCGGATATCCGACGCGTCGGGTAATATCACCGGTAGGTAGTGCTCCCCAGCCAGGCTCAACGTCAACACCACATTCCTCTTGCCCCGGGGTACCATACCGGGCCCACCATGTACCCGAAACGGTTCCTCCACTCCTCGAATCGGGTCTCGAAATCCATCAGCAAACTCATGGTGGACGACTCATACATCATAGGAAAACCGCACTTTTTATTTAAAAAGAAAGAAAGCAGTTTATATATGTTTTGCGGTTTTCCTCCAAATCCATAAAATATCATGGGAATCCGAATCATCAATAGCATGTAAAACCATGAATATAAGCATGAGAATCCATGGATACGGCATAACAATGAATAACAGTATGCATGAAGTAGCGGGTAATAACTACAATGTCTAAACTATTAGTTAACATGCTATGTCAAGCAATAATATTTTCTAAGGTGTACGTGACATGGAAATTACCGATGAAGATGTGTGTGAGCGGCAAGTAAGTGTACGTGGTACATACGCATCATCGGTAATGGTGCTGGTGTCCTAACAGCATGATATTAATAATGGAGTATGAAACATAATATAAGCATGCGATGCGAAGCGGACCACAAAAGAAGAGCGGGAGCTGAAAACTAGACGCAACTATAACTAATCTGCATTAATCTAATATAAGTCCTACAAATGGTTCCTTTTGAAATAACACGAATCATGGGGTTTTGAAAATAGGGGCTACGGTGTTTTTATGAAAAGATACGTCTTTTGAAATCTCCGTAGGATCCCTTGGGCTGTCTTTTAAAATACCCACGATTCGTTAGTTTTGAAATAGGTAGGAGTCTAATCTAATCTAACAACTACACTAAACTATACGGCTGAACTAACAGGCTGAACTAACAAGCTGAACTACAGGTAGGGAAACCGCCTATCATCTGAGTCGATACATATACCTACCTGTATATGTATAGTCGGTGATCCCGCCTCAATAATATCATATCCGATACCATATCTATAATCAGACATCCCAAGTCAAGAGTGCGGATCAATCATCAAAATATAGCTCGTACGTAAATCCGTCGTACGGCATCCCAAATCTGGGTACGGGTCAATATCACATTCATCATACTATTCACCTGGTATCCTCTTTATCAAATATCATGATCGCGGTACTGATCTACGTCTAGTACCATACTGATACCGCCTACGTATGCATGGACGTGTGTGAAACACTACGTCAAGGACCCGCTACAACGTCATGTCGTATCTAAGATACGAACCCTGCTATATCACCGATCTCACGGCCTCAAATCAAATCTCATCGACTCAGCTCAATCCCAAGTATCATCCTCAATCTGTATGTGAACACATAGCCCCATACCCATGTGAACACATAACTATAAAGAATCCCATGAGCACATATCAATAGGAAAGTATGCAAGTATGTATGTGTGTATGTGTAGTGCAACACTACCCTAGGGTTCGCAACGCTAAAATAATCCAACACACCAATATCCATCCTCAGCATCGTTATTAATCCCAAATAACATATAATAATTGTTGGTGTGTATACGCATACGTATACACCACCACGGACTGCGGGGGTGCTATACGCCATCCACCCGACTTCTCCCCGTAGATATAAATCTACTCACCTGGTCCTCGCTCGCCGGTGCCGACGTCGCCATGCGCTTGCTTGTCGTCTCGAAGTCCACATGGGGTACCTACATATCATAACGCACCGTATCGCATTAAAACTAAATTCGAAATCGAAACGGCATACGAAAATCACATCGGCACGCGTATCACGTATAAGTCCAAACCTATCGCCTACGCATGCAAGAATAGTCAAACCAACCCTCGATGTCGATGTACAAACGTCAAACCATCGAGAAAAATCCAATCACACTCATTTGCACATTCACGAACACTAATTTTAATATAAACTAGGTTAAAACTCACAAAAACCCCAATTTCACTTAAAAGTCATTTTTCCGAAAAAAAAAACTAGCAAGCACAATTCGCCGTTATTGTACAAAACATGATGTTTAAACGAATCTAGAGGCCACAATATTCACTAAATATCTTAAATAAATCAAAAAAATGATTCCCATAATTTAATCTCATTAAATTCCATAAACCCCAAAAACCTAGTTTACAAATTATCCAATTTTAACAATTTTCAAGCAAAATGCACAAACTACAATTTAGGTTGGATTTCCATGAACTAAAGTGTTAAACCACACTTAATAAAGTTAATAATATGATAAAAACCCTAACCATATTTTTCATCTCACATATAAATGCATTTCATAAAACCCTAGTTTGCACAAAAAGGCTTAATTTGGACATTTTTCAAGTAACAACTTGTAATATGCAACTAGATAAATTTTAACAAGTTTTCAAGATGTTAGCTCACATCACAAACCATGCACAAGTGATCACAACCCAATTTCAAAACAAAACCCTAACTAGAATTCCTTAATCATACAATTGAACCCACATAAAACCAAAGTAACACTTAATTAAGCTAACTACAAGCAATTAACAACAATTTAAGCAAAAGGGTTAGAATTTACCCCAAACAAATTGAAGATCCCACAAGCACACATAGCCCTCCAAAATGCTCCCTTGTCACCAAAAATCCATGCTATACGGCTAAGCTAAAATGGGTAGGAGTCGGATCTTGATTTGGATTTTTGCTTGATTTTTAGTGGATTTTTTTTTGGATTTTCTTTGATGGAACAAAGAGAGGAGAAGAGGAAAAGGGGGTTGTTGGGGGTTGCTGGTTTCGGCCAGATTGTGGAGGGGTTGGGTGAGGGAGGAGAGAGATTGAGGTGGAGAAAGATAGTTCAAGTCAAAGTCAACTCAAATTATATCATTTTCTACTCTTATCTTTTCTTTTCTTTCATTTCATTTCCTTTGAAATCCAAGTGGGGACAAAAGAGGGGGCTGCTGAATTCTTCAAGGGGATAAGTGAATGGGGGTGTGTGGGTGTGGGTACGGGTGTGGGGTGATGAAAAATGATAAATACAATACCCCAAACATCCATTTACGCTAAAAAAAGCTTTTTTTTCTTCAATAATTTCTAAACCGTTTTGGCAAATAATTTCGTTCCAAAAACCACATGATAAAATTTTATTTAATGTTTTATGATGCACAAAATTTGTTTCAACTCATTCCAATTTGTAATTTTCCTTAATTAAATGTATTAGTGACGACTTAAAATAATAATAAAATAATATTTTTTTCAGAAAATTTGAAATTTCACCAGCGGCTCAATAAACACCAAATAATAGCAATTACATAGCTAGAATATGTATATTTAATTTTTATAATAAGATATTTGTATTTTGACTTTTTACAGAAAACCCCCTTATTTTACCGATTTTTTCGAAATTTCACCGAAACGATTTTCAAAACGTTACAGAGTCACCCTCTCTAAAGGTGTCTTACAGACTAAAGGGGAGAGGGATGTGCATGATTGGCAGATCACTTGCTTAGGCAATTGAGTCAATCATGAGATGTCAAGTACCACACCAGATGTTGTTCTTGCACTACATGCAATAAGTTGACATTAATCCAATCCTGGAGAAACAGTCGGAAGCAGTTTTAGAACATAAGTGGATGTTCTAGGGATATGATAACGACAGCCTCATTCGGGAGACAGTTATCATTCCAGGCTTCTAAGGTGACCTGGACGACAAGGAGGTTGTCAGAGTTATATTTTTCCTTCTGACGAGGGGCAGTATTTTGGACAGGTGGTCCAAGGAAATACTGAGGGAGGCATGGCGCAGGATACTGATTGAGTTCAGTTGACGATACAGTCTGAGAAGTTTGGATTTGGAGTTCATTTATGAGCTAGGTCCCATCAGACATCCAGACACATTCTAAGACAGGTATTGCTCATTTCGGGAGACATCAAGGCGGATCCACTCACTGAGGCTTTTCCTCGAACGCAATAGTTTCGCAAAGGAGCTTTGTGAGACTGACTAGTAGATGAGTTGGGTGTTCGGTATCACACGTGCTGTGAGTATGCGACATCGCAATAATTAGCCTTGAGTGCAAGTGGGAGATTGTTGGAGATAGTGCCCTCAGAGTCAATTATTGGATCACAGGCACGTGATTGCAATGATTGAGGGAGGACCTATCCCGGTAGGACAGTCTTACTCAAGATGATAGTATGCTATCTGGTTTATCTTTATCATCGTGTACTGCTTTAGGTGACCTGACAGGTCGCTATTACACGTTGATAGAGCCCCTAGGATTCTTGCTTGACCACCAGCAGTATGAGGGCGATCATATACGTGGGAGCTGGTAGTCTATAAGCACATCCTTAAAAGGTCCCTAGTCATGGGAGTTTCGAGACAGGGCATCGATACTCCAGAGTAGACTAGTGTATACAGTCGAGACCCCGACGAGAGGCGGTGGCCGGTCTCACAAGCCCACTGGTGTCAGTTGGTTCACCTAAGATGTATACAGGTGCTCATTGGGTTATGAGTACACCGGATAGGACTTGTCAGGAACATGCTAGTTGGTCTTATACCTGATGTCAGATAGCAGTTCCCTGGTGACATGTGTACAGGTTAGTTCATCGACCTGGGGATCGTCATTTGTCTCGTGTGAGTTCCCACTGTACTTTGATTACTACCCTACCACGCTCAAAGGAGACGTGCAAATAGGTTTTAGTTGGGTACAGTCCCGAGCCACATGGAGGTAGTGAGCAGATCTTCAGGGGTTCGTCTCTCCCGGTATTGGGGGTAAGGTCACGCTGTGTCTAGGAAAGCCATTACACGAAGCCCTCGGCCGAGGCAGGAGATTTACTGGTAGGTATTCCAGTAGTATCTCAGGGTGTTCTGGGCTACACTCCGACACGACTTGTACCGCTTTTGGGGGTCTGACTTTTACCAACCCCCTAGGCCCGCCATGCGATGCTCATAGACGAACGGACCGGACTGTAAGGATATTGTCACTGACAGGCTCAGTAGGGTGTCAGGATGAGTTCACTCATCGACGTCCCTTTTGGTCAATACCTGGTAGCCCGTTACGTATTGGCTTATACCTCTGACGTGCTTGTGGTTAAATCCACAACCAAGGTGTTGACGAGTCTTTAGAGTCCCCCACATTCAGTTACTCAAGTTTCGGGCGAAACGCTGTAGAGGCCGTATGGAGATATGGCAAGGTCCGATCAGATACATGCGGTATTGCACGGATCAGGATCGGACAGTTTGTACTACAGGCCGTATGGAGATATGGAAAGGTCCGATCAGATACGTGCGGTATTGCACGGATCAGGATCGGACAGTTTGTACTACAGGCCGTATGGGTATATGGCAGGGTTCGATCAGATACGTGCGGTATAGCACGGATCAGGATCGAACGGATATTACTAGCCGGTTTTGGTTTAAGCCGGATCCTAGTATAGTACAGTATAGATTTTGTCTCATTGCATTTGTATTTCGGTCGGAATACAAATGCGGGTGTGTATACACAGTATCGGGGTTTTCCTGTAATTTATTACGGGACCAGTTTTTCTGGAGTTGCCAGTTTGCTTTCCGTTTCGGCCAATTTCCTTTGTATCGTTCATTGGCCGAAGATTGGTGGAGGAGGGCTTATTTGCATTTGTGCAAATAAGCATTAGTGGAGGGGGTTCTTTGCATTTTGTTGCTTCATGATAGCTCTTGTTGACCTTGACTTGTTCACTTCATCATTGCTTGACTTTTGGAGTCATCATGTTTGATGATGGTTGTGGTTGAGTGTGGATGTGTTTGTGATCATGTTCTTTCATGATTTCTTTTGATTCCCTCATGCATTATTGTGTGGCCTCTCTCTTTTTTGATACACTCTCTCATTCTCACTCTCCCCTCACTTTGATGGCCGGCCACTTCCTCAAGTGGGCTGTCCCAATTTTTGTGGAGGGATTTTCATCTCTTTTGGCTTGTTAAAAATCCCATAGCTCCACAAAAATTCCACAACTCATCCCTCCACCAAATGGCAACCTCCATAAACCCCAAATGAGACATATAGATCTTCACTATATTCTACAGCATATCTTGGGCACGTCGACTCGCCAGCTTCGTGCCCGAGTTGCCTCGGTATAGAGGTGGGAGCCCGTAAAAGAAGCAGGCGACGTGGTGCCCTTTCCGGCGAGGAGGTGGAGACCGGACATTCCGCGGGAGATCGGGACGACGGCGAGAAGACCGGGGGACTCGGATCACTCGATATATCTCTCTTCCCCATCTTGTAGTTAGCTAGGACTAGTTAATGGTTCGATCCGGGTTATAGTGCGCGGTGGTGCCGGTTCAAGAAAAATTAAAGTTAACCATCGCTTCCGCATTTGGCCTCGGGATGGAGGCCGGGGCGCCGCCGTGCACTTACAAATCCGTTCGAGCCTGCAACGAAAAGCGGATTACACGGTCGCGGTGAATAGCCAAAACCCCACCCAAGACCCCTATGGGTGCGGCAAACTACCCGCCAAGTACCCGAAGCGAAGCAACCTCCCTCAACACCGTGAGTAGGCTACTCGGCACTTCGAGATACTCGGTAGCTTGTGCACCCCCTCCATGGGTCTATCCTAGGAGCAAAAACAGTAAAAAGAATTATACAATGACGGCTACAACCCCGACCAGGTTGTGCGGCCAAACAAATAATAATATTACATCAATTTACATATTACAATGAATGAAAGAAAAAAGAAACACTCATCTCACATCCACCTCGGCTATTCACCCGCGACAATCCAACACATTCATATACACATACCATCATCAAACACAGATCACAGATATGTATAACCCCGACTAATCGACATATAGCGATTAGCCGACGTTCAATACATATAAACATCACATATATAACCCTTTAGTCAAAATGTAGTGAAGTCCGATCAAAAAATACGGATTTATAGGCCCCCAAAAACAAATTTCTATTCTGGAAAACCTGGGCACATATAAACCATCTTAAAAATCCCAAAACCAAGCCAGAAGAACACTGCACCAAACTCGGCCCAGAACCGAGTCAACTCGGCCGCGGTTGCGCGGCAATAGCTTGCTATTGCCGCGGAACCGCGGCGCTTTGATCGATTCACTTGACCGGGTTTGGTGGCTTTCTTCACAAAACCCTGAGATGATTTTTGGAGTATGATTTATTTTATTTTGAACAGGAAAAATTTTAACAGAAAGTTAGGGTTTTGAAAACTCGGTTTTGCGATTTTTCCGATTGAACTTCCATACACTTTACTACCTAGCTAGTTTATGTTTAGTTAGGCTCTGATACCACTGTAAGTCCACGGCACCAAACTCGGCCCAGAACCGAGTCAACTCGGCCGCGGTTGCGCGGCAATAGCTTGCTATTGCCGCGGAACCGCGGCGCTTTGATCGATTCACTGGACCGGGTTTGGTGGCTTTCTTCACAAAACCCTGAGATGATTTTTGGAGTATGATTTATTTTATTTTGAACAGGAAAAATTTTAACAGAAAGTTAGGGTTTTGAAAACTCGGTTTTGCGATTTTTCCGATTGAACTTCCATACACTTTACTACCTAGCTAGTTTATGTTTAGTTTGGCTCTGATACCACTGATTGTTAGTGTATATGCCCTAGAGGCCATTACTGTATCATACTAGTTTGTATATTACTTGATGGAAGCTTGGGATATTCACAGTTGTATATACAATCTTTCTCAAAATGGTAGTATGCTACTTGGGTTGTCTCTGCTTTAATATGTGCATGTGTTTCTTTTAGCATATCGCTGATATACATATTAGTAGAGCCCTTACGATCTTTGCTTGATTACCAGCGTTATGATGGCGCTCACACTCGTGGGGGCTGGGTAATCCATAAGCACATCCTTATACTGGTCCCTGGTCGTTGGACTATCGAGACAGGGCATCGATACTCCGGAGTAGACTAGCGTATGCGCTTCTCATCCCAGTGTGGGAGACGGTCTGTCCCACAGCTGTCAGTACGTCGTACTTGAGATAGTATACGGGTGCTCGTTAGGTTACGAGTACACTGGACAGGACTCGTTGAGAACTGTTGGTTGGTATTATACCTATCGTCAGTTATCAGTTCCCAGGTGACATAAGTACAGCTTAGTCCGCTGACTTGATACTGTCACTTCGCCTCGAGTGTGTTCCCACTGCACTTTGATTACTACCCTACCACGGCTCAAAGGAGTCGTGCAAACAGGTAGTTTTTGGGTGCAGTCCCGAAGCACTTGGAGGCAGTGACGGTTAGACAGGATTCGTCTCTCCCGGTATTGGGGGTTGACATCACGCAGTGTCCAGGAGAGCCATTACACAAGTAGTCCCTGGCCAGGGCAAGCGAGATATACTGGTAGGTTTCCAGTGTTATCTCAGGGTGTTCTAGGCTACACTCCGACACGACTTGTACCGCTATTAGGGGACTGACGTTCACCGCCCCCCTAGGCCCGCCATGCGATGTATCAGACGAACAGACCGGACTGTACGGAGACTGTCACATACAGGCTCAGTAGGAGTTCAGATGGGGTTCACCTCGTCAGTCTTCTTATCGGCATCTACCTGGGGACCGTTACGTACAGCTAGTGCCGCTTGCGGTCTATGGTTAAACCCACTGCCAACGTAGTGTCGAGTCTTTAGAGTCCCACACAGAGAGCTATTCGCCTTTAGGCAAAATGAGTAGAGGTCGCATGGTTTTGCGACAGGGTTCGTTCACATCCGCGCACTTGTGCCTGTTTGTTGTCCAGACAGCTTATACTAGCGGGCTTTGGTTTAAGCCAGATCCTAGTATATGATTTGGGATTGGTTTTATCTCTTTGTATTCGTGTTCCTCGGATCACGAATACGGGTGCGTATGCACAGTTGCTTGAGACAGAGGGAGAGGACTTTGATTAGGGTTAATGACTATTGTCATTTTATTAACCCTAATGCTTATGTGTGTATTATGGTTAATTGATATTAGTTTAATATAATTGTGCATGGTTATGATTGTTGACCATTTGACTATCTTGACTTGTTGACCTTAGTTGACATGTTGACCATCATCATTCCATATAAAAGATGCTCTTTGATCCTTGCAATTAGCATTAAATATGAAATGATAATGGTCATGTCTTGATTAAGCCATGACAATTATCTTACTAATTATCAATTTATAATAATACACAAATATATGTGAGAATGGTTAATAATTCTCTCATTCTATCATTTACTTTCTCTCTCTTGTTCTTCCTCTCCCTCAAGCTCTCCCCTCTCATGTGTTGAGAAACACTTGAGCTTGAGAAAAACCTCTTCTTGATAATCTCTACTCTCATCTAGGGTTCTAGGATTAGCACTTCTAGCACCCTAGTTACTTCTAGCTTGGAGTTGAAGCCAAAGGTTGAGGCTTTCGGGTGGATCCTTCTTCGACGTGAGAAGACGACAAAGGTGATCTCTTTCTACTACTCCAAGGAGCAAGGAGAGAAGGACATAAAGCCCTAGGTATAACCATTCTACCCTTAGCTAGTTTCTAGTTAGCTTTAGCTTGTTTTTTTGTTTAGCAAAGATCCTCCTTTGTCTAGTCCATGTTGCCTAAAGTGATAAAAATCCGATTTTTATTCCGTTTTCCGCCTCCCCGTAAGTACCGGGGTGGGCAACGTGGACTTACAGTGGTATCAGAGCGAGCAAGCTCTTAGGACTCGTACACAGCGACGTGTGCGGTCCAATGTCTACACATGCACGAAGCGGTTATTCTTACTTCATTACTTTTACGGATGATTTCTCAAGGTTCGGACATGTCTTCTTGATGAAGCATAAATCCGAAGCTTTCGAAAAGTTCCAGGAATATAAGAATGAAGTAGAAAAACAAACAGGCAAAAGTATCAAGGCACTAAGATCTGATCGAGGTGGTGAATACTTAAGTGCCGAGTTCCTGGGTTACTTAAAAGAGAATGGAATTCTCTCTCAGCTTACTCCTCCATACACTCCGCAACATAACGGTGTATCGGAGAGACGGAACCGAACCCTATTGGATATGGTACGGTCCATGATGAGTAACGCTGAGTTGCCGCGATCGTTCTGGGGATATGCGCTAGAATTAGCTGCATACCTTTTGAACCGAGTTCCCACTAAGACTGTGCCTACCACACCATATGAGTTATGGAGTGGGAAGAAACCCTATCTTCAATACCTGAAGATTTAGGGATGTCCAGCTTTTGTCTAAAAGCAGCATGCGGACAAACTAGAGGCACGCTCAGTACTGTGCAAGTTTGTGGGATACCCAAAGAACTCCAGGGGGTATCTTTTCTATTACGCAGAGGAACAAAAAGTCCTTGTTTCTCGTAATGCCCATTTTCTGGAACATCAGTTCTTAGAAAAGGAAATAACTCGGAGCGCTATAGAACTGGAAGAAATTCCAGAACCACAAGCTATTACTGAAAGCTTAGTAGAACCAGAGGGTTCGAAAGATCAGGACATTCCCACGCCACTCCGCAGGAGTAGTAGGCAGTCTCATCCGCCCGAGAGATACTACGGTTTTCTCATTGACGGGGATAGAGAGGATTGCATCATAGATTGTGATGAGCCTACTAGCTTCCAGCAAGCCATTCAGAGCGTCGACTCGGTAAAATGGCTGGATGCAATGCGGACCGAAATGGAGTCCATGTACACCAACAAGGTATGGACGTTGGACATTGCTCCAGATGGGGTAAAACCCGTAGGATGCAAGTGGATCTTCAAAAGGAAGATTGGTGTAGATGGACAGGTTGAGACCTATAAAGCTAGACTGGTTGCAAAGGGTTTTCGTCAAAGACCTGGTTTGGACTATGACGAAACCTTTTCTCCAGTAGCTATGCTGAAATCCATTCGGATCCTTCTTGCCATTGCTGCCTTCCACGATTATGAGATTTGGCAGATGGACGTAAAGACCGCTTTTCTAAATGGACATTTAGAGGAGTGTGTCTATATGGACCATCCAGAGGGTTTCATTCAGAGTGGGAGCAGCAGAAAGGTGTGTAAGTTGCTTAAGTCCATTTATGGACTAAAGCAGGCATCGCGGAGTTGGAACATCTGTTTTGATGAGACGGTCAAGAAATTTGGCTTTATCAAAAATCCAGATGAACCATGCATCTATTGTAGATTTGTAGCGAGAACTGTAGTATTCCTCGTTTTATACGTGGATGACATTCTCTTAATATGAAATGACATTCCTATACTACAATCTGTCAAGGGGTTCTTGTCACACAGGTTCTCCATGAAAGACCTGGGTGATGCCTCATACATTTTGGGTATCCGGATCTACCGTGACAGATCCAAGAGGATATTAGGACTTTCACAGTCCAGGTACATCGACACCATACTGAAGAGATTCAGTATGGAAGATTCCAAGCGCGGTAATCTACCGGCTTGTCACGGATCACCCTCTCCAAAGAGATGTCTCCCAAGACTGATTTGGAGAGGGATCGCATGTCTATTATACCCTACGCTTCTGCGGTAGGCTCTATAATGTATGCGATGTTGTGTACCAGACCGGATGTGGCTTATGCACTGAGTGTGGTAAGCAGGTATCAGTCAAATCCTGGGGAGAAACATTGGATAGCGGTTAAGAACATTCTCAAGTACCTGAGAAGGACTAAGGAGATGTTCTTGGTGTATGGCGGAAAAGACCTCCAGATTGAGGCCTTTGCTGACTCCAGCTTCCAGAGTGACAAGGATGATTCCAAGTCCATGTCGGGTTTTGTATTTACCCTTAATGGAGGGGTGGTGTGTTGGAAGAGCTCCAAACAGGAAACCGTTGCTGACTCGACTATGGAAGCGGAATACATCGCTGCATCTGATGCCGTAAAAGAAGCTGTCTGGATGAGGAAGTTCTTGAAAGAACTTCAGGTGGTTCCGTCCATTGTTGACCCAATACCTCTGTACTGCGATAACAACGGGGCTATAGCTTTAGCGAAGGAACCCAGGTCCCATCAGAAATCCAGACACATCTTAAGGCGGTATCACCTGATCAGGGAGATCGTGGATCGCTAGGAGATCGAGGTTCGGAGGGTTGCTTCAGAAGATAACACTGCAGATCCATTCACTAAGGCCTTGCCCCAGACTCAGTTCGAGCGGCTGATCGAGATGATAGGTCTTCGATACGCCAGTACATGGCCTTAGTGCAAGTGAGAGATTATTAGTGTATATGAATGTGTTGGATTGTCGCGGGTGAATAGCCGGGGTGAATGTGAGATGAGTGTTTCTTTTTTCTTTCATTCATTGTAATATGTAAATTGATGTAATATTATTATTTGTTTGGCCGCACAACCGGGTCGGGGTTGTAGCCGTCATTGTATAATTCTTTTTACTGTTTTTGCTCCTAGGATAGACCCATGGAGGGGGTGCACAAGCTACCGGGTATCTCGAAGTGCCGAGTGGCCTACTCACGGTGTTGAGGGAGGTTGCTTCGCTTCGGGTACTTGGCGGGTAGTTTGCCGCACCCATAGGGGTCTTGGGTGGGGTTTTGGCTATTCACCGCGACCGTGTAATCCGCTTTTCATTGCAGGCTCGAACGGAATGCGGATTCCTAGTATATCCAATGTATTCATCTGTGATCTGTAATGTCTATCATTGCTATATATTTATATATGATAACTATTTAGGCGTTGCTTATGTTTTACAGCCGCGCTAGCCCAGCCCCCGCTCTGTCGTTAGTTAAGTAACCTAACGGGTGATGACGGGGCCCCGTGGCGAATGCGATTGGCATAAGCGTACGTCATATTTCGGTTGTTTTCTGCAATGGTAGGATTAAATGATGGGACGCATTAAAACAACTAATGCAAGAAAATAAACCAAGTAAAAGTCGATTGGAACACTTTGAAAACCACTCGGTTCTTTTCAAAACTAAACTTTTAAATGCGGAGCTTGAACCACTCCTTTTAAAAGCTATCTCGTTCCATCGATTATATCAAGTTCACTACGTTCACGGTTTCGCCAAAACCATTCGTAGCCGTCCATCATTTCAGTTAAATATTCGGTAGTATTTAAGCTATGTATTTTGACCTCACGCCAAGGCATAGTGATTGGTAGCTGCCGGATATTTATCTGTTGCATAGATAGAATGCGTTGGTTTGAGACAGTCGTATTGCCATTTTGGCCTACGTCAAGGGTAGGTACGGGTGGGTTCAAATTAACCGGGATAATGATGGGAAGAACTTGACATGTGACTTATGACATTTTGAGCTCATGCCAAGGTCATAAGAGCATGGGGCAAAAATCCACATCGGGAGTTTCATAAGTACTGAAACTTGCTAGCGCTGCATACCATTTGGAGTGTGATGATTCTGGTAGGATTCCTTCGGTTTTATCACGCGATGATATTTGGATCCCGATCCTACTGTAAGTATATGCTACTCCTCGGGAAAACTCTCACTTAACGATCAATGCTATAAACCTAGTAGGTGTCTAGAAAGGTGTTAGCGGGGCTACGCCCACAGGGAAAAGAGGTTACTTAATTAAGGAACTTCACGAAAGCGTTGGAAAACCTCCCTCGAAGTACCGACACTGTCCTGGCTGAACGGTTAAGCAAGTATTGTACGGTGGGATTGATCCTGACTAATCATTTCTTTACGGTTTGAGAAGGGATTTGAGAGACAGTGGGAGCCATCCAGTTTAGACAAACTAAAAACCACTCTAAACTTGCAAGAGCATCATGCTAAAGTGTTTCTTTTCTCTCTCCTAATTGCAGCGACCATTCAACATGACCGGACTTAAGTTATTACTAGATAAAAACATATTGACAGGGCCAAACTACAAAGATTGGCTCAGGAATGTCAAGATGGCAATCACTTACGACAAGTTGGGGTATGTCCTTACCACCAAAGCTCCCCCTGTCCCAGGTCCCACCTCCAGTGTCGCGGATAAGGAAATCCGTAAGACATGGGAGATCGATTGCGCGAAGGCCAAATGCCTCGTACTAGCCTCGATGGACAACGAACATCAGAGGAGGCACGAGAATATGGACCTAGAGTCCATATTTCTTCATACAAAAGAACTGTATGGAGAGCAGTCTCGTATCGCCAGATACGAAGTGTCGAAGAAGCTGTTTTCGGCAAGGTTGGCCGTCGGATCATCGGTAGCGGAACACGTGCTTAAGATGATTGGCTACATAGAGGAGCTCGCGGACCTTGGGACCACGCTGGAGAATGACTCTATACTGATTTGATTCTCCAGTCCCTTCCTTTCACTTACGCCCAGTTTATCCTTAACTTCAACATGCAAAGAAAGGAGGTTGAACTTTCCGAACTTCTGAACATGTTAAGGAGTGCTGAGGGCACCCTACAGAAAGGTAGGGAGACATCCACTTTGTTTGTAGGAGGATCTTCCTCTTCTAGATCCAGGGCGAAATCCAAGGGTAAGAAGAAGAAAGCCCCCGCCAAACCAAGAGGCGGTGTCAGTAAAGTGGATACGAAGGGAAAAGGAAAAGCAACAAAGATAGCGGGAAAGCTGGTGGGGAAGGAAGAATGCTTCTACTATCATAAAAGTGGTCACTGGAAACAGGATTGCAAGGCTTGGAAGGCCAGAACACAGGATTTGAAACGAGTTGCAGCTTCAGAATCAAAGTGCAGTGGGAACACACTCGAGGCGAAGTGACAGTGTCAAGTCAGCGGACTAAGCTGTACTCATGTCACCTGGGAACTGATAACTGACGATAGGTATAATACCAACCAACAGTTCCCAACGAGTCCTGTCCAGTGTACTCGTAACCTAACGAGCACCCGTATACTATCTCAAGTACGACGTACTGACAGCTGTGGGACAGACCGTCTCCCACACTGGGATGAGAAGAGCATACGCTAGTCTACTCCGGAGTATCGATGCCCTGTCTCGATAGTCCAACGACCAGGGACCAGTATAAGGATGTGCTTATGGATTACCCAGCCCCCACGAGTGTGAGCGCCATCACAACGCTGGTAATCAAGCAAAAATCCTAAGGGCTCTACTAATATGTATATCAGCGATATACTAAAAGAAACACATGCACATATTAAAGCAGAGACAAACCAAGTAGCATACTACCATTTCGAGCAAGATTGTATATACAACTGTGAATATCCCAAGCTTCCATCAAGTAATATACAAACTAGTATGATACAGTAATGGCCTCTAGGGCATATACACTAATAATTATACCGTCTCTCATATACATGTTGATAAAGCCTTTAGGATGTAGGCTTGACTACCAGGACTATGATGCTGATCATACTACTGGGACCTGGGTAGTCCACAAGCACATCCTTCAATTGTTCCTAGTCGAGGGAATATCGAGACAGGGCATCGATATTCCAGAGTAGACTAGTGTGTACGTTTCTTGACCCTGTATAAGGCGATGGTTGATCCCATATCCATTGGTGTTTGACATCAAAGATTGTACACTGGTGCTCATTAGAGAATGGGTACACTGAACAGGACTCACCGAGAACGCCTAGATGGTACTATACCTATCGTCAGATATTAGTTCTCTGGTGACACTGGTACATGTTAATCTGTAGAGCCGAGATGGTCATAGAGTCTTGTGTGGTTCCCACTGTGCTTTGATTTCCTCCCTACCACGGCTCAAAGGAGTCATGCAAACATGTGGATTTTGGGTACAGTCCCGAGTCACATGGAGGCAATGAGCGATAGGAAGGGTTTCGTCTCTCCCTGTATAGGGAGTTGATGGTGCGCTATGCTCGATTGGCTATAACAGGAAGTACTTGGATAGGTCTGTTGATGAGATTTACTGGTAAGTGTTATCAGTAGTTTCCCGTACCGTTATAGGCTTTACATCGGCATGACTTATCAACTTATTGGGGTCTGATGATTCCACCCCTAGACTCGATATGTGACATATTATACGAAGAGACCGGACTGTACGGTAGGTGTTACCTATAGGCTTCATGCTGGTTTGGACAAGATTGCTTGTTGATCTTCTATACGCTCAATACCTAGGTAGCCGTTACATCCAGCTAGTACCGCTGACGGCTTGTCGGTGACTGATGTGATCATCACTACTGCTGGCGTATTGACGAGTCTTTAGAGTCCTACATAGAAGTTTCCTGGTTCAAGCGAAACGAAGTAGGGCACATATGCTGATATGTGCGGCGGCCTGATTATATACGAGTATGTGATACCGTATTCTAATCTGGAAGTTATTTGTTATCGGTTAGGTTATATGCGATATAACCGGATTATCGAATCAAGTGTTGATTTGATAATGTGATATACAGATAAATGATATTAGTCGGTTATATCACATATAACCGTATTAATAAATCAAGTGTTGATTTAATAATATGATATATATATTTATATTTGATATAATTGTATATTAACTAATATTATTAGCTCACTAATTATTCTTCATAATATATATATATATATATATATATATATGAAGCATGGCATGGATTTTCTAATTTTAGAAAATAGAAAATGAGGTGGAAAATGGGGAGACTTTGGAGGAATGGGTGTAGCATGGATTGGTGATTATTTTATTCATCTCACTACACTATTGAAGAATGGTTACAATTGAATATTGATTCAATTGGGTTGCTTCAATAATGTGTAGGTTTTTTCTAAGCCATTCTTCACTTAATGAAATCACACTTAGTTCATTTTTTATTTTTGAGAGCTCATGTGATGAGTTTCTCTCTAGCTCTCTCCCATTTCCTCACCTCCACCTCCAAGCTCAATCCTTCACATGAGTTGTGAAACCTTGAGCTTGTGAGAACCATAGTGGGAAAACAACACCCTTACTTCACCATCCTACACTAGATTAGCACTTTGGTGTAGTTTATTTACTTCACTAAAGAGTTTAGTGAAGAGGTAGCTTGGATTAGCGGACTTCGGGATGATCATCTTCGGCACGAAGGTCATTGAAGCAAGTTCGTTCAACCTTCAAGTGGAGCCTAGTAGAGTCGTGTGGACTACAACCCGGAGCTTTAGAAGAGAAGGACACGGTCTATGAAGGTTGTAGCCATCCATCTCTTAGTATAGTTTGTTATATCATGCTTAAAACCCTAATTATCTAGTTTAAGATCTTAGTTAGTGTTGATTAGCACCCGAAAATTTTGAAAAAAATGGCATGCTTGATGCTAGTAAAACCGAGTGGTGGTGCTAACATACACTCTCATCTGCTATTCCTCGGGAGATTTTTTTCACTAAACAATCAATGCTATAAACCAAGTAGGTGTCTAAAACGGTGTTAGCGGGGCTACGCCTCCAAGGAAAAGAGATTATGTAATTAAATAACTTCGCGAAAGTGTTGGAAAACCTCCCTCGAAGTACCAACACTAGCCTGGCTAAAAGGTTAAGCAAGTATTGTAAGAGTGAGATTAATCCTGACTAATTCTTCTATTATGGTTTGAGGAAGGATTCGAGATACAGTGGGAGCCATCCTGTTTAGATAAACTAATAACCATTCTAAACTTGCAAGAGCATCATGCTGAGTGTTTCCTCCTCTCTCTCTTGACTGCAGCGACGAAAATGACTGGGCTTAAGTTACTGCTAGAGAAAAACATATTGACTAGGCCAAACTATTATGATTGGCTAAGGAATGTCCAGATAGCCATTACCTATGACAAGCTGGGCTACCTTCTTACTACTAAAAACCCCGCCGTCCCAAGTCCAGATTCCACCGTCGCGGATGTTGATATCCGTAAGACATGGAAAAAAGACAGTGCGAGAGCCAAGTGCCTCGTGTTAGCCTCAATGGATAATGAACACCAGAGACAGCACGAGAAGATGGACTTAGCTTCCATCTTCCTCCACACCAAAGATTTATATGGACAGCAATCTCGTATCGCAAGATATGACTGTTCACACCATAATATTGCATTAATATATTCCCCATTCTTTTTCTTTTTATTAATAAACAGGTACTTTTGACCCATGTCTGATATATGTTACAGGTTACAGGTCTGGGAGCAAAAACAGTGAAAAACACAAAAGACGACACAAAAGAAGGATTTTTGACCAACAAATGGGAAGATCTTAGTAAAGCCTAGAAGAAGAACGGTTCACCATCAACAAGGCAACGCAAGATCCAAATTATCAAGGAAAACGGTTAAAAGATCCATTGCAAAGTGTTCACTGAAGATCTGGAATCACTGTAGAAGCCCAAATGAAGAAAAGACTAAAGAAATAAAGAGCCCAAAGAAACCTAAAGAAAGCCCAGAAAAATTATCAGGAGATCTCACCATTGGGCCGCGGAACCGCGGCCCAAGCACGCCAATGCCGCGGTTCCGCGGCCGTTTGAAGCCATCACTCAGAGAAAATTTTACCAAAACGTCTTGGCGGCTATGGAAAGATTTCCTAGGGGTATATTTGTAATTGTAGACATGCGGAACAAAAGTAACCCTAGGGTTTCCTATTCTTTATAAATAGGAACTCTAAAGATTGTAATTTTTATGCCTCCTTTTAATAATAAATTCCAGAATTCTTTTGGAGAGCATCGGTGTTTCTTTTCCATTCAGAAATTCAGATCTGACAAACCTGCATGGATGATTGGAGGGATGGATCTGTAAGTAGATTTAATTTCTCGCCCTAGTTTAGATTTCAATTCTTTGCCCTAGGTAGATTTAATTTCATGTCCTAGGAACTTGTTTAGGGTTTAGCTTTGGGGAAGGATTTTGAGAGATGTGATCTCTCATCCCTTTCTTACCCACCAAATATTTACAATTGGACTCCATGCATACACGCACACACCGCGCCCTACGGCATCCTATCCCTCGAGGTAACGATGACACCGTAGTATAAAGGCCCGGTTGCGCGCGTTTTCGATGGAGGTTAGGATAAGGATCTCTAAAGTAAGGACAAGAACCTAGAGGAAGGAACACCTTCCCGAATGGATCTAATCCCCTTTATTGATAATTACCATAACTCCCCACAGATCTTCATCTGGGTATAGAAAGCGTTGAGATTTACTTGCATTTCCAAACCATCCCTAAACCTAACCCTAGCAAGAATAGATCTAGATAATTGACCTAGGTTAATTAGGTTTTTAGATTTAATAATTAATCCGAACACCCTTCGGAATTAACTCGTAAGCGCGATTAGGAAATTCACAAAACCCCTGTGGACCGACCCGTACTCACCGGCTAGCTTCATGCGACGCCGTTCTTGATTGCGGTTTAGAAATAGTTTTTGAGACGAATCAAATGGCGCCGTTGCCGGGGACGGCGTAGAATTTTCTTTTCGCAATTTCGGGTTAATCATAAAATTTAAAAATTCATAAAAATCTGAAAAATCCAAAAAATATAAAAATATATATAATTTGTTATTTTTGGAAGGGATACTTTGTGGTTGAATTTTTGCAGGATATAAAAATTCGGATCTGGAGATTTTCAGAAAGCAAAACAGGAAACAAAATATCGGAACAGAAGAGATTTTGAACAACAGAACAGTGCAAATATTTTGGAGCAGTGAACCCCCCATCCCGCCGCGATTCCGCGGCCAAATCCCACCTTAGGCCGCGGAAACACGGCCGTCTTGTCGATTCGTTGCACCGAAAAAATTCTAGGGACCTGAACTGACTACCCCACCGCGGAACCGCGGTGGGAACCTACCATTGGCCGCGGAAGGGTGGTGATCTTGAGGCATCATCTGGCGAAAATTTTTCTGTAAGCTCCGCTCTTTCTCTTCTGCAAATATTTTCTGTAGATTTGCCTGCAGGATTTTTTGTTGTTTTAAAACATATTCCTTTCCATATAACAATCTTGTGCAGGATTTTTGGGCCCCGCTTAAAATAAAATAGATTGCAAGTAATATTTTGCTATTGCATATCTTTTCTATAAAATATTTTGCTGTTGCATATCTTATCTCTAAAATCTTTTTGCAACAAAATTTTTCCAAATAAAGAGAAAGAAAAAAATCAATGAAAAATGAAAATAAAAAGGACAAATATTTTATAGAACTTGCAAAATTTTTTAGCCCCAAATAAATCCTTGCACGACCCAACCTTCCTTCTTGTCACCTTTCTTCTTCTAACATGGGTACCCCACACAATAAATCATTAGCCGAACTTTGGTATCCCGAACCTAATTTTGCGTCGTACGTTAATTTGTTCGGTCAATTTAAAAACGATCCTTCCTTGCCAAAAATTTTGTTGAAAGATCACATAGAGGCGTCTAGGAGAAACAGTTTGACTTTTCAACCCACTTTGTGTCAACCAAGTCAACCTTCACTACCTTCGTATGTTGACACCACTTTTTCAAGTCCTGCTGTAACTCCTAAACCGATGTTCATTGCTGAGCATATTGCTCAATCTCGCAGTAGATCTTTCACCCCTCTCCACTCATCTAGTTCTAGGGATCAACAAGACTATTCACCTTTTTATCCACATGTTGACCCTACCCCTGTCCAATCACCCACTTCCTACCAGTCATACCCGACCTTCCCACCTTCACTAGACACCGTTTCTACACAGCCATCAGGGAGTTTTACATATCCACACGATTTTGAATCTTTTACCGAAACCCCCTCATCACCCAAGTCTAGTTTGGAAGAGTCGTTGGAGGCATATATTGCTGCAACAACTAAAATGATGAGGAATGTGGAAGCGTCTATGGCCGCCCTTATGCAACCTAGTGAACCGGTAGCTAGTGTCCCGCTAGCTCAAAATTTTTTAATATATAAGGAGGCAGTTGGACAGAGTGAGAATGAGAGAGGATTTTCAAATCAAACCTACCCTTACCCAATTGAAGCCCACAACTCCGGTTTTCCATCGATTGTTCCAAATAGTTCACCTGTTGAAAATAAAAATGAGTTGTGTGATTTTGTAGTGTTTGATTTGCCAGATTGTGAGGAACCCCTTTCGAGTGAAACCGCACCTAATCCTTTCGATCTTTACACATCCACTCTAGAACCTAAACCTGAACCTTTGACTGTTATATCACCCTCCCTCCTTCCCATCGTTCCGACCCCGCTTGAAGACTGTGAGCTTGAAACCTTTTCCTTTGAATCTGACACAATTCTCACAGACGATGACACCTACGAGTGTTTCACTTTTTCGGACGATGTTGATGACTCACCACCCGAGTTTGAGTCCTTTACATTTTCAGATGAGCCATCAGACTCGGTTGATTATAGTAGTTTCGAACCATTAATGGAATCTTTCAAGTTCGAAACAGTTTACTACGGTGAGAAAGATACTATCCCTAATTCACTCCCTTTCGTTTTTCCCATTGTTCCGACCGAACAAAAGACCGTTACGCTTTCATCTCCTATACCAAGTTCGGCGTATCCATGTTTTCTTGCGAATCTTGAGGGATTTGACCCTATTTCACGACGAGTTGATAGGTTAGCGCAATCGCTTATAACACATCGGTCATCACAAATTGCGCTAATTTATTCACTCGATTTACACCCTCAAGATCGCGCGCTCCTTCTTTCTCCTTTCCGCCATTCTTCTCCTCCACCGAGACCATATTCTACCATTCTTCTTTCCACACGGTCTCGCGTGTTTCTCATTTCTTTCATCTCCACCCCATTCTTGCACCGACTATACCTTTACCATGATAAAATTTTTGAATGGTTGGTGCTAACCTTTGGCTTGTGTAAGGCCAAGCTTAAGTTTGGGGGGAACCTTGTTGTATATATGTATATATCTTTTTGTTTTCTTTTTCTATTAAAAAAAAACAAAAAAATTTCAAAACAAAAAAGATATAAAAAAAAATTATAAATAAATAAACAGGGGAGTGCCGACATTTTGACCCTCTTGGTTTAGCATGACAGTGAGGACACTGTCAAGTTCAAGTTTGGGGGTATGCTCGGTACTTCTTCTTCCTTCGCATTCATTTGTATATATTTTTGCATTTGCATATTTATTTGAAAACCATAAAAATTTGAAAAATTTCAAAAATTATAAAAATTATTGTATTCAATATTGGCTAATTGACTTGAGTTTGACAAATAGGTTAACTGGTTAGAAACAACTAGATCTTAGACTTAGTGAATTAAAAACCCTAAAGATAACCGTCCTTAAAGTTTAACGGTAGAAAGTATATGCCTTTGTAGTTTATTTAGAAATAGGCAAATTTTGGGTTCACTTCTTGGGCTAAGTCAAAACGAAGGAAAAATATTGAAGCTTTTATTAGAGTATAAGTTTGAAAAATAATTCCTAGCTTAAGTCTAGATTCTGAAAACGTATACCCTACAATTTGCACAATCACGCACCTTAAAACTTGGAATAGTAGAAGAGGCCTTGAAATGCTCTTGTCTAAAGTCCTTAGTACGAAGAAAATAAAAGAAAAAAAAAGTGTGAATAAAGAATAAAAAAAATGGACACTGGTTTTTGTGATTACTTAAGGCTGTAAAAATAGAAAAATATTTAGCGAGGGTGCCTTATCACCTAATGCCTTAGACCAACTGGTTTGGGAGTCACTGCTAAAGCCTTGGGTGTTGCAAAACTAAGAAGTACGGTTTAAAGTGCTAACGCATCTTGTAATCTGTTGTTAGTACCTGAAGAAGTATTAACGGTCGCATGAAGGATGTGTAAGCGAAAATTCAATTAAAAAATTCACCTACTAATAAGTGCTTTGGACAACGGACGAGAGTATGATTGCTTGATTTGAATTTCCAAGTGTAGGGGTGATTTATACACACACGTAGGGGTATGTGATTGGAGTTTAGATGAGAGAAAGGAGTGAAGAATAGAACTTGTATCTTTAGTAAGGGTTGATAGAAATTCCTAAGTGGAGATGGAACCTAGAAGGAAAACTTAGGAAATGCCGAAAGCTAAGTAGATCTACAAGATATATATAATCTTAAGTTAGATGATAAGGAAGTGTGAAGAATATGGGTGCATAATTTGCGAGTCAAAAGATAATAGAATTCCTTGTTAGAAAACCTAATTGGAGAACAAAAGTCAATGGGCCGAGTTGATAGGATTTTGTGGGTATAATCCGCTGAAAACCCTCAGGAGACAACACTCCTCCTACTAGGGACACCTAGAGGTTTAACGGCTTGTTGCACGTGCTCAGTGCAATCGCGTTTCCCTGCGAAAGTGTGGTTAGGATTTTAGTGAATAAAAATAAGTTTGCTCGAGTACGAGCAAAAAATAAGTTTGGGGGTATTTGTTCACACCATAATATTGCATTATTATATTCCCCATTCTTTTTCTTTTTATTAATAAACAGGTACTTTTGACCTATGTCTGCTACATGTTACAGGTTACAGGTTCTGGGAGCAAAAACAGTGAAAAACACAAAAGACGACACAAAAGAAGGATTTTTGACCAATAAATGGGAAGATCTTAGTAAAGCCTAGAAGAAGAACGGTTCACCATCAACAAGGCAACGCAAGATCCAAATTATCAAGGAAAACGGTTAAAAGATCCATTGCAAAGTGTTCACTGAAGATCTGGAATCACTGTAGAAGCCCAAATGAAGAAAAGACTAAAGAAATAAAGAGCCCAAAGAAACCTAAAGAAAGCCCAGAAAAATTATCAGGAGATCTCACCATTGGGCCGCGGAACCGCGGCCCAAGCACGCCAATGCCGCGGTTCCGCGGCCGTTTGAAGCCATCACTCAGAGAAAATTTTACCAAAACATCTTGGCGGCTATGGAAAGATTTCCTGGGGGTATATTTGTAATTGTAGACATGCGGAACAAATGTAACCCTAGGGTTTCCTATTCTTTATAAATAGGAACTCTAAAGATTGTAATTTTTATGCCTCCTTTTAATAATAAATTCCAGAATTCTTTTGGAGTGCATCGGTGTTTCTTTTCCATTCAGAAATTCAGATCTGACAAACCTGCATGGATGATTGGAGGGATGCATCTGTAAGTAGATTTAATTTCTCGCCCTAGTTTAGATTTCAATTCTTTGCCCTAGGTAAATTTAATTTCATGCCCTAGGAACTTGTTTAGGGTTTTGCTTTGGGGAAGGATTTTGAGAGATGGGATCTCTCATCCCTTTCTTACCCACCAAATATTTACAATAAGACTCCATGCATGCACGCACACACCGCGCCCTACGGCATCCTACCCCTCGAGGTAACGATGACACCGTAGTATAAAGGCCCGGTTGCGCGCGTTTTCCATGGAGGTTAGGGTAAAGATCTCTAAAGGAAGGATAAGAACCTAGAGGAAGGAACACTTTCCCGAATGGATCTAATCCCCTTTATTGATAATTACCATAACTCCCCACAGATCTTCATCCGGGTATAAAAAGCGTTGAGATTTACTTGCATTTCCAAACCATCCCTAAACCTAACCCTAGCAAGAATAGATCTAGATAATTGCCCTAGGTTAATTAGGTTTTTAGATTTAATAATTAATCCGAACACCCTTCGGAATTAACTCGTAAGCACGATTAGGAAATTCACAAAATCCCTGTGGACCGACCCGTACTCACCGGCTAGCTTCATGCGACGCCGTTCTTGATTGCGGTTTAGAAATAGTTTTTGAGATGAATTAATGACACATCGAAGGAATTATTCCAGGCGAGGTTGGCTGTCCGGTCATCGGTAGGGGACCACGTCCTTACGATTTTGGCTATATTAAAGAGCTCGAGGACCTTAGGACCATGTTGGAGGACAGGTTGTATACTGACTTGATTCTACAGCCCCTCCACTCTACTTTTGTCTAGTTTATCTTGAATTTCAACATTCAAAAGAAGGAAGTTTCACTTCCAGATCCTCAACATATTGAGAGCTCAGAGGGCACCCTGCAGGAATCCAGAGAGACACCCGCTCTGCTCATTGGAGAATCTTCCTCTTCTAGATCCAAGGAGAATGCCAAGGGAGAGAAGAAGAAGGCCTCCACCAAGCCGATAAGCGGTGTCAGTAAGGTAGAGGAAAAGGGCAAGGCAAAAGTTTCGGGGTTAATAGTAGGGAAGGAGGAATGTTTCTATTGTCATGGGATAGGCCATTGTCAGAAGGACTGCAGGACTTGGATAACCAGAAACTAGGATTCGAAGCACGTTCTGGCTTCGGCTTCGGGTGTGTTTATGATTGAAAACTTTCTGTCAATTAACTCTACTTCCTGGGTACTAGATACCGGATTAGGATCTCATATCTGTAATTCATTACAGGCTTTGAGAAACCGTAGATTTATCAAGGCAGGTGATATGACTCTCATGGTTGCTAACGGAATGAGCGTGGACACTGTATCCGTAGGGGAATATCACCTATGACTGACAAGTGAGCAGATTTTGATTTTGCGTAACTGTTTTTGTGTACCTAGTCTGGCTTGTAATATCATTTCTGTATCTTAACTTTCTAAAGAAGGTTATGATTTTACATTTGTAAGCGATGTGGTCCACATCCACCTTAATCAAGCATTGATTGGGTCAGGTACACTAGATAACGGTATATACGTATTAAATCAAGCTCTGGTTTTCAACGTCCAGAACACACTTAAAAGAATGTCTCTAGAACTAAATCAGGCTTTCTTATGGCATTGTAGACTGGGTCACATCAATGAAACATCGTTGATGAAGTTACATAAAAAGGGATATTTGGATCCGTTCTGTCACGACCCAAAAGTTTGGATGTGACCGGCACTTAGATTATATGATATCTCAAGACATCACATAATCTAAGTAAGCCAAAAACCAAGATCAAAAACCCTTTTTGCGGAAGTTTAGAAATTTTCAATGATTAATTAAAAGAATGAGGTAGCATGTCGAAAGGTTTTTAAATCATGGAATGTAACAACTGATTTTTAACTTTCGATAGTGCCTATCTTTTTAATTATTAATAGAAAACAAATTTAAGTTGTGTAATTAAATTGCATCCCTAGTTGGGAGCAACAATGCCAATAGCAGAAATCAATACGAAATCATAGTACAACACTCAAGTTGAAGAATTTCATGCATGATTTATTACAACATAAGTTAACATAACTAACGATATCATTCGGTCTAAATAATATACAACATGTTTCGTTCTAAGTCAATAAACATGGTCTGATGGAGTAATACTAGATCCAAAAATATACATATTCAAAATAGGAGGTTACTACATATATAACCCACCTAGCAAAAAGAGCGGTAACAGCTGACGAATGGATCTGCACTGCTGCTATGCGTCCACATGACTCCTGCAAGGAACTATGGCACAACGGGGGTGAGTTGCCAACCTAGTGAATAAGACTAACATATATCGGCTGATAATGTAAGTATGACAAATTAGAGCTAATATATCAATAAGGATGAATGCAAGGTATGATAACATGTGAAAGTATGAACATGAACTACTAAGTATAAAATCAAGAATGAAATCTCATCAATATTTCCAAATAAAATTTATTCTTTTCCATGTCTAACATCGACACAAATCTTCTGTTTCCATCAGGCATCGTTCCCCGAACGATCCTGTCATCCAATAACACCGGTTGGTATCACCTAGATATCCACCGTGTTCTTAACTGTCTCTGGTATCGAGTATCCTCGCTAGGCTCCCCGCCTCAAATGCGGCTATCCTTCCCCTCGGTCTCGACCGGGTCCACCATGAATCCAACTGTATAGCTCCCCCAATCAGTCTGGATAACGTGAAAATCCGTGACCGTATAGCTCCCCCACTCGGTCCGGAATAAAATCAAATCATTAAAACAACATCTCATGGTGGACATCTCATATCAACATGAAAATCACTGAATCTACTCCATAGTACATTAAAACTCAAATCCATAAATTCTCAATAATCCAACGCATCTTATCTTGAAATACTAATACTTGAATATGAAACATGATATCATTTATGCAAAGTAATTACCATTTCTGATGTTAAAGGTATAATAGGAATCGGGTTTAATATAACAAATACTAAATGTGTAGGTGACATGTCAATATCGACAAGGTGTAGTGTAACATGTAGGTACGTGCATGTGCAGCATGACTCGTCGATAATTGTGAAGTGTTATATTAATTATTAACATGGTAATGGATATATATGTATGAATGCATATGATCAAGTTATATGTAAAAGCAAATTTCATTTAACTTAAGTTACGGACGTATCACGCCATCCACACAAAATCCCCCGGTAGATGTATAGTCTACTCACCGGAATATGTCGTACTACTCAGAAATCACCAATCCTTTCCCTTTCCTTGCAGCCTCCGAAGTTTCCTTATTTGAATCTAATATTGAAATTAACTTGTATAAGAAACGGCTAACTCCGATACGGCGAAAACATGAAATTACAAGTGCTATGTACTAACTATACTACGTACGACCATTCTAAACTATCTAACACTTATACTAAGTCAATTTAATCCAATCATTATTCGTAACAGAAAACAGAATCGCTTTACGAAACGTCCGTGTCGTGTTTTAAATGTTTTAACCCCATTTCAAATATTAACTCCCAGATTTCATATACTGTTAACACCTACACAGAGACCTACCCTGAAAACCACAACCCTCAACTCCCTACAAAAATCCGGCGAGATCGGATTTTTTATGAATGTCGCCGGCCAAAATCCTAGCCCCCTGGTTCGTATTCCTATGGTTGATTCTAAGTCCAGTCTACCCTGAAAACCACAACCCTCAACTCCCTCAAAAATCCGGCGAGATCGGATTTTTTATGAATGTCGCCGGCCAAAATCCTAGCCCCCTGGTTCGTATTCCTATGGTTGATTCTAAGTCTAGTCTATAAGATTAAGTTATTGTTTGATCAATTTAGTTATCATCTAAACTATAGCAGATTTTCACAGAGTTAACTTTTGCCTAAAATACGATATTATCGATATTCGATTTTTAAAAATTTAAAGTTTACAGAACTAAATCCTACTGTGTTTAGAGATTATACCTATAGAAGATGGTTGAAAGGCTTCCTCCAAGATGCCCAAGTCCTTAACTCCTAGCTTAATGGTGAAATTCCTTAGCAACTAGTTCTTCTTCTCTTCTCTTTTCTTTTTCTCTTTGTGTGTGTTCTAATGTTTTTCTCTTTTCTTTTTCTATTTCAGTTGATTCCCTAATTTCAAAATATATATGAACCGAACCCTATAAAGTGAATGAGCGATGGTGTTAGGAGGAGGTATCACCAAAACGGAGGTGATTGCTTCATGCAAGGGTGAGGTGTGTGCACAAAAATGGTGGGGTTTTCATGCAAGGGTGAGGTGGAAATGTGCAAGAAGGAGGTGTCTCATGGTGGTATGATATACCAAGGGTTTAACTTAACCTAAACCAATTCCTACCCCATTTTGCATAACAACCCTTAACAAATTCTAATTTGCATAATGAAACTAACCTTTTCACATAACCCTCCATACTATATCATATTACACATGAAGCTAATCTTTTCACTAAAACCCTTGTGATTCATTAAAATTACAAACTAACTTTCAATTTAATTAGTTTCATATACCACTTATGAAATATCCTAATTTGTTTCAATAACTTTTTAAATTAACATTTTATTATTTAATTAATTAAATTAATTTATTATCTAAATTTTCGAAATGTTACACGTTCGAATATCAGTCTTATGCAACTTGTCAATCATGTCTCATAGGAAAGATGACAAAGACTCCATTCACTGGACACGGGGTAAGAGCGAGCGAGCTCTTGGGACTCATACACAGCGATGTGTGTGGTCCAATGTCTACACATGCAGGAAGTAGTTATTCCTATTTCATTACTTTTACGGATGATTTCTCTAGGTATGGACATCTATTCTTGATGAAACATAAATCCGAGGCCTTTGAGAAATTCCGGGATTATAAGAATGAAGTGGAAAAACTAACAGGCAAAAGTATCAAGACACTTAGATCTGATCGAGGTGGTGAATACTTATGTGCCGAGTTCCTGGGTTATTTAAAAGAGTATGGAATTCTCTCTCATCTTATTTCTCCATACACACCTCAACACAACGGTGTATCGGAAAGGCGGAACCGAACCTTATTGGGTATGGTACGTTCCATGATGAGTAACGCTGAGTTACCGCGATCCTTCTAGGGTTATGCACTAGAATCTATTGCATATCTTTTGAACAAGATTCCTACCAAGACTGTGCCTACCACACCGTATCAGATGTGGAGTGGGAAGAGACCCTATCTTCAGTATCTGAAGATATGGGGATGTTCAGCTTTTGTAAAAAAGCAGCATGCGGACAAGCTCGAGGCACGCTCAGTACTGTATAAGTTTATGGGATACCCAAAGAACATCAGGGGGTATCTTTTCTATTACGCAGAGGAACAAAAGGTTTTTGTTTCTCGTCATGCCCACTTTTTGGAAAATCAATTTTTAGAAAAAGAGATAAGTGGGAGCGCAATAGAACTGGAAGAAATTCCAGAACCACAAGCTATTACTGAAAGCATGGTGGAACCAGAAGTTTCGAAAGAACCGGACATCCCCGCGCCACTTCGCAGGACTAGTAGGCAGTCTCATCCGCCCGAGAGATACTACGGTTTTCTTATAGTGGGGATAGAGAGGATTGCATCATCGACGATGATGAGCCAATTAGCTTCCAGCAAGCCATTCAGAGCAGAGACTCGGTAAAATGGTTGGATACAAGGCGGACCGAAATGGAGTCCATGTACACCAACAAAGTATGGACTTTGGACATTGCTCCAGAAGGGGTAAAACCCATAGGCTGCAAATGGATCTTCAGAAAGAAGATTGGTGTAGATGGACAGGTTGAAACCAATAATGCTAGACTTGTTGCAAAAGGTTTTCATCAAAGACCTAGTTTGGACTATGATGAAACCTTTTCTCCAGTGGATGTACTCAAATCCATTCGGATCCTTCTTGCCATTGCTGCCTTCCACGATTATGAAATTTGGCAGATGGACGTAAAAACCGCTTTTCTTAATGGAAATTTGGAAGAGTGCGTCTATATGGATCAGCCAGAGGGTTTCAATCAGAGTGGGAGCAGCGAAAATTTTTGCAAGTTGCTTAAGTCCATTTATGGACTAAAGCAAGCATCCCGGAGTTGGAACATCTGTTTTTATGAGACAGTCAAAGAATTTCAGATGAAC
The DNA here is from genome assembly GCA_030015575.1 of Agapanthus africanus. Classification (NCBI taxonomy): domain Eukaryota; kingdom Viridiplantae; phylum Streptophyta; class Magnoliopsida; order Asparagales; family Amaryllidaceae; genus Agapanthus; species Agapanthus africanus. The sequence goes on along the minus strand of JASDDO010000016.1, from coordinate 182,247,104 downwards.
CATGCATTTATAGTAAGATTGTAGTGAGAATTGTAGTATTTCTCGTCCTGTACGTGGATGACATTCTCTTGATAGGAAATGACATTCCAATGCTACAATCAGTCAAAGGATTCTTGTCACAAAGGTTCTCCATGAAAAACCTGGGTGATGCCTCCTACATTCTGGAGATCCAGATCTATCGTGATAGATCTAAGAGGATGTTGGGACTTTCACAATCCATGTATATCAACACCATACTGAAAAGATTTAGTATGGAAGATTCAAAGCATGGTAATCTACCGGCTTGTCACGGAATCACCCTTTCCAAAGAGATGTCTCCCAAGACTGATTTGGAAAGGCATCACATGTCTATTATACCTTACGCTTTTGCGGTAAGCTATATAATGTATGCGATGTTGTATACCAGACTAGTTGTAGCTTACGCACTGAGCGTTGTAAGCAGGTATTAGTCAAACCCAGGGGAGAAGCACTGGATAGCGGTGAAGAACATTCTCAAGTACCTGAGAAGGACTAAGGAGATGTTCTTGGTGTACGGTGGAAAAGACCTCCAGATCGAGGTCTTTGCTGACTCCAGCTTCCAGAGTGACAAGGATGACTCCAAGTCCATGTCGGGTTATGTCTTTACCCTCAATGGAGGGGCGGTCTGTTAGAAGAGCTCCAAGCAGGACACCGTTGCTGACTCGACGATGGAAGCGGAGTATATCACTGCATGTGATGCCGCGAAAGTAGCAGTCTGAATGAGGAAGTTCATAACAGAACTTCAGGTGGTTCTGTCCATTGTTGATCCAATACCGCTGTATTATGACAACAACGGGGCTATAGCTTTAGCGAAGGAACCCAGGTCCCATCAGAAGTCCAGACACATCTTGAGGCGGTACCACCTGATCAGGGAGATCGTTGATTGCCCGGAGATCGAGGTGAGGAGAGTAGATATGGAGAACAACACTGCAGATCCACTCACAAAGGCCATCCCTCAGACACAGTTCGAAAGGTTATTCAAGATGATAGGTATGCGATAAACCAATACATGGCCTTAGTGCAAATGGGAGATTGTTAGTGATATATGTCCTAAAGGCCATTATTGTATCATACTGGTTTGTATATTACATTTTGGAAGATTGAGATATACACGGATATAATAACAGTCTTGCTCAAAATTGTAGTATGCTACTTGGTTTGTTTCTACCTCAATATGTGCATGTGTTTCTTTTAGCATATCGCTTATACATATTGGTAGAGCCCTTAGGATCTTTGCTTGACTACCAGCGTTCTGATGGCAGTCACACTTGTGGGGGCTGGGTAGTCTATAAGCACATCCTTATACAAGTCCCTAGTCGTAGGATTATCGAGACGGGGTATCGATACTCCAGAGTAGACTAGTGTATACGTTTCTCATCCTAGCAGGGGAGATGGTCTGTCCCATAGTCATTAGTACGCGGTACTGGAGATAGTATGCAGGTGCTCATTAATTTATGAGTACACTGGACATGAATCATGGGGAACTGCTGATTAGAACTATACCTATTATCAGGTAGCAGTTCCCAGGTGACATGAGTACAGCTTAGTCCTTTGACTTGACATGGCTACATCGCCTCGAGTGTGTTCCCACTGTTCTTAGATCACTATCCTACCACGGCTCTAATGAGTCGTGCAAACAGGTAGTGGTTGGGTGCAGTCCCGAAGCACTGGGAGGCAGTAGTGGTTAGATAGGATTTGTCTCTCCCGGTATGGGGGTTGATATCACGCTGTGTTTGGAAAGCCATTACACAAAGTCCCTGGCCAGGGCAAGTGAGATTTACTGGTAGGTACTCCAGTAGTTTCTCAGGGTGTTTTGGGCTCTACCCCGGCACGACTTATTGCGCTATTAGTGTTCTGACGGTTACCGCCCCTAGGCCCGATATGCGATACTCTTAGATGAACAGACCGGACTGTACGGAGATTGTCACAGATAGGCTCGGTAGGAGTTCAGATGAGTTTGCTCATCGGCCTTCTTATCGACAAATACCTGTGTAGCCGTTACGTGCAGCTAGTACCGCTGACGTGCTTGTGGTTAAACCCACTGCCAGCGTACTGTCGAGTCTTTAGAGTCCCACACAGAAGGTTTTCCTGCTTCTGCCAAAAGATGTAGAGGCCGTATGGTTTTACGGCAAGGTTTCGATCACATACGTGTACTTGTGCACGTATGATGTTCGGGCGGATAATACTAGTTGTCTTTGGTTTAAACCAGATTCTAGTATTATATTCTTGGATTATTTTCGTCTCTTTGTATTCGTATTTTTTCGGAATACAGATACGGGTATGTATATACGGTGAGGGGTATTCTTGTAATTTACTCAAGAGTGCTTCTAGAAGAAAACACCTCATTTTTTGTATAACCATTTAGATTAAATGGTTAATGAGGTGGAGGTATGAGATGTGGATTTTCATTAAATGAAGCTTGGCTACTTGGTGACTCATGGGGTGACTCATCTTGTGACTATTGAAGCATGCTTGATATTTTCATTGTGAATTATTGTATGCTTCATTCATCACAAGACTTAGCTATCTTCATTCCATTATTATCTTCATCACTCTCTCTCCTCCAAGCTCTCTTCTTCTTCATCAACCTAAATGTCTCATCTGTTGAGAAACCTAGGGTATTTTGAGACAAACTAATTCATCATCACTCTTTACATTCTCTAGGCTATCTAGTTTAGCGAACTAGGTAACCTAGTTACCTCGATATTGAGATTGGAGCCCGAACTATAGACTCTCGGGTGGATCGTCTTTGACTTGAGGATGCCGACGATCAAGCGCGATCGGTACACTCTTTGAGGAGCTCAAGAAAAGGAGGATGAGAAAAAGAACCGAAGGACTGGATACTAGGAGGTATAACTTTCTTCCGAGTAGTTAAACCTCATAGTAGCTGTGCTAGCTAGGTTTATGGTCGATCCTGTGTTCAAGTCAGTGTTGCGAAGCCCGTAAAAATCGTTTTTTGCGTATTCCGCCTCCCCGCGAACCCGCGGGGTACGCGACATCGACTTACATTATCAACATGTATCAGAGAGACGGTATAATAATACAAGTGTACATGTTAAGATAAAGCGCAACCAGATAGCATACTATCATGTCGAGCAAGAAAGTCATATATATATATGTCCAAGCATCCACTATATCATAAAATAATGGCCTATAGGGCATAAATATTCCTAACAATCTCCCACTTGCACTAAGGCCTTGTGTTGTAGTATCTCATACCCAACATCCCAAAAAGTCTCTCAAACTGCGACTGGGGGAGGGCCTTCGTGAGTGGATCCGCTATGTTGTCCTTCGTGTCAACTCTCCTAGCCTCGATCTCCCATCGATCTACTATTTTCCAGATCAAGTGATACCGCCTAAGAATATGTCTGGATCTCTGATGGGACCGGGGTTCCTTGGCTAAAGCCACAGCTCCATTGTTATTACAATACACAAGTATTGGATGCTCAATGGATGGAACCAGACCAAGTTCAGGAATGAACTTCTTCATCTAGACAACCTCTTTGGCAGCGATGTATTCAGCCTCCATCGTCGAGTCTGCTACGGTATCTTGCTTAGAACTCTTCCAACATACTGCCCCTTCATTTAGGATGAAGACAAAACCCGAGACCGACTTACTATCGTCCTTATCACTCTGGAAGCTCGAATTAGTAAAGGACTCCACTTGGAGTTCACCGTTACCATACACCAAGAACATCTTTAGTCCTTCTCAAGTACTTAAGAATGTTCTTCACAGCTGTCCAGTGCTTCTCCCCAAGATCTGATTGATACCTACTCCCTACACCTAGTGAGTAAGCTACATCTAGTATGGTACATAACATCGCATACATGATACACCCGACTGCCGAAGCATAGGGTATCCCTTGCATGCGAGCCCTCTCCAAATCAGTCTTGGGAGACATCTCTTTGGAGAGAGTGGTTTCTGAGAAAGCGGGTAAATTATCGCGCTTAGAATCTTCCATTCTAAACCTCTTTAGTATGGTGTCAATGTATCTGGACTGGGACAATCCCAACATCTGCTTAGATTTATCTCTATAGATCTTTATCCCCAGGATGTAGGAGGCATCACCTAGATCTTTCATGGAGAACTTGTGTGATAAGAAGTTCTTGACCGAGTGTAGCATAGGAACATCGTTTCCTATCAAGAGTATGTCATCCACGTACAATACGAGGAAGACTACCTTACTTTCTATAACCTTCTTGTATATTCAAAGTTCATCTACGTTTTTGATGAAGTCATACTCCTTGATAGCTTCATCGAAAGAGATGTTCCAGCTCCATGATGCCTTTTTTAATCCGTAGATTGATTTAAGCAGCTTGCACACGCTTCCGCTGCTCCCACTATCTATGAAGCCCTTTGGCTTTTTCATGTACACGCTCTTTAATAAATCACCATTTAGAAAAGCGGTCTTGACGTCTATCTGCCTGATTTCGTAGTCATGGTATGCAGCAATGGTAAGTAGGATCCTGATGGACTTAAGCATAGCGACAGGAGAAAGAGTTTCATCATAGTCGAGACCTGGTCATTGACGAAAACCTTTTTCTACAAGTCTAGCTCTGAAGGTCTCAACCTTTCCATCTACACCAATTTTCTTTTTAAAGATCGACTTGCTCCCGATGGGTTTTACCCCTTCAGGAGCAACTTCCAAAGTCCATACTTTGTTGGTGTACATGAATTCCATCTCAGATCGCATAGCATCCATCCATTTCATAGAGTCCCACTTGTGATGGCCTGCTCGAAACTAGTTGGGTCATCATCTTCAATGATGCAATCCTCGCTCCCACCATCTATGAGAAAACCGTAGTATCTCTCAGGTGGATGAGGAACCCTACTAGATCTGCGGTGTGGCTGAGGTTCGTCGGAGACTATTGGATCCTCCGGTTCTATCAAATCACCAGTTGTAGTTTGTGCAGCTGGAACTTCTTCCAGTTCTACCTCAATACCACTAATTTCTTTCACAAGAAATTCCTTTTCAAAAAAGGTGGCATGTTGAGCAACAAACACCTTTTGTTCCTCACTGTGGTAAAACAGATATCTATGTGAATTCTTTGGATATCCAACAAACTTGCAAAGAACTGATCGTGCTGCGAGTTTGTTCAGATTCTGTTTTTTAACATAGGCCGTACAACCCCATATCGTAGTTCGTTTAAGATATGGTCTCTTTCCACTCCATATCTCATATGGTGTTTTAGGCATATATTTTGATGGAACTTGATTCAATAGGTATGCAGCTGTCTCAAGTGCATAACACCAAAAGAAAATAGGTAACTCAGCAACACTCATCATAAAGCGCACCATATCTAATAGGGTGCGATTCCTCCGCTCCGATACACCATTGTGCTGTGATGTATAGGGAGGAGTAAGCTGAGAGAGAATCCCATTCTCTTTTAGATAGTCTCGGAATTCCGTGCTCAAGTATTCTCCTCCCTGATCAGATCGAAGGATTTTAATACTTTTACCCGTTTGGTTTTCTACTTCGTACTTATATTCCTTGAATTTCTTAAAAGCTTCAGATTTGTGTTTCAACAAGAACACATGTCCGAATCTTAAGAGATCATCGGTGAATGTAATAAAGTACGAGGAACCATTTCTGGTATGTGTAGACATAGGATCGCATACTTCACTATGTATCAGTCCCAAGAGTTCAGTAGCTCTTTCTCTGTGTCCAGTAAACGGAGTTTTGGTCTTCTTGACTTTGAGACATGACTCGCAAGTTTCATAAGATGTAAATTAAAACTGATTCAAATATCCATCTTTATGTAACTTAGCTAGTCTTGTCGCATTGATATGACCTAGTCTAAAATGCCACAAGAAGGCTTCGTTCATTTCTGAACTTTTCCTCTTGTGTGTGTTCAGTACATTTAGAACTGCGGTTTGATTCAGAATGTACATACCGTTACATAATGTACCAAACCTAATCAACACTTGATTTAGGAAAATGTTCATAACATTATCCTCCAATACAAAATTATATCCTTCTTTATGAAATAAAGAAACTGATATAATATAAAACATCATATTTGGTACGTAATAACAGTCGTTCAGAATCAACGTATTACCATTTGGTAATACTAGGTGATATTCGCCAACTGCTTTGGCTGCAACAATTGCTCAATTCCCTACTTTTAGAGACATATCACCCTTTCCCAGTTCTCTACCTCTCCTTAGCCCATGTAATAAATTACATATGTGGGATCCTGATCCGGTATTCAATACCCAGGATGTAGAGCAAACTGAGGAACGGTTCTCGGTTACGAACACACCCGAAGAAGATGCATCAACATGCTCCTTCATCGTTCGGGTGGCGTGGGAATCGGGTATTCCCCTATTCCTTGCTCAGACTTATGACAGTCATAAGATAGAGCGGAACCAACGTACCCTAACCCAGTATAATAAGTGCGTTCGGTCAATACATCCATATTATTATCTTGATTAAGGCTTGTCATTGGTCGATACCTGAAGAGAGAAAGAAGGAAACGCTTTAGCGTGCGCTCTTTGCAAGATTAGATTGGTTATTATCTTATCTAATCAGGATGGCTCCCACTGTTTTTATCAAATCTTCCTTCAAACCATAAAAGGTAAGATTAGCCGGGATTAATTACACACTACAAGTTCACCAATCGATCAGTCAGGCAGGTATTGGTACTCCGAGGGAGTCTCCCCATGCTTTCGCATGGAACTAATTAAATAACCTCGTTTCCGTAGGGGCATAACCCCGTTAACACCTTTCTTAGACACCTACTGGATCAGCTAATTGTAAAGTGGAAAACTCTCCCAGGAGTAACCCTCACTCGCAGTGGGTATCGGGATCCAACTATCTCATAGAAGGTATTCAATATCATTGCAAATTTCAACACTTGAAATTCCCGATATTATTTTGCCCCTAGCGTCCTATGGCCTTGACAGAGGTCAACAAACCATAGGCTGCTAGTCAAGTTCAACCCGCCATTTCATATTGAATTAAACCCACCCGCACGACCCTTGATGCAGGCCAACAAGGTCGTACGACTACCCTAATCCAATCGCATCATATGCGGCAGATAAACACTAATCAGCTACCGTACACTACGCCTTGACGAAGGCCAACAAACGCAACACGAATACTAAATAACACTTATCTGAAATGACGGAGGGCTACGAATGGTATTGATGAAAACCTTTAACATAATGAACTTGATATCATTGTAGAATCTAGTGATTTGAATAGGAGTGTTTTTGTAGCATTTTCTACTTTTGCTAAAGTGGTTACTCCCGGTGAAGGAATCTAGGCTCTTTCCTCATCGAATGAGGTGCTGGATATTCATCAAGGAATACCACTATGCAAAGCAAGAACTAGAGAAGCTATCAAAACAAAACCGAGTGGGTTGTAGCATTTGCTAGTTTTACTAAAGAGGTCACTCCCGGTGAAGGGATCTCGGCTCTTTCCTCATCGAATGAGGTGTTGGATATTCATCAAGGAATACCACCATGCAAAGCAAGAACTAGAGCTACCTTTTTAAAAATTTTGATTCTACAATATCTTTAGGTTTCTTTTCTTTCCATTAATCTCATTAATGAAGTCCCATCATTTATGTTTCCCTAAACATCATAAAAAACGAAAATAGAACGCACGCCTATGCCATCCGCATTCACCACGGGGCCCCGTCATTCATCGTTAGGTTACTTAACTAACGGCAGAGCGGGGGCTGGACTAGCGCGGGTGCAAAACATAAGCAACGTTTACTATATATATAGCATTCATCTCACGCAGTTATATGATCACATCACAGAACCAAGCAGCAGAAGTCAACATATGAAATATTGGATATACTTGGAGGTCTGTGTTTTAAATTCAGCCAATAATGAAAAACACGGATTCCACGGTCGTGATGAATAGCCAAAGCCACATCCCTAGACCCCTACGAGAGCTGCAAGCAACCTTGCCAATTCTAGAGTTAGGGGACCCGGTCTCGACTCCTCGAGATGGTCCCCCACTGGACTCTGGAACCCGGTTACTTGTGCTCCCCGCCTTGGGTCTATCCTAATGCAGAAAATGAAATAATATACATCAATGGTGACATCATCCTCAACCCGGAAGTGTCCCAATAAAATAATATTACATAAAACTTTACATGAATGAAAATTAAAAAAACTCTCGACTCACGCAAAACCCCCCGGCTATTCAATCACGACGATCCAATATAACATATCACAGCACCACATAACATCACATGTCATCAATGTAAGTAAATATGCCATCCCAAATTCCCTTGACAAATAGCAACGAGATCGGAGATACACCACATATTACACTTACGGTCGCAGAAAAGAAATGAAAAACTACAATAATTAGAATCCGCAAACACCTTAGACATCATAAACCCGGAGTATCTCTTATTCCGAATTTCATGCCTAACCTATAAACCTTGCATTTTAGTCTCAAACTGAAAACTCTTTTCAATAAGAAGTCGGATGATTCAACAAGATTCCCAACTAAGTGATCGCGTACAATACGCGATTGCGATGGAGTTTTGATCCGAATCGAAACTCCGTGCCAATCGATCAACCGAGACTAAAATGCTAGATTTATAAAACACTAACTAGTTTTCTCAAAACTAATTGTTGCTGATTCCAAATATTGTATCATATATCATCTTAATCTAGACAACATTAAACATTTCGATCGGCTTATCAAATACCCATAAATTCTAGAGACCTCAACAACTTGAGCATTACAAAAAACATCCAGAAAGTGCCCGATATCAACATGGAGCAGCACAAGAAATATGAACCTATAATACCCCAAACTTGCGGCGGAACCGCAACCAAACATGGGGTTAGGCCGCGGTTCCGCGGCGGTTTGATGGAATTAGGGTTTCGTTTTTCTTGGGGCTCCATTAAATACCCTGCACATTTTTCTGAATATTTTTAATTTGAAAATTTTCAACTTTTGAAAAAATAGACAGAAACTATGAAAAATGCGGGTTTCGAAGTTCGATTGAACACTTTAACATCGTAAAGACTTACCCTAATGTTCTAGCTTGGCTCTGATACCATGAAAGTGTACCCTAGCACCGCCACTTGGTCAAAACAGGCATCAAGCATGCAACTTTAAAAAAATTGAGGTGCTAAGCTACACTATCAAAAGATCTAACTAGGTGATTAGGGTTTCTATCATGATATGAAGAACTTTACACTAAGATGGAGATTACAACCTTTGTAGACCGTTTCCTTCTCTTCTAAAGCTCTGGGTAGTAGTCCCTACGACTCCTCTAGGCTCTACTTGAAGAAGTGCATGAACTTGCTTCGCGATCTTCGTGTCGAAGATGATTCACCCGAAGTTCCTCTAATCCAAGCTACCTCTTCACTGAACTCTCTTCAGTGAAGGAAACACCCTAAACTCAAATGTTGATCAAGTGTAGGAAGGTGAAGTAGGGGTTGTAAGCTCACTAGGTTGATGCCAAGCCCTATTGTTCACATCACATGTGAGGGTTAGGGCTTTGAGGTGGAGGAAGAAGAAGATGGAGAGAGCTAGAGAGTGAAAAATGAGCTAAGAGAAAATCAAGTGAAGTGAAAATGGCTCCTCTCATATCTACACTTATCGAAGCATACAATATATTCAAATAATATATTGTACCATGCTTCAATAGTGCAAACAAATGAAATAAAATAACAGAAAAAACCATGCCCAAAATATCTCCTAATTTTCCACCTCATTTCTATTTTCTCAAAATAGAAATTCAATCATGCTTCATAATATATATATATATATTTATATATATATACAGATACATATATTAATATATATATACATATACATATATTAATATATGTGTATATATAGAGAGAATAATGGAATAAAGAGGCCATATGAGGGGATTTCCTCCTATGGCGTCGAAAAAAATACAATCTCCACCATTTTTTCCGACGATCGGCATCCAGCATCATCATTAACATCTAAGATGTGCATACACCAAATTTCTTGTGATTCCACTACTTGTTCACCATTGAATTAGCAATGTAAAAAGTTCTATTGTCGGTAAACCATTAATTTTGTACCAACTATATTAGCGGTGAAAAAATGGTATAATCACATGAAATTTGGTATATCCACATCTTAGATGAGAAAGATGGCCGTGATGTATGCCGATCGTCGAAAAAAATGATGGAGGGGCATTTTTCCGACGTCATAGGAGGAAATTCCCTCCTATGGCACCTTTCCTCCATTAACCTCATATATATATATATAATTAGTGAGCTCAATATTAGTTAATATATAATTATATCAAATATAAATATATATCAAATTATTAAATCAACACTTGATTTAATATTCCGGTTATATCATATATAACCGACTAATATCATTTATATGTATATCACATTATCAAATCAACACTTGATTCAATAATCCAGTTATATCACATATAACCTAACTGATATCAAATAACCGTCAGATTAGAATACGGTATCACATACTTGTATTTAATTGGGCCCCTTCACATATCAACATATGTGCCCTACTTTGTTTCGCTTGAACTAGGAAACTTCTGTGTGGGACTCTAAAGACTCATCAATACGCCAGCAGCAGGTAATGATCACATCAGTTACCCACAAGCCGTCAACGGTACTAGCTGGACGTAACGGCTACCCAGGGATTGAGAGAATAGAAGATCAACAAGCAAGCTTGTCCAAACTCCCATGAAGCCTATAAGTAACACTTACCGTACAGTCTGGTCACTTCGTCGGATATGTCGCATATCGAGTCTAGGGGTGGATTCGTCAGACCCCGGTAACTTGATCAGTCATGCCGATGTATGGCTCATAAAGGTTCGAGAAACTACTGATAACTCTTACCAGTAAATCTCATCAGCCATGGCCAGGGACTTACTATTATAGCCAATCGAGCATAGCGCAACATCAACTCCCAATACCGGGAGAGACAAAACCCCTCCTATGCTTACTGCCTCCATGTGACTCGGGACTGTACCCAAAATCCACCTGTTTGCACGACTCCTTTGAGCCGTGGTAGGGAGGAAATCAAAGAACAGTTGGAACCACACAAGACACTATGACGATCTCTGGTCTACAGACTAACTTGTACCAGTGTCACCAGAGAACTGCTATCTGACGATTGGTATAGTACCAACTAGGAGTTCTCGGCAAGTCCTGTTCGGTGTACCCATTCTTTAATGATCACCTGTATACAATCTTTGATGTCAAACACCAATGGTTATGGGATCAACCATCGCCCCATACAGGGTCAAGAAACGTACGTAGTAGTCTACTCTGGAATATTGATGCCCTGTCTCGATACTCCCTCAACTAAGAACAATTAAAGGATGTGCTTGTGGACTACACAAGTCCCAGTTGTATGATCTGCATCATAGTCCTGGTAGTCAAGCAAACATCCTAAGGGCTTTTCAACATTTATCAGTGAGACAGTATAATAATACAAGTGTACATGTTAAGATAAAGAGCAACCAGATAGCATACTGTCATGTCGAGCAAGAAAGTCCTCTATATATATGTCCAAGCATCCACTATATTATACAAAAAGACCTCTAGGGCATACATATTCCTAACACTCGGAATACCAATACTTGCCTGGCTGAACGATTGGCTAACTTATAGGGTGTAATTAATCCCGGCTAATCTTACCTTTTAGGGTTTGAAGGAAGATTTGATAAAAAAAGTGGGAGCCATCCTGATTAGATAAAATAATAACCAATCTAATCATGCAAGAGCACACGCTAAAGTGTTTTTCTTCTCTCTCTCTCCAGGTAGCGATCATGACACGCCTTAATCAAGATAATAATATGGATGTATTGACCGAACCCGCTTATTATACTGGGGTGGGGAACGTTGGTTCCGCTCTATCTTATGACTGTTATAAGTCTGAGCATGGGATAGGGGAATGCACGGATTCCCATGCAACCCGAACGAAGAAAGAGCATGCAGATGCTTCTTCTTTGGGTGTTTTAATTACTGAGAACTGTTTCTCAGTCTGCTCTATGTCCTGGGTATTAGATACCGGATCAGGATCCCACATATGTAATTTGTTACATGGGCTAAAGAGATGTAGAGAACTAGGAAAGGGTGATATGTCTCTTAGAGTAGGGAATGGAGCAATTGTTGCAGCCAAAACAGTTGGCGGATATCATCTAGTATTACCAAATGGTAATACATTGATTCTGAACGACTGTTATTTCGTACCAAAGATGATGTGCAATTTAATATCCTTTTATTTATTACATAAAGAAGGATATAACTTTGCATTAGAGGATAATGTTATGAACATTTTCCTAAATCAAGTGTTGATTGGGTTTGGTCTATTGTGTAACGGTATATGCGTTCTAAATCAAAATACAGTTCTAAATATACAGAGCACACACAAGAGGAAAAGTTCAGAAATGAACGAAGCCTTCTTGTGGCATTGTAGACTAGGTCATATCAATGCGACAAGACTAGCTAAGTTGCATAAAGATGGATACTTGAATCCGTTTGAATTTACATCTTATGAAACTTGCTAGTCATGTCTCAAAGACAAGATGACCAAAACTCCGTTTACTGGACACGGAGAAAGAGCTACTGAACTCTTGGGACTGATACATAGTGATGTATGCGGTCCTATGTCTACACATGCCAGGAATGGTTACTCATACTTCATTACATTCACCAATGATCTCTCAAGATTCGGACATGTGCTCCTGTTGAAACACAAATCTGAAGCTTTTGAGAAATTCAAGGAATATAAGGACGAAGTAGAGAACAAGACGGGTAAAAGTATTAAAATTCTTCGATCTGGTCGAAGAGGGGAATACTTGAGCACGGAATTTCGAGACTATCTAAAAGTGAATGGGATTCTCTCTCAGCTTACTCCTCCATATACATCACAACACAATGGAGTATCGGAGCGAAGGAATCACACCCTATTAGATATGGTGCACTCTATGATGAGTGTTGCTAAGTTACCTATTTCCATTTAGATTTATGCACTTGAGACAGCTGCATACCCTATTGAATCAAGTTTCATCAAAATCTGTGCCTAAAACACCATATGAGATATGGAGTGGAAAGAGACCATATCTTAAACGAGTTAAAATATGGGGTTGCCGGCCTATGTTGAAATACAGATTCCGGACAAACTCGCACCAGGATCAGTTCTTTGCAAGTTTGTGGGATATCCAAAGAATTCACATAGATATCTATTCTACCACAGTGAGGAACAAAAGGTGTGTTAGTGATATGTATGCCCTAAAGGCCATTATTGTATGATATAGTGGATGCTTGGACATATATATGGAAGACTTTCTTGCTCGACGTGATAGTATGCTATCCGGTTGTCTTTATCTTAACATGTTCACGGTATTATTATACCGTCTCTCATATACATGTTGATAAATTCCTTAGGATGTAGGCTAGACTACCAGAACTATGATGCGGATCATACTACTAGGACCTGGGTAGTCCATAAGCACATACTTCAATTGTTCCTAGTCGAGGGAATATCGAGACAGGGCATCGATATTCCAGAGTAGACTAGTGTGTACGTTTCTTGTATAGGGAGATGGTTGATCCCATATCCATTGGTGTTTGACATCAAAGATTGTACACATGTGCTCATTAGAGAATGGGTACACCGAACAAGACTCGCCGTGAACTCCTAGATCGTACTATACCTATCGTCAGATAGCAGTTCTCTGGTGACACTCATACAGGTTAGTCTGTAGACCCGAGATCGTCATAGAGTCTTGTGTGGCTCACACTGTACTTTGATTTCCTCCCTACCACGACTCAAAGGAGTCGGGAAAACAGGTGGATTTTGGGTACAGTCCCGAGTCACATGGTGGCAATAAGCGATGGGAGGGGTTTCGTCTCTCCCGGTATTGGGTGTTGATGTTGCGCTATGCTCGATTGGCTATAACAGTAAGTCCCTAACCAGGGCTGTTGATGAGATTTACTAGTAAGTGTTATCAGTAGTTTCTCATACCGCTATAGGCCTTACATCGGCATGACTTATCAAGTTATTAGGGTCTGACGATTCCACTCCCAGACTCGATATGCGACATATCAGACGAAGAGACCGAACTATTACCTATAGGCTTCTTGGGAGTTTGGACAAGCTTGCTTGTTGATCTTCTATTCGCTCAATACCCGGATAGTCGTTACGTCCAGTTAGTACCGCTGACGGCTTGTGGGTGACTGATGTGATCATCACCTACTGCTGGTGTATTGATGAGTCTTTAGAGTCCCACATAGAAGTTTCCTGGTTCATGCAAAACGAAGTAGGGCACATATGTTGATATGTGCGGGGGCCTGATTAAATACGAGTATGAGATACCTTATTGTAATCTGGCAGCTATTTGTTATCAGTTAGGTTATATGTGATATAACCGGATTATTGAATCAAGTGTTGATTTGATAATGTGATATACAGATAAATGATATTAGTCGATTATATGTGAAATAACCGGATTATTAAATCAAGTGTTGATTTAATAATATGATATATATTTATATTTGATATAATTGTATATTGAATAATATTATTTGCTCACTAATTATATGCTTATCTTTATATATATATATATATATATATATATATATATATATATATGAAACATGGCATGTTTTTTATTCTATTTTTAGAAATTAGAAAATGAGATGAAAAATGGGGAGACTTTGGAGGGATGGGCACAGCATGGCTTATTCAATTTTATATTCTTTTGCTTGCACTATTGAAGCATGGCTACAATTTTTAAGTGTTAAAAATTGTATGCTTCAATAATGAGTGAGCTTGGATGAGCGATTCTACACTTCATTCTTGAGTTCAATCCACACTTAGCCATTTTCTTCACTTGAGAGCTCATGTGATGAGTTGCTCTCTAGCTCTCTCCATCTTCTACACCTCCACCTCCAAGCTCAATCCCTCACATGAGTTGTGAACTCTTGAGCTTGTGAGAACCCTAGTGAGCAAACATAACCCCTACTTCACCATCCTACACTTGATTAGCGCTTTGGTGTAGTGTGTTTACTTCACTAAAGAGTTTAGTGAAGAGGTATCTTGGATTATCGGACTTCGGGTGGATCATCTTCGGCACGAAGGTCATTAAAGGAAGTTCGTTCAACCTTCAAGTGGAGCCTAGTGGAGTCGCGTAGACAACAACCCGGAGCTTTAGAAGAGAAGGACACGGTCTACAAAGGTTGTAGTCATCCATCTCTTAGTGTAAAGTTTATGATATCATGTTTAAAATCCTAATCTTCTAGTTTGATCCTAGATTAGTGTTCATTAGCACCATGAAATTTTAAAATTGCATGTGTGATGCCGGTTTAAACCCTACTGTGGTGCTAGCATACACTTTCATGGTATTAGAGCCAAGCTAGAACATCAGGGATCGTCTTTACGATGTTAAAGTGTTCGATCGAGTTTCGAAACCACAAAATTGCCAAGTTTCTGTCGATTTTTCAAAAGTTAGAATTTTTAAAATTAAAAATATGCAGAAAATCGTGCAGGGTTTGTAATGGAGCCTTAAGAAATTTGAGAACCCAACTCCTTTAAACGGCCGTGGTTCCGCCGCAAGTTAGTGGAGTTGAGGTGTTATTTTTCTTGTGCTGCTCCATCTTGTCATTTTGCACTTTCTGGGTATTTTTGATGAGACTCAAGTTGTTGAGATCTCTGGAATTTGTGGGTGTTTGAAAATCGATCGAAATGTTTAGCGTCGTATAGATGATGATGATATATGATACAATATTTTGAATCCAGAATAATTGGTTTTGTGAAAACTAGTTAGTATTTTGTAAATCTAGCATTGTGGTCTCTTTTGATCGATCGCCACGAAGTTTCGATTCAGATCGAAACTCCGTCGTAATCGCTTATCGTACGCGAATACTCGCCGAATAACTTTACTAGGTAGCCACGCCCCATAGCCCCGACCAAGTGACTGTAGGAGAACCCCGTTGCCAAAAGCATCCACTCGGGTGCTCGCGACCACGGTGTTCCGCCTAAGTACACTTCGTCGACGGCATCGGGGGTCCAGCCATCTACTAAAGATTCCGACGAGCATTCGATTGGGTAGTCGGGAATCTTGTTGAATTGCCCGACTAAGTTATTGAAAAGTGATTTCAATTTGAGACTAAAATGCAAGGTTTATAGGTTAGGCATGAAATTCAGAATATGAGATGTTCCGGGTTTATGATGTCTAAGGAAATACAGTTACTAATTATTGTAGTTTTTCATTTCTTTTCTGCGACCGTATGTGTAATATGTAGGGTATCCCAAATCTCGTTGCTATATGTCAACGGAATTTGGGATACGCGTATTTACTTACGTTGATGACATGTGATGTTATGTGTTGCTGTGATATGTTATATTGGATCGTCGTGAATGAATAGCCTGGGGTTTTATGTGAGATGAGAGTTTTTCAATTTTCATTCATGTAAAATTTGTATGTAATATTCTTTTATTTGGACACTTCCGGGTTGAGGATGATGTCACCATTGATATATATTATTTACTTTTCCGAATTAGGATAGACCCAAGGTGGGGAGCATAAGTAACCGGGTTCTGGAGTCCAGTGGGAGACCATCTCGAGGAGTCGAGACCGGGTCTCCTAACTCTAGAATTGGCAGGGTTGCTTGCCGCTCTCGTAGGGGTTTAGGGATGCGGGATTGGCTTTTCATCACGACCGTGGAATCTGTGTTTTTCATTATTGGCTTAATTTAAAACACGGACCTCCTACTATATCCAATATTTCATATGTTGACTTCTGCTGCTTGGTTCTGTGATGTGATCATATAACCGCATGAGACGAATGCTATATATAATAAACGTTGCTTATGTTTTGCACCAGCGCTAGTCCAGCCCCTGCTCTACCGTTAGTTAAGTAACTTAACGGTGCATGACGGGCCCCGTGGCGAATGCGGATGGCATAAGCGTACGTTCTATTTTCGTTTCATTTTCTGTGATGTTTAGGGAAACATTAAATGATGGGACTTCATTAATGAGATTAATGAAAAGAAAAGAAACCTAAACATGTTGTAGAATCAAAAGTTTTTAAAAAAGGTAACTCTTGATCTTGCTTTGCATAATGGTATTCCTTGATGAATATCCAGCACCTCATTCGATGAGGAAAGAGCCGAGATCCCTTCACCGGGAGTGACCTCTTTAGCAAAACTAGCTGTAACATTTTGAAAATTTAGAAATAAATAAAATTAATTAATTAAATAATAAAATGATAAATTAAAAGGTTGTTAGAACCAAATAAGTCATTTTCATAAATAGTATGTAAAACAAATTAAAGTAAAATTTTAATATGTAACATAAATAAATTATAAGGGTTTTAATATGAAATTTAGCTTCATTTTAATTAAAATGGTGTTATATAATAACATAGGTTATGAGGGGTTGTTATGTAAAGTTTAGAAATTTGGGCAAATTGGAATGTGTTGAGGGTGTAAGTAGAAAAGAGGTTAGATAAGGTTTAGATCAGAATTTTAACAAGATAAATTAATTTAGAAATGATAAAACATTGACACCTCCTACTCTCATGAACAACACACACACCACACCTCCTCCTTGCATGAAGATGGCACCCTTTGGTCTTTGACACCTCCTCCTACACCTCACCCTTCCCTTTTCTCATATATATATTATGTTCAGATCATTTAACTAATTTACAATCTAAAAATTTAAAGGAAAGAAAAAGAAAACTAAAGCAAACAAGAGTAAGAAGAAGAAAAGAGCTAAGTCTAGGGATTCCTCACCATCAAGTTAGGACTAGGAGCTTGTGCAACTTGGAGGGAGTTATTCCCGCAAATTCCTTGTAAGTAAATCCTTACTCACTGTAGGAATTAATTCTGTAACCAGTCTAAAATTTGAAAATCAAAATGTCTATAATATAGTATTTTTGGTAAAAGTTAGCTCTGTAGTAATCTGTTATTAGTCAGAAAAAAACAACTTAACCAAACAATGCCTAAATATTGTATGTTAGACCTGGAACAAACCCTAGAAGCACGAGCCAGAGGGCTCGGATTTGGGCCGGCGACCTATAGGGTAATTCCGGCGTCGCCGGATTTATGGTAGGCTTTGGGGTTTTGAGTTTTTTGGTAGGTCTCTGTATCATTCTTAGGATATTTTGGTATTGTTTAAAGTAGTTAGTTTAACTGTATATAAAATCTGGGATCTAATATCGGAAAAGGAATAAAAAATCTAAGATACGACACGGTTAATTCGTAACGCGTTTAAGTTTTCTGTTTCAAACAGAGAGGGTTTAAAACTCAATTAGTATAGGTGTTAGATAGTCTAAATTAGTTGTATGTAGTATAGTTAGTATGTGAAACTCGTATTTCCATATTTCACTGTATCGAAGTTAGCCGTTTCTTTATGCAAGTTAAATTCAATGTTAGACTCACAACGGGAACTTCGGAGGCCGCAAGGAGAGGAAAAGGATTGGCGATTTCTGAGTAGCTTTGACGTATTCCGGTGAATAAACTAAACATCTACCGGGGGATTTTGTAAAGATGGCATGATACGCCCGTAGTTAGGTTTAAATACAAGTTTTACTTTTGTATGTAACTTTATCATATGCATTCTTAAATCTACATGTAAACCTCCATGATTAAGACTTGTTAGAAAACTGCACCATTATTGACGAGTCATGCTGTACATGCACATATCTACATGTTACACTACACCTCGTCGATATTAACATGTCACTTCACACTTAGAAACTATTCTGTTAAAAATGATTTGTATCATACCTTAAGTAGTCAATAGTTGTAGTAATTAGCATACATGACATTATATTTCGTATTCAAGTATTAGTAGTTGATATAAGAGATATTTGTATCATTGAGGATTTTTGGTTTTCAGTTTTCATATACAATTACGAAAAATCAGAGATTTCATAATTATGTGTCACGTCCACCATGATATGTCGTTTTTATGATTTGGTTTTATTCTAAACCGAGTTGGGGGTCATACGGTTGCGGATTTATAAGTTATCCAGACTGAGTCGGGGGGCATACAGTTGGATACATGGTGGACCCGGTCGAGACCGAGGGGCAGGATAGCCGCATGATAGGCGGGGAGCCTAACGAGGATACTCGATACCGAAGATAGTTGTGAAACACGGTGGATATCTAGATGATACCAACCGGTGTTATTGATTACAGGATCATTCGAGGAATGATGCCTGAGAGAAATGGAAGATTTGTGTCGATGATGGACACGGAAAGATGAACTTGATTTGGAAATAAATGATGAGATTTCAGTTTTGGTTATATGATTAGTAGTACGGATTCATGTTTTCCACTTGTTATCATGCATCATAATTATCCTTATCATACTTAGTTATAGTTCGTCGTATTTACATTATCAGCCGTTATATGTTAGTTTTATTCACTGAGTTGGCAACTCACCCCCGTTGTGCCACAGTTCCTTGCAGGGGTAGAGTGGACGGTTAGCAGCAATGCAGATCCACTTTTTCATCTTTTATCGCTTCTTTTGATAGGTGAGTTACATATGTACTAACCTTCTCTTTTGGTATTGTACTTTGGATCTAGAAAATCTCCAACAGACTTTGTATTATGACTTAGAGTGACAGATGGTTATATGTATATTAATTGACAGATGAGATCATTTCGTTCTATAAATCGTTAATTCTTTTATTTATGTCTGAGATCCTTATTAATGTCATATATAGTTGTGACCTTATTTCCGCTGTATACTTGTTGATCCCAACTAGGGATGCAACCAAACTTAACATTTTGTAATTGCTTTTATTATTGATTCACTAGTGAGTTACTGTTAAGATCTTAATTACTTAAAACTGTGATTTTTACTTAAAAACTAAAATTTTCATAAACTTTCCGCAAAAAGGATTTTGATCTTGGTTTTTCGGCTTACTCGGGTTGTGTATGTATCTTTAGATATTATACAATCTAAGTGCCGGTCACATCCAACTTTGGGTCGTGACAAAGTTGGTATCAAAGTTTAGGATTAACCTTACGGAATCGAGTAGTGAATTAAGATAAGTTGACGTGAGCCGTGATTTAAGATGACCTTTAGTCTTATGGAGTAGGTGATTTAGGATGAGTGTAGTACCGTACGTATGTTCCGCGGCATATTTACGTTACAATACTCAATCTAACTAACCTTAGGAGATATTTGTTCGTACTTCTTTCATTGATTCCACGTATCTTGTGATTCGATTGCAATATCTTTATCATTCCTGTTTCTTACTCCAGCCACTATGTCATCAACGACTACGGGGACTCAGACGACCGCTGTTAGAGATGAGATTGGAGCGGGCTCGTCTGAAACAGGAACAAATTTGAGTAGTACGCCTATTTCTCATGAACAAATTGATCCACCCTATATTGATCGTATAGCTAGGATGGAGGCAAGTGTTCTAGAGATGCGCCGAATGATCGAATACTTGTTAGAGATTAGTCGAGCACGGAGATCGACCTTTACTCCACGTACGGTTGTTCAGAGGCCAAGGCGAATTCGTAATAATACATCATCTCTTAGACATATTCGTAGAGGTCGTGGCGGATTCTTTATGGTCCAGTTAAGTCACACATACCCATATGATCAGCGGCCCCCGTAAGGATGTTTCAGATGTGGGTGTCTGTATCACTTTATTCAGAATTGCCCCATGATACGACAGGGTGAGGCATTAGTCTCACATGTGACTTTACCATCTCCTCCGAGTACATTACCCCCTACACATGTTGCAGTTCCACACCAGATCAACGCCCATAGAGGCCGTGGTCGTGACGGTCGTAATTCGAGAGGACGAGGAGGTCGAGGCAGATTTATTCCAGGCCCCAGTCTTGGTCAATATAGGACTCAGGGCCAGATGGTTAGTTCGTACCCCGTTGAGCAGAGGCCCCTATCTACTTGTTTTAGTTGTGGACGTCCGGGGCATTTTGCAAGGAATTGTAGACTCTAAGGAAGGACGTCAGGATGCTAGTAGGGACCAGGCTTGGGTCTTTACTTGACTCCACAGGATGTCCAGACATTCAATACAGTCGTAACAGGTATTCTTTCAGTAGTTTCCTTAAGCGCGCATATTTTAATTGATTCCGTTTCTACGCATTCATATGTATTTGCACACTTTGCGCTTTCTCTGGGAAGAGAGTTGTCGCTGTTAGAATTACCGCTAGTTGTGATTTACTCCTGTAGGAGATCCTTTTATAACTCGACATGTATTCAGGTCATGTTCGGTACATATTGGTGATAGGGATTATTAGTGGATTTGAGTCTCCTAGATGTGTTAGTTTTTGATATATTATTGGTATGGATTGGTTGGCCGCTTGTCACGCTTATGTAGATTGTCGGAGGAAGCCGTCAGATTTTGTTTTCCAGGTGAACCGATCTTTGTTGTGCAAGGAGATTGTAATATAACTCCTGCCAATATGATTCCTGCTCTTTGTGCAGGACGACTCTTGAAGAAGGGTTGTCATGGGTTCTTGGCTTTTGTTCAAGACTTTGGAGTCGCTGAGGTCCCGTTGGACCAAGTTCCGATCGCACGAGAATTTCCGGATGTGTTTCCTGCTGAATTACCAGGATTGCTACCCGATCGTGATATCGAATTTTGTATTGACTTGATTCCGGGTACGGGGCCTATTTCTATACCACCCTATTGGATGGCCCCGACGGAGTTGAAGGAACTCAAAAGCCAGTTGCAAGAGTTTTAGGTAAAGGACTTGTGCGTCCAAGTGTATCACCGTGGGGAGCTCCTGTCTTGTTTGTTAAGAAGAAGGATGGTAGCATGAGATTGTGTATAGATTGCAGGCAGCTGAATCGAGTTACTGTGCGAAATAGGTATCCACTACCACGTATCGATGACTGGTTCGATCAGCTGCAGGGAGCTGGCTACTTCTCAAAGATTGAATTACGGTCAGGGTATCACCAGTTGATGGTTCGGAAGGACGACATTCCGAAGACTGCTTTTCGCACACGATATGGGCATTATGAGTTTCTGGTGATGTCGTTTCGACTCACCAACGCCCCAGCAGCTTTCATGGATATGATGAACCGTATCTTCAGGCCCTTCCTTGATCAGTTTATTATTGTATTCATTAATGACATTCTTGTTTACTCCCGGAGCCGAGAAGAGCACGAGCAGCATTTGAGTATCACGTTGCAGACCTTGAAGGAGCATCAGCTGTTCGCTAAATTTTCCAAGAGTGCTTTCTGGCTAGATAGTATGGATTTCTTGGGTCACGTAGTTACGAGAGATGGGATACGTGTGGACCTAAAGAAGATTGAAGCGGTACAACACCGGCCCAGACCTGTGTCAATTACGGAGGTTCGGAGTTTTTAGGTCTGGCGGGTTATTACCGACGCTTTGTGCAGGATTTTTCTCGGATCACTGCACCGTTGACCGGATTGACTAGGAAGGAGGTTCCCTTTCTTTGGATAGATGCATATGAGCAAAGTTTCCAGCAGTTGAAGACTCGCTTGACGACTGCACCCGTCTTATCTTTACCTTCTGGGTCAGGTGGTTTTGTTGTGTATTGTGATGCGTCTCGAGTGGGTTTAGGCTGTGTGTTGATACATCATGGCAGGGTTGTAGCTTATGCTTCTCGACAGTTGAAGAGGCATGAGTAAAACTACCCCACTCATGATTTGGAAATGGCTGCAGTAGTTTTCGTACTGAAGATTTAGAGACATTACTTGTATGGAGAATCGTGCCAAAGTTTCATAGATCATAAGAGCTTGAAGTATATTTTTCAGCAGAAGGATCTGAACCTAAGGCAGCGTAGATGGATGGAACTTGTGAAAGATTACGATTGTGAGATCTTGTATCATCTAGGCAAAGCGAATGTTGTAGCAGATGCTTTGAGCCGGAGGCCTGGAGGTAACTTATCTCATGTGCGCACCTTGCAGAGGCAGTTTTCTACAGATTGGCAGATTTTATGTGATAGCCGTATACAGTTCGAGTTCACATTGACAGGAGGACAGTTAGCACATGTTCGCAACCGTCCTCAGTTATTGGATCGTATTCGAGAGACACAGCCCGCAGATGCTCGTATGTCGACGATCATGGATCAGGTTAGGCAGGGAAGAGAGTCGAAGTTCGTGATAAATGACCGTGGAGTATTACGTTTTGGGACTCGTCTTTGTGTGCCAGATTCGGATGGACTGAGACGTAAGATCTTTGAGGAGACCCATCGATCAGTATACAGTATTCATCCTGGTTCCACCAAGGTGTATCTTGACTTGAAGGTTGTTTATTGGTGGGAAGGAATGAAGAGAGATGTTGCGGAGTTTGTTTCGAGATGCTTGACTTGTCAGCAAGTCAAGGCCGAGCACCAGAGGCCGGCAGGAGAGTTGCAGCCCTTGCCCATTCCGGAGTGGAAATGGGAACAGAATTCCATGGATTTCGTTGTGGGTCTAACCAGGACTTGCAGAGGGTATGATTCCATTCGGGTGATTGTAGATAGATTGACAAAGGCAGCTCACTTTCTTCCGGTGAAGACGACTTATGGGTTTACATAGTATGCTCAGATTTATATCGACGAGATTGTACGATTGCATGGAGTTCCGACGTGCATAGTATCCGATAGGGGTACCCAGTTTACCAGCAGGCTATGGCAGAAACTTCAAAAAGCTCTTGGCATACGATTGAGTTTTAGCACGGCTTTTCACCCACAGACAGATGGTCAGTCAGAGCGGACCATTCAGACACTAGAGGTTATGCTTCGGGCTTGTAGCCTTGATTTCGGTGGTAGTTGGGATCATCACCTACCTTTGATAGAATTTTCGTACAACAACAGTTTTCAGGAGACGATCCAGATGGAACCCTTTGAAGCTTTAGATGGGAGGAAATGTCGTTCACCCGTTTGCTGGACGGAACAGAGCGAGAGTAGCATTTTGGGACCGCAGATAGTACATGAGACTACAGAAAAGATTCAGCTGATAGGAGACGAAATGAGAGCGGCCCAGTGCAGACAGAAATCATATGCAGATCGACGACGTCGTAGACTCGAGTTTGAAGTGGGAGATCATGTGTTCTTTCGTGTATCTCCGATGAAAGGTGTGATTCATTTCGGGAAAAAGGGGAAGCTCAGCCCCTGATATGTTGGACCTTACGAGATTCTGGAGAGAGTGGGTGCTGTAGCTTATCGGTTAGCACTTCCACCGAGTTTTCCCGATGTGCATCCGGTGTATCATGTATCGATGCTTCGCAAGTATCTTCACGATCCTTCTCACGCGATCCAGCATCAGCCCTTACAGTTTCAGCCCGATTTATCCTACACAGTGCAGCCTGTAGCTATGCTAGATCGGTAGGCAAAGAAACTAAGATCAAGTGTACTTCCATCTGTAAAGGTTCTTTGGCGAGGAACAAATCGCAAGGAGATCACTTGGGAGACCGAGGATGCGATGCGAAAGAAATTTCCACATCTTTTTGAAGGTATGTCTAGTTAAGTTTTAAATTCGGGGACCGAATTTTCTTAAGGGGGGAATATTGTAACATTTTAAAAATTTAGAAATAAATAAAATTAATTAATTAAATAATAAAATGATAAATTAAAAAGTTATTAGAACCAAATAAGACATTTTCATAAATAGTATGTAAAACAAATTAAAGTAAGATTTTAATATGTAACATAAATAAATTATAAGGGTTTTAATGTGAAATTTAGCTTCATTTTAATTAAAATGGTGTTATATAATAACATAGGTTATGAGGGGTTGTTATGTAAAGTTTAGAAATTTGGGCAAATTGGAATTTGTTATGGGTGTAAGTAGAAAAGAGATTAGATAAGGTTTAGTTCAGAATTTTATCAAGATAAACCAATTTAGAAATGATAAAACATTGACACCTCGTACTCTCATTAACAACACACACACCACACCTCCTCCTTGCATGATGATGACATCCTTTGGTCTTTGACACCTCCTCTTACACCTCACCCTTCCCCTTTCTCATATATATATTATGTTCAGATCATTTAACTAATTTACAATCTAAAAATTTAAAGGAAAGAAAAAGAAAAATAAAGCAAACAAGGAAGAACAAGAGAAAGAAGAACAAAAGAGCTAAGTCTAGGGATTCCTCACCATCAAGCTAGGACTAGGAGCTTGTTCATCTTGGAGGGAGTTCTTCCAGCAAATTCCTTGTAGGTAAAATCCTTACTCACTGTAGGAATTAATTCTGTAACTAGTCTAAAATTTGAAAATCAAAATGTCTATAATATAGTATTTTAGGTAAAAGTTAGCTCTGTAGTAATCTGCTATTAGTCAGAACCAAAACAACTTAACCAAACAATGCCTAAATATTGTATGTTAGACCTGGAACAAACCCTAGAAGCACAAGCCAGAGGGCTCGGATTTGGGCCGGCGACCTATAGGGTAAGCCGGATTTATGGTAGGCTTTGGGGTTTTGAGTTTTTGGGTAGGTCTCTGTATCATTCTTAGGATATTTTGGTATTGTTTAAAGTAGTTAGTTTAACTGTATATAAAATCTGGGATCTAATATCGGAAAAGGAATAAAAAATCTAAGATATGACACGGTTAATTCGTAACGCGTTTAAGTTTTCTGTTGCAAACAGCGAGGGTTTAAAACTCAGTAAGTATAGGTGTTAGATAGTCTAAATTAGTTGTACGTAGTATAGTTAGTACGTGAAACTCGTATTTCCATATTTCACCGTATCGAAGTTAGCCGTTTCCTTATGCAAGTTAAATTCTATGTTAGACTCAAAACGGGAACTTCGGAGGCCGCAAAGAGAGGAAAAGGATTGGCGATTTCTGAGTAGCTTTGACGTATTCCGGTGAGTAGACTAAACATCTATCGGGGGATTTTTTTAAGATGGCGTGATACGCCCGTAGTTAGGTTTAAATACAAGTTTTACTTTTGTATGTAACTTTATCATATGCATTCTTAAATCTACATATAAACCTCCATGATTAATACTTGTTAGAACACTTCACCATTATCGACGAGTCATGCTGCACATGCACATATCTACATGTTACACTATACCTCGTCGATATTAACATGTCACTTCACACTTAGAAACTATTCTGTTAAAGTTGATTCGTATCATACCTTAAGTAGTCAATAGTTGTAGTAATTAGCATACATGACATTATATTTCGTATTCAAGTATTAGTAGTTGATATAAGAGGTATTTGTATCATTGAGGATTTATGGTTTTTAGTTTTCATATACAATTACAAAAAATCAGAGATTTCATAATTATGTGTCGCGTCCACCATGATATGTCGTTTTTATGATTTGTTTTTATTCCGAACCGAGTTGGGGTCATACGGTTGCGGATTTATAAGTTATCCAGACTGAGTCGGGGGGCATACAGTTGGATACATGGTGGATCCGGTCGAGACCTAGGGGAAGGATAGCCGCATGATTGGCGGGGAGCCTAACGAGGATATTCGATACCGGAGATAGTTGTGAAACACGGTGGATATCTAGATGATACCAACCGGTGTTATTGATTACATGATCGTTCGAGGAATGATGCCTGAGAGAAATGGAAGATTTGTGTCGATGATGGACACGGAAAGATGAACTTGATTTGGAAATAAATGATGAGATTTCAGTTTTGGTTATATGATTAGTAGTACGGATTCATGTTTTCCACATGTTATCATTCATCATAATTATCCTTATCATACTTAGTTATAGTTCGTCATATTTATATTATCAGCCGTTATATGTTAGTTTTATTCACTGAGTTGGCAACTCACCCCCGTTGTGCCACAGTTCCTTGCAGGGGTAGAGTGGACGGTTAGCAGCAGTGCAGATCCACTTTTTTAGCTTTTATCGTATATTTTGATAGGTGGGTTACATATGTAGTAACCTTCTCTTTTGGTATTGTACTTTGGATCTAGAAAATCTCCATCAGACCTTGTATTATGACTTAGAGTGAGAGATGGTTATATGTATATTAATTGACAGATGAGATCGTTTCGTTCTATAAATCGTTAATTCTTTTATTTATGTCTGAGATCCTTATTAATGTCATATATAGTTGTGACCTTATTTCCGTTGTATACTTGTTGATCCCAACTAGGGATGTAACCAAACTTAACATTTTGTAATTGCTTTTATTATGGATTCACTAGTGGGTTACTGTTAAGATCTTAATTACTTAAAACTGTGATTTTTACTTAAAAACAAAAATTTTCATAAACTTTCCCCAAAAAGGATTTTGATCTTGGTTTTTCGGCTTACTCAGGTTGTGTATGTATCTTTAGATATTATACAATCTAAGTGCCGGCATATCCAACTTTGGGTCGTGACGCTAGCAAATGCTACAACCCACTCGGTTTATCATCATAGCTTCTGTAGTTCTTGCTTTGCATAGTGGTATTCCTTGATGGATATCCATCACCTCATTTGATGAGGAAAGAGCCGAGATCTCTTCACCGGGAGTGACCTCTTTAGCAAAAGCTAGTAAAAGCTATTCGGTTTTTTTTTAAAACTACTCGATTTTAAAAGCGGGGCTTAAACCACTCCTTTTCAAATCACTAGATTCTACAACGATATCAAGTTCATTACGTTAAAGGTTTTCATAAAAACCAGCCGCAACCCTCCGTCATTTCAGAGAAGTACTATTTAGTATTGGTGCTACGTTTGTTAGCCTTCATCAAGGCGTAGTGTGCGGTAGCTGATTAGTGTTTATCTGCCGCATGTGATGCGATTGGATTAGGGTAGTCGTGCGACTTTGTTGGCCTTCGTCAAGGGTCATGCGGGTGGGTTTAATTCAATCAATAAATGAACGGGTTGAACTTGACTAGCGGCCTATAGTTTGTTGACCTTTGTCAAGGTCATAGGAAGCTAGGGGTAAAAACATTATTTGGAATTTCAAGTGTTGGAATTTGCAATGAGATTGCATACCTTCTATATGATAGTTGGATCCCGATACCCACTGCGAGTAAGAGTTACTCCTGGGAGAGTTTTCCACTTTACAATTAGCCGATCCATTAGGTGTCTAAGAAAGGTGTTAACGGGGTGATGCCCATGCGGAAACGAGGTTATTTAATTAGTTACATGCAAAAGCATGGGGAGACTCCCTTGGAGTACCAATACCTGCCTGACCGAACGATTGGCAAACTTGTAGAGTGTAATTAATCCCGGCTAATCTTACCTTTTGGGGGTTAAAGGAAGATTTGATAAAAACAGTGGGAGCCATCCTGATTAGATAAAATAAAAACCAATCTAATCTTGCAAAGAGCGTACGCAAAGTGATTATCCTTCTCTCTCTCCTGGAAGCGACCAATGACACGCCTTAATCAAGATAATAATATGGATGTATTGACCGAACCCACTTATTATACTGGGCTAGGTTTCGCTCTATCTTCTGATTGTCATAAGTCTGAGCAAGGAATAGGGAAATATCCGGATTTCCACGCCACCTAAAACGAAAAATAAGCATGTTGATGTATCGTCTTCGGGTGTGTTCGTTACCGAGAACTGTTTCTCGATTAACTCTACGTCCTGGGTATTGGATACCAGATCAGGATCCCATGTATGTAATTTGTTACATGGGCTAAAGAGAGGTAGAGAGCTGTGAATGGGTGATATGTCTCTTGTAGTAGGGAATAGTGCAATTGTTGCAGCCAAATCAGTTGGCGAATATCACCTTGTATTACCAAGTGGTAACACAATGATTCTGAGCGACTGTTATTTCGTACCAAAAATATTGTGAATATTTTCCTAAATAAAGTGTTGATTGGGTATGGTATGTTGTAAAACGGTATATACGTTCTAAATCAAACAACAGTTCTAAGTATACAGAACACACACAAGAGGAACAGTTTAGAAATGAACGAAGCCCTCTTGTGGTATTGTAGACTAGGTCATATCAATGCGATAAGACTAGCTAAGTTGCATAAGGATGGATATTTGAATCCGTTCGAATTTAGATCTTATGAAACTTTCCAGTCATGTCTCAAAGACAAGATGACCAAATCTCCATTTACTGGACACGGAGAAAGAGCTATTGAACTCTTGGGACAGATACACAGTGATGTATGCGGTCCAATGTCTATACATGCCAGGAATGGTTTCTCGTACCTTATTACATTCACCGATGATCTCTTAAGATTCGGACATGTGTTCCTGTTGAAACACAAATCTGAATTTTTTGAGAAATTTAAGGAGTATAAGTACGAAGTTGAGAACCAGACAGGTAAAAGTATTAAAATCCTTTGATCAGATAGAGGAGGAGAATACTTGAGCACGGAATTCAGAGACTACTTAAATGAGAATAGGATTTTCTCTCAGCTTACTCCTCCGTATACACCACAACACAATGGAGTTTCGGAGCGGAGGAATCGCACCATATTAGATATGGTGCGCTCTATGATGAGTGTTGCTGAGTTACCTACTTCCTATTGGGGTTATGCACTTGAGATAGCTGCATACCTATTGAATAGAGTTCTGACCAAATCCGTTGCCTACCACTCCATATGAGATATGGAATGGGAAGAGACCATCTCTTAAACATATTAAGATATAGGGTTTTCTGGCCTATGATAAAAAGCAAAATCCGGACAAACTCTAGGCAAGTTCAGTTCTGTGCAAGTTTGTAGGATATCCCAAACATTCACGAGGGTATATCTTCTACCACACCGAGGAACAAAAGGTATTTTTTTCTCAACATGCCACCTTTTTAGAAAAGGAATTTCTTGTGAAAGAAATTAGTGGTAATGAGGTAAAACTGGAAGAAGTTCCAGCAACACAAACTGTAAACTGACGATTTGGTGGAACCGGAGAATTCAATAGTCCCCGACGAACCTCAGCTACTCCGCAGATCTAGTAGAGTTCCTCATCCACCTGAGAGATACTACGGTTTTCTCATAGACGGTGGGAGCGAGGATTGCATCATGGAAGATGATGACCCAACTAGTTTTGAGCAGGCCGTCACAAGTGGAGACTATGTGAAATGGCTAGATGCTATGTGATCAGAGATGGAATCCATGTACACCAACAAAGTATGGACTTTGGAAGTTGCTCCTGAAGGGGTAAAACCCATAGGAAGCAAGTGGATCTTGAGAAGATAATTGGTGTAGATGGAAAAGTTGAGACTTCCAAAGCTAGACTTGTAACAAAGGGTTT
The DNA here is from genome assembly GCA_030015575.1 of Agapanthus africanus. NCBI lineage: Eukaryota > Viridiplantae > Streptophyta > Magnoliopsida > Asparagales > Amaryllidaceae > Agapanthus > Agapanthus africanus. The sequence goes on along the minus strand of JASDDO010000016.1, from coordinate 182,217,002 downwards.
TCGTCAACGACCTGGTGTCGATTATAATGAAACCTTTTCTCCACTGGCTATGCTTAAGTCCATCAGGGTCCTACTTGCCGTTGCTGCATACCATGACTACGAAATCTGGCAGTTGCGCGTCAAGACCGCTTTTCTAAATGGTGATTTAGAAGAAAGCGAGTACATGACACAGCCAGAGGGCTTCATAGACAGTGGGAGCAGTGGAAGCGTGTGTAAGCTACTTAAATCAATCTACGGATTAAAGCATGCATCGTGGAGATGGAACATCTGTTTTGATGAACCTGTCAAAGAGTTTTACTTCATCAAAAATGTAGGTGAACCATGTATATTAAAGAAGGTAGTAGGGAGTAAGGTTGTCTTCCTCGTATTGTGCATGGATGGCATACTCTTGATAGGAAACGATGTTCCTATGCTACACTCGGTCAAGCTCTTCTTGTCACACATGTTCTCCATGAAAAATCTATGTGATACCTCCTACATCATGGGTATATAAATATATAGAGATAGATCTAGACAGTTATTGGGATTGTCCCAATTCAGGTACATTGACACCATACTAAAGAGGTTTAGTATGGAAGATTCTAAACGTGGTAATATAACCGCTTGTTCAGGAATCACTCTTTCCAAAAAGATGTCTCCCAAGATTGATTTGGAGAGGGCTCACATGCAAAGGATACCCTATACTTCGTCAGTCGGGTCAATCATGTATGCGATGTAATGTACTGTAAGTCCACGTTACCTCTCCCGGTTCTTTCGGGGTTGCGGAAATGGTGAAAAACGATATTTAGGGTTTGGGTAACATGGACTACAAAAACGGATCTTGGCTAAACTACACACTAGCAACCTAACTAGAGAGTTGTCTACTCGGTTAGGGGTTATACCTCACTTGAACTCCTTCTTCTTTAACTCTTAGTAGTGGTTGGATGATGCTTTCCTCGTCGCCTTCTTTCGTCAAAGATGGATCCACCTGAGGGTTGCAACCTTGGGCTCCTTTCTCGAACTAAGGGCTTTGGCTTGCTAGACCTTCAACCTTAGAGTGAGTAGAGAGTGGTTTAGAGTATTTTATCTCAAGGAGAGGTTTCTCAACACATGAGAATGGATCTCCTTGAACTAAAGGAGGAAGAAGAAGAAAATAGGAGAGAGAATGGTTATGATAGAATGAAATGGTTTTTCTACAACCATAACATAATAAGTGAATTATCTAATAATAATATTAATCTAAAAATGAAAAAGGTGATGGATGGTTTGATGAGACCATTATCATATCATATTAAATGTTTTTTGCAAAGATCAAAGAGCATCTTTGATGTGTAATGATGATGGTCAAAGTTTCAACCAAGGTCAACAAGTCAACCTTGGTCAACAAGTCAACAAACCCAACCATGACACAATTTTATTTAATTAATATTATTAATTGATATATCACATATTCATTAGGGTTTGGAAAAAGATGATTGTCTACTGTGCAAACGCACCCGTTCCAAAACCCTAATGAAAATCCTCTTCCTCCGCCTCAAACAACTGTGCATACACACCCGCATTGGTGTTCCGAGGAACATGAATACAATGAGATAAAACTAACCCCAAAACATATACTAGGATCCGGCTCAAACCAGAGCCCGCTAGTAATGACTGTCCGGACACCAAACGTGCACAAGTGCGCGGATGTGAACGAACCCTGTCACAAAACCATGCGACCTCTACTCTATTTTGCCCAAAGGCGAATAACCCTCTGTGTGGGACTCTAAAGACTCGACATTACGCTGGCAGTGGGTTTAACCACAGACCGCAAGCGGCACTAGCTGTACGTAACGGTCCCCAGGTAGATGCCGATAAGAAGACGGACGAGGTGAAACCCATCTGAACTCCTACTGAGTCTGCATGTGACAATCTCCGTACAGTCCGGTCTGTTCGTCTGATAACATCGCATGGCGGGCCTAGGGGGCGGTAAACGTCAGTCCCCTAATAGCGGTACAAGCCGTGTCGGAGTGAAGCCCAGAACACCCTGAGATAACACTGGAAACCTACCAGTATATCTCGCTTGCCCTGGCCAGGGACTACTTATGTAATGGCTCTCCTAGACACAGCGCGATGCCAACCCCCAATACCGGGAGAGACGAATCCTGTCTAACCGTCACTGCCTCCAAGTGCTTCGGGACTGCACCCAACTACTACCTGTTTGCACGACTCCTTTGAGCCGTGGTAGGGTAGTAATCAAAGTACAGTGGGAATACACTTGAGGCGAAGTGACAGTGTCAAGTCAGCGGACTAAGCTGTACTCATGTCACCTGGGAACTGATTACTGACGATAGGTATAATACCAACCCACAGTTCCCGACGAGTCCTGTCCCGTGTACTCGTAACCTAACGAGCACCCGCATACTATCTCAAGCACGACGTACTGACGACTGTGGGACAGACCGCCTCCCGCACTGGGATGAGAAGCGCATACGCTAGTCTACTCCGGATTATCGATGCCCTGTCTCGATGATCCCACGACTAGGGATGTGTGTATATGGATGTGCTTGTAGATTACCCAGCTCCCACGAGTGTGACTGCCATCACAACGCTGGTAATCAAGCAAAGATCCTAAGGGCTCACTAATGCGTATAGATGATACAATAAAGAAACACATGTACACATTAAAGCAGAGACAAACCAAGTAGCATACTACCATTTCGAGCAAGATTGTCTTTACAACTGTGAATATCCCAAGCTTCCATCAAGTAATATACATACTAGTATGATACAGTAATGGCCTCTAGGGCATATACCCTAACAATCACCCACTTGCACTAAGGCCATGTACTGGCGTATCGAAGACCTATCATCTCGATCAGCCGCTCGAACTGAGTCTGGGGTAAGGCCTTTGTGAATGGATCTGCAGTGTTATCTTCTGAAGCAACCCTCCGAACCTCGATCTCCTTGCGATCCACGATCTCCCTGATCAGGTGATACCGCCTCAAGATGTGTCTGGATTTCTGATGAGACCTGGGTTCCTTTGCTAAAGCTATAGCCCCGTTGCTGTCGCAATACAGAGGTATTGGGTCAACAATGGACGAAACCACCTGAAGTTCTTTCAAGAACTTCCTTATCCAGACGGCTTCTTTTGCGGTATCAGATGCAGCGATATATTCCGCTTCCATAGTCGAGTCAGCAACGGTTTCCTGTTTGGAACTCTTCCAACACACCGCCCCTCCATTGAGGGTATAGACAAAGCCCGACATGGACTTGGAATCATCCTTGTCACTCTGGAAGCTGGAGTCAGCAAAGGCCTCAATCTGGAGGTCTTTTCCTCCATACACCAAGAACACCTCCTTAGTACTTCTCAGGTACTTGAGAATGTTCTTTACTGCTATCCAGTGTTTCTCCCCAGGGTTTGACTGATACCTGCTTACCACACTCAGTGCATAAGCCACATCTGGTCTGTTACACAACATCGCATACATTATAGAGCCTACCGCAGAAGCGTAGGGTATAATAGACATGCGATCCCTTTCCAAATCAGTCTTGGGAGACATCTCTTTGGAGAGGGTGATCCCGTGACAAGCCGGTAGATTACCGCGCTTGGAATCTTCCATACTGAATCTTTTCAGTATGGTGTCGATGTACCTGGACTGCGAAAGTCCTAGTATCCTCTTGGATCTATCACGATAGATCCGGATCCCCAGAATGTAGGAGGCATCACCCAGGTCTTTCATGGAGAACCTGTGTGACAAGAACCCTTTGACAGATTGTAGCATAGGAATATCATTTCCTATCAAGAGAATGTCATCCACGTATAAAACGAGGAATACAACAGTTCTTGCTACAAATCTATAATAGATGCATGGTTCATCTGGATTTTTGATAAAGCCAAATTCCTTGACCGTCTCATCAAAACAGATGTTCCAGCTCCGCGATGCCCGCTTTAGTCCATAGATGGACTTAAGCAACTTGCACACCTATCCGCTGCTCCCACTCTGAATGAAACCCTCTGGCTGGTCCATATAGACACACTCCTCTAAATTTCCATTTAGAAAAGCGGTCTTTACGTCCATCTGCCAAATCTCTTAATCGTGGAAGGCAGCAATGGCAAGAAGGATCTGAATGGATTTCAGCATAGCTACTGGAGAAAAGGTCTCGTCATAGTCCAAACCCGGTCTTTGATGAAAACCCTTTGCAACCAGTCTAGCTTTATAAGTCTCAACCTGTCCATCTATACAAATCTGCCTTTTGAAGATCCACTTGCATCCTACGGGTTTTACCCCATCTGGAGCAACGTCCAACGTCCATACTTTGTTGGTGTACATGAACTCCATTTCGGTCCGCATTGCATCCAGCCATTTTACCGAGTCAACGCTCTGAATGGCTTGCTGGAAGCTAGTCGACTCATCATAATCAATGATGCAATCCTCTCTATCCCCGTCTATGATAAAACCGTAGTATCTCTCGGGTGGATGAGACTGCCTACTACTCCTGCGGAGCGGCGTAGGAATGTCATTTTCTTTTGAACCCTCTGGTTCTACTAAGCTTTCAGTAATAGTCTGTGGTTCTGGAATTTCTTCCAGTTCTATTTCGCTTCCACTTGTTTCCTTTTCTAAGAACTGGTGTTCCAGAAAATGGGCATTACGAGAAACAATGATCTTTTGTTCCTCTGCGTAATAGAAAAGATACCCCCTGGAGTTCTTTGGGTATCCCACAAACTTGCACAGTACTGAGCGTGCCTCGAGTTTGTCCGCATGCTGCTTTTTGACAATAGCCGGACATCCCCAGATCTTCAGATATTGAAGATAGGGTTTCTTCCCACTATATAACTCATATGGTGTGGTAGGCGCAGTTTTAGTGGGAACTCGGTTCAAAAGGTATGCGGCTGATTCTAGCGCATATCCCCAGAATGATCGCGGTAACTCAGTGTTACTCATCATGGAACGTACCATATCCAATAGGGTCCGGTTCCGTCTCTCCGATACACCGTTATGTCGCGGAGTGTATGGAGTAGTAAGCTGAGAGAGAATTCCATTCTCTTTTAAATAGTCCAGGATCTCGGCACTTAAGTATTCACCACCTCGATCCGATCTTAGTGTCTTGATACTTTTGCCTGTTTGTTTTTCTACTTCATTCTTATATTCCTGGAATTTTCCAAAGGCTTCGGACTTATGTTTCATTAAGAAGACATAACCGTACCTTGAAAAGTCATCCGTAAAAGCAATGAACTAAGAATAACCGCTTCGCGCATGTGTAGACATTGGACCGCACACGTCGTCAACCTTCTGTATACGATTGATATTCGAACGGATTCAAATATCCTTCTGTATGTAACTTCGTCAACCTTCTCTCATTGATGTGACCCAGTCTACAATGCCATAAGAAAGTCTGATTTATTTCCGGAGACTTTCTTTTGTGTGTATTCTGGACATTGAAAATCTGTGGTTGGTTTAATACGTATATACCATTGCTTAATGTACCTGACCCAATCAGAACTTGATTAGGTGAATGTTTACAACATTACTTACAAACGCAAATTCATAACCTTCTTTAGAAGTCAAAGATACAGAAATGATATTACAAGTTGCGTTGGGTACAAAATAGCAATTACGCAAAACCAAAACGTGTCCATCAGACAGCCCCAGGTGATAGTCCCCCATGGCCTTAGCATCCATGCTAGCTCCGTTTGCAACTTTGAGGGTCATGTCACCTGCCTTCAAAACCCTACAGTTTCTCAACGCCTGCAAAGAATTACAGATATGAGATCCTGATCCGGTATCCAATACCCAGGAAGTAAAGTTTATTGATAGACAGTTTTCAATAACATACACACCTGAAGCTGAAGCCGCAACATGCTTCAGATCCTGTGTTCTGGCTTTCCAAGCCCTGCAATCTTTCTTCCAGTGTCCACTCTTGTGACAGTAAAAGCATTCTTCTTTATCCATAAGTTTCCCCGCTACCTTTTTTGCTTTTGCCTTTCCCTTCGTATCCACCTTACTAACACCGCCCCTTGGTTTGGCGGGGGTTTTCTTCATCTTTCCCTTGGCTTTCGCCTTAGACCTAGAAGATGAAGATCCTCCTACAAACAAAGTGGATGTTTCCCTACCTTTCTGTAGGGTGCCCTCTGCACTCCTCAGCATGTTGAGGAGCTCTGAAAGTTCAACTTCCTTTTCTTGCAAGTTGAAATTCAGAATGAACTCGGCGTAAGTGGAAGGAAGGGACTGAAGATTCAAGTCCGTATAGAGCTCATTCTCCAACGTGGTCCCAAGGTCCGCGAGCTCCTCAATGAAGCCAATCATCTTAAGCACGTGTTCCGCTACCGATGATCCGACGGCCAATCTTGCCGAAAACAACTTCTTCGACACTTTGTATCCGGAGATACGAGATTGCTCTCCATACAGTTCTTTTGTATGGAGAAATATGGATTCGAGGTCCATATTCTCATGCCTCCTCTGATGTTCGTTGTCCATAGAGGCAAGCACGAGGCATTTGGCCTTCGCGCAATCGATCTCCCATGTCTTACGGATTTCTATATCCGCGACGCTGGAGGTGGGACCTGGGACAGGGGGAGCTTTGGTGGTAAGGAGATACCCCAACTTGTCATAAGTGATTGCCATCTTGACATTCCTGAGCCAATCTTTGTAGTTTGGCCCTGTCAGTATGTTTTTATCTAGTAGTAACTTAAGTCCAGTCATGATGAATGGTCGCTGCAATTAGGAGAGAGAGAAGAAACACTTTAGCATGACGCTCTTGCAAGTTTAGAGTGGTTTTTAATTTGTCTAAACAGGATGGCTCCCACTGTCTCTCGAATCCCTCCTCAAACCAAAAAGGAAGAATTAGTCAGGATCAATCTTACCGTACAATACTTGCTTAACCGTTTGGCCAGGCTGGTGTCGGTACTTCGAGGGAGGTTTTCCAACGCTTTCGCGAAGTTCCTTAATTAAATAACCTCTTTTCCCTGGGGGCGTAGCCCCGCTAACACCTTTCTTGACACCTACTTGGTTTATAGCATTGATCGTTTAGTGAGAAATTTCCCGAGGAGTAGCATATACTCACAGTAGGATCGGGATCCAAATATCATCGCGTGACAAAACTGAAGGGATCCTACCAGAATCATCACACTCCAAATGGTATGCAGTGCAAGCAAGTTTCAGTTCTTTTGAAACTCCCGATGTGGATTTTTCCCCATGCTCTTATGAACTTGGCGTGAGGTCAAAATGTCATAAGTCACATGTCAAGTTCTTCCCATCATTATCCAGGTTAATTTGAACCCACCCGTACCTACCCTTGACGTAGGCCAAAATGGCAGTACGACTGTCTCAAACCAACGCATTCTATCTATGCAACTGATAAATATCCGGCAGCTACCAATCACCATGCCTTGGCGTGAGGTCAAAATACATAGCTTGAATACTACCGAATATTTAACTGAAATGATGGAGGGCTACGAATGGTTTTGGAAAAAACTTGAACGTAGTGAACTTGATATGATCGATGGAACGAGATAGCTTTTAAAAGGAGTGGCTTAAGCTCCGCGTTTAAAAGTTCTTTTGAAAAGAAACCGAGTGGTTTTTGAAAGTGTTCCAACGACTTTTACTTAGTTTATTTTTCTTGCATTAGTTCTTTTAATGCGTCCCATCAACTAATCCTACCATTGCAGAAAACAACCAAAATATGATGTACGCTTATGGCATTCGCATTCGCCACGGGGCCCCGACGACAGAGCGGGGGCTGAGCTAGCGCGGCTGCAAAACATAAGCAACGCCTAAATAATATCATACATAGATATATTGCAATGATAGCCATTTCAGATCACAGATGAATACATTGGATATACTAGGAATCCGCAATCTGTACGAGCCTGTAACGAAAAGCGGATTACACGGTTGCGATGAATAGCCAATACCCCACCCTAGACCCCTACGGGTGCGGCAAACTACCCGCCAAATATCCGAAGTGGAGCAACCTCCCTCAACGACGTGAGTAGGCCACTCGGCACTTCGAGATACCCGGTAGTTTGTGCACCCCACTATGGGTCTATCCTAGGAGCAAAAACAGTAAAAAGAAATTATACAATGACGGCTACAACCCCGACCCGGTTGTGCGGCCAAAAATAATATTACATCAATTTACATATTACATGAATTGAAAGATAAAAGAAAACTCTCATCTCACAACCCCCCGGCTATTCATCCGCGACAATCCAACGAATTCATATACACATACCATCAACATCACAGATCACAGATATGTACAACCCCCACTAATCGACGTATAGCGATTAGTAGACGTTCAATACATATAAAACATTACAGATATAACCATTAGCCAAAGTCTACAGAAAATCGACCAAAATATGGATTTCTAATCACCCCAAAAAACAAACTTGTTCTCTGGAAAATCTAGGCAGAAAAGAAACATCCCAAAAATCCCAAAACACCACCAGAAACAAACTGCAGGAGAAACGATCCACGGCCGAGTCAACTCGGCCGCGGAACCGCGGCGAGTTGGTCGGCTCGTGCGATCGTTTTACTTGCCTATTTATAAAAAAGCCTGAGCCGATTTTTAAGACATGAATTTTTATTTTTAGAGGAGAAAAAAATCGGCAGCAACTAGGGTTTTCCGGGATGTTTTGCGGTTTTTTCGTTCGGTCGATATTCTAAATACTTTGCTAACATGCTAGGGTGTGTTTAGTTAGGCTCTGATACCACTGTAAGTCCACGTTACCTCTCCCGGTTCTTTCGGGCTTTCGGAAATGGTGAAAAACGATTTTTAGGGTTTGGATAACATGGACTACAAAAACGGATCTGGCTAAACTACACACTAGCAACCTAACTAGAGAGTTGTCTACTCGGTTAGGGGTTATACCTCACTTGAACTCCTTCTTCTTGAACTCTTAGTAGTGGTTGGATGGTGCTTTCCTCGTCGCCTTCTTTCGTCAAAGATGGATCCACCTGAGGGTTGCAACCTTGGGCTCCTTTCTCGAACTTTGAGAGAACTAAGGTCTTTGGCTTGCTAGACCTTCAACCTTAGAGTGAGTAGAGAGTGGTTTAGAGTATTTTATCTCAAGGAGAGGTTTCTCAACACATGAGAATGGATCTCCTTGAACTAGAGGAGGAAGAAGAAGAAAAGAGGAGAGAGAATGGTTATGATAGAATGAAATAGTTTTTCTACAACCATAACATAATAAGTGAATTATCTAATAATAATATTAATCCAAAAATGAAAAAGGTGATGGATGGTTTGATGAGACCATTATCATACCACATTAAATGATTTTTTGCAAAGATCAAAGAGCATCTTTGATGTGTAATGATGATGGTCAAAGTTTCAACCAAGGTCAACAAGTCAACCTTGGTCAACAAGTCAACAAACCCAACCATGACACAATTTCATTTAATTAATATTATTAATTGATATATCACATATTCATTAGGGTTTTGAAAAAGACGACTGTCTACTGTGCATACGCACCCGTTCCAAAACCCTAATGAAAATCCTCTTCCTCCGCCTCAAACAACTATGCATACACACCCGCATTCGTGCTCCGAGGAACATGAATACAATGAGATAAAACTAACCCCAAAACATATACTAGGATCCGGCTCAAACCAGAGCCCGCAAGTAATGACTGTCCGGACACCAAACGTGCACAAGTGCGCGGATGTGAACGAACCCTGTCGCAAAACCATGCGACCTCTACTCTGTTTTGCCCAAAGGCGAATAACCCTCTGTGTGGGACTCTAAAGACTCGACACTACGCTGGCAGTGGGTTTAACCACAGACCGCAAGCGGCACTAGCTGTACGTAACGGTCCCCAGGTAGATGCCGATAAGAAGACGGACGAGGTGAAACCCATCTGAACTCCTACTGAGTCTGCATGTGACAATCTCCATACAGTCCGGTCTGTTCGTCTGATAACATCGCATGGCGGGCCTAAGGGGCGGTAAACGTCAGTCCCCTAATAGCGGTACAAGTCGTGTCGGAGTGAAGCCCAGAACACCCTGAGATAACACTGGAAACCTACCAATATATCTCGCTTGCCCTGGCCAAGGACTACTTGTGTAATGGCTCTCCTAGACACAGCGCGATGCCAACCCCCAATACCGGGAGAGACGAATCCTGTCTAACCGTCACTGCCTCCAAGTGCTTCGGGACTGCACCCAACTACTACCTGTTTGCACGACTCCTTTGAGCCGTGGTAGGGTAGTAATCAAAGTACAGTGGGAACACACTTGAGGCGAAGTGACAGTGTCAAGTCAGCGGACTAAGCTGTACTCATGTCACCTGGGAACTGATAACTGACGATAGGTATAATACCAACCCACAGTTCCCGACGAGTCCTGTCCAGTGTACTCGTAACCTAACGAGCACCCGCATACTATCTCAAGCACGACGTACTGACGACTGTGGGACAGACCGCCTTCCGCACTGGGATGAGAAGCGCATACGCTAGTCTACTCCGGATTATCGATGCCCTGTCTCGATGATCCCATGACTAGGACGTGTGTATAAGGATGTGCTTGTAGATTACCCAGCTCCCACTAGTGTGACTGCCATCACAACGCTGGTAATCAAGCAAAGATCCTAAGGGCTCCACTAATGCGTATAGATGATACAATAAAGAAACACATGTACACATTAAAGCAGAGACAAACCAAGTAGCATACTACCATTTCGAGCAAGATTGTCTATACAACTGTGAATATCCCAAGCTTCCATCAAGTAATATACATACTAGTATGATACAGTAATGGCCTCTAGGGCATATACACTAACATGATATATATTTATAATTTTATATTGACTAATATTATTTGCTCATTAATTATATGCTTATATATATATATATATATATATATATATATATATATATATATATATATGAAGAATGGTATGGTTGTTCTTTTTTTAGAAAATAGAAAAAGAGATGAAAAATGGGGAGACTTTGGAGGGGTGGGCATAGCATGGTTTATTCTATTTTATATTCTTTTGCTTGCACTATTGAAGCATGGCTACAATTTTTAAGTGTTAAAAATTGTAGAACGCACATTTATGCCTTCCGCATTCGCCACGGGACCCCGTCATGCACCGTTAGGTTACTTAACTAACGACGGAGCGGGGGCAGGGCTAGCGTGGATGCAAAACATAAATAGTGTTTATTTATATCATATATAAATATAGCATTTGTCTCTGATATCAGCATTACAGAAACATCACAGAGTAATGGAGAAATGGATATACTAGGAAATAACGCTTTCGATCAAGCCATCAACCGAAATACGGAAATCCACGTTCGTCTGAATAGCTACAACCACATCTATCCTAGACCCCTACGAGTGCAGCAATATATCCGCCAATCCTAGAATAGGGTGACCCGGATCTCAACTCCTTGAGATGGTCACCCACTGAATTCTAGAATCCGGTAAATTTTGCACCCCTCCGTGGATCGCTCCTAGATGCAGAAAAGTAAATACAAATATACATCATTCGGTGGCAACTACCTCACTCCCGGAAGTGCCCCGACAAAAGAATATTACAGATCTACATTTGAATGAATTACATATAAAACATTACATAACCTGCTATTCACACGAAAATCCGTCTCACCATCACAACAACAATAACAACATCATCGCGATTTTTTGAATACGCAACCCTTTCTAGCCGAACTATAGCAGTTAGATGACGTTTAAAAAACGTTTCAACACAATGCGGAACAACAAAGATATATTTGATTTCGATCATCAAGTTTACCCGTAAAATCCAAAACAACCCCAGATTACCAAATACACAACCTGGGGAAAAACAAACAAGACAATATACTAGTTTCAAAATTATGGAGCAACACCAGAAAACTGGCGGCCAAAAGAGCAAGAAGAACCGGCGAAGGCCTACTACTGCTGGTTTTTCTTGGACTCTGGGCTCCAGTTTCTGGTGGAAGCACCGTGGTGTAGGGTTCCTAAGCACGACAGCAAGGTTTCGGGTGGCATCGTCTATGACAAATTAACATGCTTAAAAGAACCCTAACCAAGATCTTTAACTAGATAATCATACGGAAACATAAAGCATACAACTTTACTTCTAAGTGATTAGGGATTACAACCTTTGTAGTCCTCTCCTTCACTTCATTAGCTCCAAGTAGTGGTCCCTTCGCTGCGATCATCGAGCTCCTGAACTCTTGAGAGGCTCCGCACGGTGTATGATGCTTGCTTGCTTGTAGTCTTCGAAATCCAAGAAGATCTGCATCGAGGAAACACAAACTCAAGCTATCTCTTTACTAATTTAGGGTTTAGTGAAGCAAACACCCTAAACTAAAATGGCTAATAGTAGAGAATGATGAAGTAGGAAATGGGCTCTCTTTTGTTTTCTTTTTCTCACAATATTTCATCACAAAGAAAAAAGCTAGCAAGCTTTCATGAGGAATAAGAAGATGAAGTGATGAATGAATTGAGGTGAGGTTTGAAATGCAACCTTGGGTTAGTATATGCCATGCAACCTTGGGTTAGTATATGTCATGGCTAACTCATGTAGAGAATTGACCATGGCTGATAGATTAGGGTTAGGTTAATAAATATCTTAGGCTAAGACAAAATTGGTGGACTTAGTCAATGGTACTACAAGCTTCATCCAAGCTCAACCATGACAAAATCCACTCAATTTTGAATTACCAAAAATAAATATAAACTCAACACTTATCATATTAGCATGGCGTAATTCTCATATACCCAAGTTGCATGTATAACCTAGCATGTTACAATTATACATATCACATATATATAATTTTGTAACAAAAGAAAAAGAATACATTAAATATATATCACATATATATTAAATGTATCCAAATGTGAGAAAATGAAATACTTAAGTGAGCATATATTAGTTAATGTAATTTAATATATCAAATATATAATTATACATTAAATTATTAAATCAATACTTGATTTAATAATCCGGCTATATCATATATAACCGACTAATATAATATGTATTATTTTATCGAATCAACACTTGATCCGATAACCCGGCTATATCACATATACCCGGCCGATATCACATATCGCGAGAATAGAATACGGTATCATATATGTGTATCAATCTCGGTCCCATACATATCACATATGTGCTCCTACTCTGTTTCGCCTAAGCCAGGAAACCTCTGTGTAGGACTCTAAAGATTCGTCAATATGCCAGCAGTAGGTGATGATCATATCAAACACCCATAAGCTGCAAGCGGTCAGCTAAACGTAACGGCCACCCGGGTATTGAGCGATCAGAAGATCAACAAGCAAGCTTGCTCACATTCTTCTGAATCCAATCAGTAACACTACCGTACAGTCCGGTCTCTTCGTCTGATATGTCGCATAACCAGTCTAGGGGTGGTAAACGTCAGACCCCAGTAACCGATAAGTCGTATCGATGTGAGGCTCATAATGGATCGAGAAACTACTGATAACACTTACCAGTATCAGCCCTGGCCAGGGACTTCCAGTTATAGCCAATCGAGCACAGCGCAACATCAACCCCTAATACCGGGAGAGATGAAATCCCTCCTATCGCTCATTGCCTCCATGTGATTCGGGACTGTACCCAAAAGCCACCGTTTTGCACGTTCTCGTGAACGTGGTATGGTGGAAATCAAAGCACAGTGGGAATCACACAAGACTCTATAACGATCTCGGGTCTACAGACTAACCTGTACCAGTGTCACCAGAGAACTGCTATCTGACGATAGGTATAATACCAACTAGGAGTTCTCGGCGAGTCCATTCAGTGTACCCAGTATCCTCTGAGCACCCGTGTACCATCTTTGATGTCAAACACCAATGGATGTGGGATCATCCATCGCCCATCATATGGGTCAAGATGCGTATACGCTAGTGTACTCTGGAGTATCGATGCCCTGTCTCGATACACTCTCGACTCGGATCAATTATAGGATGTACTCGTGGACTACCCTGGTCCCACAAGTATGATATGCATCATAGTCCTAGTAGTCAAGTACATATCCTAAGGGCTTTATCAACATGTAAGAGCAAGACAACAACACAATACAAGTCAACATGTTAAGACAAAGAGCAACCAGATAGCATACTATCATTTCGATCAAGAAAGTCTTCTCTATATATATCTAAGCATCCATTATAATATACATCATATGTGCAATAATGGCCTCTAGGGCATATATATAACTAACAATCTCCCACTTGCACTAAGGCTAGTTGTTGTAGTATCTCATACCCAACATCCCGAAGAGTCTTTCAAATTGTTTCTGGGGTATGGCCTTCGTGAGTGGATCCGCAGTGTTGTCCTTCGTGTCAACTCTCCTGACCTCGATCTCCCGGCGATCAACTATATCCCGGATCAGGTGATACCGCCTCAGAATATGCCTGGATCTCTGATGGGACATGGGTTCCTTGGCCAAAGCCACAGCTCCATTTTTATCACAATACAATGGTATTGGATGCTCAATGGACGGAACCACTCCATGTTCGTTTATGAACTTCTTCATCCAGACAGCCTCTTTGGCAGCATCGTTGGCAGCGATGTATTCAGCCTCCATCGTCGAGTCTGCCATGGTTTCCTGTTTGGAACTCTTCCAAAAAACGGCACCTCCATTGAGGGTAAAGCCAAATCCTGAGTGCGACTTAGAGTCGTCCTTATCACTCTGGAAGCTCGAATCGGTAAAGAACTCTAATTGGAGTTCACCGTTACCATACACCAAGAACATCTCTTTAGTCCTTCTCAAGTACTTGAGAATGTTCTTCACAGCTGTCCAGTGACTCTCTCCTGGATCTGCTTGATACTTACTCACTACACTTAGTGAGTATGCTACATCAGGTCTGGTACATAGCATCACGTACATGATAGAGCCTACTGCCAAAGCATAGGGTATCCCTTGCATGCGAGCTCTTTCCAAATCAGTCTTAGGAGACATCTCTTTGGAGAGAGTGAGTCAAGAGATAGTGGGTAAATTCCCACACTTGGATTCTTCCATACTAAATATCTTTAGTATGGTGTCAATGTACCTGGATTGGGACAATCCCAGTATCCTTTTAGATCTATCTCTATAGATCTTAATCCCCAAGATGCAGGAGGCATCACCTAGATCTTTCATTGAGAATCTTTGTGATAAGAAGAGCTTGACCGAGTGCAGCATAGGAACATCATTTCCTATCAAGAGTATGTCATCCAGGTACAATACGAGGATGAAAACCTTACTCTCTGCCACCTTCTTGTATATACAAGGTTCATCTACGTTCTTGATGAAGTCAAACTCTTTGACTACCACATCAAAACAGATGTTCCAACTCCGCGATGTCTGCTTTAACCTGTAGATGGATTTAAGCAGCTTGCACACCTTCCCGCTGCTCCCACTTTCTACGAAGCCCTATGGCTGAGTCATGTACACACACTCTTCTAAATCACCATTTAGAAAGGCGGTCTTAATATCCATTTGCCAGATTTCGTAGTCATGGTATGCAGCAATGGCAAGTAGGATCCGGATGGACTTAAGCATAGCTACTGGAGAAAAGGTTTCATCATAATCCACACCTGGTCGTTGATGAAAACCTTTTGCAACAAGTCCAGCTTTGAAAGTCTCAACTTTTCCATCTACACCAAGTTTCTTCTTAAAGATCCATTTGCTCTCAATGGGTTTTACCCATTCAGGAGCAACTTCCAAAGTCCATACTTTGTAGGTGTACATGGATTCCATCTCAGATCGCATTGCATCTAGCCATTTCACAGAGTCCCCACTCGTGATGGGCTGCTCGAAGCTAGTTGGGTCATCATCTTCCATGATGCAATCCTCGCTCCCACCATCAATGAGAAATCCGTAGTATCCTCTGGTGGATGAGGAACCCTACTAGATCGGCGGAGCGGCTGAGGTTCGTCGGGAACTATTGAATCCTCTGGTTCTACCAAATCTTCTGTTGTAGTTTGTGACGCTGGAATTTCTTCCAGTTCTACCTCCTCGCCACAAATTTCTTTCACAAGAAATCCCTTTTCTAAAAAGGTGGCATGTTGAGAAACGAACACCTTTTGTTCCTCGGTGTGGTAGAAGATATACCCTTATGAGATTTTGGGATATCCTACAAACTTGCACAGAACAGACCTTGCCTCGAGTTTGTCCTGATTGTGCCTTTTGACATAGGTCGGACAACCTCATATCTTAACATAATTAAGACATGGTCTCTTCCCCTTCCATATCTCATATGGAGTGGTAGGCACTGATTTGGTAGGGACCATATTCAATAGGTGTATGGCTGTCTCAAACGCATACCTCCAAAAGAAAATAGGTAACTCAGCGGTGCTCATCATAGAGCGCACCATATCTAATAGGGTGTGATTCCTCCGCTCCGATACACCGTTATGCTGTGGTGTATACGGAGAAGTAAGCTAAGAGAGTATCCCATTCTCTTTTAGATAGTCCAGGAACTTATTGCTCAAGTATTATCCTCCTCGATCAGATCGAAGGATCTTAATACTTTTACCCGTTTGGTTCTCGACTTCGTGCTTATATTCTTTGAATTTCTCAAAAGCTTAAGACTTGTGTTTCAGCAGGAACACATGTTCGTATCTTGAGAGATCGTCAGTGAATGTAATGAAGTACGAAGAACCATTCCTGGCATGTGTAGACATGGGACCGCATACATCACTATGTATCAGTCCCAAGAGTTCTGTAACTCTTTCTCCGTGTCCACTAAATGGAGTTTTGGTCATCTTTCCTTTGAGAGTTGAATAGAAAGTTTCATAAGATGATAATTCGAACGGATTCAAATATCCATCTTTATGTAACTTAGCTAGTCGTGTCGCATTGATATGACCTAGTCTACAATGCTACAAGAAGGATTCGTTCATTTCTGAACTCTTCCTCTTGTGTGTGTTTTGTACATTAAGAACTGTTGTTTGATCTAGAACGTATATGCCATTATTTAACGAGCCCGATCCAATCAACTTTTGATTCAGGAATATGTTCATAACATTATCCTGTACTAAAAAATTATATCCTTCTTTACTCAATAAAGAAACTGATATAAGATTTCATATCAGGGTCGGAATGTAATAGCATTCATTCAGAATCAATGTATTACCATTTGGTAACACAAGGTGATATTCGCCAACTTCTTTGGCTGCAACATTTGCACCATTCCCTACTCTTACGGAATGATCACCCTCTCCCAATTCTCAACATTTCCTTAGCCCATGTAACATATTACATATATGGGATCCCGATCCGGTATCTAATACCCAGGATGTAGAGTGAATAGAGAAACAGTTCTCGATAATTAACACAACCGAAGAAGATGCATCAACATGCTTATTCTTCGTTTGGGCGGCATGGGATTCCGGATATTCCCCTATTTCCTGCTCAGTTTTATAACAATTATAAGAAAGAACAGAACCAACGTTCCCCTGCTCAGTATAACAAGCGGGTTCGGTCAATACATCCATATTATTATCTTGATTATGGCCTGACATGGTCTCTACCTGGAGAGAGAGAGAAGAAAACACTTTAGCGTATGCTCTTGCAAGATTAGATTGGTTATTATCTTATCTAATCAGGATGGCTCCCACTGTTTTTATCAAATCTTCTTTCAAACCCTAAAAGGTAAGACTAGCCGGGATTAATTACACCTTACAAGTTCGCCAATCTTTCAGCCAGGCCAGTGTTGGTACTTTGAGGAAGGTTCCCCGTGCTTTCGCATGGACCTAATTAAAATAAACCTCGTTTTCCCAGAAGCCAAACCTATTAACACCTTTCTAGACACCTACTTGATCGGCTAATTGTCATGTGTAAAACTTTCCCAGGCGTAACTCTTACTCGCAGTGGGTATCGGGATCCAACTATTTCATAGAAGGTATGCAATCTCATTGCAAATTTCAACACTTGAAATTCCCGATAATAATTTTTCCCCTAACGTGCTATGACCTTGACGAAAGCCAATGATCAGTCAAAAATACTGCATCTTTAAACCGGCAATTTCCCTATCATTTGCACTCATCTAGAAGTGTTCGGTATTCATATAACACATATTAGCAAAACAGTCGTCAAATATCAGATTGCATGTGTTAGACTTTAAAACCAGCACCATAAGGGAAATTGACTGTATTTCATAGCATCGCATCATTCTTGCATATCGCAACTTGTGTTTCGAAGTCTGTGCAGGAAATCCCAAAAGAATGATCAAAATTTACAAAATGAAGACTGTTAAAAAGACGCCAACTCAAGGATTTAGAATCTGGCAATGATCTAAAAAGCATTCAGAGATTCAACATAGCAAAAAGTACACCTGAAAACAACATAAAGCAGTATATGAAGTTTCAAGCCCCAAGCCATCAACTTGGCCGCGGAACCGCGGCCGGAGCCGCCTTGCGCCGCGGTTCCGCGGCGTCTTGCCACGTCAGCCCTCATTCTCTGCACCAGTACCCTTACCTCAGTGTGTACACTTCAGAAAGGCACTACATTTTCCAGATGTCTCTCGAACATTCTGCCAGATCAGCAAGCCCTAGGGTTCCTAACTAACACCCCAAGCTTCCACAACAAGCTTCACCTAAACTCCATTAAGGACCTAGAACCTTCTCCCTAACCTCCTAGCTTAGGGTAGAAGCTAAGCTTTAACTAACTACTTCTAGAAGCCTCTTCCTATAACTAACTTTTGGAGGGAAATTCAAAATTCAAATTCCTAGACCTAGGGTTTGGGAAACCTATAAAAAGACCCCAAGGCTCACTTGAAAGAAGGTTGTTCAAAAATTAGGGTTGAAAGCTAATCAATCTCTAATCTCCCCCATTCTAGTTCTTTAACCCAACAACTACCACCTCAAAACCCTAACCCTAATCCAATCCAAGATCAAGAATTCAAGATCCTTTGAGTGCAAGCCAAGCAAGTCTTCAACGATCCTTTAGAAGCAGAACCGGACTTTAACGGAGCACGAGATCCAAGCGATCCAAGACTCAAGGAGCCGAGCGACGCTAGAATCGACGATCAAAGTTCCATCCTCTTGTAGTTCTTGAGAGTTGTAACTAATTGTTGATATAATAAAGGTGAAGATTCTTTAAACTTGTTTACATTTCAATTCGAGCATTATGCTTATATTTCGATTCTTGAATATGTACTTTGTGATGATGCTTGAATAAAACTCCGCTTGTGGAGGAATCGAAACGATCGTAGAATGATGATGTTGATGAATCTTTAAACGTTTTCTTAAGTCCTAAAACAATTGTAAATTCTTGAAAATCGATGACCTAGATCGATGCGAATGCGTTCTTGATTCCTTTCGCACGATCTAGATATCAAAAATTGATCATTCGATTTCCTAGAAGCTATCTAGTGAATGTGATTCATCGAAAGGACAAAGGATAGGATGAGGAACCCTAATTCTTTGCAAGATCCTTGATCCTCGATGAATCTACATCGATTTAGCATCAATTTGTTAATGGATAAGAAATCGTAATTTTGAATCTTCTTCACATCTACGATCGAATCGATTCCTACGAGCTTTACGTCAAATCATGAAACCTAAATTGATTGGAATTTTATCGATACTTGATTCTTGATGTTTATCGTTTTCTTGATTCTTGATTAGAATAATTGATTCTTGAAAGTCATCAATATAAATCTTGAATCGTTTTCACTTTTCTTTTTCTATTAAATTTTCGATTCAAACAAAACAAAATACGAACGAATCGTGCAATCCCTGTGGACGATCCGCACTTACTAACGCGCTACAAACCGACACCGTTATTGATTGCGGTCAAATATTTTTGGTTGTGATTTCTATTCATTTTCTAAGCCGACACACCGGAATAAAGATCAATCAAATGGCGCCGTTGCCGGGGATCGCGCGCTAATTCGTTCTTTATTTGAAATTTGAATTGAAAGATTTATTCCATTGTAATTTTGTGATCAAAATTCGCGCAAAAATCTAAACGTGTGTTGTGATTTGATTGCGAGGAATTCTGGAAGCTGTGGAGAAAGTGAAAAAAATTTCAGACAATTCCAGAGGAGTCAGGAGGTGAAACTTAGCCTTCTGTGAAATTTTTGTGCAGCGAAGACACTGCGCCACCGCGATTCCGCGGCCATAGCTCCCTACTGCGGCGGTTCCGCGGCACTCTTGCTGAGTTGCTGCACCAAAATTGCTCTGTAAAACTCTTACTTTCTTATCTCCTCCTAAATCTGCTCCAATTAACATTTTGTGCAGGTTTCTTTGCAAAAATCGCAGCGCCGCGCAAAAAGCAAAATTAAATTGTGCTTGTTTTAATTTTTGTGGTTGTCTGCATAATTAATACGGACATTAAGGGGCAAAGACCAAATCCAGATTAGGTGGGGAGTTCATTATCCTTCCTAAGCCCCGAAAATCGCAAAACTTGCATCCGCATTGACCCTCATTAACTAAAAAAAATATCTAGAGATGACTCTAAGGACCGTCGCGCTCACTTAGGACAGAAGAAGGCCGTGGGTAATTCATTGCTTATCCGCGTTTCTCTTGTGGTGTCTAAGGCAAGTGTGTCGAAGGCTAGTGGTTACTTAATTAGGCCCACTACTTACGTAGTGGAGAACCTTCCACTTACCTGGCACTTACCTGGCCACAGGAGAGACAAAGAGGCAGTGGAGGATTTATCCTGCGACTTATCTTTTGGAAGTTAGGAGCGGTCTAGAGATTTGACCTAGGTGACCCCTAGAATTAGGGTTTTGTGTGTTGCATTTGTTGTGTCGCATCATTTTATCAAAAATCCGTCCAATTTTCAAAACAAACAACGCATTCATTCATTCATTTCCCCTAATTATAAGCCACGCTACCACTTGTACTAACCCGTTTTAGTGCAAGATAGGATGGACACGGGATTCTAGTGCCCGTTTAGTCCGCGTACCCTTTATCGACTCCAAAGTCGGTATTTCTTCATTTACTTCTTCTTTACCCACCACCACACCCACATCGATGGATCCGCCTCCATCGAATTTATTTACCACTAATCTGCCGCCGTCCGTTGGTGCGCAGAATCCACCCCGCATCTCTCTCCAAGAGAGGTGCTATCCATTACGAGGTCCTCTTTCGACCTGCTTATCCATTCCACCAGCCAACGGGGATAATTTTGAAATTAAACCCCAATACATCAACCTTTTAACCAAATTCCACGGACTCGAGACTGAGGACGCTTACGTTTTCATCACCAAATTTGAAAACGTATGCGCAATGATGAGTACGTCACAACTTTCAGTGGATGCTATGCGTCTACGTCTTCTTCCATTTACTTTGTGCGATATAGCCGAGAAGTGGCTATATAACACTACCGCACATTCAATCACGAATTGGGAAGAATTCGTCGCGGCATTCCTTAAGAAATTTTACCCAATGCAAAAGACAGCTCGAATCCGTAGCGAACTGAATCAATTTACCCAGCTTCCTACTGAACCATTTTCAAAATGCTTTGAACGTTTCAAGGATCTTTTGGTTCAGTGTCCTCATCACGGCATCCCGAGATGGGATCTTTGCCGAATCATATATCAGGGCATTAAACCAAACACTAAACAGAACCTTGAAAACATGTGTCAAGGTACTTTTATGACCAAGGATGATGGGGAAGCTTGGAAATTTTTAGAAGAGTTCGCTGAAAAATCACTACAGTGGGAGAGTGGAACCCAACCATTGAATAGGGGTGGCGTACACCAAATTGATGTGTCCATAGGTGTTCGAGCTGAGATGGCAACAATGCAAAAGAAGCTCGAGGCTATGGAACACAAATTTTCAGCAGCCTCCCTAAACCCAATGTCGCTCTCCAAAACTGTATGTGGGTGCTGTTCTGATCCGTCTCACTTAACGGAAGAATGTCCATTAAACTCTGCGTTTCAAGGTCACGAGCATACAAATGCCGCATTTCAAAGACCTAGAAACGATCCATATTCATCCACGTACAATTTCCAAAGGGCTCTTCCACCACAACAGCAACCACTTCAACTCACTCAGCACCCCTACCTGTCACAAAATTTCCAAAACCAGGTCAACACTCCTGCACTGTCTAATCCTATGCAGTTGTCCTGTTCTGACGAGTTCTCTCAATTCACTCAAACCATGAAATCACTCTTGTCAAATTTCATAGAGGTTTTGGCTGAGGTTAGATCTTCTGTCAGTGAGATAAAGAAAAACTCAGCGTCCCAAGCTGAGAGTATCAGATCGATGGAAGCTGAAATCGCACGACTTAAAGCCGAAATGAGTGCGAGAGAAAAAGGGAAACTTCCGTCTCAACCCCTACCGGATCCTGGGCATTACAATATAAATGCCGTCACAACGTTGAGATCAGGAAGAGTGCTGAACAACCATGTCGGGGAAGGAATTGATGATACTGAAAATTCTATCAATAACACCCCGGCTGAGACCTTTCCTCACACACACACTTCTACTTCTGATCCTTGTTCTTCTACCCTACCGCCTTCTCGCGAGCCTATTCTCCATTTCCCACTAGGCTCGACACCTCAGTATAGTCCTTCTAGTTCTCCACAGACGGTCCCCACTCCTCTTTTGGGATCACGTCTACCCCCTCTTCATTCTCCTATGATGGACCCAGCGCTTATTGCGAAAGCTCCTTACCCGAATCGGTTAAGGGGTAACAAAACGAGTCCTCATATGGAGAAAATTATGGAAATGTTCAAACAGGTTAACATCAACATCCCTCTCCTAGATGCTATTCAACAAGTCCCCGCTTATGCGAAAATTCTTAAGGACTTGTGCACTAGGAAGAGGAAGACTCAAGTACCGAAGAAGGTCTTCATGTCTAATAATATTAGCACTGCTTTTATCCCCCATCTACCAAAGAAACGTAAGGACCCAGGATGTCCTACGATATCGATTTCTATTGGGGGTAAAAACATAAATCGTGCTCTTTTAGACCTTGGCGCAAGTGTTAACTTATTTCCATATTCTGTCTATGAGCAGCTAGGGATTGGAGAGTTGAAACCTGCTCACTGCACTCTCCAAATGGCAGACCGTTCAATCACCAAACCAAGGGGTGAACTAGAGGATGTGTTGATAAAGGTCGGGGAATTTGTATTCCCTGTAGACTTCATTGTACTTGATACACAACCTGTAGCGAACCCCCGGAGCCAAATTCCGGTGATTTTGGGTCGACCTTTCCTTGCCACTTCCAATGTTGTTATTAACTGTAGAAATGGTTCAATGAACTTATCATTTGGAAATATGACCATTGAACTAAATATCTACAAAGTTGGAAGTCGGCCATCAGAACCCTCTGCTCATATTCTTGATGTGTGCTATGTCCACGGATCGCTCCCGATAGTTGCGGAGCTGAGGAACTTTGCTTTACAGATCTCGACGACACTACCACATCATTGTTTCATCTTGCACATGATCTTAGTGAGGACACTTTTCCTACACTTGAGTCCGACACTCCTGACCTAACACCACCCGAGTCTGTATCTTTCACAGGCTCTAAGCTTCTTTGTAACTCCAAAAATCACTCGATGATCCCACCTTCTATCATTTCTCCGCCCGAACTAGATCTCAAAATTTTACCTTCTCATCTTAAATATGCTTATTTAGGTGAGAAGGAGTCTTTACCGATTATCATATCCGCTTCTCTAGCATCAGAGCAAGAGAATGCACTTTTATCGGTATTGAGATCTAATAGAGAGGCGTTTGGTTGGACTATGGCGGACATCAAAGGGATCAGTCCCTTGATAGTAGAACATCATATACATGTGATGGATGATGCCAGACCAACTCGAGAACCACAGAGACGGTTGAATCCCGTCATGAAGGAAGCGGTGATGAAAGAGATCGTCAAATTCCTAGATAATGGTATTATATACCCAATCTCCGATAGCCAATGGGTGAGTCCTATACATGTCGTCCCTAAGAAATCCGGCATCACTGTTATTACCAATGAGGCAAATGAGTTGATTCAGACACGCGCCCAAACTGGGTGGCGTGTATGTATTGATTACAGAAAACTCAATGCTGCCACGAGGAAAGACCACTTTCCTCTACCATTCATTGATCAAATGCTGGAACGCTTAGCTAGACGAGACTATTATTGCTTTATGGACGGATACTCAGGCTATAATCAGGTCCCCATAGCAAAAAAGGATCAAGATAAAACCACTTTTACTTGTCCTTTTGGTACCTTTGCTTACAATCGCATGCCCTTTGGGTTATGCAATGCTCCCGCTACCTTTCAGCGGTGTATGATGGTGATATTCTCTGACATGGTAGAGAATTTTCTGGAGATCTTTATGGACGATTTCTCGATTTTTGGAGACTCTTTTTCTGATTGCCTATCGAATCTTGACGCATTTCTTACTCGTTGCAAAGAGAAGAACTTAACTTTGAATTGGGAAAAATGCCATTTCATGGTCCAAGAAGGAATTGTACTTGGACATGTAATTTCACAGAAAGGCATTGAGGTTGACAGAGCTAAGATAGATGTCATTCAAAACCTTCCTCATCCCAAAAGCGTCAAAGATATTCGATCTTTCCTTGGCCATGCGGGCTTTTATAGGAGATTCATTAAGGATTTTAGCAAGATTGCTAGACCTTTAACTCTTCTCCTGGCCTAAGATACGACCTTCCACTTTGACTCGGACTGTGAGGCAGCTTTCGACTCACTCAAACACTCCCTCACTACAGCCCCTGTTCTATCGTCTCCAAATTGAGACTACCCTTTTGAGCTGATGTGTGATGCATCCGATTTTGCAGTAGGTGGAGCTTAGGACAGCACATTGAAAAGATGCCACACGTGATATACTATGCGAGGAAGACCCTGAATGATGCTCAAGTCAATTATACAACTACCGAAAAAGAACTTTTGGCAGTTGTATTTGCATTAGAAAAATTCAGGCCTTCCTTGATTGGCTCACCTATAGTTGTGTACACTAACCATTCCGCCTTAAAACATCTTCTAGCGAAGAAAGATGCAAAAGGTCGGCTAATACGTTGGATCCTTCTACTACAAGAATTTGATCTTGTTATCAAAGATAAGAAAGGATGCGAAAACGTAGTAGCTGACCACCTTCCACGCATCTCTTCTTCCCCTGTGACCCTGCCGATCAATGATTCGTTTCCTGACAAACAACTCTTGAGCATATCCAATGAACCTTGGTTCAGGAATATTGTGAACTATCTTGTCACGGGACTTATACCCAGCGATTGGTCAAAACAGGACAAATACCGTTTTCTATCCCAAGTAAAACACTTTTACTGGGATGATCCTACCTGTTTAAGTATTGTCCTGATCAGATCATTCGCCGGTGTATCCCGAAAGAAGAGTTCAAGAGTGTTCTTTCTTTTTGTCATGATCAGGCCTGTGGGGGTCACTTCGGTCCTAAAAAGACGGCAGAGAAGGTTTTGCAATGTGGATTTTATTGGCCGACCTTGTTCAAGGACGCATTTGAGCATTGCAAAACCTGTACACAATGTCAGTACACGGGTAGAATTTCCCGGAGAAATGAAATGCCTCAGCAACCCATTCTAGTGGTTGAAATTATCGATGTTTGGGGCATTGACTTTATGGGTCCCTTTCCCAACTCCTTTAGGAATTTGTACATACTGCTGGCGGTTGATTATGTCTCAAAGTGGGTTGAAGCCATTCCATGTCGCACTAATGACAGGAAAGTTGTCATTAAGTTCTTAAAAGAACATATCTTTTCACAATTTGGACACCCACACTCTATCATTAGCGATAATGGGACACATTTCTGCAACAGGTCTTTCGAGACTCTGATGCGGAAATACGCAATCAACCACCGACTTTCTACACCCTATCATCCCCAAACGAGCGGGCAGGCTGAGATTTCAAATAGACAGATCAAACTAATCCTGGAGAAGACTGTTGCTAAGAATAGAAAAGACTGGTCGACCAAACTGACGGATGCTTTTTGGGCATTCCGAACTGCATTTAAAACCGACCTAGGGATGTCTCCATATAGGATAGTGTTTGGGAAGGCATGTCATTTACCCGTCGAGATTGAGCATAAAGCATTGTGGGCTATTAAGGAAATCAACTTTGACCTAAACCTAGCCTGCAACTTTCGGAAGCTGCAATTAAATGAGCTAAGCGAACTCCGCGATGAAGCTTATGATAACGCTGTGATTGTAAAGAATAGGACTAAGGTTTTTCATGATAAAAACATTTTGAGGAAAACATTTTCACCTGGTCAGCAAGTCCTTCTTTATGATTCACGACTACACCTTCACGCGGGTAAGCTTCGATCTCGGTGGAAGGGACATTTTGTTGTGCGGTCTATATACCCGCACGGGGCAGTTGAAGTAGAAAATGTTAAAAACGGCACATTTTTAAAAGTGAATGGACATAGACTAAAGCCGTATTTTTCCACTGACCCCACGGAGGAGCTCCTGTTCTTACAGGAGCCATGTTATTTGGATTAAAATTCCTCCGTCTCACCGCATGTCATGTATATCACTGCATCATCTTTTTTGAATGGAGGTGAGTGAAAAGAATAAGTTTGGAGGAGGATCTTCACTTATATATGTTGCCCCCACTAATAAATTCCTCCCAGGCTTACAGGTTTTGTAGATATAACGGTTGGCAACAGTGAGGAAACTGTTGAAAACAAGTTTTGGGGAGGTTTGTGCTTATTTTTGCATCATTTGCATATCATTTGCAATAGCACAAAACATTTCTTTTAAAACCTATAAAAGTTGAGAAAAAAATTCAAAACTCATAAAAATTTAAAACTTTCAAAATATAAAAATATTTTAATATTTAACATTTTTTGTACATAAATAAGATAATAAAAGATTAGATAGTGAAAAAATTACATCCATGAGATTAGAAAAATTTAAGAAAACCAAGAAAATTAGAAGTTTTCTTATACGAACTAGTAATAAGTAGTTATGAGCCGTTATCCTAAGAGTTAGTAAGATGAAGGAAGTCACTAATCTGAGGATAAAAATAAGTGTGAAAAATAGTTTCTATTCTGGAAGCCAAACATTTTGAACGTTGATACCCTGCTATTCGCACTTACACACGTCTTGAAGCCCGGGATAGTAGAGGATACCTTGAAATGCTCTTGTCTTAAAGCCAAAAGTATGAAGGAAAAAAAATGAAGAAAATATAAAAATGGTGAGAAAAATGGACACTGGTTTTGTTATCGCCAAGGCAGCAATAAAAAATATAGCGAGGGTGCCTCTTCACCTAGTGCCCTAAGGCCAACTGGTCTGGGAGTCACTGCTAAGCCTTAGGTGGTGCAAGACGAGGAAAATCACCAAATAAGCAAGAACATGAGTAATCGGTCGGTTAGTACCTCAAGAAGTATTAACGGTCGCATGAAAGTGTGTGAGCAATCTCATCTCATATTCATTAATTAAAAAGTACTGAGGCTGATGGGCAAGAGTATGATAGCTTGAATTGAATTCTCCGGGTGTAGGGATGTCTTTACACACACGCAGGGTTATATGATGGATGTTTGGAAGAAAGATAGGAATGAAGAATAAGACGATGTTTTATTGAGGGAGGACGTGATTTCTGACATCTTTTCATGACTATTAAGATAGGGCTCATTACAACCGAAAAGCTAGCTTAGCTGGAAACCCTACTTTTCAAGGCCTTTCTTTTACAATTCTTGTCTTTAAATGTAAATTTCATAATCTTCCTTTTATTATTACATTTTGTGGGTGCAATCCGCTGAAAACCCTCAGGAGACAACACTCCTCCTACTAGGGACACCTAGAGGTTTAAAGGATTGTTGCACGTGCTCAGTGCAAACGTGTTGCCTACGAAAGTGTGCTAGTTAGTTTTTCTCTTTCTTTATTTTCTCCTTCTTTTTTTTTAATAAAACAGTTCGCTCGAGACGATCGAAAATAAGTTTGGGGGAATTTGATCAGTCGAAAATACTACATCTTTAAACCAGCAATTTCCCTATCATTTGCACTCATTTAGAAGTGTTCGGTATTCATATAACACATATTAGCAAAACAGTCGTCAAATATCAAATTGCATGTGTTAGACTTTAAAACCGGCACTATAAGGGAAATTGACTGTATTTCATAGCATCTCATCATTTTTGCATATCGCAACTTGTATTTCGAAGTCTGTGCAGGAAATCCCATAAGAATGATCAAAATTTACAAAACGAAGACTGTTAAAAAGACGCCAACTCAAGGATTTGGAATCTGGCAATGATCTAAAAAGCATTCAGAGATTCAACATAGCAAAAAGTACACCTGAAGACAACACAAAGCAGTATATGATGTTTCAAGCCCCAAGCCATCAACTTTGCCGCGGAACCGCGGCCGGAGCCGCCTTGCGCCGCGGTTCCGCGGCGTCCCTGCCATGTCAACCCTAATTATCTGCACCAGTACCCTTACCTCAGTGTGTACACTTCAGAAAGGCACTACATTTTCCAGATGTCTCTCGAACATTCTGCCAGATCAGCAAGCCCTAGGGTTCCTAACTAAACACCCCAAGCTTCCATAACAAGCTTCACCTAAACTCCATTAAGGACCTAAAACCTTCTCCCTAACCTCCTAACTTAGGGTAGAAGCTAAGCCCTAACTAACTACTTCTAGAAACCTCTTCCTATAACTAACTTTTGGAGGGAAATTCAAAATTCAAATTCCTAGACCTAGGGTTTGGGAAACTTATAAAAAGACCCCAAGGCTCACTTGAAAGAAGGTTGTTCAAAAATTAGGGTTGCAAGCTAATCAATCTCTAATCTCCCCCATTCTAGTTCTTTAACCCAACAACTACCACCTCAAAACCCTAACCCTAATCCAATCCAAGATCAAGAATTCAAGATCCTTTGAGTGCAAGCCAAGCAAGTCTTCAACGATCCTTTAGAAGCGGAACCGGACTTCAACGGAGCACGAGATCCAAGCGATCCAAGACTCAAGGAGCCGAGTGACGCTAGAATCGACGATCAAATTTCCATCCACTTGTAGTTCTTGAGAGTTGTAACTAATTGTTGATATAATAAAGGTGAAGATTCTTTAAACATGTTTACATTTCAATTCGAGCATTATGCTTATATTTCGATTCTTGAATATGTACTTTGTGATGATGCTTGAATAAAACTCCGCTTGTGGAGGAATCGAAACGATCGTAGAATGATGATGTTGATGAATCTTTAAACGTTTTCTTAAGTCTTAAAACAATTGTAAATTCTTGAAAATCGATTGATCGATGATCTAGATAGATGCGAATGCGTTCTTGATTCCTTTCGTACGATCTAGAGATCAAAAATTGATCATTCGATTTCCTAGAAGCTATCTAGTGAATGTGATTCATCGAAAGGACAAAGGATAGGATGAGGAACCCTAATTATTCGCAAGATCCTTGATCCTCGATGAATCTACATCAATTTAGCATCAATTTGTTAATGGATAAGAAATCGTAATTTTGAATCTTCTTCACATCTACGATCGAATCGATTCCTACGAGCTTTACTTCAAATGTTGAAACCTAAATTGATTGGAATTCTATCGATACTTGATTCTTGATGTTTATCGTTTTCTTGATTCTTGATTAGAATAATTGATTCTTGAAACTCATCAATATAAATCTTGAATCGTTTTCACTTTTCTTTTTCTATTAAATTTTCGATTCAAACAAAACAAAATACGAACGAATCGCGCAATCCCTGTGGACGATCCGCACTTACTAACGCGCTACAAACCGACACCGTTATTGATTGCGGTCAAATATTTTTGGTTGTGATTTCTATTCATTTTCTAAACCGACACACCGGAATAAAGATCAATCAGCCAACAAACCATAGTCCGCTAGTATGAGGGGTTCCTATCGACGGCAGCAAGGTTTCGGGGGGCATCGTCCATGCCATTTTCAAAAATTTGTCGTTTCAAGGAACTCTTAACAAGAATCGTTAACTAGAAAACAATACGGAAACTAATTTAAACAGTTTTACATCTAAGTGAATTAGAAATACAACCCTTGTAGATCGGTCCTTCACTTCATAAGCTCCTTTTAGTAGTCCCTTCGCTGCGTTGATGGAAATCCCGGACCCTTGCATGGCTTCACAAGGCGAATGGAACGTTCTTGCTTGAAGTCTTCGAGGCCGAAGAAGATCTACGTCGAGGGAATATTAGCTCAAGCTTCTACTTTACTAACTAAAGGATTAGTGAAGCAAACACCCTATACTAAAGTGCTAATCTAGTAGAGGATGATGAAATAGGAAGTGGGCTCACTTTAGAATTATTTTTCTCACAATACTTTCTCACTTGTTTCAAACCCTAGTGAGCTTTTTGGCTTGAGGAAGAAGATGAACAAATGAGAAGAGAAAAATGAAATGATCAAGTGAGAGAGTGAACCATGGTGAGTGAGTATCATATACTAACTCATGTAGAGACATAACCATGGCTAATTGGGATGGTTAGGTTACTAAATATCTTAAGTAAAACAAAACTAGTGGACTTCGTCAAAGCATCCACAAGCTTCCACTAGCTTCATGCATCAAGCTAATATTCCACTAATTTTAGAATTACTTTAAATATTAAAACCCATTATCACAATTAGCATGGTGTAAGTCTCATACACCCATGTAAGTTGTATCAACAACCATGATACAAAACAAAATACAATTTAATATATATCACATATATATTAAGTGTACACTTGTAAGAAAATAAATGCTTAAGTGAGCAAATGTTAGTTAATGTAAATTAGTATATCAAATATACAATTATACACTAAATTATCAAATCAACACTTGATTTAATAATCCGGCTATACCTCATATAACCGACTAACATCCAATGTATCGACTTATCGAATCAACACTTGATTCAATAACCTGGCTATATCTCATATAACCGACCGATACAAAAGTCGCAAGAATAGAATACTGTATCACATACACGCATTATTCTCGGTCCCGCACATATCACATACGTGCTCCTATTTCGTTTTGCCTGAGCCAGTAAAACATGTATGTAGGACTCTAAAGACTCGTCAATACGCCGGCAGTGGGTGATGATCACATCAAGCACCCATAAGCCGTCAGCGGTACTCGCTAGACGTAACGGCTACCTGGGTATTGAATGATCAGAAGATCAGCAAACAAGCCCGTTCCAACTCCTGAAAAAGCCTGACGGTAACACTTGTTGTACAGTCCGGTCTCCTCGTCTGATATGTCGCATATCAAGTCTAGGGGTGGTAAACGTCAGACCCCAATAACCGATAAGTCATGCCGATATGAGGCTCATAACGGCTCGAGAAACTACTGGTAACACTTACCAGTTAATCTCTAAACCAGCCTTAGCCAGGGACTTCCCTGTTATGGCCAATCGAGCACAGCGCAACATCAACCCCCAATACCGGGAGAGACGAATCCCCTCCTATCGCTCATTGCCTCCATGTGACTCTGGATAGTACCCAAAATCCACCGTTTTGCACGCCCTCTTGGACGTGGTAAGGTGGAAATCAAAGCACAGTGGGAATCACACAAGACTCTATAACGATCTCGGGTCTACAGACTAACCTGTAAATGTGTCACCAGAGAACTGCCATCTGACGTGAGGTATAATACAATCTGGGAGTTCTCGGAGTGTCCGTCCAGTGTACCCAGTCACCACTGAGCACCCGTCTTCCATCTCTGATGTCAAACACCAATGAATATGGGATCATCCATCGCCCATCTGCATGGGTCGAGAAGCTATACGCTGGTCTACTCTGGTATATCGATGCCCCATCTCGATACACCCATGACTAGGGGCATTAAAGGATGAACTTATGGACTACCATGGCCCCACTAGTATGATCTCATCATAATCCTGGTAGTCAAGTACGCATCCTAAGGGCTTTACCGACACGTAACCATAAGACAGTATCTAGAGACATAGTATACATGTTAAGATAAAGAGCAACCAAGTAGCATACTATCATGTCGAGCAATAAAGTCCTCTCTATATATGTCCAAGCATCCAATATAATATACATCATATGTACAATAATGGCCTCTAGGGCATACATACAACTAACAATCTCCCACTTGCACTAGGGCCAGCTGCTGTAGTATCGCATACCCAGCATCCCGAAGAGTCTCTCAAACTGTATCTGGAGAATGGCCTTCGCGAGTGGATCCGCTGTGTTGTTCTTTATGTCAACTCTCCTGACCTCGATCTCCCGGCGATCAACTATCTCCCGGATCAGGTGATACCGCCTCATAATATGCCTGGATCGCTGATGGGACCTGGGTTCCTTGGCCAAAGCCACCGCTCCATTGTTATCACAATACAAAGGTATTAGATGCTCAATGGATGGAACCACACCAAGTTCAGTTATGAACTTCTTCATCCAGACAGCCTCTTTGGCAGCATCGTTGGCAGCGATGTATTCAGCCTCCATCGTCGAGTCAGCAACGGTTTCCTACTTGGAACTCTTCCAGCAAACCGCCCCTCCATTGAGGGTAAATACAAAACCCGAGTACGACTTTGAGTCGTCCTTATCACTCTGGAAGCTCGAATCGGTAAAGGACTCCACTTGGAGTTCTCCGTTACCATACACCAAGAGCATCTCTTTAGACCTTCGTAAGTACTTGAGAATGCTCTTCACAGCTGTCTAGTGACTCTCTCCAGGATCTGTTTGATACCTACTCACTACACTTAGTGAGTGCGCTACATCGGGTCTGGTACATAGCATCGCGTACATGATAGAGCCTCCTGCCGAAGCATAAGGTATCCCTTGCATGCGAGCTCTTTCCAAATCAGTCTTGGGAGACATCTTTTTGGAGAGAGTGAGCCCAGAGATCGTGGGTAAAAACCCACGCTTGGATTCTTCCATACTAAACCTCTTTAGTATGGTGTCAATGTACCTGGATTGGGACAATCCCAGTATCCGTTTGGATCTATCTCTATAGATCTTAATCCCCAAGATGTAGGAGGCATCCCCTAGATCATTCATTGAGAATCTTTGTGATAAGAAGAGCTTGACCGATTGCAGCATAGGAATGTCATTTCTTATCAAGAGTATGTCATCCACGTACAATACGAGGAAGAAAACCTTACTCTCTGCCACCTTATAAATACAAGGTTCATCTACGTTCTTGACGAAATCAAACTCTTTGATAACGACATCAAAGAAGATGTTCCAACTCCGCGATGCTTGCTTTAACCCGTATATGGATTTAAGCAGCTTGCATACCTTTCCGCTGCTCCCACTTTCTACGAAGCCCTCTGGCTGAGTCATGTATACGCACTCTTCCAAATCACCATTTAGAAAGGCGTTCTTAACATCCATTTGCCAGATTTCGTAGTCATGATATGCAGTGATAGCAAGCATGATCCGGATAGATTTAAGCATATCCACTGGAGAAAAGGTTTCGTCATAATCGACACCTGGTCGTTGACGAAAACCCTTTGCAACAAGTCTAGCTTTGAAAGTCTCCACTTTCCCATCTACACCAAGTTTTTTCTTGAAGATCCACTTGCTTCCAATGGGTTTTACCCATTCAGGAGAAACTTCCAAAGTCCATACTTTGTTGGTGTACATGGATTCCATCTCGGACCGCATTGCATCCAGCCATTTCATAGAGTCACTACTCGTGATGGCCTGCTAGAAGCTAGTTGGGTCATCATCCTCCATGTTGCAATCCTCGCTCCCACCATCCATGAGAAAACCGTAGTATCTCTCAGGTGGGTAAGGAACCCTAATAGATCGGCGGAGTGGCTGGGGTTCATCGGGAACTACTGAATCCTCCGGTTCCACCAAATCTTCTGTCGTAGTCTGTATTGCTGGAACCTCTTCCAGTTCTACCTCCTTGCCACTAATCTCTTTTTCAAGAAATTCCTTTTCTAAAAAGGTATCATGTCGAGAAACAAACACCTTTTGTTCCTCGGTGTGGTAGAAGATATACCCGCACGAATGTTTAGGATATCTAATAAACTTACACAGAATGGACCTTGCCCCGAGCTTGTCCGGATTTTGCATTTTCACATATGTCGGACAACCCCATATCTTAACATAATTAAGATATGGTATCTTTCCTTTCCATATCTCATATGGAGTGGTTGGCACAGATTTGGTGGGAACCATATTCAATAGGTCTGCAGCTGTTTCCAGTGCAAACCCCCAAAAGGAAATAGGCAACTCAGCAGTCCTCATCATAGAGCACACCATATATAATAGGGTGCGGTTCCTCCATTCAGATACACCGTTGTGCTGTGGTGTATATGGAGGAGTTAGGTGAGAGAGAATCCCATTCTCTTTTAGGAATTCCAGGAATTCATTGCTCAAGTATTCTCCTCCTCGATCAGATCGAAGGATTTTAATACTTTTCCCGGTTTGGTTCTCGACTTCTTGTTTATATTCTCTAAATTTCTCAAAAGCTTCTGATTTGTGTTTCATCAGGAACACATATCCGAGTCTAGAGAGATTGTCAGTGAATGTAATGAAGTACGCAGAACCATTCCTGGCATGTGTAGACATGGGACCGCATACATCACTATGTACCAGTCCCAAGAGTTTCGTAACTCTTTCTCCGTGTCCCGTAAACGGTGTTTTGGTCATCTTGCCGTTGAGACATGACTGGCAAGTGTCATAAGATGAAAATTCGAAAGGATTCAAATATCCATCCTTATGCAACTTAGCTAGCCGTGTCGCATTGATATGACCAAGTCTACAATGCCACAAGAAGGATTCGTTCATTTCTGAACTCTTCCTCTTGTGTGTGTTTGTTATGCTCAGAACTGTTGATTGATTTAGAACATAAATGCCATTCCACAACATGCCTGATCCAACCAACTTTTGGTTCAGGAAAATGTCCATAACATTATCCTGTAATACAAAATTATATTCCTCTTTACTTAATAAAGAAACCGATATAATGTTGCAAATCAGGTTCGGCATGTAATAGCATTCGTTCAGAATCAATGTATTTCCAGTTGGTAATACAAGGTGATATTCCCCGACGGTTTTAGCTGCAACAATTGCACCATTTCCAATACTTATGTCTTTATCACCTTCTCCAAGTTCTCTACCTTTTCTCAGCCTATGTAACTGATTACATATATGGGATCCTGACACGGTATCTAATACCTAGGACGTAGAGCAAATGGAGAAACAGTTCTCTGTAACGAACACACCCGAAGAAAATGCATCAACATGTACTTTCTTCATTCGGGTGGCATGGGAATCCTGGTATTCCCCTATATTCTGTTCAGTCTTATAACTTTTATAAGAAAGAACGGAACCAACGTTCCTAAGTACAGTATAACATGCGGGTTCGGTCAATACATCCATATTGTTATCTTGATTAAGGTATGATATGGTCGCTACCTGAAGAGAGAGAGAAGAAAACACTTTAGCATATGCTCTTGCAAGATCAGATTGGTTATTATTTTATCTAATCAGGATGGCTCCCACTGTTTTTGTCAAATCTTCCTTCAAACCCTAAAAGGAAAGACTAGCCGGGATTAATTACACCCTACAACTTCGCCAATCTTTCAGCCAAGCCAGTGTCAGTACTTTGAGGGAGGTTCCCCGTGCTTTTGCACGGACCAAATTAAAATAAACCTCATTTTTCCAGAAGCATAACCCCGTTGACACCTTTCTAGACACCTACTTGATCGGCTAATTGTCCTGTGTAAAACTCTCCTAGGAGCAACTATTACTCGCAGTGGGTATCGGGATCCAACTATCTCATAGAAGGCATGCAATCTCTTTGCAAATTTCAACACATGAAATTCCCGATAATATTTTGCCCCTAGCGTCTCATGACCTTGACGAAGGCCAACAAACCATAGTGCGCTAGTCAAGTTCAACCCGTTATTTCTTGATTGAATTAAACCCA
Organism: Agapanthus africanus; assembly: GCA_030015575.1. NCBI lineage: Eukaryota > Viridiplantae > Streptophyta > Magnoliopsida > Asparagales > Amaryllidaceae > Agapanthus > Agapanthus africanus. Next base: position 182,181,255 of record JASDDO010000016.1, on the reverse strand, counting down.
CCAGCACGACCCATGACGCAGGCCAACAAAGTCGTACGACTATCCTAATCCAATCTGCATCATATGCATAAGCAGATAAATACTAGTCAGCTACCGCACACTACGCCTTGACGCAGGCCAACAAACGTAGCACGAATACTAAGTAGGACTTATCTGAAATGACGGAGGGCTACGACAGGATTTTATGAAAACCAATTGCGTAATGAACTTGATATCGCTGTAGAAACAAGTGAATTTTGAAAAGGAGTTTTTTTTAGGCTTTCATTAGTTCTTCTAAAGAGGTCATTCCCGATGAAGGGATCTCGGCTCTTTCCTCATCGAATAAGGTGCAGGATATATCATATATATCACTATGCATAGCAAAACTCTAAAAGCAATTAAAAGACAAACCGAGTGTTGTAGCATCTGCCAGTTTTCTAAAGAGGTCACTCCTGGTGAAGGGATCTCGGCTCTTTCCTCATCGAATAAGGTACGGGATATATCATATATATCACTATGCAAAGCAAAAACTATAGCTACCCTCTTTGAAAATTTGATTCTACAACATCTTTTAGGTTTCTTTTCTTTCATTAATTATATTAATGAAGTCCCATCATTTAAGTGACCTAAACATCACAGATAAATACGACGTACACTTATGTCAACCGCATTCGCCTCGATATCCAGTCATGCACCGTTAAGTTAGGTAACTAACGGCAGAGCGGGGCAGGGCTAGCGCGGGTGTAAAATATAAGTAACGTCTATATAATAAATCATATATACTATATACAGTATCCATCTCAACATATCAAATGATCACATCACAGATATCGCAGCAGAACACAACATATGAAATATTGGAATTACTAGGATTTTCATGTTTTAATTTAAGCCTGTATAAAACACGGATTCCATGGTCACGATGAATAGCCAAACCCATATCCTTAGACCCCTACGAGAGCGGCAAGCAACCCTACCAATTTTAGAGTTAGGAGACCCGAACTCGACTCCTCGAGTTGGTCTCCTACTAGACCCTAGAACCCGGTTACTTGTGCTCTCCTCCTTTGGTCTATCCTAATGCGGAAAAGTAAATAATATACAACAATGGTGATATCAACCTCAACCCGGAAGTGCCCCAATAAAAAATATTACATATATTTGATTTTACTTGAATGAAAATAAAAACTCTCATCTCACATAAAACCCCGGGCTATTCAAAACGCGACGATCCAATATAACATATACAACAACACATAATATCACATGTCATCAACGTAAGTAAATATGCGCATCCCAATTGTCGTTGACATATAGAAACGAAACCGGCGATATTACATATTACACTTACGGTCACAGAAAAAACTAGACGATGTTAAACATTCCGATCGAATCAACAAACACCCACAATTACCCAGAAGAGCTCAACACTTGAGCGAAGTTTAAAAGGATTCAGCACATGCCACGGTATCAATGATCCAGCCGTAGAAGGGCCAAACCAACGCCTCACCTATGACACCGCGGAACTACGGCAAACCCTAAGGTTCAGTCGTGGTTCCGAGGGCATAGAATCGAGTTAAGGTTTTGTTCTTCTAGAGGGTCCATCACATAACTTGCATGATGTTTGAATGCTATTTAACTACAAAAAAAATCCAACACTTGGAAATTTTTCCGGCAAGGGTTAAAGCAGGTATTTGACATCCGATCGAACTTTTTAATATCGTCTAAAGTAACCCGAAAATAGTTAAAATTACGACTACGAAACACTCCGAGTTACCTTTGCATTGAGTTAATCATCACATGAAAATGTAGCAAAAATAAACAACACCTGAAACACCAAAACCTAAAGCACTGAGCATGAAAAAAATTTGGGACCCTGATTCTACCCCCTGGCCGGCCTCCTCGGTTTTTGTGGCCATGTGCTCGGCCAAAATCCAAGCACATGGTCCCAAGTTTCTTCCATGCTCCTATATTTGCTCATATATGATTCTGCACTTGTTTGAAAAATATTTGGAGCTCGTTTTAAAATCGACAGAAACATGGATTTAGGGTTTCAAGTTTTGGAGTTCGTTTCGTATTCATAATCTAACATTATCCGTATAATTTCCTAGCTAGGCTTTGATACCACTGATGGGTTCCTATCGACGGCAGCAAGGTTTCGGGGGGTATCGTCCATGCCATTTTCAAAAATTTGTCGTTTCAACGAACTCTTAACAAGAATCGTTAACTAGAAAACAATACGGAAACTAATGTAAACAGTTTTACATCTAAGTGAACTAGAAATACAACCTTTGTAAATCGGTCATTCACTTCATAACCTCCTTGTAGTAGTCCTTTCGCTGCATTGATGGAACTCCCGGACCCTTGCATGGCTTCACAAGGCGAATGGAACGTTCTTGCTTGAAGTCTTCAAGGCCGAAGAAGATCTACGTCGAGAGAATACTAGCTCAAGCTTATACTTTACTAACTAAAGGATTAGTGAAGCAAACACCCTATACTAAAGTTCTAATCTAGTAGAGGATGATGAAATAAGAAGTGGGCTCACTTTAGAATTATTTTTCTCACAATACTTTCTCACTTATCTCAAACCCTAGTGAACTTTTTGGCTTGAGGAAGAAGATGAACAAATGAGAAGAGAAAAATGAAATGATCAAGTGAGAGAGTGAACCATGGTGAGTGAGTATCATATACTAACTCATGTAGAGAAATAACCATGGCTAATTGTGATGGTTAGGTTACTAAATATCTTAAGTTAAACAAAACTAGTGGACTTAGTCAAAGCATCCACAAGCTTCCACTAGCTTCATGCATCAATCTATTATTCCACTAATTTTAGAATTACTTTAAATACTAAAACCCATTATCACAATTAGCATGGTGTAAATCTTATACACCCATGTATGTTGTATCAACAACCATGATACAAAACAAAATACAATTTAATATATATCACATATATATTAATTGTACACTTGTGAGAAAATAAATGCTTAAGTGAGAAAATGTTAGTTAATGTACATTATTATATCAAATATACAATTATACACTAAATTATCAAATCAACACTTGATTTAATAATCCGGCTATATCTCATATAACCGACTAACATCCAATGTATCGACTTATCGAATTAACACTTGATTCGATAACCCGACTATATCTCATATAACCGACCGATACAAAAGTCACGAGAATAGAATACGGTATCACATACACGCATTATTATCGGTCCCGCACATATCACATACATGCTCCTATTTCGTTTTTCCTGATCCAGTAAAACCTCTATGTAGGACTCTAAAGACTCGTCAATACGCCGGCAGCAGGTGATGATCACATCAAGCACCCACAAGCCGTCAGCGGTACTAGATGGACGTAACGGCTACCCGGGTATTGAGCGATCTGAAGATCAGCATGCAAGCCCGCTCCAACTCCTGCAAAATCCTGACGGTAACACTTGTCGTACAGTCCGGTCTCCTCGTCTGATATGTCGCATATCAAGTCTAGGGATGGTAAATGTCAGACCCCAATAACCGATAAGTCATGCCGATATGAGGCTTATAACGGGTTGAGAAACTACCGGTAACACTTACCAGTAAATCTCTAAACCAGCCCAGGCCAGGGACTTCCCTGTTATGGCCAATCAAGCACAGCGCAACATCAACACCCAATACCGGGAGAGACGAAACCCCTCCTATCGCTCATTGCCTCCATGTGACTCGGGACTGTACCAAAAAACCACCGTTTTGCACGCCCTTTTGGACGTGGTAAGCTGGAAATCAAAGCACAGTGGGAATCACACAAGACTCTATGATGATCTCGGGTCTACAGACTAACTTGTACCAGTGTCACCAGAGAACTGCCATCTGACGTGAGGTATAATACCATCTGGGAGTTCTCGGCGAGTCTATCCAGTGTACCCAGTCTCCACTGAGCAGCCGTATGCCATATCTGATGTCAAACACCAATGGATATTGGATCATCCATCGCCAATCTGCATGGGTCGAGAAGCTATACGCTAGTCTACTCTGGTATATCGATGCCCCGTCTCGATACACCCACGACTAGGGACATTAAAGGATGAACTTATGGACTACCATGGCCCCACTAGTATGATCTCATCATAATCCTGGTAGTCAAGTACGCATCCTAAGGGCTTTACCAACATGTAACCATAAGACAGTATCTAGAGATATAGTATACATGTTAAGATAAAGAGCAACCAAATAGCATACTATCTTGTCGAGCAAGAAAGTCCTCTCTATATATGTCCAAGCATCCAATATAATATACATCATATGTACAATAATGGCCTCTAGGGCATACATACAACTAACATAGTCAAGTTCAACCCGTACATTTTATGATTGAATTAAACCCACCCGCACAACCCTTGACGAAAGCCAACAAAGCCGTACGACTACCCTAATCCAATCACATCATATGCAGCAGATAAGCAGTATGTAGCTACCGCACACCACGTCTTGACGAAAGCCAACAAACGTAGCACGAATACTAAATATTACATATCTGAAATGTCGGAAGGCTACGACAGGTTTTTCAGAAAACCTTTTGCGTAATGAACTTGATATCGTTGTAGAAACAAGTGATTTTGAAAAGTAGTGTTTTTGAGGATTTTACTAGTTTCGCTAAAGAGGTCACTCCCGGTGAAGGAATCTCGGCTTTTTCCTTATCGAATAAGGTGTAAGATATTTCACAAATACCACTATGCAAAGCAAGAACTATAGAAGCAATCAAAAACAAAACCGAGTGAGTTTTAGCATCTGCTAGTTTCGCTAAAGAGGTCACTCCCGGTGAAGGGATCTCGGCTCTTTCCTTATCGAATAAGGTGCTGGATATTCTACAAGGAATACCGCTATGCAAAGCAAAAACTAGAGCTACCCTTTTTGAAAATTTGATTCTACAACAACTTTTAGGTTTCTTTTCTTTCATTAATCTCATTAATGATGTCCCATCATTTATTCTTCCTAAGCATCACAGAAGAAACGAAAATACAACGTACGCTTATGTCATCCGCATTCGCCTCAGTGTCCCGTTATGCACCGTTAGGTTACTTAACTAACGGTATAGCGGGGTGGGACTAGCGCGGGTGCAAAACATAAGCAACGTTTAATATATATCATATAAATAATAATAAAGTATTCGTCTTACGCATATAAAGTAATCACATCACAGAATATCAGCAGCAAAAGATAACATATGAAATATTGGATATATTAGGAGGTCCGTGTTTTATTTTGAGCCTGTATAAAACACGGATTCCACGGTCGCGATGAATAGCCAAACCCACATCCCTAGACCCCTACGAGAGCGGCAAGAAACCCTACCAATTCTAGAGTTAGGAGACCCGGACTCGACTCCTCGAGTTGGTCTCCCACTGGACCCTAGAACCCGGTTGCTTGTGCTCTCATCTTTGGGTCTGTCCTAATGCAGAAAAGTAAATAATATACAATGGTGACATCATCCTCAACCCAGAAGTGCCCCAATAAAAGAATATTACATACAATGAATTTTACATGAATGAAAATAAAAACCCCCATCTCACATAAAAACCCCGGCTATTCAAAACACGACGATCCAATATAACATATCAGAGCAACACATAACATCACATGTCATCAACGTAAATAAATATGCGTATCACAATTGTCGTTGACATATAGCAACGAAAACGGTGAAACACCACATATTACACTTACGGTCGCAGAAAAGAAAATGTCAAACTACAATATTTAGAATCCACAATCACTTTAGACTTCATAAACCCGAAATATCACATACTTCGCATTTCATGCCTAACTATATGAATTCCACATATTGTATCACTTTCCAGAAAATGCTAGACGATGTTAAACATTTTGATCGAATCAACAAACACGCAAAATTTCCCAAAAAGCTCAACACTTGAGCGTAGTTTAAAAATACTCAGTACATGCCACAGTACCAATGAACCAACCGTAGAATGGTCAACCAATGCCTCACCTGTGGCGCCGCGGAACTACCGCAAACCCTAAGGTTTAGCGGCGGTTCTTACGGTCACAGAATCGAGTTAGGGTTTCGTTCTTCTAGAGGGTCCACCGCATCACTTGCACGATATTTGAATGTTCTTTAACTATGAAAAAAAATCCAACTCTTGAAAAAATTTCCAGCAAGGGTTAAAGTGGGTATTTTATATCCGATCGAACTTTATAAAACCGTCTAAAATAACCCGAAAACAAACTAGAATTACGAATACTAAACACTCCGAATTGCCTTTGTAAAAAGATAACATCACATGCAAATTTAGCAAAAACAAACAACACCTGAAATACCAAACCCCGGAGACTGGAACACTGTAAAAACTTCAACCCAAAATTCCATACCGTGGCCGAGGTGACCGGTTTTTCCATCAAAGTGGCCATCCCAAAAAAGGTGAGAGGGGATGGATTTTGTACAGTGTTCATATTGCATCGCATACAACATTCTGCAGTTGTTTAAAAAAAATTTGACTCTCAGAAAATTTCGACAGAAACTAGGGTTTAGAATCGGGTGTTTCGGAGTTGTTTCGGTTTCGAAATCCTACACAATCCGTCTATCTCTAGCTAGGCTCTGATACCACTGTAGGATTCCTAAGCACGACAACAAGGTTTCGGGTGGTATCGTCCATGCCAAATTAAAAATTTTCCATGCTTAAAAGAACCCTAACCTAGATCTTTAATTAGATAATCATACGGAAACATAAAGCATACAACTTTACTTCTAACTGATTAGGGATTACAACCTTTGTAATCCTCTCCTTCACTTTATTAGCTCCTAGTAGTGGTCCCTTCGCTGCGATCATTGAGCTCCCGGACTCTTGAGAGGCTCCACACGGTGTATGATGCATGCTTGCTTGTAATCTTCGAAATCCTAGATTATCTACTTCGAGGAAACACAAACTCAAGCTATCTCTTCACTAATTTAGGGTTTAGTGAAGCAAACACCCTAAACTAAATGGCTAATAGTATAGGATGATAAAGTAGGAAATGGGCTCTCTTTAATTTTATTTTTCTCACAATATTTCATCACAAAGAAAAAAGCTAGCAAGCTTTCATGAGGAAGAATAAGATAAAGTGATGAATGAATTGAGGTGAGGTTAGAAATGCAACCTTGGATTAGTATATGTCATGGCTAACTCATGTAGAGAATTGACCATGGCTAATAGATTAGGGTTAGGTTAATAAATATCTTAGGCTAAGACAAAATTGGTGGACTTAGTCAATGGTTCTACAAGCTTCATCCAAGCTCAACCATGACAAAATCCACCCAATTTTGAATTACCAAAAATAAATATAAACTCAACACTTCTCATATTAGCATGGTGTAATTCTCATATACCCAAGTTGCATGTAAAACCTAGCATGTTACAATTATACATATCACATATATATAATTTTGTAACAAAAGAAAAAGAATACATTAAACATATATCACATATATGTTAAATGTATCCGAATGTGAGAAAATGAAATACTTAAGTGAGCATAAATTAGTTAATGTAATTTAATATATCAAATATATAATTATACATTAAATTATTAAATCAATACTTGATTTAATAATCCGGCTATATCATATATAACCGACTAATATAATATGTATCACTTTATCGAATCAACACTTGATCCGATAACCCGGCTATATCACATATACCCGGCCGATATCACATATCGTGAGAATAGAATACGGTATCACATATGCGTATCAATCTCGGTCTCGCACATATCACATATGTGCTCCAACTCCGTTTCGCCTGAGCCCGGAAACCTCTGTATAGGACTCTAAAGACTCGTCAATACGCTGGCAGTAGGTGATGATCATATCAAACACCCACAAGCCGCAAGCGGTCAGCTAAACGTAACGGCCACCCGGGTATTGAACGATCAGAGGATCAACAAGCAAGCCTGCTCACACTCCTGTGAATCCAATCAGTAACACTATCGTACAGTCCGGTCTCTTCGTCTGATATGTCGCATATCCAGTCTAGGGGTGGTAAACGTCAGACCCCAGTAACCGATAAGTCGTGTCGATATGAGGCTCATAACGTGTCGAGAAACTACTGATAACACTTACTAGTAAATCTCAGCAACCCTGGCCATGGATTTCCTGTTATGGCTAATCGAGCATAGCGCAACATCAACCCCCAATACCGGAAGAGACGAAACCCCTCCTATCGCTCATTGCCTCCATGTGATTCGGGAATGTACCCAAAAGCCACCGTGTTGCACGTTCTCGTGAACGTGATAAGGTGGAAATCAAAGCACAGTGGGAATCACACAAAACTCTATGACGATCTTGGGTCTACAGACTAACATGTACCAGTGTCACCAGAGAACTGCTATCTGACGATAGGTATAATACCAACTAGGAGTTCTCGACGAGTCCGTTCACTGTACCCAATCTCCACTGAGCACCCGTGTACCATCTTTGATGTTAAACACCAACGGATGTGGGATCATCCATCGCCCATCATATGGGTCAAGATGCGTATATCGATGCCCTAACTCGATACACCCTCGACTAGGAACAATTATTGGATGTACTCGTGGACTACCCTAGCCCCACTAGTATGATCTGCATCATAGTCCTAGTAGTCAAGTACATATCCTAAGGTCTTAATCAACATGTGAGAGCAAGACAGTAACACAATACAAGTCAACATGTTAAGACAAAGAGCAAACAGATAGCATACTATCATGTCGAGCAAGAAAGTCCTTTCTATATATCCAAGCATCCACTATAATATACATCATATGTACAATAATGGCCTCTAGGGCATATACATAACTAACACGTGGTCCCTGCATACTCCACTGGTATTATTTAAAAAAAATTTAAGCACTTTAAAAAAATGTACAGAGGCCATATTATGGAAACTAGAAATACGGACTAAACTCGATGATCCGAAATCAATCCGTCGATAAAAGCAAGTTGCAGTTCTAGGGTAGGCTCTGATACCATGTAAGTATACCATGCATATAGCTAGAGGAAAAATACAATGCGGGATGGTAAAATCAAAATTTTCAAGCATGCATGGTATACTACCCAAGTGACCATCCTAAAACTACAACATGCTAGAACTAAAAAAGGGTAAGAGCCAAGGTAGAAAGAATCATATTACCAATGATGTTTCTTCTTTCAACCTCCAAGATTTGTAGTAAGTTGGCTCCTTTGTTTTGAACTCTTAGCTTTGTCTCCTCGAGTTCACCGGCTTGAGTTTCCTAGTCGATCCCTTCCGTCGAAAACGATCCACGGCGATGAATGGCAACTTGAGCTACTCCTTCTTCTTTGCTAGTTATTAAGTAGCAAAGAGAAGTGTCGGGTTTTGTAAATGGTGAAGTGTTTCTCTCTTGTCTTTTTTTTCTTTTTCTTCTCTATCCTTTTCTTTTGCTCATGTATTTTGCAAGTATGAAGGAGAGAGAGAGTGTGAGTTAGGTTATGATCACACTCATCATTCTCCATGACCTAAGTCATGCCACCTCTCTCTTCTATCATCCTAACACATGTCTTAGGGTGTGTGAGATGGTTACACATCACCCTTGGGCATGCACAAATAAGATAAAGAAAAAGGATAAAGGAAAAAGATTTATCACGGTTAAATAAAGATATGCTAGCCATGATAAAATAGAAAATGTTCTCATCACATGGAACAATAAAGAGAGAGAGAGAGAGAAAATTATGATATTAGGTTAATTACATTCATTATCACATAATGACATATAATTAAACTTGCCATTGAATTAACAATTAATACAATGACCCGGTTTATCTCAATAATCCGGCTAGTATCATAACCTGTCCGGTTAAAGAGGAATGTCTAACCGGACCCTACACGCATCCCATGCGCGCAATACATTATTTCGCTCGAGTGGAAAAAACATCTGTGTGGGACTCTAAAGACCCGTCAACACGCTGGCAGTAAGTTGTCGGATCATATCCTTACGTTACAGGCACGTCAGCGGTACTAGCTATACGTAACGACCACCCAGGTATTGAACGAATGAAAGGTCGACAATAAAACTTGCACGTACCCTACGAAGCCTATCGATGACACTTACCGTACAGTCCGGTCTCTTTGTCTTCTAATGTTGCATATTGGGTCTGGGAGGTGGTATCCGTCAGACTCACACTAACCCCATGAATCGTGTAAGCATATAGCTCATAAGCATATGAGAAACTACTGATAATGCTTATCAGTAAAACTCGCTTGCCTTGGCCAGGGACTTATGGTTATAGCTAGTCTCACACATCGCAACATCAACCCCCCCATACCGGGAGAGACGAATCCCTTCTGATCGCTCATTTCCTCCACATAATCCGGGACTATACCCAATCACTACCTGTTTGCACAACCCTTTAAGGCTGTGGTAGGATAGTAATCTAAGTACAGTGGGGACCATATGAGACACTATGTGATCTTAGGTCTACAGCTAACCTGTACTTTTGTCACCAGAGAACTACTATCTGACGATAGGTATAGTACCATCTAGGAGTTCTCGGCGAGTCCGTTCGGTGTACTCTGTCTCTAATGAGCACCTGCATACAATCTTTGGTGTCAAACACCAATGGTTGTGGGATAAACCATCGCCCTATACTGGGTCGAGAAACATATACACCAGTCTACTCTGGAATATCGATGCTTTGTTTCGATACCACTACGACTAGGAAATTTTTACGGATGTGCTTATCAACTACCCATGACCCACTAGTATGATCGACATCATAGTCCTGGTAGTTAAGCAAAGATCCTAAGGGCTCTATCAACATGTATAACTAAGAGCAGGATATAAATGTATACACGTTAAGATAAAGTCAAAACCAGATAGTTCACTATCATTTTGAGCAAGTTTATTCTATGCATACATATGTCCCTGATGTCCAATATAAAGTACAATAATGGCCTCTAGGGCCTACATATCCAACATAACCCTCCATCATTTCAGATATGTAGTATTTAGTATTCATGTTGTGTTTGTTGACCTCCATAATGGCACGGTGTATGGTAGCTGGGTAATAATTATCTACAGCATGTTGATGTGATCGGTAGGGGCAGTCGCACGGCCTTGTTGACCTCCGTCAAGGGTTTGTGTTGGTGGGTTCGAATCGATCAAGAAATGACAGGTTGAACTTGATTGGCGGCCTATGGTTTGTTGAACTTCTTTAAGGTCATAGGTCGTTAGGGGTAAAATCAGATATCGGGAATTTCAAGTGTTGAAATTTGCAATGAGATTGCGTACCTTCTTTGTGATAGTTGGATCCCGATACCCGCTGCGAGTAAGTGTTACTCCTGGGAGAGTTTTACATTTTACAATTAGCTAATCCAGTTAGTTTCTAAGAAAGGTGTTAACGGGGTTATGCCCCTGCGAAAACGAGGTTATTTAATTAGTTCCATGCGAAAGCACGGAAAGACTCCCTCGGAGTACCAACACCTGCCTTGCTGACCGATTAGCGAACTTGTAGGGTGTAATTAATCCCGGCTAATCTTACCTTTTAGGGTTTGAAGGAAAATTTGATAAAAACAGTGGGAGCCATTCTTTTTAGATAAGATAATAACCAATCTAATCTTGTAAGAGCGCACGCTAAAATGTTTTATTCTTTCTCTCTCCAGGTAGTGACCATGTCACGCTTTAATCAAGATAATAACGTGGATGTATTGACCGAACGCACTTATTATACTGGGCTGGGGAACGTTGGTTCCGCCCTATCTTATGAAAACTGTCATAAGTCTGGGCAAGGGATAGGGGAATGCAAGGATTTCCATGCATCCGGAATGAAGAAAGAGCATTCTGATGCAACTTTTTCGGGTGTGTTAGTTATTGTGAACTGTTCTCAGTATGCTCTACGTCCTGGGTGTTAGATACTGGATCAGGATCCCACATTTATAATCTGTTACAAAAGTTAAAGAAAAGTAGAGAACTGGGAAAGGGTGATATATCTCTCAAATTAAGAAATGGAGCAATTGTTGCTGCCGAACCTGTCGGCAATTATTGTTGGGTTATGAAAGCACCCTGGCCATCAAACCGTGGCCGATTGCGGAATTTTTTTTTTCAAAACTGACACTAGAACAACCCCATAATACGAATCGTCCATTAACCCTAAGCTAGCAAACATAAAGTGAGTTAAGAATGGTTATACCGAATTGATTTGTGTCCTTCGGTCTTGAACCATCATCCCATGCTCCTAGTGACCACCATGAACAAGCTTGGTCGCCGGTCTCCCTCCATCGAAGATGATCCACCTGAGAGTCTATGGATCGAGCTCCAACCTCATAGCCGAGGTAACTAGGGTACCTAGTTCGCTAAACTAGACAGCCTAGAGGATGTAGAATCTAATGATGGATTAATTTGTCTCCAAACACCCTAGGTTTCTCAACACATGAGACTTGAAGGGTGGAGGTAGAAGAAGAAGCTTGAGGATGAGAGTGAGAGTGAGAGGAAACACAAGAAAAATGGCTAAGTCTTTTATGTTGTGTTGTGAGCATTAATGAAGCATCCAATAAATATCTCAAGTCTAGAAAAAAACTCAAGTCTCCAAATATCTCAAAACAAACAAAAAAGAAGCATGCTTGAATAGTAACCATAAGTCACTACAAAGCCATGCCACAATAAATGCATACAACACCCCATCCTCCACCTCATTAACCATTTAATCCTAAATGGTTAAAACTAAATATGGTGGCATCTTCTAGAAGTATCTTGTAATAAATTACAAGAATACCCCTCATCGGTATATACATACCCGTATCCGTATTCCGACAAAATACGAATACAATAAGACGAAAAATAATCCAACAATATCATACTAGAATTCGGCTTAAATCAAAGCCCACTAGTATTATCCGTCCGAATCATAATACGTGCACAAGTGCACGTATATGATCGAACCCTGCCGTAAGTCCATACAACCTCTACATCGTTTTGCCCGAAGCAGGGAAACGCTCTGTGTGGGACTCTAAAGACTCGTCAATACGCTGATAGTGGGTTTAACCACAAGCACGTCAGCAGCACTAGCTGTACGAAACGGCTACCCAGGTGTTGAGCGAAAGGAAGGCCGACGAGCAAACTCATCTTGACCCCTACTGAGCATGTCCGTGAAAATATCCGTCCAGTTCGGTCTGTTCGTCTAAGAGTATCACATATCGAGTCTAGAGGGGTGGATAAAGTCAGACCCCTAATAATGCGACATTTTGTGTCGGTATGAAGCCTATCCCCAACTAAGAAACTACTGATCCAAATCAGTAATTCTCGACAACCTAGGCCAAGGATTTCTGGTGATGGCCACCCATGCACAACGCGACATCAACCCCCAATACCGGGAGAGAAGAATCCCCGACGATTCGCTCACTGCCTCCATGTGGCTCGAGACTGTACCCAACTAAAATATGTTTGCACGACTCCTTTGAGCCGTGATAGGGTAGTAATCAAAGCACAGTGGGAACTCACACGAGACAAATGACGATCTCAGGTCGGCAGACTAACCTGCACACATGTCACCTAGGAACTGCTATCTGACATTCAGTATACTATTAAGTAGTAGGTTCCCGGCGAGTCCGTCCAGTGTACTCATAACCCAATGAGCACATGTATACTATCTTAGGTGAACAAACTAACACCAATGCCTTATGAGACCTGTCCACCGCCCCTCGTCGGGGTCTCGATCAGTATACACTAGTCTACTCTGGAGTATCGATGCCCAGTCTCGATACTCCCACGACTAGGGACATTTAAGGATGTGCATATAGACCACCCAGCTCCCACGTATATGGTTGCCATAATAATGCTGGTAGTCAAGCAAGAATCCTATGAGCTCTATCAATATGTAATAGTAATCTGTAATACTACATAAAACATGTACATGATGATAAAGACAAACTAGATAACATACTATCATTTAGAGTAAAACTGTTCTATCCGTATAAGTTCTCCCTCAATCATCGCAATCGCGTGCCTGCGATTCAATAATTGACTTGAAGGCACTATAGCCAACAATCTCCCATTTGCACTTAAGGCTAATTATTGCGGTGTCGCATACTCACAGCTCGTCTGATACCGAACAACCAACTACTCTACTAATCAGTTCTACAAAGCACGTTTGTGAAACTATTGTGTTCGAGAAATAGCCTCAGTGAGTGGATCCGCTCCAATGTTTCTTTCTATATCTCTCTATATTTCAACTTCACGGAGAAAGACTATCCCCCGAAATGAGCAATACTTGTCTTAGAATTTGTCTGGATATCTGATGTTACCCAGTTCATAACTGAACTCTAAATCCAACAAAATTCTTAGACTGTACCTTGCACTGAATTTAATCTGTATCCTATGCCATGCCTTCCACAGTATCCGCTTGGACTACCTGTCTAACATACTTTCCCTCAATAGAGGGAAAACTATAACTCTGACAGTCACTCTGTCAACCAGGTCACCTTGGAAGTTTGAAATGATAACCGTCTCCCGAAGAAGGCTGCCGTTACCATATCCCAAGAACATCCACTTATGTTCATAACTGCTTTCCAACATTTCTCCAGAATTGGATTAACATATATGCTTATTGCAGCCTGTGCCAAAGCAATATCGGTGTTGTACTTGACATCTCATGATTGACTCAATTGCCTAAGCATGTGATATGTCAATCATGTAAATCCCTCTCCTCATCAGTCTATAAGACATCCTTTAGAGAGGGTGACTCCATCATCTGTGGGTACTACCACCTGGCCAGGAGTCATCCATTCTAAAACACCTTTAGAATAATGTCAAAGTACCCAAATTGGGACGCTTCCCAAATCTAGATCTAAAACCATAGATCTAGTGAACAGAATCACTGATATTTTATCCACATCCTATGTGGAGAACACCTTGTGACAACCACAATTTATGACCGATCGTATTATAGGAAGATCTCTTCCTATATAGTGCATGTCATCCAAATACCTAGACATCACTCTCTACTACCTTCTTACCAGATCCATCACTTATTCTGATGAAGTCAAACTCTATGACTGTCATATCAAAAGTAGATGATCTATCTCCTCTATACCTGCTTCAGTCTATAAATAGACAAAAGCTACTTGCCCATTATGCTTCCGCTGCTCCCACTGACTAATACAACCCTCTGGCAGAATCATATACACAAGCACTTCTAAAGCTAGTTTAGAACGACGCTATACTCATCCTCCTACCAGGTCTCATAGTCTAGAACAGCAGCAATGGCAAGTTTGGGTAATCTTAAACCTCCCTGTCACCGTCTTTGAGGATACCGAAGTACCTCTCGGGTGTATGAGGTTACCCATCAAATCTGTGGAGTGGATAATAGAATGTTAAATCCAATTGAATGTTTAGTTTCTACTAAATTTTTCAGTAATCGTTTGTGGTTCTAGAATCACTTCCAGTTCTACCATACTCCCACTAATGTTTTCTGAAAAGAATCCATTTTACTAAAACTGGTGGCGAGTCAAGAACAATATAACTATTGATCTTCCTAATGGTGGAAAGTTAACCCTCATCAAAGCCCGGGATAACCCACAAACTGCCATTACTGAAACTGTAGGGTTACTAGGCACACTAACGAGGCTCTACAAGGCATCGACCATGCCAAAATTAAATTTTTATGTGCCGAATAACACTAAGCAAGATCGTTAACTAGAGTTTAGGCGAATCAATTAGCAAGTAAACAACTTTTACACTAAAGGGAATGCGATATACAACCTTTGTAGATCGGTCCTCCACTTCATTTGCTCCTTGTTAAAGTCCCTTCACTGCGATCAAGGTTCTCCCGGGCTCTTGCATGGCTTCACGACACGAAGGATGCGACCTTGCTTGAAGTCTCTGAGGCCGAAGATGATCTACGTCGAGGGAATTCCGACTCAAGCTCCTACTTCACTAACTTGAGAATTAGTGAAGCAAACACCCTATACTAAAGGGCTAGTCTAGTAGAGGATGGAGAAATAGGAAGTGGGTTCTCTTTAGAATTTTGTTTCTCACAAGGATTCTCACTTTGGATCAAACCCTAGCTTGCTTTTCTCTTACTCAATGAAGAAGAAGATGATGAACAAAAGAAAAGAAATGTGGATAATGATTAAGTGAGAATGCTAACCATGGTGAGTGAGTATCATATACTAACTCATGGTGGGACATAACCATGGCTAAGTCAAGTTGGTTAGGTTAATAAAAATCTAAAGAAAAACAAATTAAGTGGACTTTGTCAAAGCATCCAAAAGCTTCTACAAGCTTCATGCTTATGACATAAGCTTCACTAATTTGTAATTTCTTTAAATAAATATTAACCACCATCCATAATAGTATGGTGTATGTCTTGCACACCCATGTATAGTGTATCATCAACCATGATACAAAAGAAAATACTTTTAATATATATATATATCACATATATATATATATTCAAGTGTTCTTGTGAGAAAAACCCTAAAGTGAACAAGTGTTAGTAAATGTAAATTAGTATATCTAATATACAATTATACACTTAATTATCAAATCAACACTTGACTTAATAATCCGGTCATATCTCATATAACCGACTAACATTCATCGTATCGTCTTATCGAATCAACACTTGATTCGATAACCCGGTCATATCATATATAACCGACCGATACAAAAAGTCGTGAGAATAGAATACGGCATCACATACACGTATTATTCTCGGTCTCGCACATATCACATATGCGCTCGTATTTCGTTTTGCCTGAGCCAGTAAAACCTCTATGTAGGACTCTAAAGACTCGTCAATACGCCGGCAGTAGGTGATGATCACATCACGCACCCACAAGCCGTCAGCGGTACTAGCTGGACGTAACGGCTACCCGGGTATTGAGCGATCAGAAGATCAGCAAGCAAGCCAGCTCCAACTCCTGTGAAAGCCTGCCGGTAACACTTCCCGTACAGTCCGGTCTCCTCGTCTGATATGTCGCATATCAAGTCTAGGGGTGGTAAACGTCAGACCCCAATAACCGATAAGTCGTGCCGATGTGAGGCTCATAACTGGTCGAGTAACTGCTGGTAACACTTACCAGCAAATCCCTAAATCAGCCCTGGCCAGGGACTTCCCTGTTACGGCCAATCGAGCACAGCGCAACATCAACCGCCAATACCGGGAGAGACGAAACCCCTCCTATCGCTCATTACCTCCATGCGACTCGGGACTGTACCCAAAAACCACCGTTTTGCACGCCCTCATGGACGTGGTAAGGTGGAAATCAAAGCACAGTGGGAATCACACAAGACTCTATGACGATCTCGGGTCTACAGGCTAACCTGCACAAGTGTCACCAGAGAACTGCCACCTGACGGAGGTATAATACCATCTGGGAGTTCTCGGCGAGTCCGTCCAGTGTACCCAGTCTCTACTGAGCACCAGTATAACACCAATGGATATGGGATCATCCATCGCCCATCTCATGGGTCGAGAAGCGTATACGCTAGTCTACACTGGTATATCGATGCCCCGTCTCGATACACCCACGACTAGGGACCTTGAAGGATGTACTTATGGACTACCATGTCCCCACTAGTATGATCCGCATCATAGTCCAGGTAGTCAAGTACACTTCCTAAGGGCTTTACCAACATGTAACTATAACACAGTATAAAGAGACATGTATACATGTTAAAGTAAAGAGCAACCAGATAGCATACTATCGAGCAAGAAAGTCCTCTCTATATATGTCCAAGCATCCAATATATTATACATCATCTGTACAATACTGGCCTCTAGGGCATACATACAACTAACAGAAACGTGCCAAGAGTTTATCCAGATTCTGGTTTTAAGCATCAACCGGACAACTCCATTGTCATGGCCCAAAAATTTAAGCTCGTGACCGGTACTTAAATCACGCAACGTCTAAAGGCGTAACGGCACGTAATTAAGCCGAAGCCCAGAAATCTAAACCCTTTTTAAAGAAAATAGAAGAGGTGAAGTTTTGAAATAAAGGTATAATGAAATCAAAGGTTTTCTTAAATGCTTGGATAATGGAACATGAAAAATACAAGTGGATTTTACTAGTTGAAAAACATGTTTCGTTCTTTTTAAAAATTTGGGCAGCACCTCCTTTGTATATTCTGATCAAAACCTCATATACATAACAACAATAATGGCATCCCCAAGCAGGAGCTAGCTCTTCGCCAATCGACGGAATCACAACCACGCAAGACAGAATATATGTATACGACACCCAACGGCGAAGATCAACACAAATAATAATGAATAAAGCAAGACATCAACCCACCAAGCGAACATATAACCCATCGCTAAGTCTCACTACTACAAGTCTTGCTAAGTCTTACTACATATACAAATACTAGTTTCTGATTGATGGAGTTAACTAGATACATCATGAATAATAAATACAAGAGGGGTACGACCCAACATGTACCACCTACCAAAGCATGTCACCCGAATGCAAGCTATGTGCCAGCGATGCCGCTACCGATCAATGCGGTCAACCTGCAAGAACTGTGGCATAACAGGGGTGAGTTTCCAACTCGTCAGTAGAAAACATCATCAGGTAGAAATCGAAATAAACAACGATTCCTAGGTCAATTATATCATAAAAGTAATACTATGATATCTAGGGTGGCCGTATCTGCATATGTGCCAACAATATAATCGATGCTATCAGCATGTGGATAACATCTACATGTCCATCCATGACACAACCACATCATGCATGTAAATATCTTGAAAGCATATGCATGAAAATATGAGGATATAAATCAACGTGTGTCCATCAATGACACATTAAAATCATGGAAACTGAGTGTCCAACATCGACACTCGAAACATCATGAAACCCGTGTCTAGCATCGACACGTAAATCCTCATATATCGGGCTCCGTCAGTCCGGATCGGCCCACGGGCTCCATCTGTCCGGATCAGCCCTCGGGCTCCGGCAGTACGGATCGGCCCATATCCATCTCTCGACTCCGGTCGGTATCGTCCGGATAACCGCCGAGCCCAAATGCTATCACCGGTAGGTAGTGTTCCCTTTTCCAGGCTCGTCGGCTAATCCATCGACATACCTTTCTTGCCCTGGGGTACCATACCGGTTCCACCATGTACCCGCAAACGGCCTCATCCAGCTCCTCGAATCGGGTTTCATATATCAATCTCAGAACCGAGAAAACACATGGTGGACGTATCGAAATATCATATCAAAAGAAACCGGGTTTTTTAAAACAATACATACTTTCTTTTGAAATAACCACGGTTCTCAAATCCAGAAATCTCATGAAAACAATGTTTCAGTGCATATAATCGTAAAGAATGATATATGCAAACATAGAACAGAAATGTGAGCGTCTAGTATATCATGCGACATATCATAATGATGTGACAATTCTACTGTGTAAAAGACATAGCAATTATCGATGATCAAGTGTGTGAGCCGGCCAATCTGTGTAAGTGTAACATACGCATCATCGATAATGGTGTAGGTGTACTAGCACAGGTATATGTAATGCAATGAGAATGACATGAACGTAGCATAAGGTAAATCGTGTGCGCAATGCTATAAGGTATACGTCTCTATCACATATCCAAATTGGTGAATCTATCAATTGGCATCCAGCCTCATAACATCATGTACGGTATAATCCATCGTATGGCATCCTCTAGTCAAGGGTATGGATCAATCATCAGATAAAACTCATCACGTACGGTAAATCATCGTACGACGGCATTAAACCATTAGGGATCCTATCATTCTATATGACAATGAGGGTACGAACCTAACGTCTCGTACGACATATCACTCGCGATTCACAACATTATATATGTATATACCTATATCTCAGGTCACATCCATAACAATCTCATATCAGGGGACCAGCAAAGGTATCAATCCTCTCATTTCGACTCGCATCCGTATACCGACATATCAATCAAGTCATCATATCACATCGTATATTCTTTTCATCACATTAAGTCATCTTACATATACATTCTAGCTTATTAATCTCATTTCCTGCTACTATAAATCTCCTACTTATTCTCTTATAACTACATACCTATATGTCGTGATTCACATTCACTTTTCATATCCTTCTTTATCAATTCGAGAAATCATTTCTATCATATCAGGTCTAAGAGTCATATCCCTATAGATTTCATCTCATATCTCGATATATACATTCAATCATTCATATCATCTCTAACTATATTCTTAACCATATCCATAGTTTTTTAATCTAGGTTTCCTTAACCATATTCTATATATCGGTTTTCATCAAAACTTGCGGGGGTGCTATACGCCATCCACCCGACTTCCCCCGTAGATATAAATCTACTCACCTGCGGAACTCCTTGTTCGGCCGTAGTCGATGTGCTTCGTCGTCTCGAAATCCACGCGAAGGTACCTACAATAAATACACAGTCGCAATGCTATTACAATCAAGTTCGGAAATCCAATACGGCACACGGTGCGCTCATAGGTTAGAACCTATAGCCTACGCATGCAAAAACAACCAAACAACCCTCGTCGTTGACGTACAAACATCCAATGACCCAATACAATATCAAATACCAAAACCTAAGTTTCAGAATCGCAAAACACGAAAACAACAACATAGGAAAACCACTCCCAGATTTCCTCTCAGGTACAATTAGACAATTTTGCATATATAGGAGGTCTAATTATCAGATATAGGAGCTACAGACCAAGCACGAACCCATTATCTCACACCAAGGCCGACATTTACGGCTAAAAGGGAATTATTTACGGCCAGGACAATGAATTTGGGGCTCGGGGCTCTAGGGTAGCTTCAAGGTTGCCTGCACGACTCACTGTAATCGCTATATAATTTTTGGGGTCTCAGGGTAGCGACAGATCTCTAAATACCATCACTAAATCCACAAAAACCGGATATCTGTTCATAACATAATATTGCATCTTGTATTCCCCACTCTTACGCATTTTAGAATAAAAACATGTGCTTTTGACCCATGTAAGCATGTTACAGGTTACAGGTTCTTGGAGCGAAAACAGTGAAAAACACAAAAGACGGCACAAAAGAAGGACTTTTGACCAACAAATAGGAAGATCTTAGTAAAGCCTAGAAGAAGAACGGTTCACCATCAACAAGGCAACGCAAGATCCACAAATACAAAGCAGACGGTTAAAAGATCCATTGCAAAGTGTTCACTGAAGATCTGGAATTAATACAGAAGCCAAACAGAGAAATAAACTGAAGAAATAACAAGAACAAATAACCAAGATGCAGCCCAGAAAAATTCATGAAGTGAACTCCTCAAAGGGCCGCGGAACCGCGGCCCAATGCCTACCCATGCCGCGGTTCCGCGGCCGTCTAGTGCCCGTGCGCGAAGAAAAGTTTACCATAATTCTGAGGAGGCTATGGAAAGATTTCCTGGGGGTATATTTGTAATTTTAGACATGCGGAACAAGTGTAAACCTAGGGTTTCTATGTCCTATAAATAGAACCCAAAGCCTTGTATTTTCTTATGCCTCTACTCATGAATAAAATTCTGTTTTCTTGAAGTTAGAGCGCATCAAAAGTAAGTAGGTTATTTTTCTTGCAGTAGTTGTAGTTTTTCATATCTGCCCTAGGTAAATTACTTTCTTGCCTTAGTTTAAATTAGTTTAGTTTTTATTAACTTGCAATAGATGTTTTCTCTCTTTAATAAAATCATGTCTTTCTTCATCCCCTCAATGAGCGAGTAGTTTCCTCGCTTGTTAGGGTTAGGAATAGGGAAGGATTTGAGAGATGAAGATCTCTCATCTCTCTTCGTTGCCAATCTTTTATGAATATTAGAACTCCATGCATACCTTCTTATTCCGCTCCCTACGGCACCCTACCCTCGAGGTAGCGGTGATTCCGTAGTCTAAAGGCTCGGATTTTAAGGTTTTCCATGGAGGTTAGGGTAAAGATTAAGAAAGGAAGGACAAGGATCTAGAGGGAGAATCAATCTTCCCAATCATCCTAATCCCCTTTGTTAAGATTTACCATAACACTAATATGATATATTTAATTAATGGCAATGGAAAAAGATATAGATCTTTGTTTACCAAATTTTCCCTAAACCTAATCCTAGCAAGTTTCTAATCCTAGTAGCATACAACTTCAATTTTTAGGTTTATTTATAAGACCCAACATCATTTGGAATTAACTCGTAAGAACTTAAAGGAGATTTACACATCCCTATGGACCGACCCGTATTCACCGGCTAGCTTCATGCGACGCCGTTCTTGATTGCGGTAAATATTTTTGATCGACAAATTCTCTCTTAATCAAATGGCGCCGTTGCCGGGGATGGCGTAAAATTTTCTTTTTGTAATTTCGGGTTAATATGAAATATAAAGAAATCATAAAAATCTGAAAAATTCGAAAATAAAAAAATATTCTATCATCTTTTATTGTTTGAAGGGTTTTCTTTGTGAATCTTTGCAGGTTTGACGGATCTGAAATAACACAGAAGGCAAAACAGAAAAAGACATATCAAAACAGGAGGAGATTGAAAGTACAGAGCAGCTGAAGAAATTTGTAGACCCAAAGCCCCCAAGGAGCCGCGTTTCCGCGGCAATTACCTGGTCAGAACCGCGATTCTGCGGTCGTCTGTGGACCTCTCTGCACGAAATTTGCACTGTTTGTTTCCTCATTCTCCCCTCTGCAAGTCCCCATATATCTTTTGCCAAATCTTCTGCAGGATTCTTTGAGCTAAAAATCTTCTTCCCCTTCCAATAATTGATTTTCTGCAGGATTCTTTGCGCCGCGCTAAATAGCAAATTGATTGCAAGTGATTTACTGCTTTGCATACTTTAATCTGACTTTAAGGGGCTATTGACCAATTCAGATTGGGTGGGGATTTCATCACCCTTCCCAGGACCCTAAAAATCACTTAAAGCATTTGCATTGACCACTTTTAATTAAAAAATATTAGACTCAGCCCTAAGGACGTCGAGCTCAATAGAACAGAGGACTAGTATAGGCATCGGCCGTTTATCCTAACCTGTCTTTGCGGTGCCTAGGCAAGTGTGTCAAGGCTAGTGGTTTTTAATTAGGCCCACAGTGTGGTTCCTTCCCACTTACCTGGCACTTACCTGGCCGCAACTGACGGTGAAGAGGCGGTTTGAGGTCCTATCTCTAGCCCTTTGAAACAGTTTGGAGCTGTCTAGCTGACCTAGGTGACCTTAGACTTAGGCCTGATTGTGCATGTGTGGTTAATTGCATTTGTGTCACAAGTCTCTTTTCAAAAAAATCTTTTTGCAAAAGCTCACTTAAAAAGAAAAAGGAAAAATCTTTTCAAGACTTGCAACTTGTCGCTAAAGAAATCTTTGCACTCACTTACACCACTTCCTCTCATTGACGTTTTCTTATCCCCACATTTTGTCTCTCATATTTCGACTACACTAACCCTTTTAGTGTATGTCCGGTTGGACTAGGGACCCTAGCGCCCGATTAGTCCGTGTTTCGTTGGTACCGACCGACGAACCTTTCGACTCCGAAGTCGAAATCTTGTCAACTTCTTCACATTCACTATCACATTCTTCTTCCGAAGGTATGTCGGGATACGATCCTAACAACACCTTACCGACGGGAAGGATTCCACCTCCGTTAGGTGCGAATAACCCGAATCACCCGCCTGTTGAAGCGCCCTCACGAGTCGCGCTCCAGGATCTTTTCTACCCCGTCCGCACCGCCCTTCCTACTTGTCTTTCCCTCCTACCGGCTAATGGGGACAATTTTGAGATCAAACCCCACTTCATCAATATGCTGCCTAAGTTTCATGGTTTGGAATCCGAAGATGCATATATCTTTATCAACAAATTCCAAAACGTTTGCGCCATGATGAAAACTACCCAATTAAGTGATGACGCTATAAGGCTAAGGGTCATTCTTTTCACCTTATGCGACCTAGCCGAGAAGTGGCTATACAGCACCGCATCACATTCAATTAGAAATTGGGACGAGTTTGTGAAAGCTTTTCTTAAAAAGTTCTATCCTCATCACAAAACTGCTAAAATCCGTAATGAGATTATACAATTTTCACAGCTTCCTGCCGAACCATTTTGGAAATGTTTTGAAAGATTCAAAGACCTACTCGTTCAATGCCCTCACCATGGGATCGAAAGATGGCAACTTTGCCAAACATTATACGAGGGATTGAACCCGGCAACGAAGCAGTTGCTAGAAACCATTAGTCAAGATCATTTTCTGTCCAAATCTAGTGAGGAAGCGTGGCAGTTTCTTGAGGATCTTAGTGAACAAACAATTTAGTGGGAGAGCGCCAAGACCACATCATCATCTTCTATTGGTCAACCTAGGGCAGACATACATCAAGTAGAGATGTCAATTGCTATGAAGGCCGAGGTGGCCGCTCTTACGAAAAAGCTAGAAGCGCTTGAGACCAAAATCTCAGCACCTTCTCCTGCTCCTGTTGTGCCTCCACGAACTGTTTGTGCTTGTTGTTCGGATCCATCACATCTCACAGAAGAGTGTACTTACACTCCATCTACTCAAGGACAGGATCAAGTCAATGCTGCCTTTCAGCAACGACAAAGAAATGATCCATACTCTTCGACATACAATCCGGGTTGGAAGAGCCACCCTAATTTCGCTTGGAACCAAAATCAACAATCCTAAGGAAACAACAATTTTCAAAGGGCTCCTCCTCCACAACAACAAGCACCTCCACAAACTCAATTTCAGCAACCTCTCCAACAGCAACCTTACCCTAATCAGATGAACAATTTTGTGCCCAACAATTTTGTTCCCCCTCAAAATGCTGTTAGCTCGCTCGAAAGAAGTCTAGAAGCATTCCTAAAGCAATCTGCACAGTCCACAGCTAGGATAGAGACTTCTGTTCAATCTTTTGTGTAAAACAGTGCCTCACACGATCAAAGCATCAAAGCTTTTGAAGCACAAATTGCACAACTCAACGCAGCATTGAAAGAGCGAGAGAAAGGAAAGCTTCCGTCTCAACCACTCCCAAATCCCGGTCACGCACATGTTGCACATGAACAGCAGAATCATAACGTGAATGCTGTGACTACGTTGAGATCCGGAAAAGTGCTGCAAAACAATGTGGGTATTAACCATGACACCTCTACCGGTGGTTCTTCATCTTCCTCTTCTTCTTCGTTAGAGCCTATTCTCCATCCTTCACATGGCTCTACTTCTTCTAGCTCGAACGGACCCTCTTCTCACAACACGAACACATCTACTCGGGGTTCCGTTCCAACTCAACAATCTGATCCGCAAAAATTGGACTCAACAACTTTTCAAAATGTTCCTTTTCCAAATCGGTTGAGATCCAATAAACCAACTCCACAAGTGGAGAAGATTGTAGAGTTGTTCAAACAGGTTAGCATAAATATCCCTCTTTTGGATGCAATCCAACAAGTTCCTTCATATGCAAAAATCTTAAAGGACTTATGCACCAAAAAGAGGAAGTCACAAGTACCAAAGAAAGTTTTCGTGGCTACTGCTGTTAGTGATGCTCTTGTCAATTCTTTATCCCCAAAGCACAAGGACCCCGGTTGTCCTACTATTTCGATCACAATTGGGAACAAGACCATCAATAGAGCACTATTAGATCTTGGTGCTAGTGTCAATTTGCTACCTTATTCGGTGTACGAACAGTTAGGCGTTGGAGAGCTTAAGCCTACTCATTGCACTCTCCAAATGGCTGACCGATCAATCACCCATCCTAGGGGAGAGTTGGAGGATGTGTTAATTAGAGTAGGGGATTTCATTTTCCCCATTGACTTTATTGTTATGGATACACAGCCTGTCGCTAACCCCCGTAATCAAATTCCGGTGATACTTGGTCGACCATTCCTCGCGACTTCTAACGCGGTAATCAACTGTCGTAACGGTTCAATGAATCTATCTTTTGGTAATATGACAGTTGAACTCAACATTTTCAAGTTAGGAAGTCAGCCTTGCGAGCCTAATTCTAGCGTACTTGATGTGTGCTCGATCAATGAGATCGCGGAGGAGGACTGTGAGTTCGAAAATTTCATGTTTGATCACAGCAATATTGACGCCACTAGTGCGTTCCTCCTAGAATCCGACACAGCTTTCAGGACGGACAAAGATTATGAGTGTTTCACCTTTGTTGACGATCTTGAAGACTCTCCACCCGAGTTTGAGTCTTTTGCTTTTTCGGATCAGTTAGTTGAACCATCCGACTCGGTAGCGTACACTCAATTTGAACCTTTGATGGAATCGTTCGAGTTTGAAACAATTACTCCATTGTTACCATCCATTGTTTCACCACCTAAACTCGAACTAAAGCTTTTGCCGTCGCACCTAAAATATGCATATCTAGGTGACAATGAGAACTTACCCGTTATCATATCGGCCTCTCTAGCTCTCGAGCAAGAGAAGGCTCTTTTAATGGTCTTACACAATAATCGGCAAGCTTTCGGCTGGTCTATGGTGGACATCAAGGGGATTAGTCCTCTCATAGTCGAACATCATATACACTTGATGGATGATGCCAAGCTGGCAAGGGATCCACAAAGACGCCCCAACCCCATTATGAAAGAGGCGGTCAAGAAGGAGATTGTTAAGTGTCTTGATAGCGGTATCATTTACCCTATCTCGGATAGCCAATGGGTTAGCCCCATTCATGTCGTGCCAAAGAAATCGGGCATCACGGTCATTACCAATGAGGCAAATTAGTTAATTCCCACTCGCACCCAAACTGGGTGGCGAGTTTGCATCGACTACCGGAAACTCAATGCCGCGACAAGGAAGGACCACTTTCCTTCACCATTCATTGACCAAATGCTAGAACGATTGGAGGGGCACGAGTTCTACTGCTTTTTAGATGGCTATTCCGGTTATAATCAAGTCCCCATAGCCAAAGAGGATCAAGACAAGACTACATTTACTTGTCCCTTTGGCACTTTTGCTTATCGTCGCATGCCCTTTGGGTTATGCAATGCACCCGCTACATTTCAGCAGTGTATGATGGGGATCTTTTCGGACATGGTGGAGAAGTTTTTGGAAATCTTTATGGATGATTTCTCCATTTTCGGTGACTCCGAACGAGTGTTTACGACATCTTGACGCAGTTCTTACCCGCTGTAGGGAGAAGAACCTAACTTTGAATTGGGAGAAATGCCACTTTATGGTACAAGAAGGCATTGTCTTAGGACATGTCATCTCGCAAAACGGCATAGAGGTTGATAGAGCCAAAATTGAAGTCATTTCTAATCTTCTTCCTCCCAAATGCGTCAAAGATATCCGAGATTTTCTTGGCCATGCCGGTTTTTATAGACGGTTCATCAAGGACTTTAGCAAGATTGCTAGACCCTTGACTCTCTTATTGGCCAAGGACACTACTTTTGTTTTCGACTCAACTTGTATGGAAGCGTTCGAGTCTTTGAAACACTCACTCATTTCTGCGCCCATCCTTTCATCTCCAGACTGGACGCACTATTTCGAAATTATGTGCGACGCATCAGATTTTGCCATTGGTGCTATTCTTGGACAGCACATTAATAAGATGCCGCATGTAATTTACTACGCTAGCCAAACATTAAATGAGGCCCAATTAAACTACACAACAACAGAAAAAGAGTTTTTAGTGGTTGTGTTTGCACTTGAAAAATTTCGGCCTTATTTAATCGGCTCTCCAGTTATAGTGTACACGGATCATTCAGCTCTTCGCCACCTTTTTGCGAAGAAGGATGCTAAATCGAGGCTCATACGTTGGATCCTCTTGCTACAAGAATTTGACCTTATCATAAGGGACAAAAAAGGATGTGAAAACGTCGTGGCCGATCACCTTTCACGACTTCCTTCTTCGCCTACACTTGATCTTCCAATCACTGATGCTTTCCTCGATGAGCAAATCTTGACCGTTTCTTGCGAACCATGGTTCGCCGATATTGTAAACTACTTAGCCACCGGCTTGATACCTAAAGATTGGTCGAAACAAGACAAACTATGATTTTTGTCCCAAGTAAAGCATTTTTACTGGGATGAACCTTATCTTTTTAAATATTGTTCCGACCAAATCATTCGTCGGTGTGTGCCAGAAAATGAGGTCAAGAGTGTGCTGTCTTTTTGCCACGATCAAGCATGTGGCGGGCACTTTGGCCCAAAGAAGACAACCGAGAATGTTTTGCAATATGGTTTCTATTGGCCACGACTCTTCAAAGATGCATTCGAATACTGCAAAACTTGCTCCCGGTGCCAACACTTGGGCCGGATATCGCGGAGAAATGAAATGTCGCTCCAACCAATTTTGGTTGTAGATATTTTTGATGTTTGGGGTATAAATTTTATGGGACCATTTCCTAACTCTTTTGGAAATGTGTATATTCTTTTGGCTGTTGACTATGTTTCAAAGTGGGTCGAGGCTGTGCCTAGTCGAACGAATGACAACAAGGTCGTCGTTTGATTTCTTAAAGAACGCATCTTTTCTCAATTTGGGCACCCTCGCGCGATAATAAGTGATAATGGTTCTCACTTTTGCAATAGGACTTTTGAGTCTCTAATGCGCAAATACTCTATCACCCATAAGCTGTCAACGCCATACCATCCCCAAACATGTGGGCAAGCCGAGGTCTCGAATCGGCAAATTAAGCAAATCTTGGAGAAAACGGTTTCTAAAAACCGTAAAGATTGGTCACTAAAATTGATCGATGCACTATGGGCTTTCCGTACTGCATACAAGACCGATCTTGGCATGTCTCCATACCGGCTTGTCTACGGGAAGGCGTGCCACCTCCCAGTAGAAATAGAGCATAAGGCATTTTGGGCCATTAAAGAGCTGAATGTATTTTTAGGAGATGCGGGCAGCAACCGAAAGCTGCAGTTAAATGAACTAGAAGAGCTGCGGGATGAGGCATATGATAATGTCGTGATTGCTAAGAACCGAGCTAAGGTATTTCATGATAAAAACCTTTTGCGAAAGACATTTAAACCTGGTCAACAGGTTTTATTATATGATACTCGGTTACATTTACATCCCGGCAAGCTCCGTTCTAGGTGGAAGGGACCTTTTGTAGTCCGCACCGTTTATCCGCACGGTGCGGTTGATCTGGAAAACCCGGAGGACGGTACGCTTTTCAAAGTAAATGGGCATCGTTTGAAACCGTTCCTCACAGCGGACCCTTCGGAGGAGCTCCTGTTCTTGCAGGAGCCGATCTACACTGAGTAATTTTCCTCCACTTTCACCCCCAAATTTCTTTTTTCCAAAACATTATTTCAAATAAGTTTGGGGGTGTGTATATAATTTGTAAATATATATTCCCAAAATACCATAAAAATAAAAAAATACAAAAAAATAAAATAATTATTTTGGACCTAATTGCAAATTTTCAGAATTAAGAGCTGACTTTTTCTTAATTTACAAATAAAACCTCATTTTAAAGGGTGGTTTATGCAAATCACCTTCTTTCCCCTCTATTTAAAGGAACCCGAGCCCCTGTTCTCTTAACCTAAATTTTTCCTCTTCATAAAACCCTAGCCGCCGCCCCCTATCGTCTCCATAAAAATTTCGCAGCGCCGCCACCAGAACGCCGCGGTTCCGTCGCCGTAGCCGTCTCCTGCCGCTGAACCGCCGCACCTCTGAAGCTTCAGCCCCTGTAATTTTCAGGGGAGGTAAATCTGTGTCTTTCCTTTCTGTTATTACATATTTGTTTTCCTGAAAAAAAATCCAAATGGCACATAAAATGCAGTTTGAAAAAGATTTTACCCCAGTTTTCACACACGAAGTGTACGGTAGATATTTTGCACATGAAATCGAGCAGAGGGGCTGGAATTTCCTGATCTATAATCACTCATCTGCGTTTGCCCTACCTGAACTAGTTGCCCTATTTTATGAATCAATGGAGGATAATAGTCTAGACAACTTAGGCTACATTAAAATACATTGGGGAGATCGCGTAATTCACATCGATAGGGATATGATCCACGAGGTCACACTCATACCACGTGTACCCGCACATGACCACCCCTTGCACTTTGAGGATTATATGCCCTTGATGGGGAATGACTGCGCACGAGAGCCGCGTAAGGGTATCCAAGCACGGACCCTTTTCGCGAACGTTTTTACTGTGTGCCGATGGGCACAAAACAATATCTTTGGTAGTTCGCACAACACGACTTTCTTCACCCCCTCATTACATGTCGTACACACACTAATGACGAAAAATCCACGGTTCGACATGTGCACTGTACTGCTCCAGTCTATAGGTGCGGGGAAAAAGGGTACCATCTACCCCTGTCCCATGCTAGTCACCCAACTCTGCCGTTATTTCCTCCCCGTCGAGGAATTTGATTCATACATGATAGACGGTGTTCCGGTTCGACCACTCGTTGAGGGTGTTACTTCGTCCTACTCTAGACTTACTGATATCTGGACACGAACGGAACCGGCAGAAAATATTCCCGCACACACCCCTAGCTCGAGTTCGACATCGAGCGGGGAAGAACTGACCCCTCAGGAGCATGCACGATTGATGCGGAGAACGGTAAGAAGAATTGATTCTTTGAGGGATGAGTTTCGGGCGACAGCACGAGATCACGACCGTCGGTTGACGGAAATTGAAAGGGGTATTCAAACCCTTTTGGCTAGAGGGGAACGATCACGTTCACGCTCACGAGCACGACGTGGGGCCGGGCTGTGAGGGCACTGCTTTGCTCAAGTTTGGGGGAGAGGGTAGTGTATATAGTTATCTTTTGCATAGCATATTGTATATATTTTTCTTTTCCTTTTGCATATTTAATTTCTGCATTGCATCTTTATAAAAAAATCATAAAAAGTTGAAAAATTGAAGAATAAAAAAAAATTAGAAAAAAGAAAAACCCATAAAAATTGAAAAATTTCAAAAATTATAAAAATTAATGTATTCAATTCCGGGTAATTGACTTGAGTTTGATAAATAGGTTAACTGGCTAGGAAAAACTAGATCTTAGACTTAGCAAATTAAAAACCCTAAAAATAACCTTCCTTAGAGTTTAACGGTAGAAAGTATATGTCTTTGTAGGTTATTTAGAAATAGGTAAATTTTGGGTTCATTTCTTGGGCTAAGTCGAAACGAAGGAAAAGTATTAAAACTTTTATTAGAGTATAGGTTTGAAAAATAATTCCTAGTTTAAGTTTAGATTCTGAAAACTTGTACCCTACAATTTGCACAATCACGCACCTTGAAAGTTGGAATAGTAGAGGAGACCTTGAAATGCTCTTGTCTAAAGTTCTTAGTACAATGAAAAAAATGAATAAAGAGAAAAAAATGAACACTGGTTTTTGTGATTACTTAAGACTGTAAAAAATAGAAAAATATTTAGCGAGGGTGCTTCATCACCTAGTGCCTTAGACCAACTAGTTTGGGAGTCACTGCTAAAAGCCTTGGGTATTGCAAGACTAGGAATTACGCTTTAAAGTGCAAACATATCTTGTAATCGGTTGTTGGTACCTCAAGAAGTATTAACGGTCGCATGAAGGATGTGTAAGCGAAAATTCACCAATTAATAAATGCTTTGGACAATGGACGAGAGTACGATTGCTTGATTTGAATTTCCAAGTGTAGGGGTGATATTTACACACACGTGGGGATATGTGATTAGAGTTTAGATAAGAGAAAGGAATGAAGAATAGAACTTGTATCTTTAGTAGAGTTGATAGAAATTCCTAAGCAGAGATGAAACCCTAGAAGGAAAACTTAAGAAATGCCGAAAGCTAAGTAATTCTATAGAACATATATAATCTTAAGTTAAATGATGAGGAAGTGTGAAGAATATGGGTGGATAATTTGCCGGTCGACGATAATAGAATTCCTTGTTAGAAAACCTAATTTGAAAACAAAAGTCGAAAAACCGAATTGATAGGATTTTGTCGGTGTAATCCGCTGAAAACCCTCAGGAGACAACACTCCTCCTACTAGGGACACCAAGAGGTTTAACGGCTTGTTGCACGTGCTCAGTGCAATCGCGTTTCCCTGCGAAAGTGCGGCTAGGTTAGATTTTTATCGAGGATAAATAAAATAATATGTTTGCTCGAGGGCGAGCAAAAGATAAGTTTGGGGGTATTTGTTCATAACATAATATTGCATCTTGTATTCCCCACTCTTACGCATTTTAGAATAAAAACAGGTGCTTTTGACCCATGTCTGCTACATGTTACAGCTTACAGGTTCTTGGAGCGAAAACAGTGAAAAACACAAAAGACGGCACAAAAGAAGGACTTTTGACCAACAAATAGGAATATCTTAGTAAAGCCTAGAAGAAGAACGGTTCACCATCAACAAGGCAACGCAAGATCCACAAATATAAAAGCAGACGGTTAAAAGATCCATTGCAAAGTGTTCACTGAAGATCTGGAATTAATACAGAAGCCAAACAGAGAAATAAACTGAAGAAATAACAAGAACAAATAACCAAGATGCAGCCCAGAAAAATTCATGAAGTGAACTCCTCAAAGGGCCGCGGAACCGCGGCCCAATGCCTACCCATGCTGCGGTTCCGCGGCCGTCTAGTGCCCGTGCGCGAAGAAAAGTTTACCATAATTCTGAGGAGGCTATGGAAAGATTTCCTGCGGGTATATTTGTAATTTTAGACATGCGGAACAAGTGTAAACCTAGGGTTTCTATGTCCTATAAATAGAACCCAAAGCCTTGTATTTTCTTATGTCTCTACTCATGAATAAAATTCTGTTTTCTTGAAGTTAGAGCGCATCAAAAGTAAGTAGGTTATTTTTCTTGCAGTAGTTGTAGTTTTTCATATCTGCCCTAGGTAAATTACTTTCTTGCCTTAGTTTAAATTAGTTTAGTTTTTATTAACTTGCAATAGATGTTTTCTCTCTTTAATAAAATCATGTCTTTCTTCATCCCCTCAATGAGCGAGTAGTTTCCTCGCTTGTTAGGGTTAGGAATAGGGAAGGATTTGAGAGATGAAGATCTCTCATCTCTCTTCGTTGCCAATCTTTTATGAATATTAGAACTCCATGCATACCTTCTTATTCTGCTCCCTACGGCTCCCTACCCTCGAGGTAGCGGTGATTCCGTAGTCTAAAGGCCCGGATTTTAAGGTTTTCCATGGACGTTAGGGTAAAGATTAAGAAAGGAAGGACAAGGATCTAGAGGGAGAATCAATCTTCCCAATCATCCTAATCCCCTTTGTTAAGATTTACCATAACACTAATATGATATATTTAATTAATGGCAATGGAAAGAGATATAGATCTTTGTTTACCAAATTTTCCCTAAACCTAATGCTAGCAAGTTTCTAATCCTAGTAGCATACAACTTCAATTTTTAGGTTTATTTATAAGACCCAACATCATTTGGAATTAACTCGTAAGAACTTAAAGGAGATTTGCACATCCCTGTGGACCGACCCGTATTCACCGGCTAGCTTCATGCGACGCCGTTCTTGATTGCGGTAAATATTTTTGATCGACAAATTCTCTCTTAATCAATATCGGCAAATATAAAGTTCGTATCTTGGTGTCTAGTCTCTGGTTTTGTCCAGAATTCTAACACTAAGGTCTTGTAACAGCCACTACACATCACCACAACACAACTCAAACCCTAATCCTTCACTTCGAATTTCCAATGAAGAGATCGGACTGTACGAAAATTGTCACATTCAGGGTCAGTAAGGAACGAATGGACTTAATTGTCGACCTCCCTTTCGGCAGATACCTGGGTAGCCGTTACGTACAGCTAGTGCCGCTGACGTACTTGTGGTTTTGGATTTATCCAGTAAATCATTGCCAGCGTATTGTCGAGTCATTAGAATCCCACACAGAGGGTTTTCCCGGTTCAGGCGATAAGAAGTAAAGGTCGTATATTGATACGTGCAGGGGTTCGATTAAATACGTATACTTGCTACACGGACTTTAATCAGACTGTTTATAATACTAGCCGGTTTAGGATTAAGCCGGATTATTAAATCATACTTTGATTTAATAATTTATATATATATATATATATATTTATATATATATATATATTCTAGTATTATGTTCACTATTCATTTTCTCTCTCTTGGCTACTCGTATTTTTATACGGATACGCGTATATGTAGCGATACATATACCGGGGGATGTATTCCGTATTTATACGGAATATCTTCTAGAAGGAGGACATCTCATTTAGGTATTTCTTTTTTAAAGAAATCAAGTATTGAGGTGGGTGAGGTGTAAAGGTGAGAGTGTAGAGAGGCATAGGCTTCATTTTATATTGCAAAATTGTTATGTCATTTTTTTTATGGTTGAAAATAGATATGAAGTCATTCCCTCACACTCACACACTTAGCTTATTTTTTATTATGGCTAACATTCTCACTCTCTTGCTCCTTCTTCTTCCTGCTCTCATGAGCTTGGAAAATGAGATAAAACCATAGTGGAAAAATCCTACACCTCCACACTCCATTTTCTGGCAAGCTTGGAGCGTCGGTTGCTTCATTAGGTGAAGCTGGAGCTTAGATCGGTTTCCCTCAGGTGGATCATCTTCGGCAAGTGCGGTCGCCTCTCAAGCTTGTTCCCGACGACTTACGAGGAGCTTGGATTGGTCTTCCACGATTGGGTGAACACGCATCAAAGGTTTTAATCCCTAAACCTTGCATGCTTAGTATACTAGTTTTGTGTTAAGAATAATTGCTAAGGATAAGTTTCTATTGCTCCTCTTGAAATTTTTTGTTTCACGATTCCGCATCGGCCGTGGTTGTAGCGGCAAGGGAACTAGGAACTTTCACTCAGGCACGACCTATGGGGCCTCACGGAGTTTTAGGTGGGGCCCCCAACCCATGGCTACAAAGTTATGGTCATGAGTTGGCTGCTGGATCAGCAACCACACAGCAGTGTGCTTGTTGGTCCAACCCCGCATCCGAGAACAACTTTGTCACGGCCCGGAAACGGTACGTGACCAGCACTTGAATTGCGTGAAGTCTAGGACCCCATCATAACCCAAGTAAGCCGAAAACTAAGAATCTAAACCTTTTAAAGAAAATAGCAGAGGTGAAGTTTTGGAAAAATGGTATAAATGAAATCAAGTTCCCTTTTTAAAGCGTAAGTAAAGTTTGTTTGAAAGGCACGAGTGGGTTTTAGACTATGGATTGAAAACATTTTCGTCATTTAAAATTTTAGCAGCACATCCTTTGTAAATTTTTGATAAAACCGCTACATACAAATAAATATAATATCAGTGTCCCCAATCGAAAGCTATCTCATCGCCCAATCGGCGGAATCACAACCACACAGTAATATACGACGCCCAAGGAAAAGATCAACACACGAAAAAGTAAAAGAAATACTAAAAGCCTTATCAACTCACTATATCCAACTCGACATATAAAGGAATAACATACAAGTCTCGTCTCTAAGTCCATAAAAATATACAAGTTTTGGCCGATGGAGTTTTTAACTAGATCACAAAGAATATATATATACAAGTGGCGGTTACAATCTGGAATGTAACCCACCTACCAAAGCAATCGCCCGAAGAAGAGGAAGCGTGCCAGCAAGCCGCTACTGATCCGAGCGGTCGGTCCTGCAAGAAACTATGGCACAATAGGGGTGAGTTGCCAACTCGTGAGTAGAAGATATCATCAGGTAGAAATCGAATGCATAACGATCTAGCTAGGTCATATTGTATAATACTATCGTACTATGTGAAAACGAATATGAACGTGTACGTACATAAATATCACGACAGTATCAATAAATTCATCATATCAAGTCACGCATAACACACAAGATCCCCATGGTCAATCAATATGAGGAAATATATCATCCATAACATATATGTATATATCATCCAATGAGTGTCCATCAACAACACTCAAAATGCTTATAAAAATAACTAAGTGTCCATCATTGACACTCGAAATCCCCATAAATCCCATGTCCAGCATCGACACTCAAAATCCTCAAATCTCAGGCGCCGTTTCTCAAATCGGCCCTCATATCCATCTGAATCATATAACTCCGGTCGGTATCCTCTAAATATCCGACGAGTTTCCATACTATCACCAGTCGGCCTCGTCCTCGCTGGGCTCACCAGCCTTGCTATACGGGCTTATTTCCCCTGGGTACCATACCGAGTCCGCTGTGTATCCGTAATCGGTTTCTCCCCCTTTCTCGATTCGGATAATACTCATCTCATCAAAACACAGAAAACTCATGGTGGATGCCAAATCATCATATCAAAAGAAAACCGCATTTTAAAACATTCACAAGTTTTATAAAATCATATCTGCGGTTTCTCAAATCTCATAAAAACGGGAATCCCATGAAAACACTATCGCATAAGAATATAGAAATAATGGAACAGATTAAAAGTACCGAACAGTGGTGTAATACATGCAGATATGTAATGAGCAGTGATCTAAGGTACTGGCAGGAATATAGTATGATACGAAATAACATGGCAAGTTCTATATGTGTACGTTGCATAGCAATTACTGATGATGTGTATGTGAACATACGAGTCTGGTACGTGCAACATGCAAGTCATCGGTAATGGTGCGAGTGTCCTAGCAACGAAGTTAAGTAGAGCTAAAAGTATAAATGTAGCATATATCAGAAATAATCGAAGCGTGAACGTATACAGAAATAAGAAAATCATAACGTCAGCAAGCGTTTAAAATATCTAACTACATATGAGCCATACAGTTATAGTTTAAAATAGCACGAAACGTTGTTTTGGAAATAAGGGACTACGATGTTTTTGAAATAGATATCATTTGAAAATTCGTAGTGTACCCTTGACGTTATCGTTTAAAAGTACGTAACGATTCGTTGGTTTTTAAAATAAGTATGGTTCTAAACATCTCATAAATTCCCGATTTGGGATTTAGCAAGACTCCCCTGAGTCGAGTGAATATCGGCCGTATTCGGTAGTCTATCATCATCATATCATATAAGGAATCTCCCTCGTACGATATCATCCAATCGAAACAGTACAGATCTATAGTCACGTACGCCAACTCATATCATATCATATAAAGTACGGATATCAGTCGCGTACAACACAAAACCATAATCATATATATACCTATATCATATATACCTATATACGTGTATGTATAAATATATAGCCTAATATCTAGGAAAATAGACCCTACATATATAATTATCTACTAAATATATGAATATACGCATCTAGTGTTCTAGCAAACCCTTTAGGATAGGTATACGTGTCTAATATATATAGTATTCTAATTACTACAGTTACAAGGGTGCTATACGCCATCCACTCGACTTCTTGTAAGTCCATGCTACCTCTCCCGGTACTTTCGGGCATGCGGAATTTGACGAAAAACAATTTTGTGGAGGTGGTAACATGGACTCAAAACCGGATCTTTATTAAACATCTAACTAACAACCTAACTAGGAGTTGTTAACTACTCGGTTATGGGGTTATACCTTTCTTTCTTGATCTCCTTCGTCTTCAAGCCTCGATGGTTGTCCGGATTGGCTTCACTCCGTCGTCTCCTTGCGCCGAAGATAGATCCACCTCGAAAGCTTCTACCTTTGGCTTCTTCTTCGATCTTTGAAGAAACTAGTTCACTTGGTTTGCTAAACCTTGTGAACTAGAGTGAGTAGAGAAGAGTGTGTTGGGATTTTCTCTATGGTTCTTGGTTCTCAACACATGAGACAAGTGAACCATAGACTAAAGAGAGGGAGAGCAAGAGGAAGAAGATGAGAGCTCAAGAACACAAGAGAGAGAATGGAAATGATAGAATGAGAAAGACTTTTCTCTCTTGGCTTCTCATAATCCAAAGCCATCATCACAAAAATAGTAATCAAGTATTGTGTAAATGGTTTAAGCTACAATAGCCATATCATTTCATGCACTCATTTCTCACAAGAGAAACAAGCAAGTAAAAAGTCTTTTCCATGAAATGATAGCCATTGTCATCATGATGGTCAACTAGTCAAACCTAGTCAACCGGTCAACAAAGTCAACAAGTCAACAAAGTCAACCCCTCAACAACCATGTCACTATAATACTTAATTAATATTATTGTTAACCATATATCATATTCTCATTAGGGTTGAGCAAAAAGTCAATAGTCAACAGTCAACGGTCAACAACCCTAATGAGAATCCTCTGCCTCTATCTCTCCGTCAACTGTGCATACACACCCGCATCCGCGTTCCGAGGAACACGAATACATACTGGATAAATCCAATCCCAAAACGTACACTAGGATCTGGCTTAAACCAAAGCCCGCTAGTGTTAACTGTCCGGACACTGTAAGTGCATAAGTGCACGGATGTGACCGAACCCTGTCGCAAAACCATGCGACCTATCGCAAAACCATGCGACCTCTACTTTTTTTCCTAAAGGCGAATAGCTTTCTGTGTGGGACTCTAAAGACTCGAAACTACGCTGGTAGTGAGTTTAACCACAGACCACAAGCGGCACTAGCTGTGCGTAACGGTCCCCAGGTAGAAGCCGACAAGAAGACTGACGAGGTGAAACCCATATGAACTCCTACTGAGCCTGAATGTGACAGTCTCCGTACAGTCCGGTCTGTTCGTCTGATACATCGCATGGCGGGCCTAGGGGGGCGGTAAACGTCAGTCCCCTAATAGCGGTACAAGTCGTGTCGGAGTGAAGCCCAAAATACCCTGAGATAACACTGGAAGCCTACCAGTATATCTCGATTGCCCAGGCCAGGGACTACTCGTGTAATGGCTCTCCTAGACACAGCACGATGTCAACCCCCAATACCGGGAGAGACGAATCCTGTCTAACCGTCACTGCCTCCAAGTGCTTCGGGACTGTACCCAACTACTACCTATTTGCACGACTCCTTTGAGCCGTGGTAGGGTAGTAATCAAAGTACAGTGGGAACACACTTGAGGCGAAGTGACAGTGTCAAGTCAGCGGACTAAGCTGTACTCATGTCACCTGGGAACTGATAACTGACGATAGGTATAATACCAACCGGTCAGTTCCCGACGAGTCCTGTCCAGTGTACTCGTAACCTAACGAGCACCCGTATACTATCTCCAGTACGACGTACTGATGGCTGTGGGACAGACCATCTCCCACACTGGGATGAGAAGCGCATACGCTAGTCTACTCCGGAGTATCGATGCCCTGTCTCGATAATCCTGCGACTAGGGACCTGTATAAGGATGTGCTTATAGATTACCCAGCCCCCACTAGTGTGACTGCCATCACAACACTGGTAATCAAGCAAAGATCCTAAGGGCTCCACTAATGTGTATAGGTGATATACTAAAATAAACACATATACACATTGAAGTAGAAACAAACCAAGTAGCATACTACTATATTGAGCAAGATTGTTTATACAAGGTGAATATCCCAAACTTCCATTAAGTAATATACAAACTAGTATGATACAGTAATGGCCTCTAGGGCATATACACTAACAATCTCCCACTTGCACTAAGGCCATGTACTGGCGTATCGAAGACCTATCATCTCGATCAGCCGCTCGAACTGAGTCTGGGGCAAGGCCTTGGTGAATGGATCTGCAGTGTTATCTTCTGAAGCGACCCTCCGAACCTCGATCTCCTGGCGATCCACGATCTCCCTGATCAGGTGATACCGCCTCATGATGTGTCTGGATCTCTGATGAGACCTGGGTTCCTTCGCTAAAGCTATAGCCCCGTTGTTGTCGCAATACAGAGGTATTGGATCAACAATGGACGGAACCACCTGAAGTTCTTTCAAGAACTTCCTCATCCAGACAGCTTCTTTTGCGGCATCAGATGCAGCGATGTATTCCGCTTCCATCGTCGAGTCTGCAACGGTTTCCTGTTTGGAACTCTTCCAACACACCGCCCCTCCATTGAGGCTAAAGACAAAACCCGTCATGGACTTGGAATCATCCTTGTCATTCTGGAAGCTGGAGTCAGCAAAGGCCTCGATCTGGAGGTCTTTTCCGCCATACACCAAGAACATCTCCTTAGTTCTTCTCAGGTACTTGAGAATGTTCTTTACCGCTATCCAGTGTTTCTCCCCAGGGTTTGACTGATACCGGCTTACCACACTCAGTGCATAAGCTACATCCGGTCTGGTACACAACATCGCATACATTATAGAGCCTACCGCAGAAGCGTAGGGTATAATAGACATGCGATCCCTCTCCAAATCAGTCTTGGGAGACATCTCTTTGGAGAGGGTGATCCCGTGACAAGCCGGTAGGTTACCGCGCTTGGAATCTTCCATACTGAATCTTTTCAGTATGGTGTCGATGTACCTGGACTGTGAAAGTCCTAATATCCTCTTGGATCTATCACGATGGATCCGGATCCCCAGGATGTATGAGGCATCACCCAGGTCTTTCATGGAGAACCTGTGTGACAAGAACCTCTTGACAGATTGTAGCATAGGAATGTCATTTCCTATTAAGAGAATATCATCCACGTATAAAACGAGGAATACTACAGTTCTCGCTACAAATCTACTATAGATGCATGGTTCATCTAAATTTTTGATAAAGCCAAATTCCTTGACCGTCTCATCAAAACAGATGTTCCAACTCCGCGATGCCTGCTTTAGTCCGTAGATGGACTTAAGCAACTTGCACACCTTTCCGCTGCTCCCACTCTGAATGAAACCCTCTGGCTGGTCCATATAGACACACTCCTCTAAATTTCCATTTAGAAAAGCGGTCTTTACGTCCATCTGCCAAATCTCATAATCGTGGAAGGCAGCAATGGCAAGAAGGATCCGAATGGATTTCAGCATAGCTACTGGAGAAAAGGTCTCGTCATAGTCCAAACCAGGTCTTTGACGAAAACCCTTTGCTACTAGTCTAGCTTTATAGGTCTTAACCTGTCCATCTACACCAATCTTCCTTTTGAAGATCCACTTGCATCCTAAGAGTTTTACCCCGTCTGGAGCAATGTCCAACATCCATACTTTGTTGGTGTACAT
The DNA here is from genome assembly GCA_030015575.1 of Agapanthus africanus. Lineage (NCBI taxonomy): Eukaryota > Viridiplantae > Streptophyta > Magnoliopsida > Asparagales > Amaryllidaceae > Agapanthus > Agapanthus africanus. The sequence continues at coordinate 182,140,382 of JASDDO010000016.1, read as the reverse complement.
GGACTCCATTTCGGTTCGCATTGCATCCAGCCATTTTACCGAGTCGACGCTCTGAACGGCTTGTTGGAAGCTAGTAGGCTCATCATAATCCATGATGCAATCCTCTCTATCCCCGTCTATGAGAAAACCGTAGTATCTCTCGGGCGGATGAGACTGCCTACTACTTCTGCGGAGCGGCGTAGGAATGTCTTGTTCTTTTGAACCCTCTGGTTCCACTAAGCTTTTAGTAATAGCTCGTGGTTCTGGAATTTCTTCTAGTTCTACTGTGCTCCCACTTATCTGGGTTTCCAAAAACTCAGTTTCCAAGAAGCAGGCATGACGAGAAACAAAAACCTTTTGTTCCTCTTCGCAGTAGAAGAAATATCCCTTGGAGTTCTTTGGATATCCCACGAACTTACACTGTACTGAGCGTGCCTCGAGCTTGTTCGCATGCTGCTTTTTAACAAAAGCGGGACATCGCCATGTCTTAATGTGCTTAAGATAGGGTCTCTTCCCACACCACATCTCATATGGTGTAGTAGGCACAGTCTTAGTTGGAACTCGGTTCAAAAGGTATGCAGCTGATTCTAGCGCATACCCCCAGAATGATCGCGGTAACTCAGCGTTACTCATCATGGACCGTACCATATCCAATAGGGTTCGGTTCCGTCTCTCCGATACACCGTTATGTTGCGGAGTGTATGGAGGAGTAAGCTGAGAGAGAATTCCGTTCTCTTTTAAATAGTCCAGGAACTCGGCACTCAAGTATTCTCCACCGCGATCCGATCTTAGAATCTTAATATTTTTGCCGGTTTGTTTTTCTACTTCATTCTTATATTCCTGGAATTTTCCAAAGGCTTCGGACTTATGTTTCATTAAGAAGACATAACCGTACCTTGAAAAATCATCCGTAAAAGTAATGAAGTAAGAATAACCGCTTCGCGCATGTGTAGACATTGGACCGCACACGTCGCTGTGTACGAGTCCCAAGAGCTCGCTCGCTCTTACTCCGTGCCCAGTGGACGGAGTCTTTGTCATCTTTCCTTTGAGACAGGATTGATAAGTGGCATACGATTGATATTCGAACGGATTCAAATATCCTTCTGTATGTAACTTCATCAACCTTCTCTCATTGATGTGACCCAGTCTACAATGCCATAAGAAAGTCTGATTTATTTCCGGAAACTTTCTTTTGTGTGTATTCTGGACATTGAAAATCTGTGGTTGGTTTAATACGTATATACCATTGCTCAATGTACCTGACCCAATCAAAACTTGATTAAGGTGAATGTTTACAACATTACTTACAAACGCAAATTCATAACCTTCTTTAGAAACTAAAGATACAGAAATGATATTACAAGTTGCGTTGGGTACAAAAAGGCAATTACGTAAAACCAAAACATGTCCATCTGACATTCCCAGGTGATAGTCCCCCACGGCCTTAGCATCCATGCTAGCTCCGTTTGCAACTTTGAGGGTCATGTCACCTGCCTTCAAAACCCTACGGTTTCTCAACGCCTGCAAAGAATTACAGATATAAGATCCTGATCCGGTATCCAATACCCAGGAAGTAGAGTTTATTGAAAGACAGTTTTCAATAACATACACACCTGAAGCTGAAGCCGCAACCTGCTTCAATTCCTGTGTCCTGGCTTTCCAAGCCCTGCAATCATTCTTCCAGTGTCCTTTCTTATGACAATAGAAGCATTCTTCTTTATCCACAAGCTGCCTCGCTTTCTTTGTTGCCTTTGTCTTTCCCTTCGTATCCACTTTACTAACACCGCCCCTTGGTTTGGCGGGGGCTTTCTTCTTCTTTCCCTTGGCTTTCGCCTTGGACCTAGAAGAGGAAGATCCTCCTACAAACAAAGTGGATGTTTCCCTACCTTTCTGTAGGGCGCCCTCTGCACTCCTCAGCATGTTGAGGAGTTCTGAAAGTTCAACTTCTTTTTCTTGTAAGTTGAAGTTCAGGATAAACTGGGCGTAAGTGGAAGGAAGGGACTGGAGAATCAAGTCCGTATAGAGCTCATTCTCCAACGTGGTCCCAAGGTCCGTGAGCTCTTCTATGTAGCCAATCATCTTAAGCACGTGTTCCGCTACCGATAATCCGACGGCCAACCTTACCGAAAATAACTTTTTCGACACTTCGTATCTTGCGATACGAGACTGCTCTCCATACAGTTCTTTTGTATGGAGAAATATGGATTCGAGGTCCATATTCTCGTGCCTCCTCTGATTTTCGTTGTCCATAGAGGCAAGCACGAGGCACCTGGCCTTCGCGCAATCAATCTCCCAAGTCTTACGGATTTCCTTATCCGCGACGCTGGAGGTGGGACCTGGGACGGGGGGAGCTTTGGTGATAAGTGATTGCCATTTTGACATTCTTGAGCCAATCTTTGTAGTTTGGCCCTGTCAGTATGTTTTTATCTAGAAGTAACTTAAGTCCAGTCATGTCGATTGGTCGCTGCAATTAGGAGAGAGAAGAAGAAACACTCAGCATGATGCTCTTGCAAGTTTAGAGTGGTTTTTAATTTGTCTAAACAGGATGGCTCCCACTGTTTCTCGAATCCCTCCTCAAACCAAAAAGGAAGAATTAGTCAGGATCAATCTCACCGTACAATACTTGCTTAACCGTTCCACCAGGCTGGTGTCGGTATTTCGAGGGAGGTTTTCCAACGCTTTCGCGAAGTTCCTTAATATAAGAACCTCTTTTCCCTGGGAGCGTAGCCCCGCTAACACCTTTCTAGACACCTACTTGGTTTATAGCATTGATCGTTAAGTGAGAAATTTCCGGAGGAGTAGCATATACTCACAGTAGGATCAGGATGCAAATATCATCGCGTGACGAAACTGAAGGAATCCTACCAGAATCATCACACTCCAAATGGTATGCAACACTGGCAAGTTTCAGTTCTTTTGAAACTCCCGATGTGGATTTTTGCCCCATGCTCTTATGACCTTGACTTTGGCCAACAATTCATAAGTCACATGTCAAGTTCTACCCGTCGTTCTCCAGGTTAATTTGAATCCACCCGTACCTACCCTTGACTTTGGCCAACAAGGCGGTACGACTGTTCCAAACCAACGCATCTATCTATGCTGCACATGAATACCCAATAGCTACCAATCACTATGCCTTGACTTTGGCCAACAAACATAACTTGAATACTATTGACTATTCATGTGAAACGACGGAGGGCTACGAATGGTTTTGGCGAAACCGTGAATGTAGAGAACTTGATATAATCGATGGAACGAGATAGTTTTTAAATGGAGTGGCTCAAACTCCGCATTTTAAAAGTTTGTTTTGAAAAGAACCGAGTGGTTTTTCGAAAGTGTTCCAACGACTTTTACATGGTTTATTTTCTTGCATTAGTTCTTTTAATGCGTGATATTCTTGCATTAGTTCTTTTAATGCGCCCCATCATTTAATCCTACCATTGCAGAAAACAACCAAAATATGACGTATGCTTATGCCATTCGCATTCGCCACGGGGCCCCGTCATTACCCGTTAGGTTACTTAACTAACGACAGAGCGGGGGCTGGGCTAGCGCGGCTGTAAAACATAAGCAACGCCTAAATAATATCATATATAGATATATTGCAATGATAGCCATTTCAGATCACAGATGAAAACATTGGATATACTAGGAACCTGCAATTCGTACGAGCCTGTAACGAAAAGCAGATTACACGGTCGCGGTGAATAGCCAAAACCCCATCCAAGACCCCTACGGGTGCGGCAAACTACCCGCCAAGTACCCGAAGCGAAGCAACCTCCCTCAACTCCGTGAGTAGGCCACTCGGCACTTCGGCATACCCGGTAGTTTGTGCACCCCCTCCATGGGTCTATCCTGTTGGAGACAGTGCCCTCAGAGTCAATTATTGGATCACAGGCACGTGATTGCAATGATTGAGGGAGGACCTATCCCGGTAGGACAGTCTTACTCGAGATGATAGTATGCTATCTGGTTTACCTTTATCATCGTGTACTGCTTTAGGTGACCTGACAGGTCGCTATTGCACGTTGATAGAGCCCCTAGGATTCATGCTTGACAGCCAGCAGTATGAGGGCGATCATATAAGTGAGAGCTGGAGTCTATAAGCACATTCTTAAATGGTCCCTAGTCGTGGGAGTTTCGAGACAGGGCATCGATTCTCCAGAGTAGACTAGTGTATACAGTCGAGACCCCGACGAGGGGCGGTGGCCGGTCTCACAAGCCACTGGTGTCAGTTGGTTCACCTAAGATGTATACAGGTGCTCATTGGGTTATGAGTACACCGGACAGGACTCGCCGGGAACATGCTAGTTGGTCTTATACCTGACGTCAGATAGCAGTTCCCAGGTGACATGTGTACAGGTTAGTTCATCGACCTGGGGATCGTCATTTGCCTCGTGTGAGTTCCCACTGTGCTTTGATTACTATCCTACCACGGCTCAAAGGAGTCGTGCAAACAGGTTTTAGTTGGGTACAGTCCCGAGCCACATGGAGGCAGTGAGCGGATCTTCAGGGGTTCGTCTCTCCCGGTATTGGGGGTGAGGTCACGCTGTGTCTAGGAGAGCCATTACACGAAGTCCTTGGCCAAGGCAGGAGATTTACTGGTAGGTATTCCAGTAGTATCTCAGGGTGTTCTAGGCTACACTCCGACACGACTTGTACCGCTTTTGGGGGTCTGACTTTTACCAACCCCTAGGCCCGACATGCGATACTCATAGACGAATGGACCGGACTGTACGGATATTGTCACTGACAGGCTCAGTAGGGTGTCAGGATGAGTTCGCTCATCGACGTCCCTTTTGGTCAATAGCTGGTGGCCCGTCACGTATTGGCTTATACCTCTGACGTGCTAGTGGTTAAATCCACAGCCGTAGTATTGACGAGTCTTTAGAGTCCATCACACTTACAGTTACTCAAGTTTCGGGCGAAACGCTGTAGAGGCCGTATGGAGATATGGCAGGGTCCGATCAGATACGTGCGGTATTGCACGGATCAGGATCGGACGGTTTGTACTAGTGGCCGTATGGTTATATGGCAGGGTTCGATCAGATACGTGCAATATTGCACGGATCAGGATCGGACGGATATTATTGGCCGGCTTTAGTTTAAGCCGGATCCTAGTTTAGTACAGTGTAGATTTTGTCTCATTGCATTTGTATCCGGACGGAATACAGATGCGGGTGTGTATGCACAGTATCGGGGTTTTCCTGTAATTTATTACGGGACCAGTTTTCTGGAGTTGCCAGTTTGCATTCCGTTCCGGCCGGTTTTCCTTTGTTCTTTCCCGGCCGGACTTTTCCGATGGAGGGGGTTATTTGCAAGTTTGCAAATAACACATTGTGGAGGGGTTTCTTGCAAATGTATTGATTATGATGGCATCTTTTCTTTTCCACCATCATTTTGATTCTCTTTACATCAACCTTTTGCATTGATGGTGATTAGGGTTGATTTGGAGTTGATGTGAGTTTTGTTATGATGATGTTTGGTTGTGGTCACCCATTCTCTTCTCCTACACTCACCTCCCTTCTTGTTATGTTTCATATATTCTTTCCTCCACCATTCTTACATGATAAGGTTTCTTTTGAGAAAAGAGAAGAAGAGTTTTTCATTCTTGAGAGTTTCATTCTTGATCTCATTTCATGCTAGAAAAATGCAAGTACCATTTTTCTTATCTTGATTCCTCCATCATCTTCAAAGGCAACAAAACCCCAAATGAGACATAGCCTCTACACTACACATTTTACAGCAAATCTTGGACGCGTCGGCCAGCCAACTTCGCGCCCGAGTTGCCTCGGTATTGAGGTGGGAGCCCGTAAAAGATGCAGGCGATGTGGTGCCCTTCCGGCGAGGAGGCGACGACCGGAGTTTCCGCAGGAGATCGGGATGACGACGAGAAGACCGGAGGACTCGGATCACTCGGTATATCTCTTCCCCATCTTGTAGTTAGCTAGAACTAGTTTAATGGTCCGATCCGGATGTTTAGTGCGCGGTGGTGCCGGTTTGCTAAGTTCGCAAAATTAAAGTTTATCACCGCTTCCGCATTTGGCCGTCGGATTGACGGCCGGGACGCCGCCGTGCACTTACAGTGGTATCAGAGCCTCGCCATTAACATAGTCTAGCTTTGTTTGATGTGTTTGCATTTCCGATCGACCAAAATTCCAAAGAACCACTTTTTCCTCACATCAGTTTTCTGTCGATTTTTTCCTGGCTCCAAAAATTTTTCAGGTTGTAAAAAATTGATGTACTGGAAATTTTAAGCACACTGTAGAAATTCGACACAGTGAATCGACCACTGAAGCGCGGAACCGCGGCGACCAAACCCCCCTTTGGGCCGTGGTTCCGCCGCACATTGGTGTCCTCACTGTATCATGTTTTTCCAGTGGGCTTCTGGGCTGTTTTTAAGGGTTTTGGAATATTAAAATTGGGCCCAGAATTTCTGTGAGTGCTACAGTATTGCTTTGGGGCCCACTTGTTAATTTTTGATCGATGGGATATTTTAAACACATTTTTCACAGTATTTACATTATATCTGCGACCGTGAATGTCACTTGATCGGTAAATCCTGTCTAACTGCTATAGCCCGGTTAGACGGATTTGCGAACGTGACTTTCACGTTGATGTTCTGTGATTTTAATGTGGTGTTGCGGATCAGTCGTGGGGATAGCCTGGATGCAATGCTAGTACAGTTTTGTTGTATTATGTACATTTGATATTGCGGGGCGAGCGTCCGACATGTGGACTGCCGTCACTGCCTGATTGTATTATTCTTTTGGGGCACGACCTGGTTGCGGTCGATGTACCCGTTGTATGTATATTTTACTTTCTGTACTAGGATTACCCCGCGGAGGGGTGCACGGATAGCCGGGTTCTACAGGGCAACGGGCCCGCATCTCATGGCATTGAGACGGAGGGGGCTTCACTCTAGGATTGGCGGGCTATTCGCCGCACTCGTAGGGGGTACAGGTTGACCCAGGAGGGGTGCCCAAGTTACCGGATTCCGTGAAGTGCTGGGTGGTCCATTCACGGAGCTGAAGGGGGCTGCCTCGCTTCAGGTTTTGGCGGGTAACTTGCCGCGCCCGTAGGGGTCTAGGATTTCATTGCACAGGCTATCCACACGACCAGGGGAACGTCGGGTTTCAGTAGTGGCTCTGGGAAACCAGGGGATCCCAGATATCTGTATTGTTCTGTGATGCTGTACATTTCTGTGATGTTGCATTTTATCACGCCTTGAGCGAATATAATATATTGGTATATATATTAGTAGATGTTGTATATGTTTTACATCCGCGCTAGTCCAGTCCCCGCTCTGTCGTTAGTTAGCTAACCTAACGGGTAATGACGGGACCCAGTGGCGAATGCGGATGGCATATACGTACATCAGTATATTTTCGTTCTTTGTGGTGTGATCAATTGATGGGACTGCGTTGATTCGGATCAATGCAAGTTAAAACAAACCTATTCTGATGTTGTTGGAACACTTTTCAAAAAGCTGTTATTGCAAGGACGTTCACTTTTGTTTTGCATCGTGGTATTCATTTGGAATATCCTGCTCCTCAGTCGCCGAGGCAAGGGCCGAGATCCCTTCACCGGGAGTGACCCCTTGGACAGAAGTTTGCGTCAGGGCATTAACTTCACTATAGCCGATTACTTTTGCTTTGCATCGCGGTATTCATTTGGAATATCCTGCACCCCATTCTACGGGGAAAGAGCCGAGATCCCTTCACCGGGAGTGACCTCTTTAGTAAAGGTTTTCGTCACTATATTTTCTAAAAAGCTATCCGTTCCTTCAACGATATCAAGTTCATTACGTTAAAGGTTTTCGCCAGAAACCATTCATAGCCCTCCATCATTTCGGTTAAATATTCGGTAGTATTCAAGCTATGTATTTTGACCTCACGCCAAGGCATAGTGATTGGTAGCTGCCGGATATTTATCTGTAGCATAGATAGATGCGTTGGTTTGGGACAGTCGTACTACTATTTTGGCCTACGTCAAGGGTATGTATGGGTGGGTTCAAATTAACCTGGATAATGATGGGCAGAACTTGACATGTGACTTATGATATTTTGACCTCACGCCAAGGTCATAAGAGCATGGGGCAGAAATCACATCGGGAGTTTCAAAAGAACTGAAACTTGCCAGATATGTGCATACCTTCTGGAGTGTGACACCGTGAGCGGATTCCGTCACGTTATCATGCAATGATAGTTGGATCCCGATTCCCACTGATGAGTTGGTTTACTCCTCGGGTGACCCCGACTAATTCTTCTTTCAGGTTTGGAGGAGAATTTGAGGTACAGTGGGAGGTTTCCTGATTAGAAAAAGTGATAACCATTCTGATCTAGGATAGAGTGAACGCTGAGTGTTTCTTTTCTCTCTCTCTTTGGCAGCGACCATTGACTCGACCCTAGACTATGACTCAGTGACCAAGTTGACCGAACCTACTTAACACTGGTTTTTGGATTGTCAGAGTTGCAAACCTCATTGCCACTCCTACTTTTACCCTTTTCTCCGGGACACCCCATATTACTACGAACGTCCACTTCCATTGGACAAAACCATCGTATGGTTATATACGAACTCGAAGGACTTCGAGGATGGTTTCTGGTTCTGGAGAAAACGGATAGGACTATTCAGTTGTCTTTTCTTTTCACCTTCTCTCAGGTTGCGAGTACTCCTTGGTTTAGGAGTAGTACACCTATTACGCAAATTGGATAGTCTTCTTCCAAACCATAGGCTGGTGCCGACCGGTAAGGAAAGAAGAAAACCAGTTAGCCTAAACGGTGTACAGAAGGTATTAAGTTCAGACAAAGCAAGGGATTAGTAAGAGAGCAAAGTAAATTGCGACTGCTATTCACGACCAAACAAGTATTTCTTCGCCAATCCTAAATCACCTTTGTATTTCTCCAGGACACTCCGTATCACTACGAAGATCCCAGTTTATTGGATAATCCATCGTATGGTTATATACGAACTCGAAAGGAACTTGTTCCAGTTCGGGGATGGATCCTGGTTCAGGAGAAATAGGAATAAAGTACATTCAGGTGTCTTTTATCTTCACCTTCTCTCGCTTGGCGAGTGCTCCTAGGACTAGAACAGTACACCCATTATGCTTATTGAATAGTCTTCATCCAAACCATAGGCTGGTGCCGAACGGTAGGGAAGGAAGAAAACCATTTGGCCTAAAGGGGTGTACAGAAGGTAATAACTAAAGACATATAAAGGGATTTGGAGAGGTGGCAAAGAATTATACGGTTATAGTTATGAATCTGGATAATGGAAGAGGCATTACTAGGAATACCAGGATACCCCATCGAAACATTTCAATGTTTCAGTTTCACTGTGTACTGTTAAAAGAAAACTGATTTCCCGATTAGACACTTGCTCCAGGGTATGTATTTACCAGGTATGATTCTCACATCTGTATGGTTTTACAGATGATGAGTGGGAGTAAGTTATTGGGAATTAGGTGACCATCCTCATTATATCGGGATTCGTTGGAATTGGTGATATTTGAGGAAGCCACCTGGGTTGTTTGCCGGTCGGCAAATATTTGGTTTTGAATATCCGCTGTTGTGCACCAATTTCAAATTGATATATCTGTACGTCTATTTTCATAGAGTGAGATATACCTTTTGATATTATGTCGATGACATTTACCTATATCAGTGGATGGTTAGGTAAGGAGCATTAAACAGCGGTGTAATTCTTCTTAACCATAAGTACAGTTTTCAACCAACGACACACAGTGAAAGAGTTGTTAGACTCAGCGGACTTATACAGAGTATTGTATGTTGTCCAGTGTCCATTTGGACAGAGGGGTTGGTCCTCATACTATATTCTGTTTACTTTTAACTTCTCTAGTTCTTAGACATGCGTTTCGTAGAAACACAGGGTCTAAGTTTTGAGGAGTTATAGGTATTTGAATAGAGTAGAGAACCAGGTGTAGCAAGTATCGGGATTCTTCAAAGTGATCGAAGATGTAGATACTTGTGTATGGTATTCAGTTGATAGTAATGATAAAGAGAAATTGCTTCTCTTTCAGGTTACTCATAATTGGAAGCATTCCTAAGTTGAGTAACGCTGATCGGCCTCCTTCCATTTAGTTGACATGCACTGGAGATAGCTGCATGATTTGAATCTGGTTCAATTAAATTAGTGCCTCTGGTTCTATATTGGATATAGAACAGTTCATATCTTAACGTTGTTAAGGTACGAAGAGTTGTCCGGCTTATGATTAAAACCAGACACTGGACAGCTCAAGGCACGTTTCTGTAATGGCTGTTTGTGGGTTGACCCAGGCTATGACGAGGGTTGACTTTCTACCATCTGGCAGATCAATAGAAATATTGTTCTAGACTCTCCACAGTCTTATTAAAAATGGATTTTTTCAAAAAAAGTAATGGGAGTATGGTAGAACTGGAAGTGATTCCAGAACCGCAAACGATTACTGAAGATTTGATACGGAACCTAAAGATTCAATCTGATTTGACATTCCATTGGCCACTCCGCAGATACGGTGGGTAACTTCAGGCACCCGAGAGGTACTCCGGTAGCCTCAAGGACGGTGACAGGGAAGTTCTTGTTAACCCACACTTGCCATTGCTGTTGTTCCAGGCTGCGAGACCCGGCAGGAGGATGAGTATAGCGTCGTTCTAAACTAGCTTTAGAAGTGCACGTCTATATGACTCTGCCAAAGGGTTGTCGTAGTCAGTGGGAGCAGCGGAAGCATTGGTGGACATCAGGCTTATGTCTATTTATAGACTAAAGCAGATATAGCGGAGATAGATCATCTATTTCTGATGTGACAGTCATAGGTTTGACGTCATCAGAATAGGGGATGGATCTGTTGAGAAGGTAGTAGGGTGTGATATCCTGGTATTTGGATGACATACACAGAGTAGGAAAGGAAACTCCTATACTACGATCGGTTATACTTTGGTCGTCACACAGTGGTTTCTCCACAAAGGACTTGGACATTATATCAGACATAATGGTTACTAGATCTATGGTTTTAGATCTAGATTTGGGTGGTTTCCCAATCAGGGTACTTTGACAGCATTCTAATAGTATTTAGAATGGACGACTCCTGGCACGGTAGTGTACCTGCAGGTGATGGAGTCACCCTCTCTAAAGGTGTCTTATAGACTAAAGTAGAGAGGGATGTGCATGATTGGCAGATCACTTGCTTAGGCAATTGAGTCAACCATGAGATGTCAAGTACCACACCAGATGTTGTTCTTGCACTAGATGCAATAAGTTGATATTGATCCAATCCTGGAGAAACAGTCGGAAGCAGTTTTAGAACATAAGTGGCTGTTCTAGGGATATGATAACGGCTGCCTCCTTTAGGAGACGGTTATCACTCCAGGCTTCCAAGGTGACATGGACGACAAGGTGATTGTCAGAGTTATAGTTTTTCCCTCTGACGAGGGGCAGTATTTTGGACAGGTGATCCAAGGCATTACTGAGGGAGGCATGACGCAGGATACTGATTAAATTCAGTTGACGATACAGTCTAAGAAGTTTGGATTTGGAGTTCATTTATGAGCTAGGTCCCATCAGACATCCAAACATTCTAAGACAGGTATTGCTCATTTCGGGAGATGGCTTTCTCCGCGAACATGAGATATAGAGAGACATAGAAAAAAACATCTAGGCGGATCCACTCACTGAGGCTATTCCTCGACCGCAATAGTTTCACAAACGGGATTTGTGAGACTGACTAGTAGAGGAGTTGGGTGTTCGGTATCACACGGGCTGTGAGTATGCGACATCGCAATAATTAGCCTTGAGTGCAAGTGGGAGATTGTTGGAGATAGTGCCCTCAGAGTCAATTATTGGATCACATGCACGTGATTGCAATGATTGAGGGAGGACCTATCCCGGTAGGACAGTCTTACTCGAGATGATAGTATGCTATCTGGTTTACCTTTATCATCGTGTACTGCTTTAGGTGACCTGACAGGTCGCTATTGCACGTTGATAGAGCCCCTAGGATTCTTGCTTGACTGCCAGCAGTATGAGGGCGATCATATAAGTGAGAGCTGGAGTCTATAAGCACATCCTTAAATGGTCCCTAGTCGTGGGAGTTTCGAGACAGGGCATCGATTCTCCAGAGTAGACTAGTGTATACAGTCGAGACCCCGACGAGGGGCGGTGGCCGGTCTCACAAGCCACTGGTGTCAGTTGGTTCACCTAAGATGTATACAGGTGCTCATTGGGTTATGAGTACACCGGACAGGACTCGCCGGGAACATGCTAGTTGGTCTTATACCTGACGTCAGATAGCAGTTCCCAGGTGACAGTGTACAGGTTAGTTCATCGACCTGGGGATCGTCATTTGTCTCGTGTGAGTTCCCACTGTGCTTTGATTACTACCCTACCACGGCTCAAAGGAGTCGTGCAAACAGGTTTTAGTTGGGTACAGTCCCGAGCCACATGGAGGCAGTGAGCGGATCTTCAGGGGTTCGTCTCTCCCGGTATTGGGGGTGAGGTCGCGCTGTGTCTAGGAGAGCCATTACACGAAGTCCTTGGCCAAGGCAGGAGATTTATTGGTAGGTATTCCAGTAGTATCTCAGGGTGTTCTAGGCTACACTCCGACACGACTTGTACCGCTTTTGGGGGTCTGACTTTTACCAACCCCCTAGTCCCGACATGCGATACTCATAGACGAACGGACCGGACTGTACGGATATTGTCACTGACAGGCTCAGTAGGGTGTCAGGATGAGTTCGCTCATCGACGTCCCTTTTGGTCAATAGCTGGTGGCCCGTCACGTATTGGCTTATACCTCTGACGTGCTAGTGGTTAAATCCACAGCCGTAGTATTGACGAGTCTTTAGAGTCCACCACACTTACAGTTACTCAAGTTTCGGGCGAAACGCTGTAGAGGCCGTATGGAGATATGGCAGGGTCCGATCAGATACGTGCGGTATTGCACGGATCAGGATCGGACGGTTTGTACTAGTGGTCGTATGGTTATATGGCAGGGTTCGATCAGATACGTGCGGTATTGCACGGATCAGGATCGGACGGATATTACTGGCCGGCTTTAGTTTAAGCCGTATCCTAGTTTAGTACAGTGTAGATTTTGTCTCATTGCATTTGTATCCGGACGGAATACAGATGCGGGTGTGTATGCACAGTATCGGGGTTTTCCTGTAATTTATTACGGGACCAATTTTCTGGAGTTGCCAGTTTGCATTCCGTTCCGGCCGGTTTTCCTTTGTTCTTTCCCGGCCGGACTTTTTCGATGGAGGGGGTTATTTGCAAGTTTGCAAATAACACATTGTGGAGGGGTTTCTTGCAAATGTATTGATTATGATGGCATCTTTTCTTTTCCACCATCATTTTGATTCTCTTTACATCAACCTTTTGCATTGATGGTGATTAGGGTTGATTTGGAGTTGATGTGAGTTTTGTTATGATGATGTTTGGTTGTGGTCACCCATTCTCTTCTCCTACACTCACCTCCCTTCTTGTTATGTTTCATATATTCTTTCCTCCACCATTCTTACATGATAAGGTTTCTTTTGAGAAAAGAGAAGAAGAGTTTTTCATTCTTGAGAGTTTCAATCTTGATCTCATTTCATGCTAGAAAAATGCAAGCACAATTTTTCTTATCTTGATTCCTCCATCATCTTCAAAGGCAACAAAACCCCAAATGAGACATAGCCTCTACACTACACATTCTACAGCAAATCTTGGACGCGTCGGCCAGCCAACTTCGCGCCCGAGTTGCCTCGGTATTGAGGTGGGAGCCCGTAAAAGATGCAGGCGATGTGGTGCCCTTCCGGCGAGGAGGCGACGACCGGAGTTTCCGCAGGAGATCGGGATGACGACGAGAAGACCGGAGGACTCGGATCACTCGGTATATCTCTTCCCCATCTTGTAGTTTGCTAGAACTAGTTTAATTGTCCGATCCGGATGTTTAGTGCGCGGTGGTGCCGGTTTGCTAAGTTCGCAAAATTAAAGTTTATCACCGCTTCCGCATTCGGCCGTCGGATTGACGGCCGGGGCGCCGCCGTGCACTTACATATCCTAGGAGCAAAAACAGTAAAAAGAAATTATACAATGACGGCTACAACCCCGACCCGGTTGTGCGGCCATATAAATAATTATTACATCAATTTACAAATTTACATGAATTGAAAGAAAAGAAAACTCTCTTCTCAGAACCCCCGGCTATTCACCCGCGACAGTCCAATGAATTCATATACACAAACCAATAACATTACAGATCACAGATTTGTATAACCCTCACTGATCGACATATAGCGATTAGCAGACGTTCAATACAAATATCAAATCACAGAAAAACCCGTCAGCTTAAGTCTTTTAGAAGTTCGATCAAAAATACGGATTTTTAGGCCCCAAACATAAAATTTTCGTTCTGGAAAATCTGGGCAGAAAAATCATATGCCAAAATTCCCAAAATACCCCATAGAACAAACTGCAGTGAAGAAGATCCAGAGAGGAGCTCAATCGGCCGCGGAACCGCGGCAATAGCAAGCTATTGCCGCGTTTCCGCGGTGGTTTGGTGAGACCTCTGGACCGTTTTTCTACAGTAGACTATAAAAACCCTGAGTCGATTTTTAAAGCATGATTTATTACTTTTATAGCACTTTGAATATCGACAGCAAGTTTAAAATCCGGGTGTATTTCGCGACTTTTTCTCCGATCGAATTTCTAATTACTTTGCTAACATGTTAGATAGAGTTCAACTAGGCTCTGATACCACTGTAAGTCCATGCTACCTCTCCCGGTACTTTCGGGCATGCGGAATTTGACGAAAAACAATTTTGTGGAGGTGGTAACATGGACTCAAAACCGGATCTTTGTTAAACATCTAACTAACAACCTAACTAGGAGTTGTTAACTACTCGGTTAGGGGGTTATACTTTTCTTTCTTGATCTCTTTCGTCTTCAAGCCTCGATGGTTGTCCGGATCGGCTTCACTTCGTCGTCTTCTTGCGCCGAAGATAGATCCACCTCGAAAGCTTCTACCTTTGGCTTCTTCTTCGATCTTTGAAGAAACTAGTTCACTTGGTTTGCTAAACCTTGTGAACTAGAGTGAGTAGAGAAGAGTGTGTTGGGATTTTCTCTATGGTTCTTGGTTCTCAACACATGAGACAAGTGAACCATAGACTAAAGAGAGGGAGAGCAAGAGGAAGAAGATGAGAGCTTAAGAACACAAGAGAGAGAATGGAAATGATAGAATGAGAAAGACTTTTCTCTCTTGGCTTCTCATAATCCAAAGCCATCATCACAAAAATAGTAATCAAGTATTGTGTAAATGGTTTAAGCTACAATAGCCATATCATTTCATGCACTCATTTCTCACAAGAGAAACAAGCAAGTAAAAAGTCTTTGTCATGAAATGATAGCCATTGTCATCATGATGGTCAACTAGTCAAACCTAGTCAACCGGTCAACAAAGTCAACAAGTCAACAAAGTCAACCCCTCAATAACCATGTCACCATAATACTTAATTAATATTATTGTTAACCATATATCATATTCTCATTAGGGTTGAGCAAAAAGTCAATAGTCAACAGTCAACGGTCAACAACCCTAATGAGAATCCTCTGCCTCTGTCTCTCCGTCAACTGTGCATACACACCCGCATCCGCGTTCCGAGGAACACGAATACATACTGGATAAATCCAATCCCAAAACGTACAATAGGATTTGGCTTAAACCAAAGCCCGCTAGTGTTAACTGTCCGGACACTGTACGTGCATAAGTGCACGGATGTGACCGAACCCTGTCGCAAAACCATGCGACCTGTCGCAAAACCATGCGACCTCTACTCTTTTGCCTAAAGGCGAATAGCTTTCTGTGTGGGACTCTAAAGACTCGACACTACGCTGGCAGTGGGTTTAACCACAGATCGCAAGCGGCACTAGCTGTGCGTAACGGTCCCCAGGTAGAAGCCGATAAGAAGACCGACGAGGTGAAACCCATCTGAACTCCTACTGAGCCTGAATGTGACAGTCTCCGTACAGTCCGGTTTGTTCGTCTGATACATCGCATGGCGGGCCTAGGGGGGCGGTAAACGTCAGTCCCCTAATAGCGGTACAAGTCGTGTCGGAGTGAAGCCCAAAACACCCTGAGATAACACTGGAAGCCTACCAGTATATCTCGATTGCCCTGGCCAGGGACTACTCGTGTAATGGCTCTCCTAAACACAGCGCGATGTCAACCCCCAATACCGGGAGAGACGAATCCTGTCTAATGTTCATAACAGAATACTGCATTTTATACCGCCCATTCTTATACTCGTGTGTTTATAGGTAAGTGCTTTTAATCCGTGTTTGCTACATATTTACAGGCCACAGTTTTCTAGTCCAAAATAACGCAATTGATACAAAATCTCCACTGCTACGCCAAAATACAGAACATCTGTTGACAGCAGATAAAAGCCGGCTTCCGGTCATCCGTATCCGTCCAGTGCCGCTTACCAGTTCCAGAGACAAGACATATGACAGTGGTCATTCGTGTCTCGGACAAGCACAGAGCACAAGGGGGGCAGCACGAGAATCAATGGGTGCGCGGAGCTCGAGGGAGAAAGGTCAAATCAATCAAAAGTTAAGCTATGTTTGGACTGTGCAGATCTGAAGCAATTGTGGATGCAATTTGCAATTTGGTATATGTAGAACAACATAGGACAAAAGAACAGGCAAGCCCACCAAATACGACATGTCAATTCACCTATACGGCCGCGGAACCGCGGCCAACATGGGGGTTAGGCCGCGGAACCGCGGCCATGTGGGCTCCTCTCTGGATGATTTTCTAGGGGCAGTTTGGTATTTTCATCTTGGTCCTGATTGTTGCCCTATATTTTCATTTCCCAGCCTATAAATACCCAAGAACTGAGCCAAACCAAGGTGGAAAAATTCTTTAGCCTCTTTTTGTTAGGTTTTAGTCTTCTTCTTCTTCTTCTTCATTCTTCCTCCATGGAAATGTAGTGAGAGCATTGAGTGGATGTGAATAAAGATGAGGGTTTTTGTATCATTCTTATTTGTTTAGCTTCCCCTTGAGATTTTTGCGTCCTCTTGATCTTTCAACCTCTTCATTGAGCTTGAAAGGTTAAGGGTTAGTTATTGATCTCAAGGGTTGTATTTTCTTATGGAATTAGTGCTTCATTTCACATGAGTTCTTTACCCTTCTCTTGATCTTGCAACCTCTTGATTGAGCTTGCAAGTTTAAGGGTTGGCTATTGATCCCATGCTTGTCTTGAGTTCTAGTGTTCTTGTAATTATTTTCTTGCTTATTTCTTTCTTGCTTTTTATTACTTGCTTTACATTCATGCTTTACTTTCTTGCACTTTAAATTCCATGCCCTTACTTACTTGTAATCTTTTCTTTTCTTTGTTCTTTTTGTTCTCTCTTTTTGGTTCGTTTTTGTGAATAATTGTAATTATCGTTGTTAAGAACAAATACGGTATTGTAAGTTAATGTTTCTTTGCTCATTTCCTTTTCCCGTTATTTTCCATTGAACTCCGCCCAAACGTTACGCAAGCGCTCCGTTAGGCACCCTATCCTACCAAGGTAACGGTGATTCCTAACCGCGACCGGTTGCGTTCGGTTTGGCCGGAGGCGAAAGCAAGAGACAAGAACGGAAGGACAAGGGTAAATAAGCCGGATTCCACGAATACCGCGCTTAAATCCCCTAATCCACGTTGTTGCCGATTGCTCTAGCTTCAATTGGTCAAGACTCGGCTCAAAGGTTTTGAGTACGGATTTCTTTAGCTTACAATTTCGTATCTTTTTCTTAACAACTTCATACTTGCATATAAAACACATAGATTAGTTTGAACAAACACATACAAATTCTTTATTGACTCGTCTAAAACTCGAACGGACATACAACCATCTCCCTGTGGATCGACCCGTGCTCAACCGGCTAGCTGCATAGCGACACCGTCCTGATCGCGGTTATACTTTACAACTTTGAACATCCGACACGCCAAAAGCGTGCGATCAAATGGCGCCGTTGCCGGGGAGACGGTAGCGTATTTTCTTTCTTGTTATTCGGGTTAATATTCTTTTTCTATATATTTATAAATAAAAAAAATAAAAATCTTTTTGTTTTTTTTGGTCATTTTTGTGGGCAAGAGTGCAGATTTTTGCGGATTTGCAAACTGCGATTGTGGGGAGCAAAGTGTACGTTCAAGGTTAAGGTGATTACGAAGTACAGTGCCAAAGATCCGGGAAGTTTGACCCGCGCAAGCGAACTTTTCAAGCTTACCGGAATTGATTCAACGGGGGTTTCCTGACCCAAAAACTTAACGGTACGTATTTCTTAAACACCTTCTTCTCAAATCCGACGCATCCAATATTCTATTCTTTGCAGAATTCTTTGCAAGTTCGCTAGCAAACGCTAAAAAATTGACTAACCCGTATTTGTTGCAGTGCCGCGCTTAAACTAAAAAACGATTGTTTGATTCTTTATAGAATTTTTATTGAATTGCGTATTGCATACATTAATACAGACTTAAGGGCAAGCGAACCCCACAATATACGGTAAAGGATTTCATCTCCTTTTCCGTGGCCCACAAATCACGAACTTGAGCATAACGTTTACCCGCACAAAATTTAAAAGAAACTAGACTTTAAGCCTTAAGGACTTCGCGCTCACTAGGAGAAGTTAACTGTGTTTAGAACCTCGCTTAACGGTATATTGCTTACGGGGTGTCTAGGAAAGTGTTAACGGCGAAACCGCCAAAAGAGAAAGGGTTATTTAATTAAGGAACTTCGCGAAAGCGTTGGAAAACCTCCCCTTATCTCTGCACTTACCTGGCCTCGTGATCAGTGTATCTTGAGCCCGTTTCTCGACACAGTTTTACTTCGACAATCAAGTTCTGGAGCAGGTCTAGTTGACCTAGGTGAACCCTAGAACGATTAGGTGTGTGGTATTTTTGTGTCGTGATTGTTTTTATCCATATTCTTTTTGTGTGTATATTTCATTCTTCTGTTAATATATAAACTATAAAAAAATATCACATTCTTTTTCCCCTCCTTTCTACCTTTCTTTCTCTCTCTTCATATCATGGGTACTCCACCTCGCAAAACTCTTGCCGAACTTTGGTACCCACAACCAGACATTACTTCTTACGGTTCTTGCTTTGGCCGAACTTCAAACGATCCATCCATGCCAAAAATTTCATTGAGAGATCGGATAGACGCGTCTAGGACAAACAATTTGACTCCGCAATCCACTTCGTATCAACCATTTCAAACATTCACCCCTTCTTACGTTGATACCCCTTCTTCGAGTCATGTTGCAACTCCAAGACCTATGTCTATTGCAGAACGTATTGAACAATCTCGTAGCCGATCTTTCACTCCTGTCACCACTTCAAATTCTTGGGATCAACAATTTCATTCACCTTCTTATCCAAATGTTGATCCTACCCCTGTCCAACCATTCAATTCCTACCAATCCTACCCTACTTTTGCACCTTCCCTAGACATTGCTTCAGAACCGCCATTTGGGAGTTTTCAGTATCCAAACAACTTTGAATCCTTTACTGAAACCCTTTCACAACCCATGTCTAGTCTGGAACAGTCATTGGAAGACTTTAGGATAGCGTCAAGCCAACAGATAATGGATTTGAATGCGTCCATGGCCGCCCTCATACAACCTAGTGACCCGGTAGCTAGTTTTCAACTAGCTCCAAATTTCTCGATGTATGAAGAGGCGGTAGGACAGGCTGAGAATTTGAGTGGAGAAAGTGAGCTGTATACCCTTCCAAATCAAACCTACCCGTCTCAAATTGAATCCCACAACTCCTGTGTTGAAAGTCTATCAAGTGTCCCAAATAAATTATCAGTTGAAGATAGAATGTTTAATGAGTTGTGCGACTTTGTAGTGTTTGATTTGCCAGATTGTGAAGGGACCTTGCCAAGTAAAACCACACCCAATCCTTTTGACCTCTACACCTCCATCTTAGAACCAAAATCGATTGAAATCCATGCTTTTGATGAGGTGTCTGAGAAAATTGACTTTCACTTGATTAAGGATATTGACGCCGGGAATATTTTGGATGATGAACCTGTAGATTTGGCAGAGTTTTTCTCTCCAATTCATCATCCCGAGTCATTAACTGTTTTTCCCGAACCCCATATGCGTCTTGATTTTGTTGAAAATTGCATGGATGAGATAAATTTTGAGGAGAATATTAAGGATAGTTTTGAGGATGAACCAGTTTTAATTGATGAGTCGGATTTTCCAATTCATCCTGTCCCTGTCATTGACTGTCTACACCCTCCTGAACCTTTAACCGATACCCTTCCTCAATCACTTCCCCCCACCCTTTCCATCGTTCCGACCATGCAAGAAACCGTATCACTTTCATTTCATATGTCTGGTTTACCAAATTCGGCTTACCCATGGTTTCTTACGAATCTTGAGGGATTTGACCCAATCTCTCGACGGGTTAATAGATTAGCACAATCGCTTTTTACACATCGCTCATCACAAATTGTGCTAATCTATTCACTCCATTTGCACCCTCAAGTTCGTACTCCACTTCTTTTTCCCTTCCGCCATTCTTCTTCTGATATACCGAGACCGTATCCCGCTTCTATCTCCATACGGTCTCGTGTATTCTCCATTTCTTTTCTCTACGCCTTCTTTGACCAACCACTGCTTTTTCACGATAAGATATTTGAATGGTTGGTGTTAACTTTTGGCCTGTGTAAGGCCTTGTATAGCTTGACACTGTTCTTTCCCCCCTAATCCTGAACTTCATCGTTTAACAGTGGAAACACTGTTTCACTTGAGTTTGGGGGGGACTCCTTTTTTTGTATATATTTTTTGTTTTCTTTGTTGTATATAATTTGTTTTTAGGGAGCGCCGGCAATTTTGACCCTCCTGGTATAGCCTGACAGTGAGGGCACTGTCAAGTTTAAGTTTGGGGGTGTGCTCGGTAAGCTTTCTTCGCATTCATTTGTATATTTTGCATTTGCATACCTTATTTAAAAACCGATAAAAATCGAAAAATTTTCCAAAAAATATAAAAACATTGTCGTCAAGTTAGCTAATAGGGTAACTTAGATTTTTATTCTGAAAGTTTAGTTGTTATATTAGAAATAACTAAATTCTAGGCTTAGGAATTGAAAATCCTAAAAATAACCCTCATTCTGTCTAACTTTGGTAAGTATACGTCCTTACAGATTTTTTTGAGAAATAGGTAATCTTGAGTTCAGTTCTTGAGTTAAGTCAAGATGAAGGGAAAGTATTGAAGCTCTACTGAAGATTAAGTCTGAAAAATAGTTTCTTTTCTTAAGTTCAAATTTAGAAAGTATATACCCTACAAACTGCACTTACACGCACCTTGAAACTTGGGATAGTAGAGGATACCTAGAAATACTCTTGCCTGAAAGCCTAGTATGAAAGAAAAAACGGTATTTAAAGCTAAACACCAAAAGAGCATGTCGAAAAATATATCCGTTCTTGAAAAAGAATAAGAAAAAGAAAAAGAAAAAGAAAAAATAGAATAAAGTCAAGACCTGGAAACTGCTATTTACGCTTTAAAGTTCACACATTCAGTAATCGGTCGTTAGTGCCTCAAGAAGCATTAATAGTCGCATGAATGGTGTGTGAGCAAATCCGTCCATCCTTAATGAAAAGAAGTAGTATTAGGTATTAGGGCAAGGGTATTATAGCTGAATTGAATTCTTGAGTGTAGGGGTGCAAATACACAAACACGTAGGGGTATACAATCGATGTTTGGATAAAAGATAGAAATAAAGAATAAGACTTGTGTTTTCTGTAAAGTTGATAAAAATCCCTAATTTGAGGCCGCACTATAGAAGGAAAACTCAGGAGAACCAACATCTTTCTAAACTTTTTTGGAACGCATATGATCTAAGGTTAAATAGAAAGGAGGTGTGAAAAATAAGGGTTGGATATTTCTAACTTAGGATGATAGAGTTTTTAACGTAAACACTAAACTGTAGGAGTAGAGTCGATGTTAACTTATGACACTAGCTTGACGGGATTTTGTGGGTAGTATCCGCTGAAAACGCTCAGGAGACAACACTCCTCCTACTAAGGACACCTAGAGGTTTAATGGCTTGTTGCACATGCTCAGTGCAATCGCGTTCCCTGCGAAAGTGCGGTTAGGATTTTAGTTTTGTGAATAATTGGTTTTGCTCTGGACGAGCAAAAGTTAAGTTTGGGGATATTTGTTCATAACAGAATACTGCATTTTATACCGCTCATTCATATGCTCGTGTGTTTATAGGTAGGTGCTTTTAATCCGTGTTTGCTACATATTTACAGGCCACAGTTTTCTAGTCCAAAATAACGCAATTGATACAAAATCTCCACTGCTACGCCAAAATACAGAACATCTGTTGACAACAGATAAAAGCCGGCTTCCGGTCATCCGTATCCATCCAGTGCCGCTTACCAGTTCCAGAGACAAGACATATGACAGTGGTCATTCGTGTCTCGGACAAGCACATAGCACGAGGGGGGCAGCACGAGAATCAATGCGTGCGCGGAGCTTGAGGGAGAAAGGTCAAATCAATCAAAAGTTAAGCTATGTTTGGACTGTGCAGATCTGAAGCAATTGTGGATGCAATTTGCAATTTGGTATATGTAGAACAACATAGGACAAAAGAACAGGCAAGCCCACCAAATACGACATGTTAATTCACCTATACGGCCGCGGAACCGCGGCCAACATGGGGGTTAGGCCGCGGAACCGCGGCCATGTGGGCTCCTCTCTGGATGATTTTCTGGGGGCAGTTTGGTACTTTCATCTTGGTCCTGATTGTTGCCCTATATTTTCATTTCCCAGCCTATAAATACCCAAGAACTGAGCCAAACCAAGGTGGAAAAATTCTTTAGCCTCTTTTTGTTAGGTTTTAGTCTTCTTCTTCTTCTTCTTCATTCTTCCTCCATGGAAATGTAGTGAGAGCATTGAGTGGATGTGAATAAAGATGAGGGTTTTTGTATCATTCTTATTTGTTTAGCTTCCCCTTGAGATTTTTGCTTCCTCTTGATCTTTCAACCTCTTCATTGAGCTTGAAAGGTTAAGGGTTAGTTATTGATCTCAAGGGTTGTATTTTCTTATGGAATTAGTGCTTCATTTCACATGAGTTCTTTACCCTTCTCTTGATCTTGCAACCTCTTGATTGAGCTTGCAAGTTTAAGGGTTGGCTATTGATCCCATGCTTGTCTTGAGTTCTAGTGTTCTTGTAATTATTTTCTTGCTTATTTCTTTCTTGCTTTTTATTACTTGCTTTACATTCATGCTTTACTTTCTTGCACTTTAAATTCCATGCCCTTACTTACTTGTAATCTTTTCTTTTCTTTGTTCTTTTTGTTCTCTCTTTTTGGTTCGTTTTTGTGAATGATTGTAATTATCGTTGTTAAGAACAAATATGGTATTGTAAGTTAATGTTTCTTTGCTCATTTCCTTTTCCCGTTATTTTCCATTGAACTCCGCCCAAACGTTACGCAAGCGCTCCGTTAGGCACCCTACCCTACCAAGGTAACGGTGATTCCTAACCGCGACCGGTTGCGTTCGGTTTGGCCGGAGGCGAAAGCAAGAGACAAGAACGGAAGGACAAGGGTAAATAAGCCGGATTCCACGAATACCGCGCTTAAATCCCTTAATCCACGTTGTTGCCGATTGCTCTAGCTTCAATTGGTCAAGACTCGGCTCAAAGGTTTTGAGTACGAATTTCTTTAGCTTACAATTTCGTATCTTTTTCTTAACAACTTCATACTTGCATATAAAACACTTAGGTTAGTTTGAACAAACACATACAAATTCTTTATTGATTCGTCTAAAACTCGAACGGACATACAACCATCTCCCTGTGGATCGACCCGTGCTCAACCGGCTAGCTGCATAGCGACACCGTCCTGATCGCGGTTATACTTTAGAACTTTGAACATCCGACACGCCAAAAGCGTGCGATCATCTAACCGTCACTGCCTCCAAGTGCTTCGGGACTGTACCCAACTACTACCTGTTTGCACGACTCCTTTGAGCCGTGGTAGGGTAGTAATCAAAGTACAGTGGGAACACACTCGAGGCGAAGTGATAGTGTCAAGTCAGCGGACTAAGATGTACTCATGTCACCTGGGAACTGATAACTGACGATAGGTATAATACCAACCGGTCAGTTCCCGACGAGTCCTGTCCAGTGTACTCGTAACCTAACGAACGCCTGTATACTATCTCCAGTACGACGTACTGATGGCTGTGGGACAGACCATCTCCTACACTGGGATGTGAAGCGCATACGCTAGTCTACTCCGTAGTATCGATGCCCTGTCTCGATAGTCCTGCGACTAGGGACCTGTATAAGGATGTGCTTATAGATTACCCAGCCCCCACTAGTGTGACTGCCATCACAACGCTGGTAATCAAGCAAAGATCCTAAGGGCTCCACTAATGTGTATAGGTGATATACTAAAATAAACACATGTACACATTGAAGTAGAAACAAACCAAGTAGTATACTACTATATTGAGCAAGATTGTTTATACAAGGTGAATATCCCAAGCTTCCATTAAGTAATATACAAACTAGTATGATACAGTAATGGCCTCTAGGGCATATACACTAACACTTCTTCTGTAGATATACATCTACTTACCGATACACACATCGCTCTAGTCAAAGCCGACGAACGCCTTGCCCTTTTTCGTCGTCTCGAAAGTCCCCACGATCGTACCTAGAATCGAAACCATATTGAATCGCATAAAAATCCACATCGAAATTGAAACCACGAGCAAAGTGTACATAGGTTTGTACCTATGGTCCACACATGCTAAATACGACAAAATACCCCCGCCGTCGACGTACGAAGGTCGAACGACCAAGTCAAGACATAAAAATACGAAAACCAAGTTTAAAAACCGTAACATCGCCAAAAAGCTACGTAAAACACCTCCAGATTTTTACTAAGAGAATCTGGGACAATTTAGCATATAAAATAGGCTTGTATATCATGTAAAACATCTACTGGACAAACTCCGACCCTAATTCAATAAAGTGGCCGCCAAAACAATCGTTTGGACCATAATTTGCAGCCCAACTTAGGAATTAGGGTCTCGTTTTTGTGCTAGGGTCACTTAATGGTCTAAATAGGTCAAATCTATATGCGAAATATTTTGCAGAGATCCCGAACTACTCCAGATTTCGTTTGAACACAAAAACACAACAAAAATCCTAGTTTTGATGGCAAGAACTTTAAAAACTTGATAAAGTATAGATATTTTACCTTATACAAGAGATTTGAAGTGGTGATCAAGCTTGCAGGATGCCATTGAAGAACATGGGGACTTGAAACTTGATCTAGCACGAGTTCTTGATCACTTAGAGTATGAATTGGTGTCTGTGAGTGTGAGGATGTTTTTTGTGTAGGGATTTGTGAGAGGTTGAGTGAGAGAGAGTGTGTTTGTGAAGAGGGCAGCCATGGGAGAGGTGAGGGAGAATGAAAAAGTGTGAAGGTGAGAAAATGAGAGAATGAGGGTGAATTGAGGTGAGAATGAAGAGGAGAAATGAGGAGGCATGAGCATGAGCATGGTGTGCCCATGCTCTCATATCCTCTCTCTTGTTGGAGTTCGGTGCCTGCGCCTCGGAAGCCGCGACCGAGGAGGAAGCAATAACAAAAAATTTACGCGAGCACCAAACACGCATAACCCAGGATTCGATCTAAACACCTAAAACTAGAAAGCTAAAACATACAAGGGTATGAAATTACAATCTTCGACGCGTGTCCATCCAATTGTGGAAGACCCCTCCAAGCTTGTAGACGCCGGGATCGCGATTGAAGACCAACCACCCTTGCCGAAAAAGATCCATCCAGGGAAAACCGGAAGAGGCTCCGACCAACAATCCAAACTTGCTAAGGATGGATTGTGGGTGATGTAGGAATATTTCACTAATTTTTCTTTCAAAGATCCATGCTCAAGAGAACAAGAAGAAGAAGGAGAATGGCTAAGTCTTGAGCCATCAAGCATGAAGCAAACATAGCATATGAAAAATTCAAGCAAGTGTATAAAAAAATCATGGCTTTACATTTACCACAATGGTTCAATAGTGAACCCAAATCAAATCAACATTAAATGTTAAAACCATGCTCTTCTACATATCTAGCCATGCTTCATGCCACCTAATTTCCCATTTGTTTTTATAAAAAGAAAAAACAAATATGAGGTGTCCTTCTTCTAGAAGCATTCCCGTATAAATACAGAATACTTCTCTCGTATAAATACGGAATACTTCACCCGTATACGTATCGCTACATATACGAGTATCCATGTAAAAAAACGGATAGCATTAATGAGAGAAAATGAATAGTGAACATTAACAATAAAAAATATATTTCAAAAAATATATATAAATTATTAAATCAAAGCCTGATTTAATAATCCGGCTTAATCATAAGCCAGTTAGTATTATCAACTGTCCGATCAAAGTCCGTGTATCCCGTGTTCGCTATAATGCCCTCAAGGCAATTATTGAATCGCAAGCACGCGATTGCGATGATTGAGGGAGGACCTATACGGATAGAACATACTTACTCAAGTTGATAGTACGCTATCTGGCTTGTCTTTATTATCATGTACATGCTTTATGTTGTATTACAGATCACTATTATATGTTGATAGAGCCAATAGGATTCTTACTTGACTACCAGCATTATGATGGAGATCATATACGTGGGAGCTGGGTGGTCTATAAGTACATCCTTAAATGTCCCTAGTCGTGGGAGTATAGAGACTGGGCATTGATACTCCAGAGTAAACTAGTGTGTACTTATCGAGACCTTGACGAGGGGCGGTGGCCAGGTCTCACAAGCCATTCGTGTTAGTTAGTTCGTCTAAAATAGTATACAGGTGCTCATTAGGTTATGAGTACACTGGAAGGACTCGCCGGGAACCTGCTAGTTGGTAGTATACCTATTGTCAGATAGCAGTTCCCAGGTGACAAGTGTACAGGTTAGTCCGTCGACCTGAGATCGTTATTTGTCTCGTGTGAGTTCCCACTGTTCTTTGATTACTACCCAACCACGGCTCAAAGGAGTCGTGCAAACAGGTTTTAGTTGGGTACAGTCCGGAGCCACATGGAGGCAGTGAGCGGATCGTCGGGGATTCTGTTAGTTATATGTATGCCCTAGAGGCCATTGTTGTACATATGATGTATATTGTAGTGGATGCTTGGACATATGTAGGGAGGACTTTCTTGCTCGACATGATAGTATGCTATCTGTTTGCACTTTATCTTAACATGTATACTTATTGTCTCTCTATTACATGTTGTTAAGCCCTTAGGATGAGTACTTGACTACCAGGATTATGATGCAGATCATACTAGTGGGGACAGGGTAGTCGGTAAGTACATCCTTCAAAATGTTTCTAGTCGTGGGAGTATCGAGACAGGACATCGATACTCTAGAGTAGACTAGTGTATGCGCTTCTCGACCCAAATGATGGGCGATGGATGATCCCATATCCATTGGTATTTGACATCAAAGAAGGTATACGGGTGCTCAGTGGAGACTGGGTACACTGGACGGACTCGTCGAGAACTCCTAGATGGTATTATACATATCGTCGGATAGCAGTTCTCTGGAGACACTGGTACAGGTTAGTCTATAGACCCGAGATCGTCATAGAGCCTTGTGTGATTCCCACAGTGCTTTGATTTCCACCATACCACGGTCAAGAGATCGTACAAAAAGGTGGTTTTTAGGTACAGTCCCGAGTCACATGGAGGCAATGAGCGATAGGAGGGGTTTCGTCTCTCCCGGTATTGGGAGTTGATGTTGCGCTATACTCGATTGGCCATAACAGGAAATCCCTGGCCAGGGTTGCTGAGATTTACTGGTAAGTGTTACCAGTAGTTTCTCGAACCGTTATGGACCTTGCATCAGCATGACTTATCAGGCTATTGGGGTCTGACGTTATACCACCCCCAGGCTATGATATGCGACATATCTGACGAAGAGACCGGACTGTACGGTAGTGTTACTGATTGGATTCACAGGAGTACGAGCAGGTTTGCTTGTTGATCTTCTGATCGCTCAAAACCCGGGTGGTCGTTACGTTTAGCAGATTACTTGCGGGTTGTGGGTGTTTGATATGATTATCACCTACTGCCGGCGTATTGACGAGTCTTTAGAGTCCTACACAGAGGTTTCCTGGTTCATGCAAAACGGAGTAGGAGCACATATGTGATATGTACGGGATCGAGATTAATGCGAGTATGTGATACCGCATTCCATTCTCGCGATATGTGATATCGGTCGGTTATATATGATATAGCCGGGTTATCGGATCAAGAGTTAATTCGATAAATTGATTCATATGATATTAGTCGGTTGTATATGATATGGCCGGATTATTAAATCAAGAGTTGATTTAATAATTTAATGTATAATTATATATTTGATATATTACATTACATTAACTAATATTAGATCACTTAAGTATTACTTTTTCTCGCTTGATGATACATTGATATAGATGTGATATATGTTAATTGTATTATTTTCTTTTTGTACACAAAATATATATGTGATATATATTGTTGTGTCATGCTAGGTTACACTTGCAACATGTATGTATGAGACTCACACCATGCTAGGGTTAAGTTAGGGTTTATATTTTTTTCAAGCAAATTCAAAATTGTGGAGATATTTGTCATGGTTCAAAGCTTGTAGAAGCTTGTGGTCTTCATTGACTTAGTCCACTCCTTTTTCTTGCTTAAGATATTTGTTAACCCAACCATTAACCTTAGATTATGGTTTATTCTCTACATAAGTTAGGAATGACACTAACTCACCATGGTTCCAATTCTAACCTCACTCCCTCATTCATTTTCTTCATCACTTCTTCTTCTTCCTCAAGAGAAAAAGATTGCTAGCTTTTTCTAAGTGATGATTTATTGTGAGAAAAATAAAACTAAAGCGAGCCCACTTCCTACTTCATCTTCCTCTACTATTATCCATTTAGTTTAGGTTGTTTGCTCCACTAATCTCACCATTAGTGAAGAGGTAGCATGAGCTTGAGTCTCCTCGACGTAGATCATCTTCGGCTTCGAAGGCATTGAGCAAGCCCGTTCATTTCTTCATGTGAACCTTCACTAGAGTCCGGGAGTTCGATGATCACAACGAAGGGACTACTACACGGAGCTTTAGAAATGAAGGACCGGTCTACAAAGGTTGTATTCCCTCATTCATGTAGATGCAAAGTGTTTACATGTTATTTCGTCGGATTTTCTAGTATCGTTTCTAAGGTTAGGGTTTACTAGAACGGCAAATTTTTAAAATTGGCATGGACGATGCCTCCCGAAAACTTGTTGCCGTGTTAGGCATCCCAACAGTGGTATCAGAGCCATGCTAGAAAATTAGACGATATTTGCTAGGATTACGAAACCGAAACTACTCCGAAACACCCGATACGGAAACTTGGTTTCTGTCGAATTTAAAAGGTCTTCAAAATTTTTTTTAAACAACTGCAGAATGTTGTATGAGATATGACGTGAACACCATGAAAATTTGAGGGGGTTTTGTGCAAATACGGCCGGCCACATAGGTAGAAAATCCGGCCTCTTCGGTTCAAATTTTGATTTTGGGCTTCAAATTTTCACGGTGTTCCAGTCTCTGGGTTTTAGGGTTTCAGGTGCTGTTTGTTTTTGCTAAATTTGCATGTGATGTTAACTTTCTGCAAAAGAAACTCGGAGTGTTTCGCAATCGTAATTCTAACATGTATTCGGGTTATATAGACGATGTTAAAAAGTTTGAAAGGAAATCAATAACCCAATTTTTCCCCGTTGGAAATTTTTTCAAGAGTTGGATTTTTCCGAGTTTAAAATTTTCAGAAAATCTTGCAAGTGATTCTATGGATCCTCTAGAAGAACGAAACCCTAACTCGATTATGTGACCGTCAGAACCGCCATCAAACCCTAGGGTTTGTGGTAGTTCAGCGGTGCCACATGTGAGGCATTGGTTGACCCTTCTACGGCTGGTTCATAGGAGCTGAGGCATGTTCTGGGTATTTTTTTATCTCCGCTCAAGTGTTGAGCTTGTCGGGAAATTTTGGGTGCTTAGTTATTCGATCAAAAAGTTTAACTTCTTCTAGCTATCTGTGATTGTGATACAATATTTGGAATCCACAAATAGTTATGAGATAACTAGTTTGAATTTTATAAATCTAGCAGTTTAGTCTCAGTTGATCGGTTGCCACGGAATTTTGATGTGGATAAAAAGTCCGTCGCAATTACGTAGTGTACGCGGATACTCGCCGGGTAACCTTACTAGATAGCCACACCCCATAGCCCCGACCAAGTGAATGTAGGAGAACCGCGTCACCAAAAGCATCCGTTCGGGTGCTCGTGGCAGCGGTGTTCCGCCTTAGTGCACTTCGTCGACGGCATCGGGGGGCTGCGGCCGTCTACTAAAGTTTCCGACGAGCATTCGATCAGGTTATCGGGAATCTTGTTGAATTACCCGACAGGTTATTGGAAAGTGTTTTCAATATCGAGACTAAAATGCGGGGTTTATAATTGTTAGGCATGTGATGTTTAAGGAATTCATTATGTTAGGCATGAAATCCAATGTATGTGATGCGTTGGGTTTATGATGTCTAA
Organism: Agapanthus africanus; assembly: GCA_030015575.1. NCBI lineage: Eukaryota > Viridiplantae > Streptophyta > Magnoliopsida > Asparagales > Amaryllidaceae > Agapanthus > Agapanthus africanus. The sequence goes on along the minus strand of JASDDO010000016.1, from coordinate 182,109,767 downwards.
GGTGGTTGCGGATTCCAACTGTTGTAGTTTTTCACTTTCTTTTCTGCGACCGTAAGTGTAATATGTGGTGTATCGCCGGTTTCATTGCTATATGTCAATGACAATTGGGATACGCATATTTACTTATGTTGATGACATGTGATGTTATGTGTTGCTGTGATATGTTATATTGGATCGTCGTGTTTTGAATAGCCGGGGTTTTATGTGAGATGAGGGTTTTTATTTTCATTCATGTAAAATTCATTGTATGTAATATTCTTTTATTGGGGCACTTCCGGGTTGAGGACGATGTCACCATTGATGTATATTATTTACTTTTTTGCATTAGGATAGACACAAGGTGGAGAGCACAAGTAACCCGGTTCTGGAGTCTAGTGGGAGACCATCTCGAGGAGTCGAGATCGGGTCTCCTAACTCTAGAATTGGTAGGGTTGCTTGCGCTCTCGTAAGGGTCTAGGGATGTGGGTTTGGCTATTCATCACGACCGTGGAATCCGCGTTTTTATTGTTTAAATAAAATACGGAATTCCTAGTATATCTAATATTTCATATGTGATTCTTCTGCTGCTGATATTTTGTGATGTGATCACTTGATATGTTCTGAGACGAATGCCTATATTATATATATGAGATATAATAAATATTGATGCTTTTGTTTCTTATGTAATGCTTGGGAAGCATAATTGATGGGACTTCATTAATGAAATTAATGAAATAAAAGAAACCTAAAGATGTTGCAGAATCTTGTTTTAAAAACTGGTAGCTCTAGTTCTTGCTTTGCATAGCGGTATTTCTTGTAGAATATCCAGCACCTTATTCGATAAGGAAAAAGCCAAGATCCCTTCACCGGGAGTGACATCTTTAGCTAAAATAGTAAAAGCCTAAAAAACACTCCTTTTCAAAATCACTCGATTCTACAACGATATTAAGTTCATTACGCAAAGGGTTTTCTTGAAAACCTATTGTAGCCCTCCGTCATTTCAGATAAGTAGTATTTAGTATTCATGCTACGTTTGTTGACCTTGTCAAGGCGTAGTGTGCGGTAGCTGATTAGTGCTTATCTGCAAAGCATATGATGCGATTGGATTAGGGTAGTCATGCTGCCTTGTTGACCTTGTCACGGGTCGTGCGCGTGGGTTTAATTCAATCGAGAAATGACGGGTTGAACTTGACTTGCGGTCTATAGTTTGTTGACCTTGTCAAGGTCATAGATCGCTTGAGGAAAAATATTATCGGGAATTTTAAGTGTTGAAATTTGCAATGTGATTGCATACCTTCTATGAGATAGTTGGATCCCGATACCCACCTCGAGTAAGAGTTACTCCTAGGAGAGTTTTACACATTACAATTAGCCGATCAAGTAGGTGTCTAGAAAGGTGTTAACGGGGTTACGCCCCTAAGAAAACGAGATTTATTTTAATTAGGTCCGTGCGATAGCACGGGGAACCTCCCTCAAAGTACCGACACTGGCCTGGCCGAAAGATTGGAGAACTTGTAGGGTGTAATTAATCCCGGCTAGTCTTACCTTTTAGGGTTTGAAGGTAGATTTGACTAAAACAGTGGGAGCCATCCCGATTAGATAAACTAATAACCAATCTAATACTGCAAGAGCGCACGCAGAGTGTTTTCTTCTCTCTCTCTCCTAGTAGCGACCAAGTCACGCCTTAATCAAGATAATAATATGGATGCATTGACTGAACCTGCTTATTATACTGAGCTAGGGAACGTTCGTTCCGCTCAATCTTATAATTGTTATACGTCCGAGCAGGAAATAGGGGAATATACGGATTCCCATGCCACTCAATCGAAGAAAGTTCATGTTGATGTATCTTCTTCGGGTGTGTTCATTACCGAGAACTGTTTCTCAGTATCCTTTACGTCCTAGATATGAGATACCGGATCAGGATTCTACATATGTAAGAGTTACATGGGCAACAGAAAGGTAGAGAACTGAGAATTGGTGATATGTTACTAAGTGTTAGAGAATGGTGCAATTTTTGCAGCCAAGTCTGTTGGCAGATATCACCTTGTATTAATACATTGATTCCGAACAAACGTTATTACATACCGAACCTGATATACAACATTACATCATGTTCTTTACTGAGTTAAAGAAGGATATAATTCTGTATTGGAGGATAATTTTGTGAACATTTTCCTGAATCAAGAGTTGATTCGATCAGGCACGTTAGATAATAACATATACGTTCTAAATCAAACCAAAGTTCAAAGTATATAGAACACACACAAGAGGAGTAGTTCAGAAATGAACGAATCCTTCTTGCGGCATTGTGGACTAGGTCATATCAATGCGACGCGACCAGCAAAGTTATATAAGGATGAATATGAGAATCTGTTCGAATTTTCATCTTAAGATACTTGCCAGTCTTGTCTCAAAGATAAAATGACCAATACTCTATTTACTGAAAACAGAGAAAGAGTTAGTGAACTCTTTGGATGGATACATGATGATGTATGCGGTTCTATGTCTACAAATGCTAGGGTTGGTTCTTGGTACTTCATTACATTCATCGACTATCTCTCAAGATTCGTACATGTGTTCCTGTTGAAACACGAGTCTGAGACTTTTGAGAAATTCAAGGAATATAAGCTTGAAGTTGAAGAACCATACAGGTAGAAGTATTAAAGTCCTTCGATGTGATCAAGGAAGAGTATACTTGGGAATGGAGTTCCTGAATTATTTAAAGGAGAATGTGATTCTCTCTCAGCTTACTCCTTCGAGTACACCACAACACAACGGTGTATCAGGGCGGAGGTATCGCACCCAATGAGATATGGTGCACTCTATGATGAGTACTGCTGAGTTACCTGTTTCCTTTTGGTGTTATGCACTTGAGAAGCTGCATACCTATTGAATGGGGTTCCGTCCAAATCAGGGCCTACCACTACATATGAGATATAAAATAGGAAGTGTCACGACCCGAAATAGCCTGTGACTGGCACTTGAATCATATGAAGTCTACAGGACCACATCTAATTCAAGTAAGCCAAAAGCCCAGAAATCTAAAACCATTTTAGGTAAGAAGAAACTTATTTTAACACGAGTCGTTTAATAGCATAAGCCGAATTATGCGTTTTTAAAACATCAAGTCTTTTCTAAAATTTTCGGCAGAGTTCCCTTTGTAAATACTGGCCCCGAATGGGGTACCACAAGATAATATATACACGAATGATAAAAGGCATCCCCAAGCGGGAGCTAGCTCTTCGTCTATCGACGATCACAACCATGCAAGCAATATAATATACAACGCCAAAGGGCGAGGAAAAACTGAAAAGGAAACTCAAAACAGCATGAAATCCATAGTAATACAACGTGCGACTCTACGGTCGAAAGAATAACAACTCTATTCTCTAAGTCTGAAATAAATACATGTTTGGTTGATGGAGTTTACTAGATACAATGAATAAATAAAGTACAATGGTGGTCACGATACAAGTGAACCCACCTACCAAGCAAATCACCCGGAATGGAAGCAGTGTGCCAGCAAAGCCGTAACGAAACCTGTACGGCAAAACCTACAAGAAACTGTGGCAAAACGGGGGTGAGTTGCCAACTCGTGAGTAGAAAACATCACAGAGCAGAAATCGTATGTATGACGCAATCCTAGGTCAATACGATCAATATAAATATAACCTCAAAATGATAAGTCTAAAACATGAAAAGATGGCAAGGGTAAACATCTATACATAAGTGTAATCCCATGTGCTAGTGTCAGTGCCTCAGGTAGCAATGTATCATGTGTATGAGGTATAAATGTAATGTAATGCAATGAGTGAGACAACTGTTTTATTCAATGGGATTTTTGTAAGTATATAAATCGAGTATCATCAATGAAATCAACAGAGAAATCCGTGTCAAGCATCGACACAAAACATAAATCCCAATATCTCAATATCTCAGGCTCCGGCTACCCGGACTGGCCTGTATCATCAATTCTCAAAATCTCAGTGTCTCAAATCTCAATATCTCAGGCATCTGTATCATCTGTGGGATCGGCCCGCGGGCTCTGGCAGAACGGATCAGCCTATAACCATCTCATGACTCCGGCCGGTCCTCCAGATAACCGACGAGTCCAAATAATATCACCGGTAGGTAGTGCTCCCCTGCCAGGCTCATCGAATACAACTCGAGCTTCTTTTCCCGGGGTACCATACCGGGCCCACCATGTACTCGAGACGGTTCATCCAACTCATCGAATCGGGTTTCCAAATCCAACAACAATCCTGAAAACTCATGGTGGACGACACATACATCATGGGAAAACCGCGCTTTTCATTTTAAAAAGAGAAAGAAGTTTATATATATTCTTGCGGTTTTCCCCCAACTCCAGGAAATCTCATGAAAATCCGAAATCCAATCATCAATAGCAAGTAAACAGTGAATAATAATATGCATGAAGTAGCAAGTAGTAACTGCAATGTCTAAACTAGCATATAAAGCAAGTACACTAATATCATGTCGAAACTATCAGCTAACAAGCTATATCAATGAAATAATATTCTCTAAAGTGTAAGTAACATGGCAATTACCGATGATGATGTGTGTGAGCCGGCAAGTAAGTGTATGTGGAACATACACATCATCGGTAATGGTGCTGGTGTCCTGACAGCATAATCCCAATAATGGCAAATGGAAATACAAGATAAACATGCAAATGCGATGCGAACAGTAATAATATGCGGGAGCTGAATAATAAACATAATGATAACTAATCTGCATTTATATAATATGAGTCATACAGTTTTGCCATTTGAAATAACACGAATCTTGGTGTTTTGAAAATAAGGATTACGGTGTTTTTTAAGAAAAGATACGTCCTTTGAAATATCCGTAGAATCCCTTGGCCTGTCTTTTAAAATACCCACGATTCGTTAGTTTTGAAGTAGGTAGGAATCGAATCTAGTCTAACGACTACACTAATTATAGGGCTGAGCTAACAGGCTAAACGAAAGGTAAGGAAACCACCTAACATCTGAGTCGATATATATATATATATATATATATATATATATATATATATATATATATATATATAAAATAGTCGGTGATCCCGCCTCAATTGTATCACATACGATACAATATCTATAATATGACATCCTCAAGTCAAGAGTGCGGATCTATCATCAATATAAAGCTCGTACGGTAAATCCATCGTACGGCCTCCCAAATTTGGGTACGGGTCAAATGTCACATCTATCACATTATTCATCCGGTATCCACTTTATCAAATATCATGATCTGGGGTACTGATCTACGTATAGTACAATATTGATACCATCTATGTATATGCATGCGTGTGTATGAAAACACCACGTCAAAGGACCCGCTAAAACAACATGTCGTATCTCAAATACGAACCCTGTCATATCACCGCTCTCACGGCTTCAAGCCCAATCTCATCGACTCATCTCAAATCCCAAGTACTATCCTCATAATCCATGTATATGTATACGTATATATATATATATATACACACACACACACACACACATAGTCCCATACCCATGTGTGTGTGTGTATATATATATATACATATCCCCATATACGCACATGTAAAAGAATGAATGTATGCAAGTGTGTGTGCGTGTGTGGGTGCAACAACTACTCTAGGGTTTCGCAAGCAATACTACTAATCCATGAACACCTAGTATCTATCTTAATCATCAATAATCTCATATCAACATAATATTTATTTATGTGTATACGTATTCGTATACATCACTACGAACTGCGGGGGTGCTATACGCCATCCACTCGACTTCCCCCGTAGATATATATCTACTCACCTTGCTTCTTATGTGCCGATGCTGATGTCGCCATCTTCATCTTCAACGTCTCGACATCACGTGGGGTATCTACATATATAATCCAATTGCAAATGTGTATTAAAATCACATCGGAAAACCAAAAACGGTACACGCTACGCTCATAGGTAAAAACCTATAGCCTCGCATGCAAACACGACCAATAACCATAGTCGTTGACGTTCAAACGCCACCTGACAGAAACGAATTATCAAATACCAAAATCCATGTTAAAACAAGTCGTAAAACAATGCGCCAACACAAGAAAATGATCACAGACTCTACCCTAGGTCAAATCGACCAATTTTGCATATGCCAAGGGTCAAATTTACTAGAGATAAGGCCCTGGAACAAAAACGAACCATTTCCAAACTGCTCTGGCCGCAAATTATGGCCAAAAAGAATTAATTTGCGGCTTAGAGGAGAGGGTAGGGGCTAGGGTTTTGGTGGTACACTCCAGGTTGCCTGCACATCACTCTGTATTTGATAAATAATTTTCATAGGCTCCGGGTGTTAGCAGATTTCATAATACACTCACAGAATCCAAAATTCATCCGATATCGGGTTTCTAAGTCTGCCAAAATAGGTTCTAGTCTCTGGTTTAGGTCTACAATCAATCACCACAGGGGTTGTGTATCATCTATGAGCCTTAATTTCACCTTTAGGTTCAACTAAAACCCTAATTCTTAACTCAAGTTTTAAAACTTCCCAAAACCACACAATATCAGTTCTAAATTAACATGGACGCTAAAGCAAATGGAAATTCTACACTAATGAAGGAATAATTACATCATTTTGCACTCATGAATCCTCTATAGCGCCAAAACTCAAACTTTCTTGGTCCAAAGGGTAGCTTGAGAGCTTGTGCACATTTATTGTGAAGTGGGAGTGGGGTTTTGGGTTTGTTTTGGAGATGAAGTGAGGTGATTTGCGGAGGGGGAGATGAGGGCAGCAGCACAAGAGGAAATGGGGGGAGAAAATGATGAAGGAAGAAGAAGGGAACAAGTGGGCTGTTAGTTATGTATATGCCCTAGAGGCCATTGTTGTACATATGATGTATATTATAATGGATGCTTGGTTATATATAGAGAAGACTTTCTTGCTCGTCATGATAGTATGCTATTTGGTTTCACTTTATCTTAACATGTTGACTTGTATTGGTTTACTGTTTTACTCTCACATGTTGATAAAGCCCTTAGGATCTGTACTCGACTACTGGGACTATGATGAGATCATACTAGTGGGGCTGCGGTAGTCGATGAGTACATCCTATAACTGTTCCTAGTCGAGGGTATATCGAGACAGGGCATCGATACACCAGAGTAGACTAGCGTATACGCATCTTGACCCATATGATGGGCGATGGATGATCCCATATCCATCGGTGTTTGACATCAGAGATGGTGTACGGGTGCTCAGTGGAGACTGGGTACACTGGACGGACTCGCCGAGAACTCCCAGATGGTGATATACCACACGTCAGATGGCAGTTCTCCGGTGACACAGGTACAGGGTAGTCTGAAGACCCGAGATCGTCATAGAGTCTTGTGTGATTCCCACTGTGCTTTGATTTCCACCTTACCACGTCCAAGAGGGCGTGCAAAACGGTGGCTTTTGGGTACAGTCCCGAATCACATAGAGGCAATGAGCGATAGGAGGGGATTCGTCTCTCCCGGTATAGGGAGTTGATGTTGTGCTGTGTTCGATTGGCTATAACTGGAAGTCCCTGGCCAGGGCTGATATAGAGATTTACTGGTAAGTGTTACTAGTAGTTTCTCGACCCGTTATGAGCCACACATCGACACGACTTATCGGTTACTGGGGTCTGACGTATACCACCCCTAGACTTGATATGCGACATATCAGACGAACAGACCGGACTGTACGGGAGTGTTACTGATTGGATTCACAGAAGAACGCACAGGCTAGCTTGTTGATCTTCTGATCGCTCAATACCTGGGTGGCTGTTACGTTTAGCTGACCGCTTGCAGCTTGTGGGTGTTTGATATGATCATCACCTGCTACCGGCGTATTGACGATTCTTTAGAGTCCTACACAGAGGTTTCTTGGCTCTGGCGAAACGGAGTAGAGGCACATATGTGATATGTGCAGGACCGAGAATAATGCGATATGAGATACCGTATTATATTCTCGCGATATTAAGATATGAACCGGCTCATCGGATCAAGTGTTGATTCGATGAATTGGTACATGATATATTAGTCGGTTATATTCGATATAGCCGGATCGTCGGATCAAGTGTTGATTCGATGATTTAATATATAATAATATATATGATATATTATTATATTAACTAATATTGGCTTGCTTTATTATTTCATTTTCTCAGTGGATGATACATTGATATATATGCGATATATGTTAATTGTATTATTTTCTTTTGTTGCAAATATATAATATATATATGATATATATTATTGTGACATGATATGATTAATTGTTAAACATGTTTAAGGATGATTAATTGAGGTTAGGGTTTAATTAGGGTTAGTTGCTTCATGCACCTTCTAGAAGCTATTTGTTTTGTCATTGTAAAGATATTTATGGATGACACTTTACTAAACCTAACCAAACCCTAACTCTAGTTATTTCTCTACACATTCTCATCCATTCATCCTTGACCATGGTTCACAATTCAATCATATAGATTATATTCTATTCATCACAAAAGGATAATTTATATTATCATTTCCATTATCTTCTTCTTCTTCTTGAAGAAGCTCTCTTGAAAATCCTTAAGTGATGAAATAAAATGAGAAAATGATATTAAAAGAAAGCAAAATCACTACTCTCTCATCCTCATCTCATCTAGCCCATGTGATTAGGGTGTTCTTCTCTTTTGAGTGAGAAAGCTTGAGTCGAAGCAACTTCAAAGTAGATCATCGGAGATTTGGAATACGACAAGCTAGAATGGATCGTTCGAGTCGTGGAGCCTCTCATGAGTCCGGGAGATCGTGGATCGCGGCAAAGGGACTTCTACTCGGAGCTTGTGAAGTGAAGGAGCGGACTACAAAGGTTGTAATCCCTCACACTTAGATAAAAGTTATCATCTTGCATATTAAATCCTAATAATCTAGCATAGATCCCGGCTTTGGGTTGTTCGGCACGTCTAAAATTTAATCCGGGCATGTTTGATGCCTTATGAACCTTCACAAGAGTGCCTAGGAACCCTACAGTGGTATCAGAGCCTAACTAGAGCATTAGGCGATGTGTTTACGAAGTTAAAACTCCGATCGAACACGAAACGACGAAACTTGACCCCTCTCTGAAAATTTTTTAAATTTTGCGATTTTTCTGAATTAAAAATATGTAAAAAAATCAGCAGGGAATTCTAAGAATTACCATGAAACACGTGCCCACAATTCCACCAACGTAGCGCGGAAGCGCGGCAGAAAGAGGGTTCTCGCGGCGGTTCCGCGGCGGCGCTGTAGGATTGGGACACGTGGCTTCATGGTTTTAACCGTAGGTACTTGCTGACTATTCTGGGTATTTTTAATCTGTTCCAGGTGTTTAAAATTCTGGGGTTTGTTTTGTAATAGTAGACTCGATCGGAAATTTTAAATTCGTATTTCTTTCCGGATATTTAGAAATTGCTAAACTAGTTGAACGGATATCATTAACCGACTTTTTCCCGGCACGGCAAACTTTCAAGCGTTGAATTTTTATTGGGTTTAAATCTTTCGGAAAATTGTACAAGTTAAGCGGTGGACCCTCTAGAAGACAACAAACCTTAACTCGATTATGTGACCGTCTTGAACTGCCTTTTGAACCTTCGGGTTTGGGGCAGTACGGCGTGCCACTTGTGAGGCGTTGGCTTGACCCTTCTACGGCTGGATCACCGGTACTGTGACATATTCTGGGATTATTTGAATCCCGCTCAAGTGTTGAGCACTTTGGGAAATTTTGGGTGTTTGATTATCTGTTCGGAAAGTTTAATACTGTATATTTATCTGGAATGTGATACAATATGTGGAATTCATAGAGTTAGGCATGAAATGCGGAGTATGTGATATTTCGGATTTATGATGTCTAAAGTGATTGTGGATTCCAAATATTGTAGTTTTACACTTTCTTTTCTGTGACCGTAAGTGTAATATGTGATATCGCCGGTTTCGTTGCTATATGTCAACGACAATTGGGATGCGTATATTTACTTACGTTGATGATATGAGATATTATGTGTTGCTGTGATATGTTATATTGGATCGTCGCGATCAGTATAGCCGGGGGTTTTATGTGAGATGAGGGTTTTTATTTTCATTCATGTAAAATTCATTTGTAATGTAATATTCTTTTATTTGGGGCACTTCCAGGTTGCGGTTGCTGTCACCAGTGTATATTATTTACTTTTCCGCATTAGGTAGACCCAAGGTGGGGAGCACAAGTAACCGGGTTCTAGGGTCCAGTGGGAGGCTATCTCGAGGAGTCGAGACCGGGTCTTCTAACCCTAGAATTGGCAGTGTTACTTGCCGCTCTCGTAGGGGTCTTGGGATGTGGGTTTGGCTATTCGTCGCGACCGTGGAATCCGTGTTTTATACAGGCTCGTATTGAAAACACGGACGTCCTAGTATATCCAATATTTCATATATGTTCTTCTGCTGCAATGTTCTGTGATGAGATCATATTACTACTTGAGACGATTGCTTATACTATATATATATGTTGATATATAAATATTACTGCTTTCGTTTCTTCTGTGATGCTTAGGAAGCATAAGCTGATGGGATTTTTATTAATGAGATTAATAAAAGAAAAGAAACCTAAAGATGTTGTAGAATCAAAAACTTTATAAAAAGGGTAGCTACAGTTTTGCTTTGCACAGTGATATATACGATATATCCTGCACCTTATTCGATGAGGAAAGGACCGAGATCCCTTCACCGGGAGTGACTCCTTTAGCGAAACTGGCAGATGCTACAAAACGCGGTTTGTCTTTTGATTACTTTTAGTGTTTTGCTTTGCACAGCGGTATATATGATATATCCTGCACCTTATTCGATGAGGAAAGGGCCGACGATCCCTTCACCGGGAGTGGCCCCTTTAGCGAAACTAAGAAAAGCCTCAAAATACTCCTTTTCAAAATTACTCGATTCTACGACGATATCAAGTTCATTACGCTCAGGGTTTTCTGAAAAACCTGTGTAGCCCTCCGTCATTTCAGATAAAGACTAGTTAGTATTCGTGCTACGTTTGTTGACCTCCGTCAAGGCGTAGTGTGCGGTAGCTGATTAGTATTTACCTGCTTATGCATATGATGCAGATTGGATTAGGGTAGTCGTACGGCCTTGTTGACCTCCGTCAAGGGTCGTGCGGGTGGGTTTAATTCAATCAAGAAATGACAGGTTGAACTTGACTAGTAGCCTATGGTTTGTTGACCTCCGTCAAGGTCATAGGACACTAGGGGCAAAATATTATCGGGAATTTCAAGTGTTGAAATTTGCAATGAGATTGCATACCTCCTATGAGATAGTTGGATCCTGATACCCACTGCGAGTAAGAGTTACTCCTGGGAGAGTTTTACACAAGACAACTAGCCAATCAAGTAGGTGTCTAGAAAAGTGTTAACGAGGTTACGCCTCTGGGAAAACGAGGTTTACTTTAATTAGGTCCGTGCGAAAGCACGGGGAACCTCCCTCAAAGTACCGACACTGATCTGGCTGAAAGATTGACGAAATTGTAGGGTGTAATTAATCCCGGCTAATCTTACCTTTTAGGGTTTTAAGGTAGATTTGATAAAAACAGTGGGAGACATCCTGATTAGATAAGATAATAACCAATCTAATCTTGCAAGAGCATACGCTAAAGTGTTTTCTTCTCTCTCTCTCCAGGTAGCGACCATTTCAGGCCATAATCAAGATAATAAAATGGATGTATTGACTGAACCTGATTATTGTACTGAGCAAGGGAACGTTAGACCCGTTCTTTCTTATAAGAGTTATAAGACTGAACAGGAAACAGGAGAATATCTGGATTCTCACGCCGCCCAAAAGAACATGCATGTTGATGCATCTTCTTCGGGTGTGTTAGTTATTGAGAACTGTTTCTCAGTTCACCCTACGTCCTGGGTATTAGATACCGGATCAGGATCCCACATATGTAAACAGTTACATGGGCTACGTAAAGGTAGAGAACTGGGAAAAGGTGATCATTCCGTTCAAGTAGGGAACGGTGCAAGTATTGTAGCCAAAGCAGTTGGCGAATATCACCTTGTATTACCAAGTCGTAATACACTGATTCTAAATGAGTGCTATTATATACCGAACATGATGTGCAACATTATATCAGTTTCTTTATTGAGTAAAGAGGAATATAATTTTGTAGTACAGGATAATGTTATGAACATATTCCTAGATCAAAAGTTGATTGCATCAGGCTCGTTACATAATGGCATATTCATTCTAAATCAGAATACAGTCCTAAATATACAAAACACACACAAGAGGAAAAGTTCAGATATGAACGAATCCTTCTTGTGGCATTGTAGACTTGGTCATATCAATACGACACGACTGGCTAAGTTACATAGAGATGGTTATTTGAATCCGTTCGAATTATCATCTTATGATACTTGCCATTCATGTCTCAAAGGAAAAATGACCAAAGCTCCGTTTAGTGGACACGGAGAAAGAGTTGCTGAACTCTTAGGACTGGTACATAGTGATGTATGCGGTCCCATGTCTACGCATGCCAGGAACGGTTCTTCCTACTTCATTACATTCACTGACGATCTCTCAAGATTCGGATATGTGTTCTTGATGAAACACAAGTCAGAAGCTTTTGAGAAATTCAGAGAATATAAACACGAAGTAGAGAACCAAACGGGCAAAAGTATTAAGATTCTTCGATCTGATCGAGGAGGCGAATACTTAAGCGGTGAGTTCCTAGATTATCTAAAAGAGAATGGGATACTCTCTCAGCTTACTCCTCCTTATACACTACAGCACAACGGTGTATCGGAACGAAGAAATCGCACCCTATTAGATATGGTGCGCTCTATGATGAGTACAGCTGAGTTACCTATTTCCTTCTGGGGGTATGCGCTTGAGACAGCGGCATACATACTGAATAAAGTTCCTACCAAATCTGTGCCTACTACCCCATATGAGATATGGGAAGGGAAGAGACCATATCTTAATTTTGTTAAGATATGGGGTTGCCCGGCTTATGTCAAAAGACGAAACCCGGACAAACTCGAGGCAAGATCTGTTTTATGTAAGTTTATTGGATATCCCAAGCATTCGCGAGGGTATATTTTCTACCACAGTGAGGAACAAAGAGTGTTTGTTGCTCAACACGCCACCTTTTTAGAAAAGGAATTTCTTGCAAAAGAGATTAGTGGCTCTGAGGTAGAACTGGAAGAAGTTCCAGCAGAACAAACTACAACAGATGATTTAGTGGAACCAGAGGATTCAGTAGTACCCGACGAACCCCAGCCTCTCCGCAGATCTAGTAAGGTTTCTCATCCACCTGAGAGATACTACGGTTTTCTCATTGATGGTGGAAGCGAGGATTGCATCATGGATGATGATGAACCGACTAGTTTCGAGCAGGCCATCACGAGTGGTGACTCTGTGAAATGGCTGGATGCAATGCGATCTGAGATGGAATCCATGTACACCAACAAAGTATGGACTTTGGAAAATGCTCCTGAAGGGGTAAAACCCATTGGGAGCAAGTGGATCTTTAAAAAGAAATTTGGTGTAGATGGAAAAGTTGAGACTTTCAAAGCTAGACTGGTAGCAAAGGGATTTCGTCAACGACCAGGTGTGGATTATGACGAAACCTTTTCTCCAGTGGCTATGCTTAAGTCCATCCGGATCTTACTTGCCATTGCTGCATACCATGACTACGAAATCTGGCAAATGGATGTTAAGAACGCCTTTCTAAACGGTGATTTAGAAGAGTGCGTGTACATGACTCAGCCAGAGGGCTTCGTAGATAGTGGGAGCAGCGGAAAGGTGTGCAAGCTGCTTAAATCCATTTATGGGTTAAAGCAAGCATCGCGGAGTTGGAACATCTGTTTTGATGTTGTAGTCAAAGAGTTTGACTTCATCAAAAATATAGATGAACCTTGTATCTATAAGAAGGTGGCAGAGGGTAAGGTAGTCTTCCTCGTATTGTACATGGATGACATACTCTTGATAGGAAATGATATTCCTATGCTGCAATCAGTCAAGCTCTTCTTATCACAGAGATTCTCAATGAAAGATCTAGGTGATGCCTCCTGCATATTGGGAATCATGATCTATAGAGATAGATCTAAACGGATACTGGGATTGTCCCAATCCAGGTACATTGACACCATACTAAAGAGGTTTAGTATGGAAGAATCCAAGCGTGGGAATCAGCCCACGATCTATGGACTCACTCTCTCCAAAGAGATGTCTCCCAAGACTGATTTGGAGAGAGCTCGCATGCAAGGGATACCCTATGCTTCGGCAGTAGGCTCTATCATGTATGCGATGCTATGTACCAGACCCGATGTAGCATACTCACTAAGTGTAGTGAGTCGGTATCAAGCAGATCCTGGAGAGAGTCATTGGACAGCAGTGAAGAACATTCTCAAGTACTTACGAAGGACTAAGGAGATGTTCTTGGTGTATGGTAATGGAGAACTCCAGGTGGAGTCCTTTACCGATTCCAGCTTCCAAAGTGATAAGGACGACTCTAAGTCGCATTCGGGTTTTGTCTTTACTCTCAATGGAGGGGCGGTATGTTGGAAGAGTTCCAAACAGGATACCGTTGCAGACTCGACGATGGAGGCTGAATACATCGCTGCCAACGATGCTGCCAAAGAGGCTGTCTGGATCAAGAAGTTCATTAGTGAACTTGGTGTGGTTCCATCCATTGAGCATCCAATACCTCTGTATTGCGATAACAATGGAGCTGTGGCTTTGGCCAAGGAACCCAGGTCCCATCAGAAGTCCAGACATATTCTGAGGCGGTATCACCTGATCAGGGAGATAGTTGATCGCCGGGAGATCGAGGTCAGGAGAGTAGATACGAAGGACAACACTGCGGATCCATTCACGAAGGCTATTCCCCAGATACAGTTTGAGAGATTATTCGGGATGCTAGGTATGAGATACTACAACAGCTGGCCTTAGTGCAAGTGGGAGATTGTTAGTTATGTATATGCCCTAGAGGCCATTGTTGTACATATGATGTATATTATAATGGATGCTTGGTTATATATAGAGAAGACTTTCTTGCTCGTCATGATAGTATGCTATTTGGTTTCACTTTATCTTAACATGTTGACTTGTATTGGTTTACTGTTTTACTCTCACATGTTGATAAAGCCCTTAGGATCTGTACTCGACTACTGGGACTATGATGAGATCATACTAGTGGGGCTGCGGTAGTCGATGAGTACATCCTATAACTGTTCCTAGTCGAGGGTATATCGAGACAGGGCATCGATACACCAGAGTAGACTAGCGTATACGCATCTTGACCCATATGATGGGCGATGGATGATCCCATATCCATCGGTGTTTGACATCAGAGATGGTGTACGGGTGCTCAGTGGAGACTGGGTACACTGGACGGACTCGCCGAGAACTCCCAGATGGTGATATACCACACGTCAGATGGCAGTTCTCCGGTGACACAGGTACAGGGTAGTCTGAAGACCCGAGATCGTCATAGAGTCTTGTGTGATTCCCACTGTGCTTTGATTTCCACCTTACCACGTCCAAGAGGGCGTGCAAAACGGTGGCTTTTGGGTACAGTCCCGAATCACATGGAGGCAATGAGCGATAGGAGGGGATTCGTCTCTCCCGGTATAGGGAGTTGATGTTGTGCTGTGTTCGATTGGCTATAACTGGAAGTCCCTGGCCAGGGCTGATATAGAGATTTACTGGTAAGTGTTACTAGTAGTTTCTCGACCCGTTATGAGCCACACATCGACACGACTTATCGGTTACTGGGGTCTGACGTATACCACCCCTAGACTTGATATGCGACATATCAGACGAACAGACCGGACTGTACGGGAGTGTTACTGATTGGATTCACAGGAGAACGCACAGGCTAGCTTGTTGATCTTCTGATCGCTCAATACCTGGGTGGCTGTTACGTTTAGCTGACCGCTTGCAGCTTGTGGGTGTTTGATATGATCATCACCTGCTACCGGCGTATTGACGATTCTTTAGAGTCCTACACAGAAGTTTCTTGGCTCAGGCGAAACGGAGTAGAGGCACATATGTGATATGTGCAGGACCGAGAATAATGCAATATGGGATACCATATTATATTCTCACGATATTAAGATATGAACCGGCTCATCGGATCAAGTGTTGATTCGATGAATTGGTACATGATATATTAGTCGGTTATATTCGATATAGCCGGATCGTCGGATCAAGTGTTGATTCGATGATTTAATATATAATAATATATATGATATATTATTATATTAACTAATATTGGCTTGCTTTATTATTTCATTTTCTCAGTGGATGATACATTGATATATATGCGATATATGTTAATTGTATTATTTTCTTTTGTTGCAAATATATAATATATATATGATATATATTATTGTGACATGATATGATTAATTGTTAAACATGTTTAAGGATGATTAATTGAGGTTAGGGTTTAATTAGGGTTAGTTGCTTCATGCACCTTCTAGAAGCTATTTGTTTTGTCATTGTAAAGATATTTATGGATGACACTTTACTAAACCTAACCAAACCCTAACTCTAGTTATTTCTCTACACATTCTCATCCATTCATCCTTGACCATGGTTCACAATTCAATCATATAGATTATATTCTATTCATCACAAAAGGATAATTTATATTATCATTTCCATTATCTTCTTCTTCTTCTTGAAGAAGCTCTCTTGAAAATCCTTAAGTGATGAAATAAAATGAGAAAATGATATTAAAAGAAAGCAAAATCACTACTCTCTCATCCTCATCTCATCTAGCCCATGTGATTAGGGTGTTCTTCTCTTTTGAGTGAGAAAACTTGAGTCGAAGCAACTTCAAAGTAGATCATCGGAGATTTGGAATACGACAAGCTAGAATGGATCGTTCGAGTCGTGGAGCCTCTCATGAGTCCGGGAGATCGTGGATCGCGGCAAAGGGACTTCTACTCGGAGCTTGTGAAGTGAAGGAGCGGACTACAAAGGTTGTAATCCCTCACACTTAGATAAAAGTTATCATCTTGCATATTAAACCCTAATAATCTAGCATAGATCCCGGCTTTGGGTTGTTCGGCACGTCTAAAATTTAATCCGGGCATGTTTGATGCCTTATGAACCTTCACAAGAGTGCCTAGGAACCCTACATGGGCATGGCTCTCTCTTGACCCCTCACTTTCTCTCACTTGCCCATACCTCATTATTCTATCATTCCTTTTTCTTTTCTTTTCTTCTCCTTGCAATAGTAAACCCAATACAATAACCATACACCCAAAACATGTAGGAAAAATGTAACAAGTTTAAAAAAAAACATGTGCACAAAACACACTTAAAGCCCGATTAGCGATTTTTAATCGCGATTAGCACTAAAACAGTGTCAAATAAATCCTAAACTTTCATAATTTGCATGAATCACATAAAGCACTCTCATTTCAGAAATTTCTATAATTTTTCAAATTTCCCCCCATTTATCGGTATTTAATTATACCGCCCTATTAAAATATTCAATATTTTATTTATTTAATTATAAAAATTCCCAAAAATAATAATTTTTTTTTCTGAAATGTTACAGTCTTCCCCCCTTAATGAAATTCGGTCCCCGTATTTAAATTTAAACCCCTCAATACTAAAACAATTCGGTAAAAGACTAAGCCGTCGGGGTCCCGAAATCATAAATACATAAAGCACATCGTAGCGCAATACATGCGCATGAAAACAAGTATATCAATCAAAAGTAAAACTCCGTCAAGCATCCCGCAATCATCGGAGTCATGGTGAAGACACAAATGTCTAAATCCAATACGAAAACCGACATGATATACATCAAAACTATAACATGTAAATATCATTAAAACATCGGAAAGAAATGCATGCCAAACCTTTCATATTGTTGTGCGGTGTGCGTATCGCGGCACAGTGGCGGACGTCTGTTGTAAGAAATATCTATATCTATATATATCCTTTGTTTTAATATGTACGTCCCGCCGTTTTGAAAACAATTAAGAAGGGTTTCCTTTTGTAAAAGTTTCGTGTCATCTCAGACACGTAGGTAAACACTGAGACTATAGCTCTTTCTTTGGAAATCCTTTCGATATCTATCAATGCATGCAAAAATATATCCAGGTACTGTCTTCTGACTAGTCCTGCTCAGTACGAAAATAAATAGTAAATATCATGAAAACGTACTGTTCCATAAGAAATCAATCCCAAAATGTGCATACGAATGCTACGTGCGTCCGGTGCGCACGGAAATCAAAATCCTTGAATGTGCCATATATGTGCACAGAAACAACAACTAAGTGCATCGGGTGTGCACGAAACATCTGTCAAGGGCAACGGGTGTGCCTGACAACAATATCAGGTGCATCTGATATGCACAAAGAATCTGATTTAGTGCATCTGGTGTGAACCAAAATCGCATCTCAAATCATGCGCCCAACATGTGCGAAAATCCAAATCAGGTGCCTCCATCATGCAGGAATAAAATCTAAATTATGTGCATCCAACATGCACGAAATCAAGAAATCCAATATCAAGCGCCGAATCATGCGCAAAAATCCAATCTGGTGCACAAGGTGCACAAAACAAATATCGAGTATCACTATCGAAATCGACGGTATACAACACATCTCAAATCCAAATCAGGTATACCGTGGTATCAAATCTCACAACCATGTGCATCAGCATGCATAAAATCTAATCAAAACACTAAAAGTGCATGAAAACTATGCCGTAAGCATAAGACAAATCATATGCATGCCCTAGGAATGAAGTCAAAATCAATACCTCAAATAACATCAAATCGAAGTCCTGTGCAACTATAGTGCACAAAATACGTATCACGGCACTGCAAGCATATGTGAACTATACTGAGTGCAAAAACCAAATCGTGTGCGTACCGTACCATAAGCACAAAATCAACTCAACTGTATGAAACCCATGAAATCATAAACATGTGCAGCCAAGGAACAAAAACGATATCCCGTGTGATAACTGTGCACAAATCATAAATCAACACAACGGTGTATAAACCATATCTTAAGTGCAATACTATGCACAAAATATAAATACCCAGTAGGTGCAACCATGGTGCACGAAAACAAATATCCTGAAACCCAATCATCAAAACTCAATCATGCGAATAGATCGCCCAAAATACCGAAATCAAGTATGGCGGAATAGTCCCGCTCAAGTGCATCCTCCAAGAATCTCTGGCCAACTGTCATGGTCACTCATAGCATGTCTCGTCGACGATGCCGAACTCTGGCCTGCTGGGTGTGCATAATATGACCACTCCTGGGTCCAAGTCTTCTCGTACCTTATTCTAGAAAGGTCCTGTCGAAGTCTCTCCCAAATCTCGTCTCTGCCACCCTGTCCGGAGGTTATCACCCTTTACTATAACAATCTCTGGTTCCGGAATAGATGCATACTCATCGCGACTCCTTCTGGGAGATATATCAATATATAACGCCTCTGTATGCGCGTCACATCTCTGATGTCAGCGGAGTGGAACGTCACCTCATCAAGATCTCGTACGAACCTCTTACTCCACTTTTCTCTAATATCGACTGCTTCGGACTTGTCTCTTCATGGCTGCATGGACTGCGCTCCAACGGCTATACTCGTATCTGGAGTCTCCCAAGCAATGCATCACATCACATGATATCCGAAAGATGTCGAACCATCCGATCGAATCGTCAAAACCTCATAATCCCCCAAGAGATCAACATCTTGGGTACAGTTTAGTAGTATCGAGTACATGCCGCAGCACCTATGGACCAACCGTAGAAGGGCAAACCCAAGCCTTATTAATGGCACCGTGGAACTGCCGCAAACCCGAAGGTTCAAAGACTTTCACATGGTCATTATTCCGAGTTAGGGTTTCATTCTTCTAGAGGGTCCGTAGAGTTACTTGCATGTTTTCTTCAAATCCTTTAAACTTGGAAAATGGGTTTTTGACATTCGATCGTCTCTAACGACTCCCAACGTATACGTGTGAAGTCTTCTCAAACTGGAATCAATTAATCTGATGACCTAGCATCGGGGTAAGCGAACGAACCACCTGTCCTAGTCATTCATCCTCGGATGACTAGCGACCATCTATCATATCTCTGAGTGCAACTAGTGCTGCAGTAGCTCCAACATCTGGGGCGATATCTCGTCATTAGCAGCAACAACTGGTTCATGCGTCTGCACGCTAAACAGTGCCTCGATCATCATGAATAAGTGATTCATCAATGGTCATCACATTCTAGCTGGCCTCTATCAGTGGCTCAATCCTCTGGTGCTGATCTGCACATCCGAGTAATCTCATAAAAGCGACTTATCAAATGCTCAGGGCGCGAAAACACAATAAAACGACGCCTCTCTATGCAATCGTATCCCTGGAATCATGCCCTGGTCAGTCCTCGTTCGTGACGAGCTCGTGCTGACCGCAACTCTAGCCGTAGCTCTCTCAGCCCGTGTAATCGTGGCAGCAAAATCACATAACGATATCGATGATGATAGATCATGAATGAATATAATGTTGTGCAAAGAAATTTACATCCTAAGGCTTCTTAAGCGGAGTATCGTATCGTAAATATGCCGAGGAACATACGTACGGTACGTCACTCTACACAAGCTACCTACTCCATCAACCAAGGGTCATCCTACGCGAAGAAAGTTCGGGTATAATACCCCCTCGACTAAATCTAAGTTCCGTAAGGTCAAGCCTAGATTCCGTATATATACAAACACCCTAGGCTCCGCATAGTCAAACCTAGACTCGAACCATGGTTAACCCAGTGCTCTGATACCAACTTTGTTACGACCCGAAATAGCCCGTGATTGGCACTTGAATCATATGAAGTCTAACCATTTTAGGTAAGAAGAAACTTATTTTAAAACGAGTCGTTTAATAGCATAATCCGAATTATGCGTTTTTAAAACATCAAGTCTTTTCTAAAAATTTCAACAGAGTTCCCTTTGTAAATACTGGCCCCGAATGGGGTACCACAAGATAATATATACATGAATGATAAAAGGCATCCACAAGCGGGAGCTTGCACTTCGTCTATCGACGGTCACAACCACGCAGGCAATATAATATACAATGCCAAAGGGCGAGGAAAAACTGAAAAGGAAACTTAAAACAACATGAAATCCATAGTAATACAACGCACGACTCTAAGGTCGAAAGAATAACAACTCTAGTACAATGGTGGTCATGATACAAGTGAACCCACCTACCAAGCAAATCACCCGGAATGGAAGCAGTGTGCCAGCAAAGCCGTAACGAAACCTGTACGGAAAAACCTACAAGAAACTGTGGTACAACAGGGGTGAGTTGCCAACTCGTGAGTAGAAAACATCACAGAGCAGAAATCGTATCTATGACTCAATCCTAGGTCAATACGATCAATATAAATATAACCTCAAAATGATAAGTCTGAAGCATGAAAAGGTTGCAAGGGTAAACATCTATACATAAGTGTAATCCCATGTGCTAGTGTCAGTGCCTCAGGTAGAAATGTATCATGTGTATGAAGTATAAATGTAATGTAATGCAATGAGTGAGACAACTGTTTTATTCAATGGGATTTCTGTAAGTATATAAATCGAGTATCATCAATGAAATCAACAGAGAAATCCGTGTCAAGTATCGACACAAAACATAAATCCCAATATCTCAATATCTCAGGCTCCGGCTACCCGGACTGGCCTGTATCATCAAATCTCAAAATCTTAGTGTCACAAATCTCAATATCTCAGGCATCCGTATCATCTGCGGGATCGGCCTGCGGGCTTCGGCAGAACGGATCAGCCTATAACCATCTCATGACTCCGGCCGGTATCCTCCGGATAACCGACGAGTCCAAATAATATCACCGGTAGGTAGTGCTCCCCTGCCAGGCCATCGAATACAACTCGAGCTTCTTGCCCCGGGGTACCATACCGGGCCCACCATGTACCCAAGACGGTTCATCCAACTCCTCGAATCGGGTTTCCAAATCCAACAGCAATCTTGAAAACTCATGGTGGACGACTCATACATCATGGGAAAACCGCGCTTTTCATTTTAAAAAGAGAAAGAAGTTTATATATATTCTTGCGGTTTTCCCCCAAATCCAGGAAATCTCATGAAAATCCGAAATCCAATCATCAATAGCAAGTAAACAATTAATAATAATATGCATGAAGTAGCAAGTATTAACTGCAATGTCTAAACTAGCATATAAAGCAAGTACACTAATATCATGTCGAAACTATCAGCTAACAAGCTATATCAATGAAATAATATTCTCTAAAGTGTAAGTAAAATGGCAATTACCGATGATGATTTGTGTGAACCGGCAAGTAAGTGTATGTGGAACATACGCATCATCGGTAATGGTGCTGGTGTCCTGACAGCATAATCTCAATAATGGCATATGGAAATACAATATAAACATGCAAATGCGAAGCGAACAGTAATAATATGTGGGAGCATACTAATAAACACAATGATAACAAATCTGCATTTATATAATATGAGTCATACAGTTTTGCCATTTGAAATAACACGAATCGTGGTGTTTTGAAAATAAGGACTACGGTGTTTTTAAGAAAAGATACGTCCTTTGAAATATCCGTAGAATCCCTTGGCCTGTCTTTTAAAATACCCACGATTCGTTAGTTTTGAAGTAGGAAGGAATCGAATCTAGTCTAACAACTACACTAACTATAGGGCTGAACTAACAGGCTAAACGAAAGGTAAGGAAACCGTCTAACATCTGAGTCGATACATACATATATATATATATATATATATATAATAGTCGGTGATCCCGCCTCAATAGTATCACATACGATACAATATCTATAATATGACATCCTCAAGTCAAGAGTGCGGATCTATCATCAATATAAAGCTCGTACGGTAAATCCGTCGTACGGCCTCCCAAATCTGGGTATGGGTCAAATGTCACATCTATCACATTATTCATCTGGTATCCTATTTATCAAATATCATGATCCGGGGTACTGATCTACATCTAGTACAATACTGATATCATTTATGTATATGCATGCGTGTGTATGAAAATACCACGTCAAAGGACCCGCTAAAACAACATGTCGTATCTCAAATACGAACCCTATCACATCACCGATCTCACGGCTTCAAGCCCAATCTCATCGACTCATCTCAAATCCCAAGTACTATCCTCATATCCATGTATATACATATATATATTTATATATATATATATATATATATATATATACACACACATATATATATATATAGTCCCATACCCATGTGTGTGTGTGTGTATACACATATCCCTATATACGCACATGTAAAAGAATGAATGTATGCAAGTGTGTTTGCGTGTGTGGGTGCAACAACTACTCTAAGTTTTCGCAAGCAACACTACTAATCCATGAACACCCAGTATCTATCTTAATCATCAATAATCTCATATCAACATAATATTTATATATGTGTATACGTATTCGTATACATCACTACGAACTGCGGTGGTGCTATACGCCATGCACCGGACTTCCCCCGTAGATATATATCTATTCACCTTGCTTCTTGTGTGCCGATGCCGATGTCGCCATCTTCATCTTCAACGTCTCGACATCACGTGGGGTACCTACACATATAATCCAATCGCAAATGCGTATTAAAATCACATCGGAAAACCAAAAACGGCGCACGCTACGCTCATAGGTAAAAACCTATAGCCTCGCATGCAAACACAACCAATAACCCTAGTCGTTGACGTTCAAACGCTACCCGACAAAAATGAATTATCAAATACCAAAATCCATGTTAAAACAAGTCGTAAAACATTGCGCCAACACAAGAAAATGATCCCAGATTCTACCCTAGGTCAAATCAGCCAATTTTGCATATGCCAAGGGTCAAATTTACTGGAGATAAGGCCCTGGAACAAAAACGAACCATTTCCAAACTGCTCTGGCCGCAAATTGCGGCCAGAAAGAATTAATTTGCGTCCTAGAGGAGAGGGTAGGGGCTAGGGGTTTGGTGGTACACTCCAGGTTGCCTGCACATCACTCTGTGTTTGGTAAATAATTTTCAGAGGCTCCGGGTGTTAGCAGATTTCATAATACACTCACAGAATCCAAAATTCTTCCGATATCGGGTTTCTAAGTCCGCCAAAATGGGTTCTAGTCTCTGGTTTAGGTCTCCAATCAATCACCACAGGGGTTGTGTATCCTCTACCAGCCTTAATTTCACCTTTAGGTTCAACTAAAACCCTAATCCTCATCTCAAGTTTTCAAACTTTCCAAAACCACACAATATCGGTTCTAAATTAACATGGACGCTAAAAAAATGGAAATTCTACACTAATAATGGAATAATTACCTCATTTTGCACTCATGAATCCTCAACAGCGCCAAAACTCAAACTTTCTTGGTCCAAAGGGTAGCTTGAGAGCTTGTGCACATTTTTTGTGAAGTGGGAGTGGGGTTTTTGGTTTGTTTTGGAGATGAAGTGAGGTGATTTGTGGAAGGGGGGATGAGGGCATCGGCACAACAGGAAATGGGGGGAGAAAATGATGAAGGAAGAAGGGAACAAGTGGGCATGGCTCTCTATTGACCCCTCACTTTCTCTCACTTGCCCATACCTCATTATTCTATCATTCCTTTTTCTTTTCTTTTCTTTTCTTTTCTTCTCCTTGCAATAGTAAACCCAAAACAATAACCATACACCTAAAACATGTAGGAAAACTGTAACAAGTGTTAAAAAAAAGACATGTGCACAAAACACGCTTAAAGCCCGATTAACGATTTTTAATCGCGATTAGCACTAAAATAGTGTCAAATAAATCCTAAACTTTCATAATTAGCATGAATCACATAAAGCACTCTCATTTCAGTAATTTCTATAATTTTTCAAAATTTTCCCCATTTATCTGTATTTATTTATACCGCCCTATTAAAATATTCAATATTTTATTTATTTAATTATAAAAATTCCCAAAAATAATATTTTATTTTTCTGAAACGTTACAATCTTCCTCCTTAAAGAAATTTGGTCCCCGAATTTAAATTTAAACCCCTCAATACTAAAACATTTCAGTAAAAGACTAAGCCGTCGGGGTCCCGAAATCATAAATACATAAAGCACATCGTAGCGCAATGCATGCGCATGAAAACGAGTATATCAATCAAAAGTAAAACTCCGTCAAGCATCCCGCAATCACCGGAGTCATGGTGAAGACACAAATGTCTAAATCCAATACGAAAACCGACATGATATACATCAAAACTATAACATGTAAATATCATTAAAACATCGGAAAGAAATGCATGACAAACCTTTCATATTGTTGTGCGATGCGCGTATCGCGGCACAGTGGCGGACGTCTGTTGTAAGAAATAGCTATATCTATATATATCTTTTGTTTTAATATGTACGTCCTGTAAGTGCACGGCGGCGCCCCGGCCGTCAATCCGACGGCCAAATGCGGAAGCGGTGATAAACTTTAATTTTGCGAACTTAGCAAACCGGCACCACCGCGCACTAAACACCCGGATCGGGCCATTAAACTAGTTCTAGCTAACTACAAGAAGGGCAAGAGATATACCGAATGATCCGAGTCCTCCGGTCTTCTCCTCGTCGTCCCGATCTCCTGCGGAAACTCCGGTCGTCGCCTCCTCGCCGGAAGGGCACCACATCGCATGTATCTTTTACGGGCTCCCACCTCAATACCGAGGCAACTCGGGCGCGAAGTTGGCTAGCCGACGCATCCAAGGGATGCTGTAGAATAGTGTAGTAGCCATGTCTCTTTTGGGGTTTATGAGGTTGCCATTTATGGAGGAATTTTTGCACTAGAATTTCATGGATCAAAGCTTGATGAAGAATGGAGCATAGAATGCAAATGTGAGCTCGGCCAAGCAATTTGTGCTCACTGGAAAATAATGTGTGAAGTGAGCATGAATTAAAATCATGCAACCAAATGAAATTCCCCCCTCACACAAAACCATCAGCACACTCACAAAAGGGGGGACCTATGAAAATTGCAAGAAAGAAATTATCCCACCAAAAATAAAACTCACTCCATTCCCAAACAGTGGCCGGCCCCAGCAAAAATGTGGGTGGAAAAAGGGATGATTGATTTTTCAAAGGAGAAAAAGAAAAAAACAAAAGAATAATGGTCACATCAATATATCTCACCTCATAAATGCAAGTGATAGATTCAAATGGAATCTCATCATGAGGAAGCTACAAAATGCAAAGAAGCCCTCCACAAAATGTTATTTGCAAACTTGCAAATAACACCCTCCATCGAAAAAGTCCGGCCGGGAAAGAACAAAGGAAAACCGGCCGGAACGGAATGCAAACTGGCAACTCCAGAAAACTGGTCCCGTAATAAATTACAGGAAAACCCCCATACTGTGCATACACACCCGCATCTATATTCCGTCCGGATACAAAAGCAATGAGACAAAATCTACACTGTACTAAACTAGGATCCGGCTTAAACCAAAGCCGACTAGTAATATCCGTTCGATCCTGATCCGTGCAATACCGCACGTATCCGATCGAACCTTGCCATATCTCCATACGGCCTCTAGTACAAACCGTCCGATCCTGATCCGTGCAATACCGCACGTATCTGATCGGACCCTGCCATATCTCCATACGGCCTCTACAGCGTTTCACCCGAAAGCTTGAGTAACTGTAAGTGTGGTGGACTCTAAAGACTCGTCAATACTATGGCTGTGGATTTAACCACTAGCACGTCAGAGGTATAAGCCAATACGTGACGGGCCACCAGCTATTGACCAAAAGGGACGTCGATGAGCGAACTCATCCTGACACCCTACTGAGCCTGTCAGTGACAATATCCGTACAGTCCGGTCCGTTCGTCTATGAGCATCGCATGGCGGGCCTAGGGGGTTGGTAAAAGTCAGACCCCCAAAAGCGGTACAAGTCGTGTCGGAGTGTAGCCCAGAACACCCTGAGATACTACTGGAATGCCTACCAGTAAATCTCCTGCCTTGGCCAAGGACTTCGTGTAATGGCTCTCCTAGACACAGAGCGACCTCACCCCCAATACCGGGAGAGACGAACCCCTGAAGATCCGCTCACTGCCTCCATGTGGCTCGGGACTGTACCCAACTAAAACCTGTTTGCACGACTCCTTTGAGCCGTGGTAGGGTAGTAATCAAAGCACAGTGGGAACTCACACGAGACAAATGACAATCCTCAGGTCGATGAACTAACCTGTACACATGTCACCAGGGAACTGCTATCTGACGTCAGGTATAAGACCAACTAGCATGTTCCCGGCGAGTCCTGTCCGGTGTACTCATAACCCAATGAGCACCTGTATACATCTTAGGTGATCGAACTGACACCAGTGGCTTGTGAGACCGGCCACCGCCCCTCGTCGGGGTCTCGACTGTATACACTAGTCTACTCTGGAGTATCGATGCCCTGTCTCGAAACTCCCACGACTAGGGACCTTTTAAGGATGTGCTTATAGACTACCAGCTCCCACGTATATGATCGCGCTCATACTGCCGGTAGTCAAGCAAGAATCCTAGGGGCTCTATCAACGTGCAATAGTGACTTGTCATGTCACCTAAAGCAGTACACGATGATAAAGGTAAACCAGATAGCATACTATCATCTCGAGTAAGACTGTCCTACCGGGATAGGTCCTCCCTCAATCATTGCAATCACGCGCCTGTGATCCAATAATTGACTCTGAGGGCACTATCTCCAACAATCTCCCACTTGCACTCAAGGCTAATTATCGCGATGTCGCATACTCACAGCCCGTGTGATACCGAACACCCAACTCCTCTACTAGTCAGTCTCACAAAATCCGTTTGTGAAACTATTGCGTTCGAGGAATAGCCTCAGTGAGTGGATCCGCCTTGATGTTTCTTTCTATGTCTCTCTCTATCTCAAGTTCGCGGAGAAAGCCATCTCCCGAAATGAGCAATACCTGTCTTAGAATGTCTGGATGTCTGATGGGACCTAGCTCAAAAATGAACTCCAAATCCAAACTTCTTAGACTGTATCGTCAACTGAACTTAATCAGTATCCTGCGCCATGCCTTCCCTCAGTATCCACCTGGACCACCTGTCCAAAATACTGCCCCTCATCAGAGGGAAAACTATAACTCTGACAGCCACTCTGCCATCCAGGTCACCTTGGAAGCCTAGAATGATAACCGTCTCCTAAAGGAGGCTGCCGTTATCAAATTCCTAGAACATTCACTTATGTTCTAAAACTGCTTCCGATTGTTTCTCCAGGATTGGATCAATATCAACTTATTGCACCTACTGCAAGAACAACATCTGGTGTGGTACTTGACACATCATGATTGACTCAATTGCCTAAGCAAATGATCTGTCAATCATGCACATCCCTCTCCCCTTTAGTCTGTAAGACACCTTCAGAGAGGGTGACTCCATCACCTGCAGGTACACTACCGTGCCAGGAGTCGTCCATTCTAAATACTCTTAGAATGCTGTCAAAGTACCCTGATTGGGAAACCACCCAAATCTAGATCTAAAACCATAGATCTAGTAACCAGTATGTCTGATATAATGTCCGAGTCCTTTGTGGAGAAACCACTGTGTGACGACCAAAGTATAACCGATCGTAGTATAGGAGTTTCTTTTCCTACTCTGTGTATGTCATCCAAATACCAGGATATCACACCCTACTACCTTCTCAACAGATCCATCCCCTATTCTGATGACGTCAAACCTATGACTGTCACATCAGAAATAGATGATCTATCTCCGCTATATCTGCTTTAGTCTATAAATAGACATAAGCCTGATGTCCACCAATGCTTCCGCTGCTCCCACTGACTACGACAACCCTTTGGCAGAGTCATATAGACGTGCACTTCTAAAGCTAGTTTAGAACGACGCTATACTCATCCTCTTGCCGGGTCTCGCAGCCTGGAACAACAGCAATGGCAAGTGTGGGTTAACAAGAACTTTCCTGTCACCGTCCTTGAGGCTACCGGAGTACCTCTCGGGTGCCTGAAGTTACCCACCGTATCTGCGGAGTGGCCAATGGAATGTCAAATCAGATTGAATCTTTAGGTTCCTTATCAAATCTTCAGTAATCGTTTGCGGTTCTGGAATCACTTCCAGTTCTACCATACTCCCACTACTGTTTTTGAAAAAATCCATTTTTAATAAAACTGTGGCGAGTCTAGAACAATATTTCTATTGATCTGCCAGATGGTAGAAAGTTAACCCTCGTCATAGCCTGGGTCAACCCACAAACAGCCATTACAGAAACGTGCCTTGAGCTGTCCCGTGTCTGGTTTTAATCATAAGCCGGACAACTCCCCGTACCTTAACAACGTTAAGATATGAACTGTTCTATATCCAATATAGAACCAGAGGCACTGATTTAATTGAACCAGATTCAAATCATGCAGCTATCTCCAGTGCATGTCAACTAAATGGAAGGAGGCCGATCAGCGTTACTCAACTTAGAAATGCTTCCAATTATGAGTAACTTGAAAGAGAAGCAATTTCTCTTTATCATTACTATCAACTGAATACCATACACAAGTATCTACATCTTCGATCACTTTGAAGAATCCCGATACTTGTTACACCTGGTTCTCTACTCTTATTCAAATACCTATAACTCCTCAAAACTTAGACCCTGTGTTTCTACGAAACACATGTCTAAGAACTAGAGAAGTTAAAAGTAAACAGAATATAGTATGAGGACCAACCACTCTGTCCTAATGGACACTGGACAACATACAATACTCTGTATAAGTCCGCTGAGTCTGATAACTCATTCACTGTGTGTCGTAGGTTGAAAACTGTACTATGGTTATGAAGAATTACACCGCTGTTTAATGCTCCTTACCTAACCATCCACTGATATAGGTAAATGTCATCGACATAATATCAAAAGGTATATCTCACTCTATGAAAATAGACGTACAGATATATCAATTTGAAATTGGTGCACAACAGCGGATATTCAAAACCAAACATTTGCCGACCGGCAAACAGCCCAGGTGATCTCCTCAAATATCACCGATTACAGCGAATCCCGATATAATGAGGATGATCACCCTATTCCCAATAACTTACTCCCACTCATCATCTGTAAAACCATACAGATGTGAGAATCATACCTGGTAAATACATACCCTGGAGTAAGTGTCTAATTAGGAAATCAGTTTTCTTTTAACAGTACACAGTGATACTGAAACATTGAAATGTTTCGATGGGGTATCCGGGTATTCCTAATAATGCCTCTTCCATTATCCAGATTCACAACTATAACTGTATAATTTTTTGCCACCTTTCCAAATCCCTTTATATGTCTTTAGTCGTTACCTTCTGCACACCCATTTAGGCCAATTGGTTTTCTTCCTTCCCTGCCGTTCGGCACCAGCCTATGGCTTGGAAGAAGACTATCCAATAAGCATAATGGGTGTACTGTCCTAATCCTAGAAGCATTCGCAATGCGAGAGAAGGTGAAGATAAAAGACAACCGAATAAACCTTATTCCTATTTCTCCTGGACCAGAATCCATCCCCGAACTGGAACAAGTTCCTTTCGAGTTCGTATATAACCATACGATGAAGTATCCAATAAACTGTGGATCTTCGTAGTGATACGGAGTGTCCTGGAGAAATACAAAGGTGATTTAGGATTGGCAAAGAAATATTTGGTTTGGTCGTGAATATCAGTCGCAATTTACTTTGCCCTCTTACTAATCCCTTGCTTTGTCTTAATCTTAATACCTTCTGCACACCGTTTAGGCTAATTGGTTTTCTTCATTCCCTACTGTTCGGCACCAGCCTAAAGTTTGGAAGAAGACTATCCAATTTGCGTAATAGGTGTACTATCTCCTAAACTAAGGAGTACTCGCAACTTGAGAGAAGGCAAAAAGGAAAAGACAACTGAATAAATCTTATCCGTTTTCTCCAGAACCGGAAACCATCCTCGAATTCCTTCGAGTTCGTATCTAACCATACGATGGTTTTGTCCAATGGAAGTGGACGTTCGCAGTAATACGGGGTGTCTTGGAGAAAAGGGTAAAAGTAGGAGTGGCAATGAGGTCTGCAACTCTGACAATCCAAAAGCCAGTGTTAAGAAGGTTCGGTCAACTTGGTCACTGAGTCATAGTTTTAGGGTCGGGTCAATGGTCGCTGCCAGAGAGAGAGAGAAAAGAAACACTCAGCATGCACTCTAACCTAGATCAGAATGGTTACCAATTTATCTAATCTGGAAACCTCCCACTGTACCTCAAATTCTCCTCCAAACCTGAAAGAAGAATTAGTCGGGGTCACCCGAGGAGTAAACTAACTCATCAGTGGGAATCGGGATCCAACTATCATCGCATGATAACGTGACGGAATCCGCTCACGGTATCACACTCCAGAAGGTATGCGGATATCTGGCAAGTTTCAGTTCTTTTGAAACTCCCGATGTGGATTTTTACCACATGCTCTTATGACCTTGACTTTGGCCAACATATCATAAGTCACATGTCAAGTTCTACCCGTCATTCTCCAGGTTAATTTGAACCCACCCGTACATACCCTTGACTTTGGCCAAAATGGCAGTACGACTGTCCCAAACCAACGCATCTATCTATGCTGCATATGGATAACCAACAGCTACCAAACACTGTGCCTTGACTTTGGCCAACATACACAGCTTGAATACTATTAACTATCCATATGAAACGACGGAGGGCTACGAATGGTTTCTGGCGAAAACTTTTAACGTAATGAACTTGATATCGTTGAAGGAACGTATAGCTTTTTAGAAAATATAGTGACGAAAACCTTTACTAAAGAGGTCACTCCCGGTGAAGGGATCTCGGCTCTTTCCCCGTAGAATGGGGTGCAGGATATTCCAAATGAATACCATGATGCAAAGCAAAAGTAATCGGCTATAGTGAAGTTAATGCCCTGACGCAAACTTCTGTCCAAGGGGTCACTCCCGGTGAAGGGATCTCGGCCCTTGCCTCGTCGACTGAGGAGCAGGATATTCCAAATGAATACCACGATGCAAAACAAAAGTGAACGTCCTTGCAATAACAGCTTTTTGAAAAGTGTTCCAACAACATCAGAAAATGTTTGTTTTAACTTGCATTGATCCGAATCAACACAGTCCCATCAATTGATCACACCACAAAGAACGAAAATATACTGATGTGCGTATATGCCATCCACATTCGCCACTGGGTCCCGTCATTACCCGTTAGGTTAGCTACTAACGACAGAGCGGGGACTGGACTAGCGCGGATGTAAAACATATACAACATCTACTAATATATATACCAATATATTATATTTCGCTCAAGGCGTGATAAAAAATGCAACATCACAGAAATGTACAGCATCACAGAACAATACAGATATCTGGGATCCCCGGGTTTCACAAAGCCACTACTGAAACCCGACGTTCCCCTGGTCGTGTGGATAGCCTGTGCAATGAAATCCTAGACCCCTACGGGCGCGGCAAGCTACCCGCCAAAACCTGAAGCGAGGCAGCCCCCTTCAGCACCGTGAATTGACCACCCAGCACTTCACGGAATCCGGTAACTTGGGCACCCCTCCTGGGTCAACCTGTACCCCCTACGAGTGCGGTGAATAGCCCGCCAATCCTAGAGTGAAGCCCCCTCCGTCTCAATGCCATGAGATGCGGGCTTGTTGCCCTCTAGAACCCGGCCATCCGTGCACCCCTCCGCGGGGTAATCCTAGTACAGAAAGTAAAATATACATACAACGGGTACATCGACCGCAACCAGGTCGTGCCCCAAAAGAATAATACAATCAGGCAGTGACGGCAGTCCACATGTCGGACGCTCGCCCCGTAATATCAAATGTACATAATACAACAGAAACTGTACTAGCATTGCATCCAGGCTATCCCCCACGACCGATCCGCAACATCACAACAAAATCACAAAACATCAACGTGAAAGTCACGTTCGCAAATCCGTCTAACCGGGCTATAGCAGTTAGACCGGATTTACCGATCGAGTGACACTCACGGTCGCAGATATAATGTAAATACTGTGAAATAATGTGTTTAAAATATCCGATCGATCAAAAAAAAATAACAAGTGGGCCCCCAAGCAATACTGTAGCAATCACAGAAATTCTGGGCCCAATTTTAATATTCCAAAACCCCTATTTTCAGCCCACCAGCCCATAGGAAAATTTTGACGCATTGATCCATCAAGACGGCGGCGGAACCGCGGCAACAAGGGGGGTTTTGCCGCGGTTCCGCGCTCTTCCTGAGAGATCAATGTCTCGAATTTTCCCAGAACTCTTAGAACTTCTTGTACATCAGTTTTATACAACCTGAAAAATTTTTGGAGCCAGGAAAAAATCGACAGAAAACTGATGTGAGGAAAAACGCGGGTTTTTGGAATTTTGGTCGATCGGAAATGTAAACACATCAAACAAAGCTAGACTAAGTTAATGGCGAGGCTCTGATACCACTGTAAGTGCACGGCGGCGCCCCGGCCGTCAATCCGACGGCCAAATGCGGAAGCGGTGATAAACTTTAATTTTGCGAACTTAGCAAACCGGCACCACCGCGCACTAAACACCCGGATCGGGCCATTAAACTAGTTCTAGCTAACTACAAGAAGGGGAAGAGATATACCGAATGATCCGAGTCCTCCGGTCTTCTCCTCGTCGTCCCGATCTCCTGCGGAAACTCCGGTCGTCGCCTCCTCGCCGGAAGGGCACCACATCGCCTGTATCTTTTACGGGCTCCCACCTCAATACCGAGGCAACTCGGGCGCGAAGTTGGCTAGCCGACGCGTCCAAGGGATGCTGTAGAATAGTGTAGTAGCCATGTCTCTTTTGGGGTTTATGAGGTTGCCATTTATGGAGGAATTTTTGCACTAGAATTTCATGGATCAAAGCTTGATGAAGAATGGAGAATAGAATGCAAATGTGAGCTCGGCCAAGCAATTTGTGCTCACTGGAAAATAATGTG
Source organism: Agapanthus africanus (assembly GCA_030015575.1). Classification (NCBI taxonomy): domain Eukaryota; kingdom Viridiplantae; phylum Streptophyta; class Magnoliopsida; order Asparagales; family Amaryllidaceae; genus Agapanthus; species Agapanthus africanus. The sequence goes on along the minus strand of JASDDO010000016.1, from coordinate 182,075,785 downwards.
TGAAGTGAGCATGAATTAAAATCATGCAACCAAATGAAATTCCCCCCTCACACAAAACCATCAGCACACTCACAAAAGGGGGGACCCATGAAAATTGCAAGAAAGAAATTATCCCACCAAAAATAAAACTCACTCCATTCCCAAACAGTGGCCGGCCCCAGCAAAAATGTGGGTGGAAAAAGGGATGATTGATTTTTCAAAGGAGAAAAAGAAAAAACAAAAGAATAATGGTTACATCAATATATCTCATCTCATAAATGCAAGTGATAGATTCAAATGGAATCTCATCATGAGGAAGCTACAAAATGCAAGGAAGCCCTCCACAAAATGTTATTTGCAAACTTGCAAATAACACCCTCCATCGAAAAAGTCCGGCCGGGAAAGAACAAAGGAAAACCGGCCGGAACGGAATGCAAACTGCCAACTTCAGAAAACTGGTCCCGTAATAAATTACAGGAAAACCCCCATACTGTGCATACACACCCGCATCTGTATTCCGCCCGGATACAAAAGCAATGAGACAAAATCTACACTGTACTAAACTAGGATCCGGCTTAAACCAAAGCCGGCTAGTAATATCCGTTCGATCCTGATCTGTGCAATACCGCACGTATCCGATCGAACCTTGCCATATCTCCATACGGCCTCTAGTACAAACCGTCCGATCCTGATTCGTGCAATACCGCACGTATCTGATCGGACCCTGCCATATCTCCATACGGCCTCTACAGCGTTTCGCCCGAAAGCTTGAGTAACTGTAAGTGTGGTGGACTCTAAAGACTCGTCAATACTATGGCTGTGGATTTAACCACTAGCACGTCAGAGGTATAAGCCAATACGTGACGGGCCACCAGCTATTGACCAAAAGGGACGTCGATGAGCGAACTCATCCTGACACCCTACTGAGCCTGTCAGTGACAATATCCGTACAGTCCGGTCCGTTCGTCTATGAGCATCGCATGGCGGGCCTAGGGGGTTGGTAAAAGTCAGACCCCCAAAAGCGGTACAAGTCGTGTCGGAGTGTAGCCCAGAACACCCTGAGATACTACTGGAATGCCTACCAGTAAATCTCCTGCCTTGGCCAAGGACTTCGTGTAATGGCTCTCCTAGACATAGTGCGACCTCACCCCCAATACCGGGAGAGACGAACCCCTGAAGATCCGCTCACTGCCTCCATGTGGCTCGGGACTGTACCCAACTAAAACCTGTTTGCACGACTCCTTTGAGCCGTGGTAGGGTAGTAATCAAAGCACAGTGGGAACTCACACGAGACAAATGACGATCCTCAGGTCGATGAACTAACCTGTACACATGTCACCGGGAAACTGCTATCTGACGTCAGGTATAAGACCAACTAGCATGTTCCCGGCGAGTCTTGTCCGGTGTACTCATAACCCAATGAGCACCTGTATACATCTTAGGTGATCCAACTGACACCAGTGGCTTGTGAGACCGGCCACCGCCCCTCGTCGGGGTCTCGACTGTATACACTAATCTACTCTGGAGTATCGATGCCCTGTCTCGAAACTCCCACGACTAGGGACCTTTTAAGGATGTGCTTATAGACTACCAGCTCCCACGTATATGATCGCCCTCATACTGCCGGTAGTCAAGCAAGAATCCTAGGGGCTCTATCAACGTGCAATAGTGACCTGTCATGTCACCTAAAGCAGTACACGATGAAAAGGTAAACCAGATAGCATACTATCATCTCGAGTAAGACTGTCCTACCGGGATAGGTCCTCCCTCAATCATTGCAATCACGCGCCTGTGATCTAATAATTGACTCTGAGGGCACTATCTCCAACACGTCCCGCCGTTTTGAAAACAATTAAGAAGGGTTTCCTTTTGTAGAAGTTTCGTGTCATCTCAGACACGTAGGTAAACACTGAGACTATAACTCTTTCTTTGGAAATCCCTTCGATATCTATCAATGCGTTTAAAAATATATCCAGGTACTGTCCTCTGACTAGTCCTGCTCAGCATGAAAACAAATAGTAAATATCATGAAAATGTACTGCTCCATAAGAAATCAATCCCAAAATGTGCATACGAATGCTACGTGCGTCCGGTGCGCACGGAAATCAAAATCCATGAATTTGCCATACATGTGCACAGAAACAACAACTAAGTGCATCAGGTGTGCACGAAACATCTGTCAACGGCAACGGGTGTGCCTGACAGCAATATCAGGTGCATCTGATATGCACAAAGAATCCGATTTAGTGCATCGGGTATGCACCAAAATCGCATCTCAAATCATGCGCCGAATATGCGTGAAAATCCAAATCAGGTGCATCCATCATGCACGAATAAAATCTAAATCATTTGCATCCAACATGCACGAAATCATGAAATCCAATATCAAGCGCCGAATCATGCGCAAAAATCCAATCAGGTGCACAAGGTGCACAAAACAAATATCGAGTATCACTATCGAAATCGACGGTATACAACACATCTCAAATCCAAATCAGATATACTGTGGTATCAAATCTCATAACCATGTGCATCAGCGTGCATAAAATCTAATCAAAACACTAAAAGAGCATGAAAACTATGCCGTAAGCATAAGTCAAATCTTATGCATGCCCTAGGCATGAAGTCAAAATCAATATCTCAAATAACATCAAATCGAAGTCCTGTGCAACTGTAGTGCACAAAATACGTATCACGGCATTGCAAGCATATGTGAACTATACTGAGTGCAAAAACCAAATCGTGTGCGTACCATAAGCACAAAATCAACTCAACTGTATGAAACCCATGAATTCATAAACATGTGCAGCAAGGCACAAAAACGATATCCCGTGCGATAATTGTGCACAAATCATAAATCAACACAACGGTGTATAAAGCATATCTTAAGTGCAATACTACGCACAAAATATAAATACCCAGTAGGTGCAACCATGGTGCACGAAAACAAATATCCTGAAACCCAATCATCAAAACTCAATCATGCGAATAGATCGCCCAAAATACCGAAATCATGTATGGCGGAATAGTCCCGCTCAAGTGCATACTCCATGAATCTCTGGCCAACTATCATGGTCACTCATAGCATGTCCCGTCGACGATGCCGAACTCAGGCCTGCTGTGTGTGCACAATATGACCACTCCTGGGTCCAAGTCTTCTCGTACTTTATTCCAGAAAGGTCTTGTCGAAGTCTCTCCCAAATCTCGTCTCTGCCGCCCTGTCCGGAGGTTATCACCCTTTACTATAACAATCTCTGGTTCCGGAACAGCTGCATACTCATCGCGACTCCTTCTGGGAGATATATTTATATATAACACCTCTGTATGCGTGTCACATCTCTGATGTCGGCGGAGTGGAACCTATACGAATGAGAGGTATTCTTGTAATTTATTACAAGATTGTTTCTAGAAGATGCCACCTCATTTAGCTTTAACCATTTAGGATTAAATGGTTAATGAGGTGGAGGATGAGGTGTTTATTGCATTTATTATAGCATGGTTTTGTAGTGACTCATGTTTACTATTCTAGCATGCTTGATATTTGTTTGTTGTAAGATATTTTGGAGTGACTTGAGATATTTTGGAGACTTGAGATATTTATTGGATGCTTCATTATTGTTCACAACACTTAGCCTTTTTCTTGAGTTGCTTTACACTCTCATCCTCAAGCATCTTCTTCTAACTCCACCCTTCAATTCTCATGTGTTGAGAAACCTACGGTGTTATGAGACAAATTAATCCATCACTACACTCTACATCCTCTAGGCTATTTAGTTTAGCGATCTAGGTACCCTATTTACCTTGGCTATTGAGGTAGGAGCTCGGAATACAAATCTTCAGATGGATCATCTTAGATGGAGGGAGACCGGAGATCAAGCTTGATAATGGAGGCCTCTAGGAGCTTGGGATGATGGTTAAAGACCGAAGGACACGGATCATTCGGTATAACCTTTCTAAACTCCTATATTTAGTTTGCTAGCTTTAGGGTTTATGGTCGATCCGTCTTTCGGGTTGTTCTAGCGCCAGTTTTGAAAATTTTGTTCCATATACGGCCATAGTTTGATGGCCAGGGCGCTGGCATAAACCAACATCCCGTACACGTATTTAATCGGACCTCTGCACGTACCATCATAAGGCTCCTTAATCTATCGCCTGAACCGGGAAAACACTTTGTGTGGGACACTAAAGACTCGACAATACACTAGCGGTAGGTTTAACCATAAGCACATCAGCGGCACTAGCTGTACATAATAGCTACCCAGGTACTTGTCGAAAAGGGGGGTCGACAATCAAGTACGTCCTTACCCTACTGAGCCTGAATGTGACAATCTCCGCACGGTCCGGTCTCTTCGTCAAAGAGTATCGCATATCGGGTCTAGGGGTGGATAACGTCAGACCCCTACTAACCTGATAAGTCGTATCCGAGTCAAGCTCATCACCAATAGAGATACTACTAATCAACTATCAGTAAATATCATCCACCATGGCCATGGATTTCTAGTGATAGCCAACTGAACACAGTGCGACATCGACACCTAATACCAGGAGAGACGAATCCCTGACAATCGACCACTGCCTCCATGTGGCTCGGGATTGTACCTAACTAAAACCTGTTTGCACGACTCCTTTGAGCCATGGTAGGGTAGTAATCAAAGTACAGTGGGAACTCACACGAGGCAAATGAGAATCTCAAGTCAAAGGACTAACCTATACTGATGCCAGCTGAGAACTTCCATCTGACGATAGATACAATACCATCTAGAAGTTATCGGCGAGTCCGTCCGGTGTACTCACCTCCAGTGAGCACCTGTATACTATCATAGGTGACAAACACCAATAGCTTGTGAGACCGGACACCGCCCCTCAACGTGTTCTAGAAACGGATACACTAGTCTACTCCGGAATATCGATGCCCAGTCTCGATACTCCCACAACTAGGAACATTTAAGGATGTGCCTATGGACAACCCAGCTCCCACATATATAATCGTCATCATAATACTGGTTGTCAAACTACAATCCTATGGGCTTCATCAATGATGAAGACAAACCAGATAGCATATTATCATCTCGAGTAAGACTGTTATACCTGTATAGGTCCTCCTTCAATTATCATAATCGCCTACTTGCAATTACAATAATTGCCTACATGCAATTACAATAATTGCCTTGAGGGCAGTATATCCAACAATCTCCCACTTTCACTTAAGGCCAATTATTGCGGTATCGCGTACCTACAGCTCGTGTGCTACCGAATACCCAACTTCTCTATTAATCAGTTTCGCAAACTATGATTGTGAAACTTAACGTGTTCGAGAAATAGCCACAGTGAGTGAATCCGCTACAATGTTCCAACTTCATCTCTCTATATCTCAACTTTGCGGAGATCAACAATCTTCCAAAATGAGCGACACCCCGCCTTAAGAATTTTTCTGCATACTTGATGGGACCAAGTTCATAAATGAACAACTCCATCCAAAAAACTTTTTGGGCTGTATCCTCGGTTAAGTCTTAACCTGCATCTTGCACCATGATTACCTCAGTATCTCTATTGGAACACCATCCAATATATTGATCCCAAGAAGAGGCTAAACTCAAAACTCTGACAGCATCTCTGTCATCTAGGTCATCTTGGAAGCCTGAACCGATAACCGCCTCCCAGAGGAGGTTGCCGTTACCTTATACCAAGAACATCCTCTTATGTTCATAATAGCTTCCCTTTGTTTCTCCAAGATTGGATTAATTCTTCTTTCTACAGCAAGTGTATAAGCAATATCTGGTGTTGTACAAGATATTACATGATTGACTCAATTGCCTAAGCAAATGATATGTCATTCTTTCCAGTCCCTCTCTTCATCAGTCTAGAGGGCATCCTTTTTAGAGAGGGTTGCTCCATTACCTGCGGGTACATCACCACACTAGGAGTCGTCCATTCTAAAATACTTTTAGAATGTTGTCTAAGTACCCGATTGGGGAATTTCCCAAATCTAGATCTAAAAGCAGAATCCCTGATATATTATCTATCTGGTTTTTTACAAGACATTGCATGATTGACTCAATTGCCTAAGAAAATGATATGTCATTCATGCCAGTCCCTCTCCTTATCAGTCTAGAAGACATCTCTTTAGAGAGGGTGACTCCATCACTTGCGGGTACTCCACCACGCCAGGAGTCGTCCATTCTAAAATACTTTTAGAATGCTGTCTAAGTACCCGATTGGGAAACTTCCCAAATCTAGATCTAGTCACCAGAATTCCTAATATATTATCCATATCCAACGTAGAGAAAACACTATGTGACAACCAAACTTTGACCGATTGTAGTATAGGAACATCACTTCCTATTTGGAGTATGTCATCTAAATCCCTGAACAATACACCATGCATCCTTCTTGCTAGGTTCATCTATTGTTTGATGAAATCAATTAGCTTGACCGTCATATCAAAACAGATGATTCATCTCTGCTATCCATGCTTTAGTTTAGGAATAGACACAAACAACTTGCACACCTTCCGCAGCTCCCACTGACTAAGATAATCCTTTGGCAGAGTCATATACACGTGCACTTCCAAATTCCCATTTGGAAAAACGTTATAGTCAGCCGCCTGCCAGATATCATAGCCAAGAACTGTATCAGCACCAAGTCATATCCATATGGACTTCAGCGTAGACACTGTTAGTGTATATGCCCTAGAGGCCATTACTATATCATACTAGTATGTATACTACTTGATGGAAGCTTGGGATATTCACTTTGTATTGACAATCTTGCTCAAAATAGTACTATGCTACTTGGTTTGTTTCTGCTTTAATGTGTGCATGTGTTTCTTTTAGCATATCTCCTTTACACATTAGTGGAGCCCTTATGATCTTTGCTTGATTACCAGCGTTGTGATGGCAGTCACACTCGTGGGGGCTGGGTAATCTACAAGCACATCCTTATGCAGGTCCCTAGTCGTAGGACTATCGAGACAGGGCATCGATGCTCCGGAGTAGACTAGCGTATGCGCTTCTCATCCCAGCTTGGGAGACGGCCTGTCCCACAGCCGTCAGTACGTCGTACTTGGGATAGTATGCGGGTGCTCGTTAGGTTACGAGTACACTGGACAGGACTCGTCGGGAACTGTTGGTTGGTATTATACCTATCGTCAGTTATCAGTTCCCAGGTGACATGTGTACAGCTTAGTTCGTTGACTTGACACTGTCACTTCTCCTCGAGTGTGTTCCCACTGTACTTTGATTACTACCCTACCACGGCTCAAAGGAGTCGTGCAAACAGGTAGTTTTTGGGTGCAGTCCCGAAGCACTTGGAGGCAGTGACGGTTAGACATGATTCGTCTCTCCCGGTATTGGGGGTTGATATCGCGCTGTGTTTAGGAGAGCCATTACACAAAGTCCCTGGCCAGGGCAAGAGAGATAGACTGGTAGGTTTCCAGTGTTATCTCAGGTGTTCTGGGCTACACTCCGGCATGACTTGTACCGCTATTAGGGGACTGACGTTTACCGCCCCCCTAGGCCCGCCATGCGATGTTCTTAGACGGACAGACCGGACTGTACGGAGACTGTCACATACAGGCTCAGTAGGAGTTCAGATGGGTTTACCTCGTCAGTCTTCTTATCGGCATCTACCTGGGGACCGTTACGTACAGCTAGTGCCGCTTGCGGTCTGTGGTTAAACCCACTGCCAGCATAGTGTCGAGTCTTTAGAGTCCCACACAGAGGGTTATTCTCCTTTAGGCAAAATGAGTAGAGGTCGCATGGTTTTGCGACAGGGTTCGTTTACATCCACGCACTTATGCACATTTAGTGTCCGGACAGCTTATACTAGCAGGCTTTGGTTTAAGCCGGATCCTAGTATATGATTTGTGATTGGTTTTATCTCATTGTATTCGTGTTCCTCGGAACACGGATACGGGTGTGTATGCACAGTTGACTGAGACAGAGGCAGAGGATTTTCATTAGGGTTAATGACCGTTGTGATTTTCTTAACCCTAATATTTATGTGTGAAATATGATTTAGTAATATTAGTTAATCCCTAATATTTATGTGTGAAATATGATTTATTAATATTAGTTAATTATAATTGTGCATGGTTAGGGTTGTTGACCATTTGACTATACTTGACTTGTTGACCTAGGTTGACAAGTTGACCATCGTCATTCCATGTGAAAGAGGCTCTTTGATCCTTGCAAAAGCATTTAATGTGAAATGATAATGATCATTTCTTGATTAACCATCACAATTATCTTTAGCTAATTATCTATTTTTCATAATTCACATATATGTGAGAAGGTTGTATTATTCTTCTCATTCTATCATTCTCATTCTCTCTCCTCCTCTTCCTCTCTCTCTAGCTCTCCCCTCTCATGAGTTGAGAACCATTGAGCTTGAGATAATCCCTTCAAAAACACTCTCTACTCTTTCTAAGGTCCTAGGTTTAGCACACCAAGCACCTTAGTTACTTCTAGTTTGAAGTTGGAGCCAAAGGTAGAGGCCCTCGGGTGGATCTTTCTTCGGCAAGAGAAGGCGACGAGACGATCCGTTCTTTCACTCCAAGGAGCAAGAAGAGAAGGACTTGGAGACCTAGGTATAATCCCTTTTCCGAGTAGCTAAACTCTTTTAGCTTGTTGTTAGTTTTTGTTTAGCAAAGATCCCTCCTTTACATAGTCCATGTTGCCTAGTGTTGTAAAAATCCGATTTTTCATAACGTTTCCGCCTCCCCGCAAGCACCGGGGTGGGCAACGTGGACTTACAGTGGTATCAGAGCCTAGCTAAACACAAACTAACTAGTTAGCAAAGTATTTAGAACTTCGATCGAAAAAAATCGCAAAACACATTTTCAAAAACCCTAGTTTCTGCCGATTTTTTTTTCTGCTTTAAAAATAATAAATCATACATGAAAAATCGACTCAGGGTTTTCTAAAGACTCCCACCAAAAACGATCCACTGAACCGGTCAAAGCGCCACGGTTCCGCGGCAAGAACATGCTTCTTGCCGCGGATCCGCGGCCGAGTTGACTCGGCCGTGAACCGAGTTTGGTGCAGTGTACTTAGTTGTAGGTTTTGGGATTTTTAATATAGTTTGTTTCTGCCCAGATATTCCAGAGAACAAGTTGATTTTTGGGGTTGTCACAAATCCGTATTTTGATCGAATTTCTTCACACTTTGGCTAATGGGTTATATCTGTGATGTGATATATGTATTGAACGTCTGCTAATCGCTATACATCGATTAGTAGGGGTTATACATATCTGTGATCTATAATGTTGATGGTTTGTGTATATGAATTCGTTGGATTGTCGCGGATGAATAGCCGGGGTTGTGAGATGAGAGTTTTCTTATTCTTTCAATTCTTGTAATATGTAAATTGATGTAATATTATTTGTATGGCCACACAACCGGGTCAGGGTTGTAGCCGTCATTGTATAATTTCTTTTTACTGTTTTTGCTCCTAGGATAGACCCAAGGAGGGGTGCACAAACTACCGGGTATCTCGAAGTGCCGAGTGGCCTACTCACGGTGTTGAGGGAGGTTGCTTCGCTTCGGGTACTTGGCAGGTAGTTTGCCGCACCCGTAGGGGTCTAGGGTGGGGTTTTGCTATTCATCGCGACCGTGTAATCCGCTCTTCGTTACAGGCTCGTACGAAATGCGGATTCCTAGTATATCCAATGTGTTCATCTGTGATCTGGAATGGCTATCATTGCATGTGACGAATGTTTATATATATCTATATGATATCTATTTAGGCGTTGCTTATGTTTTGCATCCGCGCTAGTCCAGACCCCGCTATGTCGTTAGTTAAGTAACCTAACGGGTGATGACGGGACCCCGTGGCGAATGCGGATGGCATAAGCGTACGTCATATTTTCGTTGTTTTCTCTAATGGTAGGATTAAATGATGAGACGCATTGGAATTAATGCAAGAAAAAATAAACCAAGTAACAGTCGTTGGAACACTTTCAAAACCACTCGGTTCTTTTCAAAACCAAACTTTTAAATGCGGAGCTTGAACCACTCCTTTTGAAAGCTATCTCGTTCCTTCGATTATATCAAGTTCACTACGTTCACGGTTTCGCCAAAACCATTCGTAGCCCTCCGTCGTTTCACATGAATGGTCAATACGTATTCAAGCTATGTATGTTGGCCAAAGTCAAGGCATAGTGATTGGTAGCTATTGGGTATTTATGTGCATCATAGATAGATGTGTTGGTTTGGGGCAGTCGTTCTACCATGTTGGCCAAAATCAAGGGTATGTGTGGGTGGGCTCAAATTAACCTGGAGAATGACGGGTAGAACTTGACATGTGACTTATGATATTTTGGCCAAAGTCAAGGTCATAAGAGCATAGAGCAAAAATCCACATCGGGAGTTTCAAAAGAACTGAAACTTGCTAGCACTGCATACAATTTGGAGTGTGATGATTCTGGTAGGATTCCTTCAGTTTTGTCACGCGATGATATTTGGATCCCGATCCTACTGTGAGTATATGCTACTCCTCCGGAACTTTCTCACTTAACGATCAATGCTATAAACCAAGTAGGTGTCTAGAAAGGTGTTAGAGGGGCTACGCCCACAGGGAAAAGAGGTAATTTAATTAAGGAACTTCGCGAAAGCGTTGGAAAACCTCCCTTGAAGTACCGACACTGGCCTGGCTGAACGGTTAAGCAAGTATTGTACGGTGAGATTGATCCCGACTAGTTCTTCCTTTATGGTTTGATGAGGGATTCGAGAGACAGTGGGAGCCATCCTGTTTAGACAAATTAAAAACCACTCTAAACTTGCAAGAGCATCATGTTAAAGTGTTTCTTCTCTCTCTCCTAATTGCAGCGACCAATTATCATGACTGGACTTAAGTTACTTCTAGATAAACACATACTGACAGGGCCAAACTACAAAGATTGGCTCAGGAATGTCAAAATGGCAATCACTTATGACAAGTTAGGGTATCTTCTTACCACCAAAGCTCCCCCTGTCTCAGGTCCCAAAACCAGTGTCGTGGATAGGGAAATCCGCAAGACCTGGGAAATCGACTGCGCGAAGGCCAAGTGCCTCGTGCTTGCCTCTATGGACAATGAACATCAGAGGAGGCACGAGAATATGGACCTCGAATCCATATTTCTCCATACAAAAGAACTGTATGGAGAGCAATCCCGTATCGCCAGATACGAAGTGTCGAAGAAGTTGTTTTCGGCGAGATTGGCCGTCGGATCATCGGTAGCGGAACACGTGCTTAAGATGATTGGCTACATAGAGGAGCTCACGGACCTTGGGACCACGTTGGAGAATGAGCTCTATACGGACTTGATTCTCCAGTCCCTTCCTTCCACTAACGCCCAGTTCATCCTGAACTTCAACTTGCAGGAAAACGAAGTTGAACTTTCAGAGCTCCTCAACATGCTGAGGAGTGCGGAGGGCACCCTACAAAAAGGTAGGGAAACATCCACTTTGTTTGTAGGAGGATCTTCCTCTTCTAGGTCCAGGGCGAAAGCCAAGGGAAAGAAGAAGAAAACCCCCGCCAAACCAAGGGGCGGTGTTAGTAAAGTGGATACGAGGGGAAAGGAAAAAGCAACAAAGGTAGCGGGGAAGCTTGTGGATAAGGAAGAATGCTTTTACTGTCACAAGAGTGGACACTGGAAGAAAGATTGCAGGGCTTGGAAGACCAGAACACAGGATCTGAAGCAAGTTGCGGCTTCAGCTTCAGGTCTGTATGTTATTGAAAACTGTCTATCAATAAACTCTACGTCCTGGGTATTGGATACCGGATCAGGATCTCATATCTGTAATTCTTTGCAGGCGTTGAGAAAGCATAGGTTTTTGAAGGCAGGTGACATGACCCTCAAAGTTGCAAACGGAGCTAGCATGGATGCTGAGGCCGTGGGGGATTATCACCTGGGAATGTCAGATGGACATGTTTTGGTTTTACGTAATTGCTTTTTTGTACCCAATGCAACATGTAATATCATTTCTGTATCTTTGATTTCTAAAGAAGGTTATGAATTTGCGTTTGTAAGTAATGTTGTAAACATTCACCTTAATCAAGTTCTGATTGGGTCAGGTACATTAAGCAATGGTATATACGTATTAAACCAACCACAGATTTTCAATGTCCAGAATACACAAAAAAGAAAGTCTCCGGAAACAAGTCAGACTTTCTTATGGCATTGTAGACTGGGTCACATCAATGAGAGAAGGTTGACGAAGTTACATACAGAAGGATATTTGGATCCGTTCGAATATCAATCATATGCAATTTGTCAATCCTGTCTCAAAGGAAAGATGACAAAGACTCCTTTCACTGGACACGGAGTAAGAGCGAGCGAGCTCTTGGGACTCGTACACAGCGATGTGTGCGGTCCAATGTCTACGCATGCACGAAGCGGTTATTCTTACTTCATTACTTTTACGGATGACTTTTCAAGGTACGGTTATGTCTTCTTAATGAAACATAAATCCGAAGCCTTTGGAAAATTCCAGGAATATAAGAATGAAGTAGAAAAACAAACAGGCAAAAGTATCAAGACACTGAGATCTGATCGAGGTGGTGAATACTTGAGTTCCGAGTTCCTGGATTACTTAAAAGAGAATGGAATTCTCTCTCAGCTTACTCCTCCATACACTCCGCAACATAACGGTGTATCGGAGAGATGGAACCGAACCCTATTGGATATGGTACGGTCCATGATGAGTAACGCTGAGTTACCGCGATCATTCTGGGGATATGCACAAGAATCAGCTGCATACCTTTTGAACCGAGTTCCAACTAAGACAGTGCCAACTACACCATATCAGATGTGGTGTGGGAAGAGACCCTATCTTAATCACATTAAGACATGAGGATGTCCAGCTTTTGTCAAAAAGCAGCATGCGGACAAGCTCGAGGCAGGCTGTATTTCTTCTATTGCGAAGTGGAACAAAAGGTTTTTGTTTCTCGTCATGCCCACTTCTTGGAAACTCAGTTTTTGGAAAAACAGATAAGTGGGTGCGCAATAGAACTGGAAGAAATTCCAGAACCACGAGCTATTACTGAAAGCTTATAGAACCAGAGGGTTCAAAAGATCAGGACATTCCTGCGCCGCTCCGCAGAAGTAGTAGGCAGTCTCATCCACCCGAGAGATACTACGGTTTTCTCATAGACGGTGATACAGAGGATTGCATCATTGATAGTGATGAGCCGACTATCTTCCAGCTGGCCATTCAGAGCGTTGACTCGGTAAAATGGTTGGATGCAATGCGGACCGAAATTGAGTCCATATACACCAACAAAGTATGGACGTTGGACGTTGCTCCAGATGGGGTAAAACCCGTAGGATGCAAGTGGATCTTCAAAAGGAAGATTGGTGTAGATGGACAGGTTGAGACCTATAAAGCAAGACTTGTTGCAAAGGGTTTCCGTCAAAGACCTGGCTTGGAGTATGACGAAACCTTTTCTCCAGTGGCTATGATGAAATCCATTCGGATCCTTCTTGCCATTGCTGCCTTCCACGATTATGAGATCTGGCAGATGGACGTAAAGACCGCTTTTCTAAATGGAAATTTAGAGGAGTGTGTCTATATGGACCAACCAGAGGGTTTCATTTTGAGTGGGAGCAGCGGAAAGGTGAGTTGCTTAAGTCCATCTATGGACTAAAGCAGGCATCACGAAGTTGGAACATCTGTTTTGATGAGACGGTCAAAGAATTTTGCTTTATCAAAAATCCAGATGAACCATGCATCTATAGTAGATTTGTAGCAAGAACTGTTGTATTCCTCGTTTTATACGTGGATGACATTCTCTTGATAGGAAATGACATTCCTATGCTACAATCTGTCAAAGGGTTCTTGTCACACAGGTTCTCCATGAAAGACCTGGGTGATACCTCTTACATTCTGGGGATCCGGATCTGTCGTGACAGATCCAAGAGGATATTAGGACTCTTACAGTCCAGGTACATCGACACCATACTAAAAAGATTCAGTATGGAAGATTCCAAGCGCGGTAATCTACCGGCTTGTCACGGGATCACACTCTCCAAAGAGATGTCTCCCAAGACTGATTTGGAAAGGGATCGCATGTCTATTATACCCTACGCTTCTGTGGTAGGCTCTATAATGTATGCGATGCTGTGTACCATACCAGATGTAGCTTATGTACTGAGTGTGGTAAGCCGGTATCAGTCAAACCCTGGGGAGAAACACTGGATAGCAGTAAAGAACATTCTCAAGTACCTGAGAAGGACTAAGGAGATGTTTTTGGTGTATGGCGGAAAAGACCTCCAGATTGAGGCCTTTGCTGACTCCGGCTTCCAGAGTGACAAGGATGATTCCAAGTCCATGTCGGGTTATGTTTTTACCCTCTATGGAGGGGCGGTGTGTTGGAAGAGTTCCAAACAGGAAACCGTTGCTGACTCGACGATGGAAGCCGAAAATATCACCACTGCAGATGCCGCAAAAGAAGCCGTCTGGATAAGGAAGTTCCTAACAGAACTTCAGGTGGTTCCGTCCATTGTTGATCCAGTACCTCTGTATTGCGACAACAACGGGACTGTAGCTTTAGCGAAGGAACCCAGGTCCCATCAGAAGTCCAGGCACATCTTGAGGCGGTATCACCTGATCAGGGAGATCGTGGGTTGCCAGGAGATTGAGGTTCGGAGAGTTACTACGTAAGATAACACTGCTGATCCATTCACGAAGGCCTTACCCCAGACTCAGTTCGAGCGGCTGATCGAGATGATAGGTCTTCGATACGCCAGTACATGGCCTTAGTGCAAGTGGGAGATTGTTAGTGTATATGCCCTAGAGGCTATTACTGTATCATACTAGTATGTATATTACTTGATGGAAGCTTGGGATATTCACCTTGTATTGACAATCTTGCTCAAAATAGTACTATGCTACTTGGTTTGTTTCTGCTTTAATGTGTGCATGTGTTTCTTTTAGCATATCGTCTTTACACATTAGTGGAGCCCTTAGGATCTTTGCTTGATTACCAGCGTTGTGATGGCAGTCACACTCATGGGGGCTGGGTAATCTACAAGCACATCCTTATGCAGGTCCCTAGTCGTAGTACTGTCGAAACAGGGCATCGATGCTCCGGAGTAGACTAGCGTATGCGCTTCTCATCCCAGCTTCGGAGATGGCCTGTCCCACAGCCGTCAGTACGTCGTACTTGGGATAGTATGCGAGTGCTCGTTAGGTTACGAGTACACTGGACAGGACTCATTGGTAACTGTTGGTTGGTATTATACCTATCGTCAGTTATCAGTTCCCAGGTGACATGAGTATAGCTTAGTCCGTTGACTTGACACTGTCACTTCGCCTCGAGTGTGTTCCCAATGTACTTTGATTACTACCCTACCACGGCTCAAAGGAGTCGTGCAAACAGGTAGTTTTTGGGTGCAGTCCCGAAGCACTTGGAGGCAGTGATGGTTAGACAGGATTCGTCTCTCCCGGTATTTGGGGTTGATATCCCGCTGTGTCTAGGAGAGCCATTACACAAAGTCTCTGGCCAGGGCAAGCGAGATAGACTGGTAGGTTTCCAGTGTTATCTCAGTTGTTCTGGGCTACACTCCGGCACGACTTGTACCGCTAGTAGGGGACTGACGTTTACTGCCCCCCTAGGCCCGCCATGCGATGTTCTTAGACGAACAGACCGGACTGTATGGAGACTGTCACATACAGGCTCAGTAGGAGTTCAGATGGGTTTACCTCGTCAGTCTTCTTATCGGCATCTACCTGGGGACCGTTATGTACAGCTAGTGCCGCTTGCGGACTGTGGTTAAACCCACTGCCAGCGTAGTGTCGAGTCTTTAGAGTCCCACATAGAGGGTTATTCGCCTTTAGGTAAAATGAGCAGAGCTCGCATGGTTTTGCGATTGGGTTCGTTCATATCCGCGCACTTGTACACATTTAGTGTCCAGACAGCTTATACTAGCAGGCTTTGGTTTAAGCCGGATCTTAGTATATGATTTGGGATTGGTTTTATCTTATTGTATTTGTGTTCCTCGGAACACGGATACGGGTGTGTATGCACAGTTGACTGAGACAGAGGCAGAGGATTTTCATCAGGGTTAATGACCGTTGTCATTTTCTTAACCCTAATGTTTATGTGTGAAATATGATTTATTAATATTAGTTAATTATAATTGTGCATGGTTAGGGTTGTTGACCGTTTGACTATACTTGACTTGTTGACCTAGGTTGACAAGTTGACCATCATCTTTCCAAATGAAAGATGCTCTTTGATCCTTGCAAAAGCATTTAATGTGAAATGATAATGGTCATTTCTTGATTAACCATCACAATTATCTTTAGCTAATTAACTATTTTTCATAATTCACATATATGTGAGAAGGTTGTATTATTCTTCTCATTCTATCATTCTCATTCTCTCTCCTCCTCTTCCTCTCTCTCTAGCTCTCCCCTCTCATGGGTTGAGAACCATTGAGCTTGAGATAATCCCTTCAAAAACACTCTCTACTCTTTCTAAGGTCCTCGGTTTAGCACACCGAGCACCTTAGTTACTTCTAGTTTGAAGTTGGAGCCAAAGGTAGAGGCCCTCGGGTGGATCTTTCTTCGGCAAGAGAAGGCGACGAGACTATCCGTTCTTTCACTCCAAAGAGCAAGAAGAGAAGGACTTGGAGACCTAGGTATAACCCCTTTTTCGAGTAGCTAAACTCTTTTAGCTTGTTGTTAGTTTTTGTTTAGCAAAGATCCCTTTTTTACATAGTCCATGTTGCCTAGTGTTGTAAAAATCCGATTTTTCATAACGTTTCCGCCTCCCCGCAAGCACCGGGGTGGGCAACGTGGACTTACAGACATTGAAGTAAAAGTAACATCACAATCCACAACGGGTATTTGATGAAAACTCTTTACAACAAGTCTAGCCTTATTAGGTTAGTACCTTTCCACCTGCACAGATCTCGAAAGATCTACTTGCTCCTAATGGGTTTTACCCCTTCAGGAGCACCTAGCAAAGTCCAAAATCCATGACTTGCTGAAGTGCGTGGAGTCCATTTTGGGTATGAAATATTTGGTCACCTGGAAGTTACCACTTCTTATGATCTGCTGATAACTAGTAGGGGGAATAGGAGTGTCAAGTCATATCCGTATGGGCTTCAGCATAGACACTGAGGTAAAAGTCTTATCACAATCCATTACGGGTATTTGATGAAAACTCTTTACAACAAGTCCAGCCTTATTAGGTTAGTACCTTTCCACCTAGACAGATCTCGAAAGATCTACTTGCTCCTAATGGGTTTTACCCCTTCAGGAGCACCAAACAAAGTCCAAAATCCATGATTTCCTGAAGTGCGTGGAGTCCATCTTGGATATGAAGCATCTGGTCACCTGGAAGTTACCACTTCCTATGACCTGCTGATAATTAATAGGGGCATCGTCACCATGATACTGACCTCCCTGTCACCGTCTACGAGAAAACCAAAGTATCTCTCAGGTGGCTGAAGGCACCTATTTAATCTGCAGAGCGGCTAATGGTTTGTCATGTTCAATTGAATCCTTAGGTTCTACTAAATTTTTGGTAACCGTTTATGGTTCTAGAATCACTTCTAATTCTACCATACTCCCACTAGTTTCTTTTGCAAAAAGATTCCTTTTATAAAAAGGTGGCGTGTGAAGAACAATTTAACTATTGATCTTGAAAATGGTAGAAACAAAATCCTAGCGAATGCTTGGGATTATCCCCAAACCGCCATTACCAAAGCGTGCCTTGAGTTTGTCCGGATTCTGCTTTTAAACAGAAAACAGATAGTTCATTATCTTAACAATCTCAAGGTACACAACCATTCTATGTCCAAATAGAATCACGACACTAATTTAGATGGAACCAGATTCAAAAGTCATGCAGCTGTTTTCAGTGCATACCCCAAATTGAAAAAGGACAATACAACATTACTCATCAATGAGCGTACTCACGGATGAGCAACCGGTGAGAGAATCAAGTTCTCAATACTATGATGGAATACCTAGCATATATATCTACATCTTCGATCACCTCAAAAAATCCTGATACTTCCAACGTATGGCTCTCTACTTTATTCTTATATCTATAAACTTCTCAAAATCTTTGGTCCTTGCATTACAACAAATGTGTGTCTAAAACCAGAAAACTTATAGGTAAACCTGAATGAAGTAAGAGTACCAACCCCTTGTCCCGAAGGACACTGGACAACATACATTTTCTTGTATAAGTCTCAAGAGTATACTAGCTCAAATTATGTGTTTTGTAAATTGAAAACTGTATTTTGATCGAGAATGTCTCACACCGTTATTCAATGCACCTTACCTTATCCTCAACTGATAAAGGTAAATGTTTATAACACAATTTTCAAAATGTATATCTAACTTTATAAAATAAAGGTACAGATATTTTATTTTAAACTTTGGTGCATAACAACGGTTATTCGAGACCAAAAATTTGCCGTCAGGCAAAGCCAGGCGATTTAATCCAATATCTCCAATTGCAGCAAATTTCGATATTGAGGATTAGATCGCCCATTTCCCAATATTCTACTCCCACTAATCATCTATAACACCGTACAGATGTGAGATCCAAAACCGGTAAATACATACCCTGGAGTCGGAATTAATTGGGAAAACAGTTCTCATTTAAAAATACACAGAAAATCTGAAACATTAAAATGTTTCATAAGAGGTGGCCGGGTATTTCTAGTAATGTCTTTTCCATTATCCAGATTCATTACAGTAGTCACAATTTCCATTGCTCTCACTTCAATCCCTTTATATGTCTCTACATCTTACCTTCTGCATACCGCACTTAGGCTAATTGATTTTCTTCCTTCCCTACCTTTCGGCACCAGCCTAAGGTTTGGAAGAAAACTATCCAATAAGCGTAATAGGTGTACTCTCCTAATACAAGGATCTTTCGCAATCTAAAAGAAGGTATAGGGAAGAGACAACCGAATAATCCTATTCAATTTCTTCAGAACCTGTGGCCATCCTCGACTGAAATAACTTCTTCGAGTTCGTATGTAACTATACGATGGCCGTTCTAAGAAATATGGATCATCATAGTGATACGACGTGTTCTGAAGAAATGCAAAGGGTAAAGTAGGAGTGGCAGAGATATGTGCGACTTTGTTACAAATAAAGACAAGCCAAAACCCAAGGGAGTAAGAAGGTTCGGTTAACTTGGTTCATGATTTTTAAGGAAAGTCATGGGTCGCTGTACCATAGAGAGAAAAGAAACACTCAGCGTGCACTCTATCAAGATTAGATCGGTTATCACTTTATCTAATCAGGATGGCTCCCACTGTTTTCTCGAATTATCCTTCAAACCCAAAAAGGAGAACTGGTCGGGATCATTTACACTTTACAATTTCGCTAACAGTTTAGCCATGTCAGTGTTGGTACTCCGAGGGAAGACCCCCGTGCTTACAGGGTTACCTAAGACGGCAGCAAGGTTTCGGGAGGCATCGTACATTCCAAATTCAATTTTTTGCCGTTTTAGCTAACCCTAACATAAATCGTAAACTAGAAATATACGGAAAATCAAATGCAAACACTTTGCAATAAGTAAAGAGAGCAAGGAATACAACCTTTGTAGACCAGTCCTTCACTTCAATAGCTCCATGTAGTATTCCCCTTCGCTGTGATCGTAAACTCTGGACTGTAGAGAGGCTCCACAAGAAGAACGAACATGCTTGCTTCAAAGTCTTCGCGGCCGAAGATGATCTACGTCGAGGAGACACTAACCCAAGCTATTTCTTCACTAGGTCAAGAACTTTGTGAAGAGAACACCCTATACTAAATGGCAAGTAGTAGAGGATGATTAAGTAGGAAGTGGGCTCACTTTAGAATTGATTTTCTCACATTATTTCTCATAACTCTATTGAAGCTAGAAAAGATTAAGAGGAAGAAGAAGAAGAAGATCTCTTGATCATTATCCAAAGATAATGGCAACCATGGTGAGTTAATATCATATATTAACCTTTGTAGAGAGTTAACCATGGCTAGGTTTAATTGGTTGGGTTAACAAATATCATTGGTAAAACAAAAGAGTGGACTTGGTCAATGAAGACTACAAGCTTCTACAAGCTATTTGTCATGACAAAATGCCACTATTTGTAATTACCAAAATAATAATAAACCCTAGCAATTAAACCAAGCATGGTGTAAGTCATACACACACCTTTGTTGCATGTATCATGAAGCATGACACATATCATGTTCACAAAAGTATATCACATATATTCAATGTGCACAAAATGAGAAAAAGAAATCATAAGTGAGCTAATACTAGTTAATGTAATGTAATATATCAAATATATAATTATACATTAAACTATTAAATCAACTCTTGATTTAATAATCCGGCTATATTACATATAACCGACTAATATCATATGTAACAACTTATCGAATCAACACATGATCCGATAACCCGGCTATATCGCATATAACCGACCAATGTCATAAATCGCGAGAATAGTGTAAGTCCACGTTGCTCACCCCGGTACTTACGGGGAGGCGGAAACGGCGAAAAACAATTATTTGGCGCAAGGCAACATGGACTAAAAGCCGGATCTTTGCTAAACTAGAAACTAACAAACTACTAGAGGCTTTAACTACTATGCCGTAGAAATTATACCTCACGGAGCCGGTCCTTCGGGTCTTCATTCCGCTGTCCCGCTCGTCCGTCCAAGCACCAAGGTACGATTCGGATCTTGGTCACCTCCGCGGCTTTCTTGAGTCGAAGACGATCCACCCGAGAGTTGTACACCGAGCTCCACCTCAGGCCGAAGCAACTAGGGCAACGAGATCGCTAGTCTAGATGCCCTAGGTTGTGTAGAAGAGAAAGATGGAAGTGTTTGTCTATGTGGATTCTTTTTCTCTCAACACATGAGATCAAAAGACTTTATCAAGAGGAGGAAGAAGGAGGACCTAGCAACCATGAGAGCTTTTCTTTTCTTCTCACAAGAACAAGAGAGAGAAATGAAAATGAATTATGAGCTAAAGAAATGAACCATGGTTGCAATAATGCAAAACTATCATCATTACAAATCCTTTCATGATAAAGTTGATGGCTACTAATTGAATTAACCATTTTCATAATCCATAAAAGAAAAAGAAATCCAAAGAAGAGTGCAGACCTCTCATGAAGGTCAATGGTCAACTCCGGTCAACGGGTCAACAAAGTCAAGAGAGGTCAAGGTGGTCAAATGGTCAATGCAATTAGCCATCACTAAACTATCACTAAAAGGATTAGTAAACAATGTCTCCGGCTCATAATGGTTTTGACCAAACGAATTGCCAAAACCCTAATGAGCCTGCCACATAATGGTTTTGGCCGAACCAACTGCCAAAACCCTAATGGGGCACCTCCTCCTTTATCGCTCCTCAAAACTGTGCATACACACCCGCATCGGCATTCCGTAGAATGCGAATGCACAGAAGACAAAACAAATCCATCCGTACAATACTAGGATCCGGCTTAAACCAAAGCCCACTAGTATTGCCTGCCCGAACAGCATACGCACACAAGTGCACGTAAGTGATCGTAGCACTGCCGTAAAACCATACGGCCTCTACACGTTTCGCTCAGTGCAGGGAAACTCTCTGTGTGGGACTCTAAAGACTCGACACTACGCTGGCAGTGGGTTTAACCACAGACCGCAAGCGGCACTAGCTGTACGTAACGGTCCCCAGGTATATGTCGATAAGAAGGCCGATGAGGTAAACCCATCCGAACTCCTACTGAGCCTGTATGTGAGAATCTAGGTACAGTCCGGTTTGTTCGTCTGATACATTGCATGGCGGGCCTAGGGGGTGGTGAACGTCAGTCCCCTAATAGCGGTACAAGTCGTGTCGGAGTGTAGCCCAGAACACCCTGAGATAACACAGGAAACCTACCAGTATATCTCGCTTGCCCTGGCCAGGGACTACTCGTGTAATGGCTCTCCTAGACACAGCGCGATGTCAACCCCCAATACTGGGAGAGACGAATCCTGTCTAACCGTCACTGCCTCTAAGTGCTTCGGGACTGCACCCAACTACTACCTGTTTGCACGACTCCTTTGAGCCGTGGTAGGGTAGTAATCTAAGTATAGTGGGAACACACTTGAAGCGAAGTGACAGTGTCAAGTCGGCGGACTAAGCTGTACTCATGTCACCTGGGAACTGATAACCGACGATAGGTATAATACCAACCATCAGTTCCCGACGAGTCCTGTCCAGTATACTCGTAACCTAACGAGCACCCGCATACTATCTCCAGTACGACGTACTGATGGCTGTGGGACAGACCATCTCCGCTGCTGGGATGAGAAGCGCATACGCTAGTCTACTCCGGAGTATCAATGCCCTGTCTCGATAGTCCTACGACCAGGGACCTGTATAAGGATGTGCTTATAGATTACCCAGCCCCCACGAGTGTGACTGCCATCACAACGCTGGTAATCAAACAAAGATCCTAAGGGCTCTACTAATATGTATAAGCGATATGCTAAAAGAAACACATGCACATATTGAAGTAGAAACAAACCAAGTAGCATACTACCATTTTGAGCAAGATTGTCTATACAACTGTGAATATCCCAAGCTTCCATTAAGTAATATACAAGCTAGTATGATACAGTAATGGCCTCTAGGGCATATACACTAACAATCTCCCACTTGCACTAAGGCCATGTACTGGCGTATCGAAGACCTATCAACTCGATCAGCCGCTCGAACTGAGACTGGGGTAGGGCCTTCGTGAGTGGATCTGCAGTGTTGTTCTCCGTATTTACTCTCTTCACCTTGATCTCCCGGCGATCTACGATCTCCCTGATCAGGTGGTACCGCCTCAAAATGTGCATGGATTTCTGATGGGACCTGGGTTCCTTCGCTAAAGCTATAGCGTCGTTGTTGTCGCAATACAGCGGTATTGGATCAACAATGGTAGGAACCACCTGAAGCTCCGTGAGGAACTTCTTCATCCAGACAGCTTCCTTTGCGGCATCGCAAGCAGTTATGTACTCCGCTTCCATAGTTGAGTCAGCAACGGTCTCCTGCTTGGAACTCTTCCAGCAAACCGCCCCTCCATTGAGGGTAAAGACATAACCCGACATGGACTTGGAGTCATCTTTGTCACTCTGGAAGCTGGAGTCAGCAAAGGCCTCGAGCTGGAGGTCTTTTCTGCCATACACCAAGAACATCTCCTTAGTCCTTCTCAGGTACTTGAGATTGTTCTTTACCGCTATCCAATGTTTCTCCCCTGGGTTCGACTGATACCGGCTTACAACGCTTAATGCGTATGCTACATCTGGTCTGGTACATAACATCGCATACATTATAGAGCCTACCGCAGAAGCGTAGGGTATAATAGACATGTGATCCCTTTCCAAATCAGTCTTGAGAGACATCTCTTTGGAGAGGGTGATCCCGTGACAAGCCGGTAAATTACCGTGCTTGGAATCTTCCATACTGAATTTTTTCAGTATGGTGTCGATGTACCTTGATTGTAAAAGTCCCAACATCCTCTTAGATCTATCACGATAGATCTGAATCCCCAGAATGTAGTTGGCATCGCCCAGGTCCTTCATGGAGAACCTCTGGGACAAGAATCCTTTGACTGACTGTAGCATAGGAATATCATTTCCTATTAGGAGAATGTCTTCCACGTACAAGACGAGGAATACCACAGTTCTCCCTACAATCTTACTGTAAATGCATGGTTCATCTGGGTTTTTGATAAAGTCAAATTCCTTGACAGTATCATCAAAGCAGATGTTCCAGCTCCGCGATGCCTGCTTCAGTCCATAGATGGACTTGAGCAACTTGCACACTTTACCGCTGCTCCCACTCTGAATGAATCCTTCCGGCTGATCCATATAGACGCACTCTTCCAAATTTCCATTTAGAAAAGCCGTCTTTACGTCCATCTGCCAGATTTCATAATCGTGGAAGGCAGCAATGGCAAGAAGGATCCGAATGGATTTCAGCATAGCCACTGGAGAAAAGGTCTCGTCATAGTCCAAACCAGGTCTTTGACGAAAACCCTTTGCAACAAGTCTAGCTTTATAGGTCTCAACCTGCCCATCTACACCAATCTTCTTTCTGAAGATCCATTTGTAGCCTACGGATTTTACCCCTTCTGGAGCAAAGTCCAAAGTCCAAACTTTGTTGGTTTACATGGACTCCATCTCGGTCCGCATTGCATCCAGCCATTTTACCGAGTCACCACTTTGAATGGCTTGCTGGAAGCTAGTAGGCTCACCATAATCCATAGTGCAATCCTCTCTATCCCCGTCCATGAGAAAACCGTAGTATCTCTCGGGCGGATGAGACTGCCTACTACTCCTGCGGAGTGGCGCTGGGATGTCCGGTTCTCTTGAAACTTCTGGTTCTTCCAAGCTTTCAGTAATAGCTTGTGGTTCTGGAATTTCTTCCAGTTCTACTACGCTCCCACTTGCTTCTTTTTCTAAAAACTGATGTTCCAGAAAGTGGGCATGACGAGAAACAAAAACCATTTGTTCCTCTGCGTAATAGAAAAAATACCCCCTGGAGTTCTTTGGGTATCCCACAAACTTACACAGTACTGAGCGTGCCTCGAGCTTGTCCGCATGCTGCTTTTTTTACAAAAGCTGGGCATCCCCATATCTTCATATACTTAAGACAGGGTTTCTTCCCACACCACATCTGATATAGTGTGGTAGGCACAGTCTTGGAGGGAACCTTGTTCAAAAGATATGCAGCTGATTCTAGTGCATAGCCCCAGAAGGATCGCGGCAACTCAGCCTTACTCATCATGGATCGAACCATATCCAATAGGGTTTGATTCCGCCTTTCCGATACACCGTTGTGTTGTAGTGTGTATGGAGGAGTAAGCTGAGAGAGAATTCCATTCTCTTTTAAGAAGCCCAGAAACTCGGCACATAAGTATTCACCGCCTCGATCAGATCTCAGTGTCTTGATACTTTTGCCTGTTTGTTTTTCAACTTCATTCTTGTATTCCCGAAATTTCTCAAAAGCCTCGGATTTGTGCTTCATCAAGAAGACATGCCCATACCTAGAGAAATCATCTGTGAAAGTAATGAAGTATGAATAACCACTTCGCACATGTATAGACATTGGACCACACACGTCACTGTGTATGAGTCCCAAGAGCTCGCTCGCTCTTTCTCCGTGTCCAGTGAACGGAGTCTTTGTCATCTTTCCCATGAGACAAGATTCACAAGTGGCATAAGACTGGTACTCGAACGGATCCAAGTATCCTTCTTTATTTAACTTTGTCAACCGTGTCTCATTGATGTGACCCAGTCTACAATGCCATATGAAAGCCTGATTTAATTCCGGAGACTTTCTTTTAAGTGTGTTCTGGACACTGAAGACCTGAGCTTGATTCAAAACGTATATACCATTTTTCAATGTACCTGACCCAATTAGTACTTGATTTAGGTGGATGTTTACTACATCGCTTACAAAAGTAAAATCATATCCTTCCTTAGAAAGTAAGGATACAGATATGATATTACAAGTCGCACCTGGTACATAAAAACAGTCACGCAGAATCAATATCTGCCCAGTTGTCAGTCCTAGATGATATTCCCCTACGGATTCAGCATACATGCTCATTCCGTTAGCAACCCTGAGAGTCATATCACCTTTCTTGATAACCCTACGGTTTCTCAGAGCCTGTAACGAATTACAGATATGAGATCCTGATCTGGTATCCAATACCCAGAAAGTAAGGTTAACTGACATACAGTTCTCTATTACAAACACACCCGAAGCCGAAGCCACAACATGCTTCGAATTCTGGCTACTGGCTTTGCAAGCCCTGCAATCCTTCTGCCCATGTTCATTCCCAAAACAATAGGAACATCCCTCTTTTACTCCATCCATTCCCGAAACTTCTGCCCTTCCCTTTCTTTCTACTTCCCTGGTTTCCTTCAGGGTAGTAGGTAGAGACTGTTGAACTAAGTCAGCATCTGACCCGTTCTTCAACGTGGTCTTCAGGTCCGAGAGCTCAAAAGAGCTGGTCTCTGTAAGGACGTTGCCCCCTACAGATGACCCGATAGCCAACTGTTGGAGATAGTGCCCTCAGAGTCAATTATTTGATCGCAGGTACGTGATTGCAATGATTGCGGAGGACCTATACCGGTAGGACAGTCTTACTCGAGATGATAGTATGCTATCTAGTTTGCCTTTATCAGTCGTGTACATGTTCAGGTGACTGATTACATGTTACACTTTGATAGAGCCCTTAGGATCTTGCTTTACTACCAACAGTATGATGGCGATCATATACGTGAGAGTTGGGTGGTTTATATGCATATCCTTAATTGTGGTCCCTAGTCGTGGGAGTTTCGAGACAGGGCATCGATACTCCGGAGTAGACTAGTGTGTACAGTCGAGACCCCGACGAGGGGCGGTGGCCAGTCTCACAAGCCACTGGTGTCAGTTGGATCACCTAAGATGTATACAGGTGCTCATTGGGTTATGAGTACACCGGACAGGACTCGCCGGGAATCTGCTAGTTGGTATTATACATATCGTCAGATAGCAGTTCCCTGGTGACATGTGTACAGGTTAGTGCATCGACCTGAGGTCGTCATTTGTCTCGTGTGAGTTCCCACTGTGCTTTGATTTCTACCCTACCACGGCTCAAAGGAGTCGTGCAAACAGGTAGTTTTTTGGTACAGTCCCGAGCCATATAGAGGCACGTGAGCGGATCGGCAGGGAATTCGTCTCTCCCGATATTGGGGGCGAGGTCGTGCTGTGTCTAGGAGAGCCATTACACAAAGTCCATGGCCATGGCAGGAGATTTACTGGTAGGTACTCCAGTATTATCTGAGGGTGTTATTGGGCTACACTCCGACACGACTTATACTGCAATTGGGGGTCTGCGTTACTAGCCCCCTAGGCAGATATGCGATACTCATAGACGAACGGACCGGACTGTATATACATTGTCACTGTTAGGCTCAGTAGGGTTTCCGGATGAGTTCGCTCATCGGCCTCCCATTAGGTCAGTCCATGGGCAGCCGTTATGCAATGCTAGTGCCGCTGACGGTTTGTGGTTAAACCCACTGCCAGGGTACTGACGAGTCATTAGAGTTCCCCACAGACAGTTTCCCAAGTTCGGGCGAAACGTTGTACAGGCCGTATGGTTTTATGGCAGGGTTTGGAAAATGCACGTGCGTTTACGCACGTGTTATTTTTCGGGCAGATGATACTGGTCGGCTTTGGTTTAAGCCGGATCCGAGTATTATATTGAGTAGGTATAATATCTTTGTCTCAGTTGCATTTGTATTCGGTCGTAATACAAATGCGGGTATATTTATACAGTTACGGGGTTGTCCTGAAAGTCGTTTCAGGATCACTTTTGGAAGTTGCCAGTTTCCAGTTTTCTATCAGCCGTCTTTTAACATTCGGTTAAAGACGGATTTATCTTTTCTTGAGATGAGTGTGGATTCTTCTAGAAGGTTCTAGAAGTGGTGAGGTGTTAAGTGACTCATTAGTGCCATTAATGATTCATTTAATGCAAGGGAGTGTTGTATTATGTTCATTGGTTTGCATTAATTGCTCTTTGTGACTCATGCTTTCATGAATGGTTATGATAAGCTTTAGGTTTATTATCACCTTCTTTCTTTGCTCCTACACTCACCCTCCTCCTTCTCTTTATATGGACGGCCCCTCCCCACTCTCTCATTCACTTGGTTGATTTCATTTTTGATATAAGACTAAAGTTTTGGGTGTATGGAAATTTCATTACCTCTTTCACTCCATCACCCGATAAAATGGAAACTTCATTAACCAATCGTCCACGGTTTTGGACGAAGTGAGACAAAGTCATCTACTCATTCTCTACATCATTCTTGGTCGTCTCTTTTAGCAAACATGACGACCGAGTTGCCTCGAGTCAGAGGCGGGAGCCCGTTTAAAGAATCGGTGACGTGGTGCCACCTGGACGAGCAGATCGGAGATCGAAGAGATCGGAGCAGCCGCAACGGAGCGTGGGATGATGGTTAAAGAACGAAGGACTCGGATCGTTCGGTATAACCTTTCTACACTCTTTACAGTTTGTTAGTTTAGCAATAATGGCAGATCCGGGTTAAAGTATACGATAGCGCCAGTTAAAAGTTTTTTGTTCCGAATTTGGCGTCTGTAGACGGCCGGGGCGCTACCGTAGACTTACAGCGGTATCAGAGCCTCACCATTTTGCTTTACTAACTTGTGCTAACACGTTTAAAAGATCGATCGAACGGATTTTCAAAAACTACAATTTTCAAGTATTAAAGTTTCTGTTAATTTTCAAACTGGTCCAAATGTCATTTTGACCATACCAGAAAATCAAGCAGGGTTTTTTAGGAATACTGGAGAAATTCGACCACGTGATTCGACTGTTCCGCCGCGGATCCGCGGCCCAAGCATGGGTTTGGCCGCGGATCCGCCGCAAGAAAGTGACATCACTTAGCCAATTTTCTACAGTGGATTCTATGTTGGAAATTGTGGTTTCTGGAACTGTTTATTAGGGCCCAGTATTTTTTACTGTGCAGCAGATTTGCGTGAGGCCCACTTCGGGAAATTTAGTCGATCGAAATTTAAACATGTTAGTTTACAGTGCTTACATTATATCTCCGATCGGGAATGTCATTTGATCGGTAAACCGCGTCTGATTGCTATAGTTCTTTTAGACGGGTTTGCGAACGTGACATTCGCGTTGATGTTCTGTGTTGTGCTGTGATGTTGCGGATTTGTCGTGGTGGATAGCAGTGTGCAATGGTAGTACAGTTTGAGTTTATTTGTACATTTGATATTGCGGGGCGAGCGCCCAACTTGTGGACTGCCGTCACTGCCTGTTGTATAATATTCTTTTGGGGCATGACCAGGTTGCGGTCGATGTACTTGTTGTACTATTTTTCATTACTGTACTAGGTTTTGCCCCGCGACGGAGTGCACGGATAGCCGGGTTCTGGAGGGGCAACGAGTCCGCATCTCATGGCTTTGAGAGGCAGAGGGGCCCCACTCTAGAATTGGCAGACTAATCGCCGCACTCGTAGGGGGTACAGGTTGACCCAAGGAGGGGTGCCCAAGATTACCGGATTCCGTGAAGTGCTGGGTGGTCCATTCAATATGCTGTAGGGGGCTGCCTCGCTTCAGGTTTTGGCGGGTAACTTGCCGCACCCGTAGGGGTCTAGGTTTCATTGCACAGGCTATCCACACGACAGGAGAACGTCGAGTTTCAGCAGCGGCTCTGTGAAACTCGGGGATCCCAGATTATCTGTATTGTTCTGTGATGCTTATTACTTTTCTGTAATGTTGCATATTATCACGCCTGGAGCGATTATTATATATTGGTTTATATACTATTAGATGTTGTATATGTTTTACACCCGCTCTAGTCCAGTCCCCGCACTGTCGTTAGTTAAGTAACATAACGAGTGATGACGGGACCCAGTGACGAATGCGGATGGCATATACGTACATTTTATTTTCGTTCTTTTCTGGTGTGATTGATTGATGGGACTGCGTTGATTCTGATCAATGCAAAGTAAAACAAACCTGTTTGCAGTTGTTGGAACAAATTTAAAAAGTGTTATTGCAAAGACGTTTCCTTTTGTTATGCATAGCGGTATTCAGTGGAATATCCTGCACCTCATTCGACGGGGCAAGGGCCAATATCCCTTCACCGGGACTGACCCCTTGGGCAGAAGTTTGCGTCAGGGTAATAACTTCACTATAGTCGATTACAAGTTGCTTTGCATAGCGGTATTCAGTGGAATATCCTGCACCTCATTCCACGTGGAAAGAGCCGAGATCCCTTTACCGGGAATGACCTCTTTAGCAAAAGTTTTTCGCCACTATATTTTAAAAAGCTATCAGGTTCCTTCAGCGATATCAAGTTCGTTACGTTAAAGGTTTTTTCGCCAAAAACCAGCCGTAGCCCTCCGTCTCTTCTTTTGGGTATTCAGTAGTATTCAAGCTATGCATTTTAGCCAAAGTTAAGGCATAGTGTTTGGTAGCTGCTGGGTATTCATTTGTTGCATAGATAGATGAGTTGGTTTGGGACAGTCGTTCTGCCATTTGGCCAAAGCCAGGGGCATGTGCGGGTGGGTTCAAATTAACAAGATAGTGACGGATAGAACTTGGCATGTGACTTATGACATTTTGACCAAAGCCAAGGTTATAAGAGCATGCGGCAAAAATCATATCGGGAGTTTCTAAAGAAACCAAAACTTGCCAAGTATGCGCATACCTTCTGGAGTATGAGTAACGTGGATGCATTCCATCACGTTATCATGCGATGAGAGTTGGATCCCGATTCCCACTGATGAGTTGGTTTACTCTTCGGGTGATCCCGATTGATTCTTCTTTCTGGTTTGGAGGAGAATTTGACAGGACAGTGGGAGGTTTCCGGATTAGATAAAGTGATAACCATTCTGATCTAGGTTAGAGTGCACGCAGAGTGTTTCTTTTCTCTCTCTCTTTGGCAGCGACCTTTGACCGACCCTAGACTATGACTCAGTGACCAAGTTGACCGAACCTTCTTAAAATACTGGCTTTTGGATTGTCTATGTTGCATAAGTCATTGCCACTCCTTCTTTTACCCTTTGTATTTCTCAGAACACCCGTATTACTACGGACATCCACTTCCATTGGATAGATCCATCATATGGTTATATACGAACTCGAAGGGACTTCTTCGAGGATGGATCCAGGTTCGGGAGAAATGGAATTGGTTTATTCAGTTGTCTTTTACTATCACCTTCTCTCAGGTTGCGAGAGCTCCTTGGTTTAGGAGAGTACACCTATTACGCTTATTGGATAGTCTTATTCCAAACCATAGGCAGGTGCCAAAAGGTAGGGAATGAAGAAAACCAATTAGCCTAAGTAAGGTGTGCAGAAGGTAATATGTAAAGACAAAATAAAGGGATTAGAAAGAGGGCAAAGTAAGTTGCGACTGTTATCATTCACGACCAAACCGCGTACTTCATCGCCACTCCTATTTCACCTTTAAAGGAATAAGGTATTATTCAGTTGTCTTTTATCATCACCTTCTCTCAAGATGTGAGTACTCCTTGGTATAGGAGGGTACACCTATTATGCTTACCGGATAGTCTTCTTCCAAACCATAGGCTGGTGCCGAACGGTAGGGAAGGAAGAAAACCATTTAGCCTAACGATGGTGTACAGAAGGAAACGACTAAAGACAAATAAAGGGATTTGGAGAGATGGCAAAGAAATATACGGTTATAGTCATGAATTGGATTTTGGAAGAGGCATTGCTATGAATACCAGATACCCCTACGAAACATTTTCATGTTTCAGTGCATTGTTAAAAGAAAACTGTTTTCCCGATTAGATACTTACTCCAACGGTATGTATTTACCAGGTTTCATTATCATATCTGTATGGTTTTACAGATGATGAGTGGGAGTAAGTTATTGGGAATTAGGTGATCATCCTCATTATATCGGAATTTGTTGTAATTGGTGATATTTGAGGAAATCACCAGGGTACAGTTTTTAACCTACGACGCACAGGTTTTGAGTTGCTTAAACTCAGCGGACTTATACTGATTATTGTATGTTGTCCAGTGTCCATCAGGACAAAGGGGTAGGTCCTCGTACTATGTTCTGTTTACTTATGACTTCTCTAGTATTTAGACAAGTGTTTCGTAGAAATACGAGGTCTAAGTTTTGAGAAGTTGTGGGTATAAGAATAAAGTAGAGAACCAGGTATCGCAAGTATCGGGATTCTTCAAAGAGATCGAAGATGGAGATTCTTCTGATTGGTATTCAGATGATAGTAATGGTTTTGAGAAACTTGTTTCTCTTTCAGGTTGCTCATAATTGGATGGATTCCTAAGTTGAGTAATGCTGATTAGCCTCTTTCCATTAAGTTGATATGCACTGGAGACAGCTGCATGATTTGAATCTGGTTCCAATTAAATTAGTGCCAAAGTTTCTATATTGGATATAGAATAGTTCGTACCTTAAAAGATATTAAGGTACGGGGAGTTTCCAGCTTATGCTTAAAACCAGACTCTGGATAACTCAGTGCACGTTTCGGTAATGGCTGTTTGTGGGTTGACCCTGGCTATGACGAGGGTTGACATTCTACCATTTGGAAGATCAATAGTGATATTGTTCTTGACTCGCCACAATTTTAGTAAAATGGATTTTTTCAGAAAACAGTAGTGGGAGT
The DNA here is from genome assembly GCA_030015575.1 of Agapanthus africanus. Lineage (NCBI taxonomy): Eukaryota > Viridiplantae > Streptophyta > Magnoliopsida > Asparagales > Amaryllidaceae > Agapanthus > Agapanthus africanus. Next base: position 182,043,657 of record JASDDO010000016.1, on the reverse strand, counting down.
ATGGTAGAACTGGAAGTGATTCCAGAACCGCGAACGATTATGGAAAATTTAATAGGACCTATATATTCAATCAGGTTTGACATTCCATTAGCCACTCCGCAGATATGGTGGGTAACCTCAGACACCCGAGAGGTACTCCGGTAGTCTCAAGGACGGTGACAGGGAGGTTCTTATCTACCCAGACTTGACACTACTGATGTTCCAGGCTATGAGACCCGGTAGGAGGGTTGTCGTAGTCAGTGGGAGCAGCGGGAGCATAGTGGGCAAGATGCTTATATCTATTTATAGACTTGAGCAGTTATAGCGGAGATAGATCATCTAATTTTGATGTGACAGTCATGGGTTTGACTTCAATCAGGATAGGGGATGGATCTGTTAAGAAGGTAGTAGGGTGTGATGTCATGGTATCTGGATGACATACACAGAGTAGGAAGTAAAATTCCTATACTACGATCGGTTGTACTGTGGTCGTCACACAGTTGTTTCTCCAGACAGGATATGGATATAATATTTGACATTCTGGTTTCTAGATCTATGGTTTTTTAGATCTGGATTTGGGTAGTTTCCCAATGTGGGTACTTTGACAGTATTCTAATGGTTTTTAGAATAGATGACTCCTAGCATGGTGGTGTACCTGCAGGTGATGGAGTCACCCTCTCTAAAGATGTCTTACAGACTAAAGGGGAGAGGGATGTGCATGATTGGCAGATCACTTGCTTAGGCAATTGAGTCAATCATGAGATGTCAAGTACCACACCAAATGTTGTTTTTGCACTAGATGCAATAAGTTTGTATTAATCCAATCCTGGAGAAACATAAGGAAGCAGTTATAGAACATAAGTACATGTTCTACGGATTTGATGATGGCAGCCTCCTTCGGGAGACAATTATCATTCCAGGCTTCAAAGGTGACATGGTTGACAGAGCGATTGTCAGAGTTATAGTTTTCCCTCTGATGAGGAACAGAATTATGGACAGGTGGTCCAAGAGGATACTGTGGGTAGCATGGTGCCGGATACTGATTAGGTTCAGTGATCGATACAGTCTAAGAAGTTTGGATTTGGAGTTCATTTATGAACTAGGTCCCATCAGATATCCAGACATATTCTAAGACAGGTATTACTCAATTCGGGAGATGGCTTTCTCCGCGAACTTGAGATTAAGAGAGATATAGAAAGAAACATCTAGGCGGATCCACTCACTGAGGCTATTTCTCGAACACAATAGTTTTACAAACGGGCTTTGTGAAACTGATTAGTAGAGGAGTTGGATGTTTGGTTTCACACGGGCTGTGAGTAGTCGACATCGCAATAATTAGCCTTGAGTGCAAGTGGGAGATTGTTGGAGATAGTGCCCTCAGAGTCAATTATTGGATCGCAGGTAGGTGATTGCAATGATTGCGGAGGACCTATACCGGTAGGACAGTCTTATTCGAGATGATAGTATGCTATCTGGTTTGCCTTTATCAGTCGTGTACATGTTCAGGTGACTGATTACATGTTACACTTTGATAGAGCCCTTAGGATCTTGCTTTACTACCAACAGTATGATGGCGATCATATACGTGAGAGTTGGGTGGTTTATATGCATATCCTTAATTGTGGTCCCTAGTCGTGGGAGTTTCGAGACAGGGCATCGATACTCCGGAGTAGACTAGAGTGTACAGTCGAGACCCCGACGAGGGGAGGTGGCCGGTCTCACAAGCCACTGGTGTCAGTTGGATCACCTAAGATGTATACAGGTGCTCATTGGGTTATGAGTACACCGGACAGGACTCGCCGGGAATCTGCTAGTTGGTATTATACATATAGTCAGATAGCAGTTCCCTGGTGACATGTGTACAGGTTAGTTCATCGACCTAAGGTCGTCATTTGTCTCGTGTGAGTTCCCACTGTGCTTTGATTTCTACCCTACCACGGCTCAAAGGAGTCATGCAAACAGGTAGTTTTTGGGTACAGTCCCGAGCCATATGGAGGCACGTGAGCGGATCGGCAGGGGATTCGTCTCTCCCGGTATTGGGGGCGAGGTCGTGCTGTGTCTAGGAGAGCCATTACACAAAGTCCATGGCCATGGCAGGAGATTTACTGGTAGGTACTCCAGTAGTATCTCAGGGTGTCATTGGGCTACACTCCGACACGACTTATACTGCTATTGGTGGTCTGACGTTACTAGCCCCTAGGCAGATATGCGATACTCATAGACGAACGGACCGGACTGTATATACATTGTCACTGTTAGGCTCAGTAGGGTTTCCGGATGAGTTCGCTCATCGGCCTCCCTTGAGGTCAGTCCATGGGCAGCCGTTACGCATTGCTAATGCCGCTAACGGTTTGTGGTTAAACCCACTGCCAGGGTACTGACGAGTCATTAGAGTTCCCCACAGACAGTTTCCCAAGTTCGGGCGAAACGTTGTAGAGGCCGTATGGTTTTATGGCAGGGTTCGGAAAATGCACGTGCGTTTACGCACGTGTTATTTTTCGGGCAGATGATACTGGTCGGCTTTGGTTTAAGCCAGATCCGAGTATTATATTGAGCAGGTATAATATCTTTGTCTCAGTTGCATTTGTATTCGGTCGTAATACAAATGCGGGTATCTTTATACAGTTACGGGGTTGTCCTGAAAGTTGTTTCAGGATCACTTTTGGAAGTTGCCAGTTTCCAGTTTTCTATCAGCCGTCTTTTAACATTCGGTTAAAGACGGATTTATCTTTTCTTGAGATGAGTGTGGATTCTTCTAGAAGGTTCTAGAAGTGGTGTGGTGTTAAGTGACTCATTAGTGCCATTAATGATTCATTTAATGCAAGGGAGTGTTGTATTATGTTCATTGGTTTGCATTAATTGCTCTTTGTGACTCATGCTTTCATGAATGGTTATGATAAGCTTTAGGTTTATTATCACCTTCCTTCTTTGCTCCTACACTCACCCTCCTCCTTCTCTTTATATGGCTGGCCCCTCCCCTCTCTCTCATTCACTTGGTTGATTTCATTTTTGATATAAGACTAAAGTTTTGGGTGCATGGAAATTTCATTACCTCTTTCACTCCATCACCCGATAAAATGGCAACTTCATTAACCAATCGTCCACGGTTTTGGACGAAGTGAGACAAAGTCATCTACTCATTCTCTACATCATTCTTGGTCGTCTCTTTTAGCAAACTTGACGACCGAGTTTCCTCGAGTCAGAGGCGGGAGCCCGTTTAAAGAATCAGTGACGTGGTGCCACCTGGACGAGCAGATCGGAGATCGAAGAGATCGGAGCAGCCGCAACGGAGCGTGGGATGATGGTTAAAGAACGAAGGACTCGGATCGTTCGGTATAACCTTTCTACACTCTTTACAGTTTGTTAGTTTAGCAATAATGGCAGATCCGGGTTAAAGTATACTATAGCGCCAGTTAAAAGTTTTTTGTTCCGCATTTGGCGTCTGTAGACGGCCGGGGCGCTACCGTAGACTTACACCAACCTCGCTGGAAGCAATTCGTTCGAGGTCTCATATCTTGCGATACGAGATTGCTCTCCATATAAATCTTTGTTATGGAGGAAGATAGAAACTAAGTCCATCTTCTCATGCTGCCTCTGGTTTACACCATCAACTGAGGCTAACACGATGCACTTGGCTTTCGCACAGTTCTTTTCTGATGTCTCGCGGATATGAATATCAGTGACAGGGGAAACTGGACCTGAGACGGCAGGGGTTGGATCAGTCAAGAGGTGTCCCAGCTTGTCATGGGCAATGGACATCTGGACAGACCTTTGCCAGTCATAACAGCCAGATTCAGTCATTTTATTATCTAGATGTAACCTAGGTGCGGTCACTGGGTCACTGCAATTAAGAGAGATAGAAGAAAACACTTAGAATGATGCTCTTGCAAGTTTAGATTGGTTTTTAATTTATCTAAACAGGATGGCTCCCACTGTCTCTCGAATCCCTCCTCAAACCACAAAGGAAGAATTAGTCAGGATCAATCTCACCGTACAATACTTGCTTAACCGTTCAGCCAGGCCAGTGTCGGTACTTCGAGGGAGGTTTTCTAGCGCTTTCGCGAAGTTCCTTAATTAAGTAACCTCTTTTCCCTGTGGGCGTAGCCCCGCTGACACCTTTCTAGACACCTACTTGGTTTATAGCATTGATCGTTAAGTGAGAAAGTTCCCGAGGAGTAGCATATACTCACAGTAGGATCGGGATCCAAATATCATCACGTGACAAAACTGAAGGAATCCTACCAGAATCATCACACTCCAAATGGTATGCGGCGCTTGCAAGTTTTAGTACTTTTGAAACTCCCTATGTGGATTTTTGCCCCATGCTCTTATGACCTTGACTAAGGCCAACAAATCATAAGTCACATTCAAGTTCTACCCGTCGTTGTCCAGGTTGATTTGAACCCACCCGTATATACCCTTGACTATGGCCAACAAAGTAATACGACTGTCCTAAACCAACGCATTCTATCTATGCAACATATGAATACCCACCAGCTACCAAACACTTTGTCTTGACTAGGGCCAACAAACACAGCTTGAATACTGTTGAATATTCATATGAAACGACGGAGGGCTACGAATGGTTTTGGCGAAACCGTGAACGTAGTGAACTAGATATAATCGATGGAACGAGATAGCTTTTAAAAGGAGTGGTTCAAGCCCCGCGTTTAAAAAGCTGGTTTTTGAAAAGAACCGAGTGGTTTTGAAAGTGTTCCAACGACTTTTACTTGGTTTATTTTCTTGCATTAATTCCAATGCGTCCCATCATTTAATCCTACCATTGCAGAAAACAACCAAAATATGGCGTTCGCTTATGCCATCCGCATTCGCCACGGGGCCCCGTCATCACCCGTTAGGTTACTTAACTAACGACAGAGCGGGGGCTGGACTAGCGCGGATGCAAAACATAAGCAACACCTAAATAGATATCATATATAGATATATAGCAATGATAGCCAATCTAGATCACAGATGAACACTTTGGATATACTAGGAACCCGCGATTCGTTCGAGCCTGCAACAAAGAGCGGATTACACGGTCGCGATGAATAGCCAAAACCCCACCGTAGACCCCTACGGGTGCGGCAAACTACCCGCCAAGTACCCAAAGCGAAGCAACCTCCCTCAACCCGTGAGTAGGCCACTCAGCACTTCGAGATACCCGGTAGTTTGTGCACCCCACCTTGGGTCTATCCTAGGAGCAAAAACAATAAAAAGAAATTATACAATGACGGCAACAACCCCGACCCGGTTGTGCGACCATACAAATAATATTACATCAATTTACAAATTTTACAATGAATGAAAGTAAAAGAAACTCTCATTTCACATCCACCCCGGCTATTCATCCACGATAATCCAACGAGTTCATATACACAAACCATCAACATTACAGATCACAGATATGTATAACCCGCACTAATCGACGTATAGCGATTAGCGGAAGTTCAATACATATATCACATCACAGAAAATATTCATTAGCCAAAGTGTACGGAATATCGATCAAAATACGAATTTGTAACCACCCAAAAAAGTCAATTTCTTCTCTGGAAAATCTGGGTAGAAATAGACTGTATTAAAAATCCCAAAACAACACAGTAAGAACACTGCAGCAAAACGGAGTCGCGGCCGAGTCAACTCGGCCGCGGATCCGCGACCAAACCCATGGTTTGGCCGCGTTTCCGCGGTGAGTTGGCCGAGTCAAAGGCTCGGTTTTGCTGTGTATTCTATAAAAACCCTGAGACGATTTTTCATGTATGTCAAATAAATTTTTGAACAGTATAAAAAATCGACAGAAAGTTGGTTTTTGTCGGATGTGTTTTGCGACTTTCTTCCGATCGATATTCTAAATACTTTGCTAACTTGCTAGTTTATGTTTAGCTAGGCTCTGATACCACTATAAGTCAACGTTGCTCACCCCGGTTCTTACGGGGAGGCGGAAATGGTGAAAAACAATTATTTGGCGCAAGGCAACATGGACTAAAAGCCGGATCTTTGCTAAACTAGAAACTAACAAACTACTAGAGGCTTTAACTACTATGCCGTAGAAATTATACCTCACGGAGCCGGTCCTTCGGGTCTTCATTCCGCTGTCCCGCTCGTCCGTCCAAGCTCCAAGGTACGATCCGGATCTTGGTCACCTCCGCGGCCTTCTTGAGTCGAAGACGATCCACCCGAGAGTTGTACACCGAGCTCCACCTCAAGCCGAAGCAACTAGGGCAACGAGATCGCTAGTCTAGATGCCCTAGGTTGTATAGAAGAGAAAGATGGAAGTGTTTGTCTATGTGGATTCTTTTTCTCTCAACACATGAGATCAAAAGAATTTATCAAGAGGAGGAAGAAGGAGGAGCTAAAAACCATGAGAGCTTTTCTTTTCTTCTCACAAGAACAAGAGAGAGAAATGAAAATGCATTATGAGCTAAAGAAATGAACCATGGTTGCAATAATGCAAAACTATCATCATTACAAATCCTTTCATGATAAAGTTGATGGCTACTAATTGAATTGACCATTTTCATAATCCATAAAAGAAAAAAAAATCCAAAGAAGAGTGTAGTCCTCTCATGAAGGTCAATGGTCAACTCCGGTCAACGGGTCAACAAAGTCAAGGGAGCTCAACGTGGTCAAATGGTCAATGCAATTAGCCATCACTAAACATCACTAAAAGGATTAGTAAACAATGTCTCCGGCTCATAATGGTTTTGACCAAACGAATTGCCAAAACCCTAATGAGTCTGCCACATAATGGTTTTGGCCGAACCAACAGCCAAAACCCTAATGGGGCACCTCCTCCTTTATCGCTCCTCAAAACTGTGCATACACACCCGCATCCGCATTCCGTAGAATGCGAATGCACAGAAGACAAAACAAATCCATCCGTGCAATACTAGGATCCGGCTTAAACCAAAGCCTACTAGTATTGCCTGCCCGAACAGCATACACACACAAGTGCACGTAAGTGATCGTAGCCCTGCCGTAAAACCATACGGCCTCTACACGTTTCGCTCAGTGCAGGGAAACTCTCTGTGTGGGACTCTAAAGACTCGACACTACGTTGGCAGTGGGTTTAACCACAGACCGCAAGCGGCACTAGCTGTACGTAACGGTCCCCAGGTAGATGTCGATAAGAAGGCCGATGAGGTAAACCCATCCGAACTCCTACTGAGCCTGTATGTGACAATCTCCGTACAGTCCGGTCTGTTCGTCTGATACATCGCATGGCGGGCCTAGGGGGTGGTGAACGTCAGTCCCCTAATAGCGGTACAAGTCGTGTCGGAGTGTAGCCTAGAACACCCTGAGATAACACTGGAAACCTACCAGTATATCTCGCTTGCCCTGGACAGGGACTACTCGTGTAATGGCTCTCCTAGACACAGCGCGATGTCAACCCCCAATACCGGGAGAGACGAATCATGTCTAACCGTCACTGCCTCCAAGTGCTTCGGGACTGCACCCAACTACTACTTGTTTGCACGACTCCATTGAGCCGTAGTAGGGTAGTAATCTAATTATAGTGGGAACACACTCGAAGCGAAGCGACAATGTCAAGTCGGCGGACTAAGCTGTACTCATGTCACCTGGGAACTGATAACCGACGATAGGTATAATACCAACCATCAGTTCCCGACGAGTCCTGTCCAGTGTACTCGTAACCTAACGAGCACCCGCATACTATCTCCAGTACGACGTACTGATGGCTGTGGGACAGACCATCTCCCCAGCTGGGATAAGAAGCGCATACGCTAGTCTACTCCGGAGTATCGATGCCCTGTCTCGATAGTCTTACGACTAGGGACCTGTATAAGGATGTGCTTATAGATTACCCAGCCCCCACAAGTGTGACTGCCATCACAACGCTGGTAATCAAGTAAAGATCCTAAGGGCTCTACTAATAAGTATAAGCGATATGCTAAAAGAAACACATGCACATATTGAAGTAGAAACAAACCAAGTAGCATACTGCCATTTTGAGCAAGATTGCCTATACAACTGTGAATATCCCAAGCTTCCATTAAGTAATATACAAGCTAGTATGATACAGTAATGGCCTCTAGGGCATATACACTACCAAATGGAATACGGTATCTCATATCGTATCAATCTCGGTCCCGCACATATCACATTTGTGCTCCTACTCCGTTTCGCTTGAGCCAGGAAACCCCTGTGTAGGACTCTAAAGACTCGTCAATACGCCGGAAGTAGGTGATGATCATATGAAACACCCACAAGCTGCAAGCGGTCTGCTAAACGTAACGGCCACTCGGGTATTGAGCGATCAGAAGATCAACAAGCAAGCCTGCTCACACTCCTGCGAATCCAATCAGTAACACTACCGTACAGTCCGGTCTCTTCGTCTGATATGTCGCATATCTCATCTAGGAGTGGTAAACGTCAGGCCTCAGTAACTCGATAAGTCGTGTCGATATGAGGCTCATAACAGGTCGAGAAACTACTGATAACACTTACCAGTATATCTTTGAAGCAGCCTTGGCCATGGACTTCCTGTTATAGCCAATCGAGCACAACGCAACATCAACTCCCAATACCGGGAGAGACGAAACACCTCCTATCGCTCATTGCCTCCATGTGATTTGGGACTGTACCCAAAAGCCACCATTTTGCACGTTCTCTTGAACGTTGTAAGGTGGAAATCAAAGCACAGTAGGAATCACACAAGACTCTATGACGATCTCGGGTCTACAGACTAACCTGTACCAGTGTCACCAGAGAACTGCCATCTGACGTTAGGTATAATACCACGGTGAGTCCGTCCAGTGTACCCAGTCTCCACTGAGCACCCGTATACTATCTATGATGTCAAACACCAATGGATATAGGATCATCCATCGCCCATCTACATGGGTCGAGAAGCTATACGCTAGTCTACTCTGGTATATCGATGCCCTGTCTCGATACACCCATGACTAGGAACATTTGAAGGATGTACTTAGCGACTACAGTGTCCCCACTGGTATGATCTGCATCATAGTCCTGGGAGTCAAGTACTCATCCTAAGGGCTTTATCAACATGTAACATAGAAAGAATCAGTGTACACGTTAAGATAAAGAGCAACCAGATAGCATACTATCATGTCGAGCAAGAAAGTCCTCCATATATATGTCCGAGCATCCACTACAATATACATCGTATGTACAGTAATGGCCTCTAGGGCATACATATCACTAACAATCTCCCACTTGCACTAGGGCCATCTGTTGTAGTATCTCATACCCAACAATCAGCAGTGGTTGAAGTATCTCATACTCAACCATCCCATGAAAGTCTCTACTGGGAAATAGGACTTTGTGAGTGGATCCGCGCTGTTGTCCTCTGTGTCTACTCTCCTATTCTCGATCTCCCTAGAGATCAACCATCTCCATGATCAGGTGATACTGCCTGAGAATATGTCTGGATCACTGATGGGATGAGGGTTCCTAGGCCAAAGCCACAACTCCATTGTCACACAATGGTAGGAACGAAGTTCATCTCATGAACTTATATACATCCAGACTACCTCTTTGGTAGCATCCCTGGTACCAATGTATCCAGCCTTTATCGTCTAGTATGCCACGGTATCTAGCTTGGAACTCTTCCAACATACCGTCCCTGCACTGAGGGTAAAGACAATGCCTATGACTGACATTCAGTCGACCTTACCACCCTGGAAGCTATCCAGTGATTCTCCCCAGGATCGATTGATACCATCTCACTACACCTAGTGAGAATACTAACATCCAATTAGATCTATCTCATAGATCCAAAACCCAGGATTTAGGAGGTATCACCTTGATCCTATATGGAGAATCCTTGTGATAAGAGGAGATTGACCGAGCGTAGCATAGGAAACTCCTTCCCTATCAAGAGTATGTCATCCACGTACTATAAGAGGATCACCACCATACTCCCTACTACCTTTTTGTATATACAAGGTTCATCTACCATTTTGATGAAGTCAAACTCTTTGACTACCACATGAAAACAGATGTTCCAACTCCGCGATGCCTGCTTTAACCCAAAAGCAACTTGCACACGTTTTCGCTGCTCCCACTGTCTACGAAGCCCTCTGGCTGTGTACTTATAGACGCTCTCTTCTAAATCACTATTTAGAAAAGCAGTCATGACACCCAACCGCCAGATATCGTAGTCATGGTATGTAGTAATGGCAAGTAGGATCCGGATGGACTTAAGCATAACCACTGGAGAAAGGGTTTCATCATAATCCATACCTAGTTAATGACGAGAACCTTTTACAACAAGTCTAGCTTTGAAAGTCTCAACTTTTCCATGTACACCAAGTAATCTTCTCAAGATATACTTGCTCCTGATGGGGATTTAACCCTTCAGATAAAGCAACCAAAGTCCATACTTTGTTAGTGTATATGGATTCAATCTCAGATCGCATAGCATCCAGCCATTCTCACAGAGTCCCCACACTTGATGACCTGCTCGAAACTAGTTGGGTCATCATCTCATGATGCAATCCTCGCTCACACTGTCATAGAGAAAACAAAAGTATCTCTCAGGTGGGTGAGGAACCCAACCAGATCGGCTGAGAGGCTGAGGTTCATTGGGATCTATTGAATCCTCCGGTTCTACCAAATCATCAGCTATAGTTTGTATAGCTGGAACTCCTTCCAGTTCTACCTTATGACCATTAATTTCTTCACAAGAAAATCCTTTTCTCAAAAGGTGGCATGCTGAGAAACAAAACACCTTTTGCTCCTCAGTGCGGTAGAAGATATTCCCTTGCGAATGCTTGGGATATCCAACAAACTTCCACAGAACTGACCTGCCTCGAGCCTGTCCGGATTTTGCGTTTATACATAGGCCGGACAACCCCAAATCTTAACATCCTTAAGAGATGGGCTCCTCCCATACCATATCACATATGGAGTGGTAGGCACCTGATTTGGTTGGAACCCAATTCAATAGATATGTAGCTTCTCAAGTGCATAACCCCCAAAAGGAAATAGGAAACTCAGTAGTACTCATCATGGAGCCCACCTTATCACATAGGGTGCGATTGCTCCGCCCCGATACACCGACGTGCTGTGGTGTATACGGAGGAGTAATGCTGAGAGAGAATCTCATTCTCCTTTAGAATAGTCCAGGAATTCCGTGCTCAAGTATTCTCCTCCCTTATCACATTAAAGGACATAATACTTAAACCCGTTTTGATTCTCTACTTCTAACTTATATTCTTTGAATTTCTCAAAAGCTTTAGACTTGTGTTTCAATAGGAACATATGTCTGAATCTTGAGAGATCATCAGTGAATATAATGAAGTACAAAGAACCAGTCCTGGCATGTGTAGACAGGGGACCTACATACATCATCATGTATCAATCCCAAGAGTTCACTAACTCATTCTCTGTTTCCAATAAATGGAGCTATGGTCATCTTATCTTTGTGACATGACTGGCAAGTTTTCATAAGATGTAAATTCAAACTAATTTAAATATGCATCTAAATGTAACTTAGCTAGTCGGGTCGCAGTTGATATGACCTAGTCTACAATGCCTCAAGAAGGATGCGTTCATTTCTGAACTCTTCCTCTTGTGTGTGTTCTGTACGTTAAGAACTATAATTTGATTTAGAACATATATACTTTTAGATAACGTGCCTGAACCGATCAACTCTTGATATAGGAAATGTTCAAAACATTATCCAACAATACAAAATTATATCCTTCTTTACTTAATAAAGAGACTGATATGATGTTGTATATCAGGTTCGATATCTAATAACATTCGTTCAGAATCAATGTATTTGGTAATACAGGGTGATAATTGCCAAATATCTTGGCTGCAATACTTGCACCGTTTCCAACTCTTGAAACTTATAACCCTTTCCCAGTTCTCTACCTATCTGTAGCCCATGTAATAGATTACATATGTGGGATCCTGATTCGGTATCTCATACCCAGGACGTAAAGGATACTGAGAAACAGTTCTCGGTAATGAACACACCAGAAGAAATGCATCATCATCCACTTTCTTCGTTTGGGCGGCACGGGAATTCTGGTAATCCCCAATTTCCTGCTCGGTCTTATAACAATTATAAGTTGGAGAGGGACCAACGTTCCCTAGCTCAGTATAACAAGCGGGTTCGGTCAATACATCCTTATTATATCTTGATTAAGGCGTGACATGTTTGCTACCTGGAGAGAGAGAGAAGAAAACACTCAGCGTATGCTCTTGCAAGATTAGAATTGGTTATTAATTTATCTAATCAGGATGGCTCCCACTGTTTTAGTCAAATCTTCCTTCAAATCCTAAAAGGAAAAACTAGCCGGGATTAATTACACCCTACAAGTTCGCCAATCTTTCAGCCAGGACAGTGTTAGTACTTTGAGGGAGGTTCCCCGTGCTTTCGCACGGACCTAATTAAAATAAACCTCGTTTTTCCAGAGGCGTAACCCCGTTGACACCTTTCTAGACACCTACTTGATCGGCTAATTGTAATGTGTAAAACTCTCCCAGGAGTAACTCTTACTCGCAGTGGGTATCGGGATCCAACTATCTAACAAGTAGGTGTAAAACTCTCCCAGGTATGCAATCTCATTACAAATTTCAACACTTGAAATTCCCGATAATATTTTACCTCTAGCATTTTATAACCTTGACGAAAGCCAACAAACCATAGGCTACTAGTCAAGTTCAACCCGTATATTTATTGATTGAATTAAACCCACCCGCACGACCCTTGACGAAAGCCAACAAAGTCGCACGACTACCCTAACTCAATCGCATCATATGCTTATGCAGATAAGCATAAATAGCTACCGCACACTACGCCTTGACGAAAGCCAACAAACGTAGCACGAATACTATGAAGTACTTATCTGAAATGACGGAGGGCTACGACAGGTTTTTATGAAAACCCTTTGCTTAATGAACTTGATATCGTCGTAGAATCAAATGTTTTAAAATGGAGTGTTTTTTAGGCTTTTACTAGTTTTGCTAAAGAGGACACTCCCGGTGAAGGGATCGTCGGCTCTTTCCTTATCGAATAAGTAGCAGGATATTCACAATACCATTATGCAAAGCAAGAACTACAAAAGCAATCAAAAGACAAAACCGAGGGTTGTAGCATCTGCTAGTTATTTCTAAAGAGGTCACTCCCGGTGAAGGGATCTCGGCTCTTTCCTTATCGAATAAGGTGCTGGATGTTCTACAAGGAACAACGCTATGCAAAGCAACAACTAGAGCTACCTGTTTTTCAAAATTCGATTCCACAACATCTTTAGGTTTCTTTTATTTCATTAATCTCATTAATGAAGTCCCATCAATTAAGTTTACCTAAACATCACAGATAAATACAACGTACGCTTATGCCATCCGCATTCGCCTTAATGTCCCCTCGTGCACCGTTAGGTTAGGTAACTAACGGCAGAACGGGGCAGTGCTAGCGCGGGTGTAAAACATAAGCAACGTCTATATAATATATCGCATATACTATATCCTGTATTCATCTCATCAATATATTGTAAGTCCACGTTACCCGTCCCCGGTTCTTTGGGGTTGCGGAAATGGTAGAAAACGATTTTTCTTTAGGGGTAACATGGACTCAAAATACGGATCTTTGTTAAATAACTATCTAACAACCTAACTAAGAGTTTTACCTACTCGATTAGGGGGTTATACCTTAACTTGAACTCCTTCTCTTCGACTCCTTGTGGTGGTCGGATGGTTCTCTCCTCGTCGTCTCCTTGTGCCGAAGATGGATCCACCTGAAAGCTTCTACCTTTGGCTCCAATCTCAATCTAGAGGAAACTAGAACACTTAGTTTGCTAGACCTTTATACTAGGATGAGTAGAGAAGTGTTTTGGGTTTTATCTCTAAGGAAATGGTTCTCAACTCATGAGAGGGAGTTTCCTTGAGCTAGAGAGAGCAAGAGGAAGAGGGAGAGCTTGAGGATGAGAGAGAATGAGAATGATAGAATTGGTAAGCCTTTTTCCACCCATGCTCTCATAATAAAAAAATAATCATAACAAATAATAATAATTGAGTATTATGTGATGGTTGTTATCATATTAAATGGCAATATCATTTCATGCATTAAATGCAATTTGTGAACAAACAAGCAAGCAAAGGTCAATGCCAAGAAATGATAGCCATTGTCATGATGATGGTCAACAAGTCCAACCTAGTCAACCGGTCAACTAAGTCAACAAGTAAACAAAGTCAACCTTTCAACCCAACCATGGCACTATAATACTTAATTAATATTATCATTAATCATATTTCTTATTCTCATTAGGGTTTAGCAAAAGTCAACAGTCAACAACCCTAATGAGAATCCTCTGCCTCTGTCAACCGTGCATACACACCCGCATCCGCGTTCTGAGGAACACGAATACAAACGAGATAAAACCAATCCCAAAACGTACAATAGGATCTGGCTTAAACCAAAGCCCACTAGTGATAACTGCCCGGACACTAAACGTGCACAAGTGCACGGATGTGACCGAACCCTGTCGCAAAACCATGCGACCTCTACTCTTTTTGCCTAAAGGCGAATAGCTTTCTGTGTAGGACTCTAAAGACACGACACTACGCTGGCAGTGGGTTTAACCACAGACCGCAAGCAGCACTAGCTGTGCGTAACGGCCCCCAGGTAGATGCCGATAAGAAGACGGACGAGGTGAAACCCATCTGAACTCCTACTAAGCCTGAATGTGACAATCTGCGTACAGTCCGGTCTGTTCGTCTGAGAATATCGCATGGCGGGCCTAGGGGGTGGTAAACGTCAGTGCCCTAATAGCGGTACAAGTCGTGTCGGAGTGTAGCCAAGAACACCCTGAGACAACACAGGAAACCTACCGGTGTATCTCGCTTGCCCTGGCCAGGGACGACTATGTGTAATGGCTCTCCTAGACACAACGCGATATCAACTCCCAATACCGGGAGAGACGAATGCTATCTAACCGTCATTGCCTCCAAGTGCTTCGGGACTGCACCCAACTACTACCTGTTTGCACGACTCCTTTGAGCCGTGGTAGGGTAGTAATCAAAGTACAGTGAGAACACAATCGAGGCGAAGTGACAGTGTCAAGTCAGCGGACTAAGCTGTACTCATGTCACCTGGGAACTAAAAACTGACGATAGGTATAGTACCAACCAACAGTTCCCGACGAGTCCTGTCCAGTGTACTCGTAATCTAACGAGCACCCGCATACTATCTGAAATACGACGTACTGACGGCTGTGGGACAGACCGTCTCCCCTGCTGGGATGAGATGTGCATACGCTAGTCTACTCCGGAGTATCGATGCCCTGTCTCGATAGTCCTACGACTAGGGACCTGCATATGGATGTGCTTATGGATTACCCAGCCCTCACGAGTGTGACTGCCATCACAACGCTGGTAATCAAGCAAAGATCCTAAGGGCTCCACTAATATGTATAGGCGATATGTTAAAAGAAACACATGTACACACATTGAAGTAGAGACAAACCAAGTAGCATACTACTATTTTGAGCAAGATTGTCTATACAAAGGTGAATATCCCAAGCTTCCATTAAGTAATATACAAACTAGTATGATACAGTAATGGCCTCTAGGGCATATACATTAACAATCTCCCACTTGCACTAAGGCCATGTACTGGCGTATCGAAGACCTATCATCTCGATCAGCCGCTTGAACTGAGTCTGGGGCAAGGCCTTCGTGAATGGATCTGCAGTGTTATCTTCTGAAGCAACCCTCCGAACCTCGATCTCCTGGCGATCCACGATCTCCCTGATCAGGTAATACCGCCTCAAGATGTGTCTGGACTTCTGATGGGACCTGGGTTCCTTCGCTAAAGCTATAGCCCCGTTGTTGTCGCAGTACAGAGGTATTAGATCAATAATGGACGGAACCACCAGAAGTTCTGTTAAGAACTTCCTCATCCAGACGACTTCTTTTGCGGCATCAGCAGCAGCGATGTATTCCGCTTCCATCGTCGAGTCAGCAACGGTTTCCTGTTTGGAACTCTTCCAACACACCGCCCCTCCATTGAGGGTAAAGACAAAACCCGACATGGACTTGGAATCATCCTTGTCACTCTGGAAGCTGGAGTCAGCAAAGGCCTCGATCTGGAGGTCTTTTCCGCCATACACCAAGAACATCTCCTTAGTCCTTCTCAGGTACTTGAGAATGTTCTTTACCGCTATCCAGTGTTTCTCCCCAGGGTTTGACCGATACCGGCTTACCACACTCAGTGCATAAGCTACATCCGGTCTGGTACACAACTTCGCATACATTATAGAGCCTACCGCAGAAGCGTAGGGTATAATAGACATGCGATCCCTTTCCAAATCAGTCTTGGGAGACATCTCTTTGGAGAGGGTGATCCCGTGACAAGCCGGCAGATTACCTCGCTTGGAATCTTCCATACTGAATCTTTTCAGTATGGTGTCGATGTACCTGGACTGCGAAAGTCCTAACATCCTCTTGGATCTATCATGATGGATCCGGATCCCCAGAATGTAAGTGGCATCACCCTGGTCTTCCATGGAGAACCTGTGTGACAAGAACCCCTTGACAGATTGTAGCATAGGAATGTCATTTCCTATCAAAAGAATGTCATCCACGTATAATACGAGGAATACGACAGTTCTTGCTACAAATCTACTATAGATGCATGGTTCATCTGGATTTTTGATAAAGCCAAATTCTTTGACTGTCTCATCAAAGAAGATGTTCCAACTCCACGATGCCTGCTTTAGTCCATAGATGGACTTAAGCAACTTGCACACCTTTCCGCTGCTCCCACTCTGAATGAAACCCTCTGGCTGGTCCATATAGACACATTCCTCTAAATTTCCATTTAGAAAGGCGGTCTTTACGTCCATCTGCCAAATCTCATAGTCATAGAAGGCAGCGATGGCAAGAAGGATCCGAATGGATTTCAGCATAGCCACTAGAGAATAGGTCTCGTCATAGTCCAAACCAGGTCTTTGACGAAAACCCTTTGCAACAAGTCTAGCCTTATAGGTCTCAACCTGTCCATCTACACCAATCTTCTGCTTGAAGATCCACTTGCATCCTACGGGTTTTACCCCATCTGGAGCAATGTCCAAAGTCCATACTTTGTTGGTGTACATGGACTCCATTTCGGTCCGCATTGCATCCAGCCATTTTACTGAGTCAGCACCCTGAATGGCCTGCTGGAAGCTAGTAGGCTCATCACTATCAATGATGCAATCCTCTCTATCCCCGTCTATGAGAAAACCGTAGTATCTCTTGGGCGGATGAGACTGCCTACTACTCCTGCGGAGCGGCGTAGGAATGTCCTGTTCTTTTGAACCCTCTGGTTCTACTAAGATTTCAGTAATAGTCTGTGGTTCTGGAATTTCTTCCAGTTCTATTGCGCTCCTACTTATTTCCTTTTCTAAGAACTGGTGTTCCAGAAAGTGGGCATTACGAGAAACAAAGACATTTTGTTCCTCTGCGTAATAGAAGAGATACTCCCTGGAGTTCTTTGGGTATCCCACAAACTTGCACAGTACTGAGCGTGCCTCGAGTTCGTCTGCAAGCTGCTTTTTGACAAAAGCTGGACATCCCCAGATCTTCAGATATTGAAAATAGGGTGACGTCAAAATAAACCCTAAAACACTCAACTCTGGAGTCAGATAAAAATACCCATAAAATATCAGGGAATTAAAAAGAAACATTACTGTGCAAATTTATGAGGGTGACGTCATATTATGGCCGCGGAACCGCCGCACGAGCCATGCTCGTGCCGCGGAACCGCCGCACGAGCCATGCTCGTGCTGCGGTTCCGCGGCGCCTTTGGCGCCAAATAGTGTCGTTTTGCACAGTGTTTCTTATAATTGCCTGCTGATTTTTTTAGGCATTTTTAATTCAGAAAAATCCAAGATTTTAAAAAATGTACAGAGAGGGTTTTATTTTGTCGTGTTCGGGTTCGTTCAGTGTTTTAACTTCGTTAACACATCGCCTAATGCTCTAGCTAGGCTCTGATACCACTGTAGGGTTACTAGGCACACTCAAGAGGTTCCACAAGGCATCTACCATGGCAAATTCAAATTTTTATGTGCCTAACAACTCTATGCAAGATCGTTAACTAGAGATTAGGCGAAACGAAAAGCTAGTAATCTACTTTACTAGTAAGTGAAAGGGATTACAACCTTTGTAGATCCGGTCCTTCACTTCACTAGCTCCGTGTTGACGTCCCTTCGCTGCGATCATCGGGATCCCGGACCCTAGCGTTGGTTTCATCGGAGAAATAAGCGGGCTAGGTCGTTGACTTCGAGGCCGAAGATGATCTACGTCGGGGAGACTCAAACTCAAGCTATTCCTTCACTTGGTCATAAACTTTGTGAAGAGAACACCTTATACTACATGGCAAGTAGTAGAGGATGAAGAAATAGGAAGTTGGTTTACTTTAGAATTGGATTTCTCACTCTTTTTCTCATGGCACCATTGGAGCTAGCAAGCTTTTGTGGAGCTTGATGATGAAGAAGAAGAAAAGAATCATAGAATAAAATGAAACTTATCCTTTTAATTATGGCACCATGGTTGAGTTAAGCTCTCATGCTTAACTCATGTAGAGAATTAACCAAAGCATTAGGTTAAGGATTGGGTTAACTAATATCCTAAAGAAATGACAAAAGATTTGACTTTGTCAAAGTTTCTTCAAGCTTCATGAAGCTTGATAACTTTGACCAAAGTCTCACTCTTTTGTTATTTGCTAGGAAAATAGTAAACCCTAATTTAACCTTGATTTGGTATAAGTCTCATACACACAACTTGTTTGTATCATCAAGCATGATATAAACATGTACACTTGCATATATCACATATAAACAATGTGCACAAACAAGTGAGAAAATCAATCTTAAGTGAACCAAAACTAGTTAATGTAAAGTAATATATCAAATATATAATTATACATTAAATTATTAAATCAACACTTGATTTAACGATCCGGTCATATTGCATATAACCGACTAATATCAATAGTAACAACTTATCGAATCAACACTTGATCCGATAACCCGGCTATATCGCATACAAACCGATCAATGTCACAACTCGCAAGAATAGAATACAGTATCACATACTAGTATTATTCTTGGTCCCGCACATATCTCATATGCGCTCCTATTTCGTTTCGCTTGAGCCAGGAAACCCCTGTGTAGGACTCTAAAGACTCGTTAATACGCCGGCAATAGGTGATGATCATATCAAACACCCACAAGCCGCAAGCGGTCTGCTAAACGTAACGGCCACCTGGGTATTGAGCGATCAGAAGATCAACAAGCAAGCCTGCTCACACTTCTGTGAATCCAATTAGTAACACTACCGTACAGTCCGGTCTCTTCGTCTGATATGTCGTATATCTCGTCTAGGGGTGGTAAACGTCAGACCCCAATAACTCGATAAGTCGTGTCGATATGAGGCTCATAACGGGTTGAGAAACTACTGGTAACACTTACCAGTAAATCCCTGAAGCAGCCTTGGCCAAGGACTTCCTGTTATAGCCAATCGAGCACAGCGCAACATCAACTCCCTATACCGGGAGAGACGAAACCCCTCCTATCGCTCATTGCCTCCATGTGATTCGGGACTGTACCCAAAAGCCACCTTTTTGCACGCCCTCTTGGACGTG
Organism: Agapanthus africanus; assembly: GCA_030015575.1. Taxonomy (NCBI): domain Eukaryota; kingdom Viridiplantae; phylum Streptophyta; class Magnoliopsida; order Asparagales; family Amaryllidaceae; genus Agapanthus; species Agapanthus africanus. The sequence continues at coordinate 182,024,051 of JASDDO010000016.1, read as the reverse complement.
GTATGATGGAAATCAAAGCACAGTGGAAATCACACAAGACTCTATGACGATCTCGGGTCTACAGACTAACCTGTACCAGTGTCACCAGAGAACTGCCATCTGACGTGAGGTATAATACCATCTGGGAGTTCTCGGCAAGTCCGTCCAGTGTACCCAGTCTACACTGAGCACCCGTATATCATCTCTGCTGTCAAACACCAATGGATATGGGATCATCCATCGCCCATCTATATGGGTCGAGAAGGTACACGCTAGTCTACTCTGGTATATCGATGCCTTGTCTCGATACACCCACGACTAGGGACCTTGAAGGATGTACTTATGGACTACCATGTCCCCACTAGTATGATCTGCATCATAGTCCAGGCAGTCAAGTAAACATCCTAAGGGCTTTACCAACATGTAACAGAGAGACAATCAGTGTACACGTTAAGGTAAAGAGTAACCAGATAGCATACTATCATATCGAGCAAGAAAGTCATCCCTATATACGTCCAAGCATCCATTACAATGATAGCCATTCCAGATCACAGATGAACACATTGGATATACTAGGAATCCGCATTCCGTACGAGCCTATAACGAAAAGCGGATTACACGGTCGCGGTGAATAGCCAATACCCCACCCTAGACCCCTACGGGTGCGGCAAACTACCCGCGAAATACCCGAAGTGAAGCAACCTCCCTCAACAACGTGAGTAGGCCACTCGGCACTTCGAGGTACCCGGTAGTTTGTGCGCCCCCTCCATGGGTCTATCCTAGGAGCAAAAACAGTAAAAAGAAATTATGGATTGACGGCTACAACCTCATCCCGGATGTGCGGCCATACAAATAATATTACATTAATTTACATATTACATGAATTGAAAGATAAAGAAAACTCTCATCTCACAACCCCCCGGCTATTCATCCGCGATAATCCAATGAATTCATATACACATACCATTAACATTACAGATCACAGATATGTATAACCCCCACTAATCGACGTATAGCGATTAGCAGACATTCAATACATATATCGCATCACAGATATAAACTCGTTAGCTAAAGTCTTTAGAAGTTCGATCAAAATACGGATTTTTAAACCCCAAAAACAAATTTTGATTTCTGGAAAATCTGGGCAGAAAAATCATATTCCAAAAATCCCAAAATACCCCTATAAGAACACTGCAGGAAAATGGACCCACAACCGAGTTAACTCGGCCGTGGATCCACGGCAGGAGCAAGCTCGTGCCGCGGTTCCGCGGCGCGTTGACCGAGTTAGTGGACCAATTTTCTCCAGTGTTCTTTAAAAAGCCTAAGCCGATTTTTAGTGTAAGATTAACTAATTTTTGAACAGGAAAAAAAATCGGCAGAAAGCTTACATTTCGGGCGTGTTTTGTGATTTTTTCTCCGATCGAACTTCTAGTTACTTTGCTAACATGTTAGATAGTGTTTAACTAGGCTCTGATACCACTGTAAGTCCACGTTACCCATCCCCGGTTCTTTGGGGTTGCGGAAATGGTGAAAAACGATTTTTCTTTGGGGGTAACATGGACTCAAAATACGGATCTTTGTTAAACAACTATCTAACAACCTAACTAGGAGTTTTACCTACTCGATTAGGGGGTTATACCTTAACTTGAACTCCTTCTCTTCGACTCCTTGTGGTGGTCGGATGGTTCTCTCCTCGTCGTCTCCTTGTGCCGAAGATGGATCCACCTGAAAGCTTCTACCTATGCCTCCAATCTCAATCTAGAGGAAACTAGAACACTTAGTTTGCTAGACCTTGTATACTAGGATGACTAGAGAACTGTTTTGGGTTTTATCTCTAAGGAAATGGTTCTCAACTCATGAGAGGGAGTTTCCTTGAGCTAGAGAGAGCAAGAGGAAGAGGGAGAGCTTGAGGATGAGAGAGAATGAGAATGATAGAATTGGTAAGCCTTTTTCCACCCATGCTCTCATAGTACAAAAATAATCATAACAAATAATAATAATTGAGTAGTATGTGATGGTTGTTATCATATCAAATGGAAATATCATTTCGTGCATTAAATGCAATTTGTGAACAAACAAGCAAGCAAAGGTCAATGCCAAGAAATGATAGCCATTGTCATGATGATGGTCAACAAGTCCAACCTAGTCAACCAGTCAACTAAGTCAACAAAGTCAACCTTTCAACCCAACCATGGCACAATAATACTTAATTAATATTATCATTAATCATATTTCTTATTCTCGTTAGGGTTTAGCAAAAGTCAACAGTCAACAACCCTAATGAGAATCCTCTGCCTCTGTCTCTGTCAACCGTGCATACACACCCGCATCCGCGTTCCGAGGAACACGAATACAAATGAGATGAAACCAATCCCAAAACGTACATTAGGATCTGGCTTAAACCAAAGCCCGCTAGTGATAACTGCCCGGACACTAAACGTGCACAAGTGCACAGATGTGACCGAACCCTGTCGCAAAACCATACGACCTCTACTCTTTTTTCCTAAAGGCGAATAACTTTCTGTGTGGGACTCTAAAGACTCGACACTACGCTGACAGTGGGTTTAACCACAGACCACAAGCGACACTAGCTGTGCATAACAGTCCCCAGGTAGATGCCGATACGAAGAAGGACGAGGTGAAACCCATCTGAACTCCTGCTGAGCCTGAATATGACAATCTGCGTACTGTCCGGTCTGTTCGTCTGAGAATTTCGCATGGCGGGCCTAGGGGGGTGGTAAACGTCAGTCATCTAATAGCGGTATAAGTCATGTCGGAGTGTAGCCCAGAACACCCTGAGACAACACTGGAAACCTACCAGTGTATCTCGCTTGCCCTGGCCAGGGACGACTATGTATAATGGCTCTCCTAGACACAGCGCGATATCAACTCCCAATACCGGGAGAGACGAATCCTATCTAACCGTCACTGCCTCCAAATGCTTCGGGACTGCACCCAACTACTAACTGTTTGCACGACTCCTTTGAGCTGTGGTAGGGTAGTAATCAAAGTACAGTGGGAACACACTCGAGGCGAAGTGACAGTGTCAAGTCAACGGACTAAGCTGTACTCATGTCACCTAGGAACTGATAACTGACGATAGGTATAGTACCAACCAACAGTTCCCGGCGAGTCCTGTCCAGTGTACTCGTAACCTAACGAGCACCCGCATACTATCTCAAGTATGACGTACTGACGGCTGTGGGACAGACCGTCTCCCCTACTGGGATGAGAAGCGCATACGCTAGTCTACTCTGGAGTATCGATGCCCTGTCTCGATAGTCCTACGAATAAGGACCTGCAAAAGGATGTGCTTATGGATTACCCAGCCCCCATGAGTGTGACTGCCATCACAACGCTGGTAATCAAGCAAAGATCCTAAGGGCTCCACTAATGTGTATAGGCGATATGTTAAAAGAAACACATGTACACACATTGAAGTAGAGACAAACCAAGTAGCATACTACTAATTTGAGCAAGATTGTCTATACAAAGGTGAATATCCCAAGCTTCCATTAAGTAATATACAAACTAGTATGATACAGTAATGGCCTCTAGGGCATATACACTAACATATATCAAATGATCACATCACAGATATCGCAGCAGAAAACAACATATGAAATATTGGATATACTAGGATTTCCGTGTTTTAAATTAAGCCTGTATAAAACACAGATTCCACGGTCGTGATGAATAGCCAATCCCACACCCCTAGACCCCTACGAGAGCGACAAGCAACCCTACCAATTCTAGAGTTAGGAGACCCGGTCTCGACTCCTCAGGATGGTCTCCCACTGGACCCTAGAACCCGGTTACTTGTGCTCCCCGCCTTTGATCTATCCTAATGCGGAAAAGTAAATAATATACAATGGTGACATCATCCTCAACCCGGAAGTGTCCCAATAAAAGTATATTACATACAATGAATTTTACATGAATGAAAATGAAAAACTCTCATCTCACATAAAACCCCCGGTTATTCAATCACGACGATCCAATATAACATATCCCAACAACACATAACATTACATGTCATCAACGTAAGTAAATATTCGTATCCTAATTGTCGTTGACGTATAGTAACGAAACCGGCGATACACCACATATTATACTTACGGTCAAAGAAAAGAAAGTGAAAAACTACAACAGTTGGAATCCGCAACCACCTTAGACATCACATGCCAAACCAAATGAATTCCTTAGACATCGCATGCCTAACAATTATAAACCCCGCATTTTAGTCTCGATCTCGAAAACACTTTTCAATATCTAGTTAGGCAATTCAACAAGATTCCCGACATCCTGATCGAATGCTCGTCGGAAACTTTAGTAGACGGCCGCACCCCCCCGATGCCGTCGACGAAGTGCACTAAGGCGGAACACCGCTGCCGCGAGCACCCGAACGGATGCTTTTGGTGACGGGGTTCTCCTACAGTCACTTGGTCGGGGATATGGGACGTGGCTATCTATTAAGTTTATCCGGCGAGTATCCGCGTACACTACGCGATTGCGACGGACTTTTGATCTCATCAAAATCCCGTGGCAACCGATCATCTGAGACTAAACTGCTAGATTTATAACATTCAAACTAGTTATCTCATAACTACTTGTGGATTCTAAATATTGTATCCCATCACATAATATCCGGACGATGATAAACCCTTCAATCGATTCATCAAAGTCCCACAATTTCCCGACAGCTCAACACTTGAGCACAGTTTTAATAATACCCAGAAGATGCCACAGTACCTATGAACCAGCCGTAGAAGGGTCAAACCAACGCCTCACATGTGACAACGCTAAACTACCACAGACCCTAGGGTTCAGTGGTGGTTTTGATGGCCACATAATCAAGTTAAGGTTTCATTCTTCTATAGGGTCCATAGAATCACTTGCATGTTTTTCCGAATACGTTAAACTTGGAAAAATGGTTTTTTGACATTCGATTGGACTTTCTAACTTCGTCTAGACAATATGTGAATAACCCGAAACAATGTTAAAACTACGAATACGAAACACTCCGAATTGCTTATAGTGTAAGATTACATCACATGCAAAATTAACAAAAATAAACAACACCTGAAATACCAAAACACAGAGACAAGGACATAACAAAAAAATGAACATCACATGCCCATACTGGGCCGGCCGGCTCGGAAATCTACCCCATGTGCTCGGCCAAAATCCGAGCATTGGGTCCCAAATTTTGCCATGTTCATAGAATCTCACATATACCATTCTGCACTTGATCCTTGATTCTATTCGTTTCCATGATCATACTTTCATTGATGCTGTTCCTTCTTATGATCATGTATCCATTCTGGTTCTGTCATTTCCTTTCATGCCGTTGATATGCTATCTTCGATACTCGATTGAGGTTCCTGTTACTATGTTTGAGCGCAGATTGAGCTGCTGCTAGTGTTGCGGTCAGGGCGAGCTCGTCATGGACGAGTACGGACCATCGTATTTTCTGGTGACACGGGAACGTCTCGAGTTAGTATTTATGTTGTGACCTCTCGGATGAGGCGAGTGTTTGGCGTTGCACCGAATGATCGGGCCATTGATAGAGCTGCCAGTTGCTAGAGGAGTGATGATGTACAACATATCTCAAAGTTTGTGATACCGTCTACCGTGCAGACAGATGACCCAGCTGTTGCTGAGATTAATAGGATGTCGCTTCAAGAGCCTACGAGCTGAGATCGTCGGAGCTTCCAGGCAGAGATGCGACGGATGATAGCTAGTCTACCCCGAGTTGAGAGACGAAGGTGATTCGTCAGAATAATGCGCCGACGCAGGCCCAGTTGAGTTGAGGATTTTCATATGGAGATTATTACTCAGGTCTAGAGCAGACTGATTCAGAGATGACCGTTGATGTATCGCCTTTCCTGGAGGATTGAGGCATTGTTTAGCATGCGGACGAAGGGTATTCGCATGTCCCCCAGGCGAAGTTAAAAACTTCGAACGAATGTCAGAAACCCATTTTTCCTGGTTTAAGTATTCGGAAGAACAAGCAGGTAATTCTGTGGACCCTCTAGAAGAATGAAACCCTAACTCGACATGATGACCATGGAACCGCTTTTGAACCTTAGGGTTTGCGGCAGTTTAGCGGTGTCATCAGTGAGGCTTGGGTTTGCCCTTCTACGGTTGGTCCGTAGGTACCGTGGTATATACCAGATATTATTAGACTGCGCTCGGGTGTTGAGCTTTCGGGAAATTATGGGACTTTGATGACTCGATCGAAAAGTTTGACGTCGTCCGGATATCATGTGATAAGAGACCAGTAAGCTGACCAGCTTCGGATAGAGGACCTCACCCAGATGCGTTGTGATTTGATCGAGAACGGACGAGTATAGAGTATTCCTCCGATGGTTGGGACGAGTTCCCGAGGACGTGTTCGGCCAGATATCTTCTACAGAGTGATGATGATACCGAGTTCGTGACTTCGAGTCCGTGTGAGAGACTTCGGATTGACAGTGGCCGAGAAACATTGCAGTACGCAGATAGCATGACGTGACGTCGAGGTGGACGATAATAAAGACGAGCGGAACCAGAGTTTCGTGCGAGATGCGGACGAGCTGTTGTTACTCCCCGTTGATGCCAGAGGATCTGATATGCATAAAGAGGCGTTGGGATGCGGCCAGTTCCCAAGGAAATGTTGTGCTGAGAATGCAGATGTCCAGAAAGCGAGAAAAGATTATGTAAGAGTACCATCCTCCGTACAGTTCGGCATAGGCGAGATCGGAAGAGACCTTGAGCAGGATTCCTTCCAGGACACTACTGCAATGAGATTTGCACCCAGGATCAATTGCGTCGCGTGTATTCAGAGGACCAGAGGCCGACGCCAGTGACGTCCTGCTTTGCGAGTGGTCGTGATGATTGACCGAGAGATGACCAGATAAGTGCCAAAACGGAATCGTTCCCGTTAGCACACCTGACCGGGCCGATGAGCCGATGGATTGTAAGATTGGTAAATCCACAGAGTAAATATGGACACAGAGACAGAGGACGCCAAACCGTGAGCAGGAGGCAAGCGGATGTTCTTGTTCTGCCGGTTTTAGGCGCACCGACTTTTTCAACATTGTGGGAGGTGTACTTCAATGTCATTTATTGCGATTTGCGGTTATGATCAAAGTATCACGCTTATATCACTTGGATTTGAGTTTTGATGATTGAGTTTCGTGATATCATTTTCGTGCACCATGGCTGCACCTACTGGGTATTTACATTTTTGTGCATAGTTATTGCACTTGATATATATTTTATACATCGTTGTGTTGGTTTGCGATTTGTGCATCTATTACACTTGAGATTCGGTTTGTGCCTTGGCTGCACGTATTTATGATTTCGTGGATTTCATATGATTGATTTGATTTTGTGCGTGTGGTATGCACTCGATTTGATTTTTGCACTCGGTATAGCTTACATGTGCTTGCAGTGCATTGATACGTGTTTTGTGCACGTCGGTGCACGCATTTATGATTTTATACACCCTGGTACACTCGGTGTTGCTTTTATACGCATTTGAGTTATGGATTTGTATTTCGTGCACTGGATGCACTGTATTCGTATTTCGTGCACTGGATGCACTGTATTTGTATTTCGTGCACTGGATGCACTGTATTCCTATTTCGTGCACTGGATGCACTGTATTTGTATTTCGTGCACTGGATGCACTGTATTCATATTTCGTGCACTGGATGCACTGTATTTGCACTTCGTGCCCTGGATGCACGAGATTTGCACTTCGTGCATTTGTTGCACTAGATTTTCATTTCGTGCAATTATCGCACCAGATTTATATTTTGTGCATTTGCTGCACCAGATTCGTATTTCGTACATTAGTTGCACTAGATTTGCATTTCTTGCATTTGTTGCACCGGACGGGTATTTGTGCATTTGTCGCACTCGATTTATACACCGTACCTTGGTTGCACCCGATTTATGTCCTTGAGCATTCGTTTTACAATATTTGTATTTTCGTGCGCGTTTGTACTTGATGTTCTTTTTCGTGCATGCTACGGCACTAGATGTTTCTTACGAACCTGACGCGCTTTGGTTGGATTTTTGCGCATATTAAGCACTTGAGTTTGGATTTTTGTACGCATCGGATGCACTTGAGTGAGATTTTACTAGTGCATGTTGGATGCACTCGACTTACATTTCTTTCGTGCATGATGGATGCACTTGATTTGGATTTTCGCTCATGTTGGGCGCATGATATGAGATGTGGTTTTGTGCACACCGGATGCACTCTAGATGCACTTGATATTGTTGTCGTGCACACCTGTTGCACTGGACAAATGCTTTCGTGCACACCCGTTGCACTTATTTTTGCTTTTGTGCATGTTGTGGCACGTGTATTTGGATTTGATTTCCGTGCGCACTAGACGAACGTGATGGTTGGACACGCCTTTTGTCACGCCCCGCTTCCCGGTATACGGCGAAGGGGACGCGACGAGGCCGCTACGTATTTACTGTGAAGTAAATACGCTAAGCGTATCTAAGCAATATAAAAGTAAAGCACAAGAGACAAGAGATATAAACTGAACAACAACCTTATTTATTAACATTCTTTTGTACAATGCATGGAAAAGTAAATACAACTGAATAAAAGGCAATGCCTAAACAATGGCATAACAGAAATAAAAAGTACTGAATGGAAAGTGTACAATGACTGGAGCTCGGGGTCTTCACTGAACTGGTCCAAGTCTTCAGCGATGGGCTCGATCTCTGACGTTTCCAGATCACCTGACGACATTCAAAGAAGAAAGAAAGAGAATGTCGTCAGCGAACAGATCGCTCTGTAAGTCCTAAAGATAAGAGGAAAGTAGAATAGACAGAATAAGAAGGTAGCTTTTAAAGTTGTATTTATAATGTTGTTTTAACGCTGTTGTTTGTAGCTTGGTACAGAAGAATGCCAGTGTATACGAGAGGAGTCTCTATATACCAGAGACTAGAGGCAAGTATAGTACAAGGAACCGTTTATGCCACAGTACAACATCAACTGGATTCCATGTTAGGTGTATTAAGTCTTACTGTCTCATGCCACTTCTAACACCTTCCGTACCAATCAACCCCTTAAACCCCGAGATGTCTTGGTTGTATTGTTTGTATTGTAAATTGTATTGATTGTATAATTGGATGACTGACCGAAACCATGATATCAGTAAACGGATGTAACCGTAGAATCATGTAAATAGAATGTATATCCATGGTTCGGTTAAGTCAAGTTGTATGGATTGATAATTGGATTCATGGATTCATTTTGAATTGTAATATTGAAGATTGTAGATTGTAGATTGTACTTGAATCATATTCAAGTCAGATTATTTAAAATGAGACTCAGTCTGAGTCAGAACAATTAAAAAAGAAATTGAAATCCTGAATTAAGTTTTGGTCTTATCGGTAACCGCTGCACATGGGCGGCAGGACTTGTGTCTTTTTCAAAGACGATTACCGTGTTGATAACACCGTTTGTTAGATTATCTACCTCAGATAGGTAAGCACCCATATCTCCGGCTCCCTAAGGCTCAAGAGACTGGTTCCGCTTAAACCTATATTTACTAGGGTTCTTATTGTAATTTATATAACTTGAGGGTGTTTTATGTAAAAATAATTTTTGTATGGTTTTCAAAATACAACTCAAATATTTAATTATCGTATTTATGAACATACAACAATTTAATGATCAAGATAAATATGTATACATGTTCGAATAGCATGAAATGAGTCAAGTATATTATACGTGTAACTACCAAAAACAATGCTGTAAAGAAATATTATGTATGACTAATTAATCGAGTCGAACGAATGCGGAACATAAAAAAATTATGGCTCTAAGTGTTTTGCATGCGTGAGTTCCAGTTTCACCTAAATACGACTACCGGTTTGAGAGATATATCTGTTTTCGTATCGTTGCGCAAAACAGATCAGAATCTGTTCAGCACCGTCACATATTTTTAAAACAAAGTTTGAGTTAATTTCCATCAGGTTTCAGGTTACGAAAATTATTAGAAAATTGTAGGTATTTTGAATTAATTATCTAAAACACCAAGATGCATACGATTTGGATTTCTGAAGCTCTAGTTATAATCATTTTAATATCAGTGTTTAAAACAGAAATTCAGATTTCTGGACAGCAACTATATGTTGTATTGCAAAGCCTATATCGTGGTGTTTCATGAATTTCTAAGCAATCAAGTATACAGAAAATTATATTTATATCAATTGTGCATCTACACATCTAAATTTTTTCGCGAACGGACATCGGGAGTTTGAGTTATGTCTAATTTAAAAACAGTGTGCGAATCAGGACAGATTCTGTCCAGATCCGTCACTTAATATTGTAACGCTGTTTTCTTTATCTTAGGTGGGTTTACAGTAAAACTATAAAACTAAGAAAATATAGATCATTCGATGTGGATATCAAAAACACCTGAGTTTGCTCAATTTGGATACCGTTATACTAAGTTATGTGTCCCAAAAGTTGACCGATAACTGCAGTTTTCTGTTTTATTATCAGTGAATAAAAACGATGTAATTCCTAAACCGTTAGGAGGTTCGATCTAAAATTTTTACAGCGTGTATAAAATAATATATTCTATCATATTTAAATTTCTTGAAATTTTCAGAATGAAAAATTAATTTATAAAAATTATTTTAAACCTAAAGGTATTGATATGTCATACGTGAGAAATGAGAAAACCATGGTATTTATTCGTAACTTTATTTTTTTTTTACAAACTTTAAATAAAGTGATTTAAAATAAAACAACAAACATGCAATCCTAATTGGTCACTATGAAATCTTAACATGTGAATTGAGAGTAATGAAAAAGACTTTACAAACTATATATGTGTGTATGTTTGTGTGTTCATTATTTATATATGTATCCATTTAATTAATTATTTAGGAACTATGATATGTCAAGAGAAGTTTTTAATGGCAATATAAAACAAGAGAAATATAAAGAGAAAAAGAAAGAGATGGAGGGTGGGAAAGAGAGAAGGGACTTACATATACAAGCCGGTATTGTCACCGGGCTTGTCTATCCGCCGATAGCCTCGCATTACTAGCGAGACCTTCTTGAAGACTTTTTCATGTTCTTCTTCTTGGACTCTAGATGAAGAGGGAGAAGCGAGAGATAAAAAATGTGAGGAAGGAAAAGATAGAGGAAGACAAATAAAGATGGTGTAATGGTGAATTGTGTATAATAATATATGCATTTAACATGAGAGTTAAAAGAGAAATAAAAGGCCACCATTCATTTTGGAAATGAAAGGTCTTATTTGTAGGTTATGAGAAAAATAAAAAAATGATAAAAAATAATTGTAAGAATGAGGATTTGAACATGATACTTATGGAATAACAATGCAAGGACTTAACCAATGAGCTACAAGATTGTTCATGCACATATTTAATTAGAATTAAATATATGCTGTTGCTTAAAAAGAAAGTGGGCTTTCCAGATGGGCTGTAGAGAATAAGAATAATGGATTTGAGTTAAATATTTATGAAAGAAAAAATAAGAATGAGAAGTTAAAAACTTAAATATTAGAAAAAGAAATTGTACACAGAAAAATACATAATAGATTGAGGAATAAAATAATAATAAATTTAATAGAAAAAGGAAAATACCAAGTACAAATAAATACGGTATATTATTAAAGAGAGATAATACAAATATATAAAGATTTTGGGGTCATTACACCTTTTGAGGCTGATTTTACTTTTGTGCACATTGTTTTCATGATGGGCACTATGTTATGTAGTTGCCGAACAGGACTGATCTGAGGACAGTACCTGAGTACTTTGCATGCATTAAAAGTTTACCAAGAGGTTTTGGAAAAAGTTTTATAGTCTCGCTATTTCCTACGTGTCCGTGAGTGACACGAACGTTTATAAAGGAAAACCTTTTGGGATATTTTGAAACGACGGAACGTACGTTTAGCAAAACATATATGGACATATATTATTATTTTACAAACGAACGTCCGTCACTTATGCCGTGAGTTACGCATTCACGCTGCGATTTAGAAAAGATTTTTGCATGAGTTTTATTCAGATTTTGAAAGTTTTCCAAGGATGCGTACTATACATGTATTATAGTATTTGACTAGAGTATATTGGATTTCAATAGTGGATTTCGATATCTGTATCTCCATTGTAACTCCGAGGATATGCGTGCAAATCCGATGATTTGCATGACGTTTGACGGAGTTCGGTTTTTAAGTTTTGTACTCGTTTTCATGCGCACTTGACGCGCTATGTTGTTTCTCCATCTTCCATGATTTCGAAGTCCCGTTGATTTGAGCTGATTATTGAAATGTTTTAAATTTTGGGGGTTTAAATTTAAATTCGGGGACCGAATTTCTGTAAGGGGGGAAGATTGTAACATTCAGAAAATATAAAATATTATCTTTGGAATTTAATATTAAAATAATACATTTCCCGAAAACTGCCCGTTTTGCGAAATTGGGATTTTCAAAAAAGGGTATAAATATATACCAATAATTGTGAAATAAATGGAAATTAAAATGATTTATTCATTTAAAAATAAATTTAAAGGATTTGGCATTTTAAAAATTTATTATATGCAGTTTTGATAAAAACCCGATTGGTGCACTGCTAATCGCAATTAAGCCGAATCCGTGTTTCTACAGTTTTTCATGGTTAGTGAATCATGACATGTTACATGTTATTTCATTTGTGTTGTTTTATTAGGGTGTATGTATTATTGGTGAGAAAAGAAAGAGTAAAGGGTTAAAGAAAGAGAATGATTGGAGAGAGAGAGAGTGAGAAATAAGTGAATGGGGGTGAGAATAATAGAGGAAAGAGAGAGAGGGCAGCCACACCATTTCATTTCCCCATTATTTTTTTTCTTCATCTTCCTCCAACCTCATCTCCCTCCACCTCAATCCCATGAAACCATTTCAAATCCTTCCTCAAAACCCTAAACCCCTTTCACAAAAGTTGATCTCCTCTTCACCCTCTACACATTGGACCAAGCAAAGTTCGATTTTGATGACTTGTGGAGCTAGGGCTGTCTAGAGTGGCCTAAATGAGATAATCCCTACACTATTATATTAGTATTTGAGTTTCCTAATTTCTATTGTTAGTTTAGAAGTGTTTTATTGTAGATTAATGGGTTTTGAAATTTCCTAGAAGAGGGTTGGGGATTCTTGAGTTGTGGTGGTGATGTTGAGGCCTAGTAGTGACCATAGAACCACCATAGTGCTAAAATCCCAGACCTAACCTAAACTGAAAACCTGAAAACCCAAAACAGAAACTTGTCATGTCGGTTTTGTGAAAATATAGGGTGTGCAGGAAAATCTGGAGCAACCCGGGGACTTTCTGAGTTTAGCAAACAATACCAGGGACCCATTTAGGACCCTAGGAGACCACCCTACGAAGACGAAGCCCATAGGAGCCCGGGGGGCCGAGGAGGCTGGAATTCATGGCCTTGTGGCCGGCCAGATTGGGTGGGTTGGTGCTAGGTTTGTTCCAGTAGCTCAAATAACCAATATACTACACCCTAGACTTGTTTCCTTAGCTTTATTTGACCTGAGTCAAAATATGGGAGCATTTTAGTGTGATTTTGGCTATGCTTGCCGTATTTTGAAATGCTAATTCTTGATATTTGGATTCGTATTTGGTTGTTGGATGTTCGTACATCAACAACAAGAGTTGTTTCGTTGATTTTATACGCGTAAGCTATAGGTTCTAACCTATGAGCAATGCGCGTGCCGTTTTGGTTTCTGGACTTGATGTTAATAGCGATTGCGATTGTTTATTTTTTTAGGTACCTTCGCGTAGATTCCGAGGCGACGGAGCGTGGCTTCATCGACTTCGGCAAGCAAAGACCTAGGTGAGTAGATCTATATCAACGGGGGAAGTCGGGTGGATAGCGTATAGCACCCCCGCAAAGTTTTGGTGGAAACCGATTCGTAGCATATGGTTAAGAAAACCCAGAGTAGCAAACTAGGGTCAGAATTAAAAGATAGCTATAGAAACTATATTAGAACTTAAAGATAGTTAGAAGTGATATGATACGACTAGTATGTGATGACGGGACTTGAGGATGATATTTGACGATATTGCTGTCTAGGGTACTATAGGACTAGATAGCCGACGAAGATGTGTCATCCGAACCATACCTATTTCTAAACCGAAGAATCGTATGCATCTTTAAATCAGATACATTGAGGGACGTTACGGATTTTCAAACGATATCTTTTCCTTAAAAACACTGTAACCCCTATTTTCAAAACTACGATTCGCTTCTTTTAAAAACTGATTGTATGGTTCGGGTGTGTATGATAGATTAGATACTTATGCTTATAGTAGAGGTCGAATGTATATATAAAATTGACCTTATGTGAGATATAAATGCGATGAAAAGAGAATACGATTTGACATGTGATATGATGATATGCTGGTATACGGATGCGAGTCGATTGAGATGATTGATACCTCTGCCGGTCCCCTGATATGAGATTGTTATGGATGTGACCTGGGATATAGGTATATAGATATATATAATGTTGTGAATCTTGAATGATAAGCCATACGAGACTTAGGTCCGTACCCTCAGTGTCGTAAAGGTTGATAGGATCCCTATTGATTTATGCCGCCGTACGATGATTTTCCGTACGTGATGAGTTTGACTCGATGATTGATCCATACCCTTGACTAGAGGATGCCGTATGATGGATTATACCATACGTGATACTGTGAGGCTGGATGCCAATTGTTAGATTCACCGACTCGATCATGTTAGATACGTATACCTTATAGCATTTAGCTGATGATTTATCTTATGCTGCATTCATGTTATTCTCATTGCATTGCATATACCTGTGCTAGTACACTTACCCCATTATCGATGATGCGTATATTATACGTACACAGATTTGCCGGCTTACACACTTCATCATCGATAATTGCCATGTCACTACACAGTAGGATTGCCGCATCATGATATGACTCCTGTCATAGTTTGCTTGCTATAGTTACACATGCACTTTTATACGATGTTGCATTTGACTTGGGAGAAATTGGGAACCGCAGGATATATTTTAAAACTGGAATCATTTAAAAGAGCGGTTTTCCCTTGATATGTCACATCACTGTTCCGTGTTGCATGATATACGGATATTCTTACATTTCTATCATATGTCGCATACATCATGCTCTATGATTTTACGCATTGAGATATGCTGTTTTCATGAGATTTTTGGTTTTGAGAACCGTGGTCATTTTAAAAGAAAGTATGTATTGTTTTAAACCCGGTTTCTCTTGATATGATATTTCAGTACGTCCACCATGCGTTTCCTCGGTTCTGAGACGTGTGACATGTGAAACCCGATTCGAGGAGCTGGACGAGGCTGATTGCGGGTACATGGTGGACCCGGTATAGTACCCCGGGGCAAGAACGGATTTGCTGTGCAGTAGACGGTGAGCCTGGCAGAAGGACTACTACCCACCGGTGATAGTATTTGGGCTCGGCGGATATCCGGAGGATACCGACCGGAGTCGAGAGATGTTATGGGCCGATCCGGACTGACGGAGCCCGTGGGCTGATCCGGACTGACGGAGCCCGAGATATGAGGATTTACGTGTCGATGCTGGACACAGCTTTCATGATGTTTTCGGGTGCCGATGTTGGACACCCAGGTTCCATGATTTTGATGTGTCGCGAGGGGCACCGTTGATTTATATCGTCATACATACATTGATTATATGGTTGGACGAGATCCACATGCATACATACATTGATTATATAGTTGGACGAGATCCACTTGCATACATACATTGATTATATGGCTGGACGAGATCCACATGCATACATACATTGATTATATGGTTGGATGAGATCCACGTGCATACAGACCTTGGTTATATTGTTGGATTATATCCGCATACATATAGGTATTGATTACATTGTTGGCACATATGATGACCCGGTCACCCAAGATATCATAGTATTACCTTTATAATATAGTTGACTTAGGAGTCGTTGTTTTATTCGATTTCTACTTGTAGATGTTTTTTCTATTCACGAGTTGGCAACTCACCCCCGTTGTGCCACAGTTCTTGCAGGTTGACCGCACGGATCAGTAGCGGCATCGCTGGCACATACATACTTTCGGGTGTTTTGCATTGTTAGGTGGGACATTGTATCGTACCCACTATTGTATTTATATTTCTTATTGTATCTAGTCAACTCCATCAATCGAAACTAGCATTTGTATAAGTAACGAGACTTAGCAAGACTTGTAGTTGCGAGACTTGAGCGATGGGTTTATGTTCGCTTTGAGGATTTATGTCTTGCTTTCTTTACCTTCTGTGGTGATCTTCGTCGTTGGGCGTCATATACTTATTTTTACTTTCTTGCGTGGTTGTGATCCGCCGGTTGGCGAAGAGCTAGCTCCTTCTTGGGGTTGCCTTTATTATCATCTTGTATTGTGGTTTTGGATCAAAAAAATACAAGCGAGGTGCTGCCCAAATTTTTAAAATACGAAACATGTTTTCAAACAAGTAAATTTCACTTGTATTTTTATGTTTCTTTTCTATGCATTAATGAAACTTGATTTCCTTATACCTTTATTTCAAAACTTCACCTTTTTATTTTCTTAAAAAGGTTTAGATTTCTGGGTTTCAACTTACTTGAATTATGTTACGCCTTTAGACGTTGCGTGATTTAAGTGCTGGCCACGAGCTAATTTTTTGGGTCGTGACATATCGCTCATTGCCTCCATGTGATTCGGGACTGTACCCAAAAGCCACCGTTTTTCACGTTCTCTTGAACTTGGTAAGGTGGAAATCAAAGCATAGTGGGAATCACACAAGACTCTATGACGATCTCAGGTCTACAGACTAACCTGTACCAGTGTCACCAGAGAACTACCATCTGACGTTAGGTATAATACCATCTGGGAGTTCACGGTGAGTCCGTCCAATATACCCAGTCTCCACTGAACACCCGTATACTATCTCTGATGTCAAACACCAATGGATATGGGATCATCCATCGTCCATCTACATGGGTCGAGAAGCTATACGCTAGTCTACTCGGGTATATCGATGCCCTGTCTCGATACACCCATGACTAGGAACATTTTAAGGATGTACTTAGCGACTACACTGTCCCCACTAGTATGATCTGCATCATATCCTGGTAATCAAGTATTCATCTTAAGGGCTTTATCAACATGTAATATAGAGATAATCAGTGTACACGTTACGATAAAGAGCAACCAGATAGCATACTATCATGTCGAGCAAGAAAGTCCTCCATATATATGTCCAAGCATCCACTACAATATACATCGTATGTACAGTAATGGCCTCTAGGGCATACATATCACTAACAGTGCTTTCGTACGGACCCAATTATTAATCTCATTTCCGCAGAGACGTAATCTCGTTAACACTTTCTAGACACCTAATAGGTTAGCTAATTGTGAAGTAAAAAATCTCCCTAGGAGTAATACCTACTCACCGGTGGAAATCGGGATCCAACTATCATTGTGTGATAACTTTGATGGAAGCCAACCAAAATTACCACACTCCGGAAGGTATGTGCAAACTTTGCAAGTTTCCCGTATGTTTGAAACTCCCGATACAGTTTTTGCCCTAAGAAGATTATGAACTTGACGAAGGCCAACAAATCATAAGTCACAAGTCAAGTTCTACCGGTCAATATCCTGATTAATCTAAACCCACCCGTACTCGCCCTGACGAAGGCTAATAAGGCTGTACGACTATCCGAGATTAATGCATCTCTATGCTCCAGAAAAATAACACATAACTACCATACACTATGCCTTGGCGAAAGCCAACAAATATAGCATGAATACTAGGTGCTACCCGTCTGAAATGACGAAGGGCTACGGCTGGTTTTTGGCGAAAAATCTTTAACGTAATGAACTTCATATCGTTGAAGGGACTCGAGTGGCTTTGAAATGGAGTGTCTTAAGCTCCGCATTTTAAAACTAGTAACATAAAGCTTTGCTTAAGAGCGAACTCCCAGTGAAGGGATCAAGGCTCTTCCCTCATAGAATGAGGTATTGGATATTCCTAACCGAATACCTCTATACAAAACAAAAGAATACGACTATGAGTTTTGAAGAAAACCGAGTAGTTTTAAAATTGGTTCCGACAACATCATTTAGGTTTATTTTCCTTGCATTATTCAGATAATGCGTTCCCATCATTTTAAGTTTCCAAGCCACAAAAGAAACAACCAAAATAGCATACTTTTATATGCCATCCGCATTCGCCATGGGGCCTCGTCATGCACCATTAGCTTACTTAACTAACGGCAGAGCGGGGGCAGGACTAGCGCGGATGCAAAACATATAAAAGCATCTACTAAATATATATATATATATATATATATATATATATATATATCTCAACATCGCGGGCAGATAATAATCATCACAAGCAGATAAAAATCATCATAGGCATGCGAACAACAATATGAAAAAGTGGATAATCTAGGAGCTTCACGTTTCATTTGAGCCGTAAATGAGACGCGGCGTTCCCCGGTCGTGTGGATAGCCTGTGCGATGAAGAACCTAGACCCCTACGAGTGCGGCAAATTACCCGCCAATCCCGGAAGTGAGGCAACCCCAATCAACAAAGTGAATGGGCCACCCAACACTTCACGGAATCCGGTAACTTGAGCACCCCTCCTTGGGTCAACCTATACACCATACGAGTGTGGCGAATAGCCCGCCAATTCTAGAGTAAAGCCCCCTCGGTCTCAACGCCATGAGATGCAGGCCCGTTGCCCTCTAAAACCCGGCTATTCGAACACTCCTCCGCGGGGTAATCCTAGTATAGAAAAGAAAAATACAAGTGGTGACATCGACCTCAACCCGGCCGTGCCCCAATGAAAGAATATACATGCTGGCAGAAACAGCAGCCACATGTCGGACACTCGCCCCGCAATAATGAATATACAAATGAATCTAAACTGTACAGCTACCATTGCACTAGGGCTATTCAACACGACAATCCGACTGAACCATAACCAGATATATATAACCACAGAAACAAGTAACACCATAATGTGTGCAATTCCGTCTAAATGAACATATAACAATTAGACGACGTTCAGCAACACATATACAACAAACACAGATATCTACGATGCAAAAATTTTGAGTTCTAAAACTCCCGAGTTGCCCCAAAGCTAAGATAACACTAAGTGAAATCTGGGGCAAAATAAACAAGACCAAAAATACCAATTTCCAAAACCCAAGACACTAGATGAAAATGAGGACCTGAAGACAACAGAAAATCGCCTATAGCGGTCATTTTGAGGAAAATGGCGGTTTTATTTAGGTGGAATCTCCTCGTTTTCATTCTGTGATACTATCATGTCTAGAGTAAGCCTCTGCACATGTTTAAAAAAAATTTAGAGACCAAAATTTTTTCAAACAGAGAATGGGTTTTGAAAATCGGTGTTTTCGGTTTTGAAACTAAAGCATCGTCTATAACCAGTTTAAGGTGTTTGGGAAGCTCTGATATCATGTTGGAGTTCGGTACCCGCGTCGCGGAAGCTGCGGCCGAGGCGGAAGCGATAACAAAAATTTTACGCGAGCACTAAATTTTACGGAAGCTGCTGATTCGATCCAAACACCTAAAACTAGAAAGCTTTAGTTTCAAAAAGCATGTCCGCCCAATTGTGGAATACCCCTCCAAACTTGTAGACACCGGAATCACGCTTGGAGGTTGACTACCCTTGCCGAAGAAGATCCACCCGGGGGAAACCGGAAGAGGCTCCAACCGACGATCCAAACTTGCTAAGAATGGATTGTGGGTGATGTAGGAAATTTTCACTAATTTTTCTCTCAAAGATCCATGCTCAAGAGAGCAAGAAGAAGAAGGAGAAGAAATGAGGAGAATGGCTAAGTCTTAAGCCATCAAGCATGAAGCAAACATAGCATGTGAAAAATTCAAGCAAGTGTAGAAAAAAAATCATGGCTTTACATTTACCACCATGGTTCAACAGTGAACCCAAATCAAATCGACATTAAATATTAAAGCCATGCTCTTCTACATATCTAGCCATGCTTCATGCCACCTCATTTCCCATTTTTTTTTCGAAAAAGAAAAACAAATATGAGGTGTCCATCTTCTAGAAGCATCCCGTATAAATACGGAATACTTCATCTGGTATACGTATCGCTACATATACGTATATCCGTATAAAAAATACGGATAGCATCAATGAGAGAAAATGAATAGTGAACAATAATACTAAAATATATATATCAAAAAATATATATATAAATTATTAAATCAAAGCCTGATTAATAACGTGGCTTAATCCTAAGCCAGCTAATATTATCAACCGTCCGATCAAAATCTGTGTATCCCGTACACGTATTTAATCGGACCCCTACATGTACAATCGTATGGCTCTTACATTTATCGTCTGAACTGGGAAAACCCTCTGTGTGGGACTCTAAAGACTCAACAATACGTTGGCAGTGGGATTAACCACAACCACGTCAGCGACACTAGCTGTACGTAACGGCTACCTAAGTAATTATCGAAAAGGCGGGTCGACAATCAAGTGTGTCCTTACACTACTGAGCTTGAATGTGACAATCTCCGTACAGTCCGGTCTTTTCGTCAAAGAGTATCGCATATCGGGTCTATGGGTGGATAACATCAGACCCCTACTAACCCGATAAGTTGTGTCTGAATCAAGCTCATCACCAACAGAGATAATACTGATCAACTATCAGTAAATCTCATCCACTATGGCCACGGATATCTAGAGATAGTTAACTGAACACAGCACGACATTGACTCCTAATACCAGGAGAGATGAATCCCTGACAATCGACCACTGCTTCCATGTGGCTCGGGACTTTACCTAACTAAAACCTGTTTGCATGACTCCTTTGAATCGTGGTAGGATAGTAATCAAAGTACAGTAGAAACTCACACAAGGCAAATGACGATCTCTGGTCAAAGGACTAACCTGTACTCATGCCATCTGAGAACTTCTATCTGATGATAGATATAATACCATCTAGAAGTTCTTAGCGAGTCCGTCCGGTGTACTCTCCTCCAGTGAGCACCTGTATACTATCATAGGTGACACAACACCAATGGCTTGTGAGACCGACCACTGTCCCTCGTCGAGGTCTAGAAACGTATACACTAGTCTGTTGTGTTTCCTAGCGTCCTGGCCATCTACCGCGGCCGTTGCGGAACAAATTTCGGTGTTTAAAAACCGGCGCTAAAAAAACCCGTCCTAGAATCTAATCATAAATCGAAACTAACTAACTACAAAGATGTTCTAACTACTGTGATAGAACGTTTTACCAAAAGATCCGTGTCCTTCGTTCTTCTACCCTCTTCCGTAGCTCCTTGAAGTCTCCTTGATCGAGCTTGACCGCCGGTCTTCCTCCGTCGAAGATGATCCACCCGAGGGATGTGGTTCATGGCTCTAGCTCTACACTAAGAATCTAGTGAAGCAACTAAGGACTCTAGGTTGCTAATCTAGAGTGCCTAGGGATGTAGTGAGTTGTTCTAAGTGTGTATCTGTCTATCTTCCAGCCTTGATTCTCAACTCATGAGATGGTAGGGTGGAAGATCAAGATGAAGGAGGAGGAGCTCAAGAAAGGATAGTGAAGAGAGATGAGGCAAATGGTGAAAGTGTTTTTCATCCAACCATGCAAGCATCCATCCAAGTGAGAGAATCAAATGAATTATGGTTTTGTATAAAACCAATTTCCAATTAAAATAAAGCACCCATACTAGAATAGTTTGCACAAATGAATTTTCAATTCATTTGTCAAGACTATTCAAGCATGGTTCTCACCATTTTCTTTTCACCACCTTTACACCTCATTTCCATTTAAATTAATAAATGGATAAACAAAAATGAGGTGTCCACCTTCTAGAATGTTTTCCGTATAAATACGGAATACACTCAACTGTATATACATACCCGTATTCGTATCAAAATACGATTACCCAAAGAGATAGAATAACATAAAGAACTTAATACTATAATATACATATCGAAATATATATACGTAAATTATTAAATCAATACCTGATTTAATAATCCGGCTCAATCCTAAGCCGGCCAGTATTATCAACTGTCCGATCGAAAGTGTGGATAACTACTACAATCATTCGATCGAATCCCTGCACGTATCAAAATACGGCTACTACATCATTTCGTCTGAACCAGGGAAACCCTCTATGTGTGACTCTAAAGACTCGACAGTACGCCGGCAGTGAGTTACTGGATAAATCCATAATCACAAGAACGTCAGCGGCACTAGCTGTACGTAACGGCTACCCAGGTACCTGTCAAAAGAAAGACCGACGAGCAAACTCATCTGGATCCCTACTGAGCCTATCTGTGACAATCTCCGTACAGTCCGGTCTCTCTATCTAAGAGTATCGTATATCGGGTCTAGGGGGTGGATAAAGTCAGACCCCTAATAACGCGATATTTCGTGTTAGTTTGAAGCCCATCACCCACTGAAAAATTACTGATCCAAATCAGTAATTCTCGTCCACCTTGGCCAAGGATATCTGGTGATGGTCACCCATGCACAGCGCGACATCAACCCCAATACCGGGAGAGACGAATCCCCGACGATTCGCTCACTGCCTCCATGTGGCTCGGGACTGTACCTAACTAAAACCTGTTTGCACGACTCCTTTGAGCCGTGGAAGGGTAGTAATCAAAGCACAGTGGGAACTCACACGAAACATATGTTGGAGATAGTGCCCTCAGAGTCAATTATTGGATCACAGGCACGTGATTGCAATGATTGAGGGAGGACCTATCCCGGTAGGACAGTCTCACTCGAGATGATAGTATGCTATCTGGTTTACCTTTATCATCGTGTACTGCTTTAGGTGACCTGATAGGTCGCTATTACACGTTGATAGAGCCCCTAGGATTCTTGCTTGACCACCAGCAGTATGAGGGCGATCATATAAGTGGGAGCTGGGGTCTACAAGCATATCCTTAAATGGTCCCTAGTCGTGTGAGTTTCGAGACAGGGCATCGATACTCCAGAGTAGACTAGTGTATACAGTCGAGACCCCAACAAGGGGCGGTGGCCGGTCTCACAAGCCACTGGTGTCAGTTGGTTCACCTAAGATGTATACAGGTGCTCATTGGGTTATGAGTACACCGGACAGGACTCGCCGGGAACATGCTAGTTGGTCATATACCAGACGTCAGATGGCAGTTCCCTGGTGACATGTGTACAGTTTAGTTCATCGACCTGGGGATCGTCATTTGTCTCGTGTGAGTTCCCACTGTACTTTGATTACTACCCTACCACGGCTCAAAGGAGTCGTGCAAACAGGTTTTAGTTGGGTACAGTCCCGAGCCACATGGAGGCAGTGAGCGCATCTTCAGGGGTTCGTCTCTCCCGGTATTGGGGGTGAGGTCGTGCTGTGTCTAGGAGAGCCATTACACGAAGCCCTCGGCCGAGGCAAGGAGATTTACTGGTAGGTATTCCAGTAGTATCTCAGGGTGTTCTGGGCTACACTCCGACACGACTTGTACCGCTTTTGGGGGTCTGACTTTTACCAACCCCCTAGGCCCGCCATGCGATGCTCATAGACGAACGGACCGGACTGTACGGATATTGTCACTGACAGGCTCAGTAGGGTTGTCGGGCTGAGTTCACTCACAGACATCCCTTTTAGTCAATACCTGGTAGCCCGTTACGTATTGACTTATACCTCTGACGTGCTAGTGGTTAAATCCACAACCAAGGTGTTGACGAGTCTTTAGAGTCCCCCACATTCTGTTACTCAGCTTTCGGGCGAAAGGTTGTAGAGGCCGTATGGAGATATGGCAAGGTCCGATCAGATACGTGCGGTATTGCACGGATCAGGATCGGACAGTTTGTACTATAGGTCGTATGGTTATATGGCAGGGTACGATCAGATACGTGCGGTATTGCACGGATCAGGATCGAACAGATATTACTAGCCGGCTTTGGTTTAAGCCGGATCCTAGTATAGTACAGTGTAGACTTTGTCTCATTGCATTTGTATTTCGGTCGAAATACAGATGCGGGTGTGTATGCACAGTATCGGGGTTTTCCTGTAATTTATTACGGGACCAGTTTTCTGGAGTTGCCAGTTTGCTTTCCGTTTCGGCCAATTTCCTTTGTATCGTTCATTGGCCGAAGTTTGGTGGAGGAGGACTTATTTGCATTGTTGCAAATAAGTGCTTATGGAGGGGGTCTTTGCATATTCTTGTGTCATGATGGTTGCACCATTCATTGACCTTGACTTCTTGACTTCTCCATCATGGCTTGACTTTCATATGACATGGTTTTCATGATCATTGTGGTGGAGTGAGGTTCTCTTTTGGTGATCATTTCTTTGCATGATTTGGTTGTTGAGTGTTGGTGTTTCTTTGTGATCATTATTCCTTATGATAACCATTCCTCTCTCTCTCTCTTGCATGATTGATATGGTCACCTCCCCCTTGACTTTTCCCTCTCTCTTTGATATACATGGGCCGGCCATCCCTTGTGGGGGGGTTGATTGATTTTTTGGGTGTGGCATTTTTGGTTCTCTTCATGCTCCAAAAATCACACAAGAAGACTCTCCAAAATTCCAAGTTCTTTTTCCTCCACTAAAAAGGCAATTCCACAAACCCAAAGTGAGACATGGTTCTTCACACATTCTACAGCAAATCTTGGGCACGTCGAGTAGCCGGCTTCGTGCCCGAGTTGCCTCGGCATTGAGGTGGGAGCCCGTAAAAGAAATAGGCGATGTGGTGCACTACCGGCGACGAGGAGGAGACGGGACATTCCGCAGGAGATCGGGACGACGACGAGAAGACCGGAGGACTCGGATCTGTCGGTATATCTCTCTTCCCTTTCTTGTAGATAGCTAGGACTAGTTAGTGATTCGATCCGGGTATTAGTGCGCGGCGGTTTGCCAGTTCAAGTAAAATTAATGTTTATCACCGCTTCCACATTTGGCCGTCGGATTGACGGCCGGGGCGCCGCCGTGCACTTACATTGGTATCAGAGCCTCGCCATTAACATAGTCTAGCTTGGTGTAATGTGTTTTTCTGTTTCGATCGATCGAATGTTCCAAAACTGCATTTTAGTTCGCATCAGTTTCTGTTGAAAATTTTTGGTCTCGAAAAATTTTTCAGGTTGTAAAATAGTGATGCACTGGCTGTTATAAGAATACTGTAGAAATTCGACACATTCAGTCGACCAACAGAGCGCGGAACCGCGGCCAAAACCCCACTGGGGCCGCGGTTCTGCCGCTGAACAGTGTCCTTGCTGTGTGGAATTTCTTCAGTAGCTTTATGGGCTTAAAATTGGGGTTTTGGAATATTAAAATTGGGCCCAGTATTTCTGTGAGTGCTACAGTATTGCTTGGGGGCCCACTTGTTAATTATTTGATCGATCGGATATTTTAAACACATTTTTCACAGTATTTACATTATATCTGC
This sequence comes from Agapanthus africanus, assembly GCA_030015575.1. NCBI lineage: Eukaryota > Viridiplantae > Streptophyta > Magnoliopsida > Asparagales > Amaryllidaceae > Agapanthus > Agapanthus africanus. The sequence goes on along the minus strand of JASDDO010000016.1, from coordinate 181,998,574 downwards.
GACCGTGAATGTCACTTGATCGGTAAATCCGGTCTAACTGCTATAGCCCGGTAAGACGGATTTGCGAACGTGATTTTCACGTTGATGTTCTGTTTTTGCTGTGATGTTGCGGATCGGTCGTGGGGGATAGCCTGGATGCAATGCTAGTACAGTTGTGGTTGTATTATGTACATTTGATATTGCGGGGCGAGCGTCCGACATGTGGACTGCCGTCACTGCCTGATTGTATTATTCTTTTGGGACACGACCTGGTTGCGGTCGATGTACCCGTTGTATGTATATTTTACTTTCTGTACTAGGATTACCCCACGGAGGAGTGCACGGATAGCCGGGTTCTGGAGGGCAACAAGCCCGCATCTCATGGCATTGAGACGGAAGGGGCTTCACTCTAGAATTGGCGGGTTATTCGCCGCACTCGTAGGGGGTACAGGTTGACCCAGGAGGGGTGCCCAAGTTACCGGATTCCGTGAAGTGCTGGGTGGTCCATTCACGGTGCTGAAGGGGGCTGCCTCGCTTCAGGTTTTGGCGGGTAACTTGCCGCGCCCGTAGGGGTCTAGGATTTCATTGCACAGGCCATCCACACGACCAGGGGAACGTCGGGTTTCAGTAGTGGCTCTGTGAAACCCGGGGATCCCAGATATCTGTATTGTTTCTGTGATGCTGTTCATTCTCTGTGATGTTGCATTTCTTTCACGCCTTGAGCGAAATATAATATAGTGGTATATATATTAGTAGATGTTGTATATGTTTTTCATCCGCGCTAGTCCAGTCCCCGCTCTGTCGTTAGTTAGCTAACCTAACGGGTAATGACGGGACCCAGTGGCGAATGCGGATGGCATATACGTACATCAGTATATTTTCGTTCTTTTTGGTGTGATCAATTGATGGGACTGCATTGATTCGGATCAATGCAAGTTTAAAAACAAACCTAATCTGATGTTGTTGGAACACTTTTCAAAAAGCTGTTATTGCAAGGACGTTCACTTTTGTTTTGCATCGTGATATTCAGTTGGAATATCCTGCTCCTCAGTCGACGAGGCAAGGGCCGAGATCCCTTCACCGGGAGTGACCCCTTGGACAGAAGTTTGCGTCAGGGCATTAACTTCACTATAGCCGATTACTTTTGCTTTGCATCGCGGTATTCGTTTGGAATATCCTGCACCCCATTCTACGGGGAAAGAGCCGAGATCCCTTCACCGGGAGTGACCTCTTTAGCAACGGTTTTCGTCACTATATGTTTAAAAGCTATCCGTTCCTTCGACGATATCAAGTTCTTTACGTTAAAGGTTTTCGCCAGAAACCATTCGTAGCCCTCCGTCGTTTCAGACGGGTAGCACGTAGTATTCATGCTGTGTTTGTTGACCTTCGTCAAGGCATAGTGTATGGTAGCTGCTTGTTACCTTTCTGCTGCATAGGTAGATGCGTTGGTTTGGGACAGTCGTATAGCCTTGTTGACCTTCGTCAAGGGCTTGTACGGGTGGATTCAAATTAACCTGGATAATGACGGGTAGAACTTGACATGCGACTTATGATTTGTTGACCTTCGCCAAGGTCATAAGAGCATGGGGCAGAAATCACATCGGGAGTTTCAAAAGAACTGAAACTTGCCAAATATGCGCATACCTTCTGGAGTGTGATACCGTGAGCGGATTCCGTCACGTTGTCATGCGATGATAGTTGGATCCCGATTCCCACTGATGAGTTAGTTTACTCCTCGGGTGACCCCGACTAATTCTTCTTTCAGGTTTGGAGGAGAATTTGACGGTACAGTGGGAGGTTTCCAGATTAGATAAATTGGTAACCATTCTGATCTAGGTTAGAGTGCACGCTGAGTGTTTCTTTTCTCTCTCTCTTTGGCAGCGACCATTGACCCGACCCTAAGACTATGACTCAGTGACCAAATTAACCGAACCTTCTTAACACTGGCTTTTGGATTGTCAGAGTTGCAAACCTCATTGCCACTCCTACTTTTACCCTTTTCTCCAGGACACCCCGTATTACTACGAATGTCCACTTCCATTGGACAAAACCATCGTATGGTTAGATACGAACTCGAAAGAATTTATTCGAGGATGGTTTCAGGTTCTGGAGAAAACGGATAGGATTATTCAGCTGTCTTTTCCTTTTACCCTCTCTCAGGTTACGAGTACTCCTTGGTTTAGGGGTAGTACACCTATTACGCAAATTGGATTGTCTTCTTCCAAACCTTAGGCTGGTGCCGACCGGTAGGGAATGAAGAAAACCAATTAGCATAACGATGGTGTGCAGAAGGTATTAAGTTAAGACAAAGCAAGGGATTAGTAAGAGGGCAAAGTAAACTGCAACAGATATTCATGACCAAACCAGGTATTTCTTCGCCAATCCTAAAATCACCTTTGAATTTCTCCAGGACACTCCGTATCACTACGAAGATCCACAGTTTATCGGATACTCCATCGTATGGTTATATACGAACTCGAAAGGAACTTGTTCCAGTTCGGGGATGGATTCTGGTTCAGGAGAAATAGGAATAAGATTTATTCAGGTGTCTTTTATCTTCACCTTCTCTCGCATTGCGAGTGTTCCTAGGATTGGGACAGTACACCCATTATGCTTATTGGATAGTCTTCTTCCAAACCATAGGCTGGTGCCGAACGGTAGGGAAGGAAGAAAACCATTTGGCCTAAAGGGGTGTGCAGAAGGTAAAGACTAAAGACATATGAAGGGATTTTGAGAGGTGGCAAAGAATTATACGGTTACAGTCGTGAATCTGGAAGAGGCATTACTAGGAATACCGGGATACCCCATCGAAACATTTCAATGTTTCAGTCTCACTGTGTACTGTTAAAGGAAAACTGATTTCCCGATTAGATACTTACTCCAGGGTATGTATTTACCAGGTACGATTCTCACATCTGTATGGTTTTACAGATGATGAGTGGGAGTAAGTTATTGGGAATTGGGTGATCATCCTCAATATATCGGGATTCGTTGTAATCGGTGATATTTGAGGAAATCACCTGGGCTGTTTGCCGGTCGGCAAATATTTGGTTTTGAATATCCGCTATTATGCACCAATTTCAAATCGATATATCTGTACGTCTATTTTCATAGAGTGAGATATACCTTTATGAAATTATGTCTACGACATTTACCTATATCAGTGGATGGTTAGGTAAGGAGCATTAAGCAGCGGTGTAATTCTTCTTAACCATAAGTACAGTTTTCAACCTACGACACACAGTGAATGAGTTATCAGACTCAAGGGACTTATACAGAGTATTGTATGTTGTCCAGGGTCCATCAGGACAGAGGGGTTGGTCCTCGTACTATATTCGGTTTACGTATGACTTCTCTGGTTTTTAGACAGGTGTTTCGTGGAAACACAGGGTCCGAATTTTGAGAAGTTATGGGTATTTGAATAGAGTAGAGAACCAGGTATAGCAAGTATCGGGATTCTTCAAAGTGATCGAAGATGTAGATACTTGTGTATGGTATTCATTTGATAGTAATGATTAAGAGAACTTGCTTCTCTTTCAGGTTACTCATAATTGGAAATGCTCCTAAGTTGTGTAACGCTGATCGGCCTCCTTCCATGTAGTTGACATGCACTGGAGACAGTTGCATGATTTGAATCTGGTTCAATTAAATCAGTGCCTCTGGTTATATATTGGATATAGTACAGTTCATATCTTAACATTGTTAAGGTACGGGGAGTTGTCCGGCTTATGATTAAAACCAGACACTGGACAACTCAAGGCACGTTTCTGTAATGGCTGTTTGTGGGTTGACCTAGGCTATGACGAGGGTTGACTTTCTACCATCTGGATGAACAATAGCAATATTGTTCTAGACTCGCCACAGTTTTATTAAAAATGGATTTTTTCAGAAAAACAGTAGTGGGAGTATGGTAGAACTGGAAGTGATTCCAGAACCACAAACGATTACTGAAGATTTGATAAGGAACCTAAAGATTCAATCTGGATTGACATTCCATTGGCCACTCCGCAGATAAGGTGGGTAACTTCAGGCACCCAAGAGGTACTGCGGTAGCCTCAAGGACGGTGACAGGGAAGTTCTTGTTTACCCAAAATTACCATTGCTGTTGTTCCAAGCTGCGAGACCCGGCGGGAGGATGAGTATAGCGTCGTTCTAAACTAGTTTTAGAAGTGGACGTCTATATGACTCTGCCAGAGGGTTGTCGTAGTCAGTGGGAGCAGCGGAAGCATTGGTGGACAGGTAGCTTATGTCTATTTATAGACTAAAGCAGATGTAGCGGAGATAGATCATCTATTTCTGACGTGACAGTCATAGGTTTGACTTCATCAGAATAGGGGATGGATCTGTTGAGAAGGTAGTAGGGTGTGATATCTTGGTATTTGGATGACATACTCAGAGTAGGAAAAGAAACTCCTATACTACAATCGGTTATACTTTGGTCGTCACACAGTGATTTCTCCACAAAGGAAATGGATTTTATATCAGACATACTGGTTACTAGATCTATGGTTTTAGATCTGGATTTGGGTGTTTCCTAATCAGGGTACTTAGACAGCATTCTAAGAGTATTTAGAATGGACGACTCCTGGCACGGTAGTGTACCTGCAGGTAATGGAGTCACCCTCTCTAAAGGTGTCTTACAGACTAAAGGGGAGAGGAACGTGCATGATTGGCAGATCACTTGCTCAGGCAATTGAGTCAATCATGAGATGTCAAGTATCACACCAGATGTTGTTCTTGCACTAGATGCAATAAGTTGACATTTGATCCAATCCTGGAGAAACAGTCGGAAGCAGTTATAGAACATAAGTGGATGTTCTAGGGATATGATAACGACAGCCTCATTCGGGAGACAGTTATCATTCCAGGCTTCCAAGGTGACCTGGACAACAAGTAGATTGTCAGAGTTATAGTTTTCCTTCTTATGAGGGGCAGTATTTTGGACAGGTGGTCCAAGGCAATACTGAGGGTGGCATGGCGCAGGATACTGATTAAGTTCAGTTGACGATACAGTCTAAGAAGTTTGGATTTGGAGTTCATTTATGAGCTATGTCCCATCAGACATCCAAACACATTCTAAGACAGGTATTGCTCATTTCGGGAGATGGGTTTCTCCGCGAACTTGAGATATAGAGAGACATAGAAAGAGACTACGAAGCGGATCCACTCACTGAGGCTATTCCTCGAACGCAATAGTTTCGCAAACGAGCTTTGTGAGACTGACTAGTAGAGGAGTTGGGTGTTCGGTATCACACAGGCTGTGAGTATGCGACATCGCAATAATTAGCCTTGAGTGCAAGTGGGAGATTGTTGGAGATAGTGCCCTCAGAGTCAATTATTGGATCACAGGCACGTGATTGCAATGATTGAGGGAGGACCTATCCCGGTAGGACAGTCTCACTCGAGATGATAGTATGCTATCTGGTTTACCTTTATCATCGTGTACTGCTTTAGGTGACCTGACAGGTCGCTATTACACGTTGATAGAGCCCCTAGGATTCTTGCTTGACCACCAGCAGTATGAGGGCGATCATATAAGTGGGAGCTGGGGTCTACAAGCATATCCTTAAATGGTCCCTAGTCGTGTGAGTTTCGAGACAGGGCATCGATACTCCAGAGTAGACTAGTGTATACAGTCGAGACCCCAACAAGGGGCGGTGGCCGGTCTCACAAGCCACTGGTGTCAGTTGGTTCACCTAAGATGTATACAGGTGCTCATTGGGTTATGAGTACACCGGACAGGACTCGTCGGGAACATGCTAGTTGGTCATATACCAGACGTCAGATGGCAGTTCCCTGGTGACATGTGTACAGGTTAGTTCATCGACCTGGGGATCGTCATTTGTCTCGTGTGAGTTCCCACTGTACTTTGATTACTACCCTACCACGGCTCAAAGGAGTCGTGCAAACAGGTTTTAGTTGGGTACAGTCCCGAGCCACATGGAGGCAGTGAGCGCATCTTCAGGGGTTCGTCTCTCCCGGTATTGGGGGTGAGGTCGTGCTGTGTCTAGGAGAGCCATTACACGAAGCCCTCGGCCGAGGCAAGGAGATTTACTGGTAGGTATTCCAGTAGTATCTCAGGGTGTTCTGGGCTACACTCCGACACGACTTGTACCGCTTTTGGGGGTCTGACTTTTACCAACCCCCTAGGCCCGCATGCGATGCTCATAGACGAACGGACCGGACTGTACGGATATTGTCACTGACAGGCTCAGTAGGGTTGTCGGGCTGAGTTCACTCACAGACATCCCTTTTAGTCAATACCTGGTAGCCCGTTACGTATTGGCTTATACCTCTGACGTGCTAGTGGTTAAATCCACAACCAAGGTGTTGACGAGTCTTTAGAGTCCCCCACATCTGTTACTCAGCTTTCGGGCGAAAGGTTGTAGAGGCCGAATGGAGATATGGTAAGGTCCGATCAGATACGTGCGGTATTGCACGGATCAGGATCGGACAGTTTGTACTATAGGCCGTATGGTTATATGGCAGGGTTCGATCAGATACGTGCGGTATTGCACGGATCAGGATCGAACAGATATTACTAGCCGGCTTTGGTTTAAGCCGGATCCTAGTATAGTACAGTGTAGACTTTGTCTCATTGCATTTGTATTTCGGTCGAAATACAGATGCGGGTGTGTATGCACAGTATCGGGGTTTTCCTGTAATTTATTACGGGACCAGTTTTCTGGAGTTGCCAGTTTGCTTTCCGTTTCGGCCAATTTCCTTTGTATCGTTCATTGGCCGAAGTTTGGTGGAGGAGGGCTTATTTGCATTGTTGCAAATAAGTGCTTATGGAGGGGGTCTTTGCATATTCTTGTATCATGATGGTTGCACCATTCATTGACCTTGACTTCTTGACTTCTCCATCATGGCTTGACTTTCATATGACATGGTTTTCATGATGATTGTGGTGGAGTGAGGTTCTCTTTTGGTGATCATTTCTTTGCATGATTTGGTTGTTGAGTGTTGGTGTTTCTTTGTGATCATTATTCCTTATGATAACCATTCCTCTCTCTCTCTCTTTCATGATTGATATGGTCACCTCCCCCTTGACTTTTCCCTCTCTCTTTGATATACATGGGCCGGCCATCCCTTGTGGGGGGGTCGATTGATTTTTTGGGTGTGGCATTTTTGGTTCTCTTCATGCTCCAAAAATCACACAAGAAGACTCTCCAAAATTCCAAGTTCTTTTTCCTCCACTAAAAAGGCAATTCCACAAACCCAAAGAGAGACATGGTTCTTCACACATTCTACAGCAAATCTTGGGCACGTCGAGTAGCCGGCTTCGTGCCCGAGTTGCCTCAGCATTGAGGTGGGAGCCCGTAAAAGAAGTAGGCGATGTGGTGCACTACCGGCGACGAGGAGGAGACGGGACATTCCGCAGGAGATCGGGACGACGACGAGAAGACCGGAGGACTCGGATCTGTCGGTATATCTCTCTTCCCTTTCTTGTAGATAGCTAGGACTAGTTAGTGGTTCGATCCGGGTATTAGTGCTCGGCGGTTTGCCAGTTCAAGTAAAATTAATGTTTATCACCGCTTCCGCATTTGGCCGTCGGATTGACGGCCGGGGCGCCGCCGTGCACTTACAACATATGACGATCTCAGGTCAAAGGACTAACATGTACTCATGTCACCTGTGAACTGCTATCTGACAATAGGTATAATAACATCTAGCATGTTCCCGGCGAGTCCGTCCAGTGTACTCATCCCCAGTGAGCACCTGTATACGATCTTAGGTGCGAAAGACCAAGGGCTGTGGGACCAATCATCGCCCCTCGTCGGGGTCTAGAAATATATACACCAGTTTACTCCGGAATATCGATGCCCAGTCTCGATACTCCCACGACATTTAAGGATGTGCTTATGGACTACCCAGCCCCCACATATATGATCGCCATCATAACGCTGGTAGTCAAGCAATAATCCTATGGGCTCTATCAATATGTAATAGTGATCTGTAATACCATATAATGCATGTACATGATGATAAAGACAAACCAGATAGCATATTATCATTTTGAGTAAGATTGTTCTATCCGTATGGGTCATCCCTCAATCATCATAATCACATGCCTGTGATTACAATAATTGACTTGAGGGCACTATATCCAACAATCTCCCACTTGCACTTAAGGATAATTATTGCGGTGTCGCATACTCACAGCCCGTGTGATACCGAACACCCAACTTTTCTACTAGTCAGTCTCGCAAAGCACGTTTGTGAAACTATTGTGTTCGAGAAATAGCATCGGTGAGTGAATCCACTCTAATGTTTCTATCTTTATCTCTCTATATCTCAATTTTGCGGAGAAAGACTATCTCCCGAAATGAGCGATACATGACTTAAAATTTGTCTGGATATCTGATGGGACCCAGTTCACAAATGAACTCCAAATCCAACAAATTTCTTAGACCGTATCTTCTACTGAATTTAATCAGTATCCTGCGCCATGCCTTCCTCAGTATCCGCTAGGACCACCTGTCCAACATACTGTTAGTTATATGTATGCCCTAGAGGCCATTACTGTACATACGATGTATATTGTAGTGGATGCTAGGACATATATAGGGAGGACTTTCTTGCTCGACATGATAGTATGCTATCTGGTTGCACTTTATCTTAACATGTACTCTGATTGTCTCTATATTACATGTTGATAAAGCCCTTAGGATATGTACTCGACTACTGGGACTATGATGAGATCATACTAGTGGGGCCACGGTAGTCGACGAGTACATCCTATAACTGTTCCTAGTCGAGGGTGTATCGAGACAGGGCATCGATGCACCAGAGTAGACTAGCGTATACGCATCTTGACCCATATGATGGGCGATGGATGATCCCATATCCATCGGTGTTTGACATCAAGGATGGTGTACGGGTGCTCAGTGGAGACTGGGTACACTGGACGGACTCGCCGAGAACTCCCAGATGGTATTATACCTCACGTCAGATGGCAGTTCTCCGGTGACAATAGTACAGAGTAGTCTGTTGACCCGAGATCGTCATAGAGTCTTGTGTGATTCCCACTGTGCTTTGATTTCCATCATACCACGTCCAAGAGGGCGTGCAAAAAGGTGGCTTTTGGGTACAGTCCCGAATCACATGGAGGCAATGAGCGATAGGAGGGGATTCGTCTTTCCCGGTATAGGGAGTTGATGTTGTGCTGTGTTCGATTGGTTATAACCGGAAATCCCTGGCCAGGGTTGCTGAGATTTACTGGTAAGTGTTATCAGTAGTTTCTCGAACTGTTATAGACCTCATATCGACACGACTTATCGAGCTACTGGGGTCTGACGTTTACCACCCCTAGGCGAGATATGCGACATATCAGACGACGAGACCGGACTGTACGGGAGTGTTACTGTTTGGATTCACAGGAGAATGTACAGGCTTGCTTGTTGATCTTCTGAACGCTCAATACCTGGGTAGCTGTTACGTTTAGCTGACCGCTTGCAGCTTGTGGGTGTTTGATATGATCATCACCTACTGCCGGCGTATTGACGATTCTTTAGAGTCCTACACAGAGGTTTCTTGGCTCAGGCAAAACGGAGTAGGAGCACATATGTGATATGTGCGGGACCGAGGATAATACGATATGAGATACCGTATTCTATTCTCGCGATATTTGATATCAGCCGGGTCATCGGATCAAGTGTTGATTCGATGAATCGGTACGGATAAATATTAGTCGGTTATAGACGATATAGCCGGATTGTCGGATCAAGTGTTGATTCGATAATTTAATGTATAATAATATATATATATATATATGATATATTAAATTACATTAACTAATATTTGCTCACTAAAAGATTCTTTTTCTCACTCGGGTAATACATTGATATATATGCGATATATGTTAATTGTATTATTTTATTTTGTTACGATAAAAATTATATATGTGATATATAATATTGTAACATGATATGATAACTAATGCAACTTGTTTAGTGGAGTTTAAACATGATTAGGGTTTGGATTAGGGTTAAGCTTTCTAGATGATTCTAGAAGGTTTTGGTTTTGTTTTGTGAAAGATATTTGTAAGTGACTCATGCTTTAACCCAACCCAAACCCTAACCCTAGTTAATTCTCTACATGGGTTTAGTCAACCATGGTTGCATTATTCATCATATTATTCTTTTTCTATTCATCACAAAAGGATTCTTATGATATTCATCTTCTTCTTCCTTCATTCTTTCATGATAAAGCTTTCTAGATTTTCTTCAAGTGATGAATAAATGTGAGAAAAAGATAAATAAATAGAGAAAAAATCCTACTTCATTATCCTCATCTTCCCTTGCCATTTAGATGAGGGTGTTCACATCATTTCATGAGTGTTAGCTTGTGTTAACGGAACTTCAAGGTAGATCATCATAGTATCGAAGATCGGAAGCAAAGATTGCATCTTTCTCTTCGAGGAACCTCTCGAGAGTCCGGATCCTGATGATCGCAGTGAAGGGACCACAACACGGAGCATATGAAGTGAAGGACCGGATCTACAAAGGTTGTAATCCCTCTCACTTAGTGTTAAAGAGTTTAACATATTCGTTTTCGCCTAATCTCTAGTTTAAAGATCCGTATTTGGGTTGTTCGGCACGGCTAATTTTTCAATCGGGCATGGTTGATGCCTCATAGACCCTTGTGCGCGTGCCTAGCAACCCTACAGTGGTATCAGAGCCATGCTAGAGCTTTAGGCGAAGTCTAGACGAAGTTTAAAGTCCGATCGAACCCGGAAAACCAGATATACCCTAGTTTCTGGAAATTTTTCAAAACTGTGATTTTTTTCATATTAAAAATGCTCAAAAAAATCAGCAGGGAAATACAAGAGTTACTGTGAAGCACGTGCTTCTGATTCCACCAAAGCGCGGCGGAACCGCGGCACAAGCATGGCTTGTGCGGCGGTTCCGCGGCAAGTTAGTCACTTCACTATTTCAAATTTGCACAGTAATTCTTATCTTTTAGTGCTGTATTTTCTGGGAATTTTTAATATTTATTCAACTGTTGAATTTTCTGGGTTGTATTGGGGATTCGATGATTCGATCGGGAACTTTAACTGCGTCTTTGTGTTTTGTCCGGATAACTTTTAGAAACTGTTAAAAAGTTCGGGCGGATATCAATAACTCACTTTTTCCCCAGTCGGGAATTTTTTCAAAAGTTGGATTTTTCTCGATTTTGAAACTTTCTAAGTCGTGCAAGTAACGCGGTGGACCCTCTAGAAGACAACAAACCTTAACTCGATTATGTGACCGTCTTGAACTGCCTTTTGAACCTTAGGGTTTGGGGCAGTATGGCATGCCACATGTGAGGCGTTGGCTTGACCCTTCTACGGATGGACCATTGGTACTGTGGCATGTGATGGATGTTTTTAAACTAATTTCAAGTGTTGAGATATATTGGGGAAATCTTGGGTGTTTGATTATTCGATCGGAAAGTTTAACTTTGTCTATTTATCTGGAATGTGATACAATATTTGGAATCCACAGGTAGTTATGAGATAACTAATATGAATGTTATAAACACAGCACTTTAGTCTCACTTGATCGGTTGCCACGGAATTTTGATGCGATCAAAAGTCCGTCGCAATCACGTAGTGTACGCGGATACTCGCCGGGTAAACTTAATAGACAGCTACGCCCCATAGCCCCGACCAAGTGACTGTAGGAGAACCCCGTTGCCGAAAGCATCCGTTCGGGTGCTCGCGGCAGCGGTGTTCCGCCTTAGTGCACTTCGTCGACGGCATCGAGGGTGCGGCCGTCTACTAAAGTTTGCGACGAGCATTCGATTAGGGCGTCGGGAATCTTGTTGAATTGCCCGACTTGATATTGAAAAGAGTTTTCGATAATGAGACTAAAATACGGGGTTTATAATTGTTAGGCATGTGATGTCTAAGGAATTCATTTGGTTAGGCATGCGATGTCTAAAAAGGTTGCGGATTCCAACTGTTGTAGTTTTACACTTTCTTTTCTGTGACCGTAAGCGTAGTATGTGGTGTATCGCCGGCTTCGTTGCTATACATCAACGACAATCGGGATACGCATACTTTCTTACGTTGATGATATGAGATATTATGTGTTGTTGTGATATGTTATAGTGGATCGTCGTGTTTTGAATAGCCGGGTTTTTTTTATGTGAGATGAGAGTTTTTCTTTTTCATGCATGTAAAATTCATATGTATGTAATATTCTTTTATTGGGGCACTTCCAGGTAGCGGAAGATGTCACCGTTGTATATTATTTACTTTTCCGCAATAGGTAGACCCAAGGAGGGGAGCACAAGTAACCGGGTTCTAGGGTCCAGAGGGAGACCATCTCGAGGAGTCGAGACCGGATCTCCTAGCCCTAGAATTGGCAGTGTTACTTGCCGCTCTCGTAGGGGTCTAGGGATGTGGGTTTGGCTATTCATCGCGACCGTGGAATCCGTGTTTTATACTGGCTCGTATTGAAAACACGGACGTCCTAGTATATCCAATATTTCATATATGTTCTTCTGCTGCAATGTTCTGTGATGAGATCATATTACTGCCTGTGACGAATGTTTATATTATATATATATGAGATATATGTTATATTGTAGATTTCGTTTCAACTGTGATGCTTGTGAAGCATAATAAAATGGGACTTCATTAATGAGATTAATGAAATAAAAGAAACCTAAGATGTTGTAGAAACTTGTTTAAAAACTGATAGCTACAGTTCTTGCTTTGTATCGCGGTGTTCCTTGTAGAACATCCTGCAACTTATTCGATAAGGAAAGGACCGAGATCCCTTCACCGGGAGTGACTCCTTTAGCAATAACTGGCAGATGCTACACCCCTCGGTTTGTTTTTGATTGCTTCTATAGTTCTTGCTTTGCATAGTGATATATATGATATATCCTGCACCTTATTCGATGAGGAAAGGGCCGACGATCCCTTCACCGGGAGTGACCCCTTTAGCAAAACTAGAAAAGCCTAAAAAACACTCCATTTAAAATCACTCGATTCTACAACGATATCAAGTTCATTACGCAAAGGGTTTTCTTAAAAACCCGTCGTAGCCCTCCGTCATTTCAGATAAGTACTGGTTAGTATTCGTGCTGCGTTTGTTGACCTTAGCCAAGGCGTAGTGTGCTGTAGCTGATTAGTGCTTATCTGTATAAGCATATGATGCGATTGAGTTAGGGTAGTCGTGCGACTTTGTTGACCTTAGCCAAGGGTCATGCGGGTGGGTTTAATTCAATCGGGAAATGACGGGTTGAACTTGACTAGCACTTATGATTTGTTGACCTTAGCCAAGGTCATAAGATGCTAGGGGCAAAATATTATTGGGAATTTCAAGTGTTGAAATTTGCAATGAGATTGCATACCTTCTATGAGATAGTTGGATCCCGATACCCGCTGCGAGTAAGAGTTACTCCTGGGAGAGTTTTACACATTACAATTAGCCGATCAAGTAGGTGTTTAGAAAGGTGTTAACGGGGTTACGCCTCTGGGAAAACGAGGTTTACATTAATTAGGTTCGTGCGAAAGCACGGGGGACCTCCCTCAAAGTACCGACACTAGCCTGGCTGAAAGATTGGCGAACTTGTAGCGTGTAATTAATCCCGGCTAGTCTTTCCTTTTAGGGTTTGAAGGAAGATTTGATTAAAACAGTGGGAGACATCCTGATTAGATATATTAGATAACCAATCTAATCTTGCAAGAGCATACGCTGAGTGTTTTCTTCTCTCTCTCTCCAGGTAGCGACCATATCACGCCTTAATCAAGATAATAATACGGATTATTGACCGAACCCGCTTGTTATACTGAGCTGGGGAACGTTGGTCACGCTCCAATTTATAATTGTTATAAGACAGAGCAGGAAATAGGGGATTACCAGAATTCCCGTGCCGCCCAAACGAAGAAAGTGCATGCTGATGCATCTTCTTCGGGTATGTTCATTATAGAGAACTGTTTCTCAGTATCCTTTACGTCCTGGGTATTTGATACCGGATCAGGATCCCACATATGTAATCTGTTACATGGGCTACAGATAGGTAGAGAACTGAGAACGGGTGATAAGTTTCATGAGACAGAAAACGGTGCAAGTGTTGCAGCCAAGTCTGTTGGTCACTATCACCCTATATTACCTGAATACATTGATTCTGAACGAATGTTATTAGATACCGAACCTGATATACAAAATCATATCAATCTCTTTATTAGTAAAGAAAGGATATAATTTTGTATTGATTGGACAATGTTTTGAACATTTCCTATATAAGAGTTGATCGGTTCAGGCACGTTATCTAAAAGCATTGACTTTTTAAATCAAACTACAGTTCTTAGTATACGGAACACACACAAGAGGAAGAGTTCAGAAATGAACGAATCCTTCTTGAGGCATTGTAGACTAGGTCATATCAATGCGACCCGACTGGTTGAAGTTACATTTAGATGCATATTTAAATTAGTTTGAATTTACATCTTGTGAAACTTGCCGGTCATGTCACAAAGATAAGATGACCACAGCTCTGTTTATTGGAAACAGAGAAAGAGTTAGTGAACTCTTGGGATTGATACATGCTGATGTATGAAGGTCCCCTGTCTACACATGCAAGGACCGGTTCTTTGTACTTTATTACATTCTCTGATGATCTCTCAAGATTTAGACATATGTTCCTGTTGAAACACAAGTCCGAAGCTTTTGAGATATTCACAGAGTATAAGTTAGAAGTAGAGAACCAAAATACGGGTATAAGTATTATGTCCTTTGATGAGATCAAGGAGGAGAATACTTGGGCACGGAATTCCTGGACTATTCTAAAGGAGAATGAGATTCTCTCTCAGCATTACTCCTCCGTATACACCATAGCACGATGGTATATCGGGGCGGAGCAATAACACCTTATGTGATATGGTGTGCTCTATGATGAGTACTACTGAGTTTCCTATTTCCTTTTGGGAGTTATGCACTTGTGAAGCTGCATACCTATTGAATAAGGGTTCCAATCAAATCAGTTGCCTACCACTTCATATGTGATATGGAAAGGGAAGAGCCCATATCTTAAGTTAGTTGAGATTTGGGGTTGTCCGGCCTATGTTTAAAAGCAAAATCCGGACAAGCTCGAGGTAAGGTCTGTTATGTAGAACTGGAAATGTTCCAGCTATCAAACCGCAGCTGATGATTTGGTAGAACCAAAGGATTCAATAGTTTCCAACGAACCTCAGCCTCTCCGCCGATCTAGCAGGGTTCCTCACCCACCTGAGAGATACTTCGGTTTCTCTATGACAGTGGGAGCGAGGATTGAATCATGAGATGATGACCCAACTAGTTTCGAGCTGGCCATCAGGAGTGGGACTCTGTAAGAATGGCTGGATGCTTATCGATCTGAGATGGAATCCTTATACACCAACAAAGTATGGACTTTGGTTGCTTTATCTGAAGGGTTCAATCCCCATCAGGAGCGAGTATATCTTGAGAAGATTACTTGGTGTACATGGAAAAGTTGAGACTTTCAAAGCTATGCTTAAGTCCATCCAGATCCTACTTGCCACGGCTACATACCATGACTACGATATCTGGTGGTTGGGTGTCATGACTGCTTTTCTAAATGATGTTTTAGAAAAGAGCGTCTAAAAGTACACAGCCAGAGGGCTTCGTAGACAGTGGGAGCAGCGGAAACGTGTACAAGATGTTTTATGTGATAAAACAGGCATCGCGGAGTTGGAACATCTGTTTTGATGTGGTAGTCAAAGAGTTTGACTTCATCAAAATGGTAGATGAACCTTGTATATACAAAAAGGTAGTAGAGAGTATGGTGGTGATCTTCGTAGAGTACGTGGATGACATACTCTTGATAGGGAAGGAGTTTCCTATGCTACGCTCGGTCAATCTCCGCTTATCACAAGGATTCTCCATATAGGATCAAAGTGATACCTCCTAAATCCTGGGTTTTGGATCTATAAGATAGATCTAATTGGATGTTAGGACACTCACTAGTTGTAGTGAGATGGTATCAATCGATCCTGAGGAGAATCACTGGAAAGGTTCCAGGGTGATAAGGATGACTGAATGTCAGTCGCAGGCATTGTCTTTACCCTCAGTGGAGGGACGGTATGTTGGAAGAGTTCTAAGCAAGATACCGTGACATACTAGACGATTAAAGGCAAAATACATCGTTACCAAGGATGCTACCAAAAGAGGCAGTTTGGATATTTATAAGTTCATGCGATGAACTTCGTTCCTACCATTGTGAGACGATGGAGTTGTGGCTTATGCCATGGAACGCCCGTCCCATCAGAAATCCAGATATAATTCTTAGGCAGTATCACTTGATCATGGAGATGGTTGATCTCTAGGGAGATCGAGGTTAGGAGAGTAGACACAGAGGACAACAGCGCGGGTCCACTCACAAAGGCCTTTTTCCCAGTAGAGACTTTTTATGGGACGGTTGAGTATGAGATACTTCAACCGCAGCTAATTGTTGGGTATGCGATACCACAACAGATGGCCCTAGTGCAAGTGGGAGATTGTTAGTTATATGTATGCCCTAGAGGCCATTACTGTACATACGATGTATATTGTAGTGGATGCTAGGACATATATAGGGAGGACTTTCTTGCTCGACATGATAGTATGCTATCTGGTTGCACTTTATCTTAACATGCACTCTGATTGTCTCTATATTACATGTTGATAAAGCCCTTAGGATATGTACTCGACTACTGGGACTATGATGAGATCATACTAGTGGGGCCACGGTAGTCGACGAGTACATCCTATAACTGTTCCTAGTCGAGGGTGTATCGAGACAGGGCATCGATGCACCAGAGTAGACTAGCGTATACGCATCTTGACCCATATGATGGGCGATGGATGATCCCATATCCATCGGTGTTTGACATCAAGGATGGTGTATGGGTGCTCAGTGGAGACTGGGTACACTGGACGGACTCGCCGAGAACTCCCAGATGGTATTATACCTCACGTCAGATGGCAGTTCTCCGGTGACACTGGTACAGAGTAGTCTGTTGACCCGAGATCGTCATAGAGTCTTGTGTGATTCCCACTGTGCTTTGATTTCCATCATACCACGTCCAAGAGGGCGTGCAAAAAGGTGGCTTTTGGGTACAGTCCCGAATCACATGGAGGCAATGAGCGATAGGAGGGGATTCGTCTCTCCCGGTATAGGGAGTTGATGTTGTGCTGTGTTCGATTGGCTATAACCGGAAATCCCTGGCCAGGGTTGCTGAGATTTACTCTTAAGTGTTATCAGTAGTTTCTCGAACTGTTATAGACCTCATATCGACACGACTTATCGAGCTACTGGGGTCTGACGTTTACCACCCCTAGGCGAGATATGCGACATATCAGACGACGAGACCGGACTGTACGGGAGTGTTACTGTTTGGATTCACAGGAGAATGTACAGGCTTGCTTGTTGATCTTCTGAACGCTCAATACCTGGGTAGCTGTTACGTTTAGCTGACCGCTTGCAGCTTGTGGGTGTTTGATATGATCATCACCTACTGCCGGCGTATTGACGATTCTTTAGAGTCCTACACAGAGGTTTCTTGGCTCAGGCAAAACGGAGTAGGAGCACATATGTGATATGTGCGGGACCGAGGATAATACGATATGAGATACCGTATTCTATTCTCGCGATATTTGATATCAGCCGGGTTATCGGATCAAGTGTTGATTCGATGAATCGGTACGGATAAATATTAGTCGGTTATATGCGATATAGCCGGATTGTCGGATCAAGTGTTGATTCGATAATTTAATGTATAATAATATATATATATGATATATTAAATTACATTAACTAATATTTGCTCACTAAAAGATTCTTTTTCTCACTCGGGTAATACATTGATATATATGCGATATATGTTAATTGTATTATTTTATTTTGTTACGATAAATATTATATATGTGATATATAATATTGTAACATGATATGATAACTAATGCAACTTGTTTAGTGGAGTTTAAACATGATTAGGGTTTGGATTAGGGTTAAGCTTTCTAGATGATTCTAGAAGGTTTTGGTTTTGTTTTGTGAAAGATATTTGTAAGTGACTCATGCTTTAACCCAACCCAAACCCTAACCCTAGTTAATTCTCTACATGGGTTTAGTCAACCATGGTTGCATTATTCATCATATTATTCTTTTTCTATTCATCACAAAATGATTCTTATGATATTCATCTTCTTCTTCCTTCATTCTTTCATGAAAAAGCTTTCTAGATTTTCTTCAAGTGATGAATAAATGTGAGAAAAAGATAAATAAAGAGAGCAAAAATTCTACTTCATCATCCTCATCTTCCCTTGCCATTTAGATGAAGGTGTTCACATCATTTCATGAGTGTTAGCTTGTGTTAACGGAACTTCAAGGTAGATCATCTTAGTATCGAAGATCGGAAGCAAAGATTGCATCTTTCTCTTCGAGGATCCTCTCGAGTGTCCGGATCCCGATGATCGCAGCGAAGGGACCACAACACGGAGCATATGAAGTGAAGGACCGGATCTACAAAGGTTGTAATCCCTCTCACTTAGTGTTAAAGAGTTTAACATATTCGTTTTCGCCTAATCTCTAGTTTAAAGATCCGTATTTGGGTTGTTCGGCACGGCTAATTTTTCAATCGGGCATGGTTGATGCCTCGTAGATCCTTGTGCGCGTGCCTAGCAACCCTACACATACTGCCCCTCAAAAGAGGGAAAACTATTTACTCTGACAGCCACTCTGTCATCCAGGTCACCTTGGAAGCCTGAATTGATAACCGCCTCCGGAAAGAGGCTGCCATTACCATATACCAAGAACATCCACTTATGTTCATAACTGCTTCCCAATGTTTCTCCAAGATTGGATTAATATATATGCTTATTGCATCCAGTGCAAAAGCAATATCTGGTGTGGTACTTGACATTTCATGATTGACTCAATTGCCTAAGCAAGTGATATGTCAATCTTGCAAAACCCCTCTCCTCATCAGTCTAGAAGACATCTCTTTAGAGAGGGTGACTCCATCACCTGCGGGTACACCACCACGCCAGGAGTCGTCCATTCTAAAATACTTTAGAATAGTGTCAAAGTACCCAAATTGGGACACTCCCTAAATCTAGATCTAAATGTAAGTCTACGGTAGCGCCCCGGGCGTCAATCCGAGGCCAAACATGGAACAAAAACTTTTATAAAATGGCGCTAACGCAGTCTTTCACCCGGATCATTCCATCAACCCTATACCAGCTAACTACAAAGATGTTAGAATGGCTATACCGATCGATCCGTGTCCTTCGGTCTTTAGCCACCATCCCAAGCTCCTCGCGGCTGCTCCAACGAAGTTCGCTCTCCAATCTCGCTCGTCGAAATGGCACCACGTCAAAGATTCTTTATACGGGCTCCCGCTTCAAAACCGAAGCAATTCGGACATGAAGTTTGCTATCCGACATGTCCAAGGTGAAGTGGAGATAGTGTGTGATTACTTTGTCTCAAAAACACCCATGGATTCTCAACTCATGAGAGGGATGGGTGAAGGTTGAAGAAGATGCCCATGGAGGAAGACGTGAGCTCAAGAAAGAGAAGCAAGTGAAGAAAATGTTTATGTTAATTGTGTGATATTTTTTAGAGAATATATATCAAACACAAGAGAATAGTCCCATGGCTCAAAACAGCCATCTCTCTCCAAAAATATCCCCACAATCATAATTAGCTCCAAAATCAATCCATGTCACATTTAATCAACACTAGACCCAATACCTTGAGTCACCATGTGCATGTGACATGAATTGATGCATATGGACAAAACTTGCACTCATATTTTCCTCCACTAAACATTTAAACTAAATGTTTAATCCAATAAAAACGATATGGCATCAACTAAAGTAAACTCGTGATGGGTCATAAGAATACCCTTCATCTGTATATACGTACCCGCATCCGTATTCCGACTGAATACGAATACTACGAGACGAAATTAATCCAACAATCTAATACTAGGATCCGGCTTAAACCAAAGCCCACTAGTATGATCCGTCCGATCATGATCCGTGCACAAGTGCACGTATATGATCGTACCCTGCCATAAAATCATACGTCCTCTACAACGTTTCGCCCGATCTTGGGAATCTTTCTGTGGGGGACTCTAAAGACTCGTTAATACACTGACAGTGGGTTTAACCACAAGCATGTCAGTGGAACTAGCTGTACATAACGGCTGCCCATGTATTGAGTGAAAGGGAAGTTGACGAGCGAACTCATCCTGAAACCCTACCGAGCCTATCTGTGACAATCTCTGTACAGTCCGGTCTGTTCGTCTATGAGTATCGCATATCGGGCCTAGGGGGATGGTAAACGTCAGACACCCAATAGCGGTATAAGTCGTGTCGGAGTGTAACCCAGAACACCTTGAGAAACTACTGGAATACCTACCAGTAAATCTCACTTGCCTTGGCCAAGGACTTTGTGTAATGGCTCTCCTAAACACAGCGCGATATCAACCCCCAATACCGGGAGAGACGAATCCTATCTAACCGCCACTGCCTCCAAGTGCTTCGGGACTGCACCCAACTACTACCTGTTTGCACGACTCCTTTGATCCGTGGTAGGGTAGAAATCAAAGAACAGTGGGAACACACTTGAGGCAATGTAGCAGTGTCAAGTCAACGGACTAAGCTATACTCATGTCACCTGGGAACTGCTCTTGACGATAGGTATAGTACCAATCAGCAGTGCCCCTGCGAGTCCGTTCGGTGTACTCATAACCTAATGATCACCTGTATACTATCTTAGGTGAACCAACTGACACCAATGGCTTGTGAGACTAGCCACCGCCCCTTGTCGGGGTCTCGATCCGTATACACTAGTCTACTATCGGAGTATCGATGCCCAGTCTTGAAACTCCCACGACTAGGGACACTTTAAGGATGTGCTTATAGACTACCCAACTCTCACGTATATGATCTCTATCATAATGTTGGTAGTCAAGCAAGAATCCTATGGGCTCTATCAACATGTAACAGTGATCTGTAATGTCGCCTGAAGCATGTACACGATGATAAAGACAAACCAGATAGCATACTATCATCTCAAGTAAGACTGTTCTACCGGTATAGGTCATCCCTCAATCATTGCAATCAGATGCCTGCGATCCAATAATTGACTTTGAGGGCACTATATCCAACAATCTACCACTTGAACTTAAGGCTAATTATTGCGATGTCGCATACTCACAGCCTGTGTGATACCGAACACCCAACTCCTCTACTAATATGTTTTACAAAGCTCGTTTATAAAACCATTGCGTTCGAGAAATAGCCTCAATTAGTGGATCTGCTCTAATGTTTCTTTCTATATCTCTCTTTATCTCAAGTTCGCGGAGAAAGCCATCTCCCGAAATGAGCAATATCTGTCTTAGAATATGTCTGGATATCTGATGGGACCTAGTTCACAAATGAACTCCAAATCCAGCAAACTTCTTAGAGTGTATCGTCCACTGAACATAATCAGTATCCTGCGCCATGCTACCCTCAGTATCCGCTTGGACCACCTATCCAAACTACTTCTCCTCAAAAGAGGGTAAACTATAACTCTGACAGTCACTCTGTCATCCAGGTCACCTTGGAAGCCTGGAATGATAACTGTCTCCTGAAGGAGGCTGTCGTTATCATATCCCTAGAACATCCACTTATGTTCATAAACTGCTTTCGAATGTTTCTTCAGGATTGGATTAATATATCAACTTATTGCATCTAGTGCAAAAACAACATCTGGTGTGGTACTTGACATCTCCCGATTGACTCAATTGCCTAAGCAAGTGATGCACATCCATCTCCCTTTTAGTCTGTATGACACCTTCAGAGAGGGTGACTCCATCACCTGCAGGTACACCACCATGCCAGGAGTCGTCCATTCTAAAACACCTTTAGAATACTGTCTAAGTACCTGGATTGGGACACTACCCAAATCTAGATCTAAAACAATAGATATAGTAACCAGAATGCCTGATATTATATCCATATCCTATGTGGAGAAACCACTGTGTGACAACCACAGTATAACCGATAGTAGGATAGGAATTTTACTTCTTATAAAGTGCATGTCATCCAAATACCAGGACATCATACCCTACTACCTTCTTCACAGATCCATCCCTTATTCTGATGAAGTCAAAGCCCATGACTGTCACATCAAAAATAGATGATCTATCTCCACTATATCTGCTTTAGTCTATAAATAGACACAAGCTACTTGTCCACTATGCTTCCGCTGCTCCCACTGACTACGACAACCCTCTGGCAGAGTCATATACACGTGAACTTCTAAAGCTAGTTTAGAACGACGCTATACTCATCCTCCTGCCGGGTCTCATAGTCTAGAACAGCAGTAATGGCAAGTCTGGGTAAACAAGAACCTCCCTGTCACCGTCTTTGAGAATACCGAAGTACCACTCGGACGCCTGAGGTTACCCACCATATCTGCGGAGTGGCTAATAGAATATCAAACTTGATTGAATCTTTTGGTCCTATTAAATTTTCAGTGATCATTTGTGGTTCTGGAATCTCTTCCAGTTCTACCATAATCCCACTACTGTTTTCTTAAAAAGTCCATTTTACTAAAACTATGGCGAGTCAAGAACAATATCACTATTGATCTTCCAGATGGTAGAAAATTAACCCTCGTCATAGCCTGGGTTAACCCACAAACTGCCATTACAGAAACGTGCCTTGAGTTATCCAGAGTTTGGTTTTAAGCATAAGCCGGACAACTCTATATACCTTAACATCGTTAAGATATGATCCATTCTATATATCACATAGAAACAGAGGCACAGATTTAATTGGAATAAAATTCAAACCATGCAGCTGTCTCCAGTGCATGTCAACTAAATGGAGAGAGGCCGATCAGCATTACTCAACTTAGAATTGCATCCAATTATGAGTAACCTGAAAGAGAAGCAAGTTCTCAAAATCATTACTATCGATTGAATACCTCACACAAGTATCTACATCTTCGATCACCTTGAAGAATCCCGATACTTGCGACACGTGGTTCTCTACTTTATTCTTGTACCTATAACTTCTCAAAACTTAGACCTTGTATTTCTACGAACCACTTGTCTAAAACTAGAGAAGTCACAAGTAGACCGAATATAGTATGGGGACCAACCCCTCTGTCTTAATGGACACTGGACAATATACAATGCTTTATATAAGTCCCCTGATTTGAATAACTCAAACCCTGTGCGTCGTAGGTTTAAAACGATACTATGGTTATGAAGAATTACACCGCTGTTGAATGCTCCTTACCTAACCATCAACTGATATAGGTAAATGGCATGGACATAATTTAAAAATTTTATATCTCACTTTATAAAATAAACGTACAGATATATCAGTTTGAAATTGGTGCATAACAACGGATATTCAAAACCAAATATTTGCCGTTCGGCAAAAACCCAGGCGATTTCCTCAAATATCACCAATTACAACGAATTCCGAATATAATGAGGATGATCACCTAATTCCCAATAACTTACTCTCACTTATCATCTGTAAAACCATACAGATGTGAGAATCATACCTGGTAAATACATACCCTGGAATAAGGATCTAATTAGGAAATCAGTTTTCTATTAACAATACACAGTGAAACTGAAACATGAATATGTTTCGAAGGGGTATCAGGGTATTCCTAGTAATGCCTCTTCCATTATCCAGATTCATGAATGTAACCTTATATTTCCTTGCCATCTCTCCAAATCCCTTTATTTGTCTTTACTCATTACCTTCTATACACCCTCTTAGGCTAAATGGTTTTCTTCCTTCCCTACCGTTCGACACCAGCCTATGGTTTGGAAGAAGACTATCCAATAAGCGTAATAAGTGTACTCTCCTAATCCTAGGAGCACTTGCAACCTGAGAGAAGGTAAAGATAAAAGACAACTGAATAAACCTTATTCCTATTTCTCCTGAACCAGAATCCATCCTCAAACTGGAACAAGTTCCTTCGAGTTCATAAATAACCATACGATGGATTTATCCAATGGAAGTGGATGTTTGTAGTGATACGGGGTGTTCTGGAGAAATACAAAGGTGAAGTAGGAGTGGTAATGAAATATGTGGTTTGGTCGTGAATGATAGCAGTCGCATCCCTTTATTTGTCTCTACTTATTACCTCCTGCGCACCACACTTAGGCTAATTGGTTTTCTTCTTTCCCTACCTTTCGGCACCTGCCTATGGTTTGGAAGAAGATTATCCAATAAGCGTAATAGGTGTACTCTCTTCTAATCCTAGGAGTACTCACAACCTGAGAGAAGGTAAAGAGAAAAGACAACTGAATAATCCTATTCAATCTCTCCAGAACCAGAATCCATCCTCGAATCTGAAACAAGTTTCTTCGAGTTTGTATGTAACTATACGATGGATTTATCCAATGGAAGTGGATGTTCATAGTGATACGGGGTGTTCTGGAGAAATGCAAAGGGTAAATGAAGCTGTGGCAATGAAGTATGCAACTCTGACAATCCAAAAGCCAGTGTTTTAAGAAAGTTCGGTTAACTTGGTCACTAAGTCATAGTCTAGGGTCGGGACATGGTCGCAGCCAAAGAGAGAAAAAAGAAACACTATGCGTGCACTCTAACATAGATCAGAATGGTTAATCACTTTATCTAATCAGGATGTCTCCCACTGTATCCTCAAATTCTCCTCCAAACCTGAAAGAAGAATTAATCGGGATCTCCCGAAGAGTAAACCAACTCATCAGTGGGAATCAGGATCCAACTATCATCGCATGATAACGTGACGGAATCCACTCACGTTATTACACTCCAGAAGGTATGCGCATGCCTGGCAAGTTTCACTTTCTTTAGAAACTCCCGATGTGATTTACCCCATGCTCTTATGACCTTGACGAAAGCCAACATATCATAAGTCACATGTCAAGTTCTACCCGTCATTATCCAGGTTAATTTGAACCCACCCGTACATTCCCTTGAAGAAGGCCAAAATAGTAGTACGACTGTCCCAAACCAACGCATTTATCTATGCAACAGAAAAGTAACAAATAGCTACCATACACTATGCCTTGACGAAGGCCAACATACATAGCATGAATACTAAGTGCTACATGTCTGAAACGACGGAGGGCTATGAATGGTTTTTGGCGAAAAACCTTTAACGTAATGAACTTGATATCGTTGAAGGAATCGGATAGCTTTTTACAAATATATAGTGGCGAAAACCTTTGCTAAAGAGGTCACTCCTGGTGAAGGGATCTCGGCTCTTTCCTCGTAGAATGAGGTGCAGGATATTCCAAACTGAATACCGCGATGCAAAGCAAAAAGTAATCGACTATAGTGAAGTTATTACCCTGACGCAAACTTCTTGCCCAAGGGGTCACTCCCGATGAAAGGATCTCGGCCCTTGCCTCGTCGAATGAGGTGCTGGATATTCATAACCGAATACCACTGTGCAAAACAAAAGAGAACGTCCTTGCAATAACAACTTTTTGAAAATTGTTCCAACAACATCGAATGCAGTCCCATCAATTAATCACACCAAAAAGAACGAAAATATGATGTACGTATATGCCATCCGCATTCGCCACTGGGTCCCGTCATCACCTTTTAGGTTACTTAACTAACGACAGAGCGGGGACTGGACTAGCGCGGGTGTAAAACATATACAACATCTACTAGTATATATATAAATATATAATAATCGCTCCAGGCGTGATAAATGTAACATCACAGAAAAGTAATAAGCATCACAGAACAATACAGATAATCTGGGAGCCCAGGGTTTCCATTGAGCCGCAAGTGAAACCCAACGTTCCTCTGGTCGTGTGGATAGCTTGTGCAATGAAAACCTAGACCCCTACGAGTGCGTCAAGTTACCCGCCGAAACCTGAAGCGAGGAAGCCCCCTTAAGCAAAGTGAATGGACCACCCAGCACTTCACGGAATCCGGTAAGTTGAGCACCCCTCCTTGGGTCAACCTGTACCCCCTACAAGTTCGGCGAATAGCCCGCCAATTCTAGAGTAAAGCCCCCTCCGTCTCAAAGTCATGAGATGCGGGCCTGTTGCCCTCTATAACCTGGCTATCCGTGCACTCCACCGCGGGGTAATCCTAGTACAGAAAAGAAAATATGTACAACGGGTACATCGACCTCAACCCGGTCGTGCCCCAAAAGAATAGTATACAAACAGACAGTGACGGCAGTCCACATGTCAGACGCTCTCCCCGCGATATCAAATGTACAAATAAAACAAACTGTACTAACATTGCATCCAAGCTATCCACCACGACAAATTTGCAACATTACAGCACAACACAGAACATCAACCTGAATGTCACGTTCGCAAACTCGTCAAAAAGGACATATAGCAATTAGACGAGTTATACCGCTCTAATGACATTCACGGTTATAGATAGTAATGTAAGTACTGTTAAACTAACGTATTTAAAATTTCGAACGACTAAACTTCCCTAAATGGCCCCAAGTGCAAATCCAGCACTCAAACGAATCTGGGCCAAAACAAAACATCTCAGAAACCCACTATTTCATATAAAAGACACCCAGAAGAAAAACGGTGCACTGTGTCCACCATACCGCCGCGCAACCACGGAAAACACGATGGTTTGGCCGCGGTTCCGCGGTGTAATGGTCAGAACGTGCTCTCAAATTTCTTCCAGGGTCTTAAAAAAGCCTGCATAATTTTTTGATATACCCAAAATAATTTTTAGACGACTTCAAAAATTCGGCAGAAACTTGAAGAATGGAATTGCAGTTTTAGAAAATTCGGTCGATCGATATTTTAAACATGTTAGAACAAGTTAGTATGGGTTAATGGCGTGGCTCTGATACCATGTAAGTCTACGGTAGCGCCCCGGCCGTCAATCCGAGGCCAAACGCGGAACAAAAACTTTTATAAACTGGCGCTAACGCAGTCTTTCACCCGGATCGTTCCATTAACCCTATACTAGATAACTACAAAGATGTTAGAATGGCTATACCGATCGATCCGTGTCCTTCGGTCTTTAGCCACTATCCCAAGCTCCTCACGGCTGCTCCAACGAAGTTCGCTCTCCGATCTCGCTCGTCGAAATGGCACCACGTCAAAGATTCTTTATACGGGCTCCCGCTTCAAAACCGAAGCAACTCGGACATGAAGTTTGCTAGCCAACATGTCCAAGGTGAAGTAGAGATAGTGTGTGATTACTTTGTCTCAAAAACACTCATGGATTCTCAACTCATGAGAGGGATGGGTGGAGGTTGAAGAAGATGCCTATTGGGGAAGAGGTTAGCTCAAGAAAGAGAAGCAAGTGAAGAAAATGTTTGTGTTAATTGTGTGAGATATTTTTTAGAGCATATATATATCAAACACAAGAGAATAATCCCATGGCTCAAAACAACCCTCTCTCTCTAAAAATATCCCCACAATCATAATTAGCTCCAAAATCAATCCATGTCACATTTAATCAACACTATACCCAGTACCACGAGTCACCATGTGCATGTGACATGAATTGATGCATATGGACAAAACTTGCACTCACATTTTCTTCCACTAAACATTTAAACTAAATGTTTAATCCAATAAAAAAGATATGGCATCAACTAAAGTAAACTCGTGACTGGTCACAAGAATACCTCCCATCTGTATATACATACCCGCATCCGTATTCCGATTGAATACGAATACTACGAGACGAAAGTAATCCAACAATCTAATACTAGGATCTGGCTTAAACCAAAGCCCACTAGTATGATCCGTCCGATCATGATCCGTGTGTTAGTTATATATATGCCCTAGAGGCCATTGTTGTACATATGATGTATATTATAGTGGATGCTTGGATATATATATAGAGAGAGGACTTTCTTGCTCGACATGATAGTATGCTATTTGGTTTCACTTTGTCTTAACATGTTGACTGGTATTAGTTTACTGTCTTATTTTCACATGTTGATGATGCCCTTAGATATGTACTCGACTACTAGGACTATGATGAGATCATACTAGTGGGGCCAGGGTAGTCAACGAGTACATCCTATAACTATTCCTAGTCGAGGGTGTATCGAGACAGGGCATCGATACTCCAGAGTAGACTAGCGTATACGCATCTTGACCCATATGATGGGCGATGGATGATCCCATATCCATCGGTGTTTGATATCAAAGATGGTGTACGGGTGCTCAGTGGAGACTGGGTACACTGAACGGACTCGCCGAGAACTCCTAGATGGTATTATACCTATCGTCAGATAGCAGTTCTCCGGTGACACTAGTACAGGTTAGTCTGTAGACCCGAGATCGTCCTAGAGTCTTGTGTGATTCCCACTGTGCTTTGATTTTCACCTTACCACGTCCAAGAGGGCGTGCAAAACGGTTTCTTTTGGGTACAGTCCCGAATCACATGGAGGCAATGAGCGATAGGAGGGGTTTCGTCTCTCCCGGTATAGGGAGTTGATGTTGTGCTGTATTCGATTGGCTATAACTGGAAGTCCCTGGCCAGGGCTGATATGGAGTGCTACTAGTAAGAGTTATCAGTAGTTTCTCGACCTGTTATGAGCCTCACATCGACACGACTTATCGGTTACTGGGGTCTGACGTTTACCACCCATAGACTGGATATGCGATATATCAGACGAAGAGACCGGACTGTACGGTAGTGTTACTGATTGGATTCACAGGAGAATGTACAGGCTTGCTTGTTGATCTTCTGATTGCTCAATACCTAGGTGGCTGTTATGTTTAGCTGACCGCTTACAGCTTGTGGGTGTTTGATATGATCATCACCTACTGCCGGCGTATTGACGATTCTTTAGAGTCCTACACAGAGGCTTCCTGGCTCAGGCAAAACGGAGTAGGAGCACATATGTGATATGTGCGGGACCGAGAATAATACGATATGAGATACCGTATTCTATTCTCGTGATATTTGATATCGGCCGGGTATATGAGATATAGCCGGGTCATCGGATCAAGTGTTGATTCGATGAATCGGTACATGTTATATTAGTCGGTTATATGTACTATAACCGGGTTATCGGATCAATTGTTGATTCGATGATTTAATGTATATTATATATGAGATATATTACATTACATTAACTAATATAATCTCTCTTTATTGATTCATTTTCTCACGGGATGATACATTGATGTATATGTGATATATGTTAATTGTATTATTTTCTTTTGTTACAAAATATATTATATATGTGATATATAATATTGTAACATGTTAGGGTTACAAATGCAACAAGGTTGATGAGTTTAAACCATGATTAGGGTTAGCTATTTGCATGAGCTTTCATGAAGCTTCATGAACATTTGACTTAGTCTTTTATCTTTGTTCTTTTGCGTAGATATTAGTTAACCCAACCCAAACCCTTAACCTATGGTTTATTCTCTACAAGGGTTAAGCCACTCATTCTTAACCCATGGTTGTATTTGTAACCACAACAATAATTCATTATTCATCACAAAAGGAATTAGTTTCATACTTCTTCTTCTTCTTCTTCCTTGAGCTCTTGAAAAATCTTCACTAGCTTTTTGATTTGTGATGATATCGAGTGAGAATTTGAAAACAAAAGAGAGCAAAATTCCTACTTCATCATCCTCATCTATTCTAGCCACTTAGATTAGGGTGTTCACTTCTCTAATAAGTTGTTTAGTGAACTGTAAGCTTGGGTTAGAGATTCTTCAAGGTAGATCATCTTAGATCATGAAGACTACAAGCAAGGTGTCTCATTTACCTCATGGAGCCACTCGAGAGTCGGAGTTCATGTTGATCGCAGCGAAGGGACCTCAACACGGAGCTTATGAAGCGAAGGAACGGACTACAAAGGTTGTAATCCCTATCTCTTTTCTTATTTGTATGAGATACAAACTTGTTACCCTAGAAATTCTAGCATGATTCTTTGTTTGTTAGCTTTGCACCTCTCTAATTTGTAAAATGGCATAAGTGATGCTACCAAACCCTAGACTAGGTGCAAGGGTAACCCAACAGCGGTATCAGATCCCAACTAGAATTCTAGATACGGTGTTATAACAATTACGAAAACGAAAATCACTTCGAAATACGATATTATGGATACCTTATTTTGCTCTCTAGAAATTTTCAAAAAAGTCCTTTAAAACTTTTTTCAAACGACTGCAGAATGATATATGGGCCATTATAAGAACTTGGGTGAAACACGGAGGGAGGGGCTCGGAATTTGGCCGAGCCCCAAGCATGATTTTCCGGCCAGGCCGGCCCTCTGCCTCCTCTGCCCTCCGTGCTTCATCTGTGCTCTTCTGGGTTCATTTTGTGTTTCCTAGTATTGTTTATTTAGCCCAATTTTCATGTGATGATCTGCATGTTCTGGGGCTAATACGTAGTGCTTCGTAGTCGTATAATTTAACCCTGTATTGGTAACCTTGATTATTTTTAGCAGTTCGATCGAACCTCGCACACCACATTTTTTACCCCGCTGAAATTTCCAAGTGTTGTAATTTTCCGAAGTTGATTGTACTCGTAAAGTCGTGCAAGTACCCTTATGGACCCCCTAGAAGACATAATAACCTTAACTCGATTCTGTGCCTACGGAACCGCGAATGAACCTTCGGGTTTGCCGTCGTTCCGTGGTGTCATAGGTAAGGCGTTGGTTAACTCCTTCTACGGCTGGACCATAGACACTGTGGCACGGTTTTTGAGTGCTTTGACTTTGCTCATGTGTTGAACTCATGGGGGTAATTTGTGAGTGTATGTTGATTCGATCGAAACGTTAAACATCGTCATGATATTCTGTAATGTGATACAATATGTGGAATTCATATAGTTAGGCATGAAATTCGTAATATGTGATATTTCGAGTTTACGATGTCTAAGTCGATTGTGGATTCCAAATGTTGTAGTTTTACACTTTATTTTCTGCGACCGTAAACGTAGTATGTGGGGTATTGCCAGCTTCGTTGATGATATGAGATATTATGTGTTGCTGTGATATGTTATTTTGGATCGTCGTGTTCTGAATAGCCGGGGGTTTTATGTGAGATGAGGGTTTTTATTTTCATTCATGTAAAATTCATTGTATGTTATATTCTTTTATTAGGGAACTTCCGGGTTGAGGATGTTGTCACCATTGTATATTATTTACTTTTCCGCATTAAGATAGACCCGAGGAGGGGAGCACAAGTAACCGGGTTCTAGGGTCCAGTGGGAGGCCATCTTGAGGAGTCGAGACAGGGTCTCCTAACCCTAGAATTGGCAGTGTTACTTGCCGCTCTCGTAGGGGTCTAGGGATGTGGGTTTGGTTATTCATCGCGACCGTGGAATCCGTGTTTTATACAGGCTCGATATAAAACACGGACCTCCTAGTATATCCAATATTTCATATGATTCTTCTGCTGCTGATATATTGTGATGTGATCATTTTCTATGCGTGAGACGAATGTTTTATTATTGTATATATGATATATAATAAACGTTGCTTATGTTTTGCACCCGCGCTAGTCCCGTCCCGGTATGCCGTTAGTTAAGTAACCTAACGGTGCATAACGGAACATTGTGGCGAATGCGGATGGCATAAGCGTACGTTGTATTTTCGTTTCTTCTGTGATGCTTAGGAAGCATAAATGATGGGATTTATTAATGAGATTAATAAAAGAAAAGAAACCTAAAAGATGTTGTAGAATCAAATTTTCAAAAAGGGTAGCTACAGTTTTTGCTTTGCACCGAGGTATATGCGATATACCCTGCACCTTATTCGATGAGGAAAGAGCCGAGATCCCTTCACCGGGAGTGACCTCTTTAGCAAAACTGGCAGATGCTACAAACTCACGGTTTAGTTTTTGATTGCTTCTATAGTTCTTACTTTGCACCGTGGTATTTGTGAAATATCCTGCACCTTATTCGATAAGGAAAGAGCCGAGATCCCTTCACCGGGAGTGACCTTTTAGCGAAACTAGAAAAGCCTCAAAAATACTCCTTTTCAAAATCACTTGTTTCTACAACGATATCAAGTTCATTACGCTCATGGTTTTCTGAAAAACCTGCGCAGCCCTCCGTCATTTCAAATAAAGATTATTTAGTATTCGTGCTGCGTTTGTTGACCTCTGTCAAGGCGTATTGTGCGGTAGCTGATTAGTACTTATCTGTAAAGCATGTGATGAGATTGGATTAGGGTAGTCGTACAACCTTGTTGACCTCTGTCAAGGGTCGTCCAGGTGGGTTTGATTCAATCAAGAAATGACGGGTTGAACTTGACTAGTGCACTATGGTTTGTTGACCTCTGTCAAGGTCATAGCACACTAGGGGTAAAAACATTATCGGGAATTTCAAGTGTTGAAATTTGCAATGAGATTGCATACCTTCTATGAGATAGATGGATCCTGATACCCACTGCGAGTAAGAGTTACTCCTGGAAGAGTTTTACACATGACAATTAGCCGATCAAGTAGGTGACTAGAAATGTGTTAACGGGGTTATGCCTCTGGGAAAATAAGGTTTATTCTAATTAGGTCCGTGTGAAAATACGGGGAACTTCCCTCAAAATACCAACACTGGCCTGGACGAAAGATTGGCGTGTAAGTGCACGGTGGCGCCCCGGCCTCCATCCCGAGGCCGAATGCGGAAGCGATGGTTAACTTTAATTTTCTTGAACCGACACCACCGCGCACTAAAACCCGGATCGTGCCATTAAAATAGTCCTAGCTAACTACAAGATGGGGAAGAGAGATATACCGAGCGATCCGTGTCCTCCGGTCTTCTTGCCGTCGTCCCGATCTCCCGCGGAATGTCCGGTCTCCACCTCCTCACCGGAAGGGCACCACGTCGCCTGCTTCTTTTACGGGCTCCCACCTCTATACCGAGGCAACTCGGGCACGAAGCTGGCGAGTCGACGTGCCCAAGATTTGCTGTAGAATGTGTAGTGCAGAACCATGTCTCATTTTGGGGTTTGTAAGGAGTTGCCTTTTGAGATGGTGGAGGAATGGGGTTTTGGAGATCGAGCTAAATGGATTTTGTGCAATACAAATGAACAAAAACCCCTCACCCAAAAATGGGACAGCCCTCCCCTTCTTCCATGGCCGGCCAAGCATTAGCAAGAGAGTGAGAGAGTGAGGGAGTGTAACAAAGAGGTAGCCACAAGAATAATGCAAGAGAGAGAAAAGGCCATCATGCAAAGAAATGATCACTAGCCTAAACCAACACTCCAACACAATCATCACCTCAAGCATGATGATTCCAAAAGGTTAAGCCATCATGAACAAAGAAAGTCAAGTGATGGTGAACCATCATGATCCAAAAAAATGCAAAGAACACCCTCCACAAAAACTTATTTGCATAAATGCAAATAAGCCCTCCTCCACCAATCTTCGGCCAATGAGCGATACAAAGGAAATTGGCCGAAACGGAAAGCAAATTGGCAACTCCAGAAAACTGGTCCCGTAATAAATTACAGGAAAACCCCGATACTGTGCATACACACCCGCATTTGTATTCTGACCAAAATACAAATGCAAATAAGACAAAATCTACACTGTACTATACTAGGATCCGGCTTATACCAAAGCCGGCTAGTATTATCCGTTCGATCCGGATCCGTGCAATACCGCACGTATCTGATCGAACCTTGCCATATATCCATACGGCCTCTAGTACTAACCGTCCGATCCTGATCCGTGCAATACCGCACGTATCTTGTCGAACCCTGCCATATCTCCATACGGCCTCTAGTACTAACCGTCAGATCCTGATCCGTGCAATACCGCACGTATCTTATCGAACCCTGCCATATCTCCATACGGCCTCTACAACGTTTCGCCCGAAACTTGAGTAACTGAATGTGGGGGACTCTAAAGACTCGTCAATACTATGGCTGTGGATTTAACCACTAGCACGACAGAGGTATTAGCCATACGTGACGGGCCACCAGCTATTGACCAAAAGGAACGTCGATGAGCGAACTCATCCTGACACCCTACTGAGCCTGACAGTGACAATATCCGTACAGTCCGGTCCGTTCGTCTATGAGCATCGCATGGCGGGCCTAGGGGGTTGGTAAAAGTCAGACCCCCAAAAGCGGTACAAGTCGTGTCAGAGAGCAGCCCAGAACACCCTGAGATACTACTGGATACCTACCAGTAAATCTCCTGCCTTGGCCAATGACTTTTCATGTTCTGGCTCTCCTAGACACAGCGCGACCTCACCCCCAATACCGGGAGAGACGAACCCCTGAAGATCCGCTCACTCCTCCATGTGGCTCGGGACTGTACCCAACTAAAACCTGTTTGTGTTGGAGATAGTGCCCTCATAGTCAATTATTGGATCGCAGGTACGTGATTGCAATGATTGCGGAGGACCTATCCCGGTAGGACAGTCTTACTCGAGATGATAGTATGCTATCTGGTTTGCTTTTATCAGTCGTGTACATGTTCAGGTGACTGATTGCATGTTACACTTTGATAGAGCCCTTAGGATCTTGCTTTACTACCAACAGTATGATGGCGATCATATACGTGAGAGTTGGGTAGTTTATATGCATATCCTTAATTATGGTCCCTAGTCGTGGGAGTTTCGAGACAGGGCATCGATACTCCGGAGTAGACTAGTGTGTACAGTCGAGACCCCGACGAGGGGCGGTGGCCGGTCTCACAAGCCACTGGTGTCAGTTGGATCACCTAAGATGTATACAGGTGCTCATTGGGTTATGAGTACACCGGACAGGACTCGCCGGGAATCTGCTAGTTAGTATTATATCTACCGTCAGATAGCAGTTCCCTGGTGACATGTGTACAGGTTAGTTCATCGACCTGAGGTCGTCATTTGTCTCGTGTGAGTTCCCACTGTGCTTTGATTTCTACCCTACCACGGCTCAAAGGAGTCGTGCAAATAGGTAGCTTTTGGGTACAGTCCCGAGCCATATGGAGGCACGTGAGCGGATCGGCAGAGGATTCGTCTCTCCCGGTATTGGGGGCGAGGTCGTGCAGTGTCTAGGAGAGCCATTACACAAAGTCCATGGCCATGGCAGGAGATTTACTGGTAGGTACTCCAGTAGTATCTCAGGGTGTTATTGGGCTTCACTCCGACACGACTTATACTGCTTTTGGGGGTCTGACGTTACTAGCCCCCTAGGCGGATATGCGATACTCATTGACGAACGGACCGGACTGTATATACATTGTCACTGTTAGGCTCAGTAGGGTTTCGGGATGAGTTCGCTCATCGGCCTCCCTTGAGTTTGCTCATCAGCTTCCCTTGAGGTCAGTGCATGGGCAGCCGTTACGCATTGCTAGTGCCGCTGACGGTTTGTGGTTAAACCCACTGCCATGGTGCTGACGAGTCATTAGAGTCCCCCACAGACAGTTTCCCAAGTTCGGGCGAAACGTTGTAGAGGCCGTATGGTTTTATGGCAGGGTTCGGAAAATGCACGTGCGTTTACGCACGTGTTATTTTTCGGGCAGATAATACTGGTCGGCTTTGGTTTAAGCCGGATCCGAGTATTATATTGAGTAGGTATAATATCTTTGTCTCAGTTGCATTTGTATTCGGTCGTAATACAAATGCGGGTATATTTATACAGTTTCGGGGTTGTCCTGAAATTCGTTTCAGGATCACTTTTGGAAGTTGCCAGTTTTCAGTTTTCTATCAGCCGTCTTTTAACATTCGGTTAAAGACGGATTTATCTTTTCTTCTGTTGAGGTGAGTCAGTGTTCTAGAAGATTCTAGATGAGGTGACTAGGCTAATTGGTGTTGTGTTCTAATTGGATGCATTTAATGGTTCATTAAAGCATGATGACTAGGTTTATGACTCATGCTTTAACATTAAAGCATTTTGTTTAGTTAAGGATATTTCTTCTTGATCTTTTAATTGAGAAGCTTTCTTGTGGTCACCCCCCTCTCCTACGGTCACCTCCCTCTTGCTATATATGGCCGGCCCTCTCTCTCCTCACTTCACTTGATGTTTCATTTTGGTTAGAAAAGATTATGATAGTATTCGGGGTGTATGGAATTTTACAGTTCATTTCATTCCATCACCCGATTTCCACGACAACTTCATTAACCGATCGTCCACGGATTTGGACGAAGTGAGACAAAGTCATATACTCATTCTCTACATCATTCTTGGTCGTCTCTTTTAGCAAACTTGACGATCGAGTTGCCTCGAGTCAGAGGCGGGAGCCCGTTTAAAGAACCGATCATGTGGTGCCACCTCGACGAGGAGATCGGAGATCGACGAGATCGGAGCAGCCGCAACGGAGCGTGGGATGATGGTTGAAGAACGAAGGACTCGGATCGTTCGGTATAACATTCCTACACTCTTTACAGTTTGTTAGTTTAGCAATAATGGCAGATCCGGGTTAAAGTGTACGATAGCGCCAGTTTAAAAGTTTTGTTCCGCATTTTGGCGTCTGTAGACTGCCGGGGCGCTAGCGTAGACTTACAGTGGTATCAGAGCCTAACCATTTTGCTATGCTAACTTGTGCTAACGCGTTTAAAAGATCGATCGAACCGGAAATCGAAAACTACAAAATCCTAAATTGACAGTTTCTGTTGTTTTCAAATGGTCTCGAAAATTAATTCTGTATGTCTCAGAAAACTGTGCAGGCTTTTATTAGAACGACGTAGAAATTTGGGCACGTGATTCGATGAGACTGCCGCGGAAACGCGGTCAAACCATAGGTTTGACCGCGCTTCCGCGGCCAAACAGTGAGCTCGTGGCCCCAACTTTTTACAGTGGGTTCTTGGTTTGATTTTGGGGTTTTTGGTAAATATCATTTTCGCCCAGATTTTGTTACTGTTCACCAGTAAGCAGTGGGGCCCATTTTTTGATATTTGGTCTTTGGTCGATCGAAATTTAAACACGTTAGTTTACAGTGCTTACATTATATCTCCGACCGGGAATGTCATTTGATCGGTAAACCGCGTTTAATTGCTATAGTTCTTTTAGACGGGTTTGCGAACGTGACATTCGCGTTGATGTTCTGTGTTGTGCTGTGATGTTGCGGATTTGTCATGGTGGATAGCAGTGTGCAATGGTAGTACAGTTTGAGTTTATTTGTACATTTGATATTGCGGGGCGAGCGTCCAACTTATGGACTGCCGTCACTGCCTGTTGTATAATATTCTTTTGGGGCACGACCAGGTTGCGGTCGATGTACCTATTGTACTATTTTTATATTACTGTACTAGGTTTTGCCCCGAGACGGAGTGCACGGATAGCCGGGTTCTGGAGAGCAACGGGTCCGCATTTCATGGCTTTGAGAGGCAGAGGGTCCCCACTCTAGAATTGGCAGACTATTCGCCGCACTCGTAGGGGGTACAGGTTGACCCAAGGAGCGGTGCTCAATTTACCGGATTCCGTGAAGTGCCGGGTGTTCCATTCACTATGCTGTGGAGACTACCTCGCTTCAGGTTTTGGCGGGTAACTTGCCGCACCCGTAGGGGTCTAGGTTTCATTGCACAGGCTATCCACACGACAGGGGAACGTCGAGTTTCAGCAGCGGCTCTGTGAAACTTGGGGATCCCAGATTATCTGTATTGTTCTGTGATGCTTATTACTTTTCTGTAATGTTGCATACTATCACGCCTGGAGCGATTATTGTATATTGGTTTATATACTATTAGATGTTGTATATGTTTTACACCCGCGCTAGTCCAGTCCCCGCTCTGTCGTTAGTTAAGTAACCTAACGAGTGATGACGGGACCCAGTGACGAATGCGGATGGCATATACGTACATTTTATTTTCGTTCTTTTCTGGTGTGATTTCATGATGGGACTACGTTGATTCTGATCAATGCAAAGTTAAACAAACCTGTATACAGTTGTTGGAACAATTTAAAAAGTGTTATTGCAAAGACGTTTCCTTTTGTTATGCATAGAGGTATTCAGTGGAATATCCTGCACCTCATTCGACGGGGCAAGGGCTGATATCCCTTCACCGGGACTGACCCCTTGGGCAGAAGTTTACATCAGAGTAATAACTTCACTATAGTCGATTACATGTTGCTTTGCATAGCGGTATTCAGTGGAATATCCTGCACCTCATTCCACGAGGAAAGAGCCGAGATCCCTTTACCGGGAGTGACCTCTTTAGCAAAAGGTTTTCGCCACTATATTTAAAAAGCTATCAGGTTCCTTCAGCGATATCAAGTTCACTATGCTAAAGGTTTTTCGCCAAAAACCAGCCGTAGCCCTCCGTCACTTCTTTTGGGTATTCAGCAGTATTCAAGCGATGTATTTTGACCTAACGCCAAGGCATAGTGTTTGGTAGCTGCTGAGTATTCAATTGTTGCATAGATAGATGAGTTGGTTTGGGACAGCCGTTCTGCCATTTTGACCTAACGCCAAGGGCATGTGCGGGTGGGTTCAAATTAACAAGATAGTGATGGGTAGAACTTGGCATGTGACTTATGACATTTTGACCTAACGCCAAGGTTATAAGAGCATGGGGCAAAAACTATATCGGGAGTTTCTAAAGAAACTGAAACTTGCCAAGTATGCGCATACCTTCTGGAGTATGAGTAACGTGGATGCATTCCATCACGTTATCATGCGATGAGAATTGGATCCCGATTCCCACTGATGAGTTGGTTTACTCTTCGGGTGATCCCGATTGATTCTTCTTTAGGTTTGGAGGAGAATTTGACAGGACAGTGGGAGGTTTTCCGGATTAGATAAAGTGATGACCATTCTGATCTAGGTTAGAGTGCACGCTGAGTGTTTCTTTTCTCTCTCTCTCTTTGGCAGCGACCTTTGACCGACCCTAGACTATGACTCAGTGACCAGGTTGACCGAACCTTCTTAAAATACTGGCTTTTGGATTGTCTGAGTTGCATAAGTCATTGCCACTTTTTCTTTTACCCTTTTCATTTCTCAGAACACCCGTATTACTACGGATATCCACTTCCATTGGATAGATCCATCGTATGGTTATATACGAACTCGAAGGGACTTCTTCGGGGATGGATCCAGGTTCAGGAGAAATAGAATTGGTTTATTCAGTTGTCTTTTATTATCACCTTCTCTCAGGTTGCGAGAGCTCCTTGGTTTAGGAGAGTACACCTATTACGCCTATTGGATAGTCTTATTCCAAACCATAGGCTGGTGCCGAAAGGTAGGGAATGAAGAAAACCAATTAGCCTAAGTAGGGTGTGCAGAAGGTAATATGTAAAGACAAAATAAAGGGATTAGAAAGAGGGCAAAGTAAATTGCGACTGATATCATTCACGACCAAAACCGCGTAATTCATCGCCGCTCCTATTTCATCTTTAAAAGAATAAGGTATTATTCAGTTGTCTTTTATCATCACCTTCTCTCAAGATACGAGTACTCCTTGGTTTAGGAGGGTACACCTATTATGCTTACTGGATAGTCTTCTTCCAAACCATAGGCTGGTGCCGAACGGTAGGGAAGGAAGAAAACCATTTAGCCTAACAATGGTGTACAGAAGGTAACGACTAAAGACAAATAAAGGGATTTGGAGAGATGGCAATAAAATATACGGTTGAAGTCATGAATTGGATTATGGAAGAGACATTGCTATGAATACCAGGATACCCCTACGAAACATTTTCATGTTTCAGTGCATTGTTAAAGGAAAAACTGTTTTCCCGATTAGACACTTACTCCAAGGGTATGTATTTACCAGGTTTCATTCTCATATCTGTATGGTTTTACAGATGATGAGTGGGAGTAAGATATTGGGAATTAGGTGATCATCCTCATTATATCGGAATTCGTTGTAATTGGTGATAGTTGAGGAAATCGCCAGGGTACAGTTTTCAACCTACGACGCACAGGTTTTGAGTTGTTTAAACTCAGCGGACTTATACAGAGTATTGTATGTTGTCCAGTGTCCATCAGGACAAAGGGGTAGGTCCTCGTACTATGTTCTATTTACTTATAACTTCTCTAGTATTTAGACAAGTGTTTCGTAGAAATACATGGTCTAAGTTTTGAGAAGTTGTGGGTATAAGAATAAAGTAGAAAACCAGGTATCACAAGTATCGGGATTCTTCAAAGAGATCGAAGATGTAGATTCTTGTGATTGGTATTCAGATGATAGTAATAGTTTTGATAAACGTGTTTCTCTTTCAGGTTGCTTATAATTGGATGGATTCCTAAGTTGAGTAATGCTGATTAGCCTCTTTCCATTAAGTTGATATGCACTGGAGACAGCTGCATGGATTGAATCTTGGTTCCAATTAAATAAGTGCCAAAGTTTCTGTATTGGATATAGAATGGATCGTACCTTAAAAGATATTAAGGTACGGGGAGTTGTCCAGCTTATGATTAAAACCAGATTCTGGATAACTCAGGGCACGTTTCTGTAATGGCTGTTTGTGGGTTGACCCTGGCTATGACGAGGGTTGATATTCTACCATTTGGAAGATCAATAGTGATATTGTTCTTGACTCGCCACAGTTTTAGTAAAATAGATCTTTTTCAGAAAACAGTAGTGGGAGTATGGTAGAACTGGAAGTGATTCCAGAACCGCGAACGATTACGGAAAATTTAATAGGACCTATATATTCAATCAGGTTTGACATTCCAATAGCCACTCCGCAGGTATGGTAGGTAACCTCAGACGCCCGAGAGGTACTTCGGTAGCCTCAAGGAAGGTGACAGGGAGGTTCTTATCTACCCAGACTTGACACTACTGTTGTTCCAGGATATGAGACCCGGTAGGAGGGTTGTCATAGTCAGTGGGAGCAGCGGAAGCATAGTGGGCAAGATGCTTATATCTATGTATAGACTTGAGCAGTTATAGCGGAGATAGATCATCTAATTTTGATGTGACAGTCATGGGTTTGACTTCAAATCAGAATAGGGGATGAATCAGTTAAGAAGGTAGTAGGGTGTGATGTCATGGTATCTGGATGACATACACAGAGTAGGAAGTAAAATTCCTATACTACGATCGGTTGTACTGTGGTCGTCACACAGTTGTTTCTCCAGACAGGATATGGATATAATATTTGACATTCTGGTTTCTGGATCTATGGTTTTAGATCTGGATTTGGGTAGTTTCCCAATGTGGGTACTTTGACAGATATTCTAATGGTTTTTGGAATAGTTGACTCCTAGCATGGTGGTGTACCTGCAGGTGATGGAGTCACCCTCTCTAAAGGTGTCGTACAGACTAAAGGGGAGAGGGATGTGCATGATTGGCAGATCACTTGCTTAGGCAATTGAGTCAATCATGAGATGTCAAGTACCACACCAAATGTTGGTTTTGCACTAGATGCAATAAGTTTGTATTAATCTAATCCTGGAGAAACATAAGGAAGAAGTTATAGAACATAAGTGCATGTTCTACGGATTTGATGACGGCAGCCTCCTTCGGGAGATGATTATCATTCCAGGCTTCAAAGGTGACGTGGATGACAGAGTGACTGTCAGAGTTTTAGTTTTTCCCTCTGACGAAGAGGGACAGTATTATGGACAGGTGGTCCAAGAGGATACTGTGGGAAGCAAGGTGCCCGATACTGATTAGGTTCAGTGATCGATTCAGTCTAAGAAGTTTGGATATGGAGTTCATTTATGAACCAAGGTCCCATCAGATATCCAGACATGTTCTAAGACAGGTATTACTCAATTCGGGAGATGGTTTTCTCCGCGAACTTGAGATTAAGAGAGATATAGAAAGATACTTCTAGGCGGATCCACTCACTGAGGCTATTTCTCGAACACAATAGTTTTACAAATGGGCTTTGTGAAACTGATTAGTAGAGGAGTTGGATGTTCGGTTTCACACGGGCTGTGAGTAGTCGACATCGCAATATTAGCCTTGAGTGCAAGTGGGAGATTGTTGGAGATAGTGCCCTCATAGTCAATTATTGGATCGCAGGTACGTGATTGCAATGATTGCGGAGGACCTATCCCGATAGGACAGTCTTACTCGAGATGATAGTATGCTATCTGGTTTGCCTTTATCAGTCGTGTACATGTTCAGGTGACTGATTGCATGTTACACTTTGATAGAGCCCTTAGGATCTTGCTTTACTACCAACAGTATGATGGCGATCATATACGTGAGAGTTGGGTAGTTTATATGCATATCCTTAATTATGGTCCCTAGTCGTGGGAGTTTCGAGACAGGGCATCGATACTCCGGAGTAGACTAGTGTGTACAGTCGAGACCCCGACGAGGGGCGGTGGCCGGTCTCACAAGCCACTGGTGTCAGTTGGATCACCTAAGATGTATACAGGTGCTCATTGGGTTATGAGTACACCGGACAGGACTCGCCGGGAATCTGCTAGTTAGTATTATATCTACCGTCAGATAGCAGTTCCCTGGTGACATGTATACAGGTTAGTTCATCGACCTGAGGTCGTCATTTGTCTCGTGTGAGTTCCCACTGTGCTTTGATTTCTACCCTACCACGGCTCAAAGGAGTCGTGCAAACAGGTAGCTTTTGGGTACAGTCCCGAGCCATATGGAGGCACGTGAGCGGATCGGCAGGGGATTCGTCTCTCCCGGTATTGGGGGCGAGGTCGTGC
Source organism: Agapanthus africanus (assembly GCA_030015575.1). NCBI lineage: Eukaryota > Viridiplantae > Streptophyta > Magnoliopsida > Asparagales > Amaryllidaceae > Agapanthus > Agapanthus africanus. The sequence goes on along the minus strand of JASDDO010000016.1, from coordinate 181,956,129 downwards.
AGTGTCTAGGAGAGCCATTACACAAAGTCCATGGCCATGGCAGGAGATTTACTGGTAGGTACTCCAGTAGTATCTCAGGGTGTTATTGGGCTTCACTCCGACACGACTTATACTGCTTTTGGGGGTCTGACGTTACTAGCCCCCTAGGCGGATATGCGATACTCATTGACGAACGGACCGGACTGTATATACATTGTCACTGTTAGGCTCAGTAGGGTTTCTGGATGAGTTCGCTCATCGGCCTCCCTTGAGTTTGCTCATCAGCTTCCCTTGAGGTCAGTCCATGGGCAGCCGTTACGCATTGCTAGTGCCGCTGACGGTTTGTGGTTAAACCCACTGCCATGGTGCTGACGAGTCATTAGAGTCCCCCACAGACAGTTTCCCAAGTTCGGGCGAAATGTTGTAGAGGCCGTATGGTTTTATGGCAGGGTTCGGAAAATGCACGTGCGTTTACGCACGTGTTATTTTTCGGGCAGATAATACTGGTCGGCTTTGGTTTAAGCCGGATCCGAGTATTATATTGAGTAGGTATAATATCTTTGTCTCAGTTGCATTTGTATTCGGTCGTAATACAAATGCGGGTATATTTATACAGTTTCGGGGTTGTCCTGAAATTCGTTTCAGGATCACTTTTGGAAGTTGCCAGTTTCCAGTTTTCTATCAGCCGTCTTTTAACATTCGGTTAAAGACGGATTTATCTTTTCTTCTGTTGAGGTGAGTCAGTGTTCTAGAAGATTCTAGATGAGGTGACTAGGCTAATTGGTGTTGTGTTCTAATTGGATGCATTTAATGGTTCATTAAAGCATGATGACTAGGTTTATGACTCATGCTTTAACATTAAAGCATTTTGTTTAGTTAAGGATATTTCTTCTTGATCTTTTAAGTGAGAAGCTTTCTTGTGGTCACCCCCCTCTCCTACGGTCACCTCCCTCTTGCTATATATGGCCGGCCCTCTCTCTCCTCACTTCACTTGATGTTTCATTTTGGTTAGAAAAGATTATGATAGTATTCGGGGTGTATGGAATTTTACAGTTCATTTCATTCCATCACCCGATTTCCACCGCAACTTCATTAACCGATCGTCCACGGATTTGGACGAAGTGAGACAAAGTCATCTACTCATTCTCTACATCATTCTTGGTCGTCTCTTTTAGCAAACTTGACGATCGAGTTGCCTCGAGTCAGAGGCGGGAGCCCGTTTAAAGAACCGATCATGTGGTGCCACCTCGACGAGGAGATCGGAGATCGACGAGATCGGAGCAGCCGCAACGGAGCGTGGGATGATGGTTGAAGAACGAAGGACTCGGATCGTTCGGTATAACATTCCTACACTCTTTATAGTTTGTTAGTTTAGCAATAATGGCAGATCCGGGTTAAAGTGTACGATAGCGCCAGTTTAAAAGTTTTGTTCCGCATTTTGGCGTCTGTAGACTGCCGGGGCGCTAGCGTAGACTTACAGTTTGCACGTCTCCTTTGAGCGTGGTAGGGTAGTAATCAAAGTACAGTGGGAACTCACACGAGACAAATGACGATCCTCAGGTCGATGAACTAACCTGTACACATGTCACCAGGGAACTGCTATCTGACGTCAGGTATAAGACCAATTAGCATGTTCCCGGCGAGTCCTGTCCGGTGTACTCATAACCCAATGAGCACCTGTATACATCTTAGGTGAACCAACTGACACCAGTGGCTTGTGAGACCGGCCACCGCCCCTCGTCGGGGTCTCGACTGTATACACTAGTCTACTCTGGAGTGTCGATGCCCTGTCTCGAAACTCCTACGACTAGGGACCTTTTAAGGATGTGCTTATAGACCACCAGCTCTCACGTTTATGATCACCCTCATACTGCTGGTAGTCAAGCAAGAATCCTAGGGGCTCTATCAACGTGCAATAGTGACATGTCAGGTCACCTAAAGCAGTACATGATGATAAAGATAAACCAGATAGTATACTATCATCTTGAGTAAGACTGTCCTACTGGGACAGGTCCTCCCCTCAATCATTGCAATCACGTGCCTGTGATCCAATAATTGACTCTGAGGGCACTATCTCCAACAATCTCGCACTTGCACTCAAGGCTAATTATTGCGATGTCGCATACTCACAGCCCGTGTGATACCGAACACCCAACTCCTCTACTAGTCAGTCTCACAAAGCTCGTTTGCGAAACTTTTGCGTTCGAGGAATAGCCTCAGTGAGTAGATCCGCTTTGATGTTTCTTTCTATGTCTCTCTATATCTCAAGTTCGCGGAGAAAGCCATCTCCCAAAATGAGTAATACCTGTCTTAGAATGTGTCTGGATGTCTGATGGGACCTAGCTTATAAATGAACTCCAAATCCAAACTTCTTAGACTGTATCGTCAACTGAACTTAATCAGTGTCCTGCACCATGCCTCCCTCAGTATTGCCTTGGACCACCTGTCCAAAATACTGCCCCTCGTCAGAGGGAAAACTATAACTCTGACAACCTCCTTGTCGTCCATGTCACCTTGGAAGCCTGGAATGATAATTGTCTCCCGAATGAGGCTGCCGTTATCATATCCCTAGAACATCCACTTATGTTCTAAAACTTCTTCCGACTGTTTCTCTAGGATTGGATCAATGTCAACTTATTGCATCTAGTGCAAGAACAACATCTGGTGTGGTACTTGACATCTCATGATTGACTCAATTGCCTGAGCAAGTGATCTGTCAATCATGCACATCCCTCTCCCCTTTAGTCTATAAGACACCTTTAGAGAGGGTGACTCCATTACCTGTAGGTACACTACCGTGCCAGGAGTCGTCCATTTTAAATACTCTTAGAATGCTGTCTAAGTACCCAGATTGGGAAACCACCCAAATCTAGATCTAAAACCATAGATCTTGTAACCAGTATATCTGATATAATGTCCAAGTCCCATGTGGAGAAACCACTGTGTGACGACCAAAGTATAACCGATCGTAGTATAGGAATATCACTTCCTACTCTGTGTATGTCATCCAAATACCATGACATCACACCCTACTACCTTCTTAACAGAACCATCCCCTATTCTGATGAAGCCAAACCTATGACTGTCACATCAGAAATAGATGATCTATCTCCGCTACATGTGCTTTAGTCTATAAATAGAAATAAGCCACCTGTCCACCAATGCTTCCACTGCTCCCACTAACTACGACAACCCTCTAGAAGAGTCATATACACGTGCACTTCTGAAGCCAGTTCAGAACGACGCTATACTCATCCTCCCGCCGGGTCTCGCAGCCTGGAACAACAGCAATGGCAAGTGTGGGTAAACAAGAACTTCCCTGTCACCGTCCTTGAGGCTACCGGAGTACCTCTCGGGTGCCTGAAGTTACCCACCTTATCTGCGGAGTGGCCAATGGAATGTCAAGCCAGATTGAATCTTTAGGTTCCTTATCAAATCTTCAGTAATCGTTTGCGGTTCTGGAATTACTTCCAGTTCTACCATACTCCCACTACTGTTTTCTGAAAAAATCCATTTTTAATAAAACTGTGGCGAGTCTAGAACAATATCACTATTGATCTTCCAGATGGTAGAAAGTCAACCCTCGTCATAGCCTGGGTCAACCCATAAACAGCCATTACAGAAACGTGCCTTGAGTTGTCCAGTGTCTGGTTTTAATCATAAGCCGGACAACTCCCCCGTACCTTAACATCATTAAGATATGAACTGTTCTATATCCAATATAGAACCGGAGCACTGATTTAATTGAACCAGATTCAAATCATGCAGCTGTCTCCAGTGCATGTCAACTAAATGGAAGGAGGCCGATCAGCGTTACTCAACTTAGGAATGCTTCCAATTATGAGTAACCTGAAAGAGAAACAAGTTCTCTTAATCATTACTATCAACTGAACACCATATACAAGTATCTACATCTTCGATCACTTTGAAGAATCCCGATACTTGCAATACATGGTTCTCTACTTTATTCTAATACCTATAACTTCTCAAAATTCGGACCCTGTGTTTCCACGAAACACTTGTCTAAAAACTAGAGAAGTCATAAGTAAACCGAATATAGTACGAGGACCAACCCCTCTGTCCTTATGGACCCTGGACAACATACAATACTATGTATAAGTCCCTTGAGTCTGATAACTCATTCACTGTGTGTCGTAGGTTGAAAACTGTACTTATGGTTAAGAAGAATTACACCGCTGTTTAATGCTCCTTACATAACCATCCACTGATATAGGTAAATGTCACAGACATAATTTCAAAAAGGTATATCTCACTCTATGAAAATAGACGTACAGATATATCAATTTGAAATTGGTGCATAACAGCGGATATTCAAAACCATATAATTGCCGTCCGGCAACCAACCCTGGTGACTTCCTTAAATATCACCGATTACAACGAATCCCGATATAATGAGGATGATCACCTAATTCCCAATAACTTACTCCCACTCATCATCTGTAAAACCATACAGATGTGAGAATCATACCTGGTAAATACATACCCTGGAGTAAGTGTCTAACTGGGAAATCAGTTTTCCTTTAACATCACACAGTGAAACTGAAACATTGAAATGTTTCGATGGGGTATCTCGGTATTCCTAGTAATGCCTCTTCCAGATTCACGACTGTAACCGTATAATTCTTTGCCACCTCTCCAAATCCCTTTATATGTCTTTAGTCATTACCTTCTGTACACCTCTTTAGGCCAAATGGTTTTCTTCCTTCCCTACCGTTCAGCACCAGCCTATGGTTTGGAAGAAGACTATCCAATAAGCATAATGGGTGTACTGTCCTAATCCTAGGAGCACTCGCAATGCGAGAGAAGGTGAAGATAAAAGACAACCGAATAAACCATATTCCTATTTCTCCTGAACCAGAATCCGTCTCCGAACTGGAACAAGTTCCTTTCGAGTTCGTATATAACCATACGATGGAGTATCCAATAAACTGTGGATCTTCGTAGTGATACGGAGTGTCCTGGAGAAATACAAAGGTGTGGTAATGAAATACCTGGTTTTGTCGTGAATATCAGTCGCAGTTTACTTTGCCCTCTTACTAATCCCTTGCTTTGTCTTAACTTAATACCTTCTGCACACCATCGTTATACTAATTGGTTTTCTTCATTCGCCACCGTTCGGCACCAGCCTAAGGTTTGGAAGAAGACTATCCAATTTGCGTAATAGGTGTACTACTCCTAAACCAAGGAGTACTCGCACCCTGAGAGAAGGTAAAAGGAAAAGACAATTGAATAGTCCTATCCGTTTCCTCCAGAACCTGAAACCATCCTCGAATAAATTCTTTCGAGTTCGTATCTAACCATACGATGGTTTTGTCCAATGGAAGTGGACGATCGTAGTAATACGGGGTGTCCTGGAGAAAAGGGTAAAAGTAGGAGTGGCAATGAGGTTTGCAACTCTGACAATCCAAAAGCCAGTGTTTTAGAAGGTTCGGTCAATATTGGTCTCTGAGTCATAGTCTTAGGGTCGGGTCAATGGTCGCTGCCAAAGAGAGAGAGAGAAAAGAAACACTCAGCGTGCACTCTAACCTAGATCAGAATGGTTACCAATATATCTAATCTGGAAACCTCCCACTGTACCGTCAAATTCTCCTCCAAACCTGAAAGAAGAATTAGTCGGGATCACCCGAGGAGTAAACCAACTCATCAGTGGGAATCGGGATCCAACTATCATTGCATGATAACGTGACGGAATCCGCTCACGTCATCATACTCCATAAGGTATGCGCATATCTGGCAAGTTTCAGTTTCTTTAGAAACTCCCGATGTGATTTCTACCCCATGCTCTTATGACCTTGACGAAGGTCAACAAATCATAAGTCACATGTCAAGTTCTACCCGTCATTGTCCAGGTTAATTTGAACCCACCCGTACAAGCCCTTGACGAAGGTCAACAAGGCTATACGACTGTCCCAAACCAACGCATCTATCTATGCAGCAGAAAGGTAACAAGCAGCTACCATTCACTACGCCTTGACGAAGGTCAACAAACATAGCATGAATACTACGTGCTACCCGTCTGAAACGACGGAGGGCTACGAATGGTTTCTGGCGAAAACCTTTAACGTAATGAACTTGATATCGTTGAAGGAACCGGATATCTTTTAAAAATATAGTGACGAAAACCTTCGCTAAAGAGGTCACTCCCGGTGAAGGGATCTCGGCTCTTTCCCCGTAGAATGAGGTGCAGGATATTCCAACTGAATACCACGATGCAAAGCAAAAGTAATCGGCTATAGTGAAGTTATTGCCCTGACGCAAACTTTTTTTCCAAGGGGTCACTCTCGGTGAAAGGATCTCGGCCCTTGCCTCGTCGACTGAGGAGCAGGATATTCCAACTGAATACCACGATGCAAAACAAAAGAGAACGTCCTTGCAATAACAGCTTTTTTTTGAAAAGTGTTCCAATAACATCAGATTAGGTTTGTTTTAACTTGCATTGATCCGAATCAACGCAGTCCCATCAATTGATCACACCACAAAGAACGAAAATATACTGATGTACGTATATGCCATCCGCATTCGCCACTGGGTCCCGTCATTACCCGTTAGGTTAGCTAACTAACGACAGAGCGGGGACTGGACTAGCGCAGATGCAAAACATATACAACATCTACTAATATATATACCAATATATTATATTCGCTCAAGGCGTGATAAAAAATGCAACAACACAGAAATGTACAGCATCACAGAACAATACAGATATCTGGGATCCCCGGGTTTCACAGAGCCACTACTGAAACCCGACGTTCCCCTGGTCGTGTGGATAGCCTGTGCAATGAAATCCTAGGCTCCTACGGGCGCGGCAAGTTACCCGCCAAAACCTGAAGCGAGGCAGCTCCCTTCAGCAACGTGAATGGACCACCCGGCACTTCACGGAATCCGGTAACTTGGGCACCCCTCCTGGGTCAACCTGTACCCCCTACGAGTGCGGCGAATAGCCCACCAATCCTAGAGTGAAGCCCCCTCCGTCTCAATGCCATGAGATGCGGGCCCGTTGCCCTCTAGAACCCGGCTATCCGTGCACCCCTCCGCGGGGTAATCCTAGTACAGAAAGTTGCACCCCTGTTTTAACTTGCATCGACCGCAACCTGGTCGTGCCCCAAAAAAAATAATACAAACAGGCAGTGACGGCAGTCCACATGTCGGACGCTCACCCCGCAATATCAAATGTACATAATACAACAAAATCTGTACTACCATTGCATCTAGGCTATCCCCTACGACCAATCCGCAACATCACAGCATAACACAGAACATCAACGTGAATGTCACGTTCGCAAATCCGTCTAACCGAGCTATAGCTGTTAGACAGGATTTACCGATCGAGTGACATTCACGGTCGCAGATATAATGTAAATACTATGAACTAATGTGTTTAAAATATCCGATGGATCAAATTTTACCAAGTGGGCCCCCAAGCAATACTGTAGCACTCACAGAAATTCGGGGCCCAAACAAAGTATACCAAAACCCCTATTTTCATCCCAAAAGCCCACTGCAAAAAATTGGTGACGTGAATCCAAATTCCTGCGGCGGAACCGCGGCCAAATAGGGGTTATGGCCGCGGTTCCGCGGTCGTACGGAAGGATCAGGTGACCATAATTATACAGTGTTCTTAGGATTCCCTGCACATCATTCTGCAACACCCTGAAAAAATTTTCGAGACAAAAAAATTTCGACAGAAACTTATATGCATGAAAACGCGGGTTTTGGGATTTTTGTTCGATCAGAAATGTAAAACACATTAGACAAAGCTAGACTATGTTAATGGCGAGGCTTTGATACCACTGTAAGTGCACGGCGGCGCCCCGGCCTCCATCCCGAGGCCGAATGCGGAAGCGATGGTTAACTTTAATTTTCTTGAACCGGCACCACCGCGCACTAAAACCCGGATCGTGCCATTAAACTAGTCCTAGATAACTACAAGATGGGGAAGAGAGATATACCGAGCGATCCGTGTCCTCCGGTCTTCTCGCCATCGTCCCGATCTCTCGCGGAATGTCCGGTCTCCACCTCCTCGCCGGAAGGGCACCACGTCGCCTGCTTCTTTTACGGGCTCCCACCTCTATACCGAGGCAACTCGGGCACGAAGCTGGCGAGTCGACGTGCCCAAGATTTGCTGTAGAATGTGTAGTGCAGAACCATGTCTCATTTTGGGGTTTGTAAGGAGTTGCCTTTTGAGATGGTGGAGTAATGGAGTTTTGGAGATCGAGCTAAATGGATTTTGTGCAATACAAATGAACAAAAACCCCTCACCAAAAATGGGACAGCCCTCCCCTTCTTCCATGGCCGGCCAAGCATTAGCAAGAGAGTGAGAGAGTGAGGGAGTGTAACAAAGAGGTAGCCACAAGAATAATGCAAGAGAGAGAAAAGGCCATCATGCAAAGAAATGATCACTAGCCTAAAACAACACTCCAACACAATCATCACCTCAAGCATGATGACTCCAAAAGGTCAAGCCATCATGAACAAAGAAAGTCAAGTGATGGTGAACCATCATGATCCAACAAAATGCAAAGAACACCCTCCACAAAAACTTATTTGCACAAATGCAAATAAGCCCTCCTCCACCAATCTTCGGCCAATGAACGATACAAAGGAAATTGGCCGAAACGGAAAGCAAACTGGCAACTCCAGAAAACTGGTCCCGTAATAAATTATAGGAAAACCCCGATACTGTGCATACACACCCGCATTTGTATTCTGACCGAAATACAAATGAAAATAAGAAAAAATCTACACTGTACTATACTAGGATCCGGCTTATACCAAAGCCGGCTAGTATTATCCGTTCGATCCTGATCCGTGCAATACCGCACGTATCTGATCGAACCTTGCCATATATCCATACGGCCTCTAGTACTAACCGCCCGATCCTGATCCGTGCAATACCGCACGTATCTTATCGAACCCTGCCATATCTCCATACGACCTCTAGTACTAACCGTCCGATCCTGATCCGTGCAATACCGCACTATCTTATCGAACCCTGCCATATCTCCATACGGCCTCTACAGCGTTTCGCCCGAAACTTGAGTAACTGAATGTGGGGGACTCTAAAGACTCGTCAATACTATGGCTGTGGATTTAACCACTAGCACGACAGAGGTATTAGCCATACGTGACGGGCCACCAGCTATTGACCAAAAGGGACGTCGATGAGCGAACTCATCCTGACACCCTACTGAGCCTGACAGTGACAATATCCGTACAGTCCGGTCCGTTCGTCTATGAGCATCGCATGGCGGGCCTAGGGGGTTGGTAAAAGTCAGACCCCCAAAAGCGGTACAAGTCGTGTCAGAGAGCAGCCCAGAACACCCTGAGATACTACTGGAATACCTACCAGGAAATCTCCTGCCTTGGCCAATGACTTTTCATGTTCTGGCTCTCCTAGACACAGCGCGACCTCACCCCCAATACCGGGAGAGACGAACCCCTGAAGATCCGCTCACTGCCTCCATGTGGCTCGGGACTGTATCCAACTAAAACCTGTTTGCACGTCTCCTTTGAGCGTGGTAGGGTAGTAATCAAAGTACAGTGGGAACTCACACGAGACAAATGACGATCCTCAGGTCGATGAACTAACCTGTACACATGTCACCAGGGAACTGCTATCTGACGTCAGGTATAAGACCAACTAGCATGTTCCCGGCGAGTCCTGTCCGGTGTACTCATAACCCAATGAGCACCTGTATACATCTTAGGTGAACCAACTGACACCAGTGGCTTGTGAGACCGGCCACCGCCCCTCGTCGGGGTCTCGACTGTATACACTAGTCTACTCTGGAGTGTCGATGCCCTGTCTCGAAACTCCTACGACTAGGGACCTTTTAAGGATGTGCTTATAGACCACCAGCTCTCACGTATATGATCGCCCTCATACTGCTGGTAGTCAAGCAAGAATCCTAGGGGCTCTATCGACGTGCAATAGTGACATGTCAGGTCACCTAAAACAGTACATGATGATAAAGATAAACCAGATAGCATACTATCATCTTGAGTAAGACTGTCCTACTGGGACAGGTCCTCCCTCAATCATTGCAATCACGTGCCTGTGATCCAATAATTGACTCTGAGGGCACTATCTCCAACATGGCGAACTTGTAAAGTGTAATTAATCCCGGCTAGTCTTACCTATTAGGGTTTTAAGGAGGATTTGATAAAAAGCAGTGGGAGCCATCCTGATTAGATAGAATAATAACCAATCTAATCTTGCAAGAGCATACGCTAAAGTGTTTTCTTCTCTCTCTCTCTCCAGGTAGCGACCTTGTCAGGCCTTAATCAAGATAATAACATGGATGTATTGACTGAACCCGCTATTTATACAGAGCAGGGGAATGTTGGTCCCGCTCCCACTTATAATAGTTATAAGTCCGAGCAGGAATTAGGAGAATATCCAGATTCTCACGCCACCCAAAGGAAGAACAAGCATGCTGATGCATCTTCTTCGGGTGTGTTAGTTATCGAGAACTGTTTCTCAGTTCACTCTATGTCCTGGGTATTAGATACCGGATCAGGATCCCACATATGTAATATGTTGTAGGGTGTTTTTCGTCACCCCATTGAGATGGGAATACGCGCGCGCTTGTCAGGCGTACTACAGATTCCCCCTACCTAGGGTAGGCCGGGGTTTAATGATTGTGGGGATCCGAATCTCCGGCAGCCGCGGACTAAGCTGCCGTTAATTACCCCTCGCCTTTGGAGCGAGGGAACCTCCGATTGACGGTTGAACTGGTCATGTGAACTCAATGTGCAGTGTACGTGTGTTGTTTTGGAAGGGGGTTTGGTTATATTGGGAGCCACGCAAAGTTTTTACGGGGGTCCCGCTACCCGGATAGCGGGCTGGGGGTCAATAGGGCTAGCAGCCCCCTTGCGGGGTGCGGGGCAGCGCCCCGTTAGAAATTTTTTCTAACAGGGACAGTGTCATGGAGTATGTGTATGTGTACATATGTATGCATATGTATATATATACATGTATATAAAAATAAAGGGGGAAAAGACATCCAAAGGATGCGTGGGGCCAGCACCTAGGCGCTTGAGCGCAAGCGCGCCACGTGTCTGCACGTGGGCGCTTTGCGCTCGAGCGCAGAGTGCTGGAGCGCAATGCGCCACGTGTTGGCACGTGGGCGCTTTGCGCTCGAACGCTGGGCGCTCGAGCGCAAGCGTGCCACGTGTCGGCACGTGGGCGCTTTGTGCTCGAGCGCAGAGTGCTGGAGAGCAACGCGCCATGTGTCGGCACGTGGGCGCTTTGCGCTCGGACGGTGAGCGCTTGGGCGCAAGCGCGCCACGTGTCGGCACGTGGGCGACTTGCGCTCGAGCGCTTGCGCTGGAGCGCAAGAGCGCCACGTGTCAGCACGGGGACGACTTGCGCTCGAGCGCTTGCGCAGGAGCGCAAGCACGCCACGTGTCGGTACCGGGGTGACTTGCGCTCGAGCGCTTGCGCTTGAGCGCAAGAGTGCCACGTGTCGGCACGGGGGCAACTTATGCTCGAGTGCTTGCGCTTGAGCGCAAGCGCGCCACGTGGGCGCTTTCCGCTTGAGCGCAAGCGCGCCACGCGTCGGCACGCGGGCGCTCTACGCTTGAGCGCCGGCGAGAAAAATAGGCTTTTAGCCTAAAAAAATTTCTCGGAAGAGAAATCAGAGAGGAGTTGGACTCCTGAGTGTGTGTTTAATTTTTTTTTGGGGGTTTAGTAAAAGATGTTCTTCTTCTTCCTCTGTTAGCTGGATCTTGAAGATCAAGAGATATTAGATTTTTAAAAAAATCTCTTCTTTTTGAGATCTAATGGAAGATCTCAGTTCCCTTTAAAAACTATTTTGTTTTATAAAAAGAAGAGTAAAAACTCTTGATTTAATTCAAGAGAAAAGAAGAAGGTTTTGGAACATTGAAGAAGGAGAAAAGATCTCAGATCTGGAAAATTTTTAGAAAGAGAAAAAGTTGTGAGATTTTTTCATTATCTTTGCCTTTATAGGCCATACACTTTACACATAGCCCCTTGGGCTTCACAAAATGGCATTTTGCCTATCCCATGGCTCATGTGCCATTTCTTTTTGCACATAAGCCATGGGCTTTACAAAAATTTGGCTTTATGCCTATTTTTCTTACATTTATCCATAAAATAAAATAAAAAAAATACAAAAAAATTGTTTATTACAAAATTTTTATCTTGGCGTGGAGGGAGGCCGGTCGCTTCATGTTCGGGCTCGACCCGGGCATAGGCCCACTGGATCTGGGCTTGGGCCTACTTGGCTTGGGGTTGACTAGGATTTTGACTTGGTCAACCGGGGTGTAAATTTTTACCCCAATAAATTGCCCCCCATCAATAAATGCACACCATATATGTGGGTCGTGTGCATGAAATTGATGGATTTTCTTTCACGTAGAGGTGACTTGATTCGGTTCCCACCTTTTGGGAAGCTGGCACTTCCCTTTTTACTACATGGACGGTCGATGCGGCCCTTTTTGCGACTTGGACGGTCGGTGCTGCCCTTTTAGCGACGTGGACGGTCGGTTCTGCCCTTTTTGTGACTTGGACGGTTGGTGCTGCCCTTTTAGTGACTTGGACGGTCGGTTCTGTCCTTTTAGCGACGTGGACAGTCGGTTCTTCCCTTTTTGCGACTTGGACGGTCGGTGCTGCCCTTTTAGCGACGTGGACGGTCGGTTCTGCCCTTTTTGCGACTTGGACGGTCGATGCTACCTTTTTAGCGACGTGGACGGTCGGTGCTGCCCTTTTTAGCGACGTGGACGGTCGGTGCTGCCCTTTTTGCGACTTGGACGGTCGATGCTGCCCTTTTTGCGACTTGGACGGTCGATTCTGCCTTTTTTGCGACTTGGACGGTCGGTGCTTGATTTGACTTACTCTGCTTCTTGCAGTGTCAGGGGTAGACTTGACTTGCTCTGCTTCTTGCGGTGTCGAGATTGGATTCTGACTTGCTCCGCTTTCTGCGGTGTCGGAGTGGAAGTTGACTTGTTGATTTTGATTTGGGTTGACATCAGCATCGCTATACTAGAACATGGTACCAGGAGCAAATCATCATCTGTCATTGAGAGGATTTTGGGATTTTGGTTTTTGTTTGGCATCTGCATTGCTGCACTGGAATAATGCCAGGAGCAACTCATCATTTGCCCCGAAAGGATTTGGGGATTGGTTTTTTTTGTTTGGCATCTGCATTGCTGCACTGGAATAATGCCAGGAGCAACTCATCATTTTCCCCAAGAGGATTTGGGAATTGATGGCTTAGGAGGCAGGTTTAGATCCCTATCACCTAAGACTTTTCAATTTTATGGACCATGAGGGTCCTATAAAAGCATTTTCTCTCTACGAGTCGAAAGGATCTCGTAGGTGTATTTTCTCCTTAGGAGTCGTGGGGACTCCTAAGTGTGTTGCTCCTTTGTGAGTCGTAAGGATCTCACGCGGTAATTTTCTCCTCTCAAAGTCGAGAGGACTTTAAGAGTGCATTTCATCTCCTTTTCACGAGTTTGCGCCCTTTCAGGTTTTCACAAACTCGCCGGCAGTCCTGCTGTTTTTACTCACGGAGCCCTTTCGGGTTTTCATCCGTGCCCATTTTGCTTGTGGACATACCTTTTTTTTTGGGGGGGGGGGGACTTTGAATGTGGTCTCACTGGTAGGACTTGGGATTTTTTTACGCCCGTGGATTGTATACGGTTTTGCAGGATGTATGATCCAGACCGTAGGGCCGGAAAAATTTCGGGACTTTTTTCGGCGTTTGCATCACTGCACTGGAATATGGTACCGGGAGCGACTCATCATTCGCCGTTGGGGTATGGGATTTGGAATCGCTGCACTGGAATATGGTACCAGGAGCGACTCATTATTCGCCGTTTGGGGACTTAGAATTTGGATCTTGCTTGGCATCAGCATTGCTGCACTGGAATAAAGCCAGGAGCAACTCATCATTTGCCTTGGGAGGACTTGGGATTTGGGTTTTTGGTCGGCATCAGCACCGCTAACACTGAAGCGAAATGCCAGGAGCAACTCATCATTTGCCTTGGGAGGACTTGGGATTTGGGTTTTTGGTCGGCATCAGCACCGCTAACACTGAAGCGAAATGCCAGGAGCGACTCATCATTTGCCGTTGCTCGTTGGGGAACGATGGCTTAGGAGATAGGTTTGGGTCCCGATCACCTAAGGCTTTTCAATTTTATAGGCCGTGAGGGTCCCATAAAAGCATTTTCTCCATGCGAGTCGTAAGGATCCCGCAGGTGTATTTTCTCCTTAGGAATCGTGAGGATTCCTAAGTGTGTTGCTCTTTTGTGAGTCGTAAGGATCTCACACAGGGGTTTTATCCTCACAAGGTCGAGAGGACTTTGTGAGTGTATTTCATCTCTTTTCACGAGTTTGCGCCTTTTCGGTTTTTCAAAGACTCGCCGGGAGTCCTGCTGTTTTTACTCACGGAGCCCTTTCGGGTTTTCATCCGTGCCCGTTTTGCTTGTGGACATACCGTTTATTTTTTATTTCTTTTATTTATTTATTTTTTTTGGCTGCTGGTGGGACATTAAAAGTAGTCTCACCGGCAGGATTTGGGAGAGATAAGAGTCATTTTACGCCCGTGGATTGTATACGGTTTTGCGGGATGTATGATCCAGACCGTAGGGCTGATGTGCTCAATTCGCCTGCGACTTGGAGCATTCACGTGTAGTATTTCTTGAGATATCGGCCATTGATGGGTGGCATGGGCCTTTCTCCCTCGGCACTTATCAGTTGGTAGGATCCTCCGTCGAACACTTTCTCGATGACGTATGGTCCTTCCCAGTTTGGCTTGAATTTTCCCTTGGCATGTCGATTGGAGATGATCGGTCTTTTGAGGACCAACACCAATTCACCTTTCTTGAAAGCGCGGAGACGGATAATCTTGTCATAGGCCCGTGACATTTGGGCTCGGTATAGCTCCAGATTTTGCTGTACCGCGAGCCTCTTTTCTTCGAGGGCATCGAGCTCTTCAAGTCGAAGGAGCACGTTTTCCTTCTCCGTCAACTCGTGCTGAACGACCATTCTTAAGCTTGGAACTTCGACTTCAAGTGGGAGGACCGCCTCCACTCCGAAGAGCAATGAGTATGGAGTGGACTGAGTTGGAGTACGGTGCGTGGTACGATATGCCCACAATGCCTCGTGAAGCTTGAGATTCCAGTCTCTCTTGTTGGTTGAAGCATTTTTCCTCAGGAGCTTGCATAGAGTCTTATTGAAGCCTTCGGCTAGCCCATTGGCTCTTGGATTATAGATGGAGGAATATCTCCAGTCTATCTTGTGCTGAGTAGCGAACCTTGAGACATTGAAGCTCTTGAAAGAAGGCCCGTTGTCAGAAATGATTTTTCTTGGTGTACCGAAGCGGTATAGAATATTATGCTGGAAAAATGTCAGAATATCTTTTGTCTTGACTTCTTTTAGCGGGACAGCTTCAGCCCATTTAGAGAAGTAGTCTGTCGTGGCCAGTATGAACCGGTGGACTTTAGATGATGGAGGATCAATTGGGCCAACAATGTCGGTGCCCCAAACTTCGAAGGGCCACGACGCCACCGTAGGATGCAATGGGTTGGGATGCTTGTGAATGAAATCACCATGGATTTGGAAGATCTGACATTTCTTTGCGTGCTCTCCGTAATCACGTATCATGGTGGGCCAATAATACCTAAGCCGTTTAATTTGAAGTCGCATCTTGGGGCCAGATTGGTAGGCACCGCAAACGCCCGAGTGAACATCTTTCATGACCTTTTGGGGTTCGGCCAATGATAGACACCTGAGCCAGAGTTGGTCATATGACCTGCGGTATAACGTGTCATTTACAAACACGTATCGAAGAGCTCTTTTCTTCAGCTGAATCCTCGCTGATCTTTCTTCGGGCAGCTTGTCGTATCGAAGGTACTCTATGAAGGGTTGTCTCCAGTCGGGCTCGTCTTGGATGATAGAAGCTTCTTCGGCAGGACTGCTCTTCTGTTCCGCGCTTTCCTCTTCTCGTAAGGAGACTGGGGGTAGAATTTGTCAGCTCCTGACTGTGATCAGAATTTCGTCCATGTCAGGATCAGCCAGCTCCTTGGCTAGGCGAGCGAGTACGTTAGCCTTTCCATTCAACGCTCTAGGGACTCTCATTAGTTCAATGTGAGTGAACCGTTTCATGAGTTCCACCACTCGGCCTCTGTACCGAGCTAATTTGGGTTTGTATATCTTATAATTACCGCTTACTTGGTTGACGACAAGCTGGGAGTCACCGTAAACCCGTAGCCGAAGGATTTTCATTTCTATGGCGAGCTCCAAACCAGCTATCAGAGCTTCATACTCAGCTTCGTTGTTCGTTCGAGGCTCGGTGAGAGCGAAAGAACGCCGTAGGGTTCCCATTGATGGCGTGATGAACACCAATCCTATCCCCGCTTTTACCTCCGGGACGCTTGATCTGCCGGAACTCCTTATTGATGAGGCTCCATCGAAGTAGAGCTCCCAACATGGCCCATCTTCCTCGAGGTGCAGCACTTGTTCGTCGGGTAACTCACAATTTAGCGGTGACCCTTCTGGTATGGGATGAGCAGCGAGAAAGTCTGCAAGAGCTTGACCTTTTACTGCTTTCTGAGGAGTATAAACTATGTCAAACTCAAGTAGCATGACAACCCATCTTGCCATTCTGCCGGCTAGGCTTGCTTTGGTCCTCAAGTGTTTGAGCGGGTCGACCTTGGAGATCAGCATAACCCGATGAGCGAGCAAATAGTGCCTCAGCTTCTTCACAGCAAATGTTAGAGCCAGGCATTGCTTTTCGATTGGGGCATAGTTGTGTTACGCCCCGACTAGAGTTCGACTGAGGTAGTAGAGGGCATTTTCTTTTCCCTCCTCGTTATTCTGGGCAAGGAGCGCACCGAGTGACTCGTCCAGCGTGGCAGTGTAGAAAATCAGCGGTTTTTTTGGAATGGGAGCAGCCAGCACTGGAGGGTGCAACAAGTACTGTTTGATGCTTTCGAACGCTGCTTGACATTCGGCATCCCAGATAAAAGGAGCTCCTTTCTTCATGAGCTTTGAGAAGGGCCTACATCTCCCCGATAAATTTGAGATAAACCTCCGTATATAAGCAAGCTTGCCTTGAAAAGATCTTAGCTGCGTCAGACTCTTCGGAGGGGGCATCTCCATGATGGCCTTTATCTTTGATGGGTCAACTTCGATCCCTCGATGTCGAACTATAAAGCCCAGGAATTTTCCCAATGACGCGCCAAAAGCGCACTTTAAAGGATTCATCTTCAGATCGTATTCCCTCAGTATGGTGAGAACGGTCCTAAGATCTTGGATGTGGTCGGCCATGGCCTTAGTTTTGACGACCAGGTCATCAACATAGCATTCGACGACTTTATGGATTAGGTCATCAAAGATATTAGTCATTGCCCTTTGATATGTAGTGTTAGTGTATATGCCCTAGAGGCCATTACTGTATCATACTAGTTTGTATATTACTTAATGGAAGCTTTGGATATTCACATTGTATAGACAATCTTGCTCAATATAGTAGTATGCTACTTGGTTTGTTTCTAATTCAATGTGTACATGTGTTTATTTTAGTATATCACCTATACACATTAGTGGAGCCCTTAGGATCTTTGCTTGATTACCAGCGTTGTGATAGCAGTCACACTAGTGGTGGCTGGGTAATCTATAAGCACATCCTTATGCAGATACCTAGTCGCAGGACTATCGAGACAGGGCATCGATACTCCGGAGTAGACTAGCGTATGCGCTTCTCATCCCAGTATGGGAGACGGTCTGTCCCACAGCCGTCAGTACGTCGTACTTGAGATTGTATGCGGGTGCTCGTTAGGTTACGAGTACACTGGACAGGACTCGTCGGGAACTGTTGGTTGGTACTATACCTATCGTCAGTTATCAGTTCCCAGTTGACATGAGTACAGCTTAGTCCGCTGACTTGACACTGTCACTTCGCCTCGAGTGTGTTCCCACTGTAGCTTGATCTAGCGATGCCTCGACGTAGATCATCTTCGGCATGGACATCAACGACCTAGCTCGCCATTTCTCCGACGAAGCCGACGCTAGAGCCCGGGAATTCATTTGGACAGCGAGGGGACTTCGTTGCGGAGCTATGGAGGTGGAGCACCGGATCTACAAAGGTTGTATTTCCGTATTCCCTTAGTTAAGTGTTAACTAGATTATCTTTTCGCCTAGAAATCTAGCCGACGATCCGTAGTCTAGGGTTTCTCGGCACCGTATTTTTGAAACGGGCATGGTTGATGCCTTGTGAGACCTCATTAGTGTGCCTAGGAACCCTACAGTGGTATCAGAGCCTAGCTAGAGCCTTAGGCGAAGTCCAGACAAAGTTTGAAAGCCGGACGAACCGAAAACCTAACCCCAAAATAGCTCTCTGGACTTTTTCTAAAATCTGGAGTTTTTCCAAATTAAAAATGCTTAAAAAAATCGGCAGGGAATTATAAGAATTACGGCGCAAAAATCTTTTCATGAACAGTGTATACGGCGGCGGAACCGCGGCAGAAGCCTGGCTTCTGCGGCGGTTCCGCGGCAATAGTATGACGTCACAGTCCCATTTTTGCACAGTAATTCATTTTTTCAGTGCTGAGTTCTCTGGGTATTTTTAAATTTTATTCAAGAGTTGAATATTCTGGGTTGTTTTGGGGATTCGTTGATTCGATCGGATTATCAAATTTTGTCTGTGTGGATTTCCGGGTAATTTTGAATATGTTAAAAAGTTCGACCGGATATAAATACCCAATTTTTCCCCTGTCGGGAAATTTCCAAGTGTTGGATTTTTCCGTAGTTTAACAACGTTCTAAGTAGTGCAAGTAACGCGATGGACCCTCTAGAAGACAACAAACCTTAACTCGATTATGTGACCGTCTTGAACTGCCCTTTGAACCTTCGGGTTTGGGGCAGTACGGCGTGCCACATGTGAGGCGTTGGCTTGACCCTTCTACGGCTGGACCGTTGGTACTGAGGCACGAACTGAATGTTGTTAGACTTATTTCATGTATTGAGCGGTATCGGGAAAACTTGGGTGTTCGATTGTTCGATCGAAAAGTTTAGCATTTTCTATTTATCCGGAATGGGATACAATAATTGGAATTCACAATAAGTTATGAGATAACTGAATGAATGTTATAAACATAGCAGTTTAGTCTCACTTGATCGGTTGCCACGGAATTTTGATGTGATCAAAAGTCCGTCGCAATCACGTAGCGTACGCGGATACTCGCCGGGTAAACTTAATAGACAGCCTCACCCCATAGCCCCGACCAAGTGACTGTAGGAGAACCCCGTCGCCGAAAGCATCCGTTCGGGTGCTCGCGGTGGCGGTGTTCCGCCTTGGTGCACTTCGTCGACGGTATCGGGGGTGCGGCCGCCTACTGAAGTTTGCGACGAGCATTCGATCAGGATGTCGGGAATCTTGTTGAATTGCCCGACTTGATATTGAAAAGAGTTTTCGATAATGAGACTAAAATGCGGGGTTTATAATTGTTAGGCATGCGATGTCTAAGTAATTCATTTGGTCAGGCATGCGATGTCTGAGGTGATTGCGGATTCCAACTGTTGTAGTTTTACACTTTCTTTTCAGTGACCGTAAGTGTAATATGTGATATCGCCGGTTTCGTTGCTATATGTCAACGACAATTGGGATGCGCATATTTACTTACGTTGATGACATGTGATGTTATGTGTTGCTGGATATATTTTATTGGATCGTCGTGATTGAATAGCCGGGGGTTTTTATGTGAGATGAGTGTTTTTCATTTTCATTCATGTAAAAACATGTATGTAATATTCTTTTATTGGGGCGCTTCCAGGTTGCGGAAGATGTCACCCTTTTGTATATTATTTACTTTTCCGCACTAGGATAGACCCATGGAGGAGGGCACAAGTAACCGGGTTCTGGAGTCCAGTGGGAGACCAACTCGAGGAGTCGAGTCCGGGTCTCCTAACTCCAGAATTGGTAGGGTTGCTTGTCGCTCTCGTAGGGGTCTAGGGGTGTGGGTTTGCTATTCATCGCGACCATGGAATCCGTGTTTTATACTGGCTCGTATTGAAAACACGGACGTCCTAGTATATCCAATATTTCATATGTTTCTTCTGCTGCGATATCTGTGATGTGATCATGTGATGTTCTGTGATAGATACAGTATATAGTATATATGATATATTATATAGACGTTACTTATGTTTTACACCCGTGCTAGCCCTGCCCCGCTCTGCCGTTAGTTACCTAACCTAACGGTGCATGAGGGGACATCGAGGCGAATGCGGATGGCATAAGTGTACGTCGTATTTATCTGTGATGTTTAGGTAACTTAAATGATGGGACTTCATTAATATGATTAATGAAATAAAAGAAACCTAAGATGTTGTAGAATCGAATTTCAAAATAAAACAGGTAGCTACAGTTCTTGCTTTGCACAGCGGTATATATGATATATCCTGCACCTTATTCGATAGGGAAAGGACCGATATCCCTTCACCGGGAGTGACTCCTTTAGCAATAACTGGCAGATGCTACACCCTCGGTTTGTCTTTTGATTGCTTTTAAGAGTTTTTGCTTTGCACAGTGATATATATGATATATCCCGCACCTCATTCGACGAGGAAAGGACCGACGATCCTTTCACCGGGAGTGACTCCTTTAGCAAAACTAGAAAAGCCTCAAAAACACTCCATTTCAAAATTCATTCGATCCTACAACGATATCAAGTTCATTACGCAATAGGTTTTCAGAAAAACCTGTCGTAGCCCTCCGTCATTTCAGATAAGTACTAGTTAGTATTCGTGCTACGTTTGTTGACTATGTTAAGGCGTAGTGTGCGGTAGCTAATTAGTGCTTATCTGTATAAGCATATGATGCGATTGGATTAGGGTAGTCGTGCGACTTTGTTGACTATGTTAAGGGTCGTGCGGGTGGGTTTAATTCAATCGGGAAATGACGGGTTGAACTTGACTAGCACTTATGATTTGTTGACTATGTTAAGGTCATATAGCTGCTAGGGGCAAAATATTATCGGGAATTCGAGTGTTGAAATTTGCAATGAGATTGCATACCTTCTATGAGATAGTTGGATCCCGATACCCGCTGTGAGTAAGAGTTACTCCTGGGAGAGTTTTATACATTACAATTAGCCGATCAAGTAGTTGTCTAGAAAGGTGTTAACGGGGTTACGCCTCTGGGATAACGAGGTTTACATTAATTAGGTTCGTGCGAAAGCACGGGGGACCTCCCTCAAAGTACCGACACTGGCCTGGCTGAAAGATTGGCGAACTTGTAGTGTATAATTAATCCCGGCTAGTCTTTCCTTTTAGGGTTTGAAGGAAGATTTGATAAAAAGCAGTAGGAGCCATCCTGATTAGATAAAATAATAACCAATCTGATCTTGCAAGAGCGCACGCTGAGTGTTTTCTTCTCTCTCTCTCCTGGTAGCGACCATATCACGCCTTAATCAAGATAATAATACGGAATATTGACCGAACCCACTTGTTATACTGAGCTGGGGAACGTTGGTCCCGCTCCAACTTATAATTGTTATAAGACAGAGCAGGAATTTGGGGAATACCAGATTTCCCGTGCCGCCCAAATGAAGAGAGTGCATGTTGATGCATCATCTTCGGGTGTGTTCGTTACAAAGAACTGTTTCTCAGTATCCTCTACGTCCTGGGTATATGATACCAGATCAGGATCCCAGATATGTAATCTGTTACATAGGGCTACAGAAAGGTAGAAAACTGAGAACGGGTGATAAGTTTCATGAGGCAGAAAACGGGGCAAGTGTTGCAGCCAAGTCTGTCGGTCACTGTCACCCTGTATTACCAATACATTGATTCTGAACGAATGTTATTAGATACCGAACCTGATATACAAAATCATATCACTCTCTTTATTAGTGAAGAAATGATAAAATTTTGTATTGTTGGATAATGTTTTGAACATTTCCTATATCAAAAGTTGATCGGTTCAGGCACGTTATCTAAAAGCGTTGATGTTCTAAATCAAACTACGGTTCTTAGTATACAGAACACACACAAGAGGAATAGTTCAGAAATGAACGAATCCTTCTTGAGGCATTGTAGACTAGGTCATATCAATGCGACCCGACTAGCTAAAGTTACATGTAGATGCATATTTAAATTAGTTTGAATTTACATCTTGTGAAACTTGCCAGTCATGTCACAAAGATATAATGACACCAGCTCTGTTTATTGGAAACAGAGAAGGAGTTAGTTAAACTCTTGGGATGATACATGTTGATGTATGTAGGTCCCCTGTCTACACATGCCAAGACCGGTTCTTTGTACTTCATTACATTCTCTGATAATCTCTCGAGATTCAGACACATGTTCCTGTTGAAACACAAGTCCGAACCTTTTGAGATATTCATAGAATATAAGTTAGAAGTAGAGAACCAAAATACGGGTATAAGTATTATGTCCTTTGATGAGATCAAGGAGGAGAATACTTGAGCACGGAAATTCTTGGACTATTCTAAAGGAGAATGAGATTCTCTCTCAGCATTACTCCTCCGTATACACCATTGCACGATGGTATGTCGGGGCGGAGCAGATACACCCTATATGATAAGGTGTGCTCTATGATGAGTACTTCTGAGTTACCTATTTCCTTTTGGGGGTTATGCACTTATGAAGCTGCATACCTATTGAATAGGGTTCAAATCAAATCAGTTGCCTACCACTTCATATATGATATGGAAAGGGAAGAGCCCATATCTTAAGTTAGTTAAGATTTGGGGTTGTCCGGCCTATGTCTAAAAGCAAAATCCGGACAAGCTCGAGGCAAGGTCAGTTATGTAGAACTGGAAGTGTTTCAGCTATACAAACTACAGCAGATGATTTGGTACAACCAAAGGATTCAGTAGATTCCAACGAACCTCAGCCTCTTCGCCGATCTAGTAGGGTTCCTCACCCACCTGAGAGATATTTTGGTTTCTCTATGACAGTGGGAGCGAGGATTACATCATGAGATGATGACCCAACTAGTTTCGAGCTGGCCATCAGGAGTGAGACTCTGTAAGAATGGCTGGATGCTTAGCAATCTGAGATGGAATCCATGTACACCAACAAAGTATGGACTTTGGTTGCTATATCTGAAGGGTTAAATCCCCATCAGGAGCAAGTATATCTTGAGAAGATTACTTGGTGTAAATGGAAAAGTTGAGACTTTCAAAGCTAGACTTGTTAAAGGTTTTCGTCATTGACCAGGCGTGGATAATGATGAAACCTTTTCCAGTACCTATGCTTAAGTCCATCCAGATCCTACTTGCCACGGCTACATACCATGACTACGATATCTGGTGGTTAGGTGTCATGACAGCTCTTCTAAAATGATGATTTGGAAGAGAGCGTCTATAAGTACACATCCAGAGGGCCTCGTAGACAGTGGGAGCAGCGGAAACGCGTGCAAGATGTTTTATGTGATAAAGCAGGCATCGCGGAGTTGGAACATCTGTTTTGATGAAGTAGTCAAAGAAGTTGACATCATCAAAATGGTAGATGAACCTTGTATAAACAAAAAGGTAGTAGGGAGTATGGTAGTGATCCTCGTAGAGTACGTGGATGACATACTCTTGATAAGAAAGGAGTTTCTTATGCTACGCTCGATCAATCTCCGTTTATCACAAAGATTCTCCGTGTAGGATCAAAATGATACCTCCTAAATCCTGAGTTTTAGATCTATGAGATAGAATTAATTGGATGTTAGGATTCTCACTAGTTGTAGTGAGATGATATCAATAGATCCTGGGGAGAATCGCTGGAAGGGTTCCAGGGTGATAAAGACGACTGAATGTCAATCGCAGGCATTGTCTTTACCCTCAGTAAAGGGACGGTATGTTGGAAGAGTTCCAAGCTAGATACCGTGACATACTAGATGATAAAGGCAGGATACATCGCTACATAAGATGCTACCAAAGAGGCTGTTTGGGTGTATATTGGTTCATGAGATGAACTATGTTCCTCCCATTGTGTGACAATGGAGTTGTGGCTTATGCCAAGGAACGCTGGTCCCATCAGTGATCCAGACATATTCTAAGGCAGTATCACCTGATCATGGAGATGGTTGATCTCCACGGTGATCGAGGCAAGGAGAGAAGACTTAGAGGATAACGCAGCGGATCCACTCACGAAGGCCTATTCCCAGAGAGAGACTTTTATGGGATGGTTGAGTATGAGATACTGCAACCACTGCTACAGATGGCCCTAGTGCAAGTGGGAGATTGTTAGTTATATGTATGCCCTAGAGGCCATTACTGTACATAGGATGTATATTGTAGTGGATGCTGGGACATATATAGGGAGGACTTTCTTGCTCAACATGATAGTATGCTATCTGGTTACTCTTTACCTTAACGTGTACATTGATTGTCGCTCTGTTACATGTTGGTAAAGCCCTTAGGATGTGTACTTGACTACCTGGACTATGATGCGGATCATACTAGTGGGGACATGGTAGTCCACAAGTACATCCTGGAAAGTCCCTAGTCGTGGGTGTATCGAGACGGGGCATCGATATACCAGAGTAGACTAGCGTATACCTTCTCGACCCATATAGATGGGCGATGGATGATCCCATATCCATTGGTGTTTGACATCGGAGATGATATACGGGTGCTCAGTAGAGACTGGGTACACTGGACGGACTCGCCGAGAACTCCCAGATGGTATTATACCTCACGTCAGATGGCAGTTCTCTGGTGACACTGGTACAGAGTAGTCTGTTGACCCGAGATCGTCATAGAGTCTTGTGTGGTTCCCACTGTGCTTTGATTTCCATCTTACCATGTCCAAGAGGGCGTGCAAAACGGTGGTTTTTGGGTACAGTCCCGAATCACATGGAGGCAATGAGCGATAGGAGGGGATTCGTCTCTCCCGGTATAGGGAGTTGATGATGCGCTGTGTTCGATTGGCTATAACAGGAAATCCCTGGCCAGGGTTGCTGAGATTTACTGTTAAGTGTTACCAGTAGTTTCTCGAACAGTTATAGACCTCATATCGACACGACTTATCGAGCTATTGGGGTCTGACGTTTACCACCCCTAGGCAAGATATGCGATATATCAGACGATCAGACCGGATTGTACGGTAGTGTTACTGGTTGGATTCACTGGAGTGTGAGCGGGCTTGCTCGTCGATCTTCTGATCGCTCAATACCCGGGTGGCCGTTACGTTTAGCAGACCGCTTGCGGCTTGTGGGTGCTTGATATGATCATCATCCGCTGCCGGCGTATTGACGAGTCTTTAGAGTCCTACACAGAGGTTTCCTGGCTCAAGCGAAACGAAATAGGAGCGCATATGAGATATGTGCGGGACCGAGAATAATGCGTGTATGTGATACCGTACTCCATTCTCGCGATGAATGTATCGAATGGTTGTATGCGATATAACCTAGTTATCGATTCAAGCGTTGATTCGATAAGTCGATACATTGAATATTAGTCGGTTATATGCGATATGACCGGGTCGTTAAATCAAGTGTTGATTTAATGATTTAATGCATAATTATATATTTGATATATTACTTTGCATTAACTAGTATTGGTTCACTTTAAATAGATTTTCTCACTTGTTTGTGCACATTGTATATATGATATATTTTATGTGCATAAGATTGTATCATGTTTGATGATACATGCTAGTTTGGGTTTGTGTAAAGTATTAAACCATGGTTACATAAGTGGTTAGGGTTTCATTTCCTTTTCTCATTTATTTATTTATTTATTTCATTTAAGAAAAGATAAAGAGAAAAGAATGGTTGCTAATTTTGTTTTATTTGAAGCTTCTTGAAGCTTTGAACAAGTCAACCATTCTTGTCTCTTCTCTAACCCTAACCACTTATCTAACCTTAGTTAAATCTCTACACTAAACCATGGTTGAGATTATGATAAGTATCATATTGTTTTTATTATTAAATAATACTTATCATATTCTTCATCTTCTTCTTCTTCTTCACTTCAAGAAAAAGCTTGAAAGCTTTAATGGCAAAGTGAGAATTAGAGTGAGAAATCCAATTCTAAAGTCTACCCACTTCCTATTTCTTCATCCTCTACCTCTTGCCAAGTAGTAGAGTATGTTTCCTTCATAAGTTTTCTAGACTTGGTGAAGTTGGAGCTTGATCTAGCGATGCCACGACGTAGATCATCTTCGGCATGGACATCGACGACCTAGCTCGCCATTTCTCCGACGAAGCCGACGCTAGTGTAAGTCTACGCTAGCGCCCCGGCCGTCTACAGACGCCAAATGCGGAATAAAAAAAAACTTTTAACTGGCGCTATCGTATACTTTAACCCGGATCTGCCATTATTGCTAAACTAACAAACTGTCAAGAGTGTAGAAAGGTTATACCGAACGATCCGAGTCCTTCGTTCTTCAACCATCATCCCACGCTCCGTTGCGGCTGCTCCGATCTCGTCGATCTCCGATTCCTTTGTCGAGGTGGCACCACGTCGACGATTCTTTAAACGGGCTCCCGCCTCTGACTTGAGGCAACTCGATCGTCAAGTTTGCTAAAAGAGACAACCAAGAATGATGTAGAGAATGAGTAGATGACTTTGTCTCACTTCGTCCAAATCCGTGGACGATCGGTTAATGAAGTTGCCGAGAGAATTGGGTGATGGAATGAAATGAACTGTAAAATTCCATGCACCCCAAATACTATCATATCTTTTCAAGTGAAACCATAAGTAAGAGA
Organism: Agapanthus africanus; assembly: GCA_030015575.1. Taxonomy (NCBI): domain Eukaryota; kingdom Viridiplantae; phylum Streptophyta; class Magnoliopsida; order Asparagales; family Amaryllidaceae; genus Agapanthus; species Agapanthus africanus. Next base: position 181,929,433 of record JASDDO010000016.1, on the reverse strand, counting down.
GAGAGAGGAGAGAGAGGGCCGGCCATATATAGCAAGAGGGAGGTGACCGTAGGAGATGGGGGGTGACCACAAGAGAAAGCTTCTCACTCAAAATATCTTAACCAAAACAAGAATCATTAAAACAAAGCATGACTCACATAAACACCTCATCAAGTCATTAATGCAACCATTAATGTCAAGATGACTCATTAGCCACTTCATCACTTCTAGAACCTTCTAGAATGATGACTCACTCTTATCTGAAGAAAAGATAAATCCGTCTTTAACCGAATGTTAAAAGACGGCTGATAGAAAACTGAAAACTGGCAACTTCCAAAAGTGATCCTGAAACGAATTTCAGGACAACCCCGAAACTGTATAAATATACTCGCATTTGTATTACGACCGAATACAAATGCAACCGAGACAAAGATATTATACCTACTCAATATAATACTCGGATCCGGCTTAAACCAAAGCCGACCAGTATCATCTGCCCGAAAAATAACACGTGCGTAAACGCACGTGCATTTTCCGAACCCTGCCATAAAACCATACGGCCTCTACAACGTTTCGCCCGAACTTGGGAAACTGTCTGTGGGGGACTCTAATGACTCGTCAGTACCCTGGAAGTGGGTTTAACCACAAACCGTCAGCGGCACTAGCAATGCGGCTGCCCATGGACTGACCTCAAGGGATGCCGATGAGCGCACTCATCCGGTAAACCCTACTGAGCCTAACAGTGACAATGTATATACAGTCCGGTCCGTTCGTCTATGAGTATCGTATATCTGCCTAGGGGGCTAGTAACGTCAGACCCCCAATAGCAGTATAAGTCGTGTCGGAGTGAAGCCCAATAACACCCTGAGATACTACTGGAGTACCTACCAGTAAATCTCCTGCCATGGCCATGGACTTTGTGTAATGGCTCTGCTAGACACAGCACGACCTCGCCCCCAATACCGGGAGAGACGAATCCCCTGCCGATCCGCTCACGTGCCTCCATATGGCTCGGGACTGTACCCAAAAACTACCTGTTTGCACGACTCCTTTGAGCCGTGGTAGGGTAGAAATCAAAGCACAGTGGGAACTCACACGAGACAAATGACGACCTCAGGTCGATGAACTAACCTGTACACATGTCACCAGGGAACTGCTATCTGACGGTAGATATAATACTAACTAGCAGATTCCCGGCGAGTCTTGTCCGGTGTACTCATAACCCAATGAGCACCTGTATACATCTTAGGTGATCCAACTGACACCAGTAGCTTGTGAGACCGGCCACCGCCCCTCGTCGGGGTCTCGACTGTACACACTAGTCTACTCCGGAGTATCGATGTCCTGTCTCGAAACTCCCACGACTAGGGACCACAATTAAGGATATGCGTATAAACCACCCAACTCTCACGTATATGATCGCCATCATACTGTTGGTGGTAAAGCAAGATCCTAAGGGCTCTATCAAAGTGTAACATGTAATCAGTCACCTGATCATGTACACGACTGATAAAGGCAAACCAGATAGCATACTATCATTTCGAGTAAGACTGTCCTACCGGTATAGGTCCTCCGCAATCATTGCAATCACGTACCTGTGATCCAATAATTGACTATGAGGGCACTATCCCCAACAATCTCCCGCTTGCAATCAAGGCTAATTATTGCGATGTCGACTACTCACAGCCCGTGTGAAACCGAACATCCAACTCCTCTACTAATTAGTTTCACAAAGCCCGTTTGTAAAACTATTGTGTTCGAGAAATAGCCTTAGTGAGTGGATCCGCCTAGAAGTTTCTTTCTATATCTCTCTTAATCTCAAGTTCGCGGAGAAAGCCATCTCCCGAATTGAGTAATACCTGTCTTAGAATATGTCTGGATATCTGATGGGACCTAGTTCATAAATGAACTCCAAATCCAAACTTCTTAGACTGTATCGATCACTGAACCTAATCAGTATCCGGCACCATGCCACCCACAGTATCCTCTTGGACCACCTGTCCATAATATTGCCCCTCTTCGTCAGGGGGAAAAACTATAACTCTGACAATCACTCTATCAACCATGTCACCTTTGAAGCCTGGAATGATAACCGTCTCCCGAAGGAGGCTGCCGTCATCAAATCCGTAGAACATGTACTTATGTTCTATAACTACTTCCTTATGTTTCTCCAGGATTGGATTAATACAAACTTATTGCATCTAGTGCAAAACCAACATTTTGTGTGGTACTAGACATCTCATGATTGACTCAATTGCCTAAGCAAGTGATCTGCCAATCATGCACATCCCTCTCCCTTTTAGTCTGAAAGACACCTTTAGAGAGGGTGACTCCATCACCTGCAGGTACACCACCATGCCAGGAGTCAACTATTCCAAAAACCATTAGAATACTGTCAAAGTACTCACATTGGGAAACTACCCAAATCCAGATCTAAAACCATAGATCCAGAAACCAGAATGTCAAATATTATATCCATATCCTGTCTGGAGAAACAACTGTGTGACGACCACAGTAGAACCGATCGTAGTATAGGAATTTTACTTCCCACTCTGTGTATGTCATCCAGATACCTTGACATCACACCCTACTACCTTCTTAACTGATCCATCCCTTATTCTGATTGAAGTCAAACCCATGACTGTCACATCAAAATTAGATGATCTATCTCCGCTATAACTGCTCAAGTCTATAAATAGATATAAGCATCTTGCCCACTATGCTTCCGATGCTCCCACTGACTATGACAACCCTCCTACCGGGTCTCACAGCCTGGAACAACAGTAGTGTCAAGTCTGGGTAGGTAAGAACCTTCCTGTCACCGTCTCTTAGGCTACCGAAGTACCTCTCGGGCGTCTGAGGTTACCTACCATACCTGCGGAGTGGCTATTGGAATGTCAAACCTGATTGAATGTATAGGTCCTATTAAATTTTCCGTAATCGTTCGCGGTTCTGGAATCACTTCCAGTTCTACCATACTCCCACTTCTGTTTTCTGAAAAAGATCCATTTTACTAAAACTGTGGCGAGTCAAGAACAATATCACTATTGATCTTCCAAATGGTAGAATATCAACCCTCGTCATAACCAGGGTCAACCCACAAACAGCCATTACAGAACCGTGCCCTGAGTCATCCAGAGTCTGGTTTTAAGCATAAGCTGGACAACTCCCCGTACCTTAACAACTTTTAAGGTACGAACCATTCTATATCCAATATAGAAACTTTGGCACTAATTTAATTGGAACCAAGATTCAATCCATGCAGCTGTCTCCAGTACATATCAACTTAATGGAAAGAGGCTAATCAGCATTACTCAACTTAGGAATCCATCCAATTATGAGTAACCTGAAAGAGAAACACGTTTCTCAAAACTATCACTATTATCTGAATACCAATCACAAGAATCTACATCTTCGATCTCTTTGAAAAATCCTGATACTTGTGACACCCGGTTCTCTACTTTATTCTTATACCCACAACTTCTCAAAACTTAGACCTTGTATTTCTACGAAATACTTGTCTAAATAGTAGAGAAGTTATAAGTAAACAGAACATAGTACGAGGACCTACCCCTTTGTCCTGATGGACACTTGGACAACATACAATACTCTGTATAAGTCCGCTGAGTTTAAACAACTCAAAACCTGTGCGTTGTAGGTTGAAAACTGTACCCTGGCGATTTCCTCAAATATCACCAATTACAACGAATTCCGATATAATGAGGATGATCACCTAATTCCCAATATCTTACTCCCACTCATCATCTGTAAAACCATACAGATATGAGAATGAAACCTGGTAAATACATACCCTTGGAGTAAGTGTCTAATCAGGAAAACAGTTTTTCTTTTAACAATGCACCGAAACATGAAAATGTTTCGTAGGGGTATCCTGGTATTCATAGTAATGCCTCTTCCATAATCCAATTCATGACTTCAACCGTATATTTTATTGCCGTCTCTCCAAATCCCTTTATTTGTCTTTAGTCGTTACCTTCTGTACACCATCGTTAGGCTAAATGGTTTTCTTCCTTCCCTACCGTTCGGCACCAGCCTATGGTTTGGAAGAAGACTATCCAGTAAGCATAATAGGTGTACCCTCCTAAACCAAGGAGTACTCGCAACTGAGAGAAGGTGATGATAAAAGATAACTGAATAAAACCTTATTCTTTTAAAGGTGAAATAGGAGCGGCGATGAAGTACGCGGTTTTGGTCGTGAATGATATCAGTCGCAATTTACTTTGCCCTCTTTCTAATCCCTTTATTTTGTCTTTACATATTACCTTCTGCACACCCTACTTAGGCTAATTGGTTTTCTTCATTCCCTACCTTTCGGCACCAGCCTATGGTTTGGAATAAGACTATCCAATAAGCGTAATAGGTGTACTCTCCCAAACCAAGGAGCTCTCGCAACCTGAGAGAAGGTGATAATAAAAGACAACTGAATCAACCAATTCTATTTCTCCTGAACCTGGATCCATCCTCGAAGAAGTCCCTTCGAGTTCGTATATAACCATACGATGGATCTATCCAATGGAAGTGGATATCCGTAGTAATACGGGTGTTCTGAGAAATTCAAAGGGTAAAAGAAGGAGTGGCAATGACTTATGCAACATAGACAATCCAAAAGCCAGTATTTTAAGAAGGTTCGGTCAACCTGGTCACTGAGTCATAGTCTAGGGTCGGTCAAAGGTCGCTGCCAAAGAGAGAGAGAAAAGAAACACTCTGCGTGCACTCTAACCTAGATCAGAATGGTCATCACTTTATCTAATCCGGAAACCTCCCACTGTTCCTGTCAAATTCTCCTCCAAACCTAAAGAAGAATCAATAGGGATTACCCGAAGAGTAAACCAACTCATCAGTGGGAATCGGGATCCAACTCTCATCGCATGATAACGTGATGGAATGCATCCACGTTACTCATACTCCAGAAGGTATGCGCATACTTGGCAAGTTTCAGTTTCTTTAGAAACTCCCGATATAGTTTTTGCCCCATGCTCTTATAACCTTGGCGTTAGGTCAAAATGTCATAAGTCACATGCCAAGTTCTACCCATCACTATCTTGTTAATTTGAACCCACCCGCACATGCCCTCGGCGTTAGGTCAAAATGGCAGAACGGCTGTCCCAAACTAACTCATCTATCTATGCAACAATTGAATACCCAGCAGCTACCAAACACTATGCCTTGGCGTTTGGTCAAAATACATAGCTTGAATATTACTGAATACCCAAAAGAAGTGACGGAGGGCTACGGCTGGTTTTTGGCGAAAAACCTTTAACGTAGTGAACTTGATATCGCTGAAGGAACCTGATAGCTTTTTAAAATATAGTGGCGAAAACCTTTTGCTAAAGAGGTCACTCCCGGTAAAGGGATCTCGGCTCTTTCCTCGTGGAATGAGGTGCAGGATATTCCACTGAATACCGCTATGCAAAGCAACTTGTAATCGACTATAGTGAAGTTATTACGCTGACGCAAACTTCTGCCCAAGGGGTCAGTCCCGGTGAAGGGATATCGGCCCTTGCCCCGTCGAATGAGGTGCTGGATATTCCACTGAATACCGCTATGCATAACAAAAGAAAACGTCTTTGTAACAACACTTTTTAAATTTGTTCCAACAACTGTAAACAGGTTTTTTTTACTTTGCGTTGATCAGAATCAACACAGTCCCATCATTTAATCACACCAGAAAAGAACGAAAATAAAATGTACGTATATGCCATCCGCATTCGTCACTGGGTCCCGTCATCACCCGTTAGGTTACTTAACTAACGACAGAGCGGGGACTGGACTAGCGCGGGTGTAAAACATATACAACATCTAATAGTATATAAACCAATATACAATAATCGCTCCAGGCGTGATAGTATGCAACATCACAGAAAAGTAATAAGCATCAAAGAACAATACAGATATCTGGGATCCCCGGGTTTCACAGAGCCGCTGCTGAAACCCGACGTTCCCCTGTCGTGTGGATAGCCTGTGCAATGAAACCTAGACCCCTACGGGTGCGGCAAGTTACCCGCCAAAACCTGAAGCGAGGCAGCCCCCTACAGCATAGTGAATGGACCACCCAGCACTCCACGGAATCCGGTAATCTTGGGCACCCCTCCTTGGGTCAACCTGCACCCCCTACGAGTGCGGCGAATAGTCTGCCAATTCTAGAGTGGGACCCCTCTGCCTCTCAAAGCCATGAGATGCGGACCCATTGCCCCCCAGAACCCGGCTATCCGTGCACTCCGTCGCGGGGCAAAACCTAGTACAGTAATGAAAAATAGTACAATAGGTACATCGACCGCAACCTGGTCGTGCCCCAAAATAATATTATACAACAGGCAGTGACGGCAGTCCACATGTTGGACGCTCGTCCCGCAATATCAAATGTACAAATAAACTCAACCTGTACTACCATTGCACACTGCTATCCACCACGACAAATCCGCAACATCACAGCACAACACAGAACATCAACGCGAATGTCATGTTCGCAAACCCGTCTAAAAGAACTATAGCAATCAGACGCGGTTTACCGATCAAATGACATTCCCGGTCGGAGATATAATGTAAGCACTGTAAACTAACATGTTTAAATTTCGATCGACCAAATATCAAAAAGTGGGCCCCACGACTTACTGGTGAACAGTAACAAAATCTGGGCCAAAACGATATTTACCAAAAACCACAAAATCCAGAGAAGAACATACTGTTCAATTTTGGGAGCATGATCTCACCAAGTGGCGGCGGATCCGCGGCCAAACCATGGGTTTGGCCGCGCTTCCGCGGTGGCTTGGTGGGATCACGTGCCCAAATTTGGTACGTGTTCTTAGAAAAGCCTGCACACATTTCTGAGACATGCAGAATAATTTTACGAGATCATTTGAAATCGACAGAAACTGTGAGCATGAAAAAATGTGATTTTTGATTTCCGGTTCGATCGATGTTTTAAACGCGTTAGCACAAGTTAGTATAGCAAAATGGTGAGGCTCTGATACCACTGTAAGTCTACGCTAGCGCCCCGGCCGTCTACAGACGCCAAATGCGGAATAAAAAAAACTTTTAACTGGCGCTATCGTATACTTTAACCCGGATCTGCCATTATTGCTAAACTAACAAACTGTCAAGAGTGTAGAAAGGTTATACCGAACGATCCGAGTCCTTCGTTCTTCAACCATCATCCCACGCTCCGTTGCGGCTGCTCCGATCTCGTCGATCTCCGATTCCTTTGTCGAGGTGGCACCACGTCGACGATTCTTTAAACGGGCTCCCGCCTCTGACTTGAGGCAACTCGATCGTCATGTTTGCTAAAAGAGACGACCAAGAATGATGTAGAGAATGAGTAGATGACTTTGTCTCACTTCGTCCAAATCCGTGGACGATCGGTTAATGAAGTTGCCGAGAGAATTGGGTGATGGAATGAAATGAACTGTAAAATTCCATGCACCCCAAATACTATCATATCTTTTCAAGTGAAACCATAAGTGAGAGAGAGAGAGGAGAGAGAGGGCCGGCCATATATAGCAAGAGGGAGGTGACCGTAGGAGAGGGGGGTGACCACAAGAGAAAGCTTCTCACTCAAAATATCTTAACCAAAACAAGAATCATTAAAACAAAGCATGACTCACATAAACACCTCATCAAGTCATTAATGTCAAGATGACTCATTAGCCACTTCATCACTTCTAGAACCATCTAGAATGATGACTCACTCTTATCTGAAGAAAAGATAAATCCGTCTTTAACCGAATGTTAAAAGACGGCTGATAGAAAACTGGAAACTGGCAACTTCCAAAAGTGATCCTGAAACGAATTTCAGGACAACCCCGAAACTGTATAAATATACCCGCATTTGTATTACGACCGAATACAAATGCAACCGAGACAAAGATATTATACCTACTCAATATAATACTCGGATCCGGCTTAAACTAAAGCCGACCAGTATCATCTGCCCGAAAAATAACACGTGCGTAAACGCACGTGCATTTTCCGAACCCTGCCATAAAACCATACGGCCTCTACAACGTTTCGCCCGAACTTGGGAAACTGTCTGTGGGGGACTCTAATGACTCGTCAGTACCCTGGCAGTGGGTTTAACCACAAACCGTCAGCGGCACTAGCAATGCGTAACGGCTGCCCATGGACTGACCTCAAGGGATGCCGATGAGCGCACTCATCCGGTAAACCCTACTGAGCCTAACAGTGACAATGTATATACAGTCCGGTCCGTTCGTCTATGAGTATCGCATATCTGCCTATGGGGCTAGTAACGTCAGACCCCCAATAGCAGTATAAGTCGTGTCGGAGTGAAACCCAATAACACCCTGAGATACTACTGGAGTACCTACCAGTAAATCTCCTGCCATGGCCATGGACTTTGTGTAATGGCTCTCCTAGACACAGCACGACCTCGCCCCCAATACCGGGAAAGACGAATCCCCTGCCGATCCGCTCACGTGCCTCCATATGGCTCGGGACTGTACCCAAAAACTACCTGTTTGCACGACTCCTTTGAGCCGTGGTAGGGTAGAAATCAAAGCACAGTGGGAACTCACACGAGACAAATGACGACCTCAGGTCGATGAACTAACCTGTACACATGTCACCAGGGAACTGCTATCTGACGGTAGATATAATACTAACTAGCAGATTCCCAGCGAGTCCTGTCCGGTGTACTCATAACCCAATGAGCACCTGTATACATCTTAGGTGATCCAACTGACACCAGTGGCTTGTGAGACCGGCCACCGCCCCTCGTCGGGGTCTCGACTGTACACACTAGTCTACTCCGGAGTATCGATGCCCTGTCTCGAAACTCCCACGACTAGGGACCACAATTAAGGATATGCGTATAAACCACCCAACTCTCACGTATATGATCGCCATCATACTGTTGGTGGTAAAGCAAGATCCTAAGGGCTCTATCAAAGTGTAACATGTAATCAGTCACCTGATCATGTACACGACTGATAAAGGCAAACCAGATAGCATACTATCATTTCGAGTAAGACTGTCCTACCGGTATTGGTCCTCCGCAATCATTGCAATCACGTACCTGTGATCCAATAATTGACTATGAGGGCACTATCCCCAACAGCTAGAGCCCGGGAATTCATTTGGACAGCGAGGGGACTTCGTTGCGGAGCTATGGAGGTGGAGCACCGGATCTACAAAGGTTGTATTTCCGTATTCCCTTAGTTAAGTGTTAACTATATTATCTTTTCGCCAAGAAATCTAGCCGACGATCCGTAGTCTAGGGTTTCTCGGCACCGTATTTTTGAAACGGGAATGGTTGATGCCTTGTGAGACCTCATTAGTGTGCCTAGGAACCCTGCACAATAGCTGGTGGCCCGTCATGTATTGGCTTATACCTCTGACGTGCTAGTGGTTAAATCCACAGCCATAGTATTGACGAGTCTTTAGAGTCCACCACACTTTCAGTTACTCAAGTTTTCGGGCGAAACGCTGTAGAGGCCGTATGGAGATATGACAGGGTTCGATCAGATACGTGCGGTATTGCACGGATCGTGATCGGACGGTTTTTACTAGCCGGCTTTGGCTTAAGCCGGATCGTAGTATTAGATAGTGTAGTTTTGTCTCTTTGCATTTGTATCCGGTCGGAATACAGATACGGGTGTGTATGCACAGTATCGGGGTTTTCCTGTAATTTATTACGGGACCAGTTTTCTGGAGTTGCCAGTTTGCATTCCGTTCCGGCCGGTTTTCCATTGTTCTTTCCCGGCCGGACTTTTTCCGATGGAGGGGGTTATTTGCAAGTTTGCAAATAACACATTATGGAGGGGTTTCTTGCAAATGTATTGATTATGATGGCATCTTTTCTTTTCAACCATCATTTGATTCTCTTTACATCACTTGATTTGTATTAATGGTGATTAGAGTTGATTAGATTTGGAGATGACATTGTTATCATGATCTTTGGATATGGTCACCCTTTCTCTTTTCCTACACTCACCTTCCTTCTAGTGTTGGTTTTTATTCCTCCACCATTCTCACTTGATGAGAGAGGATACGCTTGAGAGAAGAGAAGGAGAGAGTTTCATTTTTGAGCTTGTGGCATTTTTCTTGATCTCATTTCATGCTAAGAAAAATGCAAGCACCATTTTTCCTTATCTTGATTCCTCCATCATCTTCAAAGGCAACAAAAACCCCAAATGAGACATAGCCTCTACACTACACATTCTACAGCAAATCTTGGGCACGTCGACTTGCCAGCTTCGTGCCCGAGTTGCCACGGTATTGAGGTGGGAGCCCGTAAAAGACGCAGGCGATGTGGTGCCCTTCTGGCGAGGAGGCGACGACCGGAGTTTCCGCAGCAGATCGGGACGACGACGAGAAGACCGGAGGACTCGGATCATTCGGTATATCTCTTCCACTTCTTGTAGTTAGCTAGAACTAGTTTAATGGCATGATCCGGGTGAAAAGTGCGCGGTGGTGCCGGTTTGCTAAGTTCGCAAAATCAAAGTTTATCACCGCTTCCGTATATTGGCGTCAGATTGACGGCCGGGGCGCCGCCGTGCACTTACAGTGGTATCAGAGCCTCGCCATTAACTTAGTCTAGCTTTGTCTAATGTGTTTGCATTTCCGATCGACCAAAATTCCAAAATCCGCGTTTTTGTTCACATCAGTTTTCTGTTGAAATATTTTGGAGTCGAAAAATTTTTCAGGTTGCAGAAAAGTGATGTGCTAGAAAAAATAAGAGTTCTGTGAAAATTCGATGCACTAACTCCACTGTAGGAGCGCAGAACCGCGGCCAAACACCCCTTTGGGCCGCGGTTCCGCTGCACTATTTTGGGGTCGCTGCATCAAATTTCTGCAGTATCTTTTTGGGCTGAAAATAAGGGTTTTGGAATAATAACATTGGGCCCAGAATTTCTTGATGTGCTACAGTAGTACTTTGGAGCCCACTTGTTAAAATTTGATCGATCGGATATTTTAAACACATTATTTCACAGTATTTACATTATATCTGCGACCGTGAATGTCACTTGATCGGTAAACCCTGTCTAACTGCTATAGCCCGGTTAGACGGATTTGCGAACGTGATTTTCACGTTGATGTTCTGTGTTATGCTGTGATGTTGCGGATCGGTCGTGGGGGATAGCCTGGATGCAATGCTAGTACAGTTGTGGTTGTATTATGTACATTTGATATTGTGGGGCGAGCGTCCGACATGTGGACTGCCGTCACTGCCTGATTGTATTATTATTTTGGGGCACGGCGAGGTTGCGGTCGATGTACCCGTTGTATGTATATTTTACATTCTGTACTAGGATTACCCCGCGGAGGGGTGCACGGATGGCCGGGTTCTAGAGGGCAACAAGCCCGCATCTCATGGCATTGAGACGGAGGGGGCTTCACTCTAGGATTGGCGGGCTATTCGCCGCACTCGTAGGGGGTACAGGTTGACCCAGGAGGGGTGCCCAAGTTACCGGATTCCGTGAAGTGCCAGGTGGTCCATTCACGTTGCTGAAGGGGGCTGCCTCGCTTCAGGTCTTGGCGGGTGACTTGCCGCGCCTGTAGGGGTCTAGGATTTCATTGCACAGGCTATCCACACGACCAGGGGAACGTCGGGTTTCGGTAGTGGCTCTGTGAAACCCGGGGATCCCAGATATCTGTATTGTTCTGTGATGTTGTACATTTCTGTGATGTTGCATTTCTTATCACGCCTTGAGCGAATATAATATATTGGTATATATATTAGTAGATGTTGTATATGTTTTACATCCGCGCTAGTCCAGTCCCCGCTCTGTCGTTAGTTAGCTAACCTAACGGGAAATGACGGGACCCAGTGGCGAATGCGGATGGCATATACGTACATCAGTATATTTTCGTTCTTTGTGGTGTGATCAATTGATGGGACTGCGTTGATTCGGATCAATGCAAGTTAAAACAAACCTAATCTGATGTTGTTGGAACACTTTTCAAAAAGCTGTTATTGCAAGGACGTTCACTTTTGTTTTGCATCGTGGTATTCATTTGGAATATCCTGCTCCTCAGTCGACGAGGCAAGGGCCGAGATCCCTTCACCGGAAGTGACCCCTTGGACAGAAGTTTGCATCAGGGCATTAACTTCACTATAGCCGATTACTTTTACTTTGCACCGTGGTATTCAGTTGGAACATCATGCACCTCATTCTACGAGGAAAGAGCCGAGATCCCTTCACCGGGAGTGACCTCTTTAGCAAAGGTTTTCGTCACTATATTTTCTAAAAAGCTATCCGTTCTTTCAACGATATCAAGTTCATTACGTTAAAGGTTTTCGCCAGAAACCATTCGTAGCCCTCCGTCGTTTCATATGAGTGGTCAATAGTATTCAAGCTGTGTATGTTGGCCAAAGTCAAGGCACAGTGATTGGTAGCTATTGGGCCATTCATATGCAGCATAGATAGATGCGTTGGTTTGGGACAGTCGTACTGCCATTTTGGCCAAAGTCAAGGGTATGTACGGGTGGGTTCAAATTAACCTGGCGAATGACGGGTAGAACTTGACATGTGACTTATGATATGTTGGCCAAAGTCAAGGTCATAAGAACATGGGGCAGAAATCACATCGGGAGTTTCAAAAGAACTGAAACTTGCCAGATATGCGCATACCTTCTGGAGTGTGATAGCGTGAGCGGATTCCGTCACGTTATCATGCGATGATAGTTGGATCCCGATTCCCACTGATGAGTTGATTTACTCCTCGAGTGACCCCGACTAATTCTTCTTTCAGGTTTGGAGGAGAATTTGAGGTACAGTGGGAGGTTTCCAGATTAGATAAATTGGTAACCATTCTGATCTAGGCTAGAGTGCACGCTGAGTGTTTCTTTTCTCTCTCTCTGGCAGCGACCATTGACCCGACCCTAGACTATGACTCAGTGACCAAGTTGACCGAACCTTCTTAACACTGGCTTTTGGATTGTCAGAGTTGCAGACCTCATTGCCACTCCTACTTTTACCCTTTTCTCCAGGACACCCCGTATTACTACGAACGTCCACTTCCATTGGACAAAACCATCGTATGGTTAGATACGAACTCGAAGGAATTCGAGGATGGTTTCCGGTTCTGGAGAAAACGGATAGGATTATTCAGTTGTCTTTTCCTTTTACCTTCTCTCAAGTTGTGAGTACTCCTTGGTTTAGGAGATAGTACACCTATTACGCAAATTGGATAGTCTTCTTCCAAACCTTAGGCTGGTGCCGAACGATGGGGAATGAAGAAAACCAATTAGCATAACGATGGTGTGCAGAAGGTATTAAGCATAAGACAAAGCAAGGGATTAGTAAGAGGGCAAAGTAAATTGCGACTGATATTCACGACCAAACCAAGTATTTCTTCGCAATCCTAAATCACCTTTGTATTTCTCCAGGATACTCCGTATCACTACGAAGATCCCAGTTTATTGGATAATCCATCGTATGGTTATATACGAACTCGAAAGGAACTTGTTCCAGTTCGGGGATGGATTCTGGTCCAGGAGAAATATGAATAAGGTTTATTCGGTTGTCTTTTATCTTCACCTTCTCTCGCATTGCGAGTGCTCCTAGGACTAGGACAGTACACCCATTATGCTTATTGGATAGTTTTCTTCCAAACCATAGGCTGGTGCCGAACGGTAGGGAAGGAAGAAAACCATTTGGCCTAAGGGGTGTGCAGAAGGTAATGACTAAAGACATATAAAGGGATTTGGAGAGGTGGCAAAGAATTATACGGTTATAGTTGTGAATATGGATAATGGAAGAGGCATTACTAAGAATACCCGGATACCCCATCGAAACATTTCAATGTTTCAGTTTCACTGTGTACTGTTAAATGAAACTGATTTCCCGATTAGACACTTGCTCCAGGGTATGTATTTACCAGGTATGATTGTCACATCTGTATGGTTTTACAGATGATGAGTGGGAGTAAGTTATTGGGAATTAGGTGACCATCCTCATTATATCGGGATTCGTTGTAATTGGTGATATTTGAGGAAGCCACCTGGGTTGTTTGCCGGTCGGCAAATATTTGGTTTTGAATATCCGCTGTTATGCACCAATTTCAAATTGATATATCTGTACGTCTATTTTCATAGAGTGAGATATACCTTTTTGAAATTATGTCTGTGACATTTACCTATATCAGTGGATGGTTAGGTAAGGAGCATTAAACAGCGGTGTAATTCTTCTTAACCATAAGTACAGCTTTCAACCTACGACACACAGTGAATGAGTTATTAGACTGAAGGGACTTATACAGAGTATTGTATGTTGTCCAAGGTCCATCAGGACAGAGGGGTTGGTCCTCATACTATATTCGGTTTACTTATGACTTCTTTAGTTTTTAGACAAGTGTTTCGTGGAAACACAGGGTCCGAATTTTTAGAAGTTATAGGTATTTGAATAGAGTAGAGAACCAGGTATAGCAAGTATCGGGATTTTTCAAAGTGATCGAAGATGTAGATACTTGTGTATGATATTCAGTTGATAGTAATGAGTAAGAGAACTTGCTTCTCTTTCGGGTTACTCATAATTGGAAGCATTCCTAAGTTGAGTGACGCTGATCGGCCTTTTTCCATTTAGTTGACATGCACTGGAGACAGCTGCATGATTTGAATCTGGTTCAATTAAATCAGTGCCTCTGGTTCTATATTGGATATAGAACAGTTCATATCTTAACGATGTTAAGGTACGGGGAGTTGTCCGGCTTATGCTTAAAACCAGACTCTGGATAACTCAAGGCACGTTTCTGTAATGGCTGTTTGTGGGTTGACCCTGGCTATGACGAGGGTTGATTTTCTACCATCTGGAAGATCAGTAGTGATATTGTTCTTGACTCGCCACATTTTTAAAAGAAATGGATTTTTCAGAAAACAGTAGAGGGAGTATGGTAGAACTGGAAGTGATTCCAGAACCACAAACGATTACTGAAGATTTCATAGGAACCTAAAGATTCAATCTGGTTTGACATTCCATTGGCCACTCCGCAGATAAGGTGGGTAACCTCAGACACCCGAGAGGTACTCCGGTATGCTCAAAGACGGTGGCAGGGAGGTTCTTGTTTAACCCCACTTTCCATTGCTGTTGATTCCAGGCTGCGAGACCCGGCAGGAGGATGAGTATAGAGTCGTTCTAAACTTGCTTTAGAAGTGTACGTTTATATGACTCTGCCAGAGGGTTGTCGTAGTCAGTGGGAGCAGCGGAAGCATTGGTGGACAGGTTGCTTATGTCTATTTATAGACTAAAGCAGATGTAGCGGAGATAGATCATCTATTTCTGACGTGATAGTCATAGGTTTGACTTCATCAGAATAAGGGATGGATCTGTTGAGAAGGTAGTAGGGTGTGATGTCATGGTATTTGGATGACATACACAGAATAGGAAGTGATATTCCTATACTACGATCGGTTATACTTTGGTCGTCACACAGTGTTTTCTCCATATGGGACTTGGACATTATATCAGACATACTGGTTACTAGATCTATGGTTTTAGATCTAGATTTGGGTGGTTTCCCAATCAGGGTACTTTGACAGCATTCTAAGAGTATTTAGAATGAACGACTCCTGGCACGGTAGTGTACCTGCAAGTGATGGAGTCACCCTCTCTAAAGGTGTCTTATAGACTAAAGTAGAGAGGGATGTGCATGATTGGCAGATCACTTGCTTAGGCAATTGAGTCAATCATGAGATGTCAAGTACCACACCAGATATTGTTCTTGCACTAGATGCAATAAGTTGATATTGATCCAATCCTGGAGAAACAGTCGGGAGCAACTTTAGAACATAAGTAGATGTTCTAGGGAAATGATAACACAACCTCATTAAGGAGACAGTTATCATTCCAGGCTTCCAAGGTGACATAGACGACAGGGTGATTGTCAGAGTTATAGTTTTCCCTCTGACGAGAGGAAGTATTCTGAACAGGTGATCCAGGCAGATATTGAGGGAGGCATGGCGCAGGATACTGATTAAGTTCAGTTGACGATACAGTCTAAGAAGTTTGGATTTGGAGTTCATTTATGAGCTAGGTCCCATCAGACATTCTAAGACAGGTATTGCTCATTTCGGGAGATGGCTTTCTCCGCGAACTTGAGATAGAGAGAGACATAGAAAGAAACATCAAGGCGGATCCACTCACTGAGGCTATTTCTCAAACGCAATAGTTTCGCAAACGAGTTTTGTGAGACTGACTAGTAGAGGAGTTGGGTGTTCGGTATCACACGGGCTGTGAGTATGCGACATCGCAATAATTAGCCTTGAGTGCAAGTGGGAGATTGTTGGAGATAGTGCCCTCAGAGTCAATTATTGGATCACAGGCACGTGATTGCAATGATTGAGGGAGGACCTATCCCGGTAGGACAGTCTTACTCGAGATGATAGTATGCTATCTGGTTTACCTTTATCATCGTGTACTGCTTTAGGTGACCTGACAGGTCGCTATTGCACGTTGATAGAGCCCCTAGGATTCTTGCTTGACTGCCAGCAGTATGAGGGCGATCATATAAGTGAGAGCTGGAGTCTATAAGCACATCCTTAAAAGGTCCCTAGTCGTGGGAGTTTCGAGACAGGGCATCGATTCTCCAGAGTAGACTAGTGTATACAGTCGAGACCCCGACGAGGGGCGGTGGCCGGTCTCACAAGCCACTGGTGTCAGTTGGTTCACCCAAGATGTATACAGGTGCTTATTGGGTTATGAGTACACCGGACAGGACTCGCCGGGAACATGCTAGTTGGTCTTATACCTGACGTCAGATAGCAGTTCCCAGGTGACATGTGTACAGGTTAGTTCATCGACCTGGGGATCGTCATTTGTCTCGTGTGAGTTCCCACTGTGCTTTGATTACTACCCTACCACGGCTCAAAGGAGTCGTGCAAACAAGTTTTAGTTGGGTACAGTCCCGAGCCACATGGAGGCAGTGAGCGGATCTTCAGGGGTTCGTCTCTCCCGGTATTGGGGGTGAGTTCGCGCTGTGTCTAGGAGAGCCATTACACGAAGTCCTTGGCCAAGGCAGGAGATTTACTGGTAGGTATTCCAGTAGTATCTCAGGGTGTTCTGGGCTACACTCCGACACGACTTGTACCGCTTTTGGGGGTCTGACTTTTACCAACCCCCTAGGCCCGCCATGCGATACTCATAGACGAACGGACCGGACTGTACGGATATTGTCACTGACAGGCTCAGTAGGGTGTCAGGATGAGTTCGCTCATCGACGTCCCTTTTGGTCAATAGCTGGTGGCCCGTCACGTATTGGCTTATACCTCTGACGTGCTAGTGGTTAAATCCACAGCCATAGTATTGACGAGTCTTTAGAGTCCACCACACTTTCAGTTACTCAAGTTTTCGGGCGAAATGCTGTAGAGGCCGTATGGAGATATGGCAGGGTTCGATCAGATACGTGCGGTATTGCACGGATCGTGATCGGACGGTTTTTACTAGCCGGCATTGGCTTAAGCCGGATCGTAGTATTAGATAGTGTAGTTTTGTCTCTTTGCATTTGTATCCGGTCGGAATACAGATGCGGGTGTGTATGCACAGTATCGGGGTTTTCCTGTAATTTATTACGGGACCAGTTTTCTGGAGTTGCCAGTTTGCATTCCGTTCCGGCCGGTTTTCCTTTGTTCTTTCCCGGCCGGACTTTTTCCGATGGAGGGGGTTATTTGCAAGTTTGCAAATAACACATTGTGGAGGGGTTTCTTGCAAATGTATTGATTATGATGGCATCTTTTCTTTTCAACCATCATTTGATTCTCTTTACATCACTTGATTTGTATTAATGTTGATTAGAGTTGATTAGATTTGGAGATGACATTGTTATCATGATCTTTGGATATGGTCACCCTTTCTCTTTTCCTACACTCACCTTCCTTCTAGTGTTGGTTTTTATTCCTCCACCATTCTCACTTGATGAGAGAGGATACACTTGAGAGAAGAGAAGGAGAGAGTTTCATTTTTGTGCTTGTGGCATTTTTCTTGATCTCATTTCATGCTAAGAAAAATGCAAGCACCATTTTTCCTTATCTTGATTCCTCCATCATCTTCAAAGGCAACAAAAACCCCAAATGAGACATAGCCTCTACACTACACATTCTACAGCAAATCTTGGGCACGTCGACTTGCCAGCTTCGTGCCCGAGTTGCCTCGGTATTGAGGTGGGAGCCCGTAAAAGACGCAGGCGATGTGGTGCCCTTCCGGCGAGGAGGCGACGACCGGAGTTTCCGCTGGAGATCCGGACGACGACGAGAAGACCGGAGGACTCGGATCATTCGGTATATCTCTTCCCCTTCTTGTAATTAGCTAGAACTAGTTTAATGGCATGATCCGGGTGAAAAGTGCGCGGTGGTGCCGGTTTGCTAAGTTCGCAAAATCAAAGTTTATCACCGCTTCCGCATATTGGCGTCAGATTGACGGCCGCGGCGCCGCCGTGCACTTACAGCCGGAGCTTGAGATATTGGGATATTGGGATTTATGTTTTGTGTCGATGTTTGACACGGATTTCCCTGTTGATTTCATTGATGTTACTCGATTTATATACATACAGATATCTCATTAAAAATAGAAAACAGTTGTCTCACTCATTTCATTACATTACATTCATATCTCATACATATGATATATTGCTACCTGAGGCACTTACACGAGCACTGAGATTACACTTATGTTTAGATGTTTACCCTTGCCACCTTTTCATGCTTCAGACTTTATCATTTGAGGATATTACTGATCGTATGACCTAGAATTACGTCATACATACGATTTCTGCTCTGTGATGTTTTCTACTCACGAGTTGGCAACTCACCCCCGTTGTGCCACAGTTTCTTGCAGGTTTTTCCGTACATGTTCCGTTACGGCTTTGCTGGCACCCTGCTTCCATTCCGGGTGATTTTCTAGTAGGTGGGTTCACTTGTATCGTGACCACCATTGTACTTTATTTATATTCAGTTGTATCTAGAAACTCCATCAACCAAACATGTATTTATTGCAGACTTTGAGACTAGAGTTGTTATTCTTTCGACCTTAGAGTCGCGCGTTGTATTACTATGGATTTCATGCTGTTTTGAGTTTCCTTTTCAGTTTTTCCTCGTCGTTTGGCGTTGTATATTATATTGCTTGCGTGGTTGTGACCATCGATTGACGAAGAGCTAGCTCCCGCTTGGGGATGCCTTTTATCATTCATGTATATATTATCTTGTTGTACCCCGTTCGGGGCCAGTTTTTACAAAGGAAACTCTGCCGATTTTTTTAGAAAAGACTTGATGTTTTAAAAACGCATAAATCAGCTTATGCTATTAAACGACTCATTTTAAAATAAGTTTCTTCTTACCTAAAATGGTTTTAGATTTCTGGGCTTTTGGCTTACTTGAATTAGATGTGGTCCTGTAGACTTCCTATGATTCAAGGGCCAGTCACGGGCTATTTCGGGTCGTGACACTCGATCTTCTTCGGGTCCACATGATCAGTCGAAAATACAGCATTTTTAACACGTCAATTTCCCTATCATTTGCACTCATCTAGAAGTGTTCGGTATTCATATTGCACATATTAGCAAATTGACAGTAAAATACCGAATTACCTGTACTGTATATTAAAACCAGCATTTTTTAAGGGAAATTGACTGTTTTTCATGGCATCGCATCATCTCTATATTGCGCAACACTTGTTTCGAAGTCTGTGCAGGAAATTCCAGGAGAATGGCCAAATTTGTGGAACAGGCTGATAAAAATATGCCAACTCTAATGCTTGAGATCTGGTAGTAATATAGAAGGAACTGTGAGAATCAACATATCAAGAAAATACCAAGAACTCATCAGGAAGCAGAAACAGAAAAATGAAGCCCTAAGTCAGCCAAATGGCCGCGGATCCGCGGCCGGAGCCGGCTTGCGCCGCGGATCCGCGGCGGTCTTGCCACGTCATCAACAATTCTCTGCTTCATTATTCCTCTCTCAGTGTGTACACCTCATCAAGCCAATGCAATTTCCATATGACTCTCGAAGCTTCTGCCAGATCAGCGAGGATCATTAAATTAAGCTAATTTTGATTAAGCTCCTAACAACCTAGTTCTAGAAGCTCCCTCCAACTAACTACTTCTAGAAGCCTCTCTAGCTAACAAACGTTTGGAGGGAAATCCAAGATCATGGGTTTTGAGGTCTATAAAAAGGAGCCTAGATCTAGGGTTAATGGCTAATCAATCTCTAATCCCCCCATTTCTAATACAAGTTGAGTGACACGACTTGTAAATCCAAAATCTAAAATCCAAAGCCAAATTCAAGATCCCGAGTACCATTCAAGCGAGAAGCCTTCAACCTTTTAAGAGCGGAGCCGATCTTCAATCGAGCAAGTGATCCAAGCCGATTCGCAACTCAAGGAGACGAGCAAAGCCAAATCTACGATCGAGTTCTTCCTCTTATAGTTCTTGAGCGATTTGTAACGAAATTGTTGATATAAATAAAAGGTGAAATTCTTTAATCTTGCTTTCTTTAAATTCTTGCTTCATGATTCGATCTCAATTTGTGATTGTGGTTCTTGTTGTGATGTTTGAGTAAAACTCCGCTCGTAAAAGAGTCGAGACGATCAATAGAATGATGATGTAACAAATCGTAAAACGATTCTTAAGTCCTACGAGTTTTGTAAACCCTAGCAAATTGAAGAATCGACGACCTAGTTTCGTTGCGATGCTTTCTTGATTGTGATCGCTCGAAATTAGGGATCCACGATCAATTCTTGAATTTACTAGAGGCTAGAATGTGAATGATATCGACGAAGGAACAAAGGATAGATGATGAAACCGTAGTTTCACAAGAAATCGCTAATTCTCGTCGATCATCATCGATCTAGTATCAATTCATCGATGGATAAGAATACGTAATCGCTAGATTTCATCACATCTATAGATCCGATCGATTCCTACGAGCCTCACTTCGATTCTTGATATTTGGTTTGGAAATCATCACATCTCAATTCTTGATTTTAATGTTTTCTTGATTTAGACTAGATTTTTCTAATTCTTGAACTTCAAATCTTTAAATCATGAATTGTTGTTTGTTTTCTTTTCTTTAAAATTTCAACTCATCTAAATTGAAACACGAACGATTACACTTTCCCTGTGGACGATCCGCACTTACTAACGCGCTACATTCGACACCGTTATTGATTGCGGTCAAAATATTTTTGGTTGTGATTTCTATACAATTTTCCATATACACACACCGGAAATCGTATTCAATCAAATGGCGCCGTTGCCGGGGATAGTGCGCTAATTGTTCGTATTTTGAAATTTGAGTTGAAAAGTTTATTCCATCTATATTTTTAGATCTAAATTCGCACAAACCTTAAAAGTGTTATTGTGATTTGTTGCGAGGAAATCTGGAATCATTGGAGCTGTGGAAAAAATTTTCTGATCATTCCAGAGAGCCTAGAAGGTGATCAGAAACAGAGCCTCAAAATTTTGTGCAGTGATCTGTTATTTCCACCGCGTTTCCGCGGCATTAGTGTGCTCCCGCGGCGGAACCGCGGCGCTACAATAGCGCTACAGTAAAAAAATTCTCAGGTGACTCCTCTGCTTTCTTATCTCCTCCTAAATCTGCTCCAATTAACAATTTGCTGTAGGTTTCTTTGCAAAATTCGCAGCGCCGCAAAAGCAAAATAAATTGTGCGTGTTTTGATTTTTGGTTGTTTGCATCTTAATACAGAAATTAAGGGGAAAAGACCAAATTCAGATTAGGTGGGGAGTTCATTACCCTTCCTAAGCCCCAAAAAACACAAACTTGCATCCGCATTACCTTCATTAACTAAAAAATATCTAGAGATGACTCTAAGGACCGTCGCGCTCACTTAGGAAAAGGGAAGGCCGTGGGTAATTCATTGCTTATCCGCGTTTCTTTTGTGGTGTCTAAGGCAAGTGTGTCGAAGGCTAGTGGTTACTTAATTAGGCCCACTACTTACGTAGTGGAGAATCTCCCACTTACCTGGCCACAGAAGAGACAAAGAGGCAGTGCAGGATTTATCCTGCGACTTGTCTTTTAGCAGTTAGGAGCGGTCTAGAGCTTTGACCTAGGTGACCACTAGATTTTAGGGTTGCTTGTTGCATTTGTTGTGATCGCATCATTTTTTCAAAAATCCGTATATTTTTCAAAACAAACACCAATCACATTCATTCTTTCCCCTAATTATAATTAACGATGCCACTTGTAATAAACCCTTTAGTGCAAGCTCGGCTGGACACGGGATTCTAGTGCCCGTTTAGTCCGCGTTCCTTCTATCGACCCCAAAGTCGGTATTTCTACATTTACCACTTCTTTACCCACCACCACACCTATTTCGATGGACGATTCTCCAACGAATTTCTTTACCACTAATCTGCCGCAGTCCGCAGGTGCACAGAATCCACCCCGTATCTCTCTCCAAGAGAGGTGCTATCCTACACGAGGTCCTCTTTCGACCTGTCTTTCCATTCCACCAGCCAACGGGGACAATTTTCAGATTAAACCCCAATACATTAACCTTCTACCCAAATATCACGGTCTCGAGTCTGAAGATGCATATGTCTTTATCACCAAATTTGAAAATGTATGCGCAATGATGGGTACTTCACAGCTTTCTGTGGATGCTATGCGTCTTCGTCCTCTCCCATTTACCTTGTGCGATATAGCCGAGAAGTGGCTTTCCAACACAACCGCACATTCCATTTCAAATTGGGAAGAATTCGTCAAAGCATTCCATAAGAAATTCTACCCAAAGCATAAGACAGCTCGAGTCCGCAGCGAAATAAATCAATTCACTCAGCTTCCAAATGAAACATTTTCAAAATGTCTTGAACGCTTTAAGGATCTGTTAGTTCAATGTCCACATCAAGAAATCCCCAGATGGGATCTGTGCCGAATCATTTATGAGGGCATTAATCCTAACACAAAACAAACCCTTGAATTAATGTGTCAAGGCAATTTCATGACCAAAGATGATGGGGAAGCCTGGAAATTCCTAGAAGATTTCGCTGAAAAATCTTTACAGTGGGAGGGTGTGAGTCAAACGTCTAGTAGTGGCAATAACCAATCGGAAGTTTCCATAGGAGTTAGAGCTGACATTTCAGCTATGCAAAAGAAACTCGAGACTATGGAAAATAAATTTTTAGCCGCCGCCCTCAATCAAATGTCACTCTCCAAAACTGTATGTGGATGCTGTTCTGATCCTTCTCACATGACGGAAGAATGTCTGTTTCAAGGTCATGAGCATACCAATGCTGCTTTTCAAAGACCTAGGAACGATCCATTTTCTTCCACATATAATCAGGGTTGGAGGAATCACTCTAATTTTGCTTGGAACCAATCACAAAATCAAAACACGGTTCCAAATCAAAACAATTTTCAAAGGGTCCCTCCACCACAACAGCAACCACTTCAATTGAGTCAGCACCCCTACCAATCACAAAACTTCCAAAATCCGGCCAACACATTTGGACCACATGAAAACTCTTTGCAATTGACCGGTACAGATAATACCTCTGCACTAGCACAAACCTTGGATACTTTCATGAAACAATCCATCCAAAGGACGGCAAGTTTGCAATCTTCCGTCGAGAATGTGATGAAGATCATTGTCTCTCAAAATGAGAATATCAAATCGATGGAAGCACAAATTGCACAACTAAAAGCCGAATTGAGTGCAAGAGAGAAAGGGAAACTTCCAGCTCAACCTTTACCCAATCCTGGCTATTCACATTATGTGAATTCAATCACGTTGAGATCTGGAAGAGTGCTTGACAATCACGTTGGGGAAGAGATTGATGACACTGAAAAATCTATCAATGATACCCCGGCTGAGACCTTTCCTTCCACTTCCACTTCTAGTTCTAACCCTGGTTCTTCTACCCCACCACCTTCTTGCGAGCCTATTCTCCGTTTCCCAGAAGGCTCGTCACCTCAGTCCACCTCTTCTAGTTCTCCACCAACGATCCCCACTTCTATTCTGGGATCAGGTCCACACACACTTGCTTCTCCTATGATGGACCCAGCGCTTATTGCTAAAGCACCTTATCCTAATCGGTTAAGGGCTAAAAATCAATGGAGAAGATTATGGACATGTTTAAGCAAGTTAATATCAACATCCCTCTCCTAGATGCCATCCAACAAGTTCCGTCCTATGCGAAAACTCTTAAGAACTTGTGCACTAGGAAGTGGAAGACTCAATTTCCCAAGAAGATATTCATGGCAAAGACTGTAGACACGGCTTTCCCCCAACAAGTACCGAGGAAACGTAAGGACCCTGGCCGTCCTACTATTTCTATTTCTATTGGGGAAAAACACATCAACCGTGCTCTACTAGACCTTGGCGCTAGTGTTAACTTGCTTCCATACTCGGTTTACGAGCAACTAGGTATCGGAGTGTTAAAGCCCTCGAGCATAACTGTCCAAATGGCTAACCGATCTATCACCAAACCTAGGGGTGAACTGGAAGATGTGTTAATAAAAATCGGGGAATTCGTATTCCCTGTGGATTTTATTGTAATTGATACACATCCTGTAGCGAACCCACGGAATCAAATTCCGGTGATTTTAGGTCGCCCATTTTTGGCCACTTCCAATGCTATCATCAACTGTCGTAATGGTTCTATGACCGTATCCTTCGGGAATAGGTCAATTGAGCTGAACATTTACAAGTTGGGAAGTGTACCCTCCGAACCTACTGCTCAGGTCTGTTCTGTCGACTTAATGGATGTCGACAGCAGTGAATTTGATGATCCTCTTGATACAGATCTTGACTCTTTTCATACGTTGTTGTTTGACCCAACTATGTATCATACACATACGGACTCTTCCACCGAGTTGTCCGGGTCAACAATTAACACTGATTATGAACTGTTTTTAGAGTCTGAAGATCACCCCGCACTTTGTGATGACATTATTCATCGGGGTATAGATGGAACTTTTGAGGAGATCATCGCTGATGAACTCGCATTTTTGAATGACATGGGTGTTGAGATGAATCATCTCCCAATCAATGAAATTGAACCTCCACCCCTTCTTTTGAACTGTAAAAAGAATGCGAGCAAACCATCACATTCACTGCATCGTCTCTCCAAAATGAGACGCACCCACATTCTATTCCACCACTTACCCTTTCCCCACTTCTTCTTGCACCAACTAGAGCACTGCATTGATAAAATTTTTGAATGGTTGGTGTTAACCTTCGGTCTTTGCAAAGCTTGGCATCGACCAATGATTTTTAACCCCCTCATGTGATTTTCAAAAGATTAACATTGCATAACTCAAGTTTGGGGGGGCATTTTTTCTGGCTCTTGAAAAGAAAATTTTTACAAAATGATGAGCCAAGAATAAGTTTGGGGGAGGATTTTCACATAAATATTTTGCCCCCGTTAATAAATTTCCTCCCAAGCTTACAGGTTTTTCGAGATTTAGCAGAAGGAAACAGTGAGGACACTGTTGAAAACAAGTTTGGGGGAGGTTTGTGCTTATTTTTGCATCATTTGCATATCATTTGCATAAGCACAAAACATTTTTTCAAAACCTATAAATTTTAAAAAAATTCAAAAAAAAAATTAAAAACATTTTTGTACATAAATAAGATAATAAAAGATTAGATAGTGAAAAATTACATCCATGAGATTAGAAAAATTTAAGAAAAACAATAAAATTAGAAGTTTTCTTATACGAACTAGTAATAAGTAGCTATGAGCCGTTGTCCCAAGGGTTAGTAGGATGAAAGAAGTCACTAATCTGAGGATAAAAATAAGTCTGAAAAATAGTTCCTATTCTGGAAGCCAAACATTTTGAACGTTGATACCCTACTATACGCACTTACACACATCTTGAAGCTCGGGATAGTAGAGGATACCTTGAAATGCTCTTGTCTAAAAGCTGATGTATGAAGGAAATAAAAAAAATGAATAAAATATAAAATGGTGAGAAAAATGAACACTGGTTTTGTTATCGCCAAGGCAGCAATAAAAAAATATAGCGAGGGTGCTTCATCACCTGGTGCCCTAAGGCCAACTGGTCTGGGAGTCACTGCTAAGCCTTAGGTGGTGCAAGACGAGGAAAATATACCAAATAAGCAAGCACATGAGTAATCGGTCGGTTAGTACCTCAAGAAGTATTAACGGTCGCATGAAAGTGTGTGAGCAAATTCATCCAAATATTCATTAATTAAAAAGTACTGAGGTGGATGGACAAGAGTATGATAGCTTGAATTGAATTCTCCGGGTGTAGGGATGTTCTTTACACACACGTAGGTTATATGATCTATGTTTGGAAGAAAGATAGGAATGAAGAATAAGACGATGTTTTATTGAGGGAGGACGTGATTCTTGACATCTTTTCATGACTATTAAGATAAGGCTCATGACAACCGAAAAGCTAGCATAGTTGGAAACCCTAATTTTCAAGGCTTTTCTTTTACAATTCTTGTCTTTAAATGTAATATTCACAGTCTTCCTTTTATTATTGGATTTTGTGGGTGCAATCCGCTGAAAACCCTCAGGAGACAACACTCCTCCTACTAGGGACACCTAGAGGTTTAAAGGCTTGTTGCACGTGCTCAGTGCAATCGTGTTGCCTACGAAAGTGTGCTAGTTAGTTTTTCTCTTTCTTTATTTTCTCCTTCTCTTTTTAATAAAACAGTTCGCTCGAGACGACCGAAAATAAGTTTGGGGGAATTTGATCCGTCGAAAATACTGCATTTTTAACACGTCAATTTCCCTATCATTTGCACTCATCTAGAAGTGTTCGGTATTCATATTGCACATATTAGCAAATTGACTGTAAAATACCGAATTACATGTACTGTATATTAAAACTAACATTTTTTTAGGGAAATTGACTGTTTTTCATGGCATCGCATCATCCCTATATTGCGCAACACATTTCTTGAAGTCTGTGCAGGAAATTCCAGGAGAATGGCCAAATTTTTGAAACAGGCTGATAAAAATACACCTACTCCAATGCTTGAGATCTGGTAGTAATATACAAGGAACTGTGAGAATCAACATATCAAGAAAATACCAAGAACTCATCAAGAAGCAGAAACAGAAAGATGAAGCCCTAAGTCAGCCAAATGGCCGCGGATCCGCGGCCGGAGCCGGCTTGCGCCGCGGATCCACGGCGGTCTTGCCACGTCATCAACAATTCTCTGCTTCATTATTCCTCTCTCAGTGTGTACACCTCATCAAGCCAATGCAATTTCCATATGACTCTCGAAGCTTCTGCCAGATCAGCGAGGATAATTAAATTAAGTTGATCTTTATTAAGCTCCTAACAAACTAGTTCTAGAAGCTCCCTCCAACTAACTACTTCTAGAAGCCTCTCTAGCTAACAAACTATTGGAGGGAAATTCAAATTTGAAATCCTATATCTAGGGTTTTGAGGTCTATAAAAAGGAGCCTAAATCTTAGGGTTAATGGCTAATCAATCTCTAATCCCCACATTTCTAATACAAGTTGAGTGACACGACTTGTAAATCCAAAATCTAAAATCCAAAGCCAAATTCAAGATCTCGAGTACTATTCAAGCGAGAAGCCTTCAACCTTTTAGGAGCGGAGCCGATCTTCAATCGAGCAAGTGATCCAAGCCGATCCGTGACTCAAGGAGACGAGCAAAGCCAAATCGACGATCGAGTTCTTCCTCTTGTAGTTCTTGAGTGATTTGTAACGGAATTGTTGATATAAATAAAAGGTGAAATTCTTTAATCTTGCTTTCTTTAAATTCTTGCATCATGATTCGATCTCAATTTGTGATTGTGGTTCTTGTTGTGATGTTTGAGTAAAACTCCGCTCGTAAAGGAGTCGAGACGATCAATAGAATGATGATGTAACAAATCTTAAAACGATTCTTAAGTCCTACGAGTTTTGTAAACCCTAGCAAATTGAAGAATCGACGACCTAGTTTCGTTGTGATGCTTTCTTGATTGTGATCGCTCGAAATTAGGGATCCAAGATCGATTCTTGAATTTGCTAAAGGCTAGAATGTGAATGATATCGACGAAGGAACAAGGGATAGATGATGAAACCCTAGTTTCACAAGAAATCCTTAATTCTCGTCGATCATCATCGATCTAGTATCAATTCATCGATGGATATGAATACGTAATCGCTAGATTTCATCACATCTATAGATCCGATCGATTCCTACGAGCCTCACTTCGATTCTTGATATTTGGTTTGGAAATCATCACATCTCAATTCTTGATTTTAATGTTTTCTTGATTTAGACTAGATTTTTCTAATTCTTGAACTTCAAATCTTTAAATCATAATTTGTTGTTTGTTTTCTTTTCTTTAAAGTTTCAACTCATCTAAATCGAAACACGAACGATTACACTTTCCCTATGGACGATCCGCACTTACTAACGCGCTACATTCGACACCGTTATTGATTGCGGTCAAAATATTTTTGGCTGTGATTTCTATACAATTTTCCATACTACACACACAGGAAATCGTATTCAATCACCACACATATACCATCTCGCGTAATCACGTGCCCCAAGAAATCTACGTTGTCAAGCCAAAATGCACACTTGGAGAACTTCGCGAACTGCTGGTGCTCCCTCAAAGTCCGCAATGTGATCCGCATGTGCTGCTCGTGCTCCTCTCGACTCCGGGAATACACCAAAATTCCATCAATAAGTACGATGATGAACAGATCAAGATACGGCCTGAAAATACGGTTCATCAAGTCCATAAACGCTGCTGGGGTGTTGGTAAGTCCGAACGACATCACCAAAAACTCATAGTGGCCATAACGCGTGCGAAAAGCCGTCCTAGGAATATCCTCCTGCCGAACCCGCAACTGATGGTAGCCTGATCGCAAGTCAATCCTCGAAAAGTATCCTGCACCCTGAAGCTGGTCGAACAAGTCGTCGATGCGTGGTAAAGGATATATGTTCCGTACGGTAACCCTGTTCAGCTGGCGGTAATCAATACATAAGCGGAAACTGCCATCCTTCTTCTTGACAAACAGGACTGGTGCACCCCAAGGTGACACACTAGGTTGAATAAACCCCTTATCCATCAAATCTTGCAACTGACCTTTCAACTCTCTAAGCTCCGCCGGGGCCATCCGATAAGGCGGTATGGAAATAGGCCCCGTGCCGGGAATCAAGTCAATGCAGAAAACAATATCGCGCTCAGGCGGTAGCCCAGGAAGCTCGTCAGGGAAAACATCAGGGAACTCACTAACAATCGGGACCTCTGTAGCTCTAGTATCGCAAACATAGGCTAGAAATCCCTGACATACCTTCCTCAAAAGTTGTCCAGCACGAAGAGACGAAATCAAACTGTGAGGGGAGGGCACTACAGTCCCCTGCACAACAAAAGCCGACTCGCCGGGAAAACAAAACCTAACTGTCTTCTCGCGGCAGTCCACAGTTGCGTAGCATGTGGCTAACCAGTCCATGCCTAAAAGAACGTCGAAGTCCAACATCTCCAGAAGGATCAAGTTGACAGGCAATTCTCTCTCACCAATACGGACAACACACGACCGGAACACGTGTCTAGCAACAAATGACTCGCCCACAGGAGTGGTCACAGCAAGCGGCTGATCAAGCAAACCAGACTCTCTACCCAAACTCGGCATGAAGTTTGTGGAAACGTACGAGTGCGTGGATCCCAGATCAAACAACACGTGTGCGTCAATAGAACATACTGAAAGAGTACCTGAGACCACTGCATTGGACGCCTGCGAGTCCTGATGCGTCAAAGCGAATACACGTGCCTGTCCTCTACCTACGACTGGCGGTCCCCTACTACAAACTGGCTGTCCTCTGCCTCGGCTACCTCGTCCCCTCTGAGTAAACCCTCCGTGACCATGACCTCTCTGTGCATGAGTCTGACACGGAGCAACAACAGGTACAAGAGGCAACACCTTCTAGGGTGGTGAAGGTGGTAAAGTGACGTGTGGTACGGCGGTCTCGTCCTCACGTGGCTCAGGACAATCTCGCACACGATGATAAGCACTCCCGCACCGGAAACATCCCGACAATGATCGCTGACCCTCCTGGGGATAAGAGCTGAACAATCGGCCACGCCCCGAGTCCCTTCCACCAGCAAGACGTCTGTCACGGTGTCTAAACGGCTGTCTCTGTGCTGATGGGTCCGTACGAACTCTCTTCGGCCCTGGAGCTGCCGAAGTCTCAGCAAGACGCTCCTCGACTAATAGGGATGCACCTACGGCTGCTGCATAGGTCTCGCAATGATGTGCGCTGATCGCAAGAAACAACGGTGTAAGCAAACCTCGAACAAACCTCTTGACTCGTATCTCCTCAGTAGCCACTAAATATAGGGCATAAACAGATAGCTCGGTAAACTGCACATCATACTCCGCCACCATCATATCCGGCGTCTGGCGTAATGACTCGAACCTGCGCGTTCTAGAATCTCTAACACTCTGGGGAAGGAAACGGGCCAGAAACACTGTCACAAACTCAGTCCAGGTCATAGGAGGAAGACCTGCTGCTCTGCCCTTCTCTACCGACTCACACCACCTCTGCGCAAGACCTTCCAGGCGAAAGCTCGCGAACTCCACCCATCTCGTATCTGAGCATCTGAGTGAACGACATATCCAGGCCATCCTATCGATAAATGACTGCGGGTCCTCGGCTGCATCGGTGTCTGTGATGACCGGAGGCTTCAGCCTCATGAACTCTAATAACGATACTGTGATCACCTCTGTAGCTGCAGGTGCAACTACCTGAACTGTAGCACCATCGCAGTCCCCGTAACGGGTGAAACTATCTCAGGTCGCTGCGCTCGAATGGCCTCAACTAACGACCCCATCTTCTGGCGCATCACCTGCATACCGGCCCCTAGCATAGCGATATGGTCTGTCGAACGAGGAACAGTCTGCTCTAGTACAACGGGTGTACTGCCTGGGTCAGTCCTCGTCTCAGACAAGTCAACTCTAATCTCGGCTCTCATGGTCGCTCTCTGCGCCCTCGTAGTCTTTGGTGGCATAATGGCTGAAAAGAAAATAGGATTCGATAAGGATACGGAAATCGAAACACAAGAATGCACATAATCATGAAGGAATTCCAATCAATAAGTCCTATGGTCACTTAGGCGGAGTACCGTGTCGTGAGTATGCCGCGGAACATACACACGCTACACCACTCTTCTTTAGCTACCTACTCCATCATACCAAGGTCATCCTACACTCCGAAAGGTAAACCTACGCTCTGATACCAACTTTGCCACGACCCAAAGTTCGGCCCGTGACCGACACTTAACCACATAACGTCTACAGGCGTAACGCGATTAAGTAAGCCGAAACCCAGAAATCAAACCATTAAAATTGTGAGTGAAGAAAACGTTAGTTTAAAACATTTAGAAAACCTTGAGTAAAAATCCTTAAAGTTTAAGTTATTTTCCTAAAAATTTCGG
This sequence comes from Agapanthus africanus, assembly GCA_030015575.1. NCBI lineage: Eukaryota > Viridiplantae > Streptophyta > Magnoliopsida > Asparagales > Amaryllidaceae > Agapanthus > Agapanthus africanus. The sequence continues at coordinate 181,898,087 of JASDDO010000016.1, read as the reverse complement.
CAGCACCTCCTTTGTAAAAACTAGCCCCGAAAATGGGTACAAAACATGATATAAGTAAAATGACTGATAACAAGAATATAACATCCCCAAACGGGAGCAATCACGCCCAACGGCGGAAATAATCACCACAAGAATAATATACGACGCCGTAGCGAAGAAATGAGCAATATAAGTTAAAAACATCATAAAAGATAAAACTGCATAAATAAATAAAGCCGGCTCACACGAGCTCGACATCCAGAGTACAAATAATATACAACACCGTCCTCACGACTGGTCTCTAAGTCAATACACGAAATAGTAGATGGAGAGTACTAGATACAATAGAGTGTACAAATGGAAAAATATAAACGGATACCGCGACCCACCTATCAGCAAAACGGCTCACGCGCCAAATGTAGTGGTATCCGTAGCAAAAAGATACAAGAGATAGCCCTGCCACAACTACTCCGAAGGTCGACCTGCAAACACTGTGGCACAACGGGGGTGAGTTGCCAACTCGTGAATAGTAGATAACATATAAAGGTAATCGCAGGTATGCACGTGCTACTATACTCTAGCATGTGCACGCTGATAACATCTATATGATGAACTGGGTATGACATAATCATGCAAAGTACTCTATCAGGTACTACGACTACATGATGCGATGCATAACAATAAATACTGAGCATGGGATAAAATATGATCTACACGAATCATCATCGCGGAAAACCCGATGTCAACCAAAAACACCCCAAAATCCCCATAACTCAGGCACCGTCACTCTATCCGGCCCTCAATCCTGTAAATCTCATAGAAGCGGGGTGCCCAACATCGGCACCCGAAAACATCATGAAATACTCGTGTCCAGCATCGACACGCAAATCCTCATACATCGGGCTCCGTCAGTCCGGATCGGCCCACGGGCTCCGCCTGCGGAATCGGCCCTCGGCCCCGGCAGTACGGGTCGGCCCATATCCATCTCTCGACTCTGGTCAGTATCCTCCGGATAACCGCAAGTGTAATGCCTTGAAATTCGTTTAGGATGTTTTCGCGATAATTAGCGATTTTGCGTGTTTTTCATAAAAGCCCGAATATCTTATTTTCCTTCTTGGCTAGGGATAATTGTGTTGTGAAGTGTTATATATATATATTTATATATAATTATAGGGTTATTAATTATTTCTAGTCAGGTTTACCCTAATTGGGAAATTTTCTTTGTGTTAGTGTACACATGCACACTTAGCCAAATTTTGTGACCTTGGTTTTTATTGATATCATGTTAACCATTTCTTTTCTTGCATGGTTGATAATTTATCCCCGCCATTTAAATCAAGTCAAAATCCCTTTTAAAATTCAAAATTTCAATTAGAAAATGAGGCATGGTGGTTAGGTAGGAAAAAACTTGACTTTTTATTGACCATTCCTTCTCTCTTCTCTCTCTCTTCTCTCTCTTTTCTCAAATTCTGGAATTTCCTGCAGAAAAGAAAGAGCCTCAGCAGCAGCAACACCATAATTTCACCATCTTTTCATTTCTCTTTGATCTCTACACAAACCCCACACAAAACAACCCTTTTTCATCACAAAACCTTGGGAAAAATGAGCTTTTGAGGTGTTTGGTGGCAAATCTGCACACTTGAAGCAAGAGATGAAACTTTTGGTGTTTCTTAAGATCTTTTGAAGGTATTAACTCACCTTTAGCACCCTTTTTCCATAACTTGTAGTATTTCTAGCAAAATATCACATTTATATGCAATTTTAGTGCTATTGAAGGGATTTAGTGAAGATATGTTAAAATTAACATTTTTATGGCTTGATTAGCTTGGTGATGAGTTATTAGTGTGGTTTTAGACCTGGGTTTGCTTCAGTTTGCACAAAAACACCCTAAAGTATCATTTTAGTGTAAAAGTGTGGTTTTTAACTAGAATTAGGGCTCTGTTGAATCTGCTGCTACCCGAGTTGTTCTAAAGTAAATCTGTAATTACTTTAGCATGTACATGGGGTATAGAGTGCACACACAAAACCCGGGGGCCCACCTCCCTACCCAGGCCGCCGGAAAATGTGTTCTGGCCACAATTTGCGGCCAGATGAGTGAGTTGGGGGTTAGGGCTTGGACCACAGGAGTCTGCTGCTTTGTGGAGTATTTTGGTATATATATTTTTATAATATCTTTTCTGTATCAAAATCTGGAGTCAAATACCTATTTCCCGTATTTTAAATCTTCGCGACACGCGTGATACGTGTGTGGGTTTGGGGTTTCTTCGTATCGCGACGCGTCGGGTTAGCTTCAGGCGCGTAATCACACGTTTTAGCGTATCGCGCACACGCGCGCTTGGTTTGCGACACGTGTAAGTCCACGTTACCTCTCCCGGTTCTTTCGGGTTTGCGGAAATGGTGAAAAACGATTTTTAGGGTTTAGGTAACATGGACTACGAAAACGGATCTTTGCTAAACTACACACTAGCAACCTAACTAGAGAGTTGTCTACTCGGTTAGGAGTTATACCTCAACTTGAACTCCTTCTTCTTGACTCTTGATGGTGGTCGGATGATGCTTTCCTCGTTGCCTTCTCTTGTCGAAGATGGATCCACCTGAGGGTTTCTTCCTTGAGCTCCTTTCTCGAACTTTGAGAAAACTAAAGTCTCCGGCTTGCTAGACCTTTAACCTTAGGAAGAGTATAGAGTGGCTTAGGGTGTTTTATCTCCAAGAAGATGTTTCTCAACACATGAGAATTGTTCTCCTTGAACTAGAGGAGGAAGAAGAAGAAGAGAGGAGAGAGAATGGTTATGATAGAATGAGAATAGTTTTACAACCATAACAATATATGTGAATTATCAAATTAATAATATTAATCCAAAATGAAAAAGGTGATGGTTGGTTTGAAAAGACCATTATCATTTCACATTAAATGATTTTGCAAAGATCAAAGAGCATCTAGAAAAGAAATGATGATGGTCAAAGTTTCAACCATGGTCAACTAGTCAACCTTGGTCAACAAGTCAACAAACCCAACCATGACACAATTTCATTTAAATAACATTATTAATTGATATATCACAAATTCATTAGGGTTTGGAAAAAGTCGATTGTCAACTGTGCATACGCACCCGTTCCAAAACCCTAATGAAAAACCTCTTCCTCCGCCTCAATCAACTGTGCATACACACCCGCAATCGCATTCCGAGGAACATGAATACAATGAGATAAAACTAACCCCAAAGCATATACTAGGATCTGGCTCAAACCAGAGCCCGCTAGTAATGTCTGTCCGGACGCCAAACGTGCACAAGTGCGCGGATGTGAACGAACCCTGTCACAAAACCATGCGACCTCTACTCTGTTTTGCCCAAAGGCGAATAACCCTCTGTGTGGGACTCTAAAGACTCGACACTACGCTGGCAGTGGGTTTAACCTCAGACCGCAAGCGGCACTAGCTGTACGTAACGGTCCCCAAGTAGATGCCGATAAGAAGACTGACAAGGTAAACCCATCTGAACTCCTACTGAGCCTGAATGTTACAATCTCTGTACAGTCCGGTCTGTTCGTCTGAGAACATCGCATGGCGGGCCTAGGGGAGCGGTAAACGTCAGTCCCCTACTAGCGGTACAAGTCGTGTCGGAGTGTAGCCCAGAACACCTGGGATAACACTGGAAACCTACCAGTCTATCTCGCTTTCCCTGGCCAGGGACTTTGTGTAATGGCTCTCCTAGACACAGCGCGATATCAACCCCCAATACCGGGAGAGACGAATCCTGTCTAACCGTCACTGCCTCTAAGTGCTTCGGGACTGCACCCAAAAACTACCTGTTTGCCAGACTCCTTTGAGCCGTGGTAGGGTAGTAATCAAAGTACAGTGGGAACACACTCGAGGCGAAGTGACAGTGTCAAGTCAACGGACTAAGCTGTACTCATGTCACCTGGGAACTGATAACTGACGATAGGTATAGTACCAACCAACAGTTCCCGACGAGTCCTGTCCAGTATACTCGTAACCTAACGAGCACCCACATACTATCTCAAGTACGGCGTACTGACGGCTGTGGGACAGACCGTCTCCCAAGCTGGGATGAGAAGCGTATACGCTAGTCTACTCCGGAGTATCGATGCCCTATCTCGATAGTCCTACGACTAGGGACCTGCATAAGGATGTGCTTATGGATTACCCAGCCCCCACGAGTGTGACTTCCATCACAACGCTGGTAATCAAGCAAAAATCCTAAGGGCTCCACTAATGTGTAAAGGCGATATGCTAAAAGAAACACATGCACACATTAAAGCAGAAACAAACCAAGTAGCATTCTACTATATTGAGCAAGATTGTCTATACAAGGTGAATATCCCAAGCTTCCATCAAGTAATATACAAACTAGTATGATGCAGTAATGGCCTCTAGGGCATATACACTAACAATCTCCCACTTGCACTAAGGTCATGTACTGGCGTATCGAAGACCTATCATCTCGATCAGCCACTCGAACTGAGTCTGGAATAAGGCCTTTATGAATGGATCAGCAGTGTTATCTTCCATAGCAACTCTCCGAACCTCGATCTCCTGGCGACCCACGATCTCCCTGATCAGGTGATACCGCCTCAAGATGTGCCTGGACTTCTGATGGGACCTGGGTTCCTTGGCTAAAGCTATAGCCCCGTTGTTGTCGCAATACAGAGGTACTGGATCAACAATCGACGGAACCACCTGAAGTTCTATCAAGAACTTCCTCATCCAGACGGCTTCTTTTACGGCATCAGATGCAGCGATATATTCCGCTTCCATCGTCGAGTCAGCAACGGTTTCCTGTTTGGAACTCTTCCAACACACCGCCCCTCTATTGAGGGTAAAGACATAACGAGACATGGACTTGGAATCATCCTTGTCACTCTGGAAGCTGGAGCCAGCAAAGGCCTCGATCTGGAGGTCTTTTTCGCCATACACCAAGAACATCTCCTTAGTCCTTCTCAGGTACTTGAGAATGTTCTTTACCGCTATCCAGTGTTTCTCCCCAGGGTTTGACTGATACCTGCTTACCACACTCAGTGCATAAGCTACATCTGGTCTGGTACACAACATCGCATACATTATAGAGCCTACCGCAGAAGCGTAGGGTATAATAGACATGCGATCCCTTTCCAAAACAGTCTTGGGAGACATCTCTTTGGAGAGGGTGATCCCGTGACAAGCCGGTAGATTACCACGCTTGGAATCTTCCATACTGAATATTTTCAGTATGGTGTCGATGTACCTGGACTGTGAAAGTCCTAATATCGTCTTGGATCTGTCACGATAGATCCGGATCCCCAGAATGTAAGAGGCATCACCCAGGTCTTTCATGGAGAACCTATGTGACAAGAACCCTTTGACAGATTGTAGCATAGGAATGTCATTTCCTATCAAGAGAATGTCATCCACGTATAAAATGAGGACTACGATAGTTCTTTCTACAAATCTACTATAGATGCATGGTTCATCTGGATTTTTGATAAAGCCAAAATCTTTGACCGTCTCATCAAAACAGATGTTCCAACTCCGCGATGCTTGCTTTAGTCCATAGATGGACTTAAGCAACTTGCACACCTTCCCGCTGCTCCCACTCTGAATGAAGCCCTCTGGCTGGTCCATATAGACACACTCCTCTAAATTTCCATTCAGAAAAGCGGTCTTTACGTCCATCTGCCAAATCTCAAAATCGTGGAAGGAAGCAATGGCAAGAAGGATCCGAATGGATTTCAGCATAGCCACTGGAGAAAAGGTTTCGTCATAGTCCAAGCCAGGTCTTTGACGGAAACCCTTTGCAACAAGTCTAGCTTTATAGGTCTCAACCTGTCCATCTACACCAATCTTCCTTTTGAAGATCCACTTGCATCCTACGGGTTTTACCCCATCTGGAGCAACGTCCAACGTCCATACTTTGTTGGTGTACATGGACTCCATTTCGGTCCGCATTGCATCCAGCCATTTTACCGAGTCAACGCTCTGAATGGCCTGCTGGAAGCTAGTCGGCTCATCACTATCAATGATGCAATCCTCTCTATCCCCGTCTATGAGAAAACCGTATCTCTCGGGCGGATGAGACTGCCTACTACTCCTGCGGAGCGGCGTAGGAAAGTCCTGATCTTTCGAACCCTCTGGTTCTACTAAGCTTTCAGTAATAGCTCGTGGTTCTGGAATTTCTTCCAGTTCTATTGCGCTCCCACTTATCTGATTTTCCAAAAACTCAGTTTCCAAGAAGTGGGCATGACGAGAAACAACAACCTTTTGTTCCTCTTCGCAATAGAAGAAATATCCTTTGGAGTTCTTTGGATATCCCACAAACTTGCACTATACTGAGCGTGCCTCGAGTTTGTCCGCATGCTGCTTTTTGACAAAAGCTGGACATCCCCATGTCTTAATGTGCTTAAGATAGGGTTTCTTCCCACACCGCATCTGATATGGTGTAGTAGGCACAGTCTTAGTTGGAACTCGGTTCAAAAGGTATGCAGCTGATTCTAGTGCATATCCCCAGAATGATCGCGGTAACTCAGCGTTACTCATCATGGAAGGTACCATATCCAATAGGGTCTGGTTCCGTCTCTCCGATACACCGTTATGTTGCGGAGTGTATGGAGGAGTAAGCTGAGAGAGAATTCCATTCTCTTTTAAGTAATCCAGGAACTCGGCACTTAAGTATTCACCACCTTGATCAGATCTTAGTGTCTTGATACTTTTGCCTGTTTGTTTTTCCACTTCATTCTTATATTCCTGGAATTTTCCAAAGGCTTCGGATTTATGTTTCATTAAGAAGACATAACCGTACCTTGAAAAGTCATCCGTAAAAGTAATGAAGTAAGAATAACCGCTTCGTGCATGCGTAGACATTGGACCGCACACGTCGCTGTGTACGAGTCCCAAGAGCTCGCTCGCTCTTACTCCGTGTCCAGTGAACGGAGTCTTTGTCATCTTTCCTTTGAGACAGGATTGACAAGTTGCATATGATTGATATTCGAACGGATCCAAATATCCTTCTGTATGTAACTTCGTCAACCTTCTCTCATTGATGTGACCCAGTCTACAATGTCACGACCCAAAATATTAGCTCATGACCAGCACATGAATCACGCAACGTCTAAAGGCGTAACGGAATTCAAGTAAGCTGAAACCCAGAAATCTAAACCTTTTAGAAAAATAAAGGAGGTGAGGTTTTGAAATAAGGGTATAATGAAAACAAGTTTTCTTAATGCATAGTAAAGGAACATGAATGATGCAAGTGAAATTTACCAATTTGAAAACATGTTTCGTCTTTTGAAAAAATTTGGCAGCACCTCCTATGTATATTTTGATCCAAAACCACAAATACATAGCAAGAATAATGGCATCCCCAAGAGGGAGCTAGCTCTTCGCCAAACGGCGGATCACAACCATGCAATACAATATAAATGAGTATACGGCGCCCAACGGCGAAGTTCACCACAAAAAGATAAAGAAAAGAGCAAGATATGACCCCAAAGGGAAAATAAAACCCATCGCTCAAATCTCGCAACTACAAGTCTCACTGAGTCTCATCACTTATAAAAATACAACTTTTGATTGATTGATGGAGTTAACTAGATACAATATGAAATATAATACAAGAGTGGGTACGATACAAATTCCCCACCTACCAATGCAAAACACCCGAATGGAACTGTGTGCCAGCGAAGCCGCTACTGATCCAAGCGGTCAACCTGGAAGAACTGTGGCACAACGGGGGTGAGTTGCCAACTCGTGAATAGAAATATATCTATAAGTAGAAATCGAATAAACAACGACTCCTAGATCAACTATATCATACAGGTAATACTATTATATCTAGGGTGACCGGGTCATATATGTGCCAACAAGGTAGTCACTATCTATGTGCATGCGGATAACATCCACAGTAATAATCAAGATATGTATGCATGTGGATCTCGTCCACCCCTGTAATCAATATCTGTATGCACGTAAATATCATAAAGGAGTGTGCATGAAAGCATGATGATATATATATATCAACGGTGTCCCTCCCGACACATCAAAATCATGGAACCTGAGTGCCTAGCATCGACACTCGAAAACATCATGAAAACCGTGCCCAGCATCGGCACGCAAATCCTCATATCTCGGGCTCCATCAGTCTGGATCGGCCCACGGGCTCCGTCATTCCGGATCAGCCCATATCATCTCTCGACTCCGGTCGGTATCCTCCGGATATCCGCCGAGTCCAAATAATATCACCGGTAGGTAGTAGTCCCTCTGCCAGGCTCACAGTCTACTACACAGCGATCCGTTCTCGTCCCGGGGTACTGTTAGGTTTGTCTAGCACCCTATAATGAGTTTTGAAGCATCACATGTCCCAAAGTTTAAATTTTTATGGTGCTAAATGAACATGCAAAGAAATCGATCCTAGAAAATTAGGGTTTCGAAATTTAAAGCGAACTAATCTAGGGTTTCGAGACTACAACCTTTGTAGCTCCCTTTCGCTGGACTCCTTGGTCTCTTGGGTGTTGAATGGAGGTCCGCTTGAAGTCCTCTCGCGTCCACGACGATCCACCACGGAGTTCTCCGTCCAAGCTCGCAACTTCGTAAAACCGAAGAGAACACTCTAAACAAGACGGCTAAGCTTGTGTAGAATGAAGTTGTGGTTAAGGTTCTCACTTCAAAAACCTTTCTTTAAGTGTGTATTACTCAGTAGAAAAAACTAGAGAGCAAATGAGAAAGAGGAAGAAGATGGTGGCAATATTTTTCACAAGAGGTAATGATATAAAGATAACTCATAAGAAGAAAAAGAAATATATCAATATATATTTTATTTCTTCTTACTATGAACCATGGTTAAAGTGATGGAGACATTATTTAACTTGAGTTTTAAATGATAAAGAGAAGGATAACTCAAGTTAAGAGGTAGGTGAGCTAGGTTAGGTTAAAAGAAGAATGTAGAAACTAGTAAGAATTATCCTTTCTTTTTCAATTTGTTTTAAATCCAAAATCAAATAATAATCCATTACTTAGACCATGGTGTGAGTCTTATATTGCCACCATTTCCATATGTTAACAACCATGATAGATGGGTGTATGTATGTGTGTATGTATGCACATCCATATGTGCATGAAACTAGCATGAAAGAAAGAAAAGCACACATGCATGCATACATCCATCATCCATCAAATACTAGAAAGGTTTTAAGTGAGAAAACTAATGGTTAAATGATAAATCAACACTTGATCAATCCGGCCATATCACATATGACCCTACCAAAAGCAAGCCGCCCGATCAATGTTCGGTATCATATACGCACATTTCAATCGGGTGCATGCGCATATCGCATACGCGCACCACAACGTTTCGCCTGGACTGGGTAACTCCTTTGTGGGACTCTAAGACTCGTCAATACGCCGGCAGAGCGTGATGATCATATCAGGTACCCTCAAGCCGCAAGCGGTCAGCTAAACGTAACGGCCACCCGGGTATTGAGCGATCAGAAGACAACAAGCGAACCTGCTACAACTCCCGTCGAGCCAACTGACAACACTACCGTACAGTCCGGTCTCTTCATCAGATATGCTGCATATCGAGCCTAGGGATGGTCACGTCGACCCTAATAACTCAATAAGTCGTGCCGGTGAATGGTCTATAACAGATCGAGAAACTACTGATAACACTTATCAGCAAATCTCAGCAGCCCTGGCCAGGGACTTACTGATATAACCAGTCGGGCACAGCGCAGCATCAACTCCCAATACCGGGAGAGACGAAACCCCTCCTATCGCTCATCGCCTTCGTGTGTCTCGGGACTGTACCCAACGGCCACCTGTTTGCACGACTCGGTAGAGCCGTGGTAGGGTGGCAATCAAAGTACAGTGGGAGAATACACAAGACTCTATGACGATCTCGGGTCTACAGACTAACCTGTACCAGTGTCACCTGAGAACTGCTATCCGACGATAGATATAATTCCATATAGGAGTTCTCGGTGAGTCCGTCCAGTGTACCCAGTCACCACTGAGCACCCGTATATGATCTTGATGTCAAACATCGATGAATGTGGGAACATCCATCGCCCATCACATGGGTCTAGTATCATATACGCTAGTCTACTCGGTATATCGATGCCCCGTCTCGATACACCTCCGACTAGGGACATTTCAGGATATGCTTATAAACTACAGATGTCCCACTAGTATGATCTCTATCATAACCACTGTAGTCAAGCCGATATCCTCAGGGCTTTATCAGCATGTATGAATGAATAAAAGCATGATCAAATCAACATGTCAGATAAAGAAGAACTAGATAGCATACTATCATGTCGAGCAAGAATGCATACTGAATATATATATACATGTATAGATACATCCACTATCACATAATGGCCTCTAGGGCATACATATATCCAACAATCTCCCACTTGCACTAAGGCCAGTTATTGGCGTATCTCATACCCAACATCTCAAAAAGCCGCTCATGCTGTGGCTGAGGGAGGGCCTTGGTGAGTGGATCCGCGGCGTTGTTCTTTGTGTCTACTCTCTTAATCTCGATCTCGCGGCGATCAACAATCTCCCGGATCAAATGAAAGCGCCTCAGGATGTGTCTGAACCGCAGATGGGATCTGGGCTCCTTGGCTAACGCCATAGCCCCATTATTATCACAATACAAGGGTATTGGATCAATAATGGTTGGAACTACTCCTAGCTCCGAGACGAACTTCTTCATCCAGACGGCTTCCTTGGCGGCATCATTTGCAGCAATGTTCTCAGCCTCCATCGTAGAGTCCGCAACGGTATCCTGTTTGGAACTCTTCCAACTTACCGCCCCTCCATTGAGGGTAAATACAAACCCTGAGATAGATTTGCTGTCATCCTTATCGCTCTGGAAGCTCGAATCGGTAAAGGCCTCCATTTGGAGATCTGTATTACCATACACCAAGAACAATTCTTTAGTCCTTCGTAAGTACTTAAGAATGTTCTTCACAGCTGTCCAGTGGTTCTCCCCTGGGTTGGATTGATACCTGCTTACAACACTAAGTGCATAAGCTACATCTGGGCGTGTACATAACATCGCATACATTATAGATCCTACTGCCGAAGCATAAGGTATAATGCTCATGCGAGCTCTCTCTTCATCGGTCTTTGGACAAGAATCCTTGGAGAGAGTGACTCCATGGCAAGCGGGTAAGGCACCCCGCTTGGAGTCTTCCATACTAAACCTTTTTAGGATGGTGTTGATGTACCTGGTTTGGGACAATCCCAATAACTTTTTGGATCTATCCCTATAGATCCTTCTGCCCAGGATGTATGTGGCATCACCCAGGTCCTTCATGGAGAACCTTAGTGATAAGAATGATTTGACCGACTGTAGCATAGGAATATCATTTCCTATCAGAAGAATGTCATCCACGTACAATACAAGGAATGTGACAGCTCTTCCTACAGCCTTCTTATAAACACAAGGTTCATCTGGATTTTTGATGAAATCAAACTCTTTGATAACATCATCGAAACAGATGTTCCAACTCCGAGATGCCTGCTTTAACCCATATATGGATTTAAGCAGTCTACATGTTTTCTCGCTACTCCCACTGTCAATGAAGCCCTCTGGCTGATCCATATAAACGCATTCCTCTAAATCTCCATTTAGAAATGCTGTTTTAACGTCCATCTGCCAGATTTCATAGTCGTAGTGAGCAGCAATAGCAAGTAGGATCCGAATGGATTTAAGCATGGCTACGGGTGAAAAAGTTTCGTCATAGTCCAAACATGGTCTTTGACGAAAACCTTTCGCCACAAGTCTTGCCTTATAGGTCTCTACCTGCCCATCTACACCAATCTTTCTTTTAAAGATCCATTTGCATCCTACAGGTTTTACCCCAGGGGGTACAACGTCTAAAGTCCATACTTTGTTGGTGTACATAGACACCATTTCGGATCTCATGGCATCCAGCCACTTCACAGAGTCACCACTCGTGATAGCTTGCTGAAAACTGGTAGGATCATCATCATCCATGATGCAATTTTCTCCGTCACCATCAACGAGGAAACCGTAGTACCTCTTCGGTGGGCGAGAAGTCCTACCAGACCTACGGAGTGGTCGAGGTTCTTCAGTTTCTGTTGCAACAGCCGGTTCAACCAAATCGTCATTTGTAGTTTGTGTCTCCAGAACCTCTTCTAGATCCACTACCTTGCCATCATCTTTATCTGTGAAAAACTCTTTTTCCAAGAATGTGGCATACTGAGAAACAAACACCTTTTGTTCCTCTTTGTGGTAGAACAGATATCCATAAGAATTCTTTGGATATCCCACAAAGTTACACATGACTGACCGTGTCTCGAGTTTGTCCGGATTCTGCTTTTTAACATAGGCCGGGCAACCCCAAATCTTAATTCTCTTAAGAGATGGTCTCTTCCCATTCCATATCTCATATGGCGTGGTAGACACGGCTTTGGTTGGAACCCTGTTTAGCAGAAACGCTGCAGTTTCCAATGCATGCCCCCAAAACGAGACTGGTAAATCAGCGTCACTCATCATGGACCGGACCATATCTAATAGGGTCCTATTCCGTCGTTCTGACACACCGTTGTGCTGTGGTGTGTAAGGAGGAGTGAGCTGAGAGAGAATCCCATTCTCTTTTAGGAAGTTTGCAAATTCTGTACTGAGATACTCACCACCTCGATCTGATCGAAGCATCTTAATACTCAAGCCGGTTTGTTTTTCTACTTCTTGTTTATATTCAATGAATTTCTCGAAAGCTTCGGACTTGTGCTTTAATAAAAATACATGACCGAATCTTGAGAAATCGTCGGTGAATGTAATGAAGTATGAAAAACCTCCTCTAGCCTGTGTAGACATTGGCCCACATACATCACTATGTATGAGGCCAAGGAGCTGAGTAGCTCTTTCTCCGTGTCCGGTAAACGGAGTTTTGGTCATTTTACCCTTGATACAAGACTGGCAAGTTGCATAAGATTTATATTCAAAAGAGTTTAAATATCCATCTTTGTGTAACCTGTTTAGTCTTGTTTCGTTAATATGACCAAGTCTACAATGCCAAAGAAAAGCTTCATTTAATTCTGAAAGTTTTCTTTTATTAGTGTGTTGTATACTGAAAACTGTGTGTTGATTTAGGACATATATACCGTTATTAAGCGTACCATACCCAACCAACATTTGATTTAGGTGAATGTTCATAACATTGTTCTGCAACACAAAATTATATCCTTCATTGTCCAACAAAGAAACGAATATTATATTACATAGCATACTTGGTACAAAATAACATGGATTCAAAATCAAAATACATCCAGATGGCAACCCCAAGTGATACTCTCCCACTTCGACTGTATGTACATTGGAACCATTTCCAACGCGGAGAGTATGGTCACCTGTTCTCAAAACCTAGCTATTTCTCAACCCCTGCATAGAATTGCAAATGTGAGAACCTGAACCGGTATCCAATACCCAGGAAGCAGAGTTTATAGAAAAACAGTTTTCAGTCACAAACGCACCTGAAGCAGAAGCATCACCATGCTTCTTCTTGAGACTTAAGTACTCCGTGCAATTGCGCTTCCAATGTCCTGTCTTGTGGCAATGAAAACAATCGCCTTTCCCCTGGTCTCCAGCTTTGGACTTTCCCTTTCCCTTCACCTTTTTAACTCCGCCCTTAGGATTAGTGGGTTTCTTCTTATTCTTTCCCTTGGCCTTAGCTTTCGGGCGAGAAGAAGAAGACTGTCCAATAGTCATAACGGGAGTTTTTGCTGACTTCATAGTGCTCTTTGCACTCCTTAACGTATTAAGGAGTTCAGGGAGTTCCTTCTCCATGCCATGCATGTTAAAGTTCACTATGAACTGAGCAAAGGTGGAGGGGGGGGACTACAGAATAATATCTATATATTGTTCATTGTCCATTGTCCATCCAAGGTCCTCAAGCTCTTCTATAAGAGCTATCATCTTCAAAACATGGTCTCCTACTGGTGTGCCAGGGGCCATTCGCATCTGAAACAGTTTCTTTGATACTTCGTATCTGTAGGGTTCCAAGGCACGCTAATGAGGTCTCACAAGGCATCAACCATGCCAATTTCAAATTTTACGGGTGCCGAGAAACCCTAATACGGATCGTTGACTAGAAGTTTAGGCGAAAAACGAAACTAGTTAACAATTTAACTAAAAGAGAGAGGCTACAACCTTTGTAGATCCGGTTCTCCACTTCCTTAGCTCCACGTAGGCATCCTCTCGCTGTCCATCTCGAATCCCGGACTCAATCATCGGCTTGATCGGAGATATGGGCGGGCTAGGTCGTCGGCTTTGTGCCGAAGATGATCTACGTCGAGGCATCACAAGTTCAAGCTCCAACTCCATCAAGTTGTGAAACTTGTGAAGAAAACACCCTATACTACTTGGCAAGAGGTAGAGGGTGAAGAAATAGGAGGTGGGTTCACTTTAGAATTGGATTTCTCACACTTTAGCTCAAGTTGCCATTAATGGACTTAAGCTTTTTCTTTGAAGATGAAGAAGAAGATGAAGCTAGAATATGATAAGTCTTAATTAAAATTGAAAAGTAAAATGAATACTTATCATATACTAACTAAGGTAGAGTGTAGAGAATTGACCATGGTTACTTGGAAGGGTTAGGGTTAAGCATGAAGACAAGAATGGTTACAAAGTCAAAGCTTCATGAAGCTTCAACTAGAAACAAAGAAAGCCACCATTCTCATCAAAATATTTTCCAAATAAATAAATAAACAAATAAATAAATAAATGAATAAGCAAAACCCTAATCATCAACTTAACCATGGTTTAATTCTATACACTTAACCAAATGAGCAAGTATCATCAAACATGATACAAACATGTGCACAAAAGTATATCACATATACAACTTGCACATCAAGTGAGAAAATCCATTTAAAGTGAACCAATACTAGCTAATGCAAAGTAATATATCAAATATATAATTATACATTAAATCATTAAATCAACACTTGATTTAACGATCCGGTCATATCGCATATAACCGACTAGTATCCTATGTATCGGCTTATCGAATCAATCCTTGATTCGATATCTAGGTTATATCGAATATAACTAATCGATACATTCATCGCGAGAATGAAATGCGGTATCACATACACGCATTATTCTCGGTCCCGCACATATCTCATATGCGCTCCTATTTTGTTTCGCTTGAGCCAGGAAACCTCTGTGTAGGACTCTAAAGACTCGTCAATATGCCGGTAGCAAATGATGATCGTATCAAGCACCCACAAGCCGCAAGCGGTCTGCTAAACGTAACGGCCATCCGGGTATTGAGCGATCAGAAGATCGACGAGCTAGCCCGCTCACACTCCTGTGAATCCAACCAGTAACACTTACCGTACAGTCCGGTCTGTTCGTCTGATATGTCGCATATCAAGTCTAGGGGTGGTAAACGTCAGACCCCAATAACCGATAAGTCGTGCCGATGTGAGGCTCATAACGGGTCGAGAGACTACTGGTAACACTTACCAGCAAATCTCTGATCAGCCCTGGCCAGGGACTTCCCTGTTACGGCCAATCGAGCACTGCACAACATCAACCCCCAATACCGGGAGAGACGAAACCCTTCCTATCGCTCATTGCCTCCATGTGACTCGGGACTGTACCCAAAGACCACCGTTTTGCACGCCCTCATGGACGTGGTAAGGTGGAGATCAAAGCACAGTGGAAATCACACAAGACTCTATGACGATCTCGGGTCTACAGACTAACCTGCACAAGTGTCACCTGAGAACTGCCATCTGACGTGAGGTATAATACCATCTGGGAGTTCTCGGCGAGTCCGTCCAGTGTACGCAGTCTCCACTGAGCACCCGTATACCATCTCTGATGTCAAGCACCAATGGATATGGGATCATCCATCGCCCATCTCATGGGTCGAGAAGCGTATATGCTAGTCTACACTGGTATATCGATGCCCCGTCTCGATACACCCACGACTAGGGACCTTGAAGGATGTACCTATGGACTACCATGTCCCCACTAGTATGATCTGCATCATAGTCCAGGTAGTCAAGTACACATCCTAAGGGCTTTACCAACATGTAACTTTAAGACAGTATAAAGAGACTAGTATACATGTTAAGATAAAGAGCAACCAGATAGCATACTATCATATCGAGCAAGAAAGTCATCTCTATATATGTCCAAGCATCCAATATAATATACATCATCTGTACAATACTGGCCTCTAGGGCATACATACAACTAACAATCTCCCACTTGCACTAGGGCCAGCTGCTGTAGTATCGCATACCGAGCATCCAGAAGAGTCTCTCTAACTGTATCTGGGGAATGGCCTTCGTGAGTGGATCCGCCGTGTTGTTCTTCGTGTCAACCCTCCTGACCTCGATCTCCCGGCGATCAACTATCTCCCGGATCAGGTGATACCGCCTCAGAATATGCCTGGATCGCTGATGGGACCTGGGTTCCTTGGCCAAAGCCACCGCTCCATTGTTATCACAATACAAAGGTATTGGATGCTCAATGGATGGAACTACACCAAGTTCAGTAATGAACTTCTTGATCCAGACAGCCTCTTTAGCAGCATCGTTGGCAGCGATGTATTCAGCCTCCATCGTCGAGTCTGCCACGGTTTCCTGCTTGGAACTCTTCCAGCTAACCGCCCCTCCGTAAAGGGTAAAGACAAAGCCCGACTGCGACTTAGAGTCGTCCTTATCACTCTGGAAGCTCGAATCGGTAAAGGACTCCACTTGGAGTTCTTCGTTACCATACACCAAGAGCATCTCTTTAGTCCTTCACAAGTACTTGAGAATGCTCTTCACAGCTGTCCAGTGATTCTCTCCAGGATCAGCTTGATACCTGCTCACTACACTTAGTGAGTATGCAACATCGGGTCTGGTACATAGCATCACGTACATAATAGAGCCTACAGCCGAAGCATAGGGTATCTCTTGCATGCGAGCTCTCTCCAAATCAGTCTTGGGAGACATCTCTTTGGAGAGAGTGACTCCAGAGATCGTGGGCAAATTCCCACGCTTGGATTCTTCCATACTAAACCTCTTTAGTATGGTGTCAATGTACCTAGATTGGGACAATCCCAATATCCGTTTGGATCTATCTCTATAGATCCTAATTCCCAATATGCAGGATGCATCACCAAGATCTTTCATTGAGAATCTTTGTGATAAGAAGAGCTTGACCGATTGCAGCATAGGAATATCATTTCCTATCAAGAGTATGCCGTCCACGTACAATACGAGGAAGACAACCTTACTCTCTGCCACCTTCTTGTAAATACAAGGTTCATCTGGGTTTTTGACGAAATCAAACTCTTTGATAACGACGTCAAAGCAGATGTTCCAACTCCGCGATGCTTGCTTTAATCCATAAATGGATTTAAGCAGCTTGCACACCTTCCTGCTGCTCCCACTGTCTACGAAGCCCTCTAGCTGAGTCATGTACACGCACTCTTCTAAATCACCATTTAGAAAGGCGGTCTTAACATCCATTTGCCAGATTTCGTAATCATGATATGCAGCGATGGCAAGCATGATCCGGATGGATTTAAGCATAGCTACTGGAGAAAAGGTTTCGTCATAGTCCACACCTGGTCTTTGACGAAAACCCTTTGCAACAAGTCTAGCTTTGAAAGTCTCCACTTTCCCATCTACACCAAGTTTCTTCTTGAAGATCCACTTGCTCCCAATGGGTTTTACCCCTTCAAGAGCAACTTCCAAAGTCCAAACTTTGTTGGTGTACATGGATTCCATCTCGGACCGCATAGCATCCAGCCATTTCACTGAGTCTACTCGTGATGGCCTGCTCGAAGCTAGTTAGGTCATCATCCTCCATGATGCAATCCTCGCTCCCACCATCCATGAGAAAACCGTAGTATCTCTCAGGTTGGCGAGAAACCCTACTAGATCGGCGGAGAGGCTGAGGTTCATTGGGAGCTACTGAATCTTCTGGTTCCACTAAATCTTCAGTTATGGTTTATGTATCTGAAACCTCTTCCAGCTCTACCACTTTGCCACTAATTTCTTTTTCAAGGAATTCCTTTTCTAAAAAGGTGGCATATTGAGAAACAATCACTTTTTGTTCTTCAGCATGGTAGAAAAAATATCCTTGGGAATTCTTAGGATATCCCACAAACTTGCAAAGAACTGACCGTGCCTCGAGTTTGTCTGGATTTTGCCTTTTGACATAGGCCGGACAACCCCATATCTTAACTCGTTTAAAATATGGTCTCTTCCCACTCCATATCTCATATGGTGTGGTAGGTACAGATTTAGATGGAACTTGATTCAATAGGTATGTTGCTGTTTCCAGCGCATATCCCCAGAAGGAAATAGGTAACTCAGCTGTGCTCATCATAGAGCGCACCATATCTAATAGGGTGCGGTTCCTCCGTTCTGATACACCATTGTGCTGTGGTGTATATGGAGGAGTCAGCTGAGAGAGAATCCCATTCTCTTTAAGGAAGTCCAGGAATTCATTGCTCAAGTATTCACCTCCTCGATCAGATCGTAGGATTTTAATACTTTTTCCGGTTTGGTTCTCAACTTCTTGTTTATATTCCTTAAATTTCTCAAAAGCTTCTGATTTGTGTTTCATCAGGAACACAAACCCGAACCTAGAGAGATCGTCAGTGAATGTAATGAAGTATGAAGAACCATCCCTGGCATGTGTAGACATAGGACCGCATACATCACTATGTATCAGTCCCAAGAGTTCGGTAACTCTTTCTCCGTGTCCCGTAAACGGAGTTTTGGTCATCTTGCCTTTGAGACATGACTGGCAAGTGTCATAAGATGAAAATTCGAAAGGTTTCAAATATCCATCCTTATGCAACTTAGCCAGTCGTGTCGCATTGATGTGACCCAGTCTACAATACCACAAGAAGGATTCGTTCATTTCTGAACTCTTCCTCTTGTGTGTGTTAGTTATGCTCAGAACTGTTGATTGATTTAGAACATAAATGCCATTGCACAACGTGCCTGATCCAACCAACTTTTGGTTACGGAAAATGTTCATAACATTGTCCTGTAATACAAAATTATATCCCTCTTTACTCAATAAAGAAACTGATATAATGTTGCATATCAGGTTCGGCATGTAATAGCATTCGTTCAGAACCAATGTATTACCTGTTGGTAATGCAAGGTGATATTCCCCGACAGTCTTAGCTGCAACAATTGCACCATTTCCAACTCTAATGTCTTTATCACCTTCTCCAAGTTCTCTACCTTTCCTGAGCCCATGTAACTGATTACATATATGGGATCCTGACCCGGTATCTAATACCCAGGACGTAGAGCAAATGGAGAAACAGTTCTCTGTAACGAACACACCCGAAGAAAATGCATCATCATGTACTTTCTTCATTCGGGTGGCATGGGAATCCTGGTATTCCCCTATATCCTGTTCAGTCCTATAACTCTTATAGGAAAGAACGGAACCAACGTTCCCTAGCACAGTATAACATGCGGGTTCGGTCAATACATCCATATTATTATCTTGATTAGGGCCTGACATGGTCGCTACCTGGAGAGAGAGAGAAGAAAACACTTTAGCGTATGCTCGTGCAAGATCAGATTGGTTATTATCTTATCTAATCAGGATGGCTCCCACTGTTTTTATCAAATCTTCCTTCAAACCTTAAAAGGAAAGACTAGCCGGGATTAATTACACACTACAAGTTCGCCAATCTTTCAGCCAGGCCAGTGTCGGTACTTTGAGGGAGGTCCCTCGTGCTTTCGCACGAACCTAATTAATGTAAACCTCGTTTTCCCAGAGGCGTAACCCCGTTGACACCTTTCTAGACACCTACTTGATCAGCTAATTGCAATGTGTAAAACTCTTCCAGGAGTAACTCTTACTCGCAGTGGGTATCGGGATCTAACTATCTCATAGAAGGTATGCAATCTCATTGAAAATTTCAACACTTGAAATTCCCGATAATATTTTGCCCCTAGCAGCTATATGACCTTAACATAGTCAACAAATCATAAGTGCTAGTCAAGTTCAACCCGTCATTTCCTGATTGAATTAAACCCACCCGCACGACCCTTAACATAGTCAACAAAGTCGCACGACTACCCTAATCCAATCTGCATCATATGCATAAGCAGATAAATACTGGTCAGCTACCGCACACTACGCCTTAACATAGTCAACAAACGTAGCATGAATACTAACTAGTACTTATCTGAAATGACGGAGGGCTACGACAGGTTTTTCTGAAAACCTATTGCGTAATGAACTTGATATCGTTGTAGAATCAAATGAAGTTTTGAAATGGAGTGATTTTGAGGCTTTTCTAGTTTTGCTAAAGGGGTCACTCCCGGTGAAGGGATCGTCGGCCCTTTCCTCATCGAATGAGATGCGGGATATATCATATATATCACTGTGCAAAGCAGAAACTATAGAAGCAATCAAAAACAAACCGAGGGTGTAGCATCTACCAGTTATTGCTAAAGGAGTCACTCCCGGTGAAGGGATCTCGGTCCTTTCCTCATATAATAAGGTGCAGGATATATCACATATACCGCTGTGCAAAGCAAGAACTGTAGCTACCTGTTTTATTTAAAATTTGATTCTACAACATCTTAGGTTTCTTTTCTTTCATTAATCTCATTAATGAAGTCCCATCATTTAAGTACCTAAACATCACAGATAAATACGACGTACACTTATGCCATCCGCATTCGCCTCGATGTCCCCTCATGCACCGTTAGGTTAGGTAACTAACGGCAGAGCGGGGCAGGGCTAGCGCGGGTGTAAAACATAAGTAACGTCTATATAATATATCATATATACTATATACAGTATCTATCACAGAACATCACATGATCGCATCACAGATAAAGCAGCAGAAGAAACATATGAAACATTGGATATACTAGGACGTCCGTGTTTTCAATACGAGCCAGTATAAAACACGGATTCCACGGTCTTGATGAATAGCCAATCCCACACCCCTAGACCCCTATGAGAGCGGCAAGCAACCCTACCAATTCTAGGGTTAGGAGACCCAGACTCGACTCCTCGAGTTGGTCTCCCACTGGACCCCAGAACCCGGTTACTTGTGCTCACCTCCTTGGGTCTATCCTAATGCGGAAAAGTAAATAATATACAAAAGGTGACAACTTCCGCAACCTGGAAGTGCCACAATAAAAGAATATTACATACAAGTTTTTACATGAATGAAAATGAAAAACACTCATCTCACATAAAAAAAACCCCGGCTATTCAAACACGACGATCCAATATAACATATCCAGCAACACATAACATCACTTGTCATCAACGTAAGTAAATATGCGCATCCTAATTGTCGTTGACATATAGCAACGAAACCGGCGATATCACATATTACACTTACGGTCACAGAAAATAAAGTGTAAAACTACAACAGTTGAAATACGCAATCTCCATAGACATCGCATGCCTAATCAAATGAATTACTTAGACATCACATGCCTAACAATTATAAACCCCGCATTTTAGTCTCAAAATCGAAAACACTTTTCAATATCAAGTCGGGCAATTCAACAAGATTCCCGACAATCTGATCGAATGCTCGTCGCAAACTTCAATAGGCGGCCGCACCCCTGATACCGTCGACGAAGTGCACTAAGGCGGAACTCCGCTACCGCGAGCACCCGAACGGATGCTTTCGGTGACGGGGTTCTCCTACAGTCACTTGGTCGGGGCTATAGGGTGAGGCTGTCTATTAAGTTTACCCGGCGAGTATCCGCGTACGCTACGTGATTGCGACGGACTTTTGATCACATCAAAATTCCGTGGCAACCGATCAAATGAGACTAAACCGCTAGATTTATAACATTCATTCAGTTATCTCATAACTATTTGTGAATTCCAATTATTGTATCACATTCCAGATAAATAGAAAATGTTAAACTTTCCGATCGAACAGTCAAACACCCAAGTTTTCCAGATACAGCTCAACACATGAAACAAGTTTAAAAATATCCAGTTCATGCCTCAGTACCAACGGTCCAGCCGTAGAAGGGTCAAGCCAACGCCTCACATGTGGTACGCCGTACTGCCCCAAACCCGAAGGTTCAAAGAGCAGTTCAAGACGGTCACATAATCGAGTTAAGGTTTGTTGTCTTCTAGAGGGTCCATTGCGTTACTTGCACTACTTAGAACGTCGTTAAACTATGGAAAGATCCAACACTTGGAAATTTCCAGAAAGGGGAAAAGATGGGTATTTATATCCGGTCGAACTTTTTAACATATTCAAAAATTATACGGAAAGCCACATAGACAAAGTTTGAAATTTCCGATCGAATAATCGAATCCCCAAAACAACCCCAGAAAATCTAACTCTTGAATAAATATTAAAAATTCCCAGAAAACTCAGCACATGAAAACATGAATTACTGTGCAAAAATTAAACAGTGAACACATTTATTGGCCGCGGAACTGCCGCAGAAGCCAAGCTTCTGCCGCGGTTCCGCCGCACTGTAGCAGCATCACTCGATAAATTTTGCATCGTAATTCTTAGAATTTCCTGCTGAATTTTTTAAGAATTTTTAATCTGGAAAAAACCCAGTTTTTAGAAAAAGTCCAGAGAGCATGAAATTTTAGGGTTTCGGGTTCGTTCGGGTTTCAAACTTCGTCTACGCATCGCCTAAGGCTCTAGCTAGGCTCTGATACCACTGTAGGGTTCCTAGGCACGCTAATGAGGTCTCACAAGGCATCAACCATGCCAATTTCAAATTTTACGGGTGCCGAGAAACCCTAATACGGATCGTTGACTAGAAGTTTAGGCGAAAAACGAAACTAGTTAACAATTTAACTAAAAGAGAGAGGCTACAACCTTTGTAGATCCGGTTCTCCACTTCCTTAGCTCCACGTAGGCATCCTCTCGCTGTCCATCTCGAATCCCGGACTCAATCGTCGGCTTGATCGGAGAAATGGGCGGGCTAGGTCGTCGGCTTCGTGCCGAAGATGATCTACGTCGAGGCATCACAAGTTCAAGCTCCAACTCCATCAAGTTGTGAAACTTGTGAAGAAAACACCCTATACTACTTGGCAAGAGGTAGAGGGTGAAGAAATAGGAGGTGGGTTTACTTTAGAATTGGATTTCTCACACTTTAGCTCAAGTTGCCATTAATGGACTTAAGCTTTTTCTTTGAAAATGAAGAAGAAGATGAAGCTAGAATATGATAAGTCTTAATTAAAATTGAAAAGTAAAATGAATACTTATCATATACTAACTAAGGTAGAGTGTAGAGAATTGACCATGGTTACTTGGAAGGGTTAAGGTTAAGCATGAAGACAAGAATGGTTACAAAGTCAAAGCTTCATGAAGCTTCAACTAGAAACAAAGAAAGCCACCATTCTCATCAAAATCTTTTCCAAATAAATAAATAAACAAATAAACAAATAAATGAATAAGCAAAACCCTAATCATCAACTTAACCATGGTTTAATTCTATACACTAAACCAAATGAGCAAGTATCATCAAACATGATACAAACATGTGCACAAAAGTATATCACATATACAACTTGCACATCAAGTGAGAAAATCCATTTAAAGTGAACCAATACTAGCTAATGCAAAGTAATATATCAAATATATAATTATATATTAAATCATTAAATCAACACTTGATTTAACGATCCGGTCATATCGCATATAACCGACTAGTATCCTATGTATCGTCTTATCGAATCAATCCTTGATTCGATATCTAGGTTATATCGAATATAACCAATCGATACATTCATCGCGAGAATGAAATGCGGTATCACATACACGCATTATTCTCGGTCCCGCACATATCTCATATGCGCTCCTATTTCGTTTCGCTTGAGCCAGGAAACCTCTGTGTAGGACTCTAAAGACTCGTCAATACGCCGGTAGCAGATGATGATCATATCAAGCACCCACAAGCCGCAAGCGGTCTGCTAAACGTAACGGCCATCCGGGTATTGAGCGATCAGAAGATCGACGAGCTAGCCCGCTCACACTCCTGTGAATCCAACCAGTAACACTTACCGTACAGTCCGGTCTGTTCGTCTGATATGTCGCATATCAAGTCTAGGGGTGGTAAACGTCAGACCCCAATAACCGATAAGTCGTGCCGATGTGAGGCTCATAACGGGTCGAGAAACTACTGGTAACACTTACCAGCAAATCTCTGATCAGCCCTGGCCAGGGACTTCCCTGTTACGGCCAATCGAGCACTGCGCAACATCAACCCCCAATACCGGGAGAGACGAAACCCCTCCTATCGCTCATTGCCTCCATGTGACTCGGGACTGTACCCAAAGACCACCGTTTTGCACGCCCTCATGGACGTGGTAAGGTGGAGATCAAAGCACAGTGGGAATCACACAAGACTCTATGACGATCTCGGGTCTACAGACTAACTTGCACAAGTGTCACCTGAGAACTGCCATCTGACGTGAGGTATAATACCATCTGGGAGTTCTCGGCGAGTCCGTCCAGTGTACGCAGTCTCCACTGAGCACCCGTATACCATCTCTGATGTCAAACACCAATGGATATGGGATCATCCATCGCCCATCTCATGGGTCGAGAAGCGTATACGCTAGTCTACACTGGTATATCGATGCCCCGTCTCGATACACCCACGACTAGGGACCTTGAAGGATGTACCTATGGACTACCATGTCCCCACTAGTATGATCTGCATCATAGTCCAGGTAGTCAAGTACACATCCTAAGGGCTTTACCAACATGTAACTTTAAGACAGTATAAAGAGACTAGTATACATGTTAAGATAAAGAGCAACCAGATAGCATACTATCATATCGAGCAAGAAAGTCATCTCTATATATGTCCAAGCATCCAATATAATATACATCATCTGTACAATACTGGCCTCTAGGGCATACATACAACTAACAGTATCGTAATACGCGGGATTGCTCCCCATACAACTCTTTTGTATGGAGCAATATACCGTGAATGTCCATGTCCTCGTGCTGCTTTTGATGTGCTTTATCCATCGATGCAAGCGCGAGGCATTTGGCCGTGGCACAGTCA
The DNA here is from genome assembly GCA_030015575.1 of Agapanthus africanus. Lineage (NCBI taxonomy): Eukaryota > Viridiplantae > Streptophyta > Magnoliopsida > Asparagales > Amaryllidaceae > Agapanthus > Agapanthus africanus. Next base: position 181,873,069 of record JASDDO010000016.1, on the reverse strand, counting down.
GCGTCCCATGTCTTGCGGACTTCAATGTCCGCAACTGAGGATTTTGGACCTGGGACGGGCGGGGCTGAAGCCGTGAGGACATATGATACTTTATCATAAGTCAAGGCGATTTTCAGATTCCTCAGCCAGTCTTTATAGTTGGTCCCATTCAGTTTGTTTTTATCTAGTAAAAGCTTGAGTCCAGTCATGGGTATCTGCCATTAAGAGAGAGAAAAGAATACACTCAGCGAAAGCTCTTGCATAGATTAGATTGGTTTATTATCTTGTCTAATCGATGTTTCCCACTGCTTTTTATCAAGTTTTTCTTTCAAACCTTAAAAAGAAAAACTAGCCAGGATTAATTACAGTCTACAACTTCACTAACCGTTCAGCCAGGCCAGTGTCGGTACTTTGAGGGAGGTTCCCCGTGCTTTCGCACGGACATAATTAGAGTAAACCTCGTTTTCCCAGAGGCGGAGCCCCGTTAACACCTTTCTAGACACCTAATGAGTTAGCTAATTGTAAACTGTAAAACTCTCCTAGGAGCAACTATTGCCCACAGTGGGATCGGGATCCAACCATCACATGGAAAGTATGCAATCTCATTGCAAATTTCAACACTTGAAATTCCCGATGTAATTTTTACCCCTAGTACTTATGACCTTAACTATGGTCAACAAATCATAAGTACCAGTCAAGTTCTACCCGTCATTTCTTGATCAATTAGACCCACCCATATGACCCTTAACTATGGTCAACAAAGTCGTATGAATGTCCTAATTGATTTGCATCATATGCAGTGTAGGAAGACATCACTTAGCTACCGTACACTACGCCTTAACTAAAGTCAACAAACATAGCACGAATATTAAGTACTCTACTTCCTAAAATGACGGAGGGTTGCGGATGATTTTTAAGAAAATATTTAACGCTTTGAACTTGATATCGTTGTAGAATCAAACAGTTTTCAAAAGGAGTGGCTTAAGCTCCGCAGTTTTGAAATATAGCTTTTTCATAAATAGCCGAGTAGTTTTCAAATCCGATTCTACAACATCTTTTTAGGTTTATTTTCTTTACATTAATCACATTAATGTAATCCCATCATTTAAGTCCTTAAGCCAATCACAGAAAAGAAACGAAAATAACACGTACGCTTATGCCATCCGCATTCGCCGCAATGTTCCGTTATGCACCGTTAGGTTACTTAACTAACGGCATACCGGGACGGGACTAGCGCGGGTGTAAAACATAAGCAACGTCTACTATATATCATATATATAATATGTCATTCGTCTCAGATATCACAGAACACAGGCAGCAGAAACATAGATATAACGTGGGATATCCTAGGACGTCCGTATTTAGTATTTAGCCAGAATAGAAAATACGGATTCCACAGTCGCGATGAATAGCCAAGCCCACACCCTGGACCCCTACGAGAGCGGAAAGTGACCCTCCCAATTCTGGAATTTAGGAGACCCGGTCTCGACTCCTCGAGATGGCTTCCCACTGAACCCCAGAACCCGGTCACCTGTGCTCCCCTCCTTGGGTCCATCCTAATACGGAAAAGTAAATAATATACAACACTGGTGACACAACCTCAACCCGGAAGTGCCCCAAATAAAAGAATATTACATTACATTTGAATTTACATGAATGAAAATATAAAACTCTAATCTCACATAAAACCCCCTGGCTATTCAATCGCGACAATCCTGCACATCATATCTCAGCAACATATAATATCTCATATCATCAACGTAAATAAGTATGCATACCCCAATTGTCGTTGACGTATAGCAACGAAACCGGCGATATCGAACATACTACACTTACGGTCACAGAAAAGAAAGTGTAAAACTACAATATTTGGAATCCAGATTCTCTTTAGACATCATAAATGCGAAATATCACATATTTCGTATTTCATGCCTAAACTATATGAATTCCACATATTGTATCACATTCCAGATAAACAGACAGTATTAAAGTATTCGAACGAACAATCAAGCACCCAAGATTCACTAAAGCTCAACACTTGAGCAGGGTTCAAAAATCCGAAGTGTGACACAGTAGTAGCGGTCCAGCCGTAGAAGGGTCAAGCCAACGCCTCACATGTGACACGCCGTACTGCCCCAAACCCTAGGGTTCAAAGGGCAGTTCAAGACGGTCACATAATCGAGTTAAGGTTTGTTGTCTTCTAGAGGGACCACCACAAAAAAAAACTTGCACGTATCTCCAAAGTATTTAAACCCCGTGAATAGTGAGTAAATGATACTCGTTCAAACACTTCAACACTTTCTAATTTACCCGGAAAAGCTACGAAATGAAAATACCGATCAAAACTACGCGTCCAAAACCATCTCCAGAAATTACAGTACTATATTCAGATTAAACATACCTAAAACAGTATACTAGCAGACCTAGGAATTATGGTGCAATTTCTATAGCAAGATGCCACTGTACGGCCGCGGATCCGCGGCCTAAGCAAGGAATTGCCGCGGTTCCGCGGCCATATGAACAGTTCACTTGATCGTATTTCACCATTATTCTTAGTTTTCCCTGCTGTAATTTTTAAGTATTTTTAATTCTGAAAAATGTCAGATTTTAAAAATTGTCCAGCGAGGGTCCAAAAAATCGTATTTTTTTGTCCGATCGGGATTTTTACTTCGTAAAAACGTCGCCTAATGTTCTAGGTCGGCTCTGATACCTAAGTTAGGTTTTAAAAATTGTCCAGAGAGGGTCCAAAAAATCGTATTTTTTGTCCGATCGGGATTTTTACTTCGTAAAAACGTCGCCTAATGTTCTAGGTCGGCTCTGATACCAATGTTAGTCAGACAGCCACCCCATCCAATGGGGTCACCGTGGCACCAACAGGTCCCTCAACAGCTACTTTTTACGCATGCCCCCTCGCGAGGACAACAACCCGCCGGAACACCTTCCGGTCTCGAGATACCCTGGGGGTAAGAGCCTATGCTTCGCCACACTGTCACACAGTGAGAACCCCCCATAGGTCGACATCCAATGCCTAGTAGCTCTGATACCAATGTTAGGTTTGTCTAGCACCCTATAATGAGTTTTGAAGCATCACATGTCCCAAAGTTTAAATTTTTATGGTGCTAAACGAACATGCAAAGGAATCGATCCTAGAAAATTAGGGTTTCGAAATTTAAAGCGAACTAATCTAGGGTTTCGAGACAACAACCTTTGTAGCTCCCTTTCGCTGGACTCCTTGGTCTCTTGGGTGTTGAATGGAGGTCCGCTTGATGTCCTCTCGCGTCCACGACGATCCACCACGGAGTTCTCCGTCCAAGCTCGCAACTTCATAAAACCGAAGAGAACACTCTAAACAAGAGGGCTAAGCTTGTGTAGAATGAAGTTGTGGTTAAGGTTCTCACTTCAAAAACCTTTCTTTAAGTGTGTATTACTCACTAGAAAAAACTAGAGAGCAAATGAGAAAGAGGAAGATGATGGTGGCAATATTTTTCACAAAAGGTAATGAGATAAAGATAACTCATAAGAAGAAAAAGAAATATATCAATATATATTTTATTTCTTCTTACTATGAACCATGGTTAAAGTGATGGAGACATTATTTAACTTGAGTTTTAAATGATAAAGAGAAGGATAACTCAAGTTAAGAGGTAGGTGAGCTAGGTTAGGTTAAAAGAAGAATGTAGAAACTAGTAAGAATTATCCTTTCTTTTTCAATTTGTTTTAAATCCAAAATCAAATAATAATCCATTACTTAGACCATGGTGTGAGTCTTATATTGCCACCATTTCCATATGTTAACAACCATGATAGATGGGTGTATGTATGCACATCCATATGTGCATGAAACTAGCATGAAAGAAAGAAAAGCACACATGCATGCACACATCCATCATCCATCAAATACTAGAAAGGTTTTAAGTGAGAAAACTAATGGTTAAATGATAAATCAACACTTGATCAATCCGGCCATATCACATATGACCCCACCAAAAGCAAGCCGCCCGATTAATGTTCGGTATCATATACGCACATTTCAATCGGGTGCATGCGCATATCGCATACGCGCACCACAACGTTTCGCCTGGACTGGGTAACTCCTTTGTGGGACTCTAAGACTCGTCAATACGCCAGCAGAGCGTGATGATCATATCAGGTACCCTCAAGCCGTAAGCGGTCAGCTAAACGTAACGGCCACCCGGGTATTGAGCGATCAGAAGACAACAAGCGAACCTGCTACAACTCCCGTCGAGCCAACTGGCAACACTACCGTACAGTCCGGTCTCTTCGTCAGATTTGCTGCATATCGAGCCTAGGGATGGTCACGTCGACCCTAATAACTCAATAAGTCGTGCCGGTGAATGGTCTATAACAGATCGAGAAACTACTGATAACACTTATCAGCAAATCTCAGCAGCCCTGGCCAGGGACTTACTGATATAACCAGTCGGGTACAGCGCAGCATCAACTCCCAATACCGGGAGAGACGAAACCCCTCCTATCGCTCATCGCCTTCGTGTGTCTCGGGTCTGTACCCAACGGCCACCTGTTTGCACGACTCGGTAGAGCCGTGGTTGGGTGGCAATCAAAGTACAGTGGGAGAATACACAAGACTCTATGACGATCTCGGGTCTACAGACTAACCTGTACCAGTGTCACCTGAGAACTGCTATCCGACGATAGATATAATTCCATATAGGAGTTCTCGGTGAGTCCGTCCAGTGTACCCAGTCACCACTGAGCACCCGTATATGATCTTGATGTCAAACATCGATGAATGTGGGAACATCCATCGCCCATCACATGGGTCTAGTATCATATACGCTAGTCTACTCTGGTATATCGATGCCCCGTCTCGATACACCTCCGACTAGGGACATTTCAGGATATGCTTATAAACTACAGATGTCCCACTAGTATGATCTCTATCATAACCACTGTAGTCAAGCCGATATCCTCAGGGCTTTATCAGCATGTATGAATGAATAAAAGCATGATCAAATCAACATGTCAGATAAAGAAGAACCAGATAGCATACTATCATGTCGAGCAAGAATGCATACTGAATATATATATACATGTATAGATACATCCACTATCACATAATGCCCTCTAGGGCATACATATATCCTACAGGTACCATACCGGGCCCACCATGTACCCGCAATCGGCCTCATCCGCCTCCTCGAATCGGGTTTCACATGTCGCTCTCAGAACCGAGAAAACACATGGTGGACGCACTGAAATATCATATCAAGAGAAACCGGATTTTTAAAACAACACATAATCTCTTTTGAAATATCCACGGTTCTCAAATCCATAAATCTCATGAAAACAGCATATCTCAATGCGTAAAATAATAGAGCATGATGTATGCGACATGGAAAAAGAAATGCGAGCATATCCGTGTATCATGCAACATGGAATAGTGATATGACATATTAAGGCGAAAACCGCTCTTCTAAAATGATTCCAGTTTTTAAAATAAAACTTGCGGTTCCCAACTTCCCAATAAAACCAGTTATCTATATAGGTACAATATGTATATGCGCAAGTATAGATGTACCATGTATGTGTGCACAAATATGAATATACAATGTGTATGTGCACAAGTATGGGTGTATCAAGGTATATGTACACTAATATGGATATACGAATGTGTATATCCGCAAGTATGAATGTATCAATATATATGTCATGATGCAACAACCCTACTGTGTAGTGACATGGCAATTATCGATGATGAAGTGTGTGAGCCGGCAAATATGTGTATGTGTAACATACGCATCATCGATAATGGTGCAGGTGTACTATCACAGTTATATGCGATGCAATAATAATATCATGAATGCAGCACGAGGTAAATCATCAGCTAAAAGCTATAAAGTATACGTAACAATCATATGTCCGAGTCGGTGAATTTATCAATCGACATCTAGCCCAATAACACCGCGTACGGTATAATTCATCGTACGAAAACCTCTAGTCAAGGGCAAGTATCAATCATCACGTCAACTCATCACGCACGGAATATCATCGTGCGGCGGCATTATACTAAAAGGGATCCCATCATCCTATACGACAAATGAGGGTACGGCCTAATATCACATACGGCCTATCGTCCTTGATTCACAACATTCTATACATATATATAACCCTATATACCTATGTCCCAGGTCGCATCTGCAACAATCTCATATCAGGGGACCGGCAGGGTATAAATCATTTCGATCGACTCGCATCCGTAGACCATCATATCATATCATCATCTCATCATATCATCAAATTCATCTTGTATTCTTTCATCGCATTTATATCTCATATCATGTCGAATTTACATAAACATGCTATCTCTACTATGTATAAGTATCTAATCTAGCAAACACACCCGAACCATACAATCAGATTTTTAAAGAAGTGAATCGTAGTTTCGAAAACAGGGATTACGGTGTTTTTAAGGAAAAGATATCATTTGAAAATTCGTAACAACCCTCAAGATATACATTTAAAAAGATACATACGATTCTTTTGTTTAGAAAAAGGTATGGTTCGGATGACGTATCTACATAGACTATCTAGTCCTACAGAACCCTAAGCGGTAGTATCGCTAAACGTCATCCTAGGGTAGTTGTAGTAGCATATCACACTTAACTATCCACTAGTTTCTAATATGACTACATAGCTATATATATTCTAACCCTAGTTTCCTAATCTAGGTTCCCTAACCATACTCTATAAATCGGTTATTCCATCAAAAGTTGCGGGGGTGCTATACGCCATCCACCCGACTTCCCCGGTAGATATAGATCTACTCACCTGGTCTTCGCTCGCCCAAATCGATGACGCCACGCTTCTTCGCCTCGGAATCCATGCGAGGGTACCTACAATAATAACCAATCGCAATACGTATTAAAATCGATGCAGAAAACCGATACAGCGCACAGTGTGCTCACAGGTTAGAACCTATGGCCAAAACGTGCAAATCAGTCAAACAACCCCTGTTGTCGATGTACAAACACCCGACAACCAAATACAAATCCAAATATCAAGAAAGTGCATTTAAAAATACGGAAAACATCGCCTAAAACACACCAAAATGCTCCCAGATTTACCCCAGATGACAATTAGCCAAAACTACATATAGGAGGGGTCTAATTTAGTGCAAAAGGAGCCATGGACCAAATCTGGAACCATTCCATCCTTCTCTGGCCGCAAATTGCGGCCAGAATGATTAAATCTGGGGCTGTAGGTTTGAATTAGGGGCTCGGGTCTCAGTGGTAGCTTCCTAGGTGCCTGCACGACTCACTGTCAGCTCAATTTCATTTATAGTGTCCCCGGGTTGCTCCAGATTCCAAAATACCTTCACAGATCACACATTTATCTGATGTCGGGTTTCTAAATCCGTGTTTTGGTGTTTCTAGGGTCTGGTCCAGGTCACTAAACAGCTCCTAAGTTTGGTTCACAGCTACTAGGTATCACCCAACTTAAACCAACACTCAAACATTCACTAGGGTTTCCTAATGTCCACTAATCTTCACAAAACGACATCTAAACATGATATCTCACAAAACTAATCTAAAGGGAAGAAATTATACCTCATCTAGTCCACTCTAGGCAGGACTAACTTCCCAACGTCCTCAAAATTCCATTTTGCTCGGTCCATCGTGTAGAGGTTGAAGAGGGGATTAATTTTTGTGAAGGATGTGTAGAGTTTTGGGGCATGGTTGGAGATAGATCTAGGGATTTTTGTGGAGGGTTGTGGAGTTGTAGAGTTGAAGGATTTCAAAAAAAAGGATGGGGGAAAAGAATGGGCAGCAGCCCCCCCTTCTCTCTCTCACTAATTCACACTCTCTTCTCTCTCCAAAGCTCACCAAACCTAATCATTATGTCTCCATTGACTTTTCCTTTAATCATTCTCTTTTCTCTACACCAAAAAACCCTAATATGAAGCCAAAATAAAAATGAAACATGTAACGAAATGAACATGTCATGGTGCACTAAACATGGAAACTGTAAAAACGCGGATTTGGCTTAATCGCGATTAGCAGTGCACTAATTGGGTTTTTATCAAAACTGCACAAAATAAATTTTAAAAATTCCAAATCCTTTAAGTATATTATTAAATGAATAAATTATTTTAATTTCTATTTATTTCACAATTATTGGTATATATTTATACTCTTTTTCGAAAACCCCAATTTCGCAAATCGGCAGTTTTCAGGAAAAATATTATTTTAATATTAAATTCCCAAAAATAATATTTTATATTTTCTGAAATGTTACAATCTTCCCCCCTTAAATAAATTCGGTCCCCGAATTTAAATTTAAACCCCCAAAATCTAAAACATTTCAATAATCGGCTCAAAACAACGGAGCTCAGAAATCATGGAAAACGCAGAAATAACACAACACACGCGTCAAATGCGCATGAAAACGAGTAAAAACTCAGAATCGAACTCCGTCAAGCGTCACGCAAATCATCGGATTTGCACGCATATCCTCGGAGTTACAATAGAGATACAAATCTCGAAATCCACTACTGAAATCCAATATACACTAGTCAAATACTATAATACGTGTATCGTACGCATCCTTGAAAACTCCAATTTCTGAATAAAACACATGCAAAATTGTTCCTAAATTGCCGCGGGAATGCGTAACCCACGGCATAACTGACGGACGCTCATTTTAAAATAATAATATATGTCCATATGTGTTTTCTTAAATACACGTTCCGTCGTTTTCAATACATCCCAAAAGGTTTTCCTTTATAAACGTTCGTGTCGCTCACGGACACTTAAGAAAATAGCGAGACTATAGCTCCTCTTGAAAACCCTTTGGTAATCCTTTAATGCATGCAAAGTACTTAGGTACTGTCCTCAGATCAGTCATGTTTGGCTACTACTCAATATAGTGCCCAACATGAAAACAAGTGCTCAAAAGCAAATTCAGCCTCAAAAGGGCGTATCCAAAAATCACATGCGTCTGGTGCGCATGGAAATCAAATCCAAATACAGGTTCTATAATACACATAAGCAAAACTAAGTGCAACGGGTGTGCACAAAACATCTGTCCAGTGCAACGGGTGTGCACGACAACAACATCAAGTGCATCTAAAGTGCACAAAAATCTCAATCCAGTGCATCCGGTGTGCATAGAATCGCATCTCATATCATGCGCCCAACATGCGCGAAAATCCAACCAAAGCGCGTCGGGTCCGTAAAAGCATATAGTGCAGTAACATGCATGAAAACGAACGGCAAGTGCCAACGCACACGAAAATACAAATCTGGTAAAACGAATGCTCAAGGATATAAATCGGGTGCAACCTAGGTACGGGGTATAAATCCAGTGCGACAACGCATAAATACTCGTCCGGTGCAACAAATGCAGAATGCAATCTAGTGCATTCAATACAAATACAGTGCGTCTAGTGCACGAAATACCGATCAATAACTCAAATGCATAAACAGCAACACCGAGTACACAAAGGTGTATAAAATCGTAAACGCGTGCAACTGCATGCACAAAACGCATATCAATGCACTACAAGCACATATAAGCTATACCGAGTGCAAAAATCAAATCATCCGTATGAAATCCACGAAATCATAGACATGTGCAACCAAGGCACAAAACCGATATCAAGTGCGATAAACATGCACAAATCAAAAACCAATACCATGGTGTATAAAAACATATCTCAAGTGCAATAACTATGCACGAAATATAAATACTCAGTAGGTGTAACCATGGTGCACGAAATCAATATCAGGAAACTCGTCATCAAAACTCAAATCCAAGCGATATAAGCGTGATACTCAGATCACAAACGCAAATCGCGACAAAGGACATCGAGGTACACCTCCTACAATGTCGAGAAATAAATCGGTGCGCCTAGAAACTGGCAGAACAAAAACATCCGCTTGCCTCCTGCTCACGGTCTGGCATCCTCGGTCTCTGGGTCCTTATCTTCTCTGCGGATTACCAATCTCGCAATCTATCGGCTCATCGGCCCTGTCAGGTGTGCTAACGGGGACGATTTTGTTCTGGCACTTCTTTGGTTATCTCTCGGTCAATCATCATGACCCCTCGTAAAGCAGCACGTCACTGGCGTCGGCCTCTGGCTCTCTGAAAACACGTGACACCTCTGTTCTTGGGTGCAAATCTCATTGCAGCAGTGTCCCGGAAGGAATCCTGCTCAAGGTCTCTTCCGATCTCGCCTATGCCGAACTGTACGGAGGCTGGTACTCTTATATAATCTTTCCTCGTTTTCTGGACATCTGCATGTGCCGCACACATTTCCTCGGAAACTGGCCGTATCCCAACGCCTCTATAAGCATATCAGGTCTCTGATCTCGACGGGGAATAATAACAGCTCGTCAGCGTCTCGTACGAACCTCTGGTTCCACTTGTCTTTATCATCGTCCACTATGACGTCAAGCCATGCTATCTGCGCACTGCAACTGTTCTTGGCAACGGTCAATCCGAAGTCTCTCACACGGACTCGAAGTCACGAACTCGGTATCTTCATCACTCGGTAGAAGATATCTGGCCGAACACGTCTTCGGAAACTCGTCCCAACCATCGGAGATATACTCCATACTCGTCCATTCCTGATCAACTCACAACGCATCTGGGTGAGGTCTTCTATCCGAACCTGGTCAACTATCTCGTCGACGATGCCGAACGCTGGCCTTCTGGGTGTGCGCAAAATTACCACTCCTGGTCCAGGTCTTCTCGTATAGTATTCCAGAAAGGTCCTGTCGAGGTCTCTCTCAAATCTCATTTCTGCCGAATTGCCCGGAAGTTATTATCTTTTCTATATCTGTTTCTTGTTCCGGAACGGCTGCGTACTCCTCGCGACTCCTTCTGGAAGGTATATCCATATACTACGCCTCTGCACGTGTATCACATCTCTGGTATCAGCGGAGTGGAACGTCACCTCATCGAATTCTCGTGGGAACTCTTTACTTCACTCGGCTCCAATGTCGACTGATTCGGACTCGTCTTCTCACGGCTGCAAGGACTGCGCTCCAATGGCTATGCTCGTATCTGGAGTCTCCCAAGCAATGTATCCCACCACAAGATATCCGAATGATGTCGAACCATCCGATCGATATGTCAAAACCTCATAATCCCTCAAGAGATCAATATCTTGGGTACAGTTTAATAGTATCGAGTACATGCCACAGCATCAGTGATCCAGCCGCAGAAGGGCAAACCCAAGCCTCACTAATGGCGCCGTGGAACTGCCGTAAACCCTAAGGTTCAAAGGCTTTCACACGGTCATTATGTCGAGTTAGGGTTTCATTCTTCTAGAGGGTCCATAGAATTGCTTGCACGTCTTTCCGAATACTTTAAACTTGGAATATGGTTTCCTGACATTCGATCGTCTCTATTGACTCTCAACGAATCTACGTGAAGTCGTCTCTAGCTGGAATCAATCTATCTGATGACCTCGCATCGGGTAGCAAACGAACCACATGTCCTAGTTCTTCACCCTTGGGTGGCTAGCGACCTTCCATCATATCTCTAAGTATATACTTATGCTGCAGTAGCTCCAACCTGTGCGCGATACCTCGTCATTTGCAGCAATGATTGGCTCATTCGTCTGCACGCTGAACAGCGCCTCAATCCCCCAAGAAAGGCGATACATTGGCAGTCATCTCTAAATCGGTCTGCTCTAGATCTGAGTAAGACTCTCCACACTAGAAATCTTCAACTCAACTGGGCTTGCTCCGGCGCATAAATTGGATGAATCACCTTCGTCTCTCAATTCGGGGTAGACTAGCTATCATCTGTCCTATATCTGCCTGGAAGCTCCGGCGATCTCAGCTCGTAAGCTCCGGAAGCGACATCCTATCAATCTCAGCAACAGCTGGGTCATCTGTTTGCACGGTAGGCGACATCAACATCTTCGAGGTATGTTGTACATCAACAGTCCACTCGCAACTGGCAGCTCTAACAATGGCCCGATCATCCGATGTAAAACTAAGCACTCGCCTCCACAAGAGGTCACAATCATCAATACTAACTCGAGACGTTCCCATGTCACCAGAAAACACAATGGTCGGCCCTCGTACCAGACGAGCTCACACTGACCGTAACACTAGCAGTAGCTCAAACTGCGCTCAAACTATGGTGACAGGAACCTCAATCAAGTATCAAATAAAGCAGATCAACGGCATGAGAGGAAACGACAGATCCAGAATGGATACATGATCATAAGAAGGAACAGCATCAATGAAAGTATGATCATGGGACTAATAGAAAAGAGGATTTCAAATGGATGTATAATCATGGATATGAAGAGAATCACCTATCTCAAAAATATGTATATCCTAAGGTTTCTTAAGTGGAGTATCGTATCGTAAATATACCGCGGAACATACGTACGGTACGTTACTCTACTCAAGCTACCTACTCCATCAATCAGGGTCAACTTATGAAACAAATGTTCGGGTCTAATACCCCCCGTTCAAGTCTAAGTTATGTAAGGTCAAGCCTAGGTTCCAAAATACATAACCGCCCTAGATTCCGCATAGTCAAACATAGACTCGAACAAAGGTTAAACCTAGCGCTCTGATACCAACTTTGTCACGACACAAAATATTAGCTCGTGACCAGCACTTGAATCACGCAACGTCTAAAGACGTAACGGAATTCAAGTAATCTGAAACCCAGAAATCTAAACCTTTTAGAAAAATAAAGGAGGTGAGGTTTTGAAATAAGGGTATAATGAAAACAAGTTTTCTTAATGCATAGTAAAGGAACATGAATGATGCAAGTGAAATTTACCAATTTGAAAACATGTTTCGTCTTTTGAAAATATTTGGCAGCACCTCCTATGTATATTTTGATCCAAAACCACAAATACATAGCAAGAATAATGGCATCCCCAAGCGGGAGCTAGCTCTTCGCCAAACGGCGGATCACAACCAAGCAATACAATATAAATGAGTATACGATGCCCAACGGCGAAGTTCACCACAAAAAGATAAAGAAAAGAGCAAGATATAACCCCAAAGGGAAAATAAAACCCATCGCTCAAATCTCGCAACTACAAGTCTCACTAAGTCTCATCACTTATACAAATACAACTTTTGATTGATTGATGGAGTTAACTAGATACAATATGAAATATAATACAAGAGTGGGTACGATACAAATGCCCCACCTACCAATGCAAAACACCCGAATAGAACTGTGTGCCAGCGAAGCCGCTACTGATCCAAGCGGTCAACCTGCAAGAACTGTGGCACAACGGGGGTGAGTTGCCAACTCGTGAATAGAAATATATCTACAAGTAGAAATCGAATAAACAACGACTCCTAGGTCAACTATATCATACAGGTAATAATATGATATCTAGGGTGACCGGGTCGTATATGTGCCAACAAGGTAGTCACTATCTATGTGCATGCGGATAACATCCACAGTAATAATCAAGATATGTATGCATGTGGATCTCGTCCACCCCTGTAATCAATATCTGTATGCACGTAAATATCATAAAGGAGTGTGCATGAAAGCATGAGGATATATATATCAACGGTGTCCCTCCCGACACATCAAAATCATGGAACCTGAGTGCCTAGCATCGACACTCGAAAACATCATGAAAACCGTGCCCAGCATCGGCACGTAAATCCTCATATCTCGGGCTCCATCAGTCCGGATCGGCCAACGGGCTCCGTCAGTCCGGATCAGCCCATATCATCTCTCAACTCCGGTCGGTATCCTCCGGATATCCGCCGAGTCCAAATAATATCACCGGTAGGTAGTAGTCCCTCTGCCAGGCTCACCGTCTAGTACACAGCGATCCGTTCTCGCCCCGGGGTACCATACCGGGCCCACCTTGTACCCGCAATCGGCCTCATCCGCCTCCTCGAATCGGGTTTCACATGTCGCTCTCAGAACCGAGAAAACACATGGTGGACGCACTGAAATATCATATCAAGAGAAACCGGGTTTTTAAAACAACACATAATCTTTTTTGAAATATCCACGGTTCTCAAATCCAGAAATCTCATGAAAACAGCATATCTCAATGCGTAAAATAATAGAGCATGATGTATGCGACATGGAAAAAGAAATGCGAGCATATCCGTGTATCATGCAACATGGAATAGTGATATGACATATTAAGGGGAAAACCGCTCTTTTAAAATGATTCCAGTTTTTAAAATATAACTTGCGGTTCCCAACTTCCCAATAAAACCAGTTATCTATATAGGTACAATATGTATATGCGCAAGTATAGATGTACCATGTATGTGTGCACAAATATGAATATACAATGTGTATGTGCACAAGTATGGGTGTATCAAGGTATATGTACACCAATATGGATAAACGAATGTGTATATCCGCAAGTATGAATGTATCAATATATATGTCATGATGCAACAACCCTACTGTGTAGTGACATGGCAATTATCGATGATGAAGTGTGTGAGCCGACAAATATGTGTACGTGTAACATACGCATCATCGCTAATGGTGCAGGTGTACTATCACAGTTATATGCGATGCAATAATAATATCATGAATGCAGCACGAGGTAAATCATCAGCTAAAAGCTATAAAGTATACGTAACAATCATATGTCCGAGTCGGTGAATCTATCAATCGGCATCTGACCCAATAACACCGCGTACGGTATAATCCATCGTATGGAAACCTCTAGTCAAGGGCAAGGATCAATCATCACGTCAACTCATCACGCACGGAATATTATCGTGCGGCGGCATTATACTAAAAGGGATCCCATCATCCTGTACGACAAATGAGGGTACGGCCGAATATCACATACGGCCTATCATCCATGATTCACAACATTCTATACATATATATAACCCTATATACCTATGTCCCAGGTCGCATCTGCAATAATCTCATATCAGGGGACCGGCAGGGTATAAATCATTTCGATCGACTCGCATCCGTAGACCATCATATCATATCATCATCTCATCATATCATCAAATTCGTCTTGTATTCTTTCATCGCATTTATATCTCATATCATGTCGAATTTACATAAACATGCTATCTCTACTAAGTATAAGTATCTAATCTAGCAAACGCACCCGAACCATACAATCAGATTTTTAAAGAAGTGAATCGTAGTTTTGAAAACAGGGATTACGGTGTTTTTAAGGAAAAGATATCATTTGAAAATCCGTAACAACCCTCAAGATATACATTTAAAAATATACATACGATTCTTTAGTTTAGAAAATGGTATGGTTCGGATGACGCATCTACATCGACTATCTAGTCCTACAGAACCCTAAGCGGTAGTATCGCTAAACGTCATCCTAGGATAGTTGTAGTAGCATATCACACTTAACTATCCACTAGTTTCTAATATGACCGCATAGCTATATATATTCTAACCCTAGTTTCCTAATCTAGGTTCCCTAACCATACTCTATAAATCGGTTATTCCATCAAAAGTTGCGGGGGTGCTATACGCCATCCACCCGACTTCCCCGGTAGATATAGATCTACTCACCTGGTCTTCGCTCGCCCAAATCGATGACGCCACGCTTCTTCGCCTCGGAATCCATGCGAGGGTACCAACAATAATAACCAATCGCAATACGTATTAAAATCGATGCAGAAAACCGATACAGCGCACAATGTGCTCACAGGTTAGAACCTTTGTCCTAAACGTGCAAATCAGTCAAACAACCCCTGTTGTCGATGTACAAACACCCGACAACCAAATACAAATCCAAATATCAAGAATGTGCATTTAAAAATATGGAAAATATCGCCTAAAACACACCAAAATGCTCCCAGATTTTCCCCAGATGACAATTAGTCAAAACTACATATAGGAGGGGTCTAATTTAGTGCAAAAGGAGCCATGGACCAAATCTGGAACCATTCCATCCTACTCTGGCCGCAAATTGCGGCCAGAATGATTAAATCTGCGGCCGTAGGTTTGAATTAGGGGCTCGGGTCTCAGTGGTAGCTTCCTAGGTGCCTGCACGACTCACTGTCAGCTCAATTTCATTTATAGTGTCCCCGGGTTGCTCCAGATTCCAAAATAGCTTCACAGATCACACATTTATCCGATGTCGGGTTTCTAAATCCAAGTTTTTTGGGGTTTCTAGGGTCTGGTCCAGGTCACTAAACAACACCTAAGTTTGGTTCACAGCTACTAGGTATCACCCAATTCAAACCAACACTCAAACATTCACTAGGGTTTCCCAATGTCAACTAATCTTCACAAAACGACATCTAAACATGATATCTCACAAAACTAATCTAAAGGGAAGAAATTATACCTTATCTAGTCCACTCTAGGCAGCACTAACTTCCCAACGTCGTCAAAATCCCATTTTGCTCGGTCCATCGTGTAGAGGTTGAAGAGGGGATTAATTTTTGTGAAGGGTGTGTAGGGTTTTGGGGCATGGTTGGAGATAGATCTAGGGATTTTTGTGGAGGGTTGTGGAGTTGTAGAGATGAAGGATTTCAAAAAAAAGGATGGGGGAAAAGAATGGGCAGCAGCCCCCCCTTCTCTCTCTCACTAATTCACACTCTCTTCTCTCTCCAAAGCTCACCAAACCTAATCATTATGTCTCCATTGACTTTTCCTTTAATCATTCTCTTTTCTCTACACCAATAAACCCTAATATGAAGCCCAAATAAAAATGAAACATGTAACGAAATGAACATGTCATGGTGCACTAACCATGGAAACTGTAAAAACGCGGATTTGGCTTAATCGCGATCAGCAGTGCACTAATCGGGTTTTTATCAAAACTGCACAAAATAAATTTTAAAAATGCCAAATCCTTTAATTATATTATTAAATGAATAAATCATTTTAATTTCTATTTATTTCACAATTATTGGTATATATTTATACTCTTTTTCGAAAACCCCAATTTCGCAAATCGGCAGTTTTCGGGAAAAATATTATTTTAATATTAAATTCCCAAAAATAATATTTTATATTTTCTGAAATGTTACAGTCTACAAAGCCATAAGAAAGCCTGATTTGATTCCGGAGACTTTCTTTTGTGTGTATTCTGGACATTGAAAAACTCTGGTTGGTTTAATACGTATATTCCATTGTTTAATGTACCTGACCCAATCAGAACTTGATTAAGGCGAATGTTTACAACATTACTTACAAACGCAAATTCATAACCTTCTTTAGAAACTAAAGATACAGAAATGATATTACAAGTTGTATTGGGTACAAAATAACAATTACGCAAAACCAAAACATGTCCATCTGACAACCCCAGGTGATAGTCCCCCACGGACTCAGCATCCATGCCAGCTCCGTTTGCAACTCTGAGGGTCATATCACCTGCCTTCAAAACCCTACGGTTTCTCAACACCTGCAAAGAATTACAGATATGAGATCCTGATCCGGTATCCAATACCCAGGAAGTAGAGTTTATTGATAGACAGTTTTCAATAACATACACACCTGAAGATGAAGCCGCAACACGCTTCAGATCCTGTGTTCTGGCCTTCCAAGCCCTGCAATCTTTCTTCCAGTGTCCACTCTTGTGACAGTAAAAACATTCTTCCTTTCCCACAAGTTTTCCCGCTTCCTTTGTTGCTTTTGCCTTTCCCTTCGTATCCACTTTACAAACACCGCCTCTTGGTTTGGCTGGGGTTTTCTTCTTCTTTCCCTTGGCTTTCGCCTTGGACCTAGAAGAGGAAGATCCTCCTACAAACAAAGTGGATGTTTCCCTTCCTTTCTGTAGGGTGCCCTCTGCACTCCTCAGCATGTTGAGGAGTTCTGAAAGTTCAACTTCCTTTTCCTGTAAGTTGAAGTTCAGGATGAACTGGGCGTAAGTGGAAGGAAGGGACTGGAGAATCAAGTCCGTATAGAGCTCATTCTCCAACGTGGTCCCAAGGTCTGTGAGCTCCTCAATGAAGCCAATCATCTTAAGCACGTGTTCCGCTACCGGTGATCCGATGGCCAATCTCGCCTAAAACAGCTTTTTCGAGACTTCGTATCTGGCGATACGGGATTGCTCCCCATACAGTTCTTTTGTATGAAGAAATATGGATTTAAGGTCCATATTCTCGGTCCTCCTCTGGTGTTCATTGTCCATAGAGGCAAGCACGAGGCACTTGGCCTTCGCGCAATCAATCTCCCAAGTCTTACGGATTTCTTTATCCGCGACGCTGGAGGTGGGACCTGGGGCAGGGGGAGCTTTGGTGGTAAGGAGATACCCCAACTTGTCGTAAGTGATTGCCATTTTGATATTCCTGAGGCAATCTTTGTAGTTTGGCCCTGTCAGTATGTTTTTATCTAGTAGTAACTTAAGTCCAGTCATGTTGTTTGGTTGCTGCAATTAGGAGAGAGAGAAGAAACACTTTAGCATGATGCTCTTGCAAGTTTAGAGTGGTTTTTAATTTGTCTAAACAGGATGGCTCCCACTGTCTCTCGAATCCCTCCTCAAACCAAAAAGGAAGAATTAGTCAGGATCAATCTCACCATACAATACTTGCTTAACCATTCAGCCAGGCTAGTGTCGGTACTTCGAGGGAGGTTTTCCAACGCTTTCGCGAAGTTCCTTAACTAAATAACCTCTTTTCCCTGGGGGCGCAGCCCCGCTAATACCTTTCTAGACACCTACTAGGTTTATAGCATTGATCGTTAAGCGAGAATTTTCCCGAGGAGTAGCATATACTCACAGTAGGATCGGGATCCAAATATCATTGCGTGACAAAACTGAAGGAATCCTACCAGATATAGGGTTCCTAGGCACACCCATGAGGTTCTACAACTGATCAACCATGCCAAAATCAAATTTTTCTTGTGCCGAGAAACCCTAATGCTAGATCGTTAACTAGAGGTAAGGCGAAAATCATGCAAGTAAACAACTTTACTAGAAAGTGAAAGAGACAACAACCTTTGTAGATCCGGTCCTCCACTTCTCTAGCTCCGTGTTGACGTCCCTCCGCAGCGATCATCGGAATCTCGGACTCTATTGTCGGTTTCGTCGGAGAAATGGTCGGGCTAGGTCGTTGACTTCGATGCCGAAGATGATCTACGTCGAGGCAACTCAAACTCAAGCTCCATCTTCACTAGGTCATGAAACTTGTGAAGATAACACACTCTACTACATGGCAAGTGGTAGAGGATGAAGAAATAAGAAGTGGGTTCACTTTAGAATTGGATTTCTCACTCTTTTTCTCATGGCACCATTAGAGCTAGCAAGCTTTCATGAAGCTTGATGAAGATGAAGAAGAAGAAAGAATATCAAAAGATAATGAAATAAGAATGAAACTTATCCTTTTAATTATGGTACCATGGTTAAGTTAAGCCCTCATGCTTAACTTGTGTAGAGAATTGACCAAGGTATTAGGTTAAAGGTTAGGTTAAAGAATTATCAAAAGAAATGACAAAAGAGTGGACTTTGTCAAGGTTTCTCCAAGCTTCTTCAAGCTTGACAACTTTGACCAAGTTCATTTCTTTTGTTAATTCTCTTGATAAAACAATACCCTAATCTTAAACTTAATCTTGATATAATTCTCATACACACAACTTGTATGTATCATCAAACATGATACAAACATATGTACACAAATATATATCATATATACACTTATGCACAAACTAATGAGAAAACAAATCTTAAGTGAACCAATACAAGTTAATATAAAGTAATATATCAAATATATAAATATACATTAAATCATTAAATCGATACTTGAATTAATGATCTGGTCATATCGCATATAACCGACTAATATCAAGTGTATCAATATATCGAATCAACATTTGATTCGGTAACCCGGCTATATCTTATACAACCGTCCGATGATACGAATCGCGAGAATAGAATTCAGTATCACATACTGGTATTGTTCTCGGTCCCGCACATATCTCATATGCGCTCCTATTTCGTTTCGCTTGAGCCAGGAAACCTCTGTGTAGGACTCTAAAGACTCGTCAATACGCCGGCAGCAGGTGATGATCATATTAAGCACCCACAAGCCGCAAGCGGTCTGCTAAACGTAACGGCCACCCGGGTATTGAGCGATCAGAAGCTCACACTCCTGTGAATCCATCCAGTAACACTTACCGTACAGTCCGGTCTGTTCGTCTGATATGTCGCATATCTCGCCTAGGGGTGGTAAACGTCAGACCCCAGTAGCTTGATAAGTCATGCCGATGTAAGGTCCATAACAAGCATGGAACTACTGATAACACTTACCAGTAAATCAGTGCAACCCTGGCCAGGGATTTCTAGTTATGGCCAATCGAGCATAGCGCAACATCAACCCCCAATACCGGGAGAGACGAATCCCCTCCTATCGCTCATTGCCTCCATGTGAATCGGGACTGTACCCAAAAACCACCTGTTTGCACGACTTAGTAGAGCCATGGTAGGGTGGAAATCAAAGCATAGTGGGAGACACACAAGACTCTATGACGATCTCGGGTCAACAGACTAAGCTGTACCAGTGTCACCAGAGAACTGCCATCTGACATGAGGTATAATACCATCTGGGAGTTCTCGGCGAGTCCGTTCAGTGTACGCAGTCACCACTGAGCACCCGCATACCATCTCTGATGTCAAACACCAATGGATATGGGATCATCCATCTCCCATCACATGGATCGAGAAGATATACGCTAGTCTACTCTGGAATATCGATGCCCCGTCTCGATATTCCCACGACTAGGAACATTGAAGGATGTACTCATTGACTACCCAGGCCCCACTAGTATGATCTTCATCATAGTATTGGAAGTCGAGCACACATCCTAAGGGCTTTATCAACATGTAATAGAGAGACTGCAAGTATACATGTTAAGATAAAGAGCAACCAGATAGCATACTATCATGTCGAGCAAGAAAGTCATACATATATATGTCCCAGCATCCACTACAATATACATCCTATGTACAGTAATGGCCTCTAGGGCATACATATAACTAACAATCTCCCACTTGCACAAGGGCCATCTATAGCAGTGGTTGCAGTATCTAATACTCAACCATCCCATATAAGTCTCTCTCTGGGAAAAGGCCTTTGTGAGTGGATCCGCCGTGTTGTCCTCTGAGTCTACTCTCCTAACCTTGATCACCCTGGAGATCAACTATCTCCATGATCAGGTGATGCTGCCTCAGAATATGTCTGGGTCACTGATGGGATCGGGGTTCCTGGGCCAAAGCCACACTTCCATTGTCACACAATGGTAGGAACCTAGTTCATCTCATGAACCAATATACACCCAAACTGGCTCTTTGGTAGTATCTTTAATAGCGATGTTACCAGCCTTTATCGTCTAGTTTGCCACGGTATCTAGCTTGGAACTCTTCCAACATACCGTCCCTCCAATGAGGGTAAAGACATTGCCTGCGACTGACATTCAGTCGTCCTTATCACCCTGGAACCTTTCCAGGGATTCTCCCTAAGATCCATTGATACCATCTTACTACACCTAGTGAGAACCCTAACATCCATTTAGATCTATCTCATAGATCCAAAACCTAGGATTTAGGAGGTATCACTTTGATCCTATATGGAGAATCCTTGTGATAAGAGGAGATTGACCGAGCGTAGCATAGGAAACTCTTTTCCTATTTCGAGTATGTTATCCACGTATTCTACGAGGATCACCACATTTACTCTCTACTACCTTTTTATATACACAAGGTTCATCTACCATTTTGATGAAGTCAAACTCTTTGACTATCGCATCAAAACAGACGTTCCAACTCCGCGATGCCTGCTTTATTCTGTAAAGAAACTTGCACACGTTTCCGCTGCTCCCACTGTTTACGAAGCCCTCTGGCTGTGTACTTATAGACGTTCTCTTCTAAATCAATATTTAGAAAAGCAGTCATGAAACCCAACCACCAGATATCGTAGTCATGGTATGTAGCAATGGCAAGTAGGATCTGGATGGACTTAAGCATAACCACTGGAAAAAGGTTTCATCATTATCCACGCCTGGTCGATGACGAAAACTTTTAACAAGTCTAGCTTTGGAAAGTCTCAACTTTTCCATCTACACCAAGTAATCTTCTCAAGATATACTTGCTCCTGATGGGGATTTAACCCTTCAGATATAGCAACCAAAGTCCATACTTTGTTGGTGTACATGGATTCCATTTCAGATCGCTAAGCATCCAGCCATTCTTACAGAGTCCCTACTCTTGTTGGCCTGCTCGAAACTAGTTGGGTCATCATCTCATGATGCATTCCTCGCTCCCACTGTCATCGAGAAACCGAAGTATCTCTCAGGCGGATGAGGAACCCTACCAGATCGGCGGAGAGGCTGAGGTTCGTCGGGGACTATAGAATCCTTTGGTCCTGTCAAATCAGCTGCAGTTTTGTATAGCCGGAACCTTTCCAGTTCTACAGAACTGACCTTGCCTCGATCTTGTCCGGATTTTGCTTTTGACATAGGCCGGACAATCCCAAATCATAACTTACTTAAGAGATAGGTTCTTCCCATACCATATCTTATATGGAGTGGTAGGCACTGATTTGATTCGAACCCAATTCAATAGGTATGAAGCTTCTCAAGTGCACAACCCCAAAAGGAAATAGGTAACTCAGTAGTACTCATCATAGAGCACACCATATCTAATATGGTGCGATTGCTCCACCCCGATACACCGTTGTGCTGTGGTGTATTCAGAGGAGTAACACTGAGAGAGAATCTCATTCTCCTTTAGAATAGTCCAAGAATTCCCTACACAAGTATTCTCCTCCCTGATCTTATCATAGGACATAATACTTATACCCGGTTTTTGGTTCTCTACTTCTAACTTATATTCTGTGAATATCTCAAAAACTTCGGACTTATGTTTCAACAGGAACATATGGCTGAATCTTGAGAGATCATCAGAGAATGTAATGAAGTACAAAGAACCGGTCCTGGCATGTGTAGACAGGGGACCTTGCATACATCACTATGTATCAGTCCCAAGAGTTCACTAACTCTTTCTCTGTTTCCAATAAACAGAGCTATGGTCATCTTATCTCTGTGACATGATTGGCATATTTCACAAGATGTAAATTCAAACTAATTTAAATATACATCTAAATGTAACTTCTGCCAGTCGGGTCGCATTGATATGACCTAGTCTACAATGCCTCAAGAAGGATTCGTTCATTTCTGAACTCTTCCTCTTGTGTGTGTTCTGTATACTAGGAACTATAGTTTGATTTAGAACGTCAATACTTTTAGATAACGTGCCTGAATCGATCAACTTTTGAAATAGGTAATGTTCAAAACATTATCCAACAATACAAAATTTTATCATTTCTTTACTAATAAAGAGACCGATATGATTTTGTATATCAGGTTCGGTATCTAACAACATTCGTTCAGAATCAATGTACTGGTAATACAGGGTGACGATGACCAACAGACTTGGCTGCAACACTAGCCCCATTTTCTGTCTCTTGAAACTTATCACCCGTATACAGTTCTCTACCTTTCTGTAGCCCTATGTAACGGATTACATTTACGGGATCCTGATCCGGTATCTAATACCTAGGACGTAGAGGACACTGAGAAACAGTTCTTTATAATTAACACACCCGAAGGAGATGCATCATATGCACTTTCTACGTTTGGGCGGCATAAGAATTCTGGTATTCCCCAATTTCCTACTCTGTCTTATAACAATTATAAGTTGGAGCGGGACCAACGTTCCCCAGCTCAGTATAACAAGCGGGTTCGGTAAATACATCCATATTATTATCTTGATTAAGGCGTGATATGGTCGCTACTTGGAGAGAGAGAAAAGAAAACACTCTGCGTGCGCTCTTGCAAGATTAGATTGGTTATTTATTTTATCTAATCAGGATGGCTCCCACTGTTTTTATCAAATCTTCCTTCAAACCATAAAAGGAAAGACTAGCCGGGATTAATTACACTCTACAAGTTCGCCAATCTTTCAGCCAGGCCAGTGTCGGTACTTTGAGGGAGGTTCCCCGTGCTTTCGCATGGACGTAATTAAAGTAAACCTCGTTTTCCCAGAGGCGTAACCCCCTTGACACCTTTCTAAACACCTACTTGATCGGCTAATTGCAAAGTGCAAAACTCTCCCAGGAGTAACAATTACTCGCAGTGGGTATCGGGATCCAACTATCATATAGAAGGTATGCAATCTCATTGCAAATTTCAACACTTAAAACTCCCGATAATGGTTTTTACCCCTAGCACCTATGACCTTGGCTAAGGTCAACAAATCATAACACTAGTCAAGTTCTACCCGTCATTTCATGATTAATTAGACCCACCCACATGACCCTTGGCTAAGGTCAACAAAGCCACATGACTGTCCTAACCAATCGCATCATATGCGGTGTAGGAAGACATCACTTAGCTACCGTACACTGTGCCTTGACTATGGTCAACAAACACAGCACGAATACTAAGTACTCTACTTCCTAAAATGACGGAGGGTTGCGAATGGTTTTTAATAAAACCTTTAACGCTTTAAACTTCACCGGGAGTGACCCCTTTAGCAAAACTAGAAAAGCCTAAAAAACGATCCATTTAAAAACCATTTGATTCCGCAACGAGAGGGATCGTCGGCCCTTTCCTCATCGAATAAGGTGCAGGATATATCATATATACCTCTGAGCAAAGCAAAAACTATAAAAGCAATCAAAAAAACAGACCGAGGGTTGTAGCATCTGCCAGTTATTGCTAAAGGAGTCACTCCCGGTGAAGGGATCTCGGTCCTTTCCTTATCGAATAAGGTGCAGGATGTTCTACAAGGAACACCGCAATGCAAAGCAAGAACTGTAGCTACCTGTTTTTAAGAAATTTGATTCAACAACATCTTTTAGGTTTTTTTTCTTTCATTAATCACATTAATGAAGTCCCATCATTTAAGTCCACCTAAAATCACAGATAAATATAACGTACGCTTATGCCATCCGTATTCGCCTCGATGTCCCGTCTGCACCGTTAGGTTAGGTAACTAACGACAGAGCGGGGCAGGGCTAGCGCGGGTGTAAAACATAAGCAACGTCTATATAATATATCATATATACTATATACAATATCTATCTGAACATATGACATGATCACATCACAGATAACGCAGCAGAAAATATCATATGAAATATTGGATATACTAGGACGTCCGTGTTTTATTTTGAGACTGAATAAAACACGGATTCCACGGTCGTGATGAATAGCCAATCCCACACCCCTAGACCCCTAAGAGAGCGGCAAGCAACCCTACCAATTCTAGGGTTAGGAGACCCGGACTCGACTCCTCGAGATGGTCTCCCACTGGACCCTAGAACCCGGTTACTTGAGCTCCCCTCCTTGGGTCTATCCTAATGCGGAAAAGTAAATAATATACAAATGGTGACATCATCCGCAACCTGGAACTGCCCCAATAAAAGAATATTACATACAAGTTCTTACATGAATGAAAAAGAAAAACACTCATCTCACATAAAAAAAACCCAGCTATTCAAACACGACGATCCAATATAACATATCCAGCAACACATAACATCGCATGTCATCAACGTAAGTAAATATGCCCATCCCAATTGTCGTTGACATATAGCAACGAAACCGGCGATATCACATATTACACTTACGGTCGCAGAAAAGAAAGTGTAAAACTACAACAGTTGGAATCCGCAAACTCTTTAGACATCGCATGCCTAATCAATTATAAACCCCGCATTTTAGTCTCATTATCGAAAACTCTTTTCAATATCTAGTCGGGCAATTCAACAAGATTCCCGATATATTGATCGAATGCTCGTCGCAAACTTTAGTAGACGGCCGCACCCCTGATGCCGTCGACGAAGTGCACCAAGGCGGAACACCGCTGCCGCGAGCACCCGGACGGATGCTTTCGGCGACTGGGTTCTCCTACAGTCACTTGGTCGGGGCTATGGAGTGCAGCTGTCTATTAAGTTTACCCGGCGAGTATCCGCGTACGCTACGTGATTGCGACGGACTTTTGATCACATCAAAATTCCGTGGCAACCGATCAAGTGTGACTAAAGTGCTATGTTTATAACATCCAAATCAGTTATCTCATAACTACTTGTGGATTCCAAACATTGTATCACATTCCAGATAAATAGAAAATGTTAAACTTTCCGATCGAACAATCAAACACCCAAGTTTTTCCGAAACAGCTCAACACATGAAATAAGTTTAAAAACATCCACTTCATGCCACAGTAGCAACGGTCCAGCCGTAGAAGGGTCAAGCCAACGCCTCACATGTGGCACGCCGTACTGCCCCAAACCCTAAGGTTCAAAGGGCAGTTCAAGACGGTCACATAATCGAGTTAAGGTTTGTTGTCTTCTAAAGCGTCCATCGCGTTACTTGCACTACTTAGAACGTTCTTAAACCACGAAAAAATCCAACATTTGGAAATTTCCCGGCAGGGGAAAAATTGGGTATTTATATCCGGTCGAACTATTTAACATGTTCTAAAATACCCGGAAAAACACATAGATAAAATTAGACAATCCGATCGAATCTACGAACTCCTAATACAACCCAGAAAACTCAACTCTTGAGTAAACTTTAAAAATTCCTAGAAAACACAGACATTGCAGACGGGTATTATTGTGCAAAGAACGTGACAAGATGCTCCTATATGGCTGCAGAACCGCCGCACATGCCAGGGTGGGGCCGCGGTTCCACGGCGCTTTAGTCGAGTTGGGTGCACGTGCTTCACTGTAACTCCTAGAAAACCCTGTTGTATTTTTTGGATATTTTTAATTTGGAAAAATCCACTGTTTTGAAAAATGTACAGAGAAGGGTTATTTTTAGGGTTTCGGGGTTCGATCGGGTTTCTAACTTCGTCTACTCATTGCCTAAGGCTCTAGCTAGGATCTGATACCACTGTAGGGTTCCTAGGCACACCCATGAGGTTCTACAACTGATCAACCATGCCAAAATCAAATTTTTCTTGTGCCGAGAAACCCTAATGCTAGATCGTTAACTAGAGGTAAGGCGAAAATTATGCAAGTAAACAACTTTACTAGAAAGTGGAAGAGACAACAACCTTTGTAGATCCGGTCCTCCACTTCTCTAGCTCCGTGTTGACGTCCCTCCGCTGCGATCATCGAAATCCCGGACTCTATTGTCGGTTTCGTCGGAGAAATGGTCGGGCTAGGTCGTTGACTTCGATGCCGAAGATGATCTACGTCGAGGCAACTCAAACTCAAGCTCCATCTTCACAGGGTCATGAAACTTGTGAAGATAACACACTCTACTACATGGCAAGTGGTAGAGGATGAAGAAATAGGAAGTGGGTACACTTTAGAATTGGATTTCTCACTCTTTTTCTCATGGCACCATTGGAGCTAGCAAGCTTTCATGAAGCTTGATGAAGATGAAGAAGAAAGAATATCAAAAGATAATGAAATAAGAATGAAACTTATCCTTTTAAATATGGTACCATGGTTAAGTTAAGCCCTCATGCTTAACTTGTGTAGAGAATTGACCAAGGTATTAGGTTAAAGGTTAGGTTAAAGAATTATCAAAAGAAATGACAAAAGAGTGGACTTTGTCAAGTTTTCTCCAAGCTTCTTCAAGCTTGACAACTTTGACCAAGTTCATTTCTTTTGTTAATTCTCTTGATAAAACAATACCCTAATCTTAAACTTAATCTTGATATAATTCTCATACACACAACTTGTATGTATCATCAAACAGGATACAAACATATGTACATAAATATATATCATATATACACTTATGCACAAACTAGTGAGAAAACAAATCTTAAGTGAACCAATACTAGTTAATGTAAAGTAATATATCAAATATATAATTATACATTAATTCATTAAATCGATACTTGATTTAATGATCCGGTCATATCGCATATAACCAACTAATATCAAGTGTATCAATATATCGAATCAACATTTGATTCAGTAACCCGGCTATATCTTATATAACTGTCCGATGATATGAATCGCGAGAACAGAATTCAGTATCATATACTGGTATTGTTCTCGGTCCCGCACATATCTCATATGCGCTCCTATTTCGTTTCGCTTGAGCCAGGAAACCTCTGTGTTGGACTCTAAAGACTCGTCAATACGCCGGCAGCAGGTGATGATCATATCAAGCACCCACAAGCCGCAAGCGGTCTGCTAAACGTAACGGCCACCCGGGTATTGAGCGATCAGAAGATCAACGAGCAAGCCCGCTCACACTCCTGTGAATCCATCCAGTAACACTTACCGTACAGTCCGGTCTGTTCGTCTGATATGTCGCATATCTCGCATAGGGGTGGTAAACGTCAGACCCCAGTAGCTTGATAAGTCATGCCGATGTAAGGTCCATAACAAGCATGGAACTACTGATAACACTTACCAGTAAATCAGTGCAACCCTGGCCAGGGATTTCCAGTTATGGCCAATCGAGCATAGCGCAACATCAACCCCCAATACCGGGAGAGACGAATCCCCTCCTATCGCTCATTGCCTCCATGTGAATCGGGACTGTACCCAAAAACCACTTGTTTGCACGACTCAGTAGAGCCGTGGTAGGGTGGAAATCAAAGCACAGTGGGAGACACACAAGACTCTATGACGATCTCGGGTCAACAGACTAAGCTGTACCAGTGTCACCAGAGAACTGCCATCTTACGTGAGGTATAATACCATCTGGGAGTTCTCGGCGAGTCCGTTTAGTGTACCCAGTCACCACTGAGCACCCGCATACCATCTCTGATGTCAAACACCAATGGATATGGGATCATCCATCGCCCATCACATTGATCGAGAAGATATACGCTAGTCTACTCTGGAATATCGATGCCCCGTCTCGATATTCCCACGACTAGGGACATTGAAGGATGTACTCATTGACTACCCAGGCCCCCCTAGTATGATCTTTATCATAGTCCTGGAAGTCGAGCACACATCCTAAGGGCTTTATCAACATGTAATAGAGAGACTGCAAGTATACATGTTAAGATAAAGAGCAACCAGATAGCATACTATCATGTCGAGCAAGAAAGTCATACCTATATATGTCCCAGCATCTACTACAATATACATCCTATGTACAGTAATGGCCTCTAGGGCATATATATAACTAACACCAGAATCATCACACTCCAAATGGTATGCAGCGCTAGCAAGTTTCAGTCCTTTTGAAACTCCCGATGTCGATTTTTGCCCCATGCTCTTATGACCTTGACTTTGGCCAACAAATCATAAGTCACATGTCAAGTTCTACCCGTCATTCTCCAGGTTAATTTGAACCCACCCGCACCTACCCTTGACTTTGGCCAACATGGCAGTACGACTGTCCCAAACCAACACATCTATCTATGCTGCACATGAATACCCAATAGCTACCAATCACTATGCCTTGACTTTGGCCAACAAACATAGCTTGAATACTATTGACCATCCATGTGAAGCGACGGAGGGCTACGAATGGTTTTGGCGAAACCGTGAACGTAGTGAACTTGATATAATCGATGGAACGAGATAGCTTTTAAAAAAGGAGTGGTTTAAGCTCCGCGTTTAAAAGTTATTTTGAAAAGAAACCGAGTGGTTTTTGAAAGTGTTCCAACGACTTTTACTTTGGTTTATTTTTCTTGCATTAATTTTAATGCGTCCCATCAATTAATCCTACCATTGCAGAAAACAACGAAAATATGACGTACGCTTATGCCATCCGCATTCGCCACGGGGTCCCGTCATCACCCGTTAGGTTACTTAACTAACGACAGAGCGGGGGCTGGACTAGCACGGATGCAAAACATAAGCAACGCCTAAATAGATATCATATAGATATATATAAACATTCGTCACACGCAATTATAGCCATTCCAAATCACAGATGAATACATTAGATATACTAGGAATCCGCAATTCGTACGAGCATGTAACGAAGAGCGGATTACACGGTCGTGATGAATAGCCAAACCCCACCCTAGACCCCTACGGGTGCGGCAAACTACCCGCCAAGTATCCGAAGTGAAGCAACCTCCCTCAACGACGTGAGTAGGCCACTCGGCACTTCGAGGTACCCGGTAGTTTATGCACCCCACCTTGGGTCTATCATAGGAGAAAAAACAGTAAAAAGAAATTATACAATGACGGCTACAACCCCGACCCGGTTGTGCGGCCATACAAATAATATTACATCAATTTACATATTACAAGAATTGAAAGATAAACAAAACTCTCATCTCACAATTCCCCCCGGCTATTCATCCGCGACAATCCAACGAATTCATATACACAATCCATCAACATTACAGATCACAGATATGTATAACCCCCACTAATCGACGTATAGCGATTAGCAGACGTTCAATACATATATAACAATACAGATATAACCCCTTAGCCAAAGTCTACAGAAAATCGACCAAAATACGGATTTGTAACCACCCCAAAAACAAACTTGTTCTCTGGAAATTCTGGGCAGAAACAAACCATCTCAAAAATCACAAAATACCCCCAGAAACAAACTGCAGGAGAAACGATCCACGGCCGAGTCAACTCGGTCGCGGATCCGCGGCAGAAGCAAGCTTCTGCCGCGGAACCACGGTGAGTTGGTTGGTTCGCTGGATCGTTTTTCTTGCCTGTTCATTAAAAAGCCTAAGCCGATTTTTAAGACATGATTTATTATTTTTGGAGCAGAAATAAAAATCGGCAGAAACTAGGATTTTCCGGGGTGTTTCGCGGTTTTTTGGCCGGTCGAAATTCTAGATACTTTGCTAACATGCTAGGGTGTGTTTAGTTAGGCTCTGATACCGCTGTAAATCCACGTTACCTTTCCCGGTTCTTTCGGGCTTGCGGAAATGGCGAAAAACGATTTTTAGGGTTTAGGTAACATGGACTACGAAAACGGATCTTTGCTAAACTACACACTAGCAACCTAACTAGAGAGTTCTCTACTCGGTTAGGGGTTATACCTCAACTTGAACTCCTTGTTGACTCTTGATGGTGGTCGGATGATGCTTTCCTCGTTGCCTTCTCTTGTCGAAGATGGATCCACCTGAGGGTTTCTTCCTTGAGCTCATTTCTCGAACTTTGAGAAAACTAAAGTCTCCGGCTTGCTAGACCTTTAACCTTAGGAAGAGTAGAGAGTGGCTTAGGGTGTTTTATCTCCAAGGAGATGTTTCTCAACACATGAGAATTGTTCTCCTTGAACTAGAGGAGGAAGAAGAAGAAGAGAGGAGAGAGAATGGTTATGATAGAATGAGAATAGTTTTACAACCATAACAATATATGTGAATTATCAAATTAATAATATTAATCCAAAATGAAAAAGGTGATGGTTGGTTTGATAAGACCATTATCATTTCACATTAAATGATTTTGCAAAGATCAAAGAGCATCTAGAAAAGAAATGATGATGGTCAAAGTTTCAACCAAGGTCAACTAGTCAACCGTGGTCAACAAGTCAACAAACCCAACCATAACACAATTTCATTTAAATAAAATTATTAATTGATATATCACAAATTCATTAGGATTTGGAAAAAGACGACTGTCAACTGTGCATACGCACCCGTTCCAAAACCCTAATGAAAAACCTCTTCCTCCGCCTCAATCAACTGTGCATACACACCCGCATTCGCGTTCCGACGAACATGAATACAATGAGATCAAACTAACCCCAAAGCATATACTAGGATCTGGCTCAAACCAGAGCCCGCTAGTAATGTCTGTCCGGACGCCAAACGTGCACAAGTGCGCGGATGTGAACGAACCCTGTCGCAAAACCATGCGACCTCTACTCTGTTTTGCCCAAAGGCGAATAACCCTCTGTGTGGGACTCTAAAGACTCGACACTACGCTGACAGTGGGTTTAACCATAGACCACAAGCGGCACTAGCTGTACGTAACAGTCCCCAGGTAAATGCCGATAAGAAGACTGACGAGGTAAACCCATCTGAACTCCTACTGAGCCTGAATGTGACAATCTCCGTACAGTCCGGTCTGTTCGTCTGAGAACATCGCATGGAGGGCCTAGGGGGGCGGTAAACGTCAGTCCCCTACTAGCGGTACAAGTCGTGTCGGAGTGTAGCCCAGAACACCTGAGATAACACTTGAAACCTACCAGTCTATCTCGCTTGCCCTGGCCAGGGACTTTGTGTAATGGCTCTCCTAGACACAGCGCGATATCAACCCTCAATACCGGAAGAGACAAATCCTGTCTAACCGTAACTGCCTCCAAGTGCTTCGGGACTGCACCCAAAAACTACCTGTTTGCACGACTCCTTTGAGCCGTGGTATGGTAGTAATCAAAGTACAGGGGGAACACACTCGAGGCAAAGTGACAGTGTCAAGTCAACGGACTAAGCTGTACTCATGTCACCTGGGAACTGATAACTGACGATAGGTATAGTACCAACCAACAGTTCCCGACGAGTCCTGTCCAGTGTACTCGTAACCTAACGAGCACCCGCATACTATCTCAAGTACGGCATACTGACGGCTGTGGGACAGACCGTCTCCCAAGCTGGGATGAGAAGCGTATACGCTAGTCTACTCCGGAGTATCGATGCCCTGTCTCGATAGTCCTACGACTAGGGACCTGCATAAGGATGTGCTTGTGGATTACCCAGCCCCTACGAGTGTGACTGCCATCACAACGCTGGTAATCAAGCAAAGATCCTAAGGGCTCCACTAATGTGTAAAGGCGATATGCTAAAAGAAACACATGCACACATTAAAGCAGAAACAAACCAAGTAGCATACAACTATATTGAGCAAGATTGTCTGTACAAGGTGAATATCCCAAGCTTCCATCAAGTAATATACAAACTAGTATGATACAGTAATGGCCTCTAGGGCATATAGACTAACAACACGGGTTTCTAATTTGACTTTAATGTCGTGTTTGTGTGGATTTGAGCTTATGTGTGATATATGGTGTAATTCTAGGTTCGCAGGCGAGTGCGACGGACGACGCGAAGAAGGGGAAACAGGTCGTCGGCTACACTTAGCAAGAGACTACGGTGAGTAGATTTAACATCTACGGGGTTATCGCCCGCATGGCGTTATGCGTCAGGGCTGATAGGACCTTATAAGTACTTATTGCCTTATCTACATGGCTACTGTTAGTTGCATACCGTATTTCCTGCTATATGTATATAAACTTAGAATTGATAGAACACCGCACTATTACTAACGGTTCATGTTGCACGAGCACTAATCTGCATGTTACACACACACCGTTAGTAATTGCCATGACACACTCACTGTAGAATTGCCATGATCATTATACTGTAGTTCATCTGATATATGATTTGATATGATTTTCATAGAAATTGGGAGCCGCATGATGCCTTTTGAAAAACCGAAACTATTTTAAAACGCGGTTTCTCCCTTTTACCTATATTGTGGCTCAATGTACGTAGCACATCACATTTGATTTACTCATTGGTGTTTGATTTCATGTGATTTCTGGTTTTGAGGATCGAGGGGTTATTTAAGAAATTATGCACTGTTTTAAAAACCCTGTTCCTCTTGATATGATATTTCAGTGCGTCCACCATGCGTTTTCTCGGTTCTGAGACATGTGACTTGTGAACCCGAATCGAGGAGTTGGATGAGGCCGATTGCAGGTACATGGTAGACCCGGTATGGTATCCCGGGGAGTGAACGGATCGCTGTGTAGTAGACAGTGAGCCTAGCAGAGGGACTACTACCTACCGGTGATTGGTTGGACCTGGCGGTTATCCGGAGGATACTGACCAGAGTCGATAGATAGATACGGGATGACCCGTACTGCTGGGGCCGAGGGCCGATTCCGCAGAAGGAGACCGTGGGCTGATCCGGACTGACGGAGCCCGATATATGAGGATTTGCGTGTCGATGCTGGACACGAGTATTTTTTATGATATTTTGAGTGCCGATGATGGGCATTCGTGATTCTCAGAGATTTACAGGATTTGAGGGCCGAGGAGAGTGCCGGCGCCTGAGTTTATTTAGGATTTGGGTGCAGTGTTCGGCACCGATTATTTTTCCACGTTGATATTCCGTGTGGATGTTATTTATCCCATGCTCAGCATTGATTATTATGCATATCATCCTGTAGTTATTTTACCTGACAGAGCACTGGCATGATTATGCACATACTGCTTATCGCATATAGACTTATCTGTTGGCATTTGATAGAGTAGCGCAGCACGTGCATGCTCGCGATTACCTTTATATGTTATCTCTATTCACGAGTTGGCAACTCACCCCCGTTGTGCCATAGTATTTTCACGTTGCCCCTCAGAGTAGTCACGACAGGCTGTCTTCTTACATCTTTTGGCTACAGATACCACTACAGTTGGTGCGAGAGCTGTTTTGCTGTTAGGTGGGTTATGGTATCCGGTTACTTTTATTGTACACACTTTTGTATCTAGTATTCTCCATCTACCTTATATTTACTTGACTTAGAGACAGTGTGAGGACGATGATATATGTTATTTGTATTCTGGTGTCGAGCTCGTGGGAGCCGACTTTATTTATACAGTAGTATCATTCTGTGATGTTTTACTTTACTCTTGAGGTGTTGTTTCCACCGTTGGGCGTGATTGCTCCCGTTTGGGACGCTTTATCATATCCTGTATCATTTTCACTTATATCCTGTTGTACCCGATTTCGGGGTTAGTTTTACAAAGGGAATGCTGCCAAAATTATTAAAATGATAACTTAACCTTAAAGAACTTCATTAAACTACTCAAGGTTTTCTAAATGTTTTTAATCAAATGTTTTCAACACTCACTACTTTTAAATGGTTTTGATTTCTGGGTTCGGCTTACTTAGTCGCGTTACGCCTGTAGACGTTGCGTGGTTAAGTGCCGGTCACGAGTCGAATTTCGGGTCGTGACAAAGTTAGTATCAGAGCGTAGGTTTTACCTTTCGGAGTGTAGGATGACCCTGGTATGATGGAGTAGGTAGCTGAAGCAGAGTGGAATAGCGTGTGTATGTTCCGCGGAATACTCACGACACGGTACTCCGCCTAAGAAACCTTAGGACTTATTTCCTTCATGAGTATATACATTCTTGCGATTCGATTTCAGCATCCTTATCGATTCCTATTTTTCCTTTCAGCCATTATACCGCCAAAGACTACGAGGGCGCAGAGTGCGGCCGCGAGGGCCGAGATTCGAGTTGACTCGTCCGAGACGAGGACTGATCCGGGTAGTACACCGGTTGTGCCCGAGCAGGCTGTTCCTCCCGTGACAGATCAGATTGCCATGTTAGGGGCTGGTATGCAGGAGATGCGCCAGACGGTGGAATCCAGTATGCAGGAGATGCGCCAGATGATGGGATCTCTAGTTGAGACACTTCGAGCGCAGCGACCAGAGGTAGTTCTACCCGTTGCAGAGACCGCGGTGATACCCACAGCACAGGGAGTTGTCCGTACAGCTACAGAGATCATTACGGTATCGCTGTCAGAGTTTATGAGACTGAAGCCTCCGGTCTTCACAGGCACCAATGCAGCCGAGGACCCACAGTCTTTCATTGATAGGATGGCTCGGATATGCCGTTCCCTCAGATGCGCATATGCGAGATGGGTTGAGTTCGCGAGCTTTCTCCTGGAAGGTCTTGCGCAGAAATGGTTTTAATCAGTCGAGAAGGGTAGAGCGGCAGGTCTTCCTCCTATGACCTGGACAGAGTTTGTGGCGCTATTCCTTGCCCGCTTTCTTCCACTGAGTGTCAGAGATGCTAGAGCACGTAGGTTCGAGTCCTTACGCCAGACTCCGGAGATGTCAGTGGCAGAGTATGATGTGCTGTTCACCGAGCTATCAGTTTATGCTCCGTACCTAGTGGCTACTGAGGAGTTGCGAGTCAAGAGATTTTTCCGAGGCTTGCTTACACCACTGTTCCTTGCGATCAGCGCACAGCATTACGAGACATATGCAGCAGCTGTGGACGCAGCCCTATTAGTCGAGGAGCGCCTTGCTGAGACTTCGGTAGTTCCAGAGCCGAAGAGAGTTCGTGCTGATACATCAGCGCAGAGACAGCCTTTTCAGCGCCGTGACAGGCACCTTGCAGATGGCAGAGATTTGGGGCGAGGCTGGTTGTTCAGCTCCTATCCGAAGGAGGGTCAGCGGCCGTCGTCGGGATGTTTCCGTTGCGGGAGTTCTTATCATCGTGTAAGAGATTATCCTGAGATACCCTGGAGGGAGGCGGCAGCACCGCATGTCACATAACCACCTTCACCACCCCAAAGGGCGTTGCCTATTGTACCTATTGTTACTCCGCGTCAGACTCATGCACAGAGTGGTCGTGGTCGCGGAGGATTTGTTCATAGAGGACAAGGTGACCGAGGCAGAGGACAGCCAGCTGCCGGCAGGGGACAGTCAGTTACAGGTGGAGGACAGGCGCGAGTTTTTGCTTTGACGCATCAGGACGCGCAGGCGTCCAATGCGGTGGTCTCAAGTATCCTTCCAGTATGTTCTGTTTATGCACACGTGTTGTTCGATCCCGGATCCATGCACTCGTACGTATCCACACACTTTGTGCCGAGTTTGGGTAGAGAGTCCGGTTTGCTTGATCAGCCGCTTGTTGTGACTACTCCTGTGGGAGAGTCGTTTGTTGCTAGGCACGTGTTCCGATCCTGTACCGTCTGTATTGGCGAGAGAAAGTTGCCTGTCGACATGATCCTTCTTGAGATGTTGGACTTCGACGTTCTTTTGGGCATGGATTGGTTAGCCACGTGCTATGCTTTTGTGGACTGCCGTGAGAAGACAGTTAGATTTTGTTTTTCCGGTGAGTCAGTTTTTGTTGTGTTGGGGGACCGTGGTGTCGCCCCTCACAGTGTGATTTCTTCTTTTCGCGCTGGACAGCTTTCGAGGAAGGGATGTCAGGGATTTCTCGCCTATGTTTGCGATACTAGAGCTACAGAGGTTCCATTGGATCAGGTTCCGGTTGTTAGCGAGTTCCCCGATGTGTTCCCTGACGAGCTTCCTGGGCTACCGCCTGAGCGTGATATTTCTTTCTGTATTGATTTGGTTCCTGGCACAGGGCCTATTTCTGTACCGCCTTATCGGATGGCCCCGGCGGAACTTCGAGAATTGAAGGGTCAGTTGCACGATTTGCTGGATAAGCGACTTATTCAACCCAGTGTTTCTCCTTGGGGTGCTCCGGTCCTGTTTGTTAAGAAGAAGGACGGCAGTTTGCGTTTGTGTATCGACTACCGCCAACTGAACAGGGTGACAGTGCGGAACAGGTATCCTTTGCCATGCATTGATGATTTGTTCGACCAGCTTCAGGGGGCAGGATACTTTTCGAGGATCAATTTGTGATCATGCTACCATCAGCTGCGGGTTCGACTGGAGGACATTCCTAGGACGCCTTTTCGCACGCGCTACGGCCATTATGAGTTTTTGGTGATGTCGTTCGGACTCACCAATGCGCCAGCAGCATTTATGCACTTGATGAACCGTATTTTACGGCCGTATCTTGATCTGTTCATCATAGTATTCATTGACGATGTCTTGGTGTATTCCCGGAGTAGTGAGGAGCACGAGCAGCACCTGCGGATTACACTGCAGACCTTGAGGGAGCATCAGCTTTTCGCCAAATTCTCTAAGTGTACTTTCTGGCTGGATAGCGTAGACTTCTTGGGCCACGTGATTACGCGAGATGGTATATATGTAGACCCGAAGAAGATCGAGGCCGTACGGAGTTGGCCCAGACCCACATCAGTTATGGAGATTCACAGCTTTCTAGGGCTGGCCGGCTATTACAGGAAATTCGTGCAGGACTTCTCCCGTATTGCTACACCTTTGACCGGGTTGACCCGGAAGGGAGTTCCTTTTGTTTGGACGGAGGAGTGTGAGCACAGTTTTCTGCAGCTACGGGCTCTACTGACTACGACGCTATTATTATCATTGCCTTCAGGATCAGGCGGATTTGTGGCATTTTGTGATGCTTCTCTAGTGGGGCTAGGGTGCGTATTGATGCAACATGACAGAGTGATCGCGTATGCTTCGCGGCAATTGAAGAAACATGAACAGAACTGTTAGTTATATGTATGCCCTAGAGGCCATTACTGTACATACGATGTATATTGCAGTGGATGGTAGGACATATATAGGGAGGACTTTCTTGCTCGACATGATAGTATGCTATCTGGTTGTACTTTATCTTAACATGTACTCTGATTGTCTCTATATTACATGTTGATAAAGCCCTTAGGATCTGTACTCGACTACTGGGACTATGATGAGATCATACTAGTGGGGCCACGGTAGTCGACGAGTACATCCTATAAACTGTTCCTAGTCGAGGGTGTATCGAGACAGGGCATCGATGCACCAGAGTAGACTAGCGTATACGCATCTTGACCCATATGATGGACGATGGATGATACCATATCCATCGGTGTTTGACATCAAGGATGGTGTACGGGTGCTCAGTGGAGACTGTGTACACTGGACGGACTCGCTGAGAACTCCCAGATGGTATTATACCTCACGTCAGATGGCAGTTCTCCGGTGACACTGGTACAGAGTAGTCTGTTGACCCGAGATCGTCATAGAGTCTTGTGTGATTCCCACTGTGCTTTGATTTCCATCATACCACGTCCAAGAGGGCGTGCAAAAAGGTGGCTTTTGGGTACAGTCCCGAATCACATGGAGGCAATGAGCGATAGGAGGGGATTCGTCTCTCCCGGTATAGGGAGTTGATGTTGTGCTGTGTTCGATTGGCTATAACTGGAAATCCCTGGCCAGGGTTGCTGAGATTTACTGGTAAGTGTTATCAGTAGTTTCTCGAACTGTTATAGACCTCATATCGACACGACTTATCAAGCTACTGGGGTCTGACGTTTACCACCACTAGGCGAGATATGCGACATATCAGACGATGAGACCGGACTGTACGGGAGTGTTACTGTTTGGATTCACAGGAGAATGTACAGGCTTGCTTGTTGATCTTCTGAGCGCTCAATACCTGGGTAGCTGTTACGTTTAGCTGACCGCTTGCAGCTTGTGGGTGTTTGATATGATCATCACCTACTGCCGGCGTATTGACGATTCTTTAGAGTCCTACACAGAGGTTTCTTGGCTCAGGAAAAACGGAGTAGGAGCACATATGTGATATGTGCGGGACCGAGGATAATGCGATATGTGATACCGTATTATATTCTCGCGATATTTGATATCAGCCGGGTCATCGGATCAAGTGTTGATTCGATGAATCGGAACGGATAAATATTAGTCGGTTATATGCGATATAGCCGGATTGTCGGATCAAGTGTTGATTCGATAATTTAATGTATAATAATATATATGATATATTAAATTACATTAACTAATATTAGCTCACTAAAAGGTTCTTTTTCTCACTCGGGTAATACATTAATATATATGCGATATATGTTAAATGTATTATTTTATTTGGTTACGATAAATATTATATATGTGATATATAATATTGTAACATGATATGATAACTAATGCAACATATTTAGTGGAGTTTAAACATGATTAGGGTTTGGATTAGGGTTAAGCTTTCTAGATGTTTCTAGAAGGTTTTCTATTTTGTTTTGGAAAAGATATTTTCAAGTGACTCATTCTTAACTCAACCCAAACCCTAACCCTTGGTCAATTCTCTACAATGGTTAAGTCAACCATGGTTGCATAATTCATCATTATCTCTTTTGCATTATTCATCACAAAAAGAATTCTATTATTGTTCATCTTCTTCCTTCATTCTCTTCATGAAAAAGCTTTACTAGTTTTTCAAAAGTGATGAATAAATATGAGAAAAAGATAAATAAAGAGAGCAAAAATCCTACTTCATCATCCTCATCTTCCCTTGCCATTTAGATGAGGGTGTTCACATCATTTCATGAGTATTAGCTTGTGTTAAAGAAACTTCAAGGTAGATCATCTTAGTATCGAAGATCGGAAGCAAAGGTTGCATCTTTCTCTTCGTGGAACCTCTCGAGAGTCCGGATCCCGATGATCGCAGCGAAGGGACCACAACACGGAGCATATGAAGTGAAGGACCGGATCTACAAAGGTTGTAATCTCTCTCACTTAGTGTTAAAGATGTTAACATGTTAGTTTTCGCCTAATCTCTAGTTTAAAGATCCGTATTCGGGTTGTTCGGCATGGCTAAATTTTTAATCGGGCATGGTTGATGCCTCGTAGACCTTTGTGCGCGTGCATAGCAACTCTTCAGTGGTATCAGAGCTAAGCTAGAGCTTTAGGCGATGTCTAGACGAAGTTTAAAGTCCGATCGAACCCGGAAAACCCGATATACCCTAGTTTCTGGAAATTTTTCAAAACTGTGTTTTTTTTCCAAATTAAAAATGCTCAAAAAATTCAGCAGGGAATTATAAGAAATACTGTGAAGCACGTGCGCCTGATTCAACCAAAGCGCGGTGGAACCGCGGCACAAGCATGGCTTGTGCGGCGGTTCCGCTGCCAATTAGTCACTTCAGCATTTGAAATTTGCACAGTAATTCTTATCTTTTAGTGCTGTATTTTCTGGGAATTTTTAATATTTATTCAACTATTGAATTTTCTGGGTTGTATTGGGGACTTAAAGATTCGATCGGATATTTTAACTTTGTTTAGTTTTGTCCGGATATTTTTTAGAAACTGTTAAAAAGTTCGAACGGATATCAATAACTCACTTTTTCCCCTGTCGGAAATTTTTTCAAAAGTTGGATTTTTTCTCGTGTTTAAGAACGTTCTAAGTCGTGCAAGTAACGTGGTGGACCCTCTAGAAGACAACAAACCTTAACTCGATTATGTGATCGTCTTGAACTGCCTTTTGAACCTTAGGGTTTGGGGCAGTACGGCGTGCCACATGCGAGGCGTTGGCTTGACCCTTCTACGGCTGGACCATTGGTACTGTGGCATGTGATGTATGTTTTTAAACCGATTTCAAGTGTTGAGATATATTTGGGAAATCTTGGGTGTTTGATTATTCGATCGGAAAGTTTAACTTTGTCTATTTATCTGGAATGTGATACAATATTTGGAATCCACAGGTAGTTATGAGATAACTAATTTGAATGTTATAAATCTAGCAGTTCAGTCTCAGATGATCGATTGCCACGGAATTTTGATGTGATCAAAAGTCCATCGCAATCACGTAGCGTACGCAGATACTCGCCGGGTAAACTTAATAGACAGTCACGCCCCATAGCCCCGACCAAGTGACTGTAGGAGAACCCCGTCGCCGAAAGCATCCGTTCGGGTGCTCGCGGCAGCGGTGTTCCGCCTTAGTGCACTTCGTCGACGGCATCTGGGGGTGCGGCCGTCTACTAAAGTTTGCGACGAGCATTCGATCAGCATATCGGGAATCTTGTTGAATTCCCCGACTTGATATTGAAAAGTGTTTTCAATAATGAGACTAAAATGCGGGGTTTATAATTGTTAGGCATGAGATGTCTAAGGAATTCATTTGGATTGGCATGCGATGTCTAAGGAGGTTGCGGATTCCAACTGTTGTAGTTTTACACTTTCTCTTCTGTGACCGTAAGCGTAGTATGTGGTGTATCGCCGGCTTCGTTGCTATACATCAACGACAATCGGGGTATGCATACTTGCTTACGTTGATGATATGAGATATTATGTGTTGCTGTGATATGTTATATTGGATCGTCGCGTTTTGAATAGCCGGGGG
Organism: Agapanthus africanus; assembly: GCA_030015575.1. Taxonomy (NCBI): domain Eukaryota; kingdom Viridiplantae; phylum Streptophyta; class Magnoliopsida; order Asparagales; family Amaryllidaceae; genus Agapanthus; species Agapanthus africanus. The sequence goes on along the minus strand of JASDDO010000016.1, from coordinate 181,831,502 downwards.
TTTTATGTGAGATGAGAGTTTTTTTCTTTTTCATTCATGTAAAATTCATTTGTATGTAATATTCTTTTATTGGGGCACTTCCAGGTAGCGGAAGATGTCACCGTTGTATATTATTTCCTTTTCCGCATTAGGTAGACCCAAGGCGGGGAGCACAAGTAACCGGGTTCTAGGGTTCAGTGGGAGACCATCTCGAGGAGTCGAGACCGGGTCTCCTAACCCTAGAATTGGCAGTGTTACTTGCCGCTCTCGTAGGGGTCTAGGGATGTGGGTTTGGCTATTCATCGCGACCGTGGAATCCGTGTTTTATACAGGCTCGTATTGAAAACACGGACGTCCTAGTATATCCAATATTTCATATATGTTCTTCTGCTGCAATGTTCTGTGATGAGATCTTATTACTGCCTGAGACGAATGTTTATATTATATATATGAGATATATGTTATATTGCAGATTTCGTTTCAAAAGAGATGCTTGTGAAGCATAATTAAAATGGGACTTCATTCATGAGATTAATGAAATAAATGAAACCTAAGATGTTGTAGAAACTTGTTTAAATTAAAAACTGGTAGCTCTAGTTCTTGCTTTGCATCGCGGTGTTCCTTGTAGAACATCCTGCACCTTATTCGATAAGGAAAGGACCGAGATCCCTTCACCGGAAGTGACTCCTTTAGCAATAACTGGCAGATGCTACAAACTCGGTTTGTCTTTTGATTGCTTCTATAGTTCTTGCTTTGCACAGCGGTATATATGATATATCCTGCACCTTATTCGATGAGGAAAGGGCCGACGATCCCTTCACCGGGAGTGACCCCTTTAGCAAAACTAGAAAAGCCTAAAAAACACTCCATTTAAAATCACTCGATTCTACAACGATATCAAGTTCATTACGTAAAAGGTTTTCTTAAAAACCTGTCGTAGCCCTCCGTCATTTCAGATAAGTTGTATATAGTATTCGTGCTACATTTGTTGGCTTTCGTCAAGGTGTAGTGTGCGGTAGCTATATGCTGCTTATCTGCTGCATACGATGCGATTGGATTAGGATAGTCGTGCGGCTTTGTTGGCTTTCCTCAAGGGTCGTGCGGGTGGGTTTAATTCAATCAAGAAATGTACGGGTTGAACTTGACTAGCGGGCTATGGTTTGTTGGCTTTCGTCAAGGTCATAGCACGTTAGGGGCAAAATATTATTGGGAATTTCAAGTGTTGAAATTTGCAATGAGATTGCATACCTTCTATAAGATAGTTGGATCCCGATACCCGCTGCGAGTAAGAGTTACTCCTGGGAGAGTTTTACACATTACAATTAGCCGATCAAGTAGGTGTCTAGAAAGGTGTTAACGGGGTTACGCCCCTGGGAAAACGAAGTTTACTTTAATTAGGTTCGTGCGAAAGCATGGGGGACCTCGCTCAAAGTACCGACACTGGCCTGGCTGAAAGATTGGCGAACTTGTATCATGTAATTAATCCCGGCGTCTTTCCTTTTAAGGTTTGAAGGAAGATTTGATTAAAACAGTGGGAGAAATCCTGATTAGATATATTATATATCCAATCTAATCTTGCAAGAGCATACGCTGAGTGTTTTCTTCTCTCTCTCTCCAGGTAGCGACCATATCACGCCTTAATCAAGATAATAATACGGATATATTGACCGAACCCGCTTGTTATACTGAGCTGGGGAACGTTGGTCCCGCTCCAACTTATAATTGTTATAAGACAGAGCAGGAGATTGGGGAATACCAGATTTCCCATGCCGCCCAAACGAAGAAAGTGCATATTGATGCATCATCTTCGGGTGTGTTCATTACAGAGAACTGTTTCTCAGTATCCTTTACGTTCTGGGTATGTGATACCGGATCAGGATCCCGCATATGTAATCCGTTACATGGGCTACAGATAGGTAGTGAACTGAGAACGGGTGATAAGTTTCATGAGATAGAAAACGGTGCAAGTGTTACAGCCAAGTCCGTTGGTCACTATCACCCTGTATTACCAGAATACATTGATTCTGAACAAATGTTATTAGATACCGAACCTGATATACAAAATCATATCAGTCTCTTTATTAGTAAAGAAAGGATATAATTTTGTATTGTTGGATAATGTTTTGAACATTTCCTATATCAAGAGTTGATCGGTTCAGGCACGTTATCTAAAAGCATTGTCGTTCTAAATCAAACTACAGTTCTTAGTATACGGAACACACACAAGAGGAAGAGTTCAGAAATGAACGAATCCTTCTTGAGGTATTGTAGACCAGGTCATATCAATGCGACCCGACTAGCTAAGTTACATATAGATGCATATTTAAATTAGTTTGAATTTACATCTTGTGAAACATGCCGGTCATGTCACAAAGATAAGATGACCACAGCTCTGTTTATTGGAAACAGAGAAAGAGTTAGTGAACTCTTGGGATTGATACATGTTGATGTATGTAAGGTCCCCTGTCTACACATGCCAAGATCGGTTCTTTCTACTTCATTACATTCTCTGATAATCTCTCAAGATTCAGACATATGTTTCTGTTGAAACACAGGTCCGAAGCTTTTGAGATATTCACAGAATATAAATTAGAAGTAAAGAACCAAAAATCGGTATAAGTATTATGTCCTTTGATGTGATCAAGGAGGAGAATACTTGAGTACGGAATTCCTGGACTATTCTAAAGGAGAATGAGATTCTCTCTCAGCATTACTCCTCCGTATACACCACAGCACGTCGGTGTATCGGGGTGGAACAATAGCACCCTATTTGTTATGGTGTGCTCTATGATGAGTACTACTGAGTTTCCTATTTCCTTTTGGGAGTTATGCACTTGAGAAGCTGCATACCTATTGAATAGGGTTCAAATCAAATCAGTTGCCTACTACTTCATATGTGATATGGAAAGGGAAGAGCCCATATCTTAAGTTAGTTAAGATTTGGGGTTGTCCGGCCTAAGTCTAAAAGCAAAATCCGGACAAGCTCGAGGCAAAGTCTGTTATGTAGAACTGGAAATGTTCCAGCTATACAAACTGCAACTGATGATTTGGTAGAACCAAAGGATTCAATAGTTTCCAACGAACCTCAGCCTCTCCGCCGATCTAGCAGGGTTCCTCACCCACCTGAGAGATACTTCGGTTTCTCTATGACAGTGGGAGCGAGGATTGCATCATGAGATGATGAACCAACTAGTTTCGGGCTGGCCATCAGGAGTGGGACTCTGTAAGAATGGCTGGATGCTTATCGATCTGAGATGGAATCCTTATACACCAACAAAGTATGGACTTTGTTTGCTTTATCTGAAGGGTTAAATCCCCATCAGGAGCAAGTATATCTTGAGAAGATTACTTGGTGTACATGGAAAAGTTGAGACTTTCAAAGCTAGACTTGTTAAAGGTTTGCATCATTGACCAGGTATGGATTATGATGAAACCTTTTCTAAGGAGCTATGCGTAAGTCCATCCAGATCCTACTTGCCACGGCTACATACCATGACTACGACATCTGGTGGTTGGGTGTCATGACTGCTTTTCTAAATGATGGTTTAGAAAAGAGCGTCTATAAGTACACAGCCAGAGGGCTTCGTAGACAGTGGGAGCAGCGGAAACTTGTGCAAGATGCTTTATATGATAAAACAGGCATCGCGGAGTTGGAACATCTGTTTTGATGTGGTAGTCAAAGAGTTTGACTTCATCAAAATGGTAGATGAACCTTGTATATACAAAAAGGTAGTAGAGAGTATGGCGGTGATCCTCGTAGAGTACATGGATGACATACTCTTGATAGGGAAGGAGTTTCCTATGCTACGCTCGGTCAATCTCCGCTTATCACAAGGATTCTCCATATAGGATCAAAATGATACCTCCTAAATCCTGGATTTTGGAACTATGAGATAGATCTAATTGGATGTTAGGATTCTCACTAGTTGTAGTGAGATGGTATCAATCGATCCTGGGGAGAATCACTGGAAAGGTTCCAGGGTGATAAGAACCACTGAATGTCAGTCGCAGGCATTGTCTTTACCCTGAGTGGAGGGACGGTATGTTGGAAGAGTTCCAAGCTAGATACCGTGACTTACTAGAAGATTAAAGGCAAGATACATCGTTACCAAGGATGCTACCAAAGTGGCAGTCTGGATATATATAAGTTCATAAGATGAACTTCGTTCCTACCATTGTGTGACAATGGAGTTGTGGCTTTAGCCAAGGAACTACCGTCCCATCAGAAATCCAGATATAATTCTTAGGCAGTATCACCTGATCATGGAGATGGTTGATCTCCCGGGAGATCGAGGTTAGGAGAGTAGACACAGAGGACGACAGCGCGGATCCACTCACAAAGGCCTTTTTCCCAGTAGAGACTTTTATGGGATGGTTGAGTATGAGATACTTCAACCACAGCTAATTGTTGGGTATGCGATACCATAACAGATGGCCCTAGTGCAAGTGGGAGATTGTTAGTTATATGTATGCCCTAGAGGCCATTACTGTACATACGATGTATATTGCAGTGGATGCTAGGACATATATAGGGAGGACTTTCTTGCTCGACATGATAGTATGCTATCTGGTTGTACTTTATCTTAACATGTACTCTGATTGTCTCTATATTACATGTTGATAAAGCCCTTAGGATCTGTACTCGACTACTGGGACTGTGATGAGATCATACTAGTGGGGCCACGGTAGTCGACGAGTACATCCTATAAACTGTTCCTAGTCGAGGGTGTATCGAGACAGGGCATCGATGCACCAGAGTAGACTAGCGTATACGCATCTTGACCCATATGATGGGCGATGGATGATGCCATATCCATCGGTGTTTGACATCAAGGATGGTGTACGGGTGCTCAGTGGAGACTGGGTACACAGGACGGACTCGCCGAGAACTCCCAGATGGTATTATACCTCACGTCAGATGGCAGTTCTCCGGTGACACTGGTACAGAGTAGTCTGTTGACCCGAGATCGTCATAGAGTCTTGTGTGATTCCCACTGTGCTTTGACTTCCATCATACCACGTCCAAGAGGGCGTGCAAAAAGGTGGCTTTTGGGTACAGTCCTGAATCACATGGAGGCAATGAGCGATAGGAGGGGATTCGTCTCTCCCGGTGTAAGGAGTTGATGTTGTGCTGTGTTCGATTGGCTATAACCGGAAATCCCTGGCCAGGGTTGCTGAGATTTACTGGTAAGTGTTATCAGTAGTTTCTCGAACTGTTATAGACCTCATATCGACACGACTTATCAAGCTACTGGGGTCTGACGTTTACCACCCCTAGGCGAGATATGCGACATATCAGACGACGAGACCGGACTGTACGGGAGTGTTACTGTTTGGATTCACAGGAGAATGTACAGGCTTGCTTGTTGATATTCTGAGCACTCAATACCTGGGTAGCTGTTACGTTTAGCTGACCGCTTGCAACTTGTGGGTGTTTGATATGATCATCACCTACTGCCGGCGTATTGACGATTCTTTAGAGTCCTACACAGAGGTTTCTTGGCTCAGGAAAAACGGAGTAGGAGCACATATGTGATATGTGCGGGACCGAGGATAATGCGATATGTGATACCGTATTATATTCTCGCGATATTTGATATCAGCCGGGTCATCGGATCAAGTGTTGATTCGATGAATCGGAACGGATAAATATTAGTCAGTTATATGCGATATAGCCGGATTGTCGGATCAAGTGTTGATTCGATAATTTAATGTATAATAATATATATGATATATTAAATTACATTAACTAATATTATGTCACGTCCCGAAAGTACGGAACATGACCGGCACTTAAACTACGAAACGTCTCGAGGCGTACGTAATCTAAGTAAACCGAAAACCCAGAAATCCAAACCAAGAAAAGAAGTAGAGTGAAGGAAAACCAATTTAAAACAAGTAGTTTTAATAGCATAAGCCGAATTATGCGGTTTTTAAAACATCAAAAATTTACTGAAAATTTCGGCAGAGTCTCCTTTGTAAATACAGGCCCCCAAACGGGATACAACATGAATAGTATACGAAAACAAGAAAAGGGCATCCCCAAGCGGGAGCTAGCTCTTCGTCAATCGACAGTCACAACCACACAAACAATATAATATACAACGCCAACGGCGAGGATCAATACTCAAAAGGAAACTCAAAACCACCAGAAATATAACGAGCAACTCTAAGGTCGAAAGAATAAACAACACTGGTCTCTATCTCAAAAAAATACATGTTTGGTTGATGGAATTTACTAGATACAACGGAATAATATTATACAAGGTAATATGATGGGTACGATACAAGAAAAACCAACCTACTAGCAAGTCACCCGAATGAAACTGAGCCCGCAAAGCCGTAATGAAACCTGTACGGCAACCTGCAAGAAACTGGGGCACAACGGGGGTGAGTTGCCAACTCGTGAATAGAAAAATATCTACGCACAGAAATCGCATAAATAACGCAACCTAGGTCAATGATCATAATATATCCTCAAATATATGAATAACACGTAGCCTATAACAAGGCTGGGGTAAATATCTAACCCGAGTGTAATATCATGTGCCCATGTCAGTGCCCAAGGGTAGAAATATATCATATGAATAAGGTATGAATGCATGAAAACAGAATACATGTAAATGAAGAACTGTTTCCATAATTTAGTGAGATTTCCTTTGTATTTTTAAAATGAGGTATCATAATGAAATCAGCATAAAACAGTGCCTAGCATCGGCACAAAACGTAATCCCAATATCTCGATATCTCTGTATCACAGTCTCTGTACCTCAATATCTAGGGCGCCGTCAGTCCAGACCGGCCCCTACCATCCATCTCAAGACCACGACGGTATCCTCCGGATATCCGACGCGTCGGGTAAAATCACCGGTAGGTAGTGCTCCCCTGCCAGGCTCACATCGTCATCATCACGCGCTTCTTGCCCCAGGATACCTTACCGGGTCCACCATGTACCCGAAACGGTTCATCCGTCTCCTCGAATCGGGTCTCGAAATCCATCAGCAAACTCATGGTGGGCGACTCATACATCATGGGAAAACCGCACTTTTTATTTTAAAAAGAGAGAAATCAGTTCATATAAGTTTTTGCGGTTTTCCTCCAAATCCAGAAAATCTCATGGAAATCCGAGTCCAAAACCTCAATAACACGTAAAATAGTGAATATATGCATGAGAATCCATGAATGCGGCATAACAATGAATAACAGTATGCATGAAGTAGCAGGTAATAACTACAATGTCTAAACTAACATATAAGGCAAGTACACTAATATCATGTCTAACTATTAGCTAACAGGCTATGTCAAGCAATAACATTTTCTAAGGTGTACGTGACATGGCAATTACCGATGAAGATGTGTGTGAGCCGGCAATCAAGTGTACGTGGTACATACGCATCATCGGTAATGGTGCTGGTGTCCTAACAGCATGATATCAATAATGGAGTATGAAACATAAAATAAGCATGCGATGCGAAGCGGACCACAAAAATGAGCGGGAGCTGAAAACTAGACGCAACTATAACTAATCTGCATTAATCTAATATCAGTCCTACAAATGGTGCCTTTTGAAATAACACGAATCATGGGGTTTTGAAAATAGGGGCTACGTTGTTTTTATGAAAAGATACGTCTTTTGAAATATCCGTAGGATCCCTTGGGCTGTCTTTAAAAATGCCCACGATTCGTTAGTTTTTGAAATAGGTGAGAAGTCTAATCTAATCTAAAAACTACACTAAACTATACGGCTGAACTAACAAGCTGAACTCCAGGTAAGGAAACCGCCTATCATCTGAGTCGATACATATACATACCTGTATATGTATAGTCGGTGATCCCGCCTCAATAATATCATATCCGATACCATATCTATAATCAGGCATCCCAAGTCAAGAGTGCGGATCAATCATCAATATAGCTCGTACGTAAATCCGTCGTAAGACATCCCCAAATCTGGGTACGGGTTAATATCACATTCAATCACACTATTCATCTGGTATCTTCTTTATAAAATATCATGATCCGGGACAATGTCCTACGTCTAGTACAATACTGATACCGCCTAAGCATGCATACAGGTGTAAGAATTGCTACGTCAAAAGACCCGCTAAAACATCATGTCGTATCTCAATACGAACCAAATCACATCACCGATCTTCTGGCCTCAGGCCCAATATCATCAACTCATCTCAAATTCCAAATACTATCCTTAAATCCAGTATATGAACATATAGTCACATACCCATATGAACACATAAATATATACTCCCATATACGCACATATAAAAGAAGAATGTATGCAAGTATGTGTGTGTGTGCGTGTGTGAGTGCGACCACTACTCTAGGGTTTCGCAACTACACTAAACCAATCCAAAAATACCAAATATCCATCTTATCATCAATAATCTCAACAACATATAATCAATATCTGTGTGTATACGTATTCGTATACATCACCACGAACTGCGGGGGTGCTATACGCCATCCACCCGACTTCTCCCCGTAGATATAAATCTACTCACCAGGTCCTCGTTCGCCGGTGCCGACGTCGCCACGTGCTTGCTTGTCGTCTCGAAGTCCACATGGGGTACCTACATATCATAACGCACCGTATCGTATTAAAATCCGACTCATGACCAAAACGACACACGAATCCCACATAGGTCAAAACCTATGGTTGCTTTCTCCCCACAAACGCCAAATCATCGAGAAAAACCCAAATACACTCATTTGCACAATCACGAACACTAATTTTAATATAAAATAGGTTAAAATTCACAAAAACCCCAATTTCACTTAAAAGTCATTTTTCCGAAAATCTAGCAAGCACAATTCGCCGTTTTTGTACAAAACATGATGTTTAAACAAATCTAGTGGCCATAATACTTATTAAATATCTTAAATAAGTCATAAAAACAATTTCCATAATTTAATCTCATTAAATTCCATTAACCCCAAAATTGTAGTTTACAAAATACCCAATTTTTTTTACAATTTTTAGCAAAAATGCACAAACAACAATTTAGCTAGGATTTTCATGAACTAAAAGCATTAACCCACTCAATATATTATCTATAATGACATGAAACCATAATTATAATTTAATCTAAGGCATTTAATAATTTTCCAAAACTCTAGTTAGCAAAATAACTTAATTAGGGCATTTTATAAGTAATGGTTTGGAATTAACAACTAAATTAGCTTTCTATAAAACTTAAGATGTTAATCCACAACACAAAACCATGCACAATTTATTATAACCCATTTCCACAACAAAACCCTAATTCAACTCAATCCATAAACTTTTAAAAAAAAACTAGTATGCAAATAGCACTAAAATTAACACTGAAACAACTCAATTAAATAAATCTAAACATAAGAATTTAAATGGGTAGAAATTATACCTTAAAATCTAGTGATCTAGAAAGAAGAATTTGCCTCCAATGATGGCTTCATAACACCATGATCCAAGTGATAAAAGCTAAGGAGAATGGGATGAAGAATGGAAATCAATTTGTGAGATTTAAATTGGATTTTGGAGCAATTTTTTGATTTAAATTGAAGGAAATGAAAAGAGGGAAAATGAAGGGGGAAGGGCTGCAGAATTTCGGCCATGGGGTGATGGGGGGAATGGTGTGGGTGTTGTGCACAATTGGTCAAGTCAACCCCTCTCAAATCAAGGTACAATGAGCCTCCAAAACAATACATCTTAACCTACACCTATAAACTCTATTTCACCCATACAAATGAGATGGGGAAATTTTTGAGGGGGAGAAGTGGGCTGCTGAATTCTTCAAGGGGAGAAGTAAATGGGAGTGTGTGGATGTGGTTACGGGTGTGGGGTGATGAAAAATGATAAATATAATACCCCAAACATCCATTTACGCTAAAAAAAAGCCTTTTTTCTTCAATAATTTCTAAACCGTTTTGGCAAATGATTTCGTTCCAAAAACCACATGATAAAATTTTATTTAATGTTTTATGATGCACAAAATTTGTTTCAACTCATTCCAATTTGTAATTTTCCCTAATTAAATGTATTAGTGACGGCTTAAATAATAATAAAATAATATTTTTTTCAGAAAATTTGAAATTTCACCAGCGGCTCAATAAACACCAAATAATAGCAATTACATAGATAGAATATTTATATTTAATTTTTATAATAAGATATTTGTATTTTGACTTTTTACAGAAAACCCCCTTATTTTACCGATTTTTCGAAATTTCACCGAAACGATTTTCAAAACGTTACAATCTTCCCCCCTTAAAGAAATTCGGTCCCCGAATTTAAATTCAAACTCCCCCAAATACTAAAACATCTAAGAAAAACCATCAAGTCGTCGGGGCTCCGAAATTGTAACTACATAAAACAAATCGTAGCGCATCGGATGCGCTTGAAAAATGAGTATATAACTCAAATCAAAACTCCGTCAAGCATCCCGCAATCATCGGAGTCATGGAGAAGACATCAATACCAAATCTAAATCAAACCAATATGATATAACTCGAAAGTATACATGTAAACATCGAATCTATATCTGTAAGTATCTGAAGGAAATGCATGCCAAATCTCTTTAAGTCGCTGTGCAACGCGTATAACACTGCACAATGGCGGACGTCTATCATAAGAAAATAACTATATACATATATACCTTTGTTTGAAATGTATGTTCCGCCGTTTTGGAAATAATTTAGAAGGGTCTCCTTGTTTTAAACATTTCGTGTCATATCAGACACGTAGGTAAATACTGAGGCTATAGCTCGCTTTTTGGAAATCCCTTCAATAACTATCAATGCATGCAAAATATATTCAGGTACTGTCCTCTGACTAGTCCTGCTCAGTACGAAAATACATAGCAATATCATAAAAACGTACTGCTCTATACGAAATCAATCGCAAAATATGCACATGAATGCTACGGGCGTCTGGTGCGCACGGAAATCAAAATCCATGAATTACATGCGCACAGAAACAACATCTAAGTGCATCGGGTGTGCACGAAACATCTGTCGTAGGCAACATGTATGCCTGACAGCAAAATCAGGTGCATCTATCGTGCACAAAATCATGAAATCCAATATCAAGCGCCGAACGTGCGCAAAATCAATCAGGTGCACAAGGTGCACAAAACAAATATCGGGTATCACAATCGAAATCGAAGTCCAGTGCATCTAAGTGCACAAAAGGCGTATCACTGCACTGCAAGCATATATAAACTATACCGAGTGCAGGAACGAAATCGTGTGCATGCATACCACAAAACCAACTCAACTGTTTAAAATCGTAAAATCACAAACATGTGAAACTGAAGCACGAAAACGATATCAAGTGCAACACTGTGCAAAGATCGTAAATCCTCAATCATCAAAATCAAATCATACGAATAAATCACCCAAAACATCGTAATCAATAATGGCGGAATAGTACTGCTCAAGCGCATTCTCTAAGAATCTCGGCCAACTGTCGCGGTCACTAGTGGGACGTCTCATCGATGATCATGAACTCTGTCCTGCTGGCGTGCGTAACCATGACCACTCCTGGGTCAAGGTCTTCACTGTGAATTACCAATCTTTCGGTCCATCGGCTCATCGGCCCTGTCAGGTGTGCTAACGGGGAAGATTCCGTTTTGGCACTTCTCTGGTCATCTCTCGGTCAATCCGCACGACCACTCGTAAAGAAACATGTCACTGGAGTCGGCCTCTGGCTCTCTAAATGCACGTGACACATCTGATCCTGGGTGCAAATATCATTGCAGCATTGTCCTGAAAGGAATCCTACTCAAGGTCTCTTCCAGTCTCATCTCTGCCAACTGTCCGGGAGTCATCGTCCTTTACTATATCTGCTCTTTGTTCCGGAACGGCTGCGTACTCATCGCGACTCCTTCTGGAAGGTATATCCAAGTACAATGCCTCGGCATGCGTATCGCATCTATGATGTCGGCGGAGTAGAACATCATCTTATCAAGATCTCGTACGCACCGCTTACTCCACTTTTCTCCAAGGTCGACCGTTTCGGACTCGTCTCGTCGTGGCTGCATGGACTGAGCTCCAACGGCTATCCTCGTATCGGGAGTCTCCCAAGAAATGCATCTCACCACCTAGCATCCGAATTAAGTCGAGCCATCCAATCGAGTCGTCAAAACCTCATAATCCCCCAAGAGCTCAACATCTTGGGTACAGTATAATAGTATCGAGTACGTACCACAGCATCGGTGGTCCAGCCGTAGAAGGGCAAACCCAAGCCTCACTAATGGCGCCGTAGAACTGCCGCAAACCCGAAGGTTCAAAGGCTTTCACACGGTCATTAAGTCGAGTTAGGGTTTCATTCTTCTAGAGGGACCATAGAATTGCCTGCATGTCTTTCCGACTACTTTAAACTTGGAATAATAGGTTTCTGACATTCGATCATCTCTGTCGACTCCCAACGTCTCCGCGTGAAGTTGTCTCTAGCTGGAATCAATCTATCTGATGACCTCGCATCGGGGTAGGCGAACGATCCACATGTCCTAGTCATTCATCCTCGATGACTAGCGACCTTCTATCATCTCTTAGTACAACTTATACTGCAATAGCTCCAACATCTGGGGCGATATCTCGTCGTTCGCAGCAATAACTGGCTCACTCGTCTGCATGCTGAACCGTGCCTCAATCATCAGGAGTAAGCAACACACCAACGGTCATCAAAATCTGGCTGGCCTCCATCATTGGCTCAATTCTCTAGTGTCGATCAGCACCTCCGAGTAACCTCATAAAGGCGATCCGCCAAACGCTCGTGGCGCGGAAACACAGTAAAAAGACACATCTCTGCAATTGGGTGTCGCCGGAATCACGCCCTGGTCAGTCCTCATTTGTGACGAGCTCCTGTTGACCGCAACTCTAGCCGTATCTCTCCCTGCCCGAAATCGTGGCAGCAAAACCAAACTGGTAACGATGAGGCTAGATCAGGAAGGAATATAATACTGAACAAGGAAATGTACATCCTAAGGCTTCTTAAGTGGAGTGGCGTGTCGTAAATATGCCGCGGAACATACCAACGGTACGTCACTCTACTTTAGTCACCAATTCCATCAACCAAGGTTCATCCTACGCTCCGAAGGTTAAAACCTAACGCTCTGATACCAACTTTGTCACGTCCCGAAAGTACGGAACATGACCGGCACTTAAACTACGAAACGTCTCGAGGCGTACGTAATCTAAGTAAACCGAAAACCCAGAAATCCAAACCAAGAAAAGAAGTAGAGTGAAGGAAAACCAATTTAAAACAAGTAGTTTTAATAGCATAAGCCGAATTATGCGGTTTTTAAAGCATCAAAAATTTACTGAAAATTTCGGCAGAGTCTCCTTTGTAAATACAGGCCCCCAAACGGGATACAACATGAATAGTATACAAAAACAAGAAAATGGCATCCCCAAGCGGGAGCTAGCTCTTCGTCAATCGACGGTCACAACCACACAAACAATATAATATACAACGCCAACGGCGAGGATCAATACTCAAAAGGAAACTCAAAACCACCAGAAATATAACGAGCAACTCTAAGGTCGAAAGAATAAACAACACTGGTCTCTATCTCAAAAAAATACATGTTTGGTTGATGGAATTTACTAGATACAACGGAATAATATTATACAAGGTAATATGATGGGTACGATACAAGAAAAACCCACCTACTAGCAAGTCACCCGAATGAAACCGAGCCCGCAAAGCCGTAATGAAACCTGTACGGCAACCTGCAAGAAACTGGGGCACAACGGGGGTGAGTTGCCAACTCGTGAATAGAAAAATATTTACACACAGAAATCGCATAAATAACGCAACCTAGGTCAATGATCATAATATATCCTCAAATATATGAATAACACGTAGCCTATAACAAGGCTAGGGTAAATATCTAACCCGAGTGTAATCTCATGTGCCCATGTCAGTGCCCAAGGGTAGCAATATATCATATGAATGAGGTATGAATGCATGAAAACAGAATACATGTAAATGAAGAACTGTTTCCATAATTTAGTGAGATTTCCTTTGTATTTTTAAAATGAGGTATCATAATGAAATCAGCATAAAACAGTGCCTAGCATCGGCACAAAACGTAATCCCAATATCTCGATATCTCTGTATCACAGTCTCTGTACCTCAATATCTAGGGCGCCGTCAGTCCAGACCGGCCCCTACCATCCATCTCAAGACCACGACGGTATCCTCCGGATATCCGACGCGTCGGGTAAAATCACCGGTAGGTAGTGCTCCCCTGCCAGGCTCACATCATCATCATCACGCGCTTCTTGCCCCGGGGTACCATACCGGGTCCACCATGTACCCGAAACGGTTCATCCGTCTCCTCGAATCGGGTCTTGAAATCCATCAGCAAACTCATGGTGGACGACTCATAAATCATGGGAAAACCGCACTTTTTATTTTAAAAAGAGAGAAATCAGTTCATATAAGTTTTTGCGGTTTTCCTCCAAATCCAGAAAATCTCATGGAAATCCGAGTCCAAAACCTCAATAACACGTAAAATAGTGATATATGCATGAGAATCCATGAATGCGGCATAACAATGAATAACAGTATGCATGAAGTAGCAGGTAATAACTACAATGTCTAAACTAACATATAAGGCAAGTACACTAATATCATGTCTAACTATTAGCTAACAGGCTATGTCAAGCAATAACATTTTCTAAGGTGTACGTGACATGGCAATTACCGATGAAGATGTGTGTAAGCGGGCAATTAAGTGTACGTGGTACATACGCATCATCGGTAATGGTGCTGGTGTCCTAACAGCATGATATCAATAATGGAGTATGAAACATAAAATAAGCATGCGATGCGAAGCGGACCACAAAAATGAGCGGGAGCTGAAAACTAGACGCAACTATAACTAATCTGCATTAATCTAATATCAGTCCTACAAATGGTGCCTTTTGAAATAACACGAATCATGGGGTTTTGAAAATAGGGGCTACGGTGTTTTTATGAAAAGATACGTCTTTTGAAATATCCGTAGGATCCCTTGGGCTGTCTTTAAAAATGCCCACGATTCGTTAGTTTTTGAAATAGGTGAGAAGTCTAATCTAATCTAAAAACTACACTAAACTATACGGCTGAACTAACAAGCTGAACTCCAGGTAAGGAAACCGCCTATCATCTGAGTCGATACATATACATACCTGTATATGTATAGTCGGTGATCCCGCCTCAATAATATCATATCCGATACCATATCTATAATCAGGCATCCCAAGTCAAGAGTGCGGATCAATCATCAATATAGCTCGTACGTAAATCCGTCGTACGGCATCCCCAAATCTGGGTACGTGTTAATATCACATTCAATCACACTATTCATCTGGTATCTTCTTTATCAAATATCATGATCCGGGACAATGTCCTACGTCTAGTACAATACTGATACCGCCTAAGCATGCATACAGGTGTAAGAATTGCTACGTCAAAAGACCCGCTAAAACATCATGTCGTATCTCAATACGAACCAAATCACATCACTGATCTTCTGGCCTCAGGCCCAATATCATCAACTCATCTCAAATTCCAAATACTATCCTTAAATCCAGTATATGAACACATAGTCACATACCCATGTGAACACATAAATATATACTCCCATATACGCACATATAAAAGAAGAATGTATGCAAGTATGTGTGTGTGTGCGTGTGTGAGTGCGACCACTACTCTAGGGTTTCGCAACTACACTAAACCAATCCAAAAATACCAAATATCCATCTTATCATCAATAATCTCAACAACATATAATCAATATATGTGTGTATACGTATTCGTATACATCACCACGAACTGCGGGGGTGCTATACGCCATCCACCCGACTTCTCCCCGTAGATATAAATCTACTCACCAGGTCCTCGTTCGCCGGTGCCGACGTCGCCACGCGCTTGCTTGTCGTCTCGAAGTCCACATGGGGTACCTACATATCATAACGCACCGTATCGTATTAAAATCCGACTCATGACCAAAACGACACACGAATCCCACATAGGTCAAAACCTATGGTTGCTTTCACAAATCAACCCCAAAACCCTCGACGTCGGCGTACAAACGCCAAATCATCGAGAAAAACCCAAATACACTCATTTGCACATTCACGAACACTAATTTTAATATAAAATAGGTTAAAATTCACAAAAACCCCAATTTCACTTAAAAGTCATTTTTCCGAAAATCTAGCAAGCACAATTCGCCGTTTTTGTACAAAACATGATGTTTAAACAAATCTAGTGGCCATAATACTTATTAAATATCTTAAATAAGTCATAAAAACAATTTCCATAATTTAATCTCATTAAATTCCATTAACCCCAAAATTCTAGTTTACAAAATACCCAATTTTTTTTACAATTTATAGCAAAAATGCACAAACAACAATTTAGCTAGGATTTTCATGAACTAAAAGCATTAACCCACTCAATATATTATCTATAATGACATGAAACCATAATTATAATTTAATCTAAGGCATTTAATAATTTTCCAAAACTCTAGTTAGCAAAATAACTTAATTAGGGCATTTTATAAGTAATGGTTTGGAATTAACAACTAAATTAGCTTTCTATAAAACTTAAGATGTTAATCCACAACACAAAACCATGCACAATTTATCATAACCCATTTCCACAACAAAACCCTAATTCAACTCAAGCCATAAACTTTTAAAAAAAAACTAGTATGCAAATAGCACTAAAATTAACACTAAAACAACTCAATTAAATAAATCTAAACATAAGAATTTAAATGGGTAGAAATTATACCTTAAAATCTAGTGATCTAGAAAGAAGAATTTGCCTCCAATGATGGCTTCATAACACCATGATCCAAGTGATAAAAGCTAAGGAGAATGGGATGAAGAATGGAAATCAATTTGTGAGATTTAAATTGGATTTTGGAGCAATTTTTTGATTTAAATTGAAGGAAATGAAAAGAGGGAAAATGAAGGGGGAAGGGCTGCAGAATTTCGGCCATGGGGTGATGGGGGGAATGGTGTGGGTGTTGTGCACAATTGGTCAAGTCAACCCCCCTCAAATCAAGGTACAATGAGCCTCCAAAACAATACATCTTAACCTACACCTATAAACTCTATTTCACCCATACAAATGAGATGGAGAAATTTTTGAGGGGGAGAAGTGGGCTGCTGAATTCTTCAAGGGGAGAAGTAAATGGGAGTGTGTGGATGTGGTTACGGGTGTGGGGTGATGAAAAATGATAAATATAATACCCCAAACATCCATTTACGCTAAAAAAAGCCTTTTTTCTTCAATAATTTCTAAACCGTTTTGGCAAATGATTTCGTTCCAAAAACCACATGATAAAATTTTATTTAATGTTTTATGATGCACAAAATTTGTTTCAACTCATTCCAATTTGTAATTTTCCCTAATTAAATGTATTAGTGACGGCTTAAATAATAATAAAATAATATTTTTTTCAGAAAATTTGAAATTTCACCAGCGGCTCAATAAACACCAAATAATAGCAATTACATAGATAGAATATGTATATTTAATTTTTATAATAAAATATTTGTATTTTGACTTTTTACAGAAAACCCCCTTATTTTACCGATTTTTCGAAATTTCACCGAAACGATTTTCAAAACGTTACATATTAGCTCACTAAAAGATTCTTTTTCTCACTCGGGTAATACATTGATATATATGCGATATATGTTAAATGTATTATTTTATTTGGTTACGATAAATATTACATATGTGATATATAATATTGTAACATGATATGATAACTAATGCAACATGTTTAGTGGAGTTTAAACATGATTAGGGTTTGGATTAGGGTTAAGCTGTCTAGATGTTTCTAGAAGGTTTTCTATTTTGTTTTGGAAAAGATATTTTCAAGTGACTCATTCTTAACTTAACCCAAACCCTAACCCTTGATCAATTCTCTACAATGGTTAAGTCAACCATGGTTGCATAATTCATCATTATCTCTTTTGCATTATTCATCACAAAAGGAATTCTATTATTGTTCATCTTCTTTCTTCATTCTCTTCATGAAAAAGCTTTACTAGTTTTTCAAAAGTGATGAATAAATATGAGAAAAAGATAAATAAAGAGAGCAAAAATCCTACTTCATCATCCTCATCTTCCCTTGCCATTTAGATGAGGGTGTTCACATCATTTCATGAGTGTTAGCTTGTGTTAAAGAAACTTCAAGGTAGATCATCTTAGTATCGAAGATCGGAAGCAAAGGTTGCATCTTTCTCTTCGTGGAACCTCTCGAGAGTCCGGATCCCGATGATCGCAGCGAAGGGACCACAACACGGAGCATATGAAGTGAAGGACCGGATCTACAAAGGTTGTAATCCCTCTCACTTAGTGTTAAAGATGTTAACATGTTAGTTTTCGCCTAATCTCTAGTTTAAAGATCCGTATTCGGGTTGTTCGGCACGGCTAAATTTTTAATCGGGCATGGTTGATGCCTCGTAGACCCTTGTGCGCGTGCATAGCAACCCTTCAAGAACTACCCCACTCACGATTTGGAGATGGCTGCAATGGTCTTTGCACTTAAGATCTGGCGACATTACCTATATGGCGAGTCGTGCCAGATTATCACTAATCATAAGAGCTTAAAGTATATATTTCAGCAGCGAGACCTGAACCTTAGACAGCGCCGATGGATGGAGTTAGTGAAGGACTACGACTGCGAGATCTTGTACCACCCGGGCAGGGCTAATGTAGTGGCGGATGCTTTGAGCAGGAGGCCCGGGGGTAGTCTATCTTGTTTGAGCGCAGTACAGAGGCAGTCGTCAGCAAATTGGAAGATTTTATGTGACAGCCGGGTAAAGTTCGCGCCGATCGGAGGACAGATTGCGCATGTTCGTGCATGCCTACAGTTGCTCGACCGTATACATGAGGCACAGCACAGTGATGACCGATGTTCAGAGATTTTGACACAGATTGGACAGGGCAGATTTTCCGAGTTCGTGATCGATGATCAGGGGATACTACGATTTGGGACTAGACTGTGCATACCAGATGCTGAGGGACTGCGGCGTGAGATTCTTGAGGAGGCATACCGCTCGGTGCACAGTGTTCATCCAGGTTCCACCAAGATGTACCATGATATGAGGGATGTTTACTGGTAGGACGGAATGAAGAGGGACATCACAGATTTCGTGTCGAGATGCCTGACTTGTCAGCAAGTCAAGGCTGAGCATCAGAAGCCCGCGGGAGAGCTACAGCCGTTACCCATTCAAGTGTGAAAATGGGAACAGATTTCTATGGACTTCATTGTGGGTCTACCCAGGACTAGATGAGGGTATGACTCCATCTGGGTGATCGTGGATCGTTTGACGAAAGTGGCTCACTTCCTACCGGTGAAGACGACTTTCGGATTTGCTCAGTATGCCCAGATATACATCGACGAGATTGTAAGACTGCACGGAGTTCCGACATGTATCGTGTCCGACAGAGGCACCCAGTTTACCAGCCGACTATGGCAGAGGCTTCAGGAGGCTTTGGGCACCCGCTTGAGTTTCAGCACAGCATTTCATCCGCAGACCGACGGACAGTCAGAGCGGACTATTCAGACTTTCGAGGACATGCTCAGAGCGTGCGTATTAGTCTTCGGAGGTAGCTAGGATCATCATTTACCCTTAGTAGAGTTCTCCTACAACAACAGCTACCAGGAGACCATTCAGATAGCACCATTTGAGGCTCTTTATGGGAAGAGATGCAGATCGCCCGCCTGTTGGACAGAGCTCAGTGAGAGCAGTATCTTAGGGCCACAGATTGTCGAGGAGACGACCGCGAAGATCCAGTTGATTCGCTATAGGATGAGAGCAGCCCAGAGTAGGCAGAGATCTTATGCGGACCGTCGTCGGCGCAGACTTGAGTTTTCTGTAGGTGATCATGTTTTCTTGAGGGTCTCCCCAATGAAAGGTGTGATGAGATTTGGGAAGAAGGGGAAGCTTAGTCCCAGATATGTGGGCCCCGTCGAGATCCCCGAGCGTTTAGGTGCGGTTGCGTATCGGTTAGCCCTTCCGCCCAGTTTTCCAGACGTGCACCCCGTATTTCATGATTCGATGCTCCGCAAGTACCTTCATGATCCTACGCATGTGATTCAGCACCCAACGATCCAGCTTCAGCGCGACCTTTCCTATGCAGAGCAGCCAGTGATCATCTTGGATCGACAAGTGAAGAAATTGAGATCGAAGGACATACTGTCGATCAAGGTACATTGGCGTGGCCCGAGCAGTGAGGAGGTCACTTGGGAGACCGAGAGCGAGATGAGGAAGAAGTATCCCCATCTTTTTGAATATACGTGTAGTTAGATTTTTAAATTCGGGGACCGAATTTCTTTAAGGGGGGTAGATTGTAACGCCTTGAAATTCGTTTAAGATGTTTTCGCGATAATTAGAGATTTTGCATGTTTTTCATAAAAGCCCGAATATCTTATTTTCCTTCTTGGCTAGGGATAATTGTGTTGTGAAGTGTTATATATATATATATATATATATTTATACATAATTATAGGGTTATTAATTATTTCTAGTCGGGTTTACCCTAATTGGGAAATTTTCTTTGTGTTAGTGTACACATGCACACTTAGCCAAATTTTGTGACCTAGGTTTTTAATGATATCATGTTAACCATTTCTTTTCTTGCATGGTTGATAATTTATCCCCACCATTTAAATCAAGTCAAAATCCCTTTTAAAATTCAAAATTTCAATTAGAAAATGAGGCATGGTGGTTAGGTAGGAAAAAACTTGACTTTTTATTGACCATTCCTTCTCTCTTCTCTCTCTCTTCTCTCTCTTTTCTCAAATTCTGGAATTTCCTGCAGAAAAGAAAGAGCCTCAGCAGCAGCAACACCATAATTTCACCTTCTTTTCATTTCTCTTTGATCTCTACACAAACCCCACACAAAAACAACCCTTTTTCATCACAAAACCTTAGGGAAAATGGTCTTTTGAGGTGTTTGGTGGCAAATCTGCACACTTGAAGCTAGAGCTAAAACTTTTGGTGTTTCTTAAGATCTTTTGAAGGTATTAACTCACCCTTAGCACCCTTTTTCCATAACTTGTAGTATTTCTAGCAAAATATCACATTTATATGCAATTTTAGTGCTATTGAAGGGATTTAGTGAAGATATGTTAAAATTAACATTTTTATGGCTTGATTAGCTTGGTAATGAGTTATTAGTGTGGTTTTAGACCTGGGTTTGCTTCAGTTTGCACAAAAACACCCTAAAGTATCATTTTAGTATAAAAGTGTGGTTTTTAACTCGAATTAGGGCTCTGTTGAATCTGCTGCTACCCGAGTTGTTCTAAAGTAAATCTGTAATTATTGTAGCATGTACATGGGGTATAGAGTGCACACACAAAACCCGGGGGCCCACCTCCCTACCCAGGCCGCCGGAAAATGTGTTCTGGCCGCAATTTGCGGCCAGATGAGTGAGTTCGGGGTTGGGGCTTGGACCACAGGAGTCTGCTGCTATGTGGAGTATTTTGGTATATATATTTTTATAATATCTTTTATGTATCAAAATCTGGAGTCAAATACCTATTTCCCGTATTTTAAATCTTCGCGACATGCGTGATACGTGTGTGGGTTTGAGGTTTCTGCGTATCGCGACGCGTCGGGTTAGCTTCAGGCGCGTAATCACACGTTTTAGCGTATCGCGCACACGCCCGCTTGGTTTGCAACACGAGTTTCTAATTTGACTTTAATGTCGTGTTTGTGTGGATTTGAGCTTATGTGTGATATATGGTGTAATTCTAGGTTCGCAGGAGAGTGCGACGGACGCCGCGAAGAAGGGGAAACAGGTCGTTGGCTACACTTAGCAAGAGACTACGGTGAGTAGATTTAACATCTACGGGGATATCGCCCCCATGGCGTTATGCGTCAGGATTGATAGGACCTTATAGCTACTTATTGCCTTATCTACATGGCTACTGTTAGTTGTATACCGCATTCCCTGCTATATGTATATAAATTTAGAATTGATAGAACACCGCACTATTACTAACGGTTCATGTTGCACGAGCACTAATCTGCATGTTACACACATACCGTTAGTAATTTCCATGACACACTCACTGTAGAATTGCCATGATCATTTTACTGTAGTTCATCTCATATATGATTCGATATGATTTTCATAGAAATTGGGAGCCGCATGATGCCTTTTGAAAAACTGAAACTACTTTAAAACGCGGTTTCTCCCTTTTACCTATATTGTGGCTCAATGTACGTAGCACATCACATTTGATTTACTCATTGGTGTTGGATTTCATGTGATTTCTGGTTTTGAGGACCGAAGGGTTATTTAAGAAATTATGCACTGTTTTAAAAACCGGGTTCCTCTTGATATGATATTTCAGTGCGTCCACCATGCGTTTTCTCGGTTCTAAGACATGTGACTTGTGAACCCGAATCGAGGAGTTGGATAAGGCCGATTGCGGGTACATGGTGGACCCGGTATGGTACCCCGGGGCGAGAACTGATCGCTGTGCAATAGACGGTGAGCCTGGCAAAGGGACTACTACCTACCGGTGATTGGTTGGACCTGGCGGTTATCCGGAGGATACTGACCAGAGTCGATAGATGGATACGGGACGACCTGTACTGCTGGGGCCGAGGGCCAATTCCGCAGACGGAGACCGTGGGCTGATCCGGACTGACGGGGACCGTGGGCTGATCCGGACTGACGGAGCCCGATATATGAGGATTTGCGTGTCGATGCTGGACACGAGTATTTTTTATGATATTTTGAGTGCCGATGATGGGCATTCGTGATTCTCAGATAATTACAGGATTTGAGGGCCGAGGAGAGTGCCGGCGCCTGAGTTTATTTGGGATTTGGGTGCAGTGTTGGGCACCGATTATTTTTCCATGTTGATATTCCGTGTAGATGTTATTTATCCCATGCTCAGCATTGATTATTATGCATCTCATCCTGTAGTTATTTTACTTTACAGAGCACTGGCATGATTATGGACATACTGCTTATCGCATATAGACTTATCTGTTGGCATTTGATAGAGTAGCGCAGCACGTGCATGCTCGCGATTAACTTTATATGTTATCTCTATTCACGATTTGGCAACTCACCCCCGTTGTGCCACAGTATTTGCAGGTTGCCCCTCAGAGTAGTCGCGGCAGGCTGTCTTCTTACATCTTTTGGCTACAGATACCACTATAGCTGGTGCGAGAGCTGTTTTGCTGTTAATGGGTTGTGGTATTTGGTTACTTTTATTGTACACACTTTTGTATCTAGTATTCTCCATCTACCTTATATGTACTTGACTTAGAGACAGTGTGAGGACGATGATATATGTTATTTGTATTCTGGTGTCGAGCTCGTGGTAGCCGACTTTTTTTATGCAGTTGTATCATTCTGTGATGTGTTACTTTACTCTTGAGGTGTTGTTTCCGCCGTTGGGCGTGATTACTCCCGTTTGGGGCGCTTTATCATATCCTGTATCATTTTCACTTATATCCTATTGTACCCGATTTCGGGGTTAGTTTTACAAAGGGAGTGCTGCCAAAATTATTAAAATGATAACTTAACCTTAAAGAACTTCATTAAACTACTCAAGGTTTTCTAAATGTTTTTAATCAAATGTTTTCAACACTCACTACTTTTAAATGGTTTTGATTTCTGGGTTCGGCTTACTTAGTCGCGTTACGCCTGTAGACGTTGCGTGGTTAAGTGCCGGTCACGAGTCGAATTTCGGGTCGTGACAGCCAGGTCCAACCAATCACCGGTAGGCATGTATTCTCTCTACCAGGCTCACCGTCAACTGCACAGCAAATCCGTTCTCTCCCAGGGGTACCATACTGGATCCACCATGTACCCGCAATCAGTTTCGTCCAGCTCCTCGAATCGGGTTTCACATGTCATACGTCTCAGAACCGAGAAAACGCATGGTGGACGCACTGAAATATCTTATCAAGAGAAACCAGGTTTTCAAAACAGTATGTACTTTCTTAAAATAATACCACGGTTCTCAATTCCAGAAATCACATGAAATCCAAACCTCAATATGTGAATCTTTTCAATAAGTCTTATGCCGCATAAAATCGTACTACATGTAAAACAAGGGAAAACCGCTCATTTAAATAGATCCAGTTTTGAAATAGTTCATGTGGTCTCCATTTCTCTAGAAATCAAGCAGCATCATCTATGTAGGTGAAATATGTAGGCATGGATGCACAAGATATATAAGTGGGTATATACGAAGGATTTAGTGTACAATATGTATGCACGCAAAGGAACAGAATCATGTCTAATCATCCATAATGAGGTAAGCTAAACGATGTATGGTTCATAGAAATCCTATAGTGCGAGTGTCATGGAAATCACTAATGATGTGGGTGTAACATACAAATAGTGCTCGTGCAGCTTGAACCGTTAGTGACAGTGCGGTGTTTCATAAGTACCGTGTCTATATGCAACAAAAGAGGGGTACGCTACAATAGTACGTATGCACAAGCAATATATATATATATATACACACACACACACACACGACTACAATATCCTATCAAGCCCTGACGCTTAACGCCATACGGGCGATTTCCCCGTAGATGTTAAATCTACTCACAGTGATCTCGATCTACGTATAGCCGACCACCTGCTTCCCCTTCTTTACGACGTCCGAAGTACCCGCCTGTGAACCTAGAATTTACATAAAGAATACACGTAAGCTAAAATCCTGCTAAAACGCGATATCAAAATCAAACGAGAAACTCGCGTCGCAAGCTAAACGTGTGTGCATCCAATACGCCAAAACGTGTGTATACGCGTCTGAAACTACCCCGACACGTTGTGATACGCAGCAAACGCTAAACCCACTCACATAACTCACGTGCCGCGCAAGCTTAAAGCATTGAAAATAGGGTATTTTGTTCCAGATTTTGATACAGGCAGAATTAGAAAAAGTTGCATACACCAAAGACCTTAATTATGTAGCAGACTCCTACCCACCAAACCCCAACACACAACTCACCTATCTGGCCGCAATTTGAAGCCAGAACAAATTTATTTACGGCCTGGGGTAGGGAGTATGGTCTCGTGCTTCGTGTGTGTGGTCTAGGTCTAGTGTACATGCTCCAGTAAACTCAGTTTTTGCCTGAAGCAACCGGGTTGAAAGCAGATCACAAAAGAGCACAAATCTTAACTAAAACGCTAATTTAACACTAATTTGGTACAAAATGGTATTTTAGTGTAATCTGAGGAATAACTTGGTTTAAACAACATTAATAGCACCCAATCAAGTTAATCAAAACCTAAGAACCCTAACATACCCTAATCTTCACTTAAACCATCTCATTAGCACTAAAACGCACAAAAACATAAATTTTAGCTAATAAAACTACAAGCTAAGCAATAAAGTGATTTGGGTGAGTTCAATACCTCTAATTGGTCTTAGGGGAGTCCAACTTGCTGCGCTTGCCTTCAAAGGCAAGGATTTGCCATCAAGACCAACAAAGGAGGTGTTTTGCATAGGTTTTATGAAGAAAAGGTGAGTTTTTTGTGTAGGGGTTTGTTGTTTGAAAGCAAGAAGAAGAAAAGAGAAGAAGATGAAGGGTATGTTGTTGTTGCTGCTGCTGCCTCTGCTGGGGTTTGCAGACAAATGAGAGGGAGAGAGAGAAAAGAGAGCGTGTGCAAAGAAGTCAAAAGCCCATACCTCAATATAATATTCCACCATGCTTCTTTATCAATTCTTTTTTTTATTTACCTTTATTTGTTTTGTTTTGGGTTTTATTTTAAAAGTGATGAATGATAATTTCAAATGGTAGACATGTTAAAACATGGCCTAAGGTGAAATTGTGCATGCTAACTAATTTTGGCTTAGAAAAAATAGTTAAGAAAATTTTGCTAATTAAGTGAACACTAAACTAATTTATAATTAATAAAACACTACTATATATATAGTTACATACTGGCACAATTAAAAGTAGATTTATTCCAGTTTAAGTGGGAAAATATTAGTTAACGGGAATTATGAAAACACGCATTATCGCTAATTAACGCGAAATTACCTAACGAATTTTGAAGCGTTACAATCTTCCCCCCTTAAAGAAATTCGGTCCCCGAATTTAAAAATCTAGCTATGCGTACCTTCAAAGAGATTGGGATATTTCTTCCTCATCTCGTCCTCGGTCTCCCAGGTGACCTCCTCGCTGCTCGGGCCACGCCAAAGGACCTTGACGAACGGTATAACCTTCGATCGCAATTTCTTCACCTGCCGATCCAGGATGACCACCTGCTGCTCTGCAAAAGAAAGGTCGCGCTCCAGCTGGATTGTCGGGTGTTGAATCGCATGCGAAGGATCATGAAGATATTTGCGGAGCATTGAAACGTGGAATACGGGGTGAACGTCAGGAAAACTGGGCGGAAGAGCTAACCGATACGCAACTGCACCAACAGGCTCGAGGATCTCGAAGGGGCACATATATCTGGGACTAAGCTTCCCCTTCTTTCCAAATCTCATCACACCTTTCATTGGAGAGACCCTCAAGAAAACATGATCGCGAACCGAAAACTCAAGTCTACGCCGACGACGGTCCGCATAAGATCTCTGCCTGCTCTGGGCTGCTCTCATCCTATCGCGAATAACTGGATCTTCGTGGTCGTCTCCTCAACAATATGCGGCCCCAAAATACTGCTCTCGCTGAGCTCTATCGAACAGACGGGCGATCTGCATCTCCTCCCATTTAGAGCCTCAAATGGTGCCATTTGAATGGTCTCGTTGAAGCTGTTGTTGTAGGAGAACTCTACTAAGGGCAAATGGTGATCCCAGCTACCTCCGAAATCTAAGACGCACGCTCGGAACATGTCCTCGAGAGTCTGAATAGTCCGCTCTGACTGGCCGTCGGTCTGCGGATGAAATACTGTGCTGAAACTCAAACGGGTGCCAAAGCCTCCTGAAGCCTCTGCCATAGTCGGCTGGTAAACTGGGTACCTCGGTCGGACACGATACAAGTCGGGACTCCATGCAGGCGTACAATCTCGTCGATGAATAACTGGGCATACTGAGCAAATCCAAAAGTGGTCTTCACTAGCAGAAAGTGAGCCGCTTTCGTCAATCGATCCACGATCACCCAAATGGAGTCATACCCTCGACTAGTCCTGGGTAGACCCACAATGAAGTCCATAGAAATCTGCTCCCATTTCCACTCCGGAATAGGCAACGGCTGTAGCTCTCCCGCGGGCCTCTGGTGCTCGGCCTTGACTTGCTGGCAAGTCAGGCATCTCGACAAAAAGTTTGTGACGTCCCTCTTCATCCCTTTCCACCAGTAAACATCTCTCAGATCATGGTACATCTTGGTGGAACATGGATGAACGTTGTACACTAATCGATGCACCTCCTCGAGAATCTCACACCTCAGTCCCTCAGAATCTGGTACACATAGTCGAGTCCCTAATTGCAGTATCCCCTGATCATCGATCACGAACTCGGAGTTTCTGCCATGTCTAATCTGCTCCCTGATCTCTGAAATACGGTCGTCACTGGGCTGTGCCTCGCGGATATGGTTAAGCAACTGTGGACGTGCACGAACATGCGCAAGCCGTTCCCCGATCGGAGTGAACTCGAACTGCACTCGGCTGTCGCATAAAATCTGCCAATCTGCTGATAACTGCCTATGTACCTCTCTCAAACAAGATAGAATACCCCCAGGCCTCCTACTCAAGGCATCTGCCACTACATTCGCCTTGCCCGAGTGATAAAGGATCTCACAATCATAGTCCTTCACTAACTCCATCGAATGGCGCTATCTAAGGTTCAGGTCTCGCTGCTGAAATATGTACTTCAAGCTTTTGTGATCAGTGTGTTAGTTGTATGTATGCCCTAGAGGCCAGTATTGTACAGATGATGTATATTATATTGGATGCTTGGACATATATAGAGATGACTTTCTTGCTCGATATGATAGTATGCTATCTGGTTGCTCTTTATCTTAACATGTATACAAGTCTCTTTAAACTGTCTTATAGTTACATGTTGGTAAAGCCCTTAAGATGTGTACTTGACTACCTGGACTATGATGCAGATCATACTAGTGGGGACATGGTAATCCATAAGTACATCCTTCAAGGTCCCTAGTCGTGGGTGTATCGAGACGGGGCATCGATATACCAGTGTAGACTAGCGTATACGCTTCTCGACCCATGAGATGGGCGATGGATGATCCCATATCCATTGGTGTTTGACATCAGAGATGGTATACGGGTGCTCAGTGAAGACTGGGTACACTGGACGGACTCGCCGAGAACTCCCAGATGGTATTTTACCTCACGTCAGATGGCAGTTCTCAGGTGACACTTGTGCAGGTTAGTCTGTAGACCCGAGATCGTCATAGAGTCTTGTGTGATTCCCACTGTGCTTTGATCTCCACATTACCACGTCCATGAGGGCGTGCAAAATGGTGGTTTTTGGGTACAGTCCCGAGTCACATGGAGGCAATGAGCGATAGGAGGGGTTTCGTCTCTCCCGGTATTGGGGGTTGATGTTGCGCTGTGCTCGATTGGCCGTAACAGGGAAGTCCCTGGCCAGGGCTGATCAGAGATTTGCTGGTAAGTGTTACCAGTAGTTTCTCGACCCGTTATGAGCCTTACATCGGCACGACTTATCGGTTATTGGGGTCTGACGTTTACCACCCCTAGACTTGATATGCGACATATCAGACGAACAGACCGAACTGTACGGTAAGTGTTTCTGGTTGGATTCACAGGAGTGTGAGCGGGCTTGCTCGTCGATCTTCTGATCGCTCAATACCCGGGTGGCCGTTACGTTTAGCAGACCGCTTGCGGCTTGTGGGTGTTTGATATGATCATCACCTGCTGCCGGAGTATTGACGAGTCTTTAGAGTCCTACGCAGAGGTTTCCTGGCTCAAGCGAAACGAAATAGGAGCGCATATGAGATATGTGCGAGACCGAGAATAACCGCGGCAGAAGCCTGGCATCGAGACGGGGCATCGATATACCAGTGTAGACTAGCGTATACGATTCTTGACCCATGAGATGGGCGATGGATGATCACATATCCATTGGTGTTTGACATCAGAGATGGTATACGGGTGCTCAGTGAAGACTGGGTACACTGGACGGACTCGCCGAGAACTCCCAGATGGTATTATACCTCACGTCAGATGGCAGTTCTCAGGTGACACTTGTGCAGGTTAGTCTGTAGACCCGAGATCGTCATAGAGTCTTGTGTGATTCCCACCGTGCTTTGATCTCCACCTTACCACGTCCATGAGGGCGTGCAAAACGGTGGTTTTTGGGTACAGTCCCGAGTCACATGGAGGCAATGAGCGATAGGAGGGGTTTCGTCTCTCCCGGTATTGGGGGTTGATGTTGCGCTGTGCTCGATTGGCCATAACAGGAAAGTCCCTGGCCTGGGCTGATCAGAGATTTGCTGGTACTCGACCCGTTATGAGCCTCACATCGGCACGACTTATCGGTTATTGGGGTCTGACGTTTACCACCCCTAGACTTGATATGCGACATATCAGACGAACAGACCGGACTGTACGGTAAGTGTTACTGGTTGGATTCACAGGAGTGTGAGCGGGCTTGCTCGTCGATCTTCTGATCGCTCATTACCCGGGTGGCCATTACGTTTAGCAGACCGCTTGCGGCTTGTGGGTGTTTGATATGATCATCACCTGCTGCCGGAGTATTGACGAGTCTTTAGAGTCCTACGCAGAGGTTTCCTGGCTCAAGCGAAACGAAATAGGAGCGCATATGAGATATGTGCGGGACCGAGAATAATGCGTGTATGTGATACCGTATTTCATTCTCGCGATGAATGTTTCGATTGGTTGTATGCGATATAACCTAGTTATCGAATCAAGATTGATTCGATAAGTCGATACATTGGATACTAGTCGGTTATGTGCGACATGACCGGATCATTGAATCAAGTGTTGATTTAATGATTTAATGTATAATTATATATTTGATATATTACTTTGCATTAACTAGTATTGGTTTACTTTAAAAGGATTTTCTCACTTAATGTGCACATTGTATATGTGATATATTTTTGTGTACACTTGATTGTATCATGTTTGATGATACATGTTTACTTGTGCATGTGTAAAGATTAAACAATGGTTATATGAATGGTTAGGGTTTTGTTTACTTATTTATTTATTTATTTTGATTATTTATTTTGGAAAAGAAAATGGAAATGGTGGCTTTTCTTGTTTCTTTCATGAAGCTTCATGAAGGGTTGAAACCTTGACCATTTTTGTTTTCTTCTCTTAACCTAACCATTCACCTAACCCTAGTTTACTCTCTACACTTGACCATGGTTAGTATATGATAAGTATTCATATTAGTTTCTTTTTTAAAATAGGAGACTTATCATATTCTATCTTGATCTTCTTCTTCTTCTTCTTCAAGAAAAAGCTTGCCACCATTAATGACATCTTGAGAAAAAGAGTGAGAAATCCAATTCTAAAGTGAACCCACCTCCTATTTCTTCATCCTCTACCTCTTGCCAAGTAGTATAGGGTGTTTTCTTCACAAGTTTCATTGCTTGGTGAAGTTGGAGCTTGATCTTGTGTTGCCTCGACGTAGATCATCTTCGGCAACGAAGCCGACGACCTAGCCCGCCCATTTCTCCGATGGAGCCGATGCAAGAGTCCGGGATCCGATATGGACAGCGAGAGGATGTCTACGTGGAGCTAAGGAAGTGGAGAACCGGATCTACAAAGGTTGTAGCCTCTTTCTTTTAGTTAAAATGTTAACTAGTTTCACTTTTCGCCTAAACTCTAGTCAACGAATCCGTATTAGGGTTTCTCGGCACTTGTAAAATTTGAAATTGGCATGGTTGATGCCTTGTGAGACCTCCTTAGCGTGCCTAGGAACCCTACAGTGGTATCCGAGCCTAGCTAGAGCCTTAGGCGAAGTCTAGACGACGTTTGAAATCCGAACGAACATCGAAACCCTAATCATTCTTGCTCTCTGGACTTTTTTCAAAAACGGGGGTTTTTTCCAGATTAAAAATGCTTAAAAAATTCAGCAGGGAATTCTAAGAATTACGGTGCAAAAATTACCTCACGATGCCTCTGAAGCGCGGCGGAACCGCGGCAGAAGCCTGGCTTCTGCGGCGGTTCCGCGGTCAATTGATGGGATTTGCCTCCAAAGTT
Source organism: Agapanthus africanus (assembly GCA_030015575.1). Taxonomy (NCBI): domain Eukaryota; kingdom Viridiplantae; phylum Streptophyta; class Magnoliopsida; order Asparagales; family Amaryllidaceae; genus Agapanthus; species Agapanthus africanus. Next base: position 181,800,346 of record JASDDO010000016.1, on the reverse strand, counting down.
TGCACAGTAATTCATGTTTTCAGGTGCTGAGTTTTCTGGGAATTTTTAATTTGCACTCAAGAGTTGAGTTTTCTGGGATGTTTTGGGGCGTAGATGATTCGATCGGATTATCAGATTTTGTCTATGTGGCTTTCCGGATATTTTAGAATATGTTAAAAAGTTCGACCGGATGTAAATACCCAATCTTTCCCCTGCCAGAAAATTTCCAAGTGTTGGATTTTTCTGTGGTTTAAGGACGTTCTAAGTAGTGCAAGTAACGCGATGGTCCCTCTAGAAGACAACAAACCTTAACTCGATTATGTGACCGTCTTGAACTGCCCTTTGAACCTTCGGGTTTGGGGCAGTACGGCGTGCCACATGTGAGGCGTTGGCTTGACCCTTCTACGGCTGGACCGTTGGTACTGAGGCATGAAGTGAATGTCTTTGAACTTATTTCATGTGTTGATCGGTTTCGGGAAAACTTAGGTGTTCGAATGTTCGATCGGAAAGTTTAATGTTTTCTTTTTATCCGGAATCGGATACAATAATTGGAATTCACAAACAGTTATAAGATAACTGAATGAATGTTATAAATCTAGCGGTTTAGTCTCACTTGATATTGAAAAGAGTTTTCGATAATGAGACTAAAATGCGGGGTTTATAATTGTTAGGCATGTGATGTCTAAGTATTTCATTTGATTAGGCATGTGATGTCTAAAAAGGTTGCGGATTCCAACTGTTGTAGTTTTACACTTTCTTTTCTGTGACCGTAAGTGTAATATGTGATATCGCCGGTTTCGTTGCTATATGTCAACGACAATTGGGATACGCATATTTACTTACGTTGATGACATGTGATGTTATGTGTTGCTGGATATGTTATATTGGATCGTCGTGTTTGAATAGCCGGGGTTTTTTATGTGAGATGAGTGTTTTTCATTTTAATTCATGTAAAAACTTGTATTTAATATTCTTTTATTGGGACACTTCCAGGTTGCGGAAGATGTCACCTTTTGTATATTATTTACTTTTCCGCATTAGGATAGACCCAAGGAGGGGAGCACAAGTAACCGGGTTCTAGGGTCCAGTGGGAGACCATCTCGAGGAGTCGAGTCCGGGTCTCCTAACCCTAGAATTGGTAGGGTTGCTTGCCGCTCTCGTAGGGTTCTAGGGGTGTGGGATTGGCTATTCATCACGACCGTGGAATCCGTGTTTTATACTGGCTCGTATTAAAAATACGGACGTCCTAGTATATCCAATATTTCATATGATATTTTCTGCTGCGATATCTGTGATGTGATCATTTGATTTGTTCTGATGGATACAATATATAGTATATATGATATATTATATAGACGTTACTTATGTTTTGCACCCGCACTAGCCCTGCCCTCCTCTGTCGTTAGTTACCTAACCTAACGGTGCACGAGGGGACATCGAGGCGAATGCGGATGGCATAAGTGTACGTCATATTTATCTGTGATGTTTAGGTGACTTAAATGATGGGACTTCATTAATGTGATTAATGAAAGAAAAGAAACCTAAAAGATGTTGTAGAATCAAATTTTAAATAAAAAGGGTAGCTATAGTTTTGCTTTGCATAGTGGTATATATGATATACCCTGCACCTTATTCGATGAGGAAAGGGCCGAGATCCTTTCACCGGGAGTGACCCCTTTAGCAATAACTGGCAGATGCTACACACTCGGTTTGACTTTTGATTGCTTCTATAGTTTCTGCTTTGCACAGTGATATATATGATATATCCTGCACCTCATTCGACGAGGAAAGGGCCGACGATCCCTTCACCGGGAGTGACCCGTTTAGCAAAACTAGAAAAGCCTCAAAATCACTCCATTTCAAAACTTCATTTAATTCTACAACGATATCAAGTTCATTACGCAATAGGTTTTCAGAAAAACCTGTCGTAGCCCTCCGTCATTTCAGATAAGTCCTGTTTAGTATTCGTGCTGCGTTTGTTGACCTTGTCAAGGCGCAGTGTGCGGTAGCTGACCGGTATTTATCTGCTTATGCATATGATGCAGATTGGATTAGGGTAGTCGTACGGCCTTGTTGACCTTGTCAAGGGTCGTGCAGGTGGGTTTAATTCAATCAAGAAATGACGGGTTGAACTTGACTTACGGTCTATGGTTTGTTGACCTTTTCAAGGTCATAGATCGTTTGGGGCAAAAGCATTATCGGGAATTTCAAGTGTTGAAATTTGAAATGAGATTGCATACCTTCTATGAGATAGTTGGATCCCGATACCCACTGCGAGTAAGAGTTACTCCTGGGAGAGTTTTACACATTACAATTAACCGATCAAGTAGGTGTCTAGAAAGGTGTCAACGGGGTTACGCCTCTGGGAAAACGAGGTTTACTTTAATTAGGTCCGTGCGAAAGCACAGGGAACCTCCCTAAAACTACCGACACTGGCCTGGCTGAAAGATCGACGAAGTTGTAGGGTGTAATTAATCCCGGCTAGTCTTTCCTTTTAGGGTTTGAAGGAAGATTTGATAAAAACCAGTGGGAGCCATCCTGATTAGATAAGATAATAACCAATCTGATCTTGCACGAGCATACGCTAAAGTGTTTTCTTCTCTCTCTCTCTCCAGGTAGCGACCGTGTCATGCCCTAATAAAGATAATAATATGGATGTATTGACCGAACCCGCATGTTATACTGTGCTGGGGAACGTTGGTTCCGTTCTTTCTTATAAGAGTTATAGGAATGAACAGGACATAGGGGAATACCAGGATTCCCATGCCACCCGAATGAAGAAAGTACATGATGATGCATTTTCTTCGGGTGTGTTCGTTACAAAAACTGTTTCTCCATTTGCTCCACGTCCTGGGTATTAGATACCGGGTCAGGATCCCATATATGTAATCAGTTACATGGGCTCAGGAAAGGTAGAGAACTTGGAGAAAGTGATAAAGACATTAGAGTTGGAAATGGTGCAATTGTTGCAGCTAAGACTGTCGGGGAATATCACCTTGCATTACCAACTGGTAATACATTGGTTCTGAACGAATGCTATTACATGCCGAACCTGATATGCAACATTATATCGGTTTCTTTATTGAGTAAAGAGGGATATAATTTTGTATTACAGGAGAATGTTATGAACATTTTCCGTAACCAAAAGTTGGTTGGATCAGGCACGTTGTGCAATGGCATTTATGTTCTAAATCAATCAACAGTTCTGAGCATAACAAACACACACAAGAGGAAGAGTTCTGAACTGAACGAATCCTTCTTGTGGCATTGCAGACTGGGTCACATCAATGCGACACGACTAGCTAAGTTGCATAAGGATGGATATTTAAATCCGTTTGAATTTTCATCTTATGACACTTGCCAGTCATGTCTCAAAGATAAGATGACCAAAACTCCGTTTACGGGACACGGAGAAAGAGTTACCGAACTCTTGGGACTGATACATAGTGATGTATGCGGTCCCATGTCTACACCTGCCAGGGATGGTTCTTCGTACTTCATTACATTCACTGACGATCTCTCTAGATTCGGATATGTGTTCCTGATGAAACACAAATCAGAAGCTTTTGAGAAATTTAGAGAATATAAACAAGAAGTCGAAAACCAAACCGGAAAAAGTATTAAAATCCTTCGATCTGATCGAGGAGGTGAATACTTGAGCAATGAATTCCTGGACTTCCTAAACGAGAATGGGATTCTCTATCAGCTGACTCCTCCATATACACCACAGCACAACGGTGTATCGGAACGGAGGAACCGCACCCTATTAGATATGGTGCGCTCTATGATGAGCACAGCAGAGTTACCTAATTCCTTTTGGGGATATGCACTGGAAACAGCAGCATACCTATTGAATCAAGTTCCATCTAAATCTGTACCTACCACACCATATGAGATATGGAGTGGGAAGAGACCATATTTTAAACGAGTTAAGATATGGGGTTGTCCGGCCTATGTCAAAAGACAAAATCCGGACAAACTCGAGGCACGGTCAGTTCTTTGCAAGTTTGTGGGATATCCAAAGAACTCATATGGGTATTTTTTCTACCACAGTGAGGAACAAAAAGTGTTTGTTGCTCAACATGCCACCTTTTTAGAAAAGGAATTCCTTGAAAAAGAAATTAGTGGCAAAGTGGTAGAGCTGGAAGAAGTTCCAGATATACAAACCGTAACTGAAGATTTAGTGGAACCAGAAGATTCAGTAGCTCCCAATGAACCTCAGCCTCTCTGCCGATCTAGTAGGGTTCCTCGCCAACCTGAGAGATACTACGGTTTTCTCATGGATGGTGGGAGCGAGGATTGCATCTTGGAGGATGATGACCCAACTTGCTTCGAGCAGGCCATCACGAGTAGGGACTCAGTGAAATGGCTGGATGCTATGCGGTCCGAGATGGAATCCATGTACACCAACAAAGTATGGACTTTGGAAGTTGCTCCTGAAGGGGTAAAACCCATTGGGAGCAAGTGGATCTTCAAGAAAAAACTTGGTGTAGATGGGAAAGTGGAGACTTTCAAGCTAGACTTGTTGCAAAGGGTTTTCGTCAAAGACCAGGTGTGGACTATGACGAAACCTTTTCTCCAGTGGCTATGCTTAAATCCATCCGGATCATGCTTGCCATCGCTGCATATCATGACTACGAAATCTGGCAAATGGATGTTAAGACCGCCTTTCTAAACGGTGATTTAGAGGAGTGCGTGTACATGACTCAGCCAGAGGGCTTCGTAGACAGTGGGAGCAGTGGGAAGGTGTGCAAGCTGCTTAAATCCATTTATGGATTAAAGCAAGCATCGCGGAGTTGGAACATCTGCTTTGACGTCGTTATCAAAGAGTTTGATTTCGTCAAAAACCCAGATGAACCTTGTATTTAAAAGAAGGAAGCAGAGAGTAAGGTTGTCTTCCTCGTATTGTACGTGGACGACATACTCTTGATAGGAAATGATATTCCTATGCTATAATCGGTCAAGCTCTTCTTATCACAAAGATTCTCAATGAAAGATCTTGGTGACGCCTCCTGCATATTGGGAATTAGGATCTATAGAGATAGATCCAAACGGATATTGGGATTGTCCCAATCCAGGTACATTGACACCATACTAAAGAGGTTTAGTATGGAAGAATCCAAGCGTAGGAACTTGCCCACGATCTCTGGAGTCACTCTCTCCAAAGAGATGTCTCCCAAGACTGATTTGGAGAGAGCTCGCATGCAAGGGATACCCTATGCTTCGGCTGTAGGCTCTATCATGTACGCGATGCTATGTACCAGACCCGATATAGCATACTCACTAAGTGTAGTGAGCAGGTATCAAGCTGATCCTGGAGAGAGTCACTGGACAGCTGTGAAGAGCATTCTCAAGTACTTGTGAAGGACTAAAGAGATGCTCTTGGTGTATGGTAACGGAGAACTCCAAGTGGAGTCCTTTACCGATTCGAGCTTCCAGAGTGATAAGGACGACTTTAAGTCACAGTCGGGATTTGTCTTTACCCTTTACGGAGGGGGGTTAGCTGGAAGAGTTCCAAGCAAGAAACCGTGGCAGACTCGACGATGGAGGCTGAATACATCGCTGCCAACGATGCTGCCAAAGAGGCTGTCTGGATCAAGAAGTTCATTACTGAACTTGGAGTGGTTCCATCCATTGAGCATCCAATACCTTTGTATTGTGATAACAATGGAGCGGTGGCTTTGGCCAAGGAACCCAGGTCCCATCAGCGATCCAGGCATATTCTGAGGCGGTATCACCTGATCCGGGAGATAGTTGATCGCCGGGAGATCGAGGTCAGGAGGGTTGACACGAAGAACAACACGGCGGATCCACTCACGAAGGCCATTCCCCAGATACAGTTTGAGAGACTCTTCGGGATGCTCGGTATGCGATACTACAGCAGCTGGCCCTAGTGCAAGTGGGAGATTGTTAGTTGTATGTATGCCCTAGAGGCCAGTATTGTACAGATGATGTATATTATATTGGATGCTTGGACATATATAGAGATGACTTTCTTGCTCGATATGATAGTATGCTATCTGGAAACGAAGCCGACGACCTAGCCCGCCCATTTCTCCGATGGAGCCGATGCAAGAGTCCGGGATCCGATATGGACAGCGAGAGGACGTCTACGTGGAGCTAAGGAAGTGGAGAACCGGATCTACAAAGGTTGTAGCCTCTTTCTTTTAGTTAAAATGTTAACTAGTTTCACTTTTAGCCTAAACTCTAGTCAACGAATCAGTATTAGGGTTTCTCGGCACTTGTAAAATTTGAAATTGGCATGGTTGATGCCTTGTGAGACCTCCTTAGCGTGCCTAGGAACCCTACACAGTGAATATCTGGCACGACTCGCCGTATAGGTAATGTCGCCAGATCTTGAGTGCAAAGACCACTGCAGCCATCTCCAAATCGTGAGTGGGGTAGTTTTGTTCGTGTTTCTTCAGCTGCCGGGAAGCATACGCAATAACCCCGTCGTGCTGCATCAATACGCACCCCAGCCCCACTCGAGAAGTGTCACAATAGACCACAAATCCGCCCGATCCTGAAGGCAATGATAACACCGGCGCCGTAGTCAAACGAGTCTGCAACTGCCGAAAGATATGCTCGCACGCCTCTATCCAATCAAAAGGAACTCCCTTCCGGATCAACCCGGTCAACGGTGCAGCAATACGGGAGAAGTCCTGCACAAATCGTCGGTAGTAGTCGGCCAGTCCTAGAAAGCTGCGGATCTCTGTAACTGATGCTGGTCTGGGCCAATGTTGAATGGCCTCGATCTTCTTCGGGTCCACACATATACCATCTCGCGTAATCACGTGACCCAAGAAATCTATGCTGTCAAGCCAAAATGTGGACTTGGAGAACTTCGCGAACAGCTGGTCCTCCCTCAAAGTTTGCAATGTGATCCACAGGTGCTACTCGTGCTCCTCTCGACTCCGGGAATATACCAAAATGTCGTCAATAAATACGATAATGAACAGATCAAGATACGGCCTGAAAATACGGTTCATCAAGTCCATAAACGCTGCTGGGGCATTGTGTTAGTGTATATGCCCTAGAGGCCATTACTGTATCATACTAGTTTGTATATTACTTAATGGAAGCTTGGGATATTCACCTTGTATAAACAATCTTGCTCAATATAGTAGTATGCTACTTGGTTTGTTTCTACTTCAATGTGTACATGTGTTTATTTTAGTATATCACCTATACACATTAGTGGAGCCCTTAGGATCTTTGCTTGATTACCAGCGTTGTGATGGCAGTCACACTAGTGGGGGCTGGGTAATCTATAAGCGCATCCTTATGCAGGTCCCTAGTCGCAGGACTATCGAGACTGGGCATCGATACTCCGGAGTAGACTAGCGCAAGCGCTTCTCATCCCAGAGTAGGAGATGGTCTGTCCCACAGCCATCAGTACGTCGTACTGGAGATAGGATGCGGGTGCTCGTTGGGTTACGAGTACACTGGACAGGACTCGTCGGGAACTGCCCGGTTGGTATTATACCTATCGTCAGTTATCAGTTCCCAGATGACATGAGTACAGCTTAGTCCGCTGACTTGACACTGTCACTTCGCCTCGAGTGTGTTCCCACTGTACTTTGATTACTACCCTACCACGGCACAAAGGAGTCGTGCAAACAGGTGGTAGTTGGGTGCAGTCCCGAAGCCCTTGGAGGCAGTGACGGTTAGACAGGATTCTTCTCTCCCGGTATTGGGGGTTGACATCGCGCTGTGTTTAGGAGAGCCATTACACGAGTAGTCCCTGGCCAGGGCAATCGAGATATACTGGTAGGCTTCCAGTGTTATCTCAGGGTGTTTTAGGCTTCACTCCGACACGACTTGTACCGCTATTAGGGGACTGACGTTTACCGCCCCCCTAGGCCCGCCATACGATGTATCAGACGAACAGACCGGACTGTACGGAGATTGTCACATTCAGGCTCAGTAGGAGTTCATATGGGTTTCACCTCGTCAGTCTTCTTGTCGGCATCTACCTGGGGACCGTTACGCACAGCTAGTCCCGCTTGCGGTCTGTGGTTAAACCCACTGCCAGTGTAGTGTCGAGTCTGTAGAGTCCCACACAGAAAGCTATTCGCCTTTAGGCAAAAGAGTAGAGGTCGCATGGTTTTGCGACAGGTCGCATGGTTTTGCGACAGGGTTCGGTCACATCCGTGCACTTGTGCACGTACAGTGTCTGGACAGTTAACACTAGCGGGCTTTGGTTTAAGCCAGATCCTAGTGTACTTTTTGGGATTGGTTTTATCCAGTATGTATTCGTGTTCCTCGGAACGCGGATGCGGGTGTGTATGCACAGTTGACAGAGAGACAGAGGCAGAGGATTCTCATTAGGGTTGTTGACTGTTGACTGTTGACCATTGACTTTTTGCTCAACCCTAATGAGAATATGATATGTAATTAACAATAATATTAATTAAGTATTATAGTGACATGGTTGTTGAGGGGTTGACTTTGTTGACTTGTTGACTTTGTTGACCGATTGACTAGGTTGGACTAGTTGACCATTATGATGACAATGGTTGTCATTTTAATGCAAAGACTTTTGCTTGCTTGTTGTGGTTTGCAAAATGAGTGCATGGAAATGATATTGCCTTTGACATGATATGAACCATCACATAATACTTCATTAATATTATGGCTCATGATGCTTTTAGATTATGAGAGGGTGTATGAGAAAAGAGAGGCTCATTCTTCCATTGTTTTTCTCTCTCTTAGTTTTGAGCTCTCTCATTCTCTTGCTCTCACCCTCTTCCTCTTACTCTCTCTCTTGTCTATGGTTCACTTGTCTCATGTGTTGAGAAGAAAGAACCATAGAGAAAATCCCATCACACTCTCCTCTACTCACTCTAGTTCACAAGGTTTAGCAAACCTAGTGAACTAGTTTCTTCAAATTTCGAAGAAGAAGCCAAAGGTAGAAGCTTTCGGGTGGATCGATCTTCGGCGCAAGGAGACGACGGGGTGAAGCCAATCCGTACACCATCAAGAGATGAAGACGAAGGAGTTCAAGAAAGAAAGGTATAACCCCCTAACCGAGTAGTTAACAACTCCTAGTTAGGATGTTAGTTAGATGTTTAACAAAGATCTGGTTTTGAGTCCATGTTACCGCCTCTAGAAAATTGTTTTTCACCAAATTCCGCATGCCCGAAAGTACCGGGAGAGGTAGCATGGACTTACAGTGGTATCAGAGCCTAGTTAAACTCTATCTAACATGTTAGCATAGTAGCTAGAAATTCGATCGGAGAAAAAGTCCCGAAATGAACCAGAAATTCATGCTTGCTGTCGATTTTCAAAGTACTGTAAAAGTAATAAATCATGCTTTAAAAATCGACTCAGGGTTTTTATAGTCTACTGTAGAAAAACGGTCTAGAGATCTCACCAAACCACCGCGGAAACGCGGCAATAGCTTGCTATTGCCGCGGTTCCGCGGCCGATTGAGCTCCTTTCTGGATCGTCTTCACTGCAGTTTGTTCTATAGGGTATTTTGGGAATTTTGGTATATGTTTTTTCAGCCCAGATTTTCCAGAAAGAAAATTTTGTTTTTGGGGCTTTAAAAACCGTGTTTTGATTGAGTTTCTAAAGACTTAAGCTGACGGGTTTTTATCTGTGATGTGATATTTGTATTGAACGTCTGCTAATCGCTATATGTCGATTAGTAGGGGTTATACAAATCTGTGATCTGTAATGGCATTGGAATGTGTATATGAATTCATTGGATTGTCGCGGGTGAATAGCCGGGGGTTGTGAGACGAGAGTTTTCTTTTCTTTCAATTCATGTAAATTTGTAAATTGATGTAATAATTATTTATATGGCCGCACAACCGGGTCGGGGTTGTAGCCGTCATTGTATAATTTCTTTTTACTGTTTTTGCTCCTAGGATAGACCCATGGAGGGGGTGCACAAACTACCGGGTATCCCGAAGTGCCGAGTGGCCTACTCATGGAGTTGAGGGAGGTTGCTTCGCTTCGGGTACTTGGCGGGTAGTTTGCCGCACCCGTAGGGGTCTTGGGTGGGGTATTGGCTATTCACCGCGACCGTGTAATCTGCTTTTCGTTACAGGCTCGTACGAATTGTGGGTTCCTAGTATATCCAATGTGTTCATCTGTGATCTGAAATGGCTATCATTGCAGTATATCTATATATGATATTATTTAGGCGTTGCTTATGTTTTGCAGCCGCGCTAGCCCAGCCCCCGCTCTGTCGTTAGTTAAGTAACCTAACGGGTAATGACGGGGCCCCGTGGCGAATGCGAATGGCATAAGCGTACGTCATATTTTGGTTGTTTTCTGCAATGGTAGGATTAAATGATGGGACGCATTAAAAGAACTAATGCAAGAATAACACGCATTAAAAGAACTAATGCAAGAAAATAAACCAAGTAAAAGTCGTTGGAATACTTTCGAAAAACCACTCGGTTCTTTTCAAAACTAACTTTTAAATGCGGAGCTTGAGCCACTCCTTTTAAAAGCTATTTCGTTCCTTCGATTATATCAAGTTCACTACGTTCAAGGTTTCGCAAAAACCATTCGTAGCCCTCCGTCGTTTCGTATGAATATTCAATAGTATTCAAGCTATGTTTGTTGACCTTCGTCAAGGCATAGTGATTGGTAGCTGTTGGGTGTTCATATGTAGCATAGATAGATGCGTTGGTTTGGGACAGTCGTATTACCTTGTTGACCTTCGTCAAGGGTATATTCGGGTGGGTTCAAATTAACCTGGATAATGACGGGTAGAACTTGACATGTGACTTATGATTTGTTGACCTTCGTCAAGGTCATAAGAGCATGGGGCAAAAATCCACATCGGGAGTTTCAAAAGAACTGAAACTTGCAAGTGTTGCATACCATTTGGAGTGTGATGATTCTGGTAGGATTCCTTCAGTTTCGTCACGCGATGATATTTGGATCCCGATCCTACTGTGAGTATATGCTACTCCTCGGGAAATTTCTCACTTAACGATCAATGCTATAAACCAAGTAGGTGTCTAGAAAGGTGTTGGAGATAGTGCCCTCATAGTCAATTATTGGATCGCAGGTACGTGATTGCAATGATTGCGGAGGACCTATCCCGGTAGGACAGTCTTACTCGAAATGATAGTATGCTATCTGGTTTGCCTTTATCAGTCGTGTACATGTTCAGGTGACTGATTGCATGTTACACTTTGATAGAGCCCTTAGGATCTTGCTTTACTACCAACAGTATGATGGCGATCATATACGTGAGAGTTGGGTAGTTTATATGCATATCCTTAATTGTGGTCCCTAGTCGTGGGAGTTTCGAGACAGGGCATCGATACTCCGGAGTAGACTAGTGTGTACAGTCGAGACCCCGACGAGGGGCGGTGGCCGGTCTCACAAGCCACTGGTGTCTGTTGGATCACCTAAGATGTATACAGGTGCTCATTGGGTTATGAGTACACCGGACAGGACTCGCCGGGAATCTGCTAGTTAGTATTATATCTACCGTCAGATAGCAGTTCCCTGGTGACATGTGTACAGGTTAGTTCATCGACCTGAGGTCGTCATTTGTCTCGTGTGAGTTCCCACTGTGCTTTGATTTCTACCCTACCACGGCTCAAAGGAGTCGTGCAAACAGGTAGTTTTTGGGTACAGTCCCGAGCCATATGGAGGCACGTGAGCGGATCGGCAGGGGATTCGTCTCTCCCGGTATTGGGGGCGAGATCGTGCTGTGTCTAGGAGAGCCATTACACAAAGCCCACGGCCGTGGCAGGAGATTTACTGGTAGGTACTCCAGTAGTATCTCAGGGTGTTATTGGGCTTCACTCCGACATGACTTATACTGCTATTGGGGGTCTGACGTTACTAGCCCCCTAGGCGGATATGCGATACTCATAGACGAACGGACCGGACTGTATATACATTGTCACTGTTAGGCTCAGTAGGGTTTTCGGAGGAGTTCGCTCATCGGTCTCCCTTGAGTTCGCTCTTCGGCCACCCTTGAGGTCAGTCCGTGGGCAGCCGTTACGCATAGCTAGTGCGGCTGACAGTTTGTGGTTAAACCCACTGCCACGGTGCTGACGAGTCATTAGAGTCCCCCACAGACAGTTTCCCAAGTTCGGGCGAAACGTTGTAGAGGCCGTATGGTTTTATGGCAAGGTTCGGAAAATGCACGTGCGTTTACGCACGTGTCAGTTTTCGGGCAGATGATACTGGTCGGCTTTGGTTTAAGCCGGATCCGAGTATTATATTGAGTAGGTATAATATCTTTGTCTCAGTTGCATTTGTATTCGGTCGTAATACAAATGCGGGTATATTTATACAGTTTCGGGGTTATCCTGAAAGTCGTTTCAGGATCACTTTTGGAAGTTGCCAGTTTCCAGTTTTCTATCAGCCGTCTTTTAACATTCGGTTAAAGACGGATTTGTCTTTTCTTGAGATGAGTGTGGATTCTTCTAGAAGGTTCTAGATGAGGTGACTAGGCTAATTGGTGTTGTGTTCTAATTGGTTGCATTTATTAAAGGGTGACTAGGTTTAGTGAGTTATGCTTTGTATTAATGCATTCTTGTTTTCCTTAGGATATTTAGAAGTGAGAAGCTTTATCCTATGGTCACCACCCTCTCCTACGGTCACCTCCCTCTTGCTATATATGGCTTGCCCTCTCTCTCTCCTCATTCACACTCTCACTTGTTGATTTCATTTTAGAGAGAAAAGATTATGATAGGTTTTATCGGTGTATGGAATTTCACAGTCCATTTCATTCCATCACCCGATTCCCTCGGCAACTTCATTAACCGATCGTCCACGGATTTGGACGAAGTGAGACAAAGTCATCTACTCATTCTCTACATCATTCTTGGTCGTCTCTTTTAGCAAACTTGACGATCGAGTTGCCTCGAGTCAGAGGCGGGAGCCCGTTTAAAGAACCGATCATGTGGTGCCACCTCGACGAGGAGATCGGAGATCGACGAGATCGGAGCAGCCGCAACGGAGCGTGGGATGATGGTTAAAGAACGAAGGACTCGGATCGTTCGGTATAACCATTCTACACTCTTTACAGTTTGTTAGTTTAGCAATAATGGCAGATCCGTGTTAAAGTATACGATAGCGCCAGTTTAAAAGTTTTGTTCCGCATCTTGGCGTCTGTAGACTGCCGGGGCGCTAGCGTAGACTTACAGTGGTATCAGAGCCTCACCATTTTGCTATGCTAACTTGTGCTAACGCGTTTAAAACTTCGATCGTACCGAAAAACAAAAATTGCAAAATTCCTACCTGACAGTTTCTGTTAATTTTAAACGGTCTCAAAATTTATTTCTGGATGTCTTAAAAATCAGAGCAGGGTTTTCTAAGAACTACGACGAAATTTGGGGTCGTGATCCCTCCAAGTTGCCGCGGAAGCGCGGCCAAACCCATGGTTTGGCCGCGCAACGGCGGCCACGTGGGGAGCACGTGCTCCCAAATTTTGTCAGTTGGTTCTCTGTGGGATTTTGGGGTTTTTGGTATATATCGTTTTGGCCCAGATTTTGTTACTGTTCACCAGTAAGTCGTGGGGCCCACTTTTTGATATTTGGTCTTTGGTCGATCGAAATTTAAACACGTTAGTTTACAGTGCTTACATTATATCTCCGACCGGGAATGTCATTTGATCGGTAAACTGCGTCTGATTGCTATAGTTCTTTTAGACGGGTTTGCGAACGTGACATTCGCGTTGATGTTCTGTGTTGTGCTGTGATGTTGCGGATTTGTCGTGGTGGATAGCAGTGTGCAATGGTAGTACAGTTTGAGTTTATTTGTACATTTGATATTGCGGGGCGAGCGTCCAACTTGTGGACAGCCGTCACTGCCTGTTGTATAATATTCTTTTGGGGCACGACCAGGTGGCGGTCGATGTACCTATTGTACTATTTTTCATTACTGTACTAGGTTTTACCCCGCGACGGAGTGCACGGATAGCCGGGTTCGGAAAAGCAACGGGTCCGCATCTCATGGCTTTGAGAGGCAGAGGGGCCCCACTTCAGAATTGGCAGACTATTCGCCGCACTCGTAGGGGGTACAGGTTGACCCAAGGAGGGGTGCTCAATTTACCGGATTCCGTGAAGTGCCGGGTGTTCCATTCACTATGCTGTGGGGACTACCTCGCTTCAGGTTTTGGCGGGTAACTTGCCGCACCCGTAGGGGTCTAGGTTTCATTGCACAGGCTATCCACACGACAGGGGAACGTCGGGTTTCAGCAGCGGCTCTGTGAAACTCGGGGATCCCAGATTATCTGTATTGTTCTGTGATGCTTATTACTTTTCTGTAATGTTGCATACTATCACGCCTGGAGCGATTATTGTATATTGGTTTATATACTATTAGATGTTGTATATGTTTTACACCCGCGCTAGTCCAGCCCCCGCTCTGTCGTTAGTTAAGTAACCTAACGAGTGATGACGGGACCCAGTGACGAATGCGGATGGCATATACGTACATTTTATTTTCGTTCTTTTCTGGTGTGATTGAATGATGGGACTGCGTTGATTCTGATCAATGCAAAGGAAAACAAACCTGTTTGAGTTGTTGGAACAATTTTAAAAGGGTGTTATTACAAAGACGTTTCTTTTTGTTATGCATAGCGGTATTCAGTGGAATATCCTGCACCTCATTCGACGGGGCAAGGGCCGATATCCCTTCACCGGGACTGACCCCTTGGGCAGAAGTTTGCGTCAGCGTAATAACTTCACTATAGTCGATTACAAGTTGCTTTGCATAGCGGTATTCAGTGGAGTATCCTGCACCTCATTCCACGAGGAAAGAGCCGAGATCCCTTTACCGGGAGTGACCTCTTTAGCAAAAGGTTTTCGCCACTATATTTTAAAAAAGCTATCAGGTTCCTTCAGCGATATCAAGTTCACTACGCTAAAGGTTTTTCGCCAAAAACCAGCCGTAGCCCTCCGTCACTTCTTTTGGGTATTCAGTAGTATTCAAGCTATGTATTTTAGCCAAAGTTAAGGCATAGTGTTTGGTAGCTGCTGGGTATTCAATTGTTGCATAGATAGATGAGTTAGTTTGGGACAGTCGTTCTGCCGATTGGCCAAAGTCAGGGGCATGTGCGGGTGGGTTCAAATTGACAAGATAGTGATGGGTAGAACTTGGCATGTGACTTATGACATTTTGACCAAAGCCAAGGTTATAAGAGCATGGGGCAAAAATCATATCAGGAGTTTCTAAAGAAACTGAAACTTGCCGAGTATGCGCATACCTTCTGGAGTATGAGTAACGTGGATGCATTCCGTCACGTTATCATGCGATGAGAGTTGGATCCTGATTCCCACTGATGAGTTGGTTTACTCTTCGGGTGATCCCGATTGATTCTTCTTTAGGTTTGGAGGAGAGTTTGACAGGACAGTGGGAGGTTTCCGGATTAGATAAAGTGATGACCATTCTGATCTAGGTTAGAGTGCACGCAGAGTGTTTCTTTTCTCTCTCTCTCTCTTTGGCAGCGACCTTTGACCGACTCTAGACTATGACTCAGTGACCAGGTTGACCGAACCTTCTTAAAATACTGGCTTTTGGATTGTCTTAGTTGCATAAGTCATTGCCACTCCTTCTTTTACCCTTTGAATTTCTCAGAACACCCGTATTACTACGGATATCCACTTCCATTGGATAGATCCATCGTATGGTTATATACGAACTCGAAGGGACTTCTTCGGGGATGGATCCAGGTTCAGGAGAAATAGAATTGGTTTATTCAGTTGTCTTTTATTATCACCTTCTCTCAGGTTGCGAGAGCTCCTTGGTTTAGGAGAGTACACCTATTACGCTTATTGGATAGTCTTATTCCAAACCATAGGCTGGTGCCGAAAGGTAGGGAATGAAGAAAACCAATTAGCCTAAGTAGGGTGTACAGAAGGTAATATGTAAAGACAAAATAAAGGGATTTGAAAGAGGGCAAAGTAAATTGCGACTGATATCATTCACGACCAAAACCGCGTACTTCATCGCCGCTCCTATTTCACCTTTAAAGGAATAAGGTATTATTCAGTTGTCTTTTATCATCACCTTCTCTCAGTTGCGAGTACTCCTTGGTTTAGGAGGGTACACCTATTATGCTTACTGGATAGTCTTCTTCCAAACCATAGGCTGGTGCCGAACGGTAGGGAAGGAAGAAAACCATTTAGCCTAACGATGGTGTACAGAAGGTAATGACTAAAGACAAATAAAGGGATTTGGAGAGACGGCAATAAAATGTACGGTTGAAGTCATGAATTGGATTATGGAAGAGGCATTGCTATGAATACCAAGATACCCCTACGAAACATTTTCATGTTTCAGTGCATTGTTAAAGAAAAACTGTTTTCCCAATTAGACACTTACTCCAAGGGTATGTATTTAGCAGGTTTCATTCTCATATCTGTATGGTTTTACAAATGATGAGTGGGAGTAAGATATTGGGAATTAGGTGATCATCCTCATTATATCGGAATTCGTTGTAATTGGTGATATTTGAGGAAATCGCCAGGGTACAGTTTTCCACCTACAACGCACAGGTTTTGAGTTGTTTAACTCAGCGGACTTATACAGAGTATTGTATGTTGTCCAGTGTCCATCAGGACAAAAGGGGTAGGTCCTCGTACTATGTTCTGTTTACTTATAACTTCTCTAGTATTTAGACAAGTGTTTCGTAGAAATACAAGGTCTAAGTTTTGAGAAGTTGTGGGTATAAGAATAAAGTGGAGAACCAGGTGTCACAAGTATCGGGATTCTTCAAAGAGATCGAAGATGTAGATTCTTGTGATTGGTATTCAGATGATAGTGATGGTTTTGAGAAACGTGTTTCTCTTTTCAGGTTACTCATAATTGGATGGATTTCTAAGTTGAGTAATGCTGATTAGCCTCTCTCCATTAAGTTGATGTGCACTGGAGACAGCTGCATGGTTTGAATATGGTTCCAATTAAATTAGTGCCAAAGTTTCTATATTGGATATAGAATGGATCGTACCTTAAAAGAAATTAAGGTACGGGGAGTTGTCCAGCTTATGATTAAAACCAGACACTGGATAACTCAGGGCACGTTTCTGTAATGGCTGTTTGTGGGTTGACCCTGGCTATGACGAGGGTTGATATTCTACCATTTGCAAGATCAATAGTGATATTGTTCTTGACTCGCCACAGTTTTAGTAAAAATGGATCTTTTTCAGAAAACAGTAGTGGGAGTATGGTAGAACTGGAACTGATTCCAGAACCGCGAACGATTACGGAAAATTTAATAGGACCTATACATTCAATCAAGTTTGACATTCCAATAGCCACTCCGCAGGTATGGTAGGTAACCTCAGACACCCGAGAGGTACTTCGGTAGGCTCAAGGACGGTGACAGGGAGGTTCTTATCTACCCAAACTTGACACTACTGTTGTTCCAGGTTATGAGACCCGGTAGGAGGGTTGTCGTAGTCAGTGGGAGCAACGGAAGCATAGTGGGAAAGATGCTTATATCTATTTATAGACTTGAGCAGTTATAGCGGAGATAGATCATCTAATTTTGATGTGACAGTCATGGGTTTGACTTCAATCAGAATAGGGGATGGATCAGTTAAGAAGGTAGTAGGGTGTGATGTCATGGTATCTGGATGACATACACAGAGTAGGAAGTAAAATTCCTATACTACGATCGGTTGTACTGTGGTCGTCACACAGTTGTTTCTCCAGACAGGATATGGATATAATATTTGACATTCTGGTTTCTGGATCTATGGTTTTAGATCTGGATTTGGGTAGTTTCCCAATGTGGGTACTTTGACAGATATTCTAATGGTTTTTGGAATAGTTGACTCCTAGCATGGTAGTGTACCTGCAGGTGATGGAGTCACCCTCTCTAAAGGTGTCGTATAGACTAAAGGGGAGAGGGATGTGCATGATTGGCAGATCACTTGCTTAGGCAATTGAGTCAATCATGAGATGTCAAGTACCGCACCAAATGTTGTTTTTGCACTAGATGCAATGAGTTTGTATTAATCCAATCCTGGAGAAACATAAGGAAGTAGTTTTAGAACATTAGTACATGTTCTACGGATTTGATGACGGCAGCCTCTTTCGGGAGACGGTTATCATTCCAGGCTTCAAAGGTGACATGGTTGACAGAGTGATTGTCAGAGTTATAGTTTTCCCTCTGACGAGGGACAGTATTATGGACAGGTGGTCCAAGAGGATACTGTGGGTGGCATGGTGCTGGATACTGATTAGGTTCAGTGATCCATACAGTCTAAGAAGTTTGGATATGGAGTTCATTTATGAACTAAGGTCCCATCAGATATTCAAACATATTCTAAGACAGGTACTACTCAATTCGGGAGATGGCTTTCTCCGCGAACTTGAGATTAAGAGAGATACAGAAAGAAACTTCTAGGCGGATCCACTCACCGAGGCTATTTCTCGAACACAATAGTTTTACAAACGGGCTTTGTGAAACTGATTAGTAGAGGAGTTGGATGTTCGGTTTCACACGGGCTGTGAGTAGTCGACATCGCAATATTAGCCTTGAGTGCAAGTGGGAGATTGTTGGAGATAGTGCCCTCATAGTCAATTATTGGATCGCAGGTACGTGATTGCAATGATTGCGGAGGACCTATCCCGGTAGGACAGTCTTACTCGAAATGATAGTATGCTATCTAGTTTGCCTTTATCAGTCGTGTACATGTTCAGGTGACTGATTGCATGTTACACTTTGATAGAACCCTTAGGATCTTGCTTTACTACCAACAGTATGATGGCGATCATATACGTGAGAGTTGGGTAGTTTATATGCATATCCTTAATTGTGGTCCCTAGTCGTGGGAGTTTCGAGACAGGGCATCGATACTCCGGAGTAGACTAGTGTGTACAGTCTGTTAGTTATGTATATGCCCTAGAGGCCATTGTTGTACATATGATGTATATTATAATGGATGCTTGGTTATATATAGAGAAGACTTTCTTGCTCGTCATGATAGTATGCTATTTGGTTTCACTTTATCTTAACATGTTGACTTGTACTGGTTTACTGTTTTACTCTCACATGTTGATAAAGCCCTTAGGACTTGTACTCGACTACTGGGACTATGATGAGATCATACTAGTGGGGCCGCGGTAGTCGATGAGTACATCCTATAACTGTTCCTAGTCGAGGGTATATCGAGACAGGGCATCGATACACCAGAGTAGACTAGCGTATACGCATCTTGACCCATATGATGGGCGATGGATGATCCCATATCCTTCGGTGTTAGACATCATAGATGGTGTACGGGTGCTCAGTGGAGACTGGGTACACTGGACGGACTCGCCGAGAACTCCCAGATGGTGATATACCACACGTCAGATGGCAGTTCTCCGGTGACACAGGTACAGGGTAGTCTGAAGACCCGAGATCGTCATAGAGTCTTGTGTGATTCCCACTGTGCTTTGATTTCCACCTTACCACGTCCAAGAGGGCGTGCAAAACGGTGGCTTTTGGGTACATTCCCGAATCACATGGAGGCAATGAGCGATAGGAGGGGATTCGTCTCTCCCGGTATAGGGAGTTGATGTTGTGCTGTGTTCGATTGGCTATAACTGGAAGTCCCTGGCCAGGGCTGATATAGAGATTTACTGGTAAGTGTTACTAGTAGTTTCTCGACCCGTTATGAGCCATACATCGACACGACTTATCGGTTACTGGGGTCTGACGTATACCACCCCTAGACTTGATATGCGACATATCAGACGAACAGACCGGACTGTACGGGAGTGTTACTGATCGGATTCACAGGAGAACGCACAGGCTAGCTTGTTGATCTTCTGATCGCTCAATACCTGGGTGGCTGTTACGTTTAGCTGACCGCTTGCAGCTTGTGGGTGTTTGATATGATCATCACCTGCTACCGGCGTATTGACGATTCTTTAGAGTCCTACACAGAAGTTTCTTGGCTCAGGCGAAACAGAGTAGTGGCACATATGTGATATGCGCAGGAGCGAGAATAATGCGATATGGGATACCGTATTATATTCTCGCGAAATATGGATATGAATCGGGTCATCGGATCAAGTGTTGATTCGATGAATCGGTACATGAAATATTAGCCGGTTATATTCGATATAGCCGGATCGTCGGATCAAGTGTTGATTCGATGATTTAATATATAATAATATATATGATATATTATTATATTAACTAATATTGGCTTACTTTATTATTTCATTTTCTCAGTGGATGATACATTGATATATATGCGATATATGTTAATTGTATTATTTTCTTTTGTTGCAAATATATAATATATATGTGATATATATTATTGTGACATGATATGATTAATTGTTAAACATGTTTAAGGATGATTAATTGAGGTTAGGGTTTGATTAGGTTTAGATGCTTCAAGTTCCTTCTAGAAGCAATTTTCTTTTGTCATTTGTAAAGATATTTTGTGATGACACATTATTAACTTAACCAAACCCTAACTCTAGTTGTTTCTCTACACATTCTTATCCAATCATCCTTGACCATGGTTAATAATTCAATCATATGATTTATATTTCTATTCATCACAAAAGAAAAAGATTATCATTATCTTTTGATTATCCATTATCTTCTTCTTCTTCTCTCTTGAAGAAGCTCTCTTGAAAATTCTTATGTGATGAAAGATTATGAGAAAATGATATAAAAAGAAAGCAAAATCACTACTCTCTCATCCTCATCTCATCTAGCCCTTGGGATTAGGGTGTTCTTCTCTTTTGAGTGAGAAAGCTTGAGTCGAAGCGACTTCAATGTAGATCATCGGAGATTTGGAATACGACAAGCTAGAATGGATCGTTCGAGTCGTGGAGCCTCTCATGAGTCCGGGAGATCGTGGATCGCGGCAAAGGGACTTCTACTCGGAGCTTGTGAAGTGAAGGAGCGGACTACAAAGGTTGTAATCCCTCACACTTAGATAAAAGTTATCATCTTGCATATTAAACTCTAATAATCTAGCAAAGATCCCGGCTTTGGGTTGTTCGGCACGTCTAAAATTTAATTCGGGCATGTTTGATGCCTTAAGAACTTCACAAGAGTGCCTAGGAACCCTACAGTGGTATCAGAGCCTAGCTAGAGCATTAGGCGATGTGTTTACGAAGTTAAAACTCCGATCAAACGCGAAACGACGAAAAAAACCCCCTCTCTGGAAATTTTTTAAAATTTGGGATTTTTCTGAATTAAAAATATGTAAAAAAATCAGCAGGCAATTATAAGAATTACCCTAAAATACGATTCCCCAAATCGATCAAACGGCGGCGGAACCGCGGCGCAAGCATGGCTTGCGCGGCGGTTCCGCGGCGGATTGATGAGATCTTGACACGTGGCTTTGATGGTAATTCCCGTAGGTACTTGCTGACCATTCTGGATATTTTTATTCTGTTCCAGGTGTTTAAAATTCTGGGGTTTGTTTTGTAATAGTAGACTCGATCGGAATATTTAAGTTCGTATTTCTTTCCGGATATTTAGAAATTGTTAAACTAGTTGAACGGATATCATTAACTTACTGTTTCCCGGTACGGCAAACTTTCAAGTGTTGAAATTTATTCGGGTTTAAATCTTTCGGAAGATTGTACAAGTTAACTGGTGGACCCTCTAGAAGATAACAAACCTTAACTCGATTATGTGACCGTCTTGAACTGCCTTTTGAACCTTCGGGTTTGGGGCAGTACGGCGTGCCACATGTGAGGCGTTGGCTTGACCCTTCTACGGCTGGATCACTGGTACTGTGACATATTCTGGGATTATTTGAACTCCGCTCAAGAGTTGAGCACTTTGGGAAATTTTGGGTATTTGATTATCTGTTCGGAAAGTTTAATTCTGTCTATTTATCTGGAATGTGATACAATATGTGGAATTCATAGAGTTAGGCATGAAATGCGGAATATGTGATATTTCGGATTTATGATGTCTAAAGTGATTGTGGATTCCAAATATTGTAGTTTTACACTTTCTTTTCTGTGACCGTAAGTGTAATATGTGATATCGCCGGTTTCGTTGCTATATGTCAACGACAATTGGGATGCGCATATTTACTTACGTTGATGATATGAGATATTATGTGTTGCTGTGATATGTTATATTGGATCGTCGCGATCAGAATAGCCGGGGGTTTTATGTGAGATGAGGGTTTTTATTTTCATTCATGTAAAATTCATTTGTAATGTAATATTCTTTTATTTGGGGTACTTCCAGGTTGCGGTTGCTGTCACCAGTGTATATTATTTACTTTTCCGCATTAGGTAGACCCAAGGTGGGGAGCATAAGTAACCGGGTTCTAGGGTCCAGTGGGAGGCTATCTCGAGGAGTCGAGACCGGGTCTCCTAACCCTAGAATTGGCAGTGTTACTTGCCGCTCTCGTAGGGGTCTTGGGATGTGGGTTTGGCTATTCGTCGCGACCGTGGAATCCGTGTTTTATACAGGCTCGTATTAAAAACACGGACGTCCTAGTATATCCAATATTTCATATATGTTCTTCTGCTGCAATGTTCTGTGATGAGATCATATTATTGCCTGAGACGAATGCTTATACTATATATATATGTTGATATATAAATATTACTGCTTTCGTTTCTTCTGTGACGCTTAGGAAGCATAAGCTGATGGGATTTTTATTAATGAGATTAATAAAAGAAAAGAAACCTAAAGATGTTGTAGAATCAAAACTTAATAAAAAGGGTAGCTACAGTTTTGCTTTGCACAGTGATATATACGATATATCCTGCACCTTATTCGATGAGGAAAGGACCGAGATCCCTTCACCGGGAGTGACTCCTTTAGCAAAACTGGCAGATGCTACAAAACGCGGTTTGTCTTTTGATTGCTTTTAGTGTTTTGCTTTGCACAGCGGTATATATGATATATCCTGCACCTTATTCGATGAGGAAAGGGCCGACGATCCCTTCACCGGGAGTGACCCCTTTAGCGAAACTAAGAAAAGCCTCAAAAACACCCCTTTTCAAAAACATATGATTCTACGACGATATCAAGTTCTTTACGCTCAGGGTTTTCTGAAAAACCTGCGTAGCCCTCCGTCATTTCAGATAAGTACTACTTAGTATTCGTGCTACGGTAGTTTGGCATTCGTCAAGGCGTAGTGTACGGTAGCTAACTAGTATTTATCTGCTTATGCATATGATGCAGATTGGATTAGGGTATTCGTACGGCGTAGTTTGGCATTCGTCAAGGGTCGTACGGGTGGGTTTAATTCAATCAAGAAATGTACGGGTTGAACTTGACTAGTGGACTATGGGTTGTTTGGCATTCGTCAAGGTCATAGAACACTAGGGGTAAAAGCATTATCGGGAATTTCAAGTGTTGAAATTTGCAATGAGATTGCATACCTCCTATGAGATAGTTGGATTCCGATACCCACTGCGAGTAAGAGTTACTCCTGGGAGAGTTTTACACAGGACAATTAGTCATTCAAGTAGGTGTCTAGAAAAGTGTTAACGAGGTTACGCCTCTGGGAAAACGAGGTTTACTAATTAGGTCCGTGCGAAAGCACGGGGAACCTCCCTCAAAGTACCGACACTGATCTGGCTGAAAGATTGACGAAATTGTAGGGTGTAATTAATCCCGGCTAATCTTACCTTTTATGGTTTGAAGGTAGATTTGATAAAACAGTGGGAGACATCCTGATTAGATAAGATAATAACCAATCTAATCTTGCAAGAGCATACGCTAAAGTGTTTTCTTCTCTCTCTCTCCAGGTAGCGACCATTTCAGGCCATAATCAAGATAATAATATGGATGTATTGACTGAACCTAATTATTGTACTGAGCAAGGGAACGTTGAACCCGTTCTTTCTTATAAGAGTTATAAGACTGAACAGGAAACAGGAGAATATCTAGATTCTCACGCCGCCCAAAAGAACATGCATGTTGATGCATCTTCTTCGGGTGTGTTAGTTATTGAGAACTGTTTCTCAGTTCACCCTACGTCCTGGGTATTAGATACCGGATCAGGATCCCACATATGTAAACAGTTACATGGGCTACGTAAAGGTAGAGAACTGGGAAAAGGTGATCATTCCGTTCAAGTAGGGAACGGTGCAAGTATTGTAGCCAAAGCAGTTGGCGAATATTACCTTGTATTACCAAGTCGTAATACACTGATTCTAAATGAATGCTATTATATACCGAACATGATGTGCAACATTATATCAGTTTCTTTATTGAGTAAAGTGGGATATAATTTTGTAGTACAGGATAATGTTATGAACATATTCCTAGATCAAAAGTTGATTGCATCAGGCTCGTTACATAATGGCATATTCATTCTAAATCAGAATACAGTCCTAAATATACAAAACACACACAAGAGGAAAAGTTCAGATATGAACGAATCCTTCTTGTGGCATTGTAGACTTGGTCATATCAATACGACACGACTGGCTAAGTTACATAGGGATGGTTATTTGAATCCGTTCGAATTATCATCTTATGATACTTGCCATTCATGTCTCAAAGGAAAAATGACCAAAGCTCCGTTTAGTGGACACGGAGAAAGAGTTACCGAACTCTTAGGACTGATACATAGTGATGTATGCGGTCCCATGTCTACGCATGCCAGGAACGGTTCTTCCTACTTCATTACATTCACTGACGATCTCTCTAGATACGGACATGTGTTTCTGATGAAACACAAGTCTGAAGCTTTTGAGAAATTCAGAGAATATAAGCACGAAGTAGAGAACCAAACGGGCAAAAGTATTAAGATTCTTCGATCTGATCGAGGAGGTGAATACTTGAGCGGTGAGTTCCTAGATTATCTAAAAGAGAATGGGATTCTCTCTCAGCTTACTCCTCCTTATACACCCAGCACAACGGTGTATCGGAACGAAGGAATCGGACCCTATTAGATATGGTACGATCTATGATGAGCGAGGCTGAGTTACCTATTTCCTTTTGGGGGTATGCGCTTGAGACAGCGATGCATCTATTGAATATGGTTCCTACCAAATCAGTGCCTACCACTCCATATGAGATATGGAAAGGGAAGAGACCATCTCTTAAGTATGTTAAGATATGGGGTTGTCCAGCCTATGTCAAAAGACAAAATCCGGACAAACTCGAGGCAAGATCAGTCTTATGTAAGTTTGTAGGATATCCCAGAAATTCACAAGGGTATATCTTCTACCACCCCGAGGAACAAAAGGTGTTTGTTTCTCGACATGCTACTTTCTTAGAAAAAAGTTTTCTTATGAAAGAAATTGATGGCAATGAGGTAGAACTGGAAGAGGTTCCAGCGACACAAACTACAACAGATGATTTACTGGAACCAGAGGATTCAGTAGTACCCGACGAACCCCAGCCTCTCCGCCGATCTAGTAGGGTTTCTCGTCCACCTGAGAGATACTTCGGTTTTCTCATTGATGGTGGAAGCGAGGATTGCATCATGGATGATGATGAACCAACTAGTTTCGAGCAGGCCATCACAAGTACTGACTCTGTGAATTGGCTGGATGCAATGCGATCTGAGATGGAATCCATGTATACCAATAAAGTATGGATTTTAGAAAATGCTCCTGAAGGGGTAAAACCCATTGGGAGCAAGTGGATTTTTAAAAAGAAATTTGGTGTAGATGGAAAAGTTGAGACTTTCAAAGCTAGACTTGTAGCAAAGGGATTTCGTCAACGACCAGGTGTGGACTATGACGAAACCTTTTCTCCAGTAGCTATGCTTAAGTCCATCCGGATCTTACTTGCCATTGCTGCATACCATGACTACGAAATCTGGCAAATGGATGTTAAGACCGCCTTTCTAAACGGTGATTTAGAAGAGTGCGTGTACATGACTCAGCCAGAGGGCTTCGTAGATAGTGGGAGCAGCGGAAAGGTGTGCAAACTGCTTAAATCCATTTATGGGTTGAAGCAAGCATCGCGGAGTTGGAACATCTGTTTTGATGTTGTAGTCAAAGAGTTTGACTTCATCAAAAATATAGATGAACCTTGTATCTATAAGAAGGTGGCAGAGGGTAAGGTAGTCTTCCTCGTATTGTACGTGGATGACATACTCTTGATAGGAAATGATACTCCTATGCTGCAATCAGTCAAGCTCTTCTTATCACAGAGATTCTCAATGAAAGATCTAGGTGATGCCTCCTGCATATTGGGAATCATGATCTATAGAGATAGATCTAAAAGGATACTGGGATTGTCCCAATCCAGGTACATTGACACCATACTAAAGAGGTTTAGTATGGAAGAATCCAAGCGTGGGAATCAGCCCACGATCTCTGGACTCACTCTCTCCAAAGAGATGTCTCCCAAGACTGATTTGGAGAGAGCTCGCATGCAAGGGATACCCTATGCTTCGGCAGTAGGCTCTATCATGTATGCAATGCTATGTACTAGACCCGATGTAGCATACTCACTAAGTGTAGTGAGTCGGTATCAAGCAGATCCTGGAGAGAGTCATTGGACAGCAGTGAAGAACATTCTCAAGTACTTACGAAGCACTAAGGAGATGTTCTTGGTGTATGGTAATGGAGAACTCCAGGTGGAGTCCTTTACCGATTCCAGCTTCCAAAGTGATAAGGATGACTCTAAGTCGCATTCGGGTTTTGTCTTTACCCTCAATGGAGGGGCGGTATGTTGGAAGAGTTCCAAACAGGATACCGTTGCAGACTCGACGATGGAGGCTGAATACATCGCTGCCAACGATGCTGCCAAAGAGGCTGTCTGGATCAAGAAGTTCATTAGTGAACTTGGTGTGGTTCCATCCATTGAGCATCCAATACCTCTGTATTGCGATAACAATGGAGCTGTGGCTTTGGCCAAGGAACCCAGGTCCCATCAGAAGTCCAGACATATTCTGAGGCGGTATCACCTGATCAGGGAGATAGTTGATCGCCGGGAGATCGAGGTCAGGAGAGTAGATACGAAGGACAACACTGCGGATCCATTCACGAAGGCTATTCCCCAGATACAGTTTGAGAGATTATTCAGGATGCTAGGTATGAGATACTACAGCAGCTGGCCTTAGTGCAAGTGGGAGATTGTTAGTTATGTATATGCCCTAGAGGCCATTGTTGTACATATGATGTATATTATAATGGATGCTTGGTTATATATAGAGAAGACTTTCTTGCTCGTCATGATAGTATGCTATTTGGTTTCACTTTATCTTAACATGTTGACTTGTACTGGTTTACTGTTTTACTCTCACATGTTGATAAAGCCCTTAGGACTTGTACTCGACTACTGGGACTATGATGAGATCATACTAGTGGGGCCGCGGTAGTCGATGAGTACATCCTATAACTGTTCCTAGTCGAGGGTATATCGAGACAGGGCATCGATACACCAGAGTAGACTAGCGTATACGTATCTTGACCCATATGATGGGCGATGGATGATCCCATATCCTTCGGTGTTAGACATCATAGATGGTGTACGGGTGCTCAGTGGAGACTGGGTACACTGGACGGACTCGCCGAGAACTCCCAGATGGTGATATACCACACGTCAGATGGCAGTTCTCCGGTGACACAGGTACAGGGTAGTCTGAAGACCCGAGATCGTCATAGAGTCTTGTGTGATTCCCACTGTGCTTTGATTTCCACCTTACCACGTCCAAGAGGGCGTGCAAAACGGTGGCTTTTGGGTACAGTCCCGAATCACATGGAGGCAATGAGCGATAGGAGGGGATTCGTCTCTCCCGGTATAGGGAGTTGATGTTGTGCTGTGTTCGATTGGCTATAACTGGAAGTCCCTGGCCAGGGCTGATATAGAGATTTACTGGTAAGTGTTACTAGTAGTTTCTCGACCCGTTATGAGCCATACATCGACACGACTTATCGGTTACTGGGGTCTGACGTATACCACCCCTAGACTTGATATGCGACATATCAGACGAACAGACCGGACTGTACGGGAGTGTTACTGATCGGATTCACAGGAGAACGCACAGGCTAGCTTGTTGATCTTCTGATCGCTCAATACCTGGGTGGCTGTTACGTTTAGCTGACCGCTTGCAGCTTGTGGGTGTTTGATATGATCATCACCTGCTACCGGCGTATTGACGATTCTTTAGAGTCCTACACAGAAGTTTCTTGGCTCAGGCGAAACAGAGTAGTGGCACATATATGATATGCGCAGGAGCGAGAATAATGCGATATGGGATACCGTATTATATTCTCGCGAAATATGGATATGAATCGGGTCATCGGATCAAGTGTTGATTCGATGAATCGGTACATGAAATATTAGCCGGTTATATTCGATATAGCCGGATCGTCGGATCAAGTGTTGATTCGATGATTTAATATATAATAATATATATGATATATTATTATATTAACTAATATTGGCTTACTTTATTATTTCATTTTCTCAGTGGATGATACATTGATATATATGCGATATATGTTAATTGTATTATTTTCTTTTGTTGCAAATATATAATATATATGTGATATATATTATTGTGACATGATATGATTAATTGTTAAACATGTTTAAGGATGATTAATTGAGGTTAGGGTTTGATTAGGTTTAGATGCTTCAAGTTCCTTCTAGAAGCAATTTTCTTTTGTCATTTGTAAAGATATTTTGTGATGACACATTATCAACTTAACCAAACCCTAACTCTAGTTGTTTCTCTACACATTCTTATCCAATCATCCTTGACCATGGTTAATAATTCAATCATATGATTTATATTTCTATTCATCACAAAAGAAAAAGATTATCATTATCTTTTGATTATCCATTATCTTCTTCTTCTTCTCTCTTGAAGAAGCTCTCTTGAAAATTCTTATGTGATGAAAGATTATGAGAAAATGATATAAAAAGAAAGCAAAATCACTACTCTCTCATCCTCATCTCATCTAGCCCTTGGGATTAGGGTGTTCTTCTCTTTTGAGTGAGAAAGCTTGAGTCGAAGCGACTTCAAGGTAGATCATCGGAGATTTGGAATACGACAAGCTAGAATGGATCGTTCGAGTCCTGGAGCCTCTCATGAGTCCGGGAGATCGTGGATCGCGGCAAAGGGACTTCTACTCGGAGCTTGTGAAGTGAAGGAGCGGACTACAAAGGTTGTAATCCCTCACACTTAGATAAAAGTTATCATCTTGCATATTAAACCCTAATAATCTAGCAAAGATCCCGGCTTTGGGTTGTTCGGCACGTCTAAAATTTAATCCGGGCATGTTTGATGCCTTAAGAACCTTCACAAGAGTGCCTAGGAACCCTACACAGTCGAGACCCCGACGAGGGGCGGTGGCCGGTCTCACAAGCCACTGGTGTCTGTTGGATCACCTAAGATGTATACAGGTGCTCATTGGGTTATGAGTACACCGGACAGGACTCGCCGGGAATCTGCTAGTTAGTATTATATCTACCGTCAGATAGCAGTTCCCTGGTGACATGTGTACAGGTTAGTTCATCGACCTGAGGTCCTCATTTGTCTCGTGTGAGTTCCCACTGTGCTTTGATTTCTACCCTACCACGGCTCAAAGGAGTCGTGCAAACAGGTAGTTTTTGGGTACAGTCCCGAGCCATATGGAGGCACGTGAGCGGATCGGCAGGGGATTCGTCTCTCCCGGTATTGGGGGCGAGATCGTGCTGTGTCTAGGAGAGCCATTACACAAAGCCCACGGCCGTGGCAGGAGATTTACTGGTAGGTACTCCAGTAGTATCTCAGGGTGTTATTGGGCTTCACTCCGACATGACTTATACTGCTATTGGGGGTCTGACGTTACTAGCCCCCTAGGCGGATATGCGATACTCATAGACGAACGGACCGGACTGTATATACATTGTCACTGTTAGGCTCAGTAGGGTTTTCGGAGGAGTTCGCTCATCGGTCTCCCTTGAGTTCGCTCCTCGGCCACCCTTGAGGTCAGTCCGTGGGCAGCCGTTACGCATAGCTAGTGCCGCTGACGGTTTGTGGTTAAACCCACTGCCAGGGTGCTGACGAGTCATTAGAGTCCCCCACAGACAGTTTCCCAAGTTCGGGCGAAACGTTGTAGAGGCCGTATGGTTTTATGGCAAGGTTCGGAAAATGCACGTGCGTTTACGCACATGTCAGTTTTCGGGCAGATGATACTGGTCGGCTTTGGTTTAAGCCGGATCCGAGTATTATATTGAGTAGGTATAATATCTTTGTCTCAGTTGCATTTGTATTCGGTCGTAATACAAATGCGGGTATATTTATACAGTTTCGGGGTTATCCTGAAAGTCGTTTCAGGATCACTTTTGGAAGTTGCCAGTTTCCAGTTTTCTATCAGCCGTCTTTTAAC
This sequence comes from Agapanthus africanus, assembly GCA_030015575.1. Taxonomy (NCBI): domain Eukaryota; kingdom Viridiplantae; phylum Streptophyta; class Magnoliopsida; order Asparagales; family Amaryllidaceae; genus Agapanthus; species Agapanthus africanus. The sequence continues at coordinate 181,770,154 of JASDDO010000016.1, read as the reverse complement.
ATTCGGTTAAAGACGGATTTGTCTTTTCTTGAGATGAGTGTGGATTCTTCTAGAAGGTTCTAGATGAGGTGACTAGGCTAATTGGTGTTGTGTTCTAATTGGTTGCATTTATTAAAGGGTGACTAGGTTTAGTGAGTCATGCTTTGTATTAATGCATTCTTGTTTTCCTTAGGATATTTAGAAGTGAGAAGCTTTATCCTATGGTCACCACCCTCTCCTACGGTCACCTCCCTCTTGCTATATATGGCTTGCCCTCTCTCTCTCCTCATTCACACTCTCACTTGTTGATTTCATTTTAGAGAGAAAAGATTATGATAGGTTTTATCGGTGTATGGAATTTCACAGTCCATTTCATTCCATCACCCGATTCCCTCGGCAACTTCATTAACCGATCGTCCACGGATTTGGACGAAGTGAGACAAAGTCATCTACTCATTCTCTACATCATTCTTGGTCGTCTCTTTTAGCAAACTTGACGATCGAGTTGCCTCGAGTCAGAGGCGGGAGCCCGTTTAAAGAACCGATCATGTGGTGCCACCTCGACGAGGAGATCGGAGATCGACGAGATCGGAGCAGCCGCAACGGAGCGTGGGATGATGGTTAAAGAACAAAGGACTCGGATCGTTCGGTATAACCATTCTACACTCTTTACAGTTTGTTAGTTTAGCAATAATGGCAGATCCGGGTTAAAGTATACGATAGCGCCAGTTTAAAAGTTTTGTTCCGCATCTTGGCGTCTGTAGACTGCCGGGGCGCTAGCGTAGACTTACAAAAGGTGTTAGCGGGGCTACGCCCCCAGGGAAAAGAGGTTCTTAAATTAAGGAACTTCGCGAAAGCGTTGGAAAACCTCCCTCGAAATACCAACACCAGCCTGGTTGAACGGTTAAGCAAGAATTGTACGGTGAGATTGATCCTGACTAATTCTTCCTTTTTGGTTTGAGGAGGGATTCGAGAGACAGTGGGAGCCATCCTGTTTAGACATATTAAAAACCAATCTAAACTTGCAAGAGCATCATGCTGAGTGTATTCTTCTCTCTCTCTTAATTGCAGCGACCCTGTGACCATACCTAGGTTACATCTAGATAATAAAATTACTGAACCTGACTGTTATGACTGGCAAAGGTCTGTCCAGATGTCCATTGCCCATGACAAGCTGGGACACCTCTTAACTAATCAAACCCCTGCCGTCTCAGGTCCAGTTTCCCCTGTCACGGATGTTTACATCCGCAGGACAACGGAAAAGGATTGTGCAAAAGCCAAGTGCCTCGTGTTAGCCTCAGTTGATGGTGCAAACCAGAGGCAGCACGAGAAGATGGACTCAGTTTCTATCTTCCTCCATAACAAAGTTTTATATGGAGAGCAATCTCGTATCGCAAGATATGAGACCTCGAACGAATTGCTTCAAGCGAGGTTGGTTGTCGGGTCATCTGTAGGGGCAACGTCCTTACAGAGACCAGCTATTTTGAGCTCACGGGCCTGGAGACCACGTTGGAGAATGGATCAAGTACTGACTTAATTCTACAGTCCCTGCCCTCTGCTTATACCCTGAAGGAAACCAGGGAAGAAGAAAGAAAAGGAAGGGCAAAAGTTTCGGGACTGGATATGGTTAAAAAGGAACGTTCCTATTGTAACGGGAATGAACATTGGCAGAAGGATTGCAGGGCTTGCAAAGCCAGTAGCCAGAATTCGAAGCATGTTGTGGCTTCGGCTTCGAGTGTGTTTGTAATTGAGAACTGTATGTCAGTTAACCCTACTTCCTGGGTATTGGATACCGGATCAGGATCTCATATCTGTAATTCGTTACAGGCTCTGAGAAACCGTAGGGTTATCAGGAAAGGTGATATGACTCTCAGGGTTGCTAACGGAATGAGCATGGATGTTGAATCCGTAGGGGAATATCATCTTGGACTGACAACTGAGCAGATATTGATTTTGCGTAACTGTTTGTATATACCAGATGCAACTTGTAATATCATATCTGTATCCTTACTTTCTAAGGAAGGATATGAATTTACTTTTGCAAGCGATATAGTACACATCCACCTAAATCAAGTTCTGATTGGGTCAGGTACATTACAGAACAGAATATACGTGTTAAATCAAGCTCAGATTTTCAGTGTCCAGAACACACTTAAAAGAAAGTCTCCGGAAACAAATCAGGCTTTCTTATGGCATTGTAGACTGGGTCACATTAATGAGACACGATTAACTAAGTTACATAAAGAAGGGTACTTGAATCCGTTCGAGTATCAGTCGTATGCCACTTGTCAATCTTGTCTCATGGGAAAGATGACAAAGACTCCGTTCACCGGACGCTGAGAAAGAGCGAGCGAGCTCTTGGGACTCATACACAGTGATGTGTGTGGTCCAATGTCTACACATGCGCGAAGTGGTTATTCATACTTCATTAGTTTCATAGATGATTTCTCTAGGTATGGACATGTCTTCTTAATGAAGCATAAATCCGAGGCCTTTGGGAAATTTCGAGAATATAAGAATGAAGTTGAAAACCAAACCGGCAAAAGTATCAAGATTCTAAGATCGGATCGAGGTGGAGAATACTTGAGTGCCGAGTTTCTGGGCTACTTAAAAGAGAATGGAATTCTCTCTCAACTTACTCCTCCATACACACCACAACACAACGGTGTATCGGAAAGGCGGAATCGGACCCTATTGGATATGGTTCGTTCCATGATGAGTAAGGCTGAGTTACCGCGATCTTTCTGGGGTAATGCACTAGAAGCAGCTGCATATCTCTTGAACAAGGCTCCAACCAAGACTGTGCCTACCACCCCATATCAGATGTGGAGTGGGAAGAAACCCTGTCTTAAGTATCTTAAGGTATGGGGATGTCCAGCTTTTGTAAAAAAAGCAGCATGCGGACAAGCTCGAGGCACGCTCAGTACTGTGTAAGTTTGTGGGATACCCAAAGAACTCCAGGGGGTATCTTTTCTATTTCGCAGAAGAACAAAAAGTTTTTGTTTCTCCGCATGCCCACTTCTTGGAAACTGGATTTTTGGAAAATCAGATAAGTGGGGGCGCAATAGAACTGGAAGAAATTCCAGAACCAAAAGCTGTTACTGAAAGCTTGGATGAACCAGACGTTTCAGGAGAACCGGACACTCCTACGCCGCTCCGCAGAAGTAGTAGGCAGTCTCATCCGCCCGAGAGATACTTCGGTTTTCTCATAGACGGGGATAGAGAGGATTGCACAGTTAATTATGATGAGCCTACTAGCTTCCAGCAAGCCATTCAGAGCGGTGACTCGGTAAAATGGCTGGATGCAATGCGGACCGAGATGGAGTCCATGTACACCAACAAAGTTTGGACTTTGGACTTTGCTCCAGAAAGGGTAAAACCCGTAGGCTGCAAATGGATCTTCAGAAAGAAGATTGGTGTAGATGGGCAGGTTGAAACCTATAAAGCTAGGCTCGTTGCAAAGGGATTTCGTCAAAGACCTGGTTTGGACTATGACGAGACCTTTTATCCGGTAGCCATGCTTAAATCCATTCGGATCCTTCTTGCCATTGCTGCCTTCCACGATTATGAGATCTGGCAGATGGACGTAAAGACGGCTTTCCTAAATGGAAATTTGGAAGAGTGCGTCTATATGGATCAGCCAGAGGGATTCATTCAGAGTGGGAGCAGCGGTAAAGTGTGCAAGTTTCTCAAGTCCATCTATGGACTTAAGCAGGCATCGCGGAGTTGGAATATCTGCTTTGATGATACTGTCAAAGAATTCGACTTTGTCAAAAACCCAGATGAACCATGCATTTACAGTAAGATTGTAGGGAGAAATGTGGTATTCCTCGTCTTGTACGTCGATGACATTCTCCTAATAGGAAATGATATTCCTATGCTACAGTCAGTCAAAGGATTCTTGTCGCAGAGGTTCTCCATGAAGGACCTGGTCGATGCCAACTACATTCTGGGGATCCAGATCTTTCGTGATAGATCTAAGAGGATGTTGGGAATTTCACAGTCAAGGTACATCGACACCATACTGAAACGATTCAGTATGGAAGATTCCAAGCGCGGTAATCTACCGGCTTGTCACGGAATCACCCTCTCCAAAGAGATGTCTTCCAAGACTGATTTGGAAAGGGCTCGCATGTCATCAATACCCTACGCATCTGCGGTAGGCTTTATTATGTATGCGATGTTATGTACCAGACCAGATGTAGTATACGCATTGAGCGTTGTAAGCCGGTATCAGTCGAACCCAGGGGAGAAACACTGGATAGCAGTAAAGAACATTCTCAAGTACCTGAGAAGGACTAAGGAGATGTTCTTGGTGTATGGCGGAAAAGACCTCCAGATTGAGGCCTTTGCTGACTCCAGCTTCCAGAGTGACAAGGATGACTCCAAGTCCATGTCGGGTTATGTCTTTACCCTCAATAGAGGGGCGGTTTGCTGGAAGAGTTCCAAGCAGGAAACCGTTGCTGACTCAACCATGGAAGCGGAGTACATAGCTGCTTGCGATACCGCAAAGGAAGCTGTCTGGATGAAGAAGTTCCTCACGGAACTTCAGGTGGTTCCTACCAGTGTTGATCCAATACCGCTGTATTGTGACAACAACGGCGCTGTAGCTTTAGCGAAGGAACCCAGGTCCCATCAGAAGTCCAGGCACATTTTGAGGCGGTTCCACCTGATCAGGGAGATCATTGATCGCCGGGAGATCGAGGTAAAGAGAGTAAATTCAGAAGATAACACTGCAGATCCACTCACGAAGGCCTTGCCCCAGACTCAGTTCGAGCGGCTGATCGAGATGATAGGTCTTCGATACGCCAGTACATGGCCTTAGTGAAAGTGGGAGATTGTTAGTGTATATGCCCTAGAGGCCATTACTGTATCATACTAGTTTGTATATTACTTAATGGAAGCTTGGGATATTCACCTTGTGTAAACAATCTTGCTCAATATAGTAGTATGCTACTTGGTTTGTTTCTACTTCAATGTGTACATGTGTTTATTTTAGTATATCACCTATACACATTAGTGGAGCCCTTAGGATCTTTGCTTGATTACCAACGTTGTGATGGCAGTCACACTAGTGGGGGCTTGGTAATCTATAAGCACATCCTTATGCAGGTCCCTAGTCGCAGGACTATCGAGACTGGGCATCGATACTCCGGAGTAGACTAGCGCATGCGCTTCTCATCCCAGAGTGGGAGATGGTCTGTCCCACAGCCATCAGTACGTCGTACTGGAGATAGTATGCGGGTGCTCGTTGGGTTACGAGTACACTGGACAGGACTCGTCGGGAACTGACCGGTTGGTATTATACCTATCGTCAGTTATCAGTTCCCAGGTGACATGAGTACAGCTTAGTCCGCTGACTTGACACTGTCACTTCGCCTCGAGTGTGTTCCCACTGTACTTTGATTACTACCCTACCACGGCTCAAAGGAGTCGTGCAAACAGGTGGTAGTTGGGTGCAGTCCCGAAGCATTTGGAGGCAGTGACGGTTAGACAGGATTCGTCTCTCCCGGTATTGGGGGTTGACATCGCGCTGTGTCTAGGAGAGCCATTACACGAGTAGTCCCTGGCCAGGACAATCGAGATATACTGGTAGGCTTCCAGTGTTATCTCAGGGTGTTTTGGGCTTCACTCCGACACGACTTGTACCGCTAATAGAGGACTGACGTTTACCGCCCCTAGGCCCGCCATGCGATGTATCAGACGAACAGACCGGACTGTACGGAGATTGTCACATTCAGGCTCAGTAGGAGTTCAGATGGGTTTCACCTCGTCAGTCTTCTTGTCGGCATCTACCTGGGGACCGTTACGCACAGCTAGTGCCGGTTGCGGTCTGTGGTTAAACCCACTGCCAGCGTAGTGTCGAGTCTTTAGAGTCTCACATAGAAAGCAATTCGCCTTTAGGCAAAAGAGTAGAGGTCGCATGGTTTTGCGACAGGTCGCATGGTTTTGCGACAGGGTTCAGTCACATCCGTGCACTTGTGCACGTACAGTGTCCGGACAGTTAACACTAGCGGGCTTTAGTTTAAGCCAGATCCTAGTGTACGTTTTGGGATTGGTTTTATCCAATATGTATTCGTGTTCCTCTGAACGCGGATGCGGGTGTGTATGCACAGTGGACAGAGAGACAGAGGCAGAGGATTCTCATTAGGGTTGTTGACTGTTGACTGTTGACCATTGACTTTTTGCTCAACCCTAATGAGAATATGATATGTAATTAACAATAATATTAATTAAGTATTATAGTGACATGGTTGTTTAGGGGTTGACTTTGTTGACTTGTTGACTTTGTTGACCGGTTGACTAGATTAGACTAGTTGACCATCATGATGACAATGGTTGTCATTTTCATGCAAAGACTTTTGCTTGCTTGTTGTGGTTTGCAAAATGAGTGCATGGAAATGATATTGCCTTTGACATGATATGAACCATCACATAATACTTGATTAACATTATGGCTCATGATGCTTTTGGATTATGAGAGGGTGTATGAGAAAAGAGAGGCTCATTCTTCCATTGTTTTTCTCTCTTTTGGTTTTGAGCTCTCTCATTCTCTTGCTCTCACCCTCTTCCTCTTGCTCTCTCTCTTGTCTATGGTTCACTTGTCTCATGTGTTGAGAAGCAAGAACCATAGAGAAAATCCCATCACACTCTCCTCTACTCACTCTAGTTCACAAGGTTTAGCAAACCTAGTGAACTAGTTTCTTCAAAGTTCGAAGAAGAAGCCAAAGGTAGAAGCTTTCGGGTGGATCGATCTTCGGCGCAAGGAGACGACGGGGTGAAGCCAATCCGTACACCATCAAGAGATGAAGACGAAGGAGTTCAAGAAAGAAAGGTATAACCCCCTAACCGAGTAGTTAACAACTCCTAGTTAGGATGTTAGTTAGATGTTTAATAATGATCCGGTTTTGAGTCCATGTTACCGCCTCTAGAAAATTGTTTTTCACCAAATTCCGCATGCCCGAAAGTACCGGGAGAGGTAACATGGACATACACGTTGGTGAGTCCGAACGACATCACCAAAAACTCATAGTGGCCATAACGCGTGCGAAAAGCCGTCCTAGGAATATCCTCCTGTCGAACCCACAACTGATGGTAGCCTGATCGCAAGTCAATCCTCGAAAAGTATCCTGCACCCTGAAGCTGGTCGAACAAGTCGTCGATGCTTGGTAAAGGATATCTTGTCCCTACGGTAACCTTGTTCAGCTGGCGGTAATCAATACACAAACGCAAACTGTCGTCCTTCTTCTTGACAAACAGGACTGGAGCACCCCAAGGAGACACACTAGGTCGAATAAGCCCCTTATCTAGCAAATCTTGCAACTGACCTTTCAACTCTCTAAGCTCCGCCGGGGCCATCCGATAAGGCGGTATGGAAATAGGCCCCGTGCCGGGAATCAAGTCAATGCAGAAAACAATATCGCGCTCAGGTGGTAGCCCAGGAAGCTCGTCAGGGAAAACATCAGGGAACTCACTACCAATCGGGATCTGGCCTAACGGGACCTCTGTAGCTCTAGTATCGTAAACATAGGCTAGAAATCCTTGACATCCCTTCCTCAAAAGCTGTCCAGCACGAAGAGACGAAATCAAACTGTGAGGGGCGGCACCACGGTCCCCCTGCACAACAAAAGCCGACTCGCCGGGAAAACAAAACCTAACTGTCTCTCGCGGTAGTCCACAGACGCGTAGCACGTGGCTAACCAGTCCTTGCCCAGGAGAACGTCGAAGTCCAACATCTCCAAAAGGATCAAGTCGACAGGAAACTCTCTCTCAACAATACGGACAACACGCGACCGGAACACGTGTCTAGCAACAAACGACTCGTCCACAGGAGTGGTCACAGCAAGCGGCTGATCAAGCAAACCGGACTCTCTATCCAAACTCGGCACGAAGTGTGTGGAAACGTACGAGTTCGTGTATCCCGGATCAAACAACATGTGTGCGTCAACAGAACATACTGAAAGAGTACCTGAGACCACTGCATTGGATGCCTGCGCGTCCTGATGTGTCAAAGCGAATAACCGTGCCTGTCCTCTGCCTGCGACTGGCCGTCCCCTACTAGCAACTGGATGTCCTCTGCCTCGACCACCTCGTCCTCTCTGAGTAAACCCTCCGTGACCATGACCTCTCTGTGCATGAGTCTGACGTGGAGCAACAGCATATACAACAGGCAACGCCCTTTGGGGTGGTGAAGGTGGTAAAGTGACGTGTGGTACGGCGGTCTCGTCCTCACGTGGCTCCGGACAATCTCGCACACGATGTTATGTATTCCCGCACCAAAAAAATCCCGACAATGATCGCTAACCCTCCTGGGGATAAGAGCTGAACAATCGGCCTCGCCCCGAGTCCCTGCCACCAGCAAGATGTCTGTCACGGCGTCTAAACGGCTGTCTCTGTGCTGATGGGTCCGTACGAAATCTCTTCGGCCCTTGAGTTGCCGAAGTCTCAGCAAGGCGCTCCTCGACTAATAGGGCTGCATATACGGCTGTTGTATAGGTCTCGCAATGCTGTGCGCTGATCTCAAGAAACAACAGTGTAAGCAAACCTCGAACAAACCTCTTGACTCGCATCTCCTCAGTAGCCACTAAATATGGGGCATAAACAGATAGCTCGGTGAACTGCACAACATACTCCGCCACCGTCATACCCAGCGTATGGCGTAATGACTCGAACCTGCGCGCTCTAGAATCTCTGACACTCTGTGGAAGGAAACGGGCTAGAAACACTGTCACAAACTCAGTCCAGGTCATAGAAGGAAGACCTGCTGGTATGCCCTTCTCTACCGACTCACACCGCTTCTGCGCAAGACCTTCCAGGCGAAAGCCCGCGAACTCCACCCATCTCGCATCTGAGCCTCTGAGTGAATGACATATCCGGGCCATCCTATCGATAAATGACTGCGGGTCCTCGGCTGCATCGGTGCCTGTGAAGACCGGAGGCTTCAGCCTCATGAACTCTGATAACGATACTGTGATCACCTCTGTAGCTGCAGGTGCAACTGCCTGAACTGTAGGCACCATCGCGGTCCCCGTATCGGGTGGAACTACCTTAGGTCTCTGCGCTCGAATGGCCTCACTAACGACCCCATCATCTGGCGCATCTCCTGCATACCGGCTTCTAGCATAGCGTATGGTCCGTCGAAGGAGGAACAGTCTGCTCTGGTACAACGGGTGTACTTCCCGGGTCAGTCCTCGTCTCAGACGAGTCAACTCTAATCTCGGCTCTCGCGGCCACTCTCTGCGCCCTCGTAGTCTTTGGCGGCATAATGGCTGAAAAGAAAATAGGATTCGATAAGGATACGGAAATCGAATCACAAGAATGCACATAATCATGAAGGAATTTCAATCAATAATGTTGGAGATAGTGCCCTCAAAGTCAATTATTGGATCGCAGGTACGTAATTGCAATGATTGAGGCAGGACCTATACCAATATGACAGTCTTGATCGAAATGATAGTTTGCTATCTGGTTTGTCTTTATCATCGTATACATGCTTTAGTTCACTATTGCATGATGATGGAGCCCATAGGATTCATTCTTGACTACCAGCAGTATGATGGCGATCATATACGTGGGAGTTGGGGTCTGTAAGCACATCCTTAAAGTGTCCCTAGTCATGGGAGTTTCGAGACAGGGCATCGATACTTCAGAGTAGACTAGTGTATACAGTCGAGACCCCGACGAGGGGCGGTGGCCGGTCTCACAAGCCACTATTGTCAGTTTGATCACCTAAGATGTATACAGGTGCTCATTGGGTTATGAGTACACCGGACAGGACTCGCCGGGAACCTTCTAATTGGTATTATACATATCGTCAGATAGCTGTTCCCTGGTGACATGTGTACAGGTTGGTTCATCGACCTGAGGTCGTCATTTGTCTCGTGTGAGTTCCCACTGTGCTTTGATTTCTACCCTACCACGGCTCAAAGGAGTCGTGCAAACAGGTCTTTTTGGGGTACAATCCCGAGCCACATGGAGGCAAGTGAGCGGATCGGCAGGGGATTCGTCTCTCCCGGTATTGGGGGTGAGATCACGCTGTGTCTAGGAGAGCCATTACACAAAGCTCTCGGCCGAGGCAGGAGATTTACTGGTAGGTACTCCAGTAGTATCTCAGGGTGTTCTGGGCTACTATCTGACACGACTTATACTGCTATTGGGGGTCTGACGTTACCAGCCCCTAGGCTGATATGCGATACTCAAAGACGAACGGACCGGACTGTATGTATATTGTCACTGTTAGGCTCAGTAGGGTTTATGGATGAGTTCGCTCGTCAGCTTCCCTTCCAATCAATACATAGGCAAACCGTTACGTACAGCTTGTACCTCTGACGTGCTAGTGGTTATACCCAGTGCCAGTGTGTTGATGAGTCATTAGAGTCCCCCACAGACACTTTCCCAAGTTCAGGCGAAACGTTGTAGAGGTCGTATGGTATTATGGCAAGGTTCGGAAAATGCACGTGCGTTTTCGCACGTGTCATTTTTTGGGCAGATAATACTGGTCGTCTTTGGTTTAAGCCGGATCCGAGTATTATATTGTGTAGATATAATATCTTTGTCTCAGATGCATTTGTATTCGGTCGTAATACAAATGTGGGTATGTTTATACCATTACGGGGTTATCCTGAAATTCATTTTAGGATCACTTTTGGAAGTTGCCAGTTTCCTACTTTCTATCAGCCGTATTTAACATTCGGTTAAATACGGATTTATCTTTTCTTTTTGAGGGTGAGTCATGGGGTGAGTCATGTTTCTAGAAGGTTCTAGATGGTGACTAGGATGATGAGGTGGCATGTGACTCAATGTTGCATTATGTGTTCATTTCATGTTGTGATGACAAGGTTAAGTGATTCATTGTTTTCATTAATGCATACATACTAGGTGTTATGATAAGTATCATGTTGTTGTGGTCACCACTCCCTCCTCGTACACTCACCCCTCCTCTATATAGTGGCCGGCCTCCCCCCTCTCGTTGCTTATGGTTGTTGCTTGGAAAAAAGATGGATATTGTTTTGGACTCATGGAAATTAGATAGCCTCATTTCTCATTTCACCCGATTCCAAAAGGCAACTTCATTAACCGTTCGTCCATAGCTTTGGACGTAACGAAACAAAGTGTTCTACTCATTCTCTACTTCATCTTGGTCGTCTCTTCTAGCAAACTTGACGATCGAGTTGCCTCGGTTCAGAGGCGGGAGCCCGTTTAAAGATCCGTCGACGTGGTGCCACCTGGACGAGAGGATTGGAGATTCAGGAGATCGGAGCAGCCGCAACAAAGCGTGGGATGATGGTTGAAGGCCGAAGGACTCGAATCGTTCGGTATAACTCTTCTACCCACTTTGTAGTTTGTTAGTTTAGCTTTAATGGCAGATCCGGGTTATAGTACGCGATAGCGCCAGTTGTAAAAGTTTTTGTTCCGCATTTGGCGTCTGTTAGACGGCCGGGGCGCTACCGTAGACTTACAGTGGTATCAGAGCCTCACCATTAAGCTATACTAACTTGTGCTAACGCGTTTAAAAGATCAATCGAACGGAATTTCCGAAATCACAATTTTCTAGCACACATGTTTCTGTCGATTTTTTAAAGGGCCTAAAAATAATTTTGCATATCACAGAAAAGCTTGCAGGGTTTTCTAAGCATACTGGAAAAAGTTGGGCACGTGATCCCACAAGAGAACCGCAGATCCGCGGTCAAACCTAGGGTTTGACCGCGGAACCGCGGCGCTTTAGTGGGAACAGTGCATCAATTTTTCCCAGAGAGCTTCTTTTTGGAAATTGTGGTTTTTGGTATAGTTCTTTTGGGCCCAGATTTTATTACTGTACAGCAGATGTACGTGGGGCCCACTTCGGGAAATTTTATCGATCGAAATTTTAAATTTGTTAGTATAGAGTACTTACTTTATATCTCCGACCGGGAATGTCATTTGATCGGTAAACCGCGTCTATTTGCTATAGTTCTTTTAGACGGGTTTGCGAACGTGACATTCGCGTTGATGTTCTGTGTTGTGCTGTGATGTTGCGGATATGTCGTGGTCGATAGCAGTATGCAATGGTAGTGCAGTTTGGATTTATTTGTACATTTGATATTGTGGGGCGAGCGTCCAACATGTGGACTGCTGTCACTGCCTGTTGTATAATATTCTTTTGGGGCACGGCCGGGTTGAGGTCGATGTACCCGTTGTACATATTTTTATTTCTGTACTAGGTTTATACCGCGAAGGAGTGCACGGATAGCCGGGTTCTGGAGGGCAACGGGTCCGTATCTCATGGCTTTGAGAGGCAAAGGGACCTCACTCTAGAATTGGGAGACTATTCGCCGCACTCATAGGGGGTACAGGTTGACCCAAGGAGGGGTGCTCATTTTACCGGATTCCGTGAAGTACCGGGTGTTCCATTCACTATGTTGTGGGGACTACCTCGCTTCAGGTTTTGGCGGGTAACTTGCCGCACCCATAGGGGTCTAGGTTTCATTGCACAGGCTATCCACACGACCAGGGGAACGTCGGGTTTCAGCAGCGGCTCTGTGAAACCCGGGGATCCCAGATTATCTGTATTATTCTGTGATGCTTATTACTTTTCTGTAATTGTCACGACCCGAAAGTACGGAACATGACCGGCACTTAGGCTACGAATGTCTCAAGGCGTACGTGCTCTAAGTAAGCCGAGCCCAGAAATCCAAACCAAGAAAACCAGTGGAGTGAAGGAAAAACCATATGTAATTCAACCAGTTTGCAACATAATATACAACGCCTAAAGGCGAGGATCACAACAGAAAAGGGAACTCAACAGCAAGAAACCCAGAGAAATATAACGTGCGACTCTAAGGTCGAAAGAATAAACACCACTGGTCTCTATCTCAAATAAGTACATGTTTGGTTGATGGAACTTCTAGATACAACTGAAATATAATATACAATGTATAGTGATGGGTACGATACAATAACCCATCTACTAGCAAGTCACCTGAACGAAGCTGTGCCCGCAAAGCCGTAATGAAACCCATACGGCAACACCTGCAAGAAACTGGGGCACAACGGGGGTGAGTTGCCAACTCGTGAATAGAAAATATTTACGAACAGAAAATCGCATGTATGACGCAATCCTAGGTCATACGATCATAATATAATCCTCAAATATATAACCAGTATTCTATAACCATGACTAGGGTAACTATCTAACCCAAATGTAATCCCATGTACCCGTGTCAATGTCAGTGCCTCAGGTAGCAATGTACCATATGAATGATGTATGAATGCATGAAAAGTATGATCAATGTAATCAAGTCTGTATGTGATCAATGTCTGTATATAAGTGGATCCCGTCCACGTATCCCCCAATGACAATAAGCATCATGCATGTAAATATGAGGATATAGTCAAAATCATGAAATCACATCATGAAACCTGTGCCCAGTATCGGCACGAAACATAGCCTCAATCTCAATATCTCTGATAAGTCTCACTATCTAGGGCGCCGTCAATCCAGAACGGCCCCTACCATCAATCTCAAGACCACCACGGTATCCTCCGGATATCCGACGTGTCGGGTAAAATCACCGGTCAGTAGTGGTCCCCTGCCAGGCTCAACGCCATCTCCTGCGATCTTCTTGCCCCGGGGTACCGCACCGGGCCCACCATGTACCCGCAATCGGCCTCATCCGTCTCCTCGAATCGGGTTTCACATGTCGCTCTCAGCACCGAGAAAACACATGGTGGACGCACTGAAATATCATATCACGGGTAACCGGGTTTTTTTTACAACAATTACATAATCTCTTTGAAATACCCACGGTTCCCAAATCCAGAAATATCATAGAACAACATATCTCAATGCGCATAATCAGAAAACATGTTGTATGTGACATATCAATGAAGTGCAAGTATAATAGTATATCATGCAACATGGAATAATAGTATGCACATACAAGGGTCATATCCTGCAGCAATAATACTACTGTGTAGTGACATGGCAATTACCGATGAAGATGTGTGTGAACTGGCAAGTAAGTGTACATGGTACATACGCATCATCGGTAATGGTGCTGGTGTCCTAACTACATGATGTCAACAATAGAATATGAATCACAATAAGTATGCGATGCAGAACAACAATAATAATATGCGGGAGCTGAATACCAAATACCAGGATAACTAAACTGCATCTAATGTCATAAGAGTCATATAGCTACACCACTATAAGGCTGAGCTAAAGCTAACAGTAGGTAAGGGAAACCGCCTAATCTCTGAGTCGATACATATATATACATATAGTCGGTGATCCCGCCTCGATAATATCACATCCGATACCATATCTCTATAATCGGTTATCCCCAAGTCAAGAGTGCGGATCAAACATCAAATTACAGCTCGTACGTAAATTCATCGTACGGCATCCCCAAATCTGGGTACGGGTCAATATCACATTCGTCATATCATTCATCTAGTATTCTCTATATCAAATATCATAATCTGGGTACTGACCTACGTCTAGTACAAGGCTAACATCATCACTATAATTATGATCTGACTACTGATCGACAGTCTCGTATAAATCGATATCGTCATCATATATCGTCAATATAATCATAATCCGACTTCCGATTGACAGCCTCTAGCAAAACGATATCATCAGCACATATCATCTAAAGGAGTAAACAACGCCCAAGGCGGCCTATAATAAATATCTTGTCATCTCATATCATATCATATCCTATCTCGTATCATAATCACATGTTGCTCACTTTATATATATCACTATTCCTATGGCATTATCATCCAAGACCCGCTATCATATCAGGACGTATATCAAGTACGAGTCCTGCCAATCACCGATATCATAATCTCGGATCAAAAATCATCGACTCATCTCAAACCCAAGTATCATCCTCAAATCCGTATGTGAACACATAGTCCCATACCCACGTGAACACATATCTATATAGAATCCCATAACCACATATGTAATAAGGATGTATGCAAGTATGTATGTGTGAAAATGTATGTGTACTGCACCCACTGCCCTAGGGTTCGTAACCTTTCACCAATCCCACACACCAATATCCATTTTAACATTATCATTAATCCCAAATAACATATAATATTTGTAAGTGTGTAAACGCATCCGTATACATCACGACGAATTGCGGGGGTGCTATACGCCATCCACCCGACTTCTCCCCGTAGATATAAATCTACTCACCTTTCATATGTGTGCCGGTGCCAATGTCGCCATTTGCATCTCCAATGCTTCGACGCCACGCGGGGTACCTACAAGGATATCACATGCTAAAAACATGAAAACCATGTCGGAAACCAAAATGGTGCACGCTATGCCCATAGGTAAAAACCTGTAGCCTCGCGTGCAAACACAGCCAATGCTCACTGGTCGTTGGCGTTCAAACGCCACCCGACGGAAACGAAACATCGAATACTAAAACCTATGCTAAAATAAGTTATAAATCATACGCCAACTCAAGAAAATCAGCCCAGATTCTATCCTAACTGGAATCAGTCAAAACTAGACATACCAGGGGTCAAGTTTACATGAAAAAGAGCCGTGTACGCAAAACGAGGGGGTTCCCTACTGTTCTGGCCGCAAATTGCGGCCAGAGGGAATTTATCTGTGGCCTGGTATGGGAGTTGGGGGCTAGGGCTTTATGGGATGGTTCCAGGATGCCTGCACAGCTTACTGCCAAGTCAATTTTATTTTAGGAGGTCTCGGGTTGAAGCAGATACCAGAAAGGTCACAAAATCGCTAAAATACGCCAAGTATAACAATTCTGGTAACTAACTGGAAATCTGGGGCAATCTTGGTTACACTGGTCTCAAATATACCTAATAAGGTTATACCAACCATCAAAACCAACACTTGGTCAAGTCTCACTCAAAATCCCCAAACTAGCACTAGATCAAAGATATAACAGTAAATTTTCAGCTATAAACCAGAACTAGGCAGGACACGAGTTGGGTTGTGAGATTATACCTCAAGGGTCCTAGAATGAAGGAGAAGGGAAGGAGAAGGAGGTGAAGTGGGTTGGTGCTGCTGAAGTTCCTGCTTGTGGCTGTTTTCTCATTGCTGATGTTGCTCAGGTTGCTGCTGCTGCTTGCAATCTTTTCTTTCTTTGGTTGCTGTTGCTGCTACAGCAGTTGTTGTTTTATGTTGTGAAGTGTTGGTTTGTGTTGGGGTATGATATTGTGTTGGTGTTGCTTGAATGATGATGTAGCTGCTGCAGGTTCAGCTGCTGCTGATGCAGTGGGGCTGAAATG
Organism: Agapanthus africanus; assembly: GCA_030015575.1. Classification (NCBI taxonomy): domain Eukaryota; kingdom Viridiplantae; phylum Streptophyta; class Magnoliopsida; order Asparagales; family Amaryllidaceae; genus Agapanthus; species Agapanthus africanus. The sequence continues at coordinate 181,753,915 of JASDDO010000016.1, read as the reverse complement.
TGTTGAGCTGGTGCTTTTGTTGCTGATGTTTGAGCAGCAGCACATGTAGGGGTGGCTGAAGTGTTGATATGGGTGTATAGGTGTGGGGCTATGGTGTTAGGGGCTGGTGGCTGCAGCTGCTGTTGATTGCTGATGTTTGGGCTGCTGATACAGCTGCTGCTGAGTTGCTGATGTTACTGTTGCATATAGCAGCAGCTGATGTGTTGGTATTGGGGGCTGAAGTGTGCTGATGTCTATTGGGTGTTCTGTGTAAGGTATAGGATTGATGGTGGTGTGGTGTTTGAGTGAGAGGGAGAGATGTAATAGTTATGTAAAAGTTGTGAAAAGAAATGGAGTGTGACACTTCCTAGCCACCACTCTCACTCTCTTTTAAAATTGTTGCATGACAACCATCCAATCCTCTCTCTCTCTTACCAAATGTCAACCATAACCCTAATCACCCTTAACCAAAACCCTAATTAACCCAATTAACCTAATCAAATGGTTAAACGACCATGGTCATCTAACATAGTCCAACCCTAGGCCACCATGACCAAAACATGAAACAAGTGTGACAAGTGTGGGAATGTTTTGTGCACATTTTTGCACAAAAAGCCAAAAATCCAATTAGCGATTTTTAATCGCGGTTAACACCAAAATAGCATTTAATCCATCATAAAAACTGTAAAACGGCATATTTCCACAAATAACCTATTTTAGAATTTCCATAATTTTTGCCAGAATTTTCCCCATTTATCGGTATTTAATTATACCAACATATTAAAATATTCATTAAAAATTTATATTAAATTATGAAAATTCCCAAAATAATATTTTATTTTTTTGAAATGTTACAGTAATGTTGCATATTATCACGCCTGGAGCGATTATTGTATATTGGTATATATATTATTAGATGTTGTATATGTTTTACACCCGCGCTAGTCCAGCCCCCGCTCTGTCGTTAGTTAAGTAACCTAACGGGTGATGACGGGACCCAGTGGCGAATGCGGATGGCATATACGTACATTTTATTTTCGTTCTTTTCTGATGTGACTGCATTGATTCTTATCAATGCAAGGATAAAACAAACCTATATTTGATGTTGTTGGAACAAATTTTAAAAAGGTGTTATTACAAAGATATTTCCTTTTGTTTTGCATAGTGATATTCAGTTAGAATATCCCGCACCTCATTCGACGAGGCAAGGGCCGAGATCCCTTCACCGGGAGTGACCTCTTGGGCAGAAGTTTACGTCAGGGTAATAACTTCACTATAGTCGATTACAAGTTGCTTTGCATCGAGGTATTCAGTTGGAATATCCTGCACCTCATTCTACGAGGAAAGAGCCGAGATCCCTTCACCGGGAGTGACCTCTTTAGCAAAGGTTTTCGTCGCTATATTTTTATAAAAAGCTATCTGGTTCCTTCAACGAGATCAAGTTCATTACGTTAAAGGTTTTTCGCCAAAAACCAGTCGTAGCCCTCCGTCGTTTCTTATGGATAGTCAGTAGTATTCAAGCTATGTTTGTTGACTAAAGTCAAGGCATATTGTTTGGTAGTTGCTGGGTATTCATCTGATGCATAGATAGATGTGTTGATTTGGGACAGTCGTATTACCTTGTTGACTAAAGTCAAGGGTATGTACGGGTGGGTTCAAATCAACCTGGACAATGACGGGTAGAACTTCACATGTGACTTATGATTTGTTGACTAAAGTCAAGGTCATAAGAGCATGAGGCAAAAATCACATCGGGAGTTTCAAACATACAGGAAACTTGCCAGACATGCGCATACCTTCTGGAGTGTGATAACTTGAGTGGCTTCCATCAAGTTATCATGCGATGATAGTTGGATCCCGATTCTCACTGATGAGTTGGTTTACTCTTCGGGTGATCCCGACTAATTCTTCTTTCTGGTTTGGAGGAGAATTTGAGATAACAGTGGGAGGGTTTCCTGATTAGATAAAGTGATAACCATTCTGATCTAGGTTAGAGTGCACGCAGAGTGTTTCTTTTCTCTCTCTCTTTGGCAGCGACCTTTGATCGACCCTAGACTATGACTCAGTGACCAAGTTGACCGAACCTTCTTAAAATACTGGCCTTTGAATTGTCTTAGTTGCATAAGTCATTGCCGCTCCTTCTTTTACCCTTTGTATTTCTCAGAACACCCCGTATTACTACGGACATCCACTTCCATTGGATAGATCCATCGTATGGTTATATACGAACTCGAAGGGACTTCTTCGAGGATGGATCCAGGTTCAGGAGAAATAAAATTGGTTTATTCAGTTGTTTTTTATTATCACCTTTTCTCAGGTTGCGAGGGCTCCTTAGTTTAGGAGAGTACACCTATTACGCTTATTCTTATTCCAAACCATAAGCTGGTGCCGAAAGGAAGGGAATGAAGAAAACCAATTAGCCTAAGTAGGGTGTACAGAAGGTAATATATAAAGACAAAGTGAAGGGATTAGAAAGAGAGCAAAGTAAATTGCGACTGTTATCATTCACGACCAAACCGCGTACTTCATCACCACTCCTATTTCACCTTTGCCTTTTCCCCAGTTCGGGAGAAATAGAATAAGGTATTATTCAGTTGTCCTTTATCATCACCTTCTCTCAAGTTGAGAGTACTCCTAGGTTTAGGAGGGTACACCTATTATGCTTACTGGATAGTCTTCTTCCAAACCATATGCTGGTGCCGAACGGTAGGGAAAGAAGAAAACCATTTAGCCTAACGAAAGTGTACAGAAGGTAATGACTAAAGACAAATAAAGGGATTTGGAGAGATGACAAACAAATATACGGTTACAGTCATGAATAGGATTATGGAAGAGGCATTACTAGGAATACCAAGATACCCCTACGAAACATTTTCATGTTTCAGTTACACTGTACATTGTTAAAAGAAAACTGATTTCCCGATTAGATGCTTACTCCAGGGTATGAATTTACCAGGTGAGTTTCTCACATCTGCATGGTTTTACAGATGATGAGTGGGAGTAAGTTATTGGGAATTAGGTGATTATCCTCATTATATCGGAATTCGTTGTAATTGGTGATATTTGAGGAAATCGCCAGGGTACAGTTTTCAACCTACGATGCACAGGTTTTGAGTTATTCAACTCAGTGGACTTATACAGAGTATTGTATGTTGTCCAGTGTCCATCAGGACAAAGGGGTAGGTCCTCGTACTATGTTCTGTTTACTTGTGACTTCTCTAGTTTTTAGACAAGTGTTTCATAGAAATACAATGTCTAAGTTTTGAGAAGTTGTGGGTATAAGAATAAAGTAGAGAACCAGGTATCGCAAGTATCGGGATTCTTCAAAGAGATCGAAGATGTAGATTCTTGTGATTGGTATTCAGATAATAGTAATGGTTTTGAGAAACTTGTTTCTCATTCTGGTTACTCATAATTGGATGGATTCCTAAGTTGAGTAATGTTGATTAGCCTTTCTCCATTAAGTTGATATGCACTGGAGACAATTGCATGATTTGAATTTGGTTCCAATTAAATTAGTGCCTCTATTTCTATATTGTATATAGATTGGTTCATATCTTAACGATGTTAAGGTACGGGGAGTTGTCCAACTTATGCTTAAAACCAGACACTGGATAACTCAAGGCACGTTTCTGTAATGGCAGTTTGTGGGTTGACCCTGGCTTCGACGAGGGTTGATTTTTCTACCATCTGGAAGATCAATAGTGATATTGTTCTTGACTCGTCACAGTTTTAGGAAAAATGGATTTTTTTTCAGAAAACAGTAGTGGGTGTATGGTAGAACTAGAAGTGATTCCAGAACCGCAAACGATTACGGAGAATTTAATAGGACCTATATATTCAGTCAAGTTTGACATTCCAATAGCCACTTCGCAGACATGGTGGGTAATCTCAGACACCCGAGAGGTACTCCGGTAGCCTCAAGGACGGTGACAGGGAGGTTCTTGTCTACCCAGACTTGACACTACTGTTGTTCCAGACTATGAGACTCGGCAGAAGGATAAGTATAGCGTCGTTCTAGACTAGCTTTAGAAGTGTACGTATATATTATTCTGCCAGAGGGTTGTCGTAGTCAGTGGAAGCAGCGGAAGCATAGTGAGCAAGTAGCTTATGTCTATTTATAGACTTGAGCAGATATAGCAGAGATAAGATCATCTAATTTTGATGTGACAGTCATAGGTTTGACTTCATCAGAATAGGGGATGGATCTGTTAAGAAGGTAGTAGGGTGTGATGTCCTGGTATTTGGATGACATACACAGAGTAGGAAGTAAAATTCTTATAATACGATCGGTTGTACTGTAGTCGTCACACAGTTGTTTCTCCAGACAGGATATGGATATAATATCAGACATTCTGGTTACTAGATCTATAGTATTAGATCTAGATTTGGGTAGTTTCCCAATGTGGGTACTTTGACAGTATTCTAATAGTATTTTAGAATAGATGACTCCTGGCATGGTGGTGTACCTGCAGGTGATGGAGTCACCCTCTCTAAAGGTGTCTTAGAGACTAAAGGAGAGAGGGATGTGCATGATTGGCATATCACTTGCTTAGGCAATTGAGTCAATCATGAGATGTCAAGCACCACACCAGATGTACTTTTTGCACTTGATACGATAAGTTTATATTAATCCAATCCTGAAGAAATATAAGGAAGCAGTTTTAGAACATAAGGTGCATGTTCTATGGATTTGATGACGGCAGCCTCCTTCGGGAGACGGTTATCATTCCAGGCTTCAAAGGTGACATAGATGACAGAGTGATTGTCAGAGTTATATTTTTTCCTATGACAAGGGACAGTATTATGGACAGGTGGTCCAAGAAGATACTGTGGGAGGCATGGTGCTGGATACTGATTAGGTTTAGTTATCGATACAGTCTAAGAAGTTTGGATTTGGAGTTCATTTATGAACTAGGTCCCATAGATATCCAGACATATTCTATGACAGGTATTACTCGATTCGGGAGATGGCTTTCTCCGCGAACTTGAGATTAAGAGAGACATAGAAGGAAACATCAGGGCGGATCCACTCACTGAGGCTATTTTCTCGAACACAAGAGTTTTTACAAACTAGCTTTGTGAAACTGATTAGTAGAGGAGTTGGATGTTCGGTATCACACGGGCTGTGAGTATGCGACATCGCAATAATTAGCCTTAAGTGCAAGTGGGAGATTGTTGGAGATAGTGCCCTCAAAGTCAATTATTGGATCGCAGGTACGTGATTGCAATGATTGAGGCAGGACCTATACCAATATGACAGTCTTGCTCGAGATGATAGTTTGCTATCTGGTTTGTCTTTATCATCGTATACATGCTTTAGTTCACTATTGCATGATGATAGAGCCCATAGGATTCTTGCTTGACTACCAGCAGTATGATGGCGATCATATACGTGGGAGCTGGGGTCTGTAAGCACATCCTTAAAGTGTCCCTAGTCGTGGGAGTTTCGAGACAGGGCATCGATACTCCAGAGTAGACTAGTGTATACAGTCAAGACCCCGACGAGGGGCGGTGGCCGGTCTCAAAAGCCACTGGTGTCAGTTTGATCACCTAAGATATATACAGGTGCTCATTGGGTTATGAGTACACCAGACAGGACTCGCCGGGAACCTACTATTTGGTATTATACATATCGTCAGATAGCTGTTCCATGGTGACATGTGTACAGGTTAGTTCATCGACCTGATGTCGTCATTTGTCTCGTGTGAGTTCCCACTGTACTTTGATTTCTACCCTACCACGGCTCAAAGGAGTCGTGCAAACAGGTCTTTTTTGGGTACAGTCCCGAGCCACATGGAGGCAAGTGAGTGGATCGGCAGGAGATTCGTCTCTCCCGGTTTTGGGGGTGAGATCGCGCTGTGTCTAGGAGAGCCATTACACAAAGCCCTCGGCCGAGGCAGGAGATTTACTGGTAGGTACTCCAGTAGTATCTCAGGGTGTTCTGGGCCACTCTATGACACGACTTATACTGCTATTGGGGGTCTGACGTTACCAGCCCCTAGGCAGATATGCGATACTCATAGACGAACGGACCGGACTGTATGTATATTGTCACTGTTAGGCTCAGTAGGGTTTATGGATGAGTTCGCTCGTCAGCTTCCCTTCCAATCAATACATAGGGAAACCGTTACGTACAGCTTGTACCTCTGACATGCTAGTGGTTATACCCAGTGCCAGTGTGTTTATGAGTCATTAGAGTCCCCCACAGACACTTTCCCAAGTTCGGGCGAAACGTTGTAGAGGCCGTATGGTATTATGGCAAGGTTCGGAAAATGCACGTGCGTTTTCGCACGTGTCATTTTTCGGGCAAATAATACTGGTCGGCTTTGGTTTAAGCCGGATCCGAGTATTATACTGTGTAGATATAATATCTTTGTCTCAGATGCATTTGTATTCGGTCGTAATACAAATGCGGGTATGTTTATACCATTACGGGGTTATCCTGAAATTTGTTTCAGGATCACTTTTGGAAGTTGCCAGTTTCCTGTTTTCTATCGGCCGTATTTAACATTCGGTTAAATACGGATTTATCTTTTCTTCTTGAGGGTGAGTCATGGGGTGAGTCGTGTTTCTACAAGGTTCTAGATGGTGACTAGGATGATGAGGTAGCATGTTACTCAATGATGCATTAAGTGTTCATTTAATGTTGTGATGACAAGGTTAAGTGATTCATTGTTTTCATTAATGCATACATACTAGGTGTTATGATAAGTATCATGTTGTTGTGGTCACCACTCCCTCCTCCTACACTCACCCCTCCTCTATATAGTGGCCGGCCTCCCCCCTCTCATTGCTTATGGTTGTTGCTTGGAAAAAAGATGGATATTGTTTTGGACTCAGGGAAATTAGATAGCCTCATTTCTCATTTCACCCGATTCCAAAAGGCAACTTCATTAACCGTTCGTCCATAGCTTTGGACGTAACGAGACAAAGTGTTCTACTCATTCTCTACTTCATCTTAGTCGTCTTCTAGCAAACTTGACGATCGAGTTGCCTCGGTTCAAAGGCGGGAGCCCGTTTAAAGATCCGTCGACGTGGTGCCACCTGGACGAGAAGATAGGAGATTCAGGAGATCGGAGCAGCCGTAACAAAGCGTGGGATGATGGTTGAAGACCGAAGGACTCGGATCGTTCGGTATAACTCTTCTACCCACTTTGTAGTTTGTTAGTTTAGCTTTAATGGCAGATCCTGGTTATAGTACGCGATTGCGTCAGTTGTAAAAGTTTTTGTTCCGCATTTGGCGTCTGTTAGACGGCCGGGGCGCTACCGTGGACTTACAAATAAGTCCTAAGGTCACTTAGGCGGAGTACCGTGTCGTGAGTATGCCGTGGAACATAGACATGCTACGCCACTCTGCTTTAGCTACCTACTCCATCATACACTCCGAAAGGTAAACTTATGCTCTGATACCAACTTTGTCACGACCCAAAGTTCGGCCCGTGACCGACACTTAACCACATAACGTCTACTGGCGTAACGCGATTAAGTAAGCCGAAACCCAGAAATCAAACCATTAAAATAGTGAGTGAAGAAAACGTTAGTTTAAAACATTTAGAAAACCTTGAGTAAAAATCCTTAAAGTTTAAGTTATTTTCCAAAAAATTTCGGCAGCACCGCCTTTGTAAATCTTGCCCCGAAAACGGGTACAAAACATGATATGAGTAAAATGACTGATAACAAGAATATAACATCCCCAAACGGGAGCAATCACGCCCAACGGAGGAAATAATAACCACAAGAATAATATACGACGCCGTAGCGAAGAAATGAGCAATATAATTTTAAAACATCATAAAAGATAAAACTGCATAAATAAATAAAGCCGGCTCACACGAGCTCGAGTACAAATAATATACAACATCGTCCTCACGACTGGTCTCTAAGTCAATACACGAAATAGTAGATGGAGAGTACTAGATACAACAGAGTGTACAAATGGAAAAATATAAACGGATACCGCGACCCACCTATCAGCAAAACGGCTCACGCGCCAAATGTAGTGGTATCCGTAGCAAAAAGATACAAGAGATAGCCCTGCCGCAACTACTCCGAAGGTCGACCTGCAAACACTGTGGAACAACGGGGGTGAGTTGCCAACTCGTGAATAGTAGAAAACATATAAAGGTAATCGTAGGTATGCACGTGCTACTATACTCTAACATGTGCACGCTGATAACATCTATATAATGAACTGGGTATGCCATAATCATGCAAAGTACTCTATCAGGTACTACGACTACATGATGCGATGCATAACAATAAATACTGAGCATGGGATAAAATATGATCTACAAAAATCATCATCGCGGAAAACCCTATGTCTACCAAAAACACCCTAAAATCCCAATAACTCAGGCGTAGTCACTCTATCCGGCCCTCAATCCTGTAAATCTCATAGAAGCGGGGTGCCCAACATCGGCACCCGAAAACATCATGAAATACTCGTGTCCAGCATCGACACGCAAATACTCATACATCGGGCTCCGTCAATCCGGATCGGCCCACGGGCTCCGTCTGCGGAATCGGCCCCCAGCCCCGACAGTACGGGTCGGCCCATATCCATCTCTCGACTCTGGTCAGTATCCACCGGATAACCGCCAGGTCCAACCAATCACCGGTAGGCATGTAGTCCCTCTGCCAGGCTCACCGTCTACTGCACAGCAAATCCGTTCTCGCCCCGGGGTACCATACCGGGTCCACCATGTACCCGCAATCGGTCTCATCCAGCTCCTCGAATCGGGTTTCACATGTCATACGTCTCAGAACTGAGAAAACGCATGGTGGACGCACTGAAATATCATATCAAGAGAAACCGGGTTTTCAAAACAGTGCGTACTTTCTTAAAATAATACCACGGTTCTCAATTCCAGAAATCACATGAAATCCAAAACTCAATATGTGAATCTATGCAATAAGTCGTATGCCGCATAAAATCGTACTACATGTAAAACAAGGGAAAACCGCTCATTTAAATGGATCCAGTTTTGAAATAGTTCATGCGGTCTCCATTCTCTAGAAATCAAGCAGCAGCATCTATGTAGGTGAAATATGTATGCATGGATGCACAAGATATATAAGTGGGTATATACGAAGGATTTAGTGTACAATATGTATGCACGCAAAGGAACAGAATCATGTCTAATCATCGATAACGAGGTAAGCTAAACGATGTATGGTTCATAGCAATCCTATAGTGCGAGTGTCATGGAAATCACTAACGGTGTGGGTGTAACATACAAATAGTGCTCGTGCAGCTTGAACCGTTAGTGACAGTACGGTGTTTCATAAGTACCGTGTCTATATGCAACAAAAGAGGGGCACGCTACAATAGTACATATGCACAAGCAATATATATATATATATATATATATATATATATATATATATATATATATATATATATATATATATATATATATATATATATATATATATACACGCGACTACAATATCCTATCAAGCCCTGACGCTTAACGCCATACGGGCGATTTCCCCGTAGATGTTAAATCTACTCATGGTGATCTCGATCTACGTGTAGCCGACCACCTACTTCCCCTTCTTTGCGGCGTCCGAAGTACCTGCATGTGAACCTAGAATTTACACAAAGAATACACATATGCTAAAATCCTGCAAAAACGCGATATCAAAATCAAACGAGAAACTCGCGTCGCAAGCTAAACGCGTGTGCATCCGATACGCCAAAACGTGTGTATACGCGTCTGAAACTACCCCGACACGTTGTGATACGCAGCAAACGCTAAACCTACTCACATAACTCACGTGTCGCGCAAGCTTAAAGCATTGAAAATAGGGTATTTTGTTCCAGATTTTGATATAGGCAGAATTAGAAAAAGTTGCATACACCAAAGACCTTAAATATGCAGCAGACTCCTACCCACCAAACCCCAACACACAACTCACCTATCTGGCCGCAATTTGCGGCCAGAACTAATTTATTTGCGGCCTGGGGTGGGGAGTATGGTCTCGTGCTTCGTGTGTGTGGTCTAGGTCTAGTGTACATGCTCCAGTAAACTCAGTTTTTGCCTGAAGCAACCGGGTTGAAAGCAGATCACAAAAGAGCACAAATCTTAACTAAAACGCTAATTTAACACTAATTTGGTACAAAATGTTATTTTAGTGTAATCTGAGGAATAACTTGGTTTAAACAACATTAATAGCACCTAATCAAGTTAGTCAAACCCTAAGAACCCTAATCTTCTCTTAAACCATCTCATTAGCACTAAAACGCACAAAAACACAATTTTTAGCTAATAAAACTACAAGTTAAGAAATAAAGTGATTTGGGTGAGTTCAATACCTCTAATTGGTCTTAGGGGAGTGCAACTTGCTGCACTTGCCTTCAAAGGCAAGGATTTGCCATCAAGACAAACAAAGGGGGTGTTTTGCAATTGTTTTATGAAGAAAAGGTGAGTTTTTTGTGTAGGGGTTTGTTGTTTGAAAGCAAGGAGAAGAAAAGAGAAGAAGATGAAGGGTATGTTGCTGCTGCTGCTGCCTCTGCTGGGGTTTGCAGAAAAATGAGAGGGAGAGAGAGAAAAGAGAGTGTGTGCAAAGAAGTCAAAAGCCCATACCACAATATAATATTCCACCATGCCTCTTTATCATTTTTTTTATTTACCTTTATTTGTTTTGTTTTGGGTTTTATTTTAAAAGGGATGAATGATAATTTGAAACGGTAGACATGTTAAAACTTGGCCTAGGTGAAATTGTGCATGCTAACTAATTTTGGCTTAGGAAAAATAGTTAAGAAAATTTTGCTAATTAAGTGAACACTAAACTAATTTATAATTAATAAAACACTACAATATATATAGTTACATACTAACACAATTAAAAGTAGATTTATTCCAGTTTAGGTGGGAAAATATTAGTTAACGGGAATTATGAAAACACGCATTATCGCTAATTAACGCGAAATTAACCTAACGAATTTTGAAGCGTTACACTCCATCCAATGGCGCTGCCTTAAATTCAAATCCCGCTGCTGGAAGATGTACTTTAAGCTCTGGTGGTCAGTGAAAATCTAACACGACTCCCCGTACAAGTAGTGTCTCCAAATCTTAAGCGCAAAGACCAACGCGGCCATCTCAAGATCATGAGTGGGATAATTCTGCTCGTGCTTCTTCAACTGCCGAGAAGCGTAAGCGATAACTCTATCATGCTGCATCAATACACAACCGAGCCCCACTCGCGAAGCATCACAGTAAACGACAAAGCCGCCCGATACAGAAGGCAAGGATAAAACTGGTGCAGTCGTCAACCGAGTCTTCAACTGCTGAAAACTCTGCTCACATGCCTCAGTCCCAAGAAAAGGAATTCCCTTCCAGGTCAGTCCGGTCAGCAGTGCGGCGATACTCGAGAAGTCCTGCATGAAACGGTGATAGTAACCGGCTAAGCCCAAAAAGCTGCGGACCTCTGTCACTGATACAGGTCTGGGCCAAAGTTGTACGGCCTCGATCTTCCTCGGGTCCACACGAATACCGTCTCCCGTAACCACATGACCAAGGAAGTCAACACTATCAAGCCAGAAGGCACACTTCGAGAATTTAGCAAATAGCCGGTGCTCTCTGATTGATTCTAAAATTCGAGACTGTGTAGTGTGTATCAACTCAAATGATCCCCGATAACGGTGTCATTTGATCGATAAGAGTTTCTCGTTGTGTCGGTATGAAAATTGAATAAAATTCACAATCAAAGTATTATATTTGACCGCAATCAACTACGGTGTCGGATGTAGATTGTAAGTGAGTGCGGATCGTCCACAGGGATTGTGCGATTCGTTTCTATATTTAATTTGTTTGAATTAAAAAGTTAATCAAAAAGAAAAGAAAACATGATTCAAGATTTTATCGATTGATTCAGGTGTCACTAGTCTAATCAAGAATCAAGAAAATGATAAACAATCGAGAATCGGGTTTCGATGATATTTCCAACCAAAATGTCAAGAATCTAAATGAGGCTCGTAGGAATCGATCGGATCTATAGACGTGATATAATATCAAGATATCGTGTTCTTGTCCTTCGAAGAATTGTTACTAGATCGATGATGATCGACGAGAGTTAGGGCTTTCTCATGAAACTAGGGTTTCATCATTTAACCCTTGTTCTTTCGTCGATATCATTCACATTCTAGCCTCTAGCAATTTCAAGAAATGATCGTAACTCCCCAATTTCGAGCGATATCAATCAAGAAAGCATCGCAACGAACTGGGTTGTCGGTTCTTGAACTTGCTAGGGTTTACAAAACTCGTAGGAATCAAGCATCGTTTTCAGATATATTACATCATCATTCTATTGATCGTCTCGACTCCTCGACGAGCGGAGTATTACTCAAACATCACAACAAGAACTTCAACTAGAAATTGAGATCGAATCAAGGTGCAAGAATTTAAAGAAAACAAAATAAAAGAATATCACATTTTATTTATATCAACAATTTGATTACAGTCGCTCAAGAACTACAAGAGGAAGAACTAAATTGTCGATCTGGCTTCGCCTTTTCTCCGTGAGTCGTGGATCGGCTTAGACCACTTGCTCTGTTGAAGATCGGCTCCGCTCATAAAAGGTTGCAGGGCTTCTTGCTTGATTGGGTACTCGGGATCTTGGATTTTGATTGGAATTAGGGTTAGGGTTTCACACAAGTCTTGTCACTAGACTTGTGGAAGAAGATGAAGAAAGAGAGTGAATGGATCTATTGAATTAATAGAATTCTCCAAGAGATCCTCCTTTTTACAAGTGAGCCTAGGGTCTTATTTATAGATCTCCCAAACCCTAGGCCTTGAGTTTGAAATAGAAGTTCCCTCCAAAAGTTTGTTGAAAGACTTCTAGAAGTAGTTAGTTAGGCTTAGCTTAGGGTTTAAGCTAGGGTTTAAGGAGAAGTTTCTAGAATGATAGGCTAGTTTATTGTAGCTCCAAGGGTTTGCTGATCTGGCTGAAGCTTCTGGGGCTTTCTGGAAAATGTTGTGTCATTCTGAGCTGTAGGCATTGAGATAGAAGTTGTGGTGCAAAGCTGAGGTTGTGAAGTCGACAAGCCGCCGCGGTTCCGCCGCATTAGCTGGCTTAGGCCGCGGAACCGCGGCCATTTTGGCTCCTTGGGGCTTCATCTTTCTGGTGTTGGCTTCTGCTGTATTTTGATGTATTTTCTGATATGTTAAATCTCTGAATGCCTCTTAGAACAATACCAGATTCCAAATCCATGAGTTGGCGTATCTTTTAGCAGTCTTGTCCTGTAAATTTTGACCGATCTTCTAATTTTCCTGCACGGACTTCAAAACACGGGTTGCGATATATAGAAATGATGCCATGCTATGAAATGCAGTCAATTTCCCTAGAACCGCCGGTTTTAAGGTCTAACACATGTAATCTGATATTTGACGACTGTTTTGCTAATATGTGCTATATGAATGCCGAACACTTCTATATGAATGCAAATGACAGGGAAATTGCCGGTTAAAAGATGCAATATTTTCGACTAATCAAATTCCCCCAAACTTAATTTCGATCGTCTCGAGCGAACTTTTTATTAAAAAGAGAAGGAGAAAATAAAGAAAGAGAAAAACTAACTAGCACACTTTCGTAGGCAACACGATTGCACTGAGTACGTGCAACAAGCCTTTAAACCTCTAGGTGTCCCTAGTAGGAGGAGTGTTGTCTCCTGAGGGTTTTCAGCGGATTGCACCCACAAAATCCAATAATAAAAGGATGATCATGAATATTACATTTAAAGAAAAGAATTGTAAGAGAAAAGCCTTGAAAATTAGGGTTTCCAACTAAGCTAGCTTTTCGGTTGTCATGAGCCCTATCTTAATGGTCATGAAAAGATGTCAGAAATCATGTCCTCCCTCAATAAAACATCGTCTTATTCTTCATTCCTATCTTTATTCCAAACATCGATCATATAACCCTGCGTGTGTGTAAAGACATCTCTACACCCGGAGAATTCAATTCAAGCTATCATACTCTTGCCCATCAGCCTCAGTACTTTCTAATTAATGAATATTTAGACGGAGTTGCTCACACACTTTCATACGACCGTTAATACTTCTTGAGGTACTAACCGACCGATTACTCATGTGCTTGCTTACTTGGCGTATTTTCCTCGTCTTGCACCACCTCAGGCATAGCAGTGACTCCCAGACCAGTTGGCCTTAGGGCACTAGGTGAAGAAGCACCCTCGCTATATATTTTTTATTGCCCTTGGTGATAACAAAACCAGTGTTCATTTTTCTCACCATTTTATATTTTCTTCATTTCATTTTTTTATTTCCTTCATACTTTTGGCTTTAAGACAAGAGCATTTCAAGGTATCCTCTACTATCCCAGGCTTTAAGACGTGTGTAAGTGCGAATAGCAGGGTATCAACGTTCAAAATGTTTGGCTTCCAGAATAGAAACTATTTTTCAGACTTATTTTTATCCTCGGATTAGTGACGTCTTTCATTTTACTAACCCTTGGGACAATGGCTCATAACTACTTATTACTAGTTCGTATAAGGAAACTTCTAATTTTCTTAGTTTTCTTAAATTTTTCTAATCTCATGGATGTAATTGTTCACTATCTAAACTTTCATTATCTTATTTATGTACAAAAAATGTTAAAATATTTTTATATTTTGAAATTTTTTAATTTTTATGGATTTTGGAAATTTTTAAATTTTTATAAGTTTTTAAAGAAATGTTTTGTGCTTATGCAAATGATATGCAAATGATGCAAAAATAAGCACAAACCTCCCCCAAACTTGTTTTCAACAGTGTCCTCACTGTTGCCAACCGCTATATCTACAAAACCTGTAAGTCTGGGAGGAATTATTAGTGGGGGCAAAATATATAAGTGAAGAACTTCCCCCAAACTTACTCTTTTCACTCACCTCCATTCAAAAGATGATGCAATGATATACTGGACATGAAGGTGAGACGGAGGAATTTTAATCCAAATAAACTGGTTCCTGTAAGAACAGGAGCTCCTCCGTGGGGTCAGTGGAAAAATACGGCTTTAGTCTATGTCCATTTACTTTGAAAAATGTGCCGTTTTTAACATTTTCTACTTCTACTGCCCCGTGCGGGTATACAGACCGCACAACAAAAGGTCCCTTCCATCAAGATCGGAGCTTACCCGCGTGAAGGTGTAATCGTGAATCATAAAGAAGGACTTGTTGACCTTGTGAAAATGTTTTCCTCAAAATGTTTTTATCGTGAAAAACCTTAATCCTATTCTTTATGATTACAGCATTATCATAAGCTTCATCGCGGAGTTCGCTTAGCTCATTAAGTTGCAGCTTCCGAAAGTTGCAAGCTTGGTTTAGATCAAAATTTATTTCCTTAATAGCACACAATGCTTTATGCTCTATCTCGATGGGTAAATGACATGCTTTCCCAAACACTATCCTATATGGAGACATCCCTAGGTTGGTCTTATATGCAGTTCGGAATGCCCAAAGAGCATCCGTCAGTTTGGTCGACCAGTCTTTTCTATTTTTAGCAACAGTTTTCTCCAGGATAAGTTTGATTTGTCTGTTTGAGATTTCAGCCTGCCCGCTTGTTTGGGGATGATAGGGTGTAGAAAGTCGATGGTTGATTGAGTATTTCCGCATCAGAGTCTCGAAAGACCTGTTGCAGAAATGTGTCCCATTATCGCTAATAATAGCGCGTGGGTGTCCAAATCGCGAAAATATATTCTCTTTCAAGAACTTAATGACAACTTTCCTGTCATTAGTGCGACATGGAATGGCTTCTACCCACTTTGAGACATAATCAACCGCCAGCAGTATGTATAAATTCCCAAAGGAGTTGGGAAAGGGACCCATAAAATCAATGCCCCAAACATCGAATATTTCAACAACCAAGATGGGTTGCTGAGGCATTTCATTCCCCTGGGAGATTCTACCCATGTACTGACATTGTGTACAGGTTTTGCAATGGTTAAATGCGTCCTTGAATAAGGTCGGCCAATAAAATCCACATTGCAAAACCTTTTCCGCTGTCTTTTTAGGACCAAAGTGACCCCCACAGGCCTGATCATGACAAAAAGAAAGAACACTCTTGAACTCTTCTTTCGGGACACACCGGCGGATGATCTGATCAGGACAATACTTAAACAAGTATGGATCATCCCAGTAAAAGTGTTTTACTTGGGAAAGAAAACGGTATTTGTCCTGTTTTGACCAATCGCTGGGTATAAGTCCGGTGACAAGATAGTTCACAATATCCCTGAACTATGGTTCATTGGATACGCTGAAGAGTTGTTCATCAGGGAACGAGTCATTGATCGGCAGGGTCACAGGGGAAGAAGAGATGCGTTAAAGATGGTCAGCTACTACATTTTCACATCCTTTCTTATCTTTGATAACAAGATCGAATTCTTGTAACAGAAGGATCCAACGTATTAGTCGACCTTTTGCATCTTTCTTCGCCAGAAGATGTTTTAAGGCGGAATGGTCCGTGTACACAACTATAGGTGAGCCAATTAAGTAAGGCCTGAATTTTTCTAATGCAAATACAACCGCTAAAAGTTCTTTTTCTTTGGTTGTATAATTGATTTGAGCATCATTCAGGGTCTTACTTGCATAGTATATCACGTGTGGCATCTTTTCGATCTGCTGTCCTAAGACTGCACCTACTGCAAAATCGGATGCGTCACACATCAGCTCAAAGGGGTAGTCCCAGTTTGGTGATGATAAAACGGGGGCTGAAGTGAGTGAGTGTTTAAGTGAGTCGAAAGTTGTCTCGCAGTCCGAGTCAAAATGGATGGTCGTATCCTTGGCCAGGAGAAGAGTTAAAGGTCTAGCAATTTTGCTAAAATCCTTAATGAATCTTCTATAAAAGCCCGCATGGCCAAGGAAAGATCGAATATCTTTGACGCTTTTGGGATGAGGGAGGTTTTGAATGACATCTATCTTAGCTCTGTCAACCTCAATGCCTTTCTGTGAAATAACATGTCCAAGAACAATTCCTTCTTGGACCATAAAATGGCATTTTTCCCAGTTCAAAGTTAAGTTCTTCTCTTTGCAATGAGTAAGAACAGCGTCAAGTGTCACGTCCCGAAAGATGGAACATGACCGGCACTTAAACTACGAAACGTCTCGAGGCGTACGTAATCTAAGTAAGCCGAAAACCCAGAAATCCAAACCAAAAAAAAGTAGTAGAGTGAAGGAAAACCAATTTAAAATTAAGATATGACATTTGGGTTTAATAACGATGTTAGGATGGATACTGGTGTGTTGGATTATTATATGTTATTTGGGTTTAATAACGATGTTAGGATGGATACTGGTGTGTTGGATTATTTAGTGTTGCAAACCCTAGGGTAGTGTTGCACTACACATACACACATACGTACTTGCATACATTCCTATTTTATATGTGCTCATGGGATTCTTTATAGTTATGTGTTCACATGGGTATGGGACTATGTGTTCACATACGGTTTGAGAATGATACTTGGGATGGAGCTGAGTCGATGAGAATCGTTTTGTGGTTGTGATATCGGTGATATGGCAGGATTCGTACTTGAGGTACGCCCTGGTGTTATAGCGGATCTTGGGGCGGTGATACGGGTGAATAGTGTTAAGTAAAATGGTCGACTTGTGATCGTGATATGAGGCATGATATGCTAGGATTTCGATATTAGGCCGTATCGGGCGATGTATACCCCCTTGATGATGTTATGTGCTGACAATATCGGTTTGTACGAGATTGTCGATCAGTAGTCAGATCATGAGTATATTGAGGATATTAGTATTGTACTAGACATAGGTCAGTACCCTAGACTATGATCTTGGATAAAAAGGATACCAGAGGAATAGTGTGAGGAATTTGATATTGACCCGTACCCAGATTTGGGGATGCCGTACGATGGATTTACGTACGAGCTATATCTTGATGATTGATCCGCACTCTTGACTTGGGATGTCTAATTATAGATATGGTATCGGATATGATATTATTGAGGCGAGATCACCGACTTATATATATACAGGTATGTATATGTATCGACTCAGATGTTAGGCGGTTTCCTTACCTGTAGTCTAGCTTGTAGCTTAGCCCTTTAGTTTAGTTAGTTGTTAGATTAGATTCGGTTCCTACCTATTTCAAAGCTTACGAATCGTGCGTATTTTAAAAGACAGGTCAAGGGATTCTACGAATATTTCAAAAACGTATATTTTCTTAAAAACACCGTAGCCCCTATTTTCAAAACCCCACGATTCGTGTTATTTCAAAAGGCACCATTGTAGGACTTATATTAGGTTAATGCAGATTAGTTATCGTTGCGTCTAGTATTCAGCTCCCGCTCATTATTGTTGTTCGCTCCACATCACATGCTTATATTATGCTTCATATTCTACTGTTGATATCTTATGGTTAGGACACCAGCACCATTACCGATGATGCGTATGTACCACGTACACTTACTTGCCGACTCACACACATCTTCATCGGTAATTGCCATGTCACGTACACCTTAGAAAATATTATTGCTTGACATAGCCTGTTAGCTAATAGTTTAGACATGATATTAGTGTACTTGCCTTATGTTAGTTTAGACATTGTAGTTATTACCTGCTATTTCATGCATACTGTTATTCATTGTTATGCCGCATTCATGGATTCTCATGCATATATTCACTTTTTACGTGCTATTGAGGTTTTGGATTCGGATTACCATGAGATTTTCTGGATTTAGGGAAAACCGCAAAAACATATACAAACTTCTTCTTTCTCTTTTTTAAATGAAAAGCGCGGTTTTTCCCATGATGTATGAGTCGTCCACCATGAGTTTGCTGATGGATTTCGAGACCCGATTCGAGGAGTTGGATGAACCGTTTCGGGTACATGGTGGACCCGGTAAGGTACCCCGGGGCAAGAAGCGCGTGATGATGACGATGTGAGCCTGGCAGGGGAGCACTACCTACCCGTGATTTTACCCGACGCGTCGGATATCCGGAGGATACCGTCGTGGGCTTGAGATGGATGGTAGGGGCCGGTCTCGAATGACGGCGCCCTAGATATTGTGATTGAGACATTGAGATTTCGAGATATTGAGGTACAGAGACTGTGATACAGAGATATCGAGATATTAGGATTACGTTTTGTGCCGATGCTAGGCACTTTTTTATGCTGATTTCATTATGATACCTCATTTTAAAAATACAAGGAAATCTCACTAAATTATGAAAACAGTTCTTCATTTACATGTATTCTGTTTTCATGCATTCATACCTCATTCATATGATATATTGCTACCAGAGGCACTGACACGGGCACATGAGATTACACCCGGGTTAGATATTTACCCTAGCCTTGTTATAGGTTGCATGTTATATATATAATTGAGGATATATTATGATCATTAACCTAGGTTGCGTTATTTATGCGATTTCTATTCGTAGATGTTTTTCTATTCACGAGTTGGCAACTCACCCCCGTTGTGCCGCAGTTTCTTGCAGGTTTGCCGTACAGGTTTCATTACGGCTTTGCGGGCATAGTTTCCTTCGGGTGATTTGCTAGTAGGTGGGTTTACTTGTATCGTACCCCCATTATATATCTTGTATATCATTATTCTGTTGTATCTAGAAGTTCCATCAACCAAACATGTATTTATTTTGAGATAGAGACCAGTGATGTTATTCCTTCGACCTTAGAGTCGCGCGTTATATTTCTGGGTTTCGGCTTACTTAGCATACGTACGCCTTGAGACGTTCGTAGTCTAAGTGCCGGTCATGTTCCGTACTTTCGGGGCGTGACATCAAGATTCGCTAGGCAATCGGAAAAAGAGTTTCAAAAATCGAGAAATCGTTCATAAAGATCTCAAGAAAATTCTCTACCATATCAGAGAATATCCCCATCATACACCGCTGAAAGGTAGCGGGAGCATTGCATAACCCAAAGGGCATGCGACTGTTAGCAAAGGTACCAAAAGGACAAGTAAAAGTGGTTTTATCTTGATCCTTTTTGGCGATGGGGACCTGATTATAGCCTGAGTATCTGTCCATAAAACAATAATACTCTCGTCCTGCTAAGCGTTCCAGCATTTGATCAATGAATGGTAGAGGAAAGTGATCTTTCCTCGTGGCAGCATTGAGTTTTCTATAATCGATACATACACGCCACCCAGTTTGGGTGCGTGTCTGAATCAACTCATTTGCCTCATTGGTTATAACAGTGATGCCGGATTTCTTAGGAACGACATGTATAGGACTCACCCATTGGCTATCGGAGATGGGGTATATAATACCATTATCTAAGTATTTGACGATTTCTTTCATTACCGCTTCCTTCATGACGGGATTCAACCGTCTCTGTGGTTCTCGGGTTGGTCTGGCATCATCCATCATATGTATATGATGTTCAACTATCAAGGGACTAATCCCTTTGATGTCCGCCATACTCCAACCAAACGCCTCTTTGTTAGATCTCAGTATCGATAACAGTGCATTCTCTTGCTCTAATGCTAGAGAAGCGGAAATTATAACCGGTAAAGACTCCTCACCTAAATAAGCATATTTCAGATGAGACGGTAAAATTTTGAGATCTAATTCGGGCGGAGAAATGATAGAAGGAGGGATCATCGAGTGATTTTTGGATTTACAAAGAAGTTCAGAGCCTGTGAAAGATACAGACTCAGGTGGAGAAAGGTCAGGAGTGCAGGACTCAAGTGTAGGTAAAGTGTCCTCACTAAGATCTTGTGTGAAATCAAACAGAGATGTGGTAATGTCATCGAGATCAGTAAAGAAAAGTTCCTCAGCTCCACAACTATCGGGAGCGATCTCATGGACAGTGCACACATCTAAAATATGAGCAGAAGGTTCTGATGGCTGACTTCCAACTTTGTAGATGTTTAGTTCAATGGTCATATTTCCGAATGATAAGTTCATTGAACCGTTTCTACAGTTTATAACAGCGTTGGAAGTGGCAAGGAAAGGACGACCCAGAATCACCGGAATTTGGCCCCGGGGGTTTGCTACAGGCTGTGTATCGAGTACAATGACGTCTACAGGGAATACAAATTCCCCAACCTTTATCAACACATCCTCTAATTCAACCCTTGGTTTGGTGATTGAACGATCTGCCATCTGGAGAGTGCAGTGAGCATGTTTCAGCTCTCCAATCCCTAGTTGCTCATATACAGAATATGGAAGTAGGTTAACACTTGCGCCAAGGTCTAAAAGCGCACGATTTATGTTTTTACCCCTAATAGAAATCGATATTGTAGGACATCCTGGGTCCTTTCGTTTCTTTGGTAGCTGGGGAATAAAAGCAGTGCTAATATTATTAGACATAAAGACCTTCTTCGGCACTTGAGTCTTCCTCTTCCTAGTGCACAAGTCCTTAAGAATTTTCGCATAAGCGGGGACTTGTTGAATTGTATCTAGGAGAGGGATGTTGATGTTAACTTGTTTGAACATTTCCATAATTTTCTCCATATGAGGACTCGTTCTATTACCCCTTAACCGGTTCGGGTAAGGAGCTTTCGCAATAAGCGCAGGGTCCATCATAGGAGAAGGAAGAGAGGGTAGACGAGGTCCCAAAAGAGGTGTGGGGACCGTCTGTGGAGAACTATAAGGGTTGGGTTGAGGTGTCGAGCCTAGTGGGAAATGGAAAATAGGCTCTCGAGAAGGTGGTGTGGTAGAAAAAGAAGGATCAGAATTAGAAGTGTGTGTGTGAGAAAAGGTCTCAGCCGGGGTGTTATTGATAGGATTTTCAATATCATCAATTCCTTCCCCGACATGATTGTTCAGCAATCTTCCCGATCTCAACATTGTGACGGCATTTACATTGTAATGCCCAGGATTCTGTAGGGGTTGAGAGGGAAGTTTCCCTTTTTCTCTCGCACTCATTTCGGCTTTAAGGCGTGCGATTTCAGCCTCCATCGATCTGATACTCTCAGCTTGGGACGCTGAGTTTTTTTTTATCTCACTGACGGAA
Source organism: Agapanthus africanus (assembly GCA_030015575.1). Lineage (NCBI taxonomy): Eukaryota > Viridiplantae > Streptophyta > Magnoliopsida > Asparagales > Amaryllidaceae > Agapanthus > Agapanthus africanus. The sequence goes on along the minus strand of JASDDO010000016.1, from coordinate 181,731,995 downwards.
GATCTAACCTCAGTCGAAACCTCTATGAAATTTGATAAAAGTGATTTCATGGTTTGAGTGAATTGAGAGAATTCGTCAGAACAGGACAACTGCATAGGATTAGACTGTGCAGGATTGTTGACCTGGTTTTGGAAATTGTGTGACTGGTAAGGGTGCTGAGTGAGTTGAAGGGGTTGCTGTTGTGGTGGAGGAAGAGCCCTTTGAAAATTATTCGTGTTTGGAACCGTGTTTTGAGATTGGTTTTGGTTCCAAGCGAAATTCGGGTGATTCCTTCAACCCTGATTGTACGTGGAAGAATATGGATCGTTTCTAGGTCGTTGAAATGCGGCATTTGTATGCTCGTGACCTTGAAACGCAGAGTTTAATGGACATTCTTCCGTTAAATTAGACGGATCAGAACAGCACCCACAAACAGTTTTGGGGAGCGACACTGGGTTTAGGGAGGCTGCTGCAAATTTGTGTTCCATAGCGTCGAGCTTCTTTTGCATTGCTGCCATCTCAGCTCGAACACCTATGGACACATCTATTTGGTTTACGCCACCCCTATTCAATGGTTGGGTTCCACTCTCCCACTGTAGTGATTTTTTAGCGAACTCTTCTAAATACTTCCACGCTTCCCCATCATCCTTAGTTATAAAAGTACCTTGACACATGTTTTCAAGGCTCTGTTTAGTGTTTGGGTTAATGCCCTCATAAATGATTAGGCACAATTCCCATCTCGGGATGCCGTGATGAGGACACTGAACCAATATATCCTTGAAACGTTCAAAGCATTTAGAGAATGGTTCAGTAGGGAGCTGGGAAAATTGATTCAGTTCGCTATGGATTCGAGCTGTCTTTTGTATTGGGTAAAATTTCTTAAGGAATGCAGCGACGAATTCTTCCCAATTCGTAATAGAGTGTGCGGTAGTGTTATATAGCCACTTCTCGGCTATATCGCACAATGTAAATGGAAGAAGTCGTAGACGCATCGCATCCACTGAAAGTTGTGACGTACCCATCATTGCGCATATGTTTTCAAATTTGGTGATGAAAACGTAAGCGTCCTCAGTCTCGAGTCCGTGGAATTTGGGTAAAAGGTTGATGTATTGGGGTTTAGTCTCAAAGTTATCCCCGTTGGCTGGTGGTGTGGATAAGCAGGTCGAAAGAGGACCTCGAATAGGGTAGCACCTCTCCTGGAGAGAGATGCGGGGTGGATTCTGCGCACCAACGGACGGCGGCAGATTAGGGTTAAAGAAGTTTGATGGAGGTGGATCCATCGGTGTGGGTGTAGTAGTGGGTAAAAGAAAGATAAATGGAAAAATATCGACTTCGGAGTCGATAAAGGGTACGCGGACTAAACGGGCACTAGAATCCCGTGTCCAGCCTATCTTGCACTAAAAAGGGTTAGTACAAGTGGCAGCGTTGACTTATAATTAGGGGTAATGAATGAATGCGGTGTTTGCTTTGAAAAAGGGACGAATTTTTTTTTTGGAAAATATGATGCGACACAACAAATGCAGCACGCAAAACCCTAGAATCTAGTGGTCACCTAGGTCCGGCTCTAGACCGCTCCTAACTGCCAAAAGACAAGTCGCAGGATAGAATCCTCCACTGCCTCTTTGTTCCCCTGTGGCCAGGTAAGTGCCAGGTAAGTGGGAAGGTACTCCACTACGTAAGTAGTGGGCCTAATTAATAACCACTAGCCTTCGACACACTTGCCTAGAAAATGCGGATAAGCAATGAATTACCCACGGCCTTCTCTTGTCCTAAGTGACCGCGACAGTCCTTAGAGTCATCTCTAGATTTCTTTTAATTAATGTGGGTCAATGCGGATGCAAGTTTTGTGATTTTCGGGGCCTTGGAAGGGTAATGAAATCCCCACCTAATTTGGATTTGGCCGTGCCCCTTAATATCCGTATTTAGAATGCAAACAACCAAGAAACAAAATCACGCACAAATTAACTTTTGCAATTTGGGAGCTGCGATTATTTGCAAAGAAGCCTGCAAAAAATTATTAGTTGGAGCTAAAAAGAGGAGAAAGGAGAAGGTAAGAAGCTTACAGAGAAAAACTAGCACAGAGATCACTTCACCCAGGCGCGGAACCGCCGCAATTGCTGGCTCCCACCGCGGAATCACGGTCTTCTGTGCAGATCACTGCACCAAAATTCAACAGTAGCTTGCTGTTGATTCCTCCAGCTCTCTGAAAATCACCAAAAATTATTTCACTTTCACAGCAAGTTCCAGATCTCCTTGCAATAAACCACAATAAATCGTTTAGGGTTTGTGCGAATTTTGATCTCAAAAATGTAATGGAATAAATCTTTCAATTCAAACTTCAATATAAAATGAATTAGCGCGTAATCCCTGGCAACATCGCCATTTGATTGAGTGTAAAATTCGAGACTGTGTAGTGTGTATCAACTCAAATGATCCCCGATAACGGTGTCATTTGATCGATTAGAGTTTCTCGTTGTGTCGGTATGAAAATTGAATAAAATTCACAATCAAAGAATTATATTTGACCGCAATCAACTACGGTGTCGGATGTAGATTGTAAGTGAGTGCGGATCGTCCATAGGGATTGTACGATTCGTTTCTATATTTAATTTGTTTGAATTGAAAAGTTAATCAAAAAGAAAAGAAAACATGATTCAAGATTTTATCGATTGATTCAGGTGTCACTAGTCTAATCAAGAATCAAGGAAATGATAAACAATCGAGAATCGGGTTTCGATAATATTTCCAACCAAAATGTCAAGAATCTAAATGAGGCTCGTAGGAATCGATCGGATCTATAGACGTGATATAATATCAAGATATCGTGTTCTTGTCCTTCGAAGAATTGATACTAGATCGATGATGATCGACGAGAGTTAGGGCTTTCTCGTGAAACTAGGGTTTCATCATTTAACCCTTGTTCTTTCGTCGATATCATTCACATTCTAGCCTCTAGCAATTTCAAGAAACGATCGTAACTCCCCAATTTCGAGCGATATCAATCAAGAAAGCATCGCAACGAACTGGGTTGTCGGTTCTTGAACTTGCTAGGGTTTACAAAACTCGTAGGAATCAAGAATCGTTTTCAGATATATTACATCATCATTCTATTGATCGTCTCGACTCCTCGACGAGCGGAGTATTACTCAAACATCACAACAAGAACTTCAACTAGAAATTGAGATCGAATTATAATGCAAGAATTTAAAGAAAACAAGATAAAAGAATATCACCTTTTATTTATATCAACAATTTATTACAGTCGCTCAAGAACTACAAGAGGAAGAACTAAATTGTCGATCTGGCTTCGCCTTTTCTCCGTGAGTCGTGGATCGGCTTGGACCACTTGCTCTGTTGAAGATCGGCTCCGCTCATAAAAGGTTGCAGGGCTTCTTGCTTGATTGGGTACTCGGGATCTTGGCTTTTGATTGGAATTAGGGTTAGGGTTTCACACAAGTCTTGTCACTAGACTTGTGGAAGAAGATGAAGAAAGAGAGTGAATGGATCTATTGAATTAATAGAATTCTCCAAGAGATCCTCCTTTTTACAAGTGAGCCTAGGGTCTTATTTATAGATCTCCCAAACCCTAGGCCTTGAGTTTGAAATAGAAGTTCCCTCTAAAAGTTTGTTGAAAGACTTCTAGAAGTAGTTAGTTAGGCTTAGCTTAGGGTTTATGCTAGGGTTTAAGGAGAAGTTTCTAGAATGATAGGCTAGTTTAGTGTAGCTCCAAGGGTTTGCTGATCTGGCAGAAGCTTCTGGGGCTTTCTGGAAAATGTTGTGTCATTCTGAGCGGTAGGCATTGAGATAGAAGTTATGGTGCAAAGCTGAGGTTGTGAAGTCGACAAGCCGCCGCGGTTCCGCCGCATTAGCTGGCTTAGGCCGCGGAACCGCGGCCATTTTGGCTCCTTGGGGCTTCATCTTTCTGGTGTTGGCTTCTGCTGTATTTTGATGTATTTTCTGATATGTTAAATCTCTGAATGCCTCTTAGAACAATACCAGATTCCAAATCCATGAGTTGGCGTATCTTTTAGCAGTCTTGTCCTGTAAATTTTGACCGATCTTCTGATTTTCCTGCACGGACTTCGAAACACGGGTTGCGATATATAGAAATGATGCCATGTTATGAAATGCAGTCAATTTCCCTAGAACTGCCGGTTTTAAGGTCTAACACATGTAATCTGATATTTGACGACTGTTTTGCTAATATGTGCTATATGAATGCCGAACACTTCTATATGAATGCAAATGACAGGGAAATTGCCGGTTAAAAGATGCAATATTTTTCGACTAATCACTCTCTCAATGTCTGCAAAGCAATCCTCAAGTGCTGCTCATGCTCCTCATGACTCTTGGAATAAACCAGAATGTAATCAATAAACACAATTATAAACTAGTCGAGGAACGACCTGAATATCCGGTTCATCAAATCCATGAACGCTGCTGGGGCATTGGTAAGTCCGAACGACATCACCAAAAACTCATAAAGCCCGTAGCGCGTACGAAAAGCAGTTTTCGGAACGTCATCAATTCGAACCCGCAACTGATGATAACCTGATCTCAAATCAATCTTAGAAAAATGTCCCGCACCCTGGAGCTGATCAAACAAATCGTCAATGCGAGGTAAAGGATACCTATTCTGCACCGTAACTCGGTTCAATTGACGATAATCAATGCACAACCTCAAACTGCCGTAGGGTGTTTTTCCTCACCCCATTGAGATGGGAATACGCGCGCGCTTGTCAGGCGTATACTACAGATTCCTCCTGCCTAGGGTAGGCGGGGGGTTTATTGATTGTGGGGATCCAAATCTCCGGCAGCCGCGGACTAAGCTGCCATTAATTACCCCTCGCCTTTGGGGCGAGGGAACCTCCGATTAACGGGTTCAAATAGTCATGCGAACTCAATGTGCAGTGTACGTGTGTTGTGTTTTGAAAAGGTGGGTTTGGATATATCGGGAGCCATGCAGAGTTTTTACGGGGGTCCCGCTACCCGGATAGCGGGCTGGGGGTCAAGGGGGCTAGCAGCCCCCTTGCGGGGTGCGGGGCAGCGCCCCGTTAGAAATTTTTCTAACAGGGACAGTGTCATGGAGTATATGTATGTGTGCATTTGTATACATATGTATATATATAAAAAAGAGGGGAAAAGACATCCAAAGGATGCGTGGGGTCAGCGCCTGGGCGCTAGAGCGCAAGCGCGCCACGTGTCGGCACGTGGGCGCTTTGCGCTCAAGCGCAGAGCGCTGGAGCGCAACGCGCCACGTGTCGGCACGAGGGCGCTTTGCGCTCGGACGCTGAGCGCTTGGGCGCAAACGCGCCACGTGTCGGCACGTGGGCTACTTGCGCTCGAGCGCTTGCGCTTGAGCGCCACGTGTCGGCACGGGGGCGACTTGCGTTCGAGCGCTTGCGCTGGAGCGCAAGCGCGCCACGTGTCGGCACCGGGGTGACTTGCGCTCGAGCGCTTGCGCTGGAGCGTAAGAGCGCCACGTGTCGGCACGAGAGCAACTTGCGCTCGAGCGCTTGTGCTGGAGCGCAAGCGCGCCACGTGTCGGCACCGGGGTGACTTGCGCTCGGACGCTTGCGCTTGAGCGCTAGAGCGCCACGTGTCGGCATGAGGGCGACTTGCGCTGGAGCGCTTGCGCTGGAGCGCAAGCGCGCCACGTGTCGGCACGTGGGCGCTCTGCGCTTGAGCGCCGGCGAGAAAAAGAGGCTTTTAGCCTAAAAAGATTTATCTGAAGAGAAATCAGAAAGGAGTTGGACTCCTGAGTGTATTCTTTTTTTTTTTGGGTTAAGTGAAAGGGGTTCTTCTTCTTCCTCTTCTGTTAGCTGGATCTTGAAGATCAATAGATGTGAGATCTCAAAATCTCTCCTTTTGGGGGTCTGAAGACAGATCCAAGTTCCCCTTTGTGGGTTTTGTGGTGAAAAACTATTTCATTTTTGAAAAGGAAGAGTAAAACTCTTGATTTAATTTCAAAAGAAAGAAGAAGGTCTTGGAACCTTGAAGAAGGTAGAAAGATCTCAGATCTGAAACTCTTTTTTTTTTTAAGAGAGAAAAAATTGTTGAGATATTTCATTATCTTTGCCTTTATAGGCTATACACTTTACACATAGCCCCTTGGGCTTCACAAAATGGCATTTTGCCTATCCCATGGCTCATGTGCCATTTCTTTTTGCACATAAGCCATGGGCTTTACAAAAATTTGGCTTTATGCCTATTTTTCTTACATTTATCCATAAAATAAAATAAAAGAAATGCAACAAAATTATTTATTACAAAATTTCATCTTGGCATGGGGGGAACCCGGCCGCTTCATATTCTGGCTCGACCCGGGCATGGGCCCACTGGATCTGGGCTTGGGCCCACTTGTCTTAGGGTTGACTTTGATTTTGACTTGGTCAACCGGGGTGTAAATTTTTACCCCAACAAATTGCCCCCATCAATAAATGCACACCACATATGTGGGTCGTGTGCATTAAATTGATGGATCTTCTTTTGCTTGGAGGCGACCTGATTTGGTTCCCGCTTTTTTGGGAAGCTGGCACTGCCCTTTTTACGACATGGACAGTCGTTGCTTGACATGACTCCGAGATGGAGTGTCCGTGATAGACGTTTCCCTGGCCCGGAGTGATCCGGTTCCCGCTTTGTAGGAATCCTGCGCTGCCCTTTTTACAACATGGACGGTCAATGCTGCCCTTTTTGCGACTTGGACGGTCGATGCTGCCATTTTAGCGACGTGGACGGTCGGTGCTACCCTTTTTGCGACTTGGACGGTCGATGCTGCCATTTTAGCGACGTGGATGGTCGATACTGCCCTTTTTGCGACTTGGACGGTCGGTACTGCCCTTTTAGCGACGTGGACGGTCGGTTCTTCCCTTTTTGCGACTTGGACGGTCGGTACTTCCCTTTTAGCGACGTGGACGGTCGGTTCTGCCCTTTTTGCGACTTGGACGGTCGATGCTGCCCCTTTAGCGATGTGGACGGTCGGTTCTGCCATTTTAGCGACGTGGACGGTCGATGCTGCCATTTTAGTGACGTGGACGGTCGATGCTGCCCTTTTTGCGACTTGGACGGTCGATGCTGCCATTTTAGCGACTTGGACGGTCGGTTCTGCCCTTTTTGCGACATGGACGGTCGGTGCTTCCCTTTTTGCGACTTGGACGGTCGATGCTGCCATTTTTGCGACGTGGACGGTCAGTTCTGCCCTTTTTGCGACTTGGACGGTCGGTGCTTGATTTGACTTGCTCTGCTTCTTGCAGTGTCAGGGGTAGACTTGACCTGCTCCGCTTCTTGCGGTGTCGAGATTGGATACTGGCTCGCTCCGCTTTCTGCGGTGTCGGAGATGAAGTTGACTTATTTCCGAGGTGGAATTTGATTCTGCCAGGGAAGTCATTGGTTGTTTGACTTGATGTGATTTTGGTTGACATCAGCATCGCTACGCTGGAATATGGTACCAGGAGCGAATCATCATCTGTCCTTGAGAGGATTTGGGGATTGTTTTTTTTTTTTGGCATCTGCATTGCTGCACTGGAATAATGCCAGGAGAAACTCATCATTTGCCCCGAGAGGATTTGGGAGAGATTGGGATTGTTTTACGCCCGTGGATTGTATACGGTTTTGCAGGATGTATAATCCAGACCGTAGGGCCGGAAAAATTTCGGGACTTTGTCGGCGTCTGCATCGCTGCACTGGAATATGGTACCAGGAGCGACTCATCATTCGCCATTGGGGTATGGGATTTGGAATTTGGTTGGCGTCTGCATCGCTGTACTGGAATATGGTACCAGGAGCGACTCATCATTCGCCATTTAGGGATTGGGGAGCGATGGCTTAGGAGACAGGTTTAGATCCCTATCGCCTAAGGCTTTTCAATTTTATGGGCCGTGAGGGTCCCATAAAATCATTTTCACCCTACGAGTCGTAAGGATCCCGCAGGTGTATTTTCTCCTCTGGAGTCGTGAGGACTCCTAAGTGTGTTTTTCCTTTATGGGTCGTAAGGATCCCACAAAGGTTTGTTCTCCTCATGTATCGTGAGGACACATGAGTGGGTCTTCTCAATGAAGCATAATTCCAAAGGCGGAGACCAGCCGCGTAACTGGTAATTGTGGTGGGGCATGGGTATGACGAGAATTATTTGAGCCCGTGGATTGTATACGGTAGTCAACTTGGGGACCAACAGTAGGGCTGGGAGAATTTTGAGAAATTGGATTTTGGTTGGCGTCTGCATCGCTGCACTGGAATGTGGCACCAGGAGCGACTCATCATTCGCCGTTTGGGGGCTTGGAATTTGGATCTTGTCCGGCATCAGCATTGCTGCACTGGAATAATGTCAGGAGCAACTCATCATTTGCCTCGGGAGGACTTGGGATTTGGGTTTTTGGTCGGCATCAGCACCGCTAACACTGAAGCAAAATGCCAGGAACGAATCATCATTTGCGGTTTGGGGGCTTGGAATTTGGATCTTGTCCGGCATCAGCATTGCTGCACTGGAATAATGTCAGGAGCAACTCATCATTTGCCTTGGGAGGACTTGGGATTTGGGTTTTTGGTCGGCATCAGCACCGCTAACACTGAAGCAAAATGCCAGGAGCGAATCATCATTTACCGTTGCCCGTTGGGGAACGATGGCTTAGGAGACAGGTTTGGGTCCCTATCACCTAAGGCTTTTCAATTTTATGGGTCGTGAGGGTCCCATAAAAGCATTTTCTCCCTACGAGTCGTAAGGATCCCGCAGGTGTATTTTCTCCTTAGGAATCGTGAGGATTCCTAAGTGTGTTGCTCCTTTGTGAGTCGTAAGGATCTTACGCAGGGGTTTTCTCCTCACAAGGTCGAGAGGACTTTGTGAGTGTATTTCATCTCTTTTCACGAGTTTGCGCCCTTCCGGGTTTTCACAGACTCGCCGGTAGTCCTGCTGTTTTTACTCACGGAGCTCTTTCGGGTTTTCATCCGTGCCCATTTTACTTGTGGACATACCGTTTATTTCTTCTTCTTTTTTTTCTTTTTTTGCCGCTGGTGGGACTTTAAAGTAGTCTCACCGACAGGATTTGGGAGAAATAGGGGTCATTTACGCCCGTGGATTGTATACGGTTTTGCAGGATGTCTGATCCAGACCGTAGGGCTGATGTGCTCAATTCGCCTGCGACTTGGAGCATTCATGTGTAGTATTTCTTGAGATATCGTCCATTGATGGGTGGCATGGGCCTTTCTCCCTCTGCACTTATTAGTTGGTAGGATCCTCCGTCGAACACTTTCTCAATGACGTATGGTCCTTCCCAGTTTGGCTCGAATTTTCCCTTGGCATGTCGATTGAGGATGATCGGTCTTTTGAGGACCAACACCAATTCACCTTTCTTGAAAGTGCGGAGACGAGTTATCTTGTCATAGGCCCGTGACATTTGGGCTCGGTATAGCTCCAGATTTTGCTGCACCGCGAGCCTCTTTTCTTCGAGGGCATCAAGTTCTTCAAGTCGAAGGAGCACGTTTTCCTCTTCTGTCAACTCATGCTGAACGGCCATTCTTAAGCTTGGAACTTCGACTTCGAGGGGGAGGACCGCCTCCACTCCAAAGAGCAATGAGTATGGAGTGGACTGAGTTGGAGTACGGTGCGTGGTACGATATGCCCACAATGCCTCGTGAAGCTTGAGATTCCAGTCTCTCTTGTTGACTGAAGCATTTTTCCTCAGGAGCTTGCATAGAGTCTTATTGAAGGCTTCGGCTAGCCCATTGGCTCTTGGATTATAGATGGAGGAATATCTCCAGTCTATCTTGTGCTGAGTAGCGAACCTTGAGACATTGAAGCTCTTGAAAGAAGGCCCGTTGTCAGAAATAATTCTTCTTGGTGTACCGAAGCGGTATAGAATATTATGCTGGAAGAACGTCAGAATATCTTTTGTCTTGACTTCTTTTAGCGGGACAGCTTCAGCCCATCTGGAGGAGTAGTCTGTCGCGGCCAGTATGAACCGGTGGCCTTTAGATGACGGAGGATCAATTGGGCCAACAATGTCGGTGCCCCAGACTTCGAAGGGCCACGACGCCACTGTAGGATGCAATGGGTTGGGATGCCTGTGAATAAAATCACCGTGAATTTGGCAGATATAACATTTCTTTGCATGCTCTCCGCAATCCCGTATCATGGTGGGCCAGTAATAACCCAAGCCGTTTGATTTGAAGTCGCATCTTGGGGCCAGATTGGTGAGCACCGCAAACGCCCGAGTGGACATCTTTCATGACCTTTTGGGCTTCGGCCAATGACAGACACCTGAGCCAGAGTTGGTCATATGACCTGCGGTATAACGTGTCATTTACAAACACGTATCGGAGAGCTCTTTTCTTCAGCTGAATCCTCGCAGATTTTTCTTCGGGCAGCTTGTCGTATCGGAGGTACTCTATGAAGGGTTCTCTCCAATCGGGCTCGTCTTGGATGATCGAAGCTTCTTCCGCAGGACTGCTCTTCTGTTCCGCGCTTTCCTCTTCTCGTAGAGAGACTGGGGGTGGAATTTGCCGGCTCCTGACTGTGATCAGAATTTCGTCCATGTCAGGATCAGCCAGCTCCTTGGCCAAGCGAGCGAGCACATCAGCCTTTCCATTCAACGCTCTAGCGACTCTCGTTAGTTCAATATGAGTGAACCGTTTCATGAGTACCACCACTCGACCTCTGTACCGAGCTAACTCGGGTTTGTATATCTTATAGTCACCGCTTACTTGGTTGACGACAAGCTGGGAGTCACCGTAGACTCGTAGCCGACGGATTTCCATTTCTACGGCAAGCTCCAAACCAGCTATCAGAGCTTCATACTCAGCTTCATTGTTTGTCCGAGGCTCGGTGAGAGCAAAAGAACGCCGTAGGGTTCCCATTGATGGTGTGATGAACACCAATCCTATCCCTTCTTTCATCTCCGGGACGCTTGATTTACTGGAGGTCCTTATTGACGAGGCTCCATCGAAGTAGAGCTCCCAACATGGCTCATCTTCCTCGAGGTGCAGCACTTGTTCATCGGGTAACTCACAATTTAGCGGCGACCCTTCTGGTATGGGATGAGCGGCGAGAAAGTCTTCAATAGCTTGCCCTTTTACTGCTTTCTGAGGGGTATAAACTATGTCAAACTCAAGTAGCATGACAGCCCATCTTGCCATTCTGCCGGCTAGGCTTGCTTTGGTCATCAAATGTTTGAGCGGGTCGACCTTGGAGATCAGCATAACCCGATGAGCGAGCAAATAGTGCCTCAGCTTCTTCACAGCAAATATTAGAGCCAGGCATTACTTTTCGATTGGGGAGTAGTTGTGTTCCGCCCCGACTAGAGTTCGACTGAGGTAGTAGAGGGCATTTTCATTTCCCTCCTCGTTATTCTGGGCAAGAAGCGCACCGAGTGACTCATCTAGCGCTACAGTGTAGAGAATCAACGGTTTATTTGGAATGGGAGCGGCCAGCACTGGAGGGTGCAACAAGTATTGTTTGATGCTTTCGAACGCTGCTTGACATTCAGTATCCCAGATAAAAGGAGCTCCTTTCTTCATGAGCTTTGAGAAGGGCCTACATCTCCCCGATAAATTTGAGATAAACCTCCGTATATAAGCAAGCTTGCCTTGGAAAGATCTTAGCTGCGTCAGCCTCTTCGGAGGGGGCATCTCTATGATGGCCTTTATCTTTGATGGGTCAACTTCGATCCCTCGATGTCGGACTATGAAGCCCAGGAATCTTCCCGATGACATGCCAAAAGCGCACTTCAGAGGATTCATCTTCAGATCGTATTCCCTCAGTCTGGTGAGAACGGTCCTGAGATCTTGGATATGATCGGTCTTGGCTTTAGTCTTGACGACCAGATCATCAACATAGCATTCGACGACTTTATGGATTAGGTCATCAAAGATATTAGTCATTGCCTTTTGATATGTAGCATCTGCGTTCTTCAGTCCGAATGACATTACCTTGTAGCAATATATTCCGATCGTGGTTCGAAATGATGTGTGCTTCTCATCCTCAGGCGATATCTTGATCTGATTATATCCAGACGAGCCATCCATAAAGGTGAACAGTCCATAATTTGAGGTGTCATCGACCATCATTTCCATGACCGGTAGCGGGAAGTCGTCTTTAGGACATGCCTTGTTGAGGTCCCTGAAATCGACACAAACTCGGATCTGCCCATTTTTCTTCTTCACTGGGACTATGCATGCGATCCAGTCTGCATATTTCTCTTCCCTGATGAAGCCGGCATCGATGAGTTTCTTGGTTTCCTCGATGACCTTTTCTTCCAACTCCCTTCTCATTCTTCGAGGAGCTTGTTTGACTGGATTAGCATCAGGAGATATAGCCAGCTTATGCACGGCTACCTTAGGGGAAAGGCCAGGCATTTCTTTGTATGTCCACGCGAAGCAGTCGACGAACTCACGCAGCAGGGCAATTATCTGCTCTTTCATTTCCTCCGACAAGAGTGAGCTGATGTAGGTCGGCCTTGGATTATCGGGCGTTCCTAAGTCAATCTCGGTTAGCACATCAAAGGTTGCTTGTCCGCCATCTTCGAACTCTTGAGGAGCTTCTTCTGGCTCGGCTATCTCGTCATCCTCATTTGATCTTTCGCTGGCCTCACCAACATGGATCATGTAGCACGCTTTGGAATCAGGTTGAATGTAGCCTATGCCCCGTCTATCTGGAATTCGTCCATCGATGAGTGCTCGGACCTGGGGCGGATACCATAGCCCATCGTAAAACTTTGCTTCGGACTCCGTTTTATATAACAGGCATCCGCACTTCTTAAAGTATTCCTGCATCTCGGGCGCATAGTATCTGGGATTGAGGACGGCTCTTATGCTTCTCTCATAGGGAAGGCACGCGACAGAGAGATCGTCCGGGTGCACAACGGGGTTTGACCTGTAAAACAGGATGCCCTTCTGTCCATTTTTCCTCCCGGGCACATAGAAAGTTTTTAGCTGGTCCACGGTAGAGACTGACAACGCATCGAGCTCTTTGCACATCCGTTCCGGCACCCTTGTAATGGCCAGGGACCCTTCTGCGACTTCGAAGGTCTCTCGTAGTTTCGCTTGCTGCATGGGGGGGCGATCTGCACAGCTGTTGCACGGCAGGTCCTCTTCTTCTGACTCTTCAGTGTCACTGCCAAGATGAGGGCGGACTTTGCTGCTAGATGGGCCCTCAGTAACAGATTCGTCCGTATCGCTGCCGAAATGAGGGCGAGTTTGGCGGAAGGACGGGCTTCCAGCGTCGGACTCATCAGTGTCGCTGCCGAAATGCGGGCGCACTTGGGTATTTTTGCTTTTGAAAGTGATAGCCGGCGCAGATTTTCTTTTGAGTCTTGGGGCCATTCTATCCTCAGTCAGTTGTGGCTTAGCATTTTGGTGGTTCGTAAAGTACCGAGAATCTTCATATCGGACTTCATGCACACCGAACGGCTGGATGTCTCCGTCAATGCGTCTTTCTTCGCCATTTTTAGTATACTTCATGCATTGATGGAGAGTTGACGGAATGATGCCGTAATCATGGAGCCACGGCCGCCCCAAGAGAATCTTATAAGATGTGTCGGCGTCGATCACGTATATCTTAGCTTCAGTTTGCAGATCCCCGAATTTGATTGGCAAAGCTATAGACCCCAGAACTTGCTGGCAATTTTGGTTGAAGCCTTGAATGACAATCCTTTCCCTTGACAGGTGTCGGACGTCCATTGACAAACTCTTCAGAGTTCGCAAGTTCATGATGTTCACTGAGGACCCCGGATCAATCAATATACGATTATTTCGATCTCCGTCGCTGTACCCGGTCACGTAAAGCGGCCGATTATGCTCAGCCGTTCCCAGTAGCAAGTCTTCATCCTTAAATGTGACTGCGGCGGCATGCAATGCGTGCTGGGCTTCTTTCATATTAATTTCCGCAAAGTGAGCATGATACCGCTCGGGGTTTTGTAGAGCGTGGATGAGAACATCTCTAAGCTCCTTCGATAGGACCAAGGCGTCGTAGATGCTCAGGAGAGACGGAAGCTTCCGGAGATGCGCCAAGACATTATAGTCCACCGAGGAGGGACTTATGTTTTCATCAGCCGGTTCTCTGCCATCTTCTTCATTAGCGACTTGTTTTTCCTTCCCTTTTGGGGCGTTGCCCTGATTTTGAGGTAGAGCCCTGCCGCTTCTGAGCTGGATTTGATTGGCCTTTGTGGTGAGTTCCTCGTCCTCTTAGGGAAAGCATAGATCATCCTCGGAGTCGCTGCCAAGATGGATGGCGTAGCAGGTCACTACTGGGATCTCTTCATTGGAGTCTTATTCTAACTCCTCCAGAATTTCAGCCGCTTGTACAGGGAAGAACTCCTTCAATCGAATCAATGTTCTTTCCTTTTGTTCATATTCTTCGAGGGAATCGATATATTTTTGAATGGTCGATCTCCCTGCAGACTCTTTTTCGCGCCGAGCTGCATTTTTCTTCTTCTTGAGCTTCTTGGATTTTGAGCCTGATGGAGCCGCATTGGCAGCTGGACTGGTAGGCTTCTTCTGTCCTTCCTATTCCATCCTGGGCTCTTTCTGAAGTAGCTTTAGCATCTTCTTCGTCTTATTAGATATGTGCGTACTCTACGGAGGCCGCGATGAGTCAGTTTCTTTTTTCAGGGCAGCAGGTTCAGCTGTCTGCTCCCAGAAGGCTTCAACTTCTGTCTGTATAAAGTTGGCGGTTGCAACTTGATTGTTCACCAACACGCTTGGACAGCTCGATCTCTCCAGCCATGTACTGCTTCTCGACCCATTCTTTGAAGATATAGCAATTCTCGATCGCATGGCTCACTACTCAGTGGTACGGGCAATGTAAGTCGATGTACTTCACCCCAGTACTTGTGGGGAGGCGGAATTTTCAAAACTTATCAAGTTTAAACAACGAACATCGACTAACCGTTTGAATCGAAGCTAAACTATAAATAACCGTATTCTAAGAGTTTCATTTCACTTGTGATTAGGGATTATACCTAATGAAACTAGTCCTTCGTCTTTGTGTCCTCCTTTGTTCTCCTCGACCTTCTCTAGGTAGTAGACGATCCACCCGAGAGCAAAACACCAAGCTAAACCTCTAACTTGAGGTAACTAATCAACTTTGATTGCTAATCAAAGATGAAAGGATGATATAGAGTGAAGGTAATGGATTGTTTAGTCTAACTAATCCTTTGATCTCAACACATGAGGATTAAGGATTAGGGTTTGAAGATGAGAGCTTGAGGAGAGAGAATGTGAGATAAGATAATGAGAGGAGAGAGAGTGTATCATAATATATTATGAAGCATTCTTTTTTAACAATAATGAATAAAGGAAATGAATAAGCATGCTTCATAAAATATCTAGTGGTGATTCATTAGCATGAGTCATTAAGCAATAAATGTGCATTAATGAAATGAATGAATCACCACCATGACTCACTTTCTTATCCAAAAGAAACCTCCTTAGTCACATCTTCTAGAAGCTTCTCGAGTAATTACGAGAACGCCCCTCCGAACCGTAAAAATACGGAAAATCTTTAGACTGTATAAATCCAATAACCGGATACCAGTAACTGGCTTAAACCAAAGCCGACTGGTAAAAACTGTCCGAAAGTCGTACGCGCGTAAACGCACGTATGCGTCCGAACCCTTTGTCGCAAAACCATGCAACCTCTATATCGTTTCGCCTGGAGTAGGAAACTCTCTGTGTGGGACTCTAGAGACTCGACTACTACGCTGGCAGTGGGTTTAACCACAGACCGCAAGCGGCACTAGCTGTACGTAACGGTCCCCAGGTAGTTGTCGATAAGAAGGCCGATGAGAAAACCCATCCGAACTCCTACTGAGTCTGATGTGACAATCTCCATACAGTCCGGTCCGTTCGTCCAAGACTATCGCATATCGGGCCTTGGGGGGCGGCAAGCGTCAGTCCCCTAATAGCGGTATAAGTCGTGTCGGAGTAAAGCCCATTACACCCTGAGAAACTGCTGGAACCTACCAGCAAATCTCGCTTGCCCTGGCCAGGGACTTTGCGTAATGGCTCTCTGACACAGCACGATATCTACTCCCAATACCGGGAGGGACGAATCCTGTCTAACCGCCACTGCCTCCAAGTGCTCGGGACTGCACCCAACTGCTACCTGTTTGCACGACTCCTTTGAGCCGTGGTAGGGTAGCAATCTAAGAACAGTGGGACACACTCGAGGCGAAGTAGCAGTGTCAAGTCTGCGGACTACGCTGTACTCATGTCACCTGGGAACTGTTCACTGACGACTGGTATCAAACCAACCAACAGTTCCCTGTGAGTCCTGTCCGGTGTACCCGTAACCTAACGAGCACCTGTATACTATCTCCAGTACGACGTACTGACGGCCGTGGGACAAACCATCTCCCCAACTGGGATGAGAAGCGTACACACCAGTCTACTCCGGAGTATCGATGCTCTGTCTCGATAATCCAACGACCAGGGACCTGAATAAGGATGTGCTTGTAGACTACCCAGCCCCCACTAGTGTGACTGCCATCACAACGCTGGTAGACAAGCAAGATCCTAAGAGCTCTATCAATACGTATACTCACATATTAAGATAGAAAAACCAAGTAGCATACTACCATGTTTAGCAAGACTGTTATATACATGTGAATATCCCAAGCTTCCATTAAGTAATATACAAGCTAGTATGATACAGTAATGGCCTTCTAGGGCATAAACACTAACAATCTCCCACTTGCACTAGGGCCATGTACTGGCATATCGTAGACCAATGATCTCGAGTAGCCTCTCGAACTGAATCTGAGGAAGGGCCTTCGTGAATGGATCAGCAATGTTCTCTTCTGAAGCAACTCTCCGAACCTCGATCTCCTGACGATCAATGATCTCCCTGATCAGGTGATACCGCCTCAAGATGTGTCTGGACTTCTGATGGGACCTTGGTTCCTTCGCTAAAGCTATAGCTCCGTTGTTGTCGCAATACAGAGGTATTGGATCAACTATGGTAGGAACCACCTGAAGTCCTGTTAGGAACTTCTTCATCCAGACTGCTTCTTTTGCGGCATCGCAAGCAGCTATATACTCCGCTTCCATCGTCGAGTCAGCAACGGTGTCCTGCTTGGAGCTCTTCCAGCACACCGCCCCTCCATTGAGGGTAAAGACATAACCCGACATGGACTTGGAATCGTCCTTATCACTCTGGAAGCCGGAATCAGCAAAGGCCTCCAACCTGAGGTCTTTTCCGCCGTAAACCAAGAACATCTCCTTAGTCCTCCTCAGGTACTTGAGAATGTTCTTTACTGCTATCCAGTGTTTCTCCCCTGGGTCTGACTGATAACGGCTTACCATGCTTAGTGCGTAAGCTACATCTGGTCTGGTACACAACATCGCATACATTATAGAGCCTACCGCAGAAGCGTAGGGTATAATAGACATGCGTTCCCTTTCCAAATCAGTCTTGGGAGACATCTCTTTGGAGAGGGTGATTCCGTGACAAGCCGGTAGATTACCGCGCTTAGAATCTTCCATACTGAATCTTTTCAGTACAGTGTCGATATACCTGGACTGCGAAAGTCCCAACATCCTCTTGGATCTATCACGATAGATCCGGATCCCCAGAATGTAAGAGGCATCACCCAGGTCTTTCATGGAGAACCTGTGTGACAAGAATCCTTTGACAGATTGTAGCATAGGAATGTCATTTCCTATCAATAGAATGTCATCCACGTACAAGACGAGGAATACGACACTTCTGGCCACAACTTTACTATATATGCACGGTTCATCTGGATTTTTGATAAAGTCATATTCTTTGACTGTCTCATCAAAACAGATGTTCCAACTCCGCGATGCCTGCTTTAGTCCATAAATGGACTTAAGCAGCTTGCATACTTTCCCGCTGCTCCCACTCTGATTGAAACCCTCTGGCTGATCCATATAGACGCTCTCTTCTAAATTTCCATTCAGAAAAGCCGTCTTTACGTCTATCTGCCAGATTTCATAATCATGGAAGGCAGCAATAGCAAGAAGGACCCGAATGGATTTGAGCATAGCCACTGGAGAAAAAGTTTCGTCATAGTCCAAACCAGGTCTTTGACGAAAACCCTTTGCAACAAGTCTAGCCTTATAGGTTTCCACCTGTCCATCTACACCAATCTTTTTCTTGAAGATCCATTTGCATCCTATGGGTTTTACCCCATCTGGAGCAAAGTCCAAAGTCCATACTTTGTTGGTGTACATGGACTCCATTTCGGTCCGCATTGCATCTAGCCATCGTACCGAGACGCCGCTCTGGATGGCCTGCTGGAAGTCAGTAGGTTCATCATCATCTATGATGCAATCCTCTCTATCCCCGTCAATGAGAAAACCGTAGTATCTCTCAGGCGGACGAGACGGCCTACTATTCCTGCGGAGGGGTGCGGGAATGTTCTGTTCTTCTTGAACCTCTGGTTCTACCAAACTTTCAGTAGCAGTTTGTGGTTCTGGAATTTCTTCCAGTTCTATTTCGCTCCCACTTGATTCCTTTTCTAAAAACTGATGTTCTAGAAAATGGGCATTACGAGAAACAAATACCTTCTGTTCCTCTGCGTAATAGAATAGATATCCCCTGGAGTGATTTGGATATCCCACAAACAAACACTTTACTGATCGTGCCTCGAGCTTGTCCACATGCTGCTTTTTAACAAAAGCTGGACATCCCCAAATCTTTATATACTGTAGATGGGGTTTCTTCCCACTCCACATCTGATATGGAGTGGTAGGCACAGTCTTGGTAGGTACCATGTTCAAAAGATATGCTGCTGATTCTAGCGCATGTCCCCAGAAAGATCGCGGTAACTCAGCATTACTCATCATGGATCGTACCATATCCAATAGGGTTCGATTCCGTCTCTCCGATACACCATTATGCTGTGGAGTGTACGGAGGAGTAAGCTGAGAGAGAATTCCTTTCTCTTTTAGGTAACCTAGGAACTCGGCACTCAAGTATTCACCACCTCGATCAGATCTAAGTGTCTTAATACTTTTGCCGGTTTGGTTTTCTACTTCATTCTTATACTCTTGGAATTTCTCAAAAGCCTCGGATTTATGTTTCATCAGATAAATGAATCCGTATCTTGAGTAATCATCCGTGAAAGTAATGAAATAGGAATAACCACCTCTCGCATGTGTAGACATTGGACCACATACATCACTGTGTATGAGTCCTAAGAGCTCGCTCGCTCTTACTCCTTGTCCAGTGAATGGAGTCTTTGTCATCTTTCCTTTGAGACAAGATTGACAAGTGTCATAAGTTTGATATTCGAACGTGTCCAAATATCCTTCTCTATGCAACTTAGTCAACCTTCTCTCATTGATGTGACCCAGTCTACAATGCCATAAGAAAGCTTTATTTAAATCTGGAGACTTTCTTTTTAGTGTGTTCTGGACATTGAAAATTTGGAGTTGGTTTAAAACATATATGCCGTTATTTAGAGTACCGGACCCAATCAAACCATGATTAAGGTGGATGTTGACAACATCTCTTACAAACGTGAAATCATAACCTTTATTTGATAACAAGGAAACTGATATGATATTACACGTTAAGCTGGGTACAAAATAACAGTTATGTAAAACCAAAATGTGTCCACTCGTCAATCCTAGGTGATAATCCCCGACGGACGCAGCTCCCACGCTAGCTCCGTTAGCAACCCTGAGGATCATATCACCATCCTTCAGCACTCTACGGTTTCTCAGTGCCTGCAAAGAATTGCAAATATGAGATCCTGATCCGGTATCCAATACCCAGGAAGTAGAGTTGATCGACAGACAATTCTCAATTACAAACACACCTGAAGTCGAAGCCACAGCTTGCTTCGGTTCCTGGTTCTTGGCGTTCCACGCCTTGCAATCCTTCTTCCAGTGCCCTTTCCTGTGACAATGGAAGCACTCATCCAGGCCAACTACCGGTGCTGTAAACTTTTTCTTTCCCTTCTTTCCCACCTTACTAACACCTCCTCTAGGTCTGGGTGCGGCCTTCTTCTTCCTTCCTTTGGCCCTAGCCTTGGACCCGGAAGAAGATGAACCGCCAACAAACATAGCGGGTGTTTCCCTTGCCTTCTGCAAGGTGCCCTCTGCACTCCTTAACATGTTCAGGAGTTCCGCAAGTTCAACTTCTTTTCCTTGAAGATTGAAGTTGAGGATAAACTGGGCGTAGGTGGGAGGAAGGGACTGGAGAACAAGGTCTGTATAGAGCTCATTATCCAAAGTCGTCCCAAGGTCCGCGAGCTCTTCAATATAGACGATCATCTGTAGGACATGTTCACCTACTGATGACCCGACAGCCAACCTCGCTCGAAACAATTTCTTAGAGGTCTCGTATCTTGCTATACGAGATTGCTCTCCATAAAGTTCCTTTGTATGGAGAAATATGCCATCTAGGGACATATCCTCGTGCCTCCTCTGATGTTCATTGTTCATCGAGGCAAGCACGATGCACTTGGCTCTCGCGCAATCTAAATCCCAGGTTTTGCGGATTTCCTTATCCGCATTGCTGGATTTGGGACCAAGGACAGCAGGTGCTGTAGCGGTGAGGACGTACCCCAGTTTGTCATAGGTCAAAGCCATCTTGACATTCCGCAGCCAATCTTTATAGTTTGGCCCTGTCAGTATATTTTTCTCTAAAAGTAACTTAAGTCCAGTCATTTTCAGGGTCGCTGCAATTAGGAGAGAGAGAAGAAAACTCTTTAGCATGATGCTCTTGCAAGTTTAGAGTGGTTTTTAGTTTATCTAAACTGGATGGCTCCCACTGTTTCTCGAATCCTTCCTCAAACCATAAAAGAAGAATTAGCCAAGACTATTCTCACCGTACAATACTTGCTTAACCGTTCAGCCAGGCCGGTGTCGATACTTCGAGGGAGGTTTTCCAACGCTTTCGCGAAGTTCCTTAATTAAATAACCTCTTTTCTCTGGGGGCGTAACCCCGCTGACACTTTTCTGGACACCTACTAGGTTTATAGCATTGATCGTTAAGTGACGAATATCCTGATAAGTAGCATATACTCACAGTAGGATCGGGATCCAAATATCATCGTATGATAATGTTGAAGGAATCCTACCAACATTCATCAAACTCCAAATGGTATGCATCTCTTTGCAAATTTCAGTTTCTTTAGAAATTCCCGATATAAGTTTTTGCCCCATGCTCTTATGACCTTGGCGTTAGGTCAAAATGTCATAAGTCACATGTCAAGTTCTACCCATCATTATCTTGTCAATTTGAACCCATCCGTATATATCCTTGACGTTCGGCCAAAATGATAATACGACTGTCCCAAACTAACTCATCTATCTATGCAACAAATGAATATCCAGCAGCTACCAAACACTATGCCTTGGCGTTAGGTCAAAATACATAGCTTGAATACTACTGAATACCCAGATGAAATGACGGAGGGCTACGAATGGTTTTGGCGAAACCGTGAACGTAGTGAACTTGATATAACCGAAGGAACCTGATAGCTTTTAAAAGGAGTGGTTAAAGCTCCGCATTTAAAAATATCTGTTTTAAAAATAACCGAGTGGTTTCTTTTAAATTGTTCCAACGATTTAAACTTTGGTTTGTTTTACTTTGCATTATAGATAATGCGTCCCATCATTAACCTATCATTGCAGAAAACAACGAAAATACAACGTCCTCTTATGCCATCCGCATTCGCCACGGGGTCCCGTCATCACCCGTTAGGTTACTTAACTAACGACAGAGCGGGGGCTGCGCTAGCGCGGGTGTAAAACATAAGTGACGTCTAAATAGCTACAATAAATATAGATATTTTACATTCGTCTGACGCAATGATATTCATTCCAGAACACAGATAAACAATATTGGATTTGCAAGCAATCTGTACTTCTTTTGAGCCTGCAAGAAAAGACAGATTACACAGTTGTGATGAATAGCCGTTTACCCCACCCTCGACCCCTACGGGTACGGCAAACTACCCACCCGGCAGTCTGTGTACCCCACCTTGGGTCAGTCCTAGGAGCAAAAACAGTAAAATGAAATAATACAACGGTGGCTACAACCGCAACCTGGAAGTGCCCCGCGAAAATAATATTACAACAAATTACATTTACAACAAATGAATTAATCAATAACCCATTGCTAACCCCGGCTATACACCACAACAGTCCAATACAGTTTATATGCACAAACAGATATAATCATTTCAGAAATGTGCAACCCCCTGCCAACCGACATACTAGCAGTTGGGGGAGGTTTACGAACACATTAAACAATCACAGATATAATACAATACGCAAATACTGTACAATTCGATCGAATAAACAACATCAATATTGCTCCAAAATCTGCTCTGTTAAACAGTAACCTGAGCAATAATTAAATATTCCAGAAAACCCCAAATGTCACAGGGGACCCACACAAGAAAGACGAGTCCATGACTCGGCCAAAGCGCCGCGGAAGGGCGGCGGATCCCACCGATCCGCCGCGCTTCCGCGGCCGAGTTGCCGATTCATGGGCTCGAATTTCTTGGGTGTTCTCCTGGACTCCTTTCTAGCTCTCTGAACACACCTGAAAAATTTTCTGACATCGTTTTAAATTCGACAGAAACTAGCAATTTTTAGGGTTTTCCGGTTTCGTTTTTCCGTTCGAAATTCGTACAAATTTGCGATTAAGTTATTTAGTGTTTAGCGAGGCTCTGATACCACTGTAAGTCGATGTACTTCACCCCAGTACTTGTGGGGAGGCGGAATTTTCAAAACTTATCAAGTTTAAACAACGAACATCGACTAACCGCTTGAATCGAAGCTAAACTATAAATAACCGTATTCTAAGAGTTTCATTTCACTTGTGATTAGGGATTATACCTAATGAAACTAGTCCTTCGTCTTTGTGTCCTCCTTTGTTCTCCTCGACCTTCTCTAGGTAGTAGACGATCCACCCGAGAGCAAAACACCAAGCTAAACCTCTAACTTGAGGTAACTAATCAACTTTGATTGCTAATCAAAGATGAAAGGATGATATAGAGTGAAGGTAATGGATTGTTTAGTCTAACTAATCCTTTGATCTCAACACATGAGGATTAAGGATTAGGGTTTGAAGATGAGAGCTTGAGGAGAGAGAATGTGAGATAAGATAACGAGAGGAGAGAGAGTGTATCATAATATATTATGAAGCATTCTTTTTTAACAATAATGAATAAAGGAAATGAATAAGCATGCTTCATAAAATATCTAGTGGTGATTCATTAGCATGAGTCATTAAGCAATAAATGTGCATTAATGAAATGAATGAATCACCACCATGACTCACTTTCTTATCCAAAAGAAACCTCCTTAGTCACATCTTCTAGAAGCTTCTCGAGTAATTACGAGAACGCCCCTCCGAACCGTAAAAATACGGAAAATCTTTAGACTGTATAAATCCAATAACCGGATACCAGTAACTGGCTTAAACCAAAGCCGACTGGTAAAAACTGTCCGAAAGTCGTACGCGCGTAAACGCACGTATGCGTCCGAACCCTTTGTCGCAAAACCATGCAACCTCTATATCGTTTCGCCTGGAGTAGGAAACTCTCTGTGTGGGACTCTAGAGACTCGACTACTACGCTGGCAGTGGGTTTAACCACAGACCGCAAGCGGCACTAGCTGTACGTAACGGTCCCCAGGTAGTTGTCGATAAGAAGGCCGATGAGAAAACCCATCCGAACTCCTACTGAGTCTGATGTGACAATCTCCATACAGTCCGGTCCGTTCGTCCAAGACTATCGCATATCGGGCCTTGGGGGGCGGCAAGCGTCAGTCCCCTAATAGCGGTATAAGTCGTGTCGGAGTAAAGCCCATTACACCCTGAGAAACTGCTGGAACCTACCAGCAAATCTCGCTTGCCCTGGCCAGGGACTTTGCGTAATGGCTCTCTGACACAGCACGATATCTACTCCCAATACCGGGAGGGACGAATCCTGTCTAACCGCCACTGCCTCCAAGTGCTCGGGACTGCACCCAACTGCTACCTGTTTGCACGACTCCTTTGAGCCGTGGTAGGGTAGCAATCTAAGAACAGTGGGACACACTCGAGGCGAAGTAGCAGTGTCAAGTCTGCGGACTACGCTGTACTCATGTCACCTGGGAACTGTTCACTGACGACTGGTATCAAACCAACCAACAGTTCCCTGTGAGTCCTGTCCGGTGTACCCGTAACCTAACGAGCACCTGTATACTATCTCCAGTACGACGTACTGACGGCTGTGGGACAGACCATCTCCCCAACTGGGATGAGAAGCGTACACACCAGTCTACTCCGGAGTATCGATGCTCTGTCTCGATAATCCAACGACCAGGGACCTGAATAAGGATGTGCTTGTAGACTACCCAGCCCCCACTAGTGTGACTGCCATCACAACGCTGGTAGACAAGCAAGATCCTAAGAGCTCTATCAATACGTATACTCACATATTAAGATAGAAAAACCAAGTAGCATACTACCATGTTTAGCAAGACTGTTATATACATGTGAATATCCCAAGCTTCCATTAAGTAATATACAAGCTAGTATGATACAGTAATGGCCTTCTAGGGCATAAACACTAATAGGCAATACAGAGAATTGTCGGTCATTTTTGCTTCATGGGGTCTTTTCGACTCCGGCAATTGTAGGCCATTGTTCAAGGCATCTTTAAATATCTTGCGGACCTTGTCCCTTCTGAAAGAGTAAACCTTGTTCTTTTTCTCCTCTAGGGAAAGCCCATCTCCTCCCAGCAATGGCTTTCGAGACCGGTTGGTTTTGGATTCGCCCGCCCTTCGCTTTTCTTCATTGTCTGAGGCATTGAAGACGTTGGTACTGCTGGAACTCCCGCTTCTACGGTTGTCGTCCCGCTTGCTTTTCCAAGTTTTGTCTCTCTGAGAATCCGGCGGGGACTCTTGTTTCGAGCGTTCCAGCATTTGGACTTTCTTGGTTAGCTCCTGAAATGTCTTGAGGCCCGCTGTACACAAGAATGGGACCATCCAATTGCTGTGGTTTCCAATGAGAAGGCTGACGGACTGGTCCTGCTCCAGCGGCGGTTCGCAATTGACTGTGAGATTACTCCATCGGGCGATAAAGTCGGTGTTGCTTTCATTCTTTCCCGGCTTGGTCCTCACAAGGTCGGCAATGGAGATTTTATCACTGACACTCATGAACCTTTGCCGAAACAGAGACTCCATTTGGGCAAAGGTAATGACGGACCCGTCCGGTATACTCGCATACCAGTCGAAGGCAACACCGGTCAGGCTGTTGACAAACTGACGAAGAAGGAGCGCGTCATTGCTCCCTGTATTTCTGTACGATGCTTTGAAGTGGGCGACGTGCTGATTTGCATTCCCCGTTCCATCAAATCTTCCGAACTTAGGAATGACGTAGCCGCTTGGGAACTCAATCAGATCGTACTGCGCGGGATATGGCCGCCCACTACTGCCGATTTCTTTCTGAGCTTCAGCTTCAGCCACCAATGTTTTAACCTTGCTGGTGACCAAATCCATTATCCGATCTTGTGTTAGCGGGATAGTGCTATCTGGGGCCAAGGCGTCCCCAGAAGCGGAATGCGGCCGGCTTTCATGCGGCTCGACCAGTCTTGGTCCCAAAGGAACAGGCATTGGCTGCCTCGGATTATCATCACCCGGCTGATTAGTAGCGGTTTGTGTCTGATTGGGAGGCGCTCGAGCAATTTGAGCAGTAAGCTGCATCACCACATTCGTTAAGTCGTCAATCTTCGAATAGAGCTTGGCCATCTCTTTATCTTTGCTCCTGAGCTGTTTTCGAAGCTCTTGAAGCAGCTCTTGCTCCGCAGTCCTGGGGCGGAAAGTCGGCTCTTCCTTGCTGTCCGAGCTTGACTCTGCATGGATCGAGGGGTCTTTCTGCCTATCATCCTCATCGAGAGGGTTTTCTTCATCCACCGGGGGCGGCTGTTCTTGGGCGGCGGCAACCACATTCAGGCTAGATTGGGCTTGGGATGTGGTGGCCCCGTCCTTGCTTTTGCTGCGAAGGTTGTCGCTGGGGCGCCCGCCCGCCATATATACCGTATGGATGATATATCCGACCGTCTTTCTATCATTGGCGGCTGATTTCACGGATCGCTGTCTTGACCCCCTTGCTTCGGTAGCTGGTAGTCGATTGAAGGCGGCTGGCCTAACCAGGTCCTTGAATGGTGCTGGCGCTTCTTTTCTGGATTTGTCCCGCTGCTTTCGTGCGGCACAGAGCGCCTGATAGACCCTTGAAGAGACAGTGTCATACTTTTTCTGTTGGGGCCGGGACACGTCTCTTTGTGGCACTGTTCGGACCGCTGTCTTCTTGATTCTGGCGGTCATGGCGTTTTTCTGAACCCACTTCAGAGGCTTGAAGGAATTGTTGATTCTTACGTCCGACTCAGCCGTCGTCGCGGGGCAACCCTGCACTTGGAACTTCACACGATTCCATTTGGCCGAAGCCTTGGCCCTCTTATTGGCTCGATACCTGAGCCGCTTCTGCCTTAACTTTTCCGTTCTAAGCACCTGGCAAACTTCGGCTCTTTGGGAAGACGCCGCAGGCTGGTTGATGGAGGGCCTTGGAGATACGCCCGATTGTGCATTTGTTGGAGTCATCGCCTGAGCTCGTACGCAAAATTTAATGTTGCCCTTCGCATCGGAAGTCTTGCCCCCAGCTAGAGCGCCAGGGACTCGTTCAGACACCATCTTAAGTTTCAGTTGTGGTGCCTTGGCGATCACGACATTCGGCCTCTTTCCCCTTGAGACCGGCTTGGCCACCTGTTCCGCCGGGATCTCCGCCAGATGAGCGCTTCCGGCAGGGTAGATGATGACGGAGCCGAACTGGCGGGGCGGTTCCTCCCACTGTCGACTGAGGCTTGCGGGGAGAACCACACGAGCGTTGATCTTGACCACGTATGGAATCGGGGTCGCGCTGGAAGCTGAATTCGTCTGGGGAGACATTGTCGTTGAAAGTTGATTGCTGCACAAAAAGAAAACATCATTTCAGTATAGACAATCGATAAGTATATTGATTGAGTTCGCATGAACGCTTAACCCAAAATATGGGAGGAGAGATTGGTCCCACCGGGCGTGCCAGAGTCTGTAGGGTGTTTTTCCTCACCCCATTGAGATGGGAATACGCGCGCGCTTGTCAGGCGTATACTACAGATTCCTCCTGCCTAGGGTAGGCGGGGGGTTTATTGATTGTGGGGATCCAAATCTCCGGCAGCCGCAGACTAAGCTGCCGTTAATTACCCCTCGCCTTTGGGGCGAGGGAACCTCCGATTAACGGGTTAAAATGGTCATGCGAACCCAATGTGCAATGTACGTGTGTTGTGTTTTGAAAAGGTGGGTTTGGATATATCGGGACCCATGCAGAGTTTTTACGGGGGTCCCGCTACCCGGATAGCGGGCTGGGGGTCAGGGGGCTAGCAACCCCCTTGCGGGGTGCGGGGCAGCGCCCAGTTAGAAATTTTTCTAACAGGGACAGTGTCGTGGAGTATATGTATGTGTACATTTGTATACATATGTATATATATAAAAAAGAGGGGAAAAGACATCCAAAGGATGCGTGGGGCCAGCGCCTGGGCGCTAGAGCGCAAGCGCGCCACGTGTCGGCACGTGGGCGCTTTACGCTCAAGCGCAGAGCGCTGGAGCGCAAGCGCGCCACGTGTCGGCACGAGGGCGCTTTGCGCTCGGACGCTGAGCGCTTGGGCGCAAACGCGCCACGTGTCGGCACGTGGGCGACTTGCGCTCGAGCGCTTGCGCTTGAGCGCAAGAGCACCACGTGTCGGCACGGGGGCGACTTGCGCTCGAGCGCTTGCGCTGGAGCGCAAGCGCGCCACGTGTCGGCACCGGGGTGACTTGCGCTCGAGCGCTTGCGCTGGAGCGCAAGAGCGCCACGTGTCGGCACGAGAGCAACTTGCGCTCGAGCGCTTGCGCTGGAGCGCAAGCGCGCCACGTGTCGGCACCGGGGTGACTTGCGCTCGAGCGCTTGCGCTTGAGCGCAAGAGCGCCACGTGTCGGCATGAGGGCGACTTGTGCTCGAGCGCTTGCGCTGGAGCGCAAGCGCGCCACGTGTCGGCACGTGGGCGCTCTGCGCTTGAGCGCCGGCGAGAAAAAGAGGCTTTTAGCCTAAAAAGATTTCTCTGAAGAGAAATCAGAGAGGAGTTGGACTCCTGAGTGTATTCTCTTTTTTTTTGGGTTAACTGAAAGGGGTTCTTCTTCTTCCTCTTCTGTTAGCTGGATCTTGAAGATCAATAGATGTGAGATCTCAAAATCTCTCCTTTTGGGGGTCTGAAGACAGATCCAAGTTCCCCTTTGTGGGTTTTGTGGTGAAAAACTATTTCGTTTTTGAAAAGGAAGAGTAAAACTCTTGATTTAATTTCAAAAGAATAAAGAAGGTCTTGGAACCTTGAAGAAGGTAGAAAGATCTCAGATCTGAAACTCTTTTTTTTTTGGAGAGAGAAAAAATTGTTGAGATATTTCATTATCTTTGCCTTTATAGGCTATACACTTTAC
Source organism: Agapanthus africanus (assembly GCA_030015575.1). NCBI lineage: Eukaryota > Viridiplantae > Streptophyta > Magnoliopsida > Asparagales > Amaryllidaceae > Agapanthus > Agapanthus africanus. The sequence goes on along the minus strand of JASDDO010000016.1, from coordinate 181,703,555 downwards.
ACATAGCCCCTTGGGCTTCACAAAATGGCATTTTGCCTATCCCATGGCTCATGTGCCATTTCTTTTTGCACATAAGCCATGGGCTTTACAAATATTTGGCTTTATGCCTATTTTTCTTACATTTATCCATAAAATAAAATAAAAGAAATGCAACAAAATTATTTATTACAAAATTTTCATCTTGGCATGGGGGAGGCCGGCCGCTTCATATTCTGGCTCGACCCGGGCATGGGCCCACTGGATCTGGGCTTGGGCCCACTTGTCTTGAGGTTGACTTTGATTTTGACTTGGTCAACCAGGTCCGGGGTGTAAATTTTTACCCCAACACCCTGGAGCTGATCAAACAAATCGTCAATGCGAGGTAAAGGATACCTATTCTGCACCGTAACTCGGTTCAATTGACGATAATCAATGCACAACCTCAAACTGCCGTTCTTCTTCTTGACGAATAGAACAGGAGCTCCCCAAGGCGAAACACTCGGACGTACCAGTCCCCTATCAAGCAACTCTTGCACCTGATCCTTAAGCTCCCTAAGCTCCGCCGGGGCCATCCGATAAGGCGGTATCGAAATAGGTCCCGTGCCGGGGATCAGATCAATGCAAAACTCAATCTCACGCTCTGGCGGCAATCCAGGAAACTCATCGGGAAATACGTTGGGAACTCTCGCATGATAGGAACCCGGTCCAACGCTCTATTGTGGCTCCGGTATCATAAATGAAAGCTAATAACCACCGACATCCACTCCTCAAAAGCCGACTAGCGCAAAGGGCTGAAATCAAACTGTGAGGTGCGGCACCACGGACCCCTGCACAACACGAACTGACTCGCCGGGAAAACAAAACCTGACTGTCTTCTCATGGCAGTCCACGGACGTGTAGCACGTAGCTAACTATTCTATGCCCAAGAGAACGTCGAAGTCCAACATCTCAAAAAGGATCAAGTCGATGGACGACTCTCTATCTCCTATCTGAACGGCACACGACCGAAACACGTGACGCGCAACAAACGACTCGCTAACAGGAGTGGTCACAACAAGCGGCTAATCTATCAAACACGACTCTCGGCCCAACCTCGGCACGAAGTGTGTAGAAACATACAAGTGCGTAGATCCCGGATCAAACAACACGTGTGCATCAAAAGAACATACTAAAAGAATACCTGAAACCACTGCATTGGACGCCTGTGCGTCCTGATGAGTCAAAGCAAATACTCATGCCTGTCCTTTACCTGCAACTGGCTGTCCTCCGCCTCTGTCACCCCGTCCTCTCGGAACAAACCCTCCGCGACCACGACCTCTCTGAGCATAAGTCTGACGCGGAGCTACAATAGGCGCAAGAGGCAACGCTCTCTGAGGTGGAGAAGGTGGTAAGGTAACATGTGATACGGCTGCCTCGTCCTCACGTGGCTCAGTACAATCTCGAACACAATGATAGAAACTCCCGCACCGGAAACATCCACACGATGACTGCTGACCCTCCTGGTGATAAAAGCTAAACAACCGGCCTTGTCCCGAGCCTCTGCTACTCCCCGTACCTGAACGAAATCTGTCGCGACGTCTAAACATCTGTCTCCGTGCTGATACACCAGTGCGAACCCTCTTCGGTTCCGGAACAATCGACGTCTTGGAAAGACGCTCCTCAACTAGTACGGATGAGTCCACTATTGCGGCATATGTATCACAATGCTGGGCGCTGATAGCGAGGAACAACTGGGTAAGCAAGCCTCGAACAAACCTCTTGACCGGCATCTCCTCAGTGTCCACCAAATACGGAGCATACACAGATAGCTCGGTAAACTGCACATCGTACTCTGCCACCGTCATACCCGGAGTCTGGCGTAACGACTCGAAACTGCGCGCTCGAGCATCCCTGACGCTCTGCTGAAGAAAACGGGCAAGAAACACCGTCACTAACTCAGCCCGGGTCATAGGAGAAAAACCTGCTGCTCTGCCCCTCTTTAAAGACTCACACCACTTCTGGGCAAGACCTTCCAGACGAAAACTCGCGAACACTACCCATCTCACGTCGGAGCATCTCAGCGAACGACATATCATGGCCATCCGATCGATAAATGACTGCAGATCCTCCGCTGCATCAGTGCCGGTGAAAACCGGAGGCTTCAGCTTCATGAACTCAGATAACGATACGGTGATCACCTCCGTAGCTGCAGGTACAACTTCCTGAACAGTGGGCACCATCGCGGTCCCCGTAGCAGGTGGGACAACCTCCTGTCGCTGTGCTCTGCTGGCCTCGACTAATGATCCCATCATCTAGTGCAAATCCTGCATACCAGCCTCTAGCCTAGTAATACGATCAAGCGAAGGTGGATCAATCTGCACCTGAACAACGGGCGTACCGCCCTGGTCAGTCCTCGTCTCAGACGAGCTAACTCTGACCTCGGCTCTCGCGGCCGCTCTCTGCGCCCTCGTAGTCTTCGGCGGCATAATGGCTGGAAATGTAAACAGGATTCGATAAGAATACGGAAATCGAATCAATGATGTATAAAATCACGGAAGGAATTTCAACGAATAAGTCCTAAGGCCACTTAGACGGAGTATCGTGTCGTAAGTATGCCGCGGAACATACACACGCTACGTCACTCTGCTTAAGCAACCTACTCCATCATACCAAGGTCATCCTATACTCCGAAAGGTAAAACCTAGCGCTCTGATACCAACTTTGTCACGACCCAAAATTTGGCACGTGACCGGCACTTAAACCACGAAACGTCTACAGGCGTAACGCAATTTAAGTAAGCCGAAACCCAGAAATCTAAACCATCAAAAATAGTAAGTGGTGAAAACATTGTTAAAAACATTTGGAAATTTCGAGTAAAAATCTTTAAAGTTTAAATTATTTTATTAAAAATTTCGGCAGCATCTCCTTTGTAAAAACTAATCCCGAAACGGGTACAACATAGGATATAAGTAAAGCAACATAGGATATAAATAAAGCATCCCCAAACGGAAGAAAATCACCCCCAAAGGAGGAAACAACCACCACAAACATAATATAAGACACCATAGCGAAGAAATAGACAGTATAAGTGAAAAACATCATAAATGATAAAACTGCATAATAAAAGCCGGCTCATACGAGCTCGACACCCAGAGTCACAAAATATATACAATATCGTCCTCACAACTTGTCTCTAAGTCAATACATGAAATGGTAGATAGAGAGTACTAGATACAATAATTGATATACAATGAATGTAAAGTTGGATAACCGCAACCCACCTACAACAAAACGTCTTACAGCCAACCTGGGCAGTATCCGCTGCAAAAAGATACAATACATAGCCCCGGCCGCGACTACTCTGTGGGTCAACCTGCAAAACACTGTGGCACAACGGGGGTGAGTTGCCAACTCGTGAATAGTAAGTAACATCATACAGGTAATCGCAGGTATGCACGTACTGCGATACCCTATCACATGTAATCTGAAAGTATTAATATGGTAATCTGGATATGCAAAAATCATGAAAGGTACTCAATCTGGTACTACAAATACATGATGCAATGCATATCAATAAATGCTGAGTGTGGGATAAAACATATCATCATCACAAATCATCATCGTGGAAAAACCCGGTGTCCATCAATACACCCCAAATCCCAATACCTCAGGCGCCGTCACTCTAATCGGCCCTCATGTCCTGTAAATCTCATGGAACATGAGTGCCCAACATCGGCACTCGAAAACATCATGAAATACTCGTGCCCAGCATCGATACTCAAATCCACATATATCGGGCTTCGTCGGTCCGGATCGGCCCACGGGCTCCCTCTGTCCGGATCGGCTCTCGGGCTCCGGCAGTACGGGTCGGCCCATATCCATCTCTCGACTCCGGTCGGTATCCTCCGGATAACCGCCGGGTCCAACCAATCACCGGTAGGTAGTAGTCCCTCTGCCAGGCTCATCGTCTACTGTGCGACATCTCTTTCTTGCCCCGGGGTACCATACCGGGTCCACCATGAACCCGCAAACAGATCATCCAGCTCCTCGAATCGGGTTTCTATCACACGTCTCAGAACCGAGAAAACGCATGGTGGACGCACTGAAATATCATATAAAGAGAACCGGGTTTTCAAAACAATGCATACTTTCTTGAAATAATACCACGGTTCTCAAATCCATAAAATCACATGAAATCCGTATCTCAATGCATAAATCCATGCATTATGATATATGCAACATAAAACCGTAATATAAGCATATCAAGGGAAAACCGCTCTTTAAAATGAATCCATCTTTTAAATGTGACATGCGGTTCTCAATTTCTCCAAAATCAAATCCAACATCTTATAAAGGTGTACACGTAGCTATGTATGCACGATGTATCTCATATGCACAATAAAACAATAATCCATGTGTCAATATCAATAACAAGTACAATACAGCACATGTGTATAGGTTGTGAATGTCATGGCAATTACCGACGGTGTGGGTGTAGCATACAATTTAGTGCTCGTGCAACATGAACCGTCAGTAATGGTGCAGTACTAGGTCAAGGCACAACAAGTAATGGTATGTATGATGCTCATGCACAATCAACATATATGAATATAAACATACGGCTATAATATCCTATCAAGCCCTGATGCATAACGCCATACGGGCGATTGCCCCGTAGATGTTAAATCTACTCACCGTGATCTCGAGCTAGGTATATCCAACCACCTGCTTCCCTTTCTTCGCAGCGTCCGAAGTCCCCGCATGCGATCCTATTAACACAAAACATAGCAAGTGCAACTCAGAATCGACCAATAATACATACAATTACGCTCAAATCGACGCACCGACTCCAACACCCTCTAAAGTGTTCGCTTAGCGGCTAACGTGTGTGTGGCGACACTACTAAAACAACTCACGTGCAGAAATCACGTGAAGCACAGAAATTGAGTCGGACACCGTATCGCGCGTCGTCAAAACACTAAAAACTAGCTAATCGATCCCAGATTTTACCCACTGTAAAAACATCAAAAACTAGCAGTACCAAACACTCTAAAACCACTGTAGACAACTACCCACAAAAATTCAACTTCCCAGGCCACCGTACGGCCGAGCTCTCCGGACCTACCCTCAATGTCGCAGGCCAAAACCGTTCAGGTAGTGGTATTATTACTGGTGTACACTTATGGAAACTAGTAAAACACTTCTATACTACTAGTTTTCACAGTAAAGACTCGGTGTTACAGCAGATCACATATACCCTATAATGACACTAAAATACGATATCGTACACAAAAACTAAATCTTTAACGTTCTAAACTGAAACTAATTAGCCACACAAAATTTAACAACTTAGATAACGGTAGAGAGTCATTACCTATCCAAACTTGCTCCAAAACCCTAGCTTTCCATGCCCCAAGTGATTCTAGTGGCTTGATCTTGGCTTGTGAAGGGTTTTGAAGGAGTTTAGTGGAGATTTTGTGTGGGTTTGTGAGGGTTGGGTTAGGGTTTCAGTTGAGGGATGTGAGGGTATGAGATGAGGTGAAGAAAATAATGAGAAGGAATGATAGGTGAATGAGAGTGTGAATGAGAGTGAGGAGTGTATGTGTGAGGGTGAGGGATCACAAATGGGGTGTGTGTTTAGATGAGCCACGCCTCCCTCTCTCTCTCCTCATTTAATACATGGCATGCTTGCCCCATGCTCATGATGCATGCCACCCTTTCCTCAGCACCTAGCCTAGGGTTTGCAAGCATCAAGCATGCTACAACAAAAATTAAAGGGGGTGCTAAATAATCATCCAAGGAATCATACTAGAATATTAGGGTAACAAAACTTTGCAATCAAACATTACAATAGAAGTGAATAAGAAATACAACCTTTGTAGCCCGGTCCTTCACTTCAATAGCTCCGTGTTGTCGTCCCTTTGCTGCGATCATCGATCTCCTGGACTCAAGATGAACTCCACAAAGCGTAGTAAGCAAGCATGCTAGATGTCTTCGAAGCCGAAGATGATCTACGTCGAGGGAACTCAAGTATAAGCTACCTCTTCACAAAGTGATGAACTTTGTGAAGCATACACCCTAAACTAAATGGAAAGTAGTAGAGGATGGTGAAGTAGGGATTTTGCTCACATTGGATTTGATTTTCTCACAATATTTCTTCTCATCTCCAAACCCTAGAAAGCTTCTCAAGCTCAAGAAGAAGATTAAGGTGAAAGAATAACAAATGAAAAAGGGATGAGGTTAGATTTGCAACCATGGTAAGTTAATATCATATCTTAACCATTGTAGAGACTTAACCATTGAAATGATAATTGTTAGGTTTATAAAAATCTCAATGCAAAACAAATTGGGTGGAATAAGTCAAAGCTCACAATAAGTTTCTCCAAGCTTCTAGCATGACACAATTCCACTCAAATTTGAATTGCTAAAGATAATTAAAACCTAAACTTATCATGGTTATAGTGTAAGTCCTACACATACAAGTTGCATATATAACCTAGCATAATACAATATATATATCACATATATATAACATGTATGCAAAAGTGCGAAAAAGAAACAATTAAGTGAGCAATATTAGTTAATGTAAATTCATATACAAATATATAATTATACATTAAATCAATACTTGATTTAATAATCCGGCTATATTACATATAACCGACTAATATCAATAATATCAATTTTCCGAATCAACACTTGATTCGATAACCCGGCTATATCACATATACCCGGCCGATATCACATATCGCGAGAATACAATACGGTATCACATACTCGTATCAATCTCGGTCCCTCATATATCACATATGTGCTCCTACTCCGTTTCGCTTGAACCAGGAAACCTCTGTGTAGGACTCTTAAGACTCGTCAATATGCCGGCAGTAGGTGGTGATCATATCAGTCACCCACAAGCCGCAAGCGGTCTGCTAAACATAACGGCCACCCAGGTATTGAGCAATCAGAAGATCAACAAGCAAGCCTGCTCACACTCCTGCGAATCCAATCAGTAACACTACCGTACAGTCCGGTCTCTTCGTCTAATATGTTGCATATCTCGTCTAGGGGTGGTAAACGTCAGACCCCAGTAACTTGATAAGTCATGCCGATGTAAGGTCCTTAACGGTTCGAGAAACTACTGATAACACTTACCAGTAGTTCTCAGCAACCCCGGCCAGGGATTTTCTGTTATGGCCAATCGAGCATAGCACAACATCAACCCCCAATACCAGGAGAGACAAATCCCCTCCTATCGCTCATTACCTCCATGTGAATCGGGACTGTAACCAAAAACCACATGTTTGCACGACTCAGTAGAGCCGTGGTAGGGTCCAATCAAAGCACAGTGGGAGACACACAAGACTCTATGACGATCTCGGGTCTACAAACTAACCTGTACCAGTGTCACCAGAGAACTGCTATCTGACGTGAGGTATAATACTATCTAGGAGTTCTCGGCGAGTCCGTTCAGTGTACCCAGCCAGTCTACACTGAGCACCCGTATACTATCTCTGATGTCAAACACCTATGGATATAGGATCATCCATCGCCCATCGCATAGGTTGAGAAGCTATACGCTAGTCTACTCTGGAGTATCGATGTCCTGTCTCGATATTCCCTCGACTAGGAACAATTGAAGGATGAACTAATGGACTTCCCAGGCCCCCACTAGTATGATCTACATCATAATCCTGGTAGTCAAGTACACATCCTAAAGGCTTTATCAACATGTAACATAGAGACATCGAGTGTACATGTTAAGATAAAGAGCAACCAGATAGCGTACTATCATGTCGAGCGAGAATGTCCTTCCTATATATGTCCAAGCATCCACTATAATATACATCATATGTACAATAATGGCCTCTAGGGCATACATATAACTAACAATCTCCCACTTGCACTAGGGGCATATGTTGTAGTATCTAATACCCAACAATCAGTAGTGGTTGTAGTATCCCATACTCAACCATCCCATAATAGTCTCTCTTGGTAAAAGGCCTTTGTGAGTGGATCCGCCGTGTTTTCCTCTGAGTCTACTCTCCTAACCTCGATCCCCTGGAGATCGACCATCTCCATGATCAGGTAGTACTGAATATGTCTGAGTCACTGATAGGACGGGGGTTCCTAAGCCAAAGCCACAGCTCCATTGTCACACAATGGTAGGAACCAAGTTCATCTCATGAACAAATATATATACCCAGACTACCTCTTTGGTAGCATCGCTAGTAGCGATGCATTCAGCCTTTATCGTCTAGTTTGCCACGGTATCTAGCTTGGAACTCTTCCAACATACCGTCCCTCTACTGAGGGTAAAGACAGTTCATGTGACTGACTTTCAGTCAACCTTATCACCGTGGAAGCTATCCAGTGATTCTCCCCAGGATTGATTAATACCATCTCACTACACTTAGTGAGAATCCTAACATCCATTTATATCTATCACAAAGATCAAAGCCAAGGATTTAGGAGGTATCACCTCGATCCTTTATGGAGAATCAATGTGATAAGAGGAGATTGACCGAGTGTAGCATAGGAAACTCCTTTCCTATCCAGAGTATGGCATCCATGTATAATACAAGGAAGACCACTTTACTCTCTACAACCGTTTTGTATATAAAAAGTTCATCTACCATTTTGATGAAGTCAAATGCTTTGGCTTCCACATCAAAACAGACGTTCCAACTCCGTGATGCCTGCTTTAACGCATAAAGCAACTTGCTCACATTTCCGCTGCTTCCACTGTCTACGAAGCCCTCTGACTGTGTACTTATAGACACCCTCTTCTAAATCAATATTTAGAGAAACTGTCATGACACCCAACCGCCAGATATCGTAATCATGGTATGTAGCAATGGCAAGTAGGATCTGGATGGACTTAAGCATAGTTATTGGAGAAAAGGTTTCATCATTATCCACCATAGGTCGATGACGAAAACCTTTTACAACAAGTCTAGCTTTGAAAGTCTCAACTTTTCCATCTACACCAAGTAATCTTCTCAAGATATACTTGCTCTTGATGAGGATTTAACTCTTCAGATAAAGCAACCAAAGTCCATACATTGTTGGTGTATATGGATTCCATCTCAGATCACTTAGCATCCAGCCATTCTTACAGAGTCGCCACTCTTGATGGCCTGCTCGAAACTAGTTGGGTCATCATCTCATGATGCAATCCTCGCTCCCACTGTCATCGAGAAACCAAGTATCTCTCAAGCGGATGAGGAACCCTACCAGATCGGCGGAGAGACTGGGGTTTGTCGGGAGGTATTGAATCCATCGGTTCTACCAAATCATCAGCTGTAGTTTGTATAGCTGGAACTGATTCCAGTTCTACCTCATGACCACAAATTTCTTTCCATAAAAATTCCTTTTCTAAAAAGGTGGCATGCTGAGACACAAAACACATTTTTCTCCTCAGAGTGGTAGAAGATATTCCCTTGCAAATGCTTGGGATATCCAATAAACTTCCACAGAACTGACCTTGTCTCGAGCTTGTCTAGATTTTGTTTTTGACATAGGCCGGACAACCCCAAATCTTAACTTGCTTAAGATATGGGCTCTTCCCATTCTATATCTCATATGGAGTGGTAGGCACCTGATTTGATTGGAACCCTATTCAATAGGTTTGCAGCTTCACAAGTGCATAACCCCAAAAGAAAATAGGCAACTCAGTAGTACTCATCATAGAGCACACCATATCATATAGGGTGCGATTGCTCCGCCCCGATACACCGACGTGCTGTGGTGTATACGGAGGAGTAATGCTGAGAGAGAATCTCATTCTCCTTTAGAATAGTCCAGGAATTCCGTGCTCAAGTATTCTCCTTCATGATCGCATCAAAGGATATAATACTTATACCCATTTTGGTTCTCTACTTCTGACTTATATTCATTAAATTTCTCAAAATCTTCAAACTTGTGTTTCATCTAAAACATATGTCCGAATCTTAAGAGATCATCAGTGAATGTAATGAAGTACAAAGAACCAGACTTGGCATGTGTAGACAGGGGAATTACATCATCATCTATCAATCCCAAGAGTTTACTAACTCTTTTTCTATTTTCAGTAAACAGAGCTATGGTCATTTTATCTTTGTGACATAGCTGGCAAGTTTCACAAGATGTAAATTCAAACTGATTTAAATATGCTTCTTAATGTAACTTAGCTAGTCGGGTCGCATTGATATGACCTAGTCTACAATGCCTCAAGAAGGATTCGTTCATTTCTGAACTCTTCCTCTTGTGTGTGCTCAGTACATTAAGAACTGTGGTTTGATTTAGAACGTATATGCTATTAGATAACGTGCCTGAAACGATCAACACTTGATATAGGAAATGTTCAAAACATTATCCAGCAATACAAAATTATATCCTTCTTTACTTAATAAAGAGACTGATATGATGTTGTATATCAGGTTCGGTATCTAATAACATTCGTTCAGAATCAATGTATTTTGATAATACAGGGTGATAACTGCCAACATCTTGGCTGCAACAATTGCACCGTTTGTAACTCTTAAAACTTATCACACATTCCCAGTTATCTACATTTTTGTAGCCCATGTCACAGATTACATATGTGGGATCCTGATCCGGTATCTCATACTTAGGACGTAGAGGATACTCAGAAACAGTTCTCGGTAATGAACACACCTGAAGAAGATGCATCAACATGTACTTTCTTCGTTTGGGCGGCACGGGGATACTGGTAATCCCCTATTTCCTGCTCGGTCTTATAATAATTATAAGTTGGAGCGATACCAATGTTCCCTAGCTCAGTATAATAAACGGGTTTGGTCAATACATCCATATTATTATCTTGATTAAGGCGTGACATGGTCGCTACCTGGAGAGGGAGAGAGAAGAAAACACTCTGCGTGCGCTCTTTTAAGATTAGATTGGTTATATTTTTTATCTAATCGGGATGGCTCCCACTGTTTTCATCAAATCTTCCTTCAAACCCTAAAAGGAAAGACTAGCCGGGATTAATTACACCCTACAAGTTCGCCAATCTTTCAGCAAGGCCAGTGCCGGTACTTTGAGGGAGGTTCCTCGTGCTTTCGCACGGACCTAATTAAAATAAACCTCGTTTTCCCAGGGGCGTAACCCCGTTGACACCTTTCTAGATACCTACTTGATCAGTTAATTGTAAAGTGCAAAACTCTCCCAAGAGTAACAATTTACTCGCAGTGGGTATCGGGATCCAACTATCTTATAGAAGGTATGCAATCTCATTGCAAATTTAAACACCTGAAATTCCCGATAATGGTTTTTACCCCTGGTACTTATGACCTTGGCTATGGTCAACATATTATAAGTCCTAGTCAAGTTCTACCCGTCATTTCTTGATTAATTAGACCCAGCCGCATAACCCTCAGCTATGGTCGACATAATCATGTGACTGTACTAACTAATCACATCATATGCTTTATAGGAAGACATCACTTAGCTACCGTACACTACGCCTCGGCTATGGTCGACATACACAGCACGAATACTAAGTACTCTACTTCCTAAAATGACGGAGGGTTGCGGATGGCTTTTAAGAAAACCTTTAACGCTTTGAACTTGATCTCGTTGCAGAATCAAATGGTTTAAAATGGAGTGTTTTTTAGGCTTTTACTAGTTTCGCTAAAGAGGTCACTCCCGGTGAAGGGATCTCGGCTCTTTCCTCGTCGAATAAGGTGCATGATATTCACAATACCACTATGCAAAGCAAGAACTAGAAAAGCAATCAAAAGACGAAACCGAAGGTTGTAACATCTGCCAGTTACTGCTAAAGAGGTCACTCCCGGTAAAGGGATCCCGGCTCTTTCCTTATCGAATAAGGTGCTGGATATTCTACAAGGAATACCGCTATGCAAAGCAAGAACTAGAGCTACCATATTTAGAAAATTCAATTCCACAACATCTTTAGGTTTATTTTTCTTTCATTAATCTCATTAATGAAGGTCCCATCATAAAAGTTACCTGAACATCACAGATAAATACAACGTACGCTTATGCCATCCGCATTCGCCTCGAAGTCCCGTCGTGCACCGTTAGGTTAGATAACTAACGGCAGAGCGGGGCAGGGCTAGCGCGGGTGAAAAACATAAGCAACGTCTATAATATATCATATATATTATATAATGTATCCATCTCAGAATATACAATGATCACATCACAGAATATCAGCAGCAGAAGACAACATATGAAATATTGGATATACTAGGATGTCCGTATTTTGTAATTAGCCAACAATCGAAAATACGGATTCCACGTTCGTGATGAATAGCCAAACCCACATACCTAGACCCCTGCGAGAGCGACAAGCAACCTTGCCAATTCCAGGGTTAGGAGACCCGGTCTCGACTTCTCGAGATGGTCTCCCACTGGACCCCAGAACCCGGTTACTTGTGTCCCCTCCTTAGGTCTATCCTAATACGGAAAAGTAAATAATATACATCAACGTTGACATCTTCCTCAACCCGAAAGTGCCCCAATAACAGAATATTACATACATTGAATTTTACATGAATGAAAATGAAAAACTCTCATCTTACATAAAAAAAACCCGGCTATTCAAACACGACGATCCAATATAACATATCACAGCAACACATAGCATCACATGTCATCAACGTAAGTAAATATGCGTATCCCAATTGTCGTTGACGTATAGCAACGAAATCGTCAATACACCGCATATTACACTTACGGTCGCAGAAAAGAAAATGAAAACTACAACAGTTGGAATCCGCAACCACCTTAGACATCATAAACCCGAAATATCTCATACTGCGGATTTCATGCTTAACAATATGAATTCCTTAGACATCACATGCCTAACAATTATAAACCCCGCATTTTAGTCTCGATATTGAAAACACTTTCTAATAACAAGTCGGGTAATTCAACAAGATTCCCGACATCCCGATCGAATGCTCGTCGGAAACTTTAGTAGACGGCCGCACCCCCCGATGCCGACGACGAAGTGCACTAAGGCGTCGTTAGTTATGTATATGCCCTAGAGGCCATTGTTGTACATATGATGTATATTATAATGGATGCTTGGATATATATAGAGAGGACTTTCTTGCTCGTCATGATAGTATGCTATTTGGTTTTCCTTTATCTTAACATGTTAACTTATATTAGTTTACTGTCTTACTCTCACATGTTGATAAAGCCCTTAGGATCTGTACTCGACTACTGGGACTATGATGAGATCATACTAGTGGGGCCACGGTAGTCGATGAGTACATCCTATAACTGTTTCTAGTCGAGGGTGTGTCGAGACAGGGCATCGATACACAAGAGTTGTAAGTCGATGTACTTCACCCCAGTACTTGTGGGGAGGCGGAATTTTCAAAACTTATCAAGTTTAAACAACGAACATCGACTAACCGCTTGAATTGAAGCTAAACTATAAATAACCGTATTCTAAGAGTTTCATTTCACTTGTGATTAGGGATTATACCTAATGAAACTAGTCCTTCGTCTTTGTGTCCTCTTTTGTTCTCCTCGACCTTCTCTAGGTAGTAGACGATCCACCCGAGAGCAAAACACCAAGCTAAACCTCTAACTTGAGGTAACTAATCAACTTTGATTGCTAATCAAAGATGAAAGGATGATATAGAGTGAAGGTAATGGATTGTTTAGTCTAACTAATCCTTTGATCTCAACACATGAGGATTAAGGATTAGGGTTTGAAGATGAGAGCTTGAGGAGAGAGAATGTGAGATAAGATAATGAGAGGAGAGAGAGTGTATCATAATATATTATGAAGCATTCTTTTTTAACAATAATGAATAAAGGAAATGAATAAGCATGCTTCATAAAATATCTAGTGGTGATTCATTAGCATGAGTCATTAAGCAATAAATGTGCATTAATGAAATGAATGAATCACCACCATGACTCACTTTCTTATCCAAAAGAAACCTCCTTAGTCACATCTTCTAGAAGCTTCTCGAGTAATTACGAGAACGCCCCTCCGAACCGTAAAAATACGGAAAATCTTTAGACTGTATAAATCCAATAACCGGATACCAGTAACTGGCTTAAACCAAAGCCGACTGGTAAAAACTGTCCGAAAGTCGTACGCGCGTAAACGCACGTATGCGTCCGAACCCTTTGTCGCAAAACCATGCAACCTCTATATCGTTTCGCCTGGAGTAGGAAACTCTCTGTGTGGGACTCTAGAGACTCGACTACTACGCTGGCAGTGGGTTTAACCACAGACCGCAAGCGGCACTAGCTGTACGTAACGGTCCCCAGGTAGTTGTCGATAAGAAGGCCGATGAGAAAACCCATCCGAACTCCTACTGAGTCTGATGTGACAATCTCCATACAGTCCGGTCCGTTCGTCCAAGACTATCGCATATCGGGCCTAGGGGGGCGGCAAGCGTCAGTCCCCTAATAGCGGTATAAGTCGTGTCGGAGTAAAGCCCATTACACCCTGAGAAACTGCTGGAACCTACCAGCAAATCTCGCTTGCCCTGGCCAGGGACTTTGCGTAATGGCTCTCTGACATAGCACGATATCTACTCCCAATACCGGGAGGGACGAATCTTGTCTAACCGCCACTGCCTCCAAGTGCTCGGGACTGCACCCAACTGCTACCTGTTTGCACGACTCCTTTGAGCCGTGGTAGGGTAGCAATCTAAGAACAGTGGGACACACTCGAGACGAAGTAGCAGTGTCAAGTCTGCGGACTACGCTGTACTCATGTCACCTGGGAACTGTTCACTGACGACTGGTATCAAACCAACCAACAGTTCCCTGTGAGTCCTGTCCGGTGTACCCGTAACCTAACGAGCACCTATATACTATCTCCAGTACGACGTACTGACGGCTGTGGGACAGACCATCTCCCCAACTGGGATGAGAAGCGTACACACCAGTCTACTCCGGAGTATCGATGCTCTGTCTCGATAATCCAACGACCAGGGACCTGAATAAGGATGTGCTTGTAGACTACCCAGCCCCCACTAGTGTGACTGCCATCACAACGCTGGTAGACAAGCAAGATCCTAAGAGCTCTATCAATACGTATACTCACATATTAAGATAGAAAAACCAAGTAGCATACTACCATGTTTAGCAAGACTGTTATATACATGTGAATATCCCAAGCTTCCATTAAGTAATATACAAGCTAGTATGATACAGTAATGGCCTTCTAGGGCATAAACACTAACAATCTCCCACTTGCACTAGGGCCATGTACTGGCATATCGTAGACCAATGATCTCGAGTAGCCTCTCGAACTGAATCTGAGGAAGGGCCTTCGTGAATGGATCAGCAATGTTCTCTTCTGAAGCAACTCTCCGAACCTCGATCTCCTGACGATCAATGATCTCCCTGATCAGGTGATACCGCCTCAAGATGTGTCTGGACTTCTGATGGGACCTTGGTTCCTTCGCTAAAGCTATAGCTCCGTTGTTGTCGCAATACAGAGGTATTGGATCAACTATGGTAGGAACCACCTGAAGTTCTGTTAGGAACTTCTTCATCCAGACTGCTTCTTTTGCGGCATCGCAAGCAGCTATATACTCCGCTTCCATCGTCGAGTCAGCAACGGTGTCCTGCTTGGAGCTCTTCCAGCACACCGCCCCTCCATTGAGGGTAAAGACATAACCCGACATGGACTTGGAATCGTCCTTATCACTCTGGAAGCCGGAATCAGCAAAGGCCTCCAACCTGAGGTCTTTTCCGCCGTAAACCAAGAACATCTCCTTAGTCCTCCTCAGGTACTTGAGAATGTTCTTTACTGCTATCCAGTGTTTCTCCCCTGGGTCTGACTGATACCGGCTTACCACGCTTAGTGCGTAAGCTACATCTGGTCTGGTACACAACATCGCATACATTATAGAGCCTACCGCAGAAGCGTAGGGTATAATAGACATGCGTTCCCTTTCCAAATCAGTCTTGGGAGACATCTCTTTGGAGAGGGTGATTCCGTGACAAGCCGGTAGATTACCGCGCTTAGAATCTTCCATACTGAATCTTTTCAGTACAGTGTCGATATACCTGGACTGCGAAAGTCCCAACATCCTCTTGGATCTATCACGATAGATCCGGATCCCCAGAATGTAAGAGGCATCACCCAGGTCTTTCATGGAGAACCTGTGTGACAAGAATCCTTTGACAGATTGTAGCATAGGAATGTCATTTCCTATCAATAGAATGTCATCCACGTACAAGACGAGGAATACGACACTTCTGGCCACAACTTTACTATATATGCACGGTTCATCTGGATTTTTGATAAAGTCATATTCTTTGACTGTCTCATCAAAACAGATGTTCCAACTCCGCGATGCCTGCTTTAGTCCATAAATGGACTTAAGCAGCTTGCATACTTTCCCGCTGCTCCCACTCTGATTGAAACCCTCTGGCTGATCCATATAGACGCTCTCTTCTAAATTTCCATTCAGAAAAGCCGTCTTTACGTCCATCTGCCAGATTTCATAATCATGGAAGGCAGCAATAGCAAGAAGGACCCGAATGGATTTGAGCATAGCCACTGGAGAAAAAGTTTCGTCATAGTCCAAACCAGGTCTTTGACGAAAACCCTTTGCAACAAGTCTAGCCTTATAGGTTTCCACCTGTCCATCTACACCAATCTTTTTCTTGAAGATCCATTTGCATCCTATGGGTTTTACCCCATCTGGAGCAAAGTCCAAAGTCCATACTTTGTTGGTGTACATGGACTCCATTTCGGTCCGCATTGCATCTAGCCATCGTACCGAGTCGCCGCTCTGGATGGCCTGCTGGAAGTCAGTAGGTTCATCATCATCTATGATGCAATCCTCTCTATCCCCGTCAATGAGAAAACCGTAGTATCTCTCAGGCGGACGAGACGGCCTACTACTCCTGCGGAGGGGTGCGGGAATGTTCTGTTCTTCTTGAACCTCTGGTTCTACCAAACTTTCAGTAGCAGTTTGTGGTTCTGGAATTTCTTCCAGTTCTATTTCGCTCCCACTTGATTCCTTTTCTAAAAACTGATGTTCTAGAAAATGGGCATTACGAGAAACAAATACCTTCTGTTCCTCTGCGTAATAGAATAGATATCCCCTGGAGTGCTTTGGATATCCCACAAACAAACACTTTACTGATCGTGCCTCGAGCTTGTCCACATGCTGCTTTTTAACAAAAGCTGGACATCCCCAAATCTTTATATACTGTAGATGGGGTTTCTTCCCACTCCACATCTGATATGGAGTGGTAGGCACAGTCTTGGTAGGTACCATGTTCAAAAGATATGCTGCTGATTCTAGCGCATGTCCCCAGAAAGATCGCGGTAACTCAGCATTACTCATCATGGATCGTACCATATCGAATAGGGTTCGATTCCGTCTCTCCGATACACCATTATGCTGTGGAGTGTACGGAGGAGTAAGCTGAGAGAGAATTCCTTTCTCTTTTAGGTAACCTAGGAACTCGGCACTCAAGTATTCACCACCTCGATCAGATCTAAGTGTCTTAATACTTTTGCCGGTTTGGTTTTCTACTTCATTCTTATACTCTTGGAATTTCTCAAAAGCCTCGGATTTATGTTTCATCAGATAAATGAATCCGTATCTTGAGTAATCATCCGTGAAAGTAATGAAATAGGAATAACCACCTCTCGCATGTGTAGACATTGGACCACATACATCACTGTGTATGAGTCCTAAGAGCTCGCTCGCTCTTACTCCTTGTCCAGTGAATGGAGTCTTTGTCATCTTTCCTTTGAGACAAGATTGACAAGTGTCATAAGTTTGATATTCGAACGTGTCCAAATATCCTTCTCTATGCAACTTAGTCAACCTTCTCTCATTGATGTGACCCAGTCTACAATGCCATAAGAAAGCTTTATTTAAATCTGGAGACTTTCTTTTTAGTGTGTTCTGGACATTGAAAATTTGGAGTTGGTTTAAAACATATATGCCGTTATTTAGAGTACCGGACCCAATCAAACCATGATTAAGGTGGATGTTGACAACATCTCTTACAAACGTGAAATCATAACCTTTATTTGATAACAAGGAAACTGATATGATATTACACGTTAAGCTGGGTACAAAATAACAGTTATGTAAAACCAAAATGTGTCCACTCGTCAATCCTAGGTGATAATCCCCGACGGACGCAGCTCCCATGCTAGCTCCGTTAGCAACCCTGAGGATCATATCACCATCCTTCAGCACTCTACGGTTTCTCAGTGCCTGCAAAGAATTGCAAATATGAGATCCTGATCCGGTATCCAATACCCAGGAAGTAGAGTTGATCGACAGACAATTCTCAATTACAAACACACCTGAAGTCGAAGCCACAGTTTGCTTCGGTTCCTGGTTCTTGGCGTTCCACGCCTTGCAATCCTTCTTCCAGTGCCCTTTCCTGTGACAATGGAAGCACTCATCCAGGCCAACTACCGGTGCTGTAAACTTTTTCTTTCCCTTCTTTCCCACCTTACTAACACCTCCTCTAAGTCTGGGTGCGGCCTTCTTCTTCCTTCCTTTGGCCCTAGCCTTGGACCCGGAAGAAGATGAACCGCCAACAAACATAGCGGGTGTTTCCCTTGCCTTCTGCAAGGTGCCCTCTGCACTCCTTAACATGTTCAGGAGTTCCGCAAGTTCAACTTCTTTTCCTTGAAGATTGAAGTTGAGGATAAACTGGGCGTAGGTGGGAGGAAGGGACTGGAGAACAAGGTCTGTATAGAGCTCATTATCCAAAGTCGTCCCAAGGTCCGCGAGCTCTTCAATATAGCCGATCATCTGTAGGACATGTTCACCTACCGATGACCCGACAGCCAACCTCGCTCGAAACAATTTCTTAGAGGTCTCGTATCTTGCTATACGAGATTGCTCTCCATAAAGTTCCTTTGTATGGAGAAATATGCCATCTAGGGACATATCCTCGTGCCTCCTCTGATGTTCATTGTTCATCGAGGCAAGCACGATGCACTTGGCTCTCGTGCAATCTAAATCCCAGGTTTTGCGGATTTCCTTATCCGCATTGCTGGATTTGGGACCAAGGACAGCAGGTGCTGTAGCGGTGAGGACGTACCCCAGTTTGTCATAGGTCACAGCCATCTTGACATTCCGCAGCCAATCTTTATAGTTTGGCCCTGTCAGTATATTTTTCTCTAAAAGTAACTTAAGTCCAGTCATTTTCAGGGTCGCTGCAATTAGGAGAGAGAGAAGAAAACTCTTTAGCATGATGCTCTTGCAAGTTTAGAGTGGTTTTTAGTTTATCTAAACTGGATGGCTCCCACTGTTTCTCGAATCCTTCCTCAAACCATAAAAGAAGAATTAGCCAAGACTATTCTCACCGTACAATACTTGCTTAACCGTTCAGCCAGGCCGGTGTCGATACTTCGAGGGAGGTTTTCCAACGCTTTCGCGAAGTTCCTTAATTAAATAACCTCTTTTCTCTGGGGGCGTAACCCCGCTGACACTTTTCTGGACATTTACTAGGTTTATAGCATTGATAGTTAAGTGACGAATATCCTGATAAGTAGCATATACTCACAGTAGGATCGGGATCCAAATATCATCGTATGATAATGTTGAAGGAATACTACCAACATTCATCAAACTCCAAATGGTATGCATCTCTTTGCAAATTTCAGTTTCTTTAGAAATTCCCGATATAAGTTTTTGCCCCATACTCTTATGACCTTGGCGTTAGGTCAAAATGTCATAAGTCACATGTCAAGTTCTACCCATCATTATCTTGTCAATTTGAACCCATCCGTATATATCCTTGACGTTCGGCCAAAATGATAATACGACTGTCCCAAACTAACTCATCTATCTATGCAACAAATGAATATCCAGCAGCTACCAAACACTATGTCTTGGTGTTAGGTCAAAATACATAGCTTGAATACTACTGAATACCCAGATGAAATGACGGAGGGCTACGAATGGTTTTGGCGAAACCGTGAACGTAGTGAACTTGATATAACCGAAGGAACCTGATAGCTTTTAAAAGGAGTGGTTAAAGCTCCGCATTTAAAAATATCTGTTTTAAAAATAACCGAGTGGTTTCTTTTAAATTGTTCCAACGATTTAAACTTTGGTTTGTTTTACTTTGCATTATAGATAATGCGTCCCATCATTAACCTATCATTGCAGAAAACAACGAAAATACAACGTCCTCTTATGCCATCCGCATTCGCCACGGGGTCCCGTCATCACCCGTTAGGTTACTTAACTAACGACAGAGCGGGGGCTGCGCTAGCGCGGGTGTAAAACATAAGTGACGTCTAAATAGCTACAATAAATATAGATATTTTACATTCGTCTGACGCAATGATATTCATTCCAGAACACAGATAAACAATATTGGATTTGCAAGCAATCTGTACTTCTTTTGAGCCTGCAAGAAAAGACAGATTACACAGTTGTGATGAATAGCCGTTTACCCCACCCTCGACCCCTACGGGTACGGCAAACTACCCACCCGGCAGTCTGTGTACCCCACCTTGGGTCAGTCCTAGGAGCAAAAACAGTAAAATGAAATAATACAACGGTGGCTACAACCGCAACTTGGAAGTGCCCCGCGAAAATAATATTACAACAAATTACATTTACAACAAATGAATTAATCAATAACCCATTGCTAACCCCGGCTATACACCACAACAGTCCAATACAGTTTATATGCACAAACAGATATAATCATTTCAGAAATGTGCAACCCCCTTCCAACCGACATAATAGCAGTTGGGGGAGGTTTACGAACACATTAAACAATCACAGATATAATACAATACGCAAATACTGTACAATTCGATCGAATAAACAACATCAATATTGCTCCAAAATCTGCTATGTTAAACAGTAACCTGAGCAATAATTAAATATTCCAGAAAACCCCAAATGTCACAGGGGACCCACACAAGAAAGACGAGTCCATGACTCGGCCAAAGCGCCGCGGAAGGGCGGCGGATCCCACCGATCCGCCGCGCTTCCGCGGCCGAGTTGCCGATTCATGGGCTCGAATTTCTTGGGTGTTCTCCTGGACTCCTTTCTAGCTCTCTGAACACACCTGAAAAATTTTCTGACATCGTTTTAAATTCGACAGAAACTAGCAATTTTTAGGGTTTTCCGGTTTCGTTTTTCCGTTCGAAATTCGTACAAATTTGCGATTAAGTTATTTAGTGTTTAGCGAGGCTCTGATACCACTGTAAGTCGATGTACTTCACCCCAGTACTTGTGGGGAGGCGGAATTTTCAAAACTTATCAAGTTTAAACAACGAACATCGACTAACCGCTTGAATCGAAGCTAAACTATAAATAACCGTATTCTAAGAGTTTCATTTCACTTGTGATTAGGGATTATACCTAATGAAACTAGTCCTTCGTCTTTGTGTCCTCCTTTGTTCTCCTCGACCTTCTCTAGGTAGTAGACGATCCACCCGAGAGCAAAACACCAAGCTAAACCTCTAACTTGAGGTAACTAATCAACTTTGATTGCTAATCAAAGATGAAAGGATGATATAGAGTGAAGGTAATGGATTGTTTAGTCTAACTAATCCTTTGATCTCAATACATGAGGATTAAGGATTAGGGTTTGAAGATGAGAGCTTGAGGAGAGAGAATGTGAGATAAGATAATGAGAGGAGAGAGAGTGTATCATAATATATTATGAAGCATTCTTTTTTAACAATAATGAATAAAGGAAATGAATAAGCATGCTTCATAAAATATCTAGTGGTGATTCATTAGCATGAGTCATTAAGCAATAAATGTGCATTAATGAAATGAATGAATCACCACCATGACTCACTTTCTTATCCAAAAGAAACCTCCTTAGTCACATCTTCTAGAAGCTTCTCGAGTAATTACGAGAACGCCCCTCCGAACCGTAAAAATACGGAAAACCTTTAGACTGTATAAATCCAATAACCGGATACCAGTAACTGGCTTAAACCAAAGCCGACTGGTAAAAACTGTCCGAAAGTCGTACGCGCGTAAACGCACGTATGCGTCCGAACCCTTTGTCGCAAAACCATGCAACCTCTATATCGTTTCGCCTGGAGTAGGAAACTCTCTGTGTGGGACTCTAGAGACTCGACTACTACGCTGGCAGTGGGTTTAACCACAGACCGCAAGCGGCACTAGCTGTACGTAACGGTCCCCAGGTAGTTGTCGATAAGAAGGCCGATGAGAAAACCCATCCGAACTCCTACTGAGTCTGATGTGACAATCTCCATACAGTCCGGTCCGTTCGTCCAAGACTATCGCATATCGGGCCTAGGGGGGCGGCAAGCGTCAGTCCCCTAATAGCGGTATAAGTCGTGTCGGAGTAAAGCCCATTACACCCTGAGAAACTGCTGGAACCTACCAGCAAATCTCGCTTGCCCTGGCCAGGGACTTTGCGTAATGGCTCTCTGACACAGCACGATATCTACTCCCAATACCGGGAGGGACGAATCCTGTCTAACCGCCACTGCCTCCAAGTGCTCGGGACTGCACCCAACTGCTACCTGTTTGCACGACTCCTTTGAGCCGTGGTAGGGTAGCAATCTAAGAACAGTGGGACACACTCGAGGCGAAGTAGCAGTGTCAAGTCTGCGGACTACGCTGTACTCATGTCACCTGGGAACTGTTCACTGACGACTGGTATCAAACCAACCAACAGTTCCCTGTGAGTCCTGTCCGGTGTACCCGTAACCTAATGAGCACCTGTATACTATCTCCAGTACGACGTACTGACGGCTGTGGGACAGACCATCTCCCCAACTGGGATGAGAAGCGTACACACCAGTCTACTCCGGAGTATCGATGCTCTGTCTCGATAATCCAACGATCAGGGACCTGAATAAGGATGTGCTTGTAGACTACCCAGCCCCCACTAGTGTGACTGCCATCACAACGCTGGTAGACAAGCAAGATCCTAAGAGCTCTATCAATACGTATACTCACATATTAAGATAGAAAAACCAAGTAGCATACTACCATGTTTAGCAAGACTGTTATATACATGTGAATATCCCAAGCTTCCATTAAGTAATATACAAGCTAGTATGATACAGTAATGGCCTTCTAGGGCATAAACACTAACAAGAGTAGACTAGCGTATACGCATCTTGACCCATATGATGGGCGATGGTTGATCCCATATCCATCGGTGTTTGACATCAAGGATGGTGTACGGGTGCTCAGTAAAGACTGGGTACACTGGACGGACTCGCCGAGAACCCCCAGATGGTGATATACCTCACGTCAGATGGAAGTTCTCCGGTGACACTGGTACAGGGTAGTCTGTAGACCCGAGATCGTCATAAAGTCTTGTGTGATTCCTACTGTGCTTTGATTTCCACCTTACCACGTCCAAGAGGGCGTGAAAAACAGTGGCTTTTGGGTGCAGTCTCGAATCACATGGAGGCAATGAGCGATAGGAGGGGATTCGTCTCTCTCGCTATAGGGAGTTGATGTTGTGCTGTGTTCGATTGGCTATAACTGGAAGTCTCTGGCCAGGGCTGATATAGAGATTTACTGGTAAGTGTTACCAGTAGTTTCTCGACCTGTTCTGAGCCTCACATCGACACGACTTATCGGTTACTGGGGTCTGACGTACACCCCCTAGACTAGATATGCAACATATCAGACGAAGAGACCGGACTGTACGGGAGTGTTACTGATTGGATTCACAGGAGAATGTACAAGCTTTCTTGTTGATCTTCTGATTGCTCAATACCTGGATGGCAGTTACATTTAGCTGACCGCTTGCAGCTTGTGGGTGTTTGATATGATCATCACCTACTGCCGGCGTATTGACGATTCTTTAGGGTCCTACATAGAGGTTTCTTGACTCAGGCAAAATGGAGTAGGGGCACATATGTGATATGTGCAGGACCGAGGATAATGCGATATGAGATACCGTATTATATTCTCGCGATATTTTGATATGAGCCGGGTCATCGGATCAAGTGTTGATTCGATGAATCGGTACATGATATATTAGTCGGTTATATTCGATATAAGCCAGATTGTCGGATCAAGTGTTGATTCGATAATTTAATGTATAATAATATATATGATATATTGCATTACATTATCTAATATTGGCTCACTTTATTATTTCATTTTCTCACCGGGTAATATATTGATATATATGTGATATATGTTAATTGTATTATTTTCTTTTGTTAAAAATATATATTATGTGATATATAATATAGTAACATGATATGATTACTAATGCAACATGTTTAGTGGAGATTAAACAAGGTTAGGGTTTGATTTGGGTTAGTTCTTTCTTGATACTTCTAGAAGGATTTATTTTGTTTTGAGCTAAGATATTATTGTTGATATTTTCTAGTGACTCATTCTTAACCCAACCCAAACCTTTAGCCTTAGTTAATTCTCTACATGAGTTAGCCTTGTCATAGTTAACCATGGTTGCATTATTAATCATATATCTTTTCATTATTCATCACAAAAGGATTTTTAATTCATTCTTCTTCTTGTTCTTCCTTTGAGCTTTGAGAAAGCTTTCTAGGTTTTCTTGATGTGATGTTTTAGTGTGAGAATTTGATAATAAAAGATAGCACAAATACTACTCCATCATCCTCATCTAATCTAGCCAATTAGATTAGGGTGTTCACCTCATTAGAGAGAGAGAGCTTGAGTTATAGAAACTTCGAGGTAGATCATCGGAGAAAAGGAAGACTACAAGCTAGCATGGATCGTTCAAGTTGTAGAGCCTCTCTTGAGTCCGGGAGATCGTGGATCGCGGAAAAGGGACTTCTATTCGGAGCTTATGAAGCGAAGGAGCGGACTACAAAGGTTGTAATCCCTCACTCTTAGTTGTAAAGATGTTTACTTGCATGTTAAACCCTAATAATCTAGCAAAGATCCCGGCTTTGGGTTGTTCGGCACGTCTAAATTTTTATTCGGGCATGGTTGATGCCTTATTAACCCTTGTAAGAGTGCCTAGGATCCCTACAGTGGTATCAGAGACTAGCTAGAGCATTAGGCGACGTGTATACGAAGTTAAAACTCCGATCGAACCCCGAAACATCGATAATGACCCCCTCTCTGGAAATTTTGTAAAAATGTGATTTTTTCAAAATTAAAAATACTTAAAAAAATTAGCAGGGAATTATAAGGATAACCCTAAAACACGTGCCCCCAAGGCTCTCAAAGAACCGCGGAACCGCAGCAAGAACATGCTTGTCGCGGCGGTTCCGCGGCCAAAATAGTGACTTGGGGACACGTGTTGGTACAGTAATATCCGTAGCTATTCCTTCATATTTCTGGGTATTTTTAATCTGACTCAAGTGTTGAGTGTTCTGGGGATTATTTTGAATTCGTTGATTCGATCGGATAGTTTAATTTCATTATGTTTTCCGGATATTTTAGAAACTGTTAAAATGTTCGAACGGATATCATTAACTCACTTTTTCTCGGCACGAAAAACTTTCAAGTGTTGAATTTTTCTTGAGTTTAAATCTTTCGGAAAAACGTGCAAGTAACGCGGTGGACCCTCTAGAAGAACACAAACCTTAACTCGATTATGTGACCGTCTGAACCGCCTCTAAACCTTAGGGTTTGGGGCAGTACGGCGTGCCACATGTGAGGCGTTGGCTTGACCCTTCTACGGATGGACCATTGGTACTGTGACATATTCTGGGATTATTTGAACTCTGCTCAAATGTTGAGCTATTTAGGAAATCTTGGGTATTTGATTATCCGATCGGAAAGTTTAATACTGTCTATTTATTTGGAATGCGATACAATATGTGGAATTCATATAGTTAGGCATGAAATGCGAAGTATGTGATATTTCAGATTTATGATGTCTAAAGTGATTGTGGATTCCAAATGTTGTAGTTTTACAATTTCTTTTCTGTGACCGTAAGTGTAGTATGTAGTTGTATTGCCGGTTTTCGTTGCTATACATCAACGACGATCGGTGTATGCATACTTACTTACGTTTATGATATGAGATATTATGTGTTGTTGTGATATGTTATATTGGATCGTCGTGTTCTGCATAGCAGGGGGTTTTATGTGAGATGAGGGTTTTTATTTTCATTCATGTAAAATTCATTTGTATGTAATATTCTTTTATTGGGGCACTTCCGGGATGAGGTTGATGTCACCAGTGTATATTATTTACTTTTCCGCATTAGATAGACCTAAGGAGGGGAGCACAAGTAACCGGGTTCTAGGGTACAGTGGGAGGCCATCTCGAGGAGTCGAGACCGGGTCTCCTAGCCCTAGAATTGGCAGTGGTACTTGCCGCTCTCGTAGGGGTCTAGGGATGTGGGTTTGGCTATTCATCGCGACCGTGGAATCTGTGTTTTATACAGGCTCGTATTAAAACACGGACATCCTAGTATATCCAATATTTCATATATGTTCTTCTGCTGCAATGTTCTGTGATGAGATCATATTACTGCCTGTATGCTGATATATAAATATTACTGCTTTCGTTTCTTCTGTGATGCTTAGGAAGCATAAGCTGATGGGTTTTATTAATGAGATTAAAAAAAGAAAAGAAACCTAAAAGATGTTGTAGAATCAAAACTTTATAAAAAGGGTAGCTACAGTTTTGCTTTGCATAGCGGTATATATGATATACCCTGCACCTTATTCGATGAGGAAAGAGCCAAGATCCCTTCACCGGGAGTGACCTCTTTAGCTAAACTGGCAGATGCTACAAACTCACGGTTTAGTTTTTGACAGCTTATATAGTTCTTGCTTTGCACAGCAGTATATATGATATATCCTGCACCTTATTCGATGGGGAAAGAGCCGAGATCCCTTCACCGGGAGTGACCTCTTTAGCGAAACTAGAAAAAGCCTAAAAAACACTCCTTTTTCAAAAACCACTTGATTCTACGACGATATCAAGTTCATTACTCTCATGGTTTTCTTAAAAACCTGTGTAGCCCTCCGTTATTTCATATATGTACTACTCAGTATTCGTGCTGCGGTAGTTTTGTTAGTATATATGCCCTAGAGGCCATTACTGTATCATACTAGTTTGTATATTACTTGATGGAAGCTTGGGATATTCACAGTTGTATATACAATCTTGCTCGAAATGGTAGTATGCTACTTGGTTTGTCTCTTCTTTAATATGTGCATGTGTTTCTTTTAGCATATCGCTGATATGCATATTAGTAGAGCCCTTAGGATCTTTGCTTGATTACCAGCATTGTGATGGCGCTCACACTCGTGGGGGCTGGGTAATCCATAAGCACATGCTTATACAGGTCCCTAGTCGTTGGACTATCGAGACAGGGCATCGATACTCCGGAGTAGACTAGTGTATGCGCTTCTCATCCCAGCGTGGGAGACGGTCTGTCCCACAGCCGTCAGTACGTCGTACTTGAGATAGTATGCGGGTGCTCGTTAGGTTACGCGTACACTGGACAGGACTCGTCGGGAACTGTTGGATGGTATTATACCTATCGTCAGTTATCAGTTCCCAGGTGACATGAGTACAGCTTAGTCCGCTGACTTGACACTGTCACTTTGCCTCGAGTGTGTTCCCACTGCACTTTGATTACTACCCTACCACGGCTCAAAGGAGTCGTGCAAACAGGTAGTTTTTGGGTGCAGTCCCGAAGCACTTGGAGGCAGTGACGGTTAGACAGGATTCGTCTCTCCCGGTATTGGGGGTTGACATCACGCTGTGTCCAGGAGAGCCATTACATAAGTAGTCCCTGGCCAGGGCAAGCGAGATATACTGGTAGGTTTCCAGTGTTATCTCAGGGTGTTCTGGGCTACACTCCGACACGACTTGTACCGCTATTAGGGGACTGACGTTCACCGCCCCTCTAGGCCCGCCATGCGATGTATCAGACGAACAGACCGGACTGTACGGAGACTGTCACATACAGGCTCAGTAGGAGTTCATATGGGGTCACCTCGTCAGTCTTCTTATCGGCATCTACCTGGGGACCGTTACGTACAGCTAGTGCCGCTTGCGGTCTGTGGTTAAACCCACTGCCAGCGTAGTGTCGAGTCTTTAGAGTCCCACACAGAGAGCTATTCGCCTTTAGGCAAAATGAGTAGAGGTCGAATGGTTTTGCGACAGGGTTCGTTCATATCCGCGCACCTGTGCACGTTTGCTGTCCGGACAGCTTATACTAGCGGGCTTTGGTTTAAGCCAGATCCTAGTATATGATTTGGGATTGGTTTTATCTCTTTGTATTCGTGTTCCTCGGATCACGAATGCGGGTGCGTATGCACAGTTGATTGAGTCAGAGGAAGAGGACCTTGATTAGGGTTAATGACCATTGTCATTTTATTAACCCTAATGTTTACGTGTGTATTATGATTAATTGATATTAGCTATATATAATTGTGCATGGTTAGGATTGTTGACATTTTGACCATACTTGACTTGTGGACCTTAGTTGACATGTTGACCATCATCATTCCATATAAATGATGCTCTTTGATCCTTGCAATTTTCATTTAATGTGAAATGATAATGGTCAAGTCTTGATTAACCATGACAATTATCTAGCTAATTATCTATTTTTTATAATTCATACATATATGTGAGAATGGCTTATTATTCTCTCATTCTATCATATACTTTCTCTCTCTTGCTCTTCCTCTTCCTCAAGCTCTCCCCTCTCATGTGTTGAGAAACACTTGAGCTTGAGAAAAACCATTCCATAGTAATCTCTACTCTCATTTAGGGTTCTAGGATTAGCACTTCTAGCACCCTAGTTACTTCTAGCTTGAAGTTGAAGCCAAAGGTTGAGGCTCTCGGGTGGATCCTTCTTCGACGTGAGAAGACGACAAAGGTGATCCCTTTCTACTACTCCAAGGAGCCAGGAGAGAAGGACATAAAGCCCTAGGTATAACCATTCTTCCTTGTAGCTAATTTCTAGTTAGTTTTAGCTAGTTTTTGTTTAGCAAAGATCCTCCTTAGTCTAGTCCATGTTGCCTAGCATGATAAAAATCCGAATTTTATTCCGTTTTCTGCCTCCCCGCAAGCACCGGGGTGGGCAACGTGGACTTACAGTTGTATCAGAGCCTAACTAAACATAAACTAGCTAGGTAGTAAAGTGTATGGAAGTTCAGTCGGAAAAAATCACAAAACTAAAAACACAAAACCCTAACTTTCTGTTGAATTTTTTTCTGTTCAAAATAAAATAAATCTTACGTCAAAAATCATCTCAGGGTTTTGTGAAGAAAGCCACCAAAAAGATCCAGTGAATCGATCAAAGCGCGGCGGTTCAGCGGCAAAAGCATGCCTATTGCCGCGGAACCGCGGCCGTTTTGACTCGGTTCTGTGTCGAGTTTGGTACAGTGTTCTTCTGGCTTGGTTTTGGGATTTTTAAGATGGTTTATTTGTGCCCAGGTTTTCTAGAAAAGAAATTTGTTTTGGGGGGCTTATAAATCCGTATTTTTGATCGAACTTCAATACACTTTGACTAATGGGTTATTATATCTGTGATGTTTATATGTATTGAACGTCTGCTAATCGCTATAAATCGATTAGTGGGGGTTATACATATCTGTGATCTGTGTTTGATGATGGTATGTGTATATGAATGCGTTGGATTGTCGCGGGTGAATAGCCGGGGTGGATGTGAGATGAGTGTTTCTTTTTCTTTCATTCATTGTAATTTGTAAATTGATGTATTATTATTTGTTTGGCCGCACAACCGGGTCGGGGTTGTAGCCGTCATTGTATAATTCTTTTTACTGTTTTTGCTCCTAGGATAGACCTATGGAGGGGGTGCACAAACTACAGGGTATCTCGAAGTGCCGAGTGGCCTACTCACGGTGTTGAGGGAGGTTGCTTCACTTCGGGTACTTGGCGGGTAGTTTGCCGCACCCGTAGGGGTCTTAGGTGGGGGTATTGGCTATTCACCGCGACCGTGTAATCCGCTTTTCGTTGCAGGCTCTAACGGATTGCGGATTCCTAGTATATCCAATGTATTCATCTGTGATCTGTAATGTCTATCATTGCTATATATTTATATATGATAACTATTTAGGCGTTGCTTATGTTTTACAGCCGCGCTAGCCCAGCCCCCGCTCTGTCGTTAGTTAAGTAACCTAACGGGTGATGACGGGGCCCCGTGGCGAATGCGAATGGCATAAGCATACGTCATATTTTGGTTGTTTTCTGCAATGGTAGGATTAAATGATGGGACGTATTAAAAGAACTAATGCAAGAAAATAAACCAAGTAAAAGTCGATTGGAACACTTTGAAAACCACTCGGTTCTTTTCAAAACTAAACTTTTAAACGCGGAGCTTGAACCACTCCTTTTAAAAGCTATCTCGTTCCATCGATTATATCAAGTTCACTACGTTCACGGTTTCGCCAAAACCATTCGTAGCCCTCCGTCATTCCACATGAATGGTCAAAAAGTATTCAAGCTATGTATTTTGGCCAAAGTCAAGGCATAGTGATTGGTAGCTATTGGGTATTCATGTGCAGCATAGATAGATGCGTTGGTTTGGGACAGTCGTGCTGCCATTTTGGCCAAAGTCAAGGGTAGGTACGGGTGGGTCCAAATTAACCAGGAAAATGACGGGTAGAACTTGACATGTGACTTATGATATTTTGGCCAAAGTCAAGGTCATAAGAGCATGGGGCAAAAATCCACATCGGGAGTTTTATAAGCACTGAAACTTGCTAGCACTGCATACCATTTGGAGTGTGATAATTCTGGTAGGATTCCTTCGGTTTTATCACGCGATGATATTTGGATCCCGATCCTACTGTGAGTATATGCTACTCCTCGGGAAAACTCTCACTTAACGATCAATGCTATAAACCTAGTAGGTGTCTAGAAAAGTGTTAGCGGGGCTACGCCCACAGGGAAAAGAGGTTACTTAATTAAGGAACTTCGCGAAAGTGTTGGAAAACCTCCCTCAAAGTACCGACACTGGCCTGGCTGAACGGTTAAGCAAGTATTGTACGGTGAGATTGATCCTGACTAATTCTTTCTTTACGGTTTGAGAAGGGATTCGAGAGACAGTGGGAGCCATCCAGTTTAGACAAACTAAAAACCACTCTAAACTTGCAAGAGCATCATGCTAAAGTGTTTCTTTTCTCTCTCATAATTGCAGCGACCATTCAACATGACCGGACTTAAGTTATTACTAGATAAAAACATACTGACAGGGCCAAACTACAAAGATTGGCTCAGGAATGTCAAGATGGCAATCACTTACGACAAGTTGGGGTATGTCCTTACCACCAAAGCTCCCCCTGTCCCAGGTCCCACCTCCAGCGTCGCGGATAAAGAAATCCGTAAGACATGGGAGATCGATTGCGCGAAGGCCAAATGCCTCGTACTTGCCTCGATGGACAACGAACATCAGAGGAGGCATGAGAATATGGACCTGGAGTCCATATTTCTCCATACAAAAGAACTGTATGGAGAGCAGTCTCGTATCGCAAGATACGAAGTGTCGAAGAAGCTATTTTCGGCAAGATTGGTCGTCGGATCATCGGTAGCGGAACACGTGCTTAAGATGATTGGCTACATAGAGGACCTCGCGGACCTTGGGACCACGTTGGAGAATGAACTCTACACTGATTTGATTCTCCAGTCCCTTCCTTCCATTTACGCCCAGTTTGTCCTAAACTTCAACATGCAAGGAAAAGAGGTTGAACTTTCCGAACTTCTGAACATGTTGAGGAGTGCTGAGGGCACCCTACAGAAGGGTAGGCAGACATCCACTTTGTTTGTAGGAGGATCTTCCTCTTCTAGATCCAGGGCGAAAGCCAAGGGTAAGAAGAAGAAAGCCCCCGCCAAACCAAGAGGCGGTGTCAGTAAAGTGGATACGAAGGGAAAAGGAAAGGCAACAAAGGTAGCGGGAAAGCTGGTGGGGAAGGAAGAATGCTTCTACTGTCACAAAAGTGGTCACTGGAAACAGGATTGCAAGGCTTGGAAGTCCAGAACCCAGGATTTGAAGCGAGTTGCGGCTTCAGCTTCAGGTGTGTATGTTATTGAAAACTGTCTATCAATAAACTCTACTTCCTGGGTATTGGATACCGGATCAGGATCTCATATCTGTAATTCTTTGCAGGCGTTGAGAAAGCGTAGAGTTTTGAAGGCAGGTGACATGACCCTTAGAGTTGCAAACGGTGTTAGCATGGAAGCTGAGGCCATGGGGGACTATCACCTGGGATTGTCGGATGGACACTTTTTGGTTTTGCGTAGTTGTTATTATGTACCAAATGCAACCTGTAATATCATTTCTGTATCTTTATTATCTAAAGAAGGTTATGAATTTGCATTTGTAAGTAATGTAGTGAACATTCACCTTAATCAAGTTTTGATTGGGTCAGGTACATTAAACAACGGTATATACGTTTTAAACCAACCACAGATTTTCAATGTCCAGAATACACACAAAAGAAAGTCTCCAGAAATCAATAAAACTTTCTTATGGCATTGTAGACTGGGTCACATCAATGAGAGAAGGTTGACTAAGTTACATGTAGAAGGATATTTGGATCCGTTCGAATATCAATCGTATGCAACTTGTCAATCCTGTCTCAAAGGAAAGATGACAAAGACTCCGTTCACTGGACATGGAGTAAGAGCGAGCGAGCTCTTGGGACTCGTACACAGCGACGTGTGCGGTCCAATGTCTTCATATGCACAAAGCGGTTATTCTTACTTCATTACTTTTACGGATGACTTTTCAAGGTACGGTTATGTCTTCTTAATGAAACATAAATCCGAGGCTTTTGAAAAATTCCAGGAATATAAGAATGAAGTAGAAAAACAAACAGGCAAAAGTATCAAGGCACTGAGATCTGATCGAGGTGGTGAATACTTGAGTGCCGAGTTCCTGGGTTACTTAAAAGAGAATGGAATTCTCTCTCAGCTTACTCCTCCATACACTCCGCAACATAACGGTGTATCGGAGAGACGGAACCGAACCCTATTGGATATGGTACCGTCCATGATGAGTAACTCTGAGTTGCCGCGATCGTTCTGGAGATATGCGCTCTGCATACCTTTTGAACCGAGTTCCAACTAAGACTGTGCCTACTACACCATATCAGATGTGGTGTGGGAAGAGACCCTATCTTGATCACATTAAGACATGGGGATGTCCAGCTTTTGTAAAAAAGCAGCATGCGGACAAGCTCGAGGCACGCTCAGTACAGTGCAAGTTTGTGGGATATCCAAAGAACTCCAAGGGATATTTCTTCTATTGCGAAGAGGAACAAAAGGTTTTTGTTTCTCGCCATGCCCACTTTCTAGAACACCAGTTCATAGAAAAAGAAATAAGTGGAAGCGCAATAGAACTGGAAGAAATTCCAGAACCACGAGCTATTACTGAAAGCTTAGTAGAACCAGAGGGTTCGAAAGATCAGGACATTCCCACGCCACTCCGCAGGAGTAGTAGGCAGTCTCATCCGCCCGAGAGATACTACGGTTTTCTCGTAGACGGGGATAGAGAGGATTGCATCATAGATTGTGATGAGCCTACTAGCTTCCAGCAAGCCATTCAGAGCGTCGACTCGGTAAAATGGCTGGATGCAATGCGGACCGAAATGGAGTCCATGTACACCAACAAAGTATGGACGTTGGACATTGCTCCAGATGGGGTAAAACTCGTAGGATGCAAGTGGATCTTCAAAAGGAAGATTGGTGTAGATGGACAGGTTGAGACCTATAAAGCTAGACTGGTTGCAAAGGGTTTTCGTCGGCGACCTGGTTTGGACTATGACGAAACCTTTTCTCCAGTTGCTATGCTGAAATCCATTCGGATCCTTCTTGCCATTGCTGCCTTCCACGATTATGAGATTTGGCAGATGGACGTAAAGACCGCTTTTCTAAATGGACATTTAGAGGAGTGTGTCTATATGAACCAGCCAGAGGGTTTCATTCAGAGTGGGAGCAGTGGAAAGGTGTGCAAGTTGCTTAAGTCCATTTATGGACTAAAGCAGGCATCGCGGAGTTGGAACATCTGTTTTGATGAGACGGTCAAGGATTTTGGCTTTATCAAAAATCCAGATGAACCATGCATCTATTGTAGATTTGTAGCGAGAACTGCAATATTCCTCGCTTTATACGTGGATGACATTCTTTTAATAGGAAATGACATTCCTATGCTACAATCTGTCAAAGGGTTCTTGTCACACAGGTTCTCCATGAAAGACCTGGGTGATGCCTCATACATTCTGGGTATCCGGATCTACCGTGACAGATCCAAGAGGATATTAGGACTTTCACAGTCCAGGTATATCGACACCATACTGAAGAGATTCAGTATGGAAGATTCCAAGCGCGGTAATCTACCGGTTTGTCACGGGATCACCCTCTCCAAAGAGATGTCTCCCAAGGCTGATTTGGAGAGGGATCGCATGTCGGTTATACCCTACGCTTCTGCGGTAGGCTCTATAATGTATGCGATGTTGTGTACCAGACCAGATGTAGCTTATGCACTGAGTGTGGTAAGCAGGTATCAGTCAAACCGTGGGGAGAAACATTGGATAGCGGTAAAGAACATTCTCAAGTACCTGAGAAGGACTAAGGAGATGTTCTTGGTGTATGGCGGAAAAGACCTCCAGATTGAGGCCTTTGCTGACTCCAGCTTCCAGAGTGACAAGGATGATTCCAAGTCCATGTTGGGTTTTGTCTTTACCCTCAATGGAGGGGCGGTGTGTTGGAAGAGCTCCAAACAGGAAACCGTTGCTGACTCGACTATGGAAGCGGAATACATCGCTGCATCTGATGCCACAAAAGAAGCTGTCTGGATGAGGATGTTCTTGAAAGAACTTCAGGTGATTCCGTTCTTTGTTGACCCAATACCTCTGTATTGCGACAACAACGGGGCTATAGCTTTAGCGAAGGAACCCAGGTCCCATCAGAAATCCAGACACATCTTGAGGCGGTATCACCTGATCAGGGAGATCGTGGATCGCCAGGAGATCGAGGTTCGGAGGGTTGCTTCAAAAGATAACACTGCAGATCCATTCACCAAGGCCTTGCCCTACACTCAGTTCGAGCGGCTGATCGAGATGATAGGTCTTCGATACGCCAGTACATGGCCTTAGTGCAAGTGGGAGATTGTTAGTGTATATGCCCTAGAGGCCATTACTGTATCATACTAGTTTGTATATTACTTGATGGAAGCTTAGGATATTCACAGTTGCATATACAATCTTGCTCGAAATGGTAGTATGCTACTTGGTTTGTCTCTGCTTTAATATGTGCATGTGTTTATTTTAGCATATCGCTGATATACATATTAGTAGAGCCCTTAGGATCTTTGCTTGATTACCAGCGTTGTGATGGCGCTCACACTCGTGGGGGCTGGGTAATCCATAAGCACATCCTTATACAGGTCCCGAGTCGTTGGACTATCGAGACAGGGCATCGATACTCCGGAGTAGACTAGCGTATGCGCTTCTTATCCCAGCGTGGGAGACGGTCTGTCCCACAGCCGTCAGTACGTCGTACTTGAGATAGTATGTGGGTGCTCGTTAGGTTACAAGTACACTGGACATGACTCGTTGGGAACTGTTGGTTGGTATTATACCTATCGTCAGTTATCAGTTCCCAGGTGACATGAGTACAGCTTAGTCCACTGACTTGACACTGTCACTTTACCTCGAGTGTGTTCCCACTGCACTTTGATTACTACCCTACCACGGCTCAAAGGATTCGTGCAAACAGGTAGTTTTTGGGTGCAGTCCCGAAGCACTTAGAGGCGGTGACGGTTAGACAGGATTCGTCTGTCCCGGTATTGGGGATTGACATCGCGCTGTGTCCAAGAGAGCCATTACACAAGTAGTCCCTGGCCAGGGCAAGAGAGATATACTGGTAGGTTTCCAGTGTTATCTCAGGGTGTTCTGGGCTACACTCCAACATGACTTGTACCGCTATTAGGGGACTGACGTTCACCGCCCCCCTAGGCCCGCCATGCGGTGTATCAGACGAACAGACCGGACTGTACGGAGACTGTCACATACAGGCTCAGTAGAAATTCATATGGGGTCACCTCGTCAGTCTTCTTATCGGCATCTACCTGGGGACTGTTACGTACAGCTAGTGCCGCTTGCAGTCTGTGGTTAAACCCACTGCCAGCGTAGTGTCGAGTCTTTGGAGTCCCATACAGAGAGCTATTCGCCTTTAGGCAAAATGAGTAGAGGTCGCATGGTTTTGCGATAGGGTTCGTTCATATCCGCGCACTTGTGCACGTTTGCTGTCCGGACAGCTTATACTAGCGGGCTTTGGTTTAAGCCAGATCCTAGTATATGATTTGGGATTGGTTTTATCTCTTTGTATTCGTGTTCCTCGGATCACGAATGCGGGTGCGTATGCACAGTTGATTGAGTCAGAGGAAGAGGACCTTGATTAGGGTTAATGACCATTGTCATTTTATTAACCCTAATGTTTATGTGTGTATTATGATTAATTGATATTAGCTATATATAATTGTGCATGGTTAGAATTGTTGACATTTTGACCATACTTGACTTGTTGACCTTAGTTGACATGTTGACCATCATCATTCCATATAAAAGATGCTCTTTGATCCTTGCAATTTTCATTTAATGTGAAATGATAATGGTCAAGTCTTGATTAACCATGACAATTATCTAGCTAATTATCTATTTTTTATAATTCACACATATATGTGAGGATGGCTTATTATTCTCTCATTCTATCATATACTTTCTCTCTCTTGCTCTTCCTCTTCCTCAAGCTCTCCCCTCTCATGTGTTGAGAAACACTTGAGCTTGAGAAAAACCATTCCATAGTAATCTCTACTCTCATCTAGGGTTCTAGGATTAGCACTTCTAGCACCCTAGTTACTTCTAGCTTGAAGTTGAAGCCAAAGGTTGAGGCTCTCGGGTGGATCCTTCTTCGACGTGAGAAGACGACAAAGGTGATCCCTTTCTACTACTCCAAGGAGCATGGAGAGAAGGACATAAAGCCCTAGGTATAACCATTCTTCCTTGTAGCTAATTTCTAGTTAGTTTTTGTTTAGCAAAGATCCTCCTTAGTCTAGTCCATGTTGACTAGCACGATAAAAATCCGATTTTTATTCCGTTTTCCGCCTCCCCGCAAGCACCGGGGTAGGCAACGTAGACTTACAGTTCCATCAACACAAATTACGACAGATGATTTAGTGGAACCAGAAGATTCAGTAGTACCCGACGAACCCCAGCCTCTCCGCCGTTCTTGCAGGGTTTCTCACCCACCTGAGAGATACTACGGTTTTCTCATTGATGGTGGTAGCGAGGATTGCATCATGGAAGATGATGACCCGACTAGTTTCGAGCAAGCCATCACGAGTGGTGACTCTGTGAAATGGCTGGATGCAATGCAATCTGAGATGGAATCCATGTACACCAACAAAGTATGGACTTTGGAAAATGCTCCTGAAGGGGTAAAACCCATTGGGAGCAAGTGGATCTTTAAAAAGAAAATTGGTGTAGATGGAAAAGTTGAGACTTTCAAAGCTAGACTTGTTGCAAAGGGTTTTCGTCAACGACCAGGTGTGGATTATGACGAAACCTTTTCTTTAGTGGCTATGCTTAAGTCCATCCGGATCTTACTTGCCATTGCTGCATACCATGACTACGAAATCTGGCAAATGGATGTTAAGACCGCCTTTCTAAACGGTGATTTAGAAGTGTGCGTGCACATGACTCAGCCAGAGGGCTTCGTAGATAGTGGGAGCAGCGGAAAGGTGTGCAAACTGCTTAAATCCATTTATGGGTTAAAGCAAGCATCGCGGAGTTGGAACATCTGCTTTGATATTGTAGTCAAAAAGTTTGACTTCATCAAAAACGTAGATGAACCTTGTATCTATAAGAAGGTTGCAGAGAGTAAGGTTGTCTTCCTCATATTGTACATCGATGACATACTCTTGATAGGAAATGATGTTCCTATGCTGCAGTCAGTCAAGCTCTTCTTATCATAAAGATTCTCAATGAAAGATCTAGGTGATGCATCCTGCATATTGGGAATCATGATCTATAGAGATAGATCTAAACGGATACTGGAATTGTCCCAATCCAAGTACATTGACACCATACTAAAGAGGTTTAGTATGGAAGAATCCAAGCGTGGGAACCAACTCACTCTCTCCGGACTCACTCTCTCCAAAGAGATGTCTCCCAAGACTGATTTGGAGAGAGCTCGCATGCAAGGGATAACCTATGCTTCGGCAGTAGGCTCTATCATGTATGCGATGCTATATACCAGACCCGATGTAGCATACTCACTAAGTGTAGTGAGTCGGTATCAAGCAGATCCTGGAGAGAGTCACGGATAGCTGTGAAGAACATTCTCAAGTACTTACGAAGGACTAAGGAGATGTTCTTGGTGTATGGTGATGGAGAACTCCAAGTGGAGTCCTTTACCGATTCCAACTTCCAAAGTGATAAGGACGACTCTAAGTCGCACTCGGGATTTGTCTTTACCCTCAATGGAGGGGCGGTATGTTGGAAGAGTTCCAAACAGGATACCGTTGCAGACTCGACGATGGAGACAGAATACATCGCTGCCAAATAGGCTGTCTGGATAAAGAAGTTCATTAGTGAACTTGGTGTGGTTCCATCCACTGAACATCTAATACCTCTGTATTGCGATAACAATGGAGCTGTGGCTTTAGCCAAGGAACCCAGGTCCCATCAAAAGTCCAGACATATTCTGAGGCGGTATCACCTGATCAGGGAGATAGTTGATCGCCGGGAGATCGAGGTCAGGAGAGTATATACGAAGGACAATATTGCGGATCCACTCACGAAGGCCATTCCCCAGATACAGTTTGAGAGATTATTCGGGATGCTAGGTATGAGATACTACAGCAGCTGGCCTTAGTGTAAGTGGGAGATTGTTAGTTATGTATATGCCCTAGAGGCCATTGTTGTACATATGATATATATTATAATGGATGCTTGGATATATATAAAGAGGACTTTCTTGCTCGTCATGATAGTATGCTATTTGGTTTTCCTTTATCTTAATATGTTGACTTATATTAGTTTACTGTCTTACTCTCACATGTTGATAAAGCCCTTAGGATCTGTACTCGACTACTGGGACTATGATGAGATCATACTAGTGGGGCCACGGTAGTCGATGGGTACATCCTATAACTGTTCCTAGTCGAGGGTGTGTCGAGACAGGGTATCGATACACCAGAGTAGACTAGCGTATACGCATCTTGACCCATATGATGGGCGATGGATGATCCCATATCCATCGGTGTTTGACATCAAGGATGGTGTACGGGTGCTCTGTGGAGACTGGGTACAATGGACGGACTCACCGAGA
The DNA here is from genome assembly GCA_030015575.1 of Agapanthus africanus. NCBI lineage: Eukaryota > Viridiplantae > Streptophyta > Magnoliopsida > Asparagales > Amaryllidaceae > Agapanthus > Agapanthus africanus. The sequence continues at coordinate 181,664,357 of JASDDO010000016.1, read as the reverse complement.
ACTCCCAGATGGTGATATACCTCACGTCAGATAGCAGTTCTCCGGTGACACTGGTACAGGGTAGTCTGTAGACCCGAGATCGTCATAGAGTCTTGTGTGATTCCCACTGTGCTTTGATTTCCACCTTACCACATCCAAGAGGGTGTACAAAACAGTGGCTTTTAAGTGCAGTCCCGAATAACATGGAGGCAATGAGCGATAGGAGGGGATTCGTCTCTCCCGGTATAGGGAGTTGATGTTGTGCTATGTTCGATTGGCAATAACTGGAAGTCCCTGGCCAGGGCTGATATAGAGATTTACTGGTAAGTGTTACCAGTAGTTTCTCGACCTGTTATGAGCCTCACATTGACACGACTTATCGGTTACTGGGGTCTGATTTACACCACCCATAGACTAGATATGCAACATATCAGACGAAGAGACCGGACTTTACGGGAGTGTTACTGATTGGATTCACAGGAGAATGTACATGCTTGCTTTTTGATCTTCTGATTGCTCAATACCTGGGTGGCTGTTATGTTTAGCTGACCGCTTGCAGCTTGTGGGTGTTTGATATGATCATCACCTACTACCGACGTATTGACGATTCTTTAGAGTCCTACAAAGAGGTTTCTTGACTCAGGCAAAACGGAGTAGGGGCACATATGTGATATGTGCAGGACCGAGGATAATGCGATATGAGATACCGTATTATATTCTCGCGATATTTTGATATGAGCCGGGTCATCGGATCAAGTGTTGATTCGATGAATCGGTACATGATATATTAGTCGGTTATATTCGATATAGCCGGATTGTCGGGTCAAGTGTTGATTCGATAATTTAATGTATAATAATATATATGAGATATTGCATTACATTATCTAATATTGTCTCGCTTTATTATTTCATTTTCTCACCGGGTAATACATTGATATATATGTGATATATGTTAATTGTATTATTTTATTTTGTTACAAATATATATTATATATGTGATATATAATATAGTAACATGATATGATTACTAATGCAACATGTTTAGTGGAGATTAAACACGGTTAGGGTTTGATTTGGGTTAGTTCTTTCTTGATGCTTCTAGAAGGATTTATTTTTCTTTTGAGCTAAGATATTAGGTTGATATTTTCTAGTGACTCATTCTTAACCCAACCCAAACCCTTAGCCTTAGTTAATTCTCTATATGAGTTAGCCTTGTCATAGTTAACCATGGTTGCATTATTAATCATATATCTTTTCATTATTCATCACAAAAGGATTTTTAATTCATTATTCTTCTTCTTCTTCCTTTGAGCTTTGAGAAAGCTTTCTAGGTTTTCTTGATGTGATGTTTTAGTGTGAGAATTTGATAATAAAAGAGAGCACAAATACTACTCCATTATCTTCATCTAATTTAGCCAATTAGATTAGGGTGTTCACCTCATTAGAGAGAGAGAGAGCTTGAGTTATAGAAACTTCGAGGTAGATCATCGGAGAAAAGGAAGACTACAAGCTAGCATGGATCGTTCGAGTTGTGGAGCCTCTCTTGAGTCCGGGAGATCGTGCATCGCGGCAAAGGGACTTCTACTCGGAGCTTATGAAGCGACGGAGCGAACTACAAATATTGTAATCCCTCACTCTTAGTTGTAAAGATGTTTACTTGTATGTTAAACCCTAATAATCTAGCAAAGATCCCGGCTTTGGGTTGTTCGGCACGTCTAAATTTTTATTCGGGCATGGTTGATGCCTTATTAACCCTTGTACGAGTGCCTAGGAACCCTACAGGCGCAACACCGCTGCCGTGAGCACCCGAACGGATGCTTTTGGCTACAATGTTCTCCTACAGTCACTTGATCGGGACTATGGGGCATGGCTATCTAATAATGTTATCCGGCGAGTATCCGCGTACGCTACGTGATTGTGACGGACTTTTGATCACATCAAAATCCCGTGGCAACCGATCAACTGAGACTAGATTGCTAGATTTATAAAATTCAATTATTGTGGATTCCAAGTATTGTATCCCATCACAATATACTAGACTGTGTTAAACGTTTCGACCGAATCAAACAACACCCATATCTCCCGATGAACTCAACACTTGAGCGAAGTTAAAGTACCCAAAACGTGCCACAGTACCTATGATCCAGCCGTAGAAGGGTCAAACCAACGCCTCACCTATGACACCGTGGAACTACGGTAAACCCTAGGGTTCAAGTCGTGGTTCCGAGAGCATAGAATCGAGTTAAGGTTTTTGTTCTTCTAGAGGGTCCATAGAGTTACTTGCACGACTATTGAATATATTTAACTTAAGAAAATTCCAACTCTTGGAAAATTTCAGAGGGGGTCATGGGGTGATATTTGAAGTTCGTTCGAACTGTTAAACATAGAATAGGTTACCATAACAATGTTAAATTATACGACTATGAAACACTCCGTTTTTGTCCTATAGTAAAAATTTACATCACATGAAAAATTGGACTAAACAAACAATACCTGAAACCCCAAAATAAGCATACCAGAGCACAAAACAAAAATGAGACAATTTTGAGATGAAGGGGCCGGCCTCCTCGGAAATTGTGGGAAAGTACTCGGGTCAAAACCGAGCAATTGCTCTCATTTTTGTTCTGTACACTATATGTATCATATACATGACTCTGCAATTGTTTAAATAATTTTTCCAGAACATTGAAAAAACAACAGAGAGCATATTTGCAGGGTTGCAGAAATTGTATTACGGATTTGTTTCGGTTTCGTATTACCTAACATCGTCTAAGTTTCTAGTTAGGCTCTGATACCATTGTTGGGATTCCTCGGCACCTAGCCTAGGGTTTGCAAGCATCAAGCATGCTACAACAAAAATTAAGGGGGGTGCTAAACAATCATCCAAGGAATCATACTAGAATATTAGGGTAACAAAACTTTGCAATCAAACATTACAATAGAAGTGAATAAGAAATACAACCTTTGTAGCCCGGTCCTTCACTTCAATAGCTCCGTGTTGTCGTCCCTTCGCTGCGATCATCGATCTCCCGGACTCAAGATGAACTCCACAAAGCGTAGTAAGCAAGCATGCTAGATGTCTTCGAGTACATCGAGGGAGCTCAAGTACAAGCTAGCACTTCACAAAGTGATGAACTTTGTGAAGAAAACACCCTAAACTAAATGGCAAATAGTAGAGGATGGTGAAGTAGGAATTTTGCTCACATTGGATTTGATTTTCTCACAATATTTCTTCTCATCTCCAAATCCTAGAAAGCTTCTCAAGCTCAAGAAGAAGATGAAGATGAAAGAATAACAAATGAAAAAGGGATGAGGTTAGATTTGCAACCATGGTAAGTTAATATCATATCTTAACCATTATAGATACTTAACCATGGCAATGATAATGGTTAGGTTTATAAAAATCTCAATGCAAAACAAATTGGGTGGAATAAGTCAAAGCTCACAATAAGTTTCTCTAAGCTTCTAGCATGACATAATTCCCCTCAAATTTGAATTGCTAAAGATAATTAAAACCTAAACTTATCATGGTTGTGGTGTAAGTCCTACACATACAAGTTGCATATATAACCTAGCATAATACAATATATATATATATATATATATATATATATATATATATATATATATATATATATATATATATATATATATATATCACATATATATAACATGTATGCAAAAGTGAGAAAAAGAAACAATTAAGTGAGCAATATTAGTTAATGTAAATTCATATATCAAATATATAATTATACATTAAATCATTAAATCAATACTTGATTTAATAATCCGGCTATATTACATATAACCGACTAATATCAATAATATCAATTTTCCGAATCAACACTTGATTCGATAACCCGGCTATATCACATATACCCGGCCGATATCACATATCGCGAGAATACAATACGGTATCACATACTCGTATCAATCTCAGTCCCGCACATATCACATATGTGCTCCTACTCCGTTTCGCTTGAGCCAGGAAAGCTCTGTGTAGGACTCTAAAGACTCGTCAATACGCTGGCAGTAGGTGGTGATCATATCAGTGGCTTGATCTAGTGGCTTGATCTTGGCTTGTGAAAGGTTTTGAAGGAGTTTAGTGGAGATTTTGTGTGGGTTTGTGAGGGTTGGGTTAGGGTTTCAGTTGAGGGATGTGAGGGTGTGAGATGAGGTGAAGAAAATAATAAGAAGGAATGATAAGTGAATGAGAGTGTGAATGAGAGTGAGGAGTGTATGTGTGAGGGTGAGGGATCACAAATGGGGTGTGAGTTTAGATGAGCCATGCTTCCCACTCTCTCTCTCCTCATTTAATGCATGGCATGCTTGCCCCATGCTCATGATGCATGCCACCCCCCTCTCTCTCAATTCAACCTAGTTTTAAAAACCCTTTTTATTTTAAAACCACTAATTAATTTAGGTAATACATAAAACATAATTAAAATGGGTTAAGGTGTCATGGCTACTTAAGCATGGTTAACCCCCAATTAACCCTAGGTTAACATGCACATGTGTATGCAAGCCCGAAATAAATAATAATAAAATATTCATTAATTTTTATAAGATATTTGAAAACTATTTTGGTAAACATTTTACTAAAAACCCGCATTATCGTTTAATTAACACTAATCGCAAATCTAAGGTGTTACAGTCCCACACAGAGATTTCCTAGCTCAAGTGAAAAGAAGTAGGGCACATATGTTGATATGTGCAGGAACCTGATTAAATACGAGTATGTGATACCGTATTCTAATCTGGCGATATTTGATATCGGTTAGTGTAAGTCGATGCCATGCACCACGCGGGTTCGCAGGGAGGTGGAATTTGCAAAAAGCGATTTTTCAAAGCTTCGTAACATCGACTCAAATCCAGGATTGATACTAAACCCTAACTAGCAAACTACTATGAGGTAAATAACATGAATAGAATATTATACTTTATGATTTCAAGTCCTTCGGGTCTTCTTGTTGTTGTCCTCCTCCTCGTTATAAGCTCCAAGGATCGTAACGGATCGGCGCTTCCTCGTCGGCCTCCTCGAGTCGAAGACGATCCACCCGAGATTCTGTAAATCGAGCTCCTACTTCAAATCTGAAGTAACTAGGGCACCTAGTTCGCTATGCTAGATGACCAAGGTGTTAGGAATATGTATGCCCTAAAGGCCATTATTGATGATATAGTGGATGCTTGGACATATATATAAAGGACATTCTTGCTTGACATGATAGTATGCTATCAGGTTACCTTTATCTTAACATGTAGACTGGTATTTATACTGTCTGTCTCTTACATGTTGATAAAGCCCTTAGGATATATACTTGACTACCAGGATTATGATGAGATCATACTAGTGGGGCCAGGGTGGTCAACAAGTACATCCTTTAACTATTCCTAGTCGAGCGAATATCGAGACTAGGGCATCGATATTCCAGAGTAGACTAGTGTGTACGTTTCTTGTCCCTTAGAGGGCGATGATTGATCCCACAGCCATTGGTGTGTGACATCAATGATTGTACACAGGTGCTCATTGAAGAATGGGTACACCGAAGGGACTCGCCGAGGACTCCTAGTTAGTATTATACCTATCGTCAGATAGCAATCCTCTGGTGACACTGGTACAGGTTAGTCTGTAGACCCGAGATCGTCATAGAGTCTTGTGCGGCTCCCACCGTGCTTTGATTTCCTCCCTACCATGCTCAAAGGAGACGTGCAAACAGGTGGATTTTGGGTACAGTCCCGAGTCGCATGGAGGCAATGAGCGATAGGAGGGGTTTCGTCTCTCCCGGTATTGGGTGTTGATGTTGCGCTATGCTCGATTGGCTATAACTGGAAGTCCCTGGCCAGGCCTGCTGCTGAGATTTACTGATAAGTGTTAACCGTTATAGGCCAGACATCGGCATGACTTATCACGTTACTGGGGTTTGACGTTTACAACCCCTAGACATGATATGCGACATATCAGACGAAGAGACCGGACTGTACGGTAGTGTTACTAATAGGCTTCATGGAGACTATGACAAGCTTGCTTGTTGATCTTCATATCGCTCAATACCCGGGTAGTCGTTACGTCCAGCTAGTACCGCTGACGGCTTGTGGGTGAATGATATGATCATCACCTACTGCTGGCGTATTGACGAGTCTTTAGAGTCCTACACAGAAGTTCCCTGGTTCAAGAGAAACAAAGTAGGACACATATGTGATATGTGTGTGGGCCAGATTAAATACGTGTATGTGAAACCGTATTATAATCTGGCAGTTATCTGTTATCAAGTTCGGTTATATGCGATATAACCAGATTATCGAATCAAGTGTTGATTTGATAATGTGATATACAGATAAATTATATTAGTCGGTCATATGTGATATAACCGGATTATTAAATCAAGCGTTGATTTAATAACATGATATATATTATATGTGATATAATTATATCTTAACTAATATCATTAGCTCACTAATTATTCTTCATAATATATATATTAATATATATGATATATATAGATATATAATGAAGCATGCTTGAATTTCTATTTTTGAGAAAAATAGAAATGAGGTTGAAAATGAGAGCATGGTTGCAAGCATGGGCTTTATTCTTTATTTATTCATCTTGACTCACTATTCAAGCATGGTTGCAATTTTATATTGCAAAATTCCATCCTTGAATGAGTGGGGGTCAAGGGTTGCCATTCATTCTTAGCTCATTCCAACATTTAGCCATTTTCCATGCATGCTCTTTTCTTGAGTTGCTCTTGCTCCTCATCTTCTTCCTCTTCATGGCTTCAAAAATCCAAACCCTCACATGTGATGTGAATCATGGATTTTTGAATACATTAGTGAGCAAATCAAATCCCTTACTTCACCATCCTACACTTGACTAGCGATCGAGTGTAGCGTGTTTACTACGCTAAAGAGTTTAGTGTGGAGATAGCTTGAGGTGGAGGAACTTCGCGTGGATCATCTTCAGCATGAAGGTCATCGGAGGAAGATCGTCCAAAGCCTCAAGTGGAGACTAGTGGAGTGGCGGGACTACTACACGGAGCAAGTGAAGTGAAGGACTTGATCTTCAAGGGTATAACCTCCTTTCACTTCTTTTTTTTCACATCATCATATCGAAAACCCTAAAATTCTAGCAATGATCTTGTATAGTCTAGCTTAGCACCTAGAAAAATTTGATTTTGGCATGCTTGATGCCACTTGGAACCCCTTGACGGTGCTAAGGTAGACTTTCATGGTATCAGAGCCAAGCTAGAACATTAGGGTAACTTGTAGCTGTAAGTCTATATTACCCAATCCGGTGCTTAACGGGGAGGCGGAATAGGTAAAAATCAAATTTTTCTTTAAAGGAAACATAGACTAACCATGAAGGATCTTTGCTAAACATCAACTGACAAACTAACTTAGGGTTTTAACTACTAGGTTAGATGGTTATACCTAAGTCTTGAACTCCTTCTTCTCCTTGTTGTGAGCTCCTTGGAATGGTGTGGATGGCTCCTCCTCACCGGCTTCTCTATATCATAGGAGATCCACCCGAAGGCCTCTACCTTGAGCTCCAACCTCAACAATGAAGTAACTAGAGTGCTTGGCTTGCTAGAATAAGAACCCTAGAGTGAGTAGGGAAGTATTTTGGTGGTTTAGTCTCAAAAACTTTTGATTTTCAACTCATGAAAGATTAAAAATTTGAGAGAGGAAGAGGAGAGAGCAAACCATGAGAGAGAAAGATAATGTGAGAATGAGAGGATAAAACTCTTATATGAGGAAATATGATAATAATAATATTAATTAAGATAATTGTGATGGTGTGTTGATTTGACCATTATCATATCACATTTAATGCTAAGCATGCTCACAAAAAATATCTCATGCTTAACAAAAAAATATCCAAGTCAGCATGGGTCAACTTGGTCAAATGGTCAAACCAACATTAGCCATGACACAATTATCTCTAATTAAAACTATTAATTAATTTCCTCCTTCTCATTATTGTTTTGATCAAGTCAATGGTCAAAACCCTAATGAGGTGTCTCCTCCACTACCTCTGTCAACTGTATGTAAATACCCGTATCCGTGTTCCGAGAAACACGAATACCATGAGACTAAACCAATCCAAAATCCAATACTAGGATCCGGATTAAACCAAAGCCTACTAGTATCTACTGCCCGAACACCGAACACGCACAAGTGCGCGTATGTGAACGAACCCTATCGTAAAACCATACGACATCTACTCATATCGCCTAAAGACTCGACACTACGCTAGCAGTGGGTTTAACCACAGGCCGCAAGCGGTACTAGCTGTACGTAACGGTCCCCAGCTAGATGCCGATAAGAAGGCCGATGAGTAAAAACCTATCCGAACTCCTATTGAGCCTGAATGTGACAATCTCCGCACAGTCCAGTCTGTTCGTCTAAGAGTATCGCATATCGGGCGTAGGAGGCGGTAAACGTCAGTCCCCTAATAGCGGTATAAGTCGTGTCGGAGTACGGTCCAAAACACCCTGAGAAACTACTGGAGTACCAACCAGTAAATCTTGCTTGCCCTCGCCAGGGACTTTGTGTAATGGCGTTCAGAACACAGCGCGATATCAACTCCCAATACCGGGAGAGACAAATCCTATCTAACCGCCACTGCCTCCAAGTGCTTCGGGACTGCACCCAACTACTACCTGTTTACACGACTCAATAGAGTCGTGGTTGGGTAGTAATCTAAGAACAGTGGGAACACACTTGAGGCGAAGTAGCAGTGTCAAGTCGACGGACTAAGCTGTACCCATGTCACCTGGGAAATGATAGCTGACGATAGGTATAGTACCAACCAACAGTTCCCAGCGAGTCCTGTCTAGTGTACTCGTAACCTAACGAGCACCTGCATACTATCTCCAGTACGACGTACTGATGGCTGTGGGACAGACCATCTCCCTTCCTAGGATGAGAAGCGTATACACTAGTCTACTCTGGAGTATCGATGCCCTGTCTCAATAATCCCACGACTAGGGAACTGTATAAGGATCTGCTTGTAGACTACCTAGCCCCCACTAGTGTGACTTCCATCACAACGCTGGAAGTCAAGCAAAGATCCTAAGGGCTCTATCAATATGTATTAGCGATATGTCGAAAGAAACACATACACATATTTAGATAGATTCAAACCAAGTAGCATACTACTATATCGAACAAGACTGTCATAAATCCGTGCATATATCCCAAGCTTTCAAAATGTAATATACAAACTAGTACTATACAATAATGGCCTCTAGGGCATATCACACTAAACAATCTCCCACTTGCACTAAGGCCATGTGCTGGAATATCGCAGACCTATCATCTCGAATAGCCTCTCGAACTGCGTCTGAGGAATGGCCTTTGTGAATAGATTTGCAGTGTTATCCTCTGTAGCAACCCTCCGAACCTCGATCTCCCGGCGATCCACGATCTCCCTGATCAGGTGATACCGCCTCAAGATGTGTCAGGACTTCTGATGGGACATAGGTTCCTTTGCTAAAGCTATAGCCCCGTTGTTGTCACAATACAGAGGTATTGGATCAACAATGGACGGAACCACCTGAAGTTCTGTTAAGAACTTCCTCATCCAGACTGCTTCTTTTGCGGCATCAGATGCTGCGATATACTCCGCTTCCATCGTCGAGTCAGCAACGGTTTCCTGTTTGGAACTCTTCCAGCATACCGCCCCTCCATTGAGGGTAAAGACATAGCCCGACATGGATTTAGAGTCATCCTTGCCACTCTGGAAGCTGGAGTCAGCAAAGGCCTCTATTTGGAGGTCTTTTCTGCCATAAACCAAGAATATATCCTTAGTCCTTCTCAGGTACTTGAGAATGTTCTTTACCGCTATCTAGTGCTTCTCCCCAGGGTTTGACTGATACCGTCTTACCACACTCAGTGCATAAGCTACATCTGGTCTGCTACACAACATCACATACATTATAGAGCCCACTACAGAAGCGTATGGTATAATGGACGTGCGATCCCTTTCCAAATCAGTCTTGGGAGACATCTTTTTGGAGAGAGTGATTCCATGACAAGCCGGTAAATTACCTCACTTTGAATCTTCCATACTGAATCTTTTCAGTATGGTGTCGATGTACCTGGACTGCGAAAGTCCCAACATCCTTTTAGATCTATCACGATAGATCCAAATCCCCAGAATGTAAGAGGCATCACCCAGGTCTTTCATAGAGAACCTGTGTGACAAGAACCCTTTGACAGATTGTAGCATAGGAATGTCATTTCCTATGAAGAGAATGTCATCCACGTACAAGACGAGGAATACAACAGTTCGTGCTACAATCTTACACGGTTCATCTGGATTTTTGATAAAGTCAAATTCTTTGATTGTCTCATCAAAACAGATGTTCCAGCTCCACCATGCCTGCTTTAGTCTATAAATGGACTTAAGCAACTTGCACACTTTTCCGTTGCTCCCACTTTGAATGAAACCCTCTGGCTGGTCCATATAGACACACTCCTCTAAATTTCCATTTAGAAAAGCGGTTTTTACGTCCATCTGCCAAATCTCATAATCGCGGAAGGCAGCAATGGCAAGAAGGATCCGAATGGATTTGAGCATAGCCACTGGAGAAAAGGTTTCGTCATAGTCCAAGCCAGGTCTTTGACGAAAACCCTTTGCAACAAGTCTAGCCTTATAGGTTTCAACTTGTCCATCTACACCAATCTTCCTTTTGAAGATCCATTTGCAGCCTACGGGTTTTACCCCTTCTAAAGCAATGTCCAAAGTCCATATTTTGTTGGTGTACATGGACTCCATCTTGGTCCGCATTGCATCCAGCCATCTTACCGAGTCAGCGCTCTGAATGGCCTGCTGGAAGTTAGTCGGCTCATCATTATCAATGATGCAGTCCTCTCTATCCCCGTCTATAAGAAAACCGTAGTATCTCTCAGGTGGATGAGAAAGCCTACTACTCCTGCGGAGAGGTGCGGGAATGTCCTGTTATTTTGAGAATTCTGGTTCCACCAAGCTTTCAGTAATAGCTTGTGGTTCTGGAATTTCTTCCAGTTCTATTGTGTTCCCACTTATCTGATTTTCTAAAAATTCAGTTTCGAAGAAGCGGCATGACGAGAAACAAATACCTTTTGTTCCTCTACGTAATTGAAAAAATATCCATTAGAATTCTTTGGATATCCCACAAACTTACATTGTACTGAGCGTGCCTCGAGTTTATCCGTATGCTGCTTTCTAACAAAAGCCGGACATCCCCATGTCTTAAAGTGTTTAAGATAGGGTTTCTTCCCACTCCACATATGATATGGTGTGGTAGGCACAAACTTAGTAGGAACCCGGTTCAAAAGATATGCAACTGATTCTAGTGCATGACCCCAGAAAGATCGCGGTAACTCAGCATTACTCATCATGGAACGTACCATATCCAATAGGGTTCGGTTCCGTCTTTCCGGTACACCGTTGTGCTGTGGTGTGCATGGAGGAGTAAGCTGAGAGAGAATTCCATTCTCTTTTAGGTAATCCAGGAACTCGGCACTTAAGTATTCACCACCTCGATCAGATCTCAGTGTCTTGATACTTTTGTCGGTCTGTTTTTCCACTTCATTCTTATACTCCTGGAATTTTTCAAAGGCCTCGGATTTATGCTTCATCAAGAAGACATGTCCATACCTGGAGAAATCATCCGTAAAAGTAATGAAATAGGAAAAACCACTTCTTGCATGTGTAGACATTGGACCACACATGTCGCTGTGTATGAGTCCCAAGAGCTCACTCGCTCTTACTCCGTGTCCAGTAAATGGAGTCTTTGTCATCTTTCCTTTGAGACATGATTGACAAGTTGCATAAGATTTATATTCGAACGGATCCAAATATCCTTCTTTATGTAACTTAGTTAACCTTGTCTCATTGATGTGACCCAGTCTACAATGCCATAAGAAAGCATGATTCAATTCTGGAGACTTTCTTTTGTGTGTATTTTGGATATTAAAAATCTGCGGTCGGTTTAATACGTATATACCGTTGCTTAATGTACCCGACCCAATCAAAACATGATTAAGGTGAATGTTTACAACATTGCTTACAAATGCAAAATCATAACCTTCTTTAGACATTAAAGATACAGATATGATATTATAAGTCGAACTGGGTACAAAATAACAGTTGCACAAAACCAAAACATGTCCATCTGTCAATCTTAAGTGATAGTCCCCCACGGACTCAGCATCCATGCTTGCTCCGTTTGCAACTCTGAGGGTCATATCACCCGCCTTCAAAATCCTACGGCTTCTCAGTGCCTGCAAAGAATTACAGATTTGAGATCCTGATCCGGTATCCAATACCCAGGAAGTAGAGTTGATCGACAGACAGTTTTCAATTACATACACGCCTGAAGCCGAAGCCACAACCTGCTTCGGGTCCTGGTTCTTGGCCTTCCAAGCCCTGCAATCTTTCTTCCATTGTCCTTTCTTATGACAATAGAAGCATTCTTCTTTCTCCACTGTTGGTCCCGCCACTTTTGCCTTCCCCTTGGCTTCCACCTTACTAACACCTCCTCTCGGTTTGGTGGGGGATTTCTTCTTCTTTCCCTTGGCTTTCGCCTTGGATCTAGAAGAGGAAATAACACCAATAGAAAGAGTGTGTGTTTCCCTTGCTTTCTGCAGGGTGCCCTCTGCACTCCTCAACATGTTGAGGAGTTCCGGAAGTTCAACTTCTTTACCTAGAATATTAAAATTCAAGATAAACTGGGCGTAGGTGGAAAGAAGGGACTGGAGAATCAAGTCTGTGTACAGCTCGTTCTCTAACGTGGTCCCAAGGTCCGCGAGCTCTTCAATGTATCCAATCATCTTAAGGATGTGTTCCCCTACAGATGATCCGACGGCCAACCTCGCTGAAAACAGTTTCTTCGAGGTCTCGTATCTTGCAAAACGGGATTGCTCTCCATATAGTTCCTTAGTATGGAGAAATATGGATTCAAGATCCATATTCTCGTGCCTCCTCTGATGTTCATTGTCCATAGAGGCAAGCACGAGGCACTTGGCCTTCGCACAGTCAATCTCCCAGGTCTTACGGATTTCCTTATCCGCGATGCTGGATTCTGGACCTGGGACGACGGGGGCCTTAGTGGTAAGGAGATACCCCAACTTGTCATAAGTGATTGCCATCTTGACATTCCTGAACTAATCTTTATAGTTTTGCCCTATCAATATGTTTTTATCTAATAGTAACTTAAGGCTCGTCATGTTGTTTGGTCGCTGCAATTAGGAGAGAGAGAAGAAACACTTTAGCTTGATGCTCTTGCAAGTTTAGAGTGGTTTTTAGTTTGTCTAAACAGGATGGCTCCCACTGTTCCTCAAATCCTTCCTTAAACCATAAAAGAAGAATTAGTCAGGATTAATCTCACCGTACAATACTTGCTTAACCGTTCAGCCAGGCCAGTGTCGGTACTTCGAGGGAGGTTTTACGACGCTTTCGCGAAGTTCCTTAATTAAATAACCTCTTTTCCCTGTGGGCGTAGCCCCGCTAACACCTTTCTAGTCACCTACTTGGTTTATAGCATTAATCATTAAGTGAAAAAAATCTCCCGAGGAGTAGCGTATACTCACAGTAGGATCGGGATCCAAATATCATTGTGTGATAAAGCTGAAGGAATCCTACCAAAATTATCACACTCCAAATGGTATGCGGCACAAGAAAGTTTCAGTTTCTTTAGAAACTCCCGATGTGGATTTTTGCCCCATGCTCTTATGACCTTGACTTTGGCCAACAAATCATAAGTCACATGTCAAGTTCCACCCGTCATTCTCCAGATTAATTTGAACCCACCCGTACATACCCTTGACTTTGACCAACAAAGCTGTACGACTGTCCTAAACCAACGCATCTATCTATGCTTCATATGAATATCCAACAGCTACCAATCACCATGCCTTGACTTTGGCCAACAAACATGACTTGAATACTATTTACTATTCATATGAAATGACGGAGGGCTACGAATGGTTTTGGCGAAACCGTGAACGTAGTGAACTTGATATAATCGAAGGAACGCGATAGCTTTTAAAAGGAGTGGTTTAAGCTCCGCATTTAAAACTTTTGCTGTTTTTGAAAAAACCGAGTGGTTTTGAAATTGTTCCAACGATTCAACTTTGGTTTGTTTTCTTTGCATTAATATAATGCGTCCCATCAATTAATCCTACCATTGCAGAAAACAACTAAAATATAACGTACGCTTATGCCATCCGCATTCGCCACTGGGCCCTGTCATCACCCGTTAGGTTACTTTACTAACGACAAAGCGGGGGCTGGACTAGCGCGAATGTAAAACATAAGAAACGTCTACTAGATATCATATATAGACATATACATTCGTCAGATGCAATGATAGTAATTCCATATCACAGATGAACACATTGGATATGCTAGGAATCCGCGTTTCGTTCAAGCCTGCAATGAAAAACAGATTACACGGTCGTGATGAATAGATAAACCCTACACTAGACCCCTACGGGTGCGGAAAACTACCCGCCAAATACCCGAAGTGAAGCAGCCTCTCTCACCAACGTGAGTAGGACACTCAGCACTTCAAAGTACCCGGTAGTTTGTGCACCCCACCTTGGGTCTATCCTAAGAGAAAAACAGTAAAAGAAATAATATACAATGGTGGCTACAACCTCAACCCGGATGTGTGACCATGAAATAATATTACATCAATTTACAATTTACATCGAATAAAAAATGGAAAAACACTCATCTCACATCCCCGGCTATTCATTCACGACAATCCAACAAGTTCATATACACAAACCAATAACACAGATCACAGATATGTATAACCCCGACTAATCGACGTATAGCGATTAGTAGACGTTCAATACATATATCACATCACAGATATAATCCGATTAGCTAAAGTTTACAGAATTTCGATCGATATTCAAATTTGAAACTACCCCAAATACAACACTGTACTCAAAGGAATCTGGGCAGAAACAAAGTATCTAAAAAATCACAATACATCAAGCTGGACAATCTGCAGGAAAAACGAGTTGACTCCGAGTCGACTCGGCCGCGGATCCGCGGCGAAACGCATGGTTTCGCCGCGCTTCCGCGGCAGTCTGACTGAGTTGCAAGCTCGTTTTTCTTGGGTGTCCCTAAAAAAGCCTGCATGTATTTTTCAGGTCTCTGAAAATATTTTTAGACCTGTTTTGAAAATCGGCAGAAAACAAGAAATTTTTGATGTATTTTGCGATTTTTCCGGGAATGAAGTTCTAAAGACTTTGCTAACATGTTAGTTGTTGTTTATCTAGTCTCTGATACCACTGTAAGTCAATGTTACCCACTCCGGTGCTTAACGGGGAGGCGGAATAGGTAAAAATCAAATTTTTCTTTAAAGGAAACATATATTAACCATGAAGGATCTTTGCTAAACATCAACTAACAAACTAACTTAGGGTTTTAACTACTAGGTTAGATGGTTATACCTAAGTCTTGACCTCCTTCTTCTCCTTGTTGTGAGCTCCTTGGAATGGTGTGGATGGCTCCTCCTCACCGGCTTCTCTATATCATAGAAGATCCACCAGAAGGCCTCTACCTTGAGCTCCAACCTCAACAATGAAGTAACTAGAGTGCTTGGCTTTCTAGACTAAGAACCCTAGAGTGATTAGGGAAGTATTTTGGTGGTTTAGTCTCAAAAGATTTTGATTTTTAACTCATGAAAGATTAAAGCTTTGAGAGAGAAAGAGGAGAGAGCAAACCACGAGAGAGAAAGATAATGTGAGAATGAGAGGATAAAACTCTCATATGAGGAAATACGATAATAATAATATTAATTAAGATAATTGTGATGGTGTGTTGATTTGACCATTATTATATCACATTTAATGCTAAGCATGCTCACAAAAATATCTCATGCTTAACAAAAAAATATCTAAGTCAACATGGGTCAACTTGGTCAAATGGTCAAACCAACATTAGCTATGACACAATTATCTCTAATTAAAACTATTAATTAATTTCCTCCTTCTCATTATGGTTTTGATCAAGTCAATGGTCAAAACCCTAATGAGGTGTCTCATCCCCTGCCTTTGTCAACTGTATGTAAATACCCGTATCCGTGTTCTGAGAAACACGAATACCATAAGACTAAACTAATCCAAAATCCAATACTAGGATCCGGCTTAAACCAAAGCCCACTAGTATCTACTGCCCGAACACTGAACACGCAAAAGTGAGCGTATGGGAACGAACCCTGTCGTAAAACCATAAGACATCTACTCATATCGCCTAAAGGTGAACAACCCTCTGTGTGGGACTCTAAAGACTCGACACTACGCTGGCAGTGGGTTTAACTACAGGCCGCAAGCGGTACTAGCTGTATGTAACGGTCCCCAGGTAGATTCCGATAAGAAGGCCGATGACTAAAAACCTATCCGAACTCCTACTGAGCCTGAATGTGACAATCTCCGCACAGTCCGGTCTGTTCGTCTAAGAATATCACATATCGGGCCTAGGGGGCGGTAAACGTCATTCCCCTAATAGCGGTATAAGTCATGTCGGAGTACGGTCCAAAACACCGTGAGAAACTACTGGAGTACCTACCAGTAAATCTCGCTTGCCCTGCCCAGGGACTTTGTGTAATGGCGTTCCGAACACAGCGCGATATCAACCCCCAATACCGAGAGAGACGAATCCTATCTAACCGCCACTGCCTCTAAGTGCTTCGGGACTGCACCCAACTACTACCTGTTTGCATGACTCAATAGAGCCGTGGTAGGGTAGTAATCTAAGAACAGTCGGAACACACTTGAGGCGAAACAGCAGTGTCAAGTCGACGGACTAAGCTGTACTCATGTCACCTGGGAACTGTTAACTGACGATAGGTATAGTACCAAC
This sequence comes from Agapanthus africanus, assembly GCA_030015575.1. Taxonomy (NCBI): domain Eukaryota; kingdom Viridiplantae; phylum Streptophyta; class Magnoliopsida; order Asparagales; family Amaryllidaceae; genus Agapanthus; species Agapanthus africanus. The sequence continues at coordinate 181,647,508 of JASDDO010000016.1, read as the reverse complement.
CAACAGTTCACAGCGAGTCCTGTCCAGTGTACTCGTAACCTAACGAGCACCTGCATACTATCTCCAGTACGACGTACTGATGGCTGTGGGACAGACCATCTCCCCTCCTGGGATGAGAAGCGTATACACTAGTCTACTCTGGAGTATCGATGCCCTGTCTCGATAATCCCATGACTAGGAACCTGTATAAGGATGTGCGTGTAGACTACCCAGCCCCCACTAGTGTGACTGCCATCACAACGCTGGTAGTCAAGCAAAGATCCTAAGGGCTCTATCAATATGCATTAGCGATATGTCAAAAGAAACACATACACATAATTAGATAGATTCAAACCAAGTAGCATACTATTATATCGAGCAAGACTGTCATAAATCCGTGTATATATCCCAAGCTTCCAAAATGTAATATACAAACTAGTAATATACAATAATGGCCTCTAGGGCATATCACACTAACAGTAGCAACGTTAGAAATCCGCCGTTTTTGTCGTGCAAAAACTGCCGATAAAACAGTTTTCAAAATTGATGTTTTGAGTTGTTTGCACACCCCGCGGGCTCACGGTTTGAGCCGAAAAGCCGCGGGGTGGAGCGTACGCACCCTGGGGACACCCCAGGTGGTACCGAATGGCTTGGCCCACTCCCCAAGACCACCACAAGGTGGTCTTAGCGGTGGGGACCCGAAACTGCCCCACCATAGGCAGTTTCTGGTCTGCCTCATTTAAGTCCACGTTGCCCACCCCGGTGCTTACGGGGAGGCGGAAATGGTAAAAAACAATTTTTATAAACTCAAAGCAACATGGACTAAAAGGAAGATCTTTGCTAAACAAAAACTAACAACCATGCTAAAAGATTTAGCTACTCGGTTAAAGGGTTATACCTAAGTCTTGAACTCCTTCTCTTCTTGCTCCTTGGAGTGGGTTGAACGGGTCCTCCTCGTCGCCTTCTCTTGCCGAAGAAAGATCCACCCGAGGGCCTCTATCTTTGGCTCCTACCTCAACCTAGAGGTAACTAAAGTGCTTGTCTTGCTAAACCTAGAACCCTAGAATGAGTAGAGAGGAGTTTTGGTGTTTTATCTCAAAAGAAAATGGTTCTCAACACATGAGAGGGGAGAGCTTTGAGAGAGAGGAAAATGATGAGCTTTGGATGAGAGAGAATGAGCAAGAGAGAATGAGCAAGAGAGAATGAGGATAATTATCAACCATTCTCACATATATGTGAATTATGATAATTAAATAATTAATCAAAGATAATAGTGATGGTTAACTTGAAATGACCATTATCATTTCACATTAATGAATTTTGCAAGAATCAAAGAGCATCTTTCATGTGAAATGATGATGGTCAATATGTCCACATGGGTCAACAAGTCAACCAAAGTCAAATGGTCAACAACCCTAACCATAACTCAATTATCTTTAATTAATATCAATAATCATATTTCACATATTCATTAGGGTTTGGAAAAAGACAATGGTCATCAACCCTAATGAGAATCCTCTACCTCTGCCTCGGTCAACTGTGCATACACACCCGCATCCATGTTCCGAGGAACACGAATCAATGAGATAAAACCAATCCCAAAACATATACTAGGATCTGGCTTAAACCAAATCCCGCTAGTAATAAATGTCCGGACACCAAACGTGCACAAGTGCGCGGATGTGAACGAACCCCGTCGCAAAACCATGCGACCTCTACTCTGTTTTGCCCAAAGGCGAATAACCCTCTGTGTGGGACTCTAAAGACTCGACACTATGCTGGCAGTGGGTTTAACCACAGGCCGCAAGCGGTACTAGCTGCAAGTAACGGTCCCCAGGTAGATGCCGATAAGAAGACCGACAAGGTGAACCCATCTGAACTCCTACTGAGCCTGAATGTGACAATCTCCGTAGAGTCCGGTCCGTTCGTCTAAAAGTATCGCATGGCGGGCCTAAGGGGGATGTAAACGTCAGTCCCCTAATAGCGGTACAAGTCGTGTCGGAGTGTAGCCCAGAACACCCTGAGATAACACTGGAAACGCTACCAGTATATCTTGCTAGCCCTAGCCAGGGACTTTGTGTAATAGCTCTCCTAGACACAGCGCGATATCAACCCCCAATACCGGAAGAGACGAATCCTGTCTAACCATCACTGAATCCAAGTTGTTTGGGACTGCACCCAACTGCTACCTGTTTGCACGACTCCTTTGAGCCGTGGTAGGGTAGCAATCCAAGAACAGTGGGAACATACTCGAGGCGAAGTGACAGTGTCAAGTCAACGGACTATGCTGTACTCATGTCACCTGGGAACTGATAACTGACGATAGGTATAATACCAACCAACAGTTCCCGTCGAGTCCTGTCCAGTGTACTCGTAACCTAACGAGCACCCGCATACTATTTCAAGTACGACGTACTAATGGCTGTGGGACAGACCATCTCCCCTGCTGGGATGAGAAGCGCATACGCTAGTCTACTCTGGAGTATCGATGCCCCGTCTCGATAATCCTATGACTAGGGACCTGTATAAGGATGTGCTTCTAGATTACCCAGCCCCCACTAGTGTGACTGCCATCACAACGCTGGTAATCAAGCAAAGATCCTAAGGGCTCCACTAATGTGTAAAGGCGATATGCCAAAAGAAACACATGCACACATTAAAGTAGAAACAAACCAAGTAGCATACTACTATTTTGAGCAAGATTGTCTATACAACTGTGAATATCCCAACCTTCCATTAAGTAATATACAAACTAGTATGATACAGTAATGGCCTCTAGGGCATATACACTAACAATCTCCCACTTGCACTAAGGCCATGTACTGGTGTATCGAAGACCTATCATCTCGATCAGCCGCTCGAACTGAGTGTGGGGTAAGGCCTTCGTGAATGGATCTGCAGTGTTATCTTCTGAGGCGACCCTTCGAACCTCGATCTCCCAGCGATCCACGATCTCCCTGATCAGGTGATACCGCCTCAAGATGTGTCTGGACTTCTGATGGGACCTGGGTTCCTTCGCTAAAGCAATAGCCCCATTGTTGTCGCAATACAGAGGTATTGGATCATCAATGGACGGAACCACCTGAAGTTCTGTCAAGAACTTCCTCATCCAGACGGCTTCTTTTGCGGCATCAGATGCAGCGATATATTCCGCTTCCATCGTCAAGTCAGCAACGGTTTCCTGTTTGGAACTCTTCCAACACACCGCCCCTCTATTGAGGGTAAAGACATAACCCGACATGGACTTGGAGTCATCCTTGTCACTCTGGAAGCTGGAGTCAGCAAAGGCCTCGATCTGGAGGTCTTTTCCGCCATACACCAAGAACATCTCCTTAGTACTTTTCAGTGTTAGTGTTTATGCCCTAGAAGGCCATTACTGTATCATACTAGCTTGTATATTACTTAATGGAAGCTTGGGATATTCACATGTATATAACAGTCTTGCTAAACATGGTAGTATGCTACTTGGTTTTTCTATCTTAATATGTGAGTATACGTATTGATAGAGCTCTTAGGATCTTGCTTGTCTACCAGCGTTGTGATGGCAGTCACACTAGTGGGGGCTGGGTAGTCTACAAGCACATCCTTATTCAGGTCCCTGGTCGTTGGATTATCGAGACAGAGCATCGATACTCCGGAGTAGACTAGTGTGTACGCTTCTCATCCCAGTTGGGGAGATGGTCTGTCCCACAGCCGTCAGTACGTCGTACTGGAGATAGTATACAGGTGCTCGTTAGGTTACGGGTACACCGGACAGGACTCACAGGGAACTGTTGGTTGGTTTGATACCAGTCGTCAGTAAACAGTTCCCAGGTGACATGAGTACAGCGTAGTCCGCAGACTTGACACTGCTACTTCGCCTCGAGTGTGTCCCACTGTTCTTAGATTGCTACCCTACCACGGCTCTATGGAGTCGTGCAAACAGGTAGCAGTTGGGTGCAGTCCCGAGCACTTGGAGGCAGTGGCGGTTAGACAGGATTCGTCCCTCCCGGTATTGGGAGAAGATATCGTGCTGTGTCAGAGAGCCATTACGCAAAGTCCCTGGCCAGGGCAAGCGAGATTTGCTGGTAGGTTCCAGCAGTTTCTCAGGGTGTAATGGGCTTCACTCCGACACGACTTATACCGCTATTAGGGGACTGACGCTTGCCGCCCCCTAGGCCCGATATGCGATAGTCATGGACGAACGGACCGGACTGTATGGAGATTGTCACATCAGACTCAGTAGGAGTTCGGATGGGTTTACTCATCGGCCTTCTTATCGACAACTACCTGGGGACCGTTACGTACAGCTAGTGCCGCTTGCGGTCTGTGGTTAAACCCACTGCCAGCGTAGTAGTCGAGTCTCTAGAGTCCCACACAGAGAGTTTCCTACTCCAGGCGAAACGATATAGAGGTTGCATGGTTTTGCGACAAAGGGTTCGGACGCATACGTGCGTTTACGCGCGTACGACTTTCGGACAGATTTTACCAGTCGGCTTTGGTTTAAGCCAGTTACTGGTATCCGGTTATTGGATTTTTACAGTCTAAAGTTTTTCCGTATTTTTACGGATCGGAGGGGCGTTCTCGTAATTACTCGAGAAGCTTCTAGAAGATGTGACTAAGGAGGTTTCTTTTGGATGAGAGAGTGAGTCATAGTGGTGATTCATTCACTTCATTAATGCACATTTATTGCTTAATGACTCATGTTAATGAATCATCACAAGATATTTTGTGAAGCATGCTTATTCATTTCCTTTATTGATTATTTGATAAAAAGAATGCTTCATAATATTATGATACACTCTCTCTCTTCTCTCATTATCATATCACACATTCTCTCTCCTCAAGCTCTCATCTTCTAACCCTAATCCTTAATCCTCATGTGTTGAGATCAAAGGATTAGTTAGACTAAACAATCCATAACCTTCACTCTATATCATCCTCTCATCTTTGATTAGCAATCAAAGTTGATTAGTTACCTCAAGTTAGAGGTTTAGCTTGGTGTTTTGCTCTCGGGTGGATCGTCTACTACCTAGAGAAGGTCGAGGAGAACGAAGGAGGACGTAAAGAAGAAGGACCGGTTCATTAGGTATAATCCCTAATCTCTTATGAAAAGAAACTCATAGAATACGGTTTTTTAGAGTTTAGCTTCGATTCAAGCGGTTAGTCGATGTTCGTTGTTTAAACTTGATAGTTTTTTGTAAATTCCGCCTCCCCACAAGTACTGGGGTGTACTACATCGACTTACATTCAGGTACTTGAGAATGTTCTTTACCGTTATCCAGTGCTTCTCCCCAGGGTTTGACTGATACTGGCTTACCACATGTTAGTGTATATGCCCTAGGGGCCATTATTGTATCATACTAGTTTGTATATTACTTAATGGAAGCTTGGGATATTCACATGTATATAACAGTCTTGCTAAACATGGTAGTATGCTACTTGGTTATTCTATCTTAATATATGAGTATACGTATTGATAGAGCTCTTAGGATTTTGCTTGACTACCAGCGTTGTGATGGCAGTCACACTAGTGGGGGCTGGGTAGTCTACAAGCACATCCTTATTCAGGTCTCTAGTTGTAGGATTATCGAGACAGGGCATCGATACTCCGGAGTAGACTAGTGTGTATGCTTCCCATCCCAGTTGGGGAGATGGTCTGTCCCACAGCCGTCAGTACGTCGTACTGGAGATAGTATGCCGGTGCTCGTTAGGTTACGGGTACACCGGACAGGACTCACACGGAACTGTTGGTTGGTTTTATACCAGTCGTCAGTTAACAGTTCCCAGGTGACATGAGTATAGCATAGTCCGCAGACTTGACACTGCTACTTCGCCTCGAGTGTGTCCCACTGTTCTTAGATTGCTACCCTACCACGGCTCAAAGGAGTCGTGCAAACAGGTTGCAGTTGGGTGCATTCCCGAGCACTTGGAGGCAGTGGTGGTTAGACAGGATTCGTCTCTCCCGGTATTGGGAGTTGATATCGCGCTGTGTCAGAGAGCCATTACGCAAAGTCCCTGGCCAGGGCAAGCGAGATTTGCTGGAAGGTTCCAGTAGTTTCTCAGGGTGTAATGGGCTTCACTCCGACACGACTTATACCGCTATTAGGGGACTAACGCTTGCCGCCCCCTAGGCCGGATATGCGATAGTCTTAGACGAACAGACCGGACTGTACGGAGATTGTCACATCAGACTCAGTAGGAGTTCGGATGGGTTTCCTCATCGGCCTTCTTACCGACATCTACCTGGGGACCGTTACGTACAGCTAGTGCCGCTTGCGGTCTGTGGTTAAACCCACTGCCAGTGTAGTAGTCGAGTCTCTAGAGTCCCACATAGAGAGTTTCCCTACTCCAGGCGAAACGATATAGAGGTCGTATGGTTTTACGACACGCATACGTGTGTTTACGCACGTACGACATCCGGACAGTTTTTACTAGCCGGCTTTGGTTTAAGCCAGTTTCTAGTATCCGGTTATTGGATTTATACAGTCTAAAGTTTTTCCGTGTTTTCACGGATAGGATGGGCGTTCTCGTAATTACGCGAGAAGCTTCTAGAATATGGTGACTTGAGGGTTAAGGTGGCATATGCATTAAATGAGATTAGTGACTTATTTGAGTGATTCATCCATGTCATTAATGCATCATAAATGCTTAATGACTCATGGAGATGAATCACCTATTTGTATTTATGGAGCATGGTTGTTAAATCATTTATTGTATTTATCTTGATATTGTTAATGCTTCATATATATTATGATAGATCATTATCTCATCTCATTCTCTTGCTCACTTTCTCTCTCCTCAAGCTCTCCCTCTTCAAACCCTAATCCTCCCCTCTCATGTGTTGAGACCAAGGATTAGAATAGACCACTTAATCCTTAACCATTCTCTATATCACCTAGGTTACTTAGATTAGCGATTTAAGAAACTTAGTTACCTCAAGTTAGAGGTGAAGCTTGTAGTAAAGCTCTCGGGTGGATCATCTACTACATAGAGAAGGCCGGAGAGGACGTGGAGAACAGAAAGACGAAGGACACGGTTCTTTAGGTATAATCACTTATCATAGTAGTTAACACTTCTATGGTTTCTTGTTAGTTATTGTTTTTGCAAAGATTCTCGGTTAGTCGATGTTTACGCCTAAAACAAGATCATTTTTCATTATTCCGCCTCCCCGCAAGTCGTGGGGTGTTGTACATCGGCTTACAGTGGTATCAGAGCCTCGCTAAACAATAATTAACTAATTAGCAAAGTCGTAAGAATTTCGAACGTAAAACGAACTAGAAAACGACATCGATATCACAAGTTTCTGTCGAATTTAAAACAGGCTCTAAAAATTTTTCAGGTTGCTTCAGTATAACCTACAGAGAATTGTAAGAACACTGGTGAAAAATGGGTTCCTGAATCGGCCATACAGCCGCGGAACCGCGGCCGATCCCACCGATCCGCCGCGGATCCGCGGCCGCGTTGGGGCCGATTCAACCCAGTTTCCACCAGTAACTCTTCTGTGATATTTGTGTATTTTCTGGAATGTTTATTTTCTGCTCAAGTCTCAGGTGCACAGAGAAGTTTTGGGAGTAGAATCAGATATGTATGCTCGATCGAAATTATACGAAGTTTGCTAATTTGATTATATCTGTGTTTGTATAATGTGTTCGTAAACCTCCCCTAACTGCTAGTATGTCGGTTGGCAGGGGGTTGCATATTTCTGTAATGGTTTTTACTGTGTGTGGTTGTGAACTGTATTAGACTGTTGTGATGATTAGCCGGGGTTTGAGATGGGTTGTTATATTCATTCATTCGCTGTAATTGTAATATGTTGTAATATTATTTTGCGGGACGCATCCAGATTGCGGTTGTAGCCACCGTTGTATTATTTCATTTTACTGTTTTTTCTCCTAGGATAGACCCAAGATGGGGTGCACAAACTACCGGGTACTTTGAAGTGTTTAGTGGCCTACTCACTTTGTTGAGGGAGATCGCTTCACTTCGGGTATTTGGCGGGTAGTTTGCCGTACCCGTAGGGGTCTAGGGTGGGGTAATGGCTATTCATCACAACTGTGTAATCCGTCTTTTGTTGGAAGCTCTAAAACAAACGCGGATTGCTTGCAAATCCAATAAAGTTCATATGAGATCTGGAATGCCTATTATTGCGTCAGACGAATGTACAATATCTATATATGATAGCTATTTAGACGTCACTTATGTTTTACACCCGCGCTAGCCCAGCCCCCGCTCTGCCGTTAGTTAAGTAACCTAACTGGTGATGACGGGACCCAGTGGCGAATGCGGATGGCATAAGAGGACATTGTATTTTCGTTGTTTTCTGCAATGATAGGTTAATGATGGGACGCATTATTTATAATGCAAAGAAAATAAACCAAAAGATGAATCGTTGGAACAATTTAAAAGAAACCACTCGGTTATTTTAAAACAGATGATATTTTTTAAATTGCGGAGATTTAACCACTCCTTTTAAAAGCTATCAGGTTCCTTCGGTCATATCAAGTTCACTACGTTCACGGTTTTGCCAAAACCATTCGTAGCCCTCCGTCATTTCATTTGGGTATTCAGTAGTATTCAAGCTATGTATTTTAACCTAACACCAAGGCATAGTGTTTGGTAGCTGCTGGGTATTCATTTATCGCATAGATAGATGAGTTAGTTTGGGACAGTCGTATTATCATTTTGGCCGAACGTCAAGGATATGTACGGATGGGTTCAAATTAACAAGATAATGATGGGTAGAACTTGACATGTGACTTATGACATTTTGACCTAACGCCAAGGTCATAAGAGCATGGGGCAAAAATATATATCGGGAATTTCTAAAGAAAATGAAATTTGCAAAGAGATGCATACCATTTGGAGTTTGATGAATGTTGGTAGGATTCCTTCAACATTATCATACGATGATATTTGGATCCCGATCCTACTGTGAGTATATGCTACTCATCAGGATATTCGTCACTTAACGATCAATGCTATAAACCAAGTAGGTGTCAAGAAAGGTGTCAGCGGGGTTACGCCCCCAGAGAAAAGAGGTTATTTTATTAAGGAACATCGCGAAAGCATTGGAAAACCTCCCTCGAAGTACCGACACCAGCCTGGCTGAACGGTTAAGCAAGTATTGTAAAGTGAGAATAGTCCTGGCTAATTCTTATTTTATGGTTTGAGGAAGGATTCGAGAAACAGCGGGAGCCATCCAGTTTAGATAAATTAAAAACCATTCTAAACTTGCATGAGCATCATGCTAAAGAGTTTTCTTCTCTCTCTCCTAATTGCAGCGACCCTGAAAATGACTTGACTTAAGTTCCTTTTAGAGAAAAATATACTGACAGGGCCAAACTATAAAGATTGGCTGCGGAATGTCAAAATGGCTTTGACCTATGACAAATTGGGGTACGTCCTCACCGCTAAGGCACCTGCTGTCCCTGGTCCCAAATCTAGTAATGCGGATAAGGAAATCCGCAAAACCTGGGATTTCGATTGCGCGAAAGCCAAGTGCATCATGCTTGCCTCGATAAACAATGAACATCAGAGGAGGCATGAGGATATGGAACTAGATGCCATATTTCTCCATACAAAAGAACTTTATGGAGAGCAATCTCGTATAGCAAGATACGAAACCTCTAAGAACTTGTTTCGAGCGAAGTTGACTGTCGGATCATCGGTAGGAGAACATGTCCTAAAGATGATTGGCTACATAGAAGAGCTCGCAGACCTTGGGACGACTTTGGATAATGAGCTCTATACAGACCTTATTCTCCAGTCCCTTACTTCCACCTACGCCCAGTTTATTCTGAACTTCAACATTTAATGAAAAGAAGTTGAACTTCCGGAACTCCTTCACATGTTGAGGAGTGCAGAGGGCACCTTGCAGAAGGCAAGGGAAACACCCGCTATGTTTGTTAGCGGTGCTTCTTCTTCCGGGTCTAAGGCTAGGGCCAAAGGAAGGAAAAAGAAGGCCGCCACCAAACCTAGAGGAGGTGTAAGTAAGGTGGGAGGGAAGGGAAAGAAAAAGTTTGCGGTATCGGTAGTGGCCCAGGATGAGTGCTTCCATTGTCATAGGAAAGGGCACTGGAAAAAGGATTGCAAGGCGTGGAACGCCAAGAACCAGGAACCGAAGCAAGCTGTGGCTTCGACTTCAGGTGTGTTTGTAATTGAGAATTGTCTGTCAATCAACTCTACTTCCTGGGTATTGGATACCGGATCAGGATCTCATATTTGCAATTCATTGCAGGCACTGAGAAACCGTAGAGTGCTGAAGGATGGTGATATAACCCTGATGGTTGCTAACGGAGCTAGCGTGGGAGCTTTATCCGTAGGGGATTATCACCTGGGATTGACGAGTGGACACATTTTGGTTTTACATAACTTTTTTTGTGTACCCAGCTTAACGTGTAATATCATATATGTTTCCTTGTTATCAAATAAAGGTTATGATTTCACGTTTGTAAGTGATGTTGTCAACATCCACCTTAATCATGGTTTGATTGGGTCTGGTACACTGGAAAACGGTATATATGTGTTAAACCAACCCCAAATTTTTAATGTCCAGAACACACTAAAAAGAAAATCTCCAGATTTAAATAAAGCTTTCTTATGGCATTGTAGACTGGGTCACATCAATGAGAGAAGGTTGACTAAGTTACATAGAGAAGGATATTTGGACTCGTTCGAATATCAAACTTATGCCACTTGTCAATCTTGTCTCAAAGGAAAGATGACAAAGACTCCATTTACTGGACATGGAGTAAGAGCGAGCGAGCTCTTAGGACTCATACACAGCGATGTATGTGGTCCAATGTCTACACATGTAAGTGGTGGTTTTTCCTATTTCATTACTTTCACGGATGATTACTCAATGTACGGATTCATTTATCTGATGAAACATAAATCCGAGGCTTTTGAGAAATTCCAAGAGTTTAAGAATGAAGTAGAAAACCAAACAGGCAAAAGTATCAGACACTAAGATCTGATCGAGGTGGTGAATACTTGAGTGCCGAGTTCCTAGATTACCTAAAAGAGAAAGGAATTCTCTCTCAGCTTACTCCTCCATACACTCCACAGCATAATGGTGTATCGGAGAGAAGGAATCGAACCCTATTGGATATGGTACGTTCCATGATGAGTAGTGCTGAGTTACCACGATCTTTTTGGGGTTATGCGCTAGAATCAGCGGCATATCTTTTGAACATGGTTCCTACCAAGACTGTGCCTACCACGCCATATCAGATGTGGAGTGGGAAGAAACCCCATCTACAGTATATAAAGATTTGGGGATGTCCAGCTTTTATTAAAAAGCAGCATGTGGACAAGCTCGAGGCACGATCAGTAAAGTGTAAGTTTGTGGGATATCCAAAGAACTCCGGGGGATATCTATTCTATTACGCAGAGGAACAAAATGTATTTGTTTCTCGTAATGCCCATTTTCTAGAACATCAGTTTTTAGAAAAGGAAACAGGTGGGAGCGAAATAGAACTGGAAGAAATTCCAGAACCACAAACTAATACTGAAAGTTTGATAGAACAAGTAGTTCAAGAAGAACAGGACATTCCCGCACCCCTCCGCAGGAGTAGTAGGCCGTCTCATCCGCCTGAGAGATACTACGGTTTTCTCATAGATGGGGATAGAGAGGATTGCATCATAGATGATGATGAACCTACTAGCTTCCAGCAGGCCATCCAGAGCGGCGACTCGGTACGATGGCTAGATGCAATGCGGACCGAAATGGAGTCCATGTACACCAACAAAGTATGGACTTTGGACTTTGCTCCAGATGGGGTAAAACCCATAGGATGCAAATGGATCTTCAAGAAAAAGATTGGTGTAGATGGACAGGTGGAAACTTATAAGGCCAGACTTGTTGCAAAGGGTTTTCGTCAAAGACCTGGTTTGGACTATGACGAAACTTTTTCTCCAGTGGCTATACTCAAATCCATTCGGGTCCTTCTTGCTATTTCCGCCTTCCATGATTATGAAATCTGGCAGATGGACGTAAAGACGGCTTTTCTGAATGGTAATTTAGAAGAGTGTGTCTATATGGATCAGCCAGAGGGTTTCAATCAGAGTGGGAGCAGCGGGAAAGTATGCAAGTTGCTTAAGTCTATTTATGGACTAAAGCAGGCATCGCGGAGTTAGAACATCTGTTTTGATGAAACAGTCAAAGAATATGACTTTATCAAAAATCCAGATGAACCATGTATATATAGTAAAGTTGTAGCAAGAACTGTCGTATTCCTCGTCTTGTACGTGGATGACATTCTATTGATAGGAAATGACATTCCTATGCTACAATCTGTCAAAGGATTCTTGTCATATAGGTTCTCCATGAAAGACCTGGGTGATGCCTCTTACATTCTGGGGATCCGGTTCTATCGTGATAGATCCAAGAGGATGTTGGGACTTTCGCAGTCCAGGTATATCGACACTGTACTGAAAAGATTCAGTATGGAAGATTCTAAGCGCGGTAATCTACCGGCTTGTCACGGAATCACCCTATCCAAAGAGATGTCTCCCAAGACTGATTTGGAAAGGGAACGCATGTATATTATACCCTACGCTTCTGCGGTAGGCTCTATAATGTATGCGATGTTGTGCACCAGACCAGATGTAGCTTACGCACTTAGCGTGGTAAGCCGGTATCAGTCAGACCCAGGGGAGAAGCACTGGATAGCAGTAAAGAACATTCTCAAGTACCTGAGGAGGACTAAGGAGATGTTCTTGGTTTACGGCGGAAAAGACCTCAGGTTAGAGGCTTATGCTGATTCCGGCTTCCAGAGTGATAAGGACGATTCCAAGTCCATGTCAGGTTATGTCTTTACCTTCAATGGAGGGGCGGTGTGCTGGAAGAGTTCCAAGCAGGACACCGTTGCTGACTCGACGATGGAAACGGAGTATATTGCTGCTTGCGATGCCGCAAAAGAAGCGGTATGGATGAAGAAGTTCCTAACAGAACTTCAGGTGGTTCCTACCATTGTTGATCCAATACCTCTGTATTGCGACAACAATGGAGCTATAGCTTTAGCGAAGGAACCAAGGTCCCATCAGAAGTCCAGACACATCTTAAGGCGGTATCACCTGATCAAGGAGATCATTGATCGTCGGAGATCGAGGTTCAGAGAGTTGCTACTGAAGAGAACATTGTTGATCCATTCACAAAGGCTCTACCTCAGATTCAGTTCGAGAGGCTATTCGAGAACATTGGTCTTCGATATGCCAGTACATGGCCCTAGTGCAAGTGGGAGATTGTTAGTGTATATGCCCTAGGGGCCATTATTGTATATTACTAGTTTGTATATTACTTAATGGAAGCTTGGGATATTCACATGTATATAACAGTCTTGCTAAACATGGTAGTATGCTACTTGGTTATTCTATCTTAATATGTGAGTGTACGTATTGATAGAGCTCTTAGGATCTTGCTTGACTACCAGCGTTGTGATGGCAATCACACTAGTGGGGGCTGGGTAGTCTACAAGCACATCCTTATTCAGGTCCCTAGTCGTAGGATTATCGAGACAGGGCATCCATACTCCGGAGTAGACTAGTGTGTACGCTTCTCATCCCTGTTGGGGAGATGGTCTGTCCCACAGCCATCAGTACGTCATACTGGAGATAGTATGCAGGTGCTCGTTAGGTTACGGGTACACTGGACAGGACTCACAGGGAACTGTTGGTTGGTTTTATACCAGTCGTCAGTTAACAGTTCCCAGGTGACATGAGTACAGCATAGTCCGCAGACTTGACACTGCTACTTCGCCTCGAGTGTGTCCCACTGTTCTTAGATTGCTACCCTACCACGGCTCAAAGAAGTCGTGCAAACATGTAGCAGTTGGGTGCATTCCCGAGCACTTGGAGGCAGTGGCGGTTAGACAGGATTCGTCTCTCCCGGTATTGGGAGTTGATATTGCGCTGTGTCAGAGAGCCATTACGCAAAGTCCCTGGCCAGGGCAAGCGAGATTTGCTGGAAGGTTCCAGTAGTTTCTCAGGGTGTAATGGGATTCACTCCGACATGACTTATACCGCTATTAGGGGACTGACGCTTGCCGCCCCCCTAGGCCCGATATGCGATAGTCTTAGACGAACAGACCGGACTGTACGGAGATTGTCACATCAGACTCAGTAGGAGTTCGGATGGGTTTCCTCATCGGCCTTCTTATCGACATCTACCTGGGGACCGTTACGTACAGCTAGTGCCGCTTGCGGTCTGTGGTTAAACCCACTGCCAGCGTAGTAGTCGAGTCTCTAGAGTCCCACAGAGAGAGTTTCCCTACTCCAGGCGAAACGATATAGAGGTCGTATGGTTTTACGACAAGGGTTCGAACGCATACGTGTGTTTACACACGTACGACATCCGGACAGTTTTTACTAGCCGGCTTTGGTTTAAGCCTGTTTCTAGTATCCGGTTATTGGATTTATAAAGTCTAATGTTTTTCCGTGTTTTCACGGATAGGAGGGGCGTTCTCGTAATTACGCGAGAAGCTTCTACAAGATGGTGACTTGAGGGTTAAGATGGCATATGCATTAAATGAGATTAGTGACTCATTTGAGTGATTCATCCATGTCATTAATGCATCATAAATACTTAATGACTCATGGAGATGAATCACCCATTTGTATTTCTGGAGCATCGTTGTTAAATCATTTATTGGATTTATTTTGATATTGTTAATGCTTCATATATATTATGATAGATCATTATCTCATCTCATTCTCTTGCTCACTTTCTCTCTCCTCAAGCTCTCTCTCTTCAAACCCTAATCCTCCCCTCTCATGTGTTGAGACCAAGGATTAGAATAGGCTACTTAATTCTTTACCATTCTCTATATCACCTAGGTTACTTAGATTAGCGATTTAAGAAACCTAGTTACCTCAAGTTAGAGGTGAAGCTTGTAGTAAAGCTCTCGGGTGGATCATCTACTACATAGAGAAGGCCGAAGAGGATGTGGAGAACAGAAAGACGAAGGACGCGGTTCTTTAGGTATAATCACTTATCATAGTAGTTAACACTTCTATGGTTTCTTGTTAGTTATTGTTTTAGCAAAGATTCTCGGTTAGTCGATGTTTACGCCTAAAACAAGATAGTTTTTCATTATTCCGCCTCCCCGCGAGTCGTGGGGTGTTGTACATCGACTTACACCACGCTCATTGCATAAGCTACATCGGTCTGGTACACAACATCGCATACATTATAGAGCCTACCGCAGAGGCGTAGGGTATAATAGACATGCGATCCCTTTCCAAATCAGTCTTGGTAGACATCTCTTTGGAGAGGGTGATCCCGTGACAAGCCGGTAAAGTATCGCGCTTGGAATCTTCCATACCGAATCTTTTCAGTATAGTGTCGATCTACCTAGACTGTGAAAGTCCTAATATCCTTTTAGATCTATCACGATAGATCCGGATCCCCAGAATGTAAGAGGCATCACCCAGGTCTTTCATGGAGAACCTGTGTGACAAGAATCTTTTGACAGATTGTAGCAAGAGAATGTCATTTCCTATCAAGAGAATGTCATCCACGTATAAAACGAGGAATACGACAGTTCGTGCTACAATTTTACTATAGTTGCATGGTTCATCTGGATTTTTGATAAAACCAAATTCTTTGACCGTCTCATCAAAACAGATGTTCCAGCTCCGGGATGCCTGCTTCAGTCCATAAATGGACTTAAGCAACTTGCACACCTTCCCGCCGCTCCCACTCTGAATGAAACCCTCTGGCTGGTCCATATAGACACGTTCCTCTAAATTTCCATATAGAAAAGCTGTCTTTACGTCCATCTGCCAAATCTCATAATCGTGGAAGGCAGCAATGGCAAGAAGGATCCGAATGGATTTGAGCATAGCCACTGGAGAAAAGATTTCGTCATAGTCCAAACCAGGTCTTTGACGGAAACCCTTTGCAACAAGTCTAGCCTTATAGGTCTCAACCTGTCCATCTACACCAATCTTCCTTTTGAAGATCCATTTGCAGCCTACGGGTTTTACCCCTTCTGGAGCAACGTCCAAAGTCCATACTTTGTGGGTGTACATGGACTCCATTTCGGTCCGCATTGCATCCAGCCATTTTACCGAGTCAGCGCTCTGAATGGCCTGCTGGAAGCTAGTCGGCTCATCATTATCAATAATGCAATCCTCTCTATCCCCGTCTATGAGTAAACCGTAGTATCTCTCAGGCGGATGAGACTGCCTACTACTTCTGCGGAGCGGCACAGGAATGTCCTGTTCTTTCGAACCTTCTGGTTCTACTAAGCTTTCAGTAATAGATTGTGGTTCTGGAATTTCCTCCAGTTCTATTGCGCTCCCTCTTATTTCTTTTTCTAAGAACTGATGTTCCAGAAAGTGGGCATTACGAGAGACAAAAACCTTTTGTTCTTCTGTGTAATTGAAAAGATACCCCCTGGAGTTCTTTGGGTATCCCACAAACTTGCACTGTACTGAGCGTGCCTTGAGTTTGTCCGCATGCTGCTTTTTGACAAAAGCTGGACATCCCCAAATCTTCAGATATTAAAGATAGGGTTTCTTCCCACTCCACATCTGATATGGTGTGGTAGGCACAGTCTTAGTTGGAACATGGTTCAAAAGATATACAGCTGATTCTAGTGCATATCCCCAGAATGATCGCGGTAACTCCGCATTACTCATCATGGAACGTACAATATCCAATTGGGTTCGGTTTCATCTCTCCGATACACCATTATGTTGTGGAGTGTATGGAGGAGTAAGCTAAGAGAGAATTCCATTCTCTTTTAGGTAATCCAGGAACTCGGCACTCAAGTATTCACCACCTCGATCAGATCTCAGTGTCTTGATACTTTTGCCTGTTTGTTTTTCTACTTCATTTTTGTATTCCTGAAATTTTTCAAAGGCTTCAGATTTATGCTTCATTAAGAAGACATGTCTGAACCTTGAAAAATCATCTGTAAAAGTGATGATGTAAGAATAACCACTTCGCGCATGTGTAGACATTGGACCGCATACATCGCTGTGTACGAGTCCTAAGAGCTCGCTCGCTCTTACTCCATGTCAAGTGAATGGGGTCTTTGTCATCTTTCCTTTGAGACATGATTGACAAGTTGCATATGATTGATATTCGAACGGATCCAAATATCCCTCTTTATGTAACTTAGTCAACCTTCTCTCATTGATGTGACCCAGTCTACAATGCCATAAGAAAGCATGAATTATTTCTGGAGACTTTCTTTTGTGGGTATTCTGGACATTGAAAATCTGTGGTTGGTTCAATACGTATATACCATTGCTTAATGTACCCGACCCAATCAAAACATGATTAAGGTGAATGTTTACAACATTGCTTACAAATGCAAAATCATAACCTTTTTTAGACATTAAAGATACAGATATGATATTACAAGTCGAACTGGGTACAAAATAACAATCACGTAAAACCAAAACATGTCCATCTGACAATCCCAAGTGATAGTCCCCTACGGACTCAGCATCCATGCCAGCTCCGTTTGCAACTCTGAGGGTCATATCACCTGCCTTCAAAACCCTACGCTTTCTCAGTGCCTGCAAAGAATTACATATATGAGATCCTGATCCGGTATCCAATACCCAGGAAGTAGAGTTTATTGATAGACAGTTTTCAATAACATACACACCTGAAGCCGAAGCCACAACTTGCTTCGGGTCCTGGTTTCTGGCCATCCAAGCCCTGCAATCTTTCTTCCAGTGTCCACTCTTGTGACAGTAAAAGCACTCTTCCTTTCCCACAAGCTTTCCCGATACCTTTGCTACTTTTGCTTTTCCCTTAGCTTCCACTTTACTAACACCGCCCCTTGGTTTGGTGGGGGGCTTCTTCTTCCTTCCTTTGGCTCTCGCCTTGGACCTTGAAGAGGAAGCTTCTCCAACAAACAAAGTCGATGTTTCCCTACCTTTCTGTAGGGTGCCCTCTGCACTACTCAACATGGTCAGGAGTTCTGAAAGTTCAACTTCCTTTCCTTGCATGTTGAAGTTCAGGATAAACTGGGCGTAAGTGGAAGGAAGGGACTGGAGAATCAAGTCAGTGTAGAGCTCGTTCTCCAACGTGGTCCCTAGGTCTGCGAGCTCTTCAATGTAGCTAATCATCTTAAGCACGTGTTCCGCTACGGATGATCCGATGGCCAATCTCGCCGAAAACAACTTTTTCGAGACTTTGTATCTGGCGATACGGGATTGCTCTCCATACAGATCCTTAGTATGGAGAAATATGGATTCGAGGTCCATATTCTCGTGCCTCCTCTGATGTTCATTGTCCATAGAGGCAAGCACGAGGCACTTGGCCTTCGCGCAATCAATCTCCCAGGTCTTACGGATTTCCTTATCCGCGACGCTGGATTGAGGACCTGGGACAGGGGGAGCTGTGGTGGTAAGGAGATACCCCAACTTGTCATAAGTGATTGCCATTTTGACATTCCTGAGCCAATCTTTGTAGTTTGGCCCTGTCAGTATGTTTTTATCTAGTAGTAACTTAAGTCCGGTCATGATGCTTGGTCGCTGCAATTAGGAGAGAGAGAAGAAAAGCTTTAGCATGATGCTCTTGCAAGTTTAGAGTGGTTTTTAGTTTGTCTAAACAGGATGGCTCCCACTGTTTCTCGAATCCTTCCTCAAACTAAAAAAGAAGAATTAGTTGGGATCAATCTCACCGTACAATACTTGCTTAACCGTTCAGCCAGGCCAGTGTTGGTACTTCGAGGGAGATTTTCCAACGCTTTCGCGAAGTTCTTTAATTAAATAACCTCTTTTCCCTGTGGGCGTAGCCCCGCTAACACCTTTCTAGACACTTACTTGGTTTATAGCATTGATCGTTAAGTGAGAATGTTCCTGAGGAGTAGCATATACTCACAGTAGGATCGGGATCCAAATATCATCGTGTGATAAAACTGAAGGAATCCTACCAGAATCATCACACTCCAAATGGTATGCAGCACTAGCAAGTTTCAGTTTCTTTAGAAACTCCTGTAAGTCCACGTTGCCACCCCCGGTTCTTGCGGGGAGGCGGAAACGGTATAAAAATCAAATTTTTAGCGCATGGGGCAACATGGACTAACAAAGTCGGGATCTTTTCTAAACTAAACTAGCAAGAAAGCTAAAGAGAGTTAGCTACTCGGAAAAGAGGTTATACCTAACTTGAACTCCTTCTTCTTGAAACCTTTGTAGGGGTTGATGGTGCTTTTCTCGTCGCCTTCTTCCGTCAAAGATGGATCCACCTGAGGGTTCAACCTTCGGGCTCTTTCTCGAACTTTGAGTGATCTAGGATCTTTGGCTTGCTAAACCTCTAATCCTAGAGTGAGTAGAGAGTGGCTTTGGGGTGTTTTTATCTCAAGGAGATGGATTCTCAACACATGAGAAGGGAGCTCCTTGAACTAGAGGAGGAGGAAGAAGAAGAGAGGAGAGAGAAGTGTTTTTATAGAAATGAGCTATTCTTTTCATTTTACAACCATAACTCAAATGAAAAGAATTATCAAATTAACAATAATAATAAAAATGAAATAGTTGATGGATGGTTTGGAATGACCACTATCATCACATTCATTAAATGAATTTTGCTAGAATCAAAGAGCATCTTTGATATGTAATGATAATGGTCAAACTTTCAACCATGGTCAACAAGTCAACCTTGGTCAACAAGTCAACAAACCCAACCATAACACAATTTCATTTAATTAATATTGTTAATTGATATATCACTAATTCATTAGGGTTTGGAAAAAGACGACTGTCAACAGTGCATGCGCACCCGTTCCGAAACCCTAATGAAAAAACCTCTTCCTCCGCCTCAATCAACTGTGCATACACACCCGCATTCTTGTTCCGAGGAACATGAATACTATGAGATAAAATCAACCCCGAAACATATACTAGTATCTGACTCAAACCAGAGCCAGCCAGTAATATCCGTCCGGACTCCAAACGTGCACAAGTGCGCGGATGAGAACGAACCCTGTCGCAAAACCATGCGACCTCTA
This sequence comes from Agapanthus africanus, assembly GCA_030015575.1. Classification (NCBI taxonomy): domain Eukaryota; kingdom Viridiplantae; phylum Streptophyta; class Magnoliopsida; order Asparagales; family Amaryllidaceae; genus Agapanthus; species Agapanthus africanus. The sequence continues at coordinate 181,627,577 of JASDDO010000016.1, read as the reverse complement.
CTCTGTTTTGCCCAATGGAGAATAGCCCTCTGTGTGGGACTCTAAAGACTCGACACTACGCTGGCAGTGGGTTTAACCACAGACCGCAAGCGGCACTAGCTGTGCGTAACGGTCCCCAGGTAGATGCCGATAAGAAGACTGACGAGGTGAACCCCATCTGAACTCCTACTGAGTCTAAGTGTGACAATCTCCGTACAGTCCGGTCTGTTCGTCTGATACATCGCATGGCGGGCCTAGGGGGCGGTAAACGTCAGTCCCCTAATAGCGGTACAAGTCATGTCGGAGTGAAGCCCAAAACACCCTGAGATAACACTGGAAGCCTACCAGTATATCTCGCTTACCCTGGCCAGGGACTACTCGTGTAATGGCTCTCCTAGACACAGCGCGATGTCAACCCCCAATACCGGGAGAGACGAATCCTGTCTAACCATCACTGCCTCCAAATGCTTCGGGACTGTACCCAACTACTACCTGTTTGCACGACTCCTTTGAGCCGTGGTAGGGTAGTAATCAAAGTACAGTGGGAACACACTCGAGGCGAAGTGACAGTGTCAAGTCAGCGGACTAAGCTGTACTCATGTCACTTGGGAACTGATAACTGACGATAGGTATAATACCAACCTGTCAGTTCCCGACGAGTCCTGTCCAGTGTACTCGTAACCCAACGAGCACCCGTATACTATCTCCAGTACGACGTACTGATGGCTGTGGGACAGACCATCTCCCATACTGGGATGAGAAGCGCATACGCTAGTCTACTCCGGAGTATCGATGCCCTGTCTCGATAGTCCTGCGACTAGGGACCTGTATAAGGATGTGCTTATAGATTACCCAGCCCCCACTAGTGTGACTGCCATCACAACGCTGGTAATCAAGCAAAGATCCTAAGGGCTCCACTAATGTGTATAGGTGATATACTAAAATAAACACAAGTACACATTGAAGTAGAAACAAACCAAGTAGCATACTACTATATTGAGCAAGATTGTTTATACAAGGTGAATATCCCAAGCTTCCATTAAGTAATATACAAACTAGTATGATACAGTAAAGTCCTCTAGGGCATATACACTAACAATCTCCCACTTGCACTAAGGCCATGTACTGGCGTATCGAAGACCTATCATCTCGATCAGCCGCTCGAACTGAGTCCGGGGCAAGGCCTTGGTGAATGGATCTGCAGTGTTTTCTTCTGAAGCAACCCTCCGAACCTCGATCTCTTGGCGATCCACGATCTCCCTGATCAGGTGATACCGCCTCAAGATGTGTCTGGATTTCTGATGGGACCTGGGTTCCTTCGCTAAAGCTATGGCCCCGTTGTTGTCGCAATACAGAGGTATTGGATCAACAATGGACAGAACCACCTGAAGTTCTTTCAAGAACTTCCTCATCCAGACGGCTTCTTTTGCGGCATCAGATGCAGCGATGTATTCCGCTTCCATCGTCGAGTCTGCAACGGTTTCCTGTTTGGAACTCTTCCAACACACCGCCCCTCCATAGAGGGTAAAGACAAAACCCGACATGGACTTGGAATCATCCTTGTCACTCTGGAAGCTGGAGTCAGCAAAGGCCTCGATCTGGAGGTCTTTTCCGCCATACACCAAGAACATCTCCTTAGTCCTTCTCAGGTACTTGAGAATGTTCTTTACCGCTATCCAGTGTTTCTCCCCAGGGTTTGACTGATACCGGCTTACCACACTTAGTGCGTAAGCTACATCCGGTCTGGTACACAACATCGCATACATTATAGAGCCTACCGCAGAAGCGTAGGGTATAATAGACATGCGATCCCTCTCCAAATCAGTCTTGGGAGACATCTCTTTAGAGAGGGTGATCCCGTAACAAGCCGGTAGGTTACCGCACTTGGAATCTTCCATACTGAATCTCTTCAGTATGGTGTCGATGTACCTGGACTGTGAAAGTCCTAATATCCTCTTGGATCTGTCACGGTAGATCCGGATACCCAGAATGTATGAGGCATCACCCAGGTCTTTCATGGAGAACCTGTGTGACAAGAACCCCTTGACAGATTGTAGCATAGGAATGTCATTTCCTATTAAGAGAATGTCATCCACGTATAAAACGAGGAATACTACAGTTCTCGCTACAAATCTACTATAGATGCATGGTTCATCTGGATTTTTGATAAAGCCAAATTCTTTGACCGTCTCATCAAAACAGATGTTCCAACTCCGCGATGCCTGCTTTAGTCCATAAATGGACTTATGCAACTTGCACACCTTTCCGCTGCTCCCACTCTGAATGAAACCCTCTGGCTGATCCATATAGACACACTCCTCTAAATTTCCATTTAGAAAAGCGGTCTTTACGTCCATCTGCCAAATCTCATAATCGTGGAAGGCAGCAATGGCAAGAAGGATCCGAATGGATTTCAGCATAGCCACTGGAGAAAAGGTTTCGTCATGGTCCAAACCAGGTCTTTGACGAAAACCCTTTGCAACAAGTCTAGCTTTATAGGTCTCAACCTGTCCATCTACACCAATCTTCCTTTTGAAGACCACTTGCATCCTACGGGTTTTACCCCGTCTGGAGCAATGTCCAACGTCCATACTTTGTTGGTGTACATGGACTCCATTTCAGTCCGCATTGCATCCAACCATTTTACCGAGTCGACGCTCTGAACGGCTTGCTGGAAGCTAGTAGGCTCATCATAATCTATGATGCAATCCTCTCTATCCCCGTCTATGAGAAAACCGTAGTATCTCTCGGGCGGATGAGACTGCCTACTACTCCTGCGGAGCGGCGTAGAAATGTCCTGTTCTTTTGAACCTACTGGCTCTTCCAAGCTTTCAGTAATAGTATGTGGTTCTGGAATTTTTCCAGTTCTATTGCGCTCCCACTTATCTGGGTTTCTAAAAACTCAGTTTCCTAGAAGCGGGCATGTTGAGAAACAAGAACTTTTTTGTCACGACCCGAAAGTACGGAACATGACCGGCACTTAAACTACGAACGTCTCAAGGCGTACGTATTCTAAGTAAGCCGAAAACCCAGAAATCCAAACCAAGAAAAGTAGTAGAGTGAAGGAAAACCAATTTAAAACAAGAAGTTTTAATAGCATAAGCCGAATTATGCGGTTTTTAAAAACATCAAGTATTTTCTAAAAATTTCGGCAGAGTCTCCTTTGTAAATACTGGCTCCCAAACGGGATACAACATGAATAGTATACGAAATCAATAAAAGGCATCTCCAAGCGGGAGCTAGCTCTTCGTCAATCGACGGTCACCGCCACACAAGCAATATAATATACAACGCCAACGGCGAGGATCAAAAACTCAAAAGGAAACTCGAAACCACAAGAAAACCGCAGAAATATACGCGCGACTCTAAGGTCGAAAGAATAACATCACTGGTCTCTATCTCAAAAATAAATACATGTTTGGTTGATGGAACTTCTAGATACAACTGAATAATAATATACAAGTTATATAATGGGGGGTACGATACAGTAAACCCACCTACTAGCAAATCACCCGAAGGAAACTATGCCCGCAAGCCGTAATGAAACCTGTACGGCAAACCTGCAAGAAACTGGGGCACAACGGGGGTGAGTTGCCAACTCGTGAATAGAAAAACATCTACGAACAGAAATCGCATGTATGACGCAATCCTAGGTCATACGATCATAATATATCCTCAAAATATACATAACAAGCAGCCTATAACAATGGCTAGGGTAATATCTAACCGAGTGAAATCTCATGTGCCCGTGTCAGTGCCTCAGGTAGCAATATATCATATGAATGAGGTATGAATGCATGAAAACAGAATACATGTAAATGAAGAAACTGTTTTCATAAATTAGTGAGATTTCCTTCGTATTTTTAAACTGAGATATCATAATGAAATCGGTATCAACAGTGTCTAGCATCGACACAAAACATAAATCTCACTGTCTCGAAATATCAATGTCTCAATCTCAATATCTAGGGCGCCGTCAGTCCAGACCGGCCCCTACCATCCATCTCAAGACCACGACGGTATCCTCCGGATATCCGACGCGTCGGGTAATATCACCGGTAGGTAATCTGTCCCCTGCCAGGCTCAACGTCAACACCACATTCATCTTGCCCCGGGGTACCATACCGGGTCCACCATGTACCCGAAACGGTTCATCCAACTCCTCGAATCAGGTCTCGAAATCCATCAGCAAACTCATGGTGGACGACTCATACATCATGGGAAAACCGCATTTTTATTTTAAAAGAGAGAAAGCAGTTTATATATGTTTTGCGGTTTTTCTCCAAATCCAGAAAATATAATGGAAATCCGAATCATCAATAGCATGTAAAACCATGAATATAAGCATGAGAATGAATAACAGTATGCATGAAGCGACAAGTAATAACTACAATATCTAAGCTGGCATATAAGGTAAGTACACTAATATTATGTCAAAATACTAGCTATCAAGCTAAGTTAAGCAATAATATTTTCTAAGGTGTACGTGACATGGCAATTACCGATGAAGATGTGTGTGAGCCGGCAAGTAAGTGTACGTGGTACATACGCATCATCGGTAATGGTGCTGGTGTCCTAACAATAAGATATCAACATTTCAATAAGAATTTATAACATAAGTATGCGATGCGAAGCGAACCACAATAATAAGCGGGAGCTGAATACTAGACGCAACTATAACTAATCTGCATTAATCTAATATAAGTTCTACAAATGGTGCCTTTTGAAATAACACAAATCATGGGGTTTTGAAAATAGGGGCTACGGTGTTTTTATGAAAAGATAAGTCTTTTGAAATATCCGTAGGATCCCTTGGGCTGTCTTTTAAAATACCCACGATTCGTTAGTTTTTGAAATAGGTAGGAGTCTAATCTAATCTAATAACTACACTAAACTATACGGCTGAACTAACAAGCTGAACTACAGGTAAGGAAACCGCCTATCATCTGAGTCGATACATATACCTACCTGTATATGTATAGTCGGTGATCCCGCCTCAATAATATCATATCCGATACCATATCTATAATCAGACATCCCAAGTCAAGAGTGCGGATCAATCATCAAAATATAGCTCGTACGTAAATCCGTCGTACGGCATCCCAAATCTGGGTACGGGTCAATATCACATTCATCATACTATTCATCTGATATCCTCTTTATCAAATATCATGATCGGGGTACTGATCTACGTCTAGTACAATATTGATACCATCTATGTATGCATGCATGTAAGAATCACTACGTCAAAAGACCCGCTAAAACATCATGTCATATCTCAATACGAACCAAAACACATCACGGATCTTCTGGCCTCAAGCCCAATATCATCGACTCATCTCAAATCCCAATTACTATCCTCAAATCCAGTATATAAACACATAGTCCCATACCCATGTGTAAATATACACATCAATATATAATCCCATGTACGCACATATGAAAGAAGAATGTATGCCAATATGGGTGTGTGTGTATGTGTGGTGCAACCACTACCTAAGGTTTCGTAACCATGTGCCAATCCAACACCAATATCCATCTAAAATCATCAATAATAAATCCTAACAACATATCATAAATTGTTGGTGTGTATACGAATCCGTATACATCACCACGGACTGCGGTGGTGCTATACGCCATCCACCCGAGTTCTCCCCGTAGATATAAATCTACTCACCTGGTCCTCGCTCGCCGGTGCCGACGTCGCCACGCATTTGCTTGTCGTCTCGAAGTCCGCATGGGGTACATACATATCATAACGCACCGTATCGCATTAAAACTAAATTCGAAATCGAAACAGCATACGAAAATCAAATCGGCACGCCTATCACGCATAGGTCCAAACCTATCGCCTACGCATGCAAGAATAGTCAAACCAACCCTCGATGTCGATGTACAAACGTCAAACCATCGAGAAAAATCCAATCACACTCATTTGCACATTCACGAACACTAATTTTAATATAAAATAGGTTAAAACTCACAAAAACCCCAAATTCACTCTAAAAGCCGTTTTTCCGAAAAACTAGCAAGCAAAATTACCCGTTTTAGTACAAAACTCGATGTTTAAACAATTCTAGTGGCCATAATACTTATTAAATAACTTAAATAAGTCAATAAAACCATTTCCATAATTTAATCACATAAATTTGCATAATTTCCAAAATCCTAGTTTGCAAAAATATCAATTTTAACACTTTTTAATGTAAAATTCACAATTTTACAATTAAACTTGGTTTTGCATATTTTAAATGGTTAAACCACTCAATATAATTTTTAAGATATGATGAAACCCTAACCATATTTTTAATCTCTCATTTTGAATTAAAACTAAAAACCTAGTTTGCAATATTATGCAAATTGGTCCATTTTTAAAATGACAATTGTAATATAGCAACTAGATTAGATTTTAGCATGTCACAACATATTAATCTACCCATCACAACCATAATCCTATGATAGAAACCCTAATTTAATCCAAACCCTTTTCTAGAAATTTAAATCTTTAATATCAAAACCACAATTAACTCTTAATTAAACACATAATAGATAGATTCAAGTAATCAACAAAAACTTATGCAAAATGCTAAGATTATACCTCTCAAAATTAGAGATCTAACACCAAAATCTTGGACTCCAATTTGCTCTCTTGATCTATGATCCACACTAGAATAGGTCAAGAAGAAATGGGTAGGGATTAGAATTTGATTTTGAAATTTTGTGGATTTTTAAGCATTTTTGTGGATTTTTTTGAAGAGAAAGTGAGATGAAGAAGTGAAGGGCTGTTCTAAATGGGGGGGGGGGGGCTCGGCCAAATGCAGGTGGGGAGAGGAGAGAGAGGGTGTGGGGAGTTGGGGAAAGTTTGACAAAGTCAAAAGACCACATAAACAACAACAACACATACTCCAATTATTATATTTTAATCCTTATCATATTGAACTTTTAAAATGAGATGAAAACAAAAATGAGGGGGGGAGTGGGCTGTTCCAGCAGTGGTGGGGCCGGCCATGATGGAGAGGAATGAGTGAGAGAGATTTTACAAAGAAATTTTATGCAAAAAGACCCCCCACAAGCTCAAAATTGCAAGTTTTAGCTTAAATTAATTATTTTTTTGTTCTCCATAATAAAAACCCATTAAAACTTGAAATAAAATACTAAAAATTTTGAAATTTTGTGGATTTTTTGAATCTATCTATTATGTGTTTAATTAGGAGTTAATTGTGGTTTTGATATTAAAGATTTAAATTTCTAGAAAAGGGTTTGGATTAAATTAGGGTTTCTATCATAGGATTATGGTTGTGATGGGTAGATTAATATGTTGTGACATGCTAAAATCTAATCTAGTTGCTATATTACAATTGTCATTTTAAAAATGGACCAATTTGCATAATATTGCAAACTAGGTTTTTAGTTTTAATTCAAAATGAGAGATTAAAAATATGGTTAGGGTTTCATCATATCTTAAAAATTATATTGAGTGGTTTAACCATTTAAAATATGCAAAACCAAGGTTAATTGTAAAATTGTGAATTTTACATTAAAAAGTGTTAAAATTGATATTTTTGCAAACTAGGATTTTGGAAATTATGCAAATTTATGTGATTAAATTATGGAAATGGTTTTATTGACTTATTTAAGTTATTTAATAAGTATTATGGCCACTAGAATTGTTTAAACATCGAGTTTTGTACTAAAACGGGTAATTTTGCTTGCTAGTTTTTCGGAAAAACGGCTTTTAGAGTGAATTTGGGGGTTTTGTGAGTTTTAACCTATTTTATATTAAAATTAGTGTTCGTGAATGTGCAAATGAGTGTGATTGGATTTTTCTCGATGGTTTGACGTTTGTACATCGACATCGAGGGTTGGTTTGACTATTCTTGCATGCGTAGGCGATAGGTTTGGACCTATGCGTGATAGGCATGCCGATTTGATTTTCGTATGCTGTTTCGATTTCGAATTTAGTTTTAATGCGATACGGTGCGTTATGATATGTAGGTACCCCATGCGGACTTCGAGACGACAAGCAAACGCTTGGCGACGTCGGCACCGGCGAGCGAGGACCAGGTGAGTAGATTTATATCTACGGGGAGAACTCGGGTGGATGGCGTATAGCACCCCCGCAGTCCGTGGTGATGTATACGGATGCGTATACACACCAACAATTTATGATATGTTGTTAGGATTTATTATTGATGATTTTAGATGGATATTGGTGTTGGATTGGCGCATGGTTACGAAACCTTAGGTAGTGGTTGCACCACACATACACACACACCCATATTGGCATACATTCTTCTTTCATATGTGCGTACATGGGATTATATATTGATGTGTATATTTACACATGGGTATGGGACTATGTGTTTATATACTGGATTTGAGGATAGTAATTGGGATTTGAGATGAGTCGATGATATTGGGCTTGAGGCCAGAAGATCCGTGATGTGTTAATGTTCGCATTGAGATATGACATGATGTTTTAGCGGGTCTTTTGACGTAGTGATTCTTACATGCATGCATACATAGATGGTATCAATATTGTACTAGACGTAGATCAGTACCCCGATCATGATATTTGATAAAGAGGATATCAGATGAATAGTATGATGAATGTGATATTGACCCGTACCCAGATTTGGGATGCCGTACGACGGATTTACGTACGAGCTATATTTTGATGATTGATCCGCACTCTTGACTTGGGATGTCTGATTATAGATATGGTATCGGATATGATATTATTGAGGCGGGATCACCGACTATACATATACAGGTATGTATATGTATCGACTCAGATGATAGGCGGTTTCCTTACCTGTAGTTCAGCTTGTTAGTTCAGCCGTATAGTTTAGTGTAGTTATTAGATTAGATTAGACTCCTACCTATTTCAAAAACTAACGAATCGTGGGTATTTTAAAAGACAGCCCAAGGGATCCTACGGATATTTCAAAAGACTTATCTTTTCATAAAAACACCGTAGCCCCTATTTTCAAAACCCCATGATTTGTGTTATTTCAAAAGGCACCAATTGTAGAACTTATATTAGATTAATGCAGATTAGTTATAGTTGCGTCTAGTATTCAGCTCCCGCTTATTATTGTGGTTCGCTTCGCATCGCATACTTATGTTATAAATTCTTATTGAAATGTTGATATCTTATTGTTAGGACACCAGCACCATTACCGATGATGCGTATGTACCACGTACACTTACTTGCCGGCTCACACACATCTTCATCGGTAATTGCCATGTCACGTACACCTTAGAAAATATTATTGCTTAACTTAGCTTGATAGCTAGTATTTTGACATAATATTAGTGTACTTACCTTATATGCCAGCTTAGATATTGTAGTTATTACTTGTCGCTTCATGCATACTGTTATTCATTCTCATGCTTATATTCATGGTTTTACATGCTATTGATGATTCGGATTTCCATGATATTTTCTGGATTTGGAGGAAAACCGCAAAACATATATAAACTGCTTTCTCTCTTTTAAAATAAAAATGCGGTTTTCCCATGATGTATGAGTCGTCCACCATGAGTTTGCTGATGGATTTCGAGACCCGATTCGAGGAGTTGGATGAACCGTTTCGGGTACATGGTGGACCCGGTATGGTACCCCGGGGCAAGATGAATGTGGTGTTGACGTTGAGCCTGGCAGGGGACAGATTACCTACCGGTGATATTACCCGACGCGTCGGATATCCGGAGGATACCGTCGTGGTCTTGAGATGGATGGTAGGGGCCGGTCTGGACTGACGGCGCCCTAGATATTGAGATTGAGACATTGATATTTCGAGACAGTGAGATTTATGTTTTGTGTCGATGCTAGACACTGTTGATACTGATTTCATTATGATACCTCAGTTTAAAAATACGAAGGAAATCTCACTAATTTATGAAAACAGTTTCTTCATTTACATGTATTCTGTTTTCATGCATTCATACCTCATTCATATGATATATTGCTACCTGAGGCACTGACACGGGCACATGAGATTTCACTCGGTTAGATATTACCCTAGCCATTGTTATAGGCTGCTTGTTATGTATATTTTGAGGATATATTATGATCGTATGACCTAGGATTGCGTCATACATGCGATTTCTATTCGTAGATGTTTTTCTATTCACGAGTTGGCAACTCACCCCCGTTGTGCCCCAGTTTCTTGCAGGTTTGCCGTACAGGTTTCATTACGGCTTGCGGGCATAGTTTCCTTCGGGTGATTTGCTAGTAGGTGGGTTTACTGTATCGTACCCCCCATTATATAACTTGTATATTATTATTCAGTTGTATCTAGAAGTTCCATCAACCAAACATGTATTTATTTTTGAGATAGAGACCAGTGATGTTATTCTTTCGACCTTAGAGTCGCGCGTATATTTCTGCGGTTTTCTTGTGGTTTCGAGTTTCCTTTTGAGTTTTTGATCCTCGCCATTGGCGTTGTATATTATATTGCTTGTGTGGTGGTGACCGTCGATTGACGAAGAGCTAGCTCCCGCTTGGGGATGCCTTTTATTGATTTCGTATACTATTCATGTTGTATCCCGTTTGGGAGCCAGTATTTACAAAGGAGACTCTGCCGAAATTTTTAGAAAATACTTGATGTTTTTAAAAACCGCATAATTCGGCTTATGCTATTAAAACTTCTTGTTTTAAATTGGTTTTCCTTCACTCTACTACTTTTCTTGGTTTGGATTTCTGGGTTTTCGGCTTACTTAGAATACGTACGCCTTGAGACGTTCGTAGTTTAAGTGCCGGTCATGTTCCGTACTTTCGGGTCGTGATAAAGTTGGTATCAGAGCGTCAGGTTTTAACCTTCGGAGCGTAGGATGACCCTTGGTTGATGGAATAGGTGACTAAAGTAGAGTGACGTACCGTTGGTATGTTCCGCGGCATATTTACGACACGCCACTCCACTTATGAAGCCTTAGGATGTACATTTCCTTGTTCAGTAATATATTCCTTCCTGATCTAGCCTCATCGGTACCAGTTTGGTTTTGCTGCTACGGTTACGGGCAGGGAGAGCTACGGCTAGAGTTGCGGTCAGCACATGCTCGTCACGAACGAGGACTGACCAGGGCGAAATTCCGGCGACACACGATTGCAGAGATGTGTCTTTTTACTGTGTTTCCGCGCCACGAGCGTTTGGCGGATCGCCTTTATGAGGTTACTCGGAGGTGCTGATCGACACTAGAGAATTGAGCCAATGATAGAGGCCAGCCAGATTTTGATGACCGTTGGTGTGTTGCTTACTCCTGATGATTGAGGCACGGTTCAGCATGCAGACGAGTGAGCCAGTTATTGCTGCGAACGACGAGATATCGCCCCAGATGTTGGAGTTATTGCAGTATAAGTTATACTAAGAGATGATAGAAGGTCGCTAGTCATCGAGGATGAATGACTGGGACATGTGGATCGTTCGCCTACCCCGATGCGAGGTCATCAGATAGATTGATTCCAGCTAGAGACGACTTCACGCGGAGACGTTGGGAGTCGGCGGAGACGTTGGGAGTCGACAGAGACGATCGAATGTGAGAAACCTATTATTCCAAGTTTAAGGTAGTCGGAAAGACATGCAGGAAATTCTATGGTCCCTCTAGAAGAATGAAACCCTAACTCGACTTAATGACCGTGTGAAAGCCTTTGAACCTTAGGGTTTGCGGCAGTTCTGCGGCGCCATTAGTGAGGCTTGGGTTTGCCCTTCTACGGCTGGACCACCGATGCTGTGGTATGTACTCGATAATATTAAACTGTGCCCAAGAGGTTGAGCTCTTGGGGGATTATGAGGTTTTGACGACTCGATCGGATGGCTCGACTTAATTCGGATGCTAGGTGGTGAGATGCATTCTTGGGAGACTCCAGATACGAGGATAGCCGTTGGAGCTCAGTCCATGCAGCCACGACGAGATGAGTCCAAAGCAGACGACATTAGAGAAAAGTGGAGTAAGAGGTTCGCACCAGATCTAGATGAGATGACGTTCCACTCGCCGACATCAGAGATGCGATGTGCATGCCGAGGCATGGTACTTGGACTTACCTTCCAGAAGGAGTCGCGATGAGTATGCAGTCGTTCCAGAGCAAGATGCAGATATAGGAAAGGACAATGACTTCCGGACAGTTGGCAGAGACGAGACATGGAAGAGACCGTAAGCAGGATTCCTTCCAGGACACTGCTGCAATGATAATTGCACCCAGGATCAGATGTGCCAGGTACATTCAGAGAGCCAGAGGCCGACGCCAGTGATATTCTATCTTACGAGTCGTCGTGATGATTGACCGGGAGATGACAAGAGACGTACCAGAACTGGATCATCCCCGTTAGCACACCAGACAGGGCCGATGAGCCGATGGACTGAAAGATTGGTAATTCACAGTGAAGACCCTGACCCAGGAGTGGTCATGGTTACGCACACCAGCAGGACATAGTTCATGATCATCAACGAGACGTCCCACTAGTGACCGCGACAGTTGGCCGAGATTCTTAGAGGATGCGCTTGAGCGGTACTATGCCGCCATTATTGATTTCGATGTTTTGGGTGATTTATTCGCATGATTTGATTTTGATGATTGAGGATTTATGTTCTTTGCACAGTGTTGCACTTGATATCATTTTCGTGCTTGGGTTTCACATGTTTGTGATTTTACGGTTTTAGACCTTTGAGTTGATTTTGTGCGTATGCACGCACACGAATTGGTTCCTGCACTCTGTATAGTTATTATATGCTTGCAGTGTGCACTGGACTTCGATTTCGATTGTGATACTCGATATTTGTTTTGTGCACCTTGTGCACCTGATTGATTTTGCGCACGTTCGGCGCTTGATATTGGATTTCATGATTTCGTGCACGATGGGTGCACCTGATTTGGATTTTCGCACATGTTGGGCGCATGTTATGAGATGCGATTTGGTGCACACCAGATGCACTAAATTGAGATTCTTCGTGCATGAGACGCACATGTTTTTGCTGTCAGGCACACACTTGGCCAGGACAGATGTTTCGTGCACACCCGATGCACTTAGATGTTGTTTCTGTGCGCAGGTATGGCACATATATGGATTTTGATTTCCGTGCGAACAAGACGCGCGTAGTATTCATACGCGTATTTTGGGATTGATTTTTCTTATAGAGCAGTACGTTTTTATGATATTGCTATATGTTTTCGTACTGAGCAGGACTAGTCAGAAGACAGTACCTGAATATATTTTACATGTATAGTTTCGAGTTATATCATATTGATTTTGCTTTGGATTTGGTATTGATGTCTTCCCCATGACTCCGATGATTGCGGGATGCTTGACGGAGTTCTGATTTGAGTTATATGCTCATTTTTCATGCGCATGCGTTGCGCTACGATTTGTTTTATGTATTTATGATTTCGGAGCCCCGGCGATTTGATGGTTTTGGCTGAAATATTTTAGTATTTAGGAGAAGTTTTAATTTAAATTCGGGGACCGAATTTCTTTAAGGGGGGAAGATTGTAACGTTTTGAAAATCGTTTCGGCGAAATTTCGAAAAAACGGTAAAATAAGGTGGTTTTATGTAAAAAGTCAAAATGCAAATATCTTTATTATAAAATTAAATATACATATTCTAGCTATATAATTACTAGTATTTGGTGTTTATTGAGCCACTGGTGAAATTTCAAATTTTCTGAAAAAAATATTATTTTAATATTATTTTAAGCCGGTAAGAAAATACATTAAATTAGCGATAAATACAAATTTAAATGGGCTAATTTTAATCTTTAAAATCATCTTAATTAAAATCTAGTTGTAATATAAATTTGTATTTATCGCTAATTTAATGTATTTTCTTACCGGCTTAAAATAATATTAAAATAATATTTTTTTCAGAAAATTTGAAATTTCACCAGTGGCTCAATAAACACCAAATAATAGTAATTATATAGCTAGAATATGTATATTTAATTTTATAATAAAGATATTTGCATTTTGACTTTTTACATAAAACCCCCTTATTCTACCGTTTTTTCGAAATTTCGCCGAAACGATTTTCAAAACGTTACATTTTTGTTCCTCTGCGGAATAGAACAGATACCCCCTGGAGTTCTTTGGGTATCCCACAAACTTACACTGTACTGAACGTGCCTCGAGCTTGTCCGCATGCTGCTTTTTTACAAAAGCTGGACATCCCCATATCTTTAGATACTTAAGACAGGGTTTCTTCCCACTCCATATCTGATATGGGGTGGTAGGCACAGTCTTGGTTGGAGCCTTGTTCAAGAGATATGCAGCTGCTTCTAGTGCATAACCCCAGAAAGATCGCGGTAACTCAGCTTTGCTCATCATGGAACGAACCATATCTAATAGGGTTCGATTCCGTCTCTCCGATACACCGTTATGTTGCGGAGTGTATGGAGGAGTAAGCTGAGAGAGAATTCCATTCTCTTTTAAGTAATTCAGGAACTCGGCACTTAAGTATTCTCCACCTCGATCCGATCTTAGAATCTTGATATTTTTTCCTGTTTGTTTTTCAACTTCATTCTTGTAATCCCGAAATTTCTCAAAGGCCTCGGATTTGTGCTTCATTAAGAAGACATGTCCATACCTAGAGAAATCATCTGTGAAAGTAATGAAGTATGAATAACCGCTTCGCGCATGTGTAGACATCGGACCACACACGTCACTGTGTATGAGTCCTAAGAGCTCGCTCGCTCTTTCTCCGTGTCCAGTGAACGGAGTCTTTGTCATCTTTCCCATGAGACAAGATTCACAAGTGGCATAAGACTGATACTCGAACGGATCCAAGTATCCTTCTTTATGTAACTTAGTCAACCGTGTCTCATTGATGTGACCCACTTTACAATGCCATAAGAAAGCCTGGTTGATTTCCGGAGACTTTCTTTTGTGTGTATTCTGGACATTGAAAATCTGTGGTTGGTTTAACACGTATATACCATTGCTCAATGTACCTGACCCAATCAGAACTTGATTAAGGTGAATGTTCACAACATTACTTACAAACGCAAATTCATAACCTTCTTTAGAAACCAAAGATACAGAAATGATATTACAAGTTGCGTTGGGTACAAAAAAGCAATTACGCAAAACCAAAACATGCCCATCTGACATTCCCAGGTGATAGTCCCCCACGGCTTTAGCATCCATGCTAGCTCCGTTTGCAACTCTGAGGGTCATGTCACCTGCCTTCAAAACCCTACGGTTTCTCAACGCCTGCAAAGAATTACAGATATGAGATCCTGATCCGGTATCCAATACCCAGGAAGTAGAGTTTATTGAAAGACAGTTTTCAATAACATACACACCTGAAGCTGAAGCCGCAACCTGGTTCAATTCCTGTGTCCTGGCTTTCCAAGCCCTGCAATCATTCTTCCAGTGTCCACTCTTATGACAATAGAAGCATTCTTCTTTATCCACAAGTTTCCCCGCTATCTTTGTTGCTTTCGCCTTTCCCTTCGTATCCACTTTACTAACACCGCCCCTTGGTTTGGCAGGGGCTTTCCTCTTCTTTCCTTTGGCTTTCGCCTTGGACCTAGAAGAAGAAGATCCTCCTACAAACAAAGTGGATGTTTCCCTACCTTTCTGTAGGGTGCCCTCTGCACTCCTCAGCATGTTGAGGAGTTCTGAAAGTTCAACTTCTTTTTCTTGTAAGTTGAAATTCAGGATGAACTGGGCGTAAGTGGAAGGAAGGGACTGAAGAATCAAGTCCGTATAGAGCTCATTCTCCAACGTGGTCCCAAGTTCAGCGAGCTCCTCAATGTAGTCAATCATCTTAAGCACGTGTTCCGCTACCGATGATCCGACAGCCAATCTTGCCGAAATCAACTTCTTCGACACTTCGTATCTTGCGATACGAGACTGCTCTCCATACAGTTCTTTTGTATGGAGAAATATGGACTCAAGGTCCATATTCTCATGCCTCCTCTGATGTTCGTTGTCGATAGAGGCAAGCACAAGGCATTTGGCCTTCGCGCTATCTATCTCCCAAGTCTTACGGATTTCCTTATCCGCAACGCTGGAGGTGGGACCTGGGACGGGGGGAGCTTTGGTGGTAAGGAGATACCCCAGCTTGTCGTAAGTGATTGCCATTTTGACATTCCTGAGCCAATCTTTGTAGTTTGGCCCTGTCAGTATGTTTTTATCTAGAAGTAACTTAAGTCCAGTCATGTCGATTGGTCGCTGCAATTAGGAGAGAGAGAAGAAACACTTTAGCACGATGCTCTTGCAAGTTTAGAGTGGTTTTTAATTTGTCTAAACAGGATGGCTCCCACTGTCTCTCGAATCCCTCCTCAAACCATAAAGGAAGAATTAGTCGGGATCAATCCCACCGCACAATACTTGCTTAACCGTTCAGCCAGGCCAGTGTTGGTACTTCGAGGGAGGTTTTCCAACGCTTTCGCGAAGTTCCTTAATTAAATAACCTCTTTTCCTTGGGGGCGTAGCCCCGCTAACACCTTTCTAGACACCTACTTGGTTTATAGCATTGATCGTTTAGTGAGAAATTTCCCGAGGAGTAGCATATACTCACAGTAGGATCGGGATCCAAATATCATCGTGTGACGAAACTGAAGGAATCCTACCAGAATCACCACACTCCAAAATGGTATGCAAATCTAGCAAGTTTCAGTACTTATGAAACTCCCGATGTGGATGTTAGTTATGTATATGCCCTAGAGGCCATTGTTGTACATATGATGTATATTATAATGGATGCTTGGTTATATATAGAGAAGACTTTCTTGCTCGTCATGATAGTATGCTATTTGGTTTCACTTTATCTTAACATGTTGACTTGTATTGGTTTACTGTTTTACTTTCACATGTTGATAAAGCCCTTAGGATCTGTACTCGACTATTGGGACTATGATGAGATCATACTAGTGCGGCCGCGGTAGTCGATGAGTACATCGTATAACTGTTCCTAGTCGAGGGTATATCGAGACAGGGCATCGATACACCAGAGTAGACTAGCGTATACGCATCTTGACCCATATGATGGGCGATGGATGATCCCATATCCATCGGTGTTTGACATCAGAGATGGTGTACGGGTGCTCAGTGGAGACTGGGTACACTGGACGGACTCGCCGAGAACTCCCAGATGGTGATATACCACACGTCAGATGGCAGTTCTCCGGTGACACTGGTACAGGGTAGTCTGTAGACCCGAGATCGTCATGGAGTCTTGGGTGATTCCCACTGTGCTTTGATTTCCACCTTACCACGTCCAAGAGGGCGTGCAAAACGGTGGCTTTTGGGTACAGTCCCGAATCACATGGAGGCAATGAGCGATAGGAGGGGATTCGTCTCTCCCGGTATAGGGAGTTGATGTTGTGCTGTGTTCGATTGGCTATAACTGGAAGTCCCTGGCCAGGGCTGATATACAGATTTACTAGAAAGTGTTACTAGTAGTTTCTCGACCAGTTATGAGCCACACATCGACACAACTTATCGGTTACTGGGGTCTGACGTATACCACCCCTAGACTTGATATGCGACATATCAGACGAACGGACCGGACTGTACGGGAGTGTTACTGGTTGGATTCACAGGAGAACGCACAGGCTAGCTTGTTGATCTTCTGATCGCTCAATACCTGGGTGGCTGTTACGTTTAGCTGACCGCTTGCAGCTTGTGGGTGTTTGATATGATCATCACCTGCTACCGGCGTATTGACGATTCTTTAGAGTCCTACACAGAGGTTTCTTGGCTCAGGCGAAACGGAGTAGTGGCACATATGTGATATGCGCAGGAACGAGAATAATGCGATATGGGATACCGTATTATATTCTCAGGATATTTAGATATGAACCGGCTCATCGGATCAAGTGTTGATTCGATGAATCGGTACATGATATATTAGTCGGTAATATTCGATATAGCCGGATCATCGATTCAAGTGTTGATTCGATGATTTAATGTATAATAATATATATGATATATTGTATTACATTATCTAATATTGGCTCGCTTTATTATTTCATTTTCTCAGTGGATGATACATTGATATATATGAGATATATGTTAATTGTATTATTTTCTTTTGTTGCAAATATATAATATATATGTGATATATATTATTGTGACATGTTATGATTAATTGTTAAACATGTTTAAGGATGATTAATTGAGATTAGGGTTTAATTTGGGTTAGATGTTTCATGCATCTTCTAGAAGTTTTCTTCTTTTGTCATTCTTAAGATATTTAGAATGACACATTCTTTAACTCAACTAAACCCTAACTCTAGTTATTTCTCTACAAAATCTAGACCACTCATCCTTGACCATGGTTTACAATTCAATCATATGATTATATTCTATTCATCACAAAAGAAAAATTATTATTCTTTTTCCATCATCTTCTTCTTCTCTCTTCAAGAATGCTTGCTAGTTTTTCTTTAAGTGATGAAATAAAATGAGAAAATTATATTAAAAGAAAGCAAAATTACTACTCTCTCATCCTCATCTCATCTAGCCCATGGGATTAGTGTGTTCTTCTCTTTAAGAGTGAGATAGCTTGAGTTTTTTGAAACCTCGACGTAGATCATCGGAGATTTGGAATACAACAAGCTAGAATGGATCGTTCGAGTCGTGGAGCCTCTCATGAGTCCGGGAGATCGTGGATCGCGGCAAAGGGACTTCTACTCGGAGCTTATGAAGTGAAGGAGCGGACTACAAAGGTTGTAATCTCTCACACTTAGATAAAAGTTATCATCTTGCATATTAAACCCTAATAATCTAGCAAAGATCCCGGCTTTGGGTTGTTCGGCACGTCTAAAATTTAATCCGGGCAAGTTTGATGCCTTATGAACCTTCACAAGAGTGCCTAGGAACCCTACAGTGGTATCAGAGCCTAGCTAGAGCATTAGGCGATGTGTTTACGAAGTTAAAACTCCGATCGAACCCGAAACGACGCAAAAAGACCCCTCTCTGGAAATTTTTTAAATTTTGGGATTTTTCTGAATTAAAAATATGTAAAAAAATCAGCAGGGAATTGTAAGAATTACCATAAAACCCGAGCCCCTAATTCCACTAAACGGCGGCGGAACCGCGGCGCAAGCATGGCTTGCGCGGCGGTTCCGTGGCGGATTGATGAGATCATGACACGTGGATTTTATGGTAATGTCCGTAGGTACTTGTTGATGTTTCTGGATATTTTTAACAGTGATTCCAGTATTGTTTAAATCTGGGGTTTATTTGGTAATAGTAGATTCGATCGGAATTTTTAAGTTCGTATTTCTTTCCGGATATTTAGAAATTGTTAAACTAGTTGAACGGATATCATTAACCGACTTTTTCCCGGCACGTAAAACTTTCAAGCATTGAATTTTTATCGGGTTTAAATCTTTCGGAAAATTGTACAAGTTAAGCGGTGGACCCTCTAGAAGACAACAAACCTTAACTCGATTATGTGACCGTCTTGAACTGCCTTTTGAACCTTCGGGTTTGGGGCAGTACGGCGTGCCACATGTGAGGCGTTGGCTTAACCCTTCTACGGCTGGATCACCGGTACTGTGACATATTCTGGGATTATTTGAACTCCGCTCAAGAGTTGAGCACTTTGGGAAATTTTGGGTGTTTGATTATCTGTTCGGAAAGTTTAATACTGTATATTTATCTGGAATGTGATACAATATGTGGAATTCATAGAGTTAGGCATGAAATGCGGAGTATGTGATATTTCGAATTTACGATGTCTAAAGTGATTGTGGATTCCAAATATTGTAGTTTTACACTTTCTTTTCTGTGACCGTAAGTGTAATATGTGATATCGCCGGTTTCGTTGCTATATGTCAACGACAATTGGGATGCACATATTTACTTACGTTGATGATATGAGATATTATGTGTTGCTGTGATATGTTATATTGGATCGTCGCGATTAGAATAGCCGGGGGTTTTATGTAAGATGAGGGCTTTTATTTTCATTCATGTAAAATTCATTTGTAATGTAATATTCTTTTATTTGGGGCACTTCCAGGTTGCGGTTGCTGTCACCAGTGTATATTATTTACTTTTCCGCATTAGGTAGACCCAAGGAGGGGAGCACAAGTAACCGGGTTCTAGGGTCCAGTGGGAGGCCATCTCGAGGAGTCGAGACCGGGTCTCCTAACCCTAGAATTGGCAGTGTTACTTGCCGCTCTCGTAGGGGTCTTGGGATGTGGGTTTGGCTATTCGTCGCGACCGTGGAATCCGTGTTTTATATAGGCTCGTATTGAAAACACGGACGTCCTAGTATATCCAATATTTCATATATGTTCTTCTGCTGCAATGTTCTGTGATGAGATCATATTACTGCCTGAGACGAATGCTTATACTATATATATATGTTGATATATAAATATTACTGCTTTCGTTTCTTCTGTGATGCTTAGGAAGCATAAGCTGATGGGATTTTTATTAATGAGATTAATAAAAGAAAAGAAACCTAAAGATGTTGTAGAATCAAAACTTTATAAAAAGGGTAGCTACAGTTTTGCTTTGCACAGTGATATATATAATATATCCTGCACCTTATTCGATGAGGAAAGGACCGAGATCCCTTCACCGGGAGTGACTCCTTTAGCGAAACTGGCAGATGCTACAAAACGCGGTTTGTCTTTTGATTGCTTTTAGTGTTTTGCTTTGCACAGCGGTATATATATGATATATCCTGCACCTTATTCGATGAGGAAAGGGCCGACGATCCCTTCATCGGGAGTGACCCCTTTAGCGAAATTAAGAAAAGCCTCAAAAACACTCCTTTTCAAAATTACTCGATTCTACGACGATATCAAGTTCATTACGCTCAGGGTTTTCTGAAAAACCTGCGTAGCCCTCCGACATTTCAGATAGGTAATACTTAGTATTCGTGCTACGTTTGTTGGCTTTCGTCAAGGCGTAGTGTGCGGTAGCTAATTATTGCTTATCTGTTACATATGATGAGATTGGGTTAGGGTAGTCGTGCGGCTTTGTTGGCTTTCGTCAAGGGACGTACGGCTGGGTTTAATTCAATCAAGAAATGTTCGGGTTGAACTTGACTAGCGCACTATGGTTTATTGGCTTTCGTCAAGGTCATAGAACGTTAGGGGCAAAAGCATTATCGAGAATTCCAAGTGTTGAAATTTGCAATGAGATTGCATACCTCCTATGAGATAGTTGGATCCCGATACCCACTGCGAGTAAGATTTACTCCTGGGAGAGTTTTACACAGGACAATTAGTCATTCAAGTAGGTGTCTAGAAAAGTGTTAACGAGGTTACGCCTCTGGGAAAACGAGGTTTACTTTAATTTGGTCCGTGCGAAAGCACGGGGAACCTCCCTCAAAGTACCGACACTGATCTGGCTGAAAGATTGACGAAATTGTAGGGTGTAATTAATCCCGGCTAATCTTACCTTTTAGGGTTTTAAGGTAGATTTGATAAAAACAGTGGGAGACATCCTGATTAGATAAGATAATAACCAATCTAATCTTGCAAGAGCATACGCTAAAGTGTTTTCTTCTCTCTCTCTCCAGGTAGCGACCATGTCAGGCCATAATCAAGATAATAATATTGATGTATTGACTGAACCCGATTATTGTACTAAGCAAGGGAACGTTGGACCCGTTCTTTCTTATAAGAGTTATAAGACTGAACAGGAAACAGGAGAATATCTAGATTCTCACACCGCCCAAAAGAACATGCATGTTGATGCATCTTCTTCGGGTGTGTTAGTTATTGAGAACTGTTTCTCAGTTCACCCTACGTCCTGGGTATTAGATACCGGATCAGGATCCCACATATGTAAACAGTTACATGGGCTACATAAAGGTAGAGAACTGGGAAAAGGTGATCATTCCGTTCAAGTAAGGAACGGTGCAAGTATTGTAGCCAAAGCAGTTGGCGAATATCACCTTGTATTACCAAGTCGTAATACACTGATTCTAAATGAGTGCTATTATATACCGAACATGATGTGCAACATTATATCTGTTTCTTTATTAAGTAAAGAAGGATATAATTTTGTAGTACAGGATAATGTTATGAACATATTCCTAGATCAAAAGTTGATTGCATCAGGCTCGTTACATAATGGCATATTCATTCTAAATCAGAATACAGTCCTAAATATCCAAAACACACACAAGTGGAAAAGTTCAGACATGAACGAATCCTTCTTGTGGCATTGTAGACTTGGTCATATCAATGCGACACGACTGGCTAAGTTACATAGAGATGGTTACTTGAATCCGTTCGAATTATCATCTTATGATACTTGCCATTCATGTCTCAAAGGAAAAATGACAAAAGCTCCGTTTAGTGGACACGGAGAAAGAGTTACTGAACTCTTAGGACTAATACATAGTGATGTATGCGGTCCCATGTCTACGCATGCTAGGAACGGTTCTTCCTACTTCATTACATTCACTGACGATCTCTCTAGATACGGACATGTGTTTCTGATGAAACACAAGTCTGAAGCTTTTGAGAAATTCAGAGAATATAAGCACGAAGTAGAGAACCAAACGGGCAAATGTATTAAGATTCTTCGATCTGATCGAGGAGGTGAATACTTAAGCGGTGAGTTCCTAGATTATCTAAAAGAGAATGGGATTCTCTCTCAGCTTACTCCTCCTTATACACCACAGCACAACGGTGTATCCGAGCGGAGGAATCGCATCCTATTAGATATGGTGCGCTCTATGATGAGCGAGGCTGAGTTACCTATTTCCTTCTGGGGGTATGCGCTTGAGACAGCCATACATCTATTGAATATGGTTCCTACCAAATCAGTGCCTACCACTCCATATGAGATATGGAAAGGGAAGAGACAATCTCTTAAATATGTTAAGATATAGGGTTGTCCAGCCTATGTCAAAAGACAAAATCCGGACAAACTCGAGGCAAGATTTGTCTTATGTAAGTTTGTAGGATATCCCAAGAACTCACAAGGGTATATCTTCTACCACACTGAGGAACAAAAGGTGTTTGTTTCTAAACACGCCATCTTTTTGGAAAAGGAATTTCTTGCAAAAGAAATTAATGGCAATGAGGTAGAACTGGAAGAGGTTCCAGCAACACAAACTATAACAGAAGACTTGGTAGAACCAGAGGATTCAATAGTACCCGACGAATCCCAGCCTCTCCGCCGATCTAGTAGGGTTTCTCGTCCACCTGAGAGATACTACGGTTTTCTCATTGATGGTGGAAGCGAGGACTGCATCATGGATGATGATGAACCGACTAGTTTCGAGCAGGCCATCACGAGTGGTGACTCTGTGAAATGGCTGGATGCATGCGATCTGAGTTGGAATCCATGTACACCAATAAAGTATGGATTTTAGAAAATGCTCCTGAAGGGGTAAAACCCATTGGGAGCAAGTGGATTTTTAAAAAGAAATTTGGTGTAGATGGAAAAGTTGAGACTTTCAAAGCTAGACTTGTAGCAAAGGGTTTTCGTCAACGTCCAGGTGTGGATTATGACGAAACCTTTTCTCCAGTGGCTATGCTTAAGTCCATCCGGATCTTACTTCCCATTGCTGCATACCATGACTACGAAATCTGGTAAATGGATGTTAAGACCGCCTTTCTAAACGGTGATTTAGAAGAGTGCGTGTACATGACTCAGCCAGAGGGCTTCGTAGATAGTGGGAGCAGCGGAAAAGTGTGCAAGCTGCTTAAATCCATTTATGGGTTAAAGCAAGCATCGCGGAGTTGGAACATCTGTTTTGATGTTGTAGTCAAAGAGTTTGACTTCATCAAAAATATAGATGAACCTTGTATCTATAAGAAGGTAGCAGAGGGTAAGGTAGTCTTCCTCGTATTGTACGTGGATGACATACTCTTGATAGGAAATGATATTCCTATGCTGCAATCAGTCAAGCTCTTCTTATCACAGAGATTCTCAATGAAAGATCTAGGTGATGCCTCCTGCATATTGGGAATCATGATCTATAGAGATAGATCTAAACGGATACTGGGATTGTCCCAATCCAGGTACATTGACACCATACTAAAGAGGTTTAGTATGGAAGAATCCAAACGTGGGAATCAGCCCACGATCTCTGGACTCACTCTCTCCAAAGAGATGTCTCCCAAGACTGATTTGGAGAGAGCTCGCATGCAAGGGATACCCTATGCTTCGGCAGTAGGCTCTATCATGTATGCGATGCTATGTACCAGACCCGATGTAGCATACTCACTAAGTGTAGTGAGTCGGTATCAAGCAGATCCTGGAGAGAGTCATTGGACAGCAGTGAAGAACATTCTCAAGTACTTACGAAGGACTAAGGAGATGTTCTTGGTGTATGGTAAAGCAGAACTCCAGGTGGAGTCCTTTACCGATTCCAGCTTCCAAAGTGATAAGGACGACTCTAAGTCGCATTCGGGTTTTGTCTTTACCCTCAATGGAGGGGCGGTATGTTGGAAGAGTTCCAAACAGGATACCGTTGCAGACTCAACGATGGAGGCTGAATACATCGCTGCCAACGATGCTGCCAAAGAGGCTGTCTGGATCAAGAAGTTCATTAGTGAACTTGGTGTGGTTCCATCCATTGAGCATCCAATACCTCTGTATTGCGATAACAATGGAGCTGTGGCTTTGGCCAAGGAACCCAGGTCCCATCAGAAGTCCAGACATATTCTGAGGCGGTATCACCTGATCAGGGAGATAGTTGATCGCCGGGAGATCGAGGTCAGGAGAGTAGATACGAAGGACAACACTGCGGATCCATTCACGAAGGCTATTCCCCAGATACAGTTTGAGAGATTATTCGGGATGCTAGGTATGAGATACTACAGCAGCTGGCCTTAGTGCAAGTGGGAGATTGTTAGTTATGTATATGCCCTAGAGGCCATTGTTGTACATATGATGTATATTATAATGGATGCTTGGTTATATATAGAGAAGACTTTCTTGCTCGTCATGATAGTATGCTATTTGGTTTCACTTTATCTTAACATGTTGACTTGTATTGGTTTACTGTTTTACTCTCACATGTTGATAAAGCCCTTAGGATCTGTACTCGACTACTGGGACTATGATGAGATCATAGTAGTGGGGCCGCGGTAATCGATGAGTACATCCTATAACTGTTCCTAGTCGAGGGTATATCGAGACAGGGCATCGATACACCAGAGTAGACTAGCGTATACGCATCTTGACCCATATGATGGGCGATGGATGATCCCATATCCATCGGTGTTTGACATCAGAGATGGTGTACGGGTGCTCAGTGGAGACTGGGTACACTGGACGGACTCGCTGAGAACTCCCAGATGGTGATATACCACACGTCAGATGGCAGTTCTCCGGTGACACTGGTACAGGGTAGTCTGTAGACCCGAGATCGTCATGGAGTCTTGTGTGATTCCCACTGTGCTTTGATTTCCACCTTACCACGTCCAAGAGGGCGTGCAAAACGGTGGCTTTTGGGTACAGTCCCGAATCACGTGGTGGCAATGAGCGATAGGAGGGGATTCGTCTCTCCCGGTATAGGGAGTTGATGTTGTGCTGTGTTCGATTGGCTATAACTGGAAGTCCCTGGCCAGGGCTGATATAGAGATTTACTAGTAAGAGTTACCAGTAGTTTCTCGACCCGTTATGAGCCACACATCGACACAACTTATCGGTTACTGGGGTCTGACGTATACCACCCCTAGACTTGATATGCGACATATCAGACGAACAGACCGGACTGTACGAGAGTGTTACTGGTTGGATTCACAGGAGAACGAACAGGCTAGCTTGTTGATCTTCTGATCGCTCAATACCTGGATGGCTGTTACGTTTAGCTGACCGCTTGCAGCTTGTGGGTGTTTGATATGATCATCACCTGCTACCGGCGTATTGACGATTCTTTAGAGTCCTACACAGAGGTTTCTTGGCTCAGGCGAAACGGAGTAGTGGCACATATGTGATATGCGCAGGAACGAGAATAATGCGATATGGGATACCGTATTATATTCTCAGGATATTTAGATATGAACCGGCTCATCGGATCAAGTGTTGATTCGATGAATCGGTACATGATATATTAGTCGGTAATATTCGATATAGCCGGATCATCGATTCGAGTGTTGATTCGATGATTTAATGTATAATAATATATATGATATATTGTATTACATTATCTAATATCGGCTCGCTTTATTATTTCATTTTCTCAGTGGATGATACATTGATATATATGCGATATATGTTAATTGTATTATTTTCTTTTGTTGCAAATATATAATATATATGTGATATATATTATTGTGACATGTTATGATTAATTGTTAAACATGTTTAAGGATGATTAATTGAGATTAGAGTTTAATTTGGGTTAGATGTTTCATGCATCTTCTAGAAGTTTTCTTCTTTTGTCATTCTTAAGATATTTAGAATGACACATTCTTTAACTCAACTAAACCCTAACTCTAGTTATTTCTCTACAAAATCTAGACCACTCATCCTTGACCATGGTTTACAATTCAATCATATGATTATATTCTATTCATCACAAAAGAAAAATTATTATTCTTTTTCCATCATCTTCTTCTTCTCTCTTCAAGAATGCTTGCTAGTTTTTCTTTAAGTGATGAAATAAAATGAGAAAATGATATTAAAAGAAAGCAAAATTACTACTCTCTCATCCTCATCTCATCTAGCCCATGGGATTAGTGTGTTCTTCTCTTTAAGAGTGAGATAGCTTGAGTTTTTTGAAACCTCGACGTAGATCATCGGAGATTTGGAATACGACAAGCTAGAATGGATCGTTCGAGTCGTGGAGCCTCTCATGAGTCCGGGAGATCGTGGATCGCGGCAAAGGGACTTCTACTCGGAGCTTGTGAAGTGAAGGAGCGGACTACAAAGGTTGTAATCCCTCACACTTAGATAAAAGTTATCATCTTGCATATTAAACCCTAATAATCTAGCAAAGATCCCGGCTTTGGGTTGTTCGGCACGTCTAAAATTTAATCCGGGCATGTTTGATGCCTTATGAACCTTCACAAGAGTGCCTAGGAACCCTACAGTGGATTTTTGCCCCATGCTCTTATGACCTTGACGAAGGTCAACAAATCATAAGTCACATGTCAAGTTCTGCCCGTCATTTTCCAGGTTAATTTGAACCCACCCGTATATACCCTTGACGAAGGTCAACAAGGCAATACGACTGTCCCAAACCAACGCATCTATCTATGCTACATATGAACACCCAACAGCTACCAATCTCTATGCCTTGACGAAGGTCAACAAACATAGCTTGAATACTATTGAATATTCATACGAAACGACGGAGGGCTACGAATGGTTTTGGAGAAATCGTGAACGTAGTGAACTTGATATAATCGATGGAACGAGATAGCTTTTAAAAGGAGTGGCTCAAGCTCCGCATTTAAAAGTTAGTTTTGAAAAGAACCGAGTGGTTTTTCGAAAGTGTTCCAACGACTTTTGCTTGGTTTATTATCTTGCATTAGTTCTTTTAATGCGTGATATTCTTGCATTAGTTCTTTTAATACGTCCCATCATTTAATCCTACCATTGCAGAAAACAACCAAAATATGACGTACGCTTATGCCATTCGCATTCGCCACGGGGCCCCGTCATCACCCGTTAGGTTACTTAACTAACGACAGAGCGGGGGCTGGGCTAGCGCGGCTGTAAAACATAAGCAACGCCTAAATAGTTATAAATGTAATGCAATGATAGACATTACAGATCACAGATGAATACATTGGATATACTAGGAATCCGCAATCCGTTCGAGCCTGCAACGAAAAGCGGATTACACGGTCGCGGTGAATAGCCAAAACCCCACCCAAGACCCCTACGGGTGCGGCAAACTACCCGCCAAGTATCCGAAGCGAAGCAACCTCCCTCACCACCGTGAGTAGGCCACTCGGCACTTCGAGATACCCGGTAGTTTGTGCACCCCCTCCATGGGTCTATCCTAGGAGCAAAAACAGTAAAAAGAATTATACAATGACGGCTACAACCCCGACCCGGTTGTGCGGCCAAACAAATAATAATGTTACATCAATTTACATATTACATGAATGAAAGAAAAAGAAAAGCTCATCTCACATCCACCCCGGCTATTCACCCGCGATAGTCCAACGCATTCATATACACATACCATCATCAATCACAGATCACAGATATGTATAACCCCG
The DNA here is from genome assembly GCA_030015575.1 of Agapanthus africanus. Classification (NCBI taxonomy): domain Eukaryota; kingdom Viridiplantae; phylum Streptophyta; class Magnoliopsida; order Asparagales; family Amaryllidaceae; genus Agapanthus; species Agapanthus africanus. Next base: position 181,599,487 of record JASDDO010000016.1, on the reverse strand, counting down.
ACTAATCGACATATAGCGATTAGCCGACGTTCAATACATATAAACATCACAGATATAACCAATATAGTCAAAGTGTAGTGAAGTTCGATAAAAATACGGATTTATAGGCCCCCAAAAACAAATTTCTTTTCTGGAAAACCTGGGCACAAATAAACCATCTGAAAAATCCCAAAACCCTACCAGAAGAACACTGCACAAAACCCGATCACGAGAGGAGCCTAAACGGTGGCGGTTCCGCGGCAAATGCATACCTATTGCCGCGGAACCGCGGCGGTTTGAGGGAATCAGGGGATCGTTTTTGGTGGGTGTTCTCACAAAACCCTGAGCCGATTTTAGAAGTAAAACTTTTTCACTTTAGAGCACAAAAAATTTCAACAGAAAGTTAGGGTTTTGTTTCTCCGGTTTTTTGCGATTTTTCCGTTCGAACCTCCATACACTTTACTACTAAGCTAGTTTAAGTTTAGTTAGGCTCTGATACCACTGTAAGTCCACGTTGCCACCCCCGGTTCTTGCGGGGAGGCGGAAACGGTATAAAAATCAAATTTTTAGCGCATGGGGCAACATAGACTAACAAAGTCAGGATCTTTTCTAAACTAAACTAGCAAGAAAGCTAAAGAGAGTTAGCTACTCGGAAAAGAGGTTATACCTAACTTGAACTCCTTCTTCTTGAAACCTTTGTAGGGGTTGATGGTGCTTTTCTCGTCGCCTTCTTCCGTCAAAGATGGATCCACCTGAGGGTTCAACCTTCGGGCTCTTTCTCGAACTTTGAGTGAACTAGGATCTTTGGCTTGCTAAACCTCTAACTCTAGAGTGAGTAGAGAGTGGCTTTGGGGTGTTTTTATCTCAAGGAGATGGATTCTCAACACATGAGAAGGGAGCTCCTTGAACTAGAGGAGGAGGAAGAAGAAGAGAGGAGAGAGAAGTGTTTTTATAGAAATGAGCTATTCTTTTCATTTTACAACTATAACTCAAATGAAAAGAATTATCAAATTAACAATAATAATAAAAATGAAATAGTTGATGGATGGTTTGGAATGACCACTATCATCACATTCATTAAATGAATTTTGCTAGAATCAAAGAGCATCTTTGATATGTAATGATAATGGTCAAACTTTCAACCATGGTCAACAAGTCAACCTTGGTCAACAAGTCAACAAACCCAACCATAACACAATTTCATTAAATTAATATTGTTAATTGATATATCACTAATTCATTAGGGTTTGGAAAAAGACGACTGTCAACAGTGCATGCGCACCCGTTCCGAAACCCTAATGAAAAAACCTCTTCCTCCGCCTCAATCAACTGTGCATACACACCCGCATTCTTGTTCCGAGGAACATGAATACTATGAGATAAAATCAACCCCGAAACATATACTAGTATCTGACTCAAACCAGAGCCAGCCAGTAATATTCGTCCGGACTCCAAACGTGCACAAGTGCGCGGATGAGAACGAACCCTGTCGCAAAACCATGCGACCTCTACTCTGTTTTGCCCAATGGCGAATAGCCCTCTGTGTGGGACTCTAAAGACCCGACACTACGCTGGCAATGAGTTTAACCACAGACCGCAAGCGGCACTAGCTGTGCGTAACGGTCCCCAGGTAGATGCCGATAAGAAGACTGACGAGGTGAACCCCATCTGAACTCCTACTGAGTCTGAGTGTGACAATCTCCGTACAGTCCGGTCTGTTCGTCTGATACATCGCATGGCGGGCCTAGGGGGCGGTAAACGTCAGTCCCCTAATAGCGGTACAAGTCGTGTCGGAGTGAAGCCCAAAACACCCTGAGATAACACTGGAAGCCTACCAGTATATCTCGCTTGCCCTGGCCAGGGACTACTCGTGTAATGGCTCTCCTAGACACAGCGCGATGTCAACCCCCAATACCGGGAGAGACGAATCCTGTCTAACCGTCACTGCCTCCAAATGCTTCGGGACTATACCCAACTACTACCTGTTTGCACGACTCCTTTGAGCCGTGGTAGGGTAGTAATCAAAGTACAGTGGGAACACACTCGAGGCGAAGTGACAGTGTCAAGTCAACGGACTAAGCTGTACTCATGTCACCTGGGAACTGATCACTGACGATAGGTATAATACCAACCTGTCAGTTCCCGACGAGTCCTGTCCAGTGTACTCGTAACCCAACGAGCACCCGTATACTATCTCCAGTACGACGTACTGATGGCTGTGGGACAGACCATCTCCCACACTGGGATGAGAAGCGCATACGCTAGTCTACTCCGGAGTATCGATGCCCTGTCTCGATAGTCCTGCGACTAGGGACCTGTATAAGGATGTGCTTATAGATTACCCAGCCCCTACTAGTGTGACTGCCATCACAACGCTGGTAATCAAGCAAAGATCCTAAGTGCTCCACTAATGTGTATAGGTGATATGCTAAAATAAACACAAGTACACATTGAAGTAGAAACAAACCAAGTAGCATACTACTATATTGAGCAAGATTGTTTATACAAGGTGAATATCCCAAGCTTCCATTAAGTAATATACAAACTAGTATGATACAGTAATGGCCTCTAGGGCATATACACTAACAACTCCCGATGTGGATTTTTGCCCCATGCTCTTATGGCCTTGACGTAGGCCAAAATATCATAAGTCACATGTCAAGTTCTACCCATCATTTACCAGGTTAATTTGAACCCACCCGTACCTACCCTTGATGTAGGCCAAAATGACAGTACGACTGTCTCAAACCAACGCATCTATCTATGCAACAGATAAATATCCGGCAGCTACCAATCACTATGCCTTGGCGTAGGTCAAAATACATAGCTTGAATACTACTGAATATTTAACTGAAATGATGGAGGGCTACGGATGGTTTTGGCGAAACCGTGAACGTAGTGAACTTCATATAATCGAAGGAACCTGATAGGTTTTAAAAGGAGTGGTTTAAGCTCCGCGTTTAAAAGTTGTCTGTTTTGAAAAGAAACCGAGTGGTTTTGAAATTGTTCCAACGACTTTAACTTTGGTTTATTTTCTTGCATTAATTTAATGTGTCCCATCAATTAATCCTACCATTGCAGAAAACAACGAAAATATAACGTACGCTTATGCCATCCGCATTCGCCACGGGGCCCCGTCATCACCCGTTAGGTTACTTAACTAACGACAGAGCGGGGGCTGGACTAGCGCGGAAGCAAAACATAAGCAACGCCTACTAGATATCATATATAGATATAAACATTCGTCAGATGCAATGATAGCCATTCCAGATCACAGATGAAAACATTGGATATACTAGGAACCCGCGTTTCGTTCGAGCCTGCAACGAAAGACGGATTACACGGTCGCGATGAATAGCCAAACCCCACCCTAGACCCCTACGGGTGAGTCAAACTACCCGCCAAATACCCAAAGTGAAGCAACCTCCCTCAACAACGTGAGTAGGCCACTCGGCACTTCGAGGTACCCGGTAGTTTGTGCACCCCACCTTGGGTCTATCCTAGGAGCAAAAACAGTAAAAAAAATAATATACAATGGCGGCTAAAACCTCATCCCGGATGTGCGGCCATAAAAATAATATTACATCAATTTACATATTACATCAAATGAAAGATAAAGAAAACTCTCATCTCACAAAACCCCGGCTATTCATCCGCGACAATCCAATGAGTTCATATACACAATCCATCAACATTACAGATCACAGATATGCACAACCCCGACTAATCGACGTATAGCGATTAGTTGACGTTCAGTGCATATATCACATCACAGATATAACCCATTAGCTAAAGTCTATAGAACTTTGATCAAAATACGGATTTGCAACTACCCCAAACACAACTTTGTTCTCTGGAAATTCTGGGCAGAAACAACATATCCTAAAAATACCAAAACAGAACCCAGATGAAACTGCAGCGAAGAAGAGTCGCAGCCGAGTCAACTCGGCCACGGGGCCGTGGCAAGAAGCATGTTCTCGCCGCGGTTCCGCGGCGCGTTGACCGGGTCAGTGGCTCGTTTTTGCTGACAATTCTTGTAAGTCGACGTTGTACACCCCACTACTTGCGGGGAGGCGGAAATATGAAAAACAATCATTTTGTTTAAAACAACATCGACTAACCGAAAGGATCTTTGCTAAACTATAACTAACACTAACATAGGAGTTGTTAACTACTATGGAAGACGATTATACCTAATGAACCGTGTCCTTCTTCTTCTCATTATCCACCTCATCGTCGGCCTCCTCTATGTAATAGACGATCCACCCGAGAGCTTCTACTCCAAGCTTTGCCTCTAATCTTGAGGTAACTAGGTTTCTCTAGTTGCTAATCAAAGTCACCTAGGTGATATAAAGTATGGATATGGATTAATTAGTCTTGCTAATCCTTGATCTCAACACATGAGATGGTAGGATTAGGGTTTGAAGAGAGAGAGAGCTTGAGGAGAGAGAAGGTGAGGATAATAATGATAATGAAATAATGATCCTTCTTGAATATATGAAGCATAATCATTTATCAAAATAAATAAATCAAATGATTAATCATCATGCTTCATTTATTCATTGTGTGATTCATTACATGAGTCATTAACCATTTAATGCATCATTAATGACATGAATGAATCACACAAATGAGTCACTAAATCAATAAATGCTTATGCCACCTAAACCCTCAAGTCATCATCCTTCTAGAAGTATCTCGCCAAATTACGAGAACGCCCCTCCTATCCGTGAAAACACAGAAAAACTTTAGACTGTATAAATCCAATAATCCGATACTAGAATCTGGCTTAAACCAAAGCCGGCTAGTAAAAACTGTCCGAACATCGTATGTGCATAAATGCACGTGCATGTCCAAACCCTGTCGTAAAACCATACGACCTCTATATCGTTTCGCCTGAAGCAGGGAAACTCTTTGTGTGGGACTCTAAAGACTCGACTACTACGCTGGCAGTGGTTTTAACCACAGACCGCAAGCGGCACTAGCTGTACGTAACGGTCCCCAGGTAGATGTCGATAAGAAGGCCGATGAGGAAACCCATCCGAACTCCTACTGAGCCTGATGTGACAATCTCCGTACAGTCCGGTCTGTTCTTCTAGGACTATCGCATATCGGGCCTAGGGGGCGGCAAGCGTCACTCCCCTAAAAGCGATATAAGTCGTGTCGGAGCGTAGCCTATTACACCTTGAGAAACTACTGGAAAACCAACTAGTAAATATCGCTTGCCCTGGCCAGGGACTTTTCGTAATGGCTCTCTGACACGGCGCGATATCAACTCCCAATACCGGGAGAGACGAATCCTGTCTAACCGCCACTGCCTCCAAGTGCTCGGGACTGCACCCAACTGCTACCTGTTTGCACGACTCCTTCGAGCCGTGGTAGGGTAGAAATCTAAGAACAGTAGGACACACTCGAGGCCAAGTAGCAGTGTCAAGTCTGTGGACTATGCTGTACTCATGTTACCTGGGAACTGTTAACTGACAACGGGTATAATACCAACCAACAGTTCCCTGCGAGTCCTGTCTGGTGTACCCATAACCCAACGAGCACCTGTATACTATCTCCAGTACGACTTACTGATGGCTGTGGGACAGACCATCTCCCCAACTGGGATGAGAAGCGTACACACTAGTCTACTCCGGAGTATCGATGCCCTGTCTTGATAATCCTACGACTAGGGACCTGAAAAAGGATGTGCTTGTAGACTACCCAGCCCCCACTAGTGTGACTGCCATCACAACGCTGGTAGTCAAGCAAGATCCTAAGGTCTCTTTCAATACGTACACACATATTAACATAGATAAAACTAAGTAGCATACTACCATTTTTAGCAAGACTGTTAATATAACTGTGAATATCCCAAGCTTCCATTAAGTAATATACAAGCTAGTATGATACAATAATGCCCCCTAGGGCATATACACTAACAATTTACCACTTGCACTAGGGCCATGTACTGGCATATCGAAGACCGATCATCTCGAGTAGCCTCTCGAACTGAATCTGAGGTAAGGCCTTTGTGAATGGATCAGCAATGTTCTCCTCTGTAGAAACTCTCCGGACTTCGATCTCCCGGCGATCTATGATCTTCCTGATCAGGTGATACCGCCTTAAGATGTGTCTGGATTTCTGATGGGACCTGGGTTCCTTCGCTAAAGCTATAGCACCGTTGTTGTCGCGATACAGCGGTATTGGATCAACAATGGTAGGAACTACCTGAAGTTCTGTTAGGAACTTCTTCATCCAGACCGCTTCTTTTGCGGCATCGCAAGCAGCAATATACTCCGCTTCCATCGTCGAGTCAGCAACGGTGTCCTGCTTGGAACTCTTCCAGCACACCGCCCCTACATTGAGGGTAAAGACATAACCTGACATGGACTTGGAGTCATCCTTATCACTCTGGAAGCCGGAATCAGCAAAGGCCTCGATCTTGAGGTCTTTTCCGCCGTACACCAAGAACATCTCCTTAGTCCTTCTCAGGTACTTGAGAATGTTCTTCACTGCTATCCAGTGCTTCTCCCCTGGGTCTGACTGATACCTGCTTACCACGCTTAGTGCGTAAGCTATATCTGGTCTGGTGCACAACATCGCATACATTATAGAGCCTACCGCAGAAGCGTAGGGTATAATAGACATGCGATCCATTTCCAAATCAGTCTTGGGAGACATCTTCTTGGATAAGGTGATTCCATGAGAAGCCGGTAGATTGCCGCGCTTAGAATCTTCCAAACTGAATCTTTTCAGTATAGTGTTGATATACCTGGACTGCGAAAGTCCCAACATCCTCCTGGATCTATCACGATAGATCCGGATCCCCAGAATGTAAGAGGCATCACCCAGGTCTTTCATGGAGAACCTGTGTGACAAGAATCCTTTGATAGATTGTATCATAGGAATGTCATTTCCTATCAATAGAATGTCATCCACGTACAAGACGAGGAATACAACAGTTCGTGCTACAATTTTACTATATATACATGGTTCATCTGGATTTTTGATAAAGTCATATTCTTTGACCGTTTCATCAAAACAGATGTTCCAACTCCGCGACGCTTGCTTTAGTCCATAAATGGACTTAAGCAACTTGCACACTTTCTCGCTGCTCCCACTCTGATTGAAGCCTTCTGGCTGATCCATATAGACCCACTCTTCCAAATTACCATTTAGAAAAGCCGTCTTTACGTCCATCTGTCAGATCTCATAATCATGGAAGGCAGCAATGGCAAGAAGGACCCGAATGGATTTGAGCATAGCCACTGGAGAAAAAGTTTCGTCATAGTCCAAACCAGGTCTTTGACGAAAACCCTTTGCAACAAGTCTAGCCTTATAGGTTTCCACCTGTCCATCTACACCAATCTTTTTCTTGAAGATCCATTTGCATCCTATGGGTCTTACCCATCTGGAGCAAAATCCAATGTCCATACTTTGTTGGTGTACATGGACTCCATCTCGGTCCGCATTGCATCCAGCCATCGTACCAAGTCACTACTCTGGATGGCCTGCTGGAAGCTAGTATGTTCATCATCATCAATGACGCAATCCTCTCTATCCCCATCTATGAGAAAACCGTAGTATCTCTTAGGAGGATGAGACGGCCTACAACTCCTGCGGAGGGGTGCGGGAATGTCCTGTTCTTCTTGAACTACTGGTCTTGCCAAACTTTCAATAGTAATTTGTGGTTCTGGAATTTCTTCCAGTTCTACTTCGCTCCCACTTGTTTCCTTTTCTAAAAACTGCTGTTCTAGAAAATGGGCATTACGAGAAACAAAAATCTTTTGTTCCTCTGCGTAATAGAAATAATACCCCTTGGAGTTCTTTGGATATCCCACAAACTTACACTGTACTGATCGTGCCTCGAGTTTGTCCGCATGCTGCTTTTTAACAAAAGCTGGACATCCCCATATCTTTAGATACTGTAGATAGGGTTTCTTCCCACTCCACATCTGATATGGCGTGGTAGGCACAGTCTTGGTAGGAACCTTGTTCAAAAGATATGCCGCTGATTCTAGCGCATAACCCCAGAAAGATCGCGGTAACTCAGCATTACTCATCATGGAACATACCATATCTAATAGGGTTCGATTCCGTCTCTCCGATACACTGTTATGCTGTGGAGTGTATGGAGGAGTAAGCTGAGAGAGAATTCCTTTCTCTTTTAGGTAACCTAGGAACTCGGCACTTAAGTATTCACCACTTCCATCAGATCTCAGTGTCTTGATACTTTTGCCGGTTTGGTTTTCTACTTCATTCTTATACTCTTGGAATTTCTCAAAATCCTCGCATTTATGTTTCATCAGAAAAATGAATCCGTACCTAGAGTAATCATCCGTAAAAGTAATGAAATAGGAAAAACCACCTCTTGCATGTGTAGACATTGGACCACATACATCGCTGTGTATAAGTCCTAAGAGCTCGCTCGCTCTTACTCCATGTCTAGTGAATGGAGTCTTTGTCATCTTTTCTTTGAGACATGATTGACAAGTGGCATAAGTTTGATATTCGAACGAATCAAAATATCCTTCTCTACGTAACTTAGTTAACCTTGTCTCATTGATGTGACCCAGTCTACAATGCCATAAGAAGCTTTATTTAAATCTGGAGACTTTCTTTTTAGTTTGTTCTGGACATTGAAAATTTGTAATTGGTTTAAGACATATATACCGTTATCCAGTGTACCGGACCCAATCAAACCATGATTAAGGTGGATGTTAACAACATCGCTTACAAACGTGAAATCATAACCTTTATTTGATAACAAGGAAACTAATATGATATTACACGTTAAACTAGGTACACAAAAACAATTATGTAAAACCAAAATATGTCCACTCGTCAATCCCAGGTGATAATCCCCTACGGACACAGCTCCCACGCTAGCTCCATTTGCAACCTGGAGGGTCATATCACCAACCTTCAGCACTCTACGGTTTCTCAGTGCCTGCAATGAATTGCATATATGATATCCTGATCCGGTATCCAATACCCAGGAAGTAGAGTTGATTGACAGACAATTCTCAATTACAAACACACCTGAAGTCGAAGCCACAGCTTGCTTCGGTTCCTGGTCCTTGGCGTTCCACGCCTTGCAATCTTTCTTCCAGTGCCCTTTCCTATGACAATGGAAGCACTCATCCTTGGCCACTACTGGCACCGCAATCTTTTTGTTTCCCTTCGCTCCCACCTTACTAACACCTCCTCTAGGTTTGGTGGTGGCCTTATTCTTCCTTCCTTTGGCCCTAGCCTTGGACCCTGAAGAAGAAACACCGCGAACAAACATAGTGGGTGTATCCCTTGCCTTCTGCAAGGTGCCCTCTGCACTCCTCAACATGTTAAGGAGTACTGGAAGTTCAACTTCTTTACTTTGAATGTTTAAATTCAGAATAAACTGGGCGTAGGTGGAAGGAAGGGACTGGAGAATCAAGTCTGTATAGAGCTCGTTCTCCAAAGTCGTCCCAAGGTTTGCGAGCTCTTCTATATAGCAAATCATTTTTAGGACATGTTCTCCTACCGATGATCCGACGGCCAACCTCACCTGAAACAAGTTCTTTGAGTTCTCGTATCTTGCTATACGAGATTGCTCTCCATAAAGTTCCTTTGTATAGAGAAATATGGCATCTAGATCCATATCCCCGTGCCTCCTCTGATGTTCATTATTCATCGAGGCAAGCACGATGCACTTGGCCCTCACGCAATCTAACTCCTAGGTTTTGCGGATTTCCTTATCCGCATTACTGGATTTGGGACCAGGGACAGCAGGTGCTTTAGCGGTAAGGACATATCCCAATTTGTCATAGGTCAAAGTCATCTTGACATTCCGCAGCAAATCTTTATAGTTTGGCCCTGTCAATATTTTTTTTTCTAGTAGTAACTTAAGTCCTGTCATTTATCTGGGTCGCTGCAATTAGGAGAGAGAGAGAACACTTTAGCATGATGCTCGTGCATGTTTAGAGTGGTTTTTAGTTTATCTAAACTGGATGGCTCCCACTGTTTCTCGAATCCTTCCTCAAACCAAAAAGGAAGAACTAGCCAGGACAATTCTCACTGTACAATACTTGCTTAACTGTTCAGCCAGGCCGGTGTCGGTACTTCGAGGGACATTTTCCAACGCTTTCGCGAAGTTCCTTAATTAAATAACCTCTTTTCTCTGGGGGCGTAGCCCCGCTGACACCTTTCTCGGCACCTACTAGGTTTATAGCATTGATCGTTAAGTGACGAATCTCCTGATGAGTAGCATATACTCACAGTAGGATCGGGATCCAAATATCATCGTGTGATAATGTTGAAGGAATCCTACCAACATTCATCAAACTCCAAATGGTATGCATCTCGTTGCTAATTTCAGTTTCTTTAGAAATTCCCGATATAAATTTTTTTGCCCCATGCTCTTATGACCTTGGCGTTGGTCAAAATGTCATAAGTCACATGTCAAGTTCTACCCATCATTATCTTGTTAATTTGAACCCATCCGTACATACCCCTGACGTTGGTCAAATGATAATACGACTGTCCCAAACTAACTCATCTATCTATGCAACAAATGAATACCCAGTAGCTACCAAACACTATGCCTTGGCGTTGGTCAAAATACATAGCTTGAATACTACTGAATACCCAAATGAAATGACGGAGGGCTACGAATGGTTTTGGCGAAACCGTGACCGTAGTGAACTTGATATGACCGAAGGAACCTGATAGCTTTTAAAAGGAGTGGTTAAAGCTCCGCAATTAAAAAATATCTTATGTTTTAAAAATAACCGAGTGGTTTCTTTTAAACAGTTCCAACGATTCAACTTTGGTTTATTTTCTTTGCATTAAAATAATGCGTCCCATCAGTAACCTATCATTGCAGAAAACAACGAAAATACAACGTCCTCTTATGCCATCCGCATTCGCCACGGGGTCCCGTCATCGCCCGTTAGGTTACTTAACTAACGACAGAGCGGGGGCTGAGCTAGCGCGGGTGTAAAACATAAGTGACGTCTAAATAGCTATCATATATAGATATTGTACATTCGTCAGACGCAATAATAGGCATTCCAGATCACAGATGAACATTATTGGATATACAAGCAATCCGCGTTTCTTTTGAGCCTACAACGAAAGACGGATTACACAGTTGTGATGAATAGCCATTACCCCACCCTAGACCCCTACAGGTACGGCAAACTACCCACCAAGTACCCGAAGTGAAGCAGTCTCCCTCAACAACGTGAGCAGGCCACTAAACACTTCGAAGTACCCGGTAGTTTGTGCACCCAACCTTTGGTCTATCCTAGGAGAAAAAATCAGTAAATGAAATAATACAACAGTGGCTACAACCGCAACCTGGATGTGCCCCGCAAAAGAATATTACAACATATTACAATTTACATCGAATGAATGAATATAATAAACCCATCTCAAACCCCGGCTAATCATCACAACGATCCAATCAAGTTCATAAACACAAACAGTAAAACCATTACAGAAATGTGCAACCCCCTGCCAATCGACATACTAGGAGTTAGGGGAGGTTTACGAACACATTATACAAATCACAGATATAATCTAATTAGCCAAATATCATAGAATTTCGATCGAATAAACACAATAGATTCTACTCCAAAAACTTCTTTGTGCACCTGAGACTTGAGCAGAAACTAAACATTCCAGAAAGAACAAAATAATCACAGAAGAGTTCTGGGGAATTTTGGGCTGACTCGGCCCCAACTCGGCCGCGGATCCGCGGCGGATCACATGGATCGGCCGCGGTTCCGCGGCTGTTTGGCCGATTCAGGAACCCAAATTTCTCCAGTTGTCTTATAATTCCCTGCTTGTAATTTTAAGGGTCCTTGAAAAATTTTTAGACCCCGTTTTAAAATCGATAGAAACTTTGTGAATTTGATGTTTTTTTCCGGTTCGTTTTGTGATCGAATTTCTAACGACTTTGCTAACAAGTTAGTTAGGATTTAGCGAGGCTCTGATACCAGTGTAAGTCGACGTTGTACACCCCACTACTTGCGGGGAGGCGGAAATATGAAAAACAATCATTTTGTTTAAAACAACATTGACTAACCTAAAGGATCTTTGCTAAACTATAACTAATACTAACATAGGAGTTGTTAACTACTATGGAAGAAGATTATACCTAATGAACCGTGTCCTTCTTCTTCTCGTTATCCATCTCATCGTCGGCCTCCTCTATATAATAGACGATCCACCCGAGAGCTTCTACTCCAAGCTTTGCCTCTAATCTTGAGGTAACTAGGTTTCTCTAGTTGTTAATCAAAGTCACCTAGGTGATATAGAGTATGGATATGGATTAATTAGTCTTGCTAATCCTTGATCTCAACACATGAGAGGGTAGGATTAAGGTTTGAAGAGAGAGAGCTTGAGGAGAGAGAAGGTGAGGATAATAATGATAATGAAATAATGATCCTTCTTGAATATATAAAGCATAATCATTGATCAAAATAAATAAATCAAATGATTAATCATCATGCTTCATTTATTCATTGTGTGATTCATTACATGAGTCATTAACCATTTAATGCATCATTAATGACATGAATGAATCACACAAATGAGTCACTAAATCAATAAATGCTTATGCCACCTAAACCCTCAAGTCATCATCCTTCTAGAAGCATCTCGCCAAATTACGAGAACGCCCCTCCTATCCGTGAAAACACGGAAAAACTTTAGACTGCATAAATCCAATAATCCGATACTAGAATCTGGCTTAAACCAAAGCCGGCTAGTAAAAACTGTCCGAACATCGTACGTGCATAAATGCACGTGCATGTCCGAACCCTATCGTAAAACCATACGACCTCTATATCGTTTCGCCTGAAGCAGGGAAACTCTCTGTGTGGGACTCTAAAGACTCGACTACTACGCTGGCAGTGGGTTTAACCACAGACCGCAAGCGACACTAGCTGTACGTAACGGTCCCCAGGTAGATGTCGATAAGAAGGCCGATGAGGAAACCCATCCGAACTCCTACTGAGCCTGATGTGACAATCTCCGTACAGTCCGGTCTGTTCATCTAGGACTATCGCATATCGGGCATAGGGGGCGGTAAGTGTCAGTCCCCTAAAAGCGATATAAGTCATGTCGGAGCGTAGCCCATTACACCTTGAGAAACTACTGGAAAACCTACCAGTAAATCTCGCTTGCCCTGGCCAGGGACTTTGCGTAATGGCTCTTTGACACAGCGCGATATCAACTCCCAATATAGGGAGAGACGAATCCTGTCTAACCGCCACTGCCTCCAAGTGCTCGGGACTGCACCCAACTGCTACATGTTTGCACGACTCCTTTGAGCCGTGGTAGGGTAGCAATCTAAGAACAATAGGACACACTCGAGGCGAAGTAGCTGTGTCAAGTCTGCGGACTATGCTGTACTCATGTCACCTGGGAACTGTTAACAGACGACGGGTATAATACCAACCAACAGTTCCCTACAAGTCCTGTCCGGTGTACGCGTAACCCAACGAGCACCTGTATACTATCTCCAGTACGACGTACTGATGGCTGTGGGACAGACCATCTCCCCAACTGGGATGAGAAGCGTACACACTAGTCTACTCCGGAGTATCGATGCCCTGTCTTGATAATCCTACGACTAGGGACCTGAAAAAGGATGTGCTTGTAGACTACCCAGCCCCCACTAGTGTGACTGCCATCACAACGCTGGTAGTCAAGCAAGATCCTAAGGGCTCTATCAATACGTACACACATATTAAGATGGATAAAACCAAGTAGCATACTACCATGTTTAGCAAGATTGTTAATATAACTGTGAATATCATAAGCTTCCATTAAGTAATATACAAGCTAGTATGATACAATAATAGCCCCTAGGGCATATACACTAACAATTCTAAGAAAACCCTGAGCCGATTTTTAATGTATGTGGAATTATTTTTAAAGCAGGTTTAAAAATCGGCAGAAAGTTAGGTTTTTCGGACGTGTTTTGCGATTTTTCTCGGATCGAAATTCTAAATACTTTGCTAACTTGGTAGTTTTTGTTTAGCTAGGCTCTGATACAACTGTAAGTCCACGTTGCCCACCCCGGTGCTTACGGGGAGGCGGAAACGGAAAAAAACGATTTTTATAAAATCAAGGCAACATGGACTAAAAGGAGGATCTTTGCTAAACAAAAACTAACAACCATACTAAAAGATTTAGCTACTCGATTAAAGGGTTATACCTAAGTCTTGAACTCCTTCTCTTCTTGCTCCTTGGAGTGTGTTGAACGGGTCCACCTCGTCGCCTTCTCTTGCCGAAGAGAGATCCACCCGAGGGCCTCTACCTTTGGCTCCTACCTCAACCTAGAGGTAACTAAAGTTCTTGGCTTGCTAAACCTAGAACCATAGAGGGAGTAGAGAGGAGTTTTGGTGTTTTATCTCAAAAGCAAACGGTTCTCAACACATGAGAGGGGAGAGCTTTGAGAGAGAGGAAGAGGATGAGCTTTGGATGAGAGAGAATGAGCAAGAGAGAATGAGGATAATTATCAACCATTCTCAAATATATGTGAATTATGATAATTAAATAATTAATCAAAGATAATAGTGATGGTTAACTTGAAATGACCATTATCATTTCACATTAATGAAATGACCATGGTCATTAGCAAAGTGGAGGGGGTTATTAGTGATTTTAGTTTTCATGATAGTTCAAAGCATCTTTGCTTTTTCATTCGTCATGGTTTTGCATTAATGGTGATGGGATTTGATTATGAAATGAAAGGATTTTGTTGTGACATAATTTCCTCTTTATCATCTCCTTTTCTTATGCTCACCCTTGCCTTTTCTTGTGCTCACCTCCCTTGTATTTTCCCACTCCCATTTTTGCTTGGCCGGCCACATTTTGAGAGGAGAGAGGATTCATTTTTGGTGGTGGGAATTTCTTCATCTCATTTGGCTTGCTACAAAAATTCTTAACCCCTCTCCAAAAGTTCATTCTTCTTCTTCCATCCATTATGGCAACTTCACTACCCCATTGAGACAAACCATTCTACACTTAACCAAAAACATTCTTGGACACGTCGGCTTGCCAACTTCGTGTCCGAGTTGTTTCGGTCCATAGATGGGAGCCCGTAAAAAGAATCGGCGATGTGGTGACCTTTCTGACGAGGAGATGAAGAACGGAGATTCCGCGAGGAGATCGGGATGGAGGCCGAAGACCGAAGGACATGGATCGCTCGGTATAGCTTTCTTCCCATTCTCTAGTTTGCTAGGACTAGGTTAATGGCCCGATCCGGGTTTATAGTGCGTGGTAGTGCCGGTTTACAAGTTTTGTAAAAGTTTCGTTTCCGCATTCCGGCGTCGGATTGATGGCCGGGGCGCTGCCGTGCACTTACATTGGTATCAGAGCCACGCCATTAACCTAGTCTAGCTTGCTCTAGTGTATTTAAAACTTCGATCGAACAGATATTTCAAAACCGCGATTTCAAGAGCATCAGTTTCTGTCGATTTTATTTGTGCTCGAAATTTTTTTTTTAGTGTTGCAGAAATTCATGCAGGCGTTTTTAAGCATTCTGGAAAAATTCGATGCAGTGATTCCTCAGTAGGACCGCGGAACCGCGGCCAAACCCCTGTTCTGGCCGTGGTTCCGCGGCGGGAAAATGTAATCACAGCACCAAATTTTTCCAGTGGGCTTCTGACTTTGAAATGGGGTTTTTGGTATATTCTGTTTGGGCCCAGATTTTCTTTGAGTGCTACAGTTGTGCTTGGGGCCCACTTCGGTATATTTAGTCGATCGAAAATTTTAAACATGTTAGTTCACAGTATTTACATTATATCTGCGACCGTGAATGTCATTTGATCGGTAAATCCTGTCTAACTGCTATAGCCCTTTTAGACGGATTTGCGAACGTGACATTCACGTTGATGTTCTGTGTTGTGCTGTGATGTTGCGGATTTGTCGTGGTGGATAGCCTGGATGCAATGGTAGTACAGTTTGGCAGTATATGTACATTTGATATTGCGGGACGAGCGTCCGACATGTGGACTGCCGTCACTGCCTGTTTGTATATTATTCTTTTAGGGCACGACCGAGCTAAGGTCGATGTACCCGTTGTATGTATATTTTATTTTCTGTACTAGGATTACCCCGCGGAGGGGTGCACGGATAGCCGAGTTCTAGAGGGCAACAGGCCCGCATCTCATGGCTTTGAGACGGAGGGGGCTTCACTCTAGAATTTGCGGTCTATTCGCCGCACTCGTAAGGGGTACATGTTGACCCAGGAGGGGTGCCTAAGTTACCGGATTCCGTGAAGTGCTGGGTGGTCCATTCACGTTGCTGAAGGGGGTTGCCTCGCTTCAGGTTTTGGCGGGTGACTTGCCGCGCCCGTAGGGGTCTAGGATTTTCATTGCACAGGCTATCCACACGACCAGGGTAACGTCGGGTTTCAGTAGCGGCTCTATGAAACCCGGGGATCCCAGATATCTGAATTGTTCTGTGGTGCTTATTACTCTCTGTGATGTTGCATTTTATCACACCTTGAGAGAATATTATATATTGATATATATACTAGTAGATGTTGTATATGTTCTGAACCCACGTTAGTCCAGTCCCCGCTCTGTCATTAGTTAAGTAACCTAACGGGTGATGACAGGACCCAGTGGCGAATGCGGGTGGCATATACGTACATCATTATTTTCGTTCTTTATTGGTGTGATCAATTGATGGGACTTCGTTGATTCGGATCAATGCAAGCTAAACAAACCTATTCTGATGTTGTTGGAACATTTTTCAAAAAGCTGTTATTGCAAGGGCGTTCTCTTTTGTTTTGCACAGTGGTATTCGGTTATGAATATCCAGCACCTCAGTCGACGAGGCAAGGGCCGAGATCCCTTCACCGGGAGTGACCCCTTGGACAAAAGTTTGCGTCAGGGTAATAACTTCACTATAGCCGATTGCCTTTTGCTTTGCATCGTGGTATTCAGTTGGAATATCATGCACCTCATTCTACGGGGAAAGAGCCGAGATCCCTTCACCAGGAGTGACCTCTTTAGTAAAGGTTTTCGCCACTATATTTTTATAAAAAGCTATCCGGTTCCTTCAACGATATCAAGTTCATTACGTTAAAGGTTTTTCGCCAAAAACCTTTAGTAGCCCTCCGTCATTTCAGACGGGTAGCACGTAGTATTCATGCTATGTTTGTTGACCTTCCTCAAGGCATAGTGAATGGTAGCTGCTTGTTACCTTTCTGCTGCATAGATAGATGCGTTAGTTTGTGACAGTCGTATAGCCTTGTTGACCTTCGTCAAGGGCTTGTACGGGTGGGTTCAAATTAACCTGGACAATGACGGGTAGAAATTGACATGTGACTTAAGATTTGTTGACCTTCGTCAAGGTCATAAGAGCATGAGGTAAAAATCACATCGGGAGTTTCTAAAGGAACTGAAACTTGCCAGATATGCGTATACCTTCTGGAGTGTGATAACGTGAGTGGATTCCATCACGTTGTCATGCGATGATAGTTGGATCCCGATTCCCACTGATGAGTTGGTTTACTCCTCGGGTGATCCCGACTAATTCTTTTTTCAGGTTTGGAGGAGAATTTGATGGTACAGTGGGAGGTTTCCTGATTAGATAAACTGACAACCATTCTGATCTAGATTAGAGTACACGCTGAGTGTTTCTTTTTTCTCTCTCTCTCTTTGGCAGCGACCATGGCCCGACCATGGACTATGACTCAGTGACCAAAATTAACCGAACCTTCTTAAACACTGGCTTTTGGATTGTCAGAGTTGCATACCTCATTGCCACTCCTACTTTTACCCTTTTCTCCAGAACACCCCGTATTACTACGAACGTCCACTTCCATTGGATAAAACCATCGTATGGTTATATACGAACTCGAAGGAATTTATTCGAGGATGGTTTCCGGTTCTGGAGAAAACGAATAGGACTATTCAGTTGTCTTTTCTTTTTACCTTCTCTCAGGTTGCGAGTGTTCCTTGGATTAGGACAGTACACCTATTACGCAAATTGGATAGTCTTCTTCCAAACCATAGGCAGGTGTCGACCAGTAGGGAATGAAGAAAACCAATTAGCCTAACGATGGTGTACAGAAGGTATTATGTAAAGACAAATAAAGGGATTAGTAAGAGGGAAAAGTAAACTGTGACTGCTATTCACAACCAAACCAAGTATTTCATTACCACTCCCACTTCACCTTTGTATTTCTCCAGGACACTCCGTATCACTATGAAGATCCCCAGTTATTTGGATATTCCATCATATGGTTATATACGAACTCAAAAGGAACTTGTTCCAGTTCGGGGATGGATTCTGGTTCAGGAGAAATAAGAATAAGGTTTATTCGATTGTCTTTTATCCTCACCTACTTTTGCATTGCGAGTGCTCCTAGGATTAGGACAGTACACCCATTATGCTTATTGGATAGTCTTCTTCCAAACCATAGGCTGGTGCCGAACGGTAGGGAAGGAAGAAAACCATTTGGCCTAAAGGGGTGTACACAAGGTAACGACTAAAGACATATAAAGGGATTTGGAGAGATGGCAAAGAAATATACGGTTACAGTTGTGAATCTGGATAATGGAAGAGGCATTACTCGGAATACCAGGATACCCCTACGAAACATTTCAATGTTTCAGTTTCACTGTGTACTGTCAAAAGAAAACTGATTTCCTAATTAGACACTTGCTCTAGGGTATGCATTTACCAGGTATGATTCTCACATCTGTATGGTTTTACAGATGATGATTAGGAGTAAGTTATTGGGAATTGGGTGATCATCCTCATTATATCGGGATTCGTTGTAATTGGTGATATTTGAGGAAATCGCCTGGGCTGTTTGCCGGACGACAAATATTTGGTTTTGAATATCCGCTGTTATGCCCCAATTTCAAATTGATATATCTGTACGTCTATTTTTATAGAGTGAATTATACCTTTTTAAAATTATGTCTATAACATTTACCTATATCAGTGGATGGTTAGGTAAGGAGCATTAAACGGCGGTGTAATTCTTCTTAACCATAAGTACAGTTTTCAACCTACGACACACAGGGAATGAGTTGTTTGACTCAAGGGACTTATACAGAGTACTGTATGTTGTCCAGTGTCCATGAGGACAGAGGGGTTGGCACTCGCACTATATTCTGTTTACTTATGACTTCTTTAGTTCTTAGACAAGTGTTTCGTAGAAACACAAGGTCCAAGTTTTGAGAAGTTATAGGTATATGAATAAAGTTGAGAACTAGGTGTTGCAAGTATCGGGATTCTTCAAGATGATCGAAGATGTAGATACTTGTGTATAGTATTCAGTTGATAGTAATGATTTTAAGAGAACTTGCTTCTTTTTCAGGTTACTTATAATTGGAAGCATTCCTAAGTTAAGTAACGCTAATCGGCCTCCTTCCATTTAGTTGACATGCACTGGAGACAGCTGCATGATTTGAATCTGGTTCCAATTAAATCAGTGCCTCTGTTTCTATAATAGATATAGAGAAGTTCATATCTTAACGATGTTAAGGTACGGGGAGTTGTCCGGCTTATGCTTAAAACCAGACTCTGGATAACTCAAGGCACGTTTCTGTAATGGCTGTTTGTGGGTTGACCCAGGCTATGACGAGGGTTGACTTTCTACCATGTGGAAGATCAATAGTGATATTGTTCTAGACCCGCCACAGTTTTAATAAAAATGGATTTTTTCAGAAAACAGTAGTGGGAGTATGGTAGAACTGGAAGTGATTCAAGAACCGCAAACGATTACTGAAAATTTGATAAGAACCTAAAGATTCAATCTGGCTTGACATTCCATTGGCCACTCCGCAGATGTGGTGGGTAACCTCAGGCACTCGAGAGGTACTCCGGTAGCCTCAAGGACGGTGACAGGGAGGTTCTTGTTTACCCAGACTTGCCATTACTGTTGTTCCAGACTGTGGGACCCGGCAGGAGGATGAGTATAGCGTCGTTCTGAACTAGCTTTAGAAGTGTACGTGTATATGATTTTGCCAGAGGGTTGTCGTAGTCAGTGGGAGCAGCGGAAGCATAGTGGTCAAGTGGCTTATGTCTATTTAAAGACTAAAGCAGATGCAGCGGAGATAGATCATCTATTTCTGATGTAACAGTTATAGGTTTGACTTCATCAGAATAGGGGATGGATCTGTTAAGAAGGTAGTAGGGTGTGATGTCCTGGTATTTGGATGACATACACTGAGTAGGGAGTGAAATTCCTATACTACGATCGGTTATACATTGGTTGTCACACAGTGGTTTCTCCACATAGAAATTAGATATAATATCTGACATTCTGGTTACTAGATCTATTGTTTTAGATCTAGATTTGGGAAGTGTCCCAATCAGGGTACTTAGACAGCATTCTAAAGGTGTTTTAGAATGGACGAATCCTGGCATGGTGGTGTACCTGCAGGTAATGGAGTCACCCTCTCTAAAGATGTCTTACAGACTGAAGGGGATAGGGATGTGCATGATTGGCAGATCACTTGCTTAGGCGATTGAGTCAATCATGAGATGTCAAGTACCACACCAGATGTTTTTGCACGAGATGCAAAAAGTTGATATTGATCCAATCCTGGAGAAACATTCGGAAGCAGTTTTAGAACATAAGTGGATGTTCTAGGGATATGATAACGACAGCCTCTTTTGGGAGACGGTTATCATTCCAGGCTTCCAAGGTGACCTGGATGACAGAGTGACTGTTAAAGTTATAGTTTTCCCTCCGACGAGGGGCAGTAGTTTGGACAGGTGGTCGATAGGGATACTTAGGGAGGCATGGCGCAGGATACTGATTAAGTTCAGTTGACGATACAGTCTAAGAAGTTTATATTTGGAGTTCATTCATGAACTAGGTCCCATCAGATATCCAGACATATTCTAAGACAGGTATTGCTCATTTCGGGAGATGGCTTTCTCCGCGAACTTGAGATAAAGAGAGACATAGAAAGAAACATCTGAGCGGATCCACTCACTGAGGCTATTCCTCGAATGCATTAGTTTCGCAAACGGGTTTTGTGAGACTGATTAGTAGAGGAGTTGGGTGTTCGGAATCACACGGGCTGTGAGTATGCGACATCGCAATAATTAGCCTTGAGTGCAAGTGGGAGATTGTTGGAGATAGTGCCCTCAGAGTCAATTATTGGATCACAGGCACGTGATTGCAATGATTGAGGGAGGACCTATGCCGGTAGGACAGTCTTACTCAAGATGATAGTATGTATCTGGTTTATCTTTATCATCGTGTACTGCTTTAGGTGACCTTAAAGGTCACTATTGCACGTTGATAGAGCCCTTAGGATTCTTGCTTGACGACCAGCAGTATGATGGCGATCATATACGTGGGATCTGGGTTCTATAAGTATATCCTTAAAAAGGTCCCTAGTCGTGAGAGTTTTCGAGACAGGGCATCGATACTCCAGAGTAGACTAGTGTATACAGTCGAGACCCCGACGAGGGGCGGTGGCCGTTCTCACAAGCCACTGGTGTCAGTTGGTTCACCTAAGATGTTTACAGGTGCTCATTCAGTTATGAGTACACTGGACAGGACTCGCCGGGAACATGCTAGTTGGTCTTATACCAGACGTCAGATAGCAGTTCCCTGTTGACAGGTATACAGGTTAGTTCATCGACCTGAGATCGTCATTTGTCTCGTGTGAGTTCCCACTGTACTTTGATTACTACCCTACCACGGCTCAAAGGAGTCGTGCAAACAGGTTTTAGTTGGGTACAGTCCCGAGCCACATGGAGGCAGTGAGCAGATCTGCAGGGGTTCGTCTCTCCCGGTATTGGGGGTGAGGTCGCGCTGTGTCTAGGAGAGCCATTACACGAAGTCCTTGGCCAAGGCAGGAGATTTACTAGTAGGTATTCCAGTAATATCTCAGGGTGTTCTGGGCTACACTCCGACACGACTTGTACCGCTTTTGGGGGTCTGACTTTTACCAACCCCCTAGGCCCGCCATGCGATGCTCATAGACGAACTGATCGGACTGTACGGATATTGTCACTGACAGGCTCAGTAGGGTGTCAGGATGAGTTCGCTCATCGACGTCCCTTTTGGTCAATACCTGGTAGCTCGTTACGTATGGCTAATACCTCTGACGTGCTAGTGGTTAAATCCACAGCCAAAGTATTGACGAGTCTTTAGAGTCCCCCACGGACAGTTTCTCAAGTTTCGGGCAAAACGCTGTAGAGGTCGTATGGAGATATGGCAGGGTTCGATCCGATACGTGCGGTATTGCACGGATCATGATCGGACGGATAATACTAGTGGGCTTTGGTTTAAGCCGGATCCTAGTATTGTACAGTGTAGATTTTGTCTCTTATGCATTTGTATTCGGTTGGAATACAAATGCGGGTATGTATATACAGTCGCGGGGTTTTCCTGTAATTTATTATGGGATAAGTTTTTTGAAGTTTCCAGTTTGCATTCCGTTTCGGCCAGTTTTCCTTTGTTCCTTCATGGCCGGATTTTTATGATGGGAGGGGCTAATTTGCATATGTGCAAATTAGCAAAGTGGAGGGGGTTATTAGTGATTTGAGTTTTCATGATAGTTCAAAGCATCTTTTCTTTTTCATTCATCATGGTTTTGCATTAATGGTGATGGGATTTGATTAGGAAATGAAAGGATTTTGTTGTGACATAATTTCCTCTTTATCATCTCCTTTTCTTATGCTCACCCTTGCCGTTTCTTGTGCTCACCTCCCTTGTATTTTCCCACTCCCAGTTTTGCTTGGCCGGCCACATTTTGAGAGGAGAGAGGATTCATTTTTGGTGGTGGGAATTTCTTCATCTCATTTGGATTGCTACAAAAATTCTTAACCCCTCTCCAAAAGTTCATTCTTCTTCTTCCATCCATTATGGAAACTTCACTACCCCATTGAGACAAACCATTCTACACTTAACCTACAGCATTCTTGGACACGTCGGCTTGCCAACTTCGTGTCCGAGTTGTCTCGGTCCGGAGATGGGAGCCCGTAAAAAGAATCGGCGATGTGGTGCCCTTTCCGACGAGGAGATGAAGAACGGAGATTCCGCGAGGAGATCGGGATGGAGGCCGAAGACCGAAGGACATGGATCGCTCGGTATAGCTTTCAACCCATTCTCTAGTTTGCTAGGATTAGGTTAATGGCCCGATCCGGGTTTATAGTGCGCGGTAGTGCCGGTTTACAAGTTTTGTAAAAGTTTCGTTTCCGCATTCCGGCGTCGGATTGATGTTCATACCATAATATTGCATTATTATATTCCCCATTCTTATTTGTTTTATAAATAACAGGTGCTTTTGACGCATGTTTGCAACATATTACAGGTTACAGGTTCTTGGATCTAAAACAGTGAAAAAGACAAAAGACGATACAAAAGAGGGACTTTTGACCAACAAATAGAAGGATCTTAGTCAAGACTCCATGAAGAACAGTTCACAATATACAAGGCAACGCAAAGTCCAAGATGTCAAAGCGAACGGTTAACAGTCCACTACAAGTATTCACTGAAAGATCTGGAGAAGACCCAGAATCCAAATGGAGAAAAGTACTAAATAATCAGGAAACCCACAAAGCCCAAAAGCAGCATACAAAATTTGAGAAAATGATTCCTCTACTGGGCCGCGGAACCGCGGCCTAACCCATGCTGGGGCCGCGGATCCGCGGCCGTCTTAAGCCCATAGTTGCAGAACTTTTTACCAAAATGCATTGCGGTGCTGAATGGGTCTACCTAGGGCTATTTTGGTAAATGTAGACATGCGAATCAATTGTAACCTAGGGTTTCCTATCCTCTATAAATAGGAACTCTAAATCATTGTAAAGGCTATGCCTCCCCTATGCCTCTTTTTATGAATAAAATTCAGATTTCTTTTGGAGAGCATCGGTGCCTCTTTTCATTTCATGAATTCAGATCTGACAACCATGTGTTGATGTTTGGAGAGAGCCATCTATAAAGTAGGTAATTTTTCATTCTCTGCCCTAGTTTAGATTTAATTCCTTGCCCTAGATAATTGTTAGAGTTAGCTTTGGGGAAGGCTTTTGAGAGATGAGATCTCTCATCCCTTTCTTACCCATCACATATAATCAATAGGACTCCATGCATACATGCACACACCGTGCCCTACGGCACCCTGTCCCTCGAGGTAGCGGTGATACCGTAGTATAAAGGCCCGGTTGTGCGTGTTTTCCGTGGAGGTTAGGGTAAGGATTGATAAAGGAAGGACAAGAACCTAGAGGAAGGAACACCTTTCCGAATGGATCTAATCCCCTTTATTAATAATTACCATAACTCCTCTTAGATCCTAATTTGGGTATAGAAAGCGTTGAGATTTATTTACATTTATAAACTATTCCTAAACCTAACCCTAGCAAGATTTAGATCTAGATTAATTTAGTTTTTAGATAGATTCAGTTTTTAGATTTAATAATCAATCCGAACACCCATCGGAATTAACTCGTTTGAGCGATTAGGAAATTCACAACATCCCTGTGGACCGACCCGTATTCACCGGCTAGCTACCAAGCGACGCCGTTCTTGATTGCGGTTAATAGATAGTTTTTTAGATCAATCAAATGGCGTCGTTGCCAGGGATGGCGTGTTATTTTCTTTTTGCAATTTCGGGTTAATATTAAATTAAAAAACCCATAAAAACTGAAAAATCACAAAAAATATAAAAATTTATCATTTTGTTATTTTGTGAAGGGTATCTTTGTTTGAATTTTGCAGGATCTACAATCAAGTTCGGATCTGGAAATCTCCAAAGATCAAAACAACAAATATCAAATCCGAACAAATAGAGGAATATCACAATGGACAACAGAAGAAATTTGGAGGACTGAGTCAACAAGAAGAACCGCGGCGATCTGGTGACGTGTAAAAAAAAATCCGCCGCGGAACCGCGACAATAGCGCCTTCTGACCGCGGAACCACGGCGGCCTAGTACCAAAAAAAAAATGGTTCCGCCACTGCAAATCTCTGTGAGTTTTCTCTCTCCTCCTCTGCAAATCTCCGATATATCTTCTGAAAAATCTCCTGCAGGATTCTTTGCGCTTAATAAAATCTTTCTCTTTCCAAATAACAAATCTTGTGCAGGATTCTTTGCGCCGCGCATAAAATAAAAAAGATTTGATTGCAAGTGATTTACTATTTTGCATATCTTTAATCGGATTTTAAGGGGCTTTTGACCAATTCAGATTGGGTGGAGATTTCATCACCCTTCCCAGGACCCCAGAAATCACATAAGGATTTTCATCGACCATTCTTAATTAAAAAATAGTAGACTCAGCCCTAAGGACTTCGAGCTCAATAGGACAGAGGACTAGTTATAGACATCGACCGTTTATCCTAACCTGACTTTGCGGTGTCTAGGCAAGTGTGTCTAAGGCAAGTGGTTACTTAATTAGGACCGCTACTTGTAGCGGGGAGCCTCCCACTTACCTGGCACTTACCTGGCCGCAATTGGCGGTGAAGAGACGGTTTGAGGTCCTATTTCTAGCCCTTTGGAACAGTTAGGAGCTGTCTAGCTGACCTAGGTGACGCTAGATCTAGGCCTGATTGTGCATTTGTGGTTGATCGCATTTGTGTCAAAGTCTCTTTTCAAAAAAAAAAAACTTTTTGCAAAATTTCCAAATAAAGAGAAAAAGGAAAAAGGAAATTTTTTTAACAACTTGCAAATTTTTGCCGCTAAGAAATCCTTGCACCACCCAACCTTTCTTTCCCCTTTCTTCTATCATGGGTACCCCACATCATAAATCACTTTCCGAACTTTGGTATCCCGAACCTAACTTTGCTTTGTACGTCAATTGTTTCGGTCGTTTTAAAGAAGATCCCTCCGTGCCTAAAATTTCTTTGAAAGATCAAATAGAAACGTCTAGGAGAAACAATTTGACTTTGGAACCCACTTTGTGTCAACCAAGTCAACCTTTACCACCTTCATATGTTGATACCACTTTTTCAAGTCCTGTTGTAACTCCTAAACCGATGTCCATTGCTGAGCATATTGCTCAATCTCGTAGCCGATCTTTCACCCTTTTCCACTCATCTAGTTCTAGGGATCCACAAGACTATTCACCTTTTTATCCACATGTTGACCCTACCCCTGTCCAACCACCCACTTCCTACCAGTCCTACCCGACTTTCCCACCGTCAGTAGACACTGTTTCTACACATCCTTTTGGGAGTTTCACATATCCAAACAATTTCGAATCTTTTACCAAAACCCCCTTACCACCCAAGTTGTAAGTCGATGTGCAACACCCCACGAGTTGCGGGGAGGCGGAAATATGAAAAACGATCTTGTTTTGTAGCATACATCGACTAACCGAAGATCTTTTCAAAACGATAATTAACAACAACCATAGAGTTCTTAGCTACTATGTAAAGAGATTATAGCTAATGATTCTAGTCCTTCATCTTTGTGATCTTTACGTCCTCCTCAGCCTCCTTTCCGTAATAGATGATCCACCCGAGTACCCTAATCCAAGCTACACCTCAAGACTTGAGGTAACTGAGTTTCTCTAGTTGCTAACCAAAGTAACTAAGATGATGTAGAGTTAGGTTATGGAGTGTTTAGTCTATCCTAATCCATGGTCTCAACTCATGAGTGGTAGGATTAGGGTTTGAAGAAGGAGTGAACTTGAGGAGAGAGAAGCTGGAGATGATAATGATAATAAAAAAGCTTCTCACTTGAATATATGAAACATAATGAATTATCAAATAAATGATTATTCACCATGTTTCATTAATTCAATAAGAGTGATTCACTATGTGAGTCATTAAGCAATAAATGATGCATTAATGACATAGTGAATCACACTAATGAGTCACAATTTGCATTAAATGAAAATGCCACCTTAACCTCCTTAGTCACCCTCCTTCTAGAAGCTTCTCGGATTATTACGAGAACGCCCCTCGCATCCGTGAAAACACGGAAAAACTTTAGACTATATAAATCCAATAACCCGATACTAGAATCTGGCTTAAACCAAAGCCGGCTAGTAAAACCTGTCCGAATGTCGTACGTGCGTTTAAACACGTATGCGTCCGAACCCTTTGTCGTAAAACCGTACGACCTCTATATCATTTCGCCTGGAGTTGGGAAAACTCTGTGTGGGACTCTAAAGACTCGACTACTACGCTGGCAGTGGGTTTAACCACAGACCGCAAGCGGCACTAGCTGTACGTAACGGTCCCCAGGTAGATGTCGATAAGAAGGCCGGTGAGGATACCCATCCGAACTCCTACTGAGCCTGTGCGTGACAATATCCGTGCAGTCCGGTCTGTTCGTCTAAGAGTATCGCATGTATGGTCTAGGGAGGTGGTAAACGTCAGACCCCTAATAACCGTACAAGTCGTGTCGGTATGGCTCTATCACCATCCGAGAATCTACTGATCAATCTATCAGTAATTCTCAATCAGCCCTGGCCAGGGACTTATGGTAATGACCAACCGATCACCGTGCGATATCAACTCCCTATACCGGGAGAGACGAATCCCTAACAGTCACTCACTGCCTCTACGTGGCTCGGGACTGTGCCCATCTAAAACCTGTTTGCACGACTCCTTTGAACCGTGGTAGGGTAGTAATCAAAGCACAGTGGGAACTCACACGAGACAAATGATGACTTTAAGTCAACGGACTATCTGCACACATGTCACCTGAGAACTGCTATTTGACGTTAGGTATAAATACCATCCAGTCAGTTCTCGGCGAGTCCTGTCCGGTGTACTCATACCCGGTAAGCATCTGTATACAATCTTAGGTGCACTCCACCAATGGCTGTGGGACCAATCCATCGCCCCTCCTCAGGGTCTAGATATGTATACACCAGTCTACTCTGGAGTATCGATGCCCAGTCTCAATACTCCTGCGACCAGGGACATCTAAGGATGTGCCTATTGACTATCCAGCTCCTACTAGTAGGACTGCCATCATAACGCCGGAAGTCAGGAAAACACCCTATGGGCTTTATCAATACGTATATATATATATATATATATATATATATATATATATATATATATATATATATATGAATACTACGCAAAATATATCATATGTCAAGATAAAGACAAACCAAATAGCGTGTACTATCATATTAAGCAAGACTGTTATGTACATACATATCCTAGTATCCTATACAATGAAGGCCTCTAGGGCATATATATCCAACAATCTCCCATTTGCACTAAGGCCTATAATTGGCGCAATGAGTACCCACTGTCTTCACTATATCCAGTTGCTGGAGTACCGCATGCCCAACATCTCAAACAGCCTCTCGAACTGAACTTGAGGAATGGCCTTTGTGAGTGGATCTGCCGTGTTGTCTTTTGTATCCACTCTCCGTACTTCGATCTCCTGACGATCAACGATCTCCCTGATCAGGTGAAACCGCTTTAAGATATGCCTGGATTTCTGATGGGACCTGGGTTCCTTTGCCAATGCTACGGCCCCATTGTTATCACAATACAGAGGTATTGGATTGGCAATGGACGGAACCACCTGAAGTTCAGAAATGAACTTCCTCATCCAGACAGCCTCTTTTGCGGCTTCACTAGCAGCTATATACTCAGCCTCCATAGTTGAGTCTGCGACGGTATCCTGTTTGGAACTCTTCCAACATACCGCCCCTCCATTGAGGGTAAACACAAAACCCGAAATGGATTTAGAATCATCTTTGTCACTTTGGAAGCGGGAGTCGGTAAAAGCCTCTAGCTGGAGGTCCCCATTACCGTAAATCAAGAACGTTTCCTTAGTCCTTCTTAGGTACATGAGAATATTCTTTACCGCTATCCAATATTTCTCACCTGGGTTAGACTGATACCTGCTTATGTTCATACCATAATATTGCATTATTATATTCCCCATTCTTATTTGTTTTATAAATAAACAGGTGCTTTTGACGCAAGTCTGCTACATATTACAGGTTACAGGTTCTTGGACAGAAAACAGTGAAAACGATGAAAAGACGATGCAAAAGTGGACTTTGACCAACAAACAGAAGACTCTTGATCAAGCCTACATCAAAGATAAAATTCACAAAGTAAAAGGCAATGCAAAATCCAAGATTACAAAGCGAACGGTTAAAAGTCCACCACAATTATTCACTGGAGATCTGGAAGAAACAAAGAAGCTATTTTAATAAAAGAACCAAATAATAATGAAGCCCGAAGACAGAAGATCCCACAAAGGAAATTTCAAGGCCCAATACTTCCTTTTAATAAAAGACAGAGACATAAAATTTTACCAAAGCTTGGAGTCTACTTTGACTAGGTCTTCCTAAGGATATTTTGGTAAATGTAGACGTGCGAATCAATTGTAACCTAGGGTTTCCTATCCTCTATAAATAGGAACCCAAATCATTGTATTTTTCTATGCCTCCCTTCATTAATAAATTTTAGAATTCTTTTGGAGAGCATCGGTGCCTCTTTTCAATTCATGAATTCAGATCTGACAACCATGTGTTGATGTTTGGAGAGAGCCATCTGTAAGTAGTTTTATTTAATTGTTCTAGTTTAGATTTTAATTCTTTGCCTTAGATGTTAGCTTTGGGGAAGGCTTTTGAGAGATGAGATCTCTCATCCCTTTCTTATCCATCACATATAATCTATAGGACTCCATTCATACACGCACACACCGCGCCCTACGGCACCCTATCCCTCGAGGTAGCAGTGATACCGTAGTATAAAGGCCCGGTTGCTCGCGTTTTCCATGGAGGTTAGGGTAAGGATCTCTAAAGGAAGGACAAGAACCAAGAGGAAGGAACACCTTCCCGAATGGATCCAATCCCCTTTATTGATAATTACCATAACTCCTCTTAGATCCTAATTTGGGTATAGAAAGCATTGAGATTTATTTGTATTTCCAAACCATTCCTAAACCTAACCCTAGCAAGATTTAGATCTAGATTAATTTAGTTTTTAGATTTAATAATCAATCCGAACACCCTTCGGAATTAACTCGTAAGCGCGATTAGGAGATTCACAACATCCCTGTGGACCGACCCGTACTCACCGGCTAGCTACCAAGTGACGCCGTTCTTGATTGCGATAATAGATAGTTTTTTAGAACAAATCAAATGGCGCCGTTGCCGGGGATGGCGTAAAATTTCATTTTTGCAATTTCGGGTTAATAAAATTTAAAAAAATCATAAAAATCTGAAAAATCAAAAAAATATAAAAATATATCATCTGTTATTTTTGGAAAGGGTACTTTGTTGTTTGAATTTTGCAGGATTTGCACACATATTCGGATCTGGAAATCTACAGAAGGCGAATCAGAAAAGGATACATCAAAACAGAGAGGGATTGCAAGTACAGAACAGCAGAAATTTTTTGGAGCCCTGAAGCCTCCATCCCAATGCTAAACCGTGGCCTAAGCGCGCTCCCACCGCCTTTCCGCGGCCCTCTTGCATCATCATCGCGAAATTTTTGCATGGTTTGTTTCCTATTTCTTCCCTCTGCAAATCCCCATATATCTTCTGTCAAATCTTCTGCAGGATTCTTTACGCTAAAAATCTTCTTCCCCCTTCAAATAATTGATTCTCTGCAGGATTCTTTGCGCCGCAAATAAAATAAAAATCTTTGATTGCAAGTGATTTACTGTTTTGCATATTTTTAAAACTGACTTTAAGGGGATTTTGACCAATTCAGATTGGGTGGGGATTTCATCACCTTTCCCAGGACCCCAGAAATCACATAAGGCATATGCATTGACCATCTATTAATTAAAAAATACTAGACTTAGCCCTAAGGACTTCGAGCTCAATAGGACAGAGGACTAGTTATAGGCATCAGCCGTTTATCTTAACCTGACTTTGCGGTGTCTAGGCAAGTGTGTCAAGGCAAGTGGTTACTTAATTAAGACCGCTACTTGTAGCGGGGAGCCTCCCACTTACCTGGCACTTATCTGGCCGCAATTGGCGGTGAAGAGGCGATTTGAGATCCTATCTCTAGCCCTTTGGAACAGTTAGGAGCTGTCTAGCTGACCTAGGTGACCCTAGAGTTAGGCCCGATTGTGCATTTTTGGTTGATCGAAAGTGTGTCTTAGCCCATTATCAAATTTTTTTTTGCAAACAGTTTTAAATAAAGAGAAAAAAGGGAAATTTTTTATAAAAACTTGCAAACTTTTGTCGCGAAGAAATCCGTGCACCCCAATCTTCTTTCTTTTCTCTTTCTTCTATCATGGGTACCCCACATCATAAATCTCTTTCCGAACTTTGGTATCCTGAACCTAACTTTGCCTCGTACGTCAATTGTTTCAGTCGATTTAAGGAAGATCCCTCCGTGCCTAAAATATCTTTGAAAGATCAAATAGAAGCGTCTAGGAGAAACAGTTCGACTTTGCAACCCACTTTGAGTCAACCAAGTCAACCTTTACCACCTTCATATGTTGATACCACTTTTTCAAGTCCTGTTGTAACTCCTAAACCGATGTCCATTGCTGAGCATATCGCTCAATCTCGTAGCCGATCTTTCAACCCTCTCCCCTCATCTAGTTCTAGGGATCCACAAGACTATTCACCTTATTATCCACATGTTGACCCTACCCCTGTCCAACCATCCACTTCCTACCAATCCTACCCGACTTTCCCACCTTCACTAGACCCTGTTTCTACACAGCCTTTTGGGAGTTTCACGTATCCAAACAATTTCGAATCTTTTGCCGAAACTCCCTTACCACCCAAGTCTAGTTTGGAACAGTCGTTGGAAGCTTATATTGCAGCAACAAACAAAATGACTAGGAATGTGGAAGCGTCCATAGCCGCCTATGCAACCTGCTGAACCGGTAGCTAGTTTCCAGCTAGCTCCAAATTTTTCAATGTATAAGGAGGCGGTTGGACAGAGTGAGAATGTGAGAGGATTTCCAAATCAAACCTACCCTTACCCAATTGAAGCCCACAACTCTGGTTTTCCATCGATTGTCCTAAATGATCCACAAGTTGAAAATAAAAACGAGTTGTGTGATTTTGTAGTGCTTGATTTGCCAAATTGTGAAGAACCCCTTTCGAGTGAAACCGCACCTAATCCTTTTGAATCTTACACCTCCACTCTAGAACCTGAATTGATAAATATCCATGCTTTTGATGAGGTGTCAGAAAAAATTGATTTTCACTTCATTGAGGATATAGACGCCGGGAATATTTCGGATGATGAACCTATCGATTTGATTGAACTTTTATGTCCAATTCATCATCCCGAGTCATTAGATGTTTCTCCCGAACTTCATATGCGTCTTGATTTTGATGATAATGGCATGGATGAGATAAATATTGAGGAGAATTATAAGGAGAGTGTTGAGGTTGAACCATTTTTGTTTGATATGTCGGATTTTCCAATTCATCCTCTTGAGTCTTTAACTAAATCACCCTCCCTCATTTCCATCGTTCCGACCACGCATAAGATCACACTTGAAGACTGTGAGCTTGAAAAATTTCTCTTTGAATCTGACACAGTTCTCACAGACGATATCGATTACGAGTGTTTCACTTTTTCGGACGATGTTGATGACTCACTGCCCGAGTTTGAGTCCTTTACATTTTCAGATGAGTTAGTTGAACCATCAGACTCGGTTGCTTACAGTAGTTTCGAACCATTAATGGAATCTTTCAAGTTCGAGACAGTTTACTATGGTGAGAATGATACTATCCCTAATTCACTCCCTTTCGTCCTTCCTATCGTTCCGACTGTACAAGAGACCGTTACGCTTTCATCTTCAATACCAAGTTCGACGTACCCATGTTTTCTTGCTAATCTTGAGGGATTTGACCCCATTGCTCGACGGGTTGACAGATTAGCGCAATCGCTTTTAACAAATCAGTCATCACAAATTGCGCTAATTTATTCACTCGATTTACACCCTCAAAATCGTACTCTACTTCTTTCTCTTTTCCGCCATTCTTCTCCCCCCACCGAGACCGTATCCCGTTTCTACCTCCACATGGTCTCGTGTGCTTCTCATCTCTTTTCTTTTCACTCCATTCTTTCACCAACTCGACCATTACCACGATAAGATTTTTGAATGGTTGGTGCTAACCTTTGGCTTGTGTAAGGCCAAGCTTAAATTTGGGAGGAAACTTGTTGTATATATGTACATATATTTTTTGTTTTCTTTTTCTATAAAAAAATAACAAAAAAAAATTTCAAAACAATAAAATAAAAAAATTATAAATAAATAAACAGGGGAGTGCCGGCATTTTGACCCTCTTGGTGTGGCATGACAGTGAGGACACTGTCAAGTTTAAGTTTGGGGGTATGCTCGGTACGTCTTCTTCCTTCGCATTCATATGTATATTTTTGCATTTGCATATTTATTTGAAAACCCATAAAAATTGAAAATTTTCAAAAATTATAAAAATTATTGCATTCAATTTTGGCTTATTTGACTAGAGTTTGACAGATAGGTTAACTAGCTAGGAACAACTAGATCTTTGACGTAGTAAATTAAAATACCTAAAGATAACCTTCCTTAAAGTTTAACGGTAGAAAGTATATGTCTTTGTAGTTTATTTAGAAATAGGCAAATTTTGAGTTCAGTTCTTGGGCTAAGTTGAAACAAAGGAAAAGTATTGATGTTCTTATTAGAGTATAAGTTTGAAAAATAAATCCTAGCTTAAGTCTAGATTCTAAAAATGTATACCCTACAAATTGCACAATCACGCACCTTGAAACTTGGAATAGTAGAAGAGACCTTGAAATGCTCTTGTCTAAAGTTCTTAGTACAATGAAAATAAAATATTCAAGTGTGAATAAAGAATAAAAAAAAATGAACACTGGTTTTTGTGATTACTTAAGGCTGTAAAAATAGAAAAAATAATTAGCGAGGGTGATTCATCACCTAGTGCCTTAGACCAACTGGTTTGGGAGTCACTGCTAAAAGCCTTGGGTGTTGCAAGACTAGGAATTACGCTTTAAATTGCAAACATATCTTGTAATCGGTTGTTGGTACCTCAAGAAGTATTAACGGTCGCATGAAGGATGTGCAAGCAAAATTCATTTAAAAATTCACCAATTAATAAGTACTTTGGACAACGGACAAGGGTATGATTGCTTGATTTGAATTTCCAAGTGTAGGGGTGATTTATACACACACGTGGGGATATGTGATTGGAGTTTAGATGAGAGAAAGGAGTGAAGAATAGAACTTGTATCTTTAGTAGAGTTGATAGAAATTCCTAAGTGGAGATGGAACC
This sequence comes from Agapanthus africanus, assembly GCA_030015575.1. Lineage (NCBI taxonomy): Eukaryota > Viridiplantae > Streptophyta > Magnoliopsida > Asparagales > Amaryllidaceae > Agapanthus > Agapanthus africanus. Next base: position 181,565,359 of record JASDDO010000016.1, on the reverse strand, counting down.
CTAGAAGGAAAACTTAAGAGATGCCGAAAGCTAAGTAGGTTTGCAGGATATATATGATCTTAAGTTAATTGATGAGGAAGTGTGAAGAATATGGGTGGATAGTTTACGGGTCGACGATAATAGAATTCCTTGTTAGAAACCCTAATTAGAAAATAAAAGTTAATGGGCCAAATTGATAGGATTTTGTGGGTAGTATCCGCTGAAAACCCTCAGGAGACAACACTCCTCCTACTAGGGACACCTAGAGGTTTAACGGCTTGTTGCACGAGCTCAGTGCAATCGCGTTTCCCTGCGAAAGTGCGGTTAGATTTTTTGTAGAGAATAAAAATAAGTTTGCTCGAGGACGAGCAAAAGATAAGTTTGGGGGTATTTGTTCATACCATAATATTGCATTATTATATTCCCCATTCTTATTTGTTTTATAAATAAACAGGTGCTTTTGACGCATGTCTGCTACAGGTTACAGGTTCTTGGACAGAAAACAATGAAAACGATGAAAAGACGATGCAAAAGTGGACTTTGACCAAAAAACAGAAGACTCTTGATCAAGCCTACATCAAAGATAAAATTCACAAAGTAGAAGGCAATGCAAGGTCCAAGATTACAAAGCGAACGGTTAAAAGTCCACCGCAATTATTCACTGAAGATCTGGAAGAAACATAGAAGCTATTTTAATAAAAGAACTAAATAATAAGGAAGCCCAAAGACAGAAAATCCCACAAAGGAAATTTCAAGGCCCAATACTTCCTTTTAATAAAAGACAGAGACATAAAATTTTACCAAAGCTTGGAGTCTACTTTGACTAGGTCTTCCTATGGATATTTTGGTAAATGTAGACGTGCGAATTAATTGTAACCTAGGGTTTCCTATTCTCTATAAATAGGAACCCAAATCATTGTATTTTTCTATGCCTCCCTTCATTAATAAATTTTAGAATTCTTTTGGAGAGCATCGGTGCCTCTTTTCAATTCATGAATTCAGATCTGACAACCCTGTGTTGATGTTTGGAGAGAGCCATCTGTAAGTAGTTTTATTTAATTGCTCTAGTTTAGATTTTAATTTCTTGCCTTAGATGTTAGCTTTGGGGAAAGCTTTTGAGAGATGAGATCTCTTATCCCTTTCTTATCCATCACATATAATCTATAGGACTCCATGCATACACGCACACACCGCGCCCTACGGCACCCTATCCCTCGAGGTAGCAGTGATACCGTAGTATAAAGGTCCGGTTGCGCGCGTTTTCCATGGAGGTTAGGGTAAGGATCTCTAAAGGAAGGACAAGAACCTAGAGGAAGGAACACCTTCCCGAATAGATCTAATCCCCTTTATTGATAATTACCATAACTCCTCTTAGATCCTAATTTGGGTATAGAAAGCGTTGAGATTTATTTGCATTTCCAAACCATTCCTAAACCTAACCCTAGCAAGATTTAGATCTAGATTAATTTATTTTTTAGATAGATTTAGTTTTTAGATTTAATAATCAATCCGAACACCCTTCGGAATTAACTCGTAAGCGGGATTAGGAGATTCACAACATCCCTGTGGACCGACCCGTACTCACCGGCTAGCTACGAAGCGACGCTGTTCTTGATTGCGGTAATAGATATTTTTGAGATCAATCATCTTACCACACCAAGTGCGTAAGCTACATCCGGTCTTGTACATAACATCGCATACATTATAGATCCTACCGCCGAAGCGTAGGGTAAAATGCTCATGCGATCCCTCTCTTCATCAGTCTTTGGAGACATCTCTTTGGAGACGGTGATCCCGTGACAAGAGGGCATGTTACCGCGCTTGGAATCTTCCATACTAAACCTCTTTAGTATAGTGTCAATATACCTGGACTGTGAAAGTCCCAACATTCTATTAGATCTATCACGATAGATCTTAATGCCCAAAATGTAGGTTGCATCACCCAAGTCTTTCATGGAGAATTTCTGTGACAAGAAGAGCTTTACTGATTGTAGCATAGGGACATCATTCCCTATCAGTAGTATGTCGTTGACGTTCAAAACGAGGAAGACTACTGCTCCTTCTACAATCTTCCTATAAATACATAGTTCATCTACATTTTTGATAAAGTCAAACTCTTTGACTGTCTCATCAAAGTAGATGTTCCAACTTCGCGATGCTTGCTTTAATCCATAGATGGATTTAAGCAACCTGCACACTCTTCCGCTGATCCCACTGTTTAAGAAACCTTCTGGTTGATCCATGTAAACACTCCCTTCTAAATGTCCATTTAGAAAAGCTGTTTTTACGTCCATCTGCCAGATTTCATAGTCATGGAAGGCAGCAATGGCAAGCAGGATCCGAATGGATTTAAGCATAGCTACAGGTGAAAAAGTTTCATCATAGTCCAATCCTGGTCTTTGACGAAAACCTTTTGCAACGAGTCTAGCTTTGTAGGTTTCCACTTGTCCAAGTGCACCAATCTTCTTTTTGAAGATCCATTTGCATCCAACTGGTTTCACCCCACGAGGAGCAACTTCTAAAGTGCATACTTTATTGGTGTACATGGATTCCATTTCGGATCTCATAGCATCTAGCCACTTCATCGAGTCAATACTCGTGATAGCCTGCTGAAAACTAGTAGGCTCATCATCATCGATGATGCAATCCTCTCGATCCCCATCTAGAAGAAAACCATAGTATCTCTCTGGAGGATGAGAAAGCCTACTAGATCTGCGGAGTGGCGTTGGTTCGTCATGTTCTATTGAAATCTGAGGTTCTTCTAAGTCCTCGGTAGCAGTTTGAGGTTCTGGAATTTCTTCCAGCTCTACTGCGCTCCCACTAATTTCTTTTGCAAGAAATTCGCTCTCTAAGAAGACAATGTGGCGAGCGACAAACACCTTTTGTTCTTCAGTGTGGTAGACCATGTACCCCTTTGAATGTTTGGGGTAACCTACAAACTTGCACAAAACCGATCGTGCCTCGAGCTTGTCCGGTCTATGCCTTTTAACATATGCCGGACACCCCCATATCTTGATATACTTGGGATATGGTCTCTTCCCGCTCCACATTTCATATGGAGTGGTAGGCACAGACTTAGTTGGAACTCTATTCAATAAGTATGCTGCTGATTCTAGAGCAAATCCCCAGAAGGAAAGTGGCAACTCAGCACTACTCTTCATTGAACGCACCATATCTAATAGCGTGCGATTCCTCCTTTCTGATACACCATTATGCTGAGGTGTATAAGGCGGAGTAAGATGAGAGAGAATTCCATTCTCTTTTAAGTATTCAAGAAAACTGGTACTTAAGTATTCTCCACCTCGATCAAATCGAAGTGTCTTGATGCTTTTACCAGTTTGTTTCTCCACTTCATTTTTATACTCCTTAAACTTCAAAGGCCTCTGATTTATGTTTCATTAAGAACACATGTCCATACCTAGAGAAGTCATCGGTAAAAGTGATGAAGTAGGAGTGACCGTTTCGTGCATGTGTAGACATTGGACCACATACATCACTGTGTATAAATCCCAAGAGTTCAGTTGCTCTTGCTCCGTGTCCGGAGAACGGAGATTTGGTCATTTTTCCTTTGATACATGATTGACAAGTTGCATATGATGAATATTCAAACGGATCTAGATATCCATCTTTATGTAACTTAGTCAACCTTGTTTCGTTTATATGATCAAGTCTACAATGCCATAAGAAGGCTTGATTTGAATCTGGAGCCTTTCTTTTAAGTGTGTTTTGAATATTGAAAATTCGAGGTTGATTAAGTATGTATATGCCGTTTTCCAGTGTGCCATACCCAATCAGTTCTTGATTTAGGAGAATGTTCATGACATTACTTTCAAGCGTAAAATTATATCCTTTATTAGATAACAAAGATACTGATATAATATTACACAGCATACTGGGAATACAAAAACAGCTGTACAACACCAAAACGTGCCCACTAGTCAACCATAGGTGATACTCCCCTATTGCAACAGCATCTACATGCATTCCATTGCCCATCCGGAGAGTCATATCACCTGTCTCCAGTACTCTACTATTTCTCAGATCCTGCAATGAATTACAGATGTGAGAACCAGAACCGGTATCAAGTACCCATGATGTAGAGTTTACTGAAAGACAATTTTCGATTACGAACACACCCGAAGCAGAAGCAGAAGCAACCGCTTGCTTCGTGTCCTTTTCCTTGAAGGCCATACAGTCCTTCTTCCAGTGCCCTTGCTTGTGAAAATAATGGCATTCGTTTATATCCGCTTTCACCCTTCCTGCCTTGTTCTGTCCCTGCACCTTCATGACCCCACCTTTCGGTTTGATGACTTTCATCTTCTTCTTCCCTTTAGCTTTCGCTTTAGATTTAGAAAAGGATGATTGGCCAGCATACAGAACAGGGGCTTTCTCCTTTTTCAAGGAGGTCTCTGCTACCCTCAACATGTTGAGGAGCTTTGGAAGATCAGCTTCCATTTCGTGCATGTTGAAGCTAAGCACGAACTGAGAGAAGGTGTGGGGAAGGGACTGCAAAATCAAGTCGATATACAAATCATTCTCTAGCACGCATCCCAGGTTTGCGAGTTCCTCAATGAGGCCGATCATTTTGAGGACGTGCTCTCGTACAGGCGATCCTGGAGCTAACCTCATCTGGAAGAGTTTCCTTGAGGTCTCGTACCTTGCGATACGGGAGTGCTCTCCATATAATTCTTTAACATGGAGAAAGATGGATACAACATCCATACTCTCGTGCTGTTTCTGGAGTTCATTATTCATGGATGCCAGCACGATACACTTAGCTCGCTCACAATCCAGATCCCAAGTTTTGCGAACTTCCTTGTCCACAACTGAGGAATCTGGTCCAGGGATAAGGGGAGGAACAGCGGTGGTAACATATGCTACTTTGTCATAAGTCAGTGCAATGTTGACGTTCCTTAGCCAATCTTTATAGTTCTGCCCGGTCAGTATATTTTTTTCAAGTAATAGTTTTAGTCCTGTCATGGTAGCTGCTAGAGAGAGAGAAAAGAAAACACTCAGCATATGCTTCTTGCAAGTTTAGATTGGTTATTAGTTTATCTAAACAGGATGGCTCCCACTGTTTCCTCAAATCCTTCTTCAAAACCTAAACGAAGAACTAGTCAGGATTTAATCACACGTCACAATACTTGCTTAACCTTTCAGCCAGGCTGGTGTTGGTACTTCGAGGGAGGTTTTCCAACGCTTTCGCGAAGTTCCTTAATTAAATAACTTCTTTTCCCTGGAGGCATAGCCCCTCTAACACCTTTCTGGACACCTACTTGGTTTATTGCATTGATTGTTAAGTGAGAATGTTTCCCGAGAGTAATCCTACTCATCAGTGGGATCGGGATCCAACTATCATTGCATGATGCACTAGATGGAAGCCACTCTAGTCACCTACTCCAGAAGGTATGCTAGATCTGCAAGTTTCTTTTATGTTTGAAACTCCAGATGTGATTTTTATACCCCAAGCTCTTATAGACCTTGACGTAGGCCAACAAGTCATAAGACGCAAGTCAAGTTCTACCCGTCGTTGTCCTGATTAATTTAGGTACATCCTACATGCCCTTGACGTAGGCCAACAAGGCTGTACGTCTGTCCTATACTAATGCATCTATCTATGCAACAAATAGGCAAACACACTGCTACCATACACAATGCCTTGACGTAGGCCAACAAGCATAGCATGAATACAATGTGCTGTCTATCTGAAACGACGGAGGGTTACGGCTGGTTTTTGGCAAAAAAACCGTTAACGTAGTGAACTTGATTTGATCGAAGGAACCAAGATAGCTTTTATTAAAAGGAGTGGTTTAAGCTCCGCATTTAAAATTTGTTTTTTCAAGAAAACCGAGTGGTTTTAGAAATTGTTCCAATGATTCAGTTTAGGTTTTATTTTTCTTTGCATTAAAAATAATGTGTCCCATCTTTAACCTATCATTACAGATAACAACGAAAATACAACGTCCTCTTATGCCATCCGCATTTGCCACGGGGTCCCGTCATCACCTGTTAGGTTACTTAACTAACGGCAGAGTGGGGGCTGGGCTAGCGCGGGTGTAAAACATAAGTGACGTCTAAATAGCTATCATATATAGATATTGTACATTCGTCAGACGCAATAATAGGCATTCCAGATCACAGATAAACAATATTGGATTTGCAAGCAATCCGCGTTTCTTTTGAGCCTGTAAGAAAAGACGGATTTCACAGTTGTGATGAATAGCCATTACCCCACCGTAGACCCCTACGGGTACGGCAAACTACCCGCCAAGTACCCGAAGTGAAGCGGTCTCCCTCAACGACATGAGTAGGCCACTAAACACTTCGAAATACCCGGTAGTTTGTGCACCCCACCTTGGGTCTATCCTAGGAGCAAAAACAGTAAAAAGAAATAATACAACGGTGGCTACAACCGCAACATGGATGTGCCCCGCAAAATAATATTACGACTTATTACAATTACATCGAATGAATTAATACAATAACCCATCACAGAACCCCGGCTAATCATCACAACAGTCCAATAGAGTTCATTATCACAAACAGTTAAAACATTACAGATATGTGCAACCCCCTGCCAACCGACATACTAGCAGTTAGGGGAGGTTTACGAACACATAATACAGTTCACAGATATAATCAAACAAGCAAACATCGTATAATTTCGATCGATTAAACACATTAAATTCTACTCCAAATCTTTTCTGTAAATTTGAAACCTGAGCAGAAAATAAACAGTACCAGAAAATACAAAATATCACAAGAGATGCACAGAAGAAAACTGGGCTGAATCGGCCCCAACTCGGCCGCGGATCCGCGGCGGATCGGTGGGATCGGCCGCGGCTCAGTGGCCGATTCTGGAGCCCATTTTTCTTCCGTGTTCTTATATTTTCATGTTGGTCATTCTGGAGGAACCTGAAAAATTTTAGGACCTCATTTTAAAATCGACAGAAACTTCATGATATCCGTGTATTTTCCGATTTGTTTTGCGTTCGAAATTCATATGACTTTGCAAGTGAGTTAATTATTGTTTAGGGAGGCTCTGATACAACTGTAAGTCGATGTGCAACACCCCACGAGTTGCTGGGAGGCGGAAATATGAAAAACGATCTTGTTTTGTAGCATACATCGACCAACCGAAGATCTTTTCTAAACGATAATTAACAACAACCATAGAGTTCTTAGCTACTATGTAAAGAGATTATACCTAATGATTCTAGTCCTTCGTCTTTGTGATCTCTACGTCCTCCTCGGCCTCCTTTCCGTAATAGATGATCCACCCGAGTACCCTAATCCAAGCTACACCTCAAGACTTGAGGTAACTGAGTTTCTCTAGTTGCTAACCAAAGTAACTAAGATGATGTAGAGTTAGGTTATGGAGTGTTTAGTCTATCCTAATCCATGGTCTCAACTCATGAGTGGTAGGATTAGGGTTTGAAGAAGGAGTGAACTTGAGGAGAGAGAAGCTGGAGATGATAATGATAATAAAAAAGCTTCTCACTTGAATATATGAAACATAATAAATTATCAAATAAATGATTATTCACCATGTTTCATTAATTCAATAAGAGTGATTCACTATGTGAGTAATTAAGCAATAAATGATGCATTAATGACATAGTGAATCAAACTAATGAGTCACAATTTGCATTAAATGAAAATGCCACCTTAACCTCCTTAGTCACCCTCCTTCTAGAAGCTTCTTGGATAATTACGAGAACGCCCCTCGCATCCGTGAAAACACGGAAAAACTTTAGACTGTATAAATCCAATAACCCGATACAAGAATCTGTCTTAAACCAAAGCCGGCTAGTAAAAACTGTCCGAATGTTGTACGTGCGTTTAAACACGTATGCGTCCGAACCCTTTGTCGTAAAACCGTACGACCTCTATATCATTTCTCCTGGAGTTGGGAAAACTCTGTGTGGAACTCTAAAGACTCGACTACTACGCTGGCAGTGGGTTTAACCATAGACCGCAAGCGGCACTAGCTGTACGTAACGGTCCCCAGGTAGATGTCGATAAGAAGGCCGGTGAGGATACCCATCTGAACTCCTACTGTGCCTGTGCGTGACAATATCCGTGCAGTCCGGTCTGTTCGTCTAAGAGTATCGCATGTATGGTCTAGGGAGGTGGTAAACGCCAGACCCCTAATAACCGTACAAGTCGTGTCGGTATGGCTCTATCACCATCCGAGAATCTACTGATCAATCTATCAGTAATTCTCAATCAGCCCTGGCCAGGGACTTATGGTAATGACCAACCGATCACCGTACGATATCAACTCCCTATACCGGGAGAGACGAATCCCTAACAGTTACTCACTGCCTCCATGTAGCTCGGGACTGTGCCCAACTAAAACCTGTTTGCACGACTCCTTTGAACCGTGGTAGGGTAGTAATCAAAGCACAGTGGGAACTCACACGAGACAAATGACGACTTTAAGTCAACGGACTATCTGCACACATGTCACCTGAGAACTGCTATTTGACGTTAGGTATAAATACCATCTAGTCAGTTCTCGGCGAGTCCTGTCCGGTGTACTCACACCCAGTGAGCATCTGTATACAATCTTAGGTGCACTCCACCAATGGCTGCGGGACCAATCCATCGCCCTTCCTCAGGGTCTAGATATGTATACACCAGTCTACTCCGGAGTATCGATGCCCAGTCTCGATACTCCTGCGACTAGGGACATCTAAGGATGTGCCTATTGACTATCCAGCTCCCACTAGTATGACTGCCATCATAACACCGGAAGTCAGGCAAACACCCTATGGGCTTTATCAACACGTATATATATATATGAATACTACGCAAAATATATCATATGTCAAGATAAAGACAAACCAAATAGCGTACTATCATATTAAGCAAGACTGTTATGTACATACATATCCCCAGTATCCTATACAATGAAGGCCTCTAGGGCATATATATCCAACACAAGTCTAGTTTGGAAGAGTCGTTGGAAGCTTATATTGCAGCAACAAACAAAATGACTAGGAATGTGGAAGCGTCCATGGCCGCCCTTATACAACCTAGTGAACCGGTAGCTCGTTTCCAACTAGCTCCAAATTTTTCAATGTATGAGGAGGCGGTTGGACAGAGTGAGAATTTGAGAGGAGCGAGTGAGTTCTACACAATTCCAAATCAAACCTACCCCTATCCAATTGAAATCCACAACTCTGTTTTTCCATCGATTGCCCTAAATAGTTCACCAGTTCAAAATAAAAACGAGTTGTGTGACTTTGTAGTACTTGATTTGCCAAATTGTGAAGAACCCCTTTCGAGTGAAACCACACTTAATCCGTTTGACCTTTACACCTCCACTCTAGAACCTACATTGATAAATATCCACGCTTTTGATGAGGTGTCAGAAAATATTGATTTTCACTTGATTGAGGATATAGACGCCGGGAATATTTCGGATGATGAACCCGTCGATTTGATTGAAATTTTATGTCCAATTCATCATCCCGAGTCATTAATTGTTTCTCCCGAACTTCGTATGCGTCTTGATGTTGATGATAATGGCATGGATGAGTTAAATATTGAGGAGAATTATGAGGATAGTATTGAGGATAATATTGAGGTCGAACCATTTTTGTTTGATGTGTCAGATTTTCCAATTCATCCTTCCGAACCATTAACTGTTATATCACCCTCCCTCCTTTCCATCGTTCCGACCGCGCAAAACATCACGCTTGAAGACTGTGAGCTTGAAAAATTTTCCTTTGAATCTGACACAGTTCTCACAGCCGATAACACATACTGCCGGCGGTTGATTATGTCTCAAAGTGGGTAGAAGCCATTCCATGTCGCACTAATGAAAAGAAAGTTGTCATTAAGTTCTTAAAAGAGAATATCTTCTCGCGATTTGGACACCCACGCGCTATTATTAGCGATAATGGGACACATTTCTGCAACAGGTCTTTCGAGACTTTGATGCGGAAATACTCAATCAACCACCGAATTTCTACACCCTATCATCCCCAAACAAGCGGGCAGGCTGAAATCTCAAACAGACAAATCAAACTTATCCTGGAGAAAACTGATGCTAAGAATAGAAAAGACTGGTCGACCAAATTGACGGATGCACTTTGGGCATTCCGAACTGCATATAAGACCGACCTAGGGATGTCTCCATATAGGATAGTGTTTGGGAAAGCATGTCATTTACCCGTCGAGATAGAGTATAAAGCATTGTGGGCTATTAAGGAAATAAATTTTGATCTAAACCAAGCTTGCAACTTTCGGAAGCTGCAAATAAATGAGCTAAGCGAACTCCGCGATGAAGCTTATGATAACGCTGTAATCATAAAGAATAGGACCAAGGTTTTTCACGATAAAAACATTTTGAGGAAAACATTTACACAAGGTCAACAAGTCTTTCTTTATGATTCACGATTACACCTTCACGCGGGTAAGCTCCGATCTCGATGGAAGGGACCTTTTATTGTGCGGTCTGTATACCTGCACGGGGCAGTAGAAGTAGAAAATGTTAAAAACGGCACCTTTTTCAAAGTGAATGGACATAGACTAAAGCCGTATTTTTCCAATGACCCCACGAAGGAGCTCCTGCTTTTACAGGAGCCAGTTTATTTGGATTAAAATTCCTCCGTCTCACCTTCATGTCCAGTATATCATTGCATCATCTTTTGAATGGAGGTGAGTGAAAAGAGTAAGTTTGGGGGAAGTTCTTCACTTATATATTTTGCCCCCATTAATAATTCCTCCCAGACTTACAGGTTTTGTAGATATAGCTGTTGGCAACAGTGAGGACACTGTTGAAAACAAGTTTGGGGGAGGTTTGTGCTCATTTTTGCATCATTTGCATATCATTTGCATAAGCACAAAACATTTCTTTAAAAACTTATAAAAATTTAAAAAAAATTCAAAATCCATAAAAATTTAAAATTTTCAAAATATAAAAATATTTTAACATTTAAACATTTTTTGTACATAAATAAGATAATAAAAGTTTAGATAGTGAAAAATTACATCCATGAGATTAGAAAAATTTAAGAAAACCAAGAAAATTAGAAGTTTTCTTATACGAACTAGTAATAAGTAGTTATGAGCCGTTGTCCCAAGGGTTAGTAAGATGAAGGACGTCACTAATCTGAGGATAAAACTAAGTCTGAAAAATAGTTTCTATTCTGGAAGCCAAACATTTTGAACGTTGATACCTTGCTATTCGCACTTACACACGTCTTGAAGCCTGGGATAGTAGAGGATACCTTGAAATGCTCTTGTCTTAAAGCAGATGTATGAAGGAAATAAAAAGAAAAAAGTGAATAAAAAATATAAAGTGGTGATAAAAATGGACACTGGTTTTGTTATCACCAAGGGCAATAAAAATGTATAGCGAGGGTGCTTCTTCACCTAGTGCCCTAAGGCCAACTGGTCTGGGAGTCACTGCTATGCCTGAGGTGGTGCAAGACGAGGAAAATACACCAAGTAAGCAAGCACAGGAGTAATCGGTCGGTTAGTACCTCAAGAAGTATTAACGGTCACATGAAAGTGTGTGAGCAATCTCATTTAAATATTCATTTATTAAAAAGTACTGAGGCTGATGGGCAAGAGTATGATAGCTTGAATTGAATTCTCCGGGTGTAGGGATGTCCTTTACACACACGCATGGTTATATGATCGATGTTTGGAAGAAAGATAGGAATGAAGAATAAGACGATGTTTTATTGAGGGAGGACGTGATTTCTGACATCTTTTCATGACCATTAAGATAGGGCTCATGACAACCGAAAAGCTAGCTTAGTTGGAAACCCCAATTTTCAAAGTCTTTCTTTTACAATTCTTTTCTTTAAATGTAATATTCATGATCTTCCTTTTATTATTGGATTTTGTGGGTGCAATCCGCTGAAAACCCTCAGGAGACAACACTCCTCCTACTAAGGACACCTAGAGGTTTAAAGGCTTGTTGCACGTGCTCAGTGCAATCGTGTTGCCTACGAAAGTGTGCTAGTTAGTTTTTTCTCTGTCTTTATTTTCTCCTTCTCTTTTCTAAAACAGTTCGCTCGAGACGATCGAAATTAAGTTTGGGGGAATTTGATTAGTCGAAAATACTGCATCTTTTAACCGGCAATTTCCCTATCATTTGCATTCATTTAGAAGTGTACGGTATTCATATTTCACATATTAGCAAATCAGTCGTTAAATATCAGATTGCATGTGTTAGACTCTAAAACCGGCACTATAAAGGAAATTGACGGCATTTCATGGCATCGCATCATCCCTATATTGCGCAACACTTGTTTTGAGATCTATGCAGGAAAACCCAGAAGAAAAGCCAAAAATCTACATGGTACTGATCAAACATTACGCCAACTCAATGATTTCAGTTCTGGTAGCAATCCAAAGGGTCAAATACAAATCAACACATCAGATAAAGCCCTATATGCCATCCCAAGCATGTGACAGAAAGACCAAGCCATGAAGCTACTACTTGGCCGCGGAACCGCGGCGGGAGCCGGCTTGCGCCGCGGTTCCGCGGCGGCGCTGCCACGTCGGCCATCAAAATTTGGTGCACAATGCTTCTCCCAGTGGCTACACTTCATAAAGACATGACAAATTCCAGAAGACTCCAGAGACTTCTGCCAGTTCAGCAAACTAGGGTTTATATGCTTAATTAATCCTAGCTTAAAACCTAAGCTAGTACCTAACAAACTCTTTCTAGAAACTCCTCAACAAACTTTTGAAGGGAATTGTAATTTCAAACCTAGACCTAGGGTTTGGGAAGTCTATAAATAGAAGCCTAGACCTAGGGTGAAGGAATCAATCATTGTATCTAGAATCTACAATCTAGAGCCATTCAATCTCTTACCTCTTTCTTCATCTTCTTCTTCCACAAGTCTAGTGACAAGGTTTGTGTGAAACCCTAACCCTAATTCCAATCAATAGCTAAGATCCCGAGTACCCCATCAAGCAAGAAGCCTTGCAACCTTTTATGAGCGGAGCCGATCTTCAATAGAGCAAGTGGTCCAAGTGTAAGTCCATGCTACCTTTCCCGGTACTTTCGGGCATGCGGAATTTGGTGAAAAACAATTTTCTAGAGGTGGTAACATGGACTCAAAACCGGATCTTTATTAAACATCTAACTAACAACCTAACTAGGAGTTGTTAACTACTCGGTTAGGGGGTTATACCTTTCTTTCTTGAACTCCTTCGTCTTCAAGCCTCGATGGTTGTCCGGATCGGCTTCACCCCGTCGTCTCCTTGCGCCGAAGATCGATCCACCTCGAAAGCTTCTACCTTTGGCTTCTTCTTCGATCTTTGAAGAAACTAGTTCACTTGGTTTGCCAAACCTTGTGAACTAGAGTGAGTAGAGAAGAGTGTGTTGGGATTTTCTCTATGGTTCTTGGTTCTCAACACATGAGACAAGTGAACCATAGACTAAAGAGAGGGAGAGCAAGAGGAAGAAGATGAGAGCTCAAGAACACAAGAGAGAGAATGAAAATGATAGAATGAGAAAGACTTTTCTCTCTTGGCTCTCATAATCCAAAGCCATCATAACCAATAATAGCAATCAAGTATTAGTGATGGTTTAAGCTACAATAGCCATATCATTTCATGCACTCATTTTGCACAAGAGAACAAGCAAGCAAAAGTCTTTGCCATGAAATGATAGCCATTGTCATCATGATGGTCAACTAGTCTAACCTAGTCAACCGGTCAACAAAGTCAACAAGTCAACAAAGTCAACCCCTCAACAACCATGTCACTATAATACTTAATTAATATTATTGTTAATTACATATCATATTCTCATTAGGGTTGAGCAAAAAGTCAATGGTCAACAGTCAACGGTCAACAGTCAACAGTCAACAACCCTAATGAGAATCCTCTGCCTCTGTCTCTCCGTCAACTGTGCATACACACCCGCATCCGTGTTCCGAGGAACACGAATACATACTGGATAAAAACCAATCCCAAAACGTACACTAGGATCTGGCTTAAACCAAAGCCCGCTAGTGTTAACTGTCCGGACACTGTACGTGCACAAGTGCACGGATGTGACTGAACCCTGTCGCAAAACCATGCGACCTCTACTCTTTTGCCTAAAGGCGAATAGCTTTCTGTGTGGGACTCTAAAGATTCGACACTACGCTGGCAGTGGGTTTAACCACAGACCGCAAGCGGCACTAGCTGTGCGTAACGGTCCCAAGGTAGATGCCGACAAGAAGACTGACGAGGTGAAACCCATCTGAACTCCTACTGAGCCTGAATGTGACAGTCTACGTACAGTCCGGTCTGTTCGTCTGATACATCGCATGGTGGGCCTAGGGGGCGGTAAACGTCAGTCCCCTAATAGCGGTACAAGTCGTGTCAGAGTGAAGCCCAAAACACCCTGAGATAACACTGGAAGCCTACCAGTATATCTCAATTGCCCTGGCCAGGGACTACTCGTGTAATGGCTCTCCTAGACACAGCGCGATGTCAACCCCCAATACCGGGAGAGACGAATCCTGTCTAACCGTCACTGCCTCCAAGTGCTTCGGGACTGCACCCAACTACCACCTGTTTGCACGACTCCTTTAAGCCGTGGTAGGGTAGTAATCAAAGTACAGTGGGAACACACTCGAGGCGAAGTGACAGTGTCAAGTCAGCGGACTAAGCTGTACTCATGTCACCTGGGAACTGATAACTGACGATAGGTATAATACCAACCGGTCAGTTCCCTACGAGTCCTGTCCAGTGTACTCGTAACCTAACGAGCACCTGTATACTATCTCCAGTACGACGTACTGATGGCTGTGGGACAGACCATCTCCCACACTGGGATAAGAAGCGCATACGCTAGTCTACTCCGGAGTATCGATGCCCTGTCTCGATAGTCCTGCGACTAGGGACCTGTATAAGGATGTGCTTATAGATTACCCAGCCCCCACTAGTGTGACTGCCATCACAACGCTGGTAATCAAGCAAAGATCCTAAGGGCTCCACTAATGTGTATAGGTGATATACTAAAATAAACACATGTACACATTGAAATAGAAACAAACCAAGTAGCATACTACTATATTGAGCAAGATTGTTTATACAAGGTGAATATCCCAAGCTTCCATTAAGTAATATACAAACTAGTATGATACAGTAATGGCCTCTAGGGCATATACACTAACAATCTCCCACTTGCACTAAGGCCATGTACTGGCGTATCGAAGACCTATCATCTCGATCAGCCGCTCGAACTGAGTCTGGGGCAAGGCATTGGTGAATGGATCTGCAGTGTTATCTTCTGAAGCGACCCTCCGAACCTCGATCTCCTGGCGATCCACGATCTCCCTGATCAGGTGATACCGCCTCAAGATGTGTCTGGATCTCTGATGGGACCTGGGTTCCTTCGCTAAAGCTATAGCCCTGTTGGTGTCGCAATACAGAGGTATTGGATCAACAATGGACGGAACCACCTGAAGTTCTTTCAAGAACTTCCTCATCCAGACAGCTTCTTTTGCGGCATCAGATGCAGCGATGTATTCCGCTTCCATCGTCGAGTCTGCAACGGTTTCCTGTTTGGAACTCTTCCAACACACCGCCCCTCCATTGAGGGTAAAGACAAAACCCGACATGGACTTGGAATCATCCTCGTCACTCTGGAAGCTGGAGTCAGCAAAGGCCTCGATCTGGAGGTCTTTTCCGCCATACACCAAGAACATCTCCTTAGTCCTTCTCAGGTACTTGAGAATGTTCTTTACCGCTATCCAGTGTTTCTCCCCTGGGTTTGACTGATACCGGCTTACTACACTCAGTGCATAAGCTACATCCGGTCTGGTACACAATATCGCAAACATTATAGAGCCTACCGCAGAAGCGTAGGGTATAATAGACATGCGATCCCTTTCCAAATCAGTCTTGGGAGACATCTCTTTGGAGAGGGTGATCCCGTGACAAGCCGGTAGATTACCGCGCTTGGAATCTTCCATACTGAATCTTTTCAGTATGGTGTCGATGTACCTGGACTGTAAAAGTCCTAATATCCTCTTGGATCTATCACGATGGATTCGGATCCCCAGGATGTATGAGGCATCACCCAGGTCTTTCATGGAGAACCTGTGTGACAAGAACCCCTTGACAGATTGTAGCATAGGAATGTCATTTCCTATCAAGAGAATGTCATCCACGTATAAAACGAGGAATACTACAGTTCTCTCTACAAATCTACTATAGATGCATGGTTCATCTGGATTTTTGATAAAGCCAAATTTCTTGACCGTCTCATCAAAACAGATGTTCCAACTCCGCGATGCCGCTTTAGTCCGTAAATAGACTTAAGCAACTTGCACACCTTTCCGCTGCTCCCACTCTGAATGAAACCCTCTGGCTGGTCCATATAGACACACTCCTCTAAATTTCCATTTAGAAAAGCGGTCTTTACGTCCATCTGCCAAATTTCATAATCGTGGAAGGCAGCAATGGCAAGAAGGATCCGAATGGATTTCAGCATAGCTACTGGAGAAAAGGTCTCGTCATAGTCCAAACCAGGTCTTTGACGAAAACCCTTTGCCACTAGTCTAGCTTTATAGGTCTCAACCTGTCCATCTGCACCAATCTTCCTTTTGAAGATCCACTTGCATCCTACGGGTTTTACCCCGTCTGGAGCAAAGTCCAACGTCCATACTTTGTTGGTGTACATGGATTACATTTCGGTCCGCATTGCATCCAGCCATTTTACCGAGTCGATGCTCTGAACGGCTTGCTGGAAGCTAGTAGGCTCATCATAATCTATGATGCAATCCTCTCTATCCCCGTCTATGACAAAACCGTAGTATCTCTCGGGCGGATGAGACTGCCTACTATTCCTGCGGAGCGGCGTAGGAATGTCCTGTTCTTTTGAACCCTCTGGTTCCACTAAGCTTTTAGTAATAGTCTGTGGTTCTGGAATTTCTTCCAGTTCTACTGCACTCCCACTAATTTCCTTTTCTAAGAACTGGTGTTCTAGAATGGGCATGACGAGAAACAAAAACCTTTTGTTCCTCTTCGCAGTAGAAGAAATATCCCTTGGAGTTCTTTGGATATCCCACGAACTTGCACTGTACTGAGCGTGCCTCGAGCTTGTCCGAATGCTGCTTTTTGACAAAAGCTGGACTTCCCCATGTCTTAATGTGATTAAGATAGGGTCTCTTCCCACACCACATCTCATATGGTGTAGTAGGCACAGTCTTAGTGGGAACTCGGTTCAAAAGGTATGCAGCTGATTCTAGTGCATACCCCCAGAATGATCGCGGTAACTCAGCGTTACTCATCATGGACCGTACCATATCCAATAGGGTTCGGTTCCGTCTCTCCGATACACCGTTATGTTGCGGAGTGTATGGAGGAGTAAGCTGAGAGAGAATTCCGTTCTCTTTTAAATAGTCCAGGAACTCGGTACTCAAGTATTCTCCACCTCGATCCGATCTTAGAATCTTAATACTTTTGCCGGTTTGTTTTTCTACTTCATTCTTATATTCCTGGAATTTTCCAAAGGCTTCGGACTTATGTTTCATTAAGAAGACATAACCGTACCTTGAAAATTCATCCGTAAAAGTAATGAAGTAAGAATAACCGCTTCGCGTATGTGTAGACATTGGACCGCACACGTCGCTGTGTACGAGTCCCAAGAGCTCGCACGCTCTTACTCCGTGTCCAGTGAACGGAGTCTTTGTCATCTTTCCTTTGAGGCAGGATTGACAAGTGGCATACGATTGATATTCGAACGGATTCAAATATCCTTCTGTATGTAACTTCGTCAACCTTCTCTCATTGATGTGACCTAGTCTACAATGCCATAAGAAAGTCTGATTTATTTCCGGAGACTTTCTTTTGTGTGTATTCTGGACATTGAAAATCTGTGGTTGGTTTAATACGTATATACCATTGCTCAATGTACCTGACCCAATCAAAACTTGATTAAGGTGAATGTTTACAACATTACTTACAAACGCAAATTCATAACCTTCTTTAGAAACTAAAGATACAGAAATGATATTACAAGTTGCGTTGGGTACAAAAAAGCAATTAAGCAAAACCAAAACATGTCCATCTGACATTCCCAGGTGATAGTCCCCCACGGCCTTAGCATCCATGCTAGCTCCGTTTGCAACTTTGAGGGTCATGTCACCTGCCTTCAAAACCCTACGGTTTCTCAACGCCTGCAAAGAATTACAGATATGAGATCCTGATCCGGTATCCAATACCCAGGAAGTAGAGTTTATTGAAAGACAGTTTTCAATAACATACACACCTGAAGCTGAAGCCGCAACCTGCTTCAATTCCTGTGTCCTGGCTTTCCAAGCCCTGCAATCATTCTTCCAGTGTCCCTACTTATGACAATAGAAGATTCTTCTTTATCCACAAGCTGCCCCGCTTTCTTTGTTGCCTTTGCCTCTCCCTTCGTATCCACTTTACCAACACCGCCCCTTGGTTTGGCGGGGGCTTTCTTCTTCTTTCCCTTGGCTTTCGCCTTGGACCTAGAAGAGGAAGATCCTCCTACAAACAAAGTGGATGTTTCCCTACCTTTCTGTAGGGTGCCCTCTGCACTCCTCAGCATGTTGAGGAGTTCTGAAAGTTCAACTTCTTTTTCTTGTAAGTTGAAGTTCAGGATAAACTGGGCGTAAGTGGAAGGAAGGGATAGGAGAATCAAGTCCGTATAGAGCTCGTTCTCTAACGTGGTCCCAAGTTCCGCGAGCTCCTCAATGAAGCCAATCATCTTAAGCACGTGTTCCGCTACCGATGATCCGATGGCCAACCTTGCCGAAAATAACTTCTTCGACACTTCGTATCTTGCGATACGAGACTGCTCTCCATACAGTTCTTTTGTATGGAGAAATATGGACTCGAGGTCCATATTCTCGTGCCTCCTCTGATGTTCGTTGTCCATAGAGGCAAGTACGAGGCACTTGGCCTTCGTGCTATCAATCTCCCAAGTCTTGCGGATTTCCTTATCTGCGATGCTGGAGGTGGGACCTGGGACAGGGGGAGCTTTGGTGGTAAGAAGATACCCCAGCTTGTCGTAAGTGATTGCCATTTTGACATTCCTGAGCCAATCTTTGTAGTTTGGCCCTGTCAGTATGTTTTTATCTAGAAGTAACTTAAGTCCAGTCATGTCGTTTGGTCGCTGCAATTAGGAGAGAGAAGAAGAAACACTCAGCATGATGCTCTTGCAAGTTTAGAGTGGTTTTTAATTTGTCTAAACAGGATGGCTCCCACTGTTTCTCGAATCCCTCCTCAAACCAAAAAGGAAGAATTAGTCAGGATCAATCTCACCGTACAATACTTGCTTAACCGTTCGGCCAGGCTGGTGTCGGTACTTCGAGGGAGGTTTTCCAACGCTTTCGCGAAGTTCCTTAATTTAAGAACCTCTTTTCCCTGGGGGCGTAGCCCCGCTAACACCTTTCTAGACACCTACTAGGTTTATAGCATTGATCGTTAAGTGAGAAATTTCCCGAGGAGTAGCATATACTCACAGTAGGATCGGGATCCAAATATCATCGCGTGACGAAACTGAAGGAATCCTACCAGAATCATCACACTCCAAATGGTATGCAACACTAGCAAGTTTCAGTTCTTTTGAAACTCCCGATGTGGATTTTTGCCCCATGCTCTTATGACCTTGACTTTGGCCAAAATATCATAAGTCACATGTCAAGTTCTGCCCGTCATTATCCAGGTTAATTTGGATCCACCCGTACCTACCCTTGACTTTGGCCAAAATGGCAGTACGACTGTCCCAAACCAACGCATCTATCTATGCAACACATGAATACACAATAGCTACCAATCACTATGCCTTGACTTTGGCCAACATACATAGCTTGAATACTATTGACTATTTATGTGAAACGACGGAGGGCTACGAATGGTTTTGGCGAAACCGTGAACGTAGTGAACTTGATTTAGTCGATGGAACAAGATAGCTTTTAAAAGGAGTGGCTCAAACTCCGCATTTTAAAATTTAGTTTTGAAAAGAACCGAGTGGTTTTTCGAAAGTGTTCCAACGACTTTTACTTGGTTTATTTTCTTGCATTAGTTCTTTTAATGCGTGCTATTCATGCATCAGTTCTTTTAATGTGTCCCATCATTTAATCCTACCATTGCAGAAAACAACCAAAATATGACGTACGCTTATGCCATTCGCATTCGCGACGGGGCCCCGTCATTACCCGTTAGGTTACTTAACTAACGACAGAGCGGGGGCTGGGCTAGCGCGGCTGTAAAACATAAGCAACGCCTAAATAATATCATATATAGATATATTGCAATGATAGACATTTCAGATCACAGATGAACACATTGGATATACTAGGAACCCGCAATTCGTACGAGCCTGTAACGAAAAGCAGATTACACGGTCGCGGTGAATAGCCAATACCCCACCCAAGACCCCTACGGGTGCGGCAAACTACCCGCCAAGTACCCAAAGCGAAGCAACCTCCCTCAACCCCGTGAGTAGGCCACTCGGCACTTCGGCATACCCGGTAGTTTGTGCACCCCCTCCATGGGTCTATCCTAGGAGCAAAAACAGTAAAAAGAAATTATACAATGACGGCTACAACCCCGACCCGGTTGTGCGGCCATACAAATAATTATTACATCAATTTACAAATTTACATGAATTGAAAGAAAAGAAAACTCTCGTCTCACAACCCCCGGCTATTCACCCGCGACAATCCAATGAATTCATATACACAAACCAATATCATTACAGATCACAGATTTGTATAACCCCCACTAATCGACATATAGCGATTAGCAGACGTTCAATACAAATATCACATCACAGAAAAACCCGTCAGATTAAGTCTTTTAGAAGTTCGATAAAAAATACGGATTTATAGGCCCCAAACACAAAATTTTCGTTTTGGAAAATCTGGGCTAAAAAGACATATTCCAAAAATCCCAAAACAACCCCAGAAATACACTGCACTAAATTTGGACCTCGGCCGAGTCAACTCGGCCGCGGAACCGTGGCGGGAGCGTGCTCCCGCCGCGTTTCCGCGGTGCTTTGAACGGTTCGTGGGACCAAATTTTGTGGTTATTCTATAAAAAGCCTGAGCCGATTTTTAAGATGAAATTTATCAATTTTTGAACAGAATAAAAATCGGCAGAAACTTGACATATCGGGTTCGTTTCGTGACTTTTTCTTTGATCGATCTTCTAGTTACTTTGCTAACATGTTAGATAGAGTTTAACTAGGCTCTGATACCACTGTAAGTCCATGCTACCTCTCCCGGTACTTTCGGGCATGCGGAATTTGGTGAAAAACAATTTTCTAGAGGTGGTAACATGGACTCAAAGCCGGATCTTTGTTAAACATCTAACTAACAACCTAACTAGGAGTTATTAACTACTCGGTTATGGGGTTATACCTTTCTTTCTTGAACTCCTTCGTCTTCAAGCCTCGATGGTTGTCCGGACGGCTTCACCCCGTCGTCTCCTTGCACCGAAGATCGATCCACCTCGAAAGCTTCTACCTTTAGCTTCTTCTTCGATCTTTGAAGAAACTAATTCACTTGGGTTGCCAAACCTTGTGAACTAGAGTGAGTAGAGAAGAGTGTGTTGGGATTTTCGCTATGGTTCTTGGTTCTCAACACATGAGACAAGTGAACCATAGACTAAAGAGAGGGAGAGCAAGAGGAAGAAGACGAGAGCTCAAGAACACAAGAGAGAGAATGAAAATGATAGAATGAGAAAGACTTTTCTCTCTTGGCTCTCATAATCCAAAGCCATCATAACCAATAATAGCAATCAAGTATTAGTGATGGTTTAAGCTACAATAGCCATATCATTTCATGCACTCATTTTGCACAAGAGAACAAGCAACAAAAAGTCTTTGCCATGAAATGATAGCCATTGTCATCATGATGGTCAACTAGTCTAACCTAGTCAACCGGTCAACAAAGTCAACAAGTCAACAAAGTCAACCCCTCAACAACCATGTCACTATAATACTTAATTAATATTATTGTTAATTACATATCATATTCTCATTAGGGTTGAGTAAAAAGTTAATGGTCAACAGTCAACAACCCTAATGAGAATCCTCTGCCTCTGTCTCTCCGTCAACTGTGCATACACACCCGCATCTGTGTTCCGAGGAACACGAATACATACTGGATCAAACCAATCCCAAAACATACACTAGGATCTGGCTTAAACCAAAGACCGCTAGTGTTAACTGTCCGGACACTGTACGTGCACAAGTGCACGGATGTGACTGAACCCTGTCGCAAAACCATGCGACCTGTCGCAAAACCATGCGACCTCTACTCTTTTGCCTAAAGGCGAATAGCTTTCTGTGTGGGACTCTAAAGACTCGACACTACGCAAGCGGCACTAGCTGTGCGTAACGGTCCCCAGGTAGATGCCGACAAGAAGACTGACGAGGTGAAACCCATCTGAACTCCTACTGAGCCTGAATGTGACGGTCTACGTACAGTCCGGTCTGTTCGTCTGATACATCGCATGGCGGGCCTAGGGGCGGTAAACGTCAGTCCCCTAATAGCGGTACAAGTCGTGTCGGAGTGAAGCCCAAAACACCCTGAGATAACACTGGAAACCTACCAGTATATCTCGATTGCCCTGGCCAGGGACTGCTCGTGTAATGGCTCTCCTAGACACAGCGCGATGTCAACCCCCAATACCGGGAGAGACGAATCCTGTCTAACCGTCACTGCCTCCAAGTGCTTCGGGACTGCACCCAACTACCACCTGTTTGCACGACTCCTTTAAGCCGTGGTAGGGTAGTAATCAAAGTACAGTGGGAACACACTCGAGGCGAAGTGACAGTGTCAAGTCAGCGGACTAAGCTGTACTCATGTTACTTGGGAACTGATAACTGACGATAGGTATAATACCAACCGGTCAGTTCCCTACGAGTCCTGTCCAGTGTACTCGTAACCTAACGAGCACCCGTATACTATCTCCAGTACGACGTACTGATGGCTGTGGGACAGACCATCTCCCACACTGGGATGAGAAGCGCATACACTAGTCTACTCCGAAGTATCGATGCCCTGTCTCGATAGTCCTGCGACTAGGGACCTGTATAAGGATGTGCTTATAGATTACCCAGCCCCCACTAGTGTGACTGCCATCACAACGCTGGTAATCAAGCAAAAATCCTAAGGGCTCCACTAATGTGTATAGGTGATATACTAAAATAAACACATATACACATTGAAGTAGAAACAAACCAAGTAGCATACTACTATATTGAGCAAGATTGTTTATACAAGGTGAATATCCCAAGCTTCCAATAAGTAATATACAAACTAGTATGATACAGTAATGGCCTCTAAGGCATATACACTAACACCAAGCCGATCCACGACTCACGAAGAAAAGCGACGCCAGATCGACAATTTAGTTCTTCCTCTTGTAGTTCTTGAGCGACTGTAATCAAATTGTTGATATAAATAAAACGTGATATTCTTTTATCTTGTTTTCTTTAAATTCTTGCATCATGATTCGATCTCAATTTCTAGTTGTGGTTCTTGTTGTGGTGTTTGAGTAATACTCCGCTCGTCGAGGAGTCGAGACGATCAATAGAATGATGATGTAACATATCTTAAATCGATTCTTGAGTCCTACGAGTTTTGTAAACCCTAGCAAGTTCAAGAACCGACAACCCAGCTTGGTGCGTTACTTTCATGATTGATATCGCTCGAAATTGGGGAGTTACGATCGTTTCTTGAAATTGCTAGAGGCTAGAATGTGAATGATATCGACGAAAGAACAAGGGTTAAATGATGAAACCCTAGTTTCACGAGAAAGCCCTAACTCTCGTCGATCATCATCGATCTAGTATCAATTCTTCGAAGGACAAGAACACGATATCTTGAGATTACATCACGTCTATAGATCCGATCGATTCCTACGAGCCTCATTTAGATTCTTGACATTTGGTTGGAAATATCATCGAAACCCGATTCTCGATTGTTTATCATTTTCTTGATTCTTGATTAGATTAGTGACACTCGAATCAATCGATAAAATCTTGAATCATGTTTTCTTTTCTTTTCGATTAACTTTTCAATTCAAACCAATCAAATATAAAAACGAATCGTACAATCCCTATGGACGATCCGCACTCACTTACAATCTACATCCGACACCGTAGTTGATTGCGGTCAAATATAATTCTTTGATTGTGAATTTTATTCAATTTTCATATCGACACAAACAAGAATTTCTGATCAATCAAATGGTGCCGTTGCCGGGGATTATGCGCTAATTCGTTTCATATTAAAGTTTGAATTGAAAGATTTATTCCATTGTAATTCTTGTAATCAAAATTCGTGCAAATCTTAAACAATTTGTTGTGGTTCATTGCAAGGAGATCTGGAGCTTGCTGGGAAATTGGAAAAAATTTTGGAATATACCAGAGAGCAGAGGGAGTCTACAGAGCCTCTTTAAAAAGTTTTGGTGCAGTGATTCCATCATTAGACCGCGGAAGGGCGACATTAGCCAGCAACTGCGGTGGAACTGCGGCAGCATTGAGGGATCTCTGTGAAAATTTTGCTTCAGGTAACTTCTTACCTTTTCCTCTCTCCTCTTTTTAGCCCCAAATAACAATTTCTGCAGGATTCTTTGCAAATAATCGCAGCTCGCAAATTGCAAAAGTAAATTTGTGCGTGGTTTTGTTTCTTGGTTGTTTGCATTCTAAATACGGATATTAAGGGGCACGACCAAATCTAAATTAGGTGGGGATTTCATTACCCTTCCTAGGTCCCGAAAATCACAAAACTTGCATCCGCATTGACCCACATTAACTAAAAAATATCTAGAGATGACTCTAAGGACCGTCGCGCTCACTTAGGACAAAAGAAGGCCCTGGGTAATTCATTGCTTATCCGCGTTTTCTTGTGGTGTCTAGGAAAGTGTGTCGAAGGCTAGTGGTTATTAATTAGGCCCACTACTTACGTAGTGGAGTACCTTCCCACTTACCTGGCACTTACCTGGTCATAGGGGAACAAAGAGGCAGTGGAGGATTCTATCATGCGACTTGTCTTTTGGCAGTTAGGAGCGGTCTAGAGCCGGACCTAGGTGACCACTAGATTCTAGGGTTTGTGTGCTGCATTTGTTGTGTCGCATCATTTTTTTCAAAAATCCGTCCCTTTTTCAAAGCAAACACCGCATTCATTCATTTACTCCTAATTTTAAGTCAACGCTGCCACTTGTACTAACCCTTTTTAGTACAAGATAGGCTGGACACGGGATTCTAGTGCCCGTTTAGTCCGCGTACCCTTTATCGACTCCGAAGTCGATATTTCTCCATTTACCTTTTCTTTACCCACTACCACACCCACACCGATAGATCCACCTCCATCAAACTTCTTTAACCCTGATCTGCCGCCTTCCGTTGGTGCGCAGAATCCACCCCGCATCTCTCTCCAGGAGAGGTGCTACCCTATTCGAGGTCCTCTTTCGACCTGCTTATCCACACCACCAGCCAACGGGGATAACTTTGAGATTAAACCCCAATACATCAACCTTTTACCCAAATTCCACGGACTCGAGACTGAGGACGCTTACGTTTTTATTACCAAATTTGAAAACGTATGCGCAATGATGGGTACGTCACAACTTTCAGTGGATGCGATGCGTCTACGACTTCTTCCATTTACATTTTGCGATATAGCCGAGAAGTGGCTATATAACACTACCGCACATTCTATTACGAATTGGGAAGAATTCGTCGCTGCATTCCTTAAGAAATTTTACCCAATACAAAAGACAGCTCGAATCCGTAGCGAACTGAATCAATTTGCCCAGCTCCCTGCTGAACCGTTCTCTAAATGCTTTGAACGTTTCAAGGATCTATTGGTTCAGTGTCCTCATCACGGCATCCCGAGATGGGAGCTTTGCCGAATCATTTATGAGGGCATTAACCCAAACACTAAACAGAGCCTTGAAAACATGTGTCAAGGTACTTTTATGACTAAAGATGATGGGGAAGCGTGGAAGTATTTATAAGAGTTCGCTGAAAAATCACTATAGTGGGAGAGTGGAACCCAACCATTGAATAGGGGTGGCGTACACCAAATAGATGTGTCCATAGGTGTTCGAGCTGAGATGGCAGCAATGCAAAAGAAGCTCGACGCTATGGAACACAAATTTTCTGCAGCCTCCCTAAACCTAGTGTCGCTTCCCAAAACTGTTTGTGGGTGTTGTTCTGATCCGTCTCATTTAACGGAAGAATGTCCATTAAACTCTGCGTTTCAAGGTCACGAGCATACAAATGCCGCATTTCAACGACCTAGAAACGATCCATATTCTTCCACGTACAATCAGGGTTGGAGGAATCACCCGAATTTCGCTTGGAACAAAAACCAATCTCAAAACACGGTTCCAAACACGAATAATTTTCAAAGGGCTCTTCCTCCACCACAACAGCAACCCCTTCAACTCACTCAGCACCCCTACCAGTCATAAAATTTCCAAAACCAGGTCAACACTCCTACACAGTCTAATCCTATGCAGTTGTCCTGTTCTGACGAATTCTCTCAATTCACTCAAACCATGAAATCACTTTTATCAAATTTCATAGAGGTTTCGACTGAGGTTAGATCTTCCGTCAGTGAGATAAAGAAAAACTCAGCGTCTCAAGCTGAGAGTATCAGATCTTTGGAAGCTGAAATCGCACGCCTTAAAGACGAAATGAGTGCGAGAGAAAAAGGGAAACTTCCCTCTCAACCCCTACAGAATCCTGGGCATTACAATGTAAATGCCATCACAACGTTGAGATCGGGAAGTGTGCTGAACAATCATGTCGGGGAAGGTATTGATGATATTGAAAATCCTATCATTAACACCCCGGCTGAGACCCTTCCACACACACACACTTCTCCTTCTGATCCTTCTTCTTCTACCACACCACCTTCTCGCGAGCTTATTCTCCATTTCCCACTAGGCTCAACACCTCAACCCAACCCTTATAGTTCTCCACAGACGGTCTCCACACCTCTTTTGGGATTTCGTCTACCCCCTCTTCCTTCTCCTATGATGGACCCGGCGCTTATTGCGAAAGCTCCTTACCCGAACCGGTTAAGGGGTAATAGAACGAGTCCTCATATGGAGAAAATTATGGAAATGTTCTAACAGGTTAACATCAATATCCCTCTCCTAAATGCAATTCAACAAGTCCCGGCTTATGCGAAAATTCTTAAGGACTTGTGCACTAGGAAGAGGAAGACCCAAGTGCCGAAGAAGGTCTTCATGGATAATAATATCAGCACTGCTTTTATTCCCCAGCTACCAAAGAAACGAAAGGACCCAGGATGTCCTATAATATCGATTTCTATTGGGGGTAAAAACATAAATCGTGCTCTTTCAGACCTTGGCGCAAGTGTTAACCTACTTCCATATTCTGTATATGAGCAATTAGGGACTGGAGAGCTGAAACCTGCTCACTGCACTCTCCAAATGGCAGACCGTTCAATCACCAAACCAAGGGGTGAACTAGAGGATGTGTTGATAAAGGTCGGGGAATTTGTTTTTCCTGTAGACTTCATTGTATTCGATACACAGCCTGTAGCAAACCCCCGGGGCCAAATTCTGGTGATTCTGGGTCGTCCTTTCCTTGCCACTTCCAACGCTGTTATAAATTGTAGAAACGGTTCAATGAACTTATCATTTGGAAATATGACCATTGAACTAAATATCTACAAAGTTGGAAGTCAGCCATCAGAACCCAGTGCTCATATTTTAGATGTGTGCTCTATCCATGAGATCGCTCCTAATAGTTGTGGAGCTGAGGAACTTTGCTTTACTGATCTCGATGACATTACCACATCTCTGTTTGATTTCACACAAGATCATAGTGAGGACACTTTTTCTACACTTGAGTCCTGCACTCCTGACTTTTCTCCACCCGAGTCTGTATCTTTCACAGGCTCTGAGCTTCTTTGTAAATCCAAAAATCACTCAATGATCCCTCCTTCTATCATTTCTCCGCCCGAATTAGATCTCAAAATTTTACCGTCTAATCTGAAATATGCTTATTTAGGTGAGAAGGAATCTTTACCGGTTATAATATCCGCTTCTCTAGCATTAGAGCAAGATAATGCACTTTTATCGGTATTGAGATCTAACAAAGAGGCGTTTGGTTGGAGTATGGCAGACATCAAAAGGATTAGTCCCTTGATATTGAACATCATATACATGTGATGGATGATGCCAGACCAACCCGAGAACCACAGAGACGGTTGAATCCCGTCATGAAGGAAGCGGTAATGAAAGAGATCGTCAAATGCTTAGATAATGGTATTATATACCCCATCTCCGATAGCCAATGGGTGAGTCCTATACATGTCGTTCCTAAGAAATCCGGCATCACTGTTATAACCAATGAGGCAAATGAGTTGATTCAGACACGCGCCCAAACTGGGTGGCATGTATGTATCGATTATAGAAAACTCAATGCTGCCACGAGGAAAGACCACTTTCCTCTACCATTCATTGATCAAATGCTGGAACGCTTAGCGGGACGAGAGTATTATTGTTTTATGGACGGATACTCAGGCTATATCAGGTCCCCATCTCCAAAAAGGATCAAGATAAAACCACTTTTACTTGTCCTTTTGGTACTTTTGCTTACAGTCGCATGCCCTTTGGGTTATGCAATGCTCCCGGTACCTTTCAGCGGTGTATGATGGGGATATTCTCTGATATGGTAGAGAATTTTCTGGAGATCTTTATGGACGATTTCTCGATTTTTGGAGACTCTTTTTCCGATTGCCTATCGAATCTTGACGCTGTTCTTACTCGTTGCAAAGAGAAGAACTTGACTTTGAACTGGGAAAAATGCCATTTTATGGTCCAAAAAGGAATTGTTCTTGGACATGTCATTTCACAGAAAGGCATTGAGGTTGACAGAGCTAAGATAGATGTCATTCAAAACCTCACTCATCCCAAAAGCGTCAAAGATATTCGATCTTTCCTTGGCCATGCGGGCTTTTATAGGAGATTCATTAAGGACTTTAGCAAAATTGCTAGACCTTTAACTCTTCTCCTGGCCAAGGATACGACCTTCCATTTTGACTCAGACTGTGAGACAGTTTTCGACTCACTTAAACACTCACTCACTTCAGCCCCCGTGCTATCATCGCCAAACTGGGACTACCCCTTTGAGCTGATGTGTGACGCATCCGACTTTGCAGTAGGTGCAGTCTTAGGACAGCACATCGAAAAGATGCCACACGTGATATACTATGCAAGTAAGACCCTGAATGATGCTCAAATCAATTATACAACCATAGAAAAAGAACTCTTAGCGGTTGTATTTGCATTAGAAAAATTCAGACCTTACTTAATTGTCTCACCTATAGTTGTGTATACTGACCATTCCGCTTTAAAACATCTTCTGGCAAAGAAAGTTGCAAAAGGTCGACTAATACGTTAGATCCTTCTGTTACAAGAATTCGATCTTGTTATCAAAGATAAGAAAGTATGTGAAAACGTAATAGCTGACCATCTTTCACGCATCTCTTCTTCCCCTGTGACCCTGCCAATCAATGACTCGTTCCCTGACGAACAGCTCTTGAGCATATCCAATGAACCATGGTTCAGGGATATTGTGAACTATCTTGTCACGGGACTTATACCCAGCGATTGGTCAAAACAGGACAAATACCGTTTTCTTTCCCAAGTAAAACACTTTTACTGGGACGATCCATACTTTTTTAAGTATTGTCCTGATCAGATCATCCGCCGGTGTGTCCCGAAAGAAGAGTTCAAGAGTGTTCTTTCATTTTGTCATGATCAGGCCTGTTGGGGTCACTTTGGTCCTAAAAAGACAGCGAAGAAGGTTTTGCAATGTGGATTTTATTGGCCGATCTTATTCAAGGACGCATTTGACCAATGCAAAACCTGTACACAATGTCAGTATACGGGTAGAATCTCCCAGAGGAATGAAATGCCTCAGCAACCCATTCTGGTTGTTGAAATATTCGATGTTTGGGGCATTGATTTTATGGGTCCCTTTCCCAACTCCTTTGGGAATTTGTACATACTGCTGGCGGTTGATTATGTCTCAAAGTGGGTAGAAGCCATTCCATGTCGCACTAATGACAAGAAAGTTGTCATTAAGTTCTTAAAAGAGAATATCTTCTCGCGATTTGGACACCCACGCGCTATTATTAGCGATAATGGGACACATTTCTGCAACAGGTCTTTCGAGACTTTGATGCGGAAATTCTCAATCAACCACCGACTTTCTACACCCTATCATCCCCAAACAAGCGGGCAGGCTGAAATCTCAAACAGACAAATCAAACTTATCCTGGAGAAAACTGTTGCTAAGAATAGAAAAGACTGGTCGACTAAATTGACGGATGCTCTTTGGGCATTCCGAACTGCATATAAGACCGACCTAGGGATGTCTCCATATAGGATAGTGTTTGGGAAAGCATGTCATTTACCCGTCGAGATAGAGCATAAAGCATTGTGGGCTATTAAGGAAATAAATTTTGATCTAAACCAAGCTTGCAACTTTCAGAAGCTGCAAATAAATGAGCTAAGCGAACTCCGCGATGAAGCTTATGATAACGCTGTAATCATAAAGAATAGGACAAAGGTTTTTCACGATAAAAACATTTTGAGGAAAACATTTACACAAGGTCAACAAGTCCTTCTTTATGATTCACGATTACACCTTCACGCGGGTAAGCTCCGATCTCGATGGAAGGGACCTTTTATTGTGCGGTCTGTATACCCGCACGGGGCGGTAGAAGTAGAAAATGTTAAAAACGGCACCTTTTTCAAAGTGAATGGACATAGACTAAAGCCGTATTTTTCCACTGACCCAACGGAGGAGCTCCTGCTTTTACAGGAGCCAGTTTATTTGGATTAAAATTCCTCCGTCTCACCTTCATGTCCAGTATATCATTGCATCATCTTTTGAATGGAGGTGAGTGAAAAAAGTAAGTTTGGGAGAAGTTCTTCACTTATATATTTTGCCCCCACTAATAATTCCTCCCAGACTTACAGGTTTTGTAGATATAGCTGTTGGCAACAGTGAGGACACTGTTGAAAACAAGTTTGGGGGAGGTTTGTGCTCATTTTTGCATCATTTGCATATCATTTGCATAAGCACAAAACATTTCTTTAAAAACTTATAAAAATTTTAAAAAAAATTCAAAATCCATAAAAATTTAAAATTTTCAAAATATAAAAATATTTTAACATTTAAACATTTTTTGTACATAAATAAGATAATAAAAGTTTAGATAGTGAAAAATTACATCCATGAGATTGGAAAAATTTAAGAAAACTAAGAAAATTAGAAGTTTTCTTATACGAACTAGTAATAAGTAGTTATGAGCCGTTGTTCCAAGGGTTAGTAAGATGAAGGACGTCACTAATCTGAGGATAAAACTAAGTCTGAAAAATAGTTTCTATTCTGGAAGCCAAACATTTTGAACGTTGATACCTTGCTATTCGCACTTACACACGTCTTGAAGCCTGGGATAGTAGAGGATACCTTGAAATGCTCTTGTCTTAAAGCCGATGTATGAAGGAAATAAAAAGAAAAATGTGAATAAAAAATATAAAGTGGTGAGAAAAATGGACACTGGTTTTGTTATCACCAAGGGCAATAAAAATGTATAGCGAGGGTGCTTCTTCACCTAGTGCCCTAAGACCAACTGGTCTGGGAGTCACTACTACGCCTGAGGTGGTGCAAGACGAGGAAAATACACCAAGTAAGCAAGCACAGGAGTAATCGGTCGGTTAGTACCTCAAGAAGTATTAACGGTCGCATGAAAGTGTGTGAGCAATCTCATCTAAATATTCATTAATTAAAAAGTACTGAGGCTGATGGGCAAGAGTATGATAGCTTGAATTGAATTCTCCGGGTGTAGGGATGTCCTTTACACACACGCATGGTTATATGATCGATGTTTGGAAGAAAGATAGGAATGAAGAATAAGACGATGTTTTATTGAGGGAGGACGTGATTTCTGACATCTTTTCATGACCATTAAGATAGGGCTCATGACAACCGAAAAGCTAGCTTAGTTGGAAACCCTAATTTTCAAAGTCTTTCTTTTACAATTCTTTTCTTTAAATGTAATATTCATGATCTTCCTTTTATTATTGGATTTTGTGGGTGCAATCCACTGAAAACCCTCAGGAGACAACACTCCTCCTACTAGGGACACCTAGAGGTTTAAAGGCTTGTTGCACGTGCTCAGTGCAATCGTGTTGCCTACGAAAGTGTGCTAGTTAGTTTTTCTCTTTCTTTATTTTCTCCTTCTCTTTTTTAAAACAGTTCGCTCGAGACGATCGAAATTAAGTTTGGGGGAATTTGATTAGTTGAAAATACTGCATCTTTTAACCGGCAATTTCCCTATCATTTGCATTCATTTAGAAGTGTACGGTATTCATATTTCAGATATTAGCAAATCAGTCGTTAAATATCAGATTGCATGTGTTAGACTCTAAAACCGGCACTATAAAGGAAATTGACGGCATTTCATGGCATCGCATCATCCCTATATTGCGCAACACTTGTTTTGAGATCTATGCAGGAAAACCTAGAAGAAAAGCCAAAAATCTACATGGTACTGATCAAACATTACGCCAACTCAATGATTTCAGTTCTGGTAGCAATCCAAAGGGTCTAATACAAATCAACACATCAGATAAAGCCCTATATGCCATCCCAAGCATGTGACAGAAAGACCAAGCCATGAAGCCACTACTTGGCCGCGGAACCGCGGCGGGAGCCGGCTTGCGCCGCGATTCCACGGCGACGCTGCCACGTCGGCCATCAAAATTTGGTGCACAATGCTTCTCCCAGTGGCTACACTTCAGAAAGACATGACAAATTCCAGAAGACTCCAGTGACTTCTGCCAGTTCAGCAAACGAGGGTTTATATGCTTAATTAATCCTAGCTTAAAACCTAAGCTAGCTCCTAACAAACTCTTTCTAGAAACTTCTCAACAAAATTTTGGAGGGAATTGTAATTTCAAACCTAGACCTAAGGTTTGGGAAGTCTATAAATAGAAGCCTAGACCTAGGGTGAAGGAATCGATCATTGTATCTAGAATCTACAATCTAGAGCCATTCAATCTCTTACCTCTTTCTTCATCTTCTTCTTCCACAAGTCTGGTGAAAAGGCTTGTGTGAAACCCTAACCCTAATTCCAATCAAAAGCCAAGATCCCGAGTACCCCATCAAGCAAAAAGCCTTGCAACCTTTTATGAGCGGAGCCGATCTTCAACAGAGCGAGTGGTCCAAGCCGATCCACGACTCACGGAAAAAAGCGACGCCATATCGACAATTTAGTTCTTCCTCTTGTAGTTCTTGAGCGACTGTAATCAAATTGTTGATATAAATAAAACGTGATATTCTTTTATCTTGTTTTCTTTAAATTCTTGCATCATGATTCGATCTCAATTTCTAGTTGTGGTTCTTGTTGTGATGTTTGAGTAATACTCCGCTCGTCGAGGAGTCGAGACGATCAATAGAATGATGATGTAACATATCTTAAATCGATTCTTGAGTCCTACGAATTTTGTAAACCCTAGCAAGTTCAAGAACCGACAACCCAGTTCGGTGCGATGCTTTCTTGATTGATATCGCTCGAAATTGGGGAGTTACGATCGTTTCTTGAAATTGCTAGAGGCTAGAATGTGAATGATATCGACGAAAGAACAAGGGTTAAATGATGAAACCCTAGTTTCATGAGAAAGCCCTAACTCTCGTCGATCATCATCGATCTAGTATCAATTCTTCGAAGGACAAGAACACGATATCTTGAGATTACATCACGTCTATAGATCCGATCGATTCCTACGAGCCTCATTTAGATTCTTGACATTTGGTTGGAAATATCATCGAAACCCGATTCTCGATTGTTTATCATTTTCTTGATTCTTGATTAGATTAGTGACACTTGAATCAATCGATAAAATCTTGAATCATGTTTTCTTTTCTTTTCGATTAACTTTTCAATTCAAACAAATCAAATATAAAAACGAATCGTACAATCCCTGTGGACGATCCTCACTCACTTACAATCTACATCCGACACCGTAGTTGATTGCGGTCAAATATAATTCTTTGATTGTGAATTTTATTCAATTTTCATACCGACACAAACAAGAATTTCTTTTCAATCAGCGGCCCAACCCATGCTGGGGCCACGGATCAGCGGTCGTCTTGAGCTCATAGTTGCAGAACTTTTTACCAAAATGCATTGCGGTGCTGAATGGGTCTACCTAGGGCTATTTTGGTAAATGTAGACATGCGAATCAATTGTAACCTAGGGTTTCCTATCCTCTATAAATAAGAACTCTAAATCATTGTAAAGGCTATGCCTCCCCTATTCCTCTTTTTATGAATAAAATTCAGAATTCTTTTGGAGAGCATCGGTGCATCTTTTCATTTCATGAATTCAGATTTGACAACCCTGTGTTGATGTTTGGAGAGAGCCATCTATAAAGTAAGTAATTTTTCATTCTCTGCCCTAGTTTAGATTTAATTCCTTGACCTAGATAATTGTTAGAGTTAGCTTTGGGGATGGCTTTTGAGAGATGAGATCTCTCATCCCTTTCTTACCCATCACATATAATCAATAGGACTCCATGCATACACGCACACACCGCGCCCTACGGCTCCCTATCCCTCGAGGTAGCGATGATACCGTAGTATAAAGGCCCGGTTGCGCGTGTTTTCCATGGAGGTTAGGGTAAGGATTGATAAAGGAAGAACAAGAACCTAGAGGAAGGAACACCTTCCCGAATGGATCTAATCCCCTTTATTAATAATTACCATAACTCCTCTTAGATCCTAATTTAGGTATAGAAAGCGTTGAGATTTATTTACATTTCCAAACCATTCCTAAACCTAACCATAGCAAGATTTAGATCTAGATTAATTTAGTTTTAGATAGATTCAGTTTTTAGATTTAATAATCAATCCGAACACCCATCGGAATTAACTCGTTTGAGCGATTAGGAAATTCACAACATCCCTGTGGACCAACCCATATTCACCGGCTACCTACCAAGCGACGCCGTTCTTGATTGCGGTTAATAGTTAGTTTTTGAGATCAATCAATTGACGGCTGGGGCGCTGTCGTGCACTTACACAGGAAGTAGAGTTAATTGTCATACTGTTTTCAATCATAAACACACTCGAAGTCGAAGCCACAACGTGCTTCGGATCCTGGATTCTGGCTTTCCAAGCCCTGCATCTCATCTGCCAATGTCCTTTCCCATGATAATTAGAACAACCCTCCTTCCCTACTGTTAGCCCTAAAACTTTTGCTCTGCCCTTTTCTTCTACCTTACTGACATCGCCTATCAGCTTTGTGGAGGTCTTCTTCTTCTCACCCTTGGCTTTCGCCTTGGATCCAGAAGAGGAAGATTCCCCAATAAGTAGATAAGGTGTCTCCCTGGTTTCCTTCAGGGTGTCCTCAACTGGAAGTGTAACTTTCCTCCCCTGGGCATAAGCACAAGGTAGGGACTGTAGAACCAAGTCAATACTCGACTCGTTCTCCAACGTGGCCTCCAGGTCCGTAAGCTCATCAATATAGCTAGTCATCGCAGGGACGTCGTCCCCTACGGATGACCCGACAGCCAACCTCGCTTGAAGCAATTATTTCAAGGTCTCATATCTTGCGATACGAGATTGCTCTCTATATAAATCTTTGTTATGGAGGAAGATTGAAGCTAAGTCCATATTCTCATGCTCCCTCTGGCTTTCACCATCTATTGAGGCCAACATGAGGCACTTGGCATTCGCACAGTCTTTTTCCCTTGTCTTATGGATATCACCATCCGTGATGGTGGAAACTGGACCTGGGACGGCGGGGGCTTGAGTAGTAATGAGGTGGTCCAGTTTGTCATAGGCAATGGATATCTGGACAAACCTTTGCCAATCAATATAGTCTGGTCCAGTAAATTTATTATCTAGTTGTAACCTATGTCTGGTCACCTGGTTGCTGGAATTAGGAGAGAGAGAAGAAACACTTAGCTTGACGCTCTTGCAAGTTTAGATTGGTTATTAATTTATCTAAACAGGATGGCTCCCACTGCATCTCGAATCCCTCTTCAAACCATAAAAGAAGAATTAGTCAGGATTTAATCTCACCCTACATTACTTGCTTAACCTTTCACCCAGGCTGGTGTTGGTACTTCGAGGGAAGTTTTCCAACGCTTTCGCGAAGTTCCTTAATTACATAACCTCTTTTCCCTGGAGGCATAGCCCCGCTAGCACCATTCTAGTCACCTACTTGGTTTATAGCATTGATTGTTTTAGTGAAAAAATCTTCCGAGGAGTAGCATATACTCACAGTAGGATCAGGATCCAAATATGATTGTGTGATAATCCTGAAGGAATCCTAGCAACATTATCACGCTCCAAATGGTATGCAGCACT
Organism: Agapanthus africanus; assembly: GCA_030015575.1. Taxonomy (NCBI): domain Eukaryota; kingdom Viridiplantae; phylum Streptophyta; class Magnoliopsida; order Asparagales; family Amaryllidaceae; genus Agapanthus; species Agapanthus africanus. The sequence goes on along the minus strand of JASDDO010000016.1, from coordinate 181,528,989 downwards.
AGCAAGTTTCAGTTTCCTTAGAAACTCCCGATGTGGATTTTTGCCTCGTGCTCTTATGACCTTGACGAAGGCCAACAAATCATAAGTCACATGTCAAGTTCTACCCGTCATTGTCCAGGTTAATTTGAACCCACCAGTACATACCCTCGACGAAAGCCAATAAAGTAGTACGACTGTCCCAAACCAATACATATATCTATGCTACATATGAATATCCAGCAGCTACCAATAACTATGCCTTGGCGAAGGTCAACAAACATAACTTGAATACTACTGAATATTCATATGAAATGAAGCAGGGCTACGAATGGTTTTGGCGAAACCATGAACGTAGTGAACTTGATAAAATCGAAGAAACCTGATAGCTTTTAAAGGAGTGGTTTAAGCTCCGCATTTTAAAAGTTTCTGTTTTGAAAAAACCGAGTGGTTTTAAAAAGTGTTCCAACGATTCAGTTTTGGTTTGTTTGCTTTGCATTAATCTAATGCATTCCCATCATTTACACCTATCATTACAGAGAGAAACAAAAATATGACGTACGCTTATGCCATCCGCATTCGCCACTGGGCCCCGTCTTATACCGTTAGGTTACTTAACTAACGTCAGAGCTGGGGGCTAGACTAGCGCGGATGCAAAACATAAGCAACGTCTATTATATAACATATATATAATAATTATTCATCTCATGTAATAATAGGCATTCCAGATCACAGATGAACATATTGGATATACTAGGAATTCCGCGTTTCGTTTAAGCCTGTAACGAAAGACGGATTCCACGGTCGTGATGAATAGCCAAACCCTACCTAAGACCCCTACGGGTGCGGCAAACTACCCGCCAAATTTCCGAAATGAAGCAACCTCCCTGAGCAAAGTAAGTAGGCCACTCGGCACTTCAAAGAACCCGGTAGTTTGTGCATCCCGCCTTGGGTCTATCCTAGGAGCAGAAAACAGTAAAAGAAATAATACAACGGTGGCTACAACCTCAACCCGGATGTGCCCGCAAAATATTATTACATCAAATTACAATTTACATTGAATGAAAGAAAAACATCTTTCTTCTCACATCCCCGGCTATTCATCCACGATGATCCAATAATGTTCATATACACAAACCAACAGATATCTGCAACCTCAAACTAACCGACATATAGCAATTAGCTGAAGTTTAAAAACACATATAACAACACAGAAGATCCGGTTAGCCAAGAACATTTAGAATTTCGATCGAAACATATTTTCCGTATCTACCCCAAGTGCACAACACACAAAAAAAAACTGGGTAGAAACCAAAAATCCCAAAAAACAGAAAACCAAAAATAAGAAACAACAGAGGAAAAACGAGTTGAATCGGCCTTGACTCGGCGGCGGAACCGCGGCGAAACACACCGATTCGCCGTGCTTCCGCGGCCGTCATAGCGATTCATTGACTCATTTTTCTGTAGTGTTCTTATAATACCCTGCATGCATTTTTAATACCTCTGAAATAATTTTCTGATAGATTTCAAAATTGACAGCAAGTTAGGGTTTTTGGTGTTTTGTTTTCGGTTTTTCCGACGATCGAAGTTCTAACACTTAGTTGGCTCTGATACCACTGTAAGTCGATGCCACGCACCCTGTGGGTTCACGGGGAGGCGGAATTTGCAAAAAATGATTTTTCAAAGCTTCGTAACATCGACTCAACTCCAGGATCGATACTAAACCCTAACTACCAAACTACTATGAGGTAAATAACATGAATAGAATGTTATACCTCATGATTTCAAGTCCTTCGGGTCTTCTTGTTGCTGTCCTCCTCCTCGTCACATGCTCCAAGGATCGTAACGGATCGGCGCTTCCTCGTCGGCCTCCTCGAGTCGAAGACGATCCACCCGAGAGTCTGTAGATCGAGCTCCTATTTCAAATCTGAAGTAACTAAGGCACCTAGTTCGCTACACTAGATGACCTAGGTGATGTAGAGAATATAAATGGATTGGTATGTCTCTTTAAGCCTTATGATTCTCAACACATGAGACAAGAAAGGCTAGAGGAAGAAGAAGAACACTTGAGAAAAAGCTAGTGAAGGTTTTTGCATAGAAAAGAGAATGAACTCCCTTGTCTAAATCTGAACCATACTCTCTTTTCAATAGAATAAACCTAATTAGAAAATCAAGTAGGGATCATATATCAACTTAGTGAGTCATGGCTTGAAAGCCCTCCATGTGTCACCAAGAGCCATGCTCCAATTTTTGCAAAAATCCACCTCATTTCCTCTACCTCATAATGAAATAAACATTTAACCTAAAAAGTTAAATACAAAATATGAGGTGTCTTCTTCTAGAAGTATCTTTGAACAAATTACATAAATGCCCCTCATCCGTATATACATACCAGTATCCGTATTCCAAAAAATACGAATACAAAAGAGACGAAAATAATCCATCGGTAAAATACTAGGATCCGGCTTAAACCAAAGCCCACTAGTATTATCTGTCCGAATCATCATCCATGCATAAGTACACGTACGTGATCGAACCCTGTCGTAAAACCATACGACCTCTACATCTTTTGCCTAATGCAGGGAAACCCTCTGTGTGGGACTCTAAAGACTCGACACTACGCTGACACTGGGTTTAACCACAAGCCGCAAGCGGTACTAACTGCACGTAACGGCTACCCAGGTATCTGTCGATAAGAAGGCCAATGAGAAAAACTCATCCGAACTCCTACTGAGCCTGTCTGTGACAATCTCCGTACAGTCTGGTCTGTTCGTCTAAGAGTATCACATATCGGGCCTAAGGAGGCGGTAATCGTCAGACCCCTAATAGCGCAATAAGTCGTGTCGGAGTGTAGCCCAAAACATCCTAAGAAACAACTGGAGTACCTACCATTAAATCCCTCTTTCCCTAGCCAGGGACTTTATGTAATGGCTTTCCGAACACAGCGCGATATCAACCCTAATACCGGGAGAGACGAATCCTATCTAACCGCCACTGCCTACAAGTGCTTCGGGACTGCACCCAACTACTACCTGTTTGCACGACTCCTTTGAGCCGTAGTAGGGTAGTATTCAAAGTACAGTGGGAACACACTCTAGGAGAAGCAGCAATGTCAAGTCGACGGACTAATCTGTACCCATGTCACCTGGGAAATGCTACCCGACGATAGGTATAATGTTAGTTATGTATATGCCCTAGAGGCCATTGTTGTACATATGATGTATATTATAATGGATGCTTGGTTATATATAGAGATGACTTTCTTGCTCGTCATGATAGTATGCTATTTGGTTTCACTTTATCTTAACATGTTGACTTGTATTGGTTTACTGTTTTACTCTCACATGTTGATAAAGCCCTTAGGACTTGTACTCGACTACTGGGACTATGATGAGATCATACCAGTGGGGCCACGGTAGTCGATGAGTACATCCTATAACTGTTCCTAGTCGAGGGTATATCGAGACAGGGCATCGATACAACAGAGTAGACTAGCGTATACGCATCTTGACCCATATGATGGGCGATGGATGATCCCATATCCATCGGTGTTAGACATCAGAGATGGTGTACGGGTGCTCAGTGGAGACTGGGTACACTGGACGGACTCGCCGAGAACTCCCAGATGGTGATATACCACACGTCAGATGGCAGTTCTCCGGTGACACAGGTACAGGGTAGTCTGTAGACCCGAGATCGTCATGGAGTCTTGTGTGATTCCCACTGTGCTTTGATTTCCACCTTACCACGTCCAAGAGGGCGTGGAAAACGGTGGATTTTGGGTACAGTCCCGAATCACATGGAGGCAATGAGCTATAGGAGGGGATTCGTCTCTCCCGGTATAGGGAGTTGATGTTGTGCTGTGTTCGATTGGCTATAACTGGAAGTCCCTGGCCAGGGCTGATATATAGAGATTTACTGGTAAGTGTTACTAGTAGTTTCTCGACCCGTTATGAGCCACACATCGACACGACTTATCGGTTACTGGGGTCTGACGTATACCACCCCTAGACTTGATATGCGACATATCAGACGCACAGACCGGACTGTACGGGAGTGTTACTGATCGGATTCACAGGAGAACGCACAGGCTAGCTTGTTGATCTTCTGAACGCTCAATACCTGGGTGGCTGTTACGTTTAGCTGACTGCTTGCAGCTTGTGGGTGTTTGATATGATCATCACCCGCTACCGGCGTATTGACGATTCTTTAGAGTCCTACACAGAGGTTTCTTGGCTCAGGCGAAACGGAGTAGAGGCACATATGTGATATGTGCAGGACCGAGAATAATACGATATGGGATACCGTATTATATTCTCGCGATATTTAGATATGAACCGGGTCATCGGATCAAGTGTTGATTCGATGAATCGGTACATGATATATTAGTCGGTAATATTCGATATAGCCGGATCGTCGGATCAAATATTGATTCGATGATTTAATATATAATAATATATATGATATATTATTATATTAACTAATATTGGCTTGCTTTATTATTTCATTTTCTCAGTGGATGATACATTGATATATATGCGATATATGTTAATTGTATTATTTTCTTTTGTTGCAAATATATAATATATATATTATATATATTATTGTGACTGTTAGTGTTTATGCCCTAGAAGGCCATTACTGTATCATACTAGCTTGTATATTACTTAATGGAAGCTTGGGATATTCACATGTATATAACAGTCTTGCTAAACATAGTAGTATGCTACTTGGTTTTTCTATCTTAATATGTGAGTGTACGTATTGATAGAGCTCTTAGGATCTTGCTTGTCTACCAGCGTTGTGATGGCAGTCACACTAGTGGGGGCTGGGTAGTCTACAAGCACATCCTTATTCAGGTCCCTGGTCGTTGGATTATCGAGTCAGAGCATCGATACTCCGGAGTAGACTGGTGTGTACGCTTCTCATCCCAGTTGGGGAGATGGTCTGTCCCACAGCCGTCAGTACGTCGTACTGGAGATAGTATGCAGGTGCTCGTTAGGTTACGGGTACACCGGACAGGACTCACAGGGAACTGTTGGTTGGTTTGATACCAGTCGTCAGTGAACAGTTCCCAGGTGACATGAGTACAGCGTAGTCCGCAGACTTGACACTGCTACTTCGTCTCGAGTGTGTCCCACTGTTCTTAGATTGCTACCCTACCACGGCTCAAAGGAGTCATGCAAACAGGTAGCAGTTGGGTGCAGTCCCGAGCACTTGGAGGCAGTGGCGGTTAGACAGGATTCGTCCCTCCCGGTATTGGGAGTAGATATCGTGCTGTGTCAGAGAGCCATTACGCAAAGTCCCTGGCCAGGGCAAGCGAGATTTGCTGGTAGGTTCCAGTAGTTTCTCAGGATGTAATGGGCTTCCCTCCGACACGACTTATACCGCTATTAGGGGACTGACGCTTGCCGCCCCCCTAGGCCCGATATGCGATAGTCTTGGACGAACGGACCGGACTGTATGGAGATTGTCACATCAGACTCAGTAGGAGTTCGGATGGGTTTTCTCATCGGCCTTCTTATCGACAACTACCTGGGGACCGTTACGTACAGCTAGTGCCGCTTGCGGTCTGTGGTTAAACCCACTGCCAGCGTAGTAGTCGAGTCTCTAGAGTCCCACACAGAGAGTTTCCTACTCCAGGCGAAACGATATAGAGGTTGCATGGTTTTGCGACAAAGGGTTCGGACGCATACGTGCGTTTACGCACGTACGACTTTCGGACAGTTTTTACCAGTCGGCTTTGGTTTAAGCCAGTTACTGGTATCCGGTTATTGGATTTTTACAGTCTAAAGTTTTTCCGTATTTTTGCGGATTGGAGGGGCGTTCTCGTAATTGTACGAGAAGCTTCTAGAAGATGTGACTAAGGAGGTTACTTATGGATAAGAAAGTGAGTCATGAGGTGATTCATCATTATCATTAATTGCACCATAAATGATAATGACACATGCTTAATGAATCACCATTAGATATTTGTGAAGCATGCTTATTCATCACTCATTTTCTTTTATTGATAAATGAGAATGCTTCATAATATATTATGATACACTCTCTCTCTTCTCATTATCTTATCTCACATTCTCTCTCCTCAAGCTCTCATCTTCAAACCCTAATCCTTACACCTCATGAGTTGAGATCAAAGGATTAGTTAGACTAAACAATCCATAACCATCACTCTATCTCATCCTAACTTCTTTGATTAGCAATCCAAGAAGGTTAGTTGCCTCAAGTTTAGAGGTTTAGCTTGGAGTTTTGCTCTCGGGTGGATCGTCTACTACCTAGAGAAGGCCGAGGAGAACAAGGAGATCGTAAAGACGAAGGACTAGTTTCGATAGGTATAATCCCTTAACACTATAGTTTAGTATAGCTATGTGTTCGGTTATTATTTGTTTAGCTTCGATTTAAGCGGTTAGTCGATGTTCGTTCTTTAAACTTGATCGTTTTTGAAAATTCCGCCTCCCCATAAGTACTGGGGTGTACTACATCGACTTACAGTGACATGATATGATTAATTGTTAAACATGTTTAAGGATGATTAATTGAGGTTAGGGTTTAATTAGGGTTAGTTGCTTCATGCACCTTCTAGAAGCTATTTGTTTTGTCATTGTAAAGATATTTATGGATGACACTTTACTAAACCTAACCAAACCCTAACTCTAGTTATTTCTCTACAAATTCTTATCCATTCATCCTTGACCATGGTTCACATATCAATCATATACTTTATTTTCTATTCATCACAAAAGGATTAATTCATATTATCATTATCCATTATCTTCTTCTTCTTCTCTCTTGAAGAAGCTCCCTTGAAAATCCTTAAGTGATGAAATAAAATGAGAAAATGATATTAAAAGAAAGCAAAATTACTACTCTCTCATCCTCATCTCATCTAGCCCATGGGATTAGTGTGTTCTTCTCTTTTGAGTGAGAAAGCTTGAGTCGAAGCAACTTCAAGGTAGATCATCGGAGATTTGGAATACGACAAGCTAGAATGGATCGTTCGAGTCATGGAGCCTCTCATGAGTCCGGGAGATCGTGGATCGCGGCAAAGGGACTTCTACTCGGAGCTTGTGAAGTGAAGGAGCGGACTACAAAGGTTGTAATCCCTCACACTTAGATAAAAGTTATCATCTTGCATATTAAACCCTAATAATCTAGCAAAGATCCCGGTTTTGGGTTGTTCGGCACGTCTAAAATTTAATCCGGGCATGTTTGATGCCTTATGAACCTTCACAAGAGTGCCTAGGAACCCTACAGTGGTATCAGAGCCTAGCTAGAGCATTAGGCGATGTGTTAACGAAGTTAAAACTCCGATCGAACCCGAAACGACGAAACTTGACCCCACTCTGGAAATTTTTTAAATTTTGGGATTTTTCTGAATTAAAAATATGTAAAAATATCAGCAGGGTATTGTAAGAATTACCAAGAAGCCCGAGCCCCCAAGTCGAACAAACGGCCGCGGAAGCGCGGCGCAAGCTTGCTTGCGCGGCGGTTCCGCGGCGGATTGGTCGATTGGAGACACGTGGCTTCTTGGTAATAACCGTAGGTACATGCTGACTATTCTGGGTATTTTTAATCTGTTTCAGGTGTTTAAAAATTCTGGGGTTTGTTTTGTAATAGTAGACTCGATCGGAAATTTTAAATTCGTATTTCTTTCCGGATATTTAGAAACTGTTAAACTATTTGAACGGATATCATTAACTTACTGTTTCCCGGTACGGCAAACTTTCAAGTGTTGAAATTTATTCGGGTTTAAATCTTTCGGAAAAATTGTAAAAGTTAAGCGGTGGACCCTCTAGAAGACAACAAACCTTAACTCGATTATGTGACCGTCTTGAACTGCCTTTTGAACCTTCGGGTTTGGGGCAGTACGGCGTGCCACATGTGAGGCGTTGGCTTGACCCTTCTACGGCTGGATCACCGGTACTGTGACATATTCTGGGATTATTTGAACCCCGCTCAAGTGTTGAGCAGTTTGGGAAATTTTGGGTATTTGATTATCTGTTCGGAAAGTTTAATACTGTCTATTTATCTGGAATGTGATACAATATGTGGAATTCATAGAGTTAGGCATGAAATGCGGAGTATGTGATATTTCGGATTTACGATGTCTAAAGTGATTGTGGATTCCAAATATTGTAGTTTTACACTTTCTTTTCTGTGACCGTAAGTGTAATATGTGATATTGCCGGTTTCGTTACTATATGTCAACGACAATTGGGATGCGCATATTTACTTACGTTGATGATATGAGATATTATGTATTGCTGTGATATGTTATATTGGATCGTCGCGATCAGAATAGCCGGGGGTTTTATGTGAGATAAGGGTTTTTATTTTCATTCATGTAAAATTCTTTTGTAATGTAATATTCTTTTATTTGGGGCACTTCCAGGTTGCGGTTGCTGTCACCAGTGTATATTATTTACTTTTCCGCATTAGGTAGACCCAAGGTGGGGAGCACAAGTAACCGGGTTCTAGGGTCCAGTGGGAGGCCATCTCGAGGAGTCGAGACCGGGTCTCCTAACCCTAGAATTGGCAGTGTAACTTGCCGCTCTCGTAGGGGTCTTGGGATGTGGGTTTGGCTATTCGTCGCGACCGTGGAATCCGTGTTTTATACAGGCTCGTATTAAAAACACGGACGTCCTAGTATATCCAATATTTCATATATGTTCTTCTGCTGCAATGTTCTGTGATGAGATCATATTACTGCCTGAGACGAATGCTTATACTATATATATATGCTGATATATAAATATTACTGCTTTCGTTTCTTCTGTGATGCTTAGGAAGCATAAGCTGATGGGATTTTTATTAATGAGATTAATAAAAGAAAAGAAACCTAAAGATGTTGTAGAATCAAAACTTTATAAAAAAGGGGTAGCTACAGTTTTGCTTTGCACAGTGATATATACGATATATCCTGCACCTTATTCGATGAGGAAAGGACCGAGATCCCTTCACCGGGAGTGACTCCTTTAGCAAAACTGGCAGATGCTACAAAACGCGGTTTGTCTTTTTGATTGCTTTTAGTGTTTTGCTTTGCACAGCGGTATATATGATATATCCTGCACCTTATTCGATGAGGAAAGGGCCGACGATCCCTTCACCGGGAGTGACCCCTTTAGCGAAACTAAGAAAAGCCTCAAAAACACTCCTTTTCAAAAACACTCGATTCTACAACGATATCAAGTTCATTACGCTCAGGGTTTTCTGAAAAACCTGCGTAGCCCTCCGTCATTTCAGATAAAGACTATTTAGTATTCGTGCTGCGTTTGTTGGCCTTTGTCAAGGCGTAGTGTGCGGTAGCTAACTGGTACTTATCTGCTTAAACATATGATGTGATTGGATTAGGGTATTCGTACGACCTTGTTGGCCTTTGTCAAGGGTCGTGCGGGTGGGTTTGATTTCAATCAAGAAATGACGGGTTGAACTTGACTAGCTTCCTATGGTTTGTTGGCCTTTGTCAAGGTCATAGGGGTTAGGGGCAAAAGCATTATCGGGAATTTCAAGTGTTGAAATTTGCAATGAGATTGCATACCTCCTATGAGATAGTTGGATCCCGATACCCACTGCGAGTAAGAGTTACTCCTGGGAGAGTTTTACACAGGACAATTAGTCATTCAAGTAGGTGTCTAGAAAAGTGTTAACGAGGTTACGCCTCTGGGAAAACGAGGTTTACTTTAATTAGGTCCGTGCGAAAGCACGGGGAACCTCCCTCAAAGTACCGACACTGATCTGGCTGAAAGATTGACGAAGTTGTAAGGTGTAATTAATCCCGGCTAATCTTACCTTTTAGGGTTTTAAGGTAGATTTGATAAAAACAGTGGGAGACATCCTGATTAGATAAGATAATAACCAATCTAATCTTGCAAGAGCATACGCTAAAGTGTTTTCTTCTCTCTCTCTCCAGGTAGCAACCATGTCATGCCATAATCAAGATAATAATATGGATGTATTGACTGAACCTGATTATTGTACTGAGCAAGGGAACGTTAGACCCATTCTTTCTTATAAGAGTTATAAGACTGAACAGGAAACAGGAGAATATCTGGATTCTCACGCCGCCCAAAAGAACATGCATGTTGATGCATCTTCTTCGGGTGTGTTAGTTATTGAGAACTGTTTCTCAGTTCACCCTACGTCCTGGGTATTAGATACCGGATCAGGATCCCACATATGTAAACAGTTACATGAGCTACGAAAAGGTAGAGAACTGGGAAAAGGTGATCATTCCGTTCAAGTAGGGAACGGTGCAAGTATTGTAGCCAAAGCAGTTGGCGAATATCACCTTGTATTGCCAAGTCGTAATACACTGATTCTAAATGAGTGCTATTATATACCGAACATGATGTGCAACATTATATCAGTTTCTTTATTGAGTAAAGAGGGATATAATTTTGTAGTACAAGATAATGTTATGAACATATTCCTAGATCAAAAGTTGATTGCATCAGGCTCGTTACATAATGGCATATTCATTCTAAATCAGAATACAGTTCTAAATATACAAAACACACACAAGAGGAAAAGTTCAGATATGAACGAATCCTTCTTGTGGCATTGTAGACTTGGTCATATCAATGCAACACGACTGGCTAAGTTACATAAGGATGGTTATTTGAATCCGTTCGAATTATCATCTTATGATACTTGCCATTCATGTCTCAAAGGAAAAATGACCAAAGCTCCGTTTAGTGGACACGGAGAAAGAGTTACCGAACTCTTAGGACTGGTACATAGTGATGTATGCGGTCCCATGTCTACGCATGCCAGGAACGGTTCTTCCTACTTCATTACATTCACTGACGATCTCTCAAGATTCGGATATGTGTTCCTGATGAAACACAAGTCAGAAGCTTTTGAGAAATTCAGAGAATATAAACACGAAGTAGAAAACCAAACGGGCAAAAGTATTAAGATTCTTCGATCTGATCGAGGAGGTGAATACTTAAGTAATGAGTTCCTAGATTATCTAAAAGAGAATGGGATTCTCTCTCAGCTTACTCCTCCTTATACACCACAGCACAACGGTGTATCTGAGCGGAGGAATCGCACCCTATTAGATATGGTACGCTCGATGATGAGTACAGCTGAGTTACCTATTTCCTTTTGGGGGTATGCACTGGGGACAGCAGCATACCTATTGAATCAAGTTCCAACTAAATCTGTACCTACCACACCATATCAGATATGGAGTGGGAAGAGACCGTGTCTTAAACGAGTTAAGATATGGGGTTGTCTGGCCTATGTCAAAAGGCAAAATCCAGACAAACTCGAGGCACGGTCAGTTCTATGCAAGTTTGTGGGATATCCCAAACATTCACATGGATATCTTTTCTACCATCGCGAGGAACAAAAGGTGTTTGTTTCTCGACATGCCACCTTTTTAGAAAAGGAATTTCTTGCAAAAGAAATTAGTGGCGAAGAGGTAGAACTGGAAGAAATTCCAGCTACACAAACTCAAACTGAAACTGAAGATTTGGTAGAACCGGAGGATTCAATAGTACCCAACGAACCCCAGCCTCTCCGCCGATCTAGTAGGGTTTCTCGTCCACCTGAGAGATACTACGGTTTTCTCATTGATGGTGGAGGCGAGGATTGCATCATGGATGATGATGAACCGACTAGTTTCGAGCAGGCCATCACGAGTGGTGACTCTGTGAAATGGCTGGATGCAATGCGATCTGAGATGGAATCCATGTACACCAACAAAGTATGGACTTTGGAAAATGCTCCTGAAGGGGTAAAACCCATTGGGAGGAAGTGGATCTTTAAAAAGAAATTTGGTGTAGATGGAAAAGTTGAGACTTTCAAAGCTAGACTCGTAGCAAAGGGTTTTCGTCAACGACCAGGTGTGGATTATGACGAAACCTTTTCTCCAGTGGCTATGCTTAAGTCCATCCGGATCTTACTTGCCATTGCTGCATACCATGACTACGAAATCTGGCAAATGGATGTTAAGACCGCCTTTCTAAACGGTGATTTAGAAGAGTGCGTGTACATGACTCAGCCAGAGGGCTTCGTAGATAGTGGGAGCAGCGGAAAGGTGTGCAAGCTGCTTAAATCCATTTATGGGTTAAAGCAAGCATCGCGGAGTTGGAACATCTGTTTTGATGTTGTAGTCAAAGAGTTTGACTTCATCAAAAATATAGATGAACCTTGTATCTATAAGAAGGTGGCAGAGGGTAAGGTTGTCTTCCTCGTATTGTACGTGGATGACATACTCTTGATAGGAAATGATATTCCTATGCTGCAATCAGTCAAGCTCTTCTTATCACAGAGATTCTCAATGAAAGATCTAGGTGATGCCTCCTGCATATTGGGAATCATGATCTATAGAGATAGATCTAAACGGATACTGGGATTGTCCCAATCCAGGTACATTGACACCATACTAAAGAGGTTTAGTATGGAAGAATCCAAGCGTGGGAACCAACCCACGATCTCTGGACTCACTCTCTCCAAAGAGATGTCTCCCAAGACTGATTTGGAGAGAGCTCGCATGCAAGGGATACCCTATGCTTCGGCAGTAGGCTCTATCATGTATGCGATGCTATATACCAGACCCGATGTAGCATACTCACTAAGTGTAGTGAGTCGGTATCAAGCAGATCCAGGAGAGAGTCATTGGACAGCAGTGAAGAACATTCTCAAGTACTTGCGAAGGACTAAGGAGATGTTCTTGGTGTATGGTAACGGAGAACTCCAGGTGGAGTCCTTTACCGATTCCAGCTTCCAAAGTGATAAGGACGACTCTAAGTCGCATTCGGGTTTTGTCTTTACCCTCAATGGAGGGGCAGTATGTTGGAAGAGTTCCAAACAGGATACCGTTGCAGACTCAACGATGGAGGCTGAATACATCGCTGCCAACGATGCTGCCAAAGAGGCTGTCTGGATCAAGAAGTTCATTAGTGAACTTGGTGTGGTTCCATCCATTGAACATCCAATACCTCTGTATTGCGATAACAATGGAGCTGTGGCTTTGGCCAAGGAATCCAGGTCCCATCAGAAGTCAAGACATATTCTGAGGCGGTATCACCTGATCAGGGAGATAGTTGATCGCCGGGAGATCGAGGTCAGGAGAGTAGATACGAAGGAAAACACTGCGGATCCATTCACGAAGGCTATTCCCCAGATACAGTTTGAGAGATTATTTGGGATGCTGGGTATGCGATACTACAGCAGCTGGCCTTAGTGCAAGTGGGAGATTGTTAGTTATGTATATGCCCTAGAGGCCATTGTTGTACATATGATGTATATTATAATGGATGCTTGGTTATATATAGAGATGACTTTCTTGCTCGTCATGATAGTATGCTATTTGGTTTCACTTTATCTTAACATGTTGACTTGTATTGGTTTACTGTTTTACTCTCACATGTTGATAAAGCCCTTAGGACTTGTACTCGACTACTGGGACTATGATGAGATCATACCAGTGGGGCCACGGTAGTCGATGAGTACATCCTATAACTGTTCCTAGTCGAGGGTATATCGAGACAGGGCATCGATACACCAGAGTAGACTAGCGTATACGCATCTTGACCCATATGATGGGCGATAGATGATCCTATATCCATCGGTGTTAGACATCAGAGATGGTGTACGGGTGCTCAGTAGAGACTGGGTACACTGGACGGACTCGCCGAGAACTCCCAGATGGTGATATACCACACGTCAGATGGCAGTTCTCCGGTGACACAGGTACAGGGTAGTCTGTAGACCCGAGATCGTCATGGAGTCTTGTGTGATTCCCACTGTGCTTTGATTTCCACCTTACCACGTCCAAGAGGGCGTGCAAAACGGTGGCTTTTGGGTACAGTCCCGAATCACATGGAGGCAATGAGCGATAGGAGGGGATTCGTCTCTCCCGGTATAGGGAGTTGATGTTGTACTGTGTTCGATTGGCTATAACTGGAAGTCCCTGGCCAGGGCTGATATATAGAGATTTACTGGTAAGTGTTACTAGTAGTTTCTCGACCCGTTATGAGCCACACATCGACACGACTTATCGGTTACTGGGGTCTGACGTATACCACCCCTAGACTTGATATGCGACATATCAGACGCACAGACCGGACTGTACGGGAGTGTTACTGATCGGATTCACAGGAGAACGCACAGGCTAGCTTGTTGATCTTCTGATCGTTCAATACCTGGGTGGCTGTTACGTTTAGCTGACCGCTTGCAGCTTGTGGGTGTTTGATATGATCATCACCCGCTACCGGCGTATTGACGATTCTTTAGAGTCCTACACAGAGGTTTCTTGGCTCAGGCGAAACGGAGTAGAGGCACATATGTGATATGTGCAGGACCGAGAATAATGCGATATGAGATACCGTATTATATTCTCGCGATATTTAGATATGAACCGGGTCATCGGATCAAGTGTTGATTCGATGAATCGGTACATGATATATTAGTCGGTAATATTCGATATAGCCGGATCGTCGGATCAAGTGTTGATTCGATGATTTAATATATAATAATATATATGATATATTATTATATTAACTAATATTGGCTTGCTTTATTATTTCATTTTCTCAGTGGATGATACATTGATATATATACGATATATGTTAATTGTATTATTTTCTTTTGTTGCAAATATATAATATATATATTATATATATTATTGTGACTGTTAGTGTTTATGCCCTAGAAGGCCATTACTGTATCATACTAGCTTGTATATTACTTAATGGAAGCTTGGGATATTCACATGTATATAACAGTCTTGCTAAACATAGTAGTATGCTACTTGGTTTTTCTATCTTAATATGTGAGTGTACGTATTGATAGAGCTCTTAGGATCTTGCTTGTCTACCAGCGTTGTGATGGCAGTCACACTAGTGGGGGCTGGGTAGTCTACAAGCACATCCTTATTCAGGTCCCTGGTCGTTGGATTATCGAGTCAGAGCATCGATACTCCGGAGTAGACTGGTGTGTACGCTTCTCATTCCAGTTGGGGAGATGGTCTGTCCCACAGCCGTCAGTACGTCGTACTGGAGATAGTATGCAGGTGCTCGTTAGGTTACGGGTACACCGGACAGGACTCACAGGGAACTGTTGGTTGGTTTGATACCAGTCGTCAGTGAACAGTTCCCAGGTGACATGAGTACAGCGTAGTCCGCAGACTTGACACTGCTACTTCGTCTCGAGTGTGTCCCACTGTTCTTAGATTGCTACCCTACCACGGCTCAAAGGAGTCGTGCAAACAGGTAGCAGTTGGGTGCAGTCCCGAGCACTTGGAGGCAGTGGCGGTTAGACAGGATTCGTCCCTCCCGGTATTGGGAGTAGATATCGTGCTGTGTCAGAGAGCCATTACGCAAAGTCCCTGGCCAGGGCAAGCGAGATTTGCTGGTAGGTTCCAGTAGTTTCTCAGGGTGTAATGGGCTTCCCTCCGACACGACTTATACCGCTATTAGGGGACTGACGCTTGCCGCCCCCCTAGGCCCGATATGCGATAGTCTTGGACGAACGGACCGGACTGTATGGAGATTGTCACATCAGACTCAGTAGGAGTTCGGATGGGTTTTCTCATCGGCCTTCTTATCGACAACTACCTGGGGACCGTTACGTACAGCTAGTGCCGCTTGCGGTCTGTGGTTAAACCCACTGCCAGCGTAGTAGTCGAGTCTCTAGAGTCCCACACAGAGAGTTTCCTACTCCAGGCGAAACGATATAGAGGTTGCATGGTTTTGCGACAAAGGGTTCGGACGCATACGTGCGTTTACGCACGTACGACTTTCGGACAGTTTTTACCAGCCGGCTTTGGTTTAAGCCAGTTACTGGTATCCGGTTATTGGATTTTTACAGTCTAAAGTTTTTCCGTATTTTTGCGGATTGGAGGGGCGTTCTCGTAATTGTACGAGAAGCTTCTAGAAGATGTGACTAAGGAGGTTACTTATGGATAAGAAAGTGAGTCATGAGGTGATTCATCATTATCATTAATTGCACCATAAATGATAATGACACATGCTTAATGAATCACCATTAGATATTTGTGAAGCATGCTTATTCATCACTCATTTTCTTTTATTGATAAATGAGAATGCTTCATAATATATTATGATACACTCTCTCTCTTCTCATTATCTTATCTCACATTCTCTCTCCTCAAGCTCTCATCTTCAAACCCTAATCCTTACACCTCATGAGTTGAGATCAAAGGATTAGTTAGACTAAACAATCCATAACCATCACTCTATCTCATCCTAACTTCTTTGATTAGCAATCCAAGAAGGTTAGTTGCCTCAAGTTTAGAGGTTTAGCTTGGAGTTTTGCTCTCGGGTGGATCGTCTACTACCTAGAGAAGGCCGAGGAGAACAAGGAGATCGTAAAGACGAAGGACTAGTTTCGATAGGTATAATCCCTTAACACTATAGTTTAGTATAGCTATGTGTTCGGTTATTATTTGTTTAGCTTCGATTTAAGCGGTTAGTCGATGTTCGTTCTTTAAACTTGATCGTTTTTGAAAATTCCGCCTCCCCATAAGTACTGGGGTGTACTACATCGACTTACAGTGACATGATATGATTAATTGTTAAACATGTTTAAGGATGATTAATTGAGGTTAGGGTTTAATTAGGGTTAGTTGCTTCATGCACCTTCTAGAAGCTATTTGTTTTGTCATTGTAAAGATATTTATGGATGACACTTTACTAAACCTAACCAAACCCTAACTCTAGTTATTTCTCTACAAATTCTTATCCATTCATCCTTGACCATGGTTCACATATCAATCATATACTTTATTTTCTATTCATCACAAAAGGATTAATTCATATTATCATTATCCATTATCTTCTTCTTCTTCTCTCTTGAAGAAGCTCCCTTGAAAATCCTTAAGTGATGAAATAAAATGAGAAAATGATATTAAAAGAAAGCAAAATTACTACTCTCTCATCCTCATCTCATCTAGCCCATGGGATTAGTGTGTTCTTCTCTTTTGAGTGAGAAAGCTTGAGTCGAAGCAACTTCAAGGTAGATCATCGGAGATTTGGAATACGACAAGCTAGAATGGATCGTTCGAGTCATGGAGCCTCTCATGAGTCCGGGAGATCGTGGATCGCGGCAAAGGGACTTCTACTCGGAGCTTGTGAAGTGAAGGAGCGGACTACAAAGGTTGTAATCCCTCACACTTAGATAAAAGTTATCATCTTGCATATTAAACCCTAATAATCTAGCAAAGATCCCGGTTTTGGGTTGTTCGGCACGTCTAAAATTTAATCCGGGCATGTTTGATGCCTTATGAACCTTCACAAGAGTGCCTAGGAACCCTACAGTGGTATCAGAGCCTAGCTAGAGCATTAGGCGATGTGTTAACGAAGTTAAAACTCCGATCGAACCCGAAACGACGAAACTTGACCCCACTTTGGAAATTTTTTAAATTTTGGGATTTTTCTGAATTAAAAATATGTAAAAATATCAGCAGGGTATTGTAAGAATTACCAAGAAGCCCGAGCCCCCAAGTCGAACAAACGGCCGCGGAAGCGCGGCGCAAGCTTGCTTGCGCGGCGGTTCCGCGGTGGATTGGTCGATTGGAGACACGTGGCTTCTTGGTAATAACCGTAGGTACATGCTGACTATTCTGGGTATTTTTAATCTGTTTCAGGTGTTTAAAAATTCTGGGGTTTGTTTTGTAATAGTAGACTCGATCGGAAATTTTAAATTCGTATTTCTTTCCGGATATTTAGAAACTGTTAAACTATTTGAACGGATATCATTAACTTACTGTTTCCCGGTACGGCAAACTTTCAAGTGTTGAAATTTATTCGGGTTTAAATCTTTCGGAAAAATTGTAAAAGTTAAGCGGTGGACCCTCTAGAAGACAACAAACCTTAACTCGATTATGTGACCGTCTTGAACTGCCTTTTGAACCTTCGGGTTTGGGGCAGTACGGCGTGCCACATGTGAGGCGTTGGCTTGACCCTTCTACGGCTGGATCACCGGTACTGTGACATATTCTGGGATTATTTGAACCCCGCTCAAGTGTTGAGCAGTTTGGGAAATTTTGGGTATTTGATTATCTGTTCGGAAAGTTTAATACTGTCTATTTATCTGGAATGTGATACAATATGTGGAATTCATAGAGTTAGGCATGAAATGCGGAGTATGTGATATTTCGGATTTACGATGTCTAAAGTGATTGTGGATTCCAAATATTGTAGTTTTACACTTTCTTTTCTGTGACCGTAAGTGTAATATGTGATATTGCCGGTTTCGTTACTATATGTCAACGACAATTGGGATGCGCATATTTACTTACGTTGATGATATGAGATATTATGTATTGCTGTGATATGTTATATTGGATCGTCGCGATCAGAATAGCCGGGGGTTTTATGTGAGATAAGGGTTTTTATTTTCATTCATGTAAAATTCTTTTGTAATGTAATATTCTTTTATTTGGGGCACTTCCAGGTTGCGGTTGCTGTCACCAGTGTATATTATTTACTTTTCCGCATTAGGTAGACCCAAGGTGGGGAGCACAAGTAACCGGGTTCTAGGGTCCAGTGGGAGGCCATCTCGAGGAGTCGAGACCGGGTCTCCTAACCCTAGAATTGGCAGTGTAACTTGCCGCTCTCGTAGGGGTCTTGGGATGTGGGTTTGGCTATTCGTCGCGACCGTGGAATCCGTGTTTTATACAGGCTCGTATTAAAAACACGGACGTCCTAGTATATCCAATATTTCATATATGTTCTTCTGCTGCAATGTTCTGTGATGAGATCATATTACTGCCTGAGACGAATGCTTATACTATATATATATGCTGATATATAAATATTACTGTTTTCGTTTCTTCTGTGATGCTTAGGAAGCATAAGCTGATGGGATTTTTATTAATGAGATTAATAAAAGAAAAGAAACCTAAAGATGTTGTAGAATCAAAACTTTATAAAAAAGGGGTAGCTACAGTTTTGCTTTGCACAGTGATATATACGATATATCCTGCACCTTATTCGATGAGGAAAGGACCGAGATCCCTTCACCGGGAGTGACTCCTTTAGCAAAACTGGCAGATGCTACAAAACGCGGTTTGTCTTTTTGATTGCTTTTAGTGTTTTGCTTTACACAGCGGTATATATGATATATCCTGCACCTTATTCGATGAGGAAAGGGCCGACGATCCCTTCACCGGGAGTGACCCCTTTAGCGAAACTAAGAAAAGCCTCAAAAACACTCCTTTTCAAAAACACTCGATTCTACAACGATATCAAGTTCATTACGCTCAGGGTTTTCTGAAAAACCTGCGTAGCCCTCCGTCATTTCAGATAAAGACTATTTAGTATTCGTGCTGCGTTTGTTGGCCTTTGTCAAGGCGTAGTGTGCGGTAGCTAACTGGTACTTATCTGCTTAAACATATGATGTGATTGGATTAGGGTATTCGTACGACCTTGTTGGCCTTTGTCAAGGGTCGTGCGGGTGGGTTTGATTTCAATCAAGAAATGACGGGTTGAACTTGACTAGCTTCCTATGGTTTGTTGGCCTTTGTCAAGGTCATAGGGGTTAGGGGCAAAAGCATTATCGGGAATTTCAAGTGTTGAAATTTGCAATGAGATTGCATACCTCCTATGAGATAGTTGGATCCCGATACCCACTGCGAGTAAGAGTTACTCCTGGGAGAGTTTTACACAGGACAATTAGTCATTCAAGTAGGTGTCTAGAAAAGTGTTAACGAGGTTACGCCTCTGGGAAAACGAGGTTTACTTTAATTAGGTCCGTGCGAAAGCACGGGGAACCTCCCTCAAAGTACCGACACTGATCTGGCTGAAAGATTGACGAAGTTGTAAGGTGTAATTAATCCCGGCTAATCTTACCTTTTAGGGTTTTAAGGTAGATTTGATAAAAACAGTGGGAGACATCCTGATTAGATAAGATAATAACCAATCTAATCTTGCAAGAGCATACGCTAAAGTGTTTTCTTCTCTCTCTCTCCAGGTAGCGACCATGTCATGCCATAATCAAGATAATAATATGGATGTATTGACTGAACCTGATTATTGTACTGAGCAAGGGAACGTTAGACCCATTCTTTCTTATAAGAGTTATAAGACTGAACAGGAAACAGGAGAATATCTGGATTCTCACGCCGCCCAAAAGAACATGCATGTTGATGCATCTTCTTCGGGTGTGTTAGTTATTGAGAACTGTTTCTCAGTTCACCCTACGTCCTGGGTATTAGATACCGGATCAGGATCCCACATATGTAAACAGTTACATGAGCTACGAAAAGGTAGAGAACTGGGAAAAGGTGATCATTCCGTTCAAGTAGGGAACGGTGCAAGTATTGTAGCCAAAGCAGTTGGCGAATATCACCTTGTATTGCCAAGTCGTAATACACCGATTCTAAATGAGTGCTATTATATACCGAACATGATGTGCAACATTATATCAGTTTCTTTATTGAGTAAAGAGGGATATAATTTTGTAGTACAAGATAATGTTATGAACATATTCCTAGATCAAAAGTTGATTGCATCAGGCTCGTTACATAATGGCATATTCATTCTAAATCAGAATACAGTTCTAAATATACAAAACACACACAAGAGGAAAAGTTCAGATATGAACGAATCCTTCTTGTGGCATTGTAGACTTGGTCATATCAATGCAACACGACTGGCTAAGTTACATAAGGATGGTTATTTGAATCCGTTCGAATTATCATCTTATGATACTTGCCATTCATGTCTCAAAGGAAAAATGACCAAAGCTCCGTTTAGTGGACACGGAGAAAGAGTTACCGAACTCTTAGGACTGGTACATAGTGATGTATGCGGTCCCATGTCTACGCATGCCAGGAACGGTTCTTCCTACTTCATTACATTCACTGACGATCTCTCAAGATTCGGATATGTGTTCCTGATGAAACACAAGTCAGAAGCTTTTGAGAAATTCAGAGAATATAAACACGAAGTAGAAAACCAAACGGGCAAAAGTATTAAGATTCTTCGATCTGATCGAGGAGGTGAATACTTAAGTAATGAGTTCCTAGATTATCTAAAAGAGAATGGGATTCTCTCTCAGCTTACTCCTCCTTATACACCACAGCACAACGGTGTATCTGAGCGGAGGAATCGCACCCTATTAGATATGGTACGCTCGATGATGAGTACAGCTGAGTTACCTATTTCCTTTTGGGGGTATGCACTGGGGACAGCAGCATACCTATTGAATCAAGTTCCAATTAAATCTGTACCTACCACACCATATGAGATATGGAGTGGGAAGAGACCATGTCTTAAACGAGTTAAGATATGGGGTTGTCTGGCCTATGTCAAAAGGCAAAATCCAGACAAACTCGAGGCACGGTCAGTTCTATGCAAGTTTGTGGGATATCCCAAACATTCACATGGATATCTTTTCTACCATCGCGAGGAACAAAAGGTGTTTGTTTCTCGACATGCCACCTTTTTAGAAAAGGAATTTCTTGCAAAAGAAATTAGTGGCGAAGAGGTAGAACTGGAAGAAATTCCAGCTACACAAACTCAAACTGAAACTGAAGATTTGGTAGAACCGGAGGATTCAATAGTACCCAACGAACCCCAGCCTCTCCGCCGATCTAGTAGGGTTTCTCGTCCACCTGAGAGATACTACGGTTTTCTCATTGATGGTGGAAGCGAGGATTGCATCATGGATGATGATGAACCGACTAGTTTCGAGCAGGCCATCACGAGTGGTGACTCTGTGAAATGGCTGGATGCAATGCGATCTGAGATGGAATCCATGTACACCAACAAAGTATGGACTTTAGAAAATGCTCCTGAAGGGGTAAAACCCATTAGGAGGAAGTGGATCTTTAAAAAGAAATTTGGTGTAGATGGAAAAGTTGAGACTTTCAAAGCTAGACTCGTAGCAAAGGGTTTTCGTCAACGACCAGGTGTGGATTATGACGAAACCTTTTCTCCAGTGGCTATGCTTAAGTCCATCCGGATCTTACTTGCCATTGCTGCATACCATGACTACGAAATCTGGCAAATGGATGTTAAGACCGCCTTTCTAAACGGTGATTTAGAAGAGTGCGTGTACATGACTCAGCCAGAGGGCTTCGTAGATAGTGGGAGCAGCGGAAAGGTGTGCAAGCTGCTTAAATCCATTTATGGGTTAAAGCAAGCATCGCGGAGTTGGAACATCTGTTTTGATGTTGTAGTCAAAGAGTTTGACTTCATCAAAAATATAGATGAACCTTGTATCTATAAGAAGGTGGCAGAGGGTAAGGTTGTCTTCCTCGTATTGTACGTGGATGACATACTCTTGATAGGAAATGATATTCCTATGCTGCAATCAGTCAAGCTCTTCTTATCACAGAGATTCTCAATGAAAGATCTAGGTGATGCCTCCTGCATATTGGGAATCATGATCTATAGAGATAGATCTAAACGGATACTGGGATTGTCCCAATCCAGGTACATTGACACCATACTAAAGAGGTTTAGTATGGAAGAATCCAAGCGTGGGAACCAACCCACGATCTCTGGACTCACTCTCTCCAAAGAGATGTCTCCCAAGACTGATTTGGAGAGAGCTCGCATGCAAGGGATACCCTATGCTTCGGCAGTAGGCTCTATCATGTATGCGATGCTATGTACCAGACCCGATGTAGCATACTCACTAAGTGTAGTGAGTCGGTATCAAGCAGATCCAGGAGAGAGTCATTGGACAGCAGTGAAGAACATTCTCAAGTACTTGCGAAGGACTAAGGAGATGTTCTTGGTGTATGGTAACGGAGAACTCCAGGTGGAGTCCTTTACCGATTCCAGCTTCCAAAGTGATAAGGACGACTCTAAGTCGCATTCGGGTTTTGTCTTTACCCTCAATGGAGGGGCAGTATGTTGGAAGAGTTCCAAACAGGATACCGTTGCAGACTCAACGATGGAGGCTGAATACATCGCTGCCAACGATGCTGCCAAAGAGGCTGTCTGGATCAAGAAGTTCATTAGTGAACTTGGTGTGGTTCCATCCATTGAACATCCAATACCTCTGTATTGCGATAACAATGGAGCTGTGGCTTTGGCCAAGGAATCCAGGTCCCATCAGAAGTCAAGACATATTCTGAGGCGGTATCACCTGATCAGGGAGATAGTTGATCGCCGGGAGATCGAGGTCAGGAGAGTAGATACGAAGGAAAACACTGCGGATCCATTCACGAAGGCTATTCCCCAGATACAGTTTGAGAGATTATTTGGGATGCTGGGTATGCGATACTACAGCAGCTGGCCTTAGTGCAAGTGGGAGATTGTTAGTTATGTATATGCCCTAGAGGCCATTGTTGTACATATGATGTATATTATAATGGATGCTTGGTTATATATAGAGATGACTTTCTTGCTCGTCATGATACTATGCTATTTGGTTTCACTTTATCTTAACATGTTGACTTGTATTGGTTTACTGTTTTACTCTCACATGTTGATAAAGCCCTTAGGACTTGTACTCGACTACTGGGACTATGATGAGATCATACCAGTGGGGCCACGGTAGTCGATGAGTACATCCTATAACTGTTCCTAGTCGAGGGTATATCGAGACAGGGCATCGATACACCAGAGTAGACTAGCGTATACGCATCTTGACCCATATGATGGGCGATAGATGATCCTATATCCATCGGTGTTAGACATCAGAGATGGTGTACGGGTGCTCAGTAGAGACTGGATACACTGGACGGACTCGCCGAGAACTCCCAGATGGTGATATACCACACGTCAGATGGCAGTTCTCCGGTGACACAGGTACAGGGTAGTCTGTAGACCCGAGATCGTCATGGAGTCTTGTGTGATTTCCACTGTGCTTTGATTTCCACCTTACCACGTCCAAGAGGGCGTGCAAAACGGTGGCTTTTGGGTACAGTCCCGAATCACATGGAGGCAATGAGCGATAGGAGGGGATTCGTCTCTCCCGGTATAGGGAGTTGATGTTGTGCTGTGTTCGATTGGCTATAACTGGAAGTCCCTGGCCAGGGCTGATATATAGAGATTTACTGGTAAGTGTTACTAGTAGTTTCTCGACCCGTTATGAGCCACACATCGACACGACTTATCGGTTACTGGGGTCTGACGTATACCACCCCTAGACTTGATATGCGACATATCAGACGCACAGACCGGACTGTACGGGAGTGTTACTGATCGGATTCACAGGAGAACGCACAGGCTAGCTTGTTGATCTTCTTATCGCTCAATACCTGGGTGGCTGTTACGTTTAGCTGACCGCTTGCAGCTTGTGGGTGTTTGATATGATCATCACCCGCTACCGGCGTATTGACGATTCTTTAGAGTCCTACACAGAGGTTTCTTGGCTCAGGCGAAACGGAGTAGAGGCACATATGTGATATGTGCAGGACCGAGAATAATGCGATATGAGATACCGTATTATATTCTCGCGATATTTAGAATGAACCGGGTCATCGGATCAAGTGTTGATTCGATGAATCGGTACATGATATATTAGTCGGTAATATTCGATATAGCCGGATCGTCGGATCAAGTGTTGATTTGATGATTTAATATATAATAATATATATGATATATTATTATATTAACTAATATTGGCTTGCTTTATTATTTCATTTTCTCAGTGGATGATACATTGATATATATGCGATATATGTTAATTGTATTATTTTCTTTTGTTGCAAATATATAATATATATATGATATATATTATTGTGACATGATATGATTAATTGTTAAACATGTTTAAGGATGATTAATTGAGGTTAGGGTTTAATTAGGGTTAGCTGCTTCATGCACCTTCTAGAAGCTATTTGTTTTGTCATTGTAAAGATATTTATGGATGACACTTTACTAAACCTAACCAAACCCTAACTCTAGTTATTTCTCTACAAATTCTTATCAATTCATCCTTGACCATGGTTCACATATCAATCATATACTTTATTTTCTATTCATCACAAAAGGATTAATTCATATTATCATTATCCATTATCTTCTTCTTCTTCTCTCTTGAAGAAGCTCCCTTGAAAATCCTTAAGTGATGAAATAAAATGAGAAAATGATATTAAAAGAAAGCAAAATTACTACTCTCTCATCCTCATCTCATCTAGCCCATGGGATTAGTGTGTTCTTCTCTTTTGAGTGAGAAAGCTTGAGTCGAAGCAACTTCAAGGTAGATCATCGGAGATTTGGAATACGACAAGCTAGAATGGATCGTTCGAGTCGTGGAGCCTCTCATGAGTCCGGGAGATCGTGGATCGCGGCAAAGGGACTTCTACTCGGAGCTTGTGAAGTGAAGGAGCGGACTACAAAGGTTGTAATCCCTCACACTTAGATAAAAGTTATCATCTTGCATATTAAACCCTAATAATCTAGCAAAGATCCCGGCTTTGGGTTGTTCGGCACGTCTAAAATTTAATCCGGGCATGTTTGATGCCTTATGAACCTTCACAAGAGTGCCTAGGAACCCTACATATAATACCCACCGGCAGCTCCCAATGAGTCCTGATCAGTGTACTCATAACCCAATGAGCGCCTACATACTATCTCCAGTACGACGTACTAATGGCTGTGGGACAGACCATCTCCCCTACTGGGATGAGAAGCGTATACACCAGTCTACTATGGAGTATCGATGCCCCGTCTCGATAATCCAACTGTTAGTTATATGTATGCCCTAGAGGCCATTACTGTACATAGGATGTATATTGTAGTGGATGCTGGGACATATATAGGGAGGACTTTCTTGCTCGACATGATAGTATGCTATCTGGTTACTCTTTACCTTAACGTGTACATTGATTGTCTCTCTGTTACATGTTGGTAAAGCCCTTAGGATGTGTACTTGACTACCTGGACTATGATGCGGATCATACTAGTGGGGACATGGTAGTCTATAAGTACATCCTTGAAAGTCTCTAGTCGTGGGTGTATCGAGACGGAGCATCGATATACCAGAGTAGACTAGCGTATACCTTCTCGACCCATACAGATGGGCGATGGATGATCCCATATCCATCGGTGTTTGACATCAGAGATGATATACGGGTGCTCAGTAGAGACTGGGTACACTGGACGGACTCGCCGAGAACTCCCAGATGGTATTATACCTTACGTCAGATGGCAGTTCTCTGGTGACACTGGTACAGAGTAGTCTGTTGACCCGAGATCGTCATAGAGTCTTGTGTGGTTACCACTATGCTTTGATTTCCATCTTACCACGTCCAAGAGGGCGTGCAAAACGGTGGTTTTTGGGTACAGTCCCGAGTCACATGGAGGCAATGAGCGATAGGAGGGGATTCGTCTCTCCCGGTATAGGGAGTTGATGTTGCGCTGTGTTCGATTGGCTATAACAGGAAATCCCTGGCCAGGGTTGCTGAGATTTACTGGTAAGTGTTACCAGTAGTTTCTCGAATTGTTATAGACCTCATATCGACACGACTTATCGAGCTATTGGGGTCTGACGTTTACCACCCCTAGGCGAGATATGCGACATATCAGACGATCAGACCGGACTGTACGGTAGTGTTACTGGTTGGATTCACTGGAGTGTGAGCGGGCTTGCTCGTCGATCTTCTGATTGCTCAATACCCGGGTGGCCGTTACGTTTAGCAGACCGCTTGCGGGTTGTGGGTGTTTGATATGATCATCATCTGCTGCCGGCGTATTGACGAGTCTTTAGAGTCCTACACAGAGGTTTCCTGGCTCAAGCGAAACGAAATAGGAGCGCATATGAGATATGTGCGGGACCGAGAATGATACCAGTATGTGATACTGTATTCGATTCTCGCGATATGTGACATTGATCGGTTATATGCGATATAGCCGGCATATCGGATCAAGTGTTGATTCGATAAGTTGTTACTGTAGATATTAGTCGGTTATATGCGATATGACCGGATCATTAAATCAAGTGTTGATTTAATGATTTAATGCATAATTATATATTTGATATATTACTTTGCATTAACTAGTATCGGTTCACTTAAGATGGATTTTCTCACTCGGATGTGCGCATTGCATATGCGATATGATTTTGTGCACTTGCTTGTATCATGTTTGATGATACATGCCTTTTGGTTAAGTGTAAAGAATTAAACCTTGGTTAATGAAATGGTTAGGGTTTACTATTTCCTTATTCATTTTATTCATTTATTTATTCTTTTGGAAAAAGAAAAGCAAATGAGAAAATGGTGGCATGTTTTGTTTTATTCATGAAGTTTCATGAACACTTTGACTTTGTAACCATTTTGTCTCATGCTTAAACCTAACCATTCCACTTAACCCTAATTAATTCTCTACACTAAACCATGGTTCAATTATGATAAGTATTCTTTTTACTTTTCATTTTAATTGAACTTATCATAATATCATCTTCTTCTTCATCATCTTCTTCAAAGAAGAAAGCTTTCTTCATCAATGGTGGATTGATGAAACAAGTGAGAAATCCAATTCTAAAGTCTACCCACTTCCTATTTCTTCATCCTCTACCTCTTGCCAAGTAATAGAGTGTGTTTCCTTCACAAGTTTTCATGGCTTGGTGAAGGTGGAGGTTGATCTAGCGATGCTTCGACGTAGATCATCTTCGGCATGGACATCGACGACCTAGCTCGCCTATTCTCCGACGAAGCCGACGCTAGAGCCCGGGAATTCATTTGGAAAGCGAGGGGACTTCGTTACGGAGCTATGGAGGTGGAGCACCGGATCTACAAAGGTTGTATTTCTGTTTCCTTATAGTTAAAGTTGTTAACTAGTTATCTTTTCGCCTATATATCTAGCCAACGATCCGTATTAGGGTTTCTCGGCACCTCTAATTTTTGAAATTGGCATGGTTGATGCCTTGTGAGACCTCTAGTGTGTGCCTAGGAACCCTACAGTGGTATCAGAGCCTAGCTAGCCTTAGGCGAAGTCCAGACGGAGTTTGAAGTCCGAACGACCCGAAACCCCAACCCTAAAAATGCTCTCTGTCCTTTTTTAAAATCTGGTCTTTTTCAAAATTAAAAATATGCAGAAAAATCAGCAGGCTTTTCTAAGACTTACTGTGAAATTCGAGAACATGATTCCACCAACACGCGGCGGAACCGCGGCACAAGCATGGCTTGTGCGGCGGTTCCGCGGTCACCTTGTCACATCAGAACTTGAATTTTGCACAGTAATTCGTATTTTGCTGTATTGGTTTTCCTGGGATATTTTAAATCTGACTACAGAGTTTAATTTTCTGGGGTTGTTTTAGGGATTCGTAGATTTGATCGGATTATCAAATTTTGTCTGTTTGGCTTTCCGGGTATTTTTGAATATGTTAAAAAGGTTCGACCGGATAAAAATACCCAATTTTTCCCCTGTCGGGAAATTTCCAGGTGTTGGATTTTTCCGTAGTTTAACGACGTTCTAAGTAGTGCAAGTAACTCGATGGACCCTCTAGAAGACAACAAACCTTAACTCGATTATGTGACCGTCTTGAACTGCCCTTTGAACCTTCGGGTTTGGGACAGTACGGCGTGCCACATGTGAGGCGTTGGCTTGACCCTTCTACGGCTGGACCGTTGGTACTGAGGCACGAACTGAATGTTGTTAGACTTATTTCATGTGTTGAGCTGTATCGGGAAAACTTGGGTGTTCGATTGTTCGATCGAAAAGTTTAGCATTTTCTATTTATCCGGAATGTGATATAATACTTGGAATTCGCAAAGAGTTATGAGATGACTTGAATGAATGTTATAAACATAGCAGTTTAGTCTCACTTGATCGGTTGCCACGGAATTTTGATGTGATCAAAAGTCCGTAGCAATCACGTAGCGTACGCGGATACTCGCCGGGTGAACATAATAGACAGCCTCACTCCATAGCCCCGACCAAGTGATTGTAGGAGAACCCCATCGCCGAAAGCATCCGTTCGGGTGCTCGCGGCAGCGGTGTTCCGCCTTGGTGCACTTTGTCGACGGCGTCGGGGGTGCGGCCGTCTACTGAAGTTTGCGACGAGCATTCGATCAAAATGCCGGGAATCTTGTTGAATTGCCCGACTTGATATTGAAAAGAGTTTTCGATTTTGAGACTAAAATGCGGGGTTTATAATAGTTAGGCAAGTGATGTCTAAGGAATTCATTTGATTAGGCATGCGATGTCTATATAGGTTGCGGATTCCAACTGTTGTACTTTTACACTTTCTTTTCTGTGACCGTAAGTGTAATATGTGATATCGCCGGTTTCGTTGCTATATGTCAACGACAATTGGGATGCGCATATTTACTTACGTTGATGACATGTGATGTTATGTGTTGCTGGATATGTTATATTGGATCGTCGTGTTCGAATAGCCGGGGGTTTTTATGTGAGATGAGTGTTTTTCATTTTCATTCATGTAAAAACTTGTATGTAATATTCTTTAATTGGGGCACTTCCAGGTTGCGGAAGATGTCACCGTTTGTATATTATTTACTTTTCCGCACTAGGATAGACCCAAGGAGGAGAGCACAAGTAACCGGGTTCTGGAGTCCAGTGGGAGACCAACTCGAGGAGTCGAGTCCGGGTCTCCTAACTCCAGAATTGGTAGGGTTGCTTGCCGCTCTCGTAGGGGTCTTGGGGTGTGGGTTTGGCTATTCATCGCGACCGTGGAATCCGTGTTTTATACTGGCTCGTATTGAAAACACGGACGTCCTAGTATATCCAATATTTCATATGTTTCTTCTGCTGCGATATCTGTGATGTGATCATGTGATGTTCTGTGATAGATACAGTATATAGTATATATGATATATTATATAGACGTTACTTATGTTTTACACCCGCGCTAGCCCTGCCCTGCTCTGCCGTTAGTTACCTAAGCTAACGGTGCACGAGGGGACATCGAGGCGAATGCGGATGGCATAAGTGTACGTTGTATTTATCTGTAATGTTTAGGTAACTTAAATGATGGGACTTCATTAATGTGATTAATGAAATAAAGAAACCTAAGATGTTGTAGAATCGAATTTCAAAATAAAAAAAGGTAGCTACAGTTCTTGCTTTACACAGCGGTATATGTGATATATCCTGCACCTTATTCGATGAGGAAAGGACCGAGATCCCTTCACTGGGAGTGACTCCTTTAGCAATAACTGGCAGATGCTACACACTCGGTTTGTCTTTTGATTGCTTTTAAGAGTTTCTGCTTTGCACAGTGATATATATGATATATCCCGCACCTCATTCGACGAGGAAAGGACCGACGATCCCTTCACCGGGAGTGACTCCTTTAGCAAAAATAGAAAAGCCTAAAAAACACTCCATTTTAAAATCATTCGATCCTACAACGATATCAAGTTCATTACGCAATAGGTTTTCAGAAAAACCTGTCGTAGCCCTCCGTCATTTCAGATAAGTCATGTTTAGTATTCGTGCTGCGTTTGTTGACCTTGTCAAGGCGTAGTGTGCGGTAGCTAACCAGTATTTATCTGCTTATGCATATGATGCAGATTGGGTTAGGGTAGTCGTGCGGCCTTGTTGACCTTGTCAAGGGTCGTGCGGGTGGGTTTGATTCAATCAAGAAATGACGGGTTGAACTTGACTTGCGGTCTATGGTTTGTTGACCTTGTCAAGGTCATAGATCGTTCGGGGCAAAATATTATCGGGAATTTCAAGTGTTGAAATTTGCAATGAGATTGCATACCTTCTATGAGATAGTTGGATCCCGATACCCGCTGTGAGTAATTATTACTCCTGGGAGAGTTTTATACATTACAATTAGCCGATCAAGTAGGTGTCTAGAAAGGTGTTAACGAGGTTACGCCTCTGGGAAAACGAGGTTTACATTAATTAGGTTCGTGCGAAAGCACGGGGGACCTCCCTCAAAGTACCGACACTGGCCTGGCTGACAGATTGGCGAACTTGTAGTGTGTAATTAATCCCGGCTAGTCTTTCCTTTTAGGGTTTGAAGGAAGATTTGATAAAAAGCAGTGGGAGCCATCCTGATTAGATAAATTAATAACCAATCTATTCTTGCCAGAGCGCACGCTGAGTGTTTTCTTCTCTCTCTCTCCTGGTAGCGACCATATCACGCCTTAATCAAGATAATAATACGGAATATTGACCGAACCCGCTTGTTATACTGAGCTGGGGAACGTTGGTCCCGCTCCAACTTATAATTGTTATAAGACAGAGCAGGAAATTGGGGATTACCAGAATTCCCGTGCCGCCCAAACGAAGAGAGTGCATGCTGATGCATCATCTTCGGGTGTGTTCATTACAAAGAACCGTTTCTCAGTATCCTTTGCATCCTGGGTATATGATACCGGATCAGGATCCCAGATATGTAATCTGTTACATAGGGCTACAAAAGGGTAGAAAAACTGAGAACGGGTGATAAGTTTCATGAGGCAGAAAACGGGCCAAGAGTTGCAGCCAAGTCTGTTGGTCACTATCACCCTATATTATCAATACATTGATTCTGAACGAATGTTATTAGATACCGAACCTGATATACAAAATCATATCAGTCTCTTTATTAGTAAAGAAATGGTAAAATTTTGTATTGTTGGATAATGTTTTGAACATTTCCTATATCAAAAGTTGATCGGTTCAGGCACGTTATCTAAAAACATTCATGTTCTAAATCAAACTACGGTTCTTAGTATACAGAACACACACAAGAGGAAGAGTTCAGAAATGAACGAATCCTTCTTTAGGTATTGTAGACTAGGTCAGATCAATACGACCCGACTGGCTGAAGTTGCATTTAGATGTATATTTAAATCAGTTTGAATTTACATCTTGTGAAACTCGCCAGTCATGTCACAAAGATAAGATGACCATAGCTCTGTTTAATGGAAGCAGAGAAAGAGTTAGTAAACTCTTGGGATGATACATGTTGATGTATGTTAGGTCCCCTGTCTACACATGCCAAGACTGGTTCTTTATACTTCATTATATTCTCTGATAATCTCTCAAGATTCAGACATATGTTCCTGTTGAAACACAAGTCAGAACCTTTTGAGATATTCACAGAATATAAGCGAGAAGTAGAGAACCAAAATATGGGTATAAGTATTATGTCCTATGATGAGATCAAGGAGGAGAATACTTGAGCACGGAAATCCTGGACTATTCTAAAGGAGAATGAGATTCTCTCTCAGCATTACTCCTCCGTATACACCATAGCACGATGGTATATCGGGGTGGAGCAAACACACCCTATATGATAAGGTGTGCTCTATGATGAGTACTACTGAGTTACCTATTTCCTTTTGGGAGTTATGCACTTATGAAGTTGCATACCTATTGAATAGGGTTTCGATCAAATCAGTTGCCTACCAATTCATATGTGATATGGAAAGGTAAGAGCCCATATCTTAAGTTAGTTAAGATTTGGGGTTGTCCGGCCTATGTCTAAAAAGCAAAATCCGGACAAGCTCGAGGCAAGGTCTGTCATGTAGAACTGGAAAGGTTCCAGCTCTACAAATTGCAGCTGATGATTTGATAGAACCAAAGGATTCAGTAGATTCCAACGAACCTCAGCCTCTCCGCCGATCTAGTAGGGTTCCTCACCCACCTGAGAGATACTTCGGTTTCTCTATGACAGTGGGAGCGAGGATTGCATCATGAGATGATGACCCAACTAGCTTCAAGCTGGCCATCAGGAGTAAGACTCTGTAAGAATGGCTGGATGCTTAGTAATCTGAGATGGAATCCTTATACACCAACAAAGTATGGACTTTAGTTGCTATATATGAAGGGTTAAATCCCCATCAGCAGCAAGTATATCTTGAGAAGGTTACTTGGTGTACAAGGAAAAGTTGAGACTTTCAAAGCTAGACTTGTTAAAGGTTTTCGTCATTGACCAGGCGTGGATAATGATGAAACCTTTTCTAGTACCTATGCTTAAGTCCATCCAGATCCTACTTGCCATGGCTACATACCATGACTACGATATCTGGTGGTTGGGTGTCATGACTGCTAGATACCGTGACATACTAGACGATAAAGGCTGGATACATCGCTACTTATGATGCTACCAAAGAGGATGTTTGGGTGTATATTAGTTCATGAGATGAACTACGTTCCTACTATTGTGTGACAATGGAGTTGTGGCTTATGCCAAGGAACGCAGGTCCCATCAGTGATCCAGACTTATTCTAAGGCAGTATCACCTGATCATGGAGATAGTTGATCTCCAGGGTGATCGAGGTAAGGAGAGCAGACTCAGAGGACAACACGGCGGATCCACTCACGAAGGCCTATTCCCAGAGAGAGACTTTTATGGGATGGTTGAGTATGAGATACTTCGACCACTGCTACAGATGGCCCTAGTGCAAGTGGGAGATTGTTAGTTATATGTATGCCCTAGAGGCCATTACTGTACATAGGATGTATATTGTAGTGGATGCTGGGACATATATAGGGAGGACTTTCTTGCTCGACATGATAGTATGCTATCTGGTTTCTCTTTACCTTAACGTGTACACTGATTGTCTCTCTGTTACATGTTGGTAAAGCCCTTAGGATGTGTACTTGACTACCTGGACTATGATGCGGATCATACTAGTGGGGACATGGTAGTCCATAAGTACATCCTTGAAAGTCCCTAGTCGTGGGTGTATCGAGATGGGGCATCGATATACCAGAGTAGACCAGCGTGTACCTTCTCGACCCATACAGATGGGCGATGGATGATCCCATATCCATTGGTGTTTGACATCGGAGATGATATACGGGTGCTCAGTAGAGACTGGGTACACTGGACGGACTCGCCAAGAACTCCCAGATGGTATTATACCTCACGTCAGATGGCAGTTCTCTGGTGATACTGGTACAGAGTAGTCTGTTGACCCGAGATCGTCATAGAGTCTTGTGTGGTTCCCACTGTGCTTTGATTTCCATCTTACCACGTCCAAGAGGGCGTGCAAAACGGTGGTTTTTGGGTACAGTCCCGAGTCACATGGAGGCAATGAGCGATAGGAGGGGATTCGTCTCTCCCGGTATAGGGGGTTGATGTTGCGCTGTGTTCGATTGGCTATAACAGGAAATCCCTGGCCAGGGTTGCTGAGATTTACTGGTAAGTGTTACCAGTAGTTTCTCGAAGTGTTATAGACCTCATATCGACACGACTTATCGAGCTATTGGAGTCTGACGTTTACCACCCCTAGGCGAGATATGCGACATATCAGACGATCAGACCGGACTGTACGGTAGTGTTACTGGTCGGATTCACTGGAGTGTGAGCGGGCTTGCTCGTCGATCTTCAGATCGCTCAATACCCGGGTGGCCGTTACGTTTAGCAGACCGCTTGCGGCTTGTGGATGTTTGATATGATCATCATCTGCTACCGGCGTATTGACGAGTCTTTAGAGTCCTACAAAGAGGTTTCCTGGCTCAAGCAAAACGAAATAGGAGCGCATATGAGATATGTGCGGGACCGAGAATAATACGGTATGTGATACTGTATTCGATTCTCGCGATGTGACATTGATCGGTTATATGCGATATAGCCGGGTTATCGGATCAAGTGTTGATTCGATAAGTTGTTACTGATGATACCAGTCGGTTATGTGCGACATGACCGGATCGTTAAATCAAGTGTTGATTTAATGATTTAATGCATAATTATATATTTGATATATTACTTTGCATTAACTAGTATCGGTTCACTTTAAGATGGATTTTCTCACTCGGATGTGCGCATTATATATGTGATATGATTTTGTGCAATAGCTTGTATCATGTTTGATGATACATGCTTTTTGGTTTAGTGTAAAGTGTTAAACCTTGGTTAATGAATAGGTTAGGGTTTATTATTTGTTATTCATTTATCTTATTTAACTATCCATTTCTTTATGATAAATGAATAAAAGAAAATGAAATGAAATGGTTGCTAATTTTGGATTCTAGTTGAAGCTTCTTGATCTTTTGACTAAGTGACCATTTTGTCTCTAATTTGACCCTAACCATTCCTTTAACCATGATTGATTCTCTACACCTAACTATGGTTCAATTATGATAAGAATGAATTTCTTTTCTCATTATTATCATTCTTATCATAATATATTCTTCTTCTTCTTCCTTCAACTCAAGAAGAAAAACCTAGACTACATCAATGGTGGATTGATGATATGAGTGAGAAATCCATTTCTAAAGTCTACCCACTTCCTATTTCTTCATCCTCTACCTCTTGCCAAGTAGTAGAGTGTGTTTCCTTCACAAGTTTTCATGACTTGGTGAAGGTGGAGCTTGATCTTTCGATGCCTCGACGTAGATCATCTTCGGCATGGACATCGACGACCTAGCTCGCTTATTCTCCGACGAAGCCGACTCTAGAGCCCGGATTCCTTTTGGACAGCGGAGACGACTTTGTTGCGGAGCTATGGAGGTGGAGCACCGGATCTACAAAGGTTGTATTTCCGATATCCCATTAGTTAAGTTGTTAACTAGTTCTTTTTCGCCTAGTTTTCTAGCAAACGATCTTGTTAGGGTTTGTAGGCACCGTTAATTTTAGAAAATGGCATGTTCGATGCCTTGTATAACCTCATTAGGGTGCCTAGGAACCTTTCATCGGTATCAAGCAGATCTTGGAGAGAGTCACTGGATAGCTGTGAAGAACATTCTCAAGTACTTACGAAGGACTAGAGACATGTTCTTGGTGTATGGTAACGGAGAACTCCGGGTGGTGTCCCTTACCGATTCCAGCTTCCAAAGTGATAAGGACGACTCTAAGTCGCACTCGGGATTTGTCTTTACCCTCAATGGAGGGGCGGTATGTTGGAAGAGTTCCAAACAGGATACCGTTGCAGACTCGACGATGGAGGCTGAATACATCGCTGCCAACGATGCTGCCAAAGAGGCTGTCTGGATAAAGAAGTTCATCACTGAACTTGGTGTGGTTCCATCCATTGAGCATCCAATACCTCTGTATTGCGATAACAATGGAGCTGTGGCTTTGGCCAAGGAACCCAGGTCCCATCAGAAGTCCAGACATATTCTGAGGCGGTATCACCTGATCAGGGAGATAGTTGATCGACGGGAGATCGAGGTCAGGAGAGTAGATACGAAGGACAACACTGCGGATCCACTCACGAAGGCCATTCCTCAGATACAGTTTGAGAGATTATTCGGGATGCTAGGTATGAGATACTACAGCATCTGGCCTTAGTGCAAGTGGGAGATTGTTAGTTATGTATATGACCTAGAGGCCATTGTTGTAGATATGATGTATATTATGATGGATACTTGGATATATACAGAGAGGACTTTCTTGCTCGTCATAATAGTATGCTATTTGGTTTCACTTTATCTTAACATGTTGACTTGTATTGGTTTACTATCTTTCTCACACATGTTGATAAAGCCCTTAGGATCTGTACTCGACTACTGGGATTATGATGAGATCATACTAGTGGGGCCACGGTAGTCGATGAGTACATCCTATAAATGTTCCTAGTCGAGGGTATATCGAGACAGGGCATCGATACACCAGAGTAGACTAGCGTATAAGCATCTTGACCCATATGATGGGCGATGGATGATCCCATATCCATCGGTGTTTGACATCAAGGATGGTGTACGGGTGCTCAGTGGAGACTGGGTACACTGGACGGACTCACCGAGAACTCCCAAATGGTGATATACCACACGTCAGATGGCAGTTCTCCGGTGACACTGGTACAGGGTAGTCTGTAGACCCGAGATCGTCATAGAGTCTTGTGTGATTCCTACTGTGTTTTGATTTCCACCTTACCACGCCCAAGAGGGCGTGCAAAACGGTGGCTTTTGGGTACAGTCCCGAATCACATGGAGGCAATGAGCGAAAGGAGGGGATTCGTCTCTCCCGGTATAGGGAGTTGATGTTGTGCTGTGTTCGATTGGCTATAACTGGAAGTCCCTGGCCAGGGCTGATATAGAGATATACTAGTAAGTATTACCAGTAGTTTCTCGACCTGTTATGAGCCTCACATCGACACGACTTATCGGTTTCTGGGGTCTGACGTATACCTCCCCTAGACTTGATATGCGACATATCAGACGAAGAGACCGGATTGTACGGGAGTGTTACTGATTGGATTCACAGGAGAACGTACAGGCTAGCTTGTTGATCTTCTGATCGCTCAATACCTGGGTGGCTGTTACGTTTAGTTGACCGCTTGCAGCTTGTGGGTGTTTGATATGATCATCACCTGCTACCGGCGTATTGACGATTCTTTAGAGTCCTACACAGAGGATTCTTGGCTCAGGCAAAACGGAGTAGAGGCACATATGTGATATGTGCAGGACCGAGGATAATGCGATATGTGATACCGTACTATATTCTCGCGATATTTAGATATGAACCGGGTCATCGGATCAAGTGTTGATTCGATGAATCGGTACATGATATATTAGTCGGTTATATTCGATATAGCCGGATTGTCGGATCAAGTGTTGATTCGATGATTTAATATATAATAATATATATGATATATTGTATTATATTATCTAATATTGGCTCGCTTTATTATTTCATTTTCTCATCGGATAATACATTGATATATATGCGATATATATTAATTGTATTATTTTCTTTTGTTACAAATATAATATATATGTGATATATATTATATAGTAACATGATATGATTTATTATGAAACATGTTTAGTGATGATAAAAAGAGATTAGGGTTTGATTGGGGTTAGCTTCTTCTTGCACCATCTAGAAGCATTCCTTTTGTCTTGGTTAAGATATTATGGTTGATACTTATCCATGACTCATTTTTAACCTAACCAAACCCTAGCTCTAGTTATTCTCTACAAAGGTTAAGCTTCTCATCCTTGACCATGATTCCATAATCAATCATATATTCACTTCTACTATTCATCACAAAAGGATGAACTATTTTTCATTCATCTTCTTCACACTTTAGCTTTGAGAAAGCTTACTAGTTATTTCTTTTGTGATGATTTCTTGTGAGAAAATGATATAAAAAGAAAGCATAAATACTACTCCATCATCCTCATCTAATCTAGCCCATAGATTAGGGTGTTCACCTCATTAGAGTGAGAGAGCTTGAGTTATTGAAACTTCGACGTAGATCATCAGAGAAAAGGAATACGACAAGCTATCATGGATCGTTCGAGTCGTGGAGCCTTTCTTGAGTCCGGGAGATCGTGGATTGCGGCGAAGGGACTTCTACTCGGAGTTCGTGAAGCGAAGGAGCGGACTACAAAGGTTGTAATCCCTCACACTTAGTAGTAAAGATGTTTACTTGCATGTTAAACCCTAATAATCTAGCTCTGATACCACTGTTGTATAAGGTGGAGGAAGCTGAGAGAGAATCCCATTCTCTTTTAGATAATCTAGAAAATCATTGCTCAAGTATTCTCCTCCTCGATCAGATCGAAGGATCTTAATACTTTTGCCCGTTTGGTTCTCTACTTCGTGCTTATATTCTCTGAATTTCTCAAAAGCTTCAGACTTGTGTTTCAACAGGAACACATGCCCGTATCTAGAGAGATCGTCAGGGAATGTAATGAAGTAGGAAGAACCGTTTCTGGCATGTGTAGACATGGGACCGCATACATCACTATGTACCAGTCCTAAGAGTTCGGTAACTCTTTCTCCGTGTCCACTAAACGGAGCTTTGGTCATTTTTCCTTTGAGACATGAATGGCAAGTATCGTAAGATGATAATTCGAATGGATTCAAATATCTATCCTTATGTAACTTAGCCAGTCGTGTCGCATTGATATGACCAAGTCTACAATGCCACAAGAAGGATTCGTTCATTTCTGAACTCTTCCTCTTGTGTGTGTTTTGTATATTGAGGACTGTATTTTGATTTAGAATGAATATGCCATTATGTAACAAGCTTGATGCAATCAACTTTTGATCTAGGAATATGTTCATAACATTATCCTGTACTACAAAATTATATCCTTCTTTGCTTAATAAAGAAACTGATATAATGTTGCACATCATGTTCGGTATATAATAGCACTCATTCAGAATCAGTGTATCACCATTTGGTAATACTAGGTGATATTCGCCAACCGCTTTGGCTGCAACATTTTCCCCATTCCCTACTTGAACGGAATGATCACCTTTTCCCAGTTCTCTACTTTTCCGCAGCCCATGTAACAATTTACATATGTGGGATCCTGATCCGGTATCTAATACCCAGGACGTAGGGTGAACTGAGAAACAGTTCTCAATAACTAACACACCTGAAGAATATGCATCAACATGCATGTTCTTTTGGGCGGCTTGAGAATCCAGATATTCTCCTATTCCATGTTCAGTCTTATAACTCTTATAAGAAAGAACGGGTCCAACGTTCCCCTGCTCAGTATAATAAGCGGGTTCAGTCAATACATCTATATTATTATCTTGATTATGGCCTGACATGGTAGTTACCTGGAGAGAGAGAGAAGAAAACACTTTAGCGTATGCCCTTGCAAGATTAGATTGGTTATTATCTTATCTAATCAGGATGTCTCCCACTGTTTTTATCAAATCTTCCTTCAAACCCTAAAAGGTAAGATTAGCCGGGATTAATTACACCCTACAATTTCGTCAATCTTTCAGCCAGATCAGTGTCGGTACTTGAGGGAGGTTCCCCGTGCTTTCGCACGGACCTAATTAAAGTAAACCTCGTTTTCCCAGAGGCGTAACCCCGTTAACACTTTTCTAGACACCTACTTGATCGGCTAATTGTCCTGTATAAAACTCTCCCAGGAGTAACTCTTACTCGCAGTGGGTATCGGGATCCAACTATCTCATAGGAGGTATGCAATCTCATTGCAAATTTCAACACTTGAAATTCCCGATAATGCTTTTGCCCCTAACGTGCTATGACTTTGACGAATGCCAAACAACTCATAGTCCGCTAGTCAAGTTCAACCCGTACATTTCTTGATTGAATTAAACCCACCCGCACGACCCTTGACGAATGCCAAACAACGCCGTACGAATACCCTAATCCAATCGCATCATATGCTACAGATAAATAGTAAATAGCTACCGTACACTACGCCTTAACGAATGCCAAACAACCGTAGCACGAATACTAAGTAATATATATCTGAAATGTCGGAGGGCTACGACAGGTTTTTCTGAAAACCTATTGCGTAATGAACTTGATATCGTTGTAGAATCAAGTGAAATTTTGAAATGGAGTGATTTTGAGGCTTTCAGGAGTTTTACTAAAGAGGTCACTTCCGGTGAAGGGATCTCGGCTCTTTCCCCAGCGAATAAGGTGCAGGGTATATCATATATACCGCTATGCAAAGCAAAACTCTAAAAGCAATCAAAAGACAAACCGAGAGTTGTAGCATATGCCAGTTTTGCTAAAGAGGTCACTCCCGGTGAAGGGATCTCGGCTCTTTCCTCATCGAATAAGGTGCAGGGTATATCATATATACCGCTATGCAAAGCAAAACTGTAGCTACCCTTTTTATAAAGTTTTGATTCTACAACATCTTTTAGGTTTCTTTTCTTTTTATTAATCTCATTAATAAAATCCCATCAGCTTATGCTTCCTAAGCATCACAGAAGAAACGAAAGCAGTAATATTTATATATCAGCATATATATATATATAGTTTAAGCATTCGTCTCAAGCTGTAATATGATCTCATCACAGAACATTGCAGCAGAAGAACATATATGAAATATTGGATATACTAGGACGTTCGTGTTCTCAATACGAGCCTGTATAAAACACGGATTCCATGGTCGCGACGAATAGCCAAACCCACATCCCAAGACCCCTACGAGAGCGGCAAGTAACATTGTCAATTCTAGGGTTAGGAGACCCGGTCTCGACTCCTCGAGATGGCCTCCCACTGGACCCTAGAACCCGATTACTTGTGCTCCCCTCCTTTATATGATGAGACGAATGCTTATATTATATATATGATATATAATAAATACCGTTGCTTTCGTTTCTTCTGTGATGCTTAGGAAGCATATAATTGGTGGGACTTCCTTAATGAGATTAATGAAATAAAAGAAACCTAAAGATATTGCAGAATCTTGTTTTAAAAACTGGTAGCTCTAGTTCTTGCTTTGCATAGCGGTATTCCTTGTAGAATATCCAGCACCTTATTCGATAAGGAAAGAACCGAGATCCCTTCACCGGGAGTGACCTCTTTAGCGAAACTAGCAGATGCTACAGCCCACTCGGTTTGTCTTTTAATTGCTTCTATAGTTTTTGCTTTGCATAGCGGTATTTATGAAATATCCTGCACTTTATTCGATAAGGAAAGAGCTGAGATCCCTTCACCGGGAGTGACCTCTTTAGCTAAACTAGTAAAAGCCTAAAAAACACTCCTTTTAAAATTCACTCGATTCTATAACGAGATCAAGTTCATTACGCAAAAGGTTTTCTTAAAAACCTGTCGTAGCCCTCTGTCATTTCAGATAAGTAGTATTTAGTATTCATGCTACGGTAGTTTGGCCTCCGTCAAGGCGTAGTATACGGTAGCTGATTAGTACTTATCTGCAGCATGAGATGCGATTGGATTAGGGTATTCGTACGGCTTTGTTTGGCCTCCATCAAGGGTCGTGGGGGTGGGTCTAATTCAATCAAGAAATGAACGGGATGAACTTGACTAGCGCCCTATGGGTAGTTTGGCCTCCGTCAATGTCATAGGACACTAGCGGTAAAATATTATCGGGAATTTCAAGTGTTGAAATTTGCAATGAGATTGCATACCTTCTACTTGATAGTTGGATCCCGATACCCACTGCGAGTAAGAGTTACTCCTGGGAGAGTCTTACACATTACAATTAGCCGATCAAATAGGTGTCTAGAAAGGTGTTAACGGGGTTACGTCCCTGGGAAAACGAAGTTTATTTTAATTAGGTCTGTTCGAAAGCACGGGGAACCTCCATCAAAGTACCGACACTGGCCTGGCCGAAAGATTGGCAAACTTGTAGGGTGTAATTAATACTGGCTAGTCTTACATTTTAGGGTTTGAAGGAAGATTTGATAAAAATAGTGGGAGCCATCCTGATTAGATAAAATAATAACTAATCTGATCTTGCAAGAGCATACGCTGAGTGTTTTCTTCTCCCTCTCTCTCCTGGTAGCGACCATGTCACGCCTTATTCAAGATAATAATATGGATGTATTGATCGGACCCGCTTGTTATACTGAGCTGGGGAACGTTGGTCCCGCTCTACCTTATAATTGTTATAAGACCGAGCAGGAGATAGTGGATTACCAGGATTCCCATGCCGCCCAAACGAAGAAAGTGCATGATGATGCATCTTATTCGGGTGTTTTCGTTATAGAGAACTATTTCTCAGTATCCTCTACGTCCTGGGTATGAGATACCGGATCAGGATCCCACATATGTAATCTGTTACATGGGCTACAGACAGGTAGAGAACTGGGAATGGGTGATAAGTTTCAAGAGTGGGAAATGGTGCAATTGTTGCAGCCAAAGTCGTTGGCGGTTATCACCCTGTATTACCAAATACATTGATTCTGAACGAATGTTATTAGATACCGAACCTGATATACAACATCATATCAGTCTCTTTATTTAATAAAGAAGGATATAATTTTGTATTGATGGATAATGTTTTAAACATTTCCTATATCAAGAGTTGATCGGATCAGGCACGTTATCTAATGGCATATACGTTCTAAATAAAACTGCATTTCTTAAACGTACAACACACACACAAGAGGAAGAGTTCAGAAATGAACGAATCCTTCTTGAGGTATTGTAGACTAGGTCATATCAATGCGACCCGACCAGCTAAGTTACATTAAGATGCATATTTAAATCAGTTTGAATTTACATCTTATGAAACTTTCCAGTCATGTCACAAAGATAAAATGACCATAGCTCCGTTTACTGGAAACAGAGAAAGAGTTATTGAACTCTTGGGATTGATATATGATGATGTATGTAGGTCCCCTGTCTACACATGCCAGGATTGGTTCTTTGTACTTCATTACATTCACTGATGATCTCTCAAGATTCGGACATATGTTCCTGTTGAAACACAAGTCTAAAGCTTTTGAGAAATTCAAAGAATATAAGTCTGAAGTAGAAAAACCAAAACGGATATAAGTATTATGTCCTTTGATGTGATCAGGGAGGAGAATACTTAAGCACGGAGTTCCTGGACAATTCAAAAGGAGAATGAGATTCTCTCTCGGCATCACACCTCCGCATACACCACAGCACAACGGTGTATCGGGGCGGAGCAATCGCACCCTATTAGATATGGTGCGCTCTATGATGAGTACTACCGAGTTGCCTATTTATTTTTTGGGAATTATGCACTTGAGAAGTTGCATACCTATTGAATAGGGTTCCAACCAAATCAGGTGTATACCACTCCATATGAGATATGGTATGGGAAGAGCCCATGTCTTAAGTGAGTTAAGATGTGGGGTTGTCCGGCCTATGTCTAAAAGAAAAATCTGGACAAGCTCGAGGCAAGGTCAGTTCTGTGGAAGTTTGTTGGATATCCCAAGCATTCGCAAGGGAATATCTTCTACCACACCGAGGAAGAAAAGGTGTTTTATTTCTCGGCATGCCACCATTTTAGAAAAGGAATTTTTTATGGAAGAAATTAGTGGTCATGAGGTAGAACTGGAATAAGTTCCGGCTATACAAACTACAGCTGATGATTTGGTAGAACCGGAGGATTCAATAGCTCCCGACGAACCTCAGCCTCTCCGCCGATCTGGTAGGGTTCCTCATCCGCTTGAGAGATACTTCGGTTTTCTCAATGACAGTGGGAGCGAGGATTGCATCATGAGATGATGACCCAACTAAGTTTCGAGCAGGCCATCAAGAGTGGGGACTCTGTAAGAATGGCTGGATGTTAAGCGATCTGAGATGGAATCTATATACACTAACAAAGTATGGACTTTGGTTGCTATATCTGAAGGTTTAAACCCCCATCAGGAGCAAGTATATCTTGAGAAGATTACTTGGTGTAGATGAAAAAGTTGAGACTTTCAAAGCTAGACTTGTTGTAAAAGGTTTTCATCATCGACCAGGTGTGGATTATGATGAAACCTTTTCTCCAGTGGCTATGCTTAAGTCCATCCGGATCCTACTTGCCATTGCTACATACCATGACTACGATATCTGGCGGTTGGGTGTCATGACTGCTTTTCTAAATAGTGATTTAGAAGAGAGCGTCTATAAGTACACAGCTAGAGGACTTCGTAAATAGTGGGAGCAGCGGAAATGTGTGCAAGTTGCTTTACGGGATAAAGCAGGCATCGCGGAGTTGGAGCATCTGTTTTGATGTGGTAGTCAAAGCGTTTGACTTCATCAAAGTGGTAGATGAACCTTGTATATACAAAAAGGTAGTAGAGAGTAAGGTGATCTTCCTCGTATTGTACGTAGATGACATACTCTTGATAAGGAAGGTGTAACATTTCAAAAAATAAAGTATTATTTTTGGGAATTTTCATAATTTAATATTAATTTTTAATGAATATATTAATAGTCGGTATAATTAAATACCGATAAATGGGGAAAATTCCGGAGAAAATTTTGGAAATTCTAAAAATAGGTTATTTTGTGGAAATATGCCATTTACAGTTTTTATGATGAATTATATGCGACTTTAGTGTTAATCGCGATCAAAAATCGCTAATTAGATTTTAGGCTTTTTGTGCAAAATTGTGCACATAA
The DNA here is from genome assembly GCA_030015575.1 of Agapanthus africanus. NCBI lineage: Eukaryota > Viridiplantae > Streptophyta > Magnoliopsida > Asparagales > Amaryllidaceae > Agapanthus > Agapanthus africanus. The sequence continues at coordinate 181,484,435 of JASDDO010000016.1, read as the reverse complement.
CATTTTCCACACTTGTCTCATGTTATGGACTCATGATGGCTTAGGGTTGAACCATTTGGTTAAGTTAAGTGGGTTAATAAAGGGTTTAGCTTTGTTAAGGATTGGTTAAGGTTAGGGTTAACTTGTGGCTAGAGAGAGAGAGAGAGGAGGCATGATGGATGTGCCATGACTTGCATTTATGTTGAGTGAAGATGATAGGAGTTAACCTCACTTCACTTCAAGCCTTTTTGCTTATCTCTCTCACATCTCTCCCTCTCACTCATATACCCTCAAACATCAGCAACAAGGCATCAGCCCCTAACACCTTAGCCCCATACCTACACACTCACATCAGCAATAAAAGCATCAGCCCCCATATCAACTAGCATCAGCTGCTGCCCAAAACATCAGCAACTTGCAGCAGCTGCAGCCACCCCAGCCCCTAGCATCAGCTGCCACTATGCCATCAGCCATCAACACCCCCCTAGCCGCTCTACACCAGCTGCACACAACTACAACACTCCACCCTATATCAACCACAGCCCAACACTTCAGCTGCTGCCTCACACACAGAAAAATAAGACAAAAGAGAAATGGCAAGCAGCAGCAGCAACCTGAACAACAACAGCAACAAGGGAAATCAGCCAAGGAGCAGCTCCACAGCAGTAGCAACCCCTCCTCCTTCCTTCATCCTCTCTTCTCCTACATCCTAGGACCCCCTTGAGGTATAATCTCACAATCCAACTCCTTTCTTGCTTGATTATGGTCGTAAAACTGAAACTTAGTGTTATTAAGTGGATTAGTGCTAGATCAGATAAAATTGAGTGAAATTTGGCCAAGAGATGGTTGTGATGGTTAGTATAACCTTATTAGGTATATTTGAGACCAGTTTAACCAAGATTTCCCCAGATTTCCAGTTGGTTACCTGAAAGTTTCAACTTGGCGTATTTTATCGATTTTGTCGACTTTTTGACCTTTCTGAGATCTGCTTTCACCCCGGGAACCCAAAAATAAAATTGACTTGGCAGTAAGCTGTGCAGGCACCCTGGAACCATCCCACAAAACCCTATCCCCCACCTCAAATTCCTGGCCGCAGATATATCCCTTCTGGCCGCAATTTGCGGCCAGACCAGGGTGAAACTGCCTCTTTTTGCATGCACAGCTTTATTTCATGTAAACTTGACCCTGGGTATGTCTAGTTTCGACTGTTTCCAATTAGGGTAGAATCTGGGTTGATTTCCTTGAGTTGGCGCATGATTTACGACTTGTTTTCGTATGGATTTTTGTATTCGATGATTCGTTTCTGTCGGGTGGCGTTTGAACGCCGACGACAAAGGGATATTGGCTGTGTTTGCATGCAAGGCTACAGGTTTTTACCTATGAGCGTAGCGCATACCATTTTGGTTTCCGACATGGTTTTCATGTGTTTTAGCGTGTGATATCCTTGTAGGTACCCCACGTGGCTTCGAAGCGTTGGAGATGCAAATGGCGACATCGGCACCGGTACGCATAAAGAAAGGTGAGTAGATTTATATCTACGGGGAGAAGTCGGGTGGATGGCGTATAGCACCCCCGCAATTCGTTGTGATGTATACGGATGCGTATACACACATACAATTATTATATGTTGTTTGGGATTAATTATTGATGTTTAGAATGGATATTGGTGTTGGATTGGTGATATGTTACGAAACCCTAGGGTAGTGGGTGCACTACATATACATATTCACACATACATACTTGCATACATCCTTATTACACATGTGGTTATGGGATTCTATATTGATATGTGTTCACGTGGGTATGGGACTATATGTTCACATACGATTTCGAGGATGATACATGGGATTGAGATGAGTCGATGATTTTGATCCGAGATTATGATATCGGTGATATGGTAAAATTCATAGTTGAGATACATCTTGATGCTGTAGCAGGGTTTTGGGATGATGATGCCATAGGAATAGTGATATATATATAATGGTCGACATGTGATGATGTTACGAGATATGATATGATATGATATGACAAGATTAGTATGATAAGCCGCATTCGGTGATGTTTACTCCTTCTGATGATATGTGTTGATGATATCGATCTATACGAGACTGTCGATCAGTAGTCAGATCATAATTATAGTGATGCTGTTAGCTTTGTACTAGACATAGGTCAGTACTCAGATTATGATATTTGATATAGAGAATACCAGATGAAAGATATGACGAATGTGATATTGACCCGTACCCAGATTTGGTGATGCCGTACGACGGATTTACGTACGAGCTGTAATTTGATGTTTGATCCGCACTCTTGACTTGGGGATAACCGATTATAGAGATATGGTATCGGATGTGATATTATCGAGGCGGGATCACCGACTATATATATTTATATGTATCGACTCAGAGGGTAGGCGGTTGCCCTTACCTACTGTTAGCTTTAGCTCAGCCTTATAGTAGTGTAGCTATATGACTCTTATGACATTAGATGCAGTTTTAGCTATCATTGTGTTTGGTATTCAGCTCCAGCACATTACAATTGTTGCTCCGCATCGTATACTTCTTGTGATTTATATTCTATTGTTGATATCATGCTGTTAGGACACCAGCACCATTACCGATGATGCGTATGTACCACGTACACTTACTTGCCAGTTCACACACATCTTCATCGGTAATTGCCATGTCACTACACAGTAGTATTATTGCTGCATGATATGACCCTTGTATGTGCATACTATTATTCCATGTTGCATGATATACTGTTAAACTTGCACTTCATTGATATGTCACATACATCATGTTTTCTGATTATGCGAATTTAGATATGTTGTTCTATGATATTTCTGGATTTGGGAACCGTGGGTATTTCAAAGAGATTATGTAATTGTTGTAAAAACCCGGTTACCCCTGATATGATATTTTAGTGCGTCCACCATGTATTTTCTCGGTGCTGAGAGCGACATGTGAAACCCGATTGAAGGAGGCGGATGAGGCCGATTGCGGGTACATGGTGGGCCCGGTGCGGTACCCCGGGGCAAGAAGATCGCAGAAGATGGCGTTGAGCCTGGCAGGGGAGCACTACCGACTGGTGATTTTACCAGACGCGTCGGATATCCGGAGGATACCGTCGTGGTCTTGAGATTGATGGTAGGGGCCGGTCTGGATTGACGGCGCCCTAGATAATGAGACTTATCAGAGGCATTGAGGTATTGAGATTGAGGCTATGTTTTGTGCCGATGCTGGGCACAGGTTTCATGATGTTTTCCATGATGTTGTCTATATCCTCACATGTACATGCTTGATGCTTATTGTCATTGGGTGACACGTGGACGGGATCCACCTATATACAGACATTGATCACATACAGACTTTGATTACATTGATCATACTTTTCATGCATTCATACATCATTCACATGATACATTGCTACCCGAGGCACTGACATTGACACGGGTACATGGGATTACATTTGGGTTAGATAGTTACCCTAGTCATGGTTATAGAATGCTGGTTATATAATTGAGGATTTTATATTATGATCGTATGACCTAGGATTGCGTCATACATACGATTTTCTGTTCGTAGATGTTTTCTATTCACGAGTTGGCAACTCACCCCCGTTGTGCCCCAGTTTCTTGCAGGTTTTGCCGTACGGGTTCCATTACGGCTTTGCGGGCACAGCTTCTTCAGGTGACTTGCTAGTAGGTGGGTTATTTGTATCATACCCATCATTATACATTGTGTATTATATTTCAGTTGTATCTAGAAGTTCCATCAACCAAACATATACTTATTTGAGATAGAGACCAGTGATGTTTATTCTTTCGACCTTAGAGTCGCGCGTCATATTTCTCTGGGTTTCATGATGTTGAGTTCCTTTTTCTGTTGTGATCCTCGCCTTTAGGCGTTGTATATTATGTTGCAAACTGGTTGATTTACATATGGTTTTTCCTTCACTCCACTACTTTTCTTGGTTTGGATTTCTGGGCTCGGCTTACTTAGAGCACGTACGCCTTGAAACGTTCGTAGCCTAAGTGCCGGTCATGTTCCCTACTTTCGGGTCGTGACAAAGTTGGTAACAGAGCGTTAGGTTTTACCTTCGGAGCATAGGATGACCCTTGGTTGATGGAATAGGTGACTAAAGTAGAGTGACATACCGTGGGTATATTCCGCGGCATATTTACGACACGCCACTCCACATAAGAAGCCTTAGGATGTACCTTTCTTTGTTCAGTATCATATTCATTCCTGGTCTAGCCTCATCGGTACCAGTTATGGTTTTGCTTCCACGATTACGGGCAGGGAGAGCTACGGCTAGAGTTGCGGTCAGCATGAGCTCGTTATGAACGAGGACTGACCAGGGCGCGATTCTGGCGACACACGATTATACAGATGTGTCTTTTGATTGTGTTTTGCGCCACGAGCGTTGAGTGGATTGCTGTATGAGATTACTCGGACGTGCGGATTGGCACCAGAGGATTGAGCCACTGATAGAGGCCAGCCAGATTTTGATGACCGTTGAGGTGTGGCTTATTCATGATGACTGAGGCACTGTTCAGCGTGCAGACGAGTAAGCCGGTTATTGCTGCGAACGACGAGATATCACCCCAGATGTTGGAGCTATTGCGGTACGAGTGTACTAAGAGATGATAGAAGGTCGCTAGTCCCGGAGGATGAATGACTAGACGTGTGGTTTGTTCGCTACCCCGATGCGAGGTCATCAGATAGATTGATTCCAGCTGAGACGACTTCACACGGAGACGTTGAGAGTCGACAGAGATGATCGAATGTCAGAAACCTATTATTCCATGTTTAAAGTATTCGGAAAGACAGGCAGGCAATTCTATGGTCCCTCTAGAAGAATGAAACCCTAACTCGACTTAATGACCGTATGAAAGCCCTTGAACCTTAGGGTTTGCGGCAGTTCTGCGGCGCCATTAGTGAGGCCTAGGTTTGCCCTTCTACGGCTGGACCACCGATGCGGTGGTATGTACTCAATACTATTATACTGTACCCAAGATATTGAGCTCTTGGGGGATTATGAGGTCTTGACAAATTGATAATTCGGATTCTAGATGGTGAGATGCACTTCTTGGGAAACTCCAGATACGAGGATAGCCGTTGGAGCTCAGTTCATGCAGCCACGACGAGACGAGTCCGAATCGGTCGACATTAAAGCAGAGTGAAGTAAAGAGTTCGCTAGAGATTTCGACGAGATGACGTTCCACTCTACCGACACCAGGGACGTGATACGCATGCCGAGGCATAGTACTAGATATACCTTCCAGAAGGAGTCGCGATGAGTATGCAGCCATTCCGGAGCAAGAAGCGGATATAATAAGGGACGATGACTTCCGGACAGTTGGCAGAGATGAGACTTGGGAAAGACCTTGAGCAGGATTCCTTCCAGGATACTGCTGCAATGATATTTCCACCCAGGATTAGATGTATCACGTGCATTCAGAGAGCCAGAGGCCGACGCCAGTGACATGTTGCCTTACGAGTAGTCGTGATGATTGACCGAGAAATGACCAGAAAAGTACCAGAACGGAATCGTCCCCGTTAGCACACCTGACAGGGCCGATGAGCCGATGGATCGTGAGATTTGTAATCCACAGAGAAGACTTGGACCAAGGAGTGGTCATGATACGCACACCAGCAGGCCAGATTTCAGGATCGTCGGCGAGACATGCTAGGAGTGACCACGACAGTTGGCCAGAGATTCTTGGAGGATGTGCTTGAGCGGAACTAGTCCGCCATACTTGATTTCGGTATTTTGGGCGATTTATTCGCATGAGTTGATTTGAATGATTGAGGATTTACGATTTTCACACAGTTGTTGCACTTGATATCGTTTTCGTGCCTTGGTTTCACATGTTTGTGATTTTATGGGGTTTAGACATTTGAGTTGATTTTGTGCGTATGCATGCACACGATTTGGTTTTGCACTCTGTGTAGTTTACATATGCTTGCAGTGCAGTGACATGTATTTTGTGCACTTGGATGCACTGGACCTCGATTTCGAGGGTGATGCTCGATATTTGTTTTGTGCATTTTATGCACCTGATTGGATTTGCGCGTGTTCGGCGCTCGATATTGGATTTCATGATTTCATGCATGATGGATGCACCGGAATTGGATTTTTAGCGCATGTTGGGCGCATGTTATGAGATGCGATTTTGGTGCACACCAGATGCACTAAATCGAGATTCTTCGTACATGTCAGATGCACCTGTTTTGCTGTCAGGCACACACGTGGCCCATGACAGATGCTTCGTGCACACCCGATGCACTTAGATTTTGTTTTTGTGCGCATGTATGGCACATTTATGAATTTTGATTTCCGTGCGCACCGGACGCACGTAGTATTCTTATGCACATTTTGGGATTGATTTCTTATGGAGCAGTACATTTTTATGATATTGCGATTTGTGTCCGCACTGAGCAGGACTAGTCAGATGACAGTACCGGAGTGTGTTTTGCATGCATTGATTGATTTCAAAGGGATTTCCAAAAGCGAGCTATAGTCTCATTATTTACATACGTGTCCGATGCGACACAAGACGTTTGGGACGAGGGAACCCTTCTAAATTGTTTTTTTAAAAACGGCGGGTCATGAATGTTAAAAGGTATATACGTATATGGCTAGTTTCTTATAAAGACGTCCGCCACTGTGCAGTGTTATGTGCATTACACATTGACTTAAAAAAAACAAATTTTGCATGCATTCCCTTCAAGATATTTACATGTACGGATTTGGTATTAACATATATAGTTCTGATTTCTAGCATATCGGTTTTGCCTTGGATTTGGCATTCGTGTTTCACCTTGACTCCGATGATAGCGAGATACTTGACGGAGTTTTGTTTTCGAGTTATCTGCTCGTTACGCATGCACATGTATTGCGCTACGATGCGTTCTATGGATTGATGATTTCGGAGACCCGTTGACGTGGACATGTTATTGAAATGTTTTAGAATTTGGAGGTTTAAATTTAAATTCGGGGACCGAATTTCTTTAAGGGGGGAAGACTGTAACATTTCAAAAAATAAAGTATTATTTTTGGGAATTTTCATAATTTAATATTAATTTTTAATGAATATTTTAATAGTCGGTATAATTAAATACCGATAAATGGGGAAAATTCCGGATAAAATTTTGGAAATTCTAAAAATAGGTTATTTTGTGGAAATATGCCATTTACAGTTTTTATGATGAATTATATGCGACTTTAGTGTTAATCGCGATCAAAAATCGCTAATTAGATTTTAGGCTTTTTGTGCAAAATTGTGTACATAACATTTTCCACACTTGTCTCTTGTTATGGACTTATGATGGCTTAGGGTTGAACCATTTGGTTAAGTTAAGTCGGTTAATAAAGGGTTTAGCTTTGTTAAGGATTGGTTAAGGTTAGGGTCAACTTGTGGCTAGAGAAAGAGAGAGAGAGGAGGCATGATGGATGTGCCATGACTTGCATTTATGTTGAGTGAAGATGATAGGAGTTAACCTCACTTCACTTCAAGCCTTTTTGCTTATCTCTCTCACATCTCTCCCTCTCACTCACATACCCTCAAACATCAGCAACAAGGCATCAGCCCCTAACACCTTAGCTCCATACCTACACACTCACATCAGCAACAAAAGCATCAGCCCCTATATCAACTAGCATCAGCCCCCATATCAACTAGCATCAGCTGCTGCCCAAAACATCAGCAACTTGCAGCAGCTGCAGCCACCCCAGCCCCTAGCATCAGCTGTCACTATGCCATCAGCCATCAACACCCCCGTAGCCACTCTACACCAGCTGCACACAACTACAACACTCCACCCTATATCAACCACAGCCCAACACTTCAGCTGCTGCCTCACACACAGAAAAATAAGACAAAAGAGAAATGGCAAGCAGCAGCAGCAACCTGAACAACAACAGCAACAAGGGCAATCAGCTAAGGAGCAGCTCCACAGCAGCAGCAACCCCTCCTCCTTCCTTCATCCTCTCTTCTCCTACATCCTAGGACCCCCTTGAGGTATAATCTCACAACCCAACTCCTTTCTTGCTTGATTATGGTCGTAAAACTGAAACTTAGTGTTATTAAGTGGATTAGTGCTAGATCAGATAAAATTGAGTGAGATTTGGCCAAGAGATGGTTGTGATGGTTAGTATAGCCTTATTAGGTGTATTTGAGACCAGTTTAACCAAGATTTCCCCAGATTTCCAGTTGGTTACCTGAAAGTTTCAACTTGGCGTATTTTATCGATTTTGTCGACTTTTTGACCTTTCTGAGATCTGCCTTCACCCCGGGAACCCTAAAATAAAATTGTCTTGGCAGTAAGCTGTGCAGGCACCCTGGAACCATCCCACAAAACCCTAGCCCCCACCTCAAATTCCTGGCCGCAGATATATCCCTTCTGGCCGCAATTTGCGGCCAGACCAGGGTGAAACTGCCTCTTTTTGCGTGCACGGCTCTATTTCATGTAAACTTGACCCAGGGTATGTCTAGTTTCGACTGATTCCAATTAGGGTAGAATCTGGGTTGATTTTCTTCAGTTGGCGCATGATTTACGAATTGTTTTCGTATGGATTTTGGTATTCGATGATTCGTTTCTGTCGGGTGGCGTTTGAACGCCGACGTCAGAGGGATATTGGTTGTGTTTGCACGCAAGGCTACAGGTTTTTCCTATGAGCGTAGCGCGTACCATTTTTGTTTCCGACATGGTTTTCATGTGTTTTAGCGTGTGATATCATTGTAGGTACCCCACGTGGCTTCGAAGCGTTGGAGATGCAAATGGCGACATCGGCACCGACACGCATAAAGAAAGGTGAGTAGATTTATATCTACGGGGAGAAGTCGGGTGGATGGCGTATAGCACCCCCGCAATTCGTTGTGATGTATACGGATGCGTATACACACATACAATTATTATATGTTGTTTGGGATTAATTATTGATGTTTAGAATGGATATTGGTGTTGGATTGGTGATATGTTACGAAACCCTAGGGTAGTGGGTGCACTACACATACATATTCACACATACATACTTGCATACATCCTTATTACACATGTGGTTATGGGATTCTATATTGATATGTGTTCACGTGGGTATGGGACTATATGTTCACATACGATTTCGAGGATGATACATGGGATTGAGATGAGTCGATGATTTTGATATGAGATTATGATATCGGTGATATGGTAAAATTCATAGTTGAGATACGTCTTGATGCTGTAGCAGGGTTTTGGGATGATGATGCCATAGGAATAGTGATATATATATAATGGTCGACATGTGATGATGTTACGAGATATGATATGATATGACAAGATTAGTATGATAGGCCGCATTCGGCGATGTTTACTTCTTGTGATGATATGTGTTGATGATATCAATCTATACGAGACTATCGATCAGTAGTCAGATCATAATTATAGTGATGCTGTTAGCTTTGTACTAGACATAGGTCAGTACTCAGATTATGATATTTGATATAGAGAATACCAGATGAAAGATATGACGAATGTGATATTGACCCGTACCCAGATTTGGGGATGCCGTACGACGGATTTACGTACGAGCTGTAATTTGATGTTTGATCCGCACTCTTGTCTTGGGAATAACCGATTATAGAGATATGGTATCGGATGTGATATTATCGAGGCGGGATCACCGACTATATATATTTATATGTATCGACTCAGCCTTATAGTGATGTAGCTATATGACTCTTATGACATTAGATGCAGTTTTAGCTATCATTGTGTTTGGTATTCAGCTCCAGCACATTACTATTGTTGCTCCGCATCGTATACTTCTTGTGATTTATATTTTATTGTTGATATCATGCTGTTTGGACACCAGCACCATTACCGATGATGCGTATATACCACGTACACTAACTTGCCAGTTCACACACATCTTCATCGGTAATTGCCATGTCACTACACAGTAGTATTATTGCTGCATGATATGACCCTTGTATGCGCATACTATTATTCCATGTTGCATGATATACTGTTATACTTGCACTTCATTGATATGTCACATACATCATGTTTTCTGATTATGCGCATTGAGATATGTTGTTCTATGATATTTCTGGATTTGGGAACCGTGGGTATTTCAAAGAGATTATGTAATTGTTGTAAAAACCCGGTTACCCCTGATATGATATTTCAGTGCGTCCACCATGTGTTTTCTCGGTGCTGAGAGCGACATGTGAAACCCGATTCGAGGAGGCGGATGAGGCCGATTGCGGGTACATGGTGGGCCCGGTGCGGTACCCCGGGACAAGAAGATCGCAGGAGATGGCGTTGAGCCTGGCAGGGGAGCACTACCGTCGTGGTCTTGAGATTGATGGTAAGGGCCGGTCTGGATTGACGGCGCCTTAGATAATGAGACTTATAAGAAGCATTGAGGTATTGAGATTGAGGCTATGTTTTGTGCCGATGCTGGGCACAGGTTTCATGATGTTTTCCATGATGTTGACTATATCCTCACATGTACATGCATGATGCTTATTGTCATTGGATGACACGTGGACGGGATCCACCTATATACATACAATGATCACATACAGACTTTTATTACATTGATCATACTTTTCATGCATTCATACATCATTCACATGATACATTGCTACCCGAGGCACAGACATTGACACGGGTACATGGGATTACATTTGGGTTAGATAGTTACCCTAGTCATTGTAACGTTTTAGAAATCGTTTTGCGAATTTTCCCGTTTTAGGGCAAAATTGTCGGTTTTTCCCGTTTTAACCCGATTTCGATCAAACGACCGTATAAGCTTACCGACATCTAATTTGGCCAAAATAAAGCTTGTGCGCGAACTTTGGGAGTATTTGGGAGGTTTTGGTTAAGATAGATTTTTTCCCGAAAAAAATATTATTTTAAGCGGTGTTTTGTGCACGTAAATCGGGAAAAATTTTCTTTTGTGAATAAATTTATTTTGTCACTAGAATTATTTTAGAAACTTCTTTTTAAATATCTAGATATTTTTGTAGTGCAAAAGGAATTATTTTAAAAAGAAAAGAAAAGGTGAAAAGGTGGCAAAATGCATTTATTAGCTTTTATTACTCATTTTCCTAGCAATTTCTTCACCCAAAATTCACAAAAATACCCCCCACTCACCTTGGCCGACCCTAACTCCCCCATTTCTGTCCAAAATCATTCCAAGCTCATTTCTCTCTCATTTCCTTTCAAAAACACAAAAAGATATCCAAAAATAAATCCAAAAATTTCTATATAAATATTAAACCTTTTTCCTTCACTAATCCTTCATGGATCTTCTTCAAAGCTTGAGTTTTGGAGGCTAAAGTGATGGATCTAAGTTCTTTTTGGTGTTCTTGAGGAGGTATAATTTCTTAGCTTAATCCATAATTAATTGCTTTAATCTTTAACTAGCTAATTTAGTTAACTAGTTAAGTGCTTAGTTTAGCATTTAAATCATGATTAATTCATTATATTTGGTTTAAGAAATTCATGTTAGGGTTAAATTTTGATTAAGTGATTAGTGTTTAATTCAAGTGTTAAATTGTGTTTTGGAAAAGAATAATCTAGTAGAAAGTGTTAAAATTTGCTAATAAGCATTTTGTTTAATTAAGCAAAATTGCTTACTAGATTTTTGCTAAATCATAATTAGCGAGTGTAAAAAATATAGGATTGGTTTAGATAGCTTAGTTAAGCTATTTTAAGGTATTTGTAATTGTTAGATTTTTGTTATCATGAATCTAGTGTGATATATTGCGATAGGTTGCTTACTAGATTTCGGCGTTTTCCGACGTAGGGTTCGTTTGGTAGTTGCGAGGTTATATCCAGTGTATTCCTCGTAATTTTTGTGTTGTGTTGCGCGATCGGGACGATCGGGGTCCAGACTTGGTGTTTTGTAGTTTAGCGACCCTAATTAGGGTTTTGGCCGGTATCGTGCGCGATAGATGCGCTAAGCGCGCAGTGTAATTTTCCGGGCGTTTTCGTCGCGTTTCGTTGTCTTTCCGTCATTATAGGATATTTAGCTTATGTGTTGTATTTATGAAATTTTAGGTTCGCAAGCAGGGACTTCGGGTGCTGCGGACAAGGGGAAGCAGGTGGTCGGATTTTCTTAGCTCGAGACCATCGGTGAGTAGATTTAACATCTACGGGGAAATCGCCCGTATGGCGTTATGCGTCGGGGCGAATATGATATGATAGCTGCATGTATTTGCATATTAGTTACTTTCATATGAATGTCATTGCATAGCATTATCGTTGTACTTGACTCGTACCTTTAGATATAACACATTACTGACGGTTCATGTTGCACGAGCACTAAATTGTATGCTACACCCACACCGTCTGTAATTGCCATGACACGCACAAACACCTACATATGTGATATGATAGTGGATAGGAATGATTAGAGTAGTAACTCATATTCTATTGTGCATATGAAATACTGTGGACACATACATACGCGATATTGCATTGGGCAGGAATAGTTAAGGTGGTGAACCATATTCCACTTCACTTATATCTTGCTATAATTACTTATACATCATGCATACAAATTGACATGTACACCCTCATACTTGATTACATGTAGATACTTAAACCTTACTACACTTACATGTACACTTCAAATGATACTGTATTTATTTTCGAAGGAATTGGGAACCGCAGATATGTTTTTAAAGCTAGATTCAATTTAAAGAGCGGTTTTCCCTTTATATGCTCATATTGATGTTTTATGTTGCATATATCAGTTTTATATGGATTTTACGCATTGATATATGGATTTCATATGATTTATGGATTTGAGAACCGTGGGGGTTATTTTCAAGAAAACATTGTATTGTTTGAAAACCCGGTTTCTCTTGATATGATATTTGATGCGTCCACCATGTGATTTCTCGGTTCTGAGATTTGGCTTGTGATACCCGATTCGAGGAGCGGGATGCACCGTCTGCGGGTACATGGTGGACCCGGTATGGTACCCCGGGGTGAGTGGTGATTTCGTGGTGTAGACGATAAACCAGACGGTGGGACCTGTTGGAGATAGTGCCCTCAGAGTCAATTATTGGGTCACAGGCACGTGATTGCAATGATTGAGGGAGGACCTATCCCGGGAAGACAATCTTACTCGAGATGATAGTACGCTATCTGGTTTACCTTTATCATCGTGTACTGCTTTAGGTGACCTGACACGTCGCTATTACACGTTGATAGAGCCCCTAGGATTCTTGCTTGACTACCAGCAGTATGAGGGCGATCATATAAGTGGGAGCTGGGGGTCTATAAGCACATCCTAAAATGGTCCCTAGTCGTAGGAGTTTCGAGACAGGGCATCGATACTCCATTAGTAGACTAGTGTATACAGTCGAGACCCCGACGAGGGGCGGTGGTCGGTCTCACAAGCCACTGGTGTCAGTTGGTTCACCTAAGATGTATACAGGTGCTCATTGGGTTATGAGTACACCGGACAGGACTCGCCGGGAACCTGCTGGTTGGGATTATACCAGACGTCAGATAGCAGTTCCCTGGTGACATGTGTACAGGTTAGTTCATCGACCTGAGATCGTCATTTGTCTCGTGTGAGTTCCCACTGTACTTTGATTACTACCCTACCACGGCTCAAAGGAGTCGTGCAAACAGGTTTTAGTTGGGTACAGTCCCGAGCCACATGGAGGCAGTGAGCGGATCTTCAGGGGTTCGTCTCTCCCGGTTTGGGGGTGAGGTCGTGCTGTGTCTAGGAGAGCCAGAACATGAAAAGTCCTTGGCCAAGGCAGGAGATTTGCTGGTAGGTATTCCAGTAGTATCTCAGGGTGTTCTGGGCTACACTCCGACACGACTTGTACCGCTTTTGGGGGTCTGACTTTTACCAACCCCCTAGGCCCGCCATGCGATACTCATAGACGAACGGACCGGACTGTACGGATATTGTCACTGACAGGCTCAGTTGGGTGTCGGGGTGAGCTTCCTCATCGACGTCCCTTTTGGTCAATAGCTGGTGGCCCGTCACGTATTGGCTTATACCTCTGACGTGCTAGTGGTTAAATCCACAGCCATAGTATTGACGAGTCTTTAGAGTCCACCACAGACAGCTACTCAAGTTTCGGGCGAAACGCTGTAGATGCCGTATGGAGATATGGCAGGGTTCGATCAGATACGTGCGGTATTGCACGGATCGTGATCGGACGGTTTTTACTAGCCGGCTTTGGCTTAAGCCGGATTCTAGTATTTGATAGTGTAGTTTTGTCTCTTTGCATTTGTGTTCAGTGGGAATACAAATGCGGGCATGTATTTGTAGTAGTGGGGTTTTCCCGTATTTTATTACGGGATCAGTTTTTCTGAAGTTGCCAGTTTGCATTCCGTTCCGGCCGGTTTTCCTTCATTCCTTCTCGGTCGGACTTTCTTGATGGAAGGGGGTTATTTGCAGTTTGCAAATAACTCTTTTGTGGAGGGTCTTGTTGCTTATGTGCCTTTGTCATGATGAGATTCCTTTTTAATCTCATCACTTGTTTTTCATTTGATGGTTGGTGGAAAGGATTTGGATTAGAATGAGAGTGACTATATTCTATATTTGTTTTTGCCTTTATTCATTTTTCTTTTCTCTCTCCAATCTATTTTGAGTGAGAGGGGGGCCGGCCATTTCTTGAGGGAGTGAGATGAGAGGATCATTTTTTTCTAGTGGGGAAATATATCATCTCATTTTCTTATGCTTGCTTGCATGCTTGCAAAAATCCCTCCATAGCTATCATTCTCCTTTCCTCCACATCTTCCATGGCAACTTCACATACCCAAAAGAGACAAGCTTACTACACTATTCTATAGCAAGCCTTGGACGCGTCGGCTAGCCAACTTCGCGCCCGAGTTGCCTCGGTCAAGAGGCGGGAGCCCGTAAAAGATTCCGGCTACGTGGTGCCCCTTTCCGACGAGTGAGGAGGTGACGGAGATTCCGCAGGAGATCGGAGTGGAGACGAAGACCGAAGGACACGGATCGCTTGGTATACTTCTCTACTCTTTTCTATTTTGCTAGCTAGCTAGGTTAATGGCCCGATCCGGGTAAAAAGTCCGCGGTGGTGCCGTTTTGCAAAGTCCGCAAAGTTTTTGTTTTCCGCGTTTCCGGCGTCGGATCGACGGCCGGGGCGCCCCCGCGGGCTTACATTGGTATCAGAGCCACGCCGTTAACCTACCTAGCTTGCTCTAGTATGTTTAGTACTCGATCGAACGAAAAAACCCAAAAACCGTATTTTTGTGCACATGTGTTCTCTGTTGAAATTTTTTGAGCTCCTAAAATTTTTCAGGTTGTTGCAGAGGCATGTACAAACAATTCTAAGAATTCTGGGAAAATACGATCCACTGATTCCTCACTTCGACCGCGGAAGCGCGGCCAAAGCGCTAGTTTGGCCGCGGTTCCGCGGCGGATAGGAGGAATCGTGGCACCATATTTTCCCAGTAAGCTTATGAGTTAGAAATAGGGCTTTTGGGATATTTTATTTGGGCCCAGGTTTTCTGTAAGTGCTACAGTTCTTTTTGGGGCCCACTTTGATAGATTTGTTCGATCGGATATTTTAAACATGCCAGTTCACAGTTTTTACATTATATCTGCGACCGTGAATGTCACTTGATCGGTAAATCCTGTCTAACTGCTATAGCCCGGTTAGACGGATTTGCGAACGTGACTTTCACGTTGATGTTCTGTGATTGTACTGTGTGGTTGCGGATCGGTCGTGGGGATAGCCTGGTTGCAGTGGTAGTACAGTTCTGTTTTATATGTACATTTGATATTGCGGGGCGAGCGTCCGACATGTGGACTGCCGTCACTGCCTGTTTGTATTATTCTTTTGGGGCACGACCAGGTTGCGGTCAATGCACCCGGTGTATGTATATTTTACTTTCTGTACTAGGATTACCCCGCGGAGGGGTGCACGGATAGCCGGGTTCTAGAGGGCAACGAGCCCGCATCTCATGGCTTTGAGACGGAGGGGGCTTCACTCTAGGATTGGCGGGCTATTCGCCGCACTCGTAGGGGGTACAGGTTGACCCAGGAGGGGTGCCCAAGTTACCGGATTCCGTGAAGTGCTGGGTGGTCCATTCACGTAGCTGAAGGGGGCTGCCTCGCTTCAGGTTTTGGCGGGTAACTTGCCGCACCCGTAGGGGTCTAGGATTTCATTGCGCAGGCTATCCACACGACCAGGGGAACGTCGGGTTTCAGCGGCTCTGTGAAACCCGGGGATCCCAGATATCTGTTTTGATCAGTGTTGCTATACTTTTCTGTGTTGCTGCATTTTTATCACGCCTTGAGCGAAAGTTATATATTATATATATACTAGTAGATGTTGTATATGTTTTTCATCCGCGCTAGTCCAGTCCCCGCTCTGTCGTTAGTTAGCTAACCTAACGGGTGATGACGGGACCCAGTGGCGAATGCGGATGGCATATACGTACATCAGTATATTTTCGTTCTTTATTGGTGTGATCAATTGATGGGACTGCGTTGATTCGGATCAATGCAAGTTAAACAAACCTATTCTGATGTTGTTGGAACACTTTTTCAAAAGCTGTTATTGCAAGGACGTTCATTTTTGTTTTGCACAGTGGTATTCAGTTGGAATATCCTGCTCCTCAGTCGACGAGGCAAGGGCCGAGATCCCTTCACCGGGAGTGACCCCTTGGACAGAAGTTTGCGTCAGGGCAATAACTTCACTATAGCCGTTTACTTTTGCTTTGCATCGTGGTATTCAGTTGGAATATCCTGCACCTCATTCTACGGGGAAAGAGCCGAGATCCCTTCACCGGGAGTGACCTCTTTAGCAAAGGTTTTCGTCACTATATTTTTATAAAGCTATCAGTTCCTTCAACGATATCAAGTTCATTACGTTAAAGGTTTTCGCCAGAAACCATTCGTAGCCCTCCGTCGTTTCATATGGATAGTCAATAGTATTCAAGCTGTGTATGTTGGCCAAAGTCAAGGCACAGTGTTTGGTAGCTGTTGGGTATTCATATGCAGCATAGATAGATGCGTTGGTTTGGGACAGTCGTACTGCCATTTTGGCCAAAGTCAAGGGTAGGTACGAGTGGGTTCAAATTAACCAGGAAAATGACGGGTAGAACTTGACATGTGACTTATGATATGTTGGCCAAAGTCAAGGTCATAAGAGCATGGGGTAAAAATCCACATCGGGAGTTTCAAAAGTACTGAAACTTGCCAGATATGCGCATACCTTCTGGAGTGTGATAGCGTGAGCGGATTCCGTCACGTTATCATGCGATGATGGTTGGATCCCGATTCCCACTGATGAGTTGGTTTACTCCTCGGGTGACCCCGACTAATTCTTCTTTCAGGTTTGGAGGAGAATTTGAGCTACAGTGGGAGGTTTCCTGATTAGATAAAGTGACGACCATTCTGATCTAGGATAGAGTGCACGCTGAGTGTTTCTTTTCTCTCTCTCTTTGGCAGCGACCATTGACCCGACCCTAGACTATGACTCAGTGACAAGTTGACCGAACCTACTTAACACTGGCTTTTGGATTGTCAGAGTTGCA
This sequence comes from Agapanthus africanus, assembly GCA_030015575.1. Classification (NCBI taxonomy): domain Eukaryota; kingdom Viridiplantae; phylum Streptophyta; class Magnoliopsida; order Asparagales; family Amaryllidaceae; genus Agapanthus; species Agapanthus africanus. Next base: position 181,466,913 of record JASDDO010000016.1, on the reverse strand, counting down.
GACCTCTTTGCCACTCCTACTTTTACCCTTTTCTCCCGGACACCCCGTATTACTACGAACGTCCACTTCCATTGGACAAAACCATCGTATGGTTATATACGAACTCGAAGGACTTCGAGGATGGTTTCTGGTTCTGGAGAAAATGGATAGGACTATTCAGTTGTCTTTTCTTTTCACCTTCTCTCAGGTTGCGAGTACTCCTTGGTTTAGGAGTAGTACACCTATTACGCAAATTGGACAGTCTTCTTCCAAACCTTAGGCTGGTGCCGAACGGTGGGGAATGAAGAAAACCAGTTAGCCTAAACGGTGTACGGAAGGTATTAAGTTCAGACAAAGCAAGGGATTAGTAAGAGGGCAAAGTAAATTACGACTGCTATTCACGACCAAACCAAGTATTTCTTCACCAATCCTAAATCACCTTTGTATTTCTCCAGGACACTCCGTATCACTACGAAGATCCTAGTTTATTGGATAATCCATCGTATGGTTATATACGAACTCGAAAGGAACTTGTTCCTGTTCGGGGATGGATCCTGGTTCAGGAGAAATAGGAATAAAGTACATTCAGGTGTCTTTTATCTTCACCTTCTCTCGCGTTGCGAGTGCTCCTGGTATTAGGACAGTACACCTTTTATGCTTATTGACTAGTCTTCTTCCAAACCATAGGCTGGTGCCGAACGGTAGGGAAGGAAGAAAACCATTTGGCCTAAAGGGGTGTACAGAAGGTAATGACTAAAGACAGATAAAGGGATTTGGATAAGTGGCAAAGAATTATACGGTTATAGTTGTGAGTCTGGATAATGGAAGAGGCATTACTAGGAATACCAGGATACCCCATCGAAACATTTCAATGTTTCAGGTTCACTGTGTACTGTTAAAAGAAAACTGATTTCCCGATTAGATACTTACTCCAGGGTATGTATTTACCAGATATGATTCTCACATCTGTATGGTTTTACAGATGATGAGTGGGAGTAAGTTATTAGGAATTAGGTGACCATCCTCATTATATCGGGATTCGTTGGAATTGGTGATATTTGAGGAAGCCACCTGGGTTGTTTGCCAGTCGGCAAATATTTGGTTTTGAATATCCGTTGTTGTGCACCAATTTCAAATTGATATATCTGTACGTCTGTTTTTATAGAGTGAGACATATCCTTTTGAAATTATGTCTATGACATTTACCTATACCAGTGGATGGTTAGGTAAGGAGCATTGAACAACGGTGTGATTCTTCTTAACCAAAAGTACAGTTTTCAACCTACGACACACAGTGAATGAGTCATTCGACTCAGGGGACTTATACAGAGCATTGTATATTGTCCAGTGTCCATGAGGACAGAGGGGTTGGTCCTCGTACTGTATTCTGTTTACTTATGACTTCTCTAGTTCTTAGACAAGTGTTTCGTAGAAACACAGGGTCGAAGTTTTGAGAAGTTATAGGTATAAGAATAAAGTAGAGAACCATGTGTTGCAAGTATCAGGATTCTTCAAAGTGATCGAAGATGTAGATACTTGTACATGGTATTCAGTTGATAGTAATGGTTAAGAGAACTTGCTTCTCTTTCAGGTTACTCATAATTGGAAGCATTCCTAAGTTGAGTAACGCTGATCGGCCTCCTTCCATTTAGTTGACATGCACTGGAGATAGCTGCATGATTTGAATCTGGTTCAATTAAATCAGTGCCTCTGTTTCTTGGATATAGAACAGTTCATATCTTGACATTGTTAAGATACGGGGAGTTGTCCGGCTTATGCTTAAAACCAGACTCTGGACAACTCAAGGCACGTTTCAGTAATGGCTGTTTGTGGGTTGACCCGGGCTATGACGAGGGTTGATTTTCTACCATCTGGAAGATCAATAGCGATATTGTTCTTGACTCGCCACAGTTTTATCAAAAATGGATTTTTTCAGAAAAACAGTAGTGGGAGTATGGTAGAACTGGAAGTGATTCCAGAACCGCAAACGATTACTGAAGATTTGATAAGAACCTAAACATTCAATCTGGTTTGACATTCCATTGGCCACTCCGCAGATATGGTGGGTAACCTCAGGCACTCGAGAGGTACTTCGGTATGCTCAAGGACGATGGCAGGGAGGTTCTTGTTTACCCAGACTTGCCATTGCTGTTGTTCCAGACTGTGAGACCCGGCAGGAGGATGAGTATAGTGTCGTTCTAAACTGGCTTTAGAAGTGAACATCTATATGACTCTGCCAGAGGGTTGTCGTAGTCAGTGGGAGCAGCGGAAGCATTGGTGGACATCAGACTTATGTCTATTTATAGACTAAAGCAGAAATAGCGGAGATAGATCATCTATTTCTGACGTGACAGTCATAGGTTTGACTTCATCAGAATAGGGGTGAATCAGTTAAGAAGGTAGTAGGGTGTGATGTCCTGGTTTTTGATGACATACACAGAGTAGGAGTAATATTCCTATACTACGATCGGTTATACTTTGGTCGTCACAATCGGAAGCAGTTTTAGAACATAAGTTGATGTTCTAGGGAATTGATAACGGCAGCCTCCTTTAGGAGACGGTTATCATTCCAGGCTTCCAAGGTGACCTGGATGGCAGAGTGGCTGTCAGAGTTATAGTTTTCCCTCTGATGAGGGGCAGTATTTTGGACAGGTGGTCTAGGTGGATACTGAGGGAAGGCATGGCGCAGGATACTGATTAAGTTCAGTTGACAATACAATCTAAGAAGTTTGGATTTGGAGTTCACTTATGAGCTAGGTCCCATCAGACATCCAGACATTCTAAGACAGGTATTGCTCATTTCGGGAGATGGCTTTCTCCGCGAACTTGAGATACAGAGAGACATAGAAAGAAACATCAAAGCGGATCCACTCACTGAGGCTATTCCTCGAACGCAATAGTTTCGCAAACGAGCTTTGTGAGACTGACTAGTAGAGGAGTTGGGTGTTCGGTATCACACGGGCTGTGAGTATGCGACATCGCAATAATTAGCCTCGAGTGCAAGTGGGAGATTGTTGGAGATAGTGCCCTCAGAGTCAATTATTGGGTCACAGGCACGTGATTGCAATGATTGAGGGAGGACCTATCCCGGGAAGACAATCTTACTCGAGATGATAGTACGCTATCTGGTTTACCTTTATCATCGTGTACTGCTTTTGGTGACCTGACACGTCGCTATTACACGTTGATAGAGCCCCTAGGATTCTTGCTTGACCACCAGCAGTATGAGGGCGATCATATAAGTGGGAGCTGGGGGTCTATAAGCACATCCTAAAATGGTCCCTAGTCGTAGGAGTTTCGAGACAGGGCATCGATACTCCATTAGTAGACTAGTGTATACAGTCGAGACCCCGACGAGGGGCGGTGGTCGGTCTCACAAGCCACTGGTGTCAGTTGGTTCACCTAAGATGTATACAGGTGCTCATTGGGTTATGAGTACACCGGACAGGACTCGCCGGGAACCTGCTGGTTGGGATTATACCAGACGTCAGATAGCAGTTCCCTGGTGACATGTGTACAGGTTAGTTCATCGACCTGAGATCGTCATTTGTCTCGTGTGAGTTCCCACTGTACTTTGATTACTACCCTACCACGGCTCAAAGGAGTCGTGCAAACAGGTTTTAGTTGGGTACAGTCCCGAGCCACATGGAGGCAGTGAGCGGATCTTCAGGGGTTCGTCTCTCCCGGTTTGGGGGTGAGGTCGTGCTGTGTCTAGGAGAGCCAGAACATGAAAAGTCCTTGGCCAAGGCAGGAGATTTGCTGGTAGGTATTCCAGTAGTATCTCAGGGTGTTCTGGGCTACACTCCGACACGACTTGTACCGCTTTTGGGGGTCTGACTTTTACCAACCCCCTAGGCCCGCCATGCGATACTCATAGACGAACGGACCGGACTGTACGGATATTGTCACTGACAGGCTCAGTTGGGTGTCGGGGTGAGCTTCCTCATCGACGTCCCTTTTGGTCAATAGCTGGTGGCCCGTCACGTATTGGCTTATACCTCTGACGTGCTAGTGGTTAAATCCACAGCCATAGTATTGACGAGTCTTTAGAGTCCACCACAGACAGCTACTCAAGTTTCGGGCGAAACGCTGTAGATGCCGTATGGAGATATGGCGGGGTTCGATCAGATACGTGCGGTATTGCACGGATCGTGATCGGACGGTTTTTACTAGCCGGCTTTGGCTTAAGCCGGATTCTAGTATTTGATAGTGTAGTTTTGTCTCTTTGCATTTGTGTTCAGTGGGAATACAAATGCGGGCATGTATTTGTAGTAGTGGGGTTTTCCCGTATTTTATTACGGGATCAGTTTTTCTGAAGTTGCCAGTTTGCATTCCGTTCCGGCCGGTTTTCCTTCATTCCTTCTCGGTCGGACTTTCTTGATGGAAGGGGGTTATTTGCAGTTTGCAAATAACTCTTTTGTGGAGGGTCTTGTTGCTTATGTGCCTTTGTCATGATGAGATTCCTTTTTAATCTCATCACTTGTTTTTCATTTGATGGTTGGTGGAAAGGATTTGGATTAGAATGAGAGTGACTATATTCTATATTTGTTTTTGCCTTTATTCATTTTTCTTTTCTCTCTCCAATCTATTTTGAGTGAGAGGGGGGCCGGCCATTTCTTGAGGGAGTGAGATGAGAGGATCATTTTTTTCTAGTGGGGAAATATATCATCTCATTTTCTTATGCTTGCTTGCATGCTTGCAAAAATCCCTCCATAGCTATCATTCTCCTTTCCTCCACATCTTCCATGGCAACTTCACATACCCAAAAGAGACAAGCTTACTACACTATTCTATAGCAAGCCTTGGACGCGTCGGCTAGCCAACTTCGCGCCCGAGTTGCCTCGGTCAAGAGGCGGGAGCCCGTAAAAGATTCCGGCTACGTGGTGCCCCTTTCCGACGAGTGAGGAGGTGACGGAGATTCCGCAGGAGATCGGAGTGGAGACGAAGACCGAAGGACACGGATCGCTTGGTATACTTCTCTACTCTTTTCTATTTTGCTAGCTAGCTAGGTTAATGGCCCGATCCGGGTAAAAAGTCCGCGTGGTGCCGTTTTGCAAAGTCCGCAAAGTTTTTGTTTTCCGCGTTTCCGGCGTCGGATCGACGGCCGGGGCGCCCCCGCGGGCTTACAGGACCACTACCTACCGGTGATTGTATTTGGACTCGGCGGTTATCTTGGAGATACCGACCGGAGTGAGGTATGACATATCGTCAGGGCCAGTCATGGTGACAGCGCCTGAGTTATGAGGATTTACGTGTCGATGCTAGACACGGGTTTCATGATGTTTCGAGTGTCGGTGTTTGACACTTAGGTTTTCGTGAGACATACAGGATTTGAGGGCCGATCTTAGGATGCGGTGCCTGAGGATTTAGGATTTGATGTGTCAATGAGGGACACTGGTGTTTTTCCATGCTGATGATTTTTGCATGAGATTTTATATTATAACATCCCACACTCAGGATTATGTTGATATGCATTATTTCATGTAGTTGTAGTACCCTGATGATGTACCTTTACATGATTGTTGCATATTCACCTATCATACTTATGCTATCGGATTACTTGTGATAGATAGATCGTTGTTCGTGCATACTTGCGATTACCGTATGATGTTAGTTACTATTCACGAGTTGGCAACTCACCCCCGTTGTGCCACAGTGTTGTGCAGGACATACCCTCTGAGTAGTCGCGGCAGGGCATCTTTTCATCTCTACTTTTGCGGATACCACTACGGTTGGCTGTGAAGCCTTGCTTTTAGGTGGGTTGCGGTTATCTGTTTGTACTTTGTATATTTTTTTGTTGGATCTAGTATTCTCCATCTACCACTATGTTGTATATGACTTAGAGACGACTTGTGAGGATTCAGTGTTATATTTTGTGGTGACTTTGGGTGCCGTGCTCGTGGGAGCCGGTTTTTGTTGAAAAGTTTTACTTCTTTATGCAGTTTTCTTTTATATTTTCTTCGCTTCGGCGTCGTATATATGTTGTTGTGGTTGTCTCCGCCATTGGGCGTGATTTGCTCCCGTTTGGGATGCTTTTATTTATTATCTATGTTGTATCCGTTTTCGGGGTTAGTTTTTACAAAAGAGGTGCTGCCGAAATTTTTAAGAACGAAAACTAAACTTAAAGATTTTTACTTGAAAATTTCCGAATATTTAAAACTATGTTTTTCTCCGTTGATCCAGTTTTGGGTGGTTTAGATTTCTGGGTTTCGGCTTACTTAAGTTGCGTACGCCTTTAGACGTTACGTAGTTTAAGTGCCGGTTACGGGCCAAATTTGGGTCGTGACAAAGTTGGTATCAGAGCGCTAGGTTTTTACCTTTCGAAGTGTAGGATGACCTCGGTATGATGGAGTAGGTAGCTTAAGCAGAGTGGCGTAGCGTGTGTATGTTCCGCGGCATACTTACGACACGGTACTCCGCCTAAGTGACTTTAGGACTTATTGATTTAAATTCCTTCCGTGATTGATATACGTCCTTGTGATTCGATTTCCGTTTCCTTATCGAATCTTGTTTCAATTTCCAGCCCATATGCCGCCGAAGACTACGAGGGCACAGAGAGCGGCCGCGAGGGCCGAGGCCAGAGTCGACTCGTCTGAGGCGAGGGTTGACCAGGGCGATACACTTGTGGTACCGGAGCACATTGCTATGATTGGGGCTGGTATGCAGGATCTGCGCCAGATTGTGGGGACTTTAGTAGAGGCCATTCGAGCGCAGGGGCAGGCTGTTGTTCCACCCGTTGCAGGGACCACGATGGTACCTACTGATCCGGCAGTCATAGTTGCAGCTCCAGAGGTTATTACCGTGTCACTGACGGAGTTCATGAGGCTGAGGCCTCCGGTGTTTACTGGCACAGATGTTACTGAGGATCCGCAGTCGTTCATCGACCGGATGGCCAGGATTTGTCGCTCACTCCGATGCTCTGACGTGAGATGGGTAGAGTTTGCGAGTTTCCGGCTGGAGGGTATGGCCCAGAAGTGGTGTGAGTCGTTGGAGAGGGGCAGAGCCACTGGTCTTGCTCCTATGACTTGGGCTGAGTTTGTGACGTCGTTTCTTGCCCGTTTTCTTCCACCGAGCGTCAGGGATGCGCGAGCGCGCAGATTTGAGTCTTTACGTCAGACGCCGGGGATGACGGTGTCGGAGTATGATGTATTGTTTACTGAGCTGTCGGTGTATGCTCCATACTTGGTGGCGACTGAGGAGATGAGGGTGAAGAGGTTTGTTCGAGGCCTGCTTACCCAGTTGTTCCTAGCCATCAGCATTCAGCATTGCGACACGTATGCGGCAGCTGTCGATGCAGTCCTATTGGTGGAGGAGCGTCTAGCTGAGTCATCGGTTGTTCCAGAACCGAAGAGGACTCGTACGGATGAGCCAGCACGAGGACCGAGGTTTGTCCGCAGAGGCAGAGTTCCATCAGAATCGGGGAGTAGCAGAGACGTGGGACGTGGCCAGTTATTCAGTTCTTATTCCCAGGAAGGCCAGCGACCGTCTTATGGATGCTTTGGTTGTGGCAGTTTGCAGCATCTTGTTCGGAATTGTACTGTGGTGCATCAGAGAGGGCCAGCAGTACCGCAGGTTACCTTACCACCTTCTCCGCCTCAGAAAGCGTTGCCTCTTATTCCTGTTGTTGCGCCGCGTCAGACTCCTACTCAGAGAGGTCGTGGTCGCGGTGGTTTTGTGCCGAGAGGACGAGGTGGCAGGCACGGGTTTTTGCCTTGACTCACCAGGACGCTCATGCGTCTAATGCTGTGGTTTCAGGTACCCTTTCCTTATGTTCTTTTGATGCACATGTTCTTTTCGATCCGGGATCTACGCATTCGTATGTTTCTACGCACTTCGCGCCGAGGTTAGGCCGAGAGTCGTGGTTGCTAGATCAGCCGTTAGTAGTGACTACTCCTGTGGGAGAGTCGTTTGTTGCGTGGCACGTGTTCCGATCATGTGCTGTCCGCTTAGGAGACAGAGATCTGTCCGTCGACTTGATCCTTCTTGAGATGTTGGACTTCGACGTTCTGTTGGGCATGGATTGGCTAGCTACTTGCTATGCGTCCGTGGACTGCCGCGAGAAGACAGTTAGATTTTGTTTTCCCGGCGAGTCAGTGTTTGTTGTGGAGGGAGACCGTGGTGTCGCCCCTCACAGTTTGGTTTCTGTTCTGTGCGCTAGTCGGCTTTTGAGGTGGGGATGTCGGGGATTCTTAGCTTTCATTCATGATACTGGAGTTACGGTGGAGTCGTTGGACCAGGTTTCTACCGTGCGAGAATTTTCCGATGTCTTTCCCGATGAATTACCTGGGTTGCCGCCAGAGCGCGATTTTGAGTTTTGCATTGATTTGATTCCTGGCACGGAGCCTATTTCTATACCGCCTTATCGGATGGCTCCGGCAGAGCTTAGAGAGCTTAAAGATCAGTTGCAAGAGTTGCTTGTTTTGGGACTTGTGCGTCGGAGTGTTTCGCCGTGGGGAGCTCCTGTTCTGTTCGTCAAGAAGAAGGACGGCAGTTTGAGGCTATGTGTGGATTATCGTCAGTTGAACCGAGTTACGGTGCGGAACAGGTATCCTTTACCCCGCATTGACGATTTATTTGATCAGCTCCAGGGTGCGAAACATTTTTCGAAGATTGATTTGCGTTCGGGTTATCATCAGTTGCGGGTTCGGAATGATGACATTCCGAAGACTGTTTTTCGTACGCGCTATGGGCATTATGAGTTTTTGGTGATGTCGTTCGGACTCACCAATGCGCCAGCAGCGTTCATGGATCTGATGAACCGGATTTTCAGGCCGTTCCTCGACCAGTTCATTATAGTGCTTATTGATGACATACTGGTCTACTCTAGGAGTCATGAGGAGCATGAGCAGCACTTGAGGATCACTTTGCAGATATTGAGAGAGCACCGGCTGTATGCTAAATTCTCAAAGTGCGCATTTTGTCTTGATAGAGTTGACTTCCTGGGTCATGTGGTGACTGGTGATGGTATTCTTGTGGACCCGAGGAAGATCGAGGCAGTACAGCTTTGGCCCAGACCTGTATCGGTGACGGAGGTCCGCAGCTTTTTGGGCTTAGCTGGTTATTATCGCCGTTTTGTGCAGGATTTCTCGAGTATCGCTGCACCGCTGACTGGACTGACCCGGAAGGGGATTCCTTTTCTCTGGACTGATGCTTGCGAGCAGAGTTTTCAGCAGTTGAAGACTCGGTTGACGACAGCACCGGTTCTTTCTTTACCTTCTGGATCAGGCGGCTTTGTTGTTTATTGTGATGCTTCTCGAGTGGGGCTCGGCTGTGTTTTGATGCAGCATGATAGGGTGATTGCATATGCTTCTAGGAAGCTGAAGAAGCACGAGCAGAATTACCCCACTCACGATCTTGAGATGGCAGCGGTAGTCTTTGAGTTGAAGATTTGGAGACACTACTTGTACGGAGAGTCGTGTCAGATCTTCACGGATCACAAGAGTTTGAAGTACATCTTCCAGCAGCGAGATCTGAACCTGAGACAGCGCCGATGGATGGAGCTAGTGAAGGATTATGATTGTGAGATCCTTTATCACCCGGGCAAGGCGAATGTGGTAGCTGATGCTTTGAGTCGTAGGCCCGTGGGTAGCTTGTCCCAGTTGAGCGCAGTTCAGTGTCAGTCTTCTGCAGATTGGCAGCTCTTGTGTAATAGTAGAGTGCAGTTCGAGTTCACTTCCGCTGGGGGACAGCTTGCTCATGTCCGCGCCCGTCCACTTCTTTTTGATCGTATCCGTGAGGCGCAGCCCAGCGATGCCCGTTTGATTGAGATTCTTGAGCTTGTTCGGCAGGGAAGAGTTTCGGAGTTCATGATTGATGAACAGGGTGTGCTACGATGCGGGACTCGCTTGTGTGTACCAGATGTTGATGGGTTGAGACGCGAGATCCTAGAGCAGGCACATCAGTCGGCCTTTAGCGTTCATCCAGGTTCCACCAAGATGTACCATGACTTGAGGGACTTCTACTGGTGGGAAGGGATGAAGCGTGATATATCGGACTTCGTTTCGAGGTGCCTGACTTGTCAGCAAGTCAAGGCTGAGCATCAGAGACCGGCTGGAGAGTTGCAGCCTTTACCCGTTCCGGAGTAGAAATGGGAGCAGATTTCCATGGACTTCATTGTGGGTCTACCCAGGACCAGTCGAGGGTATGACTCCATTTGGGTTATTGTAGACCGGTTGACGAAAGCGGCTCACTTTCTTCCAGTGAAGACCACTTTCGGTTATGCTCAGTATGCTCAGTTATACATAGATGAGATTGTGCATTTGCACGGTGTTCCCACATGCATAGTATCCGACAGAGGCACCCAGTTTACTAGCCGTCTTTGGCAGAAGCTTCAGGAAGCTTTGGGTACCCGGCTGAGTTTTAATACCGCTTTTCATCCACAGACCGATGGCCAGTCGGAGCGGACTATACAGACTCTGGAGGATATGCTCCGTGCATGTGTGCTTGATTTTGGTGGCAGTTGGAATCGTCACTTGCCGTTGATTGAGTTCTCCTACAACAACAGCTTTCAGGAGACTATTCAGATGGCACCTTTTGAGGCTTTATATGGTAGGAAGTGTCGATCGCCAGTCTGTTGGACCGAGCTTAGTGAGAGTTTGGTTTTGGGACCCCAGCTAGTTCAGGAGACCACGGAGAAGATCCAGCTGATTCAGGATAGGATGAGAGCAGCCCAGTGCAGGCAGAAGTCTTCTGCCGACCGTCGTCGTCGCAGACTTGAGTTCGCAGTGGGGGATCATGTATTCCTGAGGATTTATCCGATGAAGGGCGTTATGCGATTTGGGAAGAGAGGGAAGCTCAGTCCCAGATTTGTAGGTCCTTTCGAGATCCTTGAGCGAGTGGGTTCTGTTGCTTATCGTTTGGCGCTCCCGTCCAGTTTTCCGGATGTTCTGTAAGTCCATGCTACCTCTCCCGGTACTTTCGGGAATGCGGAATTTGGTAAAAAACGATTTTTACGGAGGTGGTAACATGGACCTATAACCCGGATCTTGGTTAAACATCTATCTAACATCCTAACTATGAGTTTCTAGCTACTCGGTTAGGGGGTTATACCTTGCTTGTCTTGAACTCCTTCGTCTTCAAGCTCCGATGGTGGTCCGGATTGGCTTCTTCTCGTCGTCTCCGTACGCCGAAGATAGATCCACCTGAAAGCTCCAACCTTTAGCTCCTTCTTCGTTCTTTGAAGAAACTAGTTCACTTGGTTTGCTAAACCTAGTGAACTAGAATGAGTAGAGAATAGTTTGTGTGGGATTTTATCTATGGTTCTTGATTCTCAACTCATGAGACAAGAGAACCATAGATTAAAGAGAGGGAGCAAGAGCAAAAAGGGTGAGGGCAAAAGGAGAGCTCAAGAACAAGAGAGAGAATGAGCAAGAAAGAATGAGCAACTCTTTTGTCTTTCACCCTCTCATAATCCAAAGTAATCATAACTCATCATATCAACAAAAGTCTTATGTGATGGTTGAAGCAACCATAACCATATCATATCATGCACTCATTTTACACAAATGAGCAAGCAAGTAAAAGTCTTTGCCATGAAATGATGGCTATGGTTATCATGATGGTCAACTAGTCAAGCCTAGTCAACCGGTCAACAAAGTCAACAAGTCAACAAAAGTCAACAAGTCAACAAAGTCAACAAAAGTCAACAACCATGTCAACATAATCCTTAATTAATATAATAGTTAATCACATATCATATTCTCATTAGGGTTGATCAAAAGGTCAAATAGTCAACGGTCAACTGTCAACAACCCTAATGAGAATCCGCTGCCTCTGCCTCCCTGTCAACTGTGCATACACACCCACATCCGCGTTCCGAGGAACACGAATGCAAACTGGATAAATCCAATCCCATAAAGTACACTAGGATCTGGCTTAAACCAAAGCCCGCTAGTGTAAACTGTCCGGACACTGTACGTGCACAAGTGCACGGATGTGACCGAACCCTGTCGCAAAACCATGCGACCTGTCGTAATACCATGCGACCTCTACTCTTTTGCCTAAAGGCGAAAAGCTTTCTGTGTGGGACTCTAAAGACTCGACACTACGCTGGCAGTGGGTTTAACCACAGACCGCAAGCGGAACTAGCTGTGCGTAACGGTCCCAAGGTAATGCCGATAAGAAGACCGACGAGGCGAAACCCATCTGAACTCCTACTGAGCCTGAGTGTGACATTCTCCGTACAGTCCGGTATGTTCGTCTGATACATCGCATGGCGGGCCTAGGGGGCGGTAAACGTCAGTCCCCCAATAGCGGTACAAGTCGTGCTGGAGTGAAGCCCAAAACACCCTGAGATAACACTGGAAGCCTACCAGTATATCTCGTTTGCCCTGGCCAGGGACTACTCGTGTAATGGCTCTCCTAGACACAGCGCGATGTCAACCCCCAATACCGGGAGAGACGAATCCTGTCTAACCATCACTGCCTCCAAGTGCTTCGGGACTGCACCTAACCACCACCTGTTTGCACGACTCCTTTGAGCCGTGGTAGGGTAGTGATCAAAGTACAGTGGGAACACACTCGAGGCGAAGTGACAGTGTCAAGTCAGCGGACTAAGCTGTACTCATGTCACCTGGGAACTGATAACTGACGATAGGCATAATACCAACTAGTCAGTTCCCGACGAGTCCTGTCCAGTGTACCCGTAACCTAACGAGCACCCGCATACTATCTCAAGTACGACGTACTGACGGCTGTGGGACAGACCGTCTCCCACACTGGGATGAGAAGCGCATGCGCTGGTCTACTCCGGAGTATCGATGCCCTGTCTCGATAGTCCTGCGACCAGGGACCTGCATAAGGATGTGCTTATAGATTACCCAGCCCCACTAGTGTGACGGCCATCACATCGCTGGTAATCAAGCAAAGATCCTAAAGGCTCTACTAATGTGTATAGGTGATATACAAAAATAAACACATGTACACATTGAAGTAGAAACATACCAAGTAGCATACTACTATTTTGAGCAAGATTGTATATACAAGGTGAATATCCCAAGCATCCATTAAGTAATATACAAACTAGTATGATACAGTAATGGCCTTTAGGGCATATACACTAACAATCTCCCACTTGCACTAAGGCCATGTACTGGCGTATCGAAGACCTATCATCTCGATCAGCCGCTCAAACTGAGTCTGGGGCAAGGCCTTGGTGAATGGATCTGCAGTGTTGTCTTCTGAAGCGACTCTCCGAACCTCGATCTCCTGGCGATCCACGATCTCCCTGATCAGGTGATACCGCCTCAAGATGTGCCTGGATCTCTGATGGGACCTGGGTTCCTTCGCTAAAGCTATAGCCCCGTTGTTGTCGCAATACAGAGGTATTGGATCAACAATGGACGGAACCACCTGAAGTTCTTTCAAGAACTTCCTCATCCAGACAGCTTCTTTTGCGGCATCAGATGCAGCGATGTATTCCGCTTCCATCGTCGAGTCTGCAACGGTTTCCTGTTTGGAGCTCTTCCAACACACCGCCCCTCCATTGAGGGTAAAGACAAAACCCGACATGGACTTGGAATCATCCTTGTCACTATGGAAGCTGGAGTCAGCAAAGGCCTTGATCTGGATGTCTTTTCCGCCATACACCAAGAACATCTCCTTAGTCCTTCTCAGATACTTGAGAATGTTCTTTACCGCTATCCAGTGTTTCTCCCCAGGGTTTGACTGATACCGGGTTACCACACTCAGTGCATAAGCTACATCCGGTCTTGTACACAACATCGCATACATTATAGAGCCTACCGCAGAAGCGTAGGGTATAATAGACATGCGATCCCTCTCCAAATCAGTCTTGGGAGACATCTCTTTAGAGAGGGTGATCCCGTGACAAGCCGGTAGGTTACCGCGCTTGGAATCTTCCATACTGAATCTCTTCAGTATGGTGTCGATGTACCTGGACTGTGAAAGTCCTAATATCCTCTTGGATCTGTCACGGTAGATTCGGATACCCAGAATGTACGAGGCATCACCCAGGTCTTTCATGGAGAACCTGTGTGACAAGAACCCCTTGACAGATTGTAGCATAGGAATGTCATTTCCTATTAAGAGAATGTCATCCATGTATAAAACGAGGAATACTACAGTTCTCGCTACAAATCTACTATAGATGCATGGTTCATCTGGATTTTTGATAAAGCCAAATTCTTTGACCGTCTCATCAAAGCAGATGTTCCAACTCCGCGATGCCTGCTTTAGTCCATAGATGGACTTAAGCAACTTGCACACTTTTCCGCTGCTCCCACTCTGAATGAAACCCTCTGGCTGGTCCATATAGACACACTCCTCTAAATTTCCATTTAGAAAAGCTATCTTTACGTCCATCTGCCAAATCTCATAATCGTGGAAGGCAGCAATGGCAAGAAGGATCCGAATGGATTTCAGCATGGCTACTGGAGAAAAGGTTTCGTCATAGTCCAAGCCAGGTCTTTGACGGAAACCCTTTGCTACCAGCCTAGCTTTATAGGTCTCAACCTGCCCATCTACACCAATCTTCCTTTTGAAGATCCACTTGCATCCTACGGGTTTTACCCCGTCTGGAGCAACGTCCAACGTCCATACCTTGTTGGTGTACATGGACTCCATTTCGGTCCGCATTGCATCCAGCCATTTCACTGAGTCAACGCTCTGAACGGCCTGCTGGAAGCTAGTAGGCTCATCATAATCTATGATACAATCCTCTCTATCCCCGTCTATGAGAAAACCGTAGTATCTCTCGGGCGGATGAGTCTGCCTACTACTCCTGCGGAGCGGCGTAGGAATGTCCTGTTCTGTTGAACCCTCTGGTTCCACTAAGCTTTCAGTAACAATCTGTGGTTCTGGAACTTCTTCCAGTTCTATTGTGCTCCCACTTATCTGGGTTTCTAAAAACTCAGTTTCCAAGAAGCGGGCATGCTGAGAAACAAAAACCTTTTGTTCCTCAGCGGAATAGAAAAGATACCCCCTGGAGTTCCTTGGGTATCCCACAAACTTACACTGTACTGAACGTGCCTCAAGTTTGTCCGCATGCTGCTTTTTTACAAAAGCTGGACATCCCCATACCTTGAGATACTTAAGACAGGGTTTCTTCCCAGTCCACATCTCATATGGGGTGGTAGGCACAGTCGTGGTGGGAGCCTTGTTCAAGAGATACACAGCTGCTTCTAGCGCATATCCCCAGAATGATCGCGGTAACTCAGCGTTACTCATCATGGACCGCACCATATCCAATAGGGTGCGGTTCCGTCTCTCCGATACACCGTTATGTTGCGGGGTGTATGGAGGAGTAAGCTGAGAGAGAATTCCGTTCTCTTTTAAGTAATTCAGGAATTCGGCACTTAAGTATTCTCCACCTCGATCCGATCTTAGAATCTTAATACTTTTGCCGGTCTGTTTCTCTACTTCATTCTTGTACTCCTGGAATTTTCCAAAGGCTTCAGACTTATGTTTCATTAAGAAGACATAACCGTACCTTGAGAAGTCATCCGTAAAAGTAATGAAGTAAGAATGTCCGCTTCGGGCATGTGTAGACATTGGACCGCACACGTCACTGTGTACGAGTCCCAAGAGCTCGCTCGCTCTTACTCCATGTCCAGTAAACGGAGTCTTTGTCATCTTTCCTTTGAGACAGGATTGACAAGTGGCATACGACTGATATTCGAACGCATTCAAATACCCTTCTGTATGTAACTTCGTCAACCTTCTCTCATTGATGTGACCCAGTCTACAATGCCACAAGAAAGTCTGATTTATTTCTGGAGACTTTCTTTTGTGTGTATTCTGGACATTGAAAATCTGTGGTTGGTTCAATACGTATATACCATTACTCAATGTACCTGACCCAATCAGAACTTGATTAAGGTGAATGTTTACAACATTACTTACAAACGCAAATTCATAATCTTCTTTAGAAACTAAAGATACAGAAATGATATTACAAATTGCGTTGGGTACAAAAAAGCAATTACGCAAAACCAAAACATGTCCATCTGACATTCCCAGGTGATAGTCCCCCACGGCTTTAGCATCCATGCTAGCTCCGTTCGCAACTCTGAGGGTCATGTCACCTGCCTTCAAAACACTACGGTTTCTCAACGCCTGCAAAGAATTACAGATATGAGATCCTGATCCGGTATCCAATACCCAGGAAGTAGAGTTTATTGAAAGACAGTTTTCAATAACATACACACCTGAAGCTGAAGCTGCAACCTGCTTCAATTCCTGTGTTCTGGCCTTCCAGGCCCTGCAATCATTCTTCCAGTGTCCTTTCTTATGACAATAGAAGCATTCTTCCTTATCCACAAGCTTCCCCGCTATCTTTGTTGCTTTACCTTTTCCCTTCGTATCCACCTTACTAACACCGTCCCTTGGTTTGGCGGGGGCCTTCTTCTTCTTTCCCTTGGCTTTCGCCTTGGACCTAGAAGAAGATGATCCTCCTACAAACAAAGTGGATGTATCCCTACCTTTCTGTAGGGTACCCTCTGCGCTCCTCAGCATGTTGAGGAGCTCTGAAAGTTCAACCTCCTTTTCTTGTAAGTTGAAGTTCAGTATGAACTGGGCGTAAGTGGAAGGAAGGGACTGGAGAACTATATCCGTATAGAGTTCAGCCTCCAATGTGGTCCCTAGGTCCGCGAGCTCCTCAATGTAGCCGATCATCTTTAGCACGTGCTCGGCTACCGATGATCCGACGGCCATCTTTGCCGAAAACAACTTTTTCGACGCTTCGTATCTTGCGATACGTGATTGCTCTCCATACAGTTCTTTTGTATGGAGAAATATGGATTCAAGGTCCATATTCTCGTGCCTCTTCTGATGTTCGTTGTCCATCGAGGCAAGTATGAGGCACTTGGCCTTCGCGCTATCAATCTCCCAAGTCTTGCGGATTTCCTTATCCGCGACGCTGGAAGTGGGACCAGGGACAGGGGGAGCTTTGGTGGTAAGAAGATACCCCAGCTTGTCATAAGTGATTGCTATCTTGACATTCCTGAGCCAATCTTTGTAGTTTGGCCCTGTCAGTTTGTTTTTATCTAGGAGTAACTTAAGTCCAGTCATGTTGATTGGTCGCTGCAATTAGGAGAGAGAAGAAGAAACACTCAGCATGATGCTCTTGCAAGTTTAGAGTGGTTTTTAGTTTGTCTAAACAGGATGGCTCCCACTGTTTCTCGAATCCCTCCTCAAACCATAAAGGAAGAATTAGTCGGGATCAATCCCACCGCACAATACTTGCTTAACCGTTAGCCAGGCCGGTGTTGGTACTTCGAGGGAGGTTTTCCAACGCTTTCGCGAAGTTCCTTAATTAAAGAACCTCTTTTCCCTGGGGGCGTAGCCCCGCTAACACCTTTCTAGGCACCTACTAGGTTTATAGCATTGATCGATTAGTGAGAAATTTCCCGAGGAGTAGCATATACTCACAGTAGGATCGGGATCCAAATATCATCGCGTGACGAAACTGAAGGAATCCTACCAGAATCATCACACTCCAAATGGTATGCAAATCTAGCAAGTTTCAGTACTTATGAAACTCCCGATGTGGATTTTTGCCCCATGCTCTTATGACCTTGACGAAGGTCAACAAATCATAAGTCACATGTCAAGTTCTGCCCGTCATTATCCAGGTTAATTTGAATCCACCCGTATATACCCTTGACGAAGGTCAACAAGGTAATGCGAATGTCCCAAACCAACGCATCTATCTATGCTACATATGAATACCCAACAGCTACCAATCACTATGCCTTGACGAAGGTCAACAAACACAGCTTGAATACTATTGAATATTCATACGAAACGACGGAGGGCTACGAATGGTTTTGGCAAAACCGTGAACGTAGTGAACTTGATTTGGTCGATGGAACGAGATAGCTTTTAAAAGGAGTGGCTCAAGCTCCGTATTTAAAAGTTGGTTTTGAAAAGAACCGAGTGGTTTTTCGAAAGTGTTCCAACGACTTTAACTTGGTTTATTATCTTGCATTAGTTCTTTTAATGCGTGATATTCTTGCATTAGTTCTTTTAATGCGTCCCATCATTTAATCCTATCATTGCAGAAAACAACCAAAATATGACGTACGCTTATGCCATTCGCATTCGCCACTGGGCCCCGTCATTACCCGTTAGGTTACTTAACTAACGACAGAGCGGGGGCTGGGCTAGCGCGTCTGTAAAACATAAGCAACACCTAAATAATATCATATATAGATATACTGCAATGATAAACATTTCAGATCACAGATGAATACATTGGATATACTAGGAATCCGTAATTCGTACGAGCCTGTAACAAAAACAGATTACACGGTCGCGGTGAATAGCCAATACCCCACCCAAGACCCCTACGGGTGCGGCAAACTACCCGCCAAGTACCCGAAGCGTAGCAACCTCCCTCATCTCCATGAGTAGGCCACTCGACACTTCGGCATACCCGGTAGTTCGTGCACCCCCTCCATGGGTCTATCCTAGGAGCAAAAACAGTAAAAAGAAATTATACAATGACGGCTACAACCCCGACCCGGTTGTGCGGCCATACAAATAATTATTACATCAATTTACAAATTTACATGAAATGAAAGGAAAGAAAACTCTCGTCTCACAACCCCCGGCTATTCACCCGCGACAATCCAACATATTCATATACACATTCCAGCACATTACAGATCACAGATTTGTATAACCCCCACTAATCGATATATAGCGATTAGCAGACGTTCAATACAAATATCACATTACAGAAAACCCGTTAGCTTAAGTCTTTTAGAAGATCGATCAAAAAAATACGGATTTTCGGGACCCCAAAATAAAATTTTCGTTCTGGAAAATCTGGGTTGAAAATATATATTCCAAAAATCCCAAAATACCCCAATGAGCAATCTGCAAAAAATAAAACCCATGACCGAGTCAACTCGGCCGCGTTTCCGCGGCGGGAGCGTGCTCCCGCCGCGGAACCGCGGCACTTTGATCAAGTCATGGGCCCAAATTTTTGCAGTTTCTTTAAAAAAGCCTGAGTCGATTTTTGGTGTTTTTCAAAAAAGTTTTCCAGCACTTTTAAAATCGACAGAAAGTTTAAAATTCCGGGGTTCGTTTCGGGACTTTTTCGTTGATCGATCTTCTAGTTACTTGCTAACATGTTAGATAGAGTTTAACTAGGCTCTGATACCACTGTAAGTCCATGCTACCTCTCCCGGTACTTTCGGGAATGCGGAATTTGGTAAAAAACGATTTTTACGGAGGTGGTAACATGGACCTATAACCCGGATCTTGGTTAAACATCTATCTAACATCCTAACTATGAGTTTCTAGCTACTCGGTTAGGGGGTTATACCTTGCTTGTCTTGAACTCCTTTGTCTTCAAGCTCCGATGGTGGTCCGGATTGGCTTCTTCTCGTCGTCTCCGTACGCCGAAGATAGATCCACCTGAAAGCTCCAACCTTTAGCTCCTTCTTCGTTCTTTGAAGAAACTAGTTCACTTGGTTTGCTAAACCTAGTGAACTAGAATGAGTAGAGAATAGTTTGTGTGGGATTTTATCTATGGTTCTTGATTCTCAACTCATGAGACAAGAGAACCATAGATTAAAGAGAGGGAGCAAGAGCAAAAAGGGTGAGAGCAAAAGGAGAGCTCAAGAACAAGAGAGAGAATGAGCAACTCTTTTGTCTTTCACCCTCTCATAATCCAAAGTAATCATAACTCATCATATCAACAAAAGTCTTATGTGATGGTTGAAGCAACCATAACCATATCATATCATGCACTCATTTTACACAAATGAGCAAGCAAGTAAAAGTCTTTGCCATGAAATGATGGCTATGGTTATCATGATGGTCAACTAGTCAAGCCTAGTCAACTGGTCAACAAAGTCAACAAGTCAACAAAAGTCAACAAGTCAACAAAGTCAACAAAAGTCAACAACCATGTCAACATAATCCTTAATTAATATAATAGTTAATCACATATCATATTCTCATTAGGGTTGATCAAAAGGTCAAATAGTCAACGGTCAACTGTCAACAACCCTAATGAGAATCCGCTGCCTCTGCCTCCCTGTCAACTGTGCATACACACCCGCATCCGCGTTCCGAGAAACACGAATGCAAACTGGATAAATCCAATCCCATAAAGTACACTAGGATCTGGCTTAAAGCAAAGCCCGCTAGTGTAAACTGTCCGGACACTGTACGTGCACAAGTGCACGGATGTGACCGAACCCTGTCGCAAAACCATGCGACCTGTCGCAATACCATGCGACCTCTACTCTTTTGCCTAAAGGCGAAAAGCTTTCTGTGTGGGACTCTAAAGACTCGACACTACGCTGGCAGTGGGTTTAACCATAGACCGCAAGCGGCACTAGCTGTGCGTAACGGTCCCCAGGTAATGCCAATAAGAAGACCGACGAGGCGAAACCCATCTGAACTCCTACTGAGCCTGAGTGTGACATTCTCCGTACAGTCCGGTATGTTCGTCTGATACATCGCATGGCGGGCCTAGGGGGCGGTAAACGTCAGTCCCCCAATAGCGGTACAAGTCGTGCCGGAGTGAAGCCCAAAACACCCTGAGATAACACTGGAAGCCTACCAGTATATCTCGTTTTCCCTGGCCAGGGACTACTCGTGTAATGGCTCTCCTAGACACAGCGCGATGTCAACCCCCAATACCGGGAGAGACGAATCCTGTCTAACCGTCACTGCCTCCAAGTGCTTCGGGACTGCACCCAACCACCACCTGTTTGCACGACTCCTTTGAGCCGTGGTAGGGTAGTGATCAAAGTACAGTGGGAACACACTCGAGGCGAAGTGACAGTGTCAAGTCAGCGGACTAAGCTGTACTCATGTCACCTGGGAACTGATAACTGACGATAGGCATAATACCAACTAGTCAGTTCCCGACGAGTCCTGTCCAGTATACCCGTAACCTAACGAGCACCCGCATACTATCTCAAGTACGACGTACTGACGGCTGTGGGACAGACCGTCTCCCACACTGGGATGAGAAGCGCATGCGCTGGTCTACTCCGGAGTATCGATGCCCTGTCTCGATAGTCCTGCGACCAGGGACCTGCATAAGGATGTGCTTATAGATTACCCAGCCCCACTAGTGTGACGGCCATCACATCGCTGGTAATCAAGCAAAGATCCTAAGGGCTCTACTAATGTGTATAGGCGATATACAAAAATAAACACATGTACACATTGAAGTAGAAACATACCAAGTAGCATACTACTATTTTGAGCAAGATTGTATATACAAGGTGAATATCCCAAGCATCTATTAAGTAATATACAAACTAGTATGATACAGTAATGGCCTCTAGGGCATATACACTAACATGTTCACCCCGTTTTTCATGTGTCGATGCTTCGTAGATACCTTCATGATCCTTCTCACACGATTCAGCACGAGACCGTTCAGCTTGAGCGCGATCTTTCGTTCACCGAGCAGCCGGTAGTTATTTTGGATCGGCAGGTGAAGAAACTTCGGTCAAAGGTCTTGCCATCTGTGAAGGTTCTTTGGCGTAGCCCGACTAGTGAGGAGATCACTTGGGAGGCCGAGAGCGAGATGCGGAAGAAATTCCCTCATCTTTTTGAAGGTACGCTTAGTATGAAATTTTAATTCGGGGACCGAATTTCTATAAGGAGGGGAGATTGTAACGTTTTAGAAATCGTTTTGCGAATTTTCCCGTTTTAGGGCAAAATTGTCGGTTTTTCCCGTTTTAACCCGATTTCGATCAAACGACCGTATAACCTTACCGACATCTAATTTGGCCAAAATAAATCTTGTGCGCGAACTTTGGGAGTATTTGGGAGGTTTTGGTTAAGATAGATTTTTTCCCGAAAAAAATATTATTTTAAGCGGTGTTTTGTGCACGTAAATCGGGAAAAATTTTCTTTTGTGAATAAATTTATTTTGTCACTAGAATTATTTTAGAAACTTCTTTTTAAATATCTAGATATTTTTGTAGTGCAAAAGGAATTATTTTAAAAAGAAAAGAAAAGGTGAAAAGGTGGCAAAATGCATTTATTAGCTTTTATTACTCATTTTCCTAGCAATTTCTTCACCCAAAATTCACAAAAATACCCCCCACTCACCTTGGCCGACCCTAACTCCCCCATTTCTGTCCAAAATCATTCCAAGCTCATTTCTCTCTCATTTCCTTTCAAAAACACAAAAAGATATCCAAAATTAAATCCAAAAATTTCTATATAAATATTAAACCTTTTTCCTTCACTAATCCTTCATGGATCTTCTTCAAAGCTTGAGTTTTGGAGGCTAAAGTGATGGATCTAAGTTCTTTTTGGTGTTCTTGAGGAGGTATAATTTCTTAGCTTAATCCATAATTAATTGCTTTAATCTTTAACTAGCTAATTTAGTTAACTGGTTAAGTGCTTAGTTTAGCATTTAAATCATGATTAATTCATTATATTTGGTTTAAGAAATTCATGTTAGGGTTAAATTTTGATTAAGTGATTAGTGTTTAATTCAAGTGTTAAATTGTGTTTTGGAAAAGAATAATCTAGTAGAAAGTGTTAAAATTTGCTAATAAGCATTTTGTTTAATTAAGCAAAATTGCTTACTAGATTTTTGCTAAATCATAATTAGCGAGTGTAAAAAATATAGGATTGGTTTAGATAGCTTAGTTAAGCTATTTTAAGGTATTTGTAATTGATAGATTTGTGTTATCTTGAATCTAGTGCGATATATTGCGATAGGTTGCTTACTAGATTTCGGCGTTTTCCGACGTAGGGTTCGTTTGGTAGTTGCGAGGTTATATCCAGTGTATTCCTCGTAATTTTTGTGTTGTGTTGCGCGATCGGGACGATCGGGGTCCAGATTTGGTGTTTTGTAGTTTAGCGACCCTAATTAGGGTTTTGGCCGGTATCGTGCGCGATAGATGCTCTAAGCGCGCAGTGTAATTTTCCGGGCGTTTTCGTCGCGTTTCGTTGTCTTTCCGTCATTATAGGATATTTAGCTTATGTGTTGTATTTATGAAATTTTAGGTTCGCAAGCAGGGACTTCGGGTGCTGCGGACAAGGGGAAGCAGGTGGTCGGATTTTCTTAGCTCGAGACCATCGGTGAGTAGATTTAACATCTACGGGGAAATCGCCCGTATGGCGTTATGCATCGGGGCGAATATGATATGATAGCTGCATGTATTTGCATATTAGTTACTTTCATATGAATGTCATTGCATAGCATTATCTGTTGTACTTGACTCGTACCTTTAGATATAACACATTACTGACGGTTCATGTTGCACGAGCACTAAATTGTATGCTACACCCACACCGTCTGTAATTGCCATGACACGCACAAACACCTACATATGTGATATGATAGTGGATAGGAATGATTAGAGTAGTAACTCATATTCTATTGTGCATATGAAATACCGTGGACACATACATACGCGATATTGCATTGGGCATGAATAGTTAAGGTAGTGAACCTTATTCCACTTCACTTATATCTTTCTATAATTACTTATACATCATGCATACAAATTGACATGTACACCCTCATACTTGATTACATGTAGATACTTAAACCTTACTACACTTACATGTACACTTCAAATGATACTGCATTTATTTTCGAAGGAATTGGGAACCGCATGATATGTTTTTAAAGCTAGATTCAATTTAAAGAGCGATTTTCCCTTTATATGCTCATATTGATGTTTTATGTTGCATATATCAGTTTTATATGGATTTTACGCATTGATATATGGATTTCATATGATTTATGGATTTGAGAACCGTGGGGGATATTTTCAAGAAAACATTGTATTGTTTGAAAACCCGGTTTCTCTTGATATGATATTTGATGCGTCCACCATGTGATTTCTCGGTTCTGAGATTTGGCTTGTGATACCCGATTCGAGGAGCGGGATGCACCGTCTGCGGGTACATGGTGGACCCGGTATGGTACCCCGGGGTGAGTGATGATTTCGTGGTCTAGACGATAAACCTGACGGTGGGACCACTACCTACCGGTGATTGTATTTGGACTCGGCGGTTATCTTGGAGATACCGACCAGAGTGAGGTATGACATATCGTCAGGGCCAGTCATGGTGACAGCGCCTGAGTTATGAGGATTTACGTGTCGATGCTAGACACGGGTTTCATGATGTTTCGAGTGTCGGTGTTTGACACTTAGGTTTTCGTGAGACATACAGGATTTGAGGGCCGATCTTAGGATGCGGTGCCTGAGGATTTGGGATTTGATGTGTCAGTGAGGGACACTGGTGTTTTTCCATGCTGATGATTTTTGCATGAGATTTTATATTATATCATCCCACACTCAGGATTATGTTGATATGCATTGTTTCATGTAGTTGTAGTACCCTGATGATGTACCTTTACATGATTGTTGCATATTCACCTATCATACTTATGCTATCGGATTACTTGTGATAGATAGATCGCTGTTCGTGCATACTTGCGATTACTGTATGATGTTAGTTACTATTCACGAGTTGGCAACTCATCCTCGTTGTGCCACAGTGTTGTGCAGGACTTACCCTCTGAGTAGTCGCGGCAGGGCATCTTTTCATCTCTACTTTTGCGGATACCGCTACGGTTGGCTGTGAAGCCTTGCTTTTAGGTGGGTTGCGGTTATCTGTTTGTACTTTGTATATTTTTTTGTTGGATCTAGTATTCTCCATCTACCACTATGTTGTATATGACTTAGAGACGACTTGTGAGGATTCAGTGTTATATTTTGTGGTGACTTTGGGTGCCGTGCTCGTGGGAGCCGGTTTTTGTTGAAAAGTTTTACTTCTTTATGCAGTTTTCTTTTATATTTTCTTCGCTTCGGCGTCGTATATATGTTGTGGTGGTTGTCTCCGCCATTGGGCGTGATTTGCTCCCGTTTGGGATGCTTTTATTTATTATCTATGTTGTACCCGTTTTCGGGGTTAGTTTTTACAAAGGAGGTGCTGCCGAAATTTTTAAGAACGAAAACTAAACTTAAAGATTTTTACTTGAAAATTTCCGAATATTTAAAACTATGTTTTTCTCCGTTGATCCAGTTTTGGGTGGTTTAGATTTCTGGGTTTCGGCTTACTTAAGTTGCGTACGCCTTTAGACGTTACGTAGTTTAAGTGCCGGTACGGGCCAAATTTGGGTCGTGACAGTCATGGTTATAGAATGCTGGTTATATAATTGAGGATTTTATATTATGATCGTATGACCTAGGATTCCGTCATACATATGATTTTCTGTCCGTAGATGTTTTCTATTCACGAGTTGGCAACTCACCCCTGTTGTGCCCCAGTTTCTTGCAGGTTTTGCCGTACGGGTTCCATTACGGCTTTGCGGGCACAGCTTCTTCAGGTGACTTGCTAGTAGGTGGGTTATTTGTATCATACCCATCATTATATATTGTGTATTATATTTCAGTTGTATCTAGAAGTTCCATCAACCAAACATATACTTATTTGAGATAGAGACCAGTGATGTTTATTCTTTCGACCTTAGAGTCGCGCGTCATATTTCTCTGGGTTTCATGCTGTTGAGTTCCCTTTTCTGTTGTGATCATCGCATTTAGGCATTGTATATTATGTTGCAAACTGGTTGATTTACATATGGTTTTTCCTTCACTCCACTACTTTTCTTGGTTTGGATTTCTGGGCTCGGCTTACTTAGAGTACGTACTCCTTGAGACGTTCGTAGCCTAAGTGCCGGTCATGTTCCGTACTTTCGGGTCGTGACAGAAGGTGTTTCCTAAGCTACACTCGGTCAATCTCCTCTTATGACAAGGATTCTCCATAAAGGATCAAGGTGATACATCCTAAATCCTGGGTTTTGGATCTATGAGATAGATCTAAGTGGATATTGGGTGTCCTAAATCCAGGTACATTAACACCATACTAAAGGGGTTTACTATGGAGGATTCTAAGCATGGTGGTTCACCCACTTACTTATGAATCACTCTCTCCAAAAAGATGTCTCCCGAGACTGATTTAGAGAGAGCTCGCGTGCAAGGGATAACCTATGCTTCGGCAGTAGGCTTTATCATGTATGCGATGTTATGTACTAGACCAGATGTAGATGACTCACTAGGTGTAGTGATCAGGAATCAATCGGATCATGGAAGAATCACTGGACAGTTGTGGAGGACATTCTTAAGTACTTGAGAAGCACTAAATGAATGTTCTTGGTTCGAGCTTCCAGAGTGATAAGAACCACTGAAAGTCAGTCACAGGCATTGTCTTTACCCTCAGTAGAGGGACAGTATGTTGGAAGAGTTCCAAGCTAGATACCGTGACATACTAGACGATAAAGGCTAGATACATCGCTACCAACGATGCTACCAAAGTAGCTGTCTGGGCATTTCTTGTTCATGAGATGAACATGGTTCCAACCATTGAGCATCCAATAACTGTTATTGTGACTTCAATGGAGTTGTGGCTTTGTCCTAGGAACGCCGGTCCCATCAGCGATCCAGACATATTCTTAGGCAAGTATCACCTGATCAGGGAGATAGTTGATCTCTAAGGGATCGAGGTAAGGAGAGTAGATTTTGAGGTTAACACGGTGGATCCACTCACTAAGGAATGCTTCCCCAAATACTATTTGAGAGATTTTGGAATGGTTGAGTATTGGATACTACAACCACTGCTATATTGTTGGGTATTGGATACTACAACAGATGGCCTTAGTGCAAGTGGGAGATTGTTAGTTATATGTATGCCCTAGAGACCATTATTGTACATGAGATGTATATTATAATGGATGCTTGGACATATATAGGGAGGACTTTCTTGCTCGACATGATAGTATGCTATCTGGTTGCTCTTTGTCTTAACATGTTGACTTGTATAAGTGATGATGTCTTGCTCTCACATGTTGATAAAGCACTTAGGATGTGTACTTGACTACCAGGACTATGATGGAGATCATAATAGTGGAGCCAAGGGCAGTCCACAAGTACACCCTATAATTGTTCCTAGTCGAGTGTGTATCGAGCCAAGGCATCGATATTCCAGAGTAGACTAGCGTATACGCATCTTGACCCATATGATGGGTGATGGATGATCCCATGTCCATTGGTGTTTGACATCAAAGATGGTATACGGGTGCTCAGTGGAGACTGGGTACACTGAACGGACTCGCCGAGAACTCCTAGATGGTATTATACCTATCGTCAGATAGCAGTTCTCTGGTGACACTGATACAGGTTAGTCTGTCGACCCGAGATCGTCACAGAGTCTTATGTGATTCCCACTATGCTTTTATTTCCACCATACCACGGTCAAAAGATCGTGAAAAAGGTGGTTTTTGGGTACAGTCCCGAGTCACATGGAGGCAATGAGCGATAGGAGGGGATTCGTCTCTCCCGGTATTG
Source organism: Agapanthus africanus (assembly GCA_030015575.1). Taxonomy (NCBI): domain Eukaryota; kingdom Viridiplantae; phylum Streptophyta; class Magnoliopsida; order Asparagales; family Amaryllidaceae; genus Agapanthus; species Agapanthus africanus. The sequence continues at coordinate 181,439,623 of JASDDO010000016.1, read as the reverse complement.
GGAGTTGATGTTGCGCTATGCTCGATTGGCCATAACAGGAAATCCCTGACCAGGGTTGCTGAGATTTACTGGTAAGTGTTATCAGTAGTTTCTCGAACCGTTATGGACTTTGCATCGACATGACTTATCAGGCTATTGGGGTCTGACATTATACCACCCCTAGGCTGTGATATGCGACATATCGGACGAAGAGACCGGACTGTGCGGTAGAGTTACTGATTGGATTCGCAAGAGTATGAGCAGGCTTGCTTGTTGATCTTCTTATCGCTCAATACCCGGGTGGCCGTTACGTTTAGCAGACCGCTTGCGGCTTGTGGGTGTTTGATATGATCATCACCTACTACCGGCGTATTGACGAGTTTTTAGAGTCCTACACAGAGGTTTCCTGGTTCATGCGAAACGAAGTAGGAGCACATATGTGATATGTGCGGGACCGAGATTAATGCGCGTATGTGATACCGCATTCTATTCTCGTGACATGTGATATCGGTCGGTTATATGAGATATAGCCGGGTTATCGGATCAAGTGTTGATTCGATAAGTTGTTACATTTAATATTAGTCGGTTGTACGTGATATAGCCGGATTATTAAATCAAGTGTTGATTTGATAATTTAATGTATAATTATATATTTGATATATTAATTTACATTAACTAATATTATCTCACTTAAACATTTCTTTTTTTTCTCACTTTGTGCTTTAGTATATATGTGAAATATATTAATGTACATTATTATATGTGTCATGCTTGATGCTACATGCAACATGGGTGTATGAGACTCACACCAAGCTTATGATAATGTATGGTTTTATTTATTTAAAGTTAATCAAAATTAGTTGGTAATTAGTCACATGGTTGAAGCATGTAGAAGCTTGTGGAACCATTGACCAAGTCCACTAATTTTGTTTTACTTATAGATATTTATTAACCTAATCATTATTGTTTAGCCATGGTTTATTCTCTACATGGGTTAGTGTATGACACTAACTCACCCATGGTTGCTATTCTCACCTCATGAGTTCATTCTCTCATCTTCTTCTTCATGAGAAAAAGCTGGCTAGCTTTTTTCTAAGTGAGAAAATATTGTGAGAAAAACAAATCTAAAGTGAGCCCATTTCGTACTTCATCATCCTCTACTATTAGCCATTTAGTTTAGGGTGTTTGCTTCACTAAACCTTAATTTAGTGAAGAGGTAGCATGAGCTTGAGTCTCCTCGACATAGATCATCTTCGGCCTCGAAGACTTCGAGCAAGCTTGTTCATTTCTTCATGTGAACCCTTGCTAGAGTTCGGGAGTTCACAACTTGGAGCGAAGGGACTACTACACGGAGCTTTAGAAATGAAGGACCGGTCTACAAAGGTTGTATTCCTCATTCACTTTAGATGTAAAGTTGTTTGCATTGCTAGTTCGTTTAAATCTCTAGTTAAGATTCTAGGGTTAGGGTTCTTTAGAACTGCAAAATTTTGAAAACGGCATGAAAGATTCCTCCCGAAACCTTGCTGCCGACCTAGGGAACCCTACATACATAACATCGCATACATTATATATCCTACGGCTGAAGCGTAGGGTATAATGCTCATGCGAGCTCTCTCTTCATCAGTCTTCGGACAGAAGTCCTTGGAGAGAGTGATTCCATGACAAGCGGGCAAGGCACCACGCTTGGAATCTTCCATACTAAACCTTTTTAGGATGGTGTCAATGTACTTTGATTGGGACAATCTCAATAACCTCTTGGATCTATCTCTATAGATCCTAATGCCCAAAATGCAAGAGGCATCACCCAGGTTCTTCATGAAGAACCTTTGTGATAAGAATAGTTTGACCGATTGTAGCATAGAAATATCATTTTCTATCAAGACAATGTCATTCATGTACAATACAAGGAATGTGACAGTACTCCCTACAATCTTCTTATAAATGCATGGTTCATCTATATTTTTGACAAAATCAAACTCTTTGATTGTATCATCAAAGCAGATGTTCCAGCTCCGTGATGCCTGCTTTAATCCATAAATGGATTTAAGCAACCTACCTGCCTTTTCGCTGCTCCCACTGTCAATGGAGCCCTCTGGCTGATCCATAAAAATGCATTCTTCGAAATCACCATTTAGAAATGTAGTTTTAACGTCCATCTGCCAGATTTCATAGTCGTAGTGAGCAGAAATAGCAAGTAGGATCCGAATGGATTTAAGCATTGCTACTGGAGAGAAAGTTTCATCATAGTCCACTCCTGGTCTTTGACGAAAAACTTTCGCTACAAGCCTTGCTTTAAAGGTCTCCACATGTCCATCTACACCAATCTTTCTCTTAAAGATCCATTTGCACACTACGGGTTTTATCCCAAGAGGTGCAACGTCCAAAGTCCATACTTTGTTGGTGTACATGGACTCCATTTCGGATCTCATGGCATCCAGCCACTTCACTGAGTCACCACTCGTGATAGCTTGCTGAAAACTAGTAGGGTCATCATCATACATGATGCAATCTTCTCTATCACCATCAATGAGAAACCCATAGTATCTCTCCGGTGGGTGAGAAGTTCTACTAGATCTCCGGAGCGGCTTAGGTTCTTGAAGTTCTAGTGCAACATCAGTTTTAACCAATTCGTCATGAGTAATTTGTGTCTCCAGAACCTCTTCTAGTTCTACCGCATTGCCATCAAAACTATTTGTAAATATTTCATTTTCCAAAAATGTGGCATGTTGATAAACAAACACTCTTTGTTCCTCCTTGTGGTAGAATAGATATCCATATGAGTGTTTTGGATATCCCACAAATTTACACATGACCGATCGTGTCTCGAGTTTTTCTGGATTCTTCTTTTTGATAAAAGCCGGACAACCCCATATCCTAACTCTTTTAAGAGATGGTCTCTTTCCACACCATATCTTATATGGAGTGGTAGGCACGGTCTTTGTTGGAACCCTGTTCAACAGATACATGGCTGTCTCCAATGCATGTCCCTAAAAGGAAAGCGGTAATTCAGCATCACTCATCATGGACCGTATCATATCTAATAGGGTACGATTCCTCCGTTCTGACACACCGTTGTGATGTGGTGTGTAAGACGGAGTGAGCTGAGAGAGAATCACATTCTCTTTTAAGAAGTCTGAAAACTCTGTACTCAAATACTCTCCACCTCGATCCGATCGAAATTTCTTGATGCTCAAGCCTGTTTGTTTTTCTACTTCAAGTTTGTACTCCTTGAATTTCTCGAAAGCTTCGGATTTATGCTTCAATAAAAACACGTGTCTGAATCTTGAGAAATCATCAGTAAAGTGATGAAGTATGAAAAACCGCATCTAGCATGTATAGACATTGGTCCGCATACATCACTATGTATGAAGCCTAAGAGTTCTATAGCTCTTTCTCCGTGTCTAGTAAACGGAGTTTTGGTCATTTTACCTTTGATATAGGACTGACAAGTCGCATAAGATTTATATTCAAAAGGATTCAAATATCCATCTTTATGTAGCTTGTTTAGTCTCGTTTCATTAATATGACCAAGTCTACAATGCCAAAGAAAAGCTTCATTTATATCTGAAAATTTTCTTTTATTAGTATGTTGTATGTTGAAAACTGTGTGTTGGTTTAGGACGTAAATACCCTTATTTAGTGTACCATACCCAATCAACTGTTGATTCAAGTTAATGTTCATAATATTATTTTGCAACACAAAATGATATCCTTCATTGTCTAACAATGAAACGGATATTATATTGCATAGCATACTAGGTACATAATAACTAGGATTCAAAACCAAAATACATCCCGAAGGCAACCCCAGATGATACTCTCCTACAGATACAGCATGTACATTGGAACCATTTCCAACCCGAAGAGTGTGATCACCAGTCTTCAAAACTCTACTGTTTCTCAATCCCTGCATACAATTACAGATGTGAGAACCAGAACCGGTATCTAATACCCAAGATGCAGAGTTTATAGAAAAACAGTTTTCAGTTACAAACACACCTGAAGCGGAAGCATCATTATGCTTCTTCTTCTTGAGATTAGCAAGATAAAGAGCACAATTGCATTTCCAGTGTCCCGACTTGTGGCAGAAAAAACATTCTCCTTTTCGACTTCCTGCGGCCACGGATTTTTCTTTCCCCTTCGCCTTTACAACTCTACCTCTCGGTTTGGTGGGTTTCTTCTTCTTCCTTCCCTTGGCCTTGGCTTTTGGGATGGAAGAGGAAGATGGCCCAGCAAGCAGAGCGGGATTTTTCGCTGTCTTAAGCGTGCTCTCTGCACTTCTCAACATATTGAGAAGTTCAGGCAGTGATTTCTCCAAATCATTCATATTGAAGTTTACTATGAATGGAGCAAAGGAAGGGGGAGAGACTGTAGAACAATATTAGTATATTGCTCGTTATCCATGGTCCATCCTAGGTCCTCAAGTTCTTCTATAAGACCAATCATCTTCAAAACATGTTCACCTACTGATGTGCCAGGAGCCATCCGCATCTGAAACAACTTTTGAGATGCCTCATATCGTAAAGTCCGAGATTGCTCTTCATACAACTCCTTTGTATGAAGAAAGATGGATTGAACATCCATCTTCTCATGCTGCTTTTGATGTATATTGTCCATAGAAGCAAGCGTGAGGCACTTGGCCGTGTCACAATCAATATCTCATGTTTTTCGGATATCCTTATCCGAAACAGATGATTCAGGACCTGGGACGGGTGGGACTTTGGCAGTGAGGACATATGATACTTTATCATATGTGAGTGCAATGTTCAGGTTCCTCAGCCATTCTTTATAATTTGGTCCTGTCAGTTTGTTTTTCTCTAACAGAAGCTTAAGTCCTGTCATTTGGTATCTGCCATTAGGAGAGAGAAAAGAAAACACACAGCGAAATACTCTTGCAAATATTTAGATTGGTTATTATCATATCTAATCGATGTCTCCCACTGCTTTTATCAAATTTTCTTTCAAAACCTCAAAAAGAAAAACTAGCCAGGATTAATTACATTCTACAGTTTCGCTAACCGGTCAGCCAGGCCAGTGTCGGTACTTTGAGGGAGGTTCCCCGTGCTTTCGCACGGACCTAATTAAAATAAACCTCGTTTTCCCAGAGGTGTAACCCCGTTGACACCTATCTAGACACCTACTGGATTAGCTAATTGTAAAGTGCAAAACTCTCCTGGGAGTAACTCTTACTCACAGTGGGATCGGTATCCAACTATCATATAGAAGGTATGCAATCTCATTGCAAATTTCAACGCTTGAAACTCCCGATATGGTTTTTACCCTTAGCTGCTAATGACCTTGGCTATGGTCAACATATCATAAGCACTAGTCAAGTTCTACCCGTCATTTCGTGATTAACTAGACCCACCCATATGACCCTTGACTATGATCAACATAATCACATGAATGTCCTAACTGATCGCATCATATGCTTTGTAAGAAGACATCACATAGCTACCGTACACTACGCCTTGACTATGATCAACATACGCAGCACGAATACTAAGTACTCTGCTTCCTAAAATGATGGAGGGTTGCGGATGGTTCTTATGAAAACCTTTAACGCTTTGAACTTGATCTCGTTGTAGAATCAAAAATAGTTTTAGAAAAGGAGTGGCTTAAGCTCCGCATCTTTTGAAATTTTCTTTTTCATAAAAAAAGACAGAGTGGGTTTCAAATCCGATTCTACAACATCTTTAGGTTTCTTTTTCTCTACATTGATCTCATTAATGTAATCCCATCATCTAGGAGGTCCGTATTTTGTATTTAGCCAACAATAAAAAATATGGATTCCACGGTCGCGATGAATAGCCAAGCCCACACCCTTTGTAACACCCGAGCCCAATGCTACTGGTTTCGGTTGTCGTATGTTGGCGTATGATATTTATTTCGTTGATCCTACTTGACTGTTATGACTTATTGTAAATTTTATCCCGACAATTCATTTCTGCATATAACAATTTAAGGCATCTAAAATAAAATTAAAAATATTAATCTTGGCCTGCTTGACACCCCTAACCCTGTTGTAGCGTCCGTGCGTCGTGTTCTCGTCCCATTTAGTGAAACGGGCGAGTTTGGACGGCTACGCGCACGCACGTGTGTCCGTTTTGGGGGTGTGCTTTTTGATCATAAAACACTTCATTTTAAATTTTGGATCCCGCCTAAAATTCTATTATTTCAATTTCGAATTTTTGGACCTGACCTAGGCGCAATTTGGAAATGTTTTACTTTACGCCAAAATCCCATTTCTAATATATTTAAACCATCTTTTATTTTTTTCTTAACCATATAATTTTCACTGTTCCCTTAAATCTTTAAAATCTTTTTAATATTTTTCCTAACGAAATCTTTCTTCCCAGCCAATCACGAGTTCTTTTTTTTCCCGTGGGCCCCACCTCCTCTCTCCTCCTCTCTCCTCTCTCTCTCCTGTCGCTCTCTCTCTCTCTCTCTCTCTCTCCTCTATATTTCTTTTTCCCCCTCTCCTTTTCTTTCACGCAGCAACCCAAACCCCAGCGAACCCTAGCTACCGCCGCCTCCCTCCTCGCCGCCGCAGCCCCAACGCCGACAACACCATCACCAGCATCGTCGCCTCCTCGCCCTCGACCAATCCACCGCGCCTCCTTCCTCATTTCCCTTCTTCCCGTGCACCCTGCACCTTCACCCTGGCCACCTGCACCCCCTGCACGCATTCGCTCCGCCGTGAGTCGCCGTAGGTGACCTCGTCCCCGTGCCCCCGGCCTCGCAAGCACCCCCTCGGTGAGCTAGCATCCCCTCCTCTCTTCCTTTCTTCTTTATTTTCTGTTAATATTTTTCTTGATCGGCAGATTTCTTTCGCTGTCGTCGTAGGCCACCGCCGGAGCTCCGTCGACGTGGTCGACCGTCACCACCCGCCCCATAGATCCTCGTGAGCATTCCCTTCTCCATCCTCCTTCCCTTCTTCTTTATTTTCCTTTCTTTTCTTGTTGCAACCTTGATCAATTCGCTATTTTTGATCTCGCCGGAATCCGGCCGTGCCGGCGATGCGTCCCGACGTTCCAGCGAGGTACCCCGACCCGTGTGGTTCCACTGTTCGTCGTTTGGGTTCATTCCGTGAACCGTGCGCCCGTCGCGAGTTTTCCCCGCCGACGTTTAACGTCCCGTTTTCCCGATCCGCGACCCGTCGAGGCATGTACCCCTTGCTACATGCTAAACAATATTTACATATACTTGATGACACCCTAAAACCTGCAATTTAACTTTGGTATTATAATTTCCCATTTTTCGTGTTTAAAATTGATATATATCATTTATCTTTCAAACTCGTAACCTACCTGTTGCAATTACTGTTTGGAACCTAATAATCACATTTACATGTTTTAATTACACTTTCACTGATGATGTAGCCTATGGAACATTTTCTACCGTTTTACTTCATTCGGACACTCGTATACATTTAACCTGCTTAAACTGTGATTTCATTCGTGAAACATATATACACATATAACATTGCATCCATGAAGTCTTTAACTTGTTAACATGATTAAATGTCTATAATTGTCTTAATGCATTCTTATGATGTTGAAATCATCTTTGTGACACGACTGATAACTGTACTGCAAATTGAGTGAATCTGCCTATTGCTTAATTCATTGCTTATATCATGTGTTGATAACCATGCTTGATTATATAACTGATTGTGAGCACACCTATGTTATCGTCTACATCTTGACCTGACTTGCTACATACATAGTGCTTGATCCGACATGGTACCGTATACTGTTGACTTGACCTGATGTACCATGACCTGACCCGTTACCTGATCTTGTGTCTAATGCCAACAAACCTGACATGTAGTCCTCATGGACCGTTCATGTTGTCTATCCAGACAAACCTGTTTACCTGATCCTGTGTTGGCATTAGTTTCTTGACTACGGGATACCTGACTTGACATACACATATAACTTGGGGGTATGGGGAAATCAAAGGTGAAACCTGACTTTTAACTCAACAGTTCACTACCTGTTCTGAGTGTACACATTCCTGTTTGGTGCCTAGCGGCATGTCTCGGTTTCAGCCGAGAATATTGAGGACGTGATCCCGGGTATGTACGAGATACTACTGAGTGTACAAATTGTTGTTTGGTGCCTAGCGGCATGTCTCGGTTTCAGCCCGAGAATATTTGGGCCGTGGTCCCGGGTATGTACGGGATATTCTTGTTTGGTGCCTAGCGGCATGTCTCGGTTTCAGCCCGAGAATATTGGGGCCGTGGTCCCGGGTATGTACGGGATACTATTGAGTTACATCTATGATTCATCAATTTGGTTTCAAAGACTTTAGAACAGAGAACCTGATAGAACAGTCCCGTTTACACACTGCACACTACCCTGCACTGCTCTGATTCACATTATTGTTACCCTTGCTTTATTCATGTTTATATTCGCATTGCCTGTTTATTATGTTATTACTTGATGACTTGACGCGCTGACGTCTGGGTTTTGCATGGCCCAGATTCTGTACCGCTGTCGTAGCCCGAGCAGGAGTACTTCAGCCGACAGGCTGAGCTGTGAGTGTCAGCAGTAGTTAGTTTTCTTTCCTGCATTTATTTCCTGATGTGAGCCCGCATTATGGGACATACATTTCAGTTATTTTGTATTGGATCTTTCGCTTCCGCATTTATTTACTCTTGACTCATGTTATCTTGGATTATGGACATGTTTATATAGTTTTATTTTGTTCTTGATATCTCTACAACCGTAATGTGACTGTGGATGGATACTTCCTACCCACAGGTAGCATGGTTGGCTATGTCACGTGCCCATTCTAGCGTACTCTGGGAAGCTGGGCGTGACATAGTTCTTTTGGTATCAGAGTCATAGGTTAGTCGGGTTGATTCTTTTGTAGTTGGGTATTGTACCCAATACTCGAATCAGAATACCCGTGTTTAGGAAACATGTCCTACCACCTTGCCGTTTACCATTCTTGAATCACCTTCTTCCTGATTATATCCTTTACGATGTGCAAACTTCCCTTGCATATCAACTCGAAAACCTGATTCCTTGTTATCTCTAGGACTTAGGCGACTTGGGTGGAGTTATGTAATTGTGGCTATGATACCACGGCATAGTTACAATGCGGCACTCTATTTAAGTATCTTGGAGTTCTAGCCTTGATCTATATTCAGAATCTATCATCATGCTAATGTTGGGTGTTTTGATTTCAGGAATATGGCCGGTAAGAATTTGAAGACGTACCAGAGGCGTGTGGACGAAGCCGCCATGCTTGGAGTGATAAGAGGAATGCTGGAGAATCAAAAGAAACAGACCGAGCTGATCCAGTAGCAAGCGAAATCGTTTCAGGATGGTTTGCAGATTGTTCAGCAGTCTGTGAACAATGTTGGAGCTAAACCAGTTGACCGAGTAGGGACCGTAGCAGATTTCAGACGTTTGGGTCCGTCTACATTTACTGGTTTGGAGGAGCCGTTGCCAGCGGAGCAGTGGCTAGTTGACACAGAGAACTTGCTTATTGCGGCACAGATTCTAGATGAGAAAAGAGTTGATGTGGTACGCATTCAGCTAGTGGACTACGCCCGAGAACGGTGGCTTGTACAGGAGAACCGCTTGCTCAAGCCGATCAAGTGGGCGGATTTTTCAAAGAGTTTCCTAAAGAAGTTCTTCCCGCGGACCGCACGGGAGGAAATGGAAGAGAAATTCATCGGGCTAAAGCAGAATGGAGCACCTGTTGATGTGCATGCAGCAGAGTGGACAAGACTCAGCAGATTCGCTGGACCTTTAGTTGCCAACGATGCAGACAGGGCACGGAGGTTCATGCGCAGCTTGGACGTGGACATCCAGAGGCAGATCGTCTCCCTGGGTTTGACCACTTTTTCACAAGTACTTGCGGCAGCCCGAGAGCAGCAGAGTTTATCTGGGATGAAGGGGAGTTCGCAGCAGACAGCAGTTGCGGTAAGGAAGCCAGCATTTGTACCAAACCGAGTTCATGGTCGCAGAGGTATTCCAGTGGACCGTCGTGGTGTAGCACCCATGAAGAAGCCTATTGTCATCGATCGAAGTAAGAGCATGACTTGTAACTACTGCAATTTACCTGGCCACATGCAAAATAATTGTCGAAGGAGGCTGGGACTCTGTTTGGTTTGTGGAGCGGCAGATCACGCCGTTGGTGCTTGTCCGTCGAAGCTTCGTACGAGAGATGATTTTCAGAAGCCTCCGCAAAGACCGTTCCAGGGACAGAAGCAGCTGACTAAAGGACCTAATCAGGCTCGAGCTTTTACCTTGACAGCTGAAGAAGCTAAGGCGTCAGGAGAGGTTGTTTCAGGTACTCTACTCGTTCATGGTGTTCCCGCATTAGCATTATTTGATTCTGGTGCATCCCATTGTTTTATGTCATCCAAGTTTATAACTACACACTCGATTGACTACACGACCCTGTCTAGTTTCTGGGATATACACACTGGGAATGGGAAAATCATAGCTAGTAGGGAATGTAAAGATTGTACAGTTGTTGTGTGCGGACGGGAGCTTTTTGCAGATTTCTTAGTGATTGATACGGGCAGCTACGAAGTCGTCTTGGAAATGGATTTTCTTGGCACTTTCCACGCTCACATTGATTGTAGGGCAAGGAAGGTAATTTTCCAGATTCCCGGACATCCCGAGTTTAGCTTCACTGGAGGAAGCAATTCTGTCAGACCAGTCGAGTTCAGGGCTAGGCCGACAAACAATATTCTTGCAGCAATGGAAGTTGATAAAAGTAAAGAGCCGGCTGTTGTTCGTGATTTTATGGACGTGTTTGAAGATATATCGGGTTTACCGCCGAAGCGAGACGTGGAGTTCGCAATTAATCTTATTCCTGGTGCAGCGCCAGTATCCAAAGCGTATTATCCAATGGCACCAGTGGAGTTGGAAGAAGTCAAGAAACAGGTTGCTGAAATGCTTGAGAAGGGTTGGATTCGAAGCAGTAACTCGCCTTGGGGAGCTCCAGTTCTTCTAGTAAAGAAGAAGGATGGCACAAGAAGGATGTGCATCGACTATCGAGAATTAAACCGGGTGACTATTAAGAACAAGTACCCGATCCCTCGCATTGGCGAACTTTTCGAGCAGCTTAGTGGCGCGAGGGTATTCTCAAAGCTGGATTTGCGATCCGGATATCATCAGGTTCGAGTGAAAGCAGAAGATATTTGCAAGACGACGTTCCGAACTCGGTATGGACATTACGAATACTTAGTGATGCCCTTCGGAGTAACGAATGCACCGGCAGTATTCATGGACTTAATAAACCGAATCTTTTCACCGTTCTTGGACCAGTTTATCGTGGTTTTCATTGACGATATTCTGGTTTACTCGAAGAGTTTTGAAGAGCATACTGAGCATTTGAAGATCGCACTGCAAACGTTGAGACATGAGAAGTTGTATGCGAAGATGAGTAAGTGCGAGATTTGACTTGGAGGTTGTGCTACCGCATTCTACGGGACCGTTGATGCAGCTGCAAGTACAGTCATCGTTGATCGAGAATATTAAAGCAGCACAATTGCAGGACCCTAGACTGCAAATGTTTCGAGAACAGGTTGAAGCCGGACTACGAACAGATTTATTGATCCACGAAGATGGTTTATTGAGGTATGGTAGCCGTTTATGTGTGCCAAAAGGAGATATTCGTGAAGAGCTTATGAAGGAGGCACACAGTTCAGCTTATTCTGTACATCCAGGAGGCACAAAGATGTACCGTGATATTCGACAGCATTTCTGGTGGGAAGGCATGAAACGGGAGATTGCTCGCTTTGTGGCGAAGTGTTTGGTGTGTCAGCTAGTTAAGGCTGAACATCAAAGGGTTGTTGGTTTATTGCAACCACTTCCGATTCCTCAGTGGAAGTGGGAACATATAACCATGGATTTCGTGACGGCTTTACCGCGGAGTCCAAAGGGCAACAATGCGGTATGGGTGATTGTTGATCGATTGACCAAGGCAGCTCACTTCATTCCTTTTCGGGTTGGTCAATCAACAGAGAATTTAGCAGAGCGGTACTTGCAAGAGATTGTAAGATTGCATGGAGTACCGGTGAGCATCGTGTCCGATTGTGACACTTAGTTTTTGTCACACTTTTGGCGGAGTTTACAGGAAAGTTTGGGGACTCGATTGAAGTTTAGCACAGCTTATCATCCTCAAACTGATTGTCAGTCGAAGAGAACGATCCAAACTTTTGAGGATATGTTGAAAGCATGCATGTTGGACTTCAAGGGTTCTTGGGAGGATCATCTACATTTGGTGGAGTTTTCTTGCAACAACAGTTTTCAGGCAACTATCCAGATGGCTCCATTTGAAGCGTTGTATGGTCGTAAATGCCGTTCGCCTGTTTGCTGGGACGATGTCGGTGAACGAAGATTATTGGGACCAGATTTGGTTGTGCAGACAGTTGAGAAGATTAACACTATCAGAAATCATATGAAGGCAGCACAAGACCGACAGAAGAGTTGGGCAGACACGTCAAGAAGACCTCTAGAGTTCGCCGAGGGTGATTTGGTATCCTTGAAGATATCACCGACTAGAGGGGTGATTCGTTTTGGAAGTCGAGGAAAGGTTAGTCCTCGATTCATTGGACCCTTTGAGATCTTGGAGCGTGTTGGAGAGGTAGCGTATCGTTTGGCGTTACCGCAGTCCTTGGCAAGTGTGCACGATGTGTTTCACGTATCTCAACTACGTAAGTATGTTCGAGATGAAACGCATGTGTTGGATCATTCGGAGCTAACAGTACGAGAAGACTTGACTTTTGAGGAGCGACCGATTGAAATTGTGGATCGAAGGGAAAAGGTTCTTAAGAACAAGGTGATCCTTCTTGTGCTTGTTTCTAGGGGTAATCGCTCGCATGGAGAGTCCACTTGGGAACGAGAAGATGAAATCCGGCGGAAGTTTCCTCACCTTTTCTTGTAGCTTCTATCTTTGTGTTCTTAGAATTTCGAGGACGAATTTTTTTTTTTACTTGGGTATAATGTAACACCCGAGCCCAATGCTACTGGTTTCGGTTGTCGTATGTTGGCGTATGATATTTATTTCGTTGATCCTTCTTGACTGTTATGACTTATTGTAAATTTTATCCCGACAATTCATTTCTACATATAACAATTTAAGGCATCTAAAATAAAATTAAAAATATTAATCTTGGCCTGCTTGACACCCCTAACCCTGTTGTAGCGTCCGTGCGTCGTGTTCTCGTCCCATTCAGTGAAACGGGCGAGTTTGGACGGCTACGCGCACGTACGTGTGTCCGTTTTGGGGGTATGCTTTTTTATCATAATACACTTCATTTTAAATTTTGGACCCCGCCTAAAATTCTATTATTTCAATTTCGAATTTTTGGACCCGACCCGGATGCAATTTGGAAATGTTTTACTTTGAGCCAAAATCCCATTTTCTAATATATTTAAACCATCGTATATTTTTTTCTTAACCATATAATTTTCACTGTTCCCTTAAATCTTTAAAATCTTTTTAATATTTTTCCTAACCAAATCTTTCTTCCCAGCCAATCATGAGTTCTCTTTTTTCCCGTGGGCCCCACCTCCTCTCTCTACCTCTCTCCTCTCTCTCTCCCGTCGCTCTCTCTCTCTCTCCTCTATATTTCTTTTTCCCCCTCTCCTTTTTCTTTCACGCAGCAACCCAAACCCCAGCGAACTCTAGCTACCACCGCCTCCCTCCTCGCCGCCGCAGCCCCAACGCCGACACCACCATCACCAGCATCGTCGCCTCCTCGCCCTCGACCAATCCACCGCGCCTCCTTCCTCATTTCCCTTCTTCCCGTGCACCCTGCACCTTCACAGCGGCCACCTACACCCCCTACACGCGTTCGCGCCGCCGTGAGTTGCCGCCGGTGACCTCGTCCCCATGCCCCCGGCCTCGCAAGAACCCCCTCGGTGAGCTAGCATCCCCTCCTCTCTTCCTTTCTTCTTTATTTTCTGTTAATATTTTTCTTGATCGGCAGATTTCTTTCGCTGTCGTCGTAGGCCACCGCCGGAGCTCCGTCGACGTGGTCGACCGTCACCACCCGTCCCACAGATCCTCGTGAGTATTCCCTTCTCCATCCTCCTTCCCTTCTTCTTTATTTTATTTTCTTTTCTTGTTGCAACCTTGATCGATTCGCTGTTTTTGATCTCGCCGGAATCCGGCCGTGTCGGCGACGCGTCCCGACATTCCAGCGAGGTACCCCGACCCGTGTGGTCCCACTGTTCGTCGTTTGGGTTCATTCCGTGAACCGTGCGCCCGTCGCGAGTTTTCCCCGCCGACGTTTAACGTCCCGTTTTCCCGATCCGCACCCGTCGAGGCAAGTACCCCTTGCTACATGCTAAACAATATTTACATATACTTGATGACACCCTAAAACCTGCAATTTAACTTTGGTATTATAATTTCCCATTTTACGTGTTTAAGATTGATATATATCATTTATCTTTCATACTCGTAACCTACCTGTTGCAATTACTGTTTGGAACCTAATAATCACATTTACATGTTTTAATTACACTTTCACTGATGGTGTAGCCTATGGCACCTTTTCTACCGTTTTACTTCATTCGGACACTCGTATACATTTAACCTGCTTAAACTGTGATTTCATTCGTGGAACCTATATACACATATAACATTGCATCCATGAAGTCTTTAACTTGTTAACATGATTAAATGGCTATAATTGTCTTACTGCATTCTTATGATGTTGAAATCATCTCTGTGACACGACTGATAACCGTACTACAAATTGAGTGAATCTGCCTATTGCTTAATTCATTGCTTATATCATGTGTTGATAACCATGCTTGATTATATAATTGATTGTGAGCACACCTATGTTATCGTCTACATCTTGACCTAACTTGCTACATACATAGTGCTTGATCCGACATGGTACCGTATACCATTGACATGTAGTCCTGATGTACCATGACCTGATGTACCATGACCTGACACGTTACCTGATCTTGTGTCTAATGCCAACAAACCTGACATGTAGTCCTCATGGACCGTTCCTGTTGTCTATCCAGACAAACCTGTTTACCTGATCCTGTGTTGGCATTCGTTTCTTGACTACGGGATACCTGACTTGACATATACATATAACTTGAGGGTATGGGGAAATCAAAGGTGAAACCTGACTTGTAACTCAACAGTTCACTACCTGTTCTGAGTGTACACATTCCTGTTTGGTGCCTAGCGACGTGTCTCGGTTTCAGCCGAGAATATTGAGGCCGTGGTCCCGGGTATGTACGGGATACTACTGAGTGTACACATTCTTGTTTGGTGCCTAGCAGCATGTCTCGGTTTCAGCCCGAGAATATTGGGGCCGTGGTCCCGGGTATGTACGGGATATTCTTGTTTGGTGCCTAGCGGCATGTCTCGGTTTCAGCCCGAGAATATTGGGGCCGTGGTCCCGGGTATGTACGGGATACTATTGAGTTACATCGATGATTCATCAATTTGGTTTCAAAGACTTTAGAACAGAGAACCTGATAGAACAGTCCCGTTTACACACTGCACACTACCCTGCACTGCTCTGATTCACATTATTGTTACCCTTGCTTTATTCATGTTTATATTCATATTGCCTGTTTATTATGTTATTACTTGATGACTTGACGCGCTGACGTCTGGGTTTTGCATGGCCCAGATTCCGTACCGCTGTCGCAGCCCGAGCAGGAGTACTTCAGCCGACAGGCTGAGCTGTGAGTGTCAGCAGTAGTTAGTTTTCTTTCCTGCATTTATTTCCTGATGTGAGCCCGCATTATGGGACATACATTCCAGTTATTTTGTATTGGATCTTTCGCTTCCGCATTTATTTACTCTTGACTCATGTTATCTTGGATTATGGACATGTTTAGATAGTTTTATTTTGTTCTTGATATCTCTACAACCGTAATGTGACTGTGGATGGATACTTCCTACCCACAGGTAGCATGGTTGGCTATGTCACGTGCCCATTCTAGCGTACTCTGGGAAGCGGGGCGTGACACCCTTAGACCCCTACGAGAGCGGCAAGTGACCCTACCAATTCTAAAGTTCAGGAGACCCGGTCTCGACTCCTCGAGATGACCTCCTACTTAACCCTAGAACCCGGTCACTTGTGCTCCCCTCCTTGGGTCTATCCTAATGCGGAAAAGTAAATAATATACAATAATGGTGACATCATCCTCAACCCGGAAGTGCCCCAAATAAAAGAATATTACATACAATTAATTTTACATGAATGAAAATAAAACTCTCATCTCACATAAAACCCCCGGCTATTCAATCACGACGATCCTGCACATCATATCTCAGCAACACATAACATCACATGTCATCAACGTAAGTAAGTATGCGTACCCCGATTGTCGTTGATGTATAGCAACGAAACCGGCGATACACCACATACTACACTTACGGTCGCAGAAAAAGAAAGTTAAAAACAACAACACTTGGAATCATCACTTTCAGATATATCAAGACGATATTAAACATTTCGATCGAATCAAAAAACACCCAAAAATTACCCCGAGATCTCAACACTTGAGCAAAGTTAAAATACCCAAAAACGTGCCACAGTGTTTATGGACCAGTCTTAGAAGGGTCAACCATTGCCTCACCTATGGCGCCGAAGGACTACGGCAAACCCTAAGGTTTAGGCGCGGTTCCATGGTCATAAAGTCGAGTTAGGGTTACGTTCTTCTAGAGGGTCCATAGGGATACTTGCACGATCTTCCGAATATGTTCAACTTGGGAAATTCCAACACTTGGAAAATTTCAGCGAGGGGGTCATGATGTGGGGTTTGAAGTTCGTTCAAACTGTTAAACATTGTCAAGGTTACCAATACAATGTTAAAATATACGACTACGAAACACTACGAATTAGCTCCTAAGCAAAATAAACATCACATGAAATTTTCGGCTAAACAAACAATACATGAAACCCCAAAACCTACAGACCAGAGCACCAGACCAAAACGAGGCGATTCAGGAGCAGGGGGGCCGGCCTGGCCGGATTTTTGGGGTAGGTGGCCGGTTCAAAACCGGTAGAATCCCCACGTTTTTCTCTGGTGTTCTCAGTACATCACATGTAAACTTCTGCAGTTGCTAAAATAATTTTTAGACGACTTTTTAAAAAACAACAGAGAGCAATTTTTAGGGTTTCTAAATATCGTATTTTTCGGAGTTGTTTTTGTTTTCATAATAGTTATAACATAGTCTCTAAATTTCAAGCTTGGCTCTGATACCACTGTAGGGTTTACTTAGCACCATGCCTAGGGTTTGGAGGCATCACACAAGCACAATAAAAAATTTAGGGGGTTCTATGCAAACTAACCTAGGGATCGAACTAGAATTTTAGGGTAACATGTAACTAGTATCATATACTAGAGGTAATCTACACTAAGAGATAAGTAATACAACCTTTGTAGACCTCCTTGAGTGACTCCTTGGATCTCCTAGAGTTTCAACCGGCTCGCTTAAGCTCTTTCCAAGTCCACGACGATCCACCCGAAGTCCTTTTGAACAAGCTCCAAGCTTCACTTGATCAAGGATGAAGATGAAGCAAACACTCTACACTAGTGGGCTAGACTAAAGTAGAATGGTGATGTGGTTTGTTTTCTCACTTCAAAACCCTTTCTTTTTATCTACCTCACTCAAAGGAAAAACTCAAGAGAGCATGAGAGAGGAGGAAGAAGAAGATGGCAAGCTTGAGCTCAAGTTTTTATGAAAATCACTAAAATAAAAGGACAATATAAAATAAAAATGAAAGTCACACTCTCATCTAACCATGGTAACTAAATATCTAGATATTTATTTTAGAGTTTAAAGCAACAAAGGAAAAGAAACCAAGGGTTAAGGTCATGGTTAAAAAAGGAAGAGTGTGGAAACAATAATTAACCATGAAACAATTTCCTTTTCCTTTTTCTTTAAATCAAAAACAAATGTATATATATATATATATATATATATATATATATATATTTATTTATTTATTTACCATGTGAGTCTTGCATTGACGTCTAATGTGTATCAACAACCATGACACAATTGTATGTATGTATATGTGCATTCACATCATCATATGCATGAACATAAATATATGCATACATGCATGCATACACTAAAAGAAAAAGTTTAATAAAAGTGAGATTAAAAAGTCAATGTTAAATCAACACTTGATTTAACAAACCGGTCATATCACATACGACCCGACCAATAGTAAGCGCCCGATTAATATACGGTATCATATACACGCATCTAATCGAGCTCCCGCGCATATCTCATATGCACACCACATCGTTTCGCCTGAGCTAGAAAACTCCTGTGTTGGACTCTAAGACTCGTCAATACGCCGACAGTAGGTGATGATCATATCAATCACCCATAAGCCGCAAGCGGTCAGCTAAACGTAACGGCCACCCGGGTATTGAGCGATCAGAAGAAAAACAAGTGAACCTGTCAAAACTCCTGTCGTGCCAACTGGCAACACATACCGTATAGTCCGGTCTCTTCGTCAGATATGCTGCATATCGAGTGTAGGGATGGTATCGCCGACCCTAATTACTCAATAAGTCATGCCGGTGTATGGCTCATAACAGATCGAGAAACTACTTATAACACTTATCAGTAAATCTCAGCAGCCCTGGCCAGGGACATCCTGTTATAGCTAATCGAGCATAGCGCAACATCAACCCCCAATATCGGGAGAGACAAAACCCCTCCTATCGCTTATTGCCTCCATGTTCCTCGGGACTGTACCCAAAATCCACCTGTTTGCACGACTCAGTAGAGTCGTGGTAGGGTGGAGATCAAAGTACAGTGGGAGGACACACAAGACTCTTTGATGATCTTGGGTCTACAGACTAACCTGTACCAGTGTCACCTGAGAACTGCTATCCGACGATAGATATAATACTACATAGGAGTTCTCGGAGAGTCCGTTCAGTATACCCAGTCTCCACTGAGCACCCGTATACAATCTTTGGTGTCAGCACACCAGATGGATATGGGATCATCCATCGCCCATCATATGGGACAAGAATGGTATACGCTAGTCTACTCTGGAATATCGATGCCCCATCTCGATACACCCACGACTAGGAACAGTTCAAGGATATGCTTATAAACTACATGTGTCCCACTAGTATGATCGGCATCATAGTCTCAGTAGTCAAGCAACTATCCTATGGGCTTTATCAACATGTACCAAAAGAGTAAGATGCATGATAAAATGAACATGTCAAGATAAAGTACAACCAGATAGCATACTATCATGTCGAGCAAGAAAGTCATCTGTATATATATACATGTCCAAGCATCCACTATACATATAATGGCCTCTAGGGCATACATATACCAAACAATTCACTTAAGTTATCGCATAGGGTCCTATATCGAACACTTAGACTATGCAAAAAGTTATCGATCAAAATATCGATTCTTTTTACCCGATCAACACGAAATTAATACATGAGTTTCTATATGATATTACTATGGCGTAATCGACCCGGTTGGGTCTCAAACACTAAAATTTACGATAATGGTTCTTGTTCGATATTAAATTCGCAACGATATTTATATGAAATATCTATACTTAAACATGTATATATATACATCAACATATATAATATCTAGAGATTACTATAGCATGAGAAACAAGTGAAAGGGTTCACTTGCCTTCGGCCGCTTGATATAGAAGCGACACCACGTGCGGGATCCGTCTCGACACACGAGACGATGCGATACTGGACACGGTGCACGATGCGCGGTGACCCGGTACTGGACGCGGTGGAGATGCGGGCGTTATACGGTAGTGGGCGTGGTGATAACACGGGCATGACATGGTACTGGGCACGGTCTTGACTCGGTGCGTGGTGAGGGAGTGGCACGGCGCGACACGGCATGGGACGCGACGCTGGTGTGGGAGTGTGCACGGTGCGTGGACTGGATCGGGGCACGGGTAGCACGGAGGTGGGCACAGTATGGCACGGAGGCTGGCACGAGCCACGACACGTCTAGGTGTATGGTGACATGGAGCTGGAACATCAGTGGTGCAGTCGTGGCACGACACCAGTGCGGAGGTGGGCACGCAGGCGGGATCGATCAGGGTACAAAGTGGCACTGGTGTTGGCAACGGGGTTGCGTGGTCACAGGCGATGATGGAAGAGAAGGTGGCTCGGCGTTGGAGATGGAGGTGTGCTTGACGTCGGCGGTAGCAGCTCGGGTTGGGGTGGTTCTATGGTGCTCGCAGGGAAACCTTGGTGGACTGGAGCTAGTCACCGGAGGCAAGGAGATGTGCTGGGGTCACGGGCGAGGTGGCAGCGGTCTCGATGGCGGAGGGTTGTAGGAGTTGGTAGTCGTGGGTGTTGGTGAGGGATGATGACGACGAGGTGGCTCGGGATGATGGTGGAGGTAGAGACGAGGAGCTGTAGGATATTGGTAAGGGTGGAGTTCGGCGGCGGCGAAGCTTCTTATGGTGGGGGCGGCCGCGATGGTTTGGGTGGGTGAGTTTAGAGAGAGGAGGGAGATGAGAGGGGAAGATAGAAGACGAGGGACGATGGAGGTGGTGATGGGGACTTCTATTGCTGGAGGAGGAGAAGAGGAGCTCGCGGCGGCGTAGAGGGTCGGTGCATGGTGACGGTGGCCAGGGATGCTCGTCGGCGAGGGGTGGCGTCGCTGTGGTGGTTGGTGTAGGGATCCTAGGCACTCTCAAGAGCTCTCACAAGGCATCAACCATGCCAACTTCAAAAATTATGGGTGCCGAGAAACCCTAACACGGATCTTAGACTAGAATTCTAGGCGAAAAACGAATCTAGTTAACATATTAACTAAAGGAGAGAGACTACAACCTTTGTAGATCCGGTTACCCTCTTCCTTGGCTCCACGTAGGCATCCTCTCGCTGTCCATCTTGAATCCCGAACTCAAACATCGGCTTCATCGGAGAATTGGGCAGACTAGGTCATCGGCTTCGTGCCGAAGATGATCTACGTCGAGGCATCACAAGTTCAAGCTCCGACTTCACAAATTTATGAAACTTGTGAAGAAAACACCCAAAACAACTTGGCAAGAGGTAGAGGGTGAAGAAATAGGAGGTGGGTTCACTTTAGAATTGGATTTCTCACTTTAGATCTCAAGTTGCCATTGATGGCATCAAGCTTTCTTGAAGAAGAAGATGATGAAGAAGAAGAAAGAATATGATAAGTGTTGAATTAAAAAGAAAATAAATCAATACTTATCATAAGCTAACCAAGGTTAAGTGTAGAGAATAGACCATGGTAAATGGGAATGGTTAGGGTTAAGCAAGAAGACAAATGGTCTCTTTAGTCAAAGCTTCATGAAGCTTCATGATAAAAAAGAAACCATTTCCTTTTTCTTTTATCTAATTAAATAAAGAAAGAAAGGATAAATAAAAAGATGAATAATACAAAACCCTAACCATTATCATTTACCATGGTTTAATTCTTTGCACTTAATCTAAATGATCAAGTATCATCAAACATGATACAAATGTGTGCACAAAAGTATATCACATATACTTCTTGCACATCAAGTGAGAAAATCCATATAAAGTGAACCAATACTAGCTAATGCAAAATAATATGTCAAATATATAATTATACATTAAATCATTAAATCAACACTTGATCTAAAGATCCGGTTATATCGCATATAACCGACTAGTATCCAATGTACCGATTTATCGAATCAATGATTCGATAACTAGGTCATATCGAATATAACCAATCGAAACATTTATCGCGAAAATGAAATGCGGTATCACATACACGCATTATTCTCGCTCCCGCACATATCTCATATGCGCTCCTATTTCGTTTCGCTTGAGCCAGGAAACCTCTGTGTAGGACTCTAAAGACTCGTCAATACGCCGGTAGCAGATGATGATCATATCAAGCACCCACAAGCCGCAAGCGGTCTGCTAAACGTAACGGCCATCCGGGTATAGAGCGATCAGAAGATCGACGAGCTAGCCCGCTCACACTCCTGTGAATCTAACCAGTAACACTTACCGTACAGTCCGGTCTGTTCGTCTGATACATCGCATATCAAGTCTAGGGGTGGTAAACGTCAGACCCCAATAACCGATAAGTCGTGCCGATGTGAGGCTCATAACGGGTCGAGAAACTACTGGTAACACTTACCAGCAAATCTCTGATCAGCCCTGGCCAGGGACTTCCCTGTTACGGCCAATCGAGCACAGCGCAACATCAACCCCCAATACCGGGAGAGACGAAACCCCTCCTATCGCTCATTGCCTCCATGTGACTCGGGACTGTACCCAAAGACCACCGTTTTGCACGCCCTCATGGACGTGGTAAGGTGGAGATCAAAGCACAGTGGGAATCACACAAGACTCTATGACGATCTCGGGTCTACAGACTAACCTGCACAAGTGTCACCTGAGAACTGCCATCTGACGTGAGGTATAATACCATCTGGGAGTTCTCGGCGAGTCCGTCCAGTGTACCCAGTTTCCACTGAGCACCCGTATACTATCTCTGATGTCAAACACCAATGGATATGGGATCATCCATCGCCCATCTCATGGGTCGTGTCACGACCCGAAAGAGCACGTGACTGGCCCTTGAACCATATGAAGTCTATAGGACTCCATCTGATCCAAGTAAGCCAAAAGCCCAGAAATCTAAAACCATTTTAAGAGTAAGTAAAGAAAACTGGTTTAAAGAAGTGAAGGAAACATGTTTTGAAAATCAAGGTTTTTAAATAACTAAGCCTAATATGCATTTTTAAAATGTGTAACCTTTCCTGAAAATTTCGGCAGAGTTTCCTTTGTAAAAACTGGCCCCGAACGGGGTACAACAAGAATAACATAAATATGCAATGATAAAAGGCATCCCCAAGCGGGAGCTAGCTCTTCGTCAATCGACGGTCACAACCACGCAAGCAATAATAATATACAACGCCAAAAGGCGAGGATCAAACTCAAAAAGAAACTCAAAACAGCCAGAAAACCGTATTACTACTAGCGCGACTCTAAGGTCGAAATAATACAACACTGTCTCTAAGTCTGAACAATATACAAGTTTTGGTTGATGGAAATTCTAGATACAATAGATAATACATGAACAATGGTGGTTCTGATACAAAAGAACCCACCTACCAACGCAAGTCACCCATATGGAAGCAGTGTGCCAGAAATGCCGCTATGGAATCTGTACGATAAAAACCTGCAAGAACTGGGGCACAACGGGGGTGAGTTGCCAACTCGTGAATAGAAAGATATCTACAAGCAGAGATCGAATGCATGACCCATCCTAGGTCAATACGATCAGATATAAATAAACCTCAATATGAATAAAGCTGAAGCATGCTAAACTGGCAATATAACCTCTATACATGAGTGTAGTGCCAAGTACTCGTGCTAGTGCCTCAGGTAATAGCATGTCATGAATATGAGGTATGATCAATGTAATCAAATCTGTACACACGTGGATCCCGTCCACTCGTCTCCCACTGACGATAACCATCATGCAAGTAAATATCATAACCTGTGCATGGAAATATGAGGATATAATCCACCCGTGTCCCTCGCGACACATCAATATCATAGAACCGGAGTGCCCAGCATCGGCACTCGAAAACATCATGAAAACTGTGCCCAGCATCGGCACAAAACATAAGTCTCAGTATCTCGATACCTCTGTATCTCGAAATCTCAATGTCTCAATCACAAAATCTAGGGCGCCGTCTGTCCAGATCGGCCCCTACCATCCATCTCATGACTACGACGGTATCCTCCGGATATCCGACGTGTCGGGTAATATCACCGGTAGGTAGTGCTCCCCTGCACAGGCTCAACGCCATCATCTGCGATCTTCTTGCCCCGGGGTACCGCACCGGGTCCACCATGTACCCGCAATCGGTCTCATCCGCCTCCTCGATTCGGGTTTCACATGTCGCTCTCAGCACCGAGAAAACACATGGTGGACGCACTGAAATATCATATCAAGGGTAACCGGGTTTTTTAAAGAAATGACATATCCTCTTTTTAAACAGCCCCGGTCCCCAAATCCAGAAATATCATAGAAACAACATATCTCAATGCGTATAATCAAAAGCATGAAGTATGCGACATGTAAAGGAAGGTATGCACATCATCATGTCATGCAAGGATCATATACTGAATGTAATAGTACTACAGTGTAGTGGCATGGCAATTATTGATGATGAGTGTGTGAGCCGGCAACAAGTGTACGTGGAACATATGCATCATTGATAATGGTGCTGGTGTCCTAGCTGCATGACTGAATATCACAACCATACAAGCGATGCAATGCAAACAGCAGGAATATGCGGAAACGAATAATCAACGCAAAAGCACAAAACCTACCCCAATAGATATGTCATGCAACCTTGCCTTTTGAAATAAGACGAATCAGTGCTTTTGGTAAAAGTAAGGGCTACGGTGTTTTAAGAAAAGATGCATCATTTGAAAATATCCGTATAACCCTTCTGCTTATCTTTAAAATATCCCCGATTCGTTAGTTTTGAAATAGGTATGACTCGGTCTAGTCTAATGTCTACCAGGTAATCTGGACAGGAGGTGTATGAAACCACCTAAATCTGAGTCGGTATATATATATAGATATGATAGTCGGTGATCTCGCCTCAATAACATATTGTAAGATATCCTCGAGTTATGAGTGCGGATCTATCATCAATATCGGCTCGTACGGTAGATCGTCGTACGGCATCCCAATAGCTGGGTAGGGGTCAATATCACCCAATCTCATCACATATCAGGTATCACTATCATCAGATCGCACAATCTGGAGTACTACTCTAAGTCTAGTACAAATCGATATCATCTATCAACGTAAGAATACGGGTAAAACACATGTCCAAAGGCCCGCTAAAACTATCATATCGCACCTCAAGGGCAACTATGTCACATCGCCGATCTCACGGCCTCACATCAAGTATCATCTCAACCCACGAATCATCCTCAAATCCCGTATATGAACACATAGTCCCATACCCATGTGTAGATATACGCACCATCAGTGAAAGAATGTATGCAAGTATGTGTGTAAATGTATGTGTGGGTGCAACCACTACTCTAGGGTTCGCACTATACTAAACCAGTATTTTCTTATCACCAATAAAACCATTATTTCAATCAATAATCCTAACAACACATAATATATATATATACGTGTGTATACGTATTCGTATACAGCACCACGGACTGCGGGGGTGCTATACGCCATCCACCCGACTTCTCCCCGTAGATATAAATCTACTCACCTGAATCCTGCGTGTCGGTGTCGATATCACCGTCATCTTCTGCATCGCCTCGGATCGTCGCGGGGTACTTACACATATCACACGTATCGCATCGCATCAAAACCAAATCAAAACTTGAAACGACACGCTAAAACCAATACGATTCGCTAAAAGGCCTATAGGTTAGAACCTACGGTTAGCCTTCGCAAAACAACCCGAAATCACTCGATGCAGTCGTACAAACGTCACACGATCGAGATAACGTACAAACACCAAATTATGGAAATCAAAATACGTAAAACCAAATACTGAAAGTAAGGCAGCAACCCAAGAAAACGATCCCAGATTTCACCTCGGGCCAAATTTAGCCAATTAAACAAGTCCAGGGTGATGTATATGATATATTTGAGCTACTGGACCAACCCCGAAACATTTCACCACTACATGGCCGGCCACAACCTTGCCAAAACCGGCCTGGCCGGCCCCCCTATGTCCAATGGGGTCCGTCTGGTCAGGGTGGCCTCCTATGGTCTCAATTGGGTCCCTGGTGTTGTTTAATTTTCCTGAAAAAGTCCCAGTACATTCCAGATTTCCCTGCACACTCTAAACACTCATAAACCGACATGAAAGTCCCGTAATTCCGTATTTTTGGGTTTCAGGTTGTGTCAGGTCAGGGGCTTGGTCAAAATAGGGTCTAAGGTTACCATTAGAGTCTAATTGCACAGCCACATCTCAACTTTACCCTAACCCTCTCTAGTTTTGTCCAAAGTGCACAAAATCACACGATATCGATATGAAACTTGAATTAAAGCCTAAGCACAAGAATTACAGCACTTAATGTGAAGGAAATACCTCAATAAACCCTCATGAATCCTTAACAGCGCCAAAACACCATCTTTCTTGGTTCATTGCGTAGATCTCGAGCTTGTGCATCTTTTTAATGAAATGAGGGTGGGGTTTTGGAGTGATTTTTGAGGTGATTAGAGGGCTTGATAATGCGGGGGAAAATGAATGGCAGGAGCAGCAGCAGCAGCAGCTCAGGAAGAGAGAGGAGAAATGAGAGGAAAAACCAAGAGAAAATGGCTAAGGTTTAAGTCAAAAGTCCTCACCTACTCTCTCTTTTCACCATACCTATTTCTTATCCCATTCTCTTTTCTTTTTCTTTTCCTTTAATCCAAATTCTTCTTACACCAATAGTAAACCCAAAGTAACATGGTAGAACATGCACAAGTGTAGGAAAAATGATATGTGCAAGTTTTGCACAAAAAGCCAAAAAAATCCGATTAGCGATTTTTAATCGCGATTAGCACTAAATTAGCATATAATTGATCACAAACACTTAAAAATGGCATAATTCCAATAAATACCCCATTTTAGAATTTTCCATAATTTTTCTTCATTTATTTGTATTTAATTACACCCGAATATTAAAATATTCATTAAAATAATATTTTATTATTTTGGAAATGTTACAATCTACCCCCCTTAAAGAAATTCGGTCCCCGAATTTAAATTTAAAACCCCCAGGTACTAAAACATTTCAATACAAATTCCAAGTCGTCGGGGCTCCGAAATCATCAATACATAAAACGTCACAGCGCAATGCATGCGCAGGAGTAATGAGCAGATAACTCAAAAGCAAAACTCCGTCAAGCATCCCGCAATCATCGGAGTCATGGTAAAGACAAAAATGTCAAATCCAATACAAAACCAATATGATATGGATTAGAACTACACATGTATACATCCAATCTATACATGTAAATAGCTGATGTAGAAGCATGCCAAATCTTTTTAAGTCGCTGTGCGATGCGCGTAACACTGCACAGTGGCGGATGTTCTTCATAAGAAAATAACTATATATATATCCTTTGTTTAATAAGCACGCTCCGCCGTTTTGAAAACAATCAGAAGGGTTTTCCTTGTTTTTAAAACGTTTCGTGTCATATCGGACACGTAAGTATATATATATCGAGACTATAGCTCGCTCCTTGGAAATCCCTTCAAACTATCAATGCATGCAAAATGTATCCAGGTACTGTCCTCTGACTAGTCCTGCTCAGTATGAAAACAAATATCCAATATCATAAAAATGTACTGCTCCAAAAGGAATAAATTCCAAAAATGCACATAATACAATCCTGTGCGTCTGGTGCGCACGGAAATCAAAAATCCATATATGTGCCAAATAGGTGAACAAAACAGCATCTAGGTGCAACGGGTGTGCACGAAGCCTCTGTCATAGGCAACGCATGTGCCTGACAGCCAAAAATCCGGTGCATCTGACATGCATGAAGAATCTCGATTTTATGCATCGGGTGTGCACCAAAATCGTATCTCAAAACATGCGCCCAACATGCGCGAAAATCCAAATCGGTGCATCCATCGTGCACGAATGAAAATCTAAACCCTGCGCACTCAACATGCACGGAATCACGAAATCCAATAGCAACCGCCGAACATGCGTAAGTCAAACCAAAAGCACGGAGTGCAAGAATCAATCATCAGTATCTGGGTCAAAATCGACGATAAAATGCGGCTCAATCAAAATCAAGTGTACCGCAAAGGAAATCTCACAACCGTGTGCATCAGCGTGCACAAATCAAATCAAAACACTAGAAGTGCATGAAAACTATGCTGGAAGCGTAAATCAAATCACCGGCATAAGGTAGGCACGAAATCACAATCAATACCTCAAGAATAACAACTATGCACAAGGTATAAATATCCAATAAGTGCAACCATGGTGCACGAAAACAGAAATCATAGAACTCAGTCATCAAAACCAATCATGCAAATGGATCGCCAAAATACCGAAATCCCAACTGACAGATACGTGATAATCGAATCACAAAATCACAATCATCAATACTGTCGTCGGTATATCCTCCCTCGATGTCGAGAAGGTGCCGGTACATCCAATTCTAGCGGCGCAAGATCTCCACTTGCCTCTTGCTCGCGGCTGGCATCCTCTGCCTCTGGTTCCTGATCTTTCCTGTAGATTACCAATCTCGCAATCCATCAGCTCACCGGTCCGGTCAGGAGTGCTGACAGGAACGATTCCGTTCTGGCACTTCTTTGGTAACCTCTCGGTCAATCCTCGTAACCGCTCGTAAAGCAGCACATCTCTGGCGCCGACCTCTGGTCCTCTGAATGTACATCACACGTCTGATCCTGGGTGCAAACACCATTGCAGCAGTGTCCTGGAAGGAATCCTGCTCAAAGTCTCTGCCGATCTTGCCTATGCCGATCTGTACGGAGGCTGGTACTCTTGCATAGTCTCTTCTCGTCCAATGGACATCTGTGTCCTCAGCACAGCATTTCCTCGGAAATTGATCGCATCCCTACGCCTCTGTAAGCATATCTGACCTCTGGTCTCGACGGAAAGTAATGACAGCTCATCAGCGTCTTGCACGAACCTCTTGTCCCGCTTGTCTGTATCATCGTCCATTTCGACATCGCGTTTCTATCTGCGCACTGCAATGCCTTCGGCTGCGGTCCATCCGAAGTTCCTCATACGGACTTAAAATCACGAACTCGGTATCTTCCTCACTCAGTAGAAGATATCTAGCCGGACACGTCCTCAGCGTGCATATCACATCTCTGATGTCAGCGGAGTGGAACGTCATCTCGTCGAAATCTCATGCGAACTCTTTACTCCACCTTGTTCCAATCTCGACTGATTCGGACTCATCTCATCATGGCTGCATGGACTGTGCTCCAACGGCTATGCTCGTATCTGGAGTCTTCCAAGCAGTATCCCATCACAATATCCGAAAGATGTCAAACCATCCGATCGACTCGTCCGAACCTCATAATCCCCCAAGTGCTCACATCTCGGGTACAGTTTAATAGTATCGAGTACATACCACAGCGTCGGTGGTCCAGCCGTAGAAGGGCAAACCCAAGCCTCACTAATGGCGCCGTGGAACCGCCGCAAACCCTAAGGTTCAAAGGCTTTCACACGGTCATTAAGTCGAGTTAGGGTTTCATTCTTCTAGAGGGTCCATAGAATCACCTGCAAGTCTTTCCGTATACTTTAAACTTGGAAAATGGGTTCCTGACCTTCGATCGTCTCTATCGACTCTCAATAAATCTGCGTGAAGTCGCCTCTAGCTGGAATCAATCTATCTGATGCCAATAGTGATATTGGATCGGCAGGTGAAGAAACTTCGGTCAAAGGTCTTGCCATCTGTGAAAGTTCTTTGGCATAGCCCGAATAGTGAAGAGGTCACTTGGGAGGCCGAGAGAGAGATGCGGAAGAAATTTCCTCATCTCTTTGAAGGTGCGCATAGTAAAAATTTTAAATTCGGGGACGAATTTCTATAAGTGGGGGGAGATTGTAACACCATAGATTTGAAATTAGTGTTAATTAAATGATAATGCGGGTTTTTAGTAAAAAGTATACCAAAATAGTTTTCAAATATTTTATAAAAATTAATGAATATTTTATTAATATTTATTTCGGGCTTGCACATACATGTGCATGTTAATCTAGGGTTAATTGGGGGGTTAACCATGCTTAGCCATGACACCTTAACCCCATTTTAATTAAGTTTTATGTATTATCTAAATTAATTAGTGGTTTTAAAATAAAAAGGGATTTTAAAACTAGGTTGACTTGAGAAAGAGAGAGGGTGGCATGCATGCCATGCATTAAATGAGGAGAGAGAGAGGGAGGCATGGCTCATCTAAACTCACACCCCATTTGTGATCCCTCACCCTCACACATACACTCCGCACTCTCATTCACACTCTCATTCACTTATCATTCCTTCTCATTATTTTCTTCACCTCATCTCACACCCTCACATCCCTCAACTGAAACCCTAACCCAACCCTCACAAACCCACACAAAATCTCCACTAAACTCCATCAAAACCCTTCACAAGCCAAGATCAAGCGAATAGAATCACTTGGGGCATGGAAAGCTAGGTTTTTGGAGCAAGTTTGGATAGGTAATGACTCTCTACCGTTATCTAGGTTGTTAAATTTTGTGTGGCTAATTAGTTTAAGTTTAGAACGTTAAAGATTTAGTTTTTATGTACGATATCGTATTTTAGTGTCATTATAGGGTATATATGATCTGCTGTGACCCCGAGTCTTTACTGTGAAAACTAGCAGTGTAGAAGTGTTGTACTAGTTGCCCTGAGTGTACACCAGTAATACGACCCTCACCTGAACGGTTTTGGCCGACGACATTGAGGGTAGGTCCGGCAAGCTCGGCCATACGGTGGCCTGGGAAGTTGAATTTTTGTGGGTAGTTGTCTGCAGTGGTTTTAGAGTGTTTGGTACTGCTAGTTTTTGATGTTTTTACAGTGGGTAAAATCTGGGATCGATTAGCTAGTTTTTAGTGTTTCGACGACGCGCGATACGGTGTCCGACTCAGTTTCTGTGCTTCGCAAGATTTCTGCACGTGAGTTGTTTTAGTAGTGTCGCCACATACACGTTAGCCACTAAGCGAACACTTTAGAGGGTGTTGGATTCGGTGCGTCGATTTGAGCGTAATTGTATGTATTATTGGTCAATTCTGAGTTGCACTTGCTATGTTTTGTGTTAATAGGATCGCAGGCGGGGACTTCGGACGCTGCGAAGAAAGGGAAGCAGGTGGTCGAATATACCTAGCTCGAGATCACGGTGAGTAGATTTAACATCTACGGGGAAATCGCACGTATGACATTATGCCTCAGGGCTTGATAGGATATTATAGCCGCATGTTTATATTCATATATGTTGATTGTGCATGAACATCATACATACCATTGTTGGGGTAAAAATTTACACCCCGGTTGACCAAATCAAAATTAAAGTCAACCCCAAGCCAAGTGGGCCCAAGCCCAGATCCAGTGGGCCCATGCCCGGGTCGGGCCCGAACATGAAGCGGCCGGCCTCCCCCCATGCCAAGATAAAAATTTTGTAATAAATAATTTTGTTGTATTTCTTTTATTTTATTTTATGGATAAATGTAAGAAAAATAGACATAAAGCCAAATTTTTGTAAAGCCCATGGCTTATGTGCAAAAAGAAATAGCATATGAGCCATGGGATAGGCAAAATGCCATTTTGTGAAGCCCAAGGGGCTATGTGTAAAGTGTATAGCCTATAAAGGCAAAGATAATGAAATATCTCAACAACTTTTCTCTCTCCAAAAAAGTTTCAGATCTGAGAACTTTCTTCCTTCTTCAAGGTTCCAAAACCTTCTTCTTTCTTTTGAATTAAATCAAGAGTTTTACTCTTCCTTTTTCAAAACTAAATAGTTTTCCACCACAAAACCCATTAAGGGGAACTCAGATCTGCCATCAGAGTTCAAAAAGAAAAGAGTTTTAAATCTCACATCACTTTATCTCCAAGATCCGGCCAGCAAAGGAAGAAGAAGGACCCATTTTCTTAACCCAAAGCATCTTAGGAGTTTAACTCTACCCTATTTTCTCTTTAGAGAATTTCTGGGGCTAAAAACCCCCCTTTTCCTCGCTGGTGCGCTAGCGCTTGAGCGCAAAGCGCCCACGTGCCGACACGTGGCGCGCTTGTGCTCCAGCGTCTCGCGCTCGAGCGCAAAGCTCCCGCGTGCCGACACGTGGCGCGCTTGCGCTCCAGCGCCCTGCGCTCGAGCGCAAAGCGCCCGCTTGCCGACACGTGGCGCGCTTGCGCTCCAGCGCTCTGCGCTCGAGCGCAAAGCGCCCGCGTGCCGACACGTGGCGCGCTTGCGCTCCAGCGCTCTGCGCTCGAGCGCAAAGCGCCCTCGTGCCGACACGTGGCGCGTTGCGCTCCAGCGCTCTGCGCTCGAACACAAAGCACCCACGCGCCGACACGTGGCGCGCTTGCGCTCAAGCGCCCAGGCGCTGGCCCCACACATCCTTTGGATGTCTTTTTCCCTCTTTTTATATATATACATATGCATACATATGTACACATACACATACTCCACGACACTGTCCCTGTTAGAAAAAATTTCTAACGGGGCGCTGCCCCGCACCCCGCAAGGGGGCTGCTAGCCCCCTTGACCCCCAGCCCGCTTTCCGGGTAGCGGGACCCCCGTAAAAACTCTGCGTGGCTCCCGATATATTCAAAACCCCCCTCCAAAACAACAACACACGTACACTGCACATTGAGTTCGCATGACCAGTTTGACCCGTCAATCGGAGGTTCCCTCGCCCCAAAGGCGGGGGATAATTAACGGCAGCTTAGTTCGCAGCTGCCGGAGATTCGGATCCCCACAATCATTAAACCCCGGCCTACCCTAGGCAGGGGGAATCTGTAGTATGCCTGACAAGCGCGCGCGTATTCCCATCTCAATGGGGTGACGAAAAACACCCTACAGATTCTGGCACGCCCGGTGGGACCCATCTCTCCTCCCATATTTCGGGTTAAACGTTCATGCGAACTCAATCAATATACATATCGATTGCTTATACTGAATTGATGTTTTTTTTTCCGTGCAGCAATCAACCTTTGACGACAATGTCTCCCGAGACGAATTCAACTTCCAATGCGACCCCGATTCCGTACGTAGTCAAGATCAACGCTCGTGTGGTTTTCCCCGCAAGCCTCAGTCGACAGTGGGAGGAACCGCCCCGCCAGTTCGGCCCCGTCATCATCTACCATGCCGGAAGCGCTCATCTGGCGGAGATCCCGGCGGAACAGGTGGCCAAGCCGGTCTCAAGGGGTAAGAGGCCGATTGTCGTGATCGCTAAGGCACAACAACCGAAACTTAAGATGGTGTCTGAACGACTCCCTGGTGCTCCAGCGGGGGGCAAGAACTTCAGTACAAAGGGCAACATCAAATGTTGCGGACGAGCTCAGGCGATGACTCCAACAAATGCACAATCGGGCGTATCTCCATGGCCCTCCATCAACCGGTCTGCGGCGTCTTCCCAAAGAGCCAAAGTCTGCCAAGTGCTTAGAACAGAAAAGTTAAGGCAGAAGCGGCTCAGGTATCGAGCCAACAAAAGGGCTAAGGCTTCGGCCAGACGGAATCGTGTGAAGTTCCAAGTGCAGGGTTGCCCCGCGACGACGGCTGAGTCGGACGTAAGAATCAGCAATTCCTTCGAGCCTCTGAAGTGGGTTCAGAAAAATGCCATGACCGCCAGAATCAAGAAGACAGCGGTCCGAACAGTGCCACAAAGAGACGTGTCCCGGCCCCAACAGAAAAAGTATGACACTGTCTCTTCAAGAGTCTATCAAGCACTCTGTGCCGCACGAAAGCAGCGGGGCAAACCCAGGAAAGAAGCGCCAGCACCATTTAAGAACCTGGTTAGGCCAGCCGCCTTCAATCGACTACCAGCTACCGAAACAAGGGGGTCAAGACAGCGATCCGTGAAATCAGCTGCCAATGATAGAAAGACGTCCGGATATACCATCCATACGGTCTATATGGCGGGCGGGCGCCCCAGCGACAACCTTCGCAGCAAAAGCAAGGACGGGGCCACCACATCCCAAGCCCAATCTAGCCTGAATGTGGTTGCCGCCGCCCAAGAACAGCCGCCCCCGCTGGATGAAGAAAACCCTCTCGATGAGGATGATAGGCAGATAGACCCCTCGGTCCATGTAGAGTCAAGCTCGGACAGCGAGGAAGAGCCGACTTTCCGTCCCAGGACTGCGGAGCAGGAGCTGCTTCAAGAGCTTCGAAAACAGCTCAGGAGCAAAGATAAAGAGATGGCCAAGCTCTATTCGAAGATTGATGACTTAACGAACATGGTGATGCAGCTTACGGCTCAAATTGGTCGAGCGCCTCCCAATCAGGCACAAGCCGCTACTAATCAGCCGGGTGATGACAATCCGAGGATGACAATCCGAGGCAGCCAATGCCTGTTCCTTTGGGACCAAGACTGGTTGAGCCGAATGAAAGCCGACCACATTCCGCTTCTGGGGATGCCTTGGCCCCAGATAGCACTATCCCGCTAACACAGGATCGGATAATGGATTTGGTTACCAGCAAGGTTAAAACATTGGTGGCCAAAGCTGAAGCTCAGAAAGAAATCGGCAGTAGTGGGCGGCCATATCCCGCGCAGTACGATCTGATTGAGTTCCCAAGCGGCTACGTCATTCCTAAGTTCGGAAGATTTGATGGAACAGGGAATGCAAATCAGCATGTCGCCCACTTCAAAGCATCGTGCGGAAATACAAGGGGCAATGACGCGCTCCTTCTTCGTCAGTTTGTCAACAGCCTGACCGGCGTCGCCTTCGACTGGTATGCGAGTATACCGGACGGGTCCGTTATTACCTTTGCCCAAATGGAGTCCCTGTTTCGGCAAAGGTTCATGAGTGTCAGTGATAAAATCTCCATTGCCGACCTTGTGAGGACCAAGCCGGGGAAGAATGAAAGCAACACCGACTTTATCGCCCGATGGCGTAATCTTACAGTCAAGTGTGAACCGCCGCTGGAGCAGGACCAGTCCGTCAGCCTTCTCATTGGGAACCTCAGCAATTGGATGGTCCCATTCTTGTGTACAGCGGGCCTCAAGACATTTCAGGAGCTAACCAAGAAAGTCCAAATGCTGGAACGCTCGGAGCAAGAGTCCCCGCCGGATTCTCAGAGAGAGAAAACTTGGAAAAGCAAGCGGGACGACAACCGTAGAAGTGGGAGTTCCTGCAATACCAATGTCTTCAATGCGTCCGACAATGAAGAAAAGCGAAGGGCGGCCGAATCCAAAACTAACCGGTCTCGAAAGCCATTGCTGGGAGGAGATGGGCCTTTCCTAGAGGAGAAAAAGAACAAGGTTTACTCTTTCAGAAGGGACAAGGTCCGCAAGATATTTAAAGATGCCTTGAACAACGGCCTACAATTGCCGGAGTCGAAAAGACCCAAGAAGCAAAATTGACCGACAATCCTCTGTATTGCCCGTACCACCGAGTAGTGAGCCATGCGATCGAGGATTGCTATATCTTCAAAGACTGGGTCGAGAAGCAGTACAAGGCTGGAGAGATCGAGCTGTCCAAAAGCGTGTTGGTGAACAATCAAGTTGCAACCACCAACTTTATACAGACAGAAACTGAAGCCTTCTGGGAGAAGACAGCCGAACCCGCTGCCTTGAGAAATGAAATGGACTCATCGCGGCCTCCGTGGAGTACGCACATATCTAATAAGACAAAGAAGATGATAAAGCTACTTCGGAAAGAACCCAGGACGGAATGGGAAGGGCAGAAGAAGCCTACCAGTCCAGCTGCCAATGCGGCTCCATCAGGCTCAAAATCCAAGAAGCTTAAGAAGAAGAAAAGTGCAGCTCTGCGCGAAAAAGAGTCGGCAGGGAGATCGACCATTCAAAAATATATCGATTCCCTCGAAGAATATGAACAAAAGGAAAGAACATTGATTCAATTGAAGGAGTTCTTCCCTGTACAAGCGGCTGAAATTCTGGAGGTGTTAGAAGAAGACTCCAATGAAGAGATCCCAGTAGTGACCTGCTACGCCATCCATCTTGGCAGCGACTTCGAGGATGAGCTCTGTTTTCCCGAAGAGGACGAGGAGCTCACCACAAAGGCCAATCAAATCCAGCTTAGAAGCGGCAGGGCTCTACCGCAAAATCAGAGCAACGCCCCAAAAGGGAAGGAAAAACAAGTCGCTAATGAAGAAGTTGGCAGAGAACCGGCTGATGAAAACATAAGTCCTTCCTCGGTGGACTATAATGTCTTGGCACATCTCCGGAAGCTTCCGTCTCTCCTGAGCATCTACGACGCCATGGTCCTATCTAAGGAGCTTAGAGATGTTCTCATTCACGCTCTACAAAACCCCGAGCGTTATCAGGCTCACTTTGCGGAAATTAATATGAAAGAAGCCCAACACGCTTTGCATGCCGCCGCAGTCACATTTAAGGATGAAGACTTGCTACTGGGAACGGCTGAGCATAATCGGCCGCTTTACGTTTCCGGGTACAGCGACGGAGATCGAATTAATCTCATATTGATTGATCCGGGGTCCTCAGTGAACATCATGAACTTGCGAACTCTGAAGAGTTTGTCAATGGACGTCCGACACCTGTCAAGGGAAAGGATTGTCATTCAAGGCTTCAACTAAAATTGCCAGCAAGTTCTTGGGTCCATTGCTCTGCCAATCAAATTCGGGGATCTGCAAACTGAAGCTAAGATATACGTGATCGACACCGACACGTCTTATAAGATTCTCTTAGGGCGGCCGTGGCTCCACGATTACGGCATCATTCCGTCAACTCTCCATCAATGCATGAAGTATACTAAAAATGGCGAAGAAAGACGCATTGACGGAGACATCCAGCCGTTCGGTGTGCATGAAGTCCGATATGAAGATTCTTGGTACTTTATGAACCACCAAAATGCTAAGCCACAACTGATTGAGGATAGACCGGCCCCAAGACTCAAAAGAAAATCTACGCCGGCTGTCACTTTCAAAAGCAAAAATACCCAAGTGCGCCCGCATTTCGGCAGCGACACTGATGAGTCCGATGTTGGAAGCCCGTCCTTCCGCAAAACTCGCCCTCATTTTGGCAGCGATACAGACGAATCTGTTACTGAAGGCCCGTCTAGCAGCAAAGTCCGCCCTCATCTTGGCAGTGACACTGAAGAGTCAAAAGAAGAGGACCTGCCGTGCAACAGCTGTGCAGATCGGCCCCCCATGCTGCAAGCGAAACTACGAAAGACCTTCGAAGTCGTAGAAGGGTCCCTGGCCATCACAAGGGTGCCGGAACGGATGTGCAAAGAGCTCGATGCATTGTCAGTCTCTACCGTGGACCAGCTGAAAACTTTCTACGTGCCCGGGAAGAAAAATGGACAGATGGGCATCCTGTTTTACAGGTCAAACCCCGTTGTGCACCCGGACGACCTTTCTGTCGCGTGCCTTCCCTATGAGAGAGGCATAAGAGCCGTCCTCAATCCCAGATACTATGCGCCCGAGATGCGGGAATACTTTAAGAAGTGCGGATGCCGATTATATCAAACGGAGTCCGAAGCAAAGTTTTACGAAGGGCTATGGTATCCGCCCCAGGTCCGAGCACTCATCGATAGACGAATTCCAGATAGACGGGGCATAGGCTACATTCAACCTGATTCTAAAGTGTGCTACATGATCCATGTTGGTGAGGACAGCGAAAGATCGAATGATGATGATGAGATAGCCGAGCCAGAAGAAGCTCCTCAAGAGCTCGAAGATGGCGGACAAGCAACCTTTGATGAGCTAACCGAGATTGACTTAGGAATGCCCGATAATCCAAGGCCGACCTACATCAGCTCACTCTTGTCGAAGGAAATGAAAGAGCAGATAATTGCCCTGCTGCGTGAGTTCGTCGACTGCTTCGCGTTGACGTACAAAGAAATGCCTGGCCTTTCCCCTGAGGTAGCCGTGCATAAGCTGGCTATATCTCCTGATTCTAAGCCAGTCAAACAAGCTCCTCGAAGAATGAGAAGGGAGTTGGAAGAAAAGGTCATCGAGGAAACCAAGAAACTCATCGATGCCGGCTTCATCAGGGAAGAGAAATATGCAGACTGGATCGCATGCATAGTCCTAGTGAAGAAGAAAAATGGGCAGATCCGAGTTTGTGTCGATTTCAGGGACCTCAACAAGGCATGTCCTAAAGACGACTTCCCGCTACCGGTCATGGAAATGCTGGTCGATGACACCTCAAATTATGAACTGTTCACCTTTATGGATGGCCCGTCTGGATATAATCAGATCAAGATGTCGCCTGAGGATGAGAAGCACACAGCATTTCGAACCCCGATCGGAATATATTGCTACAAGGTAATGCCATTCGGACTGAAGAATGCAGGTGCTACATATCAAAGGGCGATGACTAATATCTTTGATGACCTAATCCATAAAGTCGTCGAATGCTATGTTGATGATCTGGTCGTCAAGACTAAAGCCAAGGCCGGTCATATCCAAGATCCCAGGACCGTTCTCACCAGACTGAGGGAATACGATCTGAAGATGAATCCTCTGAAGTGCGCTTTTGGCGTGTCATCGGGAAGATTCCTGGGCTTCATAGTCCGACATCAAGGGATCGAAGTTGACCCATCAAAGATAAAGGCCATCATGGAGATGCCCCCTCCGAAGAGTCTGACGCAGCTAAGATCTTTTCAAGGCAAGATTGCTTATATACGGAGGTTTATCTCAAATTTATCGGGGAGATGTAGGCCCTTCTCAAAGCTCATGAAGAAAGGAGCTCCTTTTATCTAGGATGCCGAATGTCAAGTAGCGTTCGAAAGCATCAAACAATACTTGTTGCACCCTCCAGTGCTGGCCGCTCCCATTCTAAATAAACCGTTGATTCTCTACACTGCCGCGCTGGACGAGTCACTCGGTACGCTCCTTTCCCAGAATAACGAGGAGGGAAAAGAAAATGCCTTCTACTACCTCAGTCGAACTCTAGTCGGGGCGGAACAAAACTACTCCCCAATCGAAAAGCCTGGCTCTGATATTTGCTGTGAAGAAGCTGAGGCACTATCTGCTCGCTCATCGGGTTATGCTGATTTCTAAGGTCGACCCGCTCAAACACTTGATGACCAGAGCGAGCCTAGCCGACAGAATGGCAAGATGGGCTGTTATGCTACTTGAGTTTGACATAGTTTACACTCCTCAGAAAGCAGTAAAAGGGCAAGCTCTTGCAGACTTTCTCGCTGCTCATCCCATACCAGAAGGGTCGCCGCTAAATTGTAAGTTACCCGATGAACAAGTGCTGCACCTCGAGGAAGATGAGCCATGTTGGGAGCTCTACTTCGATGGAGCCTCGTCAATAAGGACCTCCAGTAAATCAAGCGTCCCAGAGATAAAAGCAGGGATAGGATTGGTGTTCATCACACCATCAATGGGAACCCTACGGCATTCTTTTGCTCTCACCGAGCCTCAGACAAATAATGAAGCTGAGTATGAAGCTCTGATAGCTGGTTTGGAGCTCTCCATAGAAATGGAAATCCGTCGGCTACGAGTTTATGGTGACTCCCAGCTCGTCGTCAACCAAGTAAGCGGCGACTATAAGATATACAAACCCGAATTAGCTCGGTACAGAGGCCGAGTGGTGGAACTCATGAAACGGTTTACTCATATTGAACTAACGAGAGTCCCTAGAGCGTTGAACAGAAAAGCCGACATACTCGCTCGCCTAGCCAAGGAGCTGGCTGATCCTGACATGGACAAAATTCTGATCACAGTCAGGAGCCTACAAATTCTACCCCCAGTCTCTCTACGAGAAGAAGAAAGCGCGGAACAGAAGAGCAGTCCTGCCGAAGAAGCTTCGATCATCCAAGACGAGCCCGATTGGAGAGAACCCTTCATAGAGTACCTCCGATACGACAAGCTGTCCAAAGAAAAATCTGCGAGGATTCAGCTGAAGAAAAGAGCTCTCCGATACGTGTTTGTAAATGACACGTTATACCGCAGGTCATATGACCAACTCT
The DNA here is from genome assembly GCA_030015575.1 of Agapanthus africanus. NCBI lineage: Eukaryota > Viridiplantae > Streptophyta > Magnoliopsida > Asparagales > Amaryllidaceae > Agapanthus > Agapanthus africanus. The sequence goes on along the minus strand of JASDDO010000016.1, from coordinate 181,400,035 downwards.
GGCTCAGGTGTCTGTCATTGGCCGAAGCCCAAAAGGTCATGAAAGATGTTCACTCGGGCGTTTGCGGTGCTCACCAATCTGGCCCCAAGATGCGACTTCAAATCAAACGGCTTGGGTATTACTGGCCCACCATGATACGGGATTGCGGAGAGCATGCAAAGAAATGTTATATCTGCCAAATTCACGGTGATTTTATTCACAAGCATCCCAATCCATTGCATCCTACGGTGGCGTCGTGGCCCTTCGAAGTCTGGGGCACCGACATTGTTGGCCCAATTGATCCTCCGTCATCCAAAGGCCATCGGTTTATACTGGCCGCCACAGACTACTTCTCTAGATGGGCTGAAGCGCTAAAAGAAGTCAAGACAAAAGATATTCTGACATTCTTCCAGCATAATATTCTATATCGCTTCGGTATACCAAGAAGAATCATTTCTGACAACGGGCCTTCTTTCAAAAGCTTCAATGTCTCAAGGTTCGCTACTCAGCACAAGATAGACTGGAGATATTCCTCCATCTATAATCCAAGAGCCAATGGGCTAGCCGAAGCCTTCAATAAGACTCTATGCAAGCTCCTAAGGAAAAATGCTTCAGCCAACAAGAGAGACTGGAATCTCAAGCTTCACGAGGCATTATGGGCATATCGTACCACGCACCGTACTCCAACTCAGTCCACTCCATACTCATTGCTCTTCGGAGTGGAGGCGGTCCTCCCCCTCGAAGTCGAAGTTCCAAGCTTAAGAATGGCTCCCCCTCGAAGAAACAAGTTATGAGGACGATATTGTATATATTTTGTGACTCTGGGTGTCGAGCTCGTATGAGCCGGCTTTTATTATGCAGTTTTATCTTTTATGTTGTTTTTCACTTATACTATCTATTTCTTCGCTACGGCGTCGTATATTATTTTTGTGGTGGTTGTTTCCGCATTTGGGCGTGATTTGCTCCCGTTTTGGGATGCTTTATTTATATCCTATGTTGTACCCGTTTCGGGGCTAGTTTTTACAAAGGAGGTGCTGCCGAAATTTTTAAGAAAATAATTTAAGCTTTAAAGATTTTTACTTGAATTTTCCAAATGTTTTTAACAATGTTTTCATCACTTACTATTTTTGATGGTTTAGATTTCTGGGTTTTGGCTTACTTAAATTGCGTTACGCCTGTAGACATTTCGTGGTTTAAGTGCTGGTCACGTGCCAAATTTTGGGTCGTGACAGGGAATCTAAAGACTCGTCAATATGCCGGCAGTAGGTAATGATCACATCAGTTACCCACAAGTAATCAACGGTACTAGCTGGACGTAACGGCTACCCAGGTATTGAGCGATTAGAAGATCAACAAGTAAACTTGTCCAAACTCCCATGAAAGTAACACTTACCGTACAGTCCGGTCTCTTCGTCTGATATGTTGCATATCGAGTCTGGAGGTGAAAACATCATACCCTAGTAACTTGATAAGTCATGTCGATGTGTGGCCCATAACGGTTCGAGAAACTACCGATAACACTTACCAGTAAATCTCATCAGCCCTAGCCAGGGACTTGCAGTTATATCTAATCGAGCATAGCGCAACATCAACTCCCTATACCGGGAGAGACGAAACCACTCCTATCGCTCGCAGCCTCCATGTGACTCGGGACTGTACCTAAAATCCACCTGTTTGCACGACTCCTTTGAGTCGTGGTAGGGAGGAAATCAAAGCACAGTGGGAACCACACAAGACACCATGATGATCTCGGGTCTACAGACTAACCTGTACAAGTGTCATCAGAGAACTGCTATCTGACGATAGGTATGATACCATCTAAGAGTTCTCGGCGAGTCCTGTTCGGTGTACCCATTCTCTAATGAGCACCCATGTACAATCTATGATGTCAAACACCAATGGTTATGGGATTAACCATCGCCCCATACAGGGTCAAGAAACGTACACACTGGTCTATTCTGGAATATCGATGCCCTGCCTCGATATCCCTCAACTAGGAACTATTAAAGGATGTGCTTGTGGACTATCCAGGCCCCACTAGTATGATATGCATCATAGTCCTGGTAGTCAAGTCCACATTCTAAGGGCTTTATCAACATGTATCTAAGAGATAGTATAATAATACAAGTGTACATGTTAAGATAAAGAGCAACCAGATAGCATACTATCATATCGAGCAAGAAAGTCCTATATATATATATATATATATATATATATAGATATATGTCCAAGCATCCACTATATCATACAATAATGGCCTCTAGGGCATACATATTCCTAACAATTTGAAATTTAGTTTTTCTCTATTTTTGTGTTTTCCTAAAAGTGCGTATTATTAACTACTTTGTTTTACTTACTTTAAATACTATACTATTCTTCAAATTTTTATGGTACAAACTTACACCATATATTATATTTCTAGTAAATTGTTCCTACAAGTGCTTTTCACGATTATCGTCTTTTAATACGTAGTACTGTTTTCATCCTTTTAATTCCCTTTCCTTTTAACTACATGATGTCGCTTTAGGTTATCTTCTATTTTATATTTTCTCTAACATTATATGTTTTATTTCAGTGTTATCACTCATATTCGTTTCGTTGTTGGTGTTATTTTGTTTAAATCTCAAAGTCATGTATTTGGCGGTTTGGGTTTTCTTTAAAATGAGTTTCATCTTGATTGTCTACATAATATTCTCTTTTCTTTGTTCTTAATTATGCGAACTATCTTTTAATTTCGTATTTACGTTTCCTTACGTATGCTTATGCTCCAATCGATTTAGATTTTCTATTTACGGTAAAATCAAATATGGCATGTACGTTAATTGTTGATACATGCTTTGGTTATTAAGCCCACATATCTTTTCTATATTTCACAGTGTGAGTATTCTTAGGTTATTTTATAGTTTCCTGATTTGTAGACTCGCTAAAGTAGTTTTGGTTCTTAAGGTCTATCAGCAAATCCTTCTAAATTGTTTATTATTGCTATTATATATTTTATTGTATTTGTATATATATAGTTTATTACCGCCAATTTTCACGTTCTTGCTCTTACATATGACTATTTCTTTTAGCTGCGCTATTTCTTACGAACAAATATTTGAGTTTCGTTGCTTTTGCATGAATTACTATATGGTAATGTCTGATTTTTCTAGTTACTTTCCGCTTGACTTTTATAACTTATTGTTTATTTTAATTTCGAGGACGAAATTTCATTTAAGGGGGGTATGATATAATAAGCGGTTTTTTGTATACGTTTTCTCGTATTTTAATAAATATTTTGTTTTAGCAATTGTCCCAAATATTTTCTCTACCTTTTCTTTTTAATTATTCCCAATTAAATTTCCTATATTCTTCCTATTTCATTTTCCTTTAAATTCTTAAAATTAATACCTAAACTAAACCTTATCCCAAACCCTAACCCGACCCGACCCGATCCCATTCCCCCTCTCTTTTCTTTCTTTCTCTCTCCTCTCTTTTCCTTTCTTTTTCTCTCTCCTCTAGATCCCAGCCCCTCCTCCTTCGCAACGACTCCTCCATAACCACGCCCTCGCCGTAACTACTCGAGATCCCTGGTCGTCCAAACCACCGCCAACACCTCCTCTCTACACTACTATCGCCACAACCCCTAAGCTCCTCCCCCGCTATCTCCGGCTGCCTTCGGCTTGCCTCCAACTGTTAGTTGTATGTATGCCCTAGAGGCCAGTATTGTACAAATGATGTATATTATATTGGATGCTTGGACATATATAGAGATGACTTTCTTGCTCGATATGATAGTATGCTATCTGGTTACTCTTTATCTTAACATGTACACTTGTCTCTTTAAACTGTCTTATGGTTACATGTTGGTAAAGCCCTTAGGATGTGTACTTGACTACCTGGACTATGATGCAGATCATACTAGTGGGGACATGGTAGTCCATAAGTACATCCTTCAAGGTCCCTAGTCGTAGGTGTATCAAGACGGGGCATCGATATACCAGTGTAGACTAGCGTATACGCTTCTCGACCCATGAGATGGGCGACGGATGATCCCATATCCATTGGTGTTTGACATCAGAGATAGTATATGGGTGCTCAGTGGAGACTGGGTACACTGGACGGACTCGCCGAGAACTCCCAGATGGTATTATACCTCACGTCAGATGGCAGTTCTCAGGTGACACTTGTGCAGGTTAGTCTGTAGACCCGAGATCGTCATAGAGTCTTGTGTGATTCCCACTGTGCTTTGATCTCCACCTTACCACGTCCATGAGGGCGTGCAAAACGGTGGTCTTTGGGTACAGTCCCGAGTCACATGGAGGCAATGACCGATAGGAGGGGTTTCGTCTCTCCCGGTATTGGGGGTTGATGTTGCGCTGTGCTCGATTGGCCGTAACAGGGAAGTCCCTGGCCAGGGCTGATCAGAGATTTGCTGGTAAGTGTTACCAGTAGTTTCTCGACCCGTTATGAGCCTCACATCGGCATGACTTATCGGTTATTGGGGTCTGACGTTTACCACTCCTAGACTTGATATGCGACGTATCAGACGAACATACCGGACTGTAAGGTAAGTGTTACTGGTTGGATTCACAGGAGTGTGAGCGGGCTAGCTCGTCGATATTCTGATCGCTCTATACCCGGATGGCCGTTACGTTTAGCAGACCGCTTGCGGCTTGTGGATGCTTGATATGATCATCATCTGCTACCGGCATATTGACGAGTCTTTAGAGTCCTACACAGAGGTTTCCTGGCTCAAGCGAAACGAAATAGGAGCGCATATGAGATATGTGCGGGAGCGAGAATAATGCGTGTATGTGATACCGCATTTCATTCTCACGATAAATGTTTCGATTGGTTATATTCGATATGACTTAGTTATCGAATCATTGATTCGATAAATCGGTACATTGGATACTAGTCGGTTATATGCGATATAACCGGATCGTTAGATCAAGTGTTGATTTAATGTATAATTATATATTTGACATATTATTTTGCATTAGCTAGTATTGGTTCACTTTATATGGATTTTCTCACTTGATGTGCAAGAAGTATATGTGATATACTTTTGTGCACACATTTGTATCATGTTTGATGATACTTGATCATTTAGATTAAGTGCAAAGAATTAAACCATGGTAAATGATAATGGTTAGGGTTTTGTATTATTCATCTTTTTATTTATCCTTTCTTTCTTTATTTAATTAGATAAAAGAAAAAGGAAATGGTTTCTTTTTTATCATGAAGCTTGATGAAGCTTCATGAAGCTTTGACTAAAGAGACCATTTGTCTTCTTGCTTAACCCTAACCATTCCCATTTACCATGGTCTATTCTCTACACTTAACCTTGGTTAGCTTATGATAAGTATTGATTTATTTTCTTTTTAATTCAACACTTATCATATTCTTTCTTCTTCTTCATCATCTTCTTCTTCAAGAAAGCTTGATGCCATCAATGGCAACTTGAGATCTAAAGTGAGAAATCCAATTCTAAAGTGAACCCACCTCCTATTTCTTCACCCTCTACCTCTTGCCAAGTTGTTTTGGGTGTTTTCTTCACAAGTTTCACAAATTTGTGAAGTCGGAGCTTGAACTTGTGATGCCTCGACGTAGATCATCTTCGGCACGAAGCCGACGACCTAATCCGCCCAATTCTCCGATGAAGCCGACGTTTGAGTTCGGGATTCGAGATGGACAGCGAGAGGATGCCTACATGGAGCCAAGGAAGAGGGTAACCGGATCTACAAAGGTTGTAGTCTCTCTCCTTTAGTTAATATGTTAACTAGATTCGTTTTTCGCCTAGAATTCTAGTCTAAGATCCGTGTTAGGGTTTCTCGGCACCCATAATTTTTGAAGTTGGCATGGTTGATGCCTTGTGAGAGCTCTTGAGAGTGCCTAGGATCCCTACAGTGGTATCAGAGACTAGCTAGAGCCTTAGGCGAAGTCTAGACGGAGTTTGAAGTCCGAACGAACCGAAACCCTAACTCACAAAATGCTCTCTGTACATTTTCTAAAATCTGGGATTTTTCCAAATTAAAAATATGCAGAAAAATCAGCAGGTGATTATAAGAGTTACTGTGAAATTCGACAGCCCAAATCCACCAAGTCACCGCGGTTCCGCGGCATGAGCATGGCTCATGCGGCGGTTCCGCGGCCGTACGGACTCATTAAACAAAGAATTCTCCACAGTAATTCTTAGTTTCCAGTGCTGGTTTTCCTGGGAATTTTTAAAATTTATTCAAGAGTTGCATTTTCTGGGGTGTTTTAGAGCTTCGATGTTTCGATCGGATTATCAAATTTCGTCTTTGTGTTTTTCCGGATGACTTTAGAATATGTTAAAAAGTTCGACCGGATATAAATACCCAACTTTTCCCCTGCCGGAAACTATCCAAGTGTTGGATTTTTGTGTGGTTTAAGGACGTTCTGAGTAGTGCAAGTAACGCGATGGTCCCTCTAGAAGACAACAAACCTTAACTCGATTATGTGACCGTCTTGAACTGTCCTTTGAACCTTAGGGTTTGGGGCAGTACGGCGTGCCACATGTGAGGCGTTGGCTTGACCCTTCTACGGCTGGACCGTTGGTACTGAGGCATGAAGTGAATGTCTTTGAACCCATTTCATGTGTTGAACGGTTTCGGGAAAACTTGGGTGTTCGAATGTTCGATCGGAAAGTTTAATATATTCTATTTATTCGGAATGGGATACAATAATTGGAATTCACAAACAGTTATGAGATAACTGAATGAATGTTATAAATTTAGCAGTTTAGTCCCATATGATATTGAAAAGAGTTTTCGATAATGAGACTAAAATGAGGGATTTATATCGATTAGGCATGCGATGTCTAAAGAAGTTGCGGATTCCAATTGTTGTAGTTTTACACTTTCTTTTCTGTGACCGTAAGTGTAATATGTGATATCGCCGGTTTCGTTGCTATATGTCAACGACAATTGGGATGCGCATATTTACTTACATTGATGACATGTGATGTTATGTGTTGCTGGATATGTTATATTGGATCGTCGTGTTCGAATAGCCGGGGTTTTTTTATGTGAGATGAGTGTTTTTCATTTTCATTCATGTAAAAACTTGTATGTAATATTCTTTTATTTGGGGCACTTCCAGGTTGCGGAAGTTGTCACCTTTTGTATATTATTTACTTTTCCGCATTAGGATAGACCCAAGGAGCGGAGCACAAGTAACCGGGTTCTGGGGTCCAGTGGGAGACCAACTCGAGGAGTCGAGTCCGGGTCTCCTAACCCTAGAATTGGCAGGGTTGCTTGCCGCTCTCGTAGGGGTCTAGGGGTATGGGATTGGCTATTCATCATGACCATGGAATCCGTGTTTTATACTGGCTCGTATTGAAAACACGGACGTCCTAGTATATCCAATGTTTCATATGTATCTTCTGCTGCTTTATCTGTGATGCGATCATGTGATGTTCTGTGATAGATACAGTATATAGTATATATTATATAGATGTTACTTATGTTTTGCACCCGCACTAGCCCTGCCCTGCTCTGTCGTTAGTTACCTAACCTAACGGTGCATGAGGGGACATTCAGGCGAATGCGGATGGCATAAGTGTACGTCGTATTTATCTGTGATGTTTAGGTGACTTAAATGATGGGACTTCATTAATGTGATTAATGAAAGAAAAGAAACCTAAGATGTTGTAGAATCAAATTTTAAACAAAACAGGTAGCTACAGTTCTTGCTTTGCACAGCGGTATATGTGATATATCCTGCACCTTATTCGATGAGGAAAGGACCGAGATCCCTTCACCGGGAGTGACTCCTTTAGCAATAACTGGCAGATGCTACACACTCGGTTTGGCTTTGATTGCTTTTAAGAGTTTTTGCTTTGCACAGCGATATATATGATATATCCCGCACCTCATTCGATGAGGAAAGGACCGAGATCCCTTCACCGGGAGTGACTCCTTTAGCAAAACTAGAAAAGCCTCAAAATCACTCCATTTCAAAACTTCATTTGATTCTACAACGATATCAAGTTCATTACGCTCATGGTTTTTATGAAAAACCTGCGTAGCCCTCCGTCATTTCAGATAAGTACTAGTTAGTATTCGTGCTGCGGTAGTTTGGCCTCCATCAAGGCGCAGTGTACGGTAGCTAACTAGTGCTTATCTGCTAGCATATGATGCGATTGGATTAGGGTATTCGTATGGCGTTGTTTGGCCTCCGTCAAGGGTCGTGCGGGTGGGTTTGATTCAATCAGGAAATGACGGGTTGAACTTGACTAGCGGACTATGGGTTGTTTGGCCTCCGTCAAGGTCATAGGACGCTAGGGGCAAAACATTATCGGGAATTTCAAGTGTTGAAATTTGCAATGAGATTGCATACCTTCTATGAGATAGTTGGATCCCGATACCCGCTGCGAGTAAGAGTTACTCCTGGGAGAGTTTTACACATTACAATTAGCCGATCAAGTAGGTGTCTAGAAAGGTGTCAACGGGGTTACGCCTCTGGGAAAACGAGGTTTACATTAATTAGGTTCGTGCGAAAGCACGGGAGACCTCCCTCAAAGTACCGACACTGGCCTGGCTGAAAGATTGGCGAACTTGTAGTGTGTAATTAATCCCGGCTAGTCTTTCCTTTTAGGGTTTGAAGGAAGATCTGATAAAAAGCAGTGGGAGCCATCCTGATTAGATAAGATAATAACCAATCTGATTTTGCACGAGCATACGCTAAAGTGTTTTCTTCTCTCTCTCTCCAGGTAGCGACCATTTCATGCCTTAATCAAGATAATAATATGGATGTATTGACCGAACCCGCATGTTTTACTGTGCAGGGGAACGTTGAACCCGTTCTATCTTATAAGTGTTATAAGAATGAACAGGAAACAGGAGAATATCTGGATTCTCACACCGCCCAAATGGAGAACATGCATGTTGATGCATCATCTTCGGGTGTGTTTGTCATTGAGAATTGTTTCTCAGTTCACCCTACGTCCTGGGTATTAGATACCGGATCAGGATCCCACATATGTAAGATGTTACATGGGCTGCGAAAAGGTAGAGAACTGGGAAAAGGTGATCATTCCGTTCAAGTAGGGAACGGTGCAAATGTTGCAGCCAAAGCAGTTGGCGAATATCACCTAGTATTACCAAGTGGTGATACAATAATTCTGAATGAGTGCTATTATATACCGAACATGATGTGCAACATTATATCAGTTTCTTTATTGAGTAAAGAAGGATATAATTTTGTAGTAAAGGATAATGTTATGAACATATTCCTAGATCAAAAGTTGATTGCATCAGGCTCGCTACATAATGGCATATTCATTCTCAATCAAAATACAGTCTTCAATATACAAAACACACACAAGAGGAAAAGCTCAGAAATGAACGAATCCTTCTTGTGGCACTGTAGACTTGGCCATATCAATGAGACACGACTAGCTAAGTTGCATAAGGATGGTTATTTGAATCCGTTCGAATTATCATCTTATGATACTTGCCATTCATGTCTCAAAGGAAAAATGACCAAAGCTCCGTTTAGTGGACACGGAGAAAGAGTTACTGAACTCTTAGGACTGGTACATAGTGATGTATGCGGTCCCATGTCTACCCATGCCAGGAATGGTTCTTCATACTTCATTACATTCACTGACGATCTCTCTAGATTCGGATATGTGTTCCTGATGAAACACAAATCAGAAGCTTTTGAGAAATTTAGAGAATATAAACAAGAAGTAGAGAACCAAACGGGCAAAAGTATTAAAGTCCTTCGATCCGATCGAGGAGGAGAATACTTAAGTAACGAATTCAGAGATTATCTAAAAGAGAATGGGATTCTCTCTCAGCTTACTCCTCCTTATACACCACAGCACAACGGTGTATCGGAGCGGAGAAATCGCACCATATTGGATATGGTGCGCTCTATGATGAGTGCAGCTGAGTTACCTATTTCCTTCTGGGGATATGCACTGGAGACTGCTGCATATCTATTGAATAGAGTTCCAACCAAATCAGTGCCTACCACTCCATATGAGATATGGAATGGCAAGAGACCATGTCTTAATTTTATTCAGATATGGGGTTGTCCGGCCTATGTTAAAACACAAAATCTGGACAAGCTCGAGGCAAGGTCTGTTCTATGTAAGTTTGTTGGATATCCCAAACATTCGCGAGGGTATATCTTCTACCACTCCGAGGAACAAAAAGTGTTTGTTTCTCGACATGCCACTTTCTTAGAAAAGAGTTTTCTTATGAAACAGACAAGTAGCATTGAGGTAGAACTGGAAGAGGTTCCAGCAACACAAACTGTAACAGAAGACTTGGTAGAACCAGAGGATTCAGTAGAACTCGACGAACCCCAGCCTCTCCGCCGATCTAGTAGGGTATCTCGTCCACCTGAGAGATACTACGGTTTTCTCATTGACGGTGGAAGCGAGGATTGCATCATGGAGGATGATGACCCAACTAGCTTCGAGCAGGCCATCACGAGTAGGGACTCAGTGAAATGGCTGGATGCTATTCGGTCCGAGATAGAATCTATGTACACCAACAAAGTATGGACTTTGGACGTTGCTCCTGAAGGGGTAAAACCCATTGGGAGAAAGTGGATCTTCAAGAAGAAACTTGGTGTAGATGGGAAAGTGGAGACTTTCAAAGCTAGACTTGTAGCAAAGGGTTTTCGTCAAAGACCAGGTGTGGACTATGACGAGACCTTTTCTCCAGTGGCTATGCTTAAATCCATCCGGATCATGCTTGCCATCGCTGCTTATCATGATTACGAAATTTGGCAAATGGATGTTAAGACCGCCTTTCTAAATGGTGATTTAGAAGAGTGCGTGTACATGACTTAGCCAGAGGGCTTCGTAGACAGTGGGAGCAGTGGGAAGGTGTGCAAGCTGCTTAAATCCATTTATGGATTAAAGCAAGCATCGCGGAGTTTGAACATCTGCTTTGACGTCGTTATCAAAGAGTTTGATTTCGTCAAAAACCAAGATGAACCTTGTATCTACAAGAAGGTGGCAGAGAGTAAGGTTGTCTTCCTCGTATTGTACGTGGACGACATACTCTTGATAGGAAATGATATTCCTATGCTGCAATCGGTCAAGCTCTTCTTATCACAAAGATTCTCAATGAAAGATCTTGGTGATGCCTCCTGCATATTGGGAATTAGGATCTATAGAGATAGATCCAAACGGATTTTGGGATTGTCCCAATCCAGGTACATTGACACCATACTAAAGAGGTTTAGTATGGAAGAGTCCAAGCGTGGGAACTTGCCCACGATCTCTGGAGTCACTCTCTCCAAAGAGATGTCTCCCAAGACTGATTTGGAGAGAGCTCGCATGCAAGGGATACCCTATGCTTCGGCAGTAGGCTCTATCATGTATGTGATGCTATGTACCAGACCCGATGTAGCATACTCACTAAGTGTAGTGAGCAGGTATCAAAGTGATCCTGAAGAGAGTCACTAGACAGCTGTGAAGAGAATTCTCAAGTACTTACGAAGGACTAAAGAGATGCTCTTGGTGTATGGTAACGGAGAACTCCAAGTGGAGTCCTTTACCGATTCGAGCTTCTAGAGTGATAAGGACGACTCTAAGTCGCAGTCGGGATTTGTCTTTGCCCTTTACGGAGGGGCGGTTAGCTGGAAGAGTTCCAAGCAGGAAACCGTGGCAGACTCGATGATGGAGGCTGAATACATCGCTGCCAACAATGCTGCCAAAGAGGCTGTCTGGATCAAGAAGTTCATTACTGAACTTGGAGTGGTTCCATCCATTGAGCATCCAATACCTTTGTATTGCGATAACAATGGAGCGGTGGCTTTGGCCAAGGAACCCAGGTCCCATCAGCGATCCAGGCATATTCTGAGGCGGTATCACCTGATCCGGGAGATAGTTGATCACCGGGAGATCGAGGTCAGGAGGGTTGACACGAAGAACAACACGGCGGATCCACTCACGAAGGCCATTCCCCAGATACAGTTTGAGAGACTCTTCGGGATGCTCGGTATGCGATACTACAGCAGCTGGCCCTAGTGCAAGTAGGAGATTGTTAGTTGTATGTATGCCCTAGAGGCCAGTATTGTACAGATGTTGTATATCATATTAGATGCTTGGACATATATAGAGATGACTTTCTTGCTCGATATGATAGTATGCTATCTGGTTACTCTTTATCTTAACATGTACACTTGTCTCTTTAAACTGTCTTATGGTTACATGTTGGTAAAGCCCTTAGGATGTGTACTTGACTACCTGGACTATGATGCAGATCATACTAGTGGGGACATGGTAGTCCATAAGTACATCCTTCAAGGTCCCTAGTCGTAGGTGTATCGAGACGGGGCATCGATATACCAGTGTAGACTAGCGTATACGCTTCTCGACCTGTAACATTTCCAAAATAATAAAATATTATTTTCGGGAATTTTTATAATTTAATATTATTTTAATGAATATTTTAATATTCGGGTGTAATTAAATACAAATAAATGAAGAAAAATTATGGAAAATTCTAAAATGGGGTATTTATTGGAATTATGCCATTTTTAAGTGTTTGTGATCAATTATATGCTAATCGCGATTAAAAATCGCTAATCGGATTTTTTTGGCTTTTTGTGCAAAACTTGCACATATCATTTTTCCTACACTTGTGCATGTTCTACCATGTTACTTTGGATTTACTATTGGTGTAAGAAGAATTTGGATTAAAGGAAAAGAAAAAGAAAAGAGAATGGGATAAGAAATAGGTATGGTGAGAAGAGAGGGTAGGTGAGGACTTTTGACTTAAACCTTAGCCATTTTCTCTTGGTTTTTCCTCTCATTTCTCCTCTCTCTTCCTGAGCTGCTGCTGCTGCTGCTCCTGCCATTCATTTCCCCCCAATTATCAAGCCCTCTAATCACCTCAAAAATCACTCCAAAACCCCACCCTCATTTCATTAAAAAGATGCACAAGCTCGAGATCTACGCAATGGACCAAGAAAGATGGTGTTTTGGCGCTGTTAAGGATTCATGAGGGTTTATTGAGGTATTTCCTTCACATTAAGTGCTGTAATTCTTGTGCTTAGGCTTTAATTCAAGTTTCATATCGATATCGTGTGATTTTGTGCACTTTGGACAAAACTAGAGAGGGTTAGCGTAAAGTTGAGATGTGGCTGTGCAATTAGACTCTAATGGTAACCTTAGACCCTATTTTGACCAAGCCCCTGACCTGACACAACCTGAAACCCAAAAATAAGGAATTATGGGACTTTCATGTCGGTTTATGAGTGTTTAGAGTGTGCAGGGAAATCTGGAATGTACTGGGACTTTTTCAGGAAAATTAAACAACACCAGGGACCCAATTGAGACCATAGGAGGCCACCCTGACCAGACGGACCCCATTGGACATAGGGGGGCCGGCCAGGCCGGTTTTGGCAAGGTTGTGGCCGGCCATGTAGTGGTGAAATGTTTCGGGGTTGGTCCAGTAGCTCAAATATATCATATACATCACCCTGGACTTGTTTAATTGGCTAAATTTGACCCGAGGTGAAATCTGGGATCGTTTTCTTGGGTTGCTGCCTTACTTTCAGTATTTGGTTTTACGTATTTTGATTTCCATAATTTGGTGTTTGTACGTTATCTCGATCGTGTGACGTTTGTACGACTGCATCGAGTGATTTCGGGTTGTTTTGTAATGGCTAACCGTATGTTCTAACCTATAGGCCTTTTAGCGAATCGTATTGGTTTTAGCGTGTCGTTTCAAGTTTTGATTTGGTTTTGATGCGATGCGATACGTGTGATATGTGTAGGTACCCCGCGACGATCCGAGGCGATGCAGAAGATGACGGTGATATCGACACCGACACTCAGGATTCAGGTGAGTAGATTTATATCTACGGGGAGAAGTCGGGTGGATGGCGTATAGCACCCCTGCAGTCCGTGGTGCTGTATACGAATACGTATACACACGTATATATATATTATGTGTTGTTAGGATTATTGATTGAAATAATGGTTTTATTGGTGATAAGAAAATACTGGTTTAGTAAAGTGCGAACCCTAGAGTAGTGGTTGCACCCACACATACATTTACACACATACTTGCATACATTCTTTCACTGATGGTGCGTATATCTACACATGGGTATGGGACTATGTGTTCATATACGGGATTTGAGTATGATACGTGGGTTGAGATGATACTTGATGTGAGGCCGTGAGATCGGCGATGTGACATAGTTGCCCTTGAGGTGCGATATGATAGTTTTAGCGGGCCTTTGGACATGTGTTTTACCCGTATTCTTACTTTGACATATGATATCGATTTGTACTAGACTTAGAGTAGTACCCCAGATTGTGCGATCTGATGATAGTGATACCTGATATGTGATGAGATTGGGTGATATTGACCCCTACCCAGCTATTGGGATGCCGTACGACGATCTACCGTACGAGCCGATATTGATGATAGATCCGCACTCATAACTCGAGGATATCTTACGATATGTTATTGAGGCGAGATCACCGACTATCATATCTATATATATATACCAACTCAGATTTAGGTGGTTTCATACACCTCCTGTCCAGATTACCTGGTAGACATTAGACTAGACCGAGTCATACCTATTTCAAAACTAACGAATCGGGGATATTTTAAAGATAAGCAGAAGGGTTATACGGATATTTTCAAATGATGCATCTTTTCTTAAAACACCGTAGCCCTTACTTTACCAAAAGCACTGATTCGTCTTATTTCAAAAGGCAAGGTTGCATGACATATCTATTGGGGTAGGTTCTGTGCTTTTGCGTTGATTATTCGTTTCCGCATATTCCTGCTGTTTGCATTGCATCGCTTGTATTGTTGTGATATTCAGTCATGCAGTTAGGACACCAGCACCATTATTGATGATGCATATGTTCCACGTACACTTGTTGCCGGCTCACACACTTATCATCGATAATTGCCATGCCACTACACTGTAGTACTATTACATTCAGTATATGATCCTTGCATGACATGATGATGTGCATACCTTCCTTTACATGTCGCATACTTCATGCTTTTGATTATACGCATTGAGATATGTTGTTTCTATGATATTTCTGGATTTGGGAACCGGGGTTGTTTAAAAAGAGGATATGTCATTTCTTTAAAAAACCCGGTTACCCTTGATATGATATTTCAGTGCGTCCACCATGTGTTTTCTCGGTGCTGAGAGCGACATGTGAAACCCGAATCGAGGAGGCGGATGAGACCGATTGCGGGTACATGGTGGACCCGGTGCGGTACCCCGGGGCAAGAAGATCACAGATGATGGCGTTGAGCCTGTGCAGGGGAGCACTACCTACCGGTGATATTACCCGACACGTCGGATATCCGGAGGATACCGTCGTAGTCATGAGATGGATGGTAGGGGCCGATCTGGACTGACGGCGCCCTTGATTTTGTAATTGAGACATTGAGATTTCGAGATACAGAGGTATCGAGATACTGAGACTTATGTTTTGTGCCGATGCTGGGCACAGTTTTCATGATGTTTTCGAGTGCCGATGCTGGGCACTCCGGTTCCATGATATTGATGTGTCGCGAGGGACACAGGTGGATTATATCCTCATATTTCCATGCACAGGTTATGATATTTACTTGCATGATGGTTATCGTCAGTGGGAGACGAGTGGACGGGATCCACGTGTGTACAGATTTGATTACATTGATCATACCTCATATTCATGACATGCTATTACCTGAGGCACTAGCACGAGTACTTGGCACTACACTCATGTATAGAGGTTATATTGCCAGTTTAGCATGCTTCAGCTTTATTCATATTGAGGTTTATTTATATCTGATCGTATTGACCTAGGATGGGTCATGCATTCGATCTCTGCTTGTAGATATCTTTCTATTCACGAGTTGGCAACTCACCCCCGTTGTGCCCCAGTTCTTGCAGCTTTTTGCCGTACAGATTCCATAGCGGCATTTCTGGCACACTGCTTCCATATGGGTGACTTGCGTTGGTAGGTGGGTTCTTTTGTATCAGAACCACCATTGTTCATGTATTATCTATTGTATCTAGAATTTCCATCAACCAAAACTTGTATATTGTTCAGACTTAGAGACAGTGTTGTATTATTTCGACCTTAGAGTCGCGCTAGTAGTAATACGGTTTTCTGGCTGTTTTGAGTTTCTTTTTGAGTTTGATCCTCGCCCTTTGGCGTTGTATATTATTATTGCTTGCGTGGTTGTGACCGTCGATTGACGAAGAGCTAGCTCCCGCTTGGGGATGCCTTTTATCATTGCATATTTATGTTATTCTTGTTGTACCCCGTTCGGGGCCAGTTTTTACAAAGGAAACTCTGCCGAAATTTTCAGGAAAGGTTACACATTTTAAAAATGCATATTCGGCTTAGTTATTTAAAAACCTTGATTTTCAAAACATGTTTCCTTCACTTCTTTAAACCAGTTTTCTTTACTTACTCTTAAAATGGTTTTAGATTTCTGGGCTTTTGGCTTACTTGGATCAGATGGAGTCCTATAGACTTCATATGGTTCAAGGGCCAGTCACGTGCTCTTTCGGGTCGTGACAAAGTTGGTATCAGAGCGCTAGGTTGACCTTGGTTCGAGTCTGAGTTTGA
This sequence comes from Agapanthus africanus, assembly GCA_030015575.1. Lineage (NCBI taxonomy): Eukaryota > Viridiplantae > Streptophyta > Magnoliopsida > Asparagales > Amaryllidaceae > Agapanthus > Agapanthus africanus. The sequence continues at coordinate 181,383,471 of JASDDO010000016.1, read as the reverse complement.
CTATGTAGAGCCTAGGGCGTTATCTATATACGGAACTTAGGCTTGACCTTACGGAACTTAGACTTGGTCGAGGGGGTATTAGACCCGAACTTTCGTCGTGTAAGATGACCCTTGGTTGATGGAATAGGTGACTAAAGTAGAGTGACGTACCGTTGGTATGTTCCGCGGCATACTTACGACACGCCACTCCGCTTAAGAAACCTTAGGTTGTACATTTCCTTGCATTATGTCATATTCCTTCCTATGATCTATCCTCATCGATACTGGTTATGGTTTTGCTGCCGCGATTGCATGGGCAGGGTGAGCTACGGCTCGAGTTGTCAGCATGAGCTCGTCGTGTACGAGGACTGACCAGGGCATGATTTCCGAGACATACGGTTGCATTGAGGCTTCGTATTTTGTGTTTCCGCACTATGAGCGTTTGACAGATCGCTGTTGCGAGATTTTCCGGTTGTGCTGATCGGCACCAGAGGATTGAGCCACTGATGGAGGCCAGCCAGGATGTGATGACTGTTGATATATCGCTTATTCATGATGGTTGAGGCGCTGCTTAGCGTACCGACGAATGAGCCAGTTGTTGCTGCGAATGATGAGATATCGCCCAGATGATTGTAGCTACTGCAGCATGAGCATATTCATAGAGATATGATAACGAGTCGCTAGTCACCGAGGAGTAATGACTAGGACATGTGGTTCGTTCGCTTACCCCGATGCGAGGTCATTAGATAGATTGATTCCAGCTAGAGGCGACTTCACGCAGATTTGTTGAGAGTCGATAGAGACGATCGAAGGTCAGGAACCCATTTTCCAAGTTTAAAGTATACGGAAAGACATGTAGGTGATTCTATGGACCCTCTAGAAGAATGAAACTCTAACTCGACTTAATGACCGTGTGAAAGCCTTTGAACCTTAGGGTTTGCGGCGGTTCCACGGCGCCATTAGTGAGGCTTGGGTTTGCCCTTCTACGGCTGGACCACCGACGCTGTGGTATGTACTTGATACTATTAAACTGTACCCGAGATGTGAGCTCTTGGGGGATTATGAGGTTCGGACGAGTCGATCGGATGGTTTGACATCTTTCGGATATTGTGATGGGATACTGCTTGGAAGACTCCAGATACGAGCATAGCCGTTGGAGCACAGTCCATGCAGCCATGATGAGATGAGTCCGAATCAGTCGAGATTGGAACAAGGTGGAGTAAAGAGTTCGCATGAGATTTCGACGAGATGACGTTCCACTCCGCTGACATCAGAGATGTGATATGCACGCTGAGGACGTGTCCGGCTAGATATCTTCTACTGAGTGAGGAAGATACCGAGTTCGTGATTTTAAGTCCGTATGAGGGACTTCGGATGGACCGCAGCCGAAGGCATTGCAGTGCGCAGATAGAAACGCGATGTCGAAATGGACGATGATACAGACAAGCGGGACAAGAGGTTCGTGCGAGACGCTGATGGGCTGTCATTACTTTCCGTCGAGACCAGAGGTCAGATATGCTTACAGAGGCGTAGGGATGCGATCAATTTCCCAGGAAATGCTGTGCTGAGGACACAGATGTCCATTGGACCGCACCTTCAAAGAGATGAGGGAATTTCTTCCGCATCTCTCTCTCGGCCTCCCAAGTGACCTCTTCACTATTCGGGCTATGCCAATGAACTTTCACAGATGGCAAGACCTTTGACCGAAGTTTCTTCACCTGCCGATCCAATATCACTATTGGCTGCTCGGTGAACGAAAGATCGCGCTCTAGCTGAACGGTCTTGTGCTGAATCATGTGAGAAGGGTCATGAAGGTATTTGTGAAGCATCGAAACATGGAATACGGGGTGAACATCCGGAAAACTGGGTGGAAGTTCCAAACGATAGGCAACGGTACCAACTTGCTCAAGGATCTCGTAGGGACCTACAAATCTGGGACTAAGCTTCCCCTTCTTCCCAAATCTCATCACGCCCTTCATCGGAGATATCCGTAGGAATACATGATCCCCCACTGCGAACTCGAGCCTGCGACGACGACGGTCGGCATAAGACTTCTGTCTGCACTGGGCTGCTCTCATCCTATCCTGAATCAACTGAACTTTCTCCATAGTCTCTTGAACTTGCTGGGGTCCTAAAATCCTGCTCTCGTGAAGTTCGGTCCAACAGACTGGCGATCGACACTTCCTACCATACAATGCCTCAAAAGGTGCCATCTGAATCGTCTCTTGATAACTGTTATTGTAGGAGAACTCTATCAATGGCAATTGACGATCCCAACTGCCACCAAAATCAAGCACGCACGCACGAAGCATATTCTCCAGAGTCTGTATAGTCCACTCTGACTAACCATCGGTCTGCAGATGGAAAGCGATGCTAAAGCTCAAACGGGTACCCAAAGCTTCCTGCAGCTTCTGCCAAAGACGGCTAGTGAACTGGGTGCCCTTATCGGATACAATGCATGTGGGAACGCCGTGCAAACGCACAATCTCGTCAATGTACAACTGAGCATACTGAGCTTAACCGAAAGTGGTCTTCACTGGAAGAAAGTGAGCCGCTTTCGTCAACCGGTCAACAATCACCCAAATGGAGTCATACCCTCGACTAGACCTGGGTAGACCTACAACGAAGTCCGTGGAAATCTGCTCCCATTTCCACTCTGGGACGGGTAAAGGCTGCAACTCTCCTGCCGGTCTCTGATGCTCAGCTTTGACTTGCTGACAAGTCAGGCACCTCGAAACAAAATCCGAAACATCACTCATCATCCCTGCCCACTAGTAGATATCTCTCAAGTCACAGTACATCTTGGTGGAATCTGGGTGAACACTAAAAGCTGACTGATGTGCCTGCTCTAGGATCTCGCGTCTCAACCCATCGGTATCAGGTACACACAAACGAGTCCCAAAACGTTGCACACCCTGGTCATCAATCTCAAACTCCGAATCTCGACCCTGCCGAACATGCTCCAAAATCTCATACAAACGGGTATCGGCGGTCTGTGCCTCACGAATACGATCAAGTAGAAGTGGACGGGCGCGGACATGAGCAAGTTGTCCCTAGTGGAAGTGAACTCAAACTGTACTCTGCTATCGCACAAGACTTCCAATCTGCAGAAGATTGTATCTGAACTTCGCTCAACTGGGACAAGCTACCCCCGGGCCTACGACTCAAAGTATCGGCTACCACATTCGCCTTGCCCGGGTGATAAAGGATCTCACAATCATAATGCTTCACAAGCTCCATCCAACGGCGCTGCCATAAATTCAGATCCCGCTGCTGGAAGATGTACATTAAGCTCTGGTGGTCCATGAAAATCTGACATGACTCCCCATACAAGTAGTGTCTCCAAATCTTAAGCGCAAAGACCACCGCGACCATCTCAAGATCATGAGTGGGATAATTCTACTCGTGCTTCTTCAACTACTGGGAAGCATAAGCGATAACTCTATCATGCTGCATCAATACACAACCGAGCCCCACTCGCGAAGTATCACAGTAAACGACAAGGCCGCCCGATCCAGAAGGCAAGGATAAAGCAGGTGCAGTCGTTAACCGAGTCTTCAACTGCTCAAAGCACTGCTCGCATGCCTCAGTCCAAAGAAAAGAAAGTCCCTTCCTAGTCAGTCCGGTCAGCGGTGCAGCGATACTCGAGAATTCCTGCAAGAAACGGCGGTAGTAACCGTCTAAGACCAAAAAGCTACGAACCTCTGTCACTGATACAGGTCTGGGCCAAATCTGTACGGCCTCGATCTTCCTCGGGTCCACACAAATACCGTCTCCCATAACCAAATGACCAAGGAAGTCAACACTATCAAGCCAGAAGGCACACTTCGAGAATTTAGCAAACAGCTGGTGCTCTCTCAATGTGTGCAAAGCAATCCTCAAGTGCTGCTCATGCTCCTCATGACTCTTGGAATAAATCAGAATGTCATCAATAAACACAATAATAAACTGGTCGAGGAACGGCCTGAAAATCCGGTTCATCAAATACATGAACGCTACTGGGACATTGGTGAGTCCGAACGACATCACCAAAAACTCATAATGCCCGTAGCACGTACGAAAAGCAGTCTTCGGAACGTCATCATTCCGAACCTGCAACTGATGATGACCTGATCTCAAATCAATCTTAGAAAAATGTCCCGCACCCTAGAGCTGATCAAACAAATCGTCAATGCTAGGTAAAGGATACCTATTTCATACCGTAACTCGGTTCAATTGACGATAATCAATGCACAACCTCAAACTGCCGTCCTTCTTCTTGACGAATAGAACAGGAGCTCCCCAAGGCGAAACACTCGGACGTACCAGTCCCCTATCAAGCAACTCTTACAGCTGATCCTTAAGCTCCCTAAGCTCCGCCGGGGCCATCCGATAAGGCGGTATCGAAATAGGTACCGTGCTGGGATCAGATCAATGCAAAACTCAATCTCACGCTCTAGCGGAAATCCAGCAAACTCATCGGGAAATACGTCGGGGAACTCTCGCATGATAGGAACCCGGTCCAAGGACTCTACTGTGGCTCTGGTATCACAAATGAAAGCTAAGAATCCCCGATATCCACTCCTCAAAAGCCGACTAGCGCAAAGGGCTGAAATCAAACTGTGAAAGGCGGCCCCACGATCCCCCTGCATAACACGAACTGACTCGCCAGGAAAACAAAACCTGATAATCTTCTCGCGGCAGTCCATGGACGCGTAGCACGTAGCTAACTAGTCCATACCTAGGAGAACGTCGAAGTCCTTCATCTCAAGAAGGATCAAGTCGACGGACGACTCTCTATCTCCTATCCGAACGGCACACGACCGAAACATGTGTCGCGCAACAAACGACTTGCCAACAGGAGTGGTCACAACAAGCGGCCGATCTAGAAAACACGACTCTCGGCCCAACCTCGGCACGAAGTGTGTAGAAACATACGAGTGCGTAGATCCCGGATCAAACAACACGTGTGCATCAAAAGAACATACTAAAAGAATATCCGAAACCACTGCATTGGACGCATCCGTATCCTGATGAGTCAAAGCAAATACTCGTGCATGTCCTCTACCTGTAATGGGATGTCCTCCGCCTCTGTCGCCCCGTCCTCTCTGAACAAACCCTCCGCGACTACGACCTCTCTGAGCATAAGTCTGACGCGGAGCTACAACAGGCGCAAGAGGCAACGCTCTCTGAGGTGGAGAAGGTGGTAAGGTAACATGCGATACGGCATCCTCGTCTTCACGTAGCTCAGTATAATCTCGAACACGATGATATAAACTCCCATACCAGAAACATCCAGACGATGACTGCTGACCCTCCTGGGGATAAAAGCTAAACAACCGGCCTCGTTCCGAGCCTCTGCTACTCCCCGTACCTGAACGAAATCTATCGCGGCGTCTAAACATATGTCTCCATGCTGATACACCAGTACGAACCCTCTTCGGTTCCGGAACGATCGACGTCTCGGAAAGACGCTCCTCAACTAGGAGGGCTGTGTCCACTGTTGCTGCATATGTATCACAATGCAGGGCGCTGATAGCGAGGAACAACTGGGTAAGCAAGCCTCGAACAAACCTCTTGACCTGCATCTCCTCAGTGTCCACCAAATACGGAGCATACACAGATAGCTCGGTAAACTGCACATCGTACTTTGCCACCGTCATACCCGGAGTATGGCGTAACGAATTGAAACTGCGCGCTCGAGCATTCTTGACGCTCTGCGGAAGAAAACGGGCATGAAACACCATCACGAACTCAGCCCAGGTCATGGGAGAAAGACCTGCTGCTCTGCCCCTCTCTAAAGACTCGCACCACTTCTGGGCAATGTTAGTGTATATGCCCTAGGGGCCATTATTGTATCATACTAGCTTGTATATTACTTAATGGAAGATTGGGATATTCACAGTTGTATTAACAGTCTTGCTCAACATAGTAGTATGCTACTTGGTTTATATCGATATTAATATGTGTATGTGTTTCTTTTAACATATCGCGAATACATATTGATAGAGCCCATAGGATCTTGCTTGACTACCAGTGTTGTGATGGCAGTCACACTAGTGGGGGCTGGGTAGTCCATAAGCACATCCTTTTTCAGGTCCCTAGTCGTAAGATTATCGAGACAGGGCATCGATACTCCGGAATAGACTAGTGTGTACGCTTCTCGTCCCAGCAGGGGAAATGGTCTCTCCCACAACCATTAGTACGTTGTACTGGAGATAGTATGCAGGTGCTCGTTGGGTTACGGGTACACCAGACAGGACTCCCAGGGAACTGTTGGTTGGTATTATACCCGTCGTCAGTTAACAGTTCCCAGGTGACACAGCATAATCCGAAGACTTGACACTGCTGCTTCGCCTCGAGTGTGTTCCCACTGTTCTTAGATTGCTACCCTACCACGGCTCGACAGAGTCGTGCAAACAGGTAGCAGTTGGGTGCAGTCCCGAAGCACTTGGAGGCAGTGGCGGTTAGATAGGATTCGTCTCTCCCGGTGTTGGGGGTTGATATCGCGCTGTGTTTGGAGAACCATTACGCAAGGTCCCTGGCCAGGGCAAGCGAGATTTACTGGTAGGTTTTCCAGTAGCTTCTCAAGGTGTAGTGGGCTTCACTCCGACATGACTTATACCACTTTTAGGGGACTGATGCTTGCCGCCCTTAGCCCCGATATGCGATAATCTTAGATGAACAGACCGGACTATACAGAGATTGTCAAATCAGCTCAGTAGGAGTTCGGATGGGTTTTCTCATCGGCCTTCTTATCGACATCTACCTGGGGACCGTTACGTACAGCTAGTACCGCTTGCGGCCTATGGTTAAACCCACTGCCAGCGTAGTATCGAGTCTTTAGAGTCCCACACAGAGAGTTTCCCTACTTCGGGCAAAACGATATAGAGGTCGTATGGTTTTACGACAGGGTTCGGACATATACGTGTACTTGTGCACCTATGATGTCCGGACAGATTATACTTGCGGGCTTTGGGTTAAGTCAGATTCTAGTATTGGATTATTGGATTGGAAAACGAAACTTGAAAAATTCTTAACTCTTTATAAAACTTATGTGATCCTTTTAAAATTGTTATCTGGGCTTTAATGTGCGACATGATGACTTTATTCGATCTTTCGGGAACTTAACGACACTATTTGCACTGCACATAAAGACATATAAAATCTGTAGTTAAATAAGAAGCGAGGTGTGAAAAATAAGGTTAGATGGTCTAGACTTAGGATTATAGAATTGTTATTTTCTAAAACAAAACTTTAGGATTTGAATCTTAGTTATTTTACAAAACCAACTTGACCGGATTTTGTGGGTAGTATCCGCTGAAAACCCTCAGGAGACAACACTCCTCCTGCTAGGGACACCTAGAGGTTTAACGGCTTGTTGCACATGCTCAGTGCAATCGCGTTCCCTGCGAAAGTGAGGTTAGGAAATTTTTTGTGAATAAATGGGCTTTGTTCGGGACGAGCAAATGATAAGTTTGGGGGTATTTGTTCCTATCAGATTTTTGCATTTTCATACCGCCCAATTTTTGTCACATTGCATATCGGTAGATACTCTTGAGCCGTGTTTGCTAGTCAATTGCGGGATACAGGTTCTCGGTTCTAAAACGGTGAAATTCATGGAAAACACGACAAAACCCGGGTTCCTACCAACCACAGATAAAAACACGGTCTCCGCTCTTCATCCGTATGTTGCCAGATACCAGTTTAGGAAGACAAAATGTCAAATCATTGTCACTTTCATGCACAAGGCTCAAGGGCAGCACAAGATCCAAGAAATCTACGCGGAGCTCGAGGCAATCATGTCAAATCTTGACAAAAAGTCCACCTTTCCCTCAACAGAAATTCTGGAAAAATCGTGGAGCCAAATTGAGAAAATACATGTACCAGAATTATGTACACTGAAGAACAGGGAAGCACCAAAAAGCACTAGGCCCAACTCCACTATTAGGCCGCGGAACCGCGGCCTAAGCATGCTTAGGCCGCGGATCCGCGGCCTTATGATGGCGGCAGACAGAGAGCTTTGGGGGGTATTTTGGTATTTTCAGTTGGGTTCTGGTGGTTGCCCTAGGTTTTCATTTTTTGGCCTATAAATAGTCCAGAACTTTGTGAAGGAAAGGGTCCATTCTTGTATTTTCATTTTTGCCTAGGTTTAATGTTTTTCTTCTTCCTCTTCTCACCTCTTCTCCATTAAACTTGTAGTGAGCTTTTGAGTGAAGAGTGATGAATAAAGAAGAACCATTTATTATCATGCTTGTCTCTTTACTTTGTTAATTGTTGTAATTTTAATTCGTTAAGTAGTTGTTGTTATTTCCTTGTTGTTTCTTTCTTCTCTCTTTTTCTTTATCATTCATACGACAATGATACTTACGCTCGATCCTCGCCAGGTGAGGTCGCAAATAGTTAGTCGTATTCTTCTAATCTCCCTCTTTCTATCTTCCTCTTTTGTTTTGTTTTGTTTTTTCCTTATCATGAAGTGTGAGTAGTTTTATACTTGTTAGCGTAGGATAAGGGAAGTTTGAGAGAAGGAAATCTCTCTCACTCTTTCCTTGCCCAACAACTTAAATCGACTCCCGTTAATTGAACCACAATCCGCTCCTTACGGCACCCTATCCTACATGATAGCGGTGATTCCGTAGTGAGACCGGTTGTGGTTGAATTAACCGGAGGTTATGGCTAAGAGCCAAGAACGGACGGACAAGCACCAAAAGGAAGACTTATGCGTTGGAAAGCCTAGCTTATACTCGCAAAGTCCTTCCTAGTCGTGCTAATCCCCGTTGTTGCCGATTACCGTAACACCGATATTAAGAGGGGCAACGAAAGATGTGGAGACTCCTAACTCAAACTAACCTAATCCTAACCCTAACAAGCTCTCTTTAAATATCAAACTCAACACTTAGATAATCCAACAAATCTGAAAACAGGACTTAACTCGTTAAAACACTTTGAAAAAGACTCCCATCTCCCTGCGGACGACCCGTACTCAACCGGCTAGCTACAAGCGAAACCGTCTTGATTGCGGTATTTAAACTAGAACTTGAACACGCACGTATCCTAACAATCAGCATACTCTACGTGATTGCGACAGACTTCTGATCACATCAAAATTCCGTGGCAACCGATCATCTGAGACTAAACTGCTATGTTTATAATATTCAAATTAGTTATCTCATAACTACCTGTGGATTCCAAATATTGTATCACATTCCAGATAAATAGACAAAGTTAAACTTTCCGATCGAATAATCAAACACCCAAGATTTCCCCAATATATCTCAACACTTGAAATCAGTTTAAAAACATCCATCACATTCCACAGTACCAATGGTCCAGCCGTAGAAGGGTCAAGCCAACGCCTCACATGTGGCACACCGTACTGCCACAAACCCTAAGGTTCAGAAGCAGTTCAAGACGGTCACATAATCGAGTTAAGGTTTGTTGTCTTCTAGAGGGTCCACCGCGTTACTTGCACTGCTTAGAACATTCTTAAACACGAGAAAAAATCCATCTTTTGAAAAATTTTCCGATAGGGGAAAAAGTGAGTTATTGATATCCGTTCGAACTTTTTAACAGTTTCTAAAAATTATCCGGACAAACTAAACAAAGTTAAATTATCCGATCGAATCAACGATTCCCCAATACAACCCTTGAAAACTCAACACTTGAGTGGAATTAAAATATTCCCAAAAAAAAATAACAAGAAAGGGCCTAAAAATAATTACATGAAATTTCAGGGACTAAGTCCAAATTTTGGCCACGGAACCGCCGCAAAACCCATGGTTTAGCCGCGGTTCCGCGGTCAAATTTTCGAGTTAGAGATCCGTACTTCACAGTAATTCTTAGTTTTTCCTGCTTAATTTTTTGAGAATTTTTAATTCAGAAAAAACCACATTTTTGAAAAATGTACAGAGAGGGTTCCGTGTCGGGGTTTCGGCGTTCGATCGGACTTTAAACTTCGTCTAGACTTCGCCTAAAGCTCTAGCTTGGCTCTGATACCACTGTAGGGTTGCTAGGCACGCGCACAAGGGTCTACGAGACATCAACCTTGCCCGATTAAAAAATTAGCCGTGCCGAACAACCCGAATACGGATCTTTAAACTAGAGATTAGGCGAAAACTAACATGTTAACAAATTTAACACTAAGTGAGAGGGATTACAACCTTTTTAGATCCGGTCCTTCACTTCATATGCTCCGTGTTGTGGTCCCTTCGCTGCGATCATCGGGTTCCGGACTCTCGAGAGGTTCCACGAAGAGAAAGATGCAACCTTTGCTTCCGATCTTCGATACAAAGATGATCTACCTTGAAGTTTCGTTAACACAAGCTAACACTCATGAAATGATGTGAACACCCTCATCTAAATGGCAAGGAAAGATGAGGATGATGAAGTAGGATTTTTGCTCTCTTTATTTATCTTTTTCTCATATTTATTCATCACTTGGAAAAAGCTAGTAAGCTTTTTCCATGAAGAAAGAAGAAGGAAGAAGATGAAGAATGATCATGGAAATCCTTTTGTGATGAATAATGAAAAGAATAATATGATGAATAATGCAACCATAGTTGACTAAACCATTGTAGAGAATTAACCAAGGGCTAGGGTTTGGGTTAGGTTAAGTATGAGTCATAGATAAAAATCTACACAAATATCTTTATCATGACAAAAGAAAAGCTTCTAGAATCAACTAGAAGTGTTAACCCTAATCCAAACCCTAATCATGTTTAAACTCCACTAAACATGTTGCGTTAGTTATCATATCATGTTACAATATTATATATCACATATATAATATTTATCGTAACAAAATAAAATAATACAATTAACATATATCGCATATATATATCAATGTATTACCCGAGTGAGAAAAAGAATATTTTAGTGAGCTAATATTAGTTAATGTAATTTAATATATCATATATATTATTATACATTAAATTATCGAATCAACACTTGATCCGACAATCCGGCTATATCGCATATAACCGACTAATATTTATCCGTACCGATTCATTGAATCAACACTTGATCCGATGACCCGGCTGATATCAAATATCGCGAGAATATAATACGGTATCACATATCGCATTATCCTCGGTCCCGCACATATCACATATGTGCTCCTACTCCGTTTTGCCTGAGCCAAGAAACCTCTGTGTATGACTCTAAAGAATCGTCAATACGCCAGCAGTAGGTGATGATCATATCAAACACCCACAAGCTGCAAGCGGTCAGCTAAACGTAACAGCTACCCAGGTATTGAGCACTCAGAAGATCAACAAGCAAGCCTGTAACTTCTCCTGTGAATCCAAACAGTAACACTCTCGTACAGTCCGGTCTCGTCGTCTGATATGTTGCATATCTCGCCTAGGGGTGGTAAACGTCAGACCCCAGTAGCTCGATAAGTCGTGTCGATATGAGGTCTATAACAGTTCGAGAAACTACTGATAACACTTACCAGTAAATCTCAGCAACCCTGGCCAGGGATTTCCGGTTATAGCCAATCGAACACAGCACAACATCAACTCCCTATACCGGGAGAGACGAATCCCCTCCTATCGCTCATTGCCTCCATGTGATTCGGGACTGTACCCAAAAACCACCTTTTTGCACGCCCTCTTGGACGTGGTATGATGGAAATCAAAGCACAGTGGGAATCACACAAGACTCTATGACGATCTCGGGTCAACAGACTACTCTGTACCAGTGTCACCGGAGAACTGCCATCTGACGTGAGGTATAATACCATCTGGGAGTTCTCGGCGAGTCCGTCCAGTGTACCCAGTCTCCACTGAGCACCCGTACACCATCCTCGATGTCAAACACCGATGGATATGGGATCATCCATTGCCCATCATATGGGTCAAGATGCGTATACGCTAGTCTACTCTGGTGCATCGATGTCCTGTCTCGATACACCCTCGACTAGGAACAGTTATAGGATGTACTCGTCGACTACCGTGGCCCCACTAGTATGATCTCATCATAGTCCCAGTAGTCGAGTACATATCCTAAGGGCTTTATCAACATGTAATATAGAGACAATCAGAGTACATGTTAAGATAAAGTACAACCAGATAGCATACTATCATGTCGAGCAAGAAAGTCCTCCCTATATATGTCCTAGCATCCACTACAATATACATCGTATGTACAGTAATGGCCTCTAGGGCATACATATAACTAACAATCTCCCACTTGCACTAGGGCCATCTTTTATGGTATCGCATACCCAACAATTAGCTGCGGTTGAAGTATCTCATACTCAACCATCCCATAAAAGTCTCTACTGGGAAAAAGGCCTTTGTGAGTGGATCCGCGCTGTCGTCCTCTGTGTCTACTCTCCTAACCTCGATCTCCCTGGAGATCAACCATCTCCATGATCAGGTGATACTGCCTAAGAATTATATCTGGATTTCTGATGGGACGTTAGTTCCTTGGCTAAAGCCACAACTCCATTGTCACACAATAGTAGGAACGAAGTTCATCTCATGAACTTATATGTATCCAGACTGCCTCTTTGGTAGCATCCTTGGTTACGATGTATCTTGCCTTTAATCGTCTAGTATGTCACGGTATCTAGCTTGGAACTCTTCCAACATACCGTCCCTCCTCTGAGGGTAAAGACAATGCCTGCGACTGACATTCAGTCGTCCTTATCACCCTGGAACCTTTCCAGTGATTCTCCTCAGGATTGATTGGTACCATCTCACTACAACTAGTGAGTATCCTAACATCCAATTAGAACTATCTCATAGATCCAAAACACAGGATTTAGGAGGTATCACTTTGATCCTATATGGAGAATCCTTGTGATAAGCGGAGATTGACCGATCGTAGCATAGGAAACTCCTTCCCTATCAAGAGTATGTCATCCACGTACTCTACGAGGATCACCACCATACTCTCTACTACCTTTTTGTATATACAAGGTTCATCAACCATTTTGATGAAGTCAAACTCTTTGACTACCACATCAAAACAGATGTTCCAACTCCGCGATGCCTGCTTTATCACATAAAACATCTTGCACACGTTTCCGCTGCTCCCACTGTCTACGAAGCCCTCTGGCTGTGTACTTATAGACGCTCTTTTCTAAAACATCGTTTAGAAAAGCAGTCATGACACCCAACCACCAGATATCGTAGTAATGGTATGTAGCCGTGGGAAGTAGGATCTGAATGGACTTAAGCATAGCTTTGAAAGTCTCAACTTTTCCATGTACACCAAGTAATCTTCTCAAGATATACTCGCTCCTGATGGGGATTTAACCCTTCAGATAAAGCAACCAAAGTCCATACTTTGTTGGTGTATAAGGATTCCATCTCAGATCGATAAGCATCCAGCCATTCTTACAGAGTCCCACTCCTGATGGCCAGCTCGAAACTAGTTGGGTCATCATCTCATGATGCAATCCTCGCTCCCACTGTCATAGAGAAACCGAAGTATCTCTCAGGTGGGTGAGGAACCCTACTAGATCGGCGGAGAGGCTGAGGTTCGTTGGAAACTATTGAATCCTTTGGTTCTACCAAATCATCAGCTGCAGTTTGTATAACCGGAACATTTCCAGTTCTACATAACAGACCTTGCCTCGAGCTTGTCCGAATTTTGCTTTTAGACATAGTCCGGACAACCCCAAATCTTAACAAACTTAAGATATGGGCTCTTCCCTTTCCATATCACATATGAAGTGGTAGGCAGCTGATTTGATTTGAACCCTATTCAATAGGTATGCAGCTTCTCAAGTGCATAACTCCTAAAAAGAAATAGGAAAACTCAGTAATACTCATCATAGAGCACACCATATCATATAGGGTGCTATTGCTCCGCCCCGATATACCATCGTGCTATGGTGTATACGGAGGAGTAATGCTGAGAGAGAATCTCATTCTCCTTTAGAATAGTCTAGGAATTCCGTGCTCAAGTATTCTCCTCCTTGATCTCATCAAAGGACATAATACTTTTACCCTTATTTTGGTTCTCTACTTCTAACTTATATTCTGTGATTATCTCAAAAGTTTCGGACTTGTGTTTCAACTGGAACATATGTCTGAATCTTGCGAGATCATCAGTGAATATAATGAAGTACAAAGAACCGGTCCTGGCATGTGTAGACAGGGGACCTTCATACATCAGCATGTATCAATCCCAAGAGTTTCACTAACTCTTTCTCTGTTTCCAATAAACAGAGCTGTGGTCATTTTATCTTTGTGACATGACCGGCAAGTTTCACAAGATGTAAATTCAAACAAATTTAAATATGCATCTTAATGTAACTTCAGCTAGTCGGGTCGCATTGATATGACCTAGTCTACAATGCCTCAAGAAGGATTCGTTCATTTCTGAACTCTTCCTCTTGTGTGTGTTCCGTATACTAAGAACTGTAGTTTGATTTAGATCGTCAATGCTTTTAGATAACGTGCCTGAACCGATCAACTCTTGATATAGGAAATGTTCAAAACATTATCCAACAATACAAAATTATATCCTTTCTTTACTAATAAAAAGAGTGATATGATGTTGTATATCAGGTTCGGTATCTAATAACATTCGTTCAGAATCAATGTATTTTGGTAATACAGGGTGATAGTGACCAACAGACTTGGCTGCAACACTTGTACCATTTTCTGTCTCATAAAACTTATCACCCGTTCTCAGTTCTCTACCTCTATGTAGCCCTATGTAACGGATTACATTTGCGGGATCCTGATTCGGTATCTGATACCCAGGACGTAGAGGATACAGAGAAAAAGTTCTTTGTAATGAACGCACCCGAAGAAGATGCATCATAATGCACTTTCTTCGTTTGGGCGGCACGGGAATCCTGGTATTCCCCTATTTCCTGCTCAGTCTTATAACAATTATAAGTTGGAGCGGGACCAACGTTCCCCAGCTCAGTATAACAAGCGGGTTCGGTCAATACATCCATATTATTATCTTGATTAAGGCGTGATATGGTCGCTACCTGGAGAGAGAGAGAGAAGAAAACACTGCGTGCGCTCTTGCAAGATTAGATTGGTTATTTAGTTTATCTAATCAGGATGGCTCCCACTGTTTTTATCAAATCTTCCTTCAAACCCTAAAAGGAAAGACCAGCCGGGATTAATTACACGCTACAAGTTCGCTAATATTTCAGCCAGGCCAGTGTCGGTACTTTGAGGGAGGTCCCCCGTGCTTTCGCACGAACCTAATTAAAGTAAACCTCGTTTTCCCAGAGGCGTAACCCCGTTGACACCTTTCTAGACACCTACTTGATCGGCTAATTGTAATGTATAAAACTCTCCCAGGAGTAACTCTTACTCGCAGCGGGTATCAGGATCCAACTATCTCATAGAAGGTATGCAATCTCATTGCAAATTTCAACACTTGAAATTCCCGATAATATTTTAACACTAGCATCCTATGACCTTGACGAAAGCCAACAAACCATAGGCTACTAGTCAAGTCCAACCCGTCATTTCTTGATTGAATTAAACCCACCCGCACGACCCTTGACGAAAGCCAACAAAGCCGCACGACTACCCTAATCCAATCGCATCATATGCAGCAGATAAGCAGCAGATAGCTACCGCACACTACACCTTGACGAAAGTCAACAAATGTAGCACGAATACTATATACAACTTATCTGAAATGACGGAGGGTTACGACAGGTTTTTCTGAAAACCCTTTGCATAATGAACTTGATATCGTTGTAGAATCGAGTGATTTTAAATGGAGTGTTTTTGAGGCTTTTCTAGTTTTGCTAAAGGGGTCACTCCCGGTGAAGGGATCGTCGGCCCTTTCCTCGTCGAATGAGGTGCGGGATATATCATATATATCACTGTGCAAAGCAGAAACTATAGAAGCAATCAAAAGACAAACCGAGGGTTGTAGCATCTGCCAGTTATTGCTAAAAGAGTCACTCCCGGTGAAGGGATCTCGGTCCTTTCCTTATCGAATAAGGTGCAGGATGTTCTACAAGGAACACCGCTATGCAAAGCAAGAACTAGAGCTACCAGTTTTTAAACAAGTTTCTACAACATCTTAGGTTTCTTTTATTTCATTAATCTAATTAATAAAGTCCCATTTTATTATGCTTCACAAGCATCTCTTTTGAAACAAAATCTGCAATATAACATATATCTCATATAGATAAAATATAAACATTCGTCTCAGGAAGTAATATGATCTCATCACAGAACAATGCAGCAGAAGAACATATATGAAATATTGGATATACTAGGACGTCCGTGTTTTCAATACGAGCCTGTAAAAAACACGGATTCCACGGTCGCGATGAATAGCCAAACCCACATCCTTAGACCCCTACGAGAGCGGCAAGCAACACTGCCAATTCTAGGGTTAGGAGACCCGGTCTCGACTCCTCGAGATGGTCTCCCACTGGACCCTAGAACCCGGTTACTTGTGCTCCCCGCCTTGGGTCTACCTAATACGGAAAAGTAAATAATATACAACGATAACATCTTCCGCAACCTGGAAGTGCCCCAATAAAAGAATATTACATACAAATGAATTTTACATGAATGAAAAAGAAAAACTCTCATCTCACATAAAACCCCCGGCTATTCAAAACACGACGATCCAATATAACATATCACAGCAACATATAATATCTCATATCATCAACGTAAGCAAGTATGCGTATCCCGATTGTCGTTGATGTATAGCAACGAAGCCGGCGATACACCACATACTACGCTTACGATCACAGAAAAGAAAGTGTAAAACTACAACAGTTGGAATCCGCAATCTCTTTAGACATCGCATGCCTAACCAAATGAATTCCTTAGACATCGCATGCCTAACATTTATAAACCCCGCATTTTAGTCTCATTATCAAAAACTCTTTTCAATATCAAGTCGGGTAATTCAACAAGATTCCCGACGTTCTGATCGAATGCTCGTCGCAAACTTTAGTAGACGGCCGCACCCCCAGATGCCGTCGACGAAGTGCACAAAGGCGGAACACCGCTGCCGCGAGCACCCGAACGGATGCTTTCGGCGACGGGGTTCTCCTACAGTCACTTGGTCGGGGCTATGGGGCGTAGCTGTCTATTAAGTTTACCCGGCGAGTATCCGCGTACGCTACGTGATTGCGACAGACTTTTGATCACATCAAAATTCCGTGGCCACCGATCATCTGAGACTAAACTGCTATGTTTATAATATTCAAATTAGTTATCTCATAACTACCTGTGGATTCCAAATATTGTATCACATTCCAGATAAATAGACAAAGTTAAACTTTCCGATCGAATAATCAAACACCTAAGATTTCCCCAATATATCTCAACACTTGAAATCAGTTTTAAAACATCCATCACATGCCACAATACCAATGGTCCAGCCGTAGAAGGGTCAAGCCAACGCCTCACATGTGGCACGCCGTACTGCCACAAACCCTAAGGTTCAGAAGCAGTTCAAGACGGTCACATAATCGAGTTAAGGTTTGTTGTCTTCTAGAGGGTCCACCGCGTTACTTGCACGACTTAGAACATTCTTAAACACGAGAAAAAATCCATCTTTTGAAAAATTTTCCGACAGGGGAAAAAGTGAGTTCTTGATATCCGTTCGAACTTTTTAACAGTTTCTAAAAATTATCCGGACAAACTAAACAAAGTTAAATTATCCGATCGAATCAACGATTCCCCAATACAACCATTGAAAACTCAACACTTGAGTGGAATTAAAATATTCCCAAAAAAAAATAACAAGAAAGGGCCTAAAAATAATTACATGAAATTTCAGGGACTAAGTCCAAATTTTGGCCACGGAACCGCCGCAAAACCCATGGTTTAGCCGCGGTTCCGCGGTCAAATTTTCGAGTTAGAGGTCCGTACTTCACAGTAATTCGTAGTTTTTCCTGCTTAATTTTTTAAGAATTTTTAATTCAGAAAAAACCACATTTTTGAAAAATGTACAGAGAGGGTTCCGTGTCGGGGTTTCGGCGTTCGATCGGACTTTAAACTTCGTCTAGACTTCGCCTAAAGCTCTAGCTTGGCTCTGATACCACTGTAGGGTTGCTAGGCACGTGCACAAGGGACTACGAGGCATCAACCATGCCCGATTAAAAAATTAGCCGTGCCGAACAACCCGAATACGGATCTTTAAACTAGAGATTAGGCGAAAACTAACATGTTAACAAATTTAACACTCAGTGAGAGGGATTACAACCTTTTTAGATCCGGTCCTTCACTTCATATGCTCCGTGTTGTGGTCCCTTCGCTGCGATCATCGGGTTCCGGACTCTCGAGAGGTTCCACGAAGAGAAAGATGCAACCTTTGCTTCCGATCTTCGATACAAAGATGATCTACCTTGAAGTTTCGTTAACACAAGCTAACACTCATGAAATGATGTGAACACCCTCATCTAAATGGCAAGGGAAGATGAGGATGATGAAGTAGGATTTTTGCTCTCTTTATTTATCTTTTTCTCATATTTATTCATCACTTGGAAAAAGCTAGTAAGCTTTTTCCATGAAGAAAGAAGAAGAAAGAAGATGAAGAATGATCATGGAAAACCTTTTGTGATGAATAATGAAAAGAATAATATGATGAATAAGGCAACCATGGTTGACTAAACCATTGTAGAGAATTAACCAAGGGCTAGGGTTTGGGTTGGGTTAAGTATGAGTCATAGATAAAAATCTACACAAATATCTTTATCATGACAAAAGAAAAGCTTCTAGAATCAACTAGAAGTGTTAACCCTAATCCAAACCCTAATCATATTTAAACTCCACTAAACATGTTGCGTTAGTTATCATATCATGTTACAATATTATATATCACATATATAATATTTATCGTAACAAAATAAAATAATACAATTAACATATATCGCATATATATATCAATGTATTACCCGAGTGAGAAAAAGAATATTTTAGTGAGCTAATATTAGTTAATGTAATTTAATATATCATATATATTATTATACATTAAATTATCGAATCAACACTTGATCCGACAATCCGGCTATATCGCATATAACCGACTAATATTTATCCGTACCGATTCATCGAATCAACTCTTGATCCGATGACCCGGCTGATATCAAATATCGTGAGAATATAATACGGTATCACATATCGCATTATCCTCGGTCCCGCACATATCACATATGTGCTCCTACTCCATTTTGCCTGAGCCAAGAAACCTCTGTGTATGACTCTAAAGAATCGTCAATACGCCGACAGTAGATGATGATCATATCAAACACCCACAAGCTGCAAGCGGTCAGCTAAACGTAACAGCTACCCAGGTATTGAGCGCTCAGAAGATCAACAAGCAAGCCTGTAACTTCTCCTGTGAATCCAAACAGTAACACTCCCGTACAGTCCGGTCTCGTCGTCTGATATGTTGCATATCTCGCCTAGGGGTGGTAAACGTCAGACCCCAATAGCTCGATAAGTCGTGTCGATATGAGGTCTATAACAGTTCGAGAAACTACTGATAACACTAACCAGTAAATCTCAGCAACCCTGGCCAGGGATTTCCGGTTATAGCCAATCGAACACAGCACAACATCAACTCCCTATACCGGGAGAGACGAATCCCCTCTTATCGCTCATTGCCTCCATGTGATTCGGGACTGTACCCAAAAGCCACCTTTTTGCATGCCCACTTGGACGTGGTATGATGGAAATCAAAGCACAGTGGGAATCACACAAGACTCTATGACGATCTCGGGTCAACAGACTACTCTGTACCAGTGTCACCGGAGAACTGCCATCTGACGTGAGGTATAATACCATCTGGGAGTTCTCGGCGAGTCCGTCCAGTGTACCCAGTCTCCACTGAGCACCCGTACACCATCCTCGATGTCAAACACCGATGGATATGGGATCATCCATTGCCCATCATATGGGTCAAGATGCGTATACGCTAGTCTACTCTGGTGCATCGATGCCCTGTCTCGATACACCCTCGACTAGGAACAGTTATAGGATGTACTCGTCGACTACCGTGGCCCCACTAGTATGATCTCATCATAGTCCCAGTAGTCGAGTACATATCCTAAGGGCTTTATCAACATGTAATATAGAGACAATCAGAGTACATGTTAAGATAAAGTACAACCAGATAGCATACTATCATGTCGAGCAAGAAAGTCCTCCCTATATATGTCCTAGCATCCACTACAATATACATCGTATGTACAGTAATGGCCTCTAGGGCATACATATAACTAACAATCTCCCACTTGCACTAGGGCCATCTTTTATGGTATCGCATACCCAACAATTAGCTGCGGTTGAAGTATCTCATACTCAACCATCCCATAAAAGTCTCTACTGGGAAAAAGGCCTTTGTGAGTGGATCCGCGCTGTCGTCCTCTGTGTCTACTCTCCTAACCTCGATCTCACTGGAGATCAACCATCTCCATGATCAGGTGATACTGCCTAAGAATTATATCTGGATTTCTGATGGGACGTTAGTTCCTTGGCTAAAGCCACAACTCCATTGTCACACAATGGTAGGAACGAAGTTCATCTCATGAACTTATATGTATCCAGACTGCCTCTTTGGTAGCATCCTTGGTAACGATGTATCTTGCCTTTAATCGTCTAGTATGTCACGGTATCTAGCTTGGAACTCTTCCAACATACCGTCCCTCCTCTGAGGGTAAAGACAATGCCTGCGACTGACATTCAGTCGTCCTTATCACCCTGGAACCTTTCCAGTGATTCTCCTCAGGATTGATTGGTACCATCTCACTACAACTAGTGAGTATCCTAACATCCAATTAGAACTATCTCATAGATCCAAAACACAGGATTTAGGAGGTATCACTTTGATCCTATATGGAGAATCCTTGTGATAAGCGGAGATTGACCGATCGTAGCATAGGAAACTCCTTCCCTATCAAGAGTATGTCATCCACGTACTCTACGAGGATCACCACCATACTCTCTACTACCTTTTTGTATATACAAGGTTCATCTACCATTTTGATGAAGTCAAACTCTTTGACTACCACATCAAAACAGATGTTCCAACTCCGCGATGCCTGCTTTATCACATAAAACATCTTGCACACGTTTCCGCTGCTCCCACTGTCTACGAAGCCCTCTGGCTGTGTACTTATAGACGCTCTTTTCTAAAACATCGTTTAGAAAAGCAGTCATGACACCCAACCACCAGATATCGTAGTAATGGTATGTAGCCGTGGGAAGTAGGATCTGAATGGACTTAAGCATAGCTTTGAAAGTCTCAACTTTTCCATGTACACCAAGTAATCTTCTCAAGATATACTCGCTCCTGATGGGGATTTAACCCTTCAGATAAAGCAACCAAAGTCCATACTTTGTTGGTGTATAAGGATTCCATCTCAGATCGATAAGCATCCAGCCATTCTTACAGAGTCCCACTCCTGATGGCCAGCTCGAAACTAGTTGGGTCATCATCTCATGATGCAATCCTCGCTCCCACTGTCATAGAGAAACCGAAGTATCTCTCAGGTGGGTGAGGAACCCTACTAGATCGGCGGAGAGGCTGAGGTTCGTTGGAAACTATTGAATCCTTTGGTTCTACCAAATCATCAGCTGCAGTTTGTATAACCGGAACATTTCCAGTTCTACATAACAGACCTTGCCTCGAGCTTGTCCGAATTTTGCTTTTAGACATAGTCCGGACAACCCCAAATCTTAACAAACTTAAGATATGGGCTCTTCCCTTTCCATATCACATATGAAGTGGTAGGCAGCTGATTTGATTTGAACCCTATTCAATAGGTATGCAGCTTCTCAAGTGCATAACTCCTAAAAAGAAATAGGAAAACTCAGTAATACTCATCATAGAGCACACCATATCATATAGGGTGCTATTGCTCCGCCCCGATATACCATCGTGCTATGGTGTATACGGAGGAGTAATGCTGAGAGAGAATCTCATTCTCCTTTAGAATAGTCTAGGAATTCCGTGCTCAAGTATTCTCCTCCTTGATCTCATCAAAGGACATAATACTTTTACCCTTATTTTGGTTCTCTACTTCTAACTTATATTCTGTGATTATCTCAAAAGTTTCGGACTTGTGTTTCAACTGGAACATATGTCTGAATCTTGCGAGATCATCAGTGAATATAATGAAGTACAAAGAACCGGTCCTGGCATGTGTAGACAGGGGACCTTCATACATCAGCATGTATCAATCCCAAGAGTTTCACTAACTCTTTCTTTGTTTCCAATAAACAGAGCTGTGGTCATTTTATCTTTGTGACATGACCGGCAAGTTTCACAAGATGTAAATTCAAACAAATTTAAATATGCATCTTAATGTAACTTCAGCTAGTCGGGTCGCATTGATATGACCTAGTCTACAATGCCTCAAGAAGGATTCGTTCATTTCTGAACTCTTCCTCTTGTGTGTGTTCCGTATACTAAGAACTGTAGTTTGATTTAGATCGTCAATGCTTTTAGATAACGTGCCTGAACCGATCAACTCTTGATATAGGAAATGTTCAAAACATTATCCAACAATACAAAATTATATCCTTTCTTTACTAATAAAAAGAGTGATATGATGTTGTATATCAGGTTCGGTATCTAATAACATTCGTTCAGAATCAATGTATTTTGGTAATACAGGGAGATAGTGACCAACAGACTTGGCTGCAACACTTGTACCATTTTCTGTCTCATGAAACTTATCACCCGTTCTCAGTTCTCTACCTCTATGTAGCCCTATGTAACGGATTACATTTGCGGGATCCTGATTCGGTATCTGATACCCAGGACGTAGAGGATACAGAGAAAAAGTTCTTTGTAATGAACGCACCCGAAGAAGATGCATCATAATGCACTTTCTTCGTTTGGGCGGCACGGGAATCCTGGTATTCCCCTATTTCCTGCTCAGTCTTATAACAATTATAAGTTGGAGCGGGACCAACGTTCCCCAGCTCAGTATAACAAGCGGGTTCGGTCAATACATCCATATTATTATCTTGATTAAGGCGTGATATGGTCGCTACCTGGAGAGAGAGAGAGAAGAAAACACTCTGCGTGCGCTCTTGCAAGATTAGATTGGTTATTTAGTTTATCTAATCAGGATGGCTCCCACTGTTTTTATCAAATCTTCCTTCAAACCCTAAAAGGAAAGATTAGCCGGGATTAATTACACTCTACAAGTTCGCCAATCTTTCAGCCAGGCCAGTGCCGGTACTTTGAGGGAGGTTCTCCGTGCTCTCGCACGGACCTAATTAAAGTAAACCTCGTTTTCCCAGGGGCGTAACCCCGTTGACACCTTTCTAGACACCTACTTGATCGGCTAATTGTAAAGTGCAAAACTCTCCCAGGAGTAACAATTACTCGCAGTGGGTATCGGGATCCAACTATCATATAGAAGGTATACAATCTCATTGCAAATTTCAACACTTGAAACTCCCGATAAAGGTTTTTACCCCTAGCACTTATGACCTTAACTATGGTCAACAAATCATAAGCACTAGTTAAGTTCTACCCGTCATTTCGTGATTAATTAGACCCACCCACATGACCCTTAACTAAGGTCAACAAAGTCACGTGATTGTCCTAACTAATCGCATCATATGCGGTGTAGGAAGACATCATTAGCTACTGTACACTGTGCCTTGACTATGGTCAATAAACACAGCACGAATACTAAGTACTCTACTTCCTAAAATGACGGAGTGTTGCGGATGTTTTTTAGTAAAACCTTTAACGCTTTGAACTTGATCTCGTTGCGGAATCAAATGGTTTTTTTAAATGGAGTGTTTTTTAGGCTTTCGCTAGTTTCGCTAAAGAGGTCACTCCCGGTGAAGGGATCTCGGCTCTTTCCTCGTCGAATGAGGTGCAGGATATTCACAATACCACTATGCAAAGCAAGAACTAGAAAAGTAGTCAAAAGACAAACCGAAAGTTGTAGCATCTGCTAATTATTGCTAAAGAGGTCACTCCCGGTGAAGGGATCGTCGGCTCTTTCCTTATCGAATAAGGTGCTGGATGTTCTACAAGAAACACCGCTATGCAAAGCAGCAACTAGAGCTACCTAATTTTTGAAATTCGATTCCACAACATCTTTTAGGTTTATTTTCTTTCATTAATCTCATTAATGAATGTCCCATCATTTAAGTCCACCTAAACATCACAGATAAATACAACGTACGCTTATGCCATCCGCATTCGCCTCGATGTCCCGTCTGCACCGTTAGGTTAGGTAACTAACGGCAGAGCGGGGCAGGGCTAGAGCGGGTGTAAAACATAAGCAACGTCTATATAATATATCATATATACTATATACAATATCAATCAGAACAAATCACATGATCACATCACAGATAACGCAGCAGAAAATATCATATGAAATATTGGATATACTAGGACGTCTGTGTTTTATTTTGAGCCTGTATAAAACAAGGATTCCATGGTCATGATGAATAGCCAATCCCACACCCCTAGACCCCTACGAGAGCGGCAAGTAACCCTACCAATTCTAGAGTTAGGAGACCCGGACTCGACTCCTCGAGATGGTCTCCCACTGGACCCTAGAACCCGGTTACTTGTGCTCCCCTCCTTGGGTCTATCCTAATGCGGAAAAGTAAATAATATACAATGGTGATATCATCCTCAACCCGGAAGTGCCCCAATAAAAGAATATTACATACAAGTTTTTTACATGAATGAAAAATGAAAAAACACTCATCTCACATAAAAAAAACCGGCTATTCAAACACGACGATCCAATATAACATATCCAGCAACACATAACATCGCATGTCATCAACGTAAGTAAATATGCCCATCCCAATTGTCGTTGACATATAGCAACGAAATCGGCGATATCACATATTACACTTACGGTCGCAGAAAAGAAAGTGTAAAACTACAACAGTTGGAATCCGCAACCTCTTTAGACATCGCATGCCTAACAATTACAAACCCCGCATTTTAGTCTCATTATCGAAAACTCTTTTCAATATCAAGTCGGGCAATTCAACAAGATTCCTGACATCCTGAACGAATGCTCGTCGCAAACTTTAGTAGACAGCCGCACCCCCGATACCGTCGACGAAGTGCACTAAGGCGGAACACCGCTGCCACGAGCACCCGAACGGATGCTTTTGGCGACGGGGTTCTCCTACAGTCACTTGGTCGGGGCTATGGGGCGTGGCTATCTATTAAGTTTACCCGGCGAGTATCCGCGTACGCAACGTGATTGCGACGGACTTTTGATCGCATCAAAATTCCATGGCAACCGATCAATTGAGACTAAAGTGCTATGTTTATAATATTCAAATCAGTTATCTCATAACTATTTGTAGATTCCAAATATTGTATCACATTCGAGATAAATAGACAATGTTAAACTTTCCGATCGAATAATCAAACACCCAACTTTTCCCGAAAAGCTCATCACTTCAAATAAGTTTTAAAACATCCGCTTCATGCCACAGTACCAACGGTCCAGCCGTAGAAGGGTCAAGCCAACGCCTCACATGTGGCACGCCGTACTGCCCCAAACCCTAAGGTTCAAAGGGCAGTTCAAGACGGTCACATAATCGAGTTAAGGTTTGTTGTCTTCTAGAGGGTCCATCGAGTTACTTGCACTACTTAGAACATTCTTAAACTTCGGAAAAATCCAACACTTGGAAATTTCCCGGCAGGGGAAAAAGTGGGTATTTATATCCGGTCGAACTTTTTAACATGTTCTAAAATTACCCGGAAAAACACAATAAACTATGTTAAATAATCCGATCGAATCATCGAGTCCCCAAAACAACCCTGAAAACTCAACTGCTGAGTAGAAGTTAAAAATTCCCAGAAAACACAGCACTTACGGAAAGAAATTACTGTGCAAACCACGTTGCAAGATTCGCCATTATAGCCGCGGAACCGCCGTGCAAGCCAGGGTGAGGCCGCGGTTCCGCGGCGCATTGGTCGAGTTGGGGTCACGTGCTGCACAGTAACTCCTACAAAACCCTGCTGAATTTTTTGACAATTTTTAATTCACAAAAATCCACAATTTCAGAAAATGTACAGAGAAGGGTTTTGTTTAGGGTTTCGGGGTTCGATCGGGTTTCTAACTTCGTCCACACTTCGCCTAAAGCTCTAGCTAGGCTCTGATACCACTGTAGGGTTCCTAGGCACACTCATGAGGTTCTACAACTGATCAACCATGCCAAAATCAAATTTTTACATGTGCCGAGAAACCCTAATGCAAGATCGTTACTAGAGGTAAGGCGAAAGCAAGCAAGTTAACTACTTTAACTACAAGTGAATGGGAATACAACCTTTGTAGATCCGGTCATCCACTTCCATAGCTCCGTGTTGACGTCCCTCCGCTGCGATCATCGGGATCCCGGACTCTAGCGTTGGTTTCGTCGGTGAAATAACCGGCTAGGTCATTGACTTCGATGCCGAAGATGATCTACGTCGAAGCGACTCAAACTCAAGCTCCATCTTCACTAGGTCATGAAACATGTGAAGATAACACACTCTACTACATGGCAAGTTGTAGAGGATGAAGAAATAGGAAGTGGGTTCACTTTAGAATTGGATTTCTCACTTGATTTCTTCACTTGGAATTTTCAAGAAAGCTTTCTTCACTTCATGAAGAAGAAGAAGAAGAAGGAAATGAAAAATGAATTATCTCAAAAAGAAAATTCAAGTGATGTCTATCATTTAGCTACCATGGGTGAGTAAACTCATGTAGAGAGTAAACTAGGGTTTAGGCTAATGGTTAGGTTAATGAACAAAACAAAATGGCTAGACTTTTCAAAAATGCTATGAAGCTTCAAGCCAAAAGAAGAAAAGCCACCATTTAGTTTTTCCAAAATTAATAAAGAAAATAAAACCCTAACCATTAACCTAAACTTGGTGTAAGTCATACATACACCCAAGTTTGCATGTATCATCAAACATGATACAAACTAGTGCACAAACAAATATCATATATACAACTTGTGCACATCAAGTGAGAAAATCAATCTTAAGTGAACTAATACTAGTTAATGTAAAGTAATATATCAAATATATAATTATACATTAAATCATTAAATCAACACTTGATTTAACGATCCGGTCATATTGCATATAACCGACTAGTATCAAGTGTATCAATATATCAAATCAACATTTGATTCGGTATCCCGGCTATATCACATATAACCGTCCGATGAAACAAATCAAGAGAATAGAACATAGTATCACATACTGGTATTATTCTCGGTCCCGCACATATCTCATATGCTCTCCTATTTCGTTTCGCTTGAGCCAGGAAACCCCTGTGTAGGACTCTAAAGACTCGTCAATATGCCGGCAGTAGGTCATGATCATATCAAACACCCACAAGCCGCAAGCGGTCTGCTAAATGTAATGGCCACCCGGGTATTGAGCGATCAGAAGATCAACGAGCAAGCCCGCTCACACTCCTGTGAATCCAACAAGTAACACTTACCGCACAGTCCGGTCTGTTCGTCTGATATGTCGCATATCTCGCCTAGGGGTGGTGAACGTCAGACTCCAGTAGCTCGATAAGTCATGCCGATGTAAGGTCCATAACAAGCATGAAACTACTTATAACACTTACCAGTAAATCAGTGCAACCCTAGCCAGGGATTTCCAGTTATGGCCAGTCGAGCATAGCGCAACATCAACTCCCAATACTGGGAGAGACGAATCCCCTCCTATCGCTCATTGCCTCCATGTGAATCGGGACTGTACCCAAAAACCACCTGTTTGCACGACTCAGTAGAGCCGTGGTAGGGTGAAATCAAAGCACAGTGGGAGACACACAAGACTCTATGACGATCTCGGGTCAACAGACTAAGCTGTACCAGTGTCACCAGAGAACTGCCATCTGACATGAGGTATAATACCATCTGGGAGTTCTCGGCGAGTCCGTTCAGTATACCCAGTCACCACTGAGCACCCGCATACCATCTCTGATGTCAAACACCAATGGATATGGGATCATCCATCGCCCATCACATGGATCGAGAAGATATACGCTAGTCTACTCTAGAATATCGATGCCCCGTCTCGATATTCCCACGACTAAGAACATTGAAGGATGTACTCATGGACTACCCAGGCCCCACTAGTATGATCTACATAATAGTCCAGGAAGTCGAGTACAAATCCTAAGGGCTTTATCAACATGTAACAGAGAGACATAAAGTATACATGTTAAGATAAAGAGCAACCAGAAAGCGTACTATCATGTCGAGCAAGAAAGTCCTACCTATATATGTCCCAGCATCCACTACAATATACATCCTATGTACAGTAATGTCCTCTAGGGCATACATATAACTAACACCTAGTTTAACGTGTAATATCATATCAGTATCGTTGTTATCAAAAGAAGCTTATGATTTCACGTTTGTAAGCGATGTTGTCAACATCCATCTTAATCATGGTTTGATTGGGTCCGGTGTACTAGATAACGGTATATACGTGTTAAACCAATTACAGATTTTCAATGTCCAGAACAAACTAAAAAGAAAGTCTCCAGATATAAATCAGGCTTTCTTATGGCATTGTAGACTAGGTCACATCAATGAGACAAGGTTAACTAAGTTACATAGAGAAGGATATTTGGATCCGTTCGAATATCAATCTTATGCCACTTGTCAATCATGTCTCAAAGGAAAGATGACAAAGACTCCATTCACTGGACATGGAGTAAGAGCGAGCGAGCTCTTAGGACTCATATACAGCGATGTATGTGGTCCAATGTCTATACATGCAAGAAGCGGTTTTTCATATTTCATTACTTTTACGGATGATTACTCTAGGTATGGATTCATTTTCTTGATGAAACAAAAATCCGAGGCCTTTGAGAAATTCCGAGAATATAAGAATAAAGTAGAAAACCAAACGGGCAAAAGTATCAAGACACTGAGATCTGATCGAGGTGGTGAATACTTAAGTGCCGAGTTCCTGGGTTACCTAAAAGAGAATGGAATTCTCTCTCAGCTTACTCCTCCATACACTCCACAACACAACGGTGTATCAGAGAGACGGAACCGAACCCTATTGGATATGGTACGTTTCATGATAAGTAATGCTGAGTTACCGCGATCTTTCTGGGGTTATGCACAAGAATCAGCTGCATATCTTTTGAACAGGGTTCCTACCAAGACTGTGCCTACCACACCATATCCGATGTGGAGTGGGAAGAAACCCTATCTTCAGTATCTTAAGATATGGGGATGTCCGGCTTTTGTTAAAAAGCAGCATGCGGACAAACTCGAGGCACGCTCAGTACAGTGTAAGTTTGTGGGATATCCAAAGAATTCCAAGGGGTATTTTTTCTATTACGTAGAGGAAAAAAAGGTTTTTGTTTCTCGTAATGCCCATTTTCTAGAACAGCAGTTTTTAGAAAAGGAAACAAGTGGGAGCGCAATAGAACTGGAAGAAATTCCAGAACCACAAGCTACTACTGAAAGCTTGGTATAACCGGAAGTTCCAGAAGAACAGGACATTCCTGCACCCCTCCGCAGGAGTAGTAGGCCATCTCATCCGCCTGAGAGATACCACGGTTTTCTCATAGACGGGGATAGAGAGGATTGCATCTTTGATAATGATGAACTTACTAGCTTCTAGCAGGCCATTCAGAGCGGCGACTCAGTAAGATGGCTGGATGCAATGCGGACCGAGATGGAGTCCATGTACACCAATAAAGTATGGACTTTGGACTTTTCTCCAGATGGGGTAAAACCCATAAGATGCAAGTGGATCTTTAAAAAGAAGATTGGTGTAGATGGACAGGTGGAAACCTATAAGGCTAGACTTGTTGCAAAGGGTTTTCGTCAAAGGCCTGGCTTGGACTATGACGAAACTTTTTCTCCAGTGTCTATGCTCAAATCCATTCGGATCCTTCTTGCCATTGCTGCCTTCCACGATTATGAGATCTGGCAGACGGACGTAAAGACAGCTTTTCTAAATGGAAATTTGGACGAGTGCGTCTATATGGATCGGCCAGAAGGTTTCAATCAGAGTGGGAGCAGCGGGAAAGTGTGCAAGTTGCTTAAGTCCATTTATGGACTAAAGCAGGCATCGCTGAGTTGGAACATCTGTTTTGATGAAACGGTCAAAGAATATGACTTTATCAAAAATCCAGATGAACCATGCATATATAGTAAGATTGTAGCACGAACTGTCGTATTCCTCATCTTGTACGTCGATGACATTCTCTTGATAGGAAATGACATTCCTATGCTACAATCTGTCAAAGGATTCTTGTCACACAGGTTCTCCATGAAAGACCTGGGAGATGCCTCTTACATTCTGGGGATCCAGATCTATCGTGATAGATCTAAGAGGTTGTTGGGACTTTCGCAGTCCAGGTATATCAACACCATACTGAAAAGATTCAGTATGGAAGATTCTAAGGGCGGTAATTTACCAGCTTGTCACGTAATCACCCTCTCCAAAGAGATGTCTCCCAAGACTGATTTGGAAAGAGATCTCATGTCGATTATACCCTACGCTTATGCGGTAGGCTCTATAATGTATGCGATGTTGTGCACCAGACCAGATGTAGATAACGCACTAAGTGTGGTAAGCCGGTATCAGTCAGACCCAGAGGAGAAGCACTGGATAGCAGTAAAGAACATTCTCAAGTACCTGAGAAGGACTAAGGATATGTTCTTGGTTTACGGCGGAAAAGACCTCCAGATCGAGGCTTTTGCTGACTCCAGCTTCCAGAGTGACAAGGATGACTCTAAGTCCATGTCAGGTTATGTCTTTACCCTCAATGGAGGGGCAGTGTGCTGGAAGAATTCCAACCAGGACACCGTTGCTGACTCGACGATGGAAGCAGAGTATATCGCAGCTTCTGATGCCGCAAAAGAAGCAGTCTGGGTAAAGATGTTCTTAACAGAACTTCAGGTGGTTCCATCCATTGTTGATCTAATACCTATGTATTGTGACAACAACGGGGCTATAGCTTTAGCGAAGGAACCCAGGTCCCATCAAAAGTCTAGACACATCTTGAGACGGTATCACCTGATCAGGGAGATCATAGATCGCCGGGAGATCGAGATTCGGAGAGTTGCTACAGAGGAGAACACTGCAGAACCATTCACAAAGGCTTTACCTCAGACACAGTTTGAGAGGCTATTCGAGATGATAGGTCTGCGATATACCAGAACAAGGCCCTAGTGCAAGTGGGAGATTGTTAGTGTATATGCCCTAGGGGACATTATTGTATTATACTAGCTTGTATATTACTTAATGGAAGCTTGGGATATTCACAGTTGTATTAACAGTCTTGCTCAACATAGTAGTATGCTACTTGGTTTATATCTATATTAATATGTGTATATGTTTCTTTTAACATATCGCGAATACATATTGATAGAGCCTATAGGATCTTGCTTGACTACCAGCGTTGTGATGGCAGTCACACTAGTGGGGGCTGGGTAGTCCACAAGCACATCCTTTTTCAGGTCCCTAGTCATAGGATTATCGAGACAGGGCATCGATACTCCGGAATAGACTAGTGTGTACGCTTCTCGTCCCAACAGGGGAAATGGTTTGTCCCATAACCATTAGTACGTTGTACTGGAGATAGTATGCAGGTGCTCGTTTGGTTACGAGTACACCGTACAGGACGCGCAGAGAACTGTTGGTTGGTATTATACCCGTCGTCAGTTAACAGTTCCCAGGTGACATGAGTAAATCATAGTCTGTAGACTTGACACTGCTGCTTCGCCTCGAGTATGTTCCTACTGTTCTTAGATTGCTACCCTACCACGGCTCGACTGAGTCGTGCAAACAGGTAGCAGTTGGGTGCAGTCCCGAAGCACTTGGAGGCAGTGACGGTTAGATAGGATTCGTCTCTCCCGGAGTTGGGGGTTGATATCGCGCTGTGTTTGGAGAACTATTATGCAAGGTCCCTGGCCAGGGAAAGCGAGATTTACTGGTAGGTTTTCCAGTAGCTTCTCAAGGTGTAGTGGGCTTCACTCCGACACGACTTATACCGCTTTTAGGGTACTGACGCTTGCCGCCCCCTAGGACCGATATGCGATAGTCTTAGACGAACAGACCGGACAGTACATAGATTGTCACATCAGGCTCAGTAGGAGTTCGGATGGGTTTCCTCATCGGCCTTCTTATCGACATCTACCTGGGGACCGTTACGTACAGCTAGTACCGCTTGCGGCCTGTGGTTAAACCCACTGCCAGCGTAGTATCGAGTCTTTAGAGTCCTACACAGAGAGTTTCCCTACTTCGGGCAAAACGATATAGAGGTCGTATGGTTTTACGACAGGGTTCGGACATATACGTGTACTTGTGCACGTATGATGTCCGGACAGATTATACTAGCGTGCTTTGGCTTAAGCCAGATTCTAGTATTGGATTATTGGATTTATGCAGTCTCAGTATATCCGTGTTTTTCGTAAATACGGATGGGAGGGGCATTCTCGTAATTACTCAAGAAGCTTCTAGAAGAAAGGTGACTCATTATGTTTTAATTCATTTATGAATTAAGCTTAATGAGGTGGAGGAGAAGATGTGTTATTTGCATTAAATGAAACCATGACTCATGAGATGATTCATCCATTTGTATTAAATGAAGCATGGTTGTAATTATGATATATTATTTATGGATAATTATCATGCTTCATAATATACACAAATGAGTTATATTTCATATCATAAGAACAAACACATTCTCTCTCCTCAAGCTCTCTCATCATCTTCATCTTAACCCTAATCCTCTCATGAGTTGAGAACCATAGGGTTAGCAAGACTAATAGATCCTTAATCCATCTCTATATCCTCTAGGTCACTTGGATTAGCAATCCTAGACACTTAGTTACCTCAAGTTAGAGGTTAAAGCTTGTAGTAGGAACTTTCAGGTGGATCTTCTATCACATTGCGGAGCCGACGAGGAGGTGCCATCCTTTCCACTCCAAAGGAGCTCAAGTGGTGAAGGAGGACAGCAAAAGAACAAGAAGGACTTGGAACTTTAGGTATAATCTTCTTACCGAGTAGATAATACCTCTAGTTAGTTGTGTTAGATATGGTTTAGCAAAGATCTGTATGCTTAGTCGATGTTACCTTGTTTAAAATGATTGTTTTTACATATTCCGCCTCCCCGCTTCAAGTGGGGTGTGTAACGTCGACTTACAGGAAGACCTTCCAGACGAAAACTCGTGAACTCTACCCATCTCGCGTCGGAGCATCTCAGCGAACGACATATCCTGGCCATCCGATCGATAAATGACTGCGGATCCTCCGCTGCATCAGTGCCGGTAAAAACCGAAGGCTTCGGCCTCATGAACTCAGATAACGATACGGTGATCACCTCCGTAGCTGCAGGTACAACTTCGTGAACAGTAGGCACCATCGCAGTCCCCGTAGCAGGTGGGACAACCTCCTGTCGCTGCGCTCTACTGGCCTCGACTAATGATCCCATCATCTGGTGCAAATCCGGCATACCGGCCTCTAGCCTAGTAATACGATCAAGCGAAGGTGGATCAATCTGCTCCTAAACAATGGGCGTACCGCCCTGGTCAGTCCTCGTCTCAGATGAGCCAACTCTGACCTCGGCTCTCGCTGCCGCTCTTTGCGCCCTCGTAGTCTTCGGCGGCATAATGGCTGGAAATGAAAACAGGATTTGATAAGAATACGGAAATCGAATCATGATGATGTATAAAATCATGGAAGGAATTTCAACCAATAAGTCCTAAGGTCACTTAGGCGGAGTATCGTGTCGTATGTATGCCGCGGAATATACACACGCTACGTCACTCTGCTTAAGCGATCTACTCCATCACACCAAGGTCATCCTACACTCCGAAAGGAAAAACATAGCGCTCTGATACCAACTTTGTCACGACCCAAAATTTGGCACGTGACCGACACTTAAACCACGAAACGCCCACAGGCGTAACGCAATTTAAGTAAGTCGAAACCCAGAAATCTAAACCCTCAAAAATAGTAAGTGATGAAAACATTGTTAAAAACATTTGGAAATTTCAAGTAAAAATCATTAAAGATTAAATTATTTTCTTAAAAATTTCGGCAGCACCTCCTTTGTAAAAACTAGCCCCGAAACGGGTACAACATAGGATAAAAATAAAGCATCCCCAAACGGGAGCAAATCACGCCCAAAGGCGGAAACAACCACCACAAACATAATATACGACGCCTCAGCGAAGAAATAGACAGTATAAGTGAAAAACATCATAAAAGATAAAACTGCATAATAAAAGCCGGCTCACACGAGCTCGACACCCAGAGTCACAAAATATATACAATATCGTCCTCACAACTTGTTTCTAAGTCAATACATGAAATGGTAGATGGAGAGTACTAGATACAATAATAGATATACAATGAATGTAAAGTCGGATAACCGCAACCCACCTACAACAAAACGGCTCACAGCCAACCTCGGCGGTATCCGCTGCAAAAAGATAAAATAGATAGCCCCTGCCGCGACTACTCTGAGGGTCAACCTGCAAAACACTGTGGCACAACGGGGGTGAGTTGCTAATTCGTGAACAGTAAGTAACATCATACAGGTAATTGCAGGTATGCACGTACTGCAATACCCTATCACGTGTAATCTGATAGTATCAATATGGTAATCTGGGTATGCAAAAATCATGAAAGGTACTCTATCTGGTACTATAAATACATGATGCAATGCACATCAATAAATGCTGAGTATGGGATAAAACATATCATCATCACGAATCATCATCGTGGAAAAACCCGATGTCCATCAATACACCCCAAATCTCAATACCTCAGGCGCTGTCACTCTAATCGGCCCTCATATCCTGTAAATCTCATGGAACCTGAGTGCCCAACATCGGCACTCGAAAACATCATGAAATACTCATGTCCAGCATCAACACGCAAATCCATATATATCGGGCTTCGTCAGTCCGGATCGGCCCGCGGGCTCCCTCTGTCCGGATCGGCCCTCGGGCTCCGGCAGTACGGGACGGCCCATATCCATCTCTCGACTCCGGTCGGCATCCTCCGGATACCCGCCAGGTCCAACCAATCACCGGTAGGTAGTAGTCCCTCTGCCAGGCTCATCGTCTACTGCACGACATCCCTTTCTTGCCCCGGGATACCATACCGGGTCCACCATGAACCCGCAAACAGATCATCCAGCTCCTCGAATCGGGTTTCTATCACACATCTCAGAACCGAGAAAAAGCATGGTGGACGCACTGAAATATCATATCAAGAGAACCGGGTTTCAAAACAATGCATACTTTCTTGAAATAATACCACGGTTCTCAAATCCATAAAATCATATGAACTCCGTATCTCAATGCGTAAATCCATGCAATATGATATATGCAACATAAAACCGTAATATGAGCATATCAAGGGAAAACAGCTCTTTAAAATGAATCCAGTTTTTAAATGTGTCATGCGGTTCCCAATTTCTCCAAAATCAAATCCAACAGCATATAAAGGTGTGCACGTAGCTATGTATGCACGATGTATCTCATATGCACAATAAAACAATAATCCATGTGTCAATATCAATAATAAGTACAATACAGCGCATGTGTATAGGTTGTGAGTGTCATGGCAATTACCGACGGTGTGGGTGTAGCATACAATTTAGTGCTCGTGCAACATGAACCGTCAGTAATGGTGCAGTACTAGGTCAAGGCACAACAAGTAATGGTATGTATGATGCTCATGCACAATGAACATATATGAATATAAACATGCGGCTACAATATCCTATCAAGCCCTGACGCATAACTCCATACGGGCGATTTCCCCGTAGATGTTAAATCTACTCACCGTGATCTCGAGCTAGGTATATCCGACCACCTGCTTCCCTTTCTTCGCAGCGTCCGAAGTCCCCGCCTGCGATCCTATTAACACAAAACATAGCAAGTGCAACTCAGAATCGACCAATAATACATACAATTACGCTCAAATCGACGCACCGACTCCAATACCCTCTAAAGTGTTCACTTAGCGGCTAACGTGTGTGTGGCGACACTACTAAAACAACTCACATCCATAAATCACATGAAGCACAGAAACTGAGTCGGACACCGTATCGCGCGTCGTCGAAACACTAAAAACTAGCTAATCGATCCCAGATTTTACCCACTGTAAAACATTAAAAACTAGCAGTACCAAACACTCTAAAACCACTGCAGACAACTACCCACAAAAATTCAACTTCCCAGTCCACCGTACGGCCGAGCTCGCCGGACCTACCCTCAATGTCGCCGGCCAAAACCGTTCAGGTGGGGGTCATATTACTGGTGTACACTCAGGGCAACTAGTACAACACTTCTACATTGCTAGTTTTCACAGTAAAGACTCGGGGTCACAGCGGATCACATATACCCTATAATGACACTAAAATACTATATCGTACACAAAAACTAAATCTTTAATGTTCTAAACTGAAACTAATTAGCCACACAAAATTTAACAGCCTAGACAACGGTAGAGAGTCATTACCTATCCAAACTTGCTCCAAACCCTAGCTTTCCATACCCCAAGTGATTCTAGTGACTTGATCTTGGCTTGTGAAGGGTTTTGATGGAGTTTAGTGGAGATTTTATGTTGGATTGTGAGGGTTGGGTTAGGGTTTCAGTTGAGGGATCTGAGGGTGTGAGATGAGAGGAAGAAAATAATGAGAAGGAATGATAAGTGAATGAGTGTGTGAATGAGAGTGAGGAGTGTATGTGTGAGGGTGAGGGATCACAAATAGGGTGTGAGTTTAGATGTGCCATGCCTTCCTCTCTCTCTCATCATTTAATGCATGGCATTCTTGCCCCATGCTCATGATGCATGCCACCCTCTCTCTCACTCAAGTCAACCTAGTTTTAAAAACCCTTTTTATTTTAAAACCACTAATTAATTTAGATAATACATAAAACTTAATTAAAATGGGGTTAAGGTGTCATGGCTACTTAAGCATGGTTAACCCCCCAATTAACCCTAGGTTAACATGCACATGTGTGTGCATGCCCGAAATAAATATTAATAAAATATTCATTAATTTTTATAAAATATTTGAAAACTATTTTGGTAAACTTTTTACTAAAAACCCGCATTATCATTTAATTAACACTAATCAGAAATCTAAGGTGTTACAATCTCCCCCCCCCCCTTATAGAAATTCGTCCCCAAATTAAAAAATTACTATGCGTACCTTCAAAGAGATGAGGGAATTTCTTCCGCATCTCGCTCTCAGCCTCCCAAGTGACCTCTTCACTATTCGGCCTACGCCAAATAACTTTCACAAATGGCAAGAACTTTGACCGAAGTTTCTTCACCTGCCGATCCAATATCACTACTGGCTGCTCGGTGAACGAAAGATCGCGCTCTAGCTGAACGGTCTGGTGTTGAATCATGTGAGAAAGGTAATGAAGGTATTTGCGAAGCATCGAAACATGGAATACGGGGTGAACATCTGAAAAACTGGGTGGAAGTGCCAAACGATAGGCAACGGTACCAACTCGCTCAAGGATCTCGAAGGGACCTACAAATATGGGACTAAGCTTCCCCTTCTTCCCAAATCTCATCACGCCCTTCATCGGAGAAATCTGTAGGAATACTTGTTCCCCCACAGCGAACTCGAGCCTGCGACGACGACGGTCGGCATAAAACTTCTGTCTGCACTGGGCTGCTCTCATCCTATCCTGAATCAACTGAACTTTCTCCGTAGTCTCTTGAACTAGCTGGGGTCCTAAAATCCTGCTCTCGCGATGTTCGGTCCAACAGACTGGCGATCGACACTTCCTACCATACAAAGTCTCAAAAGGTGTCATCTGAATCGTCTCCTGATAACTGTTATTGTAGGAGAACTCTATCAATGGAAAGTGACGATCCCAACAGCCACCAAAATCAAGCACGCATGAACGAAGCATATCCTCCAGAGTCTGTATAGTCCGCTCTGACTGACCATCGGTCTGCGGATGGAAAGCGGTGCTAAAGCTAAAACGGGTACCCAAAGCTTCCTGTAGCTTTTGCCAAATACGGCTAGTGAACTAGGTGCCCTTATCAGATACAATGCATGTGGGAACGCCGTGGAAACGCACAATCTCATCAATGTACAACTGAGCATACTGAGGATAACCGAAAGTGGTCTTCACTGGAAGGAAGTGAACCGCTTTCGTCAACCGGTCAACAATCACCCAAATGGAGTCATACCCTCGACTAGACCTGGGTAGACCTATAATGATGTCCATGGAAATATGCTCCCATTTCCACTCCGGGACGGGTAAAGGCTGCAACTCTCCTGCCGGTCTCTGATGCTCAGCCTTGACTTGCTGAAAAGTCAGGCACCTCGAAACAAAATCCGAAACATCACTCTTCATCCCTGCCAACCAGTAGATATCTCTCAAGTCACGGTACATCTTGGTGAAACCTGGGTGAACACTAAAAGCTGACTGATGTGCCTGCTCTAGGATCTCGCGTCTCAACCCATCGGTATCAGGTACACACAAACGAGTCCCAAAACGTAGCACACCCTGGTCATCAATCTCAAACTCTGAATCCCGACCCTGCTGAACATGCTCCAGAATCTCAGACAAACGGGCATCGGCGGGCTGTGCCTCACGAATACGATCAAGTAGAAGTGGACGGGCGCAGACATGAGCAAGTTGTCCCCCAGTGGAAGTGAACTCACACTGTACTCTGCTATCGCACAAGATCTGCCAATCTGCAGAAGATTGTATCTGAACTGCACTCAACTGGGACAAGCTACCCCCGGGCCTACGACTCAAAGCATCGGCTACCACATTCGCCTTGCCCGGGTGATAAAGGATCTCACAATCATAATCCTTCACAAGCTCCATGTCACGACCCAAAGTTCGGCCCGTGACCGACACTTAACCACATAACGTCTACAGGTGTAACGCGATTAAGTAAGCCGAAACCCAGAAATCAAACCATTAAAATAGTGAGTGAAGAAAACGTTAGTTTAAAACATTTAGAAAACCTTGAGTAAAAATCCTTAAAGTTTAAGTTATTTTCCTAAAAATTTCGGCAGCACCTCCTTTGTAAAAACTAGTCCCGAAAACGGGTACAAAACATGATATAAGTAAAATGATTGATAACAAGAATATAATATCCCCAAACGGGAGCAATCACGCCCAACGGCGGAAATAATCACCACAAGAATAATATACGACGCCGTAGCGAAGAAATGAGCAATATAAGTTAAGAACATCATAAAAGATAAAACTGCATAAATAAATAAAGCCGGCTCACACGAGCTCGACGTCCAGAGTACAAATAATATACAACATCGTCCTCATGACTGGTCTCTAAGTCAATACACGAAATAGTAGATGGAGAGTACTAGATACAACAGAGTGTAAAAATGGAAAAATATAAACGGATACCGCGACCCACCTATCAGCAAAACGGCTCACGCGCCAAATGTAGTGGTATCCATAACAAAAAGATACAAGAGATAGCCATGCCGCAACTACTCCGAAGGTCGACCTGCAAACACTGTGGCACAACAGGGGTGAGTTGCCAACTCGTGAATAGCAGATAACATATAAAGGTTAACGCGGGTATGCACGTGCTACTATACTCTAACATGTGCAAGCTGATAACATCTATATGATGAACTGGGTATGCTATAATCATGCAAAGTACTCTATCAGGTACTAAGACTACATGATGCGATGTATAACAATAAATACTGAGCATGGGATAAACTATGATCTACAAAAATCATCATCGCGGAAAACCCGGTGTCCACCAAAAACACCCCAAAATCCCGATAACTCAGGCGCCGTCACTCTATCCGGCCCTCAATCCTATAAATCTCATAGAAGCGGGGTGCCCAACATCGGCACCGAAAACATCATGAAATACTCGTGTCCAACATCGACACGCAAATCCTCATACATCGGGCTCCGTCAGTCCGGATCGGCCCACGGGCTCCGTCTGCGGAATCGGCCCTCGGCCCCGGCAGTACGGGTCGGCCCATATCCATCTCTCGACTCTGGTCAGTATCCTCTGGATAACCACCAGGTCCAACCAATCACCGGTAGGCATGTAGTCCCTCTGCCAGGCTCACCGTCTACTGCACAGCAAATCCGTTCTCGCCCCGGGGTACCATACCGGGTCCACCATGTACCCGCAATCGATCTCATCCAGCTCCTCGAATCGGGTTTCACATGTCATACGTCTCAGAACCGAGAAAACGCATGGTGGACGCACTGAAATATCATATCAAGAGAAACCGGGTTTTCAAAATAGTGCGTACTTTCTTAAAATAATACCACGGTTCTCAATTCCAGAAATCACATGAAATCCAAAACTCAATATGTGAATCTATGCAATAAGTCGTATGCCGCATAAAATCGTACTACATGTAAAACAAAGGAAAACCGCTCATTTATATGGATCCAGTTTTGAAATAGTTCATGCGGTCTCCATTTCTCTAGAAATCAAGCAGCATCATCTATGTAGGTGAAATATGTATGCATGGATGCACAAGATATATAAGTGGGTATATACGAAAGATTTAGTGTACAATATGTATCCACGCAAAGGAACAGAATCATGTATAATCATCGATAATGAGGTAAGCTAAACGATGTATGATTCATAGCAATCCTATAGTGCGAGTGTCAAGGAAATCACTAACGGTGTGGGTGTAACATACAAATAGTACTCGTGCAGCTTGAACCGTTAGTGACAGTGCAGTGTTTCATAAGTACCATGTCTATATGCAACAAAAGAGGGGTACGCTACAATAGTACGTATGCACTAGCAATATATATATATATACACACGCGACTACAATATCCTATCAAGCCCTGACGCTTAACGCCATACGGGCGATTTCCCCGTAGATGTTAAATCTACTCACAGTGATCTCGATCTACGTGTAGCCGACCACCTACTTCCCCTTCTTTGCGGTGTCCGAAGTACCCGCCTGTGAACCTAGAATTTACACAATGAATACACATAAGCTAAAATCCTGCAAAAACGCGATATAAAAATCAAACGAGAAACTCGCGTCGCAAGCTAAACGCGTGTGCATCCGATACGCCAAAACGTGTGTATACGCGTCTGAAACTACCCCGACACGCTGTGATACGCAGCAAACGCTAAACCCACTTACATAACTCACGTGTCGCGCAAGCTTAAAGCATTGAAAATAGGGTATTTTGTTCCAGATTTTGGTACAGGCAGAATTAGAAAAAGTTGCATACACAAAAGACCTTAAATATGAAGCAGACTCTTACCCACCAAACCCCAACACACAACTCACCTATCTGGCCGCAATTTGTGGCCAGAACTAATTTATTTGCGACCTGGGGTGGGGAGTAAGGTCTCGTGCTTCATGTCTGTGGTCTAGGTCTAGTGTACATGCTCCAGTAAACTCAGTTTTTGCCTGAAGCAACCGGGTTGAAAGCAGATCACAAAAGAGCACAAATCTTAACTAAAACGCTAATTTAACACTAATTTGGTACAAAATGGTATTTTAGTGTAATCTGAGGAATAACATGGTTTAAACAACATTAATAGCACCTAATCAAGTTAATCAAACCCTAAGAAGCCTAACTTACCCTAATCTTCACTTAAACCATCTCATTAGCACTAAAACGCACAAAAACACAATTTTTAGCTAATAAAACTACAAGTTAAGCAATAAAGTGATTTGGGTGAGTTCAATACCTCTAATTGATCTTAGGGGAGTCCAACTTGCTGCACTTGCCTTCAAAGGCAAGGATTTTCCATCAAGACCAACAAAGGAGGTGTTTTGCAAAGGTTTTATGAAGAAAAGGTGAGTTTTTTGTGTAGGGGTTTGTTGTTTGAAAGCAAGGAGAAGAAAAGAGAAGAAGATGAAGGGTATGTTGCTGCTGCTGCTGCTGGGGTTTGCAGAAAAATGAGAGGGAGAGAGAGAAAAGAGAGTGTGTGCATAGAAGTCAAAAGCCCATACCTCAATATAATATTCCACCATGCCTCTTTATCAATTCTTTTTTTTCATTTACCTTTATTTGTTTTGTTTTGGGTTTTATTTTAAAAGGGATGAATGATAATTTGAAATGGTAGACATGTTAAAACTTGGCCTAAGGTGAAATTGTGCATGCTAACTAATTTTGGCTTAGGAAAAATAGTTAAGAAAATTTTGCTAATTAAGTGAAAACTAAACTAATTTATAATTAATAAAACACTACTATATATATAGTTACATACTAACACAATTAAAAGTAGATTTATTCCAGTTTAAGTGGGAAAATATTAGTTAACGGGAATTATGAAAACACGCATTATCGCTAATTAACGCGAAATTAACCTAACGAATTTCGAAGCGTTACAATCTTCCCCCTTTAAAGAAATTCGGTCCCCGAATTTAAAAATCTAGCTACACATACCTTCAAAGAGATGGGGATATTTCTTCCTCATCTCGTCCTCGGTCTCCCAGGTGACCTCCTCGCTGCTCGGGCCACTCCAAAGGACCTTGACGGACGGTATAACCTTCGATATCAATTTCTTCACCTGCCGATCCAGGATGACCACCGGCTGCTCTGCAAAAGAAAGGTTGTGCTCCAGCTGGATCGTCGGGTGCTGAATCGCATGAGAAGGATCATGAAGATATTTGCGGAGCATCGAAACGTGGAATATGGGGTGAACGTCAGGAAAACTGGGCGGAAGAGCTAACCGATACGCAACTGCACCAACACGCTCGAGGATCTCGAAGGGGCCCACATATCTGGGACTAAGCTTCCCCTTCTTCTCAAATCTCATCACACCTTTCATTGGAGAGACCCTCAAGAAAACATGATCGCCAACAGAAAACTCAAGTCTGCGCCGACGACGGTCAGCATTAGATCTCTGCCTGCTCTAGGCTTCTCTCATCCTATCACGAATCAACTGGATATTCGCGGTCATCTCCTCAACAATCTGAGGCCCCAAAATACTGCTCTCGCTGAGCTCTGTCCAACAGACGGGCGATCTGCATCTCCTCCCATATAGAGCCTCGAATGGTGCCATCTGAATGGTCTCCTGGAAGCTGTTGTTGTAGGAGAACTCTACTAAGGGAAAATGGTGATCCCAGCTACCTCCGAAATCTATGACGCATGCTCAGAGCATGTCCTCGAGAGTCTGAATAGTCCGCTCTGACTAGCCGTCGGTCTGCGGATGAAATGCTGTGCTGAAACTCAAGCGGGTCCCCAAAGCTTCCTGAAGCCTCTGCCATAGTCGGCTGGTAAACTGGGTGCCTAGGTCGGACACGATACTAGTCGGGACTCCATGCAGGTGTACAATCTCGTCGATGTATAACTGGGCATACTGAGCAAATCCAAAAGTGGTCTTCACTGGCAGAAAGTGAGCCGCTTTCGTCAATCGATCCATGATCACCCAAATGGAGTCATACCCTCGACTAGTCCTGGGTAGACCCACAATGAAGTCCGTAGAAATCTGCTCCTATTTCCACTCCGGAATAGGCAACGGCTGTAGCTCTCCCGTGGGCCTCTGGTGCACGGCCTTGACTTGTTGGCAAGTCAGGCATCTCGACACGAAGTCTGTGACGTCCCTCTTCATCCCTTCCCACCAGTAAACATCTCTCAGATCATGGTACATCTTGGTGGAACCTGGATGAACGTTGTACACTGATTGATGCGCCTCCTAGAGAATCTCACGCCTCAGTCCCTCAGAATATGGTACACATAGTCGAGTCCCAAATCGCAGTATCCCCTGATCATCGATCACGAACTCGGAGTCTCTGCCATGTCTAATCTGCACCATGATCTCTGAAAGACGGTCGTCACTGGGCTGCGCCTCGCGGATACGGCCAAGCAACTATGGACGTGCACGAACATGCGCAAGCTTCCCCCGATCGGAGTGAACTCGAACTGCACTCGGCTGTCGCATAAAATCTGCCAATCTGCCGACGACTGCCTCTGTACTGCTCTCTAACAAGATAGAATACCCCGGGGCCTCCTACTCAAGGCATCCGCCACTACATTCGCCTTGCCCGGATGATAAAGGATCTCACAATCGTAGTCTTTCACTAACTCCATCCAACGGCGCTGTCTAAGGTTCAGGTCTCGCTGCTGAAATATGTACTTCAAGCTCTTATGATCAGTGAATATCTGGAACGACTCGTCGTATAGGTAATTTCGCCAGATCTTGAGTGCAAAGACCACTATAGCCATCTCCAAATCGTGAGTGGGGTAGTTCTGTTCGTGTTTCTTCAGCTACCGAGAAGCATACGCAATAACCCTGTTGTGTTGCATCAATACGCACCCTAGCCCCACTCGAGAAGCGTCACAATAGACCACAAATCCGCCCGATCCCGAAGTTAATGATAACACCGGCGCCGTAGTCAAACGAGTCTGGAACTGCTGAAAGCTATGCTCGCACGCCTCTGTCCAATCAAAAGGAACTCCCTTCCGGGTCAACCCGGTCAACGGTGCAGCAATACGGGAGAAGTCCTCCACAAATCGTCGGCAATAGCCAGCCAGTCCTAGAAAGCTGCGGATCTCTGTAACTGATGCCGGTATGGGCCAATACTGAACGGCCTTGATGTAACATTTCAGAAAAATAAAATATTATTTTTGGGAATTTTTATAATTTAATAATAAAATATTGAATATTTTAAAAGGGCGGTATTATTAAATACCGATAAATGGGGAAAAATTTGAAAAAAAATTATAGAAATTACTGAAAAGAGGGTGCTTTATGAGATTCATGCAAATTATGAGAATTTTTGTGTTATTTGACACTATTTTAGTGCTAATCGCGATTAAAAATCGCTAATCGGGCTTTAAGCGTGTTTTGTGCAAAACATGAACCATATCATTTCACACTTGT
Source organism: Agapanthus africanus (assembly GCA_030015575.1). Lineage (NCBI taxonomy): Eukaryota > Viridiplantae > Streptophyta > Magnoliopsida > Asparagales > Amaryllidaceae > Agapanthus > Agapanthus africanus. The sequence continues at coordinate 181,338,744 of JASDDO010000016.1, read as the reverse complement.
GTTACATTTTCCTATATGGCTTTATCATCATTTTTCATTCTTTTCTTTGGGTTCACTATTGTGTTAGTTATATGTATGCCCTAGAGGCCATTACTGTACATATGATGTATATTGTAGTGGATGCTTGGACATATATAGGGAAGACTTTCTTGCTCGACATGATAGTATGCTATCTGATTGTACTTTATCTTAACATGTACTCTGATTGTCTCTATGTTGCATGTTGATAAAGCCCTTAGGATATGTACTCGACTACTGGGACTATGATGAAATCATACTAGTGGGGCTACGGTAGTCGACGAGTACATCCTATAACTGTTTCTAGTCGAGGGTGTATCGAGACAGGGCATCGATACACCAGAGTAGACTAGCGTATACGCTCTTGACCCATATGATGGGCGATGGATGATCCTATATCCATCGGTGTTTGACATCAAGGATGGTGTACGGGTGCTCAGTGGAGACTGGGTACACTGGACGGACTCGCCGAGAACTCCCAGATGGTGGCAGTTCTCCGGTGACACTGGTACAGAGTAGTCTGTTGACCCGAGATCGTCATAGAGTCTTGTGTGATTCCCACTGTGCTTTGATTTCCAACATACCACGTCCAAGAGGGCGTGCAAAAAGGTGGCTTTTGGGTACAGTCCCGAATCACATGGAGGCAATGAGCGATAGGAGGGGATCCGTCTCTCCCGGTATAGGGAGTTGATGTTGTGCTGTGTTCGATTGGCTATAACCGGAAATCCCTGGCCAGGGTTGCTGAGATTTACTGGTAAGTGTTATCAGTAGTTTCTCGAACTGTTATATACCTCATATCGACACGACTTATCGAGCTATTGGGGTCTGACGTTTACCACCCCTAGGCGAGATATGCAACATATCAGACGACGAGACCGGACTGTACAGGAGTGTTACTGTTTGGATTCACAGGAGAAGTTACAGGCTTGCTTGTTGATCTTCTGAGCGCTCAATACCTGGGTAGCTGTTACGTTTAGCTGACCGCTTGCAGCTTGTGGGTGATTGATATATCATCACCTACTGCCGGCATATTGACGATTCTTTAGAGTCCTACACAGAGCTTTCTTGACTCAGGCAAAACGGAGTAGGGGCACGTATGTGATATGTGCGGGACCGAGGATAATGCAATATGTGATACCGTATTCTATTCTCGCGATATTTGATATCAGCCGGGTCATCGGATCAAGTGTTGATTCGATGAATCGGTACGGATAAATATTAGTCGGTTATATGCGATATAGCCGGATTGTCGGATCAAGTGTTGATTCGATAATTTAATGTATAATAATATATATGATATATTAAATGACATTAACTAATATTAGCTCACTAAAAGATTCTTTTTCTCACTCGGATAATACATTGATATATATGCGATATATGTTAATTGTATTATTTTTATTTTATTACAATAAATATTATATATGTGATATATAATATTGTAACATGATATGATAACTAATGCAACTTGTTTAGTGGAGTTTAAACATGATTAGGGTTTGGATTAGGGTTAAGCTTTCTAGATGTTTCTAGAAGGTTTTGGTTTTGTTTTGTGAAAGATATTTATAAGTGACTCATGCTTTAACCCAACCCAAACCCTAACCCTAATTAATTCTCTACATGGGTTTAGTCAACCATGGTTGCATTATTCATCATATTATTCTTTTTCTATTCATCACAAAAGGATTCTTATGAGATTGTTCATCTTCTTCCTTCATTCTTTTCATAGAAAAAGCTTACTAGTTTTCTTCAAGTGATGAATAAATGTGAGAAAAAGATAAATAAAGAGAGCAAAAATCCTACTTCATCATCGTCATCTTCCCTTGCCATTTAGATGAGGGTGTTCACATCATTTCAGGAGTGTTAGCTTGTGTTAACGGAACTTCAAGGTAGATCATCTTAGTATCGAAGATCGGAAGCAAAGGTTGCATCTTTCTCTTCGTGGAACCTCTCGAGAGTCCGGAACCCGATGATCGCAGCGAAGGGACCACAACACGGAGCGTATGAAGTGAAGGAACGGATCTATAAAGGTTGTAATCCCTCTCACTTAGTGTTAAAGTTGTTAACATGTTAGTTTTCGCCTAATCTCTAGTTTAAAGATCCGTATTCGGGTTGTTCGGCACGACTAATTTTTTAATCGGGCATGGTTGATGCCTCATAGACCCTTGTGCGCGTGCCTAGCAACCTTACAGTGGTATCAGAGCCAAGCTAGAGCTTTAGGCAAAGTCTAGACGAAGTTTAAAGTCCGATCGAACGCCGAAACCCCGACACGGAACCCTCTCTGTACATTTTTCAAAAAGTTGATATTTTCCGAATTAAAAATGCTCAGAAAAACAAGCAGGAAAAACTAAGAATTACTGTGAAGTACGGACTACTAATTCCAAAATTGGAGCGCGGAACCGCCGCCAAACCATGAGGTTTGCGGCGGTTCCGCGGCCAAAATTTGGACTTAGTCCCTGAAATTTCATGTAATTATTTTTAGGCCCTTTCTTGTTAAGTTTTTCTGGGAATATTTTAATTCCACTCAAGTGTTGAGTTTTCAAGGGTTGTATTGGGGAATCGTTGATTCGATCGGATGTTTTAACTTTGTTTAGTTGTTCCGGATATTTTTTAGAAACTGTTAAAAAGTTCGAACGGATATCAATAACTCACTTTTTCCCCAGTCGGAAATTTTTTCAAAAGTTGGATTTTTTCTCGAGTTTAAGAATGTTCTAAGTCGTGCAAGTAACGCGGTGGACCCTCTAGAAGACAACAAACCTTAACTCGATTATGTGACCGTCTTGAACTGCCTTTTGAACCTTAGGGTTTGGGGCAGTACGGCGTGCCACATGTGAGGCGTTGGCTTGACCCTTCTACGGCTGGACCATTGGTACTGTGGCATGTGATGGATGTTTTTAAACTGATTTCAAGTGTTGAGATACATTGGGGAAATCTTGGGTGTTTGATGATTCGATCGGAAAGTTTAATTTTGTCTATTTATCTGGAATGTGATACAATATTTGGAATCCATAAAAAGTTATGTGATAACTAATTTGAATATTATAAATCTAGCAGTTCAGTCTCAAATGATCGGTTGCCACGGAATTTTGATGAGATCAAAAGTTCATCGCAATCACGTAGTGTACGCGGATACTCGCCGGGTAAACTTAATAGACAGCTACGCCCCATAGCCCCGACCAAGTGACTGAAGGAGAACCCCGTCGCCGAAAGCATCCGTTCGGGTGCTCGCGGCAGCGGTGTTCCGCCTTAGTGCACTTCGTCGACGGCATCTGTGGGTGCGGCCGTCTACTAAAGTTTGCGACGAGCATTCGATCAGGATGTCGGGAATCTTGTTGAATTACCCGACTTGATATTGAAAAGAGTTTTCGATAATGAGACTAAAATGCGGGGTTTATAATTGTTAGGCATGTGATGTCTAAGGAATTCATTTGGTTAGGCATGCGATGTCTAAGGAGGTTGCGGATTCCAACTGTTGTAGTTTTACACTTTCTTTTCTGTGACCGTAAGCGTAGTATGTGGTGTATCGCCGGCTTCATTGCTATACATCAACGACAATCGGGATACGCATACTTGCTTACGTTGATGATATGAGATATTATGTGTTGCTGTGATATGTTGTATTGGATCGTCGCGTTTGAATAGCCGGGGTTTTATGTCAGAGGAGAGTTTTTCTTTTTCATTCATGTAAAATTCATTTATATGTAATATTCTTTTATTGGGGCACTTCCAGGTTGCGGAAGATGTCATCGTTGTATATTATTTACTTTTCCGCATTAGGTAGACCCAAGGCGGGGAGCACAAGTAACCGGGTTCTAGGGTCCAGTGGGAGACCATCTCGAGAAGTCGAGACCGGGTCTCCTAACCCTACAATTGGCAGTGTTGCTTGCCGCTCTCGTAGGGGTCTAGGGATGTGGGTTTGGCTATTCATCGCGACCGTGGAATCCGTGTTTTATACAGGCTCGTATTAAAAACACGGACGTCCTAGTATATCCAATATTTCATATATGTTCTTCTGCTGCAATGTTCTGTGATGAGATCATATTACTGCCTGAGACGAATGTTTATATTATATATATATGAGATATATGTTATATTGCAGATTTCGTTTCAAAAGAGATGCTTGCGAAGCATAATTAAAATGGGACTTCATTAATGAGATTAATGAAAATAAAAGAAACCTAAGATGTTGTAGAAACTTGTTTCAAAAACATGTAGCTACGGTTCTTGCTATGCATAGCGGTGTTCCTTGTAGAACATCCAGCACCTTATTCGATAAGGAAAGGACCGAGATCCCTTCACCGGGAGTGACTCCTTTAGAAATAACTGGCAGATGCTAAAAACTCGGTTTGTCTTTTGATTGCTTCTATAGTTCTTGCTTTGCATAGTGGTATTTGTGAAATATCCTGCACCTTATTCAATGAGGAAAGGGACGACGATCCATTCACCGGGAGTGACCCCTTTAGCAAAATTAGAAAAGCCTCAAAAACACTCCATTTAAAATCACTCGATTCTACAACGATATCAAGTTCATTACGCAATAGGTTTTCTTAAAACCTGTCGTAGCTCTCCGTCATTTCAGATAAGTAGTAGTTAGTATTCGTGCTGCGTTTGTTGGCCTTTGTCAAGGCGTAGTGTGCGGTAGCTAACTGGTGCTTTTCTGCTTATGCATATGATGCAGATTGGGTTAGGGTATGTTAGTTATATGTATGCCCTAGAGGCCATTACTGTACATAGGATGTATATTGTAGTGGATGCTGGGACATATATAGGGAAGACTTTCTTGCTCGACATGATAGTATGCTATCTGGTTGCTCTTTACCTTAACGTGTGCACAGATTGTCTCTCTATTACATGTTGGTAAAGCCCTTAGGATGTGTACTTGACTACCGGACTATGATGCGGATCATACTAGTGGGGACATGGTAGTCCATAAGTACATCCTTCAAAGTCCCTAGTCGTGGGTATATCGAGACGGGGCATCGATATACCAGAGTAGACTAGCGTATACCTTCTCGACCCATACAGATGGGCGATGGATGATCCCATATCCATCGGTGTTTGACATCAGAGATGATATACGGGTGCTCAGTAGAGACTGGGTACACTGGACGAACTCGCCGAGAACTCCCAGATGGTATTATACCTCACGTCAGATGGCAGTTCTCTGGTGACACTGGTACAGAGTAGTCTGTTGACCCGAGATCGTCATAGAGTCTTGTGTGGTTCCCACTGTGCTTTGATTTCCATCTTACCACGTCCAAGAGGGCGTGCAAAACGGTGGTTTTTGGGTACAGTCCCGAGTCACATGGAGGCAATGAGCGATAGGAGGGGATTCGTCTCTCCCGGTATAGGGAGTTGATGTTGCGCTGTGTTCGATTGGCTATAACAGGAAATCCCTGGCCAGGGTTGCTGAGATTTACTGGTAAGCGTTACCAGTAGTTTCTCGAAGTGTTATAGACCTCATATCGACACGACTTATCGAGCTATTGGGGTCTGACGTTTACCACCCTTAGGCGAGATATGCGACATATCAGACGATCAGACCGGACTGTACGGTAGTGTTACTGGTCGGATTCACTGGAGTGTGAGCGGGCTTGCTCGTCGATCTTCAGATCGCTCAATACCCGGGTGGCCGTTACGTTTAGCAGACCGCTTGCGGCTTGTGGGTGCTTGATATGATCATCATCTGCTGCCGGAGTATTGACGAGTCTTTAGAGTCCTACACAGTGGTTTCCTGGCTCAAGCGAAACGAAATAGGAGCGCATATGAGATATGTGCGGGACCGAGAATAATGCGCGTATGTGATACCGTATTTCATTCTCGCGATCAATGTGTCGAATGGTTGTATGCGATATAACCTAGTTATCGATTCAAGCGTTGATTCGATAAGCCGATACATTGTATACTAGTCGGTTGTGTGCAGCATGACCGGATCATTGAATCAAGTGTTGATTTAATGATTTAATGCATATTTATATATTTGATATATTACTTTGCATCAACTAGTATCGGTTTACTTAAGATGGATTTTCTCACTCGGGTGTGCGCATTATATATGTGATATGATTTTGTGCACTTGCTTGTATCATGTATGATGATGCATGCTTTTTTTTTGGTTAAGTGTAAAGTATTAAACCTTGGTTAATGAAATGGTTAGGGTTTCTTATTTGTTATTCATTTATCTTATTTAATTATCCATTTATTTTTGATAAATGAATAAAAGAAAGAGAAAAGAATGGTGGCTTCTTTTGTTGCTTAGCTAAAGCTTCATGAAGCTTTGACTTGGTCCACCATTCTTATCTCATCCTTAACTCTAACCATACCACTCAACCATGATTAATTCTCTACACTAAACCATGGTTCTAAGATGATAAGAATGATTTATTCTTTTCATTTTAGAATAATCTTATCATATCTTTTCTTCTTCTTCTTCCTTGAACTCAAGAAGAAAACCTTGAGGTCATCAATGGTGATTGATGCAAATGAGTGAGAAATCCAATTCTAAAGTCTACCCACTTCCTATTTCTTCATCCTCTACCTCTTGCCAAGTAGTAGAGTGTGTTTACTTCACAAGTTTCTTGACTTGGTGAAGTCGGAGCTTGATTTAGCGATGCCTCGACGTAGATCATCTTCGGCACGTCGTCGACGACTTAGCCCGCTTCTTCTCCGATGAAACCGACACAAGAGCCCGGATTTCGGATTTGTACAGCGGAGATGACTTCTTCATGGAGCTATGGAGGTGGACAAAAGGATCTACAAAGGTTGTATTTCCGTATTCTCATTACTTAAGTGTTAACTAGTTAAGTTTCGCCTAGATTTCTAGCAAACGATCCGTACATTAGAGTTTCTCGGCACTAGATTTTTGAAATTGGCATGATCGATGCCTTGTGAGACCTCACTAGAGTGCCTAGGAACCCTACAGTGGTATCAGAGCCTAGCTAGAGCCTTAGGCGAAGTCCCGACGGAATTTGAAGTCCGAACGAACCCGAAACCCCGAACCAATTTTTCTCTCTGTACATTTTTGAAAACAGTGAGTTTTTCCAAATTAAAAATATGTAGAGAACTCAGCAGGGAAATATAAGAATTACGGCGCAAAAATTTCTGGATGAACAGTTAAACCCGCGGCGGAAGCGCGGCGTAAGATAGGTTAATGCGGCTGTTCCGCCGCACATTGATGACGTCAGCCCTAAATTTTTACACTGTAATTCATTGTATCTGGTTCTGAGTTCTCTGGATGTTTTGAAATTTTATTCAAGAGTTGAATTTTCTGGAGTTGTTTTGGGGATTCGGTATTTCGATCGGGGTATCAAATTTTGTCTATGTGGCTTTCCGGATAAATTTTAGAATATGTTAAAATGTTCGACCGGATATAAATACCCAATTTTTCCCCTATCGGGAAATTTCCAAGTGTTGGATTTTTCCGTAGTTTAACGACGTTCTAAGTAGTGCAAGTAATGCAATGGACCCTCTAGAAGACAACAAACGTTAACTCGATTATGTGACCGTCTTGAACTGCCCTTTGAACTTTCGGGTTTGGGGCAGTACGGCGTGCCACATGTGAGGCGTTGGCTTGACCCTTCTACGGCTGGACCGTTGGTACTGAGGTACGAACTGAATGTTGTTAGACTTATTTCATGTGTTGAGCTATATCGGGAAAAGTTGGGTGTTCGACTGTTCGATCGAAAAGTTTAACATTTTCTGTTTATCTGGAATGGGATACAATAATTGGAATTCACAAAAGTTATGTGATAACTGAATGAATGTTATAAACGTAGCAATTTAGTCTCACTTGATCGGTTGCCACGGAATTTTGATATGATCAAAAGTCCGTCGCAATCACGTAGCGTACGCGGATACTCGCCGGGTAAACTTAATAGACAGCCTCGCTCCATAGCCCCGACCAAGTGACTTTAGGAGAACCCCGTCGCCGAAAGCATCCGTCCGGGTGCTCGCGGTAGCGGTGTTCCGCCTTGGTGCACCTCGTTGACGGTATCGGGGGTGCGGCCGCCTACTGAAGTTTGCGACGAGTACTCGATCAGGATGTCGGGAATCCTGTTGAATTGCCCGACTTCATATTGAAAAGTGTTTTCGATTTTGAGACTAAAATGCGGGGTTTATAATTGTTAGGCATGCGATGTCTAAGGAATTCATTTGATTAGGCATGCGATGTCTATGCAGATTGTGGATTCCAACTGTTGTAGTTTTACACTTTCTTTTCTGTGACCGTAAGTGTAATATGTGATATCGCCGGTTTCGTTGCTATATGTCAACGACAATTGGGATGCGCATATTTACTTACGTTGATGACATGTGATGTTATGTGTTGCTGGATATGTTATATTGGATCGTCGTGTTTGAATAGCCGGGGGTTTTTATGTGAGATGAGTGTTTTTCATTTTCATTCATGTAAAAACTTGTATGTAATATTCTTTTATTGGGGCGCTTCCAGGTAGCGGAAGTTGTCACCGTTTGTATATTATTTACTTTTCCGCACTAGGATAGACCCAAGGAGGAGAGCACAAGTAACCGGGTTCTGGAGTCCAGTGGGAGACCAACTCGAGGAGTCGGGGCCGGGTCTCCTAACTCTAGAATTGGTAGGGTTGCTTGCCGCTCTCGTAGGGGTCTAGGGGTGTGGGTTTGGCTATTCATCACGACCGTGGAATCCGTGTTTTATACTGGCTCGTATTGAAAACACGGACGTCCTAGTATATCCAATATTTCATATGTTACTTCTGCTGCGATATCTGTGATGTGATCATGTGATGTTCTGTGATAGATACAGTATATAGTATATATGATATATTATATAGATGTTACTTATGTTTTACACCCGTGCTAGCCCTGCCCCGCTCTGCCGTTAGTTACCTAACCTAACGGTGCACGAGGGGACATCGAGGCGAATACGGATGGCATAAGTGTACGTCGTATTTATCTGTGATGTTTAGGTACTTAAATGATGGGACTTCATTAATGAGATTAATGAAATAAAAGAAACCTAAGATGTTGTAGAATCGAAATTCAAAATAAAACAGGTAGCTACAGTTCTTGCTTTGCATAGCGGTATATGTGATATATCCTGCACCTTATTCGATAAGGAAAGGACCGAGATCCCTTCACCGGGAGTGACTCCTTTAGCAATAACTTGCAGATGCTACACATTCGGTTTGTCTTTTGATAGCTTTTAAGAGTTCTGCTTTGCACAATGATATATGTGATATATCCCGCACCTCATTCGACGAGGAAAGGACCGACGATCCCTTCACCGGGAGTGACTCCTTTAGCAAAACTAGAAAAGCCTCAAAAGCACTCCATTTTAAAATCATTTGATTCTACAACGATATCAAGTTCATTACGCAATAGGTTTTCAGAAAAACCTGTCGTAGCCCTCCGTCATTTCAGATAACTGCTGTTTAGTATTCGTGCTGCGTTTGTTGGCCTCCGTCAAGGCGCAGTGTGCGGTAGCTAACCAGTATTTATCTGCTTATGCATATGATGCAGATTGAGTTAGGGTAGTCGTGCGACCTTGTTGGCCTCCGTCAAGGGTCGTGCGGGTGGGTTTGATTCGATCAAGAAATGGCGGGTTGAACTTGACTAGTAGCCTATGGTTTGTTGGCCTCCGTCAAGGTCATAGGGTGCTAGGGGCAAAATATTATCGGGAATTTCAAGTGTTGAAATTTGCAATGAGATTGCATACCTTCTATGAGATAGTTGGATCCCGATACCCGCTGCGAGTAAGAGTTACTCTTGGGAGAGTTTTATACATTACAATTAGCCGATCAAGTAGGTGTCTAGAAAGGTGTCAACGGGGTTACGCCTCTGGGAAAACGAGGTTTACATTAATTAGGTTCGTGCGAAAGCACGGGGGACCTCCCTCAAAGTACCGACACTGGCCTGGCTGAAAGATTGGCGAACTTGTAGTGTGTAATTAATCCCGGCTAGTCTTTCCTTTTAGGGTTTGAAGGAAGATTTGATAAAAAGCAGTGGGAGCCATCCTGATTAGATAAAATAATAACCAATATATTCTTGCAAGAGCGCACGCCGAGTGTTTTCTTCTCTCTCTCTCCTGGTAGCGACCATGTCACGCCTTAATCAAGATAATAATACGGATTATTGACCGAACCCGCTTGTTATATAGAGCTGGGGAACGTTGGTCCCGCTCCAACTTATAATTGTTATAAGACAGAGCAGGAAATTGGGGAATACCAGATTTCCCGTGCCGCCCAAACGAAGAGAGTGCATGCTGATGCATCATCTTCGGGTGTGTTCATTATACAGAACTGTTTCTCAGTATCCTCCGCATCCTGGTATATGATACCGGATCAGGATCCCAGATATGTAAGATGTTACATAGGGCTACAAAAGGGTAGAAAAACTGAGAACGGGTGATAAGTTTCATGAGGCAGAAAACGGGGCAAGTGTTGCAGCCAAGTCTGTTGGTCACTGTCACCCTGTATTGTAATACATTGATTCTGAACGTATGTTATTAGACACCGAACCTGATATACAAAATCATATCTGTCTCTTTATTAGTAAAGAAACGATAATATTTTGTATTGTTGGATAATGTTTTGAACATTTCCTATATCAAAAGTTGATCGGTTCAGGCACGTTATCTAAAAGCATTGATGTTCTAAATCAAACTACAGTTCTTAGTATACGGAACACACACAAGAAGAAGAGTTCAGAAATGGACGGATCCTTCTTGAGGTATTGTAGACTAGGTCATATCAATGCGACCCGACTAGCTGGAGTTACATAAAGATGCATATTTAAATTGGTTTGAATTTACATCTTGTGAAACTCGCCAGTCATGTCACAAAGATAAGATGACCATAGCTATGTTTATTGGAAACATAGAAAGAGTTAGTGAACTCTTGGGATGATACATGTTGATGTATATAAGTCCCCTGTCTACACATACCAAGACCGGTTCTTTATACTTCATTACGTTCTCTGATGATCTCTTTAGATTCAGACCTATGTTCCTGTTGAAACACAAGTCCGAACCTTTTGAGATATTCACAGAATATAAGTGAGAAGTAGAGAACCAAAATACGGGTATAAGTATTATGTCCTTTGATGTGATCAAGGAGGAGAATACTTGAGCACGGAAATCCTGGACTATTCTAAAGGAGAATGAGATTCTCTCTCAGCATTACTCCTCCGTATACACCATAGCACGATGGTATATCGGGGCGGAGCAGATACACCCTATTTGATATGGTGTGCTCTATGATGAGTAATACTGAGTTACCTTTTTCCTTAGGGGGTTATGCACTTGAGAAGTTGCATACCTATTGAATAGGGTTCGAATCAAATCAGTGCCTACCACTTCATATGTGATATGGAAGGGGAAGAGCCCATATCTTAAGTTAGTTAAGATTTGGGGTTGTCCGGCCTATGTCTAAAAGCAAAATCCGGACAAGCTCGAGGCAAGGTCTGTTAAGTACAACTGGAAAGGTTCCAGCTATACAAATGACAGCAGCTGATTTGGTAGAACCAAAGGATTCAGTAGAAACCAACGAACCTCAGCCTCTCCGCCGATCTAGTAGGGTTCCTCACCCACCTGAGAGATACTTCTATTTCTCTATGACAGTGGGAGCGAGGATTGCATCATGAGATGATGACACAACTAGTTTCGAGCTGGCCATCGGGAGTAAGACTCTGTAAGAATGGCTGGATGCTTAGCGATCTGAGATAGAATCCTTATACACCAACAAAGTATGGACTTTGGTTGCTATATCTGAAGGGTTAAATCCCCATCAGGAGCAAGTATATCTTGAGAAGATTACTTGGTGTATATGGAAAAGTTGAGACTTTCAAAAGCTAGACTTGTTAAAGGTTTTCGTCATCAACCAGGCGTGGATAATGATGAAACCTTTTCCAATACCTATGCTTAAGTCCATCCAGATCCTACTTGCCACGGCTACATACCATGACTACGATATCTGGTGGTTGGGTGTCATGACTGCTTTTCTAAATGTTGTTTTAGAAGAGTGCGTCTATAAGTACACAGCCAGAGGGCCTCGTAGACAGTGGGAGCAGCGGAAACGTGTGCAAGATGTTTTATAAGATAAAGCAGGCATCGCGGAGTTGGAACGTCTGTTTTGATGCGTTAGTCAAAGAAGTTGACATCATCAAAATGGTAGATGAACCTTGTATAAACAAAAAGGTAGTAGGGAGTATGGTGGTGATCCTCGTAGAGTACGTGGATGACATACTCTTGATAAGAAAGGAGTTTCTTATGCTACGCTCGATCAATCTCCGTTTATCACAAAGATTCTCCATAGAGGATCAAAGTGATACCTCCTTAATCCTGGGTTTTGGATCTATGAGATAGATTTAATTGGATGTTAGGATTCTCACTAGTTGTAGTGAGATGGTATCAAGCGATCCTGGGGAGAATCACTGGAAGTGTTCCAGGGTGATAAAGACGACTGAATGTCAGTCGCAGGCATTGTCTTTACCCTCAGTAAAGGGACGGTATGTTGGAAGAGTTCCAAGCTAGATACCGTGACATACTAGACGATAAAGGCAGGATACATCGCTACTTAAGATGCTACCAAAGAGGCTGTTTGGATGTATAATGGTTCATGAGATGAACTATGTTCCTCCCATTGTGTGACAATGGAGTTGTGGCTTTTGCCAAGGAACGTCCGTCCCATCAGTGATCCAGACATATTCTAAGGCAGTATCACCTGATCGTGGAGATGGTTGATCTCCAGAGTGATCGAGGCAAGGAGAACAGACTTACAGGATAACGCAGCGGATCCACTCACGAAGGCCTATTCCCAGAGAGAGATTTTCATGGGATGGTTGAGTATGAGATACTACAACCACTGCTACAGATGGCCCTAGTGCAAGTGGGAGATTGTTAGTTATATGTATGCCCTAGAGGCCATTACTGTACATAGGATGTATATTGTAGTGGATGCTGGGACATATATAGGGAAGACTTTCTTGCTCGACATGATAGTATGCTATCTGGTTGCTCTTTACCTTAACGTGTGCACAGATTGTCTCTCTATTACATGTTGGTAAAGCCCTTAGGATGTGTACTTGACTACCTGGACTATGATGCGGATTATACTAGTGGGGACATGGTAGTCCATAAGTACATCCTTCAAAGTCCCTAGTCGTGGGTATATCGAGACGGGGCATCGATATACCAGAGTAGACTAGCGTATACCTTCTCGACCCATACAGATAGGCGATGGATGATCCCATATCCATCGGTGTTTGACATCAGAGATGATATACGGGTGCTCAGTAGAGACTGGGTACACTGGACGGACTCGCCGAGAACTCCCAGATGGTATTATACCTCACGTCAGATGGCAGTTCTCTGGTGACACTGGTACAGAGTAGTCTGTTGACGCGAGATCGTCATAGAGTCTTGTGTGGTTCCCAATGTGCTTTGATTTCCATCTTACCACGTCCAAGAGGGCGTGCAAAACGGTGGTTTTTGGGTACAGTCCCGAGTCACATGGAGGCAATGAGCGATAGGAGGGGATTCGTCTCTCCCGGTATAGGGAGTTGATGTTGCGCTGTGTTCGATTGGCTATAACAGGAAATCCCTGGCCAGGGTTGCTGAGATTTACTGGTAAGCGTTACCAGTAGTTTCTCGAAGTGTTATAGACCTCATATCGACACGACTTATCGAGCTATTGGGGTCTGACGTTTACCACCCCTAGGCGAGATATGCGACATATCAGACGATCAGACCGGACTGTACGGTAGTGTTACTGGTCGGATTCACTGGAGTGTGAGCGGGCTTGCTCGTCGATCTTCAGATCGCTCAATACCCGGGTGGCCGTTACGTTTAGCAGACCGCTTGCGGCTTGTGGGTGCTTGATATGATCATCATCTGCTGCCGGCGTATTGACGAGTCTTTAGAGTCCTACACAGAGGTTTCCTGGCTCAAGCGAAACGAAATAGGAGCGCATATGAGATATGTGCGGGACCGAGAATAATGCGCGTATGTGATACCGTATTTCATTCTCGCGATCAATGTGTCGAATGGTTGTATGCGATATAACCTAGTTATCGATTCAAGCGTTGATTCGATAAGCCGATACATTGTATACTAGTCGGTTGTATGCAGCATGACCGGATCATTGAATCAAGTGTTGATTTAATGATTTAATACATATTTATATATTTGATATATTACTTTGCATCAACTAGTATCGGTTTACTTAAGATGGATTTTCTCACTCGGGTGTGCGCATTATATATGTGATATGATTTTGTGCACTTGCTTGTATCATGTATGATGATGCATGCTTTTTTTTTGGTTAAGTGTAAAGTATTAAACCTTGGTTAATGAAATGGTTAGGGTTTATTATTTGTTATTCATTTATCTTATTTAATTATCCATTTATTTTTGATAAATGAATAAAAGAAAGAGAAAAGAATGGTGGCTTCTTTTGTTGCTTAGCTAAAGCTTCATGAAGCTTTGACTTGGTCCACCATTCTTATCTCATCCTTAACTCTAACCATACCACTCAACCATGATTAATTCTCTACACTAAACCATGGTTCTAAGATGATAAGAATGATTTATTCTTTTCATTTTAGAATAATCTTATCATATCTTTTCTTCTTCTTCTTCCTTGAACTCAAGAAGAAAACCTTGAGGTCATCAATGGTGATTGATGCAAATGAGTGAGAAATCCAATTCTAAAGTCTACCCACTTCCTATTTCTTCATCCTCTACCTCTTGCCAAGTAGTAGAGTGTGTTTACTTCACAAGTTTCTTGACTTGGTGAAGTCGGAGCTTGATTTAGCGATGCCTCGACGTAGATCATCTTCGGCACGTCGTCGACGACCTAGCCCGCTTCTTCTCCGATGAAACCGACACAAGAGCCCGGATTTCGGATTTGTACAGCGGAGATGACTTCTTCATGGAGCTATGGAGGTGGACAAACAGATCTACAAAGGTTGTATTTCCGTATTCTCATTAGTTAAGTGTTAACTAGTTAAGTTTCGCCTAGATTTCTAGCAAACGATCCGTACATTAGATTTTCTCGGCACTAGATTTTTGAAATTGGCATGATCGATGCCTTGTGAGACCTCACTAGAGTGCCTAGGAACCCTACAGGGTAGTCGTGCGACCTTGTTGGCCTTTGTCAAGGGCCGTGCGGGTGGGTTTACTTCAATCAAGAAATGACGGGTTGAACTTGACTAGCATCCTATGGTTTGTTGGCCTTTGTCAAGGTCATAGGAGGTTAGGGGCAAAATATTATTGGGAATTTCAAGTGTTGAAATTTGCAATGAGATTGCATACCTTCTATGAGATAGTTGGATCCCGATACCCGCTGCGAGTAAAAGTTACTTCTGGGAGAGTGTTACACATTACAATTAGTCGATCAAGTAGGTGTCTAGAAAGATGTCAACGGGGTTACGCCTCTGGGAAAACGAGGTTTACTTTAATTAGGTTCGTGCGAAAGCACGGGGGACCTCCCTCAAAGTACCGACACTGGCCTGGCTGAAAGATTGGCGAACTTGTAGCGTGTAATTAATCCCGGCTAGTCTTTCCTTTTAGGGTTTGAAGGAAGATTTGATTAAAACAGTGGGAGACATCCTGATTAGATATATTAGATAACCAATCTAATCTTGCAAGAGCATACACTGAGTGTTTTCTTCTCTCTCTCTCCAGATAGCGACCATATCACGCCTTAATCAAGATAATAAAACGGATATATTGACCGAACCCGCTTGTTATACTGAGCTTGGGAACGTTGGTCCCGCTCCAACTTATAATTGTTATAAGACAGAGCAGGAAATTGGGGAATACCAGATTTCCCGTGCCGCCCAAATGAAGAAAGTGCATGCTGATGCATCTTCTTCGGGTGTGTTCATTATACAGAACTGTTTCTCAGTATCCTTTACGTCCTGGGTATGTGATACCAGATCAGGATCCCGCATATGTAATCTGTTACATGGGCTACAGATAGGTAGTGAACTGAGAACGGGTGATAAGTTTCATGAGATAGAAAACGGTGCAAGTGTTGCAGCCAAGTCTGTTGGTCACTGTCACCCTGTATTACCAGAATACATTGATTCTGAACAAATGTTATTAGATACCGAACCTGATATACAACATCATATCAGTCTCTTTATTAGTAAAGAAAGGATATAATTTTGTATTGATTGGATAATGTTTTGAACATTTCCTATATCAAGAGTTGATCGGTTCAGGCACGTTATCTAAAAGCATTGACGTTCTAAATCAAACTACAGTTCTTAGTATACGGAACACACACAAGAGGAAGAGTTCAGAAATGAACGAATCCTTCATGAGGCATTGTAGACTAGGTCATATCAATGCGACCCGACTGGCTGAAGTTACATTTAGATGCATATTTAAATTAGTTTGAATTTACATCTTGTGAAACTTGCCGGTCATGTCACAAAGATAAGATGACCACAGCTCTGTTTATTGGAAACAGAGAAAGAGTTAGTGAGCTCTTGGGATTGATACATGCTGATGTATGAAAGTCCCCTGTCTACACATGCCAAGACCGGTTCTTTTTACTTCATTACGTTCTCTGATAATCTCCCAAGATTCAAACATGTGTTGAAACACAAGTCCGAAGCTTTTGAGATATTCACAGAATATAAGTTAGAAGTAGAGAACCAAAATACGGGTATAAGTATTATGTCCTTTGATGAGATCAAGGAGGAGAATACTTGAGCACGGAATTCCTGGACTATTCTAAAGGAGAGTGAGATTCTCTCTCAGCATTACTCCTCCGTATACACCACAGCACGTCGGTGTATCGGGGCGGAGCAGAAGCACCCTATGTGATATGGTGTGCTCTATGATGAGTACTACTGAGTTTCTTATTTCCTTTTGGATGTTATGCGCTTGAGAAGCTGCATACCTATTGAATAAGGGTTCCAATCAAATCAGTTGCCTACCACTTCATATGTGATATGGAAAGGGAAGAGCCCATATCTTAAGTTAGTTAAGATTTGGGGTTGTCCGGCCTATGTCTAAAAGCAAAATCCAGACAAGCTCGAGGCAAAGTCTGTTATGTAGAACTGGAAATGTTCCAGCTATACAAATTGCAACTGATGATTTGGTAGAACCAAAGGATTCAATAGTTTCCAACGAACCTCAGCCTCTCCGCCGATCTAGCAGGGTTCCTCACCCACCTGAGAGATACTTCGGTTTCTCTATGACAGTGGGAGCGAGGATTGCATCATAAGATGATGAACCAACTAGTTTCGGGCTGGCCATCAGGAGTGGGACTCTGTAAGAATGGCTGGATGCTTATCGATCTGAGATGGAATCCTTATACACCAACAAAGTATGGACTTTGTTTGCTTTATCTGAAGGGTTAAATCCCCATCAAGAGCAAGTATATCTTGAGAAGATTACTTGGTGTACAAGGAAAAGTTGAGACTTTCAAAGCTAGACTTGTTAAAGGTTTGCATCATTGACCAGGTATGGATTATGATGAAACCTTTTCTAAGGAGCTATATATAAGTCCATCCAGATCCTACTTGCCATGGTTACATACCATGACTACGACATCTGGTGGTTGGGTGTCATGACTGCTTTTCTAAATGATGTTTTAGAAAAGAGCGTCTATAAGTACGCAGCCAGAGGGCTTCGTAGACAGTGGGAGCAGCGGAAACGTGTGCAAGATGCTTTATATGATAAAACAGGCATCGCGGAGTTGGAACATCTGTTTTGATGTGGTAGTCAAAGAGTTTGACTTCATCAAAATGGTAGATGAACCTTGTATATACAAAAAGGTAGTAGAGAGTATGGCGGTGATCCTCGTAGAGTACGTGGATGACATACTCTTGATAGGGAAGGAGTTTCCTATGCTACGCTCGGTCAATCTCCGCTTATCACAACGATTCTCCATATAGGATCAAAGCGATACCTCATAAATCCTGTGTTTTGGATCTATGAGATAGATCTAATTGGATGTTAGGATTCTCACTAGTTGTAGTGAGATGGTATCAATCGATCCTGGGGAGAATCACTGGAAAGGTTCCAGGGTGATAAGGACGACTGAATGTCAGTCGCAGGCATTGTCTTTACCCTCAGTGGAGGGACGGTATGTTGGAAGAGTTCCAAGCTAGATACCGTGACATACTAGACGATTAAAGGCAAGATACATCGTTACCAAGGATGCTACCAAAGAGGCGGTCTGGATACATATAAGTTCATGAGATGAACTTCGTTCCTACCATTGTGTGACAATGGAGTTGTGGCTTTGGCCAAGGAACCCCCGTCCCATCAAAAATCCAGATATAATTCTTAGGCAGTATCACCTGATCATGGAGATGGTTGATCTCCAGGAAGATCGAGGTTAGGAGAGTAGACACAGAGGACAACAGCGCGGATCCACTCACAAAGGCCTTTTTCCCAGTAGAGACTTTTATGGGATGGTTGAGTATGAGATACTTCAACCGCAGCTAATTGTTGGGTATGCGATACCATAACAGATGGCCCTAGTGCAAGTGGGAGATTGTTAGTTATATGTATGCCCTAGAGGCCATTACTGTGCATATGATGTATATTGTAGTGGATGCTTGGACATATATAGGGAGAACTTTCTTGCTCGACATGATAGTATGCTATCTGGTTGTACTTTATCTTAATATGTACTCTGATTGTCTCTATGTTGCATGTTGATAAAGCCCTTAGGATATGTACTCGACTACTGGGACTATGATGAGATCATACTAGTAGGGCTACGGTAGTCGACGAGTACATCCTATAACTGTTCCTAGTCGAGGGTGTATCGAGACAGGGCATCGATACACCAGAGTAGACTAGCGTATACGCTTCTTGACCCATATGATGGGCGATGGATGATCCCATATCCATCGGTGTTTGACATCAAGGATGGTGTACGGGTGCTCAGTGGAGACTGGGTACGCTGGACGGACTCGCCGAGAACTCCCAGATGGTATTATACCTCACGTCAGATGGCAGTTCTCCGGTGACACTGGTACAGAGTAGTCTGTTGACCCGAGATCGTCATAGAGTCTTGTGTGATTCCCACTGTGCTTTGATTTCCATCATACCACGTCCAAGTGGGCGTGCAAAAAGGTGGCTTTTGGGTACAGTCCCGAATCACATGGAGGCAATGAGCGATAGGAGGGGATTCGTCTCTCCCGGTATAGGGAGTTGATATTGTGCTATGTTCGATTGGCTATAACCGGAAATCCCTGGCCAGGGTTGCTGAGATTTACTGGTAAATGTTATCAATAGTTTCTCGAACTGTTATATACCTCATATCGACACGACTTATCGAGCTACTGGGGTCTGACGTTTACCACCCCTAGGCGAGATATGCAACATATCAGACGACGAGACCGGACTGTACGGGAGTGTTACTGTTTGGATTCACAGGAGAAGTTACAGGCTTGCTTGTTGATCTTCTGAGCGCTCAATACCTGGGTAGCTGTTACGTTTAGCTGACCGCTTGCAGCTTGTGGGTGATTGATATGATCATCACCTACTGCCGGCGTATTGACGATTCTTTAGAGTCCTATACAGAGGTTTCTTGACTCAGGCAAAACGGAGTAGGGGCACGTATGTGATATGTGCGGGACCGAGGATAATGCGATATGTGATACCGTATTCTATTCTCGCGATATTTGATATCAGCCGGGTCATCGGATCAAGTGTTGATTCGATGAATCGGTACGGATAAATATTGGTCGGTTATATGCGATATAGCCGGATTGTCGGATCAAGTGTTGATTCGATAATTTAATGTATAATAATATATATGATATATTAAATGACATTAACTAATATTAGCTCACTAAAAGATTCTTTTTCTCACTCGGATAATACATTGATATATATGCGATATATGTTAATTGTATTATTTTTATTTTGTTACAATAAATATTATATATGTGATATATAATATTGTAACATGATATGATAACTAATGCAACTTGTTTAGTGGAGTTTAAACATGATTAGGGTTTGGATTAGGGTTAAGCTTTCTAGATGTTTCTAGAAGGTTTTGGTTTTGTTTTGTGAAAGATATTTATAAGTGACTCATGCTTTAATCCAACCCAAACCCTAACCCTAGTTAATTCTCTACATGAGTTTAGTCAACCATGGTTGCATTATTCATCATATTATTCTTTTTCTATTCATCACAAAAGGATTCTTATGAGATTGTTCATCTTCTTCCTTCATTCTTTTCATAGAAAAAGCTTACTAGTTTTCTTCAAGTGATGAATAAATGTGAGAAAAAGATAAATAAAGAGAGCAAAAATCCTACTTCATCATCGTCATCTTCCATTTCCATTTAGATGAGGGTGTTCACATCATTTCATGAGTGTTAGCTTGTGTTAACGGAACTTCAAGGTAGATCATCTTAGTATCGAAGATCGGAAGCAAAGGTTGCATCTTTCTCTTCGTGGAACCTCTCGAGAGTCCGGAACCCGATGATCGCAGCGAAGGGACCACAACACGAAGCATATGAAGTGAAGGAACGGATCTACAAAGGTTGTAATCCCTCTCACTTAGTGTTAAAGTTGTTAACATGTTAGTTTTCGCCTAATCTCTTGTTTAAAGATCCGTATTCGGGTTGTTCGGCACGACTAATTTTTTAATCGGGCATGGTTGATGCCTCATATACCCTTGTGCGCTTGCCTAGCAACCCTACATATTGAGGAGAGAAGGAAAATAGAAAAGAAAAGAAAAGAATAGAATATAGAAGTATGGGCAAGAGAGAGAAAGAGAGGGTGAGGGTTCAACCTTGGTCTTGAACCATTCCCTCTTCATTCATTCACTTATTTCCTCTCCCCTCCCTCTCTTTGCTGCTGCTGCTGCTGCCCTTCTCCTCCCTCCTCCACAAATCACCCCACTTCATATCCAAAACAAACCCAAAACCCCACTCCCACTTCACAAAAAATGTCCACAAGCTCTCAAGCAACCCTTTGGACCAAGAAAGTTTGTGTTTTGGTGTTGTAGGGGGGATTCATGAGTGTCAAATGAGGTAACCCTTTCATAATTAGTGCAGTATTTCAAGTGCTTTAGCCTCTTTTCAAGTTTGTTATCGTTTTGGCGAAGTTTAGTGAAATTTGAAATCTCAAGTTGTGAATTACGGTTTGATTGAGTAGAGATTGTGTAATTAAGGCTTAATAGTGACCTTAAACCCCTGTAGGGATTGTTTTATGGACTGAAACCAGAGAATAGAACCCCAAACCCGAACTTAGAAACCCGATATCGGAAGAATTTTGGATTCTGTGAGTGTATTATGAAATCTGCTAATCCCCGGAGCCTCTGAAAATTATTTAGCAAACACAGAGTGATGTGCAGGCAACCTGGAGTGTACCACCAAAACCCTAGCCCCTAACCATCAACCCTGGCTGCAAATTAATTCCTTCTGGCCGCAATTTGCGGCCAGAGCAGGTTGGAAATGGTTCGTTTTTGCTTCTGGGCCTTATCTTCAGTAAATTTGGCCCTTGGCATATGCAAAATTGGCTGATTTGACCTAGGGTAGAATCTTGGATCATTTTCTTGTGTTGGCGCATTGTTTTACAACTTGTTTTAACATGGATTTTGGTGTTTGATAATTTGTTTCTGTCGGGTGGCGTTTGAACGTCAACGACTAGGGTTATTGGTCGTGTTTGCATGCGAGGCTATAGGTTTTTACCTATGAGCGTAGCGTGTGCCGTTTTTGGTTTTCCTATATGATTTTAATACGCATTTGAGATTGGATTATATGTGTAGGTACCCCACGTGATGTAGAGACGTTGAAGATGAAGATGGCGACATCGGCATCAGCAAACAAGAAGCAAGGTGAGTAGATATATATTTACGGGGGAAGTCGGGTGGATGGCGTATAGCACCCCCGCAGTTCGTAGTGATGTATACGAATACGTATACACATATATAAATATTATTATTGATATGAGATTATTGATGTTAAGATAGATACTAGGTGTTCATGGATTAGTAGTGTTGCTTGCGAAACCCTAAAGTAGTTGTTGCACCCACACACGCACAGACACTTACATACATTCATTCTTTTACATGTGCGTATATGGGGATATGTATACACACACACACACACACACACATGGGTATGGGACTATGTGTATATATATATATATACATGGATTATGAGAATAGTACTTGGGATTTGATATGAGTCGATGAGATTGGGCTTGAGGCCGTGAGATCGGTGATGTGACAGGGTTCGTATTTGGGATACGACATGATGTTTTAGCGGGTCCTTGACGTGGTGTTTTCATACACACGCATGCATATACATAGGTGGTATCAGTATTGTACTGACGTAGATCAGTACCCCGGATCATGATATTTGATAAAGAGGATACCAGATGAATAATGTGATTGATATGACATTTGACCCGTACCCAGATTTGGGATACCGTACGACGGATTTTCGTACGAGCTTTATATTGATGATAGATCCGCACTCTTGACTTGAGGATTTCATATTATAGATATTGTATCGTATGTGATACTATTGAGGCGGGATCACCGACTATTATATATATATATATATATATATATATATGTGTGTGTGTGTGTGTGTGTGTGTGTGTGTCGACTCAGATGTTAGGCGGTTTCCTTACCTTTCGATCAGGCTGTTTAGTTTGGCCCTGTAGTGTACTTGTAAATGATAGATTAGATTCGACTCATACCTATTTCAAAAACTAACGAATCGTGTGTATTTTAAAGACGGGACAAGGGATTCTACGGATATTTCAAATGACGTATCTTTTCTTAAAAACACCGTAGCCCTTATTTTCAAAAACACCACGATTCGTGTTATTTCAAATGGCACCACTGTATGACTCATATTTATATAAATACAGATTAGTTATCATTGTGTTTATTATTCAGCTACCGCATATTATTACTGTTCGCATCGCATTTGCATGTTTATATTGTACTTCCATATGTCATTATTGAGATCATGCTGTCAGGACACCCGCACCATTACCGATGATGCGTATGTTCCTCATACACTTACTTGCCGGCTCACACACATCTTCATCGGTAATTTCCATGTCACGTACACTTTAGAAAATACCTTTTCATTGATATAGCTTGTTAGTTGGTAGTTTCGACATGATATTAGTGTACTTGCTTTATATGCTAGTTTAGACATTGCAGTTATTACTTGCTACTTCATGCATATTATTATTCACTGTTTACTTGCTATTGAAGATTGGATTTCGGATTTTCATGAGATTTCCTGGATTTGGGGGGAAAATGCAAGAATATATATAAACTTCTTTCTCTATTTAAAATGAAAAGCGCGGTTTTTCCCATGATGTATGAGTCGTCCACCATGAGTTTTCATGATTGCTGTTGGATTTGGAAACCCGATTCGAGGAGTTGGATGAACCGTCTCGGGTATATGGTGGGCCCGGTAAGGTACCCCGGGGCAAGAAGTTCGAGTTGTATTCGATGAGCCTGGCAGGGGAGCACTACCTTCCGGTGATATTATTTTGACTCGTTGGTTATCTGGAGGATACCGGCCGGAGTCATGAGATGGTTATAGGCTGATCCGTTCTGCCGGAGCCCGCGGGCCTATCCCGCAGATGATACGGATACCTGAGATATTGATATTTGAGATTTGAGACACAGAGTTATTGAGATTTGATGATACAGGTTAGTACGGGCAGCCGGAGCCTGAGATATTGAGATATTGGAATTTATGTTTTGTGTCGATGTTTGACACGGATTTCCCTGTTGATTTCATTGATGTTACTCGATTTATATACATACAGATATCTCATTAAAAATAGAAAACAGTTGTCTCACTCATTTCATTACATTACATTCATATCTCATACATATGATATATTGCTACCTGAGGCACTGACACGAGCACTGGGATTACACTTATGTTTAGATGTTTACCCTTGCCACCTTTTCATGCTTCAGACTTTATCATTTGAGGATATTACTGATCGTATGACCTAGGATTGCGTCATACATACGATTTCTGCTCTGTGATGTTTTCTACTCACGAGTTGGCAACTCACCCCCATTGTGCCACAGTTTCTTGCAGGTTTTGCCGTACAGGTTCCGTTACGGCTTTGCTGGCACACTGCTTCCATTCCGGGTGATTTTCTAGTAGGTGGGTTCACTTGTATCGTGACCACCATTGTACTTTATTTATATTCAGTTGTATCTAGAAACTCCATCAACCAAACATGTATTTATTGCAGACTTAGAGACTAGAGTTGTTATTCTTTCGACCTTAGAGTCGCGCGTTGTATTACTATGGATTTCATGCTGTTTTGAGTTTCCTTTTCAGTTTTTCCTCGCCCTTTGGCGTTGTATATTATATTGCTTGCGTGGTTGTGACCATCGATTGACGAAGAGCTAGCTCCCGCTTGGGGATGCCTTTTATCATTCATGTATATATTATCTTGTTGTACCCCGTTCGGGGCCAGTTTTTACAAAAGAAACTCTGCCGAATTTTTTAGAAAAGACTTGATATTTTAAAAACGCATAAATCAGCTTATGCTATTAAATGACTCATTTTAAAATAAGTTTCTTCTTACCTAAAATGGTTTTAGATTTCTAGGCTTTTGGCTTACTTGAATTAGATGTGGTCCTGTAGACTTCATATGATTCAAGTGCCAGTCACGGGCTATTTCGGGTCGTGACACTCGATCTTCTTCGGGTCCACACATATACCATCTCGCGTAATCACGTGACCCAAGAAATCTACACTGTCAAGACTAAATGCGCACTTGGAGAACTTCGCGAACAGCTGGTGCTCCCTCAAAGTCCGCAATGTGATCCGCAGGTGCTGCTCGTGCTCCTCTCGACTCCGGGAATACACCAAAATGTCGTCAATAAATACGATGATGAACAGATCATGATACGGCCTGAAAATACGGTTCATCAAGTCCATAAACGTTGCTGGGGCGTTGGTGAGTCCGAACGACATCACCAAAAACTCATAGTAGCCATAACGCGTGCGAAAAGCCGTCCTAGGAATATCCTCCTGCCGAACCCGCAACTGATGGTAGCCTGATCGCAAGTCAATCCTCGAAAAGTATCATGTACCCTGAAGCTGGTCGAACAAGTCGTCGATGCGTGGTAAAGGATATCTGTTCCGTACGGTAACCCTGTTCAGCTGGCGGTAATCAATACACAAGCGGAAATTGCCGTCCTTCTTCTTGACAAACAGGATTGGAGCACCCCAAAGAGACACACTAGGTCGAATAAGCCCCTTATCCAGCAAATCTTGCAACTGACCTTTCAACTCTCTAAGCTCCGCCGGGGCCATCCGATAAGGCGGTATGGAAATAGACCCCGTGCCGGGAATCAAGTCAATGCAGAAAACAATATCGCGCTCAGGCGGTAGCCCAGGAAGCTCGTCAGGGAAAACATCAGGGAACTCACTAACAATCGGGACCTCTGTAGCTCTAGTATCGCAAATATAGGCTAGAAATCCCTGACATCCCTTCCTCAAAAGCTTTCCAGCGCGAAGAGACGAAATCAAACTGTGAGGGGCGGCACCACGGTCCACCTGCACAACAAAAGCCGACTTGCCGGGAAAACAAAACCTAACTGTCTTCACGCGGAAGTCCACAGACGCGTAGCACGTGGCTAACCAGTCCATGCCCAGGAGAACGTCGAAGTCCAACATCTCCAGAAGGATCAAGTTGACAGGCAACTCTCTCTCACCAATACGGACAACACACGACCGGAACACGTGTCTAGCAACAACTGACTCGCCCACAGGAGTGGTCACAGCAAGCGGCTGATCAAGCAAACCAGACTCTCTACCCAAAATCGGCATGAAGTGTGTGGAAACGTACGAGTGCGTGGATCCTGGATTAAACAACACGTGTGCGTCAACAGAACATACTGAAAGAGTACCTGAGACTACTGCTGTCACGACCCGAATATTTCGACTCGTGACCGGTACTTAACCACGTTACGTCTACAGGCGTAACGCGACTAAGTAAGCCGAACCCAGAAATCAAAACCATTTAAAAGTAGTGAGTGTTGAAAACATTTAATTAAGATATTTAGAAAACCTTAAATAGTTCAATAAGTTCTTTTAAAGTTACGTCATCATTTAAATAATTTTGGCAGCATTTCCTTTGTAAAAGTAAACCCGAAATCGGGTATAAAACAGGATATGAATGAAAATGAGATATAATGAAACAAAACTGTAACGTTTTGAAAATCGTTTCGGTGAAATTTCGAAAAAAAAGGGTAAAATAAGAGGGTTTTCTGTCAAAAGTCAAAATACAAATATCTTTATTATAAAATTAAATATACATATTCTAGCTATGAATTTGCTAGTATTTGGTGTTTATTGAGTCACTGGTGAAATAAAAAAAATTCCGAAATTAATTATTTTAATATTATTTTAAGCCGTCACTAATACATTTAATTAGGGAAAATTACAAATTGGAATGAGTTGAAACAAATTTTGTGTATCATAACATATTAAACAAAATTTTATCATATGGTTTTTGAAATAAAATGGTTTGCCAAAACGGTTTAGAAAATATCGAAGAAAAAAGGCTTAAATAGTGAAATTAGTGTAAATAGATGTTGGGGTATATCATTTATCATTTTCCCCTCACCCATACTCACCCACACCCTCTCTCCTCTCCCCAAATCAGCAGCCCAAGTTTCCCCCTCCTCATTTCCCCACTTGTTTTGCCCAAAAGAAATGAAAAGAAAAAGGAAATGAAAGAATAAATGAATATATAAGTATGGGCTTTGACCTTGGGTCGGCTTGATATCATTTTCCCCACTTGACTCTCTCTCCTCTCTCCCACAACTCCTGGCCGAGCTCCCCTCCTCCAACAGCAGCAGCCCACTCTTTTTCCTCACCTCATTTCACACCCAAATCCAATCAAAAATGCTTCAAAATCAACACAAAAATCCCACAAAATAAAAATCCAACTCCTACCCATTTTTACTTAGCCTCTCAAGCATGGATTGTGGTGAAAAGTTTTCAAATTGGAGGTCAAGATTTTCATGCTATATCTCAAATCTTGTGAGGTATAAATCTTGACCTTTTGTTAAATTGTTGTTTGAATACTTTAAATCAAGCATAATTAGTTAATAGTTTGGGTTTAATTGAATGTTTTGAAAAATTCAAGAAAAGGGTTTGTAAATCAAATTAGGGTTTTCTTCATTGGGTATTGATCTTGATGTGGGGATTAACATGTTAATGTGATGCTAAAACTAACCTAGTTGCTAGTTTACTAATTGATGCTTGTAATTGTTAAAATTGGAATTTTATGCAAACTAGGTTTTGGAAATTTATTGCAAATGTTAGACTAAAAATATAATTAGGTTTTTCATGACTTCATTAACATTATTAAGTGTAGTTAGCTTTAGATCATGCAAATCTAAGCTAGATTGTAGCTTGTGCATTTTTGCTATGAAATTGTTAAAATTTAGGTATTTTGTAAACTAGAATTTTAGGGTTTTTGGAATTTAATGAGATTAAATTATGGGAATTGTTTTTATGACTTATTTAAGATATTTAGTGAATATTGTGGCCGCTAGATTCGTTTATACATCGAGTTTTGTACTAAAACGGTGATTTGTGCTTGCTAGATTTTCGGGAAAATGACTTTTTAAGTGAAATTGGGGTTTTTGTGAATTTTAAGCTATTTTATATTATAATTAGTGCTTGTAATTGTACAAATGAGTGTGTTGGGAGCTTTCTCGATGGTTTGGCGTTTGTACGCCGACGTCGAGGGGTTTTGGGTCGATTTGTGAAGGCAACCATAGGTTTTGACCTATATGGGATTCGTGCGTCGTTTTGGTCATGAGTCGGATTTTAATGCGATACGGTGCGTTATGATATGTAGGTACCCCATGTGGACTTCGAGACGACAAGCAAGCGCGTGGCGACGTCGGCACCGGCGAGCGAGGACCAGGTGAGTAGATTTATATCTACGGGGAGAAGTCGGGTGGATGGCGTATAGCACCCCCGCAGTCCGTGGTGGTGTATACGGATGCGTATACACACCAGCAATTATTATATGTTATTTGGGATTAATAACGATGTTTAGGATGGATATTGGTGTGTTGGATTATTTTTAGTGTTGCGAACCCTAGGGTAGTGTTGCACTACACATACACGCATACATACTTGCATACATTCCTATTTATATGTGCTCATGGGATTCTTTATAGTTATGTGATCACATGGGTATGGGACTATGTGTTCACATACGGATTTGAGGATGATACTTGGGATTGAGCTGAGTCGATGAGATTTGTTTGTGGTTGTGATAGCGGTGATATGGCAGGATTCGTACTTGAGGTACGTCCTGGTGTTATAGCGGATCTTGGGACGACGATACGGGTGAATAGTGTTATAAATAAAATGGTCGTCATGTGATCATGATATGAGGCATGATATGCTAGGATATTGATATTAGGCCGTATAGGGCGATGTATACCCCTTGATGATGATATGTGCTGACGATATCGGTTTGAACGAGATTGTCGATCATTTGTCAGATCATGAGTATATTGAGGATATTAGTATTGTACTATACATAGGTCAGTACCCTAGACTATGATCTTGAATAAAGAGGATACCAGAGGAATGGTGTGAGGAATATGATATTGACCCGTACCCAGATTTGGGGATGCCGTACGACGGATTTACGTACGAGCTATATCTTGATGATCGATCCGCACTCTTGACTTGGGATGTCTGATTGTAGATATGGTATCGGATATGATATTATTGAGGTGGGATCACCGACTAATATATATACAGGTATGTATATGGATCGACTCAGATGTTAGGCGGTTTCCTTACCTGTAGTCCAGCTTGTTAGCTTAGCCCTTTAGTTTAGTTTAGTTGTTAGATTAGATTCGATTCTTACCTATTTCAAAAACTAACGAATCGTGGATATTTCAAAAGACAGCCCAAGGGATCCTACGGATATTTCAAAAGACGTATCTTTTCATAAAAACACCGTAGCCCCTATTTTCAAAACCCCATGATTCGTGTTATTTCAAAAGGCACCATTTGTAGGACTTATATTAGATTAATGCAGCTTAGTTACAGTTGCGTCTAGTATTCAGCTCCCGCGTATTATTGTGGTTCGCTTCGCATCGCATACTTATGTTATAATTTCTTATTGCAATGTTGATATCATATTGTTAGGACACCAGCACCATTACCGATGATGCGTATGTACCACGTACACTTACTTGCCGGCTCACACACATCTTCATCGGTAATTGCCATGTCACGTACACCTTAGAAAATATTATTGCTTGACATAGCGTACTTGCCTTATATGTTAGTTTAGACATTGTAGTTATTACCTGCTACTTCATGCATACTGTTATTCATTGTTATGCCGCATTCATGGATTCTCATGCATATATTCACTATTTTACGTGTTATTGAGGTTTTGGATTCGGATTTCCATGAGATTTTCTGGATTTGGAAGAAAACCGCAAAAACATAAATAAACCTTTTCTCTCTTTTTAAATAAAAAGTGCGGTTTTTCCCATGATGTATGAGTCGTCCACCATGAGTTTGCTGATGGATTTCGAGACCCGATTCGAGGAGACGGATGAACCGTTTCGGGTACATGGTGGACCCGGTAAGGTACCCCGGGGCAAGAAGCGCGTGATGATGACGATGTGAGCCTGGCAGGGGAGCACTACCTACCGGTGATTTTACCCGACGCGTCGGATATCCGGAGGATACCGTCGTGGTCTTGAGATGGAAGGTAGGGGCCGGTCTGGACTGATGGCGCTCTAGATATTGTGTTTGAGATATTGAGATTTCGAGATAATTGAGGTACAGAGACTGTGATACAGAGATATCGAGATATTGGGATTACGTTTTGTGCCGATGCTAGGCACTGTTTTATGCTGATTTCATTATGATACCTCATTTTAAAAATACAAAAAAAATCTCACTAAATTATGAAAACAGTTCTTCATTTACATGTATTCTGTTTTCATGCATTCATACCTCATTCATACGATATATTGCTACCTGAGGCACTGACACGGGCACATGAGATTACACTCGGATTAGATATTTACCCTAGCCTTGTTATAGGTTGCATGTTATATATTGAGGATATATCATGATCATTGACCTAGGTTGCGTTATTTATGCGATTTCTATTCGTAGATGTTTTTCTATTCACGACTTGGCAACTCACCCCCGTTGTGACCCAGTTTCTTGCAGGTTTTGCCGTACAGGTTTCATTACAGCTTTGCTGGCACTGCTTCTTTCGGGTGACTTGCTAGTAGGTAGGTTTATTGGTATCGTACCCATCATATTACTTTGTATAATATTATTCAGTTGTATCTAGTAAATTCCATCAACCAAACATGTATTTATTTTGAGATAGAGACCAGTGATGTTATTCCTTCGACCTTAGAGTCGCGCGTTATATTTCTGCGGTTTTCTTGTGGTTTTCTTGTGGTTTTGAGTTTCCTTTTGAATTTTGATCCTCGCCGTTGGCGTTGTATATTATATTGCTTGTGTGGTTGTGACCGTCGATTGACGAAGAGCTAGCTCCCGCTTGGGGATGCCTTTTTATTGATTTCGTATACTATTCATGTTGTATCCCGTTTGGGGGCCAGTATTTACAAAGGAGACTCTGCCGAAATTTTCAGTAAATTTTGATGTTCTTAAAAACCGCATAATTCGGCTTATGCTATTAAAACTACTTGTTTTAAATTGGTTTTCCATCACTCTACTACTTTTCTTGGTTTGGATTTCTGGGTTTTCGGTTTACTTAGATTACGTACGCCTCGAGACGTTTCGTAGTTTAAGAGCCGGTCATATTCCGTACTTTCGGGACGTGACAAAAACATTCCCAAACGGGAGCATTCACGCCCAACGGTGGAAACCATCATCACAAGAGTAATATACGACGCCGTAGCGAAGAATGAGAAAAAAAGTAAATATCAC
Source organism: Agapanthus africanus (assembly GCA_030015575.1). Taxonomy (NCBI): domain Eukaryota; kingdom Viridiplantae; phylum Streptophyta; class Magnoliopsida; order Asparagales; family Amaryllidaceae; genus Agapanthus; species Agapanthus africanus. Next base: position 181,307,785 of record JASDDO010000016.1, on the reverse strand, counting down.
AGAATAATAAACTGCATATAAAAACAGTCGGCTCCCACGAGCTCGACACCAGAATACAAAAATATACATCATCGTCCTCACACAGTATTTAAGTCCAGTACATATATGGTAGATGGAGAATACTATATACAAAAGGGATACAATAAAAGTAATCAGATACCACAACCCAACTAAAAGCAAAACAGCTCTCGCACCAACTGTAGTGGTATCTGCAGCCAAAAGATGCAAAAGACAGCCTGCCGCGACTACTCTGAAGGGCAACCTGCAAATACTGTGGCACAACGGGGGTGAGTTGCCAACTCGTGAATAGAGATAACATATAAAAGTAATCGCGAGCATGCACGTACTGCGCTACTCTATCAAATGCCAGCAGATGATATCAATGCGTGATAAGCAGTATGTGCAGTAATCATGCAAATGCTCTGTCAGGTAAAATAACTACAGGATGAGATACATGAGAATCAATGCTGAGCATGGGATAAACAACATCTACATGGAAAAATAATCGGTGCCCCAAACTGCATCCAAATCCCAAATAAACTCAGGCGCCGGCACTCTCCTCGGCCCTCAAATCATGTAAATCTCTGAGAATCACGAGTGCCCAACATCGGCACATAAAATATCATAAAATACTCGTGTCCAGCATCGACACGCAAATCCTCATATATCGGGCTCCGTCAGTCCGGATCAGCCTACGGGCTCCGTCTGCGGTATCGGCCCTCGGCCCCGGCAGTACGGATCATCCCGCATCCATCTCTCGACTCTGGTCAGTATCCTCCGGATAACCGCCAGGTCCAACCAATCACCGGTAGGTAGTAGTCCCTCCACCAGGCTCACCTTCTACTGCACAACGAAACCGTTCTCGCCCCGGGGTACCATACCGGGTCCACCACGAACCCGCAAACGGATCATCCAACTCCTCGAATCGGGTTTCAAGCACACGTCTCAGCACCGAGAAAACGCGTGGTGGACGCACCAAAATATCATATCATGAGGAACCGGGTTTTCAAATAGTGCATCTTTTCTTTAATTAATTCCACGGTCCTCAAAACCAGAAATCACATGGAAATCCAACACCAATGAGTAAATCAAATGCGATATGCTATGTACATCAAGTCATAATGTAGGTACAAGGGAGAACCGCATTTCAAAATAGTTTCAGTTTTCAAAGACATCTTGCGGCTCCCAATTTCTATGAAATCATAACGAATCATATATGAAATGAACTACAGCAATATAATCATGGCAATTCTACAGTGAGTGTGTCATGGAAATTACTAACGGTGTGTGTGTAACATGCAGATTAGTGCTCGTGCAACATGAACCGTTAGTAATAGTGCGGTGTTCTACCAATTCTAAGTTTACATACATATGGCTGGGAATGCAGTATATAACTATAAGGTCCTATCATCCCTGACGCATAACGCCATGCGGGCGATATCCCCGTAGATGTTAAATCTACTCACCGAAGTCTCGCGCTAAGTATAGCCTACGACTTGCTTTCCCTTCTTCACCGCGTCCGTCTCACTCGCCTGCGAACCTAGAATCACACAATATATCACACATAAGCTCAAATCCACAAAAACGTGATATTATGGTCAACCTAGAGACCCGTGTCGCAAACTAAGCGCGCGTGTGCGCGATACGCTAAAATGTGTGATTACGCGCCTGAAACTACCCCGACGCGTCGCGATACGCAGAAACCCCAAACCACATGCGTATCACGCGTGTCGCGAAGGTTTAAAATACGAGAAATAGGGTAACTAGCTCCAGATTTTTCTGCAGCAAGAATCAAATAAAATTATACATTCCAAGAGTCTAAGGGTTGCAGCAGACACCTATAGGACCAAACCCCAACCCAAACCCTCCCTATCTGGCCGCAATTTGCGGCCAGATCAAATTTTCCGGCGGCCTGAACAAGAGGTATGGGGGTCGGGTTCTACCTGGGGGATCTAGCACCTAACAACTATACTGCAGTCTTCTCAAAATTATTCTGAACTCACCGGGTCGCTAGCAGTTTACAGAAGGTCAAAATTTGCTTAAAAACGATGAATTTGTATCAAATAGGGATCTGGTGGTATTTTAGTGCAATTGGGGGCTAAGCTGGGTTAATATGGCCCTAACAACACTCCATCAACTTACTAAAACCAGTTCAAACATCACTTGGTCATGGTTCCCACTAATCACCACATATCACACTAAAACGCACCAATAACCACTAATCGAAGCTAAGTTACACTAATTAAGCAAACTAAGGGGTAAGTTCAAGAAGTATACCCCACACTCGACCCTAGGGAGCTGGAGGAAGAAGAAGAAGTGGAGGGAAGGAGCTGCAGCTAGAGTTGTGGCTGTTGCTGCTGCTAACTGCAGCTACTGCTGCTCACTGGTGCTGCTGTTGCTGCTTGCTGGCTGCTGTTGTGCTTGCCTGCTGCTGCTGCTGTGGAGCTTGCCTGCTGTTGCTGCTGTGGATGCTTCTGCTGCTGCTGTGGAGAGGTAAGTGTGTGAGTGTGAGAGTGAGGTTGAGAGAAAAGAACCCAAGGATGAGAGGGAATCATAACCCAAATGTCAACCCCTCCACTCTCTCTCTCTTCATTAAATGCAAGCATGGCTTTTGCCATGATGCATTCTCTCTCTCTCATTCTCACCAAGTCAACACTAAAAAGGGAAATTCAAATTAAAGCAACCCTCAATTAACTAATTAAACTTAATTAAAACCCAAAAGACTTAATCCCCATGATTAAACCCACCATGGTTGCTAATCATGGTATTACCTCATTTTAAAACCCTAGTTTACATGCACATGTGTGTGCGAGCCTAGGAAAATTCTAGAAAAATGTTTATTAAATTGAGAAAAATATTTGAAACTCAATTTGGTAAACTTTTTATTAAAAACCCTTTATTTAAATATAAATAGCCACTAAACACATTCTAAGGTGTTACAATCTCTCCCCCTTAAAGAAATTCGTCCCCGAATTTCAAAATCTAACTACTCGTACCTTTGGAAAGACGGGGGTACTTCTTCCTCATCTCGCTTTCGGTCTCCCAAGTGACCTCCTCGCTGCTCGGGCCACGCCAAAGTACCTTGACAGATGGAATGTCTTTCGATCTCAATTTCTTCACTTGTCGATCCAAGATCATCACCGGCTGCTCTGCATAGGAAAGGTCGCGCTCAAGTTGGATCGTCGGGTGCTGAATCGCATGCGAAGGATCATGAAGATATCTACGGAGCATCGAAACGTGAAATACAGGGTTCACATCTGGAAAACTGAGCGGAATGGCTAACCGGTATGCAACTGCACCAACACGCTCGAGGATCTCGAAGGGGCCCACATATCTAGGACTGAGCTTCCCCTTCTTCCCAAACCTCATCACACCTTTCATTGGGGAGACCCTCAAGAAAACATGATCACCAACAGAAAACTCAAGTCTGCGCCGCCGATGGTCCGCATAAGATCGCTGCCTTCTCTGGGCTGCTCTCATCCTATCGCGAATCAACTGGATCTTCACGGTCGTCTCCTCAACAATCCGTGGCCCTAAGATACTGCTCTCACTGAGCTCTGTCCAACAGGCCGGCGATCTGCCTCTCCTCCTATAAATATCCTCAAATGGTGCCATCTGAATGGTCTCCTTGTAGCTGTTATTGTAGGAGAACTCTACTAAGGGTAAGTGATGATCCCAGCTACCTCCGAAATCTAATACACACGCTCTGAGCATGTCCTCGAGAGTCTGAATAGTCCACTCTGACTGTCCGTCGGTCTGCGGATGAAATGCTATGCTGAAACTCAAGCGAGTGCCCAAAGCCTCCTGAAGCCTCTGCCATAGTCGACTGGTAAACTGGGTGTCTCTGTCGGACACGATACATGTCGGGACTCCATGCAGTCGTACTATCTCGTCGATGTAAATCTGGGCGTACTGAGCAAATCCGAAAGTCGTCTTCACTGGCAGGAAGTGAGCCGCTTTCGTCAAACGATCTACGATCACCCAAATGGAGTCGTACCCTCGCCTAGTCCTGGGTAGACCCACAATGAAATCCATCGAAATCTGCTCCCATTTCCACTCCGGAATGGGTAACGGTTGTAGCTCTCCCGCCGGCCTCTGGTGCTCAGCCTTGACTTGCTGACAAGTCAGGCATCTCGACACGAAATCTGCGATGTCCCTCTTCATTCCGTCCCACCAGTAAACATCTCTCATATCATGATACATCTTGGTGGAACCGGAATGGACGCTGTACACCGATCGATGTGCCTCCTCGAGAATCTCACGCCGCAGCCCCTCAGCATCTGGTATGCACAGTCTAGTCCCAAATCTCAGCATCCCCTGATCATCGATCACGAACTCTGAAAATCTGCCCTGTCCAATCTGCGTCCTGATCTCTGAACATCGGTCATCACTGCGCTGTGCCTCATGTATGCGGTCAAGTAACTATGGGCGTGCACAAACATGCGCGATCTGTCCTAATATCTGCCAATCTGCCGACGACTGCCCCTGTACTGCGCTCAAATGAGCTAGACTACCCCCGGGCCTCCTGCTCAAGGCATCCGCCACTACAATCGCCTTGCCCGGGTGATACAAGATCTCGCAGTCGTAATCCTTCACTAACTCCATCCATCGGCGCTGTCTAAGGTTCAGGTCTCGCTGCTGAAATATATACTTTAAACTCTTGGGATCAGTGAATATCTGGCACGACTCGCCGTATAGGTAATGTCGCCAGATCTTAAGTGCAAAGACCATTGCAGCCATCTCCAAATCGTGAGTGGGGTAGTTCTATTCATGTTTCATCAATTGTCGCGAAGCATACGCTATCACCCTGTCATGCCGCATCAATACGCACCCTAGCCCCACTCGAGAGGCATCATAATAGACCACAAATCCTCCTGATCCTGAAGGTAATGATAATACCGGTGTCGTAGTCAGCCGAGTCCGTAGCTGCTGAAAACTGTGCTCGCGCACTCCTCCGTCCAATCGAAAGGAACTCCCTTTCGGGTCAACCCGGTCAAAGGGGTAGCAATACTGGAGAAATCCTGCACAAATCGCCTGTAGTAACCGGCCAACCCCAAAAAGCTGCGAATCTCCGTAACCGATGTGGGTCTGGGCCAATGCTGAACGGCCTCGATCTTCCTCGGGTCTACACATATACCGTCTCGTGAAATCACATGCCCCAAGAAGTCTACGCTGCCCAGCCAGAAAGCACACTTGGAAAATTTCGCGTAAAGCTGGTGCTCCCTCAAAGTCTGCAATGTAATCCACAGGTGTTGCGCGTGCTCCTCACTACTCCGGGAATACACCAAGATATCGTCAATGAACACTATGATGAACAGATCCAAATATGGCCGGAAAATACGGTTCATCAAGTCCATGAATGCTGCTGGCGCATTGGTGAGTCCGAACGAAATCACCAAAAACTCATAATGGCCGTAGCGCGTACGGAAAGCTGTCCTAGGAATGTCCTCATGTCGAACCAGCAGCTGATGATAAAAAGTATCCTCCCCCTGAAGCTGGTCGAACAAATCATCGATACGTGGCAAGGGATATCTGTTCCGCACTGTCACCCTGTTCAGCTGGCGGTAGTCGATACACAGACGAAAACTACCGTCCTTCTTCTTGACGAACAGGACTGGAGCACCCCAAGGAGAAACACTGGGTCGAATAAGTCCCTTATGCAGCAAATCTTGCAACTGACCCTTCAATTCTCGAAGTTCCACCGGGGCCATCCGATAAGGCGGTATGGAAATAGGCCCCGTGCCAGGAACCAGATCAATACAGAAAGAAATGTCTCGCTCGGGCGGTAGCCCAGGGAGCTCGTCAGGGAACACATCAGGAAACTCGCTAACAACCGGAACCTGATCCAATGGAACCTCTGTAGTGCTAGCGTCGCAAACATAGGCGAGAAATCCCTGACATCCCTTCCTCAAAAGCTGTCCAGCGCGAAAAGAAGAAATCACACTGTGAGGGGCGGCACCACGGTCCCCCAACACAACAAAAACCGACTCGCCGGGAAAACAGAATCTAACTGTCTTCTCACGGCAGTCCACAGAAGCATAGCACGTGGCTAACCAATCCATGCCCAAAAGGACGTCGAAGTCCAACATCTCAAGAAGGATCAAGTCGACAGGCAACTCCCTCTCGCTAATACAGACGGTATAGGATCGGAACACGTGCCTAGCAACAAACGACTCTCCCATAGGAGTGGTCACAACAAGCGGTTGATCAAGCAAACCGGACCCTCTACCCAAACTCGGCACAAAGTGTGTGGATACGTACGAGTGCGTGGATCCGGGATCGAACAACACGTGTGCATCAACAGAGCATACTGGAAGGATACCTGAAACCACCGCATTGGACGCCTGCGCGTCCCGATGCGTCAAAGCAAAAACCCGCACCTGTCCTCCACCGGTGACTGACTGCCCTCTGCCTCGGTCATCCCGTCCTCTCTGAGCAACTCCTCCATGCCCACGACCTCTCTGAGTATGAGTCTGACGCGGAACAACGGTAGGTACAACAGGCAACGCCCTCTGGGGTGGTGAAGGTGGTAAAGTAACATGCGGTGCTGCCGCCTCCCTCCGGTGTATCTCAGGACAATCTCGCACACGATGATAAGAACTCCCGCAACGGAAACATCCCGATGATGGTCGCTGACCCTCCTGGGGATAGGAGCTGAACAACCGGCCTCGCCTCGAATCTCTGCCACCTGCAAGGTGCCTGTCACGGCGCCGAAAAGGCTATCTCTGCACCGATGTATCTGCACGAACTCTCTTCGGCTCTGGGACTGCCGAAGTCTCAGCAAGGCGCTCCTCAACCAATAAGGCCGCATCTACAGCTGCTGCGTAGGTCTCGTAGTGCTGCGCATTGATCGCAAGGAACAGTGGTGTAAGCAAGCCTCGAACAAATCTTTTGACTCGCAACTCCTCGGTAGCCACTAAATACGGGGCATAAACTGCTAGCTCTGTAAACAGCACGTCATACTCTGCCACTTTCAACTCTGGCGTCTGGCGCAAGGACTCAAATCTGCGTGCTCGGGCATCCCTAACACTCTGGGGAAGGAAACAGGCTAGAAATACTGTCACAAACTCCGTCCAGGTCATAGGAGGAAGACCTGCCGCTCTGCCCTTCTCAACTGATTCACACCACTTCTGCGCAAGACCTTCCAGGCGAAAGCTCGCGAACTCGACCCATCTCGCATCTGCGCATCTGAGGGAACGGCATATTCGGGCCATCCTATCAATGAAAGACTGTGGGTCCTCGGCTGTATCGGTGCCTGTGAAGACCGGATGCTTCAGCCTCTTGAACTCTGATAGCGATACTGTAATCACCTCCGTGGCTGCATGGGCAACTGGCTGTGCGGTAGGTACCATCGCGGTCTCTGTAACAGGTGGAGCTACCTCTGGTCGCTGCGCTCGAAGCGTCTCAACTAGCGATCCTATCATCTGGCGCATCTCCTGCATGCTGGATCCCACCGCCTGGCGCATCTCCTGCATACCAGCCCCTAGCGTAGCGATCTGATCTGTCACGGGAGGAACAACCTGCTCGGGTACAACCGGTGTACTGCCCGGATCAGTCCTCGTCTCAGACGAATCAACTCGAATCTCGGCCCTCACGGCCGCTCTCTGCGCCCTCGTAGTCTTTGGCGGCATAATGGCTGAAAGGAAATTAGGATCCGATAAGAATACGGAAATCGAATCACAAGAATATATATACTCAAGAAGGAATTTAAATCAATAAGTCCTAAGGTCGCCTTGGCGGAGTACCGTGTCGTGAGTATGCCGCGGAACATACACACGCTACGCCACTCTGCTTCAGCTACCTACTCCATCATACCAAGGTCATCCTACACTCCGAAAGGTAAAACCTACGCTCTGATACCAACTTTGTCACGACCCGAATATTTCGACTCGTGACCGGCACTTAACCACGCTACGTCTACAGGCGTAACGCGACTATGTTAGTGTATATGCCCTAGGGGCCATTATTGTATCATACTAGTTTGTATATTACTTAATGGAAGCTTGGGATATTCACATGTATATAACAGTCTTGCTAAACATGGTAGTATGCTACTTGGTTTTTCTATCTTAATATGTGAGTATACGTATTGATAGAGCTCTTAAGATCTTGCTTGACTACCAGCGTTGTGATGGCAGTCACACTAGTGGGGGCTGGGTAGTCTACAAGCACATCCTTATTCAGGTCCCTAGTCGTTGGATTATCGAGACAGGGCATCGATACTCCGGAGTAGACTAGTGTGTACGCTTCTCATCCCAGTTGGGGAGATGGTCTGTCCCACAGCCGTCAGTACGTCGTACTGGAGATAGTATACAAGTTCTCGTTAGGTTACGGGTACACCGGACAGGACTCACAGGGAACTGTTGGTTGGTTTTATACCAGTCGTCAGTGAACAGTTCCCAGGTGACATGAGTACAGCATAGTCCGCAGACTTGACACTGCTACTTCGCCTCGAGTGTGTCCCACTGTTCTTAGATTGCTACCCTACCACGGCTCAAAGGAGTCGTGCAAACAGGTAGCAGTTGGGTGCAGTCCCGAGCACTTGGAGGCAGTGGCGGTTAGACAGGATTCGTCTCTCCCGGTATTGGGGGTTGATATCGCGCTGTGTCAGAGAGCCATTACGCAAAGTCCCTGGCCAGGGCAAGCGAGATTTGCTGGTAGGTTCCAGTAGTTTCTCAGGGTGTAATGGGCTTCGCTCCGACACGACTTATACCGCTATTAGGGGACTGATGCTTGCCGCCCCCCTAGGCTCGATATGCGATAGTCTCAGACGAACAGACCGGACTGTACGGAGATTGTCACATCAGACTCAGTAGGAGTTCGGATGGGTTTCCTCATCGGCCTTCTTATCGACGTCTACCTGGGGACCGTTACGTACAGCTAGTGCCGCTTGCGGTCTGTCGTTAAACCCACTGCCAGCGTAGTAGTCGAGTCTCTAGAGTCCCACGCAGAGAGTTTCCCTACTCCAGGCGAAACGATATAGAGATCGTATGGTTTTACGACAAGGGTTCGGACGCATACGTGCGTTTACGCACGTACGACTTTCGGACAGTTTTTACTAGTCGGCTTTGGTTTAAGCCAGTTACTAGTATACGGTTATTGGATTTATACAGTCTAAAGTTTTTCCGTGTTTTCACGGATAGGAGGGGCGTTCTCGTAATTGCGCGAGAAGCTTCTAGAAGATGGTGACTAAGGAGGTTAAGGTGGAATATACATTAAATGAGATTAGTGAGTCATATGGATGATTCATCCATGTCATTAATGCTTCATAATTGCTTAATGACTCATGGAGATGAATCACCATTAGATATTTATCAAGCATGGTTGTAAATCATTATCTTTTCTTTTCTTGATAAAATAAAATGTTTGATATATATTATGATAACTCATTTTTCTCATTTCATTATTATGTTCATCTTCTCTCTCCTCAAGCTCTCTCTCTTCAAACCCTAATCCTCCCCTCTCATGTGTTGAGTACAAGGATTAGTTAGACTACTTAATCCATAACCATACTCTATTTCATCTAGGTACTTTGATTAGCACTTAAAGATACCTAGTTGCCTCAAGTTTAGAGGCAAAGCTTGGAGTTTAGCTCTCGTGGTGGATCGTCTACTACTTGGAGAAGGCCGAGGAGGAGGTGGAGTTCGTAAAGACGAAGGACACGGTTCTTTAGGTATAATCCCTTTACAAGTTTAGAACTTCTATGTTTGTTGTTAGTTATCGTTTAGCTTCGATTCATGCGGTTAGTCGATGTTTATGTATAGAACAAGATCGTTTTTCATATTTCCGCCTCCCCGCAAGTCGTGGGGTGTTGTACATCGACTTACAGTGGTATCAGAGCCTCGCTAAACCATAATTAACTCACTTGAAAAATTGTATGAATTTCGAACGGAAAAAACAAAACTGGAAAACCCCGAAATCATGAGTTTCTGTTGATTTTTAAATGAGGTCCAAAAATTTTTCGGGGACCTTCAGAAAGCCTTAAATGATAGTAGAAGAACACCCAAGAAAATTGGGATCATGAATCGGCTAAAGAGCCGCGGAACCGCCGCGGATCCCATCGATCCGCCGCAATTCCGCCGCCGAGTTACCGATTCATCATCCCAAATTTCCTGTGTTGGTTCTCTGTGATATTTAGAATTTTCTGGAAGTTTTTAATTTTTGCTCAGGTTTCAGATTTACAGAGAAGTATTGGAGCAAAATTAAATGTGTTTAATCGATCGAAATTATACGGTATTTGCTTGTTGGATTATATCTGTGTTTGTATAATGTGTTCGTAAACCTCCCCTAACTACTAGTATGTCGGTTGGCAGGGGGTTGCACATTTCTGTAATGGTTTTTACTGTTTGTGGATATGAACTGTGTTGGACTGTTGTGATGTATAGCCGGGGTTATGTGATGGGTTATTATTTAATTCATTTGATGTAAATGTAATTTGTTGTAATATTATTTTGCGGGGCACATCCAGGTTGCGGTTGTAGCCACCGTTGTATTATTTCATTTTACTGTTTTTGCTCATAGGACAGACCCAAGGTGGGGTGCACAAACTGCCGGGTGGGTAGTTTGTCGTACCCGTTGGGGTCTTGGGTGGGGTAATGGCTATTCATCACAACTGTGTAATCCGTCTTTTGTTGCAGGCTCAAAACAAACACGGATTGCTTGCAAATCCAATTAAGTTCATCTGTGATCTGGAATGCCTATTATTGCGTCTGACGAATGTACAATATCTATATATGATAGCTATTTAGACGTCACTTATGTTTTACACCCGCGCTAGCCCAGCCCCCGCTCTATCGTTAGTTAAGTAACCTAACGGGTAATGACGGGACCCCGTGGCGAATGCGGATGGCATAAGAGGACGTTGTATTTTCGTTGTTTTCTGCAATGATAGGTTAATGATGGGACGCATTATTTATAATGCAAAGAAAATAAACCAAAAGTTTAATCGTTGGAACAATTTAAAAGAAACCACTCGGTTAATTTTAAAAAAACAGATATTTTTTTAAATGCGGAGCTTTAACCACTCCTTTTAAAAGCTATCAGGTTCCTTCGGTTATATCAAGTTCACTACGTTCACGGTTTCGCCAAAACCATTCGTAGCCCTCCGTCATTTCATCTGGGTGTTCAGTAGTATTCAAGCTAAGTATTTTGACCTAACGCCAAGGCATAGTGTTTGGTAGCTACTGGATATTCATTTGTTGCATAGATAGATGAGTTAGTTTGGGACAGTCGTATTATCATTTTGGCCGAACGCCAAGGATATATACGGATAGGTTCAAATTGACAAGATAATGATGGGTAGAACTTGACATGTGACTTATGATATTTTGATCTAACGCCAAGGTCATAAGAGCATGGGGCAAAAATATATATCGGGAATTTCTAAAGAAACTGAAATTTGCAAAGAGTTGCATACCATTTGGAGTTTGATGAATGTTGGTAGGATTCCTTCAATATTATCATACGATGATATTTGGATCCCGATCCTACTGTGAGTATATGCTACTCATCAGGATATTCGTCACTTAACGATCAATGCTATAAACCAAGTAGGTGTCAAGAAAGGTGTCAGCGGGGTTACGCCCCCAGAGAAAAGAGGTTATTTAATTAAGGAACTTCACGAAAGCGTTGGAAAACCTCCCTCGAAGTACCGACACCAGCCTGGCTGAACGGTTAAGCAAGTATTGTACAGTGAGAATAGTCCTGGCTAATTCTTCTTTTATGGTTTGAGGAAGGATTCGAGAAACAGTGGGAGCCATCCAGTTTAGATAAACTAAAAACCACTCTAAACTTGCAAGAGCATCATGCTAAAGAGTTTTCTTCTCTCTCCTAATTGCAGCGACCCTGAAAATGACTGGACTTAAGTTACTTTTAGAGAAAAATATACTGACAGGGCCAAACTATAAAGATTGGCTGCGGAATGTCAAAATGGCTTTGACCTATGACAAATTGGGGTACGTCCTCACCGCTACGGCACCTGCTGTCCCTGGTCCCAAATCCAGTAATGCGGATAAGGAAATCCGCAAAACCTGGGATTTCGATTGCGCGAAAGCCAAGTGCATCGTGCTTGCCTCGATGAACAATGAACATTAGAGGAGGCACGAGGATATGGAACTAGACGCCATATTTCTCCATACAAAGGAACTTTATGGAGAGCAATCTCGTATAGCAAGATACGAGACCTCAAAGAACTTGTTTCGAGCCAGGTTGGATGTCGGGTCATCGGTAGGAGAACATGTCCTAAAGATGATCGGCTATATAGAAGAGCTCGCAGACCTTGGGACGACTTTGGATAATGAGCTCTATACAGACCTTATTCTCCAGTCCCTTCCTTCCACCTACGCCCAGTTTATCCTGAACTTCAACATTCAAAGAAAAGAAGTTGAACTTCCGGAACTCCTGAACATGTTAAGGAGTGAAGAGGGCACCTTGCAGAAAGCAAGGGAAACACCCGCTATGTTTGTTGGCGGTGCATCTTCTTCCGGGTCCAAGGGTAGGGCCAAAGGAAGGAAGAAGAAGGCCGCCCCCAGACCTAGAGGAGGTGTAAGTAAGGTGGGAGGGAAGGGAAAGAAAAAGTTTGCGGTACCGGTAGTTGGCCAGGATGAGTGCTTCCATTGTCACAGGAAAGGGCACTGGAAGAAGGATTGCAAGGCGTGGAACGCCAAGAACCAGGAACCGAAGCAAGCTGTGGCTTCGACTTCAGGTGTGTTTGTAATTGAGAATTGTCTATCGATCAACTCTACTTCCTGGGTATTGGATACCGGATCAGGATCTCATATTTGCAATTCATTGCAGGCACTGAGAAACCGTAGAGTGCTGAAGGAAGGTGATATGACCCTAAAGGTTGCTAACGGAGCTAGCGTGGGAGCTGCGTCCGTCGGGGATTATCACCTAGGATTGACGAGTGGACACATTTTGGTTTTACATAACTGTTTTTTTGTACCAAGCTTAACGTGTAATATCATATCAGTTTCCTTGTTATCAAATAAAGGTTATGATTTCACGTTTGTAAGAGATGTTGTTAACATCCACCTTAATCATGGTTTGATTGGGTCCGGTACACTAAATAACGGTATATATGTTTTAAACCAACTCCAAATTTTCAATGTCCAGAACACACTAAAAAGAATGTCTCCAGATTTAAATAAAGCTTTCTTACGGCATTGTAGACTGGATCACATCAATAAGAGAAGGTTGACTAAGTTGTATAGAGAAGGATATTTAGACTCGTTCGAATATCAAACTTATGACACTTGTCAATCTTGTCTCAAAGGAAAGATGACAAAGACTCCATTTACTGGACAAGGAGTAAGAGCGAGTGAGCTCTTAGGACTCATACACAGCGATGTATGTGGTCCAATGTCTACACATGCAAGAGGTGGTTTTTCCTATTTCATTACTTTCACGGATGATTACTCAAGATACGGATTCATTTATCTGATGAAACATAAATCCGAGGCTTTTGAGAAATTCCAAGAGTATAAGAATGAAGTAGAAAACCAAACCGGCAAAAGTATCAAGACACTTAGATCTGATCTAGGTGGTGAATACTTGAGTGCCGAGTTCCTAGGTTACCTAAAAGAGAAAGGAATTCTCTCTCAGCTTACTCCTCCATACACTCCACAGCACAACGGTGTGTCGGAGAGACGGAATCGAACCCTATTGGATATGGTACGATCCATGATGAGTAATGCTGAGTTACCGCGATCTTTCTGGGGTTATGCGCTAGAATCAGCGGCATATCTTTTGAACATGGTACCTACCAAGACTGTGCCTACCACTCCATATCAGATGTGGAGTGGGAAGAAACCCCATCTACAGTATATAAAGATTTGGGGATGTCCAGCTTTTGTTAAAAAGCAGCATGTGGACAAGCTCGAGGCACGATCAGTAAAGTGTAAGTTTGTGGGATATCCAAAGAACTCCAGGGGATATCTATTCTATTACGCAGAGGAACAAAAGGTATTTGTTTCTCGTAATGCCCATTTTCTAGAACATCAGTTTTCAGAAAAGGAATCAAGTGGGAGCGAAATAGAACTCGAAGAAATTCCAGAACCACAAACTAATACTGAAAGTTTGGTAGAACCGGAAGTTCAAGAAGAACAAGACATTCCCGCACCCCTCCGCAGGAGTAGTAGGCCGTCTCATCCGCCTGAGAGATACTACGGTTTTCTCATAGATGGGGATAGAGAGGATTGCATCATAGATGATGATGAACCTACTGACTTCCAGCAGGCCATCCAGAGCGGCGACTCGGTACGATGACTGGATGCAATGCGGACCGAAATGGAGTCCATGTACACCAACAAAGTATGGACTTTGGACTTTGCTCCAGATGGGGTAAAACCCATAGGATGCAAATGGATCTTCAAGAAAAAGATTGGTGTAGATGGACAGGTGGAAACCTATAAGGCTAGACTTGTTGCAAAGGGTTTTCGTCAAAGACCTGGTTTGGACTATGACGAAACTTTTTCTCCAGTGGCTATGCTCAAATCCATTCGGGTCCTTCTTGCTATTGCTGCCTTCCATGATTATGAAATCTGGCAGATGGACGTAAAGACGGCTTTTCTGAATGGAAATTTAGAAGAGTGTGTCTATATGGATCAGCCAGAGGGTTTCAATCAGAGTGGGAGCAGCGGGAAAGTATGCAAGCTGCTTAAGTCCATTTATGGACTAAAGCAGGCATCGCGGAGTTGGAACATCTGTTTTGATGAGACAGTCAAAGAATATGACTTTATCAAAAATCCAGATGAACCATGCATATATAGTAAAGTTGTAGCCAGAAGTGTCGTATTCCTCGTCTTGTACGTGGATGACATTCTATTGATAGGAAATAACATTCCTATGCTACAATCTGTCAAAGGATTTTTGTCACACAGGTTCTCCATGAAAGACCTGGGTGATGCCTCTTACATTCTGGGGATCCGGATCTATCGTGATAGATCCAAGAGGATGTTGGGACTTTCTCAGTCCAGGTATATCGACACTGTACTGAAAAGATTCAGTATGGAAGATTCTAAGCGCGGTAATCTACCGGCTTGTCACGGAATCACCCTCTCCAAAGAGATGTCTCCCAAGACTGATTTGGAAAGGGAACGCATGTCTATTATACTCTACGCTTCTGCGGTAGGCTCTATAATGTATGCGATGTTGTGCACCAGACCAGATGTAGCTTACGCACTGAGCGTGGTAAGCCGGTATCAGTCAGACCCAGGGGAGAAGCACTGGATAGCAGTAAAGAACATTCTCAAGTACCTGAGAAGGACTAAGGAGATGTTCTTGGTTTACGGCGGAAAAGACCTCAGGTTGGAGGCCTTTGCTGATTCCGGCTTCCAGAGTGATAAGGACGATTCCAAGTCCATGTCGGGTTATGTCTTTACCCTCAATGGAGGGGCGGTGTGCTGGAAGAGCTCCAAGCAGGACACCGTTGCTGACTCGACGATGGAAGCGGAGTATATAGCTGCTTGCGATGCCGCAAAAGAAGCAGTCTGGATGAAGAAGTTCCTAACAGAACTTCAGGTGGTTCCTACCATAGTTGATCCAATACCTCTGTATTGCGACAACAACGGGGCTATAGCTTTAACGAAGGAACCAAGGTCCCATCAGAAATCCAGACACATCATAAGGCGGTATCACCTGATCAGGGAGATCATTGATCGTCAGGAGATCGAGGTTCGGAGAGTTGCTTCTGAAGAGAACATTGCTGATCCATTCACGAAGGCCCTACGTCAGATTCAGTTCGAGAGGCTACTCGAGATAATCGGTCTTCGATATGCCAGTACATGGCCCTAGTGCAAGTGGGAGATTGTTAGTGTATATGCCCTAGGGGCCATTATTGTATCATACTAGTTTGTATATTACTTAATGGAAGCTTGGGATATACACATGTATATAACAGTCTTGCTAAACATGGCAGTATGCTACTTGGTTTTTCTATCTTAATATGTGAGTATACGTATTGATAGAGCTCTTAGGATCTTGCTTGACTACCAGCGTTGTGATGGCAGTCACACTAGTGGGGGCTGGGTAGTCTACAAGCACATCCTTATTCAGGTCCCTAGTCGTTGGATTATCGAGACAGGGCATCGATACTCCGGAGTAGACTAGTGTGTACGCTTCTCATCCCAGTTGGGGAGATGGTCTGTCCCACAGCCGTCAGTACGTCGTACTGGAGATAGTATGCAGGTGCTCGTTAGGTTACGGGTACACCGGACAGGACTCACAGGGAACTGTTGGTTGGTTTTATACCAGTCGTCAGTGAACAGTTTGTTAGTTATATGTATGCCCTAGAGGCCATTACTGTACATACGATGTATATTGTAGTGGATGCTAGGACATATATAGGGAGGACTTTCTTGCTCGACATGATAGTATGCTATCTGGTTGTACTTTATCTAAACATGTACTCTGATTGTCTCTATATTACATGTTGATAAAGCCCTTAGGATATGTACTCGACTACTGGGACTATGATGAGATCATACTAGTGGGGCCACGGTAGTCGACGAGTACATCCTATAACTGTTCCTAGTCGAGGGTGTATCGAGACAGGGCATCGATGCACCAGAGTAGACTAGCGTATATGCATCTTGACCCATATGATGGGCGATGGATGATCCCATATCCATCGGTGTTTGACATCAAGGATGGTGTACGGATGCTCAGTGGAGACTGGGTACACTGGACGGACTCGCCGAGAACTCCCAGATGGTATTATACCATACGTCAGATGGCAGTTCTCCGGTGACACTGGTACAGAGTAGTCTATTGACCCGAGATCGTCATAGAGTCTTCTGTGATTCCCACTGTGCTTTGATTTCCATCATACCACGTCCAAGAGGGCGTGCAAAAAGGTGGCTTTTGGGTACAGTCCCGAATCACATGGAGGCAATGAGCGATAGGAGGGGATTCGTCTCTCCCGGTATAGGGAGTTGATGTTGTGCTGTGTTCGATTGGCTATAACCGGAAATCCCTGGCCAGGGTTGCTGAGATTTACTGGTAAGTGTCATCAGTAGTTTCTCGAACTGTTATAGACCTCATATCGACACGACTTATCGAGCTACTAGGGTCTGACGTTTACCACCCCTAGGCGAGATATGCGACATATCAGACGACGAGACCGGACTGTACGGGAGTGTTACTGTTTGGATTCACAGGAGAAGTTACAGGCTTGCGTGTTGATCTTCTGAGCGCTCAATACCTCGGTAGCTGTTACGTTTAGCTGACCGCTTGCAGCTTGTGGGTGTTTGATATGATCATCACCTACTGCCGGCGTATTGACGATTCTTTAGAGTCCTACACAGAGGTTTCTTGACTCAGGCAAAACGGAGTAGGGGCACATATGTGATATATGCGGGACCGAGGATAATACGATATGTGATACCGTATTCTATTCTCGCGATATTTGATATCAGCCGGGTCATCGGATCAAGTGTTGATTCGATGAATCGGTACAGATTAATATTAGTCGGTTATATGCGATATAGCCGGATTGTCGGATCAAGTGTTGATTCGATAATTTAATGTATAATAATATATATGATATATTAAATGACATTAACTAATATTTGCTCACTAAAAGATTCTTTTTCTCACTCGGGTAATACATTGATATATATATGCGATATATGTTAATTGTATTATTTTATTTTGTTACGATAAATATTATATATGTGATATATAATATTGTAACATGATATGATAACTAATGCAACTTGTTTAGTGGAGTTTAAACTTGATTAGGGTTTGGATTAGGGTTAAACCTTCTAGTTGATTCTAGAAGCTTTTCTTTTTGTCATGATAAAGATATTTTCAAGTGAGTCATGCTTTAACCAAACCCAAACCCTAACCCTAGTTAATTCTCTACAAGAGTTAGCTTGACCATGGTTGCATTATCTATCATATTATTTCATTTCCTATTCATCACAAAAGAATAATGATCATTGTTCATCTTCTTCCTTCATTCTTTCATGGAAAAAAGCTTACTTGTTTTTCAAAAGGTGATGAATAATTGTGAGAAAAAGATAAATAAATAGAGCAAAATTCCTACTTCATCATCCTCATCTTCCCTTGCCATTTAGATGAGGGTGTTCACATCATTTCATGAGTGTTAGCTTGTGTTAAAGAAACTTCAAGGTAGATCATCGTAGTATCGAAGATCGGAAGCAAAGGTTGCGTCATTCTCTTCGTGGAACCTCTCGAGAGTCCGGATCCCGATGATCGCAGCGAAGGGACCACAACACGGAGCATATGAAGTGAAGGACCGGATCTACAAAGGTTGTAATCCCTCTCACTTAGTGTTAAAGTGTTTAGCATGCTTGTTTTCGCCTAATCTCTAGTTTAAAGTTCCGTATTCGGGTTGTTCGGCACGGCTAAATTTTAAATCGGGCATGGTTGATGCCTCGTAGACCCTTGTGCGCGTGCCTAGCAACCCTACAGTGGTATCAGAGCCAAGCTAGAGCTTTAGGCGAAGTCTAGACGAAGTTTAAAGTCCGATCGAACCCGGAAAACCCGAAACCCAAAACTCAAAATTGCTCTCTAGAAATTTTCTAAAAACTGGGATTTTTCCAAATTAAAAATATCCAAAAATTACAGCAGGTAATTATAAGAATTACTGTGAAGCACGTGAGGACAATTCGACAAAAGTAGCGCGGAACCGCGGCCCCACCCCAGCATGCGCGGCGGTTCCGCGGCCACGTGGTCGATTCATGGCACGTGAGTTTCACAGTAACTCCTATTTTTTAATGTTGTATTTTCTGGAAATTTTTATTTTTTATTATTCAACTGTTGAATTATCTGGGTTGTATTGGGGACTTAAAGATTTGATCGGATATTTTAACTTTGTTTAGTTTTGTCCGGATAATTTTTAGAAACTGTTAAAAAGTTCGAACGGATATCAATAACTCACTTTTTCCCCTGTCGGAAAATTTTTCAAAAGTTGGATTTTTCCTCGTGTTTAAGAATGTTCTAAGTCGTGCAAGTAACGCGATGGACCCTCTAGAAGACAACAAACCTTAACTCGATTATGTGACCGTCTTGAACTGCCCTTTGAACCTTAGGGTTTGGGGCAGTACTGTTAGTCGATGTAGTACACCCCAGTACTTATGGGGAGGCGGAATTTACAAAAAACTATCAAGTTCAAACAACGAACATCGACTAACCGCATGAATCGAAGCTAAACCCTAAAAACCGTATTCTTATGAGTTTCTTTACATAAGAGATTAGGGATTATACCTAATGAACCGGTCCTTCTTCTTTATGTCCTCCTTGGTTCTCCTCGGCCTTCTCTAGGTAGTAGACGATCCACCCGAGAGCGAAACTCCAAGCTAAATCTCTAACTTGAGGTAACTAATCAACTTTGATTGCTAATCAAAGAAGCTAGGTGTAATATAGAGATGGTTATGGATTGATTAGTCTTACTAATCCTAGATCTCAACACATGAGGGTGAGGATTAGTCTTTTGAAGAGAGAGAGCTTGAGGAGAGAGAAGGTGAGAATGATTGTAATGAGAATAGTAAATCTATCATAATATATATGAACCTTTAATATTCATCCATAAAAGAAAACTAAAATGATGAATAATGAAGTTTCATAAATATCTTGTGGTGATTCATAACCATGACTCATTAAGCATTTATCATGCATTAATGATATGCATGAATCACCCTCATGACTCACTAAACTCATTTAATGCAAATGACACCTAAACCTCCTTAGTCACCACTTCTAGAAGCTTCTCGCAAAATTACGAGAACGCCCCTCCGATCCGTAAAAATACGGAAAAACTTTAGACTGTATAAATCCAATAACCGGATACCAGTAACTGGCTTAAACCAAAGCCGACTGGTAAAAACTGTCCGAAAGTCGTACGCGCGTAAACGCACGTATGCGTCCGAACCCTTTGTCGCAAAACCATGCAACCTCTATATCGTTTCGCCTGGAGTAGGAAACTCTCTGTGTGGGACTCTAGAGACTCGACTACTACGCTGGCAGTGGGTTTAACCACAGACCGCAAGCGGCACTAGCTGTACGTAACGGTCCCCAGGTAGTTGTCGATAAGAAGGCCGATGAGTAAACCCATCCGAACTCCTACTGAGTCTGATGTGACAATCTCCATACAGTCCGGTCCGTTCGTCCATGACTATCGCATATCGGGCCTAGGGGGGCGGCAAGCGTCAGTCCCCTAATAGCGGTATAAGTCGTGTCGGAGTGAAGCCCATTACACCCTGAGAAACTGCTGGAACCTACCAGCAAATCTCGCTTGCCCTGGCCAGGGACTTTGCGTAATGGCTCTCTGACACAGCACGATATCTACTCCCAATACCGGGAGGGACGAATCCTGTCTAACCGCCACTGCCTCCAAGTGCTCGGGACTGCACCCAACTGCTACCTGTTTGCACGACTCCTTTGAGCCGTGGTAGGGTAGCAATCTAAGAACAGTGGGACACACTCGAGGCGAAGTAGCAGTGTCAAGTCTGCGGACTACGCTGTACTCATGTCACCTGGGAACTGTTCACTGACGACTGGTATCAAACCAACCAACAGTTCCCTGTGAGTCCTGTCCGGTGTACCCGTAACCTAACGAGCACCTGTATACTATCTCCAGTACGACGTACTGATGGCTGTGGGACAGACCATCTCCCCAACTGGGATGAGAAGCGTACACACTAGTCTACTCCGGAGTATCGATGCTCTGTCTCGATAATCCAACGACCAGGGACCTGAATAAGGATGTGCTTGTAGTCTACCCAGCCCCCACTAGTGTGACTGCCATCAAAACGCTGGTAGACAAGCAAGATCCTAAGAGCTCTATCAATACGTATACTCACATATTAAGATAGAAAAACCAAGTAGCATACTACCATGTTTAGCAAGACTGTTATATACATGTGAATATCCCAAGCTTCCATTAAGTAATATACAAGCTAGTATGATACAGTAATGGCCTTCTAGGGCATAAACACTAACAATCTCCCACTTGCACTAGGGCCATGTACTGGCATATCGTAGACCAATGATCTCGAGTAGCCTCTCGAACTGAATCTGAGGAAGGGCCTTCGTGAATGGATCAGCAATGTTCTCTTCTGAAGCAACTCTCCGAACCTCGATCTCCTGACGATCAATGATCTCCCTGATCAGGTGATACCGCCTTAAGATGTGTCTGGACTTCTGATGGGACCTTGGTTCCTTCGCTAAAGCTATAGCTCCGTTGTTGTCGCAATACAGAGGTATTGGATCAACTATGGTAGGAACCACCTGAAGTTCTGTTAGGAACTTCTTCATCCAGACTGCTTCTTTTGCGGCATCGCAAGCAGCTATATACTCCGCTTCCATCGTCGAGTCAGCAACGGTGTCCTGCTTGGAGCTCTTCCAGCACACCGCCCCTCCATTGAGGGTAAAGACATAACCCGACATGGACTTGGAATCGTCCTTATCACTCTGGAAGCCGGAATCAGCAAAGGCCTCCATCCTGAGGTCTTTTCCGCCGTAAACCAAGAACATCTCCTTAGTCCTCCTCAGGTACTTGAGAATGTTCTTTACTGCTATCCAGTGTTTCTCCCCTGGGTCTGACTGATACCGGCTTACCACGCTTAGTGCGTAAGCTACATCTGGTCTGGTACACAACATCGCATACATTATAGAGCCTACCGCAGAAGCGTAGGGTATAATAGACATGCGTTCCCTTTCCAAATCAGTCTTGGGAGACATCTCTTTGGAGAGGGTGATTCCGTGACAAGCCGGTAGATTACCGCGCTTTGAATCTTCCATACTGAATCTTTTCAGTACAGTGTCGATATACCTGGACTGCGAAAGTCCCAACATCCTCTTGGATCTATCACGATAGATCCGGATCCCCAGAATGTAAGAGGCATCACCCAGGTCTTTCATGGAGAACCTTTGTGACAAGAATCCTTTGACAGATTGTAGCATAGGAATGTCATTTCCTATTAATAGAATGTCATCCACGTACAAGACGAGGAATACGACACTTCTGGCCACAACTTTACTATATATGCATGGTTCATCTGGATTTTTGATAAAGTCATATTCTTTGACTGTCTCATCAAAACAGATGTTCCAACTCCGCGACGCCTGCTTTAGTCCATAAATGGACTTAAGCAGCTTGCACACTTTCCCGCTGCTCCCACTCTGATTGAAACCCTCTGGCTGATCCATATAGACGCTCTCTTCTAAATCTCCATTCAGAAAAGCCGTCTTTACGTCCATCTGCCAGATTTCATAATCATGGAAGGCAGCAATAGCAAGAAGGACCCGAATGGATTTGAGCATAGCCACTGGAGAAAAAGTTTCGTCATAGTCCAAACCAGGTCTTTGACGAAAACCCTTTGCTACAAGTCTAGCCTTATAGGTTTCCACCTGTCCATCTACACCAATCTTTTTCTTGAAGATCCATTTGCATCCTATGGGTTTTACCCCATCTGGAGCAAAGTCCAAAGTCCATACTTTGTTGGTGTACATGGACTCCATTTCGGTCCGCATTGCATCTAGCCATCGTACCGAGTCGCCGCTCTGGATGGCCTGCCTGAAGTCAGTAGGTTCATCATCATCTATGATGCAATCCTCTCTATCCCCATCTATGAGAAAACCGTAGTATCTCTCAGGCGGACGAGACGGCCTACTACTCCTGCGGAGGGGTGCGGGAATGTTCTGTTCTTCTTGAACCTCTGGTTCTACCAAACTTTCAGTAGCAGTTTGTGGTTCTGGAATTTCTTCCAGTTCTATTTCGCTCCCACTTGATTCCTTTTCTAAAAACTGATGTTCTAGAAAATGGGCATTACGAGAAACAAATACCTTCTGTTCCTCTGCGTAATAGAAAAGATATCCCCTGGAGTGCTTTGGATATCCCACAAACAAACACTTTACTGATCGTGCCTCGAGCTTGTCCACATGCTGCTTTTTAACAAAAGCTGGACATCCCCAAATCTTTACATACTGTAGATGGGGTTTCTTCCCACTCCACATCTGATATGGAGTGGTAGGCACAGTCTTGGTAGGTACCATGTTCAAAAGATATGCCGCTGATTCTAGCGCATAACCCCAGAAAGATCGCGGTAACTCAGCATTACTCATCATGGATCGTACCATATCCAATAGGGTTCGATTCCGTCTCTCCGATACACCATTATGCTGTGGAGTGTATGGAGGAGTAAGCTGAGAGAGAATTCCTTTCTCTTTTAGGTAACCTAGGAACTCGGCACTCAAGTATTCACCACCTCGATCAGATCTTAGTGTCTTAATACTTTTGCCGGTTTGGTTTTCTACTTCATTCTTATACTCCTGGAATTTCTCAAAAGCCTCGGATTTATGTTTCATCAGATAAATGAATCCGTATCTTGAGTAATCATCCGTGAAAGTAATGAAATAGGAATAACCACCTCTCGCATGTGTAGACATTGGACCGCATACATCACTGTGTATGAGTCCTAAGAGCTCGCTCGCTCTTACTCCTTGTCCAGTAAATGGAGTCTTTGTCATCTTTCCTTTGAGACAAGATTGACAAGTGTCATAAGTTTGATATTCGAACGTGTCCAAATATCCTTCTCTATGCAACTTAGTCAACCTTCTCTCATTGATGTGACCCAGTCTACAATGCCATAAGAAAGCTTTATTTAAATCTGGAGACTTTCTTTTTAGTGTGTTCTGGACATTGAAAATTTGGAGTTGGTTTAACACATATATGCCGTTATTTAGAGTACCGGACCCAATCAAACCATGATTAAGGTGGATGTTGACAACATCTCTTACAAACGTGAAATCATAACCTTTATTTGATAACAAGGAAACTGATATGATATTACACGTTAAGCTGGGTACAAAATAACAGTTATGTAAAACCAAAATGTGTCCACTCGTCAATCCTAGGTGATAATCCCCGACGGACGCAGCTCCCACGCTAGCTCCGTTAGCAACCCTGAGGATCATATCACCTTCCTTCAGCACTCTACGGTTTCTCAGTGCCTGCAATGAATTGCAAATATGAGATCCTGACCCGGTATCCAAAACCCAGGAAGTAGAGTTGATCGACAGACAATTCTCAATAACAAACACACCTGAAGTCGAAGCCACAGCTTGCTTCGGTTCCTGGTTCTTGGCGTTCCACGCCTTGCAATCTTTCTTCCAGTGCCCTTTCCTGTGACAATGGAAGCACTCATCCAGGCCAACTACCGGTGCTGTAAACTTTTTCTTTCCCTTCTTTCCCACCTTACTAACACCTCCTCTAGGTCTGGGTGCGGCCTTCTTCTTCCTTCCTTTGGCCCTAGCCTTGGACCCGGAAGAAGATGATCCGCCAACAAACATAGCGGGTGTTTCCCTTGCCTTCTGCAAGGTGCCCTCTGCACTCCTTAACATGTTCAGGAGTTCCGCAAGTTCAACTTCTTTTCCTTGAAGATTGAAGTTGAGGATAAACTGGGCGTAGGTGGGAGGAAGGGACTGGAGAACAAGGTCTGTATAGAGCTCATTATCCAAAGTCGTCCCAAGGTCCGCGAGCTCTTCAATATAGCCGATCATCTGTAGGACATGTTCACCTACCGATGACCCGACAGCCAACCTCGCTCGAAATAATTTCTTAGAGGTCTCGTATCTTGCTATACGAGATTGCTCTCCATAAAGTTCCTTTGTATGGAGAAATATGCCATCTAAGGACATATCCTCGTGCCTCCTCTGATGTTCATTGTTCATCGAGGCAAGCACGATGCACTTGGCTCTCGCGCAATCTAAATCCCAGGTTTTACGGATTTCCTTATCCGCATTGCTGGATTTGGGACCAAGGACAGCAGGTGCTGTAGCGGTGAGGACGTACCCCAGTTTGTCATAGGTCAAAGCCATCTTGACATTCCGCAGCCAATCTTTATAGTTTGGCCCTGTCAGTATATTTTTCTCTAAAAGTAACTTAAGTCCAGTCATTTTCAGGGTCGCTGCAATTAGGAGAGAGAGAAGAAAACTTTTTAGCATGATGCTCTTGCAAGTTTAGAGTGGTTTTTAGTTTATCTAAACTGGATGGCTCCCACTGTTTCTCGAATCCTTCCTCAAACCATAAAAGAAGAATTAGCCAAGACTATTCCCACCGTACAATACTTGCTTAACCGTTCAGCCAGGCCGGTGTCGATACTTCGAGGGAGGTTTTCCAACGCTTTCGCGAAGTTCCTTAATTAAAGAACCTCTTTTCTCTGGGGGCGTAACCCCGCTGACACTTTTCTGGACACCTACTAGGTTTATAGCATTGATCGTTAAGCGACGAATATCCTGATAAGTAGCATATACTCACAGTAGGATCGGGATCCAAATATCATCGTATGATAATGTTGAAGGAATCCTACCAACATTCATCAAACTCCAAATGGTATGCATCTCTTTGCAAATTTCAGTTTCTTTAGAAATTCCCGATATAAGTTTTTGCCCCATGCTCTTATGACCTTGGCGTTAGGTCAAAATGTCATAAGTCACATGTCAAGTTCTACCCATCATTATCCTGTCAGTTTGAACCCATCCGTATATATCCTTGACGTTCGGCCAAAATGATAATACGACTGTCCCAAACTAACTCATCTACCTATGCAACAAATGAATATCCAGCAGCTACCAAACACTATGCCTTGGCGTTAGGTCAAAATACATAGCTTGAATACTACTGAATACCCAGATGAAATGACGGAGGGCTACGAATGGTTTTGGCGAAACCGTGAACGTAGTGAACTTGATATAACCGAAGGAACCTGATAGCTTTTAAAAGGAGTGGTTAAATCTCCGCATTTAAAAATATCTGTTTTTAAAATTAACCGAGTGGTTTCTTTTTAAATTGTTCCAACGATTTATACTTTGGTTTGTTTTACTTTGCATTATAGATAATGCGTCCCATCATTAACCTATCATTGCAGAAAACAACGAAAATATAACGTCCTCTTATGCCATCCGCATTCGCCACGGGGTCCCGTCATCACCCGTTAGGTTACTTAACTAACGACAGAGCGGGGGCTGGGCTAGCGCGGGTGTAAAACATAAGTGACGTCTAAATAGCTATAATAAATATAGATATTTTACATTCGTCTGACGCAATGATATTCATTCCAGAACACAGATAAACAATATTGGATTTGCAAGCAATCTGTATTTCTTTTGAGCCTGCAAGAAAAGACAGATTACACAGTTGTGATGAATAGCCGTTTACCCCACCCTCGACCCCTACGGGTACGGCAAACTACCCACCCGGCAGTCTGTGTACCCCACCTTGGGTCAGTCCTAGGAGCAAAAACAGTAAAAAGAAATAATACAACGGTGGCTACAACCGCAACCTGGAAGTGCCCCGCGAAAATAATATTACAACAAATTACATTTACAACAAATGAATTAAAACATAACCCTTTGCTAACCCCGGCTATACACCACAACAGTCCAATACAGTTTATATGCACAAACAGATATAACCATTTCAGAAATGTGCAACCCCCTGCCAACCGACATACTAGCAGTTGGGGGAGGTTTACGAACACATCAAACAATCACAGATATAATCCAATACGCAAATACTGTATTTTTCGATCGAATAAACAACTTCAAAATTGCTCCAAAATCTGCTCTGTTAAACAGTAACCTGAGCAATAATTAAATATTCCAGAAAACCCCAAATATCACAGGGGACCCACCCAAAAAAATTGAGCTCATAACTCGGCAACTCGGCCGCGGAAGCGCGGCGGATCGGTGGGATCCGCGGCGCTTCCGCGGCGCTACAGTCGAATCATGGGCTCGAATTTTTTGGGTGTTCTCCTGTGGTCATGTCAAGCTCTCTGAACACACCAGAAAAATTTTAGGACTTCATTTTCACTTCGACAGAAACTTAACAGAACTAGGGTTTTCCGGGATCGTTTTTTCGTTCGAAATTCGTACAAATTTGCGATTAAGTTATTTAGTGTTTAGCGAGGCTCTGATACCATTGTTAGTCGATGTAGTACACCCTAGTACTTATGGGGAGGCGGAATTTACAAAAAACTATCAAGTTCAAACAACGAACATCGACTAACCGCATGAATCGAAGCTAAACCCTAAAAACCGTATTCTTATGAGTTTCTTTACATAAGAGATTAGGGATTATACCTAATGAACCGGTCCTTCTTCTTTATGTCCTCCTTGGTTCTCCTCGGCCTTCTCTAGGTAGTAGACGATCCACCCGAGAGCGAAACTCCAAGCTAAATCTCTAACTTGAGGTAACTAATCAACTTTGATTGCTAATCAAAGAAGCTAGGTGTAATATAGAGATGGTTATGGATTGATTAGTCTTACTAATCCTAGATCTCAACACATGAGGGTGAGGATTAGTCTTTTGAAGAGAGAGAGCTTGAGGAGAGAGAAGGTGAGAATGATTGTAATGAGAATAGTAAATCTATCATAATATATATGAACCTTTAATATTCATCCATAAAAGAAAACTAAAATGATGAATAATGAAGTTTCATAAATATCTTGTGGTGATTCATAACCATGACTCATTAAGCATTTATCATGCATTAATGATATGCATGAATCACCCTCATGACTCACTAAACTCATTTAATGCAAATGACACCTAAACCTCCTTAGTCACCACTTCTAGAAGCTTCTCGCAAAATTACGAGAACGCCCCTCCGATCCGTAAAAATACGGAAAAACTTTAGACTGTATAAATCCAATAACCGGATACCAGTAACTGGCTTAAACCAAAGCCGACTGGTAAAAACTGTCCGAAAGTCGTACGCGCGTAAACGCACGTATGCGTCCGAACCCTTTGTCGCAAAACCATGCAACCTCTATATCGTTTCGCCTGGAGTAGGAAACTCTCTGTGTGGGACTCTAGAGACTCGACTACTACGCTGGCAGTGGGTTTAACCACAGACCGCAAGTGGCACTAGCTGTACGTAACGGTCCCCAGGTAGTTGTCGATAAGAAGGCCGATGAGTAAACCCATCCGAACTCCTACTGAGTCTGATGTGACAATCTCCATACAGTCCGGTCCGTTCGTCCATGACTATCGCATATCGGGCCTAGGGGGGCGGCAAGCGTCAGTCCCCTAATAGCGGTATAAGTCGTGTCGGAGTGAAGCCCATTACACCCTGAGAAACTGCTGGAACCTACCAGCAAATCTCGCTTGCCCTGGCCAGGGACTTTGCGTAATGGCTCTCTGACACAGCACGATATCTACTCCCAATACCGGGAGGGACGAATCCTGTCTAACCGCCACTGCCTCCAAGTGCTCGGGACTGCACCCAACTGCTACCTGTTTGCACGACTCCTTTGAGCCGTGGTAGGGTAGCAATCTAAGAACAGTGGGACACACTCGAGGCGAAGTAGCAGTGTCAAGTCTGCGGACTACGCTGTACTCATGTCACCTGGGAACTGTTCACTGACGACTGGTATCAAACCAACCAACAGTTCCCTGTGAGTCCTGTCCGGTGTACCCGTAACCTAACGAGCACCTGTATACTATCTCCAGTACGACGTACTGATGGCTGTGGGACAGACCATCTCCCCAACTGGGATGAGAAGCGTACACACTAGTCTACTCCGGAGTATCGATGCTCTGTCTCGATAATCCAACGACCAGGGACCTGAATAAGGATGTGCTTGTAGTCTACCCAGCCCCCACTAGTGTGACTGCCATCAAAACGCTGGTAGACAAGCAAGATCCTAAGAGCTCTATCAATACGTATACTCACATATTAAGATAGAAAAACCAAGTAGCATACTACCATGTTTAGCAAGACTGTTATATACATGTGAATATCCCAAGCTTCCATTAAGTAATATACAAGCTAGTATGATACAGTAATGGCCTTCTAGGGCATAAACACTAACAAGTACGGCGTGCCACATGTGAGGCGTTGGCTTGACACTTCTACGGCTGGACCATTGGTACTGTGGCATGTAATGGATGTTTTTAATCTGTTTTCAAGTGTTGAAATATATTGGGGAAATCTTGGGTGCTTGATGATTTGATCGGAAAGTTTAACTTTTTCTATTTATCTGGAACGTGATACAATAATTGGAATCCACAGGTAGTTATGTGATAACTAATTTGAATATTATAAACATAGCAGTTTAGTCTCAGATGATCGGTTGCCACGGAATTTTGATGTGATCAAAAGTCCGTCGCAATCACGTAGGGTACGCGGATACTCGCCGGGTAAACTTAATAGGCAGCCTCACTCCATAGCCCCGACCAAGTGACTGTAGGAGAACCCCGTCGCCGAAAGCATCCGTTCGGGTGCTCCCGGTAGCGGTGTTCCGCCTTGGTGCACTTCGTCGACGGTATCGGGGGTGCGGCCGTCTACTAAAGTTTGCGACGAGCATTCGATCAGGACGTCGGGAATCTTGTTGAATTGGCCGACTTGATAATGAAAAGAGTTTTCGATAATGAGACTAAAATGCGGGGTTTATAATTGTTAGGCATGCGATGTCTAAGGAATTCATTTGGTTAGGCATGCGATGTCTAAGGAGGTTGCGGATTCCAACTGTTGTAGTTTTACACTTTCTTTTCTGTGACCGTAAGCGTAGTATGTGGTGTATCGCCGGCTTCGTTGCTATACATCAACGACAATCGGGATACGCATACTTGCTTACGTTGATGATATGAGATATTATGTGTTGCTGTGATATGTTATATTGGATCGTCGTGTTTGAATAGCCGGGGTTTTATGTGAGATGAGAGTTTTTCTTTTTCATTCATGTAAAATTCATTTGTATGTAATATTCTTTTATCGGGGCACTTCCAGGTAGCGGAAGATGTCACCGTTGTATATTATTTACTTTTCCGCATTAGGTAGACCCAAGGCGGGGAGCACAAGTAACCGGGCTCTAGGGTCCAGTGGGAGACCATCTCGAGGAGTCGAGACCGGGTCTCCTAACCCTAGAATTGGCAGTGTTACTTGCCGCTCTCGTAGGGGTCTAGGGATGTGGGTTTGGCTATTCATCGCGACCGTGGAATCCGTGTTTTATACAGGCTCGTATTGAAAACAAGGACGTCCTAGTATATCCAATATTTCATATATGTTCTTCTGCTGCAATGTTCTGTGATGAGATCATATTACTGCCTGAGACGAATGTTTATATTATATATATGAGATATATGTTATATTGCAGATTTCGTTTCAAAAGAGATGCTTATGAAGCATAATTAAAATGGGACTTCATTAATGAGATTAATGAATTAAAAGAAACCTAAGATGTTGTAGAAACTTGTTTAAATTAAAAACTGGTAGCTCTAATTGTTGCTTTGCATAGCGGTGTTCCTTGTAGAACATCCAGCACCTTATTCGATAAGGAAAGGACCGAGATCCCTTCACCGGGAGTGACTCCTTTAGCAATAATTGGCAGATGCTACAACCCTCGGTTTGTCTTTTGATTGCTTCTATAGTTTCTGCTTTGCACAGCGGTATATATGATATATCCTGCACCTTATTCGATGAGGAAAGGGCCGACGATCCCTTCACCGGGAGTGACCCCTTTAGCAAAACTAGAAAAGCCTCAAAAGCATTCCATTTAAAATCACTCGATTCTACAACGATATCAAGTTCATTACGCAAAGGGTTTTCTTAAAAACCCGTCGTAGCCCTCCATCATTTCAGATAAGTACTACTTAGTATTCGTGCTGCGGTAGTTTGGCATTCGTCAAGGCGTAGTGTACGGTAGCTAACTAGTGCTTATCTGCTAGCATACGATGCGATTGGATTAGGGTATTCGTACGGCGTTGTTTGGCATTCGTCAAGGGTCGTGCGGGTGGGTTTAATTCAATCAAGAAATGTACGGGTTGAACTTGGCTAGCGGACTATGGGTGGTTTGGCATTCGTCAAGGTCATAGGACGCTAGGGGTAAAATATTATTGGGAATTTCAAGTGTTGAAATTTGCAATGAGATTGCATACCTTCTATGAGATAGTTGGATCCCGATACCCGCTGCGAGTAAGAGTTACTCATGGGAGAGTTTTATACATTACAATTAGTCGATCAAGTAGGTGTCTAGAAAGGTGTCAACGGGGTTACGCCTCTGGGAAAACGAGGTTTACTTTAATTAGGTTCGTGCGAAAGCACGGGGGACCTCCCTCAAAGTACCGATACTGGCCTGGCCGAAAGATTGGCGAACTTGTAGCGTGTAATTAATCCCGGCTAGTCTTTCCTTTTAGGGTTTGAAGGAAGATTTGACTGAAACAG
The DNA here is from genome assembly GCA_030015575.1 of Agapanthus africanus. Lineage (NCBI taxonomy): Eukaryota > Viridiplantae > Streptophyta > Magnoliopsida > Asparagales > Amaryllidaceae > Agapanthus > Agapanthus africanus. The sequence continues at coordinate 181,276,592 of JASDDO010000016.1, read as the reverse complement.
TGGGAGACATCCTGATTAGATATATTAGATAACCAATCTAATCTTGCAAGAGCATACGCTGAGTGTTTTCTTCTCTCTCTCTCTCCAGGTAGCGATCATATCACGCCTTAATCAAGATAATAAAACGGATATATTGACTGAACCCGCCTGTTATACTGAGCTGGGGAACGTTGGTCCCGCTCCAACTTATAATTGTTATAAGACAGAGCAGGAAGTTGGGGAATACCAGATTTCCCGTACCGCCCAAACGAAGAAAGTGCATGCTGATGCATCATCTTCGGGTGTGTTCATTATAGAGAACTGTTTCTCAGTATCCTTTACGTCCTGGGTATGAGATACCGGATCAGGATCCCGTATATGTAATCTGTTACATGGGCTACAGATAGGTAGAGAACTGAGAACGGGTGATAAGTTTCATGAGACAGAAAACGGTGCAAGTGTTGCAGCCAAGTCTGTTGGTCACTGTCACCCTGTATTACCAGAATACATTGATTCTGAACAAATGTTATTAGATACCGAATCTGATATACAAAATCATATCAGTCTCTTTATTAGTAAAGAAAGGATATAATTTTGGATTGTTGGATAATGTTTTGAACATTTCCTATATCAAGAGTTGATCGGTTCAGGCACGTTATCTAAAAGCATTGACGTTCTAAATCAAACTACAGTTCTTAGTATACAATACACACACAAGAGGAAGAGTTCAGAAATGAATAAATCCTTCTTGAGGTATTGTAGACTAGGTCATATCAATGCGACCCGACTGGCTGAAGTTACATATAGATGCATATTTAAATTAGTTTGAATTTACATCTTATGAAACTTGCCAGTCATGTCACAAAGATAAGATGACCACAGCTCTGTTTATTGGAAACAGAGAAAGAGTTGGTGAACTTTTGGGATTGATACATGCCGATGTATGAAAGGTCCCCTGTCTACACATGCCAGGACCGATTCTTTGTACTCCATTACATTCTCTGATAATCTCTCAAGATTCAGACATATGTTCCTGCTGAAACACAAGTCCGAACCTTTTGAGATATTCACAGAATATAAGTTAGAAGTAGAGAACCAAAATACGGGTATAAGTATTATGTCCTTTGATGAGATCAAGGAGGAGAATACTTGAGCACGGAATTCCTGGACTATTCTAAAGGAGAATGAGATTCTCTCTCGGCATTACTCCTCCGTATACACCACAGCACGTCGGTGTATCGGGGTGGAGCAATCACACCCTATGTGATACGGTGTGCTCTATGATGAGTACTACTGAGTTTCCTATTTCCTTTTGGGAGTTATGCACTTAAGAAGCTGCATACCTATTGAATAGGGTTCAAATCAAATCAGTTGCCTACCACTTCATATGTGATATGGAAAGGAAAGAGCCCATATCTTAAGCTTGTTAAGATTTGGGGTTGTCCGGCCTATGTCTAAAAGCAAAATCCGGACAAGCTCAAGGCAAGGTCTGTTATGTAGAACTGGAAATGTTCCAGCTATACAAACTGCAGCTGATGATTTGGTAGAACCAAAGGATTCAATAGTTTCCAACGAACCTCAGCCTCTCCGCCGATCTAGTACGGTTTCTCACCCACCTGAGAGATACTTCGGTTTCTCTATGACAGTGGGAGCGAGGATTGCATCATGGGATGATGACCCAACTAGTTTCGAGCTGGCCATCAGGAGTAGGTCTCTGTAAGAATGGCTGGATGCTTAGCGATCTGAGATGGAATCCTTATACACCAACAAAGTATGGACTTTGGTTGCTTTATCTGAAGGGTTAAATCCCCATCAGGAGCAAGTATATCTTGAGAAGATTACTTGGTGTACATGGAAAAGTTGAGACTTTCAAAGCTAGACTTGTTAAAGGTTTGCATCATTGATCAGGTATGGATTATGTTGAAACCTTTTCTAAGAATCTATGCTTAAATCCATCCAGATCCTACTTGCCACGGCTACATACCATGACTATGATATCTGGTGGTTGGGTGTCATGACTGCTTTTCTAAATGATGTTTTAGAAGAGAACGTCTATAAGTACACAGCCAGAGGGCTTCGTAGACAGTGGGAGCAGCGGAAACGTGTGCAAGATGTTTTATATGATAAAACAGGCATCGCGGAGTTGGAACATCTGTTTTGATGTGGTAGTCAAAGAGTTTGACTTCATCAAAATGGTAGATAAACCTTGTATATACAAAAAGGTAGTAGAGAGTATGGTGGTGATCCTCGTAGAGTACGTAGATGACATACTCTTGATAGGGAAGGAGTTTCCTATGCTACGCTCGGTCAATCTCCGCTTATCACAAGGATTCTCCATATAGGATCAAAGTGATACCTACTAAATCCTAGGTTTTGGATCTATGAGATAGATCTAATTGGATGTTAGGATACTCACTAGTTGTAGTGAGATGGTATCAATCGATCCTGGGGAGAATCACTGGAAGGGTTCCAGGGTGATAATGACGACTGAATGTCAGTCGCAGGCTTGTCTATACCCTCAGTGAAGGGACGGTATGTTGGAAGAGTTCCAAGCTAGATACCGTGACATACTAGACGATTAAAGGCAAGATACATCGTTACCAAGGATGCTACCAAAGAGGCAGTCTGGATATATAAAAGTTCATAAGATAAACTTTGTTCCTACCATTGTGTGACAATGGAGTTGTGGCTTTAGCCAAGGAACTACCGTCCCATTAGAAATCCAGATATAATTCTTAGGCAGTATCACCTGATCATGGAGATGGTTGATCTCCATAGATCGAGGTTAGGAGAGTAAACACAGAGGACGCAGCGCGGATACACTCACAAAGGCCTTTTTCCCAGTAGAGACTCTTACGGGATGGTTGAGTATGAGATACTACAACCGCAGCTAATTGTTGGGTATGCGATACCATAACAAATGGCCCTAGTGCAAGTGGGAGATTGTTAGTTATATGTATGCCCTAGAGGCCATTACTGTACATACGATGTATATTGTAGTGGATGCTAGGACATATATAGGGAGGACTTTCTTGCTCGACATAATAGTATGCTATCTAGTTGTACTTTATCTAAACATGTACTCTGATTGTCTCTATATTACATGTTGATAAAGCCCTTAGGATATGTACTCGACTACTGGGACTATGATGAGATCATACTAGTGGGGCCACGGTAGTCGACGAGTACATCCTATAACTGTTCCTAGTCGAGGGTGTATCGAGACAGGGCATCGATGCACCAGAGTAGACTAGCGTATATGCATCTTGACTCATATGATGGGCGATGGATGATCCCATATCCATCGGTGTTTGACATCAAGGATGGTGTACGGGTGCTCAGTGGAGACTGGGTACACTGGACGGACTAGCCGAGAACTCCCAGATGGTATTATACCATACGTCAGATGGCAGTTCTCCGGTGACACTGGTACAGAGTAGTCTGTTGATCCGAGATCGTCATAGAGTCTTGTGTGATTCCCACTGTGCTTTGATTTCCATCATACCACGTCCAAGAGGGCGTGCAAAAAGGTGGCTTTTGGGTACAGTCCCGAATCACATGGAGGCAATGAGCGATAGGAGGGGATTCGTCTCTCCCGGTATAGGGAGTTGATGTTGTGCTGTGTTCGATTGGCTATAACCGGAAATCCCTGGCCAGGGTTGCTGAGATTTACTGGTAAGTGTTATCAGTAGTTTCTCGAACTGTTATAGACCTCATATCGACACGACTTATCGAGCTACTAGGGTCTGACGTTTACCACCCCTAGGCGAGATATGCGACATATCAGACGACGAGACAGGACTGTACGGGAGTGTTACTGTTTGGATTCACAGGAGAAGTTACAGGCTTGCTTGTTGATCTTCTGAGCGCTCAATACCTCGGTAGCTGTTACGTTTAGCTGACCGCTTGCAGCTTATGGGTGTTTGATATGATCATCACCTACTGCCGGCGTATTGACGATTCTTTAGAGTCCTACACAGAGGTTTCTTGACTCAGGAAAAACGGAGTAGGGGCACATATGTGATATGTGCGGGACCGAGGATAATACGATATGTGATACCGTATTCTATTCTCACGATATTTGATATCAGCCGGGTCATCGGATCAAGTGTTGATTCGATGAATCGGTACGGATTAATATTAGTCGGTTATATGCGATATAGCCGGATTGTCGGATCAAGTGTTGATTCGATAATTTAATGTATAATAATATATATGATATATTAAATGACATTAACTAATATTTGCTCACTAAAAGATTCTTTTTCTCACTCGGGTAATACATTGATATATATATGCGATATATGTTAATTGTATTATTTTATTTTGTTACGATAAATATTATATATGTGATATATAATATTGTAACATGATATGATAACTAATGCAACTTGTTTAGTGGAGTTTAAACTTGATTAGGGTTTGGATTAGGGTTAAACCTTCTAGTTGATTCTAGAAGCTTTTCTTTTTGTCATGATAAAGATATTTTCAAGTGAGTCATGCTTTAACCAAACCCAAACCCTAACCCTAGTTAATTCTCTACAAGAGTTAGCTTGACCATGGTTGCATTATCTATCATATTATTTCATTTCCTATTCATCACAAAAGAATAATGATCATTGTTCATCTTCTTCCTTCATTCTTTCATGGAAAAAAGCTTACTTGTTTTTCAAAAGGTGATGAATAATTGTGAGAAAAAGATAAATAAATAGAGCAAAATTCCTACTTCATCATCCTCATCTTCCCTTGCCATTTAGATGAGGGTGTTCACATCATTTCATGAGTGTTAGCTTGTGTTAAAGAAACTTCAAGGTAGATCATCGTAGTATCGAAGATCGGAAGCAAAGGTTGCGTCATTCTCTTCGTGGAACCTCTCGAGAGTCCGGATCCCGATGATCGCAGCGAAGGGACCACAACACGGAGCATATGAAGTGAAGGACCGGATCTACAAAGGTTGTAATCCCTCTCACTTAGTGTTAAAGTGTTTAGCATGCTTGTTTTTGCCTAATATCTAGTTTAAAGTTCCGTATTCGGGTTGTTCGGCACGGCTAAATTTTAAATCGGGCATGGTTGATGCCTCGTAGACCCTTGTGCGCGTGCCTAGCAACCCTACACAGTTCCTAGGTGACATGAGTACAGCATAGTTCGCAGACTTGACACTGCTACTTCGCCTCGAGTGTGTCCCACTGTTCTTAGATTGCTACCCTACCACGGCTCAAAGGAGTCGTGCAAACAGGTAGCAGTTGGGTGCAGTCCCGAGCACTTGGAGGCAGTGTCGGTTAGACAGGATTCGTCTCACCCGGTATTGGGGGTTGATATCGCGCTGTGTCAGAGAGCCATTACGCAAAGTCCCTGGCCAGGGCAAGCGAGATTTGTTGGTAGGTTCCAGTAGTTTCTCACGGTGTAATGGGCTTCGCTCCGAGACGACTTATACCGCTATTAGGGGACTGACGCTTGCTGCCCCCTAGGCCCGATATGCGATAGTCTAAGACGAACAGACCGGACTGTACGGAGATTGTCACATCAGACTCAGTAGGAGTTCGGATGGGTTTCCTTATCGGCCTTCTTATCGACATCTACCTGGGGACCGTTACGTACAGCTAGTGTCGCTTGCGGTCTGTGGTTAAACCCACTGCCAGCGTAGTAGTCGAGTCTCTAGAGTCCCACGCAGAGAGTTTCCCTACTTCAGGCGAAACGATATAGAGGTCGTATGGTTTTACGACAGGGGTTCGGACGCATACGTGCGTTTACGCACGTACGACTTTCGGACAGTTTTTACTAGTCGGCTTTGGTTTAAGCCAGTTACTAGTATACGGTTATTGGATTTATACAGTCTAAAGTTTTTCCGTGTTTTCACGGATAGGAGGGGCGTTCTCGTAATTGCGCGAGAAGCTTCTAGAAGATGGTGACTAAGGAGGTTAAGGTGGCATATACATTAAATGAGATTAGTGAGTCATATGGATGATTCATCCATGTCATTAATGCTTCATAATTGCTTAATGACTCATGGAGATGAATCACCATTAGATATTTATCAAGCATGGTTGTAAATCATTATCTTTTCTTTTCTTGATAAAATAAAATGCTTGATATATATTATGATAACTCATTTTTCTCATTTCATTATTATGTTCATCTTCTCTCTCCTCAAGCTCTCTCTCTTCAAACCCTAATCCTCCCCTCTCATGTGTTGAGTACAAGAATTAGTTAGACTACTTAATCCATAACCATACTCTATTTCATCTAGGTACTTTGATTAGCACTTAAAGATACCTAGTTGCCTCAAGTTTAGAGGCAAAGCTTGGAGTTTAGCTCTCGTGGTGGATCGTCTATTACTTGGAGAAGGCCGAGGAGGAGGTGGAGTTCGTAAAGACGAAGGACACGGTTCTTTAGGTATAATCCCTTTACATAGTAGTTTAGAACTTCTATGTTTGTTGTTAGTTATCGTTTAGCTTCGATTTATGCGGTTAGTCGATGTTTATGCATAGAACAAGATCATTTTTCATATTTCCGCCTCCTCGCACGTCGTGGGGTGTTGTACATCGACTTACAGACTAAGTAAGCCGAACCCAGAAATCAAAACCACTTAAAAGTAGCGAGTGTTGAAAACATTTAATTAAGATATTTAGAAAACCTTAAATAGTTCAATAAGTTCTTTTAAAGTTACGTCATCATTTAAATAATTTTGGCAGCATTTCCTTTGAAAAAGTAAACCCGAAATCGGGTATAAAACAGGATATGAATGAAAATGAGATATAATGAAACAAAAGATTCCCAAACGGGAGCATTCACGCCCAACTGCGGAAACCATCATCACAAGAGTAATATACGACGCCGTAGCGAAGAATGAGCAATAAGTAAACATCACAGAATAATAAACTGCATATAAAAATAGTCGGCTCCCACGAGCTCGACACCAGAATACAAAAATATACATCATCGTCCTCACACAGTATTTAAGTTCAGTACATATATGGTAGATGGAGAATACTAGATACAAAAGGGGTACAATAAAAGTAATCAGATACCACAATCCACCTAAAAGCAAAACAGCTCTCGCATCAACTGTAGTGGTATCTGCAGCCAAAAGATGCAAAAGGCAGCCTGCCGCGACTACTCTGAAGGGCAACCTGCAAATACTGTGGCACAATGGGGGTGAGTTGTCAACTCGTGAATAGAGATAACATATAAAGGTAATCGCGAGCATGCACGTACTGCGCTACTCTATCAAATGCCAGCAGATGATATCAATGCGTGATAAGTAGTATGTGCAGTAATCATGCAAATGCTCTGTCAGGTAAAATAACTACAGGATGAGATACATGAGAATCAATGCTGAGCATGGGATAAACAACATCTACATGGAAATATCAACATAGAAAAATAATCGGTGCCCCAAACTGCATCCACATCCCAAATAAACTCAGGCGCCGACACTCTCCTCGGCCCTCAAATCCTGTAAATCTCTAAGAATCACGACTGCCCAACATCAGCACTCAACATATCATAAAATACTCGTATCCAGCATCGACACGCAAATCCTCATATATCGGGCTCCGTCAGTCCGGATCAGCCCACGGGCTCCGTCTGCGGTATCGGCCCTCGGCCCCGGCAGTACGGATCATCCCGCATCCATCTCTCGACTCTGGTCAGTATCTTCCGGATAACCGCCAGGTCCAACCAATCACCGGTAGGTAGTAGTCCCTCCGCCAGGCTCACCGTCTGCTGCACAGCGAAACCGTTCTCGCCCCGGGGTACCATACCGGGTCCACCACGAACCCGCAAACGGATCATCCAACTCCTCAAATCGGGTTTCAAGCACACGTCTCAGCACCGAAAAAACGCGTGGTGGACGCACCAAAATATCATATCACGAGGAACCGGGTTTTCAAATAGTGCATCTTTTCTTTAATTAATTCCACGGTCCTCAAAACCAGAAATCACATGGAAATCCAACACCAATGAGTAAATCAAATGCGATGTGCTCTGTACATCAAGTCATAATGTAGGTACAAGGGAGAACCGCTTTTCAAAATAGTTTCAGTTTTCAAAGACATCTTGCGGCTCCCAATTTCTATGAAATCATAACGAATCATATATGAAATGAACTACAGCAATATAATCATGGCAATTCTACAGTGAGTGTGTCATGGCAATTACTAACGGTGTGTGTGTAACATGCAGATTAGTGCTTGTGCAACATGAACCGTTAGTAATAGTGCAGTGTTCTACCAATTCTAAGTTTACATACATATGGCAGGGAATGTAGTATATAACTATAAGGTCCTATCAGCCCTGATGCATAACGCCATGCGGGCGATATCCCCGTAGATGTTAAATCTACTCACCGAAGTCTCGCGCTAACTGTAGCCTACGACTTGCTTTCCCTTCTTCGCCGCGTCCGTCTCACTCGCCTGCGAACCTTGAATCACACAATATATCACACATAAGCTCAAATCCACAAAAACGTGATATTAGGGTCAACCTAGAGACCCGTGTCATAAACCAAGCACGCGTGTGCGCGTTACGCTAAAACGTGTGATTACTCGCCTGAAACTACCCCAACGCGTCGCGATACGCAGAAACCCCAAACCACATACGTATCACGCGTGTCGCGAAGGTTTAAAATACGAGAAATAGGGTAACTAGCTCCAAATTTTTCTGCAGCAAGAATCAAATAAAATTATACATTCCAAGAGTCTAAGGGTTGCAGCAGACACCTATAGGACCAAACCCCAACCCAAACCCACCCTATCTGGCCGCAATTTGCGGCCAGATCAAATTTTCCGGCGGCCTGAACAAGAGGTATGGGGGTCGGGTTCTACCTGGGGGATCCGCACCTAACAACTATACCGCAGTCTTCTCAAAATTATTCTTAACTCACTGGGTCGATAGCAGTTTACAGAAGGTCAAAATTTTCTTAAAAACGATGAATTTGCATCAAATAGGGATCTGGTGGTATTTTAGTGCAATTGGGGGCTAAGCTGGGTTAATATGGCCCTAACAACACTCCATCAACTTACTAAAACCAGTTCAAACATCACTTGGTCATGGTTCCCACTAATCACCACATATCGCACTAAAACGCACCAATAACCACTAATCGAAGCTAAGTTACACTAATTAAGCAAACTAGGGGTAAGTTCAAGAAGTATACCCCACACTCGACCCTAGGGAGCTGGAGGAAGAAGAAGAAGTGGAGGGAAGGAGCTGTAGCTGGAGTTGTGGCTGTTGCTGCTACTGCTGCTCACTGGTGCTGCTGTTGCTGCTTGCTGGCTGCTGCTGTGCTTGCTTCAGCTGCTGCTGAGCTTGCCTGCTGCTGCTGCTGTGGATGCTTCTGCTGCTGCTGTGGAGAGGTATGTGTGTGAGTGTGAGAGTGAGGTTGAGAGAAAAGAACCCAAGGATGAGAGGGAATCATAACCCAAATGTCAACCCCTCCACTCTCTCTCTTCATTAAATGCAAGCATGGCTTTTGCCATGATGCATTCTCTCTCCCTCATTCTCACCAAGTCAACACTAAAAAGGGAAATTCAAATTAAAGCAACCCTCAATTAACTAATTAAACTTAATTAAAACCCAAAAGAATTAATCCCAATGATTAAACCCACCATGGTTGCTAATCATGGTATTACCTCATTTTAAAACCTTAGTTTACATGCACATGTGTGTGCGAGCCTAGGAAAATTCTAGAAAAATATTTATTAAATTGAGAAAAATATTTGAAACTCAATTTGGTAAACTTTTTATTAAAAACCATTTATTTAAATATAAATATCCACTAAACACATTCTAAGGTGTTACAACTACATTGGACGCCTGCGAGTCCTGATGCGTCAAAGCGAATACCCGTGCATGTCCTCTGCCTGCGACTGGCGGTCCCCTATTAGCAACTGGCTGTCCTCTGCCTCGGCTACCTCGTCCTCTCTGAGTAAACCCTCCGTGACCTCGACCTCTCTGTGTATGAGTCTGACGCGGAGCAACAGCAGGTACAAGAGGCAACGCCCTCTGGGGTGGTGAAGGTGGTAAAGGGACGTATGGTACGGCGGTCTCGTCCTCACGTGGCTCAGGACAATCTCGCACACGATGATAAGCACTCCCGCACCGGAAACATCCTGACAATGATCGCTGACCCTTCTGGGGATAAGAGCTGAACAATCGGCCTCGCCCCGAGTCCCTGCCACCAGCAAGACGTCTGTCACGGTGTCTAAACGGCTGTCTCTCTTCGGCCCTGGAGCTGCCGAAGTCTCAGCAAGGCGCTCCTCGACTAATAGGGCTGCATCTACGGCTGCTGCATAGGTCTCGCAATGCTGTGCGCTGATCGCAAGAAACAACGATGTAAGCAAACCTCGAACAAACCTCTTGACTCGCATCTCCTCAGTAGCCACTAAATATGGGGCATAAACAGATAGCTCGGTGAACTGCACATCATACTCCGCCACCGTCATATCCGGCGTCTGGCATAATGACTCGAACCTGCGCGCTCTAGAATCTCTAACACTCTGTGGAAGGAAACGGGATAGAAACACTGTCACAAACTCAGTCCAGGTCATAGGAGGAAGACCTGCTGCTCTGCCCTTCTCTACCGACTCACACCACTTCTGCGCAAGACCTTCCAGGAGAAAGCTCGCGAACTCCACCCATCTTGCATCTGAGCATCTGAGTGAACGACATATCCGGGCCATCCTATCGATAAATTACTGCGGGTCCTCGGCTGCATCGGTGCCTGTGAAGACGGGAGGCTTCAGCCTCATGAACTCTGATAACGATACCGTCATCACCTCTGTAGCTACAGGTGCAACTGCCAGAACTGTAGGCACCATCGCGGTCCCCGTAACGGGTGGAACTATCTCAGGTCGCTGCACTCTAATGACCCCATCATCTGTGTTACGCCCCGCTTCCCAGAATACGGAATACGAGGGGTAGACAAGGCCAGCCATGCTCCTACGGTCAAGGAAATGTCCTGCCGTAGTCACACTTCGGCTTTTAGTTTTTCATGGTAAACAGTAAATAATGCGCAGGTAATGAGAAATGCAGTAACTGGAACAAAACAGTAAAATGAACTGACCTGATGGGAAACAAAAGATATAACTCTGGATAGCTAAACAAGGATTCCGTGATGTGCGTCTAGTCCTGGTCCAGGCTAAATCTTCTCCTCACACTGAGCATGCATACTCAGGTCGTCAGAGCGACACAATAGCAATATAATATATAAAATCATGTGACAGGTCTAACAATGATAATAGATATATATATATAACAGTAGATCAATGGCAGTATGGGTATGAATATGCAGTAATCAATGCAGCGGAACAGTAAAAGCAGTATAACGATATGCCACGTATGTCAACACAGTATGTAAGGTATATCAATGCCAGTATCCCTATCAGCGGAACGGTAAAAGCAGTAGAACGATATGCCACGTATGTCAACACAGTATGTAAGGCATATCAATGCCAGTATCTCTATCAGTCTCTAAGTCTCACTGTACAGGTCACCAAGCCTATCGTCAATCCAAGTGTGAGAGTCAACCACTCGCGAGTGTCCTCCACCGAAGGGTAGAACCCAAGGGCAAGGGACCACGGGCCCAACATGTATATCACGGTAATAATCATGTACCCTGTAAATCTCCATATATCTCCCTAAATATATAAGCCGACATGGGACTCCCGAGATTCTGTTGAACTCACACTTAAACTACCCCACACCCCGTGGTCTACATCAAACGCAAACCATAACCCTAAATACCAATCGGTCTGTGACAAGTCTGCGCGAGAACTCGAGGCAGGACCTCAATCAAGCACGTCCCGACTAGTACCTAAGATAAATGGCAGTGTCTGGTGCCTTATCTGTGACACCCGTGCAAGAGCTTCCATAAGTGTCCCATACCAATTATAGTCACACGTACACGCGTCTCACAGACGTCGACAATGCAATAGAATGATAAGGTTCACTGATTGTGTACATGTACGTATCACTTTCACTTATTCACTGATACACGAACACTGACGTACTTGCCACAATCATCACTAAAATCTAACACTGGGTAAATGCACGTTATCACTAGGTTATCAATGCAATGACATGTGTAAGATATGATGCGTAAACAGTATATAAAGCATGTTTAGGATGTCATGAATCAACAATCTACCACTTGCATAAATTATCATAAATCAAACGTGTACAGTTTAGCGAAACGATAAACAGGTAATAATTAGTATGTTCGGTTATCTATCCATCGAATTTAGTTTCATGCCAATCGGGTTCCAGGATCACTAATTATAGTCATTTCATTTTAAGCGTTCACGGCTGGAAATCCGGTTTCAGAATCGGAAGTCCGTTTCGTAACGCATTTTAATCCTAGTTGGGATCATATTTCAGCGACTCTACAGTTGGATGAAATCTAGGGTTTTCAGTATGGTATTCAACGCAATAGATGGACCTTTAATCGCATCTGGACATCAGGAGTTATACACTGTTTAACATTAATATGTCATCTCAGAATCTGTTCTGGACTGTTATACGTCCACCTCTATTAAATTGCCGATTAAATAACAAACGATAATGAAATAGGATGGAACCACTTGTATTGTCTAGCTAACAGATTCACCAATAGTAAACAGCGGAGTTCCGCAACCTACTAGTTAAGGAAACTTACAGGACAGTAAACAACAACTGGAGTCGCTCTGGACTGCAGTCCAGAGTCGCACTCCGATCCAAATATTGACACAGTTTGAGTACAGAATTATTTGGAAACTAGCATGGGGTTATAGTTCGTCGAGTCGGCTTCGATTTGAGCCCTCGAACGCATCATTCCAGTGTGTATACAATTTATGGAGATTTTAACGGTTTTCAGGTGCAAGAAAATTCCAGTTTTACGAGTAAACTTGAGGGTAGTCGTTTTAGTCGTTAACGGTCACATTTTCCAACGAAATTTGCATAAGATATTCATCACTACAAGGGCCAATGTAAACCATCCAGTTCCGTCAAATGTGATAAGTATTCTCATAGGGATCATGCATCGAACAGGTGTGTAGTATAATTTATTCAGAAAAGTAACTACAGAATCTAAACGATTTTAATTTGTAACAAGCATAACTTAGCATGTAGCAAGTAGAGAACTTGCCTGGACACGTCTCGGGGATGTACGGTGACGGTGACGTCACGAACGTGCGACACACGCGCGGCACGGCAACTTGACTTGGCTCGAACTCGAGTCTCGGCAGCGGCGGCTTGGTTACTGGGGTCTTGACGGCGAGGGTGGTGGTCGTTGGTGTGGGGTTGCTTGCTGTGGTGGCTGGTAGAAGGAGTGTTAGAGAGGGAGAGAGAACTGAGAGAGAGAGAGAGGAATGAGAGAGAGGGCACAGAGAGATAGGGGAAGAACAGAGAGGGAGAGATAACAGGAGAGAGAAAGAGAGTGCAGAGGGAAGGTGAGAGAGAGAGCAGAGGAAAGAGAGAGAGAGAGATAGTGAGAGAGATGACAACGACGACGACGACGACGATGATGATGATGATGATGCTGCGGGGGAGTCGACGAGACGTAGTGGGGGCTCGCCGGCGAGAGCGCGGGTGGGGGTCGAGATGGGTGCAGGGATCGGGGTTCTGTGGTGGGGGTGATGGCGGTCGTGGTGTTGGGAGAAGGAGGAGTTGAGGTGTGAGGGAGGGAGGAGGTAGAGAGAAGCTTGGGGTAACGATAGTGGTCGGCGAGTCGATGGGTTCCGGGACAGTGGGCGAGAGAGAAGGAGGAAGAAGACGAGGGAGAGAAAGCGAGAAGGGAGGGAGAGACGACGAGGGTTTGCGCGTCGTGGATGTAACGGCGCTCGAGCGTGGCCGACACGAGCGCGGGTGTGGGCGGAGGAGGCGGCGACGAGGGCGCAACGGGAAGATTCTCCCACGGGAAATCAGGAGAGCCATTGGGGAGATGCACTGTAGGTGCGGGTCGGGTTGAGGAAGCGGTGCGGGCAGAAGTGAAGCGGGCCGATGGGGAAGTGGGCTGAGCTGAAGGAGAAGGGCCGGGCCAAGAAAAATAAAAAGGAAAAGAATTAATTGGGGAAAGAAGCGGGCCGGGCTGCTGGGCTCGAATAAAAGAAATGGAGTTTAGTTTAAAGAGAAAGGGCCGAGGGTAATTAAAAGGAATTGAGTTTATGAAAAGATAAAGGAATGGGCTTGGGATTTTTGGTTTGGGATAAATAAAATTATAAATAAAATAAATAGGATTACAAAGTAACAAAATACAGATTTTGGTGTAAAAGGGGTTGGGTATTACATCATACCACCCTTACAAAAATTTCGTCCTCGAAATTTAAAAGAAACGACAAGCTATAAAATAATATGCGAAGAGTTATCATATCGAACACTAATACACAGTGATTTACTTAAAACGGGTAGACAAATTTTGAAGGTACATATATATATGTAAGAACCACATACAAAAGATATGTCTAATAGGTGTAATATAGGAACACTATAAGGGCAACTACAAGTATACGAGAATATAGGTAATAATAACGAACAATTATAATCAAGGCGTGTTCGATAAAAGTCGAAACCCAAATATGTGCACATCTAAGTATATCAAAAATAGCAAGCATAAATAATAAGTATAAGGCTCAACTACTTATAATAGTAATAGGCATAATACTCAAAATAAAGTAACGATAATAAAGTAGTGAAAGATTTGTCGGTAGATTAAAACTCTTTAGGATAATGTATCGATCAGATAGTTTAAAATAACTTAGAAAACTCGCATAATGAAAATGAGGAATATGGAACAAAATATGCGCGGTGTATGGTTGCGCTACTGAAAAATAAGGATAATAGTAGTGCACTTTAAAATACATAAAATTAAGCAGTCAATAACACGCACTCTTCGATAAGTACAAGATACTGAAAACCAAATTTCGAATAATAAAGTCCCTAAATATATATAGGGTAATAGGAAAACACATAAAATGTATAGGGCTAGCTAGGGTAAGGATTACAATGGAGTGTGGCTCATTCAAGGGTCGGAGTGTGACGGCTTATGACTGAAAGTCGAAGAGATTGGGGTCGGGTCAGCACATGAAGTAAGGGTGAGCAGCAAGGACTTACAAGGGAAAAAAACATGATGAGGATAACGGTCGGTACTTCAAGCGAATCAAAAATTCTCGAAAGGTCAGTCAACTTGGAAATTTTATTATCAACATCCCCTGCCATAAGGATATCAAACGAGGCATATACGAAGGACAAAAAATGGCCTATTCCAAAGATCAGGGTGCGGTATTAGTTAATCTCGGTGTGGGTTAAAACAATGTAAGAAGTAGGGGTGAACAGATCTCAGTAGGAAAATAATTGTATAGTAGGAATAATTAAGTAGCAAGTGAGCTAAGAAGATCGAAAGATTAGCGAACTCAGCAATTTATTTCATTCCAGAAGATTTTAAACAAAGCATTCTCAAAGATGAAAGGTGGCCCTAAACTATACACAGTTTTTATTTGGCCAGAAAGACAATATCTAAAAGGAATCCCGTCAGTCGCGGTTGTGGAAATTCAGCAGGTTGCGGTAGGCTCGCGCGCTCAGGTAGGGACGTCCATTTCCATAGCGCCTCGCAGGTATCGCCATTGGGAGTTCTTCCACCGCAGGGTCTTGATCTTCTGGTCCTTCTTCCTCGGATGGAGCTTCTTCGTCGAGGTCCGATTCCAAGTGATTCCCTTCTTCTGGATTCTCTTCCATGGGATTTTCCTCCACTGGATTTTCTTCTATCGGTTCTTCCTCGGGGTCTTCCTCTATCAGGTTCTCTTCAGAGTCTTCTTCCTCTTCGTCGGAATCGCCTATCATGTCAAACTCTGGGACGGCTGCTCCTTCGTTCTCTGGATCGTGGTCTCCGAAATTGACTTGGGGACCGTTGATCTCATCGTCAGAACTCCTCAGCGTGTAGTCTAAGGAAATACAAGACTGTGCATCCTCATCTAGATGCGGCGCTGCTCCAGGGTGGGCCATGGCCTGAAAAGAAAAAGTCATGATTAAACAGTGGGATACATCAAGAAAATAGCTAAGTGTACGAAGTGTAGAAACATATGAGGTGGCAGGAACTGAAAAATCAAGATTAAAATGCTGCGATAATGAATAGTATGTATAAGGGGAGGAACAAGAGAACGATACATATATTACGATTCAAGTTTTTATTTCATTCAACTAAAAGTTCGACGGATACAAAGTTTCAAACGGAAAGAGATGTTTATAATAGGATGACAACATAATACCGAAATTGGAAAACATGAAAATTCTTCTTTGATTGCTAGACCCTTGCCTTCTCATCACGCGAGTTGAATCCTGTGTTGGGTCCGCTTTATCCTCGAAATTCGAACTACGCAGTAATCCTCACTTGGTAGAAATGGGGAGTGTGGACGAGTCTCTTCTTTGCAGCTCTTTCCTTTTTGGGCAACCGTTGATAAGATGTTCGTTGGATCCGCAAATCAGACATTTCCCTTGGGCGCGGCGACAATCCCTCTGAAGATGTCCTGGCCTCCTGCAGTATCCATAACATGGGGTCTTCTGCTGCTTCTGTCGCGGGGAAACAAATTGGCGCTTCATCTTCTTCTGTCGCGGGGAAATAAACATGTAATAATTAGTATGTTCGGTTATCTATCCATCGAATTTAGTTTCATGCCAATCGGGTTCCAGGATCACTAATTATAGTCATTTCATTTTAAGCGTTCACGGCTGGAAATCCGGTTTCAGAATCGGAAGTCCGTTTCGGAACGCATTTTAATCCTAGTTGGGATCATATTTCAGCGATGCTACAGTTGGATGAAATCTAGGGTTTTCAGTATGGTATTCAACGCAACATACGGATCTTCAATCGCATCTGTCCATCAGGAGTTATACACTGTTTAACGTTAATATGTCATCTCAGAATCTGTTCTGGACTGTTATACGTCCACCTCTATTAAATTGCCGATTAAATAACAAACGATAACGAAATAGGATAGAACCACTTGTATTGTCTAGCTAACAGATTCACCAATAGTAAACAGCGGAGTTCCGCAACCTACTAGTTAAGGAAACAGGGTGGTGTTCATTACGGGACAGTAAACAACAACTGGAGTCGCTCTGGACTGCAGTCCAGAGTCGCACTTCGATCCAAATATTCACACAGTTTGAGTACAGAATTATTTGGAAACTAGCATGGGGTTATAGTTCGTCGAGTCGTCTTCGATTTGAGCCCTTGAACGCATCATTCCAGGGTGTATACAATTTATGCCGATTTTAACGGTTTTCAGGTGCAAGAAAATTCCAGTTTTACGAGTAAACTTGAGGGTAGTCGTTTTAGTCGTTAACGGTCACATTTTCCAGCGAAATTTGCATAAGATATTCATCAGTACAAGGGCCAATGTAAACCATCCAGTTCCGTCAAATGTGATAAGTATTCTCATAGGGATCATGCATCGAACAGGTGTGTAGTATAATTTATTCAGAAAAGTAACTACAGAATCTAAACGATTTTAATTTGTAACAAGCATAACTTAGCATGTAGCAAGTAGAGAACTTGCCTGGACACGTCTCGGGGATGTACGGTGACGGTGACGGTGACGTCACGAACGCGCGACATACGCGCGGCACGGCAACTTGACTTGGCTCGAACTCGAGTCTCGGCAGCGGCGGCTTGGTTACTGGGGTCTTAACGGCAAGGGTGGTGGTCATTGGTGTGGGGTTGCTCGCTGTGGTGGCCGGTAGAGGGAGTGTTATAGAGAGAGAGAGAGTACTGAGAAGAGAGAGAGAGGAATGAGAGAGAGAGAGAGAGAGAACTGAGAGAGAGAGAGAGAGGAATGAGAGAGAGGGCACAGAGAGAGAGGGGAAGAACAGAGAGGGAGAGATAACAGGAGAGAGAAAGAGAGTGCAGAGGGAAGGTGAGAGAGAGCAGAGGAAAGAGAGAGAGAGATAGTGAGAGAGATGACGACGACGACGACGATGACGATGATGATGATGATGATGATGATGATGCGGGGGAGTCGACGAGACGTAGTGGGGGCTCGCCGGCGAGAGCGCGGGTGGGGGTCGAGATGGGTGCAGGGATCGGGGTTCTGTGGTGGGGGTGATGGCGGTCGCGGTGTTGGGAGAAGGAGGATTTGAGGTGTGAGGGAGGGAGGAGGTGGAAAGAAGCTTGGGGTGGCGATGGTGGTCGGCGAGTCGATGGGTTCCGGGACAGTGGGCGAGAGAGAAGGAGGAAGAAGACGAGGGAGAGAAAGCGAGAGGGGAGGGAGAGACGACGAGGGTTTGCGCGTCGTGGATGTAACGGCGCTCGAGTGTGGCCGACACGAGCGCGGGCGTGGGCTGAGGAGGCGGCGACGAGGGCGCAACGGGAAGATTCTCGCGCGGGAAATTAGGAGAGCCGTTGGCGAGATGCACTGTAGGTGCGGGTCGGGTCGAGGAAGCGGTGCGGGCAGAAGTGAAGCGGGCCGATGGGGAAGTGGGCTGAGCTGAAGGAGAAGGGCCGGGCCAAGAAAAATAAAAAGGAAAAGAATTAATTGGGGAAAGAAGCGGGCCGGGCTGCTGGGCTCGAATAAAAGAAATGGAGTTTAGTTTAAAGAGAATGGGCCGAGGGTAATTAAAAAGAATTGAGTTTATGAAAAGATAAAGGAATGGGCTTGGGATTTTTGGTTTGGGATAAATAAAATTATAAATAAAATAAATAGGATTACAAAGTAACAAAATACATATTTTGGTATAAAAGGGGCTGGGTATTACAATCTAGCGCATCTCCTGCATACCGGCCCCTAGCATAGCGATATGGTCTGTCGAAGGAGGAACAGTCTGCTCTAGTACAACGGGTGTACTGCCCGGGTCAGTCCTCGTCTCAGACGAGTCAACTCTAATCTCGGCTCTCACGGCCGCTCTCTGCACCCTCGTAGTCTTTGGCGGCATAATGGCTGAAAAGAAAATAGGATTCGATAAGGATACGGAAATCGAATCACAAGAATGCACATAATCATGAAGGAATTTCAATCAATAAGTCCTATGGTCACTTAGGCGGAGTACCGTGTTGTGAGTATGCCGCGGAACATACACACGCTATGCCACTCTGCTTTAGCTACCTACTCCATCATACCAAGGTCATCCTACACTCCGAAAGGTAAACCTACGCTCTGATACCAACTTTGCCACGACCCAAAGTTCGGCCCATGACCGGAACTTAACCACATAACGTCTACAGGCGTAACGCCATTAAGTAAGACGAAACCCAGAAATCAAACCATTAAAATAGTGAGTGAAGAAAACGTTAGTTTAAAACATTTAGAAAACCTTGAGTAAAAATCCTTAAAGTTTAAGTTATTTTCCTAAAAATTTCGACAGCACCTCCTTTGTAAAAACTAGCCCCGAAAACGGGTACAAAACATGATATAAGTAAAATGACTGATAACAAGAATATAACATCCCCAAACGGGAGCAATCACGCCCAACGGCGAAAATAATCACCACAAGAATAATATACGACGCCGTATCGAAGAAATGAGCAATATAAGTTAAAAACATCATAAAAGATAAAACTGCATAAATAAATAAAGCCGGCTCACACGAGCTCGACGTCCAGAGTACAAATAATATACAACACCGTCCTCATGACCGGTCTCTAAGTCAATACACGAAATAGTAGATGGAGAGTACTATATACAACAGAGTGTACAAATGGAAAAATATAAACGGATACCGCGACCCACCTATCAGTAAAACGGTTCACGCGCCAAATGTAGTGGTATCCGTAGCAAAAAGATACAAGAGATTGCCCTGCCGCAACTACTCCGAAGGTCGACCTGCAAACACTGTGGCACAACGGGGGTGAGTTGCCAACTCGTGAATAGTAGATAACATATAAAGGTAATCGCAGGTATGCACGTGCTACTATACTCTAACATGTGCACGTTGATAACATTTATATGATGAACTCGGTATGCCATAATCATGCAAAGTACTCTATCAGGTACTACGACTACATGATGCGATGCATAACAATAAATACTGAGCATGGGATAAAATATGATGTACACGATCATCATCGCGGAAATCCCGGTGTCTACCAAAAACACCCCAAAATCCCCATAACTCAGGCGCCGTCACTCTATCCGGCCCTTAATCCTGTAAATCTCATAGAAGCGGGGTGCCCAACATCGGCACCCGAAAACATCAAGAAATACTCGTGTCCAGCATCGACACGCAAATCCTCATACATCGGGCTCCATCAGTCCGGATCGGCCCACGGGCTCCGCCTGCGGAATCGGCACTCGGCCCCGGCAGTACGGATCGGCCCATATCCATCTCTCGACTCTGGTCAGTATCCTCCGGATAACCGCCAGTGTAACGCCTTGAAATTCGTTTAGGATGTTTTCGCGATAATTAGCGATTTTGCGTGTTTTTCATAAAAGCCCGAATATCTTATTTTCCTTCTTGGCTAGGGATAATTGTGTTGTGAAGTGTTATATATATATTTATATATAATTATAGGGTTATTAATTATTTCTAGTCGGGTTTACCCTAATTAGGAAATTTTCTTTGTGTTAGTGTACACATGCACACTTAGCCAAATTTTGTGACCTTGGTTTTTAATGATATCATGTTAACCATTTCTTTTCTTGCATGGTTGATAATTTATCCCCACCATTTAAATCAAGTCAAAATCCCTTTTAAAATTCAAAATTTCAATTAGAAAATGAGGCATCGTGGTTTGGTAGGAAAAAACTTGACTTTTTATTGACCATTCCTTCACTCTTCTCTCTCTCTTCTCTCTCTTTTCTCAAATTCTGGAATTTCCTGCAGAAAAGAAAGAGCCTCAGCAGCAGCAACACCATAATTTCACCATCTTTTCATTTCTCTTTGATCTCTACACAAATCCCACACAAAAACAACCCTTTTTCATCACAAAACCTTGGGAAAAATGAGCTTTTGAGGTGTTTGGTGGCAAATCTGCACAGTTGAAGCTAGAGCTGAAACTTTTGGTGTTTCTTAAGATCTTTTGAAGGTATTAACTCACCCTTAGCACCCTTTTTCCATAACTAGTAGTAATTCTAGCAAAATATCACATTTATATGCAATTTTAGTGCTATTGAAAGGATTTAGTGAAGATATGTTAAAATTAACATTTTTATGGCTTGATTAGCTTGGTAATGAGTTATTAGTGTGGTTTTAGACCTGGGTTTGCTTCAGTTTGCACAAAAACACCCCAAAGTATCATTTTAGTGTAAAAGTGTGGTTTTTAACTAGAATTAGGGCTCTGTTGAATCTGCTGCTACCCGAGTTGTTCTAAAGTAAATCTGTAATTACTGTAGCATGTACATGGGGTATAGAGTGCACACACAAAACCCGGGGGCCCACCTCCCTACCCAGGCTGCCGGAAAATGTGTTCTGGCCGCAATTTGCGGCCAGATGAGTGAGTTGGGGGTTGGGGGTTGGGGCTTGTTGGAGATAGTGCCCTCAGAGTCAATTATTGGATCGCAGGTACGTGATTGCAATGATTGCGGAGGACCTATACCGGTAGGACAGTCTTACTCAAGATGATAGTATGTTATCTGGTTTGCCTTTATCAGTCGTGTACATGTTCAAGTGACTGATTACATGTTACACTTTGATAGAGCCCTTAGGATCTTGCTTTACTACCAACAGTATGATGGCGATCATATACGTGAGAGTTGGGTAGTTTATATGCATATCCTTAATTGTGGTCCCTAGTCGTGGGAGTTTCGAGACAGGGCATCGATACTCCGGAGTAGACTAGTGTGTACGGTCGAGACCCCGACGAGGGGCGGTGGCCGGTCTCACAAGCCACTGGTGTCAGTTGGATCACCTAAGATGTATACAGGTGCTCATTGGGTTATGAGTACACCAGACAGGACTCGCCGGGAATCTGCTAGTTAGTACTATATCTATCGTCAGATAGCAGTTCCCTAGTGACATGTGTACAGGTTAGTTCATCGACCTGAGGTCGTCATTTGTCTCGTGTGAGTTCCCACTGTGCTTTGATTTCTACCCTACCACGGCTCAAAGGAGTCGTGTAAACAGGTAGTTTTTGGGTACAGTCCCGAGCCATATGGAGGCACGTGAGCGGATCGGCAGGGGATTCGTCTCTCCCGGTATTCGGGGCGAGGTCGTGCTGTGTCTAGAAGAGCCATTACACATAGTCCATGGCCATGGCAGGAGATTTACTGGTAGGTACTCCAGTAGTATATCAGGGTGTTATTGGGCTACACTCCGACACGACTTATACTGCTATTGGGGGTCTGACGTTTCTAGCCCCCTAGGCAGATATGCGATACTCATAGACGAACGGACCGGACTGTATATACATTGTCGCTGTTAGGCTCAGTAGTGTTTCCGGATGAGTTCGCTCATCGGCCTCCCTTGAGGTCAGTCCATGGGCAGCCGTTACACGTTGCTAGTGCCGCTGACGGTTTGTGGTTAAACCCACTGCCAGGGTACTAACGAGTCATTAGAGTCCCCCACAGACAGTTTCCCATGTTCGGGCGAAACATTGTAGAGGCCGTATGGTTTTATGGCAGGATTCGGAAAATGCACGTGCGTTTACGCACATGTTATTTTTCGGGCAGATGATACTGGTCGGCTTTGGTTTAAGCCGAATCCGAGTATTATATTGAGTAGGTATAATATCTTTGTCTCAGTTGCATTTGTATTCGGTCGTAATACAAATGCGGGTATATTTATACAGTTACGGGGTTATCCTGAAATTCGTTTCGGGATCACTTTTGGAAGTTGCCAGTTTCCAGTTTTCTATCAGCCGTCTTTTAACATTCGGTTAAAGACGGATTTATCTTTTCTTGGATGAGAGTGAGTCATGCTTCTAGAAGGTTCTAAAAATGGTGACTAGGGTGATGAGGTGGCGGGTGACTCATCTTTGCATTAATGAATGGATGACTAGGTTTAGTGAGTCATTCATTTCATTAATGAGTTTTGTTTTGCTTAAGGATATTTGTTGTTGATATTTATCCTTATGGTCACCCTCTTCTCTCCTACACTCACCCCCCTCCCTATATATGGCCGGCCCCTCCCCTCTCTCTAAAGGATACTTGAGTTTTCATTTGCAAAAGATTATGATAGTTTTTGGTGTATGGAATTCACAACTCATTTCATTCCATCACCCGATTCCCTCGGCAACTTCATTAACCGATCGTCCACGGATTTGGACGAAGTGAGACAAAGTCATCTACTCATTCTCTACATCATTCTTGGTCGTCTCTTTTAGCAAACTTGATGACCGAGTTGCCTCGAGTCAGAGGCGGGAGCCCGTTTAAAGAATCAGTGACGTGGTGCCACCTGGACGAGTATATCGGAGATCGACGAGATCGGAGAAGCCGCAACGGAGCGTGGGATGATGGTTAAAGAACGAAGGACTCGGATCGTTCGGTATAACCTTTCTACACTCTTTACAGTTTGTTAGTTTAGCAATAATGGCAGATCCGGGTTAAAGTATACGATAGCGCCAGTTAAAAGTTTTTTGTTCCGCATTTGGCGTCTGTAGACGGCCGGGGCGCTACCGTAGACTTACAGTGGTATCAGAGCCTCACCATTTTGCTTTACTAACTTGTGCTAACGCGTTTAAAACATCGATCGAACCGGAAATCAAAAACTGCAAAAATCCAAGTTCACAGTTTCTGTCGATTTTAAATGATGTCCTAAAAATATTCCACATATCACAGAAAGTTGTACAGGGTTTCAGAAGTACACCGACCAAATTTGAGCACGTGATCCCACCAAAGCGCCGCAGAGTCGCGGCCAAACCCATGGTTTGGCCGCGCATCCGCGGCCATTCTATGGGATCAGTGCACCAAATTTTGTCTATGTCTTCTCTGTTGGAATTTGGGGTTTTTGGTATATATCTTTTGGGCCCAGATTTTGTTACTGTTCAACAGATGTTCATGGGGCCCACTTCTTGATATTTAGTCGATCGAAATTTAAACATGTTAGTTTGCAGTGCTTACATTATATCTCCGACCGGGAATGTCATTTGATCGGTAAACCGCGTCTGATTGCTATAGTTCTTTTAGACGGGTTTGCGAACGTGACATTCGCGTTGATGTTCTGTGTTGTGCTGTGATGTTGCGGATTTGTCGTGGTGGATAGCAGTGTGCAATGGTAGTACAGTTTGAGTTTATTTGTACTTTTGATATTGCGGGGCGAGCGTCCAACTTGTGGACTGCCGTCACTACCTGTTGTATAATATTCTTTTGGGGCACGACCAGGTTGCGGTCGATGTACCTGTTGTACTATTTTTCATTACTGTACTAGGTTTTGCCCCGCGACGGAGTGCACGGATAGCCGGGTTCTGAGGGGCAACGGGTCCGCATCTCATCGCTTTGAGAGGCAGAGGGGCCCCACTCTAGAATTGGCAGACTATTCGCCGCACTCGTAGGGGGTACAGGTTGACCCAAGGAGGGGTGCCCAAGATTACCGGATTCCGTGAAGTGCTGGGTGGTCCATTCACTATGCTGTAGGGGGCTGCCTCGCTTCAGGTTTTGGCGGGTAACTTGCCGCACCCGTAGGGGTCTAGGTTTCATTGCACAGGCTATCCACACGACAGGGGAACGTCGAGTTTCAGCAGCAGCTCTGTGAAACTCGGGGATCCCAGATTATCTGTATTGTTCTATGATGCTTATTACTTTTCTGTAATGTTGCATATTATCATGCCTGGAGCGATTATTGTATATTGGTTTATATACTATTAGATGTTGTATATGTTTTACACCCGCGCTGGTTCAGTCCCCGCTCTGTCGTTAGTTAAGTAACCTAACGGGTGATGACGGGACCCAGTGACGAATGCGGATGGCATATACGTACATTTTATTTTCGTTCTTTTCTGGTGTAATTGATTGATGGGACTGCGTTGATTCTGATCAATGCAAAGTAAAGCAAACCTGTTTACAGTTGTTGGAACAAATTTAAAAGGTGTTATTGCAAAGACGTTTCCTTTTGTTATGCATAGCGGTATTCAGTGGAATATCCTGCACCTCATTCGACGGGGCAAGGGCCGATATCCCTTCACCGGGACTGACCCCTTGGGCAGAAGTTTGCGTAAGGGTAATAACTTCACTATAGTCGATTACAAGTTGCTTTGCATAGCGGTATTCAGTGGAATATCCTGCACCTCATTCCACGAGGAAAGAGCCGAGATCCCTTCATCGGGAGTGACCTCTTTAGCAAAAGGTTTTCGCCACTATATTTTAAAAAGTTATCAGGTTCCTTCAGCGATATCAAGTTCACTGCGTTAAAGGTTTTTCGCCAAAAACCAGCCGTAGCCCTCCGTCACTTCTTTTGGGTATTTAGTAGTATTCAAGCTATGAATTTTAGCCAAAGTTAAGGCATAGTGTTTGGTAGCTGCTGGGTATTCATTTGTTGCATAGATAGATGAGTTAGTTTGGGACAGTCGTTCTGCCGATTGGCCAAAGTCAGGGGCATGTGCGGGTGGGTTCAAATTGACAAGATAGTGACGGGTAGAACTTGGCATGTGACTTATGACATTTTGACCAAAGCCAAGGTTATAAGAGCATGGGGCAAAAATTATATCGGGAGTTTCTAAAGAAACTGAAACTTGCCAAGTATGCGCATACCTTTTGGAGTATGAGTAACGTGGATGCATTCCATCACGTTATCATGCGATGAGAGTTGGATCCCGATTCCCACTGATGAGTTGGTTTACTCTTCGGGTGATCCCGATTGATTCTTCTTTCTGGTTTGGAGGAGAATTTGACAGGACAGTGGGAGGTTTTCGGATTAGATAAAGTGATAACCATTCTGATCTAGGTTAGAGTGCACGTAGAGTGTTTCTTTTCTCTCTCTCTTTGGCAGCGACCTTTGACCGACCCTAGACTATGACTCAGTGACCAGGTTGACCGAACCTTCTTAAAATACTGGCTTTTGGATTGTCTGAGTTGCATAAGTCATTGCCACTCCTTCGTTTACCCTTTGAATTTCTCAGAACACCCGTATTACTACGGATATCCACTTCCATTGGATAGATCCATCGTATAGTTATATACGAACTCGAAGGGACTTCTTCGAGGATGGATCCACGTTCAGGAGAAATAGAATTGGTTTATTCAGTTGTCTTTTATTATCACCTTCTCTCAGGTTGCGAGGGCTCTTTGGTTTAGGAGAGTACACCTATTACGCTTATTGGATAGTCTTATTCCAAACCATAGGCAGGTGCCGAAAGGTAGGGAATGAAGAAAACCAATTAGCCTAAGTAGGGTGTGCAGAAGGTAATATGTAAAGACAAAATAAAGGGATTAGAAAGAGGGCAAAGTAAATTGCGACTGTTATCATTCACGACCAAACCGCGTACTTCATCGCCACTCCTATTTCACCTTTAAAAGAATAAGGTATTATTCAGATGTCTTTTATCATCACCTTCTCTCAAGATACGAGTACTCCTTGGTTTAGGGAGGGTACACCTATTATGCTTACTGGATAGTCTTCTTCCAAACCATAGGCTGGTGCCGAGCGGTAGGGAAGGAAGAAAACCATTTAGCCTAACGATGGTGTAGAGAAGGTAATGACTTAAGACAAATAAAGGGATTTAGAGAGATGGCAAAGAGATATACGGTTGAAGTCATGAATTGGATTATGGAAGAGGCATTACTATGAATACCAGGATACCCCTACGAAACATTTTCATGTTTCAGTGCATTGTTAAAAGAAAACTGTTTTCCCAATTAGATACTTACTCCAAGGGTATGTATTTACCAGGTTTCATTCTCATATCTGTATGGTTTTACAGATGATGAGTGGGAGTAAGTTATTGGGAATTAGGTGATTATCCTCATTATATCGGAATTCGTTGTAATTGGTGATATTTGAGGAAATCGCCAGGGTACAGTTTTCAACCTACGACGCACAGGTTTTGAGTTGTTCAACTCAGCGGACTTATACAGAGTATTGTATGTTGTCCAGTGTCCATCAGGACAAAGGGGTAGGTCCTCGTACTATGTTCTGTTTACTTATAACTTCTCTAGTATTTAGACAAGTGTTTCGTAGAAATACATGGTCTAAGTTTTGAGAAGTTGTGGGTATAAGAATAAAGTAGAGAACCAGGTATCACAAGTATCGGGATTCTTCAAAGAGATCGAAGATGTAGATTCTTATGATTGGTATTCAGATGATAGTGATGGTTTTGAGAAACGTGTTTCTCTTTCAGGTTACTCATAATTGGATGGATTCCTAAGTTGAGTAATGCTGATTAGCCTCTTTCCATTAAGTTGATATGCACTGGAGACAGCTGCATGATTTGAATATGGTTCCAATTAAATAAGTGCCAAAGTTTCTATATTGGATATAGAATAGTTCGTACCTTAAAAGATATTAAGGTACGGGGAGTTGTCCAGCTTATGCTTAAAACCAGACTCTGGATAACTCAGGGCACGTTTCTGTAATGGCTGTTTGTGGGTTGACCCTGGCTATGACGAGGGTTGATATTCTACCATTTGGAAGATCAATAGTGATATTGTTCTTGACTCGCCACAGTTTTAGTAAAATGGATCTTTTTCAGAAAACAGTAGTGGGAGTATGGTAGAACTGGAAGTGATTCCAGAACCGCGAACGATTACGGAAAATTTAATAGGACCTATATATTCAATCAGGTTTGACATTCCAATAGCCACTCCGTAGATATGATGGGTAACCTCAGACACCCGAGAGGTACTCCGGTAGCCTCAAGGACGATGACAGGGAGGATCTTGTTTACCCAGACTTGACACTACTGTTGTTCCAGGATATGAGACCCGGTAGGAGGGTTGTCATAGTCAGTGGGAGCAGCGGACGCATAGTGGGCAAGATGCTTATATCTATTTATAGACTTGAGCAGTTATAGCGGAGATAGATCATCTGATTTTGATGTGACAGTCATGGGTTTGACTTCAATCATGATAGGGGATGGATCTGTTAAGAAGGTAGTAGGGTGTGATGTCATGGTATTTGGATGACATACACAGAGTAGGAAGTAAAATTCCTATACTACGATCGGTTGTACTGTGGTCGTCACACAGTTGTTTCTCCAGACAGGATATGGATATAATATCAGACATTATGGTTTCTAGATCTATGGTTTTAGATCTGGATTTGGGTAGTTTCCCAATGTGGGTACTTTGACAGTATTCTAATGGTTTTTAGAATAGATGACTCCTAGCATGGTGGTGTACCTGCAGGTGATGGAGTCACCCTCTCTAAAGGTGTCTTACAGACTGAAGGGGAGAGGGATATGCATGATTGGCAGATCACTTGCTTAGGCAATTGAGTCAATCATGAGATGTCAAGTATCACACCAAATGTTGGTTTTGCACTAGATGCAATAAGTTTGTATTAATCCAATCCTGGAGAAACATAAGGAAGCAGTTTTAGAACATAAGTGCATGTTCTACGGATTTGATGACGGCAGCCTCCTTCGGGAGACGATTATCATTCCAGGCTTCAAAGGTGACATGGATGACAGAGTGATTGTCAGAGTTACAGTTTTCCCTCTGACGAGGGACAGTATTATGGACAGGTGGTCCAAGAGGATACCGTGGGTGGCATGGTGCCGGATACTGATTAGGTTCAGTGATCGATACAGTCTAAGAAGTTTGGATTTGGAGTTCATTTATGAACTAGGTCCCATCAGATATCCAGACATATTCTAAGACAGGTATTACTCGATTCGGGAGATGGTTTTCTCCACGAACTTGAGATTAAAGGAGATATAGAAAGAAACATCTAGGCGGATCCACTCACTGAGGCTATTTCTCGAACACAATAGTTTTACAAACGGGCTTTGTGAAACTGATTAGTAGAGGAGTTGGATGTTCGGTTTCACACGGGCTGTGAGTAGTCGACATCGCAATAATTAGCCTTAAGTGCAAGTGGGAGATTGTTGGAGATAGTGCCCTCAGAGTCAATTATTGGATCGCAGGTAGGTGATTGCAATGATTGCGGAGGACTTATACCGGTAGGATAGTCTTACTCAAGATGATAGTATGCTATCTGGTTTGCCTTTATCAGTCGTGTACATGTTCAGGTGACTGATTACATGTTACACTTTGATAGAGCCCTTAGGATCTTGCTTTACTACCAACAGTATGATGGCGATCATATACGTGAGAGTTGGGTAGTTTATATGCATATCCTTAGTTGTGGTCCCTAGTCGTGGGAGTTTCGAGACAGGGCATCGATACTCCGGAGTAGACTAGTGTGTACAGTCGAGACCCCCATGAGGGGCGGTGGCCGGTCTCACAAGCCACTGGTGTCAGTTGGATCACCTAAGATGTGTACAGGTGCTCATTGGCTTATGAGTACACCGGACAGGACTCGCCGGGAATCTGCTAGTTAGTATTATATCTATCGTCAGATAGCAGTTCCCTGGTGACATGTGTACAGGTTAGTTCATCGACCTGAGGTCGTCATTTGTCTCGTGTGAGTTCCCACTGTGCTTTGATTTCTACCCTACCACGGCTCAAAGGAGTCGTGCAAACAGGTAGTTTTTGGGTACAGTCCTGAGCCATATGGAGGCACGTGAGCGGATCGGCAGGGGATTCGTCTCTCCCGGTATTGGGGGCGAGGTCGTGCTGTGTCTAGGAGAGCCATTACACATAGTCCATGGCCATGGCAGGAGATTTACTGGTAGGTACTCCAGTAGTATCTCAGGGTGTTATTGGGCTACACTCCGACACGACTTATACTGCTATTGGGGGTCTGACGTTTCTAGCCCCCTAGGCAGATATGCGATACTCATAGACGAACGGAACGGACTGTATATACATTGTCACTGTTAGGCTCAGTAGGGTTTCCGGATGAGTTCGCTCATCGGCCTCCCTTGAGGTCAGTCCATGGGCAGCCGTTACGCATTGCTAGTGCCGCTGACGGTTTGTGGTTAAACCCACTGCCAGGGTAGTAACGAGTCATTAGAGTCCCCCACAGACAGTTTCCCAAGTTCGGGCGAAACGTTGTAAAGGCCGTATGGTTTTATGGCAGGGTTCGGAAAATGCACGTGCGTTTACGCACATGTTATTTTTCGGGCAGATGATACTGGTCGGCTTTGGTTTAAGCCGGATCCGAGTATTATATTGAGTAGGTATAATATCTTTGTCTCAGTTGCATTTGTATTCGGTCGTAATACAAATGCGGGTATATTTATACAGTTACGGGGTTATCCTGAAATTCGTTTCGGGATCACTTTTGGAAGTTGCCAGTTTCCAGTTTTCTATCAGCCGTGTTTTAACATTCGGTTAAAGACGGATTTATCTTTTCTTGGATGAGAGTGAGTCATGCTTCTAGAAGGTTCTAGAAATGGTGACTAGGGTGATGAGGTGGCGGGTGACTCATCTTTGCATTAATGAATGGATGACTTGATTTAGTGAGTCATTCATTTCATTAATGAGTTTTGTTTTGCTTAAGGATATTTGTTGTTGATATTTATCCTTATGGTCACCCTCTTCTCTCCTACACTCACCCCCCTCCCTATATATGGCCGGCCCCTCCCCTCTCTCTAAAGGATACTTGAGTTTTCATTTGCAAAAGATTATGATAGTTTTCGGTGTATGGAATTCACAGCTCATTTCATTCCATCACCCGATTCCCTCAGCAACTTCATTAACCGATCGTCCACGGATTTGGACGAAGTGAGACAAAGTCATCTACTCATTCTCTACATCATTCTTGGTCGTCTCTTTTAGCAAACTTAACGACCGAGTTGCCTCGAGTCAGAGGCGGGAGCCCGTTTAAAGAATCAGTGACGTGGTGCCACCTGGATGAGCAGATCGGAGATCGACGAGATCGGAGAAGCTGCAACGGAGCGTGAGATGATGGTTAAAGAACGAAAGACTCGGATCGTTCGGTATAACCTTTCTACACTCTTTACAGTTTGTTAGTTTAGCAATAATGGCAGATCCGGGTTAAAGTATACGATAGCGCCAGTTAAAAGTTTTTTGTTCCGCATTTGGCGTCTGTAGACGGCCGGGACGCTACCGTAGACTTACAGGGCTTGGACCATAGGAGTCTGCTGCTATGTGGAGTATTTTGGTATATATATTTTTATAATATCTTTTCTGTATCAAAATCTGGAGTCAAATACCTATTTCCCGTATTTTAAATCTTCGCGACACGCGTGATACTTGTGTGGGTTTGGGGTTTCTGCGTATTGCGACGCGTCGGGTTAGCTTCAGGCGCGTAATCACACGTTTTAGCGTATCACGCACACGCGCGCTTGGTTTGCGACACGGGTTTCTAATTTGACATTAATGTCGTGTTTGTGTGGATTTGAGCTTATGTGTGATATATGGTGTAATTCTAGGTTCGCAGGCGAGTGCGACGGATGCCACGAAGAAGGGGAAACAGGTCGTCAACTACACTTAGCAAGAGACTACGGTGAGTAGATTTAACATCTACGGGGATATCGCCCGCATGGAGTTATGCGTCAGGGCTGATAGGACCTTACAGCTACTTATTGCCTTATCTACATGGCTACTGTTAGTTGCATACCGCATTCCCTTCTATATATATATAAACTTAGAATTGATAGAACACCGCACTATTACTAACGGTTCATGTTGCACGAGCACTAATCTGCATGTTACACACACACCGTTAGTAATTGCCATGACACACTCACTGTAGAATTGCCACGATCATTATACTGTAGTTCATCTCATATATGATTCGATATGATTTTCATAGAAATTGGGAGCCGCATGATGCCTTTTGAAAAACTGAAACTATTTAAAACGCGGTTTCTCCCTTTTACCTATATTGTGGCTCAATGTACGTAGCACATCACATCTGATTTACTCATTGGTGTTGGATTTCATGTGATTACTGGTTTTGAGGACCGAGGGGTTATTTAAGAAATTATGCACTGTTTTAAAAACCTGGTTCCTCTTGATATGATATTTCAGTGCGTCCACCATGCGTTTTCTCAGTTCTGAGACATGTGACTTGTGAACCCGAATCGAGGAGTTGGATGAGGCCGATTGCGGGTATATGGTGGACCCGGTATAGTACCCCGGGGCGAGAACGGATCATTGTGCTGTAGACGGTGAGTCTGGCAGAGGGACTACTACCTACCGGTGATTGGTTGGACCTGGCGGTTATCCGGAGGATACTGACCAGAGTCGATAGATGGATACGGGACGGCCCGTATTGCTGGGGCCGAGGGCCGATTCCGCAGACAGAGACCGTGGGCTGATCCAGACTAACGGAGCCCGATAAATGAGGAATTGCATGTTGATGCTGGACACGAGTATTTTTTATGATATTTTGAGTGCCGATGATGGGCATTCGTGATTCTCAGAGATTTACAGGATTTGAGGGCCCAGGAGAGTGCCGGCGCCTGAGTTTATTTGGGATTTAGGTGCAGTGTTGGGCACCGATTATTTTTCCACGTTGATATTCCGTGTAGATGTTATTTATCCCATGCTCTGCATTGATTATTATGCATCTCATCCTGTAGTTATTTTACCTGACAGAGCACTGGCATGATTATGCACATACTGCTTATCGCATATAGACTTATCTGTTGGCATTTGATAGAGTAGCACAGCGCGTGCATGCTCGCGATTACCTTTATATGTTATCTCTATTCACGAGTTGGCAACTCATCCCCGTTGTGCCATAGTATTTGCAGGTTGCCCCTCAGAGTAGTCACGACAGGCTGTCTTCTTACATCTTTTGGCTACAAATACCACTACAGTTGGTGCGAGAGCTGTTTTGCTGTTAGGTGGGTTGTGGTATCTGATTACTTTTATTGTACACACTTTTGTATCTAGTATTCTCCATCTACCTTATATGTACTTGACTTAGAGACAGTGTGAGGACGATGATATATGTTATTTGTATTCTGTTGTCGAGATCGTGGGAGCCGACTTTATTTATGCAGTTGTATCATTCTGTGATGTTTTACTTTACTCTTAAGGTGTTGTTTCCGCCGTTGGGCATGATTACTCCCGTTTGGGACGCTTTATCATATCCTGTATCATTTTCACTTATATCCTATTGTACCCGATTCCGGGGTTAGTTTTACAAAGGGAATGCTGCCAAAATTATTAAAATGATAACTTAACCTTAAAGAACTTCATTAAACTACTCAAGGTTTTCTAAATGTTTTTAATCAAATGTTTTCAACACTCACTACTTTTAAATGGTTTTGATTTCTGGGTTCGGGTTACTTAGTCGCGTTACGCCTGTAGACGTTGCGTGGTTAAGTGCCGGTCACGAGTCGAATTTCGGGTCGTGACAAAGTTGGTATCAGAGCGTAGGTTTTACCTTTCAGAGTGTAGGATGACCCTGGTATGATGGAGTAGGTAGCTGAAGCAGAGTGGCGTAGCGTGTGTATGTTCCGCGGCATACTCACGACACGGTACTCCGCCTAAGCAACCTTAGGACTTATTTCCTTCATGAGTATGTACATTCTTACGATTCGATTTCAGCATCCTTATCGAATCTTATTTTTCCTTTCAGTCATTATACCGCCAAAGACTACGAGGGCGCAGAGAGCGGCCGCGAGGGCCGAGATTCGAGTTGACTCGTCCGAGACGAGGACTGATCCGGGTAGTACACCGGTTGTGCCCGAGCAGGCTGTTCCTCCCGTGACAGATCAGATTGCCATGTTAGGGGCTGGTATGCAGGAGATGTGCCAGACGGTGGAATCCAGTATGCAGGAGATGTGCCAGATGATGGGATCTCTAGTTGAGACACTTCGAGCGTAGCGACCAGAGGTAGTTCCACCCTTTGCAGAGACCGCGTTGATACCCACAGCACAGGCAGTTGTCCCTACAGCTACAGAGGTCATTACGGTATCGCTGTCAGAGTTTATGAGACCGAAGCCTCCGGTCTTCACAGGCATCGATGCAGCCGAGGACCCACAGTTTTTCATTGATAGGATGGCTCGGATATGCCGTTCCCTCATATGCGCATATGCGAGATGGGTTGAGTTGGCGAGCTTTCTCCTGGAAGGTCTTGCGCAGAAATGGTGCGAATCAGTCGAGAAGGGTAGAGCGGCAGGTCTTCCTCCTATGACCTGGACAGAGTTTGTAGCACTATTCCTTTCCCGCTTTCTTCCACTGAGTGTCAGAGATGCTAGAGCACATAGGTTCGAGTCCTTACGCCAGACTCCGGAGATGTCAGTGGGAGAGTATGATGTGTTGTTCACCGAGCTATCAGTTTATGCTCCGTACCTAGTGGCTACTGAGGAGTTGCGAGTCAAGAGATTTGTCCGAGGCTTGCTTACACCACTGTTCCTTGCGATCAGCGCACAGCATTATGAGACATATGCAGCAGCTGTGGACGCAGCCCTATTAGTCGATGAGCGCCTTGCTGAGACTTCGGTAGTTCCAGAGCCGAAGAGAGTTACATCAGCGCAGAGACAGCCTTTTCGGCGCCGTGACAGGCACCTTGCAGGTGGTAGAGATTTGGGGCGAGGCCTGTTGTTCAGCTCCTATCCCCAGGAGGGTCAGCGGCCATCGTCGGGAAGTTTCCGTTGCAGGAGTTCTTATCATCGTGTACGAGATTATCCTAAGATACCCCGGAGGGAGGCGGCAGCACCGCATGTCACATTACCACCTTCACCACCCCAGAGGGCGTTGCCTATTGTACCTACTGTTACTCCGCGTCAGACTCATGCACAGAGAGGTCGTGGTCACGGAGGATTTGTTCATAGAGGATGAGGTGACCGAGGCAGAGGACAGCCAGCTGCCGGCAGGGGAAAGTCAGTTACAGGTGGAGGACAGGCACGAGTTTTTGCTTTGACGCATCAGGACGCGCAGGCGTCTAATACGGTGGTCTCAGGTATCCTTCCAGTATGTTCTGTTGATGCATACGTGTTGTTCGATCCCGGATCCACGCACTCGTACGTAACCACACACTTTGTGCCGAGTTTGGGTAGAGAGTCCGGTTTACTTGATCAGCAGCTTGTTGTGACTACTCCTGTGGGAGAGTCGTTTGTTGCTAGGCATATGTTCCGATCCTGTACCGTCTGTATTGGCGATAGAGAGTTGCATGTCGACTTGATCCTTCTTGAGATGTTGGACTTCGACGTTCTTTTGGGCATGGATTGGTTAGCCACGTGCTATGCTTCTGTGGACTGCCGTGAGAAGACAGTTAGATTTTGTTTTCCCGACGAGTCGGTTTTTGTTATGTTGGGGGACCGTGGTGCCGCCACTCACAGTGTGATTTCTTCTTTTCGCGCTGGACAGCTTTTGAGGATTGGATGTCACGGATTTCTCGCCTATGTTTGCGATACTAGAGCTACAAAGGTTCCATTGGATCAGGTTCTGGTTGATAGCGAGTTCCCCGATGTGTTCCCTGACGAGCTTCCTGGGCTACCGCCCGAGCGTGATATTTCTTTCTGTATTGATTTGGTTCCTGGCACGGGGCCTATTTCTGTACCGCCTTATCGGATGGCCCCAGCGGAACTTCGAGAATTGAAGGGTCAGTTGCACGATTTGCTGGATAAGGGACTTATTCGACCCAGTGTTTCTCCTTGGGGTGCTCCGGTCCTGTTTGTTAAGAAGAAGGACGGCAGTTTGCGTTTGAGTATCGACTACCGCCAACTGAACAGGGTGACAGTGCGGAACAGGTATCCTTTGCCATGCATTGACGATTTGTTCGACCAGCTTCAGGGGCAGGATACTTTTCGAGGATCGATTTGCGATCAGGCTACCATCAGCTGCGGGTTCGACAGGAGGACATTCTTAGGACGGCTTTCCGCACGCGCTACGGCCATTATGAGTTTTTGGTGATGTCGTTCGGACTCACCAATGCGCCAGCAGCATTCATGGACTTGATGAACCATATTTTCCGGCCGTATCTTGATCTGTTCATCATAGTATTCATTGACGATGTCCTGGTGTATTCCCGGAGTAGTGAGGAGCACGAGCAGCACCTGCGGATTACACTACAGACCTTGAGGGAGCATCAGCATTTCACCAAATTCTCCAAGTGTGATTTCTGGCCAGACAGCGTAGACTTCTTGGGCCACGTGATTACGCGAGATGGTATATGTGTAGACCCGAGGAAGATCGAGGCCGTTCGGAGTTGGCCCAGACCAACATTAGTTACGGAGATTCGTAGCTTTCTAGGGCTGGCCGGCTATTACAGGCAATTCGTGCAGGACATCTCCCGTATTGCTACACCTTTGACCGGGTTGACCCGGAAGGGAGTTCCTTTTGTTTGGACGGAGGAGTGTGAGCACAGTTTTCTGCAGCTACGGGCTCTACTGACTACGACGCTAGTATTTGTTAGTGTATATGCCCTAGAGGCCATTACTGTATCATACTAGTTTGTATATTACTTAATGGAAGCTTGGGATATTCACCTTGTATAGACAATCTTTCTCAAAATAGTAGTATGCTACTTGGTTTGTTTCTTCTTTGATGTGTGCATGTGTTTCTTATAGCATATCGCCTTTACACATTAGTGGAGCCCTTAGGATCTTTGCTTGATTACCAGCGTTGTGATGGCAGTCACACTCGTGGGGGCTGGGTAATCCACAAGCACATCCTTATGCAGGTCCCTAGTCGTAGGACTATCGAGACAGGGCATCGATACTCCGGAGTAGACTAGCGTATGCGCTTCTCATCCCAGCATGGGAGACGGTATGTCCTACAGCCGTCAGTACGTCGTACTTGAGATAGTATGCGGGTGCTCGTTAGGTTATGAGTACACTGGACTGGACTCGTCGGGAACTGTTGGTTAGTATTATACCTATCGTCAGTTATCAGTTCCTAGGTGACATGAGTACAGCTTAGTCCGTTGACTTGACACTTTCACTTCGCCTCGAGTGTGTTCCAACTGTTCTTAGATTGCTACCCTACCACGGCTCAAAGGAGTCGTGCAAACAGGTAGCAGTTGGGTGCAGTCCCGAAGCACTTGGAGGCAGTGACGGTTAGACAGGATTCGACTCTCCCGGTATTGGGGGTTGATATCGCGCTGTGTCTAGGAGAGCCATTACACAAAGTCCCTGACCAGGGCAAGCGAGATATACTGGTAGGTTTCCAGTGTTATTTAAGGGTGTTCTTGGATACACTCCGACACGAATTGTACCGCTATTAGGGGACTGACGTTTACGCCCCCCTAGGCCCGCCATACGATACTCTCAGACGAACAGACCGGACTGTATGGAGATTGTCACATTCAGGCTCAGTAGGAGTTCAGATGGGTTCAACTCGTCAGTCTTCTTATCGGCATCTACCTGGGGACCATTACGTACAGCTAGTACCACTTGCGGCCTGTGGTTAAACCAACTGCCAGCGTAGTGTCGAGTCTTTAGAGTCCCACACAGAGGGTTATTCGCCTTTTGGCAAAACAGAGTAAAGGTCGCATGGTTTTGCGACAGGGTTCGTTCAAATCCGCGCACTTGTGCACGTTTGGTGTCCGGACAGCTTATACTAGCGGGCTTTGGTTTAAGCCAGATCCTAGTATATGTTTTGGGATTGGTTTTATCTCATTGTATTCGTGTTCCTCGGAACATGGATACGGGTGTGTATGCACAGTTGACTGAGGCAGAGGCAGAGGACTTTTATTAGGGTTGATGACCGTTGTCTTTTTCTTAACCCTAATGAATATGTGAAATATGATTATTGATATTAATTAATTATAATTGTGTTATGGTTAGGGTTGTTGACCATTTGACTATGGTTGACTTGTTGACCTATGTTGACAAATTGACCATCATCATTTCACATGAAAGATGCTCTTTGATTCTTGCAAAATTCATTAATGTGAAATGATAATGGTCATTTCAAGTTAACCATCACTATTATGTTTGATTAATTATTTAATTATCATAATTCACATATATGTGAGAAGGTTTGATATTATCCTCATTCTCTCATGCTCATTCTCTCTCATCCTCTTCCTCTCTCTCAAAGCTCTCCCCTTTCATGAGTTGAGAACCATTTTGCTTTTGAGATAAAACACCAAAATTACTCTCTACTCATCCTAAGGTTCTAGGTTTAGCACACCAAGCACTTTAGTTACCTCTAGGTTGAGGTAGGAGCCAAAGGTAGAGGCCCTCAGGTGGATCTTTCTTCGGCAAGAGAAGGCGACGAGGACGACCCGTTCATCCCACTCCAAGGAGCAAGAAGAGAAGGAGTTCAAGACTTAGGTATAACCCTTTAACCGAGTAGCTAAATCTCTTAGCATTGTTGTTAGTTTTTGTTTAGCAAAGATCCTCCTCTTAGTTCATGTTGCCTTGAGTTCTAAAAATCGATTTTTTATACCGTTTCCGCCTCCCCGTAAGCCCCGGGGTGGGCAACGTGGACTTACAGTGGTATCAGAGCCTGGCTAAATACAAACTAGCAAGTTAGCAAAGTATCTAGAATTTCGATCGGAGAAAAATCGCAAAACACGTTTCAAAAACCTAACTTTGTGCCGATTTTTAAACCTGCTTTAAAAATAATTAATTATACACTAAAAATCGGCTCAGGGTTTTGAAAGAACACCCAAGAAAAACGATCCAGCGAGTCGACTAACTCACCGCGGAACCGCGGCAAGAGCATGCTCTTGCCGCGGATCCGCGGCCGAGTTGACTCGGCCGTGGGTCATTTCTCCTGCAGTGTTCTTATATTGATGTTTTGGGATTTTTAGGATGGTTTGTTTCTGCCCAGATTTTCCAGAGAACAAATTTGTTTTTGGGGTGGTTACAAATCCGTATTTTGATCGAACCTCTCTAGACTTTGGCTGATGGGTTATATCTGTGATGTGATATATGTATTGAACGTCTGCTAATCGCTATACGTCGATTAGTGGGGGTTATACATATCTGTGATCTGTAATGTTGATGGTTTGTGTATATGAATTCGTTGGATTGTCGCGGATGAATAGCCGGGGGGTTGTGAGATGAGAGTTTTCTTTATCTTTCAATTCATGTAATATGTAAATTGATGTAATATTATTTATATGTCCACACAATCGAGATGGGGTTGTAGCTGTCATTGTATAATTTCTTTTACTGTTTTTGCTCCTAGGATAGACCCAAGGTGGGGTGCACAAACTACCGGGTACCTCGAAGTGCCGAGTGGCCTACTCACATTGTTGAGGGAGGTTGCTTCACTTCGGGTACTTGGCGGGTAGTTTGCCGCACCCGTAGGGGTCTAGGGTGGGGTCTTGGCTATTCATCGCGACCGTGTAATCCGCTCTTCGTTACAGGCTCGTACGGAATGCGGATTCCTAGTATATCCAATGTGTTCATCTGTGATCTGGAATGGCTATCATTGCATGTGACGAATGTATATATCTATATGTAGATATCTATTTAGGCGTTGCTTATGTTTTGCATCCGCGCTAGTCCAGCCCCCGCTCTGTCGTTAGTTAAGTAACCTAACGGGTGATGACGGGACCCCGTGGCGAATGCGGATGGCATAAGCGTACGTCATATTTTCGTTGTTTTCTGCAATGGTAGGATTAATTGATGGGACGCATTAAATTAATGCAAGAAAATAAACCAAAGTTAAAGTCGTTGGAACACTTTAAAAACCACTCGGTTCTTTTCAAAAACCAACTTTTAAATGCGGAGCTTGAACCACTCCTTTTAAAAGCTATCTCCTTCCATCGATTATATCAAGTTCACTACGTTCACGGTTTCTCCAAAACCATTCGTAGCCCTCCATCATTTCAGTTAAATATTCGGTAGTATTCAA
Organism: Agapanthus africanus; assembly: GCA_030015575.1. Lineage (NCBI taxonomy): Eukaryota > Viridiplantae > Streptophyta > Magnoliopsida > Asparagales > Amaryllidaceae > Agapanthus > Agapanthus africanus. Next base: position 181,236,978 of record JASDDO010000016.1, on the reverse strand, counting down.
GCTATGTATTTTGACCTCACGCCAAGGCATAGTGATTGGTAGCTGCCGGATATTTATCTGTTGCATAGATAGAATGCGTTGGTTTGAGACAGTCGTACTGCCATTTTGGCCTACGTCAAGGATAGGTACGGGTGGGTTCAAATTAACCTGGATAATGATGGGTAGAACTTGACATGTGACTTATGACATTTTGACCTCACGCCAAGGTCATAAGAGCATAGGGCAAAAATCCACATCGGGAGTTTCAAAAGAAACTGAAACTTGCTAGCGCTGCATACCATTTGGAGTGTGATGATTCTGGTAGGATTCCTTTAGTTTTGTCACATGATGATATTTGGATCCCGATCCTACTGTGAGTATATGCTACTCCTCCGGAACTTTCTCACTTAACGATCAATGCTATAAACCAAGTAGGTGTCTAGAAAGGTGTTAGCGGGGCTACGCCCACAGGGAAAAGAGGTTATTTAATTAAGGAACTTCGCGAAAGCGTTGGAAAACCTCCCTCGAAGTACCAACACTGGCCTGGCTGAACGGTTAAGCAAGTATTGTACGGTGAGATTGATCCCGACTAATTCTTCCTTTTTGGTTTGAGGAGGGATTCGAGAGACAGTGGGAGCCATCCTGTTTAGACAAATTAAAAACCACTCTAAACTTGCAAGAGCATCATGCTAAAGTGTTTCTTCTCTCTCTCCTAATTGCAGCGACCAAACATCATGACTGGACTTAAGTTACTACTAGATAAAAACATACTGACAGGGCCAAACTACAAAGATTGGCTCAAGAATGTCAAAATGGCAATCACTTATGACAAGTTGGGGTATCTCCTTACCACCAAAGCTCCCCCTGTCCCAGTTCCCAAATCCAGCGTCGCGGAAAAGGAAATCCGTAAGACCTGGGAAATCGACTGCGTGAAGGCCAAGTGCCTCGTGCTTGCCTCTATGGACAATGAACATCAGAGGAGACACGAGAATATGGACCTCGAATCCTTATTTCTCTATACAAAAGAACTGTATGGAGAGCAATCCCGTATCGCCAGATACGATGTCTCGAAAAAACTGTTTTCGGCGAGATTGGCCGTCGGATCATCGGTAGCGGAACACGTGCTTAAGATGATTGGCTATATTGAAGAGCTCGCGGACCTTGGGATCACGTTAGAGAACGAGCTCTATACTGAATTGATTCTCCAGTCCCTTCCTTCCACTTACGCCCGGTTTATTCTGAACTTCAACTTGCAAGAAAAAGAAGTTGAACTTTCAGAACTCCTCAACATGCTGAGGAGTGCAGAGGGCACCCTACAGAAAGGTAGGGAAACATCCACTTGTTTGTAGGAGGATCTTCCTCTTCTAGGTCCAAGGCGAAAGCCAAGGGAAAGAAGAAGAAAACCCCCACCAAACCAAGGGGCGGTGTTAGTAAAGCGGATACGAAGGGAAAGGCAAAAGCAACAAAGGTAGCGGGAAAGCTTGTGGGGAAGGAAGAGTGCTTTTACTGTCACAAGAGTGGACACTGGAAAGAGGATTGCAGGGCTTGGAAGGCCAGAAACCAGGACCCGAAGAAAGTTGCGACTTCGGCTTCAGGTGTGTATGTTATTGAAAACTGTCTATCAATAAACTCTACTTCCTGGGTATTGGATACCGGATCAGGATCTCATATCTGTAATTCTTTGCAGGCACTGAGAAAGCGTAGGGTTTTGAAGGCAGGTGATATGACCCGCAAAGTTGCAAATGGAGCTAGCATGGATGCTGAGGCCGTGGGGGACTATCACCTGGGATTGTCAGATGGACATGTTTTGGTTTTACGTGATTGTTATTTTGTACCCAATGCAACTTGTAATATCATTTCTGTATCTTTAATATCTAAAGAAGGTTATGAATTTGCATTTGTAAGTAATGTTGTAAACATTCACCTTAATCAAGTTATGATTGTGTCAGGTACATTAAGCAATGGTATATACGTATTAAACCAATCACAGATTTTCAATGTCCAGAATACACACAAAAGAAAGTCTCCTGAAACAAATCAGGCTTTCTTATGGCATTGTAGACTGGGTCACATCAATGAGAGAAGGTTGACGAAGTTACAGACAAAAGGATATTTGGATCCGTTCGAATATTAATCATATGCAACTTGTCAATCCTGTCTCAAAGGAAAGATGACAAAGACTCCGTTCACTGGACACGGAGTAAGAGCGAGCGAGCTCTTGGGACTCGTACACAGTGACGTATGCGGTCCAATGTCTACACATGCGCGAAGCGGTTATTCTTACTTCATTACTTTTACGGATGACTTTTCAAGGTACGGATATGTCTTCTTAATGAAACATAAATCCGAAGCCTTTGGAAAATTCCAGGAATATAAGAATGAAGTAGAAAAACAAACAGGCAAAAGTATCAAGACACTAAGATCTGATCGAGGTGGTGAATACTTAAGTGTCGAGTTCCTGGATTACTTAAAAGAGAATGGAATTCTCTCTCAGCTTACTCCTCCATACACCCAGCAATATAACGGTGTATCGGAGAGACGGAACCGAGCCCTATTGGATATGGTACGGTCCATGATGAGTAAAGCTGAGTTGCCGCGATCATTCTGGGGATATGCACTAGAATCAGCTGCATACCTTTTGAACCGAGTTCCAACTAAGACCGTGCCTACCACACCATATGAGATATGGAGTGGGAAGAAACCCTATTTTCAATATCTGAAGATCTGGGGATGTCCAGCTTTTGTCAAAAAGCAGCATGCGGACAAATTCGAGGCATGCTCAGTACTGTACAAGTTTGTGGGATACCCAAAGAACTCCAGAGGGTATCTTTTCTATTACGCAGAGGAACAAAAGGTCTTTGTTTCTCGTAATGCCCACTTTCTGGAACACCAGTTCTTAGAAAAGGAAATAAGTGGGAGCGCAATAGAACTGGAAGAAATTCCAGAACCACAGACTATTACTGAAAGCTTAGTAGAACCAGAGGGCTCAAAAGAACAGGACATTCCTGCGCCGCTCCGCAGGAGTAGTAGGCAGTCTCATCCGCCCGAGAGATACTACGGTTTTCTCATAGACAGGGATAGAGAGGATTGCATCATTGATAGTGATGAGCCGACTAGCTTCCAGCAGGCCATTCAGAGCGTTGACTCGGTAAAATGGCCGGATTCAATGCGGACCGAAATGGAGTCCATGTACACCAACAAAGTATGGACGTTGGACGTTGCTCCAGATGGGGTAAAACCCGTAGGATGCAAGTGGATCTTCAAAAGGAAGATTTGTGTAGATAGACAGGTTGAGACCTATAAGGCTAGACTTGTTGCAAAGGGTTTTCGTCAAAGACCTGGTTTGGACTATGACGAAACCTTTTTCTCCAGTGGCTATGCTGAAATCCATTCGGATCCTTCTTGCCATTGCTGCCTTCCACAATTATGAGATTTGGTAGATGGACGTAAAGACCGCTTTTCTAAACGGAAATTTAGAGGAGTGTGTCTAAATGGACCAGCCAGAGGGTTTCATTCAGAGTAGGAGCAGCGGAAAGGTGTGCAAGTTGCTTAAGTCCATCTATGGACTAAAGCAGGCATCGCAGAGTTGGAACATTTTTTTTGATGAGACGGTCAAAGAATTTGGCTTTATCAAAAATCCAGATGAACCATTCATCTATAGTAGATTTGTAGCAAGAACTGTCGTATTCCTCGTTTTATACGTGGATGACATTCTCTTAATAGGAAATGACATTCCTATGCTACAATCTGTCAAAGGGTTCTTGTCACACAGGTTCTCCATGAAAGACCTAGGTGATACCTCTTACATTCTGGGGATCCGGATCTATCGTGACAAATCCAAGAGGATATTAGGACTTTCATAGTCCAGGTACATCGACACCATACTGAAAAGATTCAGTATGGAAGATTCCAAGCACGGTAATCTACCGGCTTGTCACGGGATCACCCTCTCCAAAAAGATGTCTCCCAAGACTGATTTGGAAAGGGATCGCATGTCTATTATACCCTACGCTTCTGCGGTAGGCTCTATAATGTATGCGATGTTGTGTACCAGACCGGATGTAGCTTATGCACTGAGTGTGGTAAGCCGGTATCAGTCAAACCCTGGGGAGAAACACTGGATAGCGGTAAAGAACATTCTCAAGTACCTAAGAAGGACTAAGGAGATGTTCTTGGTGTATGGTGGAAAAGACCTCCAGATCGAGGCCTTTGCTGACTCCAGCTTCCAAAGTGACAAGGATGATTCCAAATCCATGTCGGGTTATGTCTTTACCCTCAATGGAGGGGCGGTGTGTTGGAAGAGTTCCAAACAGGAAACCATTGCTGACTCGACGATGGAAGAGGAATATATCGCTGCTGCAGATGCCGCAAAAGAAGCCGTCTGGATAAGGAAGTTCCTGACAGAACTTCAGGTGGTTCCGTCCATTGTTGATCCGGTACCTCTGTATTGCGACAACAACGGGGCTATAGCTTTAGCGAAGGAACCCAGGTCCCATCAGAAGTCCAGACACATCTTGAGGCGGTATCACCTGATCAGGGAGATCGTGGGTCGCCAGGAGATCGAGGTTCGGAGAGTTGCTACGGAAGATAACACTGCTGATCCATTCACAAAGGCCTTACCCCAGACTCAGTTCGAGCGGCTGATCGAGATGATAGGTCTTTGATACGCCAGTACATGGCCTTAGTGCAAGTGGGAGATTGTTAGTGTATATGCCCTAGAGGCCATTACTGTATCATAATAGTTTGTATATTACTTAATGGAAGCTTAGGATATTCACCTTGTATAGACAATCTTGCTCAAAATAGGGGTATGCTACTTGGTTTGTTTCTACTTCTTATAGCATATCGCCTTTACACATTAGTGGAGCCCTTAGGATCTTTGCTTGATTACCAGCGTTGTGATGGCAGTCACACTCGTGGGGGCTGGGTAATCAACAAGCACATCCTTATGCAGGTCCCTAGTCGTAGGACTATCGAGACAGGGCATCGATACTCCGGAGTAAACTAGCGTATGCTCTTCTCATCCCAGTATGGGAGACGGCCTGTCCCACAGCCGTCAGTACGTCGTACTTGAGATAGTACGCGGGTGCTCGTTAGGTTACGAGTACACTGGACCGGACTCGTCAGGAACTGTTGGTTGGTATTATACCTTTCGTCAGTTATCAGTTCCCAGGTGACATGAGTACAGCTTAGTCCGTTGACTTGACACTGTCACTTCGCCTCGAGTGTGTTCCCACTGTTCTTAGATTGCTACCCTACCACGGCTCAAAGGAGTCGTGCAAACGGGTAGCAGTTGGGTGCAGTCCCGAAGCACTTGGAGGCAGTGACGGTTAGACAGGATTTGTCTCTCCCGGTATTGGGGGTTGATATCGCGCTGTGTCTAGGAGAGCCATTACACAAAGTCCCTGGCCAGGGCAAGCGAGATATACTAGTCGGTTTCCAGTGTTATCTCAAGGTGTTGTGGGCTACACTCCGACACGACTTGTACCGCTATTAGGGGACTGACGTTTACCACCCCCTAGGCCCGCCATGCGATACTCTCAGACGAACAGACCGGACTGTATGGAGATTGTCACATTCAGGCTCAGTAGGAGTTCAGATGGGTTCACCTCGTCAGTCTTCTTATCGACATCTACCTGGGGACCGTTACGTACAGCTAGTACCGCTTGCGGCCTGTGGTTAAACCCACTGCCAGCGTAGTGTCGAGTCTTTAGAGTCCCACACAGAGGGTTATTCATCTTTTTGCAAAACAGAGTAGAGGTCGCATGGTTTTGCGACGGGGTTCGTTCACATCCGCGCACGTGTGCACGTTTGGTGTCCGGACAGCTTATACTAGCGGGCTTTGGTTTAAGCCAGATCCTAGTATATGTTTTGGGATTGGTTTTATCTCATTGTATTCGTGTTCCTCGGAACATGGATATGGGTGTGTATGCACAGTTGACTTAGGCAGAGGCAGAGGACTTTCATTAGGGTAGATGACCGTTATCTTTTTCTTAACCCTAATGAATATGTAAAATATGATTATTGATATTAATTAATTATAATTGTGTTATGGTTAGGGTTGTTGACCATTTGACTATGGTTGACTTGTTGAACTATGTTGACAAATTGACCATCATCATTTCACATGAAAGATGCTCTTTGATTCTTGCAAAATTCATTAATGTGAAATGATAATGGTCATTTCAAGTTAACCATCACTATTATCTTTGATTATTTATTTAATTATCATAATTCATATATATGTGAGAAGGTTTGATATTATCCTCATTCTCTCATGCTCATTCTCTCTCATCCTCTTCCTCTCTCTCAAAGCTCTCCCCTCTCATGAGTTGAGAACCATTTTGCTTTTGAGATAAAATACCAAAATTACTCTCTACTCATCCTAAGGTTCTAGGTTTAGCACACCAAGCACTTTAGTTACCTCTAGGTTGAGGTAGGAGCCAATGGTAGAGGCCCTCGGGTGGATCTTTCTTCGGCAAGAGAAGGCGACGAGGACGACCCGTTCATCCCACTCCAAGGAGCAAGAAGAGAAGGAGTTCTAGACTTATCTATAACCCTTTAACCGAGTAGTTAAATCTCTTAGCATGGTTGTTAGTTTTTGTTTAGCAAAGATCCTCCTTTTAGTCCATGTTGCCTTGAGTTCTAAAAATCAATTTTTTATACCGTTTCCCCCCCCCCCCCGTAAGCACCGGGTGGGCAACGTGGACTTACAGTATTATCATTGCCTTCAGGATCAGGCGGATTTGTGGTATTTTGTGATGCTTCTCTAGTGGGGCTAGGGTGCGTATTGATGCAGCATGACAGGGTGATCGCGTATGCTTCGCGGCAATTTAAGAAACATGAACAGAACTACCCCACTCACGATTTGGAGATGGCTGCAGTGGTCTTTGCACTTAAGATCTGGCGACATTACCTATATGGTGAGTCGTGCCAGATATTCACTGATCACAAGAGCTTAAAGTATATATTTCAGTAGCGAGACCTGAACCTTAGACAGCGCCGATGGATGGAGGTAGTGAAGGACTACGACTGCGAGATCTTGTACCACCCGGGCAGGGCTAATGTAGTGGCGGATGCTTTGAGCAGGAGGCCCGGGGGTAGTCTATCTTGTTTGAGCGCAGTACAGAGGCAGTCGTCGGCAGATTGGCAGATTTTATGCGACAGCCGGGTACAGTTCAAGTTCACGCCGATCGGAGGACAGATTGCGCATGTTCGTGCATGCCCACAGTTCCTCGACCGTGTATATGAGGCACAACACAATGATGACCGATGTTCAGAGATTAGGACATATATTGGATAGGGCAGATTTTCCGAGTTCGTGATCGATGATCAGGGGATACTACGATTTGGGACTAGACTGTGCGTACCAGATGCTGAAGGATTGCGGCGTGAGATTCTTGAGGAGGCACACCGCTCGGTGTACAGTGTTCATCCAGGTTCCACCAAGATGTACAATGATATGAGGGATGTTTACTGGTGGGACGGAATGAAGAGGGACATCACAGATTTCTTGTCGAGATGCCTGACTTGTCAGCAAGTCAAGGCTGAGCATCAGAGGCCCGCGGGATATACATCGATTTCTACCCAGGAGTGGAAATGGGAACAGATTTCTATGGACTTCATTATGGGTCTACCCAGGACTAGACGAGGGTATGACTCCATCTGGGTGATCGTGGATAGTTTGACTAAAGCGGCTCACTTCCTACCGGTGAAGACGACTTTCGGATTTGCTCAGTATGCCCAGATATACATCGACGAGATTGTAAGACTGCACGGAGTTCCGACATGTATCGTGTCCGACAGAGGCACCCAGTTTACCAGCCGACTATGGCAGAGGCTTCAGGAGGCTTTGGGCACCCGCTTGAGTTTCAACACATCATTTCATCCGCAGACCGACGGACAGTCAGAGCGGACTATTCAGACTCTCAAGGACATGCTCAGAGCGTGCGTATTAGACTTCGGAGGTAGCTGGGATCATCATTTACCCTTAGCAGAGTTCTCCTACAACAACAGCTACCAGGAGACCATTCAGATGGCACCATTTGAGGCTCTTTATGGGAGGAGATGCAGATTGCCCGCCTGGTGGATAGAGCTCAGTGAGAGCAGTATCTTAGGGCCACAGATTGTCGAGGAGACGACCGCGAAGATCCAGTTGATTCGCGATAGGATGATAGCAGCCCAGAGTAGGCAGAGATCTTATGCGGACCGTCGTCGGTGCAGACTTGAGTTTTCTGTAGGTGATCATGTTTTCCTGAGGGTCTCCCTAATGAAAGGTGTGATGAGATTTGGGAAGAAGGGGAAGCTTAGTCCCAGATATGTGGGGCCCTTCGAGATCCTCAAGCGTGTTGGTGCGGTTGCGTATCGGTTAGCCCTTCCGTCCAGTTTTCCAGACGTGCACCCCGTATTTCATTTTTCGATGCTCCGCAAGTACCTTCATGATCCTTCACATGCGATTCAGCACCCGACGATCCAGCTTGAGTGTGACCTTTCCTATGCAGAGCAGCCAGTGATCATCATGGATCGACAAGTGCAGAAATTGAGATCGAAGGACATACCGTCGATCAAGGTACTTTGGCGTGGCCCGAGCAGTGAGGAGGTCACTTGGGAGACCGAGAGCGAGATGAGGAAGAAGTATCCCCATCTTTTTGAAGATACGTATAGTTAGATTTTTAAATTCGGGGACCGAATTTCTTTAAGGGGGGTAGATTGTAACGCCTTGAAATTCGTTTAGGATGTTTTCGCGATAATTAGCGATTTTGCGTGTTTTTCATAAAAGCCCGAATATCTTATTTTCCTTCTTAGCTAGGGATAATTGTGTTGTGAAGTGTTATATATATATATATATATATATATTTATATATAATTATAGGGTTATTAATTATTTCTAGTCGGGTTTACCCTAATTGGGAAATTTTCTTTGTGTTAGTATACACATGCACACTTAGCCAAATTTTGTGACCTAGGTTTTTAATGATATCATGTTAACCATTTCTTTTCTTGCATGGTTGATAATTTATCCCCACCATTTAAATCAAGTCAAAATCCCTTTTAAAATTCAAAATTTCAATTAGAAAATGAGGCATGGTGGTTAGGTAGGAAAAAACTTGACTTTTTATTGACCATTCCTTCTCTCTTCTCTTTCTTTTCTCAAATTCTGGAATTTCCTGCAGAAAAGAAAGAGCATCAGCAGCAACAACACCATAATTTCACCATTTTTTCATTTCTCTTTGATCTCTACACAAACCCCACACAAAAACAACCCTTTTTCATCACAAAACCTTGGGAAAATGGGCTTTTGAGGTGTTTGGTGGCAAATCTGCACACTTGAAACTTTTGGTGTTTCTTAAGATCTTCTGAAGGTATTAACTCACCCTTAGCACCCTTTTTCCATAACTTGTAGTATTTCTAGCAAAATATCACATTTATATGCAATTTTAGTGCTATTGAAGGGATTTAGTGAAGATATGTTAAAATTAACATTTTTATGGCTTGATTAGCTTGGTAATTAGTTATTAGTGTGGTTTTAGACCTGGGTTTGCTTCAGTTTGCACAAAAACACCATAAAGTATCATTTTAGTGTAAAAGTGTGGTTTTTAACTAGAATTAGGGCTCTGTTGAATCTGCTGCTACCCGAGTTGTTCTAAAGTAAATCTGTAATTACTGTAGTATGTACATGGGGTATAGAGTGCACACACAAAACCCGGGGGCCCACCTCCCTACCTAGGCCGCCGGAAAATGTGTTCTGGCCGCAATTTGCGGCCAGATGAGTGAGTTGGGGGTTGGGGTTTGGACCACAGGAGTCTGCTGCTATGTGGAGTATTTTGGTATATATATTTTTATAATATCTTTTCTGTATCAAAATCTGGAGTCAAATACCTATTTCCTGTATTTTAAATCTTCGCGACACGCGTGATACATGTGTGGGTTTGGGGTTTCTGCGTATCGCGACGCGTCGGGTTAGCTTCAGGAGCGTAATCACACGTTTTAGTGTATCGCGCACACGCGCGCTTGGTTTGCGACACGTGTTTCTAATTTGACTTTAATGTCGTGTTTGTGTGGATTTGAGCTTATGTGTGATATATGGTGTAATTCTAGGTTTGCAGGCGAGTGCGACGGACGCCGCGAAGAAAGGGAAACAGGTCGTCGGCTACACTTAGCAAGAGACTACGGTGAGTAGATTTAACATCTACGGGGATATCGCCCGCATGGAGTTATGCGTCCGGGCTGATAGGACCTTATATCTACTTATTGCCTTATCTACATGGCTACTGTTAGTTGCATACCGCATTCCCTTCTATATGTATATAAACTTAGAATTGATAGAACACCGCACTATTACTAACGGTTCATGTTGCACGAGCACTAATCTGCATGTTACACACACACCGTTAGTAATTGCCATGACACACTCACTATAGAATTGCCATGATCATTATACTGTAGTTCATCTCATATACGATTCGATATGATTTTCATAGAAATTGGGAGCCGCATGATGCCTTTTGAAAAACAGAAACTATTTTAAAACGCGGTTTCTCCATTTTACCAATATTGTGGCTCAATGTACGTAGCACATCACATTTGATTTACTCATTGGTGTTGGATTTCATGTGATTTCTGGTTTTGAGGACCGAGGGGTTATTTAAGAAATTATGCACTGTTTTAAAAACCCGGTTCCTCTTGATATGATATTTCAGTGCGTCCACCATGCGTTTTCTCGGTTCTGAGACATGTGACTTGTGAACCCGAATCGAGGAGTTGGATGAGGCCGATTGCGGGTACATGATGGACCCGGTATGGTACCCCGGGGCGAGAACGGATCGCTGTGCAGTAGACGGTGAGCCTGGCAGAGGGACTACTACCTACCGGTGATTGGTTGGACCTAGCAGTTATCCGGAGGATACTGACCAAAGTCGATAGATGGATACGGGACGACCCGTACTGCCGGGGCCGAGGGCCGATTCCGCAGACGGAGACCGTGGGATGATCCGGACTGAGGGAGCCCGATATATGAGGATTTGCATGTCGATGCTGGACACGAGTATTTTTTATGATATTTTGAGTGCCGGTGATGGGCATTCGTGATTCTCAGATATTTACAGGATTTGAGGGCCGAGGAGAGTGCCGGCGCCTGAGTTTATTTCGAATTTGGGTGCAGTGTTAGGCACCGATTATTTTTCCACGTTGATATTCCATGTAGATGTTATTTATCCCATGCTCAGCATTGATTATTATGCATCTCATCCTGTAGTTATTTTACCTGACAGAGCACTGGCATGATTATGCACATACTGCTTATCACATATAAACTTATCTGTTGGCATTTGATAGAGTAGCGCAGCACGTGCATGCTCGCGATTACCTTTATATGTTATCTCTATTCACGAGTTGGCAACTCACCCCCGTTGTGCCACAGTATTTGCAGGTTGCCCCTCAGAGTAGTCGCGGAAGGCTGTCTTCTTACATCTTTTGGCTACAAATACCACTACAGTTGGTGCGAGAGCTGTTTTGCTGTTAGGTGGGTTGTGGTATCTGGTTACTTTTATTGTACACACTTTTGTATCTAGTATTCTCCATCTACCTTATATGTACTTGACGTAGAGACAGTGTGAGGACGATGATATATGTTATTTCTATTATGGTGTCGAGCTCGTGGGAGCCGACTTTATTTATGCAGTTGTATCATTCTGTGATGTTTTACTTTACTCTTGAGGTGTTGTTTCCGCCATTGGGCGTGAATGCTCCCGTTTGGGACGCTTTATCATATCCTGTATCATTTTCACTTATATCTTGTTGTACCCGATTTCGGGGTTAGTTTTACATAAGGAACGCTGCCAAAATTATTAAAATGATAACTTAACCTTAAAGAACTTCATTAAACTACTCAAGGGTTTCTAAATGATTTTAATCAAATGTTTTCAACACTCACTACTTTTAAATGGTTTTGATTTCTGGGTTCGGCTTACTTAGTCGCGTTACGCCTGTAGACGTTGTGTGGTTAAGTGCCGGTCATGAGTCGAATTTCGGGTCGTGACAGCCAGGTCCAACCAATCACCGGAAGGCATGTATTCCCTCTACCAGGCTCACCATCTACCGTACAGCAAATCCGTTCTCGCCCCGGGGTACCATACCGGGTCCACCATGTACCCGCAATCAGTTTCATCCAGCTCCTCGAATCGGTTTTCACATGTCATACGTCTCAGAACCGAGAAAACGCATGGTGGACGCACTGAAATATCATATCAAGAGAAACCAAGTTTTCAAAACAGTATGTACTTTCTTAAAATAATACTGCGGTTCTCAATTCCAGAAATCACATGAAATCCAAAACTCAATATGTGAATCTATGTAATAAGTCGTATGCCGCATAAAATAGTACTACATGTAAAACAAGGGAAAACCACTCATTTAAATGGATCCAGTTTTGAAATAGTTCATGTGGTCTCCATTTCTCTAGAAATCAAGCAGCATCATCTATGAAGGTGAAATATGTAGGCATGGATGCACAAGATATATAAGTGGGTATATACGAAGGATTTAGTGTACAATATGTATGCACGCAAAGGAACAGAATTATGTCTAATCATCGATAATGAGGTAAGCTAAACGATGTATGGTTCATAGCAATCCTATAGTGCGAGTGTCATGGAAATCACTAATGATGTGGGTGTAACATACAAATAGTGCTCGTGCAGCTTGAACCGTTAGTGACAGTGCGGTGTTTCATAAGTACCGTGTCTATATGCAACAAAAGCGAGGTACGCTAAAATAGTACGTATGCACAAGCAATATATATGTAAATGTACATATATATATATACACACACGCGACTACAATATCCTATCAAGCCCTGACGCCTAACGCCATACGGGCGATTTCCCCGTAGATGTTAAATCTACTCACAGTGATCTCGATCTACGTGTAGCCGACCACCTGCTTCCCCTTCTTTACGGCGTCCGAAGTACCCGCCTGTGTACCTAGAATTTACAAAAAGAATACACATAAGCTAAAATCCTGCAAAAACGCGATATCAAAATCAAACGAGAAACTCGCGTCGCAAGCTAAACGCGTGTGCATCCGATACGCCAAAACGTGTGTATACGCGTCTGAAACTACCCTGACACGTTGTGATACGCAGCACACGCTAAACCCACTCACATAACTCACGTGTCGCGCAAGCTTAAAGCATTGAAAATAGGGTATTTTGTTCCAGATTTTGATATAGGCAGAATTAGAAAAAGTTGCATACACCAAAGACCTTAATTATGTAGCAGACTCCTACCCACCAAACCCCAACACACAACTCACCTATCTGGCCGCAATTTGCGGCCAGAACTAATTTATTTGCGGCCTGGGGTGGGGAGTGTGGTCTCGTGCTTCGTGTGTGTGGTCTAGGTCTAGTGTACATGCTCCAGTAAACTCAGTTTTTTCCTGAAGCAACCGGGATGAAAGCAGATCACAAAAGAGCACAAATCTTAACTAAAACGCTAATTTAACACTAATTTGGTATAAAATGGTATTTTAGTGTAATCTGAGGAATAACTTGGTTTAAACAACATTAATAGCACCTAATCAAGTTAATCAAAACCTAAGAACCCTAACTTACCCTAATCTTCACTTAAACCATCTCATTAGCACTAAAACGTACAAAAACATAACTTTTAGCTAATAAAACTACAAGTTAAGCAATAAAGTGATTTGGGTGAGTTCAATACCTCTAATTGGTCTTAGGGGAGTCCAACTTGATGCACTTGCCTTCAAAGGCAAGGATTTGCTATCAAGATCAACAAAGGAGGTGTTTTGCAAAGGTTTTATGAAGAAAAGGTGAGTTTTTTTGTGTAGGGGTTTGTTGTTTGAAAGCAAGAAGAAGAAAAGAGAAGAAGATGAAGGGTATGTTGCTGCTGCTGCTGCCTCTGCTGGGGTTTGCAGAAAAATGAGAGGGAGAGAGAGAAAAGAGAGTGTGTGCAAAGAAGTCAAAAGCCCATACCTTAATATGATATTCCACCATGCCTCTTTATCAATTCTTTTTTTTATTTACCTTTATTTGTTTTGTTTTGGGTTTTATTTTAAAAGGGATGAATGATAATTTCAAATGGTAGACATGTTAAAACATGGCCTAAGGTGAAATTGTGCATGCTAACTAATTTTGGCTTAGGAAAAATAGTTAAGAAAATTTTGCTAATTAAGTGAACACTAAACTAATTTATAATTAATAAAACACTACTATATATATAGTTACATACTGACACAATTAAAAGTAGATTTATTCCAGTTTAAGTGGGAAAATATTAGTTAACGGGAATTATGAAAACACGCATTATCGCTAATTAACGCGAAATTAACCTAACGAATTTCGAAGCGTTACAATCTTCCCCCCTTAAAGAAAATCAGTCCCCGAATTTAAAAATCTAGCTATGCGTACCTTCAAAGAGATTGGGATACGGTTTCCCTGGTGACCTCCTCGCTGCTCGGGCCACGCCAAAGGACCTTGACGAAAGGTATAACCTTCGATCTCAATTTCTTCACCTGCCGATTCAGGATGACCACCTGCTGCTCTGCAAAAGAAAGGTCACGCTCTAGCTGGATCGTCGGGTGCTGAATCTCATGCGAAGGATCATGAAGATATTTGCGGAGCATCGAAACGTGGAATACGGGGTGAACTTCAGGAAAACTGGGCGGAAGAGCTAACCGATACGCAACTGCACCAACAGGCTCGAGGATCTCGAAGGGGCCCACATATCTGGGACTAAGCTTCCCCTTCTTCCCAAATCTCATCACACCTTTCATTGGAGAGACCCTCAAGAAAACATGATCGCCAACCGAAAACTCAAGTCTGCGCCGACGACGGTCCGCATAAGATCTCTGCCTGCTCTGGGCTGCACTCATCCTATCGTGAATAACTGGATCATCGTGGTCGTCTCCTCAACAATCTGCGGTCCCAAAATACTGCTCTCGCTGAGCTCTGTCCAACAGACGGGCGATCTGCATCTCCTCCCATATAGAGCCTCGAATGGTGCCATCTGAATGGTCTCGTGGAAGCTGTTGTTGTAGGAGAACTCTACTAAGGGCAAATGGTGATCCCAGCTACCTCCGAAATCTAAGACGCACGCTCGGAACATGTCCTCGAGAGTCTGAATAGTCCGCTCGGACTGGCCGTCGGTCTGTGGATGAAATGCTGTGCTGAAGCTCAAGCGGGTGCTCAAAGCCTCCTGAAGCCTCTGCCATAGTCGGCTGGTAAACTGGGTGCCTCGGTCGGACACGATACAAGTCGGGACTCCATGCAGACGTACAATCTCGTCGATGTATAACTAGGCATACTGAGCAAATCCAAAAGTGGTGTTCACTGGCAGAAAGTGAGCCGCTTTCGTCAATCGATCCACGATCACCCAAATGGAGTCATACCCTCGACTAGTCCTGGGTAGACCCACAATGAAGTCCATAGAAATATGCTCCCATTTCCACTCCGGAATAGGCAACGGCTGTAGCTCTCCCGCGGACCTCTGGTGCTCGGCCTTGACTTGCTGGCAAGTCAGGCATCTCGACAAAAAGTCTGTGACGTCCCTCTTCATCCCTTCCCACCAGTAAACATCTCTCAGATCACGGTACATCTTGGTGAAACCTGGATGAACGTTGTACACTAATCGATGCACCTCCTCGAGAATCTCACGCCTCAGTCCCTCAGAATCTGGTACACATAGTCGAGTCCCAAATCGCAGTATCCCCTAATCATCGATCATGAACTCGGAGTCTCTGTCATGTCTAATCTACTCCCTGATCTCTGAAAGACGGTTGTCACTGTGCTGCGCCTCGCGGATATGGTCAAGCAACTGTGGACGTGCACGAACATGTGCAAGCCATCCTCCGATCGGAGTGAACTCGAACGGCACTCAGCTGTCGCATAAAATCTGCCAATCTGCTGACGACTGCCTCTGTACTGCTCTCAAACAAGATAGAATACCCCCGGGCCTCCTACTCAAGGCATCCGCCACTACATTTGTCTTGCCCGGCTGATAAAGGATCTCACAATCGTAGTCCTTCACCAACTCCATCCAACAGCACTATCTAAGGTTCAGGTCTCGCTGCTGAAATATGTACTTCAAGCTTTTGTGATCAGTGAATATCTGGTACGACTCGCCGTATAGGTAATGTCGCCAGATCTTGAGTGCAAAGACCACTGCAGCCATCTCCAAATTGTGAGTGGGGTAGTTCTGTTCGTGTTTCTTCAGCTGCCGAGAAGCATACGAAATAACCCTGTCGTGCTGCATCAATACGCACCCTAGCCCCACTCGAGAAGCGTCACAATAGACCACAAATCCACCCGATCCCGAAGGCAATGATAACACTGGCGCCATAGTCAAATGAGTCTGCAATTGCTGAAAGCTATGCTCGCACGCCTCTGTCCAATCAAAAGGAACTCCCTTCCGGGTCAACCCGGTCAACGGTGCAGCAATACGGGAGAAGTCCTGCACAAATCGTCGGTAGTAGCCGGCCAGTCCTAGAAAGCTGCGGATCTCTGTAACTGATGCTGGACTGGGCCAATGTTGAACGACCTCGATCTTCTTCGGGTCAACACATATACCATCTCGCGTAATCACGTGACCCAAGAAATCTATGCTGTCAAGGCAAAATGCGCACTTGGAGAACTTCGCGAACAGCTGGTGCTCCCTCAAAGTTTGCAATGTGATCCGAAGGTGCTGCTCGTGCTCCTCTCGACTCTGGGAATACACCAAAATGTCATCAATAAATACGATGATGAACAGATCAAGATACGGCCTGAAAATACGGTTCATCAAGTCCATAAACGCTGCTGGGGCGTTGGTGAGTCCGAACGACATCACCAAAAACTCATAGTGGCCATAACGCGTGCGAAAAGCCGTCCTCGGAATATCCTCCTGCCGAACCCGCAACTGATGGTAGCCTGATCGCAAGTCAATCCTCGAAAAGTATCCTGCACCCTGAAGCTGGTCGAACAAGTCGTCGATGCATGGTAAAGGATATCTGTTCCGTACGGTAACCCTGTTCAGCTGGCGGTAATCAATACACAAGCGCAAACTGCCATCCTTCTTCTTGACAAACAGGACTGGAGCACCCCAAGGAGACACACTAGGTCGAATAAGCCCCTTATCCAACAAATCTTGCAACTGACCTTTCAACTCTCTAAGCTCTGCCCGGGCCATCCGATAAGGCGGTATGGAAATAGGCCCCTTGACTGGAATCAAGTCAACGCAGAAAACAATATCGCGCTCAGGCGGTAGCCCAGGAAGCTCGTCAGGAAAACATCAGGGAACTCACTAACAATCGGGATCTGGACCAACGGGACCTCTGTAGCTTTAGTATCGCAAACATAGGCTAGAAATCCCTGACATCCCTTCCTCAAAAGCTGTCCAGCGTGAAGAGACGAAATCAAACTGTGAGGGGCGGCACCACGGTCCCCCTGCACAACAAAAGCCGACTCGCCGGGAAAACAAAACCTAACTGTCTTCTCGCGGTAGTCTACAGACGCGTAGCACGTGGCTAACCAGTCCATGCCCAAGAGAACATCGAAGTCCAACATCTCCAGAAGGATCAAGTCGACAGGCAACTCTCTCTCACCAATACGGACAACACACGACCGGAACACGTGTCTAGCAACAAACGACTCGCCCATAGGAGTGGTCACAGCAAGCGGCTGATCAAGCAAACCAGACTCTCTACCCAAACTCGGCACGAATTGTGTGGAAACGTACGAGTGCGTGGATCCCGGATCAAACAACACGTGTGTGTCAACGGAACATACTGAAAGAGTACCTGAGACTACTGCATTGGAAGCCTGCGCGTCCGGATGCGTCAAAGCGAATAACCGTGCCTGTCCTCTACCTGCGACTGGCGGTCTCCTACTAGCAACTGGATGTCCTCTGCCTCGGCCACCTCGTCCTCTCTGAGTAAACCCTCCGTGACCATGACCTCTCTGTGCATGAGTCTGACGTGGAGCAACAGCATGTACAACAGGCAACTCCCTTTGGGGTAGTGAAGGTGGTAAAGTGACGTGTGGTACGGCGGTCTCGTCCTCACGTGGCTCAGGACAATCTCGCACACGATGATATGTATTCCCGCACCAAAAACATCCCGACAATGATCGCTGACCCTCCTGGGGATAAGAGCTGAACAATCGGCCTCGCCCCGAGTCTCTGCCACCAGCAAGACATCTGTCACGGTGTCTAAACGGCTGTTTCTGTGCTGATGGGTCCGTACGAAATCTCTTCGGCCCTGGAGCTGCCGAAGTCTCAGCAAGGCGCTCCTCGACTAATAAGGCTGCATCTACGGCTGCTGCATAGGTCTCGCAATGTTGTGCGCTGATCGCAAGAAATAACAGTGTAAGCAAACCTCGAACAAACCTCTTGACTCGCATCTCCTCAGTAACCACTAAATATGGGGCATAAACAGATAGCTCGGTGAACTGCACAACATACTCCGCCACTGTCATACCCGGCGTATGGCGTAATGACTCGAACCTGTGCGCTCTAGAATCTCTGACACTCTGTGGAAGGAAATGGGCTAGAAACACAGTCACAAACTCAGTCTAGGTCATAGGAGGAAGACCTGCTGCTATGCCCTTCTCTACCGACTCACACCATTTCTGCGCAAGACCTTCAAGGCGAAAGCTCGCGAACTCCACCCATCTCGCATTTGAGCCTCTGAGTGAACGACATATCCGGGCCATCCTATCGATAAATGACTGTGGTTCCTCGGCTGCATCGGTGCCTGTGAAGACCGGAGGCTTCAGCCTCTTGAACTCTGATAACGATACTGTGTCACCTCTGTAGCTGCAGGTGCAACTGCCTGAACTGTAGGCACCATCGCGGTCCCCGTAACAAGTGGAACTACCTCAGGTCGCTGCGCTCGAATGGCCTCAACTAACGACCCCATCATCTGGCGCATCTCCTGCATACCGGCCCCTAGCATAGTGATATGGTCCGTCGTAGGAGGAACAGTCTGCTCTGGTACAACGGGTGTACTTCCCGGGTCAGTCCTCGTCTCAGACGAGTCAACTCTAATCTCGGCTCTCGCGGCCGCTCTCTACGCCCTCGTAGTCTTTGGCGGCATAATGGCTGAAAAGAAAATAGGATTCGATAAGGATACGGAAATCGAATCACAAGAATGCACATAATCATGAAGGAATTTCAATCAATAAGTCCTAAGGTCACTTAGGCGGAGTACCGTGTCGTGAGTATGCCGCGGAACATACACACGCTACGCCACTCTGCTTTAGCTACCTACTCCATCATACCAAGGTCATCCTATACTCCGAAAGGTAAACCTATGCTTTGATACCAACTTTGTCACGACCCAAAGTTTGGCCCATGACCGGCACTTAACCACATAACGTCTACAGGCGTAACGCTATTAAGTAAGCCGAAACCCAGAAATCAAACCATTAAAATAGTGAGTGAAGAAAACGTTAGTTTAAAACATTTAGAAAACCTTGAGTAAAAATCCTTAAAGTTTAAGTTATTTTCCAAAAAATTTCGGCAGCACCGCCTTTGTAAAGACTAGCCCCGAAAACGGGTACAAAACATGATATGAGTAAAATGACTGATAACAAGAATATAACATCCCCAAACGGGAGCAATCACGCCCAACGGAGGAAATAATCACCACAACAATAATATACGATGCCGTAGCGAAGAAATGAGCAATATAAGTTTAAAACATCATAAAAGATGAAACTATATAAATAAATAAAGCCGGCTCACACGAGCTCGACGTCCAGAGTACAAATAATATACAATATCGTCCTCACGACCGGTCTCTAAGTCAATACACGAAATAGTAGATGGAGAGTACTAGATACAACAGAGTGCACAAATGGAAAAATATAAACGGATACCGCGACCCACCTATCAGTAAAACGGCACACGCGCCAAATGTAATGGTATCCGTAGCAAAAAGATACAAGAGAGAGCCCTGCCGCAACTACTCCGAAGGTCGACCTGCAAACACTGTGGAACAACGGGGGTGAGTTGCCAACTCGTGAATAGTAGATAACATATAAATGTAATCACAGGTATGCACGTGCTACTATACTCTAACATGTGCACGCTGATAACATCTATATAATGAACAGGGTATGCCATAATCATGCAAAGTACTCTATCAGGTACTACGACTACATGATGTGATGCATAACAATAAATACTGAGCATGGGATAAAATATGATCTACACGAATCATCATCGTGGAAAACCCGGTGTCTACCAAAAACACCCCAAAATCCCAATAAATCAGGCGCCGTCACTCTATCCGGCCCTCAATCCTGTAAATCTCATAGAAGCGTGGTGCCCAACATCGGCACCCGAAAACATCATGAAATACTCTTGTCCAGCATCGACACGCAAATCCTTATACATCGGGCTCCATCAGTCCGGATCGGCCCACGGGCTCCGTCTGCGGAATCGGCCCTCGGCCCCGGTAGTACGGGTCGGCCCATATCCATCTCTCGACTATGGTCAGTATCCTCCGGTTAACCGCCAGGTCCAACCAATCACCGGTAGGCATGTAGTCCCTCTGCCAGGCTCACCGTCTGCTGCACAGCAAATCCGTTCTCGCCCTGAGGCACCATACCGGGTCCACCATGTACCCGCAATCGGTCTCATCCAGCTCCTTGAATCGGGTTTCACATATCATACGTCTCAGAACCGAGAAAACGCATGGTGGACGCACTGAAATATCATATCAAGAGAAACCGGGTTTTCAAAACAGTGCGTACTTTCTTAAAATAATATCACGGTTCTCAATTCCAGAAATCACATGAAATCCAAAACTCAATATGTGAATCTATGCAATAAGTTGTATGCCGCATAAAATCGTACTACATGTAAAACAAGGGAAAACTACTCATTTAAATGGATCCAGTTTTGAAATAGTTCATGCGGTCTCCATTTCTCTAGAAATCAAGCAGCAGCATCTATGTAGGTGAAATATGTATGCATGGATCCACAAGATATATAAGTGGGTATATACGAAGGATTTAGTGTACAATATGTATGCACGCAAAGGAACAGAATCATGTCTAATCATCGATAATGAGGTAAGCTAAACGATGTATGGTTCATAGCAATCCTATAGTGCGAGTGTCATGGAAAACACTAACGGTGTGGGTGTAACATACAAATAGTGCTCGTGCAGCTTGAACCGTTTGTGACAGTGCGGTGTTTCATAAGTACCGTGTCTATATGCAACAAAAGAGGGGTACTCTACAATAGTACGTATACACAAGCTATATATATATATATATATATATATATATACACCCGACTACAATATCCTATCAAGCCCTGACGCTTAACGCCATACGGGCGATTTTCCCGTAGATGTTAAATCTACTCATGGTGATCTCGATCTACGTGTAGCCGACCACCTGCTTCCCCTTCTTTGCGGCGTCCGAAGTACCCGCCTGTGAACCTAGAATTTACACAAAGAATACATATAAGCTAAAATCCTGCAAAAACGCGATATCAAAATCAAACGAGAAACTCGTGTCGCAAGCTAAACGCGTGTGCATCCGATACGCCAAAACGTGTGTATACGCGTCTGAAACTACCCCGACACGTTGTGATACGCAGCAAACGCTAAACCCACTCACATAACTCACGTGTCGCGCAAGCTTAAAGCATTGAAAATAGGGTATTTTGTTCCAGATTTTGATACAGGCAGAATTAGAAAAAGTTGCATACACCAAAGACCTTAATTATGTAGCAGACTCCTACCCACCAAACCCCAACACACAACTCACCTATCTGGCCGCAATTTACGGCCAGAACTAATTTATTTGCGGCCTGGGGTGGGGAGTATGGTCTCATGCTTCGTGTGTGTGGTCTAGGTCTAGTGTACATGCTCTAGTAAACTCAGTTTTTGCCTGAAGCAACCGGGTTGAAAGCAGATCACAAAAGAGCACAAATCTTAACTAAAACGCTAATTTAACACTAATTTGGTACAAAATGGTATTTTAGTGTAATCTGCGGAATAACTTGGTTTAAACAACATTAATAGCACCTAATCAAGTTAGTCAAACCCTAAGAACCCTATCCTACCATAATCTTCACTTAAACCATCTCATTAGCACTAAAACGCACAAAAACACAATTTTTAGCTAATAAAACTACAAGTTAAGCAATAAAGTGATTTGGGAGAGTTCAATACCTCTAATTGGTCTTAAGGGAGTCCAACTTGCTGCACTTGCCTTCAAAGGCAAGGATTTGCCATCAAGACAAACAAATGAGGTGTTTTGCAAATGTTTTATGAAGAAAAGGTGAGTTTTTTGTGTAGGGGTTTGTTGTTTGAAAGCAAGGAGAAGAAAAGAGAAGAAGATGAAGGGTATGTTGCTGCTCCTGCTGCCTCTGCTGGGGTTTGCCGAAAAATGAGAGGGAGAGAGAGAAAAGAGAGTGTGTGCAAAGAAGTCAAAAGCCCATACCTCAATATAATATTCCACCATGGCTCTTTATCATTTTTTTTATTTACCTTTATTTGCTTTGTTTTGGGTTTTATTTTAAAAAGGATGAATGATAATTTGAAATGGTAGACATGTTAAAACTTGGCCTAAGGTGAAATTGTGCATGCTAACTAATTTTGGCTTAGGAAAAATAGTTAAGAAAATTTTGCTAATTAAGTGAACACTAAACTAATTTATAATTAATAAAACACTACTATATATATAGTTACATACTAACACAATTAAAAGTAGATTTATTCCAGTTTAAGTGGGAAAATATTAGTTAACGGGAATTATGAAAACACGCATTATCGCTAATTAATGCGAAATTAACCTAACGAATTTTGAAGCGTTACACTCCATCCAATGGTGCTGCCTTAAATTCAAATCCCGCTACTGGAAGATGTACTTTAAGCTCTGGTGGTCCGTGAAAATCTGACACGACTCCCCGTACAAGTAGTGTCTCCAAATCTTAAGCGCAAAGACCACCGCGGCCATCTCAAGATCAAGAGTGGGATAATTCTGCTCGTGCTTCTTCAACTGCCGAGAACCATAAGCGATAACTCTATCATGCTGCATCAATACACAACCGATCCCCACTCGCGAAGCATCAAGTAAACGACAAAGCCACCCGATCCAGAAGGCAAGGATAAAACTGGTGCAGTCGTCAACCGAGTCTTCAACTGCTGAAAACTCTGCTCGCATGCCTCAGTCCCAAGAAAAGGAATTCCCTTCCTGGTCAGTCCGGTCAGCAGTGCGGCGATACTCGAGAAGTCCTGCATGAAACGGCGATAGTAACCGGCTAAGCCCAAAAAGCTGCGGACCTCTGTCACTGATACAGGTCTGGGCCAAAGCTGTACGACCTCGATCTTCCTCGGGTCCACACGAATACCGTCTCCCGTAACCACATGACCAAAGAAGTCAACACTATCAAGCCAGAAGGCACACTTCGAGAATTTAGCAAATAGCCGGTGCTCTCTCAATGTCTGCAAAGCAATCCTCAAGTGTTGCTCATGCTCCTCACGACTCTTGGAATAAACCAGAATGTCATCAATAAACACAATAATAAACTGGTTGAGGAACGGCCTGAAAATCCGGTTCATCAAATCCATGAACGTTGCTGGGGCATTGGTAAGTCCAAACGACATCACCAAAAACTCATAATGCCCGTAGCGCGTACGAAAAGCGGTCTTCGGAACGTCATCATTCCGAACCCGCAACTGATGATAACCTGATCTCAAATCAATCTTAGAAAAATGTCCCGTACCCTGGAGCTGATCAAACAAATCGTCAATGCGAGGTAAAGGATATCTATTCTGTACCGTAACTCGGTTCAATTGACGATAATCAATGCATAACCTCAAACTGCCGTCCTTCTTCTTGACGAATAGAACAGGAGCTCCCCAAGGCGAAACACTCGGACGTACCAGTCCCGTATCAAGCAACTCTTGCACCTGATCCTTAAGTTCCCTAAGCTCCGCCGAGGCCATCCGATAAAGCGGTATCGAAATAGGTCCCGTGCCGGGGATCAGATCAATGCAAAACAATCTCATGCTCTGGCGACAATCCAGGAAACTCATCGGGAAATACGTTGGGAACTTTCGCACGATAGGAACCCGGTCCAACGACTCTAATGTGGCTCCGGTATCACAAATGAAAGCTAAGAACCCCTGACATCCACTCCTCAAAAGCCGACTAGCGCAAAGGGCTGAAATCAAACTGTGAGGGGTGGCACCACGAACCCCTGCACAACATGAACTGACTCGCCGGGAAAACAAAACCTGACTGTCTTCTCGCGGCAGTCCACGGACGCTTAGCATGTAGCTAACTAGTCCATGCCTAAGAGAACGTCGAAGTCCAACATCTCAAGAAGGATCAAGTCGACGGACGACTCTCTATCTCCTATCTGAATGGCACATGACCGAAACACGTGCCGCGCAACAAACGACTCGCTAACAGGAGTGGTCACAACAAGCGGCTAATCTATCAAACACGACTCTCGGCCCAACCTCGGCACGAAGTGTGTAGAAACATACGAGTGCGTAGATCTCGGATCAAACAACACGTGTGCATCAAAAGAACATACTAAAAGAATACCTGAAACCACTGCATTGGACGCCTGTGCGTCCTGATGAGTCAAAGCAAATACTCATGCATGTCCTTTACCTGCAACTGGCTGTCCTCCGCCTCTCTGAGCATAAGTCTGACACGGAGCTACAATAGGCGCAAGAAGCAACGCTCTCTGAGGTGGAGAAGGTGTTATGGTAACATGTGATATGGCTGCCTCGTCCTCACGTGGCTCAGTACAATCTCGAACACAATGATAGAAACTCCCGCACCGGAAACATCCAGACGATGACTGCTGACCCTCCTAGGGATAAAAGCTAAACAACCGGCCTCGTCCCGAGCCTCTGCTACTCCCCGTACCTGAACGAAATCTGTCGTGGCGTCTAAACATCTGTCTCCGTGCTGATACACCAGTGCGAACCCTCTTCGGTTCCGGAACGATCGACGTCTTGGAAAGACGCTCCTCAACTAGTAGGGATGAGTCCACTACTGCTGCATATGTATCACAATGCTGGGCGCTGATAGCGAGGAACAACTGGGTAAGCAAGCCTCGAACAAACCTCTTAATCCGCATCTCCTCAGTGTCCACCAAAAACGGAGCATACACAGATAGCTCGGTAAACTGCACATCGTACTCTGCCACCGTCATACCCGGAGTCTGGCGTAACGACTCGAAACTGCGCGCTCGAGCATCCCTAACGCTCTGCGGAAGAATACGGGCAAGAAACACCGTCACTAACTCAGCCCAAGTCATAGGAGAAAACCTGCTGCTCTGCCCCTCTTTAAAGACTCGCACCACTTCTGGGCAAGACCTTCCAGACGAAAACTCGTGAACTCTACCCATCTCACGTCGGAGCATCTCAGAGAACGACATATCGTGGTCATCCGATCGATAAATGACTGCGGATCCTCCGCTGCATCAGTGCCGGTTTCATCAGTGCCGGTGAAAACCGGAGGCTTCAGCCTCATGAACTCAGATAACGATACGGTGATCACCTCCATAGCTGCAAGTACAACTTCCTGAACAGTAGGCACCATCGCGGTCCCCGTAGCAGGTGGGACAACCTCCTGTCGCTGTGCTCTACTGGCCTCGACTAATGATCCCATCATCTGGTGCAAATCCAGCACACTAGCCTCTAGCCTAGTAATACGATCAAGCGAAGGTGGATCAATCTGCACCTGAACAACGGGCGTACCGCCCTGGTCAGTCCTCATCTCAGACGAGCTAACTCTGACCTCGGCTCTCGCGGCCGCTCTCTGCGCCCTCGTAGTCTTCGGCGGCATAATGGCTGGAAATGAAAACAGGATTCGATAAGAATACGGAAATCGAATCACAATGATGTATAAAATCACGAAAGGAATTTCAACGAATAAGTCCTAAGGTCACTTAGACGGAGTATCGTGTCGTAAGTATGCCGCGGAACATACATACGCTACGTCACTCTGCTTAAGTGACCTACTCTATCATACCAAGGTCATCCTACACTCCGAAAGGTAAAACCTAGCGCTCTGATACCAACTTTGTCACGACCCAAAATTTGTCACGTGACCGGCACTTAAACCACGAAACGTCTACAGGCGTAACACAATTTAAGTAAGCCGAAACCCAGAAATCTAAACCATCAAAAATAGTAAGTGATGAAAAAATTGTTAAAAACATTTGGAAATTTCAAGTAAAAATCTTTAAAGTATAAATTATTTTATTAAAAATTTCGGCAGCACCTCCTTTGTAAAAACTAATCCCGAAATGGGTACAAAATAGGATATAAGTAAAGCAACATAGGATATAAATAAAGCATTCCCAAACGGGAGCAAATCACGCCCAAAGGCGGAAACAACCACCACAAACATAATATACGACGCCGTAGCGAAGAAATAGACAGTATAAGTGAAAAACAGCATAAATGATAAAACTGCATAATAAAAGCCGGCTCACACGAGCTCGACACCTAGAGTCACAAAATATATACAATATCTTCCTCACAACTTGTCTATAAGTCAATACATGAAGTGGTAGATGGAGAGTACTAGATACAATAATTGATATACAATGAATGTAAAGTCAGATAACCGCAACCCACCTACAACAAAACAGCTTACAGCCAACCTCGGCAGTATCAGCTGTAAAAAGATACAATAGATAGCCCCTGCCGCGACTACTCTGTGGGTCAACCTGCAAAACACTGTGGCACAACGGGGGTGAGTTGCCAACTCGTGAATAGTAAGTAACATCATACAGGTAATCGCAGGTATGCACGTACTGCGATACCCTATCACATGTAATCTGATAGTATCCATATGGTAATCTGGATATGCAAAAATCATGAAAGGTACTCTATCTGGTACTACAAATACATGATGCAATGCATATCAATAAATGCTGAGTATAGGATAAAACATATCATCATCACAAATCATCATCGTGGAAAAATCCGGTGTCCATCAATACACCCCAAATCCCAATACCTCAGGCGCCGTCACTCTAATCAGCCCTCATGTCCTGTAAATCTCATGGAACATGAGTGCCCAACATCGGCACTCAAAAACAACATAAAATACTCGTGTCCAGCATCGACACTCAAATCCACATATATCGGGCTCCGTCGGTCCGGATCGGCCCACGGGCTCCCTCTGTCCGGATCGGTTCTCGGGCTCCGGTCGGTATCCTCCGCATAACCGCCGGGTCCAACCAATCACCGGTAGGTAGTAGTCCCTCTGCCAGGCTCATCGTCTATTGTGCGACATCCCTTTCATGCCTCGGGGTACCATACCGGGTCCAACATGAACCCGCAAACGGATCATCCAGCTCCTCGAATCGGGTTTCTATCACACGTCTCAGAACCGAGAAAACGCATGGTGGACGCACTGAAATATCATATAAAGAGAACCGGGTTTTCAAAACAATGCATACTTTCTTGAAATAATACCACGGTTCTCAAATCCATAAAATCACATGAAATCCGTATCTCAATGCGTAAATCCATGCATTATGATATATGCAACATAAAACCGTAATATGAGCATATCAAGGGAAAACCGCTCTTTAAAATAAATCCAGTTTTTAAATGTGACATGCGGTTCCCAATTTCTCCAAAATCAAATCCAACATCATATAAAGGTGTACACGTAGCTATGTATGCATGATGTATCTCATATGCACAATAAAACAATAATCCATGTGTCAATATCAATAACAAGTACAATACAACACATGTGTATAGGTTGTGAATGTCATGGCAATTACCGACGGTATGGGTGCAGCATACAATTTAGTGCTCGTGCAACATAAACCGTCAGTAATGGTGCAGTACAAGGTTAAGGCACAACAAGTAATGGTATGTATGATACTCATGCACAATCAACATATAGGAATATAAACATACGGCTATAATATCCTATCAAGCCCTGACGCATAACGCCATACGGGCGATTGCCCCGTAAATATTAAATCTACTCACCGTGATCTCGAGCTAGGTATATCGAACCACCTGCTTCCCTTTCTTCGCAGCGTCCGAAGTCCCCGCCCGCGATCCTATTAACATAAAACATAGCAAGTGCAACTCGGAATCGACCAATAATACATACAATTACGCTCAAATCGACGCACCAACTCCAACACCCTCTAAAGTGTTCGCTTAGCGGCTAACGTGTGTGTGGCGACACTACTAAAACAACTCACGTGCAGAAATCACGCGAAGCACAGAAACTGAGTCGGACACCGTATCGCGCGTCGTCGAAACACTAAAAACTAGCTAATCGATCCCAGATTTTACCCACTGTAAA
This sequence comes from Agapanthus africanus, assembly GCA_030015575.1. Taxonomy (NCBI): domain Eukaryota; kingdom Viridiplantae; phylum Streptophyta; class Magnoliopsida; order Asparagales; family Amaryllidaceae; genus Agapanthus; species Agapanthus africanus. The sequence goes on along the minus strand of JASDDO010000016.1, from coordinate 181,208,678 downwards.
AACATCAAAAACTAGCAGTACCAATCACTCTAAAACCACTGCAGACAACTACCCACAAAAATTCAACTTCCCAGGCCACCGTACGGCCGAGCTCGCCGGACCTACCCTCAATGTCGCAGGCCAAAACCATTCAGGTGGTGGTCTTATTACTGGTGTACACTCAGGGCAACTAGTAAAACACTTCTACACTGCTGGTTTTCACAGTAAAGACTCGGGGTCACAGCGGATCACATATACCCTATAATGACACTAAAATGCGATATCGTACACAAAAACTAAAACTTTAACGTTCTAAACTGAAACTAATTAGCCACACAAAATTTAACAACTTAGATAACGGTAGAGAGTCATTACCTATCCAAACTTGCTCCAAAACCCTAGCTTTCCATGCCCCAAGTGATTCTAGTGGCTTGATCTTGGCTTGTGAAGGGTTTTGAAGGAGTTTAGTGGAGATTTTGTGTGGGTTTGTGAGGGTTGGGTTAGGGTTTCAGTTGAGGGATGTGAGGGTGTGAGATGATGTGAAGAAAATAATGAGAAGGAATGATAAGTGAATGAGAGTGTGAATGAGAGTGAGGAGTGTATGTGTGAGGGTGAGGGATCACAAATGGGATGTGAGTTTAGATGAGCCATGCCTCCCTCTCTCTCTCTCCTGATTTAATACATGGCATGCTTGCCCCATGCTCATGATGCATGCCATCCTTTCCTCAGCACCTAGCCTAGGGTTTGCAAGCATCAAGCATGCTACAACAAAAATTAAAGGGGGTGCTAAACAATCATCCAAGGAATCATACTAGAATATTATGGTAACAAAACTTTGCAATCAAACATTACAATAGAAGTGAATAAGAAATACAACCTTTGTAGCCTGGTCCTTCACTTCAATAGCTCTGTGTTGTCGTCCTTTCGCTGCGATCATCGATCTCCTGGACTCAAGATGAACTCCACAAAGCGTAGTGAGCAAGCATGCTAGATGTCTTCGAGGCCGAAGATGATCTACGTCGAGGGAACTCAAGTATAAGCTACCTCTTCACAAAGTGATGAACTTTGTGAAGCATACACCCTAAACTAAATGGCAAGTAGTAGAGGATGGTGAAGTAGGAATTTTTCTCACATTGGATTTGATTTTCTCACAATATTTCTTCTCATCTCCAAACCCTAGAAAGCTTCTCAAGCACAAGAAGAAGATGAAGGTGAAAGAATAACAAATGAAAAAGGGATGAGGTTAGATTTGCAACCATGGTAAGTTAATATCATATCTTAACCATTGTAGAGACTTAACCATGGCAATGATAATGGTTAGGTTTATAAAAATATCAATGCAAAACAAATTGGGTGGAATAAGTCAAAGCTCACAATAAGTTTCTCCAAGGTTCTAGAATGACACAATTCCACTCAAATTTGAATTGCTAAAGATAATTAAAACCTAAACTTATCATGGCTATAGTGTAAGTCCTACACATACAAGTTGCATATATAACCTAGCATAATACAATATATATATCACATATATATAACATGTATGCAAAAGTGAGAAAAAGAAACAATTAAGTGAGCAATATTAGTTAATGTAAATTCATATACAAATATATAATTATACATTAAATCATTAAATCAATACTTGATTTAATAATCCGGCTATATTACATATAACCGACTAATATCAATAATATCAATTTTCCGAATCAACACTTGATTCGATAACCCGGCTATATCACATATACCCGGCCGATATCACATATCGTGAGAATACAATACGGTATCACATACTCGTATCAATCTCGGTCCCTCACATATCACATATGTGCTCCTACTCCGTTTCGCTTGAGCCAGGAAACCTCTGTGTAGGACTATTAAGACTCGTCAATACGCCGGCAGTAGGTGGTGATCATATCAGTCACCCACAAGCCGCAAGCGAACTGCTAAACGTAACGGCCACCCAGGTATTGAGCGATCAGAAGATCAACAAGCAAGCCTGCTCACACTCCTGCAATCCAATCAGTAACACTACCGTACAGTCCGGTCTCTTCATCTAATATGTTGCATATCTCGTCTAGGGGTGGTAAACGTCAGACCCCAGTAACTTGATAAGTCATGCCGATGTAAGGTTCACAACGGTTCGAGAAACTACTGATAACACTTACCGGTAGATCTCAGCAACCCCGGCCAGGGATTTTCTGTTATGGCCAATCGAGCATAGCGCAACATCAACCCCCAATACCGGGAGAGACGAATCCCCTCCTATCGCTCATTGCCTCCATGTGACTCAGGAATGTAACCAAAAACCACATGTTTGCACGACTCAGTAGAGCCGTGGTAGGGTCCAATCAAAGCACAGTGGGAGACACACAAGACTCTATGACGATCTCGGGTCTACAGACTAACCTGTACTAGTGTCACCAGAGAACTGCTATCTGACGTGAGGTATAATACCATCTAGGAGTTCTCGGCGAGTCCGTTCAGTGTACCCAGTTTGTTGGAGATAGTGCCCTCAGAGTCAATTATTGGATCACAGGCACATGATTGCAATGATTGAGAGAGGACCTATACCGTTAGAACAGTCTTACTCAAGATGATAGTTGTAGGGTTTCTGGGCACGCGCACAAGGTTCTACGAGGCATCAACCATGCCCGATTTTAAATTTTAGCCGTGCCGAACAACCCGAAGCCGGATCTTTAAACTAGAGTTTAGGAGAAAACAAGTATGTTAAACAGTTTAACACTAAGTGAGAGGGATTACAACCTTTGTAGATCCGATCCTTCACTTCTAAAGCTCCGTGTTGAAGTCCCTTCGCTGCGATCATCGTGTTGCGGACTCTCGAGAGGTTCCACGAAGAGAAAGATGTAGTCTTGCTTCCGATCTTCGATACAAAGATAATCTACCTTGAAGTTTCGTTAACACAAGCTAACACTCATAATATAAAGTGAACACCCTCATCTAAATGGCAAGGATAGATGAGGATGATGAAGTAGGATTTTTGCTCTCATTTGTTTTCTTATTCTCACTCATTTTCATCGCTTAGGAAAAACCTAGAAAGCTTTTCCATGAAAAGAAGAAGGAAGAAGAAGAAGAATAAATCATATGAATTAAAAATCCTTTTGTGATGAATAATGATAGACTTGATAAGGTTAGAAATGCAACCATGGTTCAAGTAGCCATTGTAGAGATTTTACTAGGGTTAATGGTTAGGGTTATGTTAAAGAAATATCTTGCAAAATATCTTTTCCAAAACAAAAAAGAAAACCTTCTAGAAACATCTAGAAATGCTTAACCCTAATCAAACCCTAACCATGTTTAATCTCCACTAAACATGTTGCATTAATAACCATATCATGTTACAATATTATATATCACATATATAATATTTATTGTAACAAAATAAAATAATACAATTAACATATATCGCATATATATCAATGTATTACCCGAGTGAGAAAAAGAATCTTTTAGTGAGCTAATATTAGTTAATGTAATTTAATATATCATATATATTATTACACATTAAATTATCGAATCAACACTTGATCCGACAATCCGGCTATATCGCATATAACCGACTAAGATCACATTTACCGATTCATCGAATCAACACTTGATCCGATGACCCGGCTGATATCAAATATCGCGAGAATATAATACGGTATCACATATCGCATTATCCTCGGTCCCGTACATATCACATATGTGCTCCTACTCCGTTTTGCCTGAGCCAAGAAACCTCTGTGTAGGACTCTAAAGAATCGTCAATACGCCGGCAGTAGGTGATGATCATATCAAACACCCACAAGCTGCAAGCGGTCAGCTAAACGTAATAGCCACCCAGGTATTGAGCGCTCAGAAGATCAACAAGAAAGCCTGTACATTCTCCTGTGAATCCAAACAGTAACACTCCCGTACAGTCCGGTCTCATCGTCTGATATGTTGCATATCTCGCCTAGGGGTGGTAAACGTCAGACCCCAGTAGCTCAATAAGTCGTGTCGATATGAGGTCTATAACAGTTCGAGAAACTACTGATAACACTTACCAGTAAATCTCAGCAACCCTGGCCAGGGATTTCCGGTTATAGCCAATCGAGCACAGCACAACATCAACTCCCTATACCGGGAGAGAGGAATCCCCTCCTATCGCTCATTGCCTCCATGTGATTCGGGACTGTACCCAAAAGCCACCTTTTTGCACGCCCTCTTGGACGTGGTATGATGGAAATCAAAGCACAGTGGGAATCACACAAGACTCTATGACGATCTCGGGTCAACAGACTACTATGTACCAGTGTCACCGGAGAACTACCATCTGACGTGAGGTATAATACCATCTAGGAGTTCTCGGCGAGTCCGTCCAGTGTACCCAGTCTCTACTGAGCACCCGTACACCATCCTTGATGTCAAACACCGATGGATATAGGATCATCCATCGCCTATCATATGGGTCAAGATGCGTATACGCTAGTCTACTCTGGTGTATCTATGCCCTGTCTCGATACACCCTCTACTAGGAACAGTTATAGGATGCACTCGTCGATTAGCGTGGCCCCACTAGTATGATCTTATCATAGTCCCAGTAGTCGAGTACATATCCTAAGGGCTTTATCAACATGTAACATAGAGACAATCAGAGTACATGTTAAGATAAAGTACAACCAGATAGCATACTATCATGTCGAGAAAGAAAGTCCTCCCTATATATGTCCAAGCATCCATTACAATATACATCGTATGTACAGTAATGGCCTCTAGGGCATACATATAACTAACAATAGTATGCTATCTGGTTTATCTTTATCATCGTGTACTATTTCAGGCGACCTTACAGGTCACTATTGCACGTTGATAGAGCCCTTAGGATTCTTTCTTGACGGCCAGCAGTATGATGGCGATCATATACGTGGGAGCTGGGGTCTATAAGAACATCCTTAAAAGGTCCCTAGTCGTGGGAGTTTTCGAGACAGGGCATCGATACTCCAGAGTAGACTAGTGTATACAGTCGAGACCCCGACAAGGGGCGGTGGCCGGTCTCACAAGCCACTGGTGTCAGTTGGTTCACCTAAGATGTATACAGGTGCTCATTGGGTTATGAGTACACCGGACAGGACTCGCCGGGAACATGCTATTTGGTCTTATACCAGACGTCAGATAGCAGTTCCCTGGTGACATGTGTACAGGTTAGTTCATCGACCTGAGATCGTCATTTGTCTCGTGTGAGTTCCCACTGTACTTTGATTACTACCCTACCACGGCTCAAGGGAGTCGTGCAAACAGGTTTTAGTTGGGTACAGTCCCGAGCCACATGGAGGCAGTGAGCGGATCTGCAAGGGTTCGTCTCTCACGGTATTGGGGGTGAGGTCGCGCTGTGTCTAGGAGAGCCATTACACAAAGCCTTCGGCCGAGGTAGGAGATTTACTGCTAGGTATTCCAGTAGTATCTCAGGGTGTTATGGTCTACACTCCGACACGCTTGTACCGCTTTTGGGGGTCTTACTTTTACCAACCCCCTAGGCCCGCCATGCGATGCTCATAGACGAACGGACCGGACTGTACGGATATTGTCACTGATAGGCTCAGGAGGGTGTAAGGATGAGTTCGCTCATCGACGTCCCTTTTGGTCAATACCTGGTAGCCCGTTACGTATGGCTAATACCTCTGACGTGCTAGTGGTTAAATCCACAGCCAAAGTATTGACGAGTCTTTAGAGTCCCCCACAGACCAGTTTCTCAAGTTTCAGGCGAAACGCTGTAGAGGCCGTATGGAGATATGGCAAGGTTCGATCTTATACGTGCGGTATTGCACGGATCATGATCGGACAGATAATACTAGCGGGCTTTGGTTTAAGCCGGATCCTAGTATTGTATAGTGTAGATTTTGTCTCTTTGCATTTGTACTCGGTCGGAATACAAATGCGGGTATGTATATACAGTTGCGGGGTGCTCGTGTAATTTATTACGGGATCAGTTTTTTGAAGTTGCCAGTTTGCATTCTGTTTCGGCCAGTTTTCCTTTGTTCCTTCACGGCCGGATTTTTCTGATGGAGGGGCTAATTTGCATATTTGCAAATTAGTAATTGTGGAGGGGGTTTTTGTAAATGGATGCATCATGGTGGCTATTGCATTATTAGATTCTTTTTGAATCATATTCCTTTGCATTTATGAGATGAGAGTTGATTTGGATGGTGGTGTGACATAATTGCACGATTATCATCAAACCTTTTTCTTATGGTTACCTTCCCACTTGATTGTGCTCACCCCCCCTTGATATAATTTTTTTCTCCTCCTTCATTTAGCAAGGGCCGGCCGCATTCATGAGGAGAGAGATGTTCATTTTGTGAGTGGGAAATTTCATCATCTCATATTCTTTGCTTGCTACTAAATTCCCAAGTTCATTTACAAGTTCATTTCCTCCATCAAAAGGCAACTTCACAACCCCATGAGACAAGCTTACTACACTTAGCCTACAACATCCTTGGGCACGTCGACTCGCTAACTTCGTGCTCGAGTTGCCTCGGTCCAGAGGTGGAAGCCCGTAAAAGAACCCGGCGATGTGGTTCCCTTTCCGACGAGGAGATGAAGACCGGAGATTCCGCGAGGAGATCGGTACGGAGGCCGAAGACCGAAGGACACGGATCGCTCGGTATAGCATTCTACCCTTTCTCTTGTTTGCTAGGTATAGGTTAATGGTTCGATCCGGGTTTTTAGGATGCGGTAGTGCCGGTTTAAAGTTAAGAAAATTTTTGTTTCCGTATTTTGGCCTCGGAAAGACGGCCGGGGTGCTACCGTGGTCCTACATGGTATCAGAGCCACGCCATTAACCTAGTCTAGCTTGCTCTAACGTGTTTACAAGTTCGATCGAACGGATTTTTTGAAAACCCGATTTCTAAAGTACAGTTTCTGTCGAATTTTTCCAGTGCTCTAAAAATTATTTGGTACATTGTAAAAATACGAGCAGGGTTTTTTAAGCATTCTGTGAAAATTTGGTCGCGTGACGTCACTGTTCCACCGCGGAACCGCGGCCAAACCCACGCATTGGCCGCGGTTCTGCCGCCACTTTAACTCTTCACAGCGCCAAATTTTTACAGTGGGCTTCTGACTTGTAAATAGGATTTTTGGTATATACTGTTTGGGCCCAGATTTTCTATGAGTACTACAGTTGTGCTTGGGGCCCACTTCGGTAAATTTAGTCGATCGAAAATTTTAAACATGTTAGTTCACAGTATTTACATTATATCTGTGACCGTGAATGTCACTTGATCGGTAAATCATGTCTAACTGCTATAGCCCTTTTAGACTGATTTGCGAACGTGACATTCACGTTGGTGTTCTGTGTTGTGTTGTAATGTTGCGGATTTGTCGTGGTGGATAGCCTGGATGCAATGGTAGTACAGTTTCGTTTTATATGTACATTTGATATTGCGTGGCGAGCGTCCGACATGTGGACTGCCGTCACTGCCTGTTTGTATATTATTCTTTTGGGCACGACCGGGCTGAGGTCGATGTACCCGTTGTATATATTTTATTTTCTGTACTAGGATTACCCCACGGAGGGGTGCACGGGTAGCCGGGTTCTAGAGGGCAACGGGCCCGCATCTCATGGTTTTGAGACGGAGGGGGCTTTACTCTAGAATTAGCGGTCTATTCGCCGCACTTGTAGGGGGTACAGGTTGACCCAAGGAGGGGTGCCTAAGTTACCGGATTCCGTGAAGTGCTGGGTGGTCCATTCACGTTGCTGAAGGGGGCTGCCTCGCTTCAGGTTTTGGAGGGTAACTTGCCGCGCCCGTAGGGGTCTAGGATTTCATTGCACAGGCTATCCACACGACCAGGGGAACGTCGGGTTTGAGTAGCGGCTCTACGAAACCCGGGGATCCCAGATATCTGTATTGTTCTGTGATGCTTATTACATTTCTGTGATGTTGCATTTTATCACGCCTATATCAATATTATATATTGATATATATATACTAGTAGATGTTGTATATGTTTTTCACCCACGCTAGTCCAGTCCCCGCTCTGTCGTTAGTTAAGTAACCTAACGGGTGATGATGGGACCCAGTGGCGAATGCGGATGGCATATACGTACTTCATTATTTTCGTTCTTTATTGGTGTCATCAATTGATGGGACTGCGTTGATTCGGATCAATGCAAGCTAAACAAACCTATTCTGATGTTGTTGGAACAATTTTTCAAAAAAGCTGTTATTGCAAGGACGTTCTCTTTGTTGGAGATAGTGCCCTCAGAGTCAATTATTGGATCACAGGCACGTGATTGCAATGATTGAGGGAGGACCTATCCCGGTAAGGACAGTCTTACTCAAGATGATAGTATGCTATCTGGTTTATCTTTATCATCGTGTACTGCTTTAGGTGACCTGACAGGTCGCTATTACACGTTGATAGAGCCCCTAGGATTCTTGCTTGACGACCAGCAGTATGATGGCGATCATATACGTGGGAGCTGGGGTCTATAAGCACATCCTTAAATGGTCCCTAGTCGTGGGAGTTTCGAGATAGGGCATCGATACTCCAGAGTAGACTAGTGTATACAGTCGAGACCCCGACGAGGGGCGGTGGCCGGTCTCACAAGCCACTGGTGTCAGTTGGTTCACCTAAGATGTATACAGGTGCTCATTGGGTTATGAGTACACCGGACAGGACTCGCCGGGAACCTGCTAGTTGGTCTTATACCTGACGTCAGATAGCAGTTCCCTGGTGACATGTGTACAGGTTAGTTCATCGACCTGAGATCGTCATTTGTCTCATGTGGGTTCCTACTGTGCTTTGATTACTACCCTACCACGGCTCAAAGGAGTCGTGCAAACAGGTTTTAGTTGGGTACAGTCCCGAGCCACATGGAGGCAGTGAGCGGATCTGCAGGGGTTCGTCTCTCCCGGTATTGGGGGTGAGGTCGCGCTGTGTCTAGGAGAGCCATTACGCAAAGCCCTCGGCCGAGGCAGGAGATTTACTGGTAGGTATTCCAGTAGTATCTAAGGGCGTTCTGGGCTACACTCCGACACGACTTGTACCGCTTTTGGGGGTCTGACTTTTACCAACCCCTAGGCCCGACATGCGATGCTCATAGACGAACGGACCGGACTGTACGGATATTGTCACTGACAGGCTCAGTAGGGTGTCAGGATGAGTTCGCTCATCGACGTCCCTTTTGGTCAATAGCTGGTGGCCCGTCACGTATTGGCTAATACCTCTGACGTGCTAGTGGTTAAATCCACAGCCATAGTATTGACGAGTCTTTAGAGTCCACCACACTTTCAGTTACTCAAGCTTTCGGGCGAAACGTTGTAGAGGTCGTATGGAGATATGGCAGGGTCCGATCAGATACGTGCGGTATTGCACGGATCAGGATCGGACGGTTTGTACTATTAGCCGTATGGATATATGGCAGGGTTCGATCAGACACGTGCGGTATTGCACGGATCAGGATCGGACGGATATTACTAGCCGGCTTTGGTTTAAGCCGGATCCTAGTTTAGTACAGTGTAGATTTTGTCTCATTACATTTGTATCCGGACGGAATACAGATGCGGGTGTGTATGCACAGTATAGGGGTTTTCCTGTAATTTATTATGGGACCAGTTTTCTGGAGTTGCCAGTTTGCATTCCGTTCCGGCCGGTTTTCTTTTGTTCTTTCCCGGCCGGATTTTTCCGATGGAGGGGGTTATTTGCAAGTTTGCAAATAACACATTGTGGAGGGTTTTCATGCAAATGGTTTGATTATGAAAGCATCTTTTTTATTCCTTTCTTTTCTATCATCATTTCTTGTAAAAGGTGATTAGGATTGATTTGTGTTTGACGTGAGATTGTTATGATGAGGTTTGGATATGGTCACCTTTCTCTTTCTCCTACACTCACCTCCCTTCTTTTTATGGTTTGCATTTCATTCCTCCACCATTCTCACTAGATGAAGAGGGGTTAACTTGAGAGAAAAAGAAAGAGAGAGTTCATTTTTTGTTATGTGAGGAATTCTTCATCTCATCTTCTTCTTGCTAGAAAATTGAAAGCACCAATTTTCTTTACCTCTTCTTCCATCCATCAATGGCAACTACATAAACTCCAAGAGATAAAGTTTCTACACTACTTTCTACAGCATTTCTTGGGCATGTCGACTTGCCGGCTTCATGCCCGAGTTGCCTCGGTATTGAGGCGGGAGCCCGTAAAAGACGCAGGCGATGTGGTGCCCTTCCGGCGAGGAGGCGATGATATGGAGACAAGACTTTCCGCGGGAGATCGGGACGATGACAAGAAGACCGGAGGACTCGGATCACTCGGTACATCTCTCACCCTTTCTCTTGATAGCTAGTATCGGTTAATGGTTAACGATCCGGGTTTTATTGTCCGCGGTAGCGCCAGTTTCCAAGTAAGGAAAATTTTTGATTCCGCATTTTAGCCTCGGATAGACGGCCGGGGCGCAGCCGTGGCGCAACATGGTATCAGAGCCACGCCATTAACCTTGTCTAGCTTGTTCTAATGCGTTTTACTTATCCGATCGACCAAAATTCCAAAAACCGCGTTTTTGCATGCATCAGTTTTCTGTCGAATTTTTCCGGGCTCTAAAAATTTTTCAGGTTGTAGAAAACTAATGTACAGGACATTCTAAGAGTTCTCTAAAAGTTTGGGCTCGTGAACAGTTCAGAACGCCGCGGAACCGCGGCCAAAGCCATGCTTGGGCCGCGGTTCCGCCGCGACTTGGACTGTTCAGTCCCCCAAAATTTTGCAGAATGCTTAAGTGTTGAAAATAGGGGTTTTGGAATATTATTTTTTGGGCCCAGAATTTCTGTGAGTGCTACAGTATTACTTAGGGGCCCACTTGTTATTTTTGATCGATTGGATATTTTAAACACATTATTTCACAGTATTTACATTATATCTGCGACCGTGAATGTCACTTGATCGATAAATCCCGTCTAACTGCTATAGCCCGGTCAGACGGATTTGCGAACGTGACTTTCACGTTGATGTTCTGTGTTATGCTGTGTTGTTGCGAATCGGTCGTGGGGGATAGCCTGGATGCAATGCTAGTACAGTTTTTGTTGTATTATGTACATTTGATATTGCGGGGCAAGCGTCCGACATGTGGACTGCCGTCACTGCCTGATTGTATTATTCTTTTGGGGCACGACCTGGTTGCGGTCGATGTACCCGGTGTATGTATATTTTACTTTCTGTACTAGGATTACCCCGCGGAGAGGTGCACGGATAGCCGGGTTCAAGAGGGCAACGGGCCCGCATCTCATGGCATTGAGACGGAGGGGGCTTCACTCTAGGATTGGCGGGCTATTCGCCGCACTCGTAGGGGGTACAGGTTGACCCAGGAGGGGTGCCCAAGTTACCGGATTCCGTGAAGTGCTGGGTGGTCCATTCACGGTGCTGAAATGGGGCTGCCTCGCTTCAGGTCTTGGCGGGTGACTTGCCACGCCCGTAGGGGTCTAGGGTTTCATTGCATAGGCTATCCACACGACCAGGGGAACGTCGGGTTTCAGCAGCGGCTCTGTGAAACCCGGGGATCCCAGATATCTGTATTGTTCTGTGATGCTGTACATTTCTGTGATGTTGCATTCTTATCACGCCTTGAGCGAATATAATATATTGGTATATATATTAGTAGATGTTGTATATGTTTTGCATCCGCGCTAGTCCAGTCCCCGCTCTGTCGTTAGTTAAGTAACCTAACAGGTGATGACGGGACCCAGTGGCGAATGCGGATGGCATATACGTACGTCATATTATTTTCGTTCTTTGTGGTGTGATTTATTGATGGGACTGCATTGATTCGGATCAATGCAAGTTATAAACAAACCTATTCTGATGTTGTTGGAACACTTTTTCAAAAAGCTGTTATTGCAAGGGCGTTCTCTTTTGTTTTGCATCGTGGTATTCAGTTGGAATATCCTGCTCCTCAGTCGACGAGGCAAGGGCCGAGATCCCTTCACCGGGAGTGACCCCTTGGACAAAAGTTTGCGTCAGGGCAATAACTTCACTATAGCCGATTACTTTTGCTTTGCATCGTGGTATTCAGTTGGAATATCCTGCACCTCATTCTACGGGGAAAGAGCCGAGATCCCTTCATCGGGTGTGACCTCTTTAGCAAAGGTTTTCGTCACTATATTTTTATAAAAGGCTATGCAGTTCCTTCAACGATATCAAGTTCATTACGTTAAAAGTTTTTCGCCAAAAACTAGACATAGCCCTCCGTCATTTCTTACAAGTATTACTTAGTATTCGTGCTGCGTTTGATGATTGTGTCAAGGCGTAGTGTGCGGTAGCTAAGTAGTGTTTGTTTGTAGCATATTAATGGGATTGGTTAGGACAGTCGTGCGGCCTTGTTGACTGTGTCAAGGGCTCGTACGGATGGGTTTAATGCAATCCAGGATAATGACGGGTTGAACTTGACTAGGACTCTTTGATTTGTTGACTGTGTCAAGGTCACTTGGGTCCTAGGGGTAAAACTTTCATCGGGAGTTTCAAAAGAACTGAAACTTGCCAGGCATGCGCATACCTTCTGGAGTGTGGTGACTTGAGTGGATTCCGTCAAGTTATCATGCGATGATAGTTGGATCCCGATTTCCACTGATGAGTTGGTTTACTCCTCGGGTGATCCCGACTAATTCTTCTTTCAGGTTTGGAGGAGAATTTGAGGTACAGTGGGAGGTTTCCAGATTAGATAAAGTGATAACCATTCTGATCTAGGTTAGAGTGCACGCTGAGTGTTTCTTTTCTTTCTCTCTTTGGCAGCGACCATTGACCCGACCCTAAGACTATGACTCAGTAACCAAGTTGACCGAACCTTCATAAACACTGGCTTTTGGATTGTCAGAGTCGCTAACCTCATTGCCACTCCTACTTTTACCCTTTTCTCCAGGACACCCCGTATTACTACGAACGTCCACTTCCATTGGACAAAACCATCGTATGGTTAGATACGAACTCGAAGGACTTCGAGGATGGTTTCTGGTTCTGGAGAAAACGGATAGGACTATTCAGTTGTCTTTTCTTTTCACCTTCTCTCAGGTTGCGAGTACTCCTTGGTTTAGGAGTGGTACACCTATTACGCAAATTGGATAGTCTTCTTCCAAACCATAGGCTGGTGCCGACCGGTAGGGAATGAAGAAAACCAGTTAGCCTAAACGGTGTACATAAGGTATTAAGTTAAGACAAAGCAAGGGATTAGTAAGAGGGCAAAGTAAAGTGCGACTGCTATTCACGACCAAACCAAGTATTTCTTCGCCAATCCTAAATCACCTTTGTATTTCTCCAGGACACTCCGTATCACTACGAAGATCCCAAGTTTATTGGATAATCCATCGTATGGTTATATACGAACTCGAAAGGAACTTGTTCCAGTTCGGGGATGGATCCTGGTTCAGGAGAAATAGGAATAAAGTACATTCAGGTGTCTTTTATCTTCACCTTCTCTCGCGTTGCGAGTGCTCCTAGGATTAGGACAGTACACCCTTTATGCTTTTTGGATAGTCTTCTTCCAAACCATAGGCTGGTGCCGAACGGTAGGGAAAGAAGAAAACCATTTGGCCTAAATGGGTGTACAGAAGGTAATGACTAAAGACATATAAAGGGATTTGGAGAGATGGCAAAGAGATATACGGTTACAGTTGTGAATCTGGAAAATGGAAGAGGCATTACTAGGAATACCAGGATACCCCAACGAAACATTTCAATGTTTCAGTTTCACTGTGTACTGTTAATAGAAAACTGATTTCCCGATTAGACACTTACTCCAGGGTATGTATTTACCAGGTATGATTCTCACATCTGTATGGTTTTACAGATGATGAGTGGGAGTAAGTTATTGGGAATTGGGTGATCATCCTCATTATATCGGGATTCGTTGTAATCGGTGATATTTGAGGAAGTCACCTGGGTTGTTTGCCGGTCGGCAAATATTTGGTTTTGAATATCCGTTGTTATGCACCAATTTCAAATTGATATATCTGTACGTCTATTTTTATAGAGTGAGATATACTTTTTGAAATTATGTCTTTGACATTTACCTATATCAGTGGATGATTAGGTAAGGAGCATTGAACAACGGTGTAATTCTTCTTAACCATAAGTACAGTTTTCAACCTACGACACACAGTGAATGAGTCACTAGACTCAAGGGACTTATACAGAGTATTGTATGTTGTCCAGGGTCCATCAGGACAGAGGGGTTGGTCCTCGTACTATATTCGGTTTACTTATGACTTCTCTAGTTTTTAGACAGGTGTTTCGTGGAAACACAGGGTCCGAATTTTGAGAAGTTATAGGTATTTGAATAAAGTAGAGAACCAGGTATTGCAAGTGTCGGGATTCTTCAAAGTGATCGAAGATGTAGATACTTGTGTATGGTATTCAGTTGATAGTAATGGTTAAGAGAACTTGCTTCTCTTTCAGGTTACTCATAATTGGAAGCATTCCTAAGTTGAGTAACGCTGATCGGCCTCCTTCCATTTAGTTGACATGCACTGGAGACAGCTGCATGATTTGAATCTGGTTCAATTAAATCAGTGCCTCTGGTTCTATATTGGATATAGAACAGTTCATATCTTAACAATGTTAAGGTACAGGGAGTTTTCCGGCTTATGATTAAAACCAGACTCTGGATAACTCTAGGCATGTTTCTGTAATGGCTGTTTGTGGGTTGACCCAGGCTATGACGAGGGTTGACTTTCTACCATCTTGACTCGCCACAGTTTTAATAAAAATGGATTTTTTCAGAAAACAGTAGTGGGAGTATGGTAGAACTGGAAGTGATTCCAGAACCGCAAACGATTACTGAAGATTTGATAAGAACCTAAAGATTCAATCTGGTTGGACATTCCATTGGCCACTCCGCAGATATGATGGGTAACCTCAGGCACTCGAGAGGTACTTCGGTATGCTCAAGGACGGTAGCAGGGAGGTTCTTGTTTACCCAGACTTACCATTGCTGTTGTTCCAGACTGTGAGACCCGGCAGGAGTATGAGTATAGCGTCGTTCTAAACTAGCTTTAGAAGTGCACGTCTATATGACTCTGGCAGAGGGTTGTCGTAGTCAGTGGGAGCAGCGGAAGCATTGGTGGTCATTAGGCTTATGTCTATTTATAGACTAAAGCAGTTACAGCGGAGATAGATCATCTATTTCTGATGTGACAGTCATAGGTTTGACTTCATCAGAATAGGGGATGGATCTGTTAAGAAGGTAGTAGGGTGTGATCGGTTAAGCTTTGGTCGTCACACAGTTGTTTCTCCACATGGGACTTGGACATTATATCAGACATACTGGTTACTAGATCTATGGTTTTAGATCTAGATTTGGGTGGTATCCCAATCTGGGTACTTTGACTGCATTTTATGAGTATTTAGAATGGACGACTCCTGGCACGGTAGTATACCTGCAGGTAATGGAGTCACCCTCTCTAAAGGTGTCTTACAGACTAAAGGGGAGAGGATGTGCATGATTGGCAGATCACTTGCTTAGGCAATTGAGTCAATCATGAGATGTCAAGTACCACACCAGATGTTGTTCTTGCAATAGATGCAATAAGTTGATATTAATCCAATCCTGGAGAAACAGTCGGAAGCAGTTTTAGAACATAAGTTAATGTTCTAGGGATGTGATAACGACAGCCTCTTTTAGGAGACGGTTATCATTCCAGGCTTCCAAGGTGACATGGATGGCAGAGTGGCTGTCAGAGTTATAGTTTCTCCTTCTGACGAGGGGCAGTATTTTGGACAGGTGGTCCAAGGCAATACTGAGGAAGGCATGGCGCTGGGTACTGATTAAGTTCAGTCATCGATACAGTCTAAGAAGTTTGGATTTGGAGTTCATTTATGAGCTAGGTCCCATCAGACATCCAGACGTTCCAGGACAGGTATTGCTCATTTCGGGAGATGGCTTTCTCCGCGAACTTGAGATATAGAGAGAAATGGGAAGAAACATCCCAGCGGATCCACTCACTGAGGCTATTCCTCGAATGCCATAGTTTCATAAACGAGCTTTGTGAGACTGACTAGTAGAGGAGTTGGGTGTTCGGTATCACACGGGCTGTGAGTATGCGACATCGCAATAATTAGCCTTGAGTGCAAGTGGGAGATTGTTGGAGATAGTGCCCTCAGAGTCAATTATTGGATCACAGGCACGTGATTGCAATGATTGAGGGAGGACCTATCCCGGTAAGGACAGTCTTACTCAAGATGATAGTATGCTATCTGGTTTATCTTTATCATCGTGTACTGCTTTAGGTGACCAGACTGGTCGCTATTACACGTTGATAGAGCCCCTAGGATTCTTGCTTGACGACCAGCAGTATGATGGCGATCATATACGTGGGAGCTGGGGTCTATAAGCACATCCTTAAATGGTCCCTAGTCGTGGGAGTTTCGAGACAGGGCATCGATACTCCAGAGTAGACTAGTGTATACAGTCGAGACCCCGACGAGGGGCGGTGGCCGGTCTCACAAGCCACTGGTGTCAGTTGGTTCACCTAAGATGTATACAGGTGCTCATTGGGTTATGAGTACACCGGACAGGACTCGCCGGGAACCTGCTAGTTGGTCTTATACCTGACGTCAGATAGCAGTTCCCTGGTGACATGTGTACAGGTTAGTTCATCGACCTGAGATCGTCATTTGTCTCGTGTGGATTCCCACTGTGCTTTGATTACTACCCTACCACGGCTCAAAGGAGTCGTGCAAACAGGTTTTAGTTGGGTACAGTCCCGAGCCACATGGAGGCAGTGAGCGGATCTGCAGGGGTTCGTCTCTCCCGGTATTGGGGGTGAGGTCGCGCTGTGTCTAGGAGAGCCATTACGCAAAGCCCTCGGCCGAGGCAGGAGATTTACTGGTAGGTATTCCAGTAGTATCTCAGGGCGTTCTGGGCTACACTCCGACACGACTTGTACCGCTTTTGGGGGTCTGACTTTTACCAACCCCCTAGGCCCGACATGCGATGCTCATAGACGAACGGACCGGACTGTATGGATATTGTCACTGACAGGCTCAGTAGGGTGTCAGGATGAGTTCGCTCATCGACGTCCCTTTTGGTCAATAGCTGGTGGCCCGTCACGTATTGGCTAATACCTCTGACGTGCTAGTGGTTAAATCCACAGCCATAGTATTGACGAGTCTTTAGAGTCCACCACACTTTCAGTTACTCAAGCTTTCGGGCGAAACGCTGTAGAGGTCGTATGGAGATATGGCAGGGTCCGATCAGATACGTGCGGTATTGCACGGATCAGGATCGGACGGTTTGTACTAGTAGCCGTATAGATATATGGCAGGGTTCGATCAGACACGTGCGGTATTGCACGGATCAGGATCGGACGGATATTACTAGCCGGCTTTGGTTTAAGCCGGATCCTAGTTTAGTACAGTGTAGATTTTGTCTCATTGCATTTGTATCCGGACGGAATACAGATGCGGGTGTGTATGCACAGTATAGGTGTTTTCCTGTAATTTATTACGGGACCAGTTTTCTGGAGTTGCCAGTTTGCATTCCGTTCCGGCCGGTTTTCCTTTGTTCTTTCCCGGCCGGACTTTTCCGATGGAGGGGGTTATTTGCAAGTTTGCAAATAACACATTGTGGAGGGTTTTCATGCAAATGGTTTGATTATGAAAGCATCTTTTTTATTCCTTTCTTTTCTATCATCATTTCTTGTAAAAGGTGATTAGGATTGATTTGTGTTTGATGTGAGATTGTTATGATGAGGTTTGGATATGGTCACCTTTCTCTTTCTCCTACACTCACCTCCCTTCTTGTTATGGTTTGCATTTAATTCCTCCACCATTCTCACTAGATGAAGAGGGGTTAACTTGAGAGAAAAAGAAAGAGAGAGTTCATTTTTTGTTATGTGAGGAATTCTTCATCTCATCTTCTTCTTGCTAGAAAATTGAAAGCACCAATTTTCTTTACCTCTTCCTCCATCCATCAATGGCAACTACATAAACTCCAAGAGATAAAGTTTCTACACTACTTTCTACAGCATTTCTTGGGCATGTCGACTTGCCGGCTTCATGCCCGAGTTGCCTCGGTATTGAGGCGGGAGCCCGTAAAAGACGCAGGCGATGTGGTGCCCTTCCGGCGAGGAGGCGATGATATGGAGACAAGACTTTCCGCGGGAGATCGGGACGATGACGAGAAGACCGGAGGACTCGGATCACTCGGTACATCTCTCACCCTTTCTCTTGATAGCTAGTATCGGTTAATGGTTAACGATCCGGGTTTTATTGTCCGCGGTAGCGCCAGTTTCCAAGTAAGGAAAATTTTTGATTTCGCATTTTGGCCTCGGATAGACGGCCGGGGCGCTGCCGTGGCGCAACACTCTTTTGTTTTGCACAGTGGTATTCGGTTATGAATATCCAACACCTCAGTCGACGAGGCAAGGGCCGAGATCCCTTCACCGGGAGTGACTCCTTGGACATAATTTTGCGTCAGGGCAATAACTTCACTATAGTTGATTAATTTTTCTTTGCATCGTGGTATTCAGTTGGAATATCCTGCACCTCATTCTACGGGGAAAGAGCCAAGATCCCTTCACCGGGAGTGACCTCTTTAGCAAAGGTTTTCGCCACTATATTTTTATAAAAATCTATCTGGTTCCTTCAACGATATCAAGTTCATTAAGTTAAAAGGTTTTTCGCCAAAAACCAAACGTAGCCCTCCGTCATTTCAGATTAGTATTGCTTAGTAGTCGTGCTACGTATGCGTGCTCAGTCGAGGCGTAGTGTGCGGTAGCTCTGTAAAGCTTTTCTGTCTTATGGATATGTGATTGGTTAGGACAGTCGTATGGTCATTTTGGCTCAGTCAAGGACTCGTACGGGTGGGTCTAATGCAGTCAAGATAATGACGGGTTGAACTTGACTAGGATCCTTTGATATGTTGGCTCAGTTAAGGTCACTTGGGTCCTAGGGGTAAAAACACACATCAGGAGTTTCTAAAGAAACTGAAACTTGCCAGGCATGCGCATACCTTCTGGAGTATGATAACGTGAGTGGATTCCGTCACGTTATCATGCGATGATAGTTGGATCCCGATTCCCACTGATGAGTTGGTTTACTCCTCGGGTGATCCCGACTAATTCTTCTTTCAGGTTTGGAGGAGAATTTGACGATACAGTGGGAGGTTTCCTGATTAGATAAAGTGATAACCATTCTGATCTAGGTTAGAGTGCACGATGAGTGTTTCTTTTCTCTCTCTCTTTGGCAGCGACCATGACCCGACCCTTTGTTAGTGTTTATGCCCTAGAAGGCCATTACTGTATCATACTAGCTTGTATATTACTTAATGGAAGCTTGGGATATTCACATGTATATAACAGTCTTGCTAAACATGGTAGTATGCTACTTGGTTTTTCTATCTTAATATGTGAGTGTACGTATTGATAGAGCTCTTAGGATCTTGCTTGTCTACCAGCGTTGTGATGGCAGTCACACTAGTGGGGGCTGGGTAGTCTACAAGCACATCCTTATTCAGGTCCCCGGTCGTTGGATTATCGAGACAGAGCATCGATACTCCGGAGTAGACTGGTGTGTACGCTTCTCATCCCAGTTGGGGAGATGGTCTGTCCCACAGCCGTCAGTACGTCGTACTGGAGATAGTATACAGGTGCTCGTTAGGTTACGGGTACACCGGACAGGACTCACAGGGAACTGTTGGTTGGTTTGATACCAGTCGTCAGTGAACAGTTCCCAGGTGACATGAGTACAGCGTAGTCCGCAGACTTGACACTGCTACTTCGCCTCGAGTGTGTCCCACTGTTCTTAGATTGCTACCCTACCACGGCTCAAAGGAGTCGTGCAAACAGGTAGCAGTTGGGTGCAGTCCCGAGCACTTGGAGGCAGTGGCGGTTAGACAGGATTCGTCCCTCCCGGTATTGGGAGTAGATATCGTGCTGTGTCAGAGAGCCATTACGCAAAGTCCCTGGCCAGGGCAAGCGAGATTTGCTGGTAGGTTCCAGCAGTTTCTCAGGGTGTAATGGGCTTCACTCCGACACGACTTATACCGCTATTAGGGGACTGACGCTTGCCGCCCCCCTAGGCCCGATATGCGATAGTCATGGACGAACGGACCGGACTGTATGGAGATTGTCACATCAGACTCAGTAGGAGTTCGGATGGGTTTACTCATCGGCCTTCTTATCGACAACTACCTGGGGACCGTTACGTACAGCTAGTGCCGCTTGCGGTCTGTGGTTAAACCCACTGCCAGCGTAGTAGTCGAGTCTCTAGAGTCCCACACAGAGAGTTTCCTACTCCAGGCGAAACGATATAGAGGTTGCATGGTTTTGCGACAAAGGGTTCGGACGCATACGTGCGTTTACGCGCGTACGACTTTCGGACAGATTTTATCAGTCGGCTTTGGTTTAAGCCAGTTACTGGTATCCGGTTATTGGATTTTTACAGTCTAAAGTTTTTCCGTATTTTTTACGGATCGGGGGGGCGTTCTCGTAATTTCTCGAGAAGCTTCTAGAAGATGTGACTAAGGAGGTTTGTTTTGGAAAGAGAGTGAGTCATAGTGGTGATTCATTCACTTCATTAATGCACATTTATTGCTTAATGACTCATGTTAATGAATCATCACAAGATATTTTGTGAAGCATGCTTATTCATTTCCTTTATTGATTTATTGAAAATAAGAATGCTTCATAATATTATGATACACTCTCTCTCTTCTCTCATTATCATATCACACATTCTCTCTCCTCAAGCTCTCATCTTCAAGATACTAACCTTAATCCTCATGTGTTGAGAACAAAGGTTTAGTTAGACTAAACAATCCATAACCTACACTCTATATCATTCTCTCATCTTTGATTAGCAATCAAAGTTGATTAGTTACCTCAAGTTAGAGGTTTAGCTTGGAGTTTCGCTCTCGGGTGGATCGTCTACTACCTAGAGAAGGCCGAGGAGAACCAAGGAGGACATAAAGAAGAAGGACCGGTTCATTAGGTATAATCCCTAATCACTTATGTAAAGAAACTCATAAGAATACGGTTTTTAGGGTTTAGCTTCGATTCAAGCGGTTAGTCGATGTTCGTTGTTTGAACTTGATAGTTTTTTGTAAATTCCGCCTCCCCATAAGTACTGGGGTGTACTACATCGACTTACAGTGGTATCAGAGCCTCGCTAAACACTAAATAACTTAATCGCAAATTTGTACGAATTTCGAACGAAAAAACCAACCCGGAAAACCCTAATTCTGTATAGTTTCTGTCGAACTGAAAATGAAGTCATAAAATTTTTCTGGAGTGTTCAGAGAGCTAGAAAGGGGTCCAGGAGAACACCCAAGAAATTCGAGCCCATGAATCGGCAACTCGGCCGCGGAACCGCGGCGGATCGGTGGGATCTGCCGCGCTTCCGCGGCGCTTTGGCCGAGTCATGGACTCGTCTTTCTTGTGTGGGTCCCCTGTGACATTTGGGGTTTTCTGGAATATTTAATTATTGCTCAGGTTACTGTTTAACAGAGCAGATTTTGGAGCAATATTGAAGTTGTTTATTCGATCGAAAAATACAGTATTTGCGTATTGGATTATATCTGTGATTGTTTGATGTGTTCGTAAACCTCCCCCAACTGCTAGTATGTCGGTTGGCAGGGGGTTGCACATTTCTGAAATGGTTATAACTGTTTGTGCATATAAACTGTATTGGACTGTTGTGGTGTATAGCCGGGGTTAGCAATGGGTTATTGGATAATTCATTTGTTGTAAATGTAATTTGTTGTAATATTATTTTCGCGGGGCACTTCCAGGTTGCGGTTGTAGCCACCGTTGTATTATTTCATTTTACTGTTTTTGCTCCTAGGACTGACCCAAGGTGGGGTACACAAACTGCCGGGTGGGTAGTTTGCCGTACCCGTAGGGGTCGAGGGTGGGGTAAATGGCTATTCATCACAACTGTGTAATCTGTCTTTTCTTGCAGGCTCAAAAGAAATACAGATTGCTTGCAAATCCAATATTGTTTATCTGTGTTCTGGAATGAATATCATTGCGTCAGACGAATGTAAAATATCTATATTATGATAGCTATTTAGACGTCACTTATGTTTTACACCCGCGCTAGCCCAGCCCCCGCTCTGTCGTTAGTTAAGTAACCTAACGAGTGATGACGGGACCCCGTGGCGAATGCGGATGGCATAAGAGGACGTTGTATTTTCGTTGTTTTCTGCAATGATAGGTTAATGATGGGACGCATTATCTGTAATGCAAAGTAAAACAAACCAAAGTTTTAATCGTTGGAACAATTTAAAAGAAACCACTCGGTTATTTTTAAAACAGATAATTTTAAATGCGGAGATTTAACCACTCCTTTTAAAAAGCTATCAGGTTCCTTCGGTTATATCAAGTTCACTACGTTCACGGTTTCGCCAAAACCAGTCGTAGCCCTCCGTCATTTCTTATGGATAGTCAGTAGTATTCAAGCTATGTTTGTTGGCTTTCGTCAAGACATAGTGTTTGGTAGCTGCTGGGGTATTCATTTGTTACATAGATAGATGTGTTGGTTTGGGACAGTCGCATTACCTTGTTGGCTTTCGTCAAGGGTATATACGGGTGGGTTCAAATTAACAAGATAATGATGGGCAGAACTTGACATGTGACTTATGATTTGTTGGCTTTCGTCAAGGTCATAAGAGCATGGGGTAAAAACTTATATCGGGAATTTCTAAAGAAACTGAAATTTGCAAAGAGATGCATACCATTTGGAGTTTGATGAATGTTGGTAGGATTCCTTCAACATTATCATACGATGATATTTGGATCCCGATCCTACTGTGAGTATATGCTACTTATCAGGATATTCGTCGCTTAACGATCAATGCTATAAACCTAGTAGGTGTCCAGAAAAGTGTCAGCGGGGTTACGCCCCCAGAGAAAAGAGGTTCTTTAATTAAGGAACTTCGCGAAAGCGTTGGAAAACCTCCCTCGAAGTATCGACACCGGCCTGGCTGAACGGTTAAGCAAGTATTGTACGGTGAGAATAGTCTTGGCTAATTCTTCTTTTATGGTTTGAGGAAGGATTCGAGAAACAGTGGGAGCCATCCAGTTTAGATAAACTAAAAACCACTCTAAACTTGCAAGAGCATCATGCTAAAGAGTTTTCTTCTCTCTCTCCTAATTGCAGCGACCCTGAAAATGACTGGACTTAAGTTACTTTTAGAGAAAAATATACTGACAGGGCCAAACTATAAAGATTGGCTGCGGAATGTCAAGATGGCCTTGACCTACGACAAATTGGGGTACATCCTCACCGCTACGGCACCTGCTGTCCCTGGTCCCAAATCCAGTAATGCGGATAAGGAAATCCGCAAAACCTGGGATTTAGATTGCGCGAGAGCCAAGTGCATCGTGCTTGCCTCGATGAATAATGAACATCAGAGGAGGCACGAGGATATGTCCTTAGATGGCATATTTCTCCATACAAAGGAACTTTATGGAGAGCAATCTCGTATAGCAAGATACGAGACCTCAAAGAAATTGTTTCGAGCGAGGTTGGCTGTCGGGTCATCGATAGGTGAACATGTCCTACAGATGATCGGCTATATTGAAGAGCTCGCGGACCTTGGGACAACTTTGGATAATGAGCTCTATACAGACCTTGTTCTCCAGTCCCTTCCTCCCACCTACGCCCAGTTTATCCTCAACTTCAATCTTCAAGGAAAAGAAGTTGAACTTGCGGAACTCCTGAACATGTTAAGGAGTGCAGAGGGCACCTTGCAGAAGGCAAGGGAAACACCCGCTATGTTTGTTGGCGGTTCATCTTCTTCCGGGTCCAAGGCTAGGGCCAAAGGAAGGAAGAAGAAGGCCGCACCCAAACCTAGAGGAGGTGTTAGTAAGGTGAGAGGGAAGGGAAAGCAAAAGAAAGCAGCACCGGTAGTTGGCCTGGATGAGTGCTTCCATTGTCACAGGAAAGGGCACTGGAAGAAGGATTGCAAGGCGTGGAACGCCAAGAACCAGGAACCGAAGCAAGCTGTGGCTTCGACTTCAGGTGTGTTTGTAATTGAGAATTGTCTGTCGATCAACTCTACTTCCTGGGTATTGGATACCGGATCAGGATCTCATATTTGCAATTCATTGCAGGCACTGAGAAACCGTAGAGTGCTGAAGGAAGGTGATATGATCCTCAGGGTTGCTAACGGAGCTAGCGTGGGAGCTGCGTCCGTCGGGGATTATCACCTAGGATTGACGAGTGGACACATTTTGGTTTTACATAACTGTTATTTTGTACCCAGCTTAACGTGTAATATCATATCAGTTTCCTTGTTATCAAATAAAGGTTATGATTTCACGTTTGTAAGAGATGTTGTCAACATCCACCTTAATCATGGTTTGATTGGGTCCGGTACTCTAAATAACGGCATATATGTGTTAAACCAACTCCAAATTTTCAATGTCCAGAACACACTAAAAAGAAAGTCTCCAGATTTAAATAAAGCTTTCTTATGGCATTGTAGACTGGGTCACATCAATGAGAGAAGGTTGACTAAGTTGCATAGAGAAGGATATTTGGACACGTTCGAATATCAAACTTATGACACTTGTCAATCTTGTCTCAAAGGAAAGATGACAAAGACTCCATTCACTGGACAAGGAGTAAGAGCGAGCGAGCTCTTAGGACTCATACACAGCGATGTATGCGGTCCAATGTCTACACATGCGAGAGGTGGTTTTTCCTATTTCATTACTTTCACGGATGATTACTCAAGATACGGATTCATTTATCTGATGAAACATAAATCCGAGGCTTTTGAGAAATTCCAGGAGTATAAGAATGAAGTAGAAAACCAAACCGGCAAAAGTATAAAGACACTTAGATCTGATCGAGGTGGTGAATACTTGAGTGCCGAGTTCCTAGGTTACCTAAAAGAGAAAGGAATTCTCTCTCAGCTTACTCCTCCATACACTCCACAGCACAACGGTGTATCGGAGAGACGGAATCGAACCCTATTGGATATGGTACGATCCATGATGAGTAATGCTGAGTTACCGCGATCTTTCTGGGGTTATGCGCTAGAATCGGCGGCATATCTTTTGAACAAAGTTCCAACCAAGACTGTGCCTACCACACCATATCAGATATGGAGTGGGAAGAAACCCTGTCTTCAGTACCTGAAAACATGGGGATGTCCAGCTTTTGTTAAAAAGCAGCATGTGGACAAGCTCGAGGCACGCTCAGTAGAGTGTAAGTTTGTGGGATATCCAAAGAACTCTATGGGATATTATTTCTATTACGCAGAGGAACAAAAGGTTTTTGTTTCTCGTCATGCCCGCTTCTTAGAAACTGAATTTTTGGAAAATCAGAAGAGTGGGAGCGTAGTAGAACTGGAAGAAATTCCAGAACCACAAACTGCTACTGAAAGTTTGGTAGAACCAGAGGTTCAAGAAGAACAGAACATTCCCGCACCCCTCCGCAGGAGTAGTAGGCCGTCTCGTCCGCCTGAGAGATACTACGGTTTTCTCATAGATGGGGATAGAGAGGATTGCATCATAGATGATGATGAACCTACTGACTTCAGGCAGGCCATCCAGAGCGGCGACTCGGTACGATGGCTAGATGCAATGCGGACCGAAATGGAGTCCATGTACACCAACAAAGTATGGACTTTGGACTTTGCTCCAGATGGGGTAAAACCCATAGGATGCAAATGGATCTTCAAGAAAAAGATTGGTGTAGATGGACAGGTGGAAACCTATAAGGCTAGACTTGTTGCAAAGGGTTTTCGTCAAAGACCTGGTTTGGACTATGACGAAACCTTTTCTCCAGTGGCTATGCTCAAATCCATTCGGGTCCTTCTTGCTATTGCTGCCTTCCATGATTATGAAATCTGGCAGATGGACGTAAAGACGGCTTTTCTGAATGGAAATTTAGAAGAAAGCGTCTATATGGATCAGCCAGAGGGTTTCAATCAGAGTGGGAGCAGCGGGAAAGTATGCAAGCTGCTTAAGTCTATTTATGGACTAAAGCAGGCATCGCGGAGTTGGAACATCTGTTTTGATGAGACAGTCAAAGAATATGACTTTATCAAAAATCCAGATGAACCGTGCATATATAGTAAAGTTGTGGCCAGAAGTGTCGTATTCCTCGTCTTGTACGTGGATGACATTCTATTGATAGGAAATGACATTCCTATGCTACAATCTGTCAAAGGATTCTTGTCACACAGGTTCTCCATGAAAGACCTGGGTGATGCCTCTTACATTCTGGGGATCCGGATCTATCGTGATAGATCCAAGAGGATGTTGGGACTTTCGCAGTCCAGGTATATCGACACTGTACTGAAAAGATTCAGTATGGAAGATTCTAAGCGCGGTAATCTACCGGCTTGTCACGGAATCACCCTCTCCAAAGAGATGTCTCCCAAGACTGATTTGGAAAGGGAACGCATGTCTATTATACCCTACGCTTCTGCGGTAGGCTCTATAATGTATGCGATGTTGTGTACCAGACCAGATGTAGCTTACGCACTGAGCGTGGTAAGCCGGTATCAGTCAGACCCAGGGGAGAAACACTGGATAGCAGTAAAGAACATTCTCAAGTACCTGAGGAGGACTAAGGAGATGTTCTTGGTTTACGGCGGAAAAGACCTCAGGTTGGAGGCCTTTGCTGATTCCGGCTTCCAGAGTGATAAGGACGATTCCAAGTCCATGTCGGGTTATGTCTTTACCCTCAATGGAGGGGCGGTGTGCTGGAAGAGCTCCAAGCAGGACACCGTTGCTGACTCGACGATGGAAGCGGAGTATATAGCTGCTTGCGATGCCGCAAAAGAAGCAGTCTGGATGAAGAAGTTCCTAACAGAACTTCAGGTGGTTCCTACCATAGTTGATCCAATACCTCTGTATTGCGACAACAACGGAGCTATAGCTTTAGCGAAGGAACCAAGGTCCTATCAGAAGTCCAGACACATCTTGAGGCGGTATCACCTGATCAGGGAGATCATTGATCGTCAGGAGATCTAGGTTCGGAGAGTTGCTTCAGAAGAGAACATTGCTGATCCATTCACGAAGGCCCTTCCTCAGATTCAGTTCGAGAGGCTACTCGAGATCATTGGTCTGCGATATGCCAGTACATGGCCCTAGTGCAAGTGGGAGATTGTTAGTGTTTATGCCCTAGAAGGCCATTACTGTATCATACTAGCTTGTATATTACTTAATGGAAGCTTGGGATATTCACATGTATATAACAGTCTTGCTAAACATGGTAGTATGCTACTTGGTTTTTCTATCTTAATATGTGAGTGTACGTATTGATAGAGCTCTTAGGATCTTGCTTGTCTACCAGCGTTGTGATGGCAGTCACACTAGTGGGGGCTGGGTAGTCTACAAGCACATCCTTATTCAGGTCCCCGGTCGTTGGATTATCGAGACAGAGCATCGATACTCCGGAGTAGACTGGTGTGTACGCTTCTCATCCCAGTTGGGGAGATGGTCTGTCCCACAGCCGTCAGTACGTCGTACTGGAGATAGTATACAGGTGCTCGTTAGGTTACGGGTACACCGGACAGGACTCACAGGGAACTGTTGGTTGGTTTGATACCAGTCGTCAGTGAACAGTTCCCAGGTGACATGAGTACAGCGTAGTCCGCAGACTTGACACTGCTACTTCGCCTCGAGTGTGTCCCACTGTTCTTAGATTGCTACCCTACCACGGCTCAAAGGAGTCGTGCAAACAGGTAGCAGTTGGGTGCAGTCCCGAGCACTTGGAGGCAGTGGCGGTTAGACAGGATTCGTCCCTCCCGGTATTGGGAGTAGATATCGTGCTGTGTCAGAGAGCCATTACGCAAAGTCCCTGGCCAGGGCAAGCGAGATTTGCTGGTAGGTTCCAGCAGTTTCTCAGGGTGTAATGGGCTTCACTCCGACACGACTTATACCGCTATTAGGGGACTGACGCTTGCCGCCCCCCTAGGCCCGATATGCGATAGTCATGGACGAACGGACCGGACTGTATGGAGATTGTCACATCAGACTCAGTAGGAGTTCGGATGGGTTTACTCATCGGCCTTCTTATCGACAACTACCTGGGGACCGTTACGTACAGCTAGTGCCGCTTGCGGTCTGTGGTTAAACCCACTGCCAGCGTAGTAGTCGAGTCTCTAGAGTCCCACACAGAGAGTTTCCTACTCCAGGCGAAACGATATAGAGGTTGCATGGTTTTGCGACAAAGGGTTCGGACGCATACGTGCGTTTACGCGCGTACGACTTTCGGACAGATTTTATCAGTCGGCTTTGGTTTAAGCCAGTTACTGGTATCCGGTTATTGGATTTTTACAGTCTAAAGTTTTTCCGTATTTTTTTACGGATCGGGGGGGCGTTCTCGTAATTTCTCGAGAAGCTTCTAGAAGATGTGACTAAGGAGGTTTGTTTTGGAAAGAGAGTGAGTCATAGTGGTGATTCATTCACTTCATTAATGCACATTTATTGCTTAATGACTCATGTTAATGAATCATCACAAGATATTTTGTGAAGCATGCTTATTCATTTCCTTTATTGATTTATTGAAAATAAGAATGCTTCATAATATTATGATACACTCTCTCTCTTCTCTCATTATCATATCACACATTCTCTCTCCTCAAGCTCTCATCTTCAAGATACTAACCTTAATCCTCATGTGTTGAGAACAAAGGTTTAGTTAGACTAAACAATCCATAACCTACACTCTATATCATTCTCTCATCTTTGATTAGCAATCAAAGTTGATTAGTTACCTCAAGTTAGAGGTTTAGCTTGGAGTTTCGCTCTCGGGTGGATCGTCTACTACCTAGAGAAGGCCGAGGAGAACCAAGGAGGACATAAAGAAGAAGGACCGGTTCATTAGGTATAATCCCTAATCACTTATGTAAAGAAACTCATAAGAATACGGTTTTTAGGGTTTAGCTTCGATTCAAGCGGTTAGTCGATGTTCGTTGTTTGAACTTGATAGTTTTTTGTAAATTCCGCCTCCCCATAAGTACTGGGGTGTACTACATCGACTTACACCCTTGACTATGACACAGTGACCAAGTTGACCGAACCTTCTTAAACACTGACTTTTGGATTGTCAGAGTTGCAAGCCTCTTTGCCACGCCTACTTTTACCCTTTTCTCCAGAACACCCCGTATTACTACGAACGTCCACTTCCATTGGATAAAACCATCGTATGGTTATATACGAACTCGAAGGAATTTATTCAAGGATGGTTTCTGGTTCTGGAGAAAACGAATAGGACTATTCAGTTGTCTTTTCCTTTTACCTTCTCTCAAGTTGCAAGTGCTCCTTGGATTAGGGCAGTACACCCATTACGCAAATTGGATAGTCTTCTTCCAAACCATAGGCAGGTGCCGACCGGTAGGGAATGAAGAAAACCAATTAGCCTAACGATGGTGTACAGAAGGTATTAAGTAAAGATAAATAAAGGGATTAGTAAGAGGGCAAAGTAAATTGCGACTACTATTCACAACCAAACCAAGTATTGCATTACCACTCCCATTTCACCTTTGTATTTCTCCAGAACACTCTGTATCACTACGAAGATCCACAGCTATTTGGATACTCTATCGTATGGTTATATACGAACTCGAAAGGAACTTGTTCCAATTCGGGGATGGATTCTGGTTCAGGAGAAATAGGAATAAGATTTATTCGGTTGTATTTTATCTTCACCTTCTCTCGCATTGCGAGTGCTCCTAGGATTAGGACAGTACACCCATTATGCTTATTGGATAGTCTTCTTCCAGACCCTAGGCTGGTGCCGAACGGTAGGGAAGGAAGAAAACCATTTGGCCTAAAGGGGTGTACAGAAGGTAATGACTAAAGACATATGAAGGGATTTGGAGAGATGGCAAAGAAATATACGGTTACAGTTGTGAATCTGGATAATGGAGGAGGCATTACTAGGAATACCCGGATACCCCTTCGAAACATTTCAATGTTTCAGTTTCACAATGTACTGTTAAAAGAAAACTGATTTCCCAATTAGCCCTTGCTCCAGGGTATGTATTTACCAGGTACGATTCTCACATCTGTATGGTTTTACAGATGATGAGTGAGAGTAAGTTATTGGGAATTAGGTGATCATCCTCATTATATCGGAATTCGTTGTAATTGGTGATATTTGAGGAAATCACCTGGGTTGTTTGCCGGTCGGCAAATATTTGGTTTTGAATATCCGTTGCTATGCACCAATTTCAAATTGATATATATGTACATCTATTTTTATAGAGTGAGATATACCTTTTTGAAATTATGTCCATGACATTTACCTATATCAGTGGATGGTTAGGTAAGGAGCATTAAACAGCGGTGTAATTCTTCTTAACCATATGTACAGTTTTCAACCTACGACACACAAGGAATGAGTTATTAGACTCAAGGGACTTTATACAGAGTATTGTATGCTGTCCAGTGTCCATTAGAACAGAGGGGTTGGTACTCGTACTAGATTCTGTTTACTTGTGACTTCTCTGGGTCTTAGACATGTGTTTCGTAGAAACACAAGGTCCAAGTTTTGAGAAGTTATAGGTATAAGAATAGAGTAGAGAACCAGGTGTTGCAAGTATCGGGATTCTTCAAGGTGATCGAGGATGTAGATACTTGTGTATGGTGTTCAGTTGATAGTAATGATTGAGAGAACTTGCTTCTTTTTCAGGTTACTCATAATTGGAAGCACTCCTAAGTTGAATAATGCTGATCAGCCTCTTTCCATTTAGTTGACATGCACTGGAAACTGCTGCATGATTTGAATCTGGTTCAATTAAATCAGTGCCTCTGTTTCTGTATTGGATATAGAACAGTTCATATCTTGATATTGTTAAGGTACGGGGAGTTGTCCAGCTTATGCTTAAAACCAGACACTGGACAACTCAAGGCACGTTTCTGTAATGGTTGTTTGTGGGTTGACCCGGGCTATGACGAGGGTTGATTTTCTACCATCTGGAAGATCAATAGTGATATTGTTCTTGACTCGCCACGGTTTTATAAAAATGGATTTTTTCAGAAAACAGTAGTGGGAGTATGGTAGAACTGGAAGTGATTCCAGAACTGCAAACGATTACTGAAAATTGATAAGAACCTAAAAATTCAATCTGGATTGACATTCCATTGGCCATTCTGCAGATATGGTGGGTAACCTCAGGCACTCGAGAGGTACTCTGGTAGCCTCAAGGACGGTGATAGGGAGGTTTTTGTTTACCCAGACTTTCCATTGCTGTTGTTCCAGACTGTGAGACCCGGCAGGAGGATGAGTATAGCGTCGTTCTGAACTGGCTTTAGAAGTGCACATGTATATGACTCTGCCAAAGGGTTGTCGTAGTCAGTGGGAGCAGCGGAAGTATAGTTGACAAGTGGCTTGTGTCTATTTAGAGATTAAAGCAGATATAGCGTAGATAGATCATCTACTTCTGATGTGACAGTCATAGGTTTGACTTCATCAGAATAGGGGATGGATCTGTTAAGAAGGTAGTAGGGTGTGATGTCCTGGTATTTGGATGACATACACAGAGTAGGAAGTGAAATTCCTATACTACGGTCGGTTATACTTTGGTTGTCACACAGTGGTTTCTCCACATAGGATATTAATCCAGCCCTGGAGAAACGATCGGAAGCAGTTTTAGAACATAAGTGGATGTTCTAGGGATATGATAACGGCATCCTCCTTAGGGAGACAGTTATCACTCCAGGCTTCCAAGGTGACCTGGATGACAGAGTGTCTGTCAGAGTTATAGTTTTCCCTCTGACGAGGGGCAATATTTTGGACAGGTGGTCCAGGAGGATACTGAGGGAGGCATGGCGCAGGATATTGATTAAGTTCAGTTGACGATACAGTCTAAAAGGTTTAGATTTGGAGTTCATTTATGAACTAGGTCCCATCAGATATCCAAACACATTCTAAGACAGGTATTGCTCATTTCGGGAGATGGCTTTCTCCGAGAACTTGAGATAAAGAGAGACATAGAAAGAAACATTAGAGAGGATCCACTCACTGAGGCTATTCCTCGAACGCATTTGTTTCGCAAGCGGTTTTTTGTGAGACTGATTAGTAGAGGAGTTGGGTGTTCGGTATCTCACGGGCTGTGAGTATGCGACATCGCAATAATTAGCCTTGAGTGCAAGTGGGAGATTGTTGGAGATAGTGCCCTCAGAGTCAATTATTGGATCACAGGTACGTGATTGCAATGATTGAGAGAGGACCTATACCGTTAGAACAGTCTTACTCAAGATGATAGTATGCTATCTAGTTTATCTTTATCATCGTGTACTGTTTCAGGTGACCTTACAGGTCACTATTGCACATTGATAGAGCCCTTAGGATTCTTTCTTGACGGCCAGCAGTATGATGGCGATCATATACGTGGGAGCTGGGGTCTATAAGCACATCCTTAAAAGGTCCCTAGTCGTGGGAGTTTTCGAGACACGGCATCGATACTCCAGAGTAGACTAGTGTATACAGTCGAGACCCCGACGAAGGGCGGTGGCCGGTCACACAAGCCACTGGTGTCAGTTGGTTCACCTAAGATGTATACAGGTGCTCATTGGGTTATAAGTACACCGGACAGGACTCGCCGGGAACATGCTAGTTGGTTTTATACCAGACGTCAGATAGCAGTTCCCTGGTGACATGTGTACAGGTTAGTTCATCGACCTGAGATCGTCATTTGTCTCGTGTGAGTTCCCACTGTACTTTGATTACTACCCTACCATAGCTCAAAGGAGTCGTACAAATAGGTTTTAGTTGGGTACAGTCCCGAGCCACATGGAGGCAGTGGGCGGATCTGCAAGGGTTCGTCTCTCCCGGTATTGGGGGTGAGGTCGCGCTGTGTGTAGGAGAGCCATTACACAAAGCCCTTGGCCGAGGCAGGAGATTTACTGGTAAGTATTCCAGTAGTATCTCAGGGTGTTCTGGTCTACACTCCGACACGACTTGTACCGCTTTTGGGGGTCTGACTTTTACCAACCCCATAGGCCCGCCATGCGATGCTCATAGACGAACGGACCGGACTGTACGGATATTGTCACCGATAGGCTCATGAGGGTGTCAGGATGAGTTCGCTCATCGACGTCCCTTTTGATCAATACCTGGTAGCCCGTTAGGTATGGCTAATACCTCTGACGTGCTAGTGGTTAAATCCACAGCCAAAGTATTGACGAGTCTTTACAGTCCCCTACAGACCGGTTTCTCAAGTTTCGGGCGAAACGCTGTCGAGGCCGTATGAAGATATGACAGGGTTTGATCTTATACGTGCGGTATTGCACGGATCATGATCAGACAGATAATACTAGCGGGCTTTTGTTTAAGCCGGATCCTAGTATTGTATAGTGTAGATTTTGTCTCTTTGCATTTGTATTCGGTCGGAATACAAATGCGGGTATGTATATACAGTGGCGAGGTGTTCCTGTAATTTATTACGGGATCAGTTTTTTGAAGTTGCCAGTTTGCATTCCGTTTCGGCCAGTTTTCCTTTGTTCCTTCACGGCCGGATTTTTCTGATGGAGGGGCTAATTTGCATATTTTCAAATTAGCAATTGTGGAGGGGTTTTTTGTAAATGGAGGCATCATGGTGGCTATTGCATTATTAGATTCTTTTTGAATCATATTCCTTTGCATTTATGAGATGAGAGTTGATTTGGATGGTGGTGTGACATAATTGCACGATTATCATCAAACCTTTTTCTTATGGTTACCTTCCCACTTGATTGTGCTCTCCCCCCTTGATATAATTTTTTTCTCCTCCTTCATTTAGCAAGGGCCGGCCACATTCTTGAGGAGAGAGAGGTTCATTTTGTGAGTGGGAAATTTCATCATCTCATATTCTTTGCTTGCTACTAAATTCCCAAGTTCATTTACAAGTTCATTTCCTCCATCAAAAGGCAACTTCACAACCCCATGAGACAAGCTTACTACACTTAGCCTACAACATCCTTGGGCACGTCGACTCGCCAACTTCGTGCTCGAGTTGCCTGGGTCCAGAGGTGGGAGCCCGTAAAAGAACCCGACGATGTGGTGCCCTTTCCGATGAGGAGATGAAGACCGGAGATTCCGCGAGGAGATCGGGAAGGAGGCCGAAGACCGAAGGACACGGATCGCTCGGTATAGCATTCTACCCTTTCTCTTGTTTGCTAGTTATAGGTTAATAGTTCGATACGGGTTTTTAGTGTAGGGTTCCTAGGCACACTAATGAAGTCTCACAAGTGATCAAACATGGCCAATTAAAGTTTTACAAGTGCCGAGAAACCCTAATACGGATCGTTGACTAGATGTATAGGCGATGTGATGCAAATAAACGAATTTATAGCTAAAGGAAAGTTACTACAACCTTTGTAGATCCGGTCCTCCACCTCCTAGGCTCCATGATGACGTCCCCTCACTGTCCATATCGGATTCCGGACTCTAGCATCGGCTTCATCGGATAAATGGCGGGCTAGGTCGTCGGCTTCGATGCCGAAGATGATCTACGTCGAGGCAACACAAGATCAAGCTCCAACTTCACCAAGTCATGAAACTTGTGAAGAAAACATCCTATACTACTTGGCAAGAGGTAGAGGATGAAGAAATAGGAGGTGGGTTCACTTTAGAATTGGATTTCTCACTCTTTTGCTCAAGATGCCATTAATGGTGGCAAGTTTTCTTCTTGAAGAAGAAGAAGAAGAAGATGATAGAATATGATAAGTATATTCAAAATAAAAAAAAATATGAATACTTATCATATACTAACCATGGTCAAGTGTAGAGAGTAAACTAGGGTTAGGTAATGGTTAGGTTAAGGGAATAAAACAAAAATGGTCAAGCTTTCAACTCTTCATGAAGCTTCATGAAAGAAACAAAGAAAGCCACCATTTCCATTTTCTTTTCCAAAATAAATAATCAAAATAAATAAATGAATAAATAAACAAAACCCTAACCATTCATATAACCATGGTTTAATCTTTACACAAACTCAAGTTAACATGTATCATCAAACATGATACAATCAAGTGCACACAAAAAAATATATCACATATACAATGTGCACATCAAGTGAGAAAATCCATTTAAAGTGAACCGATACTAGTTAATGCAAAGTAATATATCAAATATATAATTATGCATTAAATCATTAAATCAATACTTGATTTAACGATCCGGTCATATCGCATATAACCGACTAATATCCAATGTATCGGCTTATCGAATCAATCCTTGATTCGATAACTAGGTTATATCGCATACAACCAATCGATACATTCATCGGGAGAATAGAATACGGTATCACATACACGCATTATTCTCGGACCTGCACATATCTCATATGCGCTCCTATTTCGTTTCGCTTGAGCCAGGAAACCTCTGTGTAGGACTCTAAAGACTCATCAATACGCCGGCAGCAGGTGATTATCATATCAAACACCCACAAGCCGCAAGCGGTCTGCTAAACGTAACGGCCACCCGGATATTGAGCGATCAGAAGATCGACGAGCAAGCCCGCTCACACTCCTGTGAATCCAACCAGTAACACTTACCGTATAGTCCGGTCTCTTTGTCTAATATGTCGCATATCTCTCCTAGGGGTGGTAAACGTCAGACCCCAATAGCTTGATAAGTCATGCCGACGTAAGGTCCATAACATTCGTGAAACTACTGATAACTCTTACCAGTATATCACTGCAACCCTCGCCAGGGATTTCCTGTTATGGCCAGTCGAGCATAGCGCAACATCCACCCCCAATACCGGGAGAGACGAATCCCCTTCTATCGCTCATTGCCTCCATGTGAATCGGGACTGTACCCAAAAACCACCTGTTTGCACGACTCAGTAGAGTCGTGGTAGGGTGGAAATCAAAGCACAGTGGGAGACACACAAGACTCTATGACGATCTCGGGTCAACAGACTAAGCTGTACCAGTGTCACCAGAGAACTGCCATCTGACGTGAGGTATAATACCATCTGGGAGTTCTCGGCGAGTCCGTTCAGTGTACCCAGTCTCCACTGAGCACCCGCATACCATCTCCGATGTCAAACACCAATGGATATGGGATCATCCATCGCCCATCACATGGGTCGAGAAGATATACGCTAGTCTACTCTGGAATATCGATGCCCCGTCTCGATATTCCCACGACTAGGAACAATGAAGGATGTACTCATTGACTACCCAGGCCCCACTAGTATGATCTTCATCATAGTCCTGGAAGTCGAGTACACATCCTAAGGGCTTTATCAACATGTAATCAGAGAGACAGAAAGTATACATGTTAAGATAAAGAGCAACCAGATAGCGTACTATCATGTCGATCAAGAAAGTCCTACCTATATATGTCCCAGCATCCACTACAATATACATCCAATGTACAGTAATGGCCTCTAGGGCATACATATAACTAACAATCTCCCTCTTGCACTAGGGCCATCTGTAGCAGTGGTTGCAGTATCACATACTCAACCATCCCGTAAATGTCTCTCTCTGGGAAAAAGGCCTTCGTGAGCGGATCCGCTGTGTTGTCCTCTGAGTCTACTCTCCTAACCTCGATCACCCTGGAGATCAACTATCTCCATGATCAGGTGATGCTTCCTCAGAATATGTCTGGGTCACTGATGGGATCGGGGTTCCTGGGCCAAAGCCACACTTCCATTATCATACATTGGTAGGAACCTAGTTCATCTTATGAACTAATATACACCCAAACCGCCTCTTTGGTAGTATCTATAATAGCGATGTTACCAGCCTTTATCATCTAGTTTGCCACGGTATCTAGCTTGGAATTCTTCCAACATACCGTCCCTTCACTGAGGGTAAAGACAATGCCCGCGACTGACATTCAGTCGTCCTTATCACCCTGGAACCTTTCCAGTGATTCTCCCCTGGATCAACTGATACCATCTCACTACAATTAGTGAGAATCCTAACATCCATTTAGATCTATCTCATAGACCCAAATCTCAGGATTTAGAAGGTATCACTTTGATCCTATATGGAGAATCTATGTGATAAGAGGAGATCGACCGATCGTAGCATAGGAAACTTCTTTCCTATCAAGAGTATTTCATCCACGTACTCTACGAGGATCATTACTATACTCCATACTACCCTTTTGTACATACAAGGTTCATCTACCATTTTGATGAAGTCAAACTCTTTGAATACCACATCAAAACAGATGTTCCAACTCCGCGATGCCTGCTTTATCCTGTAAAGCAACTTGCACATGTTTTCGCTGCTCCCACTGTTTACGAAGCCCTCTGGCTGTGTACTTATAGACTTTCTATTCTAAATCAGTATTTAGAAAAGCAGTCATGACACCCAACCACCAGATATCGCAGTCATGGTATGTAGCAATGGTAAGTAGGATCTGGATGGACTTAAGTATAGTCCCATGAAAAGGTTTCATCATTTTCCACTCTTGGTCGATGACGAAAACCTTTAACAAGTCTAGCTTTGAAAGTCTCAACTTTTCCATCTACACCAAGTAATCTTCTCAAGATATACTTGCTCCTGATGGGGATTTAACCCTTCAGATATCGCAATCAAAGTCCATACTTTGTTGGTGTACATGGATTCCATCTCAGATCGCTAAGCATCCAGCCATTCTTACAGAGTCCCTACTCTTGATGGCCTGCTCGAAACTAGTTGGGTCATCATCTCATGATGCATTCCTCGCTCCCACTGTCATCGAGAAACCGAAGCAACTCTCAGGTGGGTGAGAAACCCTACTAGATCGGCGGAGAGGCTGAGGTTTGTTGGTTACTATTGAATCTTTCGGTTCTACCAAATCATTAGCTGCAGTTTGTATAGCTGGAACATTTCCAGTTCTACAGAACTGACCTTGCCTCGATTTTGTCCGGATTTTGCTTTAGACATAGGCTGGACAATCCCAAATCTTAACTTACTTAAGAGATAGGCTCTTCCCATACCATATCTCATATGGAATGGTAGACAGTGATCTGATTCGAACCTAATTCAAAAGGTATGCAGCTTCTCAAGCACATAACTCCCAAAAGGAAATAGGAAACTCAGTAGTACTTATCATAGAGCACACCATATCAAATATTGTGCGATTGCTCCACCCCGATACACCGTTGTGCTGTGGTGTATTCAGAGGAGTAACACTGAGAGAGAATCTCATTCTCCTTTAGAATAGTCCAGGAATTCTATGCACAAGTATTCTCCTCCCTGATCTCATCATAGGACATAATACTTATACCCGTATTTTGGTTCTCTACTTCCAACTTATATTCTGTGAATACCTCAAAAGCTTCGGACTTATGTTTCAACAGGAACATATGACTGAATCTTGAGAGATTATCAGAGAATATAATGAAGTATAAAGAACCAGTCCTGGCATGTGTAGACGGGAGACCTTACATACATCATTATGTATCAGTCCCAAGAGTTCATTAACTCTTTCTCTGTTTCCAATAAACAGGGCTATGGTCATCTAATCTTTGTGACATGACTGGCAAGTTTCACAAGATGTAAATTCAAACTGATTTAAATATGCATCTAAAATGTAACTTCAGCCAGTCGGGTCGCATTGATGTGACCTAGTCTACAATGCTTCAAGAAGGATTCGTTCATTTCTGAACTCTTCCTCTTGTATGTGTTCTGTATACTAGGAACTGTAATTTGATTTAGAACGTCAATGCTTTTAGATAACGTGCCTGAACCAATCAACTTTTGATATAGGAAATGTTCAAAACATTATCCATCAATACAAAATTTTATCATTTCTTTACTAATAAAGAGACTGATATGATTTTGTATATCAGGTTCGGTATCTAATAGCATTTGTTCAGAATCAATGTATTGGTAATACAGGGTGACAGTGACCAACAGACTTGGCTGCAACACTTGCCCCGTTTTCTGTCTCATGAAACTTATCACCCGTTCTCAGTCTTTCTACCTTTCGGTAGCCCTATGTAACAGATTACATATCTGGGATCCTGATCCGGTATCAAATACTCACGATGCAGAGAATGCTGAGAAACAGTTCTTTGTAATGAACATACCCGAAGGAGATGCATCATATGCACTTTCTTCGTTTGGGCGGCATAGGAATTCTGGTATTCCCCTATTTCCTGCTCTGTCTTATAACAATTATAAGTTGGAGCGGGACCAACGTTCCCCAGCTCAGTATAACAATCGGGTTCGGTCAATACATCCATATTATTATCTTGATTAAGGCGTGATATGGTCGCTACCTGGAGAGAGAGAGAATAAAACACTCTGCGTGCGCTTTTGCAAGATCAGATTGGTTATTTATTTTATCTAATCAGGATGGCTCCCACTGTTTTTATCAAATCTTCCTTCAAACCCTAAAAGGAAAGACTAACCGGGATTAATTACACTCTACAAGTTCGCCAATCTTTCAGCCAGGCCAGTGTCGGTACTTTGAGGGAGGTTCCCCGTGCTTTCGCACGGACCTAATTACTGTAAACCTCGTTTTCCCAGAGGCGTAACCCCGTTGACACCTTTCTAGACACCTACTTGATCGGCTAATTGTAAAGTGCAAAACTCTTCCAGGAGTAACAATTACTCGCAGCGGGTATCGGGACCCAACTATCACATAGAAGGTATGCAATCTCATTGCAAATTTCAACACTTGAAACTCCCGATAAAGGTTTTTACCCCTAGCACCTATGACCTTAACTATGGTCAACAAATCATAAGCACTAGTCAAGTTCTACCCGTCATTTCGTGATTAATTAGACCCACCCACATGACCCTTAACTAAGGTCAACAAAGTCACGCGACTGTCCTAACTAATCGCATCATATGCAGTGTAGGAAGACATCACTTAGCTACCGTACACTGTGCCTTGACTATGGTCAACAAACACAGCACGAATACTAAGTACTCTACTTCCTAAAATGATGGAGGGTTGCGAATGGTTTTTATGAAAACCTTTAACGCTTTGAACTTGATCTCGTTGCGGAATCAAATGGTTTTTAAATGGAATGTTTTTGAGGCTTTTCTAGTTTTGCTAAAGGGGTCACTCCCGGTGAAGGGATCGTCGGCCCTTTCCTCGTCGAATGAGGTGCGGGATATATCATATATATCACTGTGCAAAGCAGAAACTATAGAAGCAATCAAAAGACAAACCGAGAGTTGTAGCATCTGCCAGTTATTGCTAAAGGAGTCACTCCCGGTGAAGGGATCTCGGTCCTTTCCTTATCGAATAAAGTGCAGGATGTTCTACAAGGAACACCGCGATGCAAAGCAAGAACTGTAGCTACCTGTTTTAATTTGAAATTCGATTCCACAACATCAATTAGGTTTATTTTCTTTCATTAATCTCATTAATGAATATCCCATCATTTAAGTCCACCTAAACATCACAGATAAATATAACGTACGCTTATGCCATCCGCATTCGCCTCGATGTCCCGTCTGCACCGTTAGGTTAGGTAACTAACGCCAGAACGAGGCAGGGCTAGTGCGGGTGTAAAACATAAGCAACGTCTATATAATATATCATATATACTATATATAACATCTATCTGAACAAATAACATGATCATATCACAGATAACGCAGCAGAAAATATCATATGAAACATTGGATATACTAGGACGTTCGTGTTTTTAATATGAGCTAGTATAAAACACGGATTCCACGGTCGCGATGAATAGCCAATCCCACACCCCTAGACCCCTACGAGAGCGGCAAGCAACCCTACCAATTCTAGGGTTAGGAGACCCGGACTCGACTCCTCGAGTTGGTCTCCATCTGGACCCCAGAACCCGGTTACTTGTGCTCCCCTCCTTGGGTCTATCCTAATGCGGAAAAGTAAATAATATACAATGGGTGACATCTTCCGCAACCTGGAAGTGCCCCAATAAAAGAATATTACATACAAGTTTTTACATGAATGAAAAAGAAAACACTCATCTCACATAAAAAAAAACCCCGGTTATTCGAACACGACGATCTAATATAACATATCCAGCAACACATAACATCACATGTCATCAACGTAAGTAAATATGCGCATCCCAATTGTCGTTGACATATAGCAACGAAACCGGCGATATCACATATTACACTTACGGTCACAGAAAAGAAAGTGTAAAACTACAACAGTTGGAATCCGCAACCTCTTTAGACATCGCATGCCTAATCAAATGAATTCCTTAGACATCACATGCCTAACAATTATAAACCCCGCATTTTAGTCTCATTATCGAAAACACTTTTCAATATCAAGTCGGGCAATTCAACAAGATTCCCGACATTTTGATCGAATGCTCGTCGCAAACTTTAGTAGGCGGCCGCACCCCTGATACCGTCGACGAAGTGCTCTAAGGCGGAACACCGCTACCGCGAGCACCCGAACGGATGCTTTCGGCGACGGGGTTCTCCTACAGTCACTTGGTCGGGGCTATGG
Organism: Agapanthus africanus; assembly: GCA_030015575.1. Lineage (NCBI taxonomy): Eukaryota > Viridiplantae > Streptophyta > Magnoliopsida > Asparagales > Amaryllidaceae > Agapanthus > Agapanthus africanus. The sequence continues at coordinate 181,167,377 of JASDDO010000016.1, read as the reverse complement.
GGTGAGGCTGTCTATTAAGTTTAGCCGGCGAGTATCCGCGTACGCTACGTGATTGCGACGGACTTTTGATCGCATCAAAATTCCGTGGCAACCGATCAAGTGAGACTAAACCGCTAGATTTATAACATTCATTCAGTTATCTCATAACTACTTGTGAATTCCAATTGTTGTATCACATTCCGGATAAATAGAAAAATGTTAAACTTTCCGATCGAAAAATCGAACACCCAAGTTTTCCCGATACAACTCAACACATGAAATAAGTCTAAAAACATTCAGTTCGTGCCTCAGTACCAACGGTCCAGCCGTAGAAGGGTCAAGCCAACGCCTCACATGTGGCACGTCGTACTGCCCCAAACCCGAAGGTTCAAAGGGCAGTTCAAGACGGTCACATAATCGAGTTAAGGTTTGTTGTCTTCTAGAGGGACCATCGCGTTACTTGCACTACTTAGAACATCGTTAAACTACGGAAAAATCCAACAATTGGAAATTTCCCGGCAGGGGAAAAATTGGGTATTTATATCCGGTCGAACTTTTTAACATATTCAAAAATTATCCGGAAAAACACATAGACAAAGTTTGATAATCCGATCGAATCTACGAACTCCTAATACAACCAGAAAACTCAACTCTTGAGTTCAGATTAAAAATTCCCAGGAAAACCAACACTGCAAAATAGGAATTACTGTGCAAAATTGAACAACAGAGGAGACTAGATGGCCGCGGAACCGCCGCATTAGGCATGCTAATGCCGCGGTTCCGCCGCGCTTTTATGGAATTAGGTTATCGAATTTCACAGTAACTCTTACAATGTCCTGCTGATTTTTCTGCATATTTTTAATATGGAAAAACCCAGTTTTTGAAAAAAGTCCAGAGAGCATTTTGGATTTAGGGTTTCGGTTCGATCGGACTTCAAACTCCGTCTACGCATCGCCTAAGGCTCTAGCTAGGCTCTGATACCACTGTAGGGTTCCTAGGCACACTAATGAAGTCTCACAAGTGATCAAACATGGCCAATTAAGGTTTTACAAGTGTCGAGAAACCCTAATACGGATCGTTGACTAGATGTATAGGCGATGCGATGCAAATAAACGAATTTATAGCTAAAGGAAAGTGACTACAACCTTTGTAGATCCGGTCCTCGACCTCCTAGGCTCCATGATGACGTCCCCTCACTGTCCATATCGGATTCCGGACTCTAGCATCGGCTTCATCGGATAAATGGCGGGCTAGGTCGTCGGCTTCGATGCCGAAGATGATCTACGTCGAGGCAACACAAGATCAAGCTCCAACTTCACCAAGTCATGAAACTTGTGAAGAAAACATCCTATACTACTTGGCAAGAGGTAGAGGATGAAGAAATAGGAGGTGGGTTCACTTTAGAATTGGATTTCTCACTCTTTTGCTCAAGATGCCATTAATGGTGGCAAGTTTTCTTCTTGAAGAAGAAGAAGAAGAAGATGATAGAATATGATAAGTATATTCAAAATAAAAAATAATATGAATACTTATCATATACTAACCATGGTCAAGTGTAGAGAGTAAACTAGGGTTAGGTAAATGGTTAGGTTAAAGGAATAAAACAAAAATGGTCAAGCTTTCAACTCTTCATGAAGCTTCATGAAAGAAACAAAGAAAGCCACCATTTCCATTTTCTTTTCCAAAATAAATAATCAAAATAAATAAATGAATAAATAAACAAAACCCTAACCATTCATATAACCATGGTTTAATCTTTACACAAACTCAAGTTAACATGTATCATCAAACATGATACAATCAAGTGCACAAAAAAAAATATATCACATATACAATGTGCACATCAAGTGAGAAAATCCATTTAAAGTGAACCGATACTAGTTAATGCAAAGTAATGTATCAAATATATAATTATGCATTAAATCAATACTTGATTTAACGATCCGGTCATATCGCATATAACCGACTAATATCCAATGTATCGGCTTATCGAATCAATCCTTGATTCGATAACTAGGTTATATCGCATACAACCAATCGATACATTCATCGCGAGAATAGAATACGGTATCACATACACGCATTATTCTCGGTCCTGCACATATCTCATATGCGCTCCTATTTCGTTTCGCTTGAGCCAGGAAACCTCTGTGTAGGACTCTAAAGACTCATCAATACGCCGGCAGCAGGTGATGATCATATCAAACACCCACAAGCCGCAAGCGGTCTGCTAAACGTAACGGCCACCCGGGTATTGAGCGATCAGAAGATCGACGAGCAAGCCCGCTCACACTCCTGTGAATCCAACCAGTAACATTACCGTACAGTCCGGTCTCTTCGTCTAATATGTTGCATATCTCGTCTAGGGATGGTAAACGTCAGACCCCAGTAACTTGATAAGTCATGCCGATGTAAGGTCCACAACGGTTCGAGAAACTACTGATAACTCTTACCAGTATATCACTGCAACCCTGGCCAGGGATTTCCTGTTATGGCCAGTCGAGCATAGCGCAACATCCACCCCTAATACCGGGAGAGACGAATCCCCTCCTATCGCTCATTGCCTCCATATAAATCGGGACTGTACCCAAAAACCACCTGTTTGCACGACTCAGTAGAGTCGTGGTAGGGTGGAAATCAAAGCACAGTGGGAGACACACAAGACTCTATGACGATCTCGGGTCAACGGACTAAGCTGTACCAGTGTCACCAGAGAACTGCCATCTGACGTGAGGTATAATACCATCTGGGAGTCCTCGGCGAGTCCGTTCAGTGTACCCAGTCTCCACTGAGCACCCGCATACCATCTCCGATGTCAAACACCAATGGATATGGGATCATCCATCGCCCATCACATGGGTCGAGAAGATATACGCTAGTCTACTCTGGAATATCGTTGCCCCGTCTCGATATTCCCACGACTAGGAACAATGAAGGATGTACTCATTGACTACCCAGGCCCCACTTGTATGATCTTCATCATAGTCCTGGAAGTCGAGTACACATCCTAAGGGCTTTATCAACATGTAATCAGAGAGACAGAAAGTATACATGTTAAGATAAAGAGCAACCAGATAGCGTACTATCATGTCAAGCAAGAAAGTCCTACCTATATATGTCCCAGCATCCACTACAATATACATCCAATGTACAGTAATGGCCTCCAGGGCATACATATAACGAACATTTAGGATGCGGTAGTGCCAGTTTAAAGTTAAGAAAATTTTTGTTTCCGCATTTTGGCCTCGGATAGACGGTCAGGGCGCTACCGTAGTCCTACACAGTCTACACTGAGCACCCGTATACCATCTCTGATGTCAAACTCCAATGGATATAGGATCATCCATCGCCCATCACATAGGTTGAGAAGCTTTACGCTAGTCTACTCTGGAGTATCGATGCCCTGTCTCGATATTCCCTCGACTAGGAACAATTGAAGGATGAACTCATGGACTTCCCAGGCCCCCACTAGTATGATCTACATCATAATCCTGGTAGTAAAGTACATATCCTAAGGGCTTTATCAACATGTAACATAGAGACATCGAGTGTACATGTTAAGATAAAGACCAACCAGATAGCGTACTATCATGTCGAGCGAGAAAGTCCTTCCTATATATGTCCAAGCATCCACTATAATATACATCATATGTACAATAATGGCCTCTAGGGCATACATATAACTAACAATCTCCCACTTGCACTAGGGCCATATGTTGTAATATCTAATACCCAACAATCAGCAGTGGTTGTAGTATCCCATACTCAACCATCCCATAATAGTCTTTCTTGGGAAAAGGCCTTTGTGAGTGGATCCACCGTGTTTTCCTCTGAGTCTACTCTCCTAACCTCGATCCCCTGGAGATCGACCATCTCCATGATCAGGTGATACTGAATATGTCTGGGTCACTAACGGGACGGGGGTTCCTATGCCAAAGCCACAGCTCCATTGTCACACAATGGTAGGAACCAAGTTTATCTCATGAACAAATATATATACCCAGACTACCTCTTTGGTAGCATCGCTAGTAGCGATGCATTCAGCCTTTATCGTCTAGTTTGCAACGGTATCTAGCTTGGAACTCTTCCAACATACCGTCCCTCTACTGAGGGTAAAGACAGTGCATGCGACTAACTTTCAGTCAACCTTATCACCCTGGAAGCTATCCAGTGATTCTCCCCAGGATTGATTGATACCATCTCACTGCATCTAGTGAGAATCCTAACATCCATTTATATCTATCACAAAGATCAAAGCCAAGGATTTAGGAGGTATCACCTCGATCCTTTATGGAGAATCAATGTGATAAGAGGAGATTGACCGAGTGTAGCATAGGAAACTCCTTTCCTCTCAAGAGTATGGCATCCATGTATAATACAAGGAAGACCACTTTACTCTCTACAACCCTTTTGTATATAAAAGGTTCATCTACCATTTTGATGAAGTCAAACGCTTTGGCTTCCACATCAAAACAAATGTTCCAACTCCGTGATGTCTGCTTTAACGCATAAAGCAACTTGCTCACATTTCCGCTGCTTCCACTGTCTACGAAGCCCTCTGACTGTGTACTTATAGACGCTCTCTTCTAAATCAATATTTAGAGAAGCTGTCATGACACCCAACCGCCAGATATCGTAGTCATGGTATGTAGCATTGGCAAGTAGGATCTGGATGGACTTATGCATAGTTATTGGAGAAAAGGTTTCATCATTATCCACACATGGTCGATGACGAAAACCTTTTACAACAAGTCTAGCTTTGAAATTCTCAACTTTTCCATCTACACCAAGTAATCTTCTCAAGATATACTTGCTCTTGATGAGGATTTAACCCTTCAGATAAAGCAATCAAAGTCCATACATTGTTGGTGTATATGGATTCCATCTCAGATCACTTAGCATCCAACCATTCTTATAGAGTCGCCACTCTTGATGGCCTGCTCGAAACTAGTTGGGTCATCATCTCATGATGCAATTCTCGCTCCCACTGTCATCGAGAAACCGAAGTATCTCTCAGGCGGATGAGGAACCCTACCAGATCGGCGGAGAGACTGGGGTTCGTCGGGAGGTATTGAATCCATCGGTTCTACCAAATCATCAGCTGTAGTTTGTATAGCTGGAACTGCTTCCAGTTCTACCTCATGACCACAAATTTCTTTCCATAAAAATTCCTTTTCTAAAAAGGTGGCATGCTGAGAAACAAAACACCTTTTGCTCCTCAGAGTGGTAGAAGATATTCCCTTGCAAATGCTTGGGATATCCAATAAACTTCCACAGAACTGACCTTGTCTCGAGCTTGTCCGGATTTTGTTTTTGACATAGGCTGGACAACCCCAAATCTTAACTTGCTTAAGATATGGGCTCTTCCCATTCTATATCTCATATGGAGTGGTAGGCACCTGATTTGATTGGAACCCTATTCAATAAGTTTGCAGCTTCACAAGTGCATAACCCCAAAAGAAAATAGGCAACTCAGTAGTACTCATCATAGAGTACACCATATCATATAGGGTGCGATTGCTCCGCCCCGATACAGCGACGTGCTGTAGTGTATATGGAGGAGTAATGCTGAGAGAGAATCTCATTCTCCTTTAGAATAGTCCAGGAATTCCGTGCTCAAGTATTCTCCTCCATGATCGCATCAAAGGATATAATACTTATACCCATTTTGGTTCTCTACTTCTGACTTATATTCATTAAATTTCTCGAAAGCTTCAAACTTGTGTTTCATCTGAAACATATGTCCGAATCTTGAGAGATCATCAGTGAATGTAATGAAGTACAAAGAACCATTCTTGGCATGTGTAGACAGGGGACTTACATCATCATGTATCAATCCCAAGAGTTTACTAACTCTTTCTATGTTTTCAGTAAACAGAGCTATGGTCATTTTATCTTTGTGACATAGCTGGCAAGTTTCACAAGATGTAAATTCAAACTGATTTAAATATGCATCTTAATGTAACTTAGCTAGTCGGGTCGCATTGATATGACCTAGTCTACAATGCCTCAAGAAGGATTCGTTCATTTCTGAACTCTTCCTCTTGTGTGTGCTCAGTACATTAAGAACTGTGGTTTGATTTAGAACGTATATGCTATTAGATAACGTGCCTGAAACGATCAACACTTGATATATGAAATGTTCAAAACATTATCCAGCAATACAAAATTATATCCTTCTTTACTTAAGAAAGAGACTGATATGATGTTGTATATTCTTTAAAGAAAGGTACAACGTCTCGCTCGGCTTTTTCTTGCTGCATCCGTTTTCTTGCTGGCCCTCTGCTTGGTATTCCAGGAAAAGACTAGTGTTCTTTTCTTAGAATTACCCTATAGTGGGAGTCATATACTAGTGTTATTTTTCCCTTGTCCCGTAGGGGGGTAGGGACGCCATCCGACTTATACCTGGCAATGACCGCCTTCTTGTCCCGCTGTCATCAAAGGTGCTCCTGCTGTATCAGGTTCCCTAGGCGCGTACTAGATAGTCTGGATTAGGTCATTGAGAGCATCGGTAGAGTTCTCGTCAAAGAAAAGACTCGGTGCTGTCACCGGTAATACAGGGTGATAACTGCCAACATCTTGGCTGCAACAATTGCACCGTTTTGTAACTCTTAAAACTTATCACCCATTCCCAGTTATCTACCTTTTTGTAGCCCATGTCACAGATTACATATGTGGGATCCCGATCCGGTATCTCATACCTAGGACGTAGAGGATACTCAGAAACAGTTCTCGGTAATGAACACACCTGAAGAAGATGCATCAACATGTACTTTCGTCGTTTGGGCAGCACGGGGATACTGGTAATCCCCTATTTCCTGCTCGGTCTTATAACAATTATAAGTTGGAGCGGTACCAACGTTCCCTAGCTCAGTATAATAAACGGGTTTGGTCAATACATCCATATTATTATCTTGATTAAGGCGTGACATGGTCGCTACCTGGAGAGGGAGAGAGAAGAAAACACTCTCCGTGCGCTCTTTTAAGATTAGATTGGTTATATATTTTATCTAATCGGGATGGCTCCCACTGTTTTCATCAAATCGTCCTTCAAACCCTAAAAGGAAAGACTAGCCGGGATTAATTACACCCTACAAGTTCGCCAATCTTTCAGCCAGGCCAGTGCCGGTACTTTGAGGGAGGTTCCATGTGCTTTCGCACGGACCTAATTAAAATAAACCTCGTTTTCCAAGGGGCGTAACCCTGTTGACACCTTTCTAGATACCTACTTGATCGGTTAATTGTAAAGTGCAAAACTCTCCCAAGAGTAACAATTTACTCGCAGTGGGTATCGGGATCCAACTATTTTATAGAAGGTATGCAATCTCATTGCAAATTTAAACACTTGAAATTCCCGATAATGGTTTTTACCCCTGGTACTTATGACCTTGGCTATGGTCAACATATCATAAGTCCTAGTCAAGCTCTACACGTCATTTCTTGATTAATTAGACCCAGCCACATGACCCTCGGCTATGGTCGACATAATAATGTGACTGTCCTAACTAATCACATCATATGCTTTATAGGAAGACATCACTTAGCTACCGTACACTACGCCTTGGCTATGGTCGACATACGCAGCACGAATACAAAGTACTCTACTTCCTAAAATGACGGAGGTGTAATTCCACGTTGCCCACCCCGGTGCTTGCGGGGAGGCGGAAACGTTATGAAAAATCCGATTTTTACAACACTAGGCAACATGGACTAGAAAAAGCAGGGATCTTTGCTAAACATAAACTAACTACCAAGCTAAAAGAGTTAGCTACTCGGAAAGGGGGTTATACCTAAGTCTTGAAGTCCTTCTCTTCTTGCTCCTTGGAGTGAAAGAACGGGTTCTCCTTGTCGTCTTCTCTTGCCGAAGAAAGATCCACCCGAGGGCCTCTACCTTTGGCTCCAACCTCAAACTAGAAGTAACTAAGATGCTTGGTGTGCTAAACCTAGAACCTTAGAAAGAGTAGAGAGTAATTTTAAGGGATTTATCTCAAGCTCAAATGGTTCTCAACTCATGAGAGGGGAGAGCTAGAGAGAGAGGAAGAGGATGAGAGAGAATGAGAATGAGAAGAATAAAACCAACCTTCTCACATATATGTGAATTATGATAAATAAATAAATAGCTAAAGATAATTGTGATGGTTAATCATGAAATGACCATTATCATTTCATATTAAATACTTTTGCAAGGAACAAAGAGCATCTTTCATATGAAATGCTGATGGTCAACTTGTCAACCTAGGTCAACAAGTCAAGTATAGTCAAATGGTCAACAACCCTAACCATAACACAATTATAATTAACTAATATTAATAATCATAATTCATACATAAACATTAGGGTTAAGAAAAAGACAACGGTCATTAACCCTAATGGAAATCCTCTGCCTCTGCCTCAGTCAACTGTGCATACACACCCGTATCCGTGTTCCGAGGAACACGAATACAATAGGATAAAAACCAATCCCAAAACATATACTAGGATCTGGCTTAAACCAAAGCCCGCTAGTATAATCTTTCCGGACACCAACCGTGCACAAGTCCGCGGATGTGAACGAACCCCGTCGCAAAACCATGCGACCTCTACTCATTTTGCCTAAAGGCGAATAACCCTCTGTGTAGGACTCTAAAGACTCGACACTACACTGGCTGTGGGTTTAACCACAGACCGCAAGCGGCACTAGCTGTACGTAACGGTCCCCAGGTAGATGCCGATAAGAAGACTGACGAGTAAAACCCATCTGAACTCCTACTCAGCCTAAATGTGACAGTCTCCGTACAGTCCGGTCTGTTCATCTAAGAGTATCACATGGCGGGCCTAGGGGGACGGTAAACGTCAGTCCCCTAATAGCGGTACAAGTCGTGTCGGAGTGTAGCCCAGAACACCTGAGATAACACTGGAAACCTACCAGTCTATCTCGCTTGCCCTGGCCAGGGACTTTGTGTAATGGCTCTCCTAGACACAGCGCGATATCAACCCCCAATACTGGGAGAGACGAATCCTGTCTAACCGTCACTGCCTCCAAGTGCTTTGGGACTGCACCCAAAAACTACCTGTTTGCACGACTCCTTTGAGCCGTGGTAGGGCAGTAATCAAAGTACAGTGGGAACACACTCGAGGCGAAGTGACACTGTCAAGTCAACGGACTAAGCTGTACTCATGTCACCTGGGAACTGATAACTGACGATAGGTATAATACCAACCAACAGTTCCCGACGAGTCCTGTCCAGTGTACACGTAACCTAACGAGCACCCGCATACTATCTCAAGTACGACGTACTGACGGCTGTGGGACAGATCGTCTCCTAAGCTGGGATGAGAAGCGCATACGCTAGTCTACTCCGAAGTATCGATGCCCTGTCTCGATAGTCCTACGACTAGGGACCTGCATAAGGATGTGCTTATGGATTACCCAGCCCCCACGAGTGTGACTGCCATCACAATGCTGGTAATCAAGCAAAGATCATAAGGGCTCCACTAATGTGTAAAGGCGATATGCTAAAAGAAACACATCCACACATTAAAGCAGAAACAAACCAAATAGCATACTACTATTTTGAGCAAGATTGTCAATACAAGGTGAATATCCCAAGCTTCCATCAAGTAATATACAAACTAGTATGATACAGTAATGGCCTCTAGGGCATATACAGTAACAATCTCCTACTTGCACTAAGGCCATGTACTGGCGTATCGAAGACCTATCATCTCGATCAGCCGCTCGAACTGAGTCTGGGGTAAGGCTTTTGTGAATGGATCAGCTGTGTTATCTTCCGTAGCAACTCTCCGAACCTCGATCTCCTGGCGACCCACGATCTCCCTGATCAGGTGATACCGCCTCAAGATGTGTCTGGACTTCTGATGGGACCTGGGTTCCTTCTCTAATGCTATAGCCCCGTTGTTGTCGCAATACAGAGGTACCGGATCAACAATGGACGGAACCACCTGAAGTTCTGTTAGGAACTTCCTTATCCAAACGACTTCTTTTGCGGCATCAGCAGCAGCGATATATTTCGCTTCCATCGTCGAGTCAGCAACGGTTTCCTGTTTGGAACTCTTCCAACACACCGCCCCTCCATAGAGGGTAAAGACATAACCCGACATGGACTTGGAATCATCCTTGTCACTTTGGAAGCTGGAGTCAGCAAAGGCCTCGATCTGGAGATCTTTTCCGCCATACACCAAGTACATCTCCATAGTCCTTCTCAGGTACTTGAGAATGTTCTTTACCTCTATCCAGTGATTCTCCCCAGGGTTTGACTGATACCGGCTTACTACACTCAGTGCATAAGCTACATCCGGTCTGGTACACAACATCGCATACATTATAGAGCCTACGGCAGAAGCATAGGGTATAATAGACATGCAATCCCTTTCCAAATCAGTCTTGGGAGACATCTCTTTGGAAAGGGTGATCCCGTGACAAGCCGGTAGATTACCGCGCTTGGAATCTTCCTTACAGAATCTTTTCAGTATGGAGTCGATGTACCTGAACTGTGAAAGTCCCAATATCCTCTTAGATCTGTCACGATAGATCCGGATCCCCAGAATGTAAGAGGCATCACCCAGGTCTTTCATGGAGAACCTGTGTGACAAGAACCCTTTGACAGATTGTAGCATGGGAATGTCATTTCCTATCAAGAGAATGTCATCCACGTATAAAAAGAGGAATACTACAGTTCTTGCTACAAATCTACTATAGATGCATGGTTCATCTGGATTTTTGATAAAGCCAAATTCTTTGACCGTCTCATCAAAAAAGATGTTCCAACTCCGCGATGCCTGCTTTAGTCCATAGATGGACTTAAGAAACTTGCACACCTTTCCGCTGCTCCGACTCTGAATGAAACCCTCTGGCTGGTCCATATAGACACACTCCTCTAAATTTCCATTCAGAAAAGTGGTCTTTACGTCCATCTGCCAAATCTCATAATCGTGGAAGGCAGCAATGGCAAGAAGGATCCGAATGGATTTCAGCATAGCCACTGGAGAAAAGGTTTCATCATAGTCCAAACCAGGTCTTTGACGAAAACCCTTTGCAACAAGTCTAGCCTTATAGGTCTCAACCTGTCCATCTACACCAATCTTCTTTTTGAAGATCCACTTGCATCCTACGGGTTTTACCCCACATGGAGCAATGTCCAACGTCCATACTTTGTTGGTGTACATGGACTCCATTTCGGTCCGCATTGCATCCAGCCATTTTACCGAGTCAACTCTCTGAATGGCCTGCTGGAAGCTAGTCGGCTCATCACTATCAATGATGCAATCATCTCTATCCCCGTCTATGAGAAAACCGTAGTATCTCTCGGGCGGATGAGACTGCCTACTACTTCTGAGGAGCGGTGCAGGAATGTCCTGATCTTTCGAACCCTCTGGTTCTACTAAGCTTTCAGTAATAGCTCGTGGTTCTGTAATTTCTTCCAGTTTTATTGCGCTCCCACTTATCTGATTTTCCAAAAACTCAGTTTCCAAGAAGTGGGCATGACGAGAAACAAAAACCTTTTGTTCCTCTTCGCAATAGAAGAAATATCCCTTGGAGTTCTTTGGATATCCCACAAACTTGCACTGTACTGAGCATGCCTCGAGTTTGTCCGCATGCTGCTTTTTGACAAAAGCTGGACATCCCCTTGTCTTAATGTGATTAAGATAGAGTCTCTTCCCACACCACATCTGATATGGTGTAGTAGGCACAGTCTTAGTTGGAACTCGGTTCAAAAGGTATGCAGCTGATTCTAGTGCATATCCTCAGAATGATCGCGGTAACTCAGCGTTACTCATCATGGACCGTAGCATATCCAATAGGGTTCGGTTCCGTCTCTCTGATACACCGTTATGTTGCGGAGTGTATGGAGGAGTAAGCTGAGAGAGAATTCCATTCTCTTTTTAAGTAATCCAAGAACTCGGCACTCAAGTATTCACCACCTCGATCAGATCTCAGTGTCTTGATACTTTTGCCTGTTTGTTTTTCTACTTCATTCTTATATTCCTGGAATTTTCCAAAGGCTTCGGATTTATGTTTCATTAAGAAGACATATCTGTACCTTGAAAAGTCATCCGTAAAAGTAATGAAGTAAGAATAACCACTTCGTGCATGCGTAGACATTGGACCGCACACGTCGCTGTGTACGAGTCCCAAGAGCTCGCTCGCTCTTACTCCGTGTCCAGTGAACGGAGTCTTTATCATCTTTCCTTTGAGACGGATTGACAAGTTGCATATGATTGATATTCGAACGGATCCAAATATCCTTCTGTATGTAACTTCGTCAACCTTCTCTCATTGATGTGACCCAGTCTACAATGCCATAAGAAAGCCTGATTTGTTTCCGGAGACTTTCTTTTGTGTGTATTCTGGACATTGAGAATCTGTGGTTGGTTTAATACGTATATACCATTGCTTAATGTACCTGACCCAATCAAAACTTGATTAAGGTGAATGTTTACAACATTACTTACAAACGCAAATTCATAACCTTCTTTAGATATTAAAGATACAGAAATGATATTACAAGTTGCATTGGGTACAAAAAAGCAATTACGTAAAACCAAAACATGTCCATTTGACATTCCCAGGTGATAGTCCCCCACGGCCTCAGCATCCATGCTAGCTCCGTTTGCAACTTTGAGGGTCATGTCACTTGCCTTCAAAAACCTACGCTTTCTCAATGACTGCAAAGAATTACAGATATGAGATCCTGATCCGGTATCCAATACCCAGGAAATAGAGTTTATTGATAGACAGTTTTCAATAACATACACACCTGAAGCTGAAGCCGCAACTTGCTTCAGATCCTGTGTTCTGGCATTTCAAGCCCTGCAATCTTTCTTCCAGTGTCCACTCTTGTGACAGTAAAAGCATTCTTCCTTCCCCACAAGCTTTCCCGCTACCTTTGTTGCTTTTGCCTTTCCCTTCGTATCCACCTTACTAAGACCGCCCCTTGGTTTGGCGGGGGTTTTCTTCTTCTTTCCCTTGGCTTTCGCCTTGGACCTAGAAGAGGAATATCCTCCTACAAACAAAGTGGATGTTTCCCTACCGTTCTGTAGGGTGCCCTCTGCACTCCTCAACATGTTGAGGAGTTCTGAAAGTTCAACTTCCTTTTCTTGCAGGTTGAAGTTCAGGATAAACTGGGCGTAAGTGGAAGGAAGGGACTGGAGAATCAAGTCCGTATAGAGCTCATTCTCCAACGTGGTCCCAAGGTCCGCGAGCTCCTCTATATAGCCAATCATCTTAAGCACGTGTTCCGCTACCGATGATCCGACGGCCAATCTTGCCGAAAATAATTTCTTCGACACTTCGTATCTGGCGATACGGGATTGCTCTCCATACAGTTCTTTTGTATGTGTCACGTCCCGAAAATACGGAACAAGACCGGCACTTAGACTACGAACGTCTCGAGGCGTATGTAATCTAAGTAAACCAAAACCCCAGAAAACCAAACCAAGAAAAGTAGTAGAGTGAAGGAAAACCAATTCAAATCAAGTAGTTTTAATAGCATAAGCCGAATTATGCGGTTTTAAAAACATCAAGTATTTCCTGAAAATTTCGGCAGAGTCTCCTTTGTAAAACTGGCCCCCAAACGGGATACAACATGAATAGTATACGAAATCAATAAAAAGGCATCCCCAAGCGGGAGCTAGCTCTTCGTCAATCGACGGTCACAACCACGCAAGCAATATAATATACAACGCCAAGGGCGAGGATCAAAACTCAAAAGGAAACTCAAAACAGCAAGAAATCCATTGAAATACAACGCGTGACTCTAAGGTCGAAAGAATAACATCACTGGTCTCTATCTCAAAAATAAATACATGTTTGGTTGATGGAACTTCTAGATACAACTGAATACTAATATAAAAATATACTGATGGTCACGATACAAGTGAACCCACCTACCAGCAAATCACCCAGAAATGAAAGTAGTGCCAGCAAAACCGTAATGAAACCTGTACGGCAAACCTGCAAGAAACTGGGGCACAACGGGGGTGAGTTGCCAACTCGTGAATAGAAAAACATCTACGAAAAGAAATCGCATGTATGACGCAATCCTAGGTCATACAATCAATATACATCCTCAAATATATATATAACCAGCAGCCTATAACAAGGCTAGGGTAAATATCTAACTCGAGTGTAATCTCATGTGCCCGTGTCAGTGCCCAAGGGTAGCAATATATCATATGAATGAGGTATGAATGCATGAAAACAGAATACATGTAAATGAAGAACTGTTTTCATAATTTAGTGAGATTTCCTTTGTATTTTTAAAATGAGGTATCATAATGAAATCAGCGTAAAACAGTGCCTAGCATCGGCACAAAACGTAATCCCAATATCTCGGTATCTCTGTATCACAGTCTCTGTACCTCAAAATCTCGAAATCTCAATGTCTCGATCGTAATATCTAGGGCGCCGTCAGTCCAGACCGGCCCCTACCATCCATCTCAAGACCACGACGGTATCCTCCGGATATCCGACGCGTCGGGTAAAATCACCGGTCGGTAGTGCTCCCCTGCCGGGCTCAACGTCAACAACACATTCCTCTTGCCCCGGGATACCGCACCGGGCCCACCATGTACCCGAAACGGTTCCTCCACTCCTCGAATCGGGTCTCGAAATCCATCAGCAAACTCATGGTGGACGACTCATACATCATGGGAAAACCGCACTTTTTATTTTAAAGAGAGAAAAGGTTTATTTATGTTTTTGCGGTTTTCCTCCAAATCCAGAAAATCTCATGGAAATCCGAATCCAAAACCTCAATAACACGTAAAATAGTGAATATATGCGTGAGAATCCATGAATGCGGCATAACAATGAATAACAGTATGCATGAAGTAGCAGGTAATAACTACAATGTCTAAACTATTAGCTAACAGGCTATGTCAAGCAATAGTATTTTCTAAGGTGTATGTGACATGGCAATTACCGATGAAGATGTGTGTGAGCCGGCAAGTAAGTGTACGTGGTACATACGCATCATCGGTAATGGTGCTGGTGTCCTAACAACATGATATCAATAATGGAGTATGAAACATAATATACGCATGCGATGCAAAGCGAACCACAAAAATGAGCGGGAGCTGAATACTAGACGCAACTATAACTAATCTGCATTAATCTAATATAAGTCCTACAAATGGTGCCTTTTGAAATAACACAAATCATGGGGTTTTGAAAATAGGGGCTACGGTGTTTTTATGAAAAGATACGTCTTTTGAAATATCCGTAGGATCCCTTGGGCTGTCTTTTAAAATACCCACGATTCGTTAGTTTTTGAAATAGGTAAGAATCGAATCTAATCTAACAACTAAACTAAACTAAAGGGCTAAGCTAACAAGCTGGACTACAGGTAAGGAAACCGCCTAACATCTGAGTCGATCCATATACATACCTGTATGTACATTAGTCGGTGATCCCGCCTCAATAATATCATATCCGATACCATATCTACAATCAGACATCCCAAATCAAGAGTGCGGATCAATCATCAAGATATAGCTCGTACGTAAATCCGTCGTACGGCATCCCCAAATCTGGGTACGGGTCAAAGTCACATCAATCACACTATTCATCTGGTATCTTCTTTATCAAATATCATGGTCCGGGATAAAGGCCTACGTCTAGTACAATATTGATACCATTTATGAATGCATGCAGGTGTAAGAATCATTACGTCAAAAGACCCGCTAAAACATCATGTCGTATCTCAATACGAACCAAATCACATCACCGATCTCCTGGCCTCAAGCCCAATCTCATCGACTCATCTCAAATCCCAATTACTATCTTCAAATCCAGTATATAAACACATAGTCCCATACCCATGTGTAAATATACACATCAATATGTAATCCCATGTACACATTTATGAAAGAAGAATGTATGCAAGTATGGGTGTGTGTGTATGTGTGATGCAACCACTACTCTAGGGTTTCGCAACACTAAACCAATCCAATATACCAAATATCCAACTCTATCATCAATAATCTCAAACCATAAACAATCAATATCTGTGTGTATACGCATTCGTATACATCACCACGAACTGTGGGGGTGCTATACGCCATCCACCCGACTTCTCCCCGTAGATATAAATCTACTCACCTGGTCCTCGCTCGCCGGTGCCGACGTCGCCATGCGCTTGCTTGCCGTCTCGAAGTCCACATGGGGGTACCTACATATCATAACGCACCATGCCGTATTAAAATCCGACTCATGACCCAAAACGACACATGAATCCCACATAGGTCAAAACCTATGGTTGCTTTCACAAATCAACCCAAAAACCCTTGAAGTCGGCGTACAAATGCCAAACCATCGATAAAAACCCAAACACACTCATTTGTACAATTACAAGAACTAATTATAATATAAAATAGCTTAAAAACTCACAAAAACCTCAAACTCACTTAAAAAGCTATAATTCCGAAAATCTAGCAAGCAAAATTAACCGTTTTTACGTCAAAACATGATGTCTTAACCAATATAATGGTTACATTATCCACATAATATTTTAACTAAGTCACACAAACCATAATTAAATTTTTATCTCATCAATTTTCATTTAACCCAAAAACCTAGTTTACAAATAGCTTAATTAGAACTATTTAAATGTAACAATTAGAAAATTGGCAACTAGATTTCATTTTGCATACTCTAAGATGTTATACTACACTTTCAAACCATAACCAATTTATAAAAACCCTAACTAGATTTTAAATTTCACATTTTTAACAATTTCTAAAAATCTAGTTTGCTAAAAAGGCTAAATTTGGACATTATACATCTAACAATTTACATATTAGCAACTATATTAGGTTTTCATTTCCTTAAGATGATAATCTACATTTTGCAACCATGATTACATGATAAGAACCCTAATTGCATTCAAAACCCTTTCACTTAAGATTTTAAACTTGAATTTAAAGCCCTATTTAAACATCACAATAACCTAAATTGGAGGAATTAATCAACACATAACCAAAGGGTTAAGATTTTATACCTAAAATTTGTAGATCCCACTTGCAAACTAGCCTCCCAAATTAGCTTCCAAGCTCCAAGATCCATGCTTGAATGGCCAAGGAATAATGGGTAAGGAATGGATTTGGAGTTTGTGGGATTTTTTTGATGCATTTTGGTGAATTTTGAAGGAAATGAGAAGGGAAAAAAATAGAGGGGGAAGTGGGCTGCTCTCGACCAGCAAGAGGAGGAAGTGGGGGAGAATGGTGTGGGATTGTTAAATTTTTCAAAGTCAGAACCCTTACATGCTTCATAGTACACAAATTAATATAATTTATTCACACTACCTTTCATGAAACAAATGAGTTAAGCACAAATTGAGGGGGTGGGTGTTTCCTGCAGGTGGGGCTCGGCCCAAAGAGAGGTGAGGATGAGTGAATTATTTGCAAAGAAAATTCCATGCCAAAAACACCCCCACAAGTTACAAAATTGCAAGATTTAGTTTATTTTCTTTAAATTTTAATTTCGTTTGATTATAAACAACTAGAACTTGAAATAAATTGCTAAAAATTTATATTACCCACTAGATTTTAGTTGTCATGATTCTATAGAGTGTAATTAGCCTGTTCAAATTTGTATTTATCGCTAATTTAATGTATTTTTAACAGCTTAAAATAATATTAAAATAATTAATTTCGGAAAATTTTTCAGAAAAATGGAAATTTTACCAGTGGCTCAATAAACACCAAATACTAGCAATTACATAGCTAGAATATGTATATTTAATTTTATAATAAAGATATTTGTATTTTGACTTTTTACGGAAAACCCCCTTATTTTACCGATTTTCCGAAATTTCACCGAAACGATTTTCAAACGTTACAGTATGGAGAAATATAGATTCGAGGTCCATATTCTCGTGCCTCCTCTGTTGTTCATTGTCCATAGAGGCAAGCACGAGGCACTTGGCCTTCGCGCAGTCGATTTCCCAGGTCTTACTGATTTCCCTATCCGCGACGCTGGTTTTGGGACCTGGGACAGGGGGAGCTTTGGTGGTAAGAAGATACCCCAACTTGTCATAAGTGATTGCAATTTTGACATTCCTGAGCCAATCTTTGTAGTTTGGCCCTGTCAGTATGTTTTTATCTAGAAGTAACTTAAGTCCAGTCATGATAAATGGTCGCTGCAATTAGGAGAGAGAGAAGAAACACTTTAGCATGATGCTCTTGCAAGTTTAGAGTGGTTTTTAATTTGTCTAAACAGGATGGCTCCCACTGTCTCTCAAATCCCTCCTCAAACCATAAAGGAAGAATTAGTCGGGATCAATCTCACCGTACAATTCTTGCTTAACCGTTCAGCCAGGCCAGTGTCGGTACTTCGAGGGAGGTTTTCCAACGCTTTCGCGAAGTTCCTTAATTAAGTAACCACTTTTCCCTGTGGGCGTAGCCCCGCTAACACCTTTCTAGACACCTACTTGGTTTATAGCATTGATCGTTAAGTGAGAAAGTTCCGGAGGAGTAGCATATACTCACAATAGGATCGGGACCCAAATATCATCGCGTGACAAAACTGAAAGAATCCTACCAGAATCATCACTCCAAATGGTATGCAGCGCTAGCAAGTTTCAGTTTCTTTTGAAACTCCCGATGTGGATTTTTGCCCCATGCTCTTATGACCTTGACTTTGGCCAACAAATCATAAGTCACATGTCAAGTTCTACCCATCATTCTCCCGGTTAATTTGAGCCCACCAGCACATACCCTTGACTTTGGCCAACAAGGTAGAACGAATGCCCCAAACCAACACATCTATCTATGATGCACATGAATACCCAATAGCTACAAATCACTATGCCTTGACTTTGGCCAACAAACATAGCCTGAATACTTATTGTCCATTCATGTGAAACGACGGAGGGCTACGAATGGTTTTGGCGAAACCGTGAACGTAGTGAACTTGATATAATCGATGGAACGAGATAGCTTTCAAAAGGAGTGGTTCAAGCTTCGCATTTAAAAGTTGGTTTTGAAAAGAACCGGGTGGTTTTGAAAGTGTTCCAACGACTTTTACTTGGTTTATTTTTTCTTGCATTAATTTTAATGCGTCCCATCAATTAATCCTACCATTGCAGAAAACAACGAAAATATGACGTACGCTTATCCCATCCGCATTCGCCACGGGGTCCCGTCATCACCCGTTAGGTTACTTAACTAACGACAAAGCGGGGGCTGGACTAGCGCGGATGCAAAACATAAGCAATGCCTAAATAGATATCATATAGATATATATAAACATTCGTCACATGCAATGATAGCCATTCCAGATCACAGATGAACACATTGGATATACTAGGAATCCGCACTCCGTACGAGCCTGTAACGAAGAACGGATTACACGGTCACGATGAATAGCCAAACACCACCCTAGACCACTACGGGTGCGGCAAACTACCTGCTAAGTACCCGAAGCGAAGCAACCTCCCTCAACACCGTGAGTGGGCCACTCGGCACTTCGAGATACCCGGTAGTTTATGCACCCCACCTTGGGTCTATCCTAGGAGCAAAAACAGTAAAAAGAAATTATACAATGAGGGCTACAACCCCAACCCGGTTGTGAGGCCATACAAATAATATTACATCAAATTACATATTAAAAGAATTGAAAGAAGAAGAAAACTCTCATCTCACAACCCCCCGGTTATTCATCCGCGACAATCCAACGAATTCATATACACAAACCATCAACATTACAGATCACAGATATGTATAACCGCCACTAATCGACGTATAGCGATTAGCAGACGTTCAATACATATATCACATCACAGATATAACCCATTAGCCAAAGTGTAAAGAAGTTTGATCAAAAATACGGATTTGTGACCACCCCAAAAACTAACTTGTTCTCTGGAAAATCTGGGCAGAAACAAACGATCTCAAAAATCACAAAACAACAACAGAAGAATACTGCAGGAAAAACGACCCACGGCCGAGTCAACTCGGCCGTGGATCCGCGGCAGGAGCATGCTCTTGCCATGGTTCCGCGGTGAGTTGGTCGACTCGCTGGTTCATTTTTCTTGGGTGTTCTGTAAAAACCCTGAGCCGATTTTTAGTGTATGATTTATTATTTTTAGAGCAGAAATAAAAATCGGCAGAAACTAGGGTTTTAGAAAACATGTTTTGCAATTTTTTCCGATCGAAGTTCTAGATACTTTGCTAACTAGTTAGTTTGTGTTTAGCTAGGCTCTGATACCACTGTAAGTCCACGTTTCCCACCCCGGTGCTTGCGGGGAGGCGGAAACGTTATGAAAAATCCGATTTTTACAACACTAGGCAACATGGACTAGCAAAAGGAGGGATCTTTGCTAAACATAAACTAACTACCAAGCTAAAAGAGTTAGCTACTCGGAAAGGGTGTTATACCTAAGTCTTGAAGTCCTTCTCTTCTTGCTCCTTGGAGTGAAAGAACGGGTTCTCCTTGTCGTCTTCTCTTGCCGAAGAAAGATCCACCCGAGGGCCTCTACCTTTGGCTCCAACCTCAAACTAGAAGTTACTAAGGTGCTTGGTGTGCTAAACCTAGAACCTTAGAAAGAGTTGAGAGTAATTTTAAGGGATTTATCTCAAGCTCAAATGGTTCTCAACTCATGAGAGGGGAGAGCTAGAGAGAGAGGAAGAGGATGAGAGAGAATGAGAATGAAAGAATGAGGAGAATAAAACCAACCTTCTCACATATATGTGAATTATGATAAATAAATAATTAGCTAAAGATAATTGTGATGGTTAATCATGAAATGACCATTATCATTTTACATTAAATACTTTTGCAAGGATCAAAGAGCATCTTTCATATGAAATGATGATGGTCAACTTGTCAACCTAGGTCAACAAGTCAAGTATAGTCAAATGGTCAACAACCCTAACCATAACACAATTATAATTAACTAATATTAATAATCATAATTCACACATAAACATTAGGGTTAAGGAAAAGACAACGGTCATTAACCCTAATGGAAATCCTCTGCCTCTGCCTCAGTCAACTGTGCATACATACCCGTATCCGTGTTCCGAGGAACACGAATACAATGAGATAAAAACCAATCCCAAAACATATACTAGGATCTGGCTTAAACCAAAGCCCGCTAGTATAATCTGTCCGGACACCAACCGTGCACAAGTGCGCGGATGTGAACGAACCCCGTCGCAAAACCATGCGACCTCTACTCATTTTGCCTAAAGGCGAATAACCTTATGTATGGGACTCTAAAGACTCGACACTACGAACCACAGACCGTAAGCGGCACTAGCTGTACGTAACGGTCCCCAGGTAGATGCCGATAAGAAGACTGACGAGTAAAACCCATCTGAACTCCTACCGAGCCTGAATGTGGCAGTCTCCATACAGTCCGGTCTGTTCGTTTAAGAGTATCGCATGGCGGGCCTAGGGGGCGGTAAACGTCAGTCCCCTAATAGCGGTACAAGTCGTGTCGGAGTGTAGCCCAGAACACCTGAGATAACACTGGAAACCTACCAGTCTATCTCGCTTGCCCTGGCCAGGGACTTTATGTAATGGCTCTCCTAGACACAGCGCGATATCAACCCCCAATACCGGGAGAGACGAATCCTGTCTAACCGTCACTGCCTCCAAGTGCTTCGGGACTGCACCCAAAAACTACCTGTTTGCACGACTCCTTTGAGCCGTGGTAGGGTAGTAATCAAAGTACAGTGGGAACACACTCGAGGCGAGGTGACATTGTTAAGTCAGTGGACTAAGCTGTACTCATGTCACCTGGGAACTGATAACTGACGATAGGTATAATACCAACCAACAGTTCCCGACGAGTCTTGTCCAGTGTACTCATAACCTAACGAGCACCCGCATACTATCTCAAGTACGACGTACTGACTGCTGTGGGACAGACCGTCTCCCAAGCTGGGATGAGAAGCGCATACGCTAGTCTACTCCGGAGTATCGATGCCCTGTCTCGATAGTCCTATGACTAGGGACCTGCATAAGAATGTGCTTATGGATTACCCAGCCCCCACGAGTGTGACTGCCATCACAACGCTGATAATCAAGCAAAGATCCTAAGGGCTCCACTAATGTGTAAAGGCGATATGCTAAAAGAAACACATGCACACATTAAAGCAGAAACAAACCAAGTAGCATACTACTATTTTGAGCAAGATTGTCAATACAAGGTGAATATCCCAAGCTTCCATCAAGTAATATACAAACTAGTATGATACAGTAATGGCCTCTAGGGCATATACACTAACAGGAGGGTTGCGGATGGCTTTTAAGAAAACCTTTAACGCCTTGAACTTTATCTCGTTGCAGAATCAAATGGTTTAAAATGGAGTGTTTTTTAGGCTTTTACTAGTTTCGCTAAAGAGGTCACTCCCGGTGAAGGGATCTTGGCTCTTTCCTCGTCGAATAAGTTGCAGGATATTCACAATACCACTATGCAAAGCAAGAACTAGAAAAGCAATCAAAAGACGAAACCGAAGGTTGTAGCATCTGCCAGTTACTACTAAAGAGGTCACTCCCGGTAAAGGGATCCCGGCTCTTTCCTTATCGAATAAGGTGCTGGATATTCTACAAGGAATACCGTTACGCAAAGAAAGAACTAGAGCTACCATTTTTAGAAAATTCAATTCCCCAACATCTTTAGGTTTATTTTTCTTTCATTAATCACATTAATGAAGGTCCCATCATAAAAGTTACCTGAACATCACAGATAAATACAACGTACGCTTATGCCATCCGCATTCGCCTCGAAGTCCCATCATGCACCGTTAGGTTAGATAACTAACGGCAGAGATGGGCAAGGCTAGCGCGGGTGAAAAACATAAGCAACGTCTATAATATATCATATATATTATATAATGTATCCATCTCAGAATATACAATGATCACATCACAGAATATCAGCAGCAGAAGACAACATATGAAATATTGGATATACTAGGATGTCCGTATTTTGTATTTAGCCAACAATAGAAAATACGGATTCTACGTTCGTGATGAATAGCCAAACCCACATACCTAAACCCCTGCGATAGCGACAAGCAACCTTTCCAATTCCAGGGTTAGGAGACCCGGTCTCGACTCCTCGAGATGGTCTCCCACTGGACCCCAGAACCCGGTTACTTGTGTCCCCTCCTTAGGTCTATCCTAATGCAGAAAAGTAAATAATTTACATCAACGGTGACATCTTCCTCAACCCAGAAGTGCCTCAATAAAAGAATATTACATACATTGAATTTTACATGAATGAAAATGAAAAACTCTCATCTCACATAAAAAAAACCGGCTATTCAAACACGACTATCCAATATAACATATCACAGCAACACATAGCATCACATGTCATCAACGTAAGTAAATATGCGTATCCCAATTGTCGTTGACGTATAGCAATGAAACCGGCGATACACCGCATATTACACTTACGGTCGCAGAAAAGAAAATGAAAACTACAACAGTTGGAATCCGCAACCACCTTAGACATCATAAACCCGAAATATCTCATACTGTGGATTTCATGCTTAACAATATGAATTCCTTAGACATCACATGCCTAACAATTATAAACCCCGCATTTTAGTCTCGATATTGAAAACACTTTCTAATAACAAGTCGGGTAATTCAACAAGATTCCCGACATCCCGATCGAATGCTCGTCGGAAACTTTAGTAGACGACCGCACCCCTCGATGCCGACGACGAAGTGCACTAAGGCGATGTTAGTTATGTATATGCCCTAGAGGCCATTGTTGTACATATGATGTATATTATGATGGATGCTTGGATATATATAGAGAGGACTTTCTTGCTCGTCATGATAGTATGCTATTTGATTTTCCTTTATGTTAACATGTTGACTTATATATTAGTTTACTGTCTTACTCTCACATGTTGATAAAGCCCTTAGGATCTGTACTCGACTACTGGGACTATGATGAGATCATACTAGTGGGGCCACGGTAGTCGATGACTACATCCTATAACTGTTCCTAGTCGAGGGTGTGTCGAGACAGGGCATCGATACACCAGAGTAGACTAGCGTATACGCATCTTGACCCATATGATGGGCGATGGATGATCCCATATCCATCGGTGTTTGACATCAAGGATGGTGTACGGGTGCTCAGTGGAGACTGGGTACACTGGACGGACTCGCCGAGAACTCCCAGATGGTGATATACCTCACGTCGGATGGCAGTTCTCCGGTGACACTGGTACAGGGTAGTCTGTAGACCCGAGATCGTCATAGTGTCTTGTGTGATTCCCACTGTGCTTTGATTTCCACCTTACCACGTCTAAGAGGGAGTGAAAAACAGTGGCTTTTGGGTGCAGTCCCGAATCACATGAAGGCAATGAGCGATAGGAGGGGATTCGTCTCTCCCGGTATAGGGAGTTGATGTTGTGTTGTGTTCGATTGGCTATAACTGGAAGTATCTGGCCAGGGATGATATAGAGATTTACTGGTAAGTGTTACCAGTAGTTTCTCGACCTGTTATGAGCCTCACATCGACACGACTTATCGGTTACTGGGGTCTGACGTACACCACCCATAGACTAGATATGCAACATATCAGACGAAGAGACCGGACTATACGGGAGTGTTACTGATTGGATTCACAGGAGAATGTACATGCTTGCTTGTTGATCTTCTGATTGCTCAATACCTGGGTGGCTGTTACATTTAGCTGACCGCTTGCAGCTTGTGGGTGTTTGATATGATCATCACCTACTGCCGGCGTATTGACGATTCTTTAGTGTCCTACATAGAAGTTTCTGGACTCAGGCAAAACGGAGTAGGGGCACATATGTGATATATGCAGGACCGAGGATAATGCGATATGAGATACCGTATTATATTCTCGCGATATTTTGATATGAGCCGGGTCATCGGATTAAGTGTTGATTCAATGAATCGGTACATGATATATTAGTCGGTTATATTCGATATAGCCGGATTGTCGGATCAAGTGTTGATTCGATAATTTAATGTATAATAATATATATGATATATTGCATCACATTATCTAATATTGGCTCACTTTATTATTTCATTTTCTCACCGGGTAATACATTGATATATATGTGATATATGTTAATTGTATTATCTTCTTTTGTTACAAATATATATTATATATGTGATATATAATATAGTAACATGATATGATTACTAATGCAACATGTTTAGTGGAGATTAAACAAGGTTAGGGTTTGATTTGGGTTAGTTCTTTCTTGATACTTCTAGAAGGATTTATTTTGTTTTGAGCTAAGATATTATGGTTGATATTTTCTAGTGACTCATTCTTAACCCAAATCAAACCCTTAGCCTTAGTTAATTCTCTACATGAGTTAGCCTTGTCATAGTTAACCATGGTTGCATTATTAATCATATATCTTTTCATTATTCATCACAAAAAGATTTTTAATTCATTCTTCTTCTTCTTCTTCCTTTGAGCTTTGAGAAAGCTTTCTAGGTTTTCTTGATGTGATGTTTTAGTGTGAGAATTTGATAATAAAAGAGAGCACATATACTACTCCATCATCCACATCTAATCTAGCCAATTAGATTAGGGTGTTCACCTCATTAGAGAGAGAGAGAGCTTGAGTTATAGAAACTTCGAGGTAGATCATCAGAGAAAAGGAAGACTACAAGCTAGCATGGATCGTTCAAGTTGTGGAGCCTCTCTTGAGTCCGGGAGATCGTGGATCGCGACAAAGGTACTTCTATTCGGAGCTTATGAAGCGAAGGAGCGGACTACAAAGGTTGTAATCCCTCACTCTTAGTTGTAAAGATGTTTACTTGCATGTTAAACCCTAATAATCTAGCAAAGATCCCGGCTTTGGGTTGTTCGGCACGTCTAAATTTTTATTCGGGCATGGTTGATGCCTTATTAACCCTTGTAAGAGTGCCTAGGAACCCTACAGTGGTATCAGAGACAAGCTAGAGCATTAGGCGACGTGTATACGAAGTTAAAACTCCGATCGAACCCCGAAACATCGATAATGACCCCCTCCCTGGAAATTTTGTAAAAATGTGATTTTTTCTGCATTAAAAATACTTAAAAAAATCAGCAGGGAATTATAAGGATAACCCTAAAACACGTGTCCCCAAGGCTCTCAAAGAGCCACGAAACCGCAGCAAGAACATGCTTGCCGCGGCGGTTCCGCGGCCAAAATAGTGACTTGGGGATACGTGTTGGTACAGTAATATCCATAGCTATTCCTTCATATTTCTGGGTATTTTTAATCTGACTCAAGTGTTGAGTGTTCTGAGGATTATTTTGAATTCGTTGATTCGATCGAATAGTTTAATTTCGTTATGTTTTCCGGATATTTAGAAACTGTTAAAATGTTCGAACGGATATCATTAACTCACTTTTTCCCGGCACGAAAAACTTTCAAGTGTTGAAGTTTTCTTGAGTTTAAATCTTTCGGAAAAACGTGCAAGTAATGCGGTGGACCCTCTAGAAGAACACAAACCTTAACTCGATTATGTGACCGTCTGAACCGCCTCTAAACCTTAGGGTTTGGGGCAGTACGGCGTACTACATGTGAGGCGTTGGCTTGACCCTTCTACGGATGGACCATTGGTACTGTGACATATTCTGGGATTATTTGAACTCCGCTCAAGTGTTGAGCTATTTAGGAAATCTTGGGTATTTGATTATCCGATCGGAAAGTTTAATACTGTCTATTTATCTGGAATGTGATACAATATGTGGAATTCATATAGTTAGGCATGAAATGCGAAGTATGTGATATTTCGGATTTATGATGTCTAAAGTGATTGTGGATTCCAAATGTTGTAGTTTTGCAATTTCTTTTCTGTGACCGTAAGTGTAGTATGTAGTTTTATTGCCGGTTTTCATTGCTATACATCAATGACGATTGGTGTATGCATACTTACTTACGTTGATGATATGAGATATTATGTGTTGCTGTGATATGTTATATTGAATCGTCGTGTTCTGAATAGCCGGGGGTTTTATGTGAGATGAGGGTTTTTATTTTCATTCATGTAAAATTCATTTGTATGTAATATTCTTTTATTGGGGCACTTCCAGGATGAGGTTGATTTCACCAGTGTATATTATTTACTTTTCCGCATTAGGTAGACCCAAAGAGGGGAGCACAAGTAACCGCGTTCTAGGGTACAGTGGGAGGCCATCTCGAGGAGTCGAGACCGGGTCTCCTAGCCCTAGAATTGGCAGTGTTACTTGCCGCTCTCGTAGGGGTCTAGGGATGTGGGTTTGGATATTCATCGCGACCGTGGAATACGTGTTTTATACAGGCTCGTATTAAAACACGGACATCCTAGTATATCCAATATTTCATATATGTTCTTCTGCTGCAATGTTCTGTGATGAGATCATATTACTGCCTGAAACGAATGCTTATACTATATATATATGCTGATATATAAATATTACTGCTTTCGTTTCTTCTGTGATGCTTAGGAAGCATAAGCTGATGGGTTTTATTAATGAGATTAATAAAAGAAAAGAAACCTAAAAAATGTTGTAGAATCAAAACTTTATAAAAAGGGTAGCTACAGTTTTGCTTTGCATAGCGGTATATATGATATACCCTGCACCTTATTCGATGAGGAAAGAGCCGAGATCCCTTCACCGGGAGTGACCTCTTTAGCTAAACTGGCAGATGCTACAAACTCACGGTTTAGTTTTTGACAGCTTATATAGTTCTTGCTTTGCACAGCGGTATATATGATATATCCTGCACCTTATTCTATGGGGAAAGAGCCGAGATCCATTCACCGGGAGTGACCTCTTTAGCGAAACTAGAAAAAGCCTAAAAACACTCCTTTTTCAAAAACCACTTGATTTTACGACGATATCAAGTTCATTACGCTCATGGTTTTCTTAAAAACCTGTGTAGCCCTCCGTTATTTCAGATATGTACTACTTAGTATTCGTGCTGCGGTAGTTTGGCCTCCGTCAAGGCATAGTGTACTGTAGCTAACTAGTGCTTATCTGCTAGCATACGATGTGATTGGATTAGGGTATTCGTACGGCGTAGTTTGGCCTTCGTCAAGGGTTGTACGGGTAGGTTTAATTCAATCAAGAAATGAACGGGTTGAAGTTCAACCCGCCCTATGGGTAGTTTGGCCTCCGTCAAGGTTATAGGACGCTAGGGGTAAAAGTATTATTGGGAATTTCAAGTATTAAAATTTGCAATGAGATTGCATACCTCCTATGAGATAGTTGGATCCCAATACCCACTGCGAGTAAGAGTTACTACTGGGAGAATTTTACACAGGACAATTAGACGATCAAGTAGGTGTCTAGAAAGGTGTTAACGGGGTTATGCCTCTGGGAAAACGAGGTTTATTTAATTAGGTCCGTGCGAAACCACAGGGAACCTCCCTCAAGTACCGACACTGATCTGGCTGAAAGATTGACGAAATTGTAGTGTGTAATTAATCCCTGCTAATCTTACCTTTTAGGGTTTGAAGGAAGATTTGATAAAAACAGTGGGAGACATCCTGATTAGATAAGATAATAACCAATCTAATCTTGCAAGAGCATACGCTAAAATGTTTTCTTCTCTCTATCTCCAGGTAGCGACCATGTCAGGCCATAATCAAGATAATAATATGGATGTATTGACTGAACCCGCTTATTATACTGAGCAAGGGAACGTTGGTCCCGTTCTTTCTTATAAGAGTTATAAGACTGATCAGGGAATAGGAGAATATCTGGGTTCTCATGCCGCCCAAATGGAGAACATGCATGTTGATGCACCTTGTCTTCTTCCGAACGGCGGCCGTGACATTAGGACGTCTGGCCTGAGATTCGGGGCAGATGCTATTTGGTTTTATCCGTCTACCTCTCCGAAGATGCCAAGTTGATTTATGGCACCGTGTATCGGAGGTTTAGATGGATGCGGCCGATGTAGCAGACTTCATCAGATTCCCCCTTGCTTGAGGGGTTTTTGATTATGGGGACGCTCTTCCCTGCAGGCACAAGCCCCTGCAGTTAATTACGCTACCACATCGCGGTAACAACTTTCTCCTTCTCCAGAATTTCACTTCGTGTCGTGTGTGTTTGTTTTGTTTGTGGTTGCCCGTGGATTGTATACGGAGACTAAGCGATATTGTCGCCCGTAGGACGTGGATTAGTCCAAATCCATATTTACTTAGATTTGGGTTTGGTGTTTTGGTTTAAGGATACGTTAGCCGTATTTAGGCTAAGATCGACTTAAACGTTTGTTAAGAATACGTTAGTCTGATTTGAGACTAAGATCAACTTAACAGGATCGTTTGGATCCGACAAAAGAGCATTTGGGGGCTCTATTGTTCCAGTTTAGGGACATAGTGGTCCATATTCCAGTTTAGGGACGTGGGGGTCCATGTTCCAGTTTAGGGATGTGGTGGTCCATGTTCCAGTTTAGGGACGTGGTGGTCCATCGCCAGTTTAGGGACGTGGTGGTCTATGTTCCAGTTTAGGGATGTGGTGGTCCATCGCCAGTTTAGGGACGTGGTGGTCTATGTTCCAGTTTAGGGACGTGGTGGTCCATCGCCAGTTTAGGGACGTTTCGGTCCAACATTAGTTTAAGGACGTTTCGGTCCAACATTAGTTTAAGGACGTTTCGGTCCACGAGTTTAAGGACGCCGCAGTCGGGACCCGTCACCTCTCTGACGTCGTTGAAGGATTACAACGACAGGTGTCAGAGGAGTTCGGAGATGTACCCTTGAACCGGAGGAAAATTGATTTAAGAGAGAAATCTTGCTCAGTCAATTTAATTTGAGGACTTACGGCCAAAATTGGGCTAAGTCCAGTTGAAAATGCTCAACATTTTATTTGCTTTTGCATTGCATTTCTTTTTATTTTTATTTGGACTCTACCCATAAAGGATGTAGAGCATCAATTTGTTTTGGGCTCTGCCCATTTATAAATGATGCAAAGCATCTACTTTGTTTGGACTCTGCCCTTTTTAAAACGCATAGCATTTTTTATTATTTCGTTTGGGCTCTGCCCATTTATAAATGATGCAGAGCATCAATTCTGTTTGGGCTCTCCCCTTTTTATTGCGTTACAATTTAATTAGGCCTGCTTGGTCTTTTTGATTTGGGCCTGGCCCTTTAGGAAATGCATTGCATTTGTCAGGCGCTTTGCGCCAATCAGAGAGCGCAAGCGCTTGTGGTGTTGACACATGTCACGCAAGCGCAGTGCGCTGCGCCTGCGCTGCTGACACGTGGCGCGCTCTGGGGGCTTGCGCCAATCCAGGAGCGCAATAGCGCAGTTTGCAAGTGCAAGGCACTATGATTTGAGAATCTTTTAGAACCAATGGTTCATGATAAAATGCAAAGCACTGTTTGTTTTCTTCGATCTAATGAGAATCAAAGAAAACAAGTATTTCTTGTTTTAAAGAACCAGTGGTTCATGAAAGGTGCAAGGCACTGTTATCTTGAGAATCTTTTAGATTCAGAACAAATGGTTCATAAAAAGAAGTGCAAAGCACTGTTTATTATTTATTTTTCTTTTCATTAGAGATCCTTGATCTTGTTCTCAGATCAATGATCTGTTCATAAGAGAATTTTCTATTTTTCTAAAGGTTTTTTACCTTTTTTTTTGTTCTTGAGGAATTCTCTCCAATTCTTCAGAGTTCTCTCTGTTTGATTTCTCACAAAATGATCCTGCCTTTGAATTGAGGTCTAGGGTCCTTTTTATAGTGCCCATAAATTAGTTAAATTTGTTAAAGAGATCTTTCTCTGAGTGATTTGGGGAATTTTCCTCACCGTTGGATCTTTGATCCAAGGGCTTCTGTTTTACAGAAGAAAATCTTCTTGTTTTAACAAGAACAGAAAGATCTTATTAGAATTTTAATTCTTTTTGGCGTAAACGCCCCAGCGCTTGACACGTGTCGCGCAGCGCAGCGCTTGCGCAACTGCGCAGACACGTGTCGCGCAGCGCAATGCTTGCGCGGCTGTGCTTGGCTGTGCTTGCGCAGCTGTGCGTGCGCAACTGCGCAGACACGCGTCGCGAAGCGCAGCGCTTGCGTAGCTGTGCCTGCGCAACTGCGCAGACACGCGTCGCGCAGCGCAGTGCTTGCGCACCTGAAGCGTTGCTTCCTTTACTTTTATTTTTAAAGAGCTTTGCTCTGATTGGACGCACTGCCTTGGGCGCTGCGCTGATGTATCTGCACCTGACACGTGGCGCGTTGTGCGCAGCGCAAAGAATCTGAAGCGTTGCTTCATTTACTAAAGTTTAAATTTTCAAAGTAGAGCTTTGCTCTGATTGGGGGAAGGTGAAGCGTTGCTTCATCTCCCGCCTTGGAATTTGAACAGAGCTTTGCTCTGATTGGGGTAAACAAATGCCCTCCCCCCCACCGTTGCGCTTACGTGGCCCCAAACGCAAGCGCAACGGTGGCAGAATTCCAACCGTTGCGGCAGCTTTTGGAAGTTGAAAGGGCACTTGATGCCTATAAATAGGACCTTTGGTCCTCAGCAGATGATTATCATCTTTAAGATTTTTACTTTCAAAACTCCAGAGCTCTGCTCTTGCCTTTAGGAACTCTCAGAGTTAAATTTTCCTCAAAAGAAACTTTTTAGGTAAAAATTAACCTTGAATTAAATTAATTTCAATTAATAGAGCTTTGCTCTCATAGATCTTTGATCTAAAGAAAATCCTTTTGGGGTTTCACCAAATAAAGCCTTGCTCTCAGGAATCCGTTTCAGGGTTTCTCAACCCATGAACAGAACCTTGCATCTTTGGCAAAACATAGATCCCTTTGATCTAAAAAAAGGATGAACTCTTAAGAGTTTGAGTATGGATAATGAAAATTAAAAATGGAGTTTTGTATTTAATGGATTATATCATCTTTTAATAATAATGATCTCAGAGTTCTTGGGGGACTTCTTTCAATTTCCCTTATTATGGAATTTGATAGGCGTCACCCCTATTCGTAGAACATTGCTCTCGAGGAGTTTAACTCTTTGTGCTCGTTTTTTAACAAGAATTCGCTTAATCAGTCGGTCTGCTAATTCTGTTGATCTTCTTTCACAGGAACAATGGACGCCCATATGTATGCTTTTAACGAGATCATCTCTTATGGGGACATCCGCCGACTTGGCCGCTCTCAAAATCGAGAGTTCACAAACGCGGAGTGTGCTGAAATCATGAGCCGCTTCGACGTATACAACGGTCCACTGCTTCCCCGACGTTCCTCCCTCCTTAAGCTTATCGTGGGAGCCATCTGGGAAGCGCTTCCTCTATTCTGTTCCGGTGTGCCGCTTAGGGCGTTGGATGCCGCCGAGGATAAGGTGCACTCGGTGTACCTGATGAACTTTATTTCGAAGAGACGGAGAGACAGTCTTATCGATCTCTTGCACGAGGTCTTTCAACAGTCTGCCATACTCACTTCTTATCGGAGGGTGGAAGACATCAGGGGGGACCCTGACGCTTGTGCTCGCGAAAGAAAGCACACTAGGATGGTCCGCGAGGCTTGGAAAGTCATAGATAGGGTCACTTTCGAGTTCCTCAATCCATGTCCTGGGTTCGAGGTTATTCCATTGTAATAGTGTTTTTCGTCTATTGCTTTTATGATTGTAAGAACTTTTGGCAATATTAATGGAAAATTTTTATCCCAGCTTGTCTTTATTTTTCGTTCTGAGTCTTTTGCTTATGCATGAATGAGTGTGTCTCGAACGCTTGATCAAATGTAAATCGGATGCTCTTTCTGTTGCTTTCTTCTTTCTCTTATTATCAGCATGTTGTCTTGATAAACACATTTTACCGATAATAAAGTAAGCGTCTAGATTTTTCCAAGAGATAGCGATGGCTTAGGCCGCAGGTTCGGATCTGCCGCCTAAGACTTTTCAACTCTATGAGCCGTGAGAGTCTCATAGAGACTTTTCTCCCTACGGATCGAGAGGATCTCGTAGGTGGGTTTTCTCCTTAGGAATCGTGAGGATTCCTAAGTGTGTGTTCTCTTGTAAGTCGTAAGGATCCTATAAGAGAATTTTTCCCACTTACGAGTCGAGAGGACCCGTAAGCGGTTGTTTCCCTCCTTGTCGAAACTCGACTTCGGAGAGTGAGACCCGTGAATAGTATGCAAGAGACTGTTTTAGATCGACTTGCAGGGTCCCATTGTTCAGGAAGCAAGTTTTTTTAGTCCCTGCTGCCTGAGGCTTCATCTTGCAATTTGAGACGAATCGGGAATTTTCCCGCGGAGACACTGGTTCTCTGCGAGCCGACGCGAATCTGGAGGCTCTCATCAAGGATGTTTGTTTCCCTGAGTTGAGGTTTTTGCCAAGGATTATTTGTTTCCCTCGTGCCAAGGATTATTTGTTTCCTTGGTGTTGAAACGAGTCGAGAATTTCCCACAGAGACACTGGTTGCTCTGCGAGTCGACGCGGATCAGGAGGCTCTCATCAAGGATTGTTTGTTTCCCTGAGTTGAGGTATTTGCCAAGGATTATTTGTTTCCCTGGTGCCAAGGATTATTTGTTTCCTTGGTGTTGAGACGAGTCGAGAATTTCCCACGGAGACACTGGTTGCTCTGCGAGTCGACGCGGATTACGAGGCTCTCATCAAGGATTATTTGTTTCCCTGAGTTGAGGTATTTGCCAAGGATTATTTGTTTCCCTGGTGTTGAAACGAATCGAGAATTTCCCACGGAGACACCGGTTGCTCTGCGAGTCGACGCGGATCAGGAGGCTCTCATCAAGGATTGTTTGTTTCCCTGAGTTGAGGTATTTGCCAAGGATTATTTGTTTCCCTAGTGTTGAAACGAATCGAGAATTTCCCACGGAGGCACTGGTTGATCTACGAGTCGACGCGGATCAGGAGGCTCTCATCAAGGATTTTTTGTTTTCCTGAGTTGAGGTATTTGCCAAGGATTATTTATTCCCTGGTGTTGAAACGAATCGAGAATTTCCCACGGAGTCACTGGTTGCTCTGCGAGTCGACGTGGATCAGGAGGCTCTTTTCAAGGATTGTTTGTTTCCCTGAGTTGAGGTATTTGCCAGGGATTATTTGTTTCCCTGGTGTTGAAACGAATCGAGAATATCCCACGGAGGCACTGGTTGCTCCGCGAGTCGACGCGAATCAGGAGGCTCTCATCAAGGAATGTTTGTTTCCCTGAGTTGAGGTATTTGCCAAGGATTATTTGTTTCCTTGGTGTTGAAACGAGTCGAGAATTTCCCACGGAGACACTGGTTGCTCTGCGAGTCGACACGGATCAGGAGGCTCTCGTCAAGGATTGTTTGTTTCCCTGAGTTGAGGTATTTGCCAGGGATTATTTGTTTCCCTGGTGTTGAAACGAATCGAGAATTTCCCACGGAAGCACTGGTTGCTCTGAGAGTCGACGCGAATCAGGAGGCTCTCATCAAGGATTGTTTGTTTCCCTAAGTTGAGGTATTTGCCAAGGATTATTTGTTTCCCTGGTGTTGAAACGAATCGAGAATTTCCCACGGAGGCACTGATTGCTCTGCGAGTCGACGCGGATCAGGAGGCTCTCGTCAAAGATTGTTTGTTTCCCTGAGTTGAGGTATTTGCCAGGGATTATTTGTTTCCCTGGTGTTGAAACGAATCGAGAATTTCCCACGGAGGCACTGGTTGCTCTGCGAGTCGACGTGAATCAGGAGGCTCTCATCAAGGATTGTTTGTTTCCCTGAGTTGAGGTATTTGCCAAGGATTATTTGTTTCCCAGGTGCCAAGGATTATTTGTCTCCTTGGTGTTGAAACGAGTCGAGAATTTCCCACGGAGACACTGGTTGCTCTGCGAGTCGACACGGATCAGGAGGCTCTCATCAAGGATTGTTTGTTTCCTTGAGTTGAGGTTGTAAGTCGATGTAGTACACCCCAGTACTTGTGGGGAGGCGGAATTTACAAAAACTATCAAGTTTAAACAACGAACATCGACTAACCGCTTGAATCGAAGCTAAACTCTAAAAAACCGTATTCTATGAGTTTCTTTTCATAAGAGATTAGGGATTATACCTAATGAACCGGTCCTTCTTCTTTACGTCCTCCTTCGTTCTCCTCGACCTTCTCTAGGTAGTAGACGATCCACCCGAGAGCAAAACACCAAGCTAAACCTCTAACTTGAGGTAACTAATCAACTTTGATTGCTAATCAAAGATGAGAGGATGATATAGAGTGAAGGTTATGGATTGTTTAGTCTAACTAATCCTTTGATCTCAACACATGAGGATTAAGGATTAGGGTTAGAAGATGAGAGCTTGAGGAGAGAGAATGTGTGATATGATAATGAGAGAAGAGAGAGAGTGTATCATAATATTATGAAGCATTCTTTTTATCAAATAATCAATAAAGGAAATGAATAAGCATGCTTCACAAAATATCTTGTGATGATTCATTAACATGAGTCATTAAGCAATAAATGTGCATTAATGAAGTGAATGAATCACCACTATGACTCACTCTCTCATCCAAAAGAAACCTCCTTAGTCACATCTTCTAGAAGCTTCTCGAGTAATTACGAGAACGCCCCTCCGATCCGTAAAAATACGGAAAAACTTTAGACTGTAAAAATCCAATAACCGGATACCAGTAACTGGCTTAAACCAAAGCCGACTGGTAAAATCTGTCCGAAAGTCGTACACGCGTAAACGCACGTATGCGTCCGAACCCTTTGTCGCAAAACCATGCAACCTCTATATCGTTTCGCCTGGAGTAGGAAACTCTCTGTGTGGGACTCTAGAGACTCGACTACTACGCTGGCAGTGGGTTTAACCACAGACCGCAAGCGGCACTAGCTGTACGTAACGGTCCCCAGGTAGTTGTCGATAAGAAGGCCGATGAGTAAACCCATCCGAACTCCTACTGAGTCTGATGTGACAATCTCCATACAGTCCGGTCCGTTCGTCCATGACTATCGCATATCGGGCCTAGGGGGGCGGCAAGCGTCAGTCCCCTAATAGCGGTATAAGTCGTGTCGGAGTGAAGCCCATTACACCCTGAGAAACTGCTGGAACCTACCAGCAAATCTCGCTTGCCCTGGCCAGGGACTTTGCGTAATGGCTCTCTGACACAGCACGATATCTTCTCCCAATACCGGGAGGGACGAATCCTGTCTAACCGCCACTGCCTCCAAGTGCTCGGGACTGCACCCAACTGCTACCTGTTTGCACGACTCCATAGAGCCGTGGTAGGGTAGCAATCTAAGAACAGTGGGACACACTCGAGGCGAAGTAGCAGTGTCAAGTCTGCGGACTACGCTGTACTCATGTCACCTGGGAACTGTTTACTGACGACTGGTATCAAACCAACCAACAGTTCCCTGTGAGTCCTGTCCGGTGTACCCGTAACCTAACGAGCACCTGTATACTATCTCCAGTACGACGTACTGACGGCTGTGGGACAGACCATCTCCCCAACTGGGATGAGAAGCGTACACACTAGTCTACTCCGGAGTATCGATGCTCTGTCTCGATAATCCAACGACCAGGGACCTGAATAAGGATGTGCTTGTAGACTACCCAGCCCCCACTAGTGTGACTGCCATCACAACGCTGGTAGACAAGCAAGATCCTAAGAGCTCTATCAATACGTATACTCACATATTAAGATAGAAAAACCAAGTAGCATACTACCATGTTTAGCAAGACTGTTATATACATGTGAATATCCCAAGCTTCCATTAAGTAATATACAAGCTAGTATGATACAGTAATGGCCTTCTAGGGCATAAACACTAACAATCTCCCACTTGCACTAGGGCCATGTACTGGCATATCGTAGACCAATGATCTCGAGTAGCCTCTCGAACTGAATCTGAGGAAGGGCCTTCGTGAATGGATCAGCAATGTTCTCTTCTGAAGCAACTCTCCGAACCTCGATCTCCTGACGATCAATGATCTCCCTGATCAGGTGATACCGCCTCAAGATGTGTCTGGACTTCTGATGGGACCTTGGTTCCTTCGCTAAAGCTATAGCTCCGTTGTTGTCGCAATACAGAGGTATTGGATCAACTATGGTAGGAACCACCTGAAGTTCTGTTAGGAACTTCTTCATCCAGACTGCTTCTTTTGCGGCATCGCAAGCAGCTATATACTCCGCTTCCATCGTCGAGTCAGCAACGGTGTCCTGCTTGGAGCTCTTCCAGCACACCGCCCCTCCATTGAGGGTAAAGACATAACCCGACATGGACTTGGAATCGTCCTTATCACTCTGGAAGCCGGAATCAGCAAAGGCCTCCAACCTGAGGTCTTTTCCGCCGTAAACCAAGAACATCTCCTTAGTCCTCCTCAGGTACTTGAGAATGTTCTTTACTGCTATCCAGTGTTTCTCCCCTGGGTCTGACTGATACCGGCTTACCACGCTCAGTGCGTAAGCTACATCTGGTCTGGTACACAACATCGCATACATTATAGAGCCTACCGCAGAAGCGTAGGGTATAATAGACATGCGTTCCCTTTCCAAATCAGTCTTGGGAGACATCTCTTTGGAGAGGGTGATTCCGTGACAAGCCGGTAGATTACCGTGCTTAGAATCTTCCATACTGAACCTTTTCAGTACAGTGTCGATATACCTGGACTGCGAAAGTCCCAACATCCTCTTGGATCTATCACGATAGATCCGGATCCCCAGAATGTAAGAGGCATCACCCAGGTCTTTCATGGAGAACCTGTGTGACAAGAATCCTTTGACAGATTGTAGCATAGGAATGTCATTTCCTATCAATAGAATGTCATCCACGTACAAGACGAGGAATACGACACTTCTGGCCACAACTTTACTATATATGCACGGTTCATCTGGATTTTTGATAAAGTCATATTCTTTGACTGTCTCATCAAAACAGATGTTCCAACTCCGCGATGCCTGCTTTAGTCCATAAATAGACTTAAGCAGCTTGCATACTTTCCCGCTGCTCCCACTCTGATTGAAACCCTCTGGCTGATCCATATAGACGCTCTCTTCTAAATTTCCATTCAGAAAAGCCGTCTTTACGTCCATCTGCCAGATTTCATAATCATGGAAGGCAGCAATAGCAAGAAGGACCCGAATGGATTTGAGCATAGCCACTGGAGAAAAGGTTTCGTCATAGTCCAAACCAGGTCTTTGACGAAAACCCTTTGCAACAAGTCTAGCCTTATAGGTTTCCACCTGTCCATCTACACCAATCTTTTTCTTGAAGATCCATTTGCATCCTATGGGTTTTACCCCATCTGGAGCAAAGTCCAAAGTCCATACTTTGTTGGTGTACATGGACTCCATTTCGGTCCGCATTGCATCTAGCCATCGTACCGAGTCGCCGCTCTGGATGGCATGCTGGAAGTCAGTAGGTTCATCATCATCTATGATGCAATCCTCTCTATCCCCATCTATGAGAAAACCGTAGTATCTCTCAGGCGGACGAGACGGCCTACTACTCCTGCGGAGGGGTGCGGGAATGTTCTGTTCTTCTTGAACTTCTGGTTCTACCAAACTTTCAGTAGCAGTTTGTGGTTCTGGAATTTCTTCCAGTTCTATTTCGCTCCCACTCTTCTGATTTTCCAAAAATTCAGTTTCTAAGAAGCGGGCATGACGAGAAACAAAAACCTTTTGTTCCTCTGCGTAATAGAAGCAATATCCTGTAGAGTTCTTTGGATATCCCACAAACTTACACTCTACTGAGCGTGCCTCGAGCTTGTCCGGATGCTGCTTTTTTACAAAAGCTGGACATCCCCACGTCTTCAGGTACTGAAGATAGGGTTTCTTCCCACTCCACATCTGATATGGTGTGGTAGGCACAGTTTTGGTTGGAACTCTGTTCAAAAGATGTATCGCTGATTCTAGCGCATACCCCCAGAAAGATCGCGGTAACTCAGCATTACTCATCATGGATCGTACCATATCCAATAGGGTTCGATTCCGTCTCTCCGATACACCGTTGTGCTGTGGAGTGTATGGAGGAGTAAGCTGAGAGAGAATTCCTTTCTCTTTTAGGTAACCTAGGAACTCGGCACTTAAGTATTCCCCACCTCGATCAGATCTCAGTGTCTTAATACTTTTGCCTGTTTGGTTTTCCGCTTCACTCTTGTATTCCAGGAATTTCTCAAAGGCTTCGGATTTATGCTTCATTAAGAAGACATGTCCAAACCTAGAGAAATCATCCGTGAAAGTAATGAAATAGGAAAAACCACCTCTTGCATGTGTAGACATTGGACCGCATACATCACTGTGTATGAGTCCTAAGAGCTCGCTCGCTCTTACTCCTTGTCCAGTAAATGGAGTCTTTGTCATCTTTCCTTTGAGACAAGATTGACAAGTGTCATAAGTTTGATATTCGAACGTGTCCAAATATCCTTCTCTATGCAACTTAGTCAACCTTCTCTCATTGATGTGACCCAGTCTACAATGCCATAAGAAAGCTTTATTTAAATCTGGAGACTTTCTTTTTAGTGTGTTCTGGACATTGAAAATTTGGAGTTGGTTTAACACATATATGCCGTTATTTAGAGTACCGGACCCAATCAAACCATGATTAAGGTGGATGTTGACAACATCTCTTACAAACGTGAAATCATAACCTTTATTTGATAACAAGGAAACTGATATGATATTACACGTTAAGCTGGGTACAAAATAACAGTTATGTAAAACCAAAATGTGTCCACTCGTCAATCCTAGGTGATAATCCCCGACGGACGCAGCTCCCATGCTAGCTCCGTTAGCAACCCTGAGGATCATATCACCTTCCTTCAGCACTCTACGGTTTCTCAGTGCCTGCAATGAATTGCAAATATGAGATCCTGACCCGGTATCCAATACCCAGGAAGTAGAGTTGATCGACAGACAATTCTCAATTACAAACACACCTGAAGTCGAAGCCACAGCTTGCTTCGGTTCCTGGTTCTTGGCGTTCCACGCCTTGCAATCCTTCTTCCAGTGCCCTTTCCTGTGACAATGGAAGCACTCATCCAGGCCAACTACCGGTGCTGTAAACTTTTTCTTTCCCTTCTTTCCCACCTTACTAACACCTCCTCTAGGTCTGTGTGCGGCCTTCTTCTTCCTTCCTTTGGCCCTGGCCTTGGACCCTGAAGAAGATGAACCGCCAACAAACATAGCGGGTGTTTCCCTTGCCTTCTGCAAGGTGCCCTCTGCACTCCTTAACATGTTCAGGAGTTCCGCAAGTTCAACTTCTTTTCCTTGAAGATTGAAGTTGAGGATAAACTGGGCGTAGGTGGGAGGAAGGGACTGGAGAACAAGATCTGTATAGAGCTCATTATCCAAAGTCGTCCCAAGGTCCGCGAGCTCTTCAATATAGCCTATCATCTGTAGGACATGTTCACCTACTGATGACCCGACAGCCAACCTCGCTCGAAACAGTTTCTTAGAGGTCTCGTATCTTGCTATACGAGATTGCTCTCCATAAAGTTCCTTTGTATGGAGAAATATGCCATCTAGGGACATATCCTCGTGCCTCCTCTGATGTTCATTGTTCATCGAGGCAAGCACGATGCACTTGGCTCTCGCGCAATCTAAATCCCAGGTTTTACGGATTTCCTTATCCGCATTGCTGGATTTGGGACCAAGGACAGCAGGTGCTGTAGCGGTGAGGACGTACCCCAGTTTGTCATAGGTCAAAGCCATCTTGACATTCCGCAGCCAATCTTTATAGTTTGGCCCCGTCAGTATATTTTTCTCTAAAAGTAACTTAAGTCCAGTCATTTTCAGGGTCGCTGCAATTAGGAGAGAGAGAAGAAAACTCTTTAGCATGATGCTCTTGCAAGTTTAGAGTGGTTTTTAGTTTATCTAAACTGGATGGCTCCCACTGTTTCTCGAATCCTTCCTCAAACCATAAAAGAAGAATTAGCCAAGACTATTCTCACCGTACAATACTTGCTTAACCGTTCAGCCAGGCCGGTGTCGATACTTCGAGGGAGGTTTTCCAACGCTTTCGCGAAGTTCCTTAATTAAATAACCTCTTTTCTCTGGGGGCGTAACCCCGCTGACACTTTTCTGGACACCTACTAGGTTTATAGCATTGATCGTTAAGCGACGAATATCCTGATAAGTAGCATATACTCACAGTAGGATCGGGATCCAAATATCATCGTATGATAATGTTGAAGGAATCCTACCAACATTCATCAAACTCCAAATGGTATGCATCTCTTTGCAAATTTCAGTTTCTTTAGAAATTCCCGATATAAGTTTTTGCCCCATGCTCTTATGACCTTGACGTATGCCAACAAATCATAAGTCACATGTCAAGTTCTGCCCATCATTATCTTGTTAATTTGAACCCACCCGTATATACCCTTGACGTATGCCAACAAGGTAATGCGACTGTCCCAAACCAACACATCTATCTATGCAACAAATGAATACCCCAGCAGCTACCAAACACTATGCCTTGACGTATGCCAACAAGCATAGCTTGAATACTACTGACCATCCATAAGAAATGACGGAGGGCTACGACTGGTTTTGGCGAAACCGTGAACGTAGTGAACTTGATATAATCGAAGGAACCTGATAGCTTTTAAAAGGAGTGGTTAAATCTCCGCATTTAAAAATATCTGTTTTAAAAATAACCGAGTGGTTTCTTTTAAATTGTTCCAACGATTTAAACTTTGGTTTGTTTTACTTTGCATTATAGATAATGCGTCCCATCATTAACCTATCATTGCAGAAAACAACGAAAATATAACGTCCTCTTATGCCATCCGCATTCGCCACGGGGTCCCGTCATCACCCGTTAGGTTACTTAACTAACGACAGAGCGGGGGCTGGGCTAGCGCGGGTGTAAAACATAAGTGACGTCTAAATAGCTATAATAAATATAGATATTTTACATTCGTCTGACGCAATGATATTCATTCCAGAACACAGATAAACAATATTGGATTTGCAAGCAATCTGTATTTCTTTCGAGCCTGCAAGAAAAGACAGATTACACAGTTGTGATGAATAGCCGTTTACCCCACCCTCGACCCCTACGGGTACGGCAAACTACCCACCCGGTAGTCTGTGTACCCCACCTTGGGTCAGTCCTAGGAGCAAAAACAGTAAAATGAAATAATACAACGGTGGCTACAACCGCAACCTGGAAGTGCCCCGCGAAAATAATATTACAACAAATTACATTTACAACAAATGAATAAATCAATAAACCATTGCTAACCCCGGCTATACAC
Organism: Agapanthus africanus; assembly: GCA_030015575.1. Lineage (NCBI taxonomy): Eukaryota > Viridiplantae > Streptophyta > Magnoliopsida > Asparagales > Amaryllidaceae > Agapanthus > Agapanthus africanus. The sequence goes on along the minus strand of JASDDO010000016.1, from coordinate 181,125,302 downwards.
CACAACAGTCCAATACAGTTTATATGCACAAACAGATATAACCATTTCAGAAATGTGCAACCCCCTGCCAACCGACATACTAGCAGTTGGGGGAGGTTTACGAACACATTAAACAATCACAGATATAATCCAATACGCAAATACTGTATTTTTCGATCGAATAAACAACTTCAATATTGCTCCAAAATCTGCTCTGTTAAACAGTAACCTGAGCAATAATTAAATATTCCAGAAAACCCCAAATGTCACAGGGGACCCACACAAGAAAGACGAGTCCATGACTCGGCCAAAGCGCCGCGGAAGCGCGGCGGATCCCACCGATCCGCCGCGCTTCCGCGGCCGAGTTGCCGATTCATGGGCTCGAATTTCTTGGGTGTTCTCCTGGACTCCTTTCTAGCTCTCTGAACACACCAGAAAAATTTTAGGACTTGATTTTAAGTTCGACAGAAACTAAACAGAATTAGGGTTTTCCGGGTTCGTTTTTTCGTTCGAAATTCGTACAAATTTGCGATTAAGTTATTTAGTGTTTAGCGAGGCTCTGATACCACTGTAAGTCGATGTAGTACACCCCAGTACTTGTGGGGAGGCGGAATTTACAAAAACTATCAAGTTTAAACAACGAACATCGACTAACCGCTTGAATCGAAGCTAAACTCTAAAAAACCGTATTCTATGAGTTTCTTTTCATAAGAGATTAGGGATTATACCTAATGAACCGGTCCTTCTTCTTTACGTCCTCCTTCGTTCTCCTCGACCTTCTCTAGGTAGTAGACGATCCACCCGAGAGCAAAACACCAAGCTAAACCTCTAACTTGAGGTAACTAATCAACTTTGATTGCTAATCAAAGATGAGAGGATGATATAGAGTGAAGGTTATGGATTGTTTAGTCTAACTAATCCTTTGATCTCAACACATGAGGATTAAGGATTAGGGTTAGAAGATGAGAGCTTGAGGAGAGAGAATGTGTGATATGATAATGAGAGAAGAGAGAGAGTGTATCATAATATTATGAAGCATTCTTTTTATCAAATAATCAATAAAGGAAATGAATAAGCATGCTTCACAAAATATCTTGTGATGATTCATTAACATGAGTCATTAAGCAATAAATGTGCATTAATGAAGTGAATGAATCACCACTATGACTCACTCTCTCATCCAAAAGAAACCTCCTTAGTCACATCTTCTAGAAGCTTCTCGAGTAATTACGAGAACGCCCCTCCGATCCGTAAAAATACGGAAAAACTTTAGACTGTAAAAATCCAATAACCGGATACCAGTAACTGGCTTAAACCAAAGCCGACTGGTAAAATCTGTCCGAAAGTCGTACGCGCGTAAACGCACGTATGCGTCCGAACCCTTTGTCGCAAAACCATGCAACCTCTATATCGTTTCGCCTGGAGTAGGAAACTCTCTGTGTGGGACTCTAGAGACTCGACTACTACGCTGGCAGTGGGTTTAACCACAGACCGCAAGCGGCACTAGCTGTACGTAACGGTCCCCAGATAGTTGTCGATAAGAAGGCCGATGAGTAAACCCATCCGAACTCCTACTGAGTCTGATGTGACAATCTCCATACAGTCCGGTCCGTTCGTCCATGACTATCGCATATCGGGCCTAGGGGGGCGGCAAGCGTCAGTCCCCTAATAGCGGTATAAGTCATGTCGGAGTGAAGCCCATTACACCCTGAGAAACTGCTGGAACCTACCAGCAAATCTCGCTTGCCCTGGCCAGGGACTTTGCGTAATGGCTCTCTGACACAGCACGATATCTTCTCCCAATACCGGGAGGGACGAATCCTGTCTAACCGCCACTGCCTCCAAGTGCTCGGGACTGCACCCAACTGCTACCTGTTTGCACGACTCCATAGAGCCGTGGTAGGGTAGCAATCTAAGAACAGTGGGACACACTCGAGGCGAAGTAGCAGTGTCAAGTCTGCGGACTACGCTGTACTCATGTCACCTGGGAACTGTTTACTGACGACTGGTATCAAACCAACCAACAGTTCCCTGTGAGTCCTGTCCGGTGTACCCGTAACCTAACGAGCACCTGTATACTATCTCCAGTACGACGTACTGACGGCTGTGGGACAGACCATCTCCCCAACTGGGATGAGAAGCGTACACACTAGTCTACTCCGGAGTATCGATGCTCTGTCTCGATAATCCAACGACCAGGGACCTGAATAAGGATGTGCTTGTAGACTACCCAGCCCCCACTAGTGTGACTACCATCACAACGCTGGTAGACAAGCAAGATCCTAAGAGCTCTATCAATACGTATACTCACATATTAAGATAGAAAAACCAAGTAGCATACTACCATGTTTAGCAAGACTGTTATATACATGTGAATATCCCAAGCTTCCATTAAGTAATATACAAGCTAGTATGATACAGTAATGGCCTTCTAGGGCATAAACACTAACAGAGGTATTTGCCAGGGATTATTTGTTTCCCTGGTGTTGAAACCAATCGAGAATTTCCCACGGAGGCACTGGTTGCTCTGCGAGTCGACGCGAATCAGGAGGCTCTCATCAAGGATTGTTTGTTTCCCTGAGTTGAGGTATTTGCCAAGGATTATTTGTTTCCCTGGTGCCAAGGATTATTTGTTTCCTTGGTGTTGAAACTGTTAGTTATGTATAGGCCCTAGAGGCCATTGTTGTACATATGATGTATATTATAATGGATGCTTGGTTATATATAGAGATGACTTTCTTGCTCGTCATGATAGTATACTATTTGGTTTCACTTTATCTTAACATGTTGACTTGTATTGGTTTACTGTTTTACTCTCACATGTTGATAAAGCCCTTAAGACTTGTACTCGACTACTGGGACTATGATGAGATCATACTAGTGGGGCCGCGGTAGTCGATGAGTACATCTTATAACTGTTCCTAGTCTAGGGTATATCGAGACAGGGCATCGATACACCAGAGTAGACTAGCGTATACGCATCTTGACCCATATGATGGGCGATGGATGATCCCATATCCATCGATGTTAGACATCAGAGATGGTGTACGGGTGCTCAGTGGAGACTGGGTACACTGGACGGACTCGCCGAGAACTCCCAGATGGTGATATACCACACGTCAGATGGCAGTTCTCCGGTGACACTGGTACAGGGTAGTCTGTAGACCCGAGATCGTCATGGAGTCTTGTGTGATTCCCACTGTGCTTTGATTTCCACCTTACCACGTCCAAGAGGGCGTGCAAAACGGTGGCTTTTGGATACAGTCCCGAATCACATGGAGGCAATGAGCGATAGGAGGGGATTCGTCTCTCCCGGTATAGGGAGTTGATGTTGTGCTGTGTTCGATTGGCTATAACTGGAAGTCCCTGGCCAGGGCTGATATGGAGATTTACTGGTAAGTGTTACTAGTAGTTTCTCGACCCGTTATGAGCCATACATCGACACGACTTATCGGTTACTGGGGTCTGACGTATACCACCCCTGGACTTGATATGCGACATATCAGACGAACAGACCGGACTGTACGGGAGTGTTACTGGTTGGATTCACAGGAGAACGCACAGGCTAGCTTGTTGATCTTCTGATCGCTCAATACCTGGGTGGCTGTTACGTTTAGCTGACCGCTTGCAGCTTGTGGGTGTTTGATATGATCATCACCTGCTACCGGCGTATTGACGATTCTTTAGAGTCCTACACAGAGGTTTCTTGGCTCAGGCGAAACGGAGTAGTGGCGCATATGTGATATGCGCAGGAACGAGAATAATGCGATATGGGATACCGTATTATATTCTCGCGATATATGGATATGAACCGGGTCATCGGATCAAGTGTTGATTCGATGAATCGGTACATGATATATTAGTCGGTAATATTCGATATAGCCGGATCGTCGAATCAAGTGTTGATTCGATGATTTAATGTATAATAATATATATGATATATTGTATTACATTATCTAATATTGGCTCGCTTTATTATTTCATTTTCTCAGTGGATGATACATTGATATATATGCGATATATGTTAATTGTATTATTTTCTTTTGTTGCAAATATATAATATATATATATGTGATATATATTATTGTGACATGTTATGATTAATTGTTAAACATGTTTAAGGATGATTAATTGAGATTAGGGTTTAATTTGGGTTAGATGTTTCATGCATCTTCTAGAAGGTTTCTTCTTTTGTCATTCTTAAGATATTTTCTTTAACTCAACTAAACCCTAACTCTAGTTATTTCTCTACAAAATCCTAGCCACTCATCCTTGACCATGGTTTACAATTCAATCATATGATTATATTCTATTCATCACAAAAGAAAAAGGATTATTCTTTTTTCCATTATCTTCTTCTTCTCTCTTGAAAGAAAAGCTTGCTAGATTTTCTTAAGTGATGAAATAATATGAGAAAATGATATAAAAAGAAAGCAAAATTACTACTCTCTCATCCTCAACTCATCTAGCCCATGGGATTAGTGTGTTCTCTTCTTTAAGAGTGAGAAAGCTTGAGTCGTAGCAACTTCAAGGTAGATCATCGGAGATTTGGAATACGACAAGCTAGAATGGATCGTTCGAGTCGTGGAGCCTCTCATGAGTCCGGGAGATCGTGGATCGCGGCAAAGGGACTTCTACTCGGAGCGTGTGAAGTGAAGGAGCGGACTACAAAGGTTGTAATCCCTCACACTTAGATAAAAGTTATCATCTTGCATGTTTAAACCTAATAATCTAGCAAAGATCCCGGCTTTGGGTTGTTCGGCACGTCTAAATTTTAATCCGGGCATGTTTGATGCCTTTTGAACCTTCACAAGAGTGCCTAGGAACCCTACAGTGGTATCAGAGCCTAGCTAGAGCATTAGGCGATGTGTTTACGATGTTAAAACTCCGATCGAACCCGAAACGACGAAACTTGACCCCTCTCTGGAAATTTTTTAAATTTTGAGATTTTTCAGAATTAAAAATATGTAAAAAAAATCAGCAGGGAATTCTAACAATTACCAAGAAGCCCGAGCCCCCAATTCGACCAAACGGCCGCGGAAGCGCGGCGCAAGCTTGCTTGCGCGGCGCTTCCGCGGCGGAACAGTCGATTGGCGACACGTGGCTTCTTGATAATAACCGTAGGTACTTGTTGACTATTCTGGGTATTTTTAATCTGTTTCAGGTGTTTAAAATTCTGGGGTTTGTTTTGTAATAGTAGACTCGATCGGAAATTTTAAATTCGTATTTCTTTCCGGATATTTAGAAACTGTTAAACTATTTGAACGGATATCATTAACTTACTATTTCCCGGTACGGCAAACTTTCAAGTGTTGAAATTTATTTGGGTTTAAATCTTTCGGAAAAAAAATTGTACAAGTTAAGCGGTGGACCCTCTAGAAGACAACAAACCTTAACTCGATTATGTGACCGTCTTGAACTGCCTTTTGAACCTTCGGGTTTGGGGCAGTACGGCGTGCCACATGTGAGGCGTTGGCTTGACCCTTCTACGGCTGGTTCACCGGTACTGTGACATATTCTGGGATTATTTGAACCCCGCTCAAGTGTTGAGCAGTTTGGGAAATTTTGGGTATTTGATTATCTGTTCGGAAAGTTTAATACTGTCTATTTATCTGGAATGTGATACAATATGTGGAATTCATAGAGTTAGGCATGAAATGCGGAGTATGTGATATTTCGGATTTACGATGTCTAAAGTGATTGTGGATTCCAAATATCGTAGTTTTACACTTTCTTTTCTGTGACCATAAGTGTAATATGTGATATCGCCGGTTTCGTTGCTATATGTCAACGACAATTGGGATGCGCATATTTACTTACGTTGATGATATGAGATATTATGTGTTACTGTGATATGTTATATTGGATCGTTGCGATCAGAATAGCCGGGGGTTTTATGTGAGATGAGGGTTTTTATTTTCATTCATGTAAAATTCATTTGTAATGTAATATTCTTTTATTTGGGGCACTTCCTGGTTGCGGTTGCTGTCACCTGTGTATATTATTTACTTTTCTGCATTAGGTAGACCCAAGGTGGGGAGCACAAATAACCGGGTTCTAGGGTCCAGTGGGAGGCCATCTCGAGGAGTCGAGACCGGGTCTCCTAACCCTAGAATTGGCAGTGTTACTTGCCGCTCTCGTAGGGGTCTTGGGATGTGGGTTTGGCTATTCGTCGCGACCGTGGAATCCGTGTTTTATACAGGCTCGTATTGAAACACACGGACGTCCTAGTATATCCAATATTTCATATATGTTCTTCTGCTGCAATGTTCTGTGATGAGATCATATTACTGCCTGAGACGAATGCTTATACTATATATATGTGCTGATATATAAATATTACTGCTTTCGTTTCTTCTATGATGCTTAGGAAGCATAAGCTGATGGGATATTTATTAATAAGATTAATAAAAAGAAAAGAAACCTAAAGATGTTGTAGAATCAAAACTTTATAAAAAGGGTAGCTACAGTTTTGCTTTGTACAGTGATATATATGATATATCCTGCACCTTATTCGATGAGGAAAGGACCGAGATCCCTTCACCGGGAGTGACTCCTTTAGCGAAACTGGCAGATGCTACAAAAGGCGGTTTGTCTTTTGATTGCTTTTAGTGTTTTGCTTTGCACAGCGGTATATATGATATATCCTGCACCTTATTCAATGAGGAAAGGGCCGACGATCCCTTCACCGGGAGTGACCCCTTTAGCGAAACTAAGAAAAGCCTCAAAACACTCCTTTTCAAAAACTACATGATTCTACGACGATATCAAGTTCATTACGCTTAGGGTTTCTGAAAAACCTGCGTAGCCCTCCGTCATTTCAGATAGATATTATTTAGTATTCGTGCTATGTTTGTTGACTTAGTTAAGGCATAGTGTATGGTAGCTAAGTAATGTTTATCTGCTAAAACATGAGATGAGATTGGATTAGGGTATTCGTACGACTTTGTTGACTCAGTTAAGGGTCGTGCGGGTGGGTTTAATTCAATCAGGAAATGTACGGGTTGAACTTGACTTGCGATTTATGGTTTGTTGACTTAGTTAAGGTCATAGATCGCTAGGGGCAAAAGTATTATTGGGAATTTCAAGTGTTGAAATTTGCAATGAGATTGCATACCTCCTATGAGATAGTTGGATCCCGATACCCACTGCGAGTAAGAATTACTCCTGGGAGAGTTTTACACAGGACAATTAGTCATTCAAGTAGGTGTCTAGAAAAGTGTTAACGAGGTTACGCCTCTGGGAAAACGAGGTTTACTTTAATTAGGTCCGTGCGAAAGCACGGGGAACCTCCCTCAAAGTACCGACACTGATCTGGCTGAAAGATTGACGAAGTTGTAGGGTGTAATTAATCCCGGCTAATCTTACCTTTTAGGGTTTTAAGGTAGATTTGATAAAAATAGTGGGAGACATCCTGATTAGATAAGATAATAACCAATCTAATGTTGCAAGAGCATACGCTAAAGTGTTTTCTTCTCTCTCTCTCCAGGTAGCGACCATGTCAGGCCATAATCAAGATAATAATATTGATGTATTGACTGAACCCGCTTATTATACTGAGCAGGGGAACGTTGGACCCGTTTTTTCTTATAAGAGTTATAAGACTGAACAGGAAACAGGAGAATATCTGGATTCTCACGCCGTCCAAAAGAACATGCATGTTGATGCATCTTCTTCGGGTGTGTTAGTTATTGAGAACTGTTTCTCAGTTCACCCTACGTCCTGGGTATTAGATACCGGATCAGGATCCCACATATGTAAACAGTTACATGGGCTATGTAAAGGTAGCGAACTGGGAAAAGGTGATCATTCCGTTCAAGTAGGGAACGGTGCAAGTATTGTAGCCAAAGCAGTTGGCGAATATCACCTTGTATTGCCAAGTCGTAATACACTGATTCTAAATGAGTGCTATTATATACCGAACATGATGTGCAACATTATATCAGTTTCTTTATTGAGTAAAGAGGGATATAATTTTGTAGTACAGGATAATGTTATGAACATATTCCTAGATCAAAAGTTGATTGCATCAGGCTCGTTACATAATGGCATATTCATTCTAAATCAGAATACAGTTCTAAATGTACAAAACACACACAAGAGGAAAAGTTCAGATATGAACGAATCCTACTTGTGGCATTGTAGACTTGGTCATATTAATGCGACACGACTGGCTAAGTTACATAAAGATGGTTATTTGAATCCGTTCGAATTATCATCTTATGATACTTGCCATTCATGTCTCAAAGGAAAAATGACCAAAGCTCCGTTTAGTGGACACGGAGAAAGAGTTACTGAACTCTTAGGACTGATACATAGTGATGTTTGTGGTCCCATGTCTACGCATGCCAGGAACGGTTCTTCCTACTTCATTACATTCACTGACGATCTCTCTAGATACGGACATATGTTTCTGATGAAACACAAGTGTGAAGCTTTTGAGAAATTCAGAGAATATAAGCACGAAGTAGAGAACCAAACGGGCAAAAGTATTAAGATTCTTCGATCTAATCGAGGAGGTGAATACTTAAGCGGTGAGTTCCTAGATTATCTAAAAGAGAATGGGATTCTCTCTCAGCTTACTCCTCCTTATACACCACAGCACAACGGTGTATCTGAGTGAAGGAATCGGACCCTATTAGATATGGTGCGATCTATGATGAGCGAAGCTGAGTTATCTATTTCCTTCTGGGGGTATGCGCTTGAGACAGCCATATACATATTGAATCTAGTTCCATCTAAATCTGTACCTACCACACCATATGAGATATGGAGTGGGAAGAGACCATATTTTAAACGAGTTAAGATATGGGGTTGTCCGGCCTATGTCAAAAGACAAAATCCAGACAAACTCGAGGCACGATCAGTTCTTTGCAAATTTGTGGGATATCCTAAGAATTCTCAAGGATATATTTTCTATCACGCTGAGGAACAAAAAGTGTTTGTTTCTCAATATGCCACCTTTTTAGAAAAGGAATTTCTTGCAAAAGAAATTAGTGGCAAAGAGGTAGAGCTCGAAGAGGTTCCAGAAACACAAATTGCAACTGAAGATTTAGTAGAACCAGAGGATTCACTAGTACCCGACGAACCCCAGCCTCTCCGCCGATCTAGTAGGGTTTCTCGACCACCTGAGAGATACTACGGTTTTCTCATTGATGGTGGAAGCGAGGATTGCATCATGGATGATGATGAACCGACTAGTTTCGAGCAGGCCATCACGAGTGGTGACTCTGTGAAATGGCTGGATGCTATGCGATCAGAGATGGAATCCATGTACACCAACAAAGTATGGACTTTGGAAAATGCTCCTGAAGGGGTAAAACCCATTGGGAGCAAGTGGATCTTTAAAAAGAAATTTGGTGTAGATGGAAAAGTTGAGACTTTCAAAGCTAGACTTGTAGCAAAGGGTTTTCGTCAATGACCAGGTGTGGATTATGACGAAACCTTTTCTCCAGTGGCTATGCTTAAGTCCATCCGGATCTTACTTGCCATTGCTGCATACCATGACTACGAAATCTGGCAAATGGATGTTAAGACCGCCTTTCTAAACGGTGATTTAGAAGAGAGCGTGTACATGACTCAGCCAGAGGGCTTCGTAGATAGTGGGAGCAGCGGAAAGGTGTGCAAGCTGCTTAAATCCATTTATGGGTTAAAGCAAGCATCGCGGAGTTGGAACATCTGCTTTGATGTTGTAGTCAAAGAGTTTGACTTCATCAAAAATATAGATGAACCTTGTATCTATAAGAAGGTAGCAGAGGGTAAGGTTGTCTTCCTCGTATTGTACGTGGATGATATACTCTTGATAGGAAATGATATTCCTATGCTGCAATCAGTCAAGCTCTTCTTATCGCAAAGATTCTTAATGAAATATCTAGGTGATGCCTCCTGCATATTGGGAATCATGATCTATAGAGATAGATCTAAGAGGATACTGGGATTGTCCCAATCCAGGTACATTGACACCATACTAAAGAGGTTTAGTATGGAAGAATCCAAGCGTGGGAACCAACCCACGATCTCTGGACTCACTCTCTCTAAAGAGATGTCTCCCAAGACTGATTTGGAGAGAGCTCGCATGCAAGGGATACCCTATGCTTCGGCGGTAGGCTCTATCATGTATGCGATGCTATGTACCAGACCCGATGTAGCATACTCACTAAGTGTAGTGAGTCGGTATCAAGCAGATCCAGGAGAGAGTCATTGGACAGCAGTGAAGAACATTCTCAAGTACTTACGAAGGACTAAGGAGATGTTCTTGGTGTATGGTAACGGAGAACTCCAGGTGGAGTCCTTTACCGATTCCAGCTTCCAAAGTGATAAGGACGACTCTAAGTCGCATTCGGGTTTTGTCTTCACCCTCAATGGAGGGTCGGTATGTTGGAAGAGTTCCAAACAGGATACCGTTGCAGACTCGACGATGGAGGCTGAATACATCGCTGCCAACGATGCTGCCAAAGAGGCTGTCTGGATCAAGAAGTTCATTAGTGAACTTGGTGTGGTTCCATCCATTGAGCATCCAATACCTCTGTATTGCGATAACAATGGAGCTATGGCGTTAGCCAAGGAACCCAGGTCCCATCAAAAGTCCAGACATATTCTGAGGCGGTATCACCTGATCAGGGAGATAGTTGATCGTTGGGAGATCGAGGTCAGGAGAGTAGATACGAAAGACAACACTGCGGATCCATTCACGAAGGCTATTCCCCAGATACAGTTTGAGAGATTATTCGGGATGCTAGGTATGAGATACTACAGCAGCTGGCCTTAGTGCAAGTGGGAGATTGTTAGTTATGTATATGCCCTAGAGGCCATTGTTGTACATATGATGTATATTATAATGGATGCTTGGTTATATATAGAGATGACTTTCTTGCTCGTCATGATAGTATGCTATTTGGTTTCACTTTATCTTAACATGTTGACTTGTATTGGTTTACTGTTTTACTCTCACATGTTGATAAAGCCCTTAAGACTTGTACTCGACTACTGGGACTATGATGAGATCATACTAGTGGGGCCGCGGTAGTCGATGAGTACATCCTATAACTGTTCCTAGTCGAGGGTATATCGAGACAGGGCATCGATACACCAGAGTAGACTAGCGTATACGCATCTTGACCCATATGATGGGCGATGGATGATCCCATATCCATCGATGTTAGACATCAGAGATGGTGTACGGGTGCTCAGTGGAGACTGGGTACACTGGACGGACTCGCCGAGAACTCCCAGATGGTGATATACCACACGTCAGATGGCAGTTCTCCGGTGACACTGGTATAGGGTAGTCTGTAGACCCGAGATCGTCATGGAGTCTTGTGTGATTCCCACTGTGCTTTGATTTCCACCTTACCACGTCCAAGAGGGCGTGCAAAACGGTGGCTTTTGGGTACAGTCCCGAATCACATGGAGGCAATGAGCGATAGGAGGGGATTCGTCTCTCCCGGTATAGGGAGTTGATGTTGTGCTGTGTTCGATTGGCTATAACTGGAAGTCCCTGACCAGGGCTGATATGGAGATTTACTGGTAAGTGTTACTAGTAGTTTCTCGACCCGTTATGAGCCATACATCGACACGACTTATCGGTTACTGGGGTCTGACGTATACCACCCCTGGACTTGATATGCGACATATCAGACCGGACTGTACGAGAGTGTTACTGGTTGGATTCATAGGAGAACGCACAGGCTGGCTTGTTGATCTTCTGATCGCTCAATACCTGGGTGGCTGTTACGTTTAGCTGACCGCTTGCAGCTTGTGGGTGTTTGATATGATCATCACCTGCTACCGGCGTATTGATGATTCTTTAGAGTCCTACACAGAGATTTCTTGGCTCAGGCGAAACGGAGTAGTGGCGCATATGTGATATGCGCAGGAACGAGAATAATGCGATATGGGATACCGTATTATATTCTCACGATATATGGATATGAACCGGGTCATCGGATCAAGTGTTGATTCGATGAATCGGTACATGATATATTAGTCGGTAATATTCGATATAGCCGGATCGTCGAATCAAGTGTTGATTCGATGATTTAATGTATAATAATATATATGATATATTGTATTACATTATCTAATATTGGCTCGCTTTATTATTTCATTTTCTCAGTGGATGATACATTGATATATATGCGATATATGTTAATTGTATTATTTTCTTTTGTTGCAAATATATAATATATATGTGATATATATTATTGTGACATGTTATGATTAATTGTTAAACATGTTTAAGGATGATTAATTGAGATTAGGGTTTAATTTGGGTTAGATGTTTCATGCATCTTCTAGAAGGTTTCTTCTTTTGTCATTCTTAAGATATTTTCTTTAACTCAACTAAACCCTAACTCTAGTTATTTCTCTACAAAATCCTAGCCACTCATCCTTGACCATGGTTTACAATTCAATCATATGATTATATTCTATTCATCACAAAAGAAAAAGGATTATTCTTTTTTCCATTATCTTCTTCTTCTCTCTTGAAAGAAAAGCTTGCTAGATTTTCTTAAGTGATGAAATAATATGAGAAAATGATATAAAAAGAAAGCAAAATTACTACTCTCTCATCCTCATCTCATCTAGCCCATGGGATTAGTGTGTTCTCTTCTTTAAGAGTGAGAAAGCTTGAGTCGTAGCAACTTCAAGGTAGATCATCGGAGATTTGGAATACGACAAGCTAGAATGGATCGTTCGAGTCGTGGAGCCTCTCATGAGTCCGGGAGATCGTGGATCGCGGCAAAGGGACTTCTACTCGGAGCTTGTGAAGTGAAGGAGCGGACTACAAAGGTTGTAATCCCTCACACTTAGATAAAAGTTATCAACTTGCATGTTTAAACCTAATAATCTAGCAAAGATCCCGGTTTTGGGTTGTTCAGCACGTCTAAATTTTAATCCGGGCATGTTTGATGCCTTTTGAACCTTCACAAGAGTGCCTAGGAACCCTACAGAAACGAGTCGAGAATTTCCCACGGAGACACTGGTTGCTCTGCGAGTCAACACGGATCAGGAGGCTCTCATCAAGGATTGTTTGTCTCCCTGAATTGAGGTATTTGCCGAAGACACTGGTTTCTTCGGGATTGGGATGAACCGTCGAGATTTGGCTTCGTTTTCTGGCGGAGCCTGTTGGGAAAGTATGGTTCCCTCTTTGTTTGCGCCCTTGGATTGTACACAGGGATCAATGTGATCTCAGCTGTAGGGCCAAAGTTTTATCATTTATCATTTTTTTTATTTTCCGCGATGCTCTATCATTTCAGCTTTTATATCGCGAAGGTCGCGATTGCCCAATCATTTCGGCTATTTTTCGCGGTGCCCAATCAATTCGACTATTTTTCGCGGTGCCCAATAATTTCGGCTATTTATTTTATTTTTACTCGCTGCTTTTTATTGCGAGTTGCCCAATCATTTCGGCTATTTTGTATACGTACGTTTTTACTTGCTGCTTTTTATTGCAAGTTGCCCTATCATTTCGGCTATTTCGTATGCATGTGCGGCCTACCGGGTTTTCACTGTAAACCTGAAATTAGACACCGATTTCGGCATCAGCACCGCTGCAACTGGGATATTGCCAGGAGCGAATCATCATTTGCCTCTGTCGATGTCGAACAAAGGTGGCTTAGCGAACAGGGTTAAGGTCCTGTCAACTAAGGCTTTTAACTTCATGAGCCGTAAGGGTCTCACAAAGGTATTTCTCCCTACAAGTCGTGAGGATTGTGTAGGTGTATTTTTCTCCTTAGGAATCGTGAGGATTCCTAAGTGTATGTTCCTCTGTAAATCGTAAGGATCCTACAAGAGGGTTTTCTCCTTGTAAGTCGAGAGGACTTATAAGAGTTGTTCATCATGCGCACATATCCCCAATCACGGATGAAACTTGGTTAGGGAAATGTTTATTCGCGCCCGTGGATTGTATACAAGAGCCAGTATTGGACCACTTGTAGGGAAATATTGGAAGTTGTGGGGGTTTCTTAAGCACAGGTTTAGGTTTCTGTAACTTAAGACTTTCAACTCTTATGAGCCGTGAGGGTCCCGTAAGAGAGTTCTCCTTACGAGTCGTGAGGATCTCCCAAGTGTATTTTCTCCTTAGGAATCGTGGGGATCCCTAAGTGTGTTGCTCCCTTGTGAGTCGTAAGGATTTCATGCGGGTGGTTTCTCCTTACAAGGTCGAGAGGACCTTATAAGTGTCTTTTAACGAGGTTGCGCTCTTTCGGGTTTTCACAAACACTCGCCGGTAGTCCTGCTGTTTTTACTCACGGAGCCCTTTCGGGTTTTCATCCGTGCCCATTTTGCTTATGGACATACCGTTTTTATTTTATTTTTTATTTATTTTCTTCTTCTTCTTTTTTTTTACGAGGTCGCGCCCTTTCGGGTTTTCACGAACACTCGCCGGTAGCCCTGCTGTTTTTACTCACGGCGCCCTTTCGTGTTTTCATCCGTGCCCTTTTTGCTTATGGACATACCGTTTTTATTTATTTATTTATTTTTTATTTTTATAAATTTTTTATTTTTTTATTTTGTCAGCCTACGGGTGCTGCGGCATTAGTTTAAAGACGTCTCGGTCCGTTATTAGTTTAAGGACGTTTCGGTCCGCCATTGAGAAGGCTGGCTACCGCTTATAAAGTTTGAGCTCAGGAAGATAGCGAGCGGACATAGTCATCGTCGTCTATCATTGACCTAGGTGGTAACCTTCTAAGCGTAGTATTTCTTTAGGAAGCGACCATTTATTGGCCTGAAAGGCCTTTCACCGTGCATGTCCATGAGTAGATAGGCCCCACCCTGGTAGACCTTATCTATGATGTACGGGCCTTCATAGTTCGGCTCGAATTTTCCCCGCTTGGCGCGATTGGGGATCATAGGTCTTTTGACTACTAGCACGAGTTCGCCTTGGCGGAATGTCCTTGGCCGGGTCAATCTTTCATATGAGCGCGTCATCTTTGCTTTATAGGCCTCCAGATTTTATTGCGCTATGAGCCGGGTTTCATCGAGGGCGTCAAGCTCCTCAAGCCGAAGGTGAGAATTTTCTTCGTCTGTCAGCTCGTAGTGGACTGCCACTCGTAGAGAGGGTAACTCTATCTCGAGGGGAGTACTGCTTCCGTCCTAAATACCAACGTGTACGGCGTTGTGTTTGTGGCCGTTTTGAACGTAGTTCGATACGCCCAAAGAGCCTCTTGCAGTCTCTCGTGCCAGTCTCTCTTATTTCGGGACACCGTCTTTTTCATGATTTTCGTCAGGGTCTTGTTGAAGGCTTCAGCTAAACCGTTAGCTCGCGGATTGTAAACTGAAGAGTATCTCCAGTCTATATTGTGCTGTTGCGCGAAGCGACTGATTTTGTGGCTTCTGTAGGCTGGTCCGTTATCGGAGATGATCCGGCGTGGAGTTCCAAACCGATATATGACGTGTGTCTCGAAGAAATGGAGGATATTCTCTGTCTTCACTTCTCTTAACGGTATTGCTTCTGCCCATTTGGAGAAGTAGTCAGTCGTTGCCAGGATGAAACGATGTCCTCTGGACGATGCTGGTTCGATGGGGCCGACTATGTCAGTCCCCCGCATTTCGAATGGCCAGCTAGCCACTGTTGGATGGAGTGGATTTGGATGTTGATGGATGAAGTCTCCATGAATTTGGCATGAGTGGTATTGCTTCGCATATTCGAGGCAGTCCTGAATCATCGTGGGCCAGTAGTAGCCCATCCGTTTGATCTTCAACTTCATCTTCGGGCCCACTTGGTGAGAACCGCAGAGTCCGTCATGAACTTCCTAGACGACTCTTTTCGCTTCGTCAGGTCCGAGATATCTCAGCCACAGAGAATCAAGTGACCTCTTGTACAGAGTTTCATTGATGAAGGCGAAAGACAGAGCTCGTTTCATGAGCTGATGTCTTGAGGACGCATCTTCGGGCGTTCGACGGTATTTGAAGTAGTCTATAAAGACTTCTCTCCAATCCTTGGTGTTTTCCCAATCTTTTATTTGCAGGGTTGTCTGCTCACTCTCTCCTTTTTCTTCGGATGATTCCGGAGATATTTCTGCTTGGGCAAGCACGCGATGGCTCTGTACCATGATTCTGACGTCATCGAGGTTCTCATCAGCCAATTCTTTAGCAAGCTTGGCCAACGCATCTGCTTTGCTGTTTTCCGCGCGCGGTATGCTTTCCAAAGTGTAGGAGGGAATTTGGGTCAACAATTGTTGCATTTTTTCACCGTACTTCACCAATTCTGGCTTGCACGTTTGGTGATCGCCGTTTACTTGACTAACGACCAGCTGAGAATCTCCATATACGAGGAGGTTTTCAATTCCCATGTCGACGGCAATCTCCAGACCTGCTATCAAGGCTTCGTATTCAGCTTCGTTATTCGTCCTCGGCTCTGTCAAGGAGAAAGAAAAGCGCATTATCCCTCCTTATGGAGTCACGAAGATAAGGCCTACCCCCGATTTGATTATTGGCGTACTTTGTTTACGCTTCTTCAAGGAAGATGCTCCATCGAAATAAAGCTCCCATCGGGTATCACCACCGTCGATCACATCAAACGCATGTTCGTCTGGAAGATCGCAATTCAGAGGAGAATCGGCGGGTATCGGATGCTCAGCGAGGAAGTCGGCGATGGCCTGGCCTTTCACCGCCTTGAGAGGCTGATAGGTTATCGAGAACTCCATCAAGAGCAGGGCCCATTTAGCGAGTCGACCAGTCAGTATGGCCTTCGACATCAAATATTTAAGGGGGTCCACCTTTGAAATGAGACGGACCTCATGCGCCAACGCATAATGTCTAAGCTTTGTTATCGCGAAGATCAACGCCAAGCGGTGTTTTTCAATAGGGGAGCGGTTGCTTTCTGCCCCCAGCAGAACTCGACTTAAGTAGTAGAGTGCTCTTTCCTTCCCTTGATCGTTCTCTTGTGCCCATAATGCGCTTAAGGAGCTTTCGAGAGCGGTTGCATAGAGAATGAGGGGCTTTCCCTTGACCGGAGCAGCCAACACTGGTGGGTTCTGCAGGTATTGTTTGATCTCGTCTAGCACGCTTTGGCATTTTTGGTCCCAGACGAACGGGCTTCCCTTCTTCATCAGGTGGCTGTAGGGACGGTACTTGCCTGAAAGATTGGCTATAAATCGCCGTATGTATGCGAGCTTCCCTTGGAGAGACCGCAACTGTTTGAGAGTCCTTGGCGGAGGCATTTCCATGATCGCCTTGATCTTTGACGGATCTATCTCGATACCCCGGTGTCGGACGATGAATCCCAGGAATTTGCCCGAGGAAACTCCGAACGCACACTTGAGGGGGTTCATCTTCAAGTTGTATTGTCGAAGGCGTTGAAATACGGTCTTCAGATGCTCGAGATGTTCCTCGTATGATTTGCTTTTAACCACGAGGTCGTCGATATAGCATTCGACGATTTCGTGTATAAGGTCATCGAAGATCTTCGTCATGGCCCTTTGGTAGGTGGCACCAACATTCTTTAAACTGAAGGGAATCACCTTGTGGCAGAATATACCCAAAGGAGTCTTGAAGGCGGTGTGCTTCTGGTCTTCGGGATGCATCTTTATCTGATTATACCCTGACGAGCCATCCATGAAGGAGAAAACTTCATGAGTGGACGTATTGTCTATCATTAGTTCGGTGACTGGTACTGGGAAATCGTCCTTCGGGCAAGCTTTATTAAGATCCCGGAAGTCTACGCATATGCGCACTGTCCCATTTTTCTTCATTACCGGGACGATGTTGGCGATCCATTCAGGGTATTGAACTTCCTGGATGAAGCCAGAGTCGATCAGCTTCTTAACCTCGGTGTTGATACTCATCTCAAGCTCGAGTCGCATTCTTCTCGGCGCCTGTTTGACTGGCTTGACGTCCGGAGATATCGCCAATCTATGCACAGCTATTTCTGGATCTAGTCCCGGCATTTCGGAATAGTTCCATGTGAAGCAATCTCTATGCTGTAGAAGCACGTCCTTTAACGCAGCCACCCTTTCTTCAGATAGCACCTCGCTGATGAATGTCGGTCGCGGGTCATTTGCCGTTCCCAACTCAATTTTCTTAAGGTTATCTGCAGTGGTATGAATTCCATCTTCCAGCTCTTTTGGCGCTGGTGGAAATTCTGAGATTACCTCGTCATTGCTGTTTTCGAAGCACCAGGGAAGGCTGTCCATGTTCTCGGGCTCTTCTTTTATTATCGTTATCACGTGACAAGTACGAATTTGCTTCCAATCCCAATACGGAACTGGTTCTTCTTTTGTGGCCTTGGGTTCGTGCTTCTGTGGCGGCGCTATCCTCCAGTTGTCAGACATAGTGAATTTGCCAAGCTGATACTGATCTTCAACCCAATTCTTGAAGGTGAAGCAATCTTCAAGAAAATACTCGATGGTAAGAGCAATAGTCTGGGTGTGAGACCTCGCCTGCTTGTTCGGGGTGTTTAGACTCCGGCAGTGTAAGCATCTGATGTTTTAAAGCGAGGTCAAGTATTTTCTTCGTCTTGTCCCGAGGAAAAGAGTATGCTCGACTCATTTTTCTCATGAGGGATAGATCGGAACCGCTCGATTTTCGCTCGCGTGGCCTCTTAGCCCCGCTTCGTTGCTGTTGAGCACCTTTTTCGCGTTTCGACTTGTTTCTGCCTCTGCGTCGGGCCTTCTTTATAACAGGTTGACAAGGAGCGGCATTTTCATCTTTCACGGCCTGTTGGAGAAGGCGTTGCGTTTTGGCTTTCTCATAGATGACCATTTCGCGGTTATGATCGTCCCGGACTTTTTGACCCGCTTCCTTAATAAGCTTGTTCATTTGTTCTTCGAACGACGGACTGGGCTCCTTTGCATCTGGAACTTTCACTGCCTCAGGATTAGCGTTCTCCCATTGAGCATCCGCTTCTTCATCAAAGTCATACACGACCTAGCAGCTGTTTAGTAGCTCTCGTTTCTTTGACCGGATGTATCCAAGCCCTTTTGTCTCCATTCTTCCATTAGGCAGTTTGCATTGAGTTCCGGGAATGTTCCAGACTTTGTCATAGAACTTGGCTTTTCGAACGGTCTGCTTGAAGGATATCCCCTGGCGCTTCAGCAGCCTCTTCAGGCCTTCTGTATAATATCTGGGGAGACGGATGGGCTGAAGCCTATCAAGTGTAGGATCCGCGCCATGCCAGATTTCTTTCTCCACTCTGGTTTCTTCAGAGCGGTAGAATAGAATTGCTTTTTCGCTTTCTCGCCTGGGAGGGATATAGAACGCTTGCAGCTCTTCTACATTGTAAATATCAAGTGCATCCAGTTCTTTTCGGTGTTTAAGCGGCACCATGGCGACTTGTAGACTTTGTTCTTCGTTAGCGGACATTCGTATTGAAGGCCGAGCAGAGAATATAGCATGGACCTCATCTTCCGAGTCACTACCAAAGATCAACGTAGGAGTGGACGGTCCTGGCTTGTTGTGTTGGGGCGGACCCGAATACACTATCTCCTCTTCCTCCTCGGTAACACTCCCGAAGACAGGGATGGTGGCGTTAGCTTTGTTGTCCGACTTGTGACACCTTTCCGTGTCTTCGAAATCCGGTAAGAAGTATTTGGCATCTTCATATTTGCGGACTTCGTTCACGGAAAATGGATTCAGTTCTCCCGCCACGGTATACTTGAGACCATCCTTAGCGTATTTCATACACTGATGTTGTGTAGAAGGGATGACGTTGTACTCGTGTAACCACGGTCGGCCGAGCAAAGCATTGTAGCATGTCTTGGCGTATATGACGTGGAACTTAATGTCCGTGATGAGTAGCCCAAAGCGTAGCGTCAGTATCACAGACCCAAGAGTTCTTGATGACTAGGAGTCAAACCCGGAGATGGTGATCTTGTCTCGAGCAAGGTGCTGGACGCTCATGCAGATTTCTTTTAACACCCGAATATTGAGGAGATTAACGGAGGATCCATTGTCGATCAGGATTTTGTCTATTTTTATATCGTGACAGTATCCTGAGACATAAAGGGGGCGATTGTGTTCGCACGTCCCAAGGAGAAGGTCTTCATCACCAAAAGCGACATCGGCCGTGTGGACTTCCTCCAATTCATCCTTCATCTTTTCTTCATCCAAGAAAGCTTAGAATTGTTCCGGATCTTGTAATGCCTTGATTAATGAATCTCTCGCCTCCTTTGATAGCAAAAGGGCGTCAAGAATGCTGAGCTGCGAGGGTAGTTTCCTCAAATGCGCTAAGACGTTGTAATCCACCTTATTTCTCTTCGGCGGGTCCTTGGCACTTAGCTCCTCCACAACTTGGTCATCTAAAATGATATCTTCAGAGACCTTTTCTTTCCCTTTATCTTTTTTATTTGAAGGCCCGAGATTCTTTTCGGGGAGCGTGCGATTACGTAGCCGGATATTTTCGCAGACTTTCAGCTCTTCTTCTTTTCCCGAGGTGGACTCTTTAAAGAGAGGGCCAAGCTCTAGCTCCTCATCAAAATCGCTCCCGAATGTAGGCACTTGTGACCCGCCGGTGCTAACCATGCGACAATCGCCGGTAGTTCTTTTAAGCCCTTCGGTCGTATTTCTTTGCTCCCGACGAGTTTTACGCTTTTCCCGCTTAAAGCGTTGCCGATGAGCAACGTATCCTTGCCACCATCTATCGAAAGCTTTGCATTCTTGAGTGGGATGCGAAACCTTCTGATGATATAAGCAATATGAGGGGTGTATTCTATTTCACCAGTAATTTTTCCTTCAGAAGATGGTAGCTTCATGCCCATTGACATGGCCTTAGCAAACCTTTTCCTCGTCTTGAATTTGCTTCTGTCGGTAGTGGAGGTATTTTGCTCCAGCGGGATCGTCTCAGCTCTTTCATCAAGTCGCTGGCGCTTGGCCCTTTCAAATATTACCGCCTCGCGTTCTCGATCAGCTTTACTTTTCAACCGAGCTTCATTAAGGAATGTGTCAATTACTTCATCTGATGGCCCCAGAATTTTTGGTTCAAGATCTGTCCCCAGCGTTTCAGTACAAGGAGTTTCCTCATCGTCCATGAATGAATGGGAAATCACATGACAGCTCACCACATATTCTTCAGATTCATTAGATGAACTTTCTCCCTCATCTTCCTCTTGAAAGACATGATTGAGGAACTCTTGGAATGTAATGGGAGTCCGTGCCTTCTGGTTGTATTCCTCCAGCGCGTCAATTTGTTTTTTCAAGTCCATGCGCTTGTCGCCAGGCTTCACGGGCTTCTTAGATTTCTTCTTCTTCTTTTTCGAAGATTTTGACGGCTGGTTGCGAGTGCTTGGGCCACCACCATCGGTCTTTGGAGTTGTACGTGGCTTCAACATCCCCTCAATGACCTGCGGTTCCAACTGGTTCTTCCACCTAATCGCTGGACATGTCTGAAGATCATTTAGCATCCACTTTGTCTTGGCTGATAATACAACCTCCCAAGGAGCTTCTTCAACGACAGAGCATGTTTCCCCCGGCGTATTCGTCCCCTTATAGGTGTGGGGCTGCGGGGGATTCACCTTCCATTTGTCAGATAACGCGAATTTGCCCTGTCGGTACTGGTTTTCAAGCCAATTTTTGAAAACGTAGCTATCTTCGATCGGATGGCCCAGTACTCGATGATAAGGACAGTAGTTGGGCTCATTGACATCACTTGGTTGCAACGGACGTTTTGGATCCGGCAGATTTATGAGTCGGTTGCGCAACGCCAGCTCGAATAACCTTCTCGTTTTATCGCGGGGAAAAGAGTAAGAACGTCCTAGCCTCTCCTCAAGGGTTACGTACCGACGCATATTATTTTGACGAACAACCGGCTTCGAGTCGCTCGGTTGTTGTTGAGCATTAGCGACAACGATCGCTTTCCCTTTCCCTGTGTCATTTCGGGAGTCCGTCTTTGGAAGAGGGGGTTTATGGCCCATCTGATCCATTTGCGCTAGCTTGTCAATCAAGGCCTGGAAGGTAGTCGGCTTGAAAAACATCATAAATTGCGAGATGGTTGCTTGCGGATCAAGGGTTCCCACAAACATACCCACCGCGGGAGCTTCTTCAATGCGCTACTCGCACTTCGACCATAAGTTCCGCCACCGTATAGCATATTGAACCCACGTCTCGCCTGGTTTTATCCTGGCTTTAATCAGTGCCGTCATCGGGGTGCGTTCACTGGCGCTTGCAAAATGCTGAGTAAACAACAGCTCCATCTCCGCGAAGGTTTTGATAGAGTCATTTGGGAGCTCAGAGTACCACTCGAATGCTGTATCTGATAAGCTTCCAACGAATTGGCGAAGCAACAGCTTGTCATCACCGCCGGTGTTGCCACAGAGTGCCCTGAACTGGGCAACATGCTGGTGAGGATTGCCCGTCCCCTTATAGACATGGAACTTGGGAATTGTGTAACCTGGCGGGTACTTGATTTGATCGTACCAACTTGGATATGGCCGCCCTGTTTTTACAACCTGGCCGGCTGCTTCGGTCGCATGATGAACCCGTAGATGAACCCGTATTTGATGGGCTATGTACTCGTCCAAATCAGCTTTGGAGATTGTATCCTCTTTAGCCATCGACAGAGCTGGCGGAGGATTTGATGTCTCTCCCCAGAGCTGGCGGAGGATTTGATGTCTCTCCCCTATCGTCTCCAAGGACGATCGGGGGCTCTTCGGCCGGAGGATCTTGTTGTATCATCATCCCTACCATGTCTTGGAAGAGGAGGCCCATACGCTGTATGTTGGCTGCTTGTTCAGCAGCCTCTTTGTCCTTATTCTCCAATATTCGACGAAGGAATTCGGCGTCGGTTTCTTCCTCTTGGCGTTCATCCGAGGACGTTTCAGGGTTTTCTTTTGGCCCAGTAAGTGTGGCCATAGCGTTCATCATCTCTTGGAGCTTCTGCTGCTGCTCCTGGGCTTTGGTCACTGATCGCGTAAGCGGTCGATGACCCGTAGATATGCGAATGTCCTCTTTACCAGACGCCACGTAGACGGTATGAACTACAATGCCCCCTGACTTAGGGCATTTGGGTTCACTACCTCTGATATTTGTCGCCAGCACGGGGGTTTTCTTCGGCCTTCTTCTTTTGTGGGCCGTTGAAGTTGAAGGGGCCGTTGCAGTGGGCACCCTAGCGATTGTTGTCCTCTACTGTTTAATAGGACGGTCTTTTTCTTTTTGCACCTTCGACTCTTTGACAGGGAAAGCCGCCTTGACGACTTCTGGAGCAGCAGTTATTGCCTTCCTTGGGACAGCCAATTTAGAGTTCTGATCCAGCCTGGCGAAAACAGAGGCTGTTGGTTTGGTAGTGGGCGACCCATTGACAGGGGCCGTCGTAGCAGTGAGCCGGTCGAAGATCGACTTCTTGTTCACTTCCAATGCAGGTATTGGCATAGAGAAGCTTGTAGGTGGGATCATGGTCCCGAAAAACAGGCCAGTGGTGGCCTGGGTCACCTGGTCTACCGGCAGAGCGAGGAAGGAAGCTGCTTGGGGCCCATATGCTACACCTCCGGGGGAGGTGGAGCGTCCGTTGCAGTGGCACTTCGAGCAGTTGGTGCAGTTAGAGGCCATTGATGCTTGAGTTCTGCGCCAGGCAAAAGACCAAATCTTAGTAACTTGAAATCCAAAGGTAGCCATTTAACAAACCGCGATTGGTTCGCGAGGACGACACACGAAGTGTGGAGTGGAAAGAGGAAAAGGTGCCACCGGGCGTGCCAGAGTCTGTCTTCTTCCGAACGGCGGCCGTGACATTAGGACGTATGGCCTGAGATTCGGGGCAGATGCTATTTGGTTTTATCCGTCTACCTCTCCGAAGATGCCAAGTTGATATATGGCACCGTGTATCGGAGGTTTAGACGGATGCGGCCGATGTAGCAGACTTCGTCAGATTCCCCCTCGCTTGAGGGGTTTTTGATTATGGGGACGCTATTCCCTGCAGGTGCAAGCCCCTGCAGTTAATTACGCTACCGCATCGCGGTAACAACTTTCTCCTTCTCCAGAATTTCATTTCGTGTCGTGTGTGTTTGTTTTGTTTGTGGTTGCCCGTGGATTGTATACGGAGACTAAGCGATATCGTCGCCCGTAGGACGTGGATTAGTCCAAATCCGTATTTACTTAGATTTGGGTTTGGTATTTTGGTTTAAGGATACGTTAGACGTATTTAGGCTAAGATCGACTTAAACGTTTGTTAAGAATACGTTAGTCTGATTTGAGACTAAGATCAACTTAACAGGATCGTTTGCATCCGACAAAAGAGCATTTGGGGGCTCTATTGTTCCAGTTTAGGGACATAGTGGTCCATGTTCCAGTTTAGGGACGTGGGGGTCCATGTTCCAGTTTAGGGACGTGGTGGTCCATCGCCAGTTTAGGGACGTGGTGGTCTATGTTCCAGTTTAGGGACGTGGTGGTCCATCGCAAGTTTAGGGACGTGGTGGTCTATGTTCCAGTTTAGGGACGTGGTTCCAGTTTAGGGACGTGGTGGTCCATCGCCAGTTTAGGGACGTGGTGGTCTATGTTCCAGTTTAGGGACGTGGTGGTCCATCGCCAGTTTAGGGACGTTTCGGTCCAACATTAGTTTAAGGACGTTTCGGTCCAACATTAGTTTAAGAACGTTTTGGTCCAACATTAGTTTAAGGACGTTTCGGTCCACGAGTTTAAGGACCCCGCAGTCCGTATACGTATGTGGTCGTCGGGACCCGTCACCTCTCTGACGTCGTTGAAGGATTACAACGACAAGTGTCAGAGGAGTTCGGAGATGTACCCTTGAACCGGAGGCAAATTGATTTAAGAGAGCAATCTTGCTCAGTCAATTTAATTTGAGGACTTATGGCCAAAATTGGGCTAAGTCCAGTTGAAAATGTTCAACATTTTATCTGCTTTTGCATTGCATTTCTTTTTATTTTTATTTGGACTCTACCCATAAAGGATGCAGAGCATCAATTTGTTTTGGGCTCTGCCCATTTATAAATGATGCAAAGCTTCTACTTTGTTTGGGCTCTGCCCTTTTTAAAATGCATAGCATTTTTTATTATTTCGTTTGGGCTCTGCCCATTTATAAATGATGCAGAGCATCAATTTTGTTTGGGCTCTCCCCTTTTTTATTGCGTTACAATTTAATTAGGCCTGCTTGGTCTTTTTGATTTGGTCCTGGCCCTTTAGGAAATGCATTGCATTTGTCAGGCGCTTTGCGCTAATCTGAGAGCGCAAGCGCTTGTGGTGTTGACACGTGTCATGCAAGCACAGTGCGCTGCGCTAATGCGCTGCGCCTGCGCTGCTGACATGTGGCACGCTCTGGGGGCTTGCGCCAATCCAGGAGCGCAACAGCGCAGTTTGCAAGTGCAAGGCACTATGATTTGAGAATCTTTTAGAACCAATGGTTCATGATAAAGTGCAAAGCACTGTTTGTTTTCTTCGATCTAATGAGAATCAAATAAAACAAGTATTTCTTGTTTTAAAGAACCAGTGGTTCATGAAAGGTGCAAGGCACTGTTATCTTGAGAATCTTTTAGATTCAGAACCAATGGTTCATAAAAAGAAGTGCAAAGCACTGTTTAATTATTTATTTTTCTTTTCATTAGAGATCCTTGATCTTGTTCTTAGATCAATGATCTGTTCATAAGAGAATTTTCTCTTTTTCTAAAGGTTTTTTACCTTTTTTTTTGTTCTTGAGGAATTATCTCCAATTCTTCAGAGTTCTCTCTGTTTGATTTCTCACAAAATGTTCCTGCCTTTGAATTGAGGTCTAGGGTCCTTTTTATAGTGCCTATAAATTAGTTAAATTTGTTAAAGAGATCTTTCTCTGAGTGATTTGGGGAATTTTCCCCACCGTTGGATCTTTGATCCAAGGGCTTCTGTTTTACAGAAGAAAATCTTCTTGTTTTAACAAGAACAGAAAGATCTTACTAGAATTTTAATTCTGTTTGGCGTAAACGCCCCAGCGCTTGACACGTGTCGCGCAGCGCAGCGCTTACGCAGTTGTGCTTGCGCAACTGCGCAGACACGTGTCGCGTAGTGCAATGCTTGCGCGGCTGTGATTGCGCGACTGTGCCTGCGCAGCTGCGCAGACACGTGTCGCGTAGTGCAATGCTTGCGCGGCTGTGATTGCGCGGCTGTGCCTGCGCAGCTGCGCAGACACGTGTCGCGCAGCGCAGTGCTTGCGCGGCTGAAGCGTTGCTTCCTTTACTTTTATTTTTAAAGAGCCTTGCTCTGATTGGACGCACTGCCTTGGTCGCTGCGCTGATGTATCTGCACCTGACACGTGGCGCGTTGCGCGCAGCGCAAAGAATCTGAAGCGTTGCTTCATTTATTAAAGTTTAAATTTTCAAAGTAGAGCTTTGCTCTGATTGGGGGAAGGTGAAGCGTTGCTTCATCTCCCGTCTTGGAATTTGAACAGAGCTTTGCTCTGATTGCGGTAAACACACCTTCTTCGGGTGTGTTAGTTATTGAGAACTGTTTCTCAGTTCAGCTTACGTCCTGGATATTAGATACCGGATCAGGATCCCACATATGTAAATTGTTACATGGGCTATGGAAAGGTAGAGAACTGGGAAAAGGTGATCATTCCATTCGAGTAAGGAATGGTGCAAATATTGTAGCCAAAGCAGTTGGCGAATATCACCTTGTATTACCAATTAGTAATACACTGATTCTGAATGAGTGCTATTATATACCGAACATGATGTGCAACATTATATCAGTTTCTTTATTAAGTAAAGAAGGATATAATTTTGTAGTAAAGGATAATGTTATGAACATCTTCCTATATCAAAAGTTGATTGGATCAGGCTCGTTACATAATGGCATATTCATTCTCAATCAAAATACAGTCCTTAATATACAAAACACACACAAAAGGAAGAGTTCAGAAATGAACGAATCCTACTTATGGTATTGTAGACTTGGTCATATCAATGCGACACGGCTAGCTAAATTACATAAGGATGGATATTTGAATTCGTTAGAATTATCATCTTATGATACTTGACATTCATGTCTCAAAGGAAAAATGACCAAAACTCCATTTAGTGGACACGGAGAAAGAGTTACAGAACTCTTAGGATTGGTATAAAGTGATGTATGCGGTCCCATGTCTACACACGCCAGGAACGGTTCTTCCTACTTCATTACATTCACTGACGGTCTCTCTAGATACGGACATGTGTTCTTGATGACACACAAGTCTGAAGCTTTTGAGAAATTCAGAGAATATAAGCACGAAGTAGAGAACCAAACGGGCAAAAGTATTAAGATCTTTCGATCTGATCGAGGAGAAGAATACTTAAGCAATGAGTTCCTAGATTATCTAAAAGAGAATGGGATTCTCTCTTAGCTTACTCCTCCTTATACACCACAGCACAACGGTGTATCGGAGCGGAGGAATCATACCCAATTAGATATGGTACGCTCTATGATGAGTGATGCTGAGTTGCCTATTTCCTTCTGGGGACATGCACTGGAGACAGCTGCATACCTATTGAATAGAGTTCCAACCAAATCAGTGCCTACCACTCCATATGAGATATGGAATGGGAAGATACCATGTCTTAATTTTATTCAGATATGGGGTTGTCCGGCCTATGTAAAAACACAAAATCCGGACAAGCTCGAGGCAAGGTCTGTCCTATGTATGTTTATTGGATATCCCAAACATTCGCGAGGGTATATCTTCTACCACACCGAGGAACAAAAGGTGTTTGTTTCTCGACATGCTACCTTTTTAGAAAAAGGATTTCTTATGAAAGAAATTAATGGCAATGAGGTAGAACTGGAAGAAGTTCCAGCAACACAAATTACGACAGATGATTTAGTGGAACGAGAGGATTCAGTAGTACCCGACGAACCCCAGCCACTCCGCCGATCTAGCAGGGTTTCTCACCCATCTGAGAGATACTACGGTTTTCTCATTGATGGTGGGAGCGAGGATAGCATCATGGAAGCTGATGACCCGGCTAGTTTCGAGCAAGCAATCACGAGTGGTGACTCTGTGAAATGGCTGGATGCAATGCGATCTGAGATGGAATCCATGTACACCAACAAAGTATGTGTAAGTCGATGTAGTACACCCCAGTACTTGTGGGGAGGCGGAATTTACAAAAAACTATCAAGTTTAAACAACGAACATCGACTAACCGCTTGAATCGAAGCTAAACTCTAAAAAACCGTATTCTATGAGTTTCTTTTCATAAGAGATTAGGGATTATACCTAATGAACCGGTCCTTCTTCTTTACGTCCTCCTTCGTTCTCCTCGACCTTCTCTAGGTAGTAGACGATCCACCCGAGAGCAAAACACCAAGCTAAACCTCTAACTTGAGGTAACTAATCAACTTTGATTGCTAATCAAAGATGAGAGGATGATATAGAGTGAAGGTTATGGATTGTTTAGTCTAACTAATCCTTTGATCTCAACACATGAGGATTAAGGATTAGGGTTAGAAGATGAGAGCTTGAGGAGAGAGAATGTGTGATATGATAATGAGAGAAGAGAGAGAGTGTATCATAATATTATGAAGCATTCTTTTTATCAAATAATCAATAAAGGAAATGAATAAGCATGCTTCACAAAATATCTTGTGATGATTCATTAACATGAGTCATTAAGCAATAAATGTGCATTAATGAAGTGAATGAATCACCACTATGACTCACTCTCTCATCCAAAAGAAACCTCCTTAGTCACATCTTCTAGAAGCTTCTCGAGTAATTACGAGAACGCCCCTCCGATCCGTAAAAATACGGAAAAACTTTAGACTGTAAAAATCCAATAACCGGATACCAGTAACTGGCTTAAACCAAAGCCGACTGGTAAAATCTGTCCGAAAGTCGTACGCGCGTAAACGCACGTATGCGTCCGAACCCTTTGTCGCAAAACCATGCAACCTCTATATCGTTTCGCCTGGAGTAGGAAACTCTCTGTGTGGGACTCTAGAGACTCGACTACTACGCTGGCAGTGGGTTTAACCACAGACCGCAAGCGGCACTAGCTGTACGTAACGGTCCCCAGGTAGTTGTCGATAAGAAGGCCGATGAGTAAACCCATCCGAACTCCTACTGAGTCTGATGTGACAATCTCCATACAGTCCGGTCCGTTCGTCCATGACTATCGCATATCGGGCCTAGGGGGGCGGCAAGCGTCAGTCCCCTAATAGCGGTATAAGTCGTGTCGGAGTGAAGCCCATTACACCCTGAGAAACTGCTGGAACCTACCAGCAAATCTCGCTTGCCCTGGCCAGGGACTTTGCGTAATGGCTCTCTGACACAGCACGATATCTTCTCCCAATACCGGGAGGGACGAATCCTGTCTAACCGCCACTGCCTCCAAGTGCTCGGGACTGCACCCAACTGCTACCTGTTTGCACGACTCCATAGAGCCGTGGTAGGGTAGCAATCTAAGAACAGTGGGACACACTCGAGGCGAAGTAGCAGTGTCAAGTCTGCGGACTACGCTGTACTCATGTCACCTGGGAACTGTTTACTGACGACTGGTATCAAACCAACCAACAGTTCCCTGTGAGTCCTGTCCGGTGTACCCGTAACCTAACGAGCACCTGTATACTATCTCCAGTACGACGTACTGACGGCTGTGGGACAGACCATCTCCCCAACTGGGATGAGAAGCGTACACACTAGTCTACTCCGGAGTATCGATGCTCTGTCTCGATAATCCAACGACCAGGGACCTGAATAAGGATGTGCTTGTAGACTACCCAGCCCCCACTAGTGTGACTGCCATCACAACGCTGGTAGACAAGCAAGATCCTAAGAGCTCTATCAATACGTATACTCACATATTAAGATAGAAAAACCAAGTAGCATACTACCATGTTTAGCAAGACTGTTATATACATGTGAATATCCCAAGCTTCCATTAAGTAATATACAAGCTAGTATGATACAGTAATGGCCTTCTAGGGCATAAACACTAACAATCTCCCACTTGCACTAGGGCCATGTACTGGCATATCGTAGACCAATGATCTCGAGTAGCCTCTCGAACTGAATCTGAGGAAGGGCCTTCGTGAATGGATCAGCAATGTTCTCTTCTGAAGCAACTCTCCGAACCTCGATCTCCTGACGATCAATGATCTCCCTGATCAGGTGATACCGCCTCAAGATGTGTCTGGACTTCTGATGGGACCTTGGTTCCTTCGCTAAAGCTATAGCTCCGTTGTTGTCGCAATACAGAGGTATTGGATCAACTATGGTAGGAACCACCTGAAGTTCTGTTAGGAACTTCTTCATCCAGACTGCTTCTTTTGCGGCATCGCAAGCAGCTATATACTCCGCTTCCATCGTCGAGTCAGCAACGGTGTCCTGCTTGGAGCTCTTCCAGCACACCGCCCCTCCATTGAGGGTAAAGACATAACCCGACATGGACTTGGAATCGTCCTTATCACTCTGGAAGCCGGAATCAGCAAAGGCCTCCAACCTGAGGTCTTTTCCGCCGTAAACCAAGAACATCTCCTTAGTCCTCCTCAGGTACTTGAGAATGTTCTTTACTGCTATCCAGTGTTTCTCCCCTGGGTCTGACTGATACCGGCTTACCACGCTCAGTGCGTAAGCTACATCTGGTCTGGTACACAACATCGCATACATTATAGAGCCTACCGCAGAAGCGTAGGGTATAATAGACATGCGTTCCCTTTCCAAATCAGTCTTGGGAGACATCTCTTTGGAGAGGGTGATTCCGTGACAAGCCGGTAGATTACCGCGCTTAGAATCTTCCATACTGAACCTTTTCAGTACAGTGTCGATATACCTGGACTGCGAAAGTCCCAACATCCTCTTGGATCTATCACGATAGATCCGGATCCCCAGAATGTAAGAGGCATCACCCAGGTCTTTCATGGAGAACCTGTGTGACAAGAATCCTTTGACAGATTGTAGCATAGGAATGTCATTTCCTATCAATAGAATGTCATCCACGTACAAGACGAGGAATACGACACTTCTGGCCACAACTTTACTATATATGCACGGTTCATCTGGATTTTTGATAAAGTCATATTCTTTGACTGTCTCATCAAAACAGATGTTCCAACTCCGCGATGCCTGCTTTAGTCCATAAATAGACTTAAGCAGCTTGCATACTTTCCCGCTGCTCCCACTCTGATTGAAACCCTCTGGCTGATCCATATAGACGCTCTCTTCTAAATTTCCATTCAGAAAAGCCGTCTTTACGTCCATCTGCCAGATTTCATAATCATGGAAGGCAGCAATAGCAAGAAGGACCCGAATGGATTTGAGCATAGCCACTGGAGAAAAGGTTTCGTCATAGTCCAAACCAGGTCTTTGACGAAAACCCTTTGCAACAAGTCTAGCCTTATAGGTTTCCACCTGTCCATCTACACCAATCTTTTTCTTGAAGATCCATTTGCATCCTATGGGTTTTACCCCATCTGGAGCAAAGTCCAAAGTCCATACTTTGTTGGTGTACATGGACTCCATTTCGGTCCGCATTGCATCTAGCCATCGTACCGAGTCGCCGCTCTGGATGGCATGCTGGAAGTCAGTAGGTTCATCATCATCTATGATGCAATCCTCTCTATCCCCATCTATGAGAAAACCGTAGTATCTCTCAGGCGGACGAGACGGCCTACTACTCCTGCGGAGGGGTGCGGGAATGTTCTGTTCTTCTTGAACTTCTGGTTCTACCAAACTTTCAGTAGCAGTTTGTGGTTCTGGAATTTCTTCCAGTTCTATTTCGCTCCCACTCTTCTGATTTTCCAAAAATTCAGTTTCTAAGAAGCGGGCATGACGAGAAACAAAAACCTTTTGTTCCTCTGCGTAATAGAAGCAATATCCTGTAGAGTTCTTTGGATATCCCACAAACTTACACTCTACTGAGCGTGCCTCGAGCTTGTCCGGATGCTGCTTTTTTACAAAAGCTGGACATCCCCACGTCTTCAGGTACTGAAGATAGGGTTTCTTCCCACTCCACATCTGATATGGTGTGGTAGGCACAGTTTTGGTTGGAACTCTGTTCAAAAGATGTATCGCTGATTCTAGCGCATACCCCCAGAAAGATCGCGGTAACTCAGCATTACTCATCATAGATCGTACCATATCCAATAGGGTTCGATTCCGTCTCTCCGATACACCGTTGTGCTGTGGAGTGTATGGAGGAGTAAGCTGAGAGAGAATTCCTTTCTCTTTTAGGTAACCTAGGAACTCGGCACTTAAGTATTCCCCACCTCGATCAGATCTCAGTGTCTTAATACTTTTGCCTGTTTGGTTTTCCGCTTCACTCTTGTATTCCAGGAATTTCTCAAAGGCTTCGGATTTATGCTTCATTAAGAAGACATGTCCAAACCTAGAGAAATCATCCGTGAAAGTAATGAAATAGGAAAAACCACCTCTTGCATGTGTAGACATTGGACCGCATACATCACTGTGTATGAGTCCTAAGAGCTCGCTCGCTCTTACTCCTTGTCCAGTAAATGGAGTCTTTGTCATCTTTCCTTTGAGACAAGATTGACAAGTGTCATAAGTTTGATATTCGAACGTGTCCAAATATCCTTCTCTATGCAACTTAGTCAACCTTCTCTCATTGATGTGACCCAGTCTACAATGCCATAAGAAAGCTTTATTTAAATCTGGAGACTTTCTTTTTAGTGTGTTCTGGACATTGAAAATTTGGAGTTGGTTTAACACATATATGCCGTTATTTAGAGTACCGGACCCAATCAAACCATGATTAAGGTGGATGTTGACAACATCTCTTACAAACGTGAAATCATAACCTTTATTTGATAACAAGGAAACTGATATGATATTACACGTTAAGCTGGGTACAAAATAACAGTTATGTAAAACCAAAATGTGTCCACTCGTCAATCCTAGGTGATAATCCCCGACGGACGCAGCTCCCACGCTAGCTCCGTTAGCAACCCTGAGGATCATATCACCTTCCTTCAGCACTCTACGGTTTCTCAGTGCCTGCAATGAATTGCAAATATGAGATCCTGACCCGGTATCCAATACCCAGGAAGTAGAGTTGATCGACAGACAATTGTCAATTACAAACACACCTGAAGTCGAAGCCACAGCTTGCTTCGGTTCCTGGTTCTTGGCGTTCCACGCCTTGCAATCCTTCTTCCAGTGCCCTTTCCTGTGACAATGGAAGCACTCATCCAGGCCAACTACCGGTGCTGTAAACTTTTTGTTTCCCTTCTTTCCCACCTTACTAACACCTCCTCTAGGTCTGTGTGCGGCCTTCTTCTTCCTTCCTTTGGCCCTGGCCTTGGACCCTGAAGAAGATGAACCGCCAACAAACATAGCGGGTGTTTCCCTTGCCTTCTGCAAGGTGCCCTCTGCACTCCTTAACATGTTCAGGAGTTCCGCAAGTTCAACTTCTTTTCCTTGAAGATTGAAGTTGAGGATAAACTGGGCGTAGGTGGGAGGAAGGGACTGGAGAACAAGATCTGTATAGAGCTCATTATCCAAAGTCGTCCCAAGGTCCGCGAGCTCTTCAATATAGCCGATCATCTGTAGGACATGTTCACCTACTGATGACCCGACAGCCAACCTCGCTCGAAACAGTTTCTTAGAGGTCTCGTATCTTGCTATACGAGATTGCTCTCCATAAAGTTCCTTTGTATGGAGAAATATGCCATCTAGGGACATATCCTCGTGCCTCCTCTGATGTTCATTGTTCATCGAGGCAAGCACGATGCACTTGGCTCTCGCGCAATCTAAATCCCAGGTTTTACGGATTTCCTTATCCGCATTGCTGGATTTGGGACCAAGGACAGCAGGTGCTGTAGCGGTGAGGACGTACCCCAGTTTGTCATAGGTCAAAGCCATCTTGACATTCCGCAGCCAATCTTTATAGTTTGGCCCCGTCAGTATATTTTTCTCTAAAAGTAACTTAAGTCCAGTCATTTTCAGGGTCGCTGCAATTAGGAGAGAGAGAAGAAAACTCTTTAGCATGATGCTCTTGCAAGTTTAGAGTGGTTTTTAGTTTATCTAAACTGGATGGCTCCCACTGTTTCTCGAATCCTTCCTCAAACCATAAAAGAAGAATTAGCCAAGACTATTCTCACCGTACAATACTTGCTTAACCGTTCAGCCAGGCCGGTGTCGATACTTCGAGGGAGGTTTTCCAACGCTTTCGCGAAGTTCCTTAATTAAATAACCTCTTTTCTCTGGGGGCGTAACCCCGCTGACACTTTTCTGGACACCTACTAGGTTTATAGCATTGATCGTTAAGCGACGAATATCCTGATAAGTAGCATATACTCACAGTAGGATCGGGATCCAAATATCATCGTATGATAATGTTGAAGGAATCCTACCAACATTCATCAAACTCCAAATGGTATGCATCTCTTTGCAAATTTCAGTTTCTTTAGAAATTCCCGATATAAGTTTTTGCCCCATGCTCTTATGACCTTGACGTATGCCAACAAATCATAAGTCACATGTCAAGTTCTGCCCATCATTATCTTGTTAATTTGAACCCACCCGTATATACCCTTGACGTATGCCAACAAGGTAATGCGACTGTCCCAAACCAACACATCTATCTATGCAACAAATGAATACCCCAGCAGCTACCAAACACTATGCCTTGACGTATGCCAACAAGCATAGCTTGAATACTACTGACCATCCATAAGAAATGACGGAGGGCTACGACTGGTTTTGGCGAAACCGTGAACGTAGTGAACTTGATATAATCGAAGGAACCTGATAGCTTTTAAAAGGAGTGGTTAAATCTCCGCATTTAAAAATATCTGTTTTAAAAATAACCGAGTGGTTTCTTTTAAATTGTTCCAACGATTTAAACTTTGGTTTGTTTTACTTTGCATTATAGATAATGCGTCCCATCATTAACCTATCATTGCAGAAAACAACGAAAATATAACGTCCTCTTATGCCATCCGCATTCGCCACGGGGTCCCGTCATCACCCGTTAGGTTACTTAACTAACGACAGAGCGGGGGCTGGGCTAGCGCGGGTGTAAAACATAAGTGACGTCTAAATAGCTATAATAAATATAGATATTTTACATTCGTCTGACGCAATGATATTCATTCCAGAACACAGATAAACAATATTGGATTTGCAAGCAATCTGTATTTCTTTCGAGCCTGCAAGAAAAGACAGATTACACAGTTGTGATGAATAGCCGTTTACCCCACCCTCGACCCCTATGGGTATGGCAAACTACCCACCCGGTAGTCTGTGTACCCCACCTTGGGTCAGTCCTAGGAGCAAAAACAGTAAAATGAAATAATACAACGGTGGCTACAACCGCAACCTGGAAGTGCCCCGCGAAAATAATATTACAACAAATTACATTTACAACAAATGAATAAATCAATAAACCATTGCTAACCCCGGCTATACACCACAACAGTCCAATACAGTTTATATGCACAAACAGATATAACCATTTCAGAAATGTGCAACCCCCTGCCAACCGACATACTAGCAGTTGGGGGAGGTTTACGAACACATTAAACAATCACAGATATAATCCAATACGCAAATACTGTATTTTTCGATCGAATAAACAACTTCAATATTGCTCCAAAATCTGCTCTGTTAAACAGTAACCTGAGCAATAATTAAATATTCCAGAAAACCCCAAATGTCACAGGGGACCCACACAAGAAAGACGAGTCCATGACTCGGCCAAAGCGCCGCGGAAGCGCGGCGGATCCCACCAATCCGCCGCGCTTCCGCGGCCGAGTTGCCGATTCATGGGCTCGAATTTCTTGGGTGTTCTCCTGGACTCCTTTCTAGCTCTCTGAACACACCAGAAAAATTTTAGGACTTGATTTTAAGTTCGACAGAAACTAAACAGAATTAGGGTTTTCCGGGTTCGTTTTTTCGTTCGAAATTCGTACAAATTTGCGATTAAGTTATTTAGTGTTTAGCGAGGCTCTGATACCACTGTAAGTCGATGTAGTACACCCCAGTACTTGTGGGGAGGCGGAATTTACAAAAAACTATCAAGTTTAAACAACGAACATCGACTAACCGCTTGAATCGAAGCTAAACTCTAAAAAACCGTATTCTATGAGTTTCTTTTCATAAGAGATTAGGGATTATACCTAATGAACCGGTCCTTCTTCTTTACGTCCTCCTTCGTTCTCCTCGACCTTCTCTAGGTAGTAGACGATCCACCCGAGAGCAAAACACCAAGCTAAACCTCTAACTTGAGGTAACTAATCAACTTTGATTGCTAATCAAAGATGAGAGGATGATATAGAGTGAAGGTTATGGATTGTTTAGTCTAACTAATCCTTTGATCTCAACACATGAGGATTAAGGATTAGGGTTAGAAGATGAGAGCTTGAGGAGAGAGAATGTGTGATATGATAATGAGAGAAGAGAGAGAGTGTATCATAATATTATGAAGCATTCTTTTTATCAAATAATCAATAAAGGAAATGAATAAGCATGCTTCACAAAATATCTTGTGATGATTCATTAACATGAGTCATTAAGCAATAAATGTGCATTAATGAAGTGAATGAATCACCACTATGACTCACTCTCTCATCCAAAAGAAACCTCCTTAGTCACATCTTCTAGAAGCTTCTCGAGTAATTACGAGAACGCCCCTCCGATCCGTAAAAATACGGAAAAACTTTAGACTGTAAAAATCCAATAACCGGATACCAGTAACTGGCTTAAACCAAAGCCGACTGGTAAAATCTGTCCGAAAGTCGTACGCGCGTAAACGCACGTATGCGTCCGAACCCTTTGTCGCAAAACCATGCAACCTCTATATCGTTTCGCCTGGAGTAGGAAACTCTCTGTGTGGGACTCTAGAGACTCGACTACTACGCTGGCAGTGGGTTTAACCACAGACCGCAAGCGGCACTAGCTGTACGTAACGGTCCCCAGGTAGTTGTCGATAAGAAGGCCGATGAGTAAACCCATCCGAACTCCTACTGAGTCTGATGTGACAATCTCCATACAGTCCGGTCCGTTCGTCCATGACTATCGCATATCGGGCCTAGGGGGGCGGCAAGCGTCAGTCCCCTAATAGCGGTATAAGTCGTGTCGGAGTGAAGCCCATTACACCCTGAGAAACTGCTGGAACCTACCAGCAAATCTCGCTTGCCCTGGCCAGGGACTTTGCGTAATGGCTCTCTGACACAGCACGATATCTTCTCCCAATACCGGGAGGGACGAATCCTGTCTAACCGCCACTGCCTCCAAGTGCTCGGGACTGCACCCAACTGCTACCTGTTTGCACGACTCCATAGAGCCGTGGTAGGGTAGCAATCTAAGAACAGTGGGACACACTCGAGGCGAAGTAGCAGTGTCAAGTCTGCGGACTACGCTGTACTCATGTCACCTGGGAACTGTTTACTGACGACTGGTATCAAACCAACCAACAGTTCCCTGTGAGTCCTGTCCGGTGTACCCGTAACCTAACGAGCACCTGTATACTATCTCCAGTACGACGTACTGACGGCTGTGGGACAGACCATCTCCCCAACTGGGATGAGAAGCGTACACACTAGTCTACTCCGGAGTATCGATGCTCTGTCTCGATAATCCAACGACCAGGGACCTGAATAAGGATGTGCTTGTAGACTACCCAGCCCCCACTAGTGTGACTGCCATCACAACGCTGGTAGACAAGCAAGATCCTAAGAGCTCTATCAATACGTATACTCACATATTAAGATAGAAAAACCAAGTAGCATACTACCATGTTTAGCAAGACTGTTATATACATGTGAATATCCCAAGCTTCCATTAAGTAATATACAAGCTAGTATGATACAGTAATGGCCTTCTAGGGCATAAACACTAACAGTATGGTCTTTGGAAAATGCTCCTGAAGGGGTAAAACCCATTGGGAGCAAGTGGATCTTTAAAAAGAAAATTGGTTTAGATGGAAAAGTTAAGACTTTCAAAGCTAGACTTGTTGCAAAGGGTTTTCGTCAACGACCAGGTGTGGATTATGACGAAACCTTTTCTCCAGTGGCTATGCTTATGTCCATCCGGATCTTACTTGCCATTGCTGCATACCATGACTACGAAATCTAGCAAATGGATGTTAAGACCGCCTTTCTAAACGGTGATTTAGAAGAGTGTGTGCACATGACTCAGCCATAGGGCTTCGTAGATAGTGGGAGCAGCGGAAAGATGTGCAAACTGCTTAAATCCATTTATGGGTTAAAGCAAGCATCGCGGAGTTGGAACATCTGCTTTGATATTGTAGTCAAAGAGTTTGACTTCATCAAAAACGTAGATGAACCTTGTATCTATGAGAAGGTTGCAGAGAGTAAGGTTGTCTTCCTCGTATTGTACATCGATGACATACTCTTGATAGGAAATGATGTTCCTATGCTGCAGTCAGTCAAGCTCTTCTTATCACAAAGATTCTCAATGAAAGATCTAGGTGATGCCTCCTGCATATTGGGAATCATGATCTATAGAGATAGATCTAAACGGATACTGGGATTGTCCCAATCTAGGTACATTGACACCATACTAAAGAGTTTTAGTATGGAAGAATCCAAGCGTGGGAACCAACCCACGATCTCTGGACTCACTCTCTCCAAAGAGATGTCTCCCAAGACTGATTTGGAGAGAGCTCGCATGCAAGGGATACCCTATGCTTCGGCAGTAGGCTCTATCATGTATGCGATGCTATGTACCAGACCCGATGTAGCATACTCACTAAGTGTAGTGAGTCGGTATCAAGCAGATCCTGGAGAGAGTCATTGGACAGCAGTGAAGAACATTCTCAAGTACTTACGAAGGACTAAGGAGATGTTCTTGGTGTATGGTAAAGCAGAACTCCAGGTGGAGTCCTTTACCGATTCCAGCTTCCAAAGTGATAAGGACGACTCTAAGTCGCATTCGGGTTTTGTCTTTACCCTCAATGGAGGGGCGGTATGTTGGAAGAGTTCCAAACAGGATACCGTTGCAGACTCGACGATGGAGACAGAATACATCGCTGCCAACGATGCTGCCAAAGAGGCTGTCTGGATAAAGAAGTTCATTAGTGAACTTGGTGTGGTTCCATCCATTGAACATCCAATACCTCTGTATTGCAATAACAATGGAGCTGTGGCTTTGGCCAAGGAACCCAGGTCCCATCAAAAGTCCATACATATTCTGAGGCGGTATCACCTGATTAGGGAGATAGTTGATCGCCGGGAGATCGAAGTCAGGAGAGTATATACGAAGGACAACACTGCGGATCCACTCACGAATGCCATTCCCTAGATACAGTTTGAGAGATTATTCGGGATGCTAGGTATGAGATACTACAGCAGCTGGCCTTAGTGCAAGTGGGAGATTGTTAGTTATGTATATGCCCTAAAGGCCATTGTTGTACATATGATGTATATTATAATGGATGCTTGGATATATATAAAGAGGACTTTCTTGCTCGTCATGATAGTATGATATTTGGTTTTCCTTTATCTTAACATGTTGACCTATATTAGTTTACTGTCTTACTCTCACATGTTGATAAAGCCCTTAGGATCTGTACTCGACTACTGGGACTATGATGAGATCATACTAGTGGGGCCACGGTAGTCGATGAGTACATCCTATAACTGTTCCTAGTCAAGGGTGTGTCGAGACAGGGCATCGATACACCAGAGTAGACTAGCGTATACGCATCTTGACACATATGATGGGCGATGGATGATCCCATATCCATCGGTGTTTGACATCAAGGATGGTGTACGAGTTCTCAGTGGAGACTGGGTACACTGGACGGACTCGCCGAGAACTCCCAGATGGTGATATACCCCACGTCAGATGGCAGTTCTCCGGTGAAACTGGTACAGGGTAGTCTGTAGACCCGAGATCGTCATAGAGTCTTGTGTGATTCCCACTGTGCTTTGATTTCCACCTTACCATGTCCAAGAGGGCGTGCAAAACGGTGGCTTTTGGGTGCAGTCCCGAATCACATGGAGGCAATGAGCGATAGGAGGGGATTCGTCTCTCCCGGTATAGGGAGTTGATGTTGTGCTGTGTTCGATTGGCTATAACTGGAAGTCCCTGGCCAGGGCTGATATAGAGATTTACTGGTAAGTGTTACCAGTAGTTTCTCGACCTTTTATGAGCCTCACATCGACACGACTTATCGGTTACTGGGGTCTGACGTACACCACCCCTAGACTAGATATGCAACATATCAGACGAAGAGACCGGACTGTACGGGAGTGTTACTGATTGGATTCATAGGAGAATGTACAGGCTTGCTTGTTGATCTTCTGATTGCTCAATAACTGGGTGGCTGTTACGTTTAGCTGACCGCTTGCAACTTGTGGGTGTTTGATATGATCATCGCCTACTGCCGGCGTATTGACGATTCTTTAGAGTCCTACAAAGAGGTTTCTTGACTCAGGAAAAACGGAGTAGGGGCACATATGTGATATGTGCAGGACCGAGGATAATGCGATATGTGATACCGTATTATATTCTCCCAATATTTTGATATGAGCCAGGTCATCGGATCAAGTGTTGATTCGATGAATCGGTACGTGATATATTAGTCGGTTATATTCGATATAGCCGGATTGTCGGATCAAGTGTTGATTCGATAATTTAATGTATAATAATATATATGATATATTGCATTACATTATCTAATATTGGCTCGCTTTATTATGTCATTTTCTCACCGGGTAATACATTGATATATATGTGATATATGTTAATTGTATTATTTTATTTGTTTACAAATATATATTATATATGTGATATATAATATAGTAACATGATATGATTACTAATGCAACATGTTTAGTGGAGATTAAACAAGGTTAGGGTTTGATTTGGGTTAGTTCTTTCTTGATGCTTCTAGAAGGATTTATTTTGTTTTGAGCCAAGATATTATGGTTGATATTTTCTAGTGACTCATTCTTAACCCAACCCAAACCCTTAGCCTTAGTTAATTCTCTACATGAGTTAGCCTTGTCATAGTTAACCATGGTTGCATTATTAATCATATATCTTTTCATTATTCATCACAAAAGGATTTTTAATTCATTATTCTTCTTCTTCTTCCTTTGAGCTTTGAGAAAGCTTTCTAGGTTTTGTTGTTGTGATGTTTTAGTGTGAGAATTTGATAATAAAAGAGAGCACAAATACTACTCCATCATCCTCATCTAATCTAGCCAATTAGATTAGGGTGTTCACCTCATTAGAGAGAGAGAGAGAGCTTGAGTTATAGAAACTTCGAGGTAGATCATCGGAGAAAAGGAAGACTACAAGCTAGCATGGATCGTTCGAGTTGTGGAGCCTCTCTTGAGTCCGGGAGATCGTGGATCGCGGCAAAGGGACTTCTACTCGGAGCTTATGAAGCGAAGGAGCGGACTACAAAGGTTGTAATCCCTCACTCTTAGTTGTAAAGATGTTTACTTGCATGTTAAACCCTAATAATCTAGCAAAGATCCTGGCTTTGGGTTATTTGGCACGTCTAAATTTTTATTCGGGCATGGTTGATGCCTTATTAACCCTTGTAAGAGTGCCTAGGAACCCTACAGGCGCAACACCGCTGCCGCGAGCACCCGAACGGATGCTTTTGGCTGCATTGTTCTCCTACAGTCACTTGGTCGAGACTATGGGGCATGGCTATCTAATAATGTTACCCGGCGAGTATCCGCATACGCTACATGATTGTGACGGACTTTTGATCACATCAAAATCCCGTGGCAACCGATCAACTGAGACTAAATTGCTAGATTTATAAAATTCAATTATTGTGGATTCCAAGTATTGTATCCCATCACAATATACTAGACTGTGTTAAACGTTTCGACCGAATCAAACAACACCCATATCTCCCGATGAACTCAACACTTGAGCGAAATTAAAGTACCCAAAACGTGCCACAGTACCTATGATCCAGCCGTAGAAGGGTCAAACCAACGCCTCACCTATGACACCGCGGAACTACGGCAAACCCTAGGGTTCAAGTCATGGTTCCTAAGGCATAGAATCGAGTTAAGGTTTTTGTTCTTCTAGAGGGTCCATAGAGTTACTTGCACGACTATTGAATATATTTAAGTTAAGAAAATTCCAACTCTTGGAAAATTTCAGAGGGGGTCATGGGGTGATATTTGAAGTTCGTTCGAACTGTTAAACATAGCCTAGGTTACCATAACAATGTTAAATTATACGACTATGAAACACTCAGTTTTAGTCCTATAGTAAAAATTTACATCACATGAAAAATTGGACTAAACAAACAATACCTGATACCCAAAAATAAGCATACCATAGCACAAAACAAAAATGAGACAATTTTGAGATGAAGGGGTCGGCCTCCTCGGAAATTGTGGGAAAGTGCTCGGGTCAAAACCGAGCAATTGCTCTCGTTTTTGTTCTGTACACTATATGTATCATATACATGACTCTGCAATTGTTTAAATAATTTTTCCAGAACATTGAAAAAACAACAGAGAGCATATTTGCAGGGTTGCAGAAATTGTATTACGGATTTGTTTCGGTTTCGTATTACTTCTAACATCGTCTAAGTTTCTAGTTAGGCTCTGATACCATTGTTGGGATTCCTCGGCACCTAGCCTAGGGTTTGCAAGCATCAAGCATGCTACAACAAAAATTAAGGGGGTGCTAAACAATCATCCAAGGAATCATACTAGAATATTAGGGTAACAAAACTTTGCAATCAAACATTACAATAGAAGTGAATAAGAAATACAACCTTTGTAGCCCGGTCCTTCACTTCAATAGCTCCGTGTTGTCGTCCCTTCGCTGCGATCATCGATCTCCCGGACTCAAGATGAACTCCACAAAGCGTAGTGAGCAAGCACGCTAGATGTCTTCGAGTACGTCGAAGGAACACAAGTACAAGCTAGCTCTTCACAAAGTAATGAACTTTGTGATGAAAACACCCTAAACTAAATGGCAAGTAGTAGAGGATGGTGAAGTAGGAATTTTGCTCACATTGGATTTGATTTTCTCACAATATTTCTTCTCATCTCCAAACCCTAGAAAGCTTCTCAAGCTCAAGAAGAAGATGAAGATGAAAGAATAACAAATGAAAAAGGGATGAGGTTAGATTTGCAACCATGGTAAGTTAATATCATATCTTAACCATTATAGATACTTAACCATGGCAATGATAATGGTTAGGTTTATAAAAATCTCAATGCAAAACAAATTGGGTGGAATAAGTCAAAGCTCACAATAAGTTTCTCCAAGCTTCTAGCATGACATAATTCCACTAAAATTTGAATTGCTAAAGATAATTAAAACATAAACTTATCATGGCTATGGTGTAAGTCCTACACATACAAGTTGCATATATAACCTAGCATAATACAATATATATATCACATATATATAACATGTATGCAAAAGTGAGAAAAAGAAACAATTAAGTGAGCAATATTAGTTAATGTAAATTCATATATCAAATATATAATTATGCATTAAATCATTAAATCAATACTTGATTTAATAATCCGGCTATATTACATATAA
Source organism: Agapanthus africanus (assembly GCA_030015575.1). Classification (NCBI taxonomy): domain Eukaryota; kingdom Viridiplantae; phylum Streptophyta; class Magnoliopsida; order Asparagales; family Amaryllidaceae; genus Agapanthus; species Agapanthus africanus. The sequence goes on along the minus strand of JASDDO010000016.1, from coordinate 181,081,966 downwards.
CCGACTAATATCAATAATATCAATTTTCCGAATCAACACTTGATTCGATAACCCGGCTATATCACATATACTCGGCCGATATCACATATCGCGAGAATACAATACGGTATCACATACTCGTATCAATCTCGGTCCCGCACATATCACATATGTGCTCCTACTCCGTTTCGCTTGAGGCAGGAAACCTCTGTGTAGGACTCTAAAGACTCGTCAATACGCTGGAAGTAGGTGGTGATCATATCAGTGGCTTGATCTAGTGGCTTGATCTTGGCTTGTGAAGGGTTTTGAAGGATTTTAGTGGAGATTTTGTGTGGGTTTGTGAGGGTTGGGTTAGGGTTTCAGTTGAGGGATGTGAGGGTGTGAGATGAGGTGAAGAAAATAATAAGAAGGAATGATAAGTGAATGAGAGTGTGAATGAGAGTGAGGAGTGTATGTGTGAGGGTGAGAGATCACAAATGGGGTGTGAGTTTAGATGAGCCATGCTTCCCTCTCTCTCTCCTCATTTAATGCATGGCATGCTTGCCCCATGCTCATGATGCATGCCACCCTGTCTCTCTCTCAATTCAACCTAGTTTTAAAAACCCTTTTTTATTTTAAAACCACTAATTAATTTAGATAATACATAAAACTTAATTGAAATGGGTTAAGGTGTCATGGCTACTTAAGCATGGTTAACCCCCCAATTAACCCTAGGTTAACATGCACATGTGTGTGCAAGCCCGAAATAAATAATAATAAAATATTCATTAATTTTTATAAAATATTTGAAAACTATTTTGGTAAACTTTTTACTAAAAACCCGCATTATCGTTTAATTAACACTAATCGCAAATCTAAGGTGTTACAATCCCACACAGAGGTTTCCTAGCTCAAGTGAAAAGAAGTAGGGCACATATGCTGATATGTGCAGGAACCTGATTAAATATGAGTATGTGATACTGTATTCTAATCTGGCGATATTTGATATCGTTTAGTGTAAGTCGATACCACGCACCCCGCGGGTTCGCGCGGAGGCGGAATTTGCAAAAAACTATTTTTCAAAGCTTCGTAACATCGACTCAACTCCAGGATCGATACTAAACCCTAACTAGCAAACTACTATGAGGTAAATAACATGAATAGAATATAATACTTTATGATTTCAAGTCCTTCGGGTCTTCTTGTTGCTGTCCTCCTCCTCGTCACAAGCTCCAAGGATCGTAATGGATCGGCGCTTCCTCGTCGGCCTCCTCGAGTCGAAGACGATCCACCCGAGATTCTGTAAATCAAGCTCCTACTTCAAATCTGAAGTAACTGGGGCACCTAGTTCTCTATGCTAGATGACCTAGGTGTTAGGAATATGTATGCCATAGAGTCCGTTATTGATGATATAGTGGATGCTTGGACATATATATAGAGGACATTCTTGCTTGATATGATAGTATGCTATCAGGTTACTTTTATCTTAACATGTAGACTGGTATTTTATACCGTCTGTCTCTTACATGTTGATAAAGCCCTTAGGATATATACTTGACAGCAGGATTATGATGAGATCATACTAGTGGGGCCAGGGTGGTCAACAAGTACATCCTTTAACTGTTCTTAGTCGAGCGAATATCGAGACTAGGGCATCGATATTCCAGAGTAGACTAGTGTGTACGTTTCTTGTCCTTTAAAGGGCGATGGCTGATCCCACAGCCATTGGTGTGTGACATCAAAGATTGTACACAGGTGCTCATTGAAGAATGGGTACACCGAACGGACTCGCCGAGGACTCCTAGTTAGTATTATACCTATCGTCAGATAGCAATCCTCTGGTGACACTGGTACAGGTTAGTCTGTAGACCCGAGATCGTCATAGAGTCTTGTACGGCTCCCACTGTGCTTTGATTTCCTCCCTACCACGCCCAAAGTAGACGTGCAAACAGGTGGATTTTGGGTACAGTCCCGAGTCGCATGGAGGCAATGAGCGATAGGAGGGGTTTCGTCTCTCCCGGTATTGGGGGTTGATGTTGCGCTATGCTCGATTGGCTATAACTGGAAGTCCCTAGCCAGGCCTACTGCTGAGATTTACTGATAAGTGTTATCGGTAGTTTCTTGAACCGTTATAGGCCAGACATCGGCATGACTTATCACGTTGCCGGGGTTTGACGTTTACAACCCCTAGACATGATATGCGACATATCAGACGAAGAGACCGGACTGTACGGTAGTGTTACTAATAGACTTCATGGAGACTATAGACAAGCTTGCTTGTTGATCTTCATATCGCTCAATACTCGGGTAGTCGTTACGTCCAGGTAGTACCGCTGACGGCTTGTGGGTGACTGATGTGATTATCACCTACTGCTGGCGTATTGACGAGTCTTTAGAGTCCCACACAGAAGTTCCCTGGTTCAAGAGAAACAAAGTAGGACACATATGTGATATGTGTGTGGGCCAGATTAAATACGTGTATGTGAAACCGTATTATAATCTGGCAGTTATCTGTTATCAAGTTCGGTTATATGCGATATAACGAGATTATTGAATCAAGTGTTGATTTGATAATGTGATATACAGATAAATTATATTAGTCGGCCATATGTGATATAACCGGATTATTAAATCAAGTGTTGATTTAATAACGTGATATATATTATATGTGATATAATTATATCTTAACTAATATCATTAGCTCACTAATTATTCTTCATAATATATATATATATATATATATATTAATATACATGATATATATATATTAATATACATGATATATATATATATATATATATATATATATATATATATATATATATATATATATATATATAATGAAGCATGCTTGAATTTCTATTTTTGAGAAAAATAGAAATGAGGTTGAAAATGAGTGCATGGTTGCAAGCATGGGCTTTATTCTTTATTTATTCATCTTGACTCACTATTCAAGCATGGTTGCAATTTTATATTGCAAAATTCCATCCTTGAATGAGTGGGGGTCAAGGATTGCCATTCATTCTTAGCTCATTCCAACATTTAGCCATTTTCCATGCATGCTCTTTTCTTGAGTTGCTCTTGCTCCTCATCTTCTTCCTCTTCATGGCTTCAAAAATCCAAACCCTCACATGTGATGTGAATCATGGATTTTTGAATACATTAGTGAGCAAATCAAATCTCTTACTTCACCATCCTACACTTGACTAGCGATCGAGTGTAGCGTGTATACTACGCTGAAGAGTTTAGTGTAGAGATAGCTTGAGATGGAGGAACTTCGCGTGGATCATCTTCAGCACGAAGGTCATCGGAGGAAGATCGTCCAAAGCCTCAAGTAGAGCCTAGTGGAGTCGCGGGACTACTACACGGAGCATGTGAAGTGAAGGACTTGATCTTCAAGGGCATAACCTCCTTTCACTTCTTCTATTTTTTTCACATCATCATATCGAAAACCCTAAAATTCTAGCAATGATCTTGTATAGTCTAGCTTAGCACCTAGAAAAATTTGATTTTGGCATGCTTGATGCCACTTGGAACCCCTTGACGGTGCTAAGGTAGACTTTCATGGTATCAGAGCCAAGCTAGAACATTAGGGTAACTTGTAACTGTAAGTCTATGTTACCCAATCTGGTGCTTAACGGGGAGGCGGTGCTTAACGAAGAGGCGGAATAAGTAAAAATAAAATTTTTCTTTAAAGGAAACATAGACTAACCATGAAGGATCTTTGCTAAACAACAACTAACAAACTAACTTAGGGTTTTAACTACTAGGTTAGATGGTTATACCTAAGTCTTGAACTCCTTCTCCTTGTTGTGAGCTCCTTGGAATGGTGTGGATGGCTCCTCCTCACCGGCTTCTCTATATCATAGGAGATCCACCCGAAGGCCTCTACCTTGAGCTCCAACCTCAACAATGAAGTAACTAAAGTGCTTGGCTTGCTAGAATAAGAACCCTAGAGTGAGTAGGGAAGTATTTTGGTGGTTTAGTCTCAAAAACTTTTGATTTTCAACTCATGAAAGATTAAAGCTTTGAGAGAGGAAGAGGAGAGAGCAAACCATGAGAGAGAAAGATAATGTGAGAATGAGAGGATAAAACTCTTATATGAGGAAATATGATAATAATAATATTAATTAAGATAATTTTGATGGTGTGTTGATTTGACCATTATCATATCACATTTAATGCTAAGCATGCTCACAAAAAATATCTCATTCTTAACAAAAAAAATATCTAAGTCAACATGGGTCAACTTGGTCAAATGGTCAAACCAACATTAGCCATGACACAATTATCTCTAATTAAAACTATTAATTAATTTCCTCCTTCTCATTATTGTTTTGATCAAGTCAATGGTCAAAACCCTAATGAGGTGTCTCCTCCCCTGCCTCTGTCAACTGTATGTAAATACCCGTATCCGTGTTCCGAGAAACACGAATACCATGAGACTAAACCAATCCAAAATTCAATACTAGGATCCGGCTTAAACCAAAGCCCACTAGTATCTAATGCCCGAACACCGAACACGCACAAGTGCGCGTATGTGAACGAACCCTGTCGTAAAACCATACGACATCTACTCATATCGCCCAAAGGTGAACAACCCTCTATGTGGGACTCTAAAGACTCGACACTACGCTGGCAGTGGGTTTAACCACAGGCCGCAAGCGGTACTAGCTGTACGTAATGGTCCCCAGGTAGATGCCGATAAGAAGGCCGATGAGTAAAAACCTATCCGAACTCCTATTGAGCCTGAATGTGACAATCTCCGCACAGTCCAGTCTGTTCGTCTAAGAGTATCGCATATCGGTCCTAGGGGCGGTAAACGTCAGTCCCCTAATAGCGGTATAAGTCATGTCGGAGTACGGTCCAAAACACCCTGAGAAACTACTGGAGTACCTACCAGTAAATCTCGCCTGCCCTCGCTAGGGACTTTGTGTAATGGCGTTCCGAACACAGCGCGATATCAACTCCCAATACCGTGAGAGACGAATCCTATCTAACCGCCACTGCCTCCAAGTGCTTCGGGACTGCACCCAACTACTACCTGTTTGCATGACTCAATAGGGTCGTGGTTGGGTAGTAATCTAAGAACAGTGGTAACACACTTGAGGCGAAGCAGCAGTGTCAAGTCGACGGACTAAGCTGTACCCATGTCACTTGGGAACTGTTAAATGACGATAGGTATAGTACCAACCAACAGTTCCCAGCGAGTCCTGTCCAGTGTACTCGTAACCTAACGAGCACCTGCATACTATCTTCAGTACGACGTACTGATGGCTGTTGGACAGACCATCTCCCTTCCTGGGATGAGAAGCATATACACTAGTCTACTCTGGAGTATCGATGCCCTGTCTCGATAATCCCACGACTAGGAAACTGTATAAGGATTTGCTTGTAGACTACCCAGCCCCCACTAGTGTGACTGCCATCACAACGCTGGAAGTCAAGCAAAGATCCTAAGGGCTCTATCAATATGTATTAGCGATATGTCGAAAGAAACACATACACATATTTAGATAGATTCAAACAAAGTAGCATACTACTATATCGAGCAAGACTGTCATAAATCCGTGTATATATCCCAAGCTTTCAAAATGTAATATACAAACTAGTACTATACAATAATGGCCTCTAGGGCATATCACACTAACAATCTCCCACTTGCACTAAGGCCATGTGCTGGCATATCGCAGACCTATCATCTCGAATAGCCTCTCGAACTGCGTCTTAGGAATGGCCTTTGTGAATGGATCTGCAGTGTTATCCTCTGTAGCAACCCTCCAAACCTCGATCTCCCAGTGATCCACGATCTCCCTGATCAGGTGATACCGCCTCAAGATGTGTCTGGACTTCTGATAGGACCTAGGTTCCTTTGCTAAAGCTATAGCCCCGTTGTTGTCACAATACAGAGGTATTGGATCAACAATGGACGGAACCACCTGAAGTTCTGTTAAGAACTTCCTCATCCAGACTGCTTCTTTTGCGGAATCAGAAGCTGCGATATACTCCGCTTCCATCATCGAGTCAGCAACGGTTTCCTGTTTGGAACACTTCCAACAGACCGCCCCTCCATTGAGGGTAAAGACATAGCCCAACATGGATTTGGAGTCATCCTTGTCACTCTGGAAGCTGGAGTCAGCAAATGCCTCTATTTGGAGATCTTTTCTGCCGTAAACCAAGAACATATCCTTAGTCCTTCTCAGGTGCTTGAGAATGTTCTTTACCGCTATCCAGTGCTTCTCCCCAGGGTTTGACTGATACCGTCTTACTACACTCAGTGCATAAGCTACATCTGGTCTGGTACACAACATCGCATACATTATAGAGCCCACTGCAGAAGCGTATGGTATAATGGACATGCGATCCCTTTCCAAATCAGTTTTAGGAGACATCTCTTTGGAGAGAGTGATTCCATGACAAGCCGGTAAATTACCGCACTTTGAATCTTCCATACTGAATCTTTTCAGTATGGTGTCGATGTACCTGGACTGCGAAAGTCCCAACATCCTTTTAGATCTATCACGATAGATCCGGATCCCCAGAATGTAAGAGGCATCGCCCAGGTCTTTCATGGAGAACCTGTGTGACACGAACCCTTTGACAGATTGTAGCATAGGAATGTCATTTCCTATAAAGAGAATGTCATCCACGTACAAGACGAGGAATACAACAGTTCGTGCTACAATCTTACACGGTTCATCTGGATTTTTGATAAAGTCAAATTCTTTGACTGTCTCATCAAAACAGATGTTCCAGCTCTGCGATGCCTGCTTTAGTCCATAAATGGACTTAAGCAACTTGCACACTTTTCCGTTTCTCCCACTCTGAATGAAACCCTCTGGCTGATCCATATAGACACACTCCTCTAAATTTCCATTTAGAAAAGCGTTTTTTACGTCAATCTGCCAAATCTCATAATCGCGGAAGGCAGCAATGGCAAGAAGGATCCGAATGGATTTGAGCATAGCCACTAGAGAAAAGGTTTCGTCATAGTCCAAGCCAGGTCTTTGACGAAAACCCTTTGCAACAAGCCTAGCCTTATAGGTTTCAACCTGTCCATCTACACCAATCTTTCTTTTGAAGATCCATTTGCAGCCTATGGGTTTTACCCCTTCTAGAACAATGTCCAAAGTCCATACTTTGTTGGTGTACATGGACTCCATCTCGGTACGCATTGCATCCAGCCATCTTACCGAGTCAGCGCTCTGAATGGCCTGCTGGAAGTTAGTCGGCTCATCATTATCAATGATGCAGTCCTCTCTATCCCCGTCTATGAGAAAACCGTAGTATCTCTCAGGTGGATGAGAAATCCTACTACTCCTGTGAAGAGGTGCGGGAATGTCCTGTTATTTTGAGAATTCTGGTTCGACCAAGATTTCAGTAATAGCTTGTGGTTCTGGAATTTCTTCCAGTTCTATTGCGCTCCAACTTATCTGATTTTCTAAAAATTCAGTTTTGAAGAAGCAAGCATGACGAGAAACAAATACCTTTTGTTCCTCTGCGTAATAGAAAAAATATCCCTTAGAATTCTTTGAATATCCCACAAACTTACATTGTACTGAACGTGCCTCGAGTTTGTCTGTATGCTGCTTTCTAACAAAAGCCGGACATCCCCATGTCTTAAAGTGTTTAAGATTGGGTTTCTTCCCACTCCACATCTGATATGGTGTGGTAGGCACATACTTAGGAGGAACCCGGTTCAAAAGATATGCAACTGATTCTAGTGCATGACCCCAAAAAGATCGCGGTAACTCAGCATTACTCATCATAGAACGTACCATATCCAATAGGGTTCGGTTCCGTCTTTCCGATACACCATTGTGCTGTGGTGTGCATGGAGGAGTAAGCTGAGAAAGAATTCCATTCTCTTTTAGGTAATCCAGGAACTCGGCACTTAAGTATTCACCACCTCGATCAGATCTCAGTGTCTTGATACTTTTGTCGGTCTGTTTTTCCACTTCATTCTTATACTCCTGGAATTTTTCAAAGGCCTCGGATTTATGCTTCATCAAGAAGACATGTCCATACCTGGAGAAATCATCCGTAAAAGTAATGAAATAGGAGAAACCACTTCTTGCATGTGTAGACATTGGACCACACACGTCGCTGTGTATGAGTCCCAAGAGCTCACTCGCTCTTACTCCGTGTCCAGTAAACGGAGTCTTTGTCATCTTTCCTTTGAGACATGATTGACAAGTTGCATAAGATTTATATTCGAACGGATCCAAATATCCTTCTTTATGTAACTTAGTTAACCTTGTCTCATTGATGTGACCTAGTCTACAATGCCATAAGAAAGCATGATTCAATTCTGGAGACTTTCTTTTGTGTGTATTCTGGATATTAAAAATCTGCGGTAGGTTTAATACGTATATACCGTTGCTTAATGTACCCGACCCAATCAAAACATGATTAAGGTGAATGTTTACAACATTGCTTACAAATGCAAAATCATAACCTTCTTTAGACATTAAAGATACAGATATGATATTACAAGTCGAACTGGGTACAAAATAACAGTTGCGCAAAACCAAAACATGTCCATCTGTCAATCCTAAGTGATAGTCCCCCACGGACTCAGCATCCATGCTTGCTCCGTTTGCAACTCTAAGGGTCATATCACCTGCCTTCAAAATCCTACGGCTTCTCAGTGCCTGCAAAGAATTACAGATATGAGATCCTGATCCGGTATCCAATACCCAGGAAGTAGAGTTGATCGACAGACAGTTTTCAATTACATACACACCTGAAGTCGAAGCCACAACCTGCTTCGGGTCCTGGTTCTTGGTCTTCCAAGTGTAGGGTTCCTAGGCACACTAATGAGGTCTCACAACAGATCAAACATGCCCAATTCAAATTTTTCATGTGCCTACAAACCCTAATACGGATCGTTAACTAGATGATACGGCGATGAAAGCAAGTAAACGACTTTATTGCTAAAGGAAAGTGACTACAACCTTTATAGATCCGGTCCTCCACTTCCTTGGCCCCGTGATGACGTCCCTCCGCTGTACCCATCGGAATCCTAGACTCTCGCGGTGGTTTCATCCGAGAAAAGATCGGGCTAGGTCGTCGACTTCGATGCCGAAGATGATCTACGTCGAGACAACTCAAGATCAAGCTCCAACTTCACCAAGCCATGAAACTTGTGAAGAAAACACACTATACTACATGGCAAGTGGTAGAGGATGAAGAAATAGGAAGTGGGTTCACTTTAGAATTGGATTTCTCACTCTTTTTCTCATTTCACCATTGAAGCAAGCAAGCTTTTTGAAGCTTGATGAAGATGATGAAGATGAAAGAATAAAAAGAATTAAGTTAAAAAGAAAATCCTTTTCATTCTTATCATAATGCAACCTTGGTTAAGTGTAGAGAATGAACTAGGGTTAGTTGAATGGTTAGGTTTAGGAGATGAAGACAAAATGGTCACTTAGTCAAAGATGCATGAAGCATCAAGAAAGTTCTAGTATAAAAGCAACCATTTTGTTTTTCCTTTTTCTTTTAACTAAAATAAATAGATAAATAAAAAAGGAAATCAAACCCTAACCATTCACTAAACATGGTTTAAGTCTTACACAAACCCAAGTTTGCATGTATCATCAAACATGATACAAACAAGTGCACAAAAATATATCACATATACAACTTGTGCATTTCAAGTAGAAAGTCAATCTTGAGTGAACCAATACTAGTTAATGTAAAGTAATATATCAAATATATAATTATACATTAAATCATTAAATCAACACTTGATTCAATGATCCGGTCATGTCGCATATAACCGACTAGTATCCAATGTATCGACTTATCGAATCAATCTTCGATTCGATAACTAGATTATATCGCATACAACCAATCGATACATTCATCGCGAGAATAGAATACGGTATCACATACATGCATTATTCTCGGTCCCGCACATATCTCATATGCGCTCCTATTTCGTTTCGCTTGAGCCAGGAAACCTCTGTGTAGGACTCTAAAGACTCGTCAATACGCCGGCAGCAGGTGATGATCATATCAAACACCCACAAGCCACAAGCGGTCTGCTAAACGTAACGGCCACCCGAGTATTGAGCGATCAGAAGATCGACGAGCAAGCCCGCTCACACTCCTGTGAATCCAACCAGTAACACTTACCGTACAGTCCGGTCTGTTCGTCTGATATGTCGCATATCTCGCCTAGGGGTGGTAAACGTCAGACCCCAGTAGCTCGATAAGTCATGCCGACGTGAGGTCCATAACATATGTTAAACTACTGATAACACTTACCAGTAGATCACTGCAACCCTGGCCAGGGATTTCCAGTTATGGACAGTCATGCATAGCGCAACATCAACCCCCAATACCGGGAGAGACGAATCCACTCCTATCGCTCATTGCCTCCATGTGAATCGGGACTGTATCCAAAAACCACCTGTTTGCACGACTCAGTAGAGCCGTGGTAGGGTGAAAATCAAAGCACAGTGGGAGACACACAAGACTCTATGACGATCTTGGGTCAACAGACAAAGCTGTACCAGTGTCACCAGAGAACTGCCATCTGACGTGAGGTATAATACCATCTGGGAGTTCTCGGCGAGTCCGTTCAGTGTACCCAGTCTCCACTGAGCACCCGCATACCATCTCTGATGTCAAACACCAATGGATATGGGATCATCAATCGCCCATCACATGGGTCGAGAAGATATACGCTAGTCTACTCTGGAATATCGATGCCCCGTCTCGATATTCCCACGACTAGGAACAATGAAGGATGTACTCATTGACTACCCAGGCCCCACTAGTATGATCTACATCATAGTCCTGGAAGTCGAGTACACATCCTAAGGGCTTTATCAACATGTAATCAGAGAGACAAAAAGTATACATGTTAAGATAAAGAGCAACCAGATAGCATACTATCATGTCGAGCAAGAAAGTCCTACCATATATGTCCCAGCATCCACTACTATATACATCCAATGTACAGTAATGGCTTCTAGGGCATACATATAACTAACAATCTCCCACTTGCGCTAGGGCCATCTGTAGCAGTGGTTGTATTATCTAATACTCAACCATCCCATATAAGTCTCTCTTTGGGAAAAGGCCTTTGTGAGTGGATCCGCCGTGTTGTCCTCTAAGACTACTCTCCTAACCTCGATCACCTTGGAGATTAACTAGCTCCATGATCAGGTTATGCTGCCTCAGAATATATCTGGGTCACTGATGGGACCGGGGTTCCTGGGCCAAAGCCACACTTCCATTGTCATACAATGGTAGGAACCTAGTTCATCTTATGAACCAATATACACCCAAACTGCCTCTTTAGTAGCATCTTTAATAGCGATGTTACCAGCCTTTATCGTCTAGTCTGCCACGGTATCTCGTTTGGAACTCTTCCAACATACCGTCCCTCTACTGAGGGTAAAGACAATGCCTGCGACTGACATTCAGTCGTCCTTATCACCCTGGAACTTTTCCAGTGATTCTCCCCAGGATCGATTGATACAATCTTACTACAGCTAGTGAGAATCCAAACATCTATTTAGATCTATCTCATAGACCCAAATCCCAGGATTTAGGAGGTATCTTTTTGATCATATTTGGAGAATCCTCGTGATAAGAGGAGATTGACCGTGCGAAGTATAGGAAACTCTTTTCCTATCAAGAGTATGTTGTCCACGTACAATACGAGGATGACCACCTTACTCTCTACTACCTTTTTGTATATACAAGGTTCATTTACCATTTTGATGACGTCAAACTCTTTGACTACCTCATCAAAACAGATGTTCCAACTCCGTGATGCCTGCTTTTTTATATAAAACATCTTACACACGTTTCCGCTGCTCCCACTGTCTACGAAGCCTTCTGACTGTGTACTTACAGACTCTCTCTTCTAAAACATCATTTAGAAAAGCAGTCATGACACCCAACCGCCAGATATCGTAGTTATGGTATGTAGCCGTGGCAAGTAGGATCTGGATGGACTTAAGCACAGCTACTGGAAAAGGTTTCATCATTATCCACGCCTGGTCGATGACGAAAACCTTTAACGAGTCTAGCTTTGAAAGTCTCAACTTTTCCATCTACACCAAGTAATCTTCTCAAGATATACTTGCTCCTGATGGGGATTTAACCCTTCAGATATCGCAACCAAAGTCCATACTTTGTTGGTGTATATGGATTCCATCTCAGATCGCTAAGCATCCAGCCATTCTTACAGAGTCCCTACTCTCGATGGCCTGCTCGATACTAGTTGGGTCATCATCTCATGATGCAATCCTCGCTCCCACTGTCATCGAGAAACCGAAGTATCTCTCTGGCGGATGAGGAACCCTACTAGATCGACGAAGAGGCTGAGGTTCGTCGGGAACTATTGAATCCTTTGGTTCTGTCAAATCATCAGCTGCAGTTTTGTATAGCTGGAACCTTTCCAGTTCTACAGAACTGACCTTGCCTCGATTTTGTCCGGATTTTGCTTTTGATATAGGCCGGACAATCCCAAATCTTAACTTACTTAAGAGATAGGCTCTTCCCATACCATATCTTATATGGAGTGGTAGGCACTGATTTGATTCGAATCTAATTCAATAGGTATGCATCTTCTCAAGTGCACATCCTCAAAAGGAAATAGGTAACTCAGTAGTACTCATCATAGAGCACACCATATCTAATATGGTGCGATTACTCCGCCCTGATACACCATTGTGCTGTGGTGTATTCAGAGGAGTAATACGGAGAGAGAATCTCATTCTCCTTTAGAATAATCCAGGAATTCTATGCACAAGTATTCTCCTCCCTGATCTTATCATAGGACATAATACTTATACCCGGTTTTTGGTTCTCTACTTCTAACTTATATTCTGTGAATATCTCAAAAGGTTCGGACTTATGTTTCAACAGGAACATATGACTGAATCTTGAGAGTTCATCAGAGAATGTAATGAAGTACAAAGAACCTGTCCTGGCATGTGTAGACAGGGGAGTTTACATACATCATCATATATCAATCCCAAGAGTTTACTAACCCTTTCTCTGTTTCCAAATAAACAGAGCTATGGTCATCTTATCTTTGTGACATGACTGGCAAGTTTTCACAAGATGTAAATTTAAACTGATTTAAATATGCATCTAAATGTAACTTAAGCTAGTCGGGTCACATTGATATGACCTAGTCTACAATACCTCAAGAAGGAATCGTTCATTTCTGAACTCTTCCTCTTGTGTGTGTTCTGTATACTAGGAACTGTAGTTTGATTTAGAACGTCAATGCTTTTAGATAACGTGCCTGAACCGATCAACTTTTGAAATAGGAAATGTTCAAAACATTATCCAACAATACAAAATTTTATCATTTCTTTACTTGAAAAGAGACTGATATGATTTTGTATATCAGGTTCGGTATCTAATAGCATTTGTTCAGAATCAATGTATTGGTAATACAGGGTGACAGTGACCAACAGACTTGGCTGCAACACTTGCCCCGTTTTCTGTCTCATGAAACTTATCACCCGTTCTCAGTTTTCTACCCTTTTGTAGCCCTATGTAACAGATTACATATCTGGGATCCTTATCCGGTATCAAATACCCAGGATGCAGAGGATACTGAGAAACAGTTCTTTGTAATGAACACACCCGAAGGAGATGCATCATATGCACTTTCTTCGTTTGGGCGGCATAGGAATTCTGGTGTTCCCCTATTTCCTGCCCGGTCTTTTAACAATTATAAGTTGGAGCGGGACCAGCGTTCCCCAGCTCAGTATAACAAGCGGGTTCGGTCAATACATCCATATTATTATCTTGATTAAGGCGTGATATGGTCGCTACCTGGAGAGAGAGAGAAGAAAACACTCTGCGTGCGCTCTTGCAAGATTAGATTGGTTATCTAGTTTATCTAATCAGGATGGCTCCCATTGTTTTTATCAAATCTTCCTTCAAACCCTAAAAGGAAAGACTTGCCGGGATTAATTACACTCTACAAGTTCGCTAATCTTTCAGCCAGGCCAATGCCGGTACTTTGAGGGAGGTTCCCCGTGTTTTCGCACGGACCTAATTACAGTAAACCTCGTTTTCCCAGAATCGTAACCCCGTTGACACCTTTCTAGACACCTACTTGATCGGCTAATTGTAAAGTGCAAAACTCTCCCAGGAGTAACAATTACTCGCAGTGGGTATCGGGATCCAACTATCATATAGAAGGTATGCAATCTCATTGCAAATTTCAACACTTGAAACTCCCGATAAAGGTTTTTACCCCTAGCACTTATGACCTTAACTATGGTCAACAAATCATAAGCACTAGTAAGTTCTACCCGTCATTTCGTGATTAATTAGACCCACCCACATGACCCTTAACTAAGGTCAACAAAGTCACGCGACTGTCCTAACTAATCGCATCATATGCGGTGTAGGAAGACATCACTTAGCTACCGTACACCGTGCCTTAACTAAGGTCAACAAACACAGCACGAATACTAAGTACTCTACTTCCTAAAATGACGGAGGGTTGCGAATGGTTTTTAAGAAAACCTTTAACGCTTTGAACTTGATCTCGTTGCGGAATCAAATGGTTTTTAAATGGAGTGTTTTTGAAGCTTTTCTAGTTTTGCTAAAGGGGTCACTCCCGGTGAAGGGATCGTCGGCCCTTTCCTCGTCGAATGAGGTGCTGGATATATCATATATATCACTGTGCAAAGCAGAAACTATAGAAGCAATCAAAAGACAAACCGAGTGTGTAGCATCTGCCAGTTATTGCTAAAGGAGTCACTCCCGGTGAAGGGATCTCGGTCCTTTCCTCATCGAATAAGGTGCAGGATGTTCTACAATGAACACCCCGATGCAAAGCAAGAACTGTAGCTACCTGTTTTATTTTTGAAATTCGATTCCACAATATCAATTAAGTTTATTTTCTTTCATTAATCTCATTAATGAATATCCCATCATTTAAGTCCACCTAAACATCACAGATAAATATAACGTATGCTTATGCCATCCGCATTCACCTCGATGTCCCGTCTGCACCGTTAGGTTAGGTAACTAACGGCAGAGCGGGGCAGGGCTAGCGCGGGTGTTAAACATAAGCAACGTCTATATAATATATCATATATACTATATACAATATCTATCTGAACAAATCACATGATCACATCATAGATAACGCAGCAGAAAATAACATATGAAATATTGGATATACTAGGACGTCCGCGTTTTTAATACGAGCCAGTATAAAACACGGATTCCACGGTCGTGATGAATAGCCAATCCCACACCCCTAGATCCCTACGAGAGCGGCAAGCAACCCTACCAATTCTGGGGTTAGGAGACCCAGACTCGACTCCTTGAGATGGTCTCCCACTGGACCCTAGAACCCGGTTACTTTTGCTCCCCTCCTTAGGTCTATCCTAATGCGGAAAAGTAAATAATATACAAATGGTGACAACATCCGCAACCTGGAAGTGCCCCAATAAAAGAATATTACATACAAGTTTTTACATGAATGAAAAAGAAAAACACTCATCTCACATAAAAAAAACCCCCCGGCTATTCGAACACGACGATCCAATATAACATATCCAGCAACACATAACTTCACATGTTATCAATGTAAGTAAACATGCGTATCCCAATTATCGTTGACATATAGCAACGAAACCGGCGATATCACATATTACACTTACGGTCACAGAAAGGAAAGTGTAAAACTACAACAGTTGGAATCCGCAAACTTTTCAGACATCCCATGCCTAATCAAATGAATTCCTTAGACATCGCATGCCTAACAGTTATAAACCCCGCATTTTAGTCTCATTATCAAAAACTCTTTTCAATGTCAAGTCGGGCAATTCAACAAGATTCCCGACATCCTGATCGAATGCTCGTCGCAAACTTTAGTAGGCGGCTGCACCCCCGATGCCGTCGACGAAGTGCACTAAGGCGGAACACCGCTGCCGAGAGCACCCGGACGGATGCTTTCGGCGACGGGGTTCTCCTACAGTCACTTGGTCGGGGCTATGGAGTGAGGCTGTCTATTAAGTTTACCCGGCGAGCATCCGCGTACGCTACCCGATTGCGACGGACTTTTGATCACATCAAAATTCCGTGGCAACCGATCAAGTGAGACTAAACCGCTAGATTTATAAAATTCATTCAGTTATCTCATAATTATTTGTGAATTCCAATTATTGTATCCTATTCCAGATAAACAGAAAATGTTAAACTTTTCGATCGAACAGTCAAACACCCAAGTTTTCCCGATACAGCTCAACACATGAAATAGGTTTAAAAACATCCAGTTCATGCCTCAGTACCAACGGTCCAGCCGTAGAAGGGTCAAGCCAACGCCTCACATGTGGCACGCCGTACTGCCCCAAACCCTAAGGTTCAAAGGGCAGTTCAAGACGGTCACGTAATCGAGTTAAGGTTTATTGTCTTCTAGAGGGACCATCACGTTACTTGCACTACTTTGAACGTTCTTAAACTACGGAAAGATCCAACACTTGGAAATTTCCCGGCAGGGGAAAAAGTGGGTATTTATATCCGGTCGAACTTTTTAACAGTTTCTAAAATATCCGGAAAAACTTAAACGAAGTTAAATTATCCGATCAAATTAACGATTCCCTAATAAAACCCTAGAATACTCAACACTTGAGTGGAATTAAAAAATTCCCATAAAAAATTGCCAAGAAAGGACCTAAGAATAAATATATGAAATTTCAGGGACTAAGTCCAAATTTTGGCCGCGGAACCGCCGCAAACCCATGGTTTAGCCGCGGTTCCGCGGTCAAATTATTGATTTAGTGGACCGTACTTCACAGTAATTCTTAGTTTTTCCTGCTTAATGTTTTGAGAATTTTTAATTCACAAAAATCCACTGTTTGAAAAATTGTACAGAGAGGGTTGAAATCGGGGGATATCGGGTTCGATCGGACTTCTAGCTTCGTCTACACATCGCCTAAAGCTCTAGCTAGGCTCTGATACCACTGTAGGGTTCCTAGGCACACTAATAAGGTCTCACAACAGATCAAACATGCCCAATTCAAATTTTTCATGTGCCTACAAACCCTAATACGGATCGTTAACTATCTAATAAGGCGATGCAAGCAAGTAAACGACTTTATTGCTAAAGGAAAGTGACTACAACCTTTGTAGATCCGGTCCTCCACTTCCTTGGCTCCATGATGACGTCCCTCCGCTGTACCCATCGGAATCCTAGACTCTCGCGGTGGTTTCATCGGAGAAAAGATCGGGCTAGGTCGTCGACTTCGATGCCGAAGATGATCTACGTCGAGGCAACTCAAGATCAAGCTCCAACTTCACCAACCATGAAACTTGTGAAGAAAACACCCTATACTACATGGAAAGTGGTAGAGGATGAAGAAATAGGAAGTGGGTTCACTTTAGAATTGGATTTCTCACTCTTTTTCTCATTTCACCATTGAAGCAAGCAAGCTTTCTGAAGCTTGATGAAAATGATGAAGATGAAAGAATAAAAAGAATTAAGTTAAAAAGAAAATCCCTTTCATTCTTATCTGTAACACCCGGGCCCAATTATACTATTTCTGGTTCTAGTCTAGTGTTATACATTGCTCATTCCAATTCTCCTGATTGTTTGGTGTTTATTGCTAAATGTTAACCGATTAAGTCATTTTGGCACATAACAAATTTTAACACCTAAAATGAAATTTAAAATATCCATGTTGGCCTACTCGTCGCCACTAGTCGCGTGGTAGCGTCCGCGTGTCGAGATTTCTTCCCGTTCGGTTAAACGGGCAAGTTTGGACGCCTACGCGCGCGTACAAGTGTCCGACTTGGGGGCATGCATTTTAATCATTAAACACCTCTTTTCAAAATTTGGAACTCGCTTAAAATCCTATAATTTGAATTTAAAACATTTGGGCGCAACCCGGGCGCGATTTGGAAATGTTTCATTTAGCGCCAAAAATGCCCGTTTGATTAAATATATTTAAAACTATAATGTATATATTCTTTCACTGTGTAATCGTTTAAAATCTTTTTTAAAATCTTTTAATATATTTTCCTACCTACCGTACCCCTTCCCAGCCAATCACGAGGGAGTTAATTCCCTCGTGGGCCCCCTTTCTCTCTCTCTCTCTCTCCGTCTCTCTCTATCTCTCTCTAATCTCCTTCTCTCTCTATCTCTAAAATCTCTCTAACTCCCTCTAATAATCTTCTCTCTCTCTCTCTATTATATAATCCCCACTGTTCCTTCGTCTTCATAAATCCCACGAGAAGCCTCGCCGTGAACCCTTCGAACCCCAACCCTAACCGCCGCAGCGAATCCTAGCCTCGCCGCTGGCGCCGTCGCCACCCTCGTCCGCGCCTCCTCATTTCGACCATGACCTCGCCGTGTTTCCCGTGCACCTGCAACCCACCGAGCCTCGTCGTCGTCGCTGTCCGAGCTTCGTCCACCGTTGCCCCACGCCTGCACCACCTTCTCATGCGCCCGACCTCCTCCTCACCTCACCATGACCACTCCCTCCACCTCTTTCTCTCATCCCCTTCTTCCGGCGATCCCCGAAGAACCCTGTGCACCTCGACGATGCCACCTACGGCAACCTCCGGCGAGCCCCACCTCTCCGGTGACTAGCCGTCGTCATCCTCCTCACCTCCCTCTCCACTTCCCGGCATGACAAGCCTCCACCTCCACCCTCTGCATAGCCCCGACCTCAACAGCCCGGGCAACCCTCTGCCTCGCCGGAAAGAGACACCCACTGCCAGAAATAAGTTGGTCTCGTCGGCATCCTCTCGCTTCCTCTGTCCCCTGTGCACCTACAACCCAGTAAGGAGCATTTCCCTCTTCTCCTTCTTCCCTTCTTTCCTTTTCACTTTTCTTCGATTGATAGATTTCTGTATTTCCAGCGTTCGCCGGTGCCGGGCTCGACGTCGATGTTTCCCGACGACCCAGCAGGGACCCTTGACCCGTATGTTCCCTTCGTGCGTTGTTTGGACTCTTTCCGTGTGCCGTGCGTCCGTCGCATGTTTTCCCGCCGACGCTACATCCGTTTTCCCGGTTTGCGAAACCGCCGAGGCAAGATCTCTTGCTACATGCTACGTTGAACTAATTAAATGTTTGACTCATAAACTTGCTATATTAACTAAGTATTGCTACTTGTCTCATTGGACGAAATATGATGTACATTATAATACTGCCGCCTAAGTCGTATTTTGCCACCGTAACCTTAATAACAACTACCTGCTAATCATTTTACTATTTAGAGGATAATAGTCGCACACTTATATCTTTATTGCCTGCTGTTATTAATATTGCGCTACACTGTGATTATCGCACCCCAAGGGTGCTTGAACCTGTTAATAAGAGAATACAAAGCATCACTGTGTTTACATGGAATAATATTGTTATTTGCTGTTCCTGTTGTTGTTCCTTATTCGTTACTATACCTGTTATCAGTATACATTTGATTTCATTACATATTGACCGATCTTGATGCACCTGACACATGTACCGATACACCGGACATGACACCCTACATACTGACTCAACCTATTGGACTACAACCTGACTTGGGGTCCTCATGGACCATTCCTGTTGTCTATCCAGACATACCTGCTTTTACCTGATTCTGTGTTGACATTAATCCTTGATTATTGAATACCTGACCTGACATACATAACTTGGGGGTATGGGGAAATCAAAGGTTAAACCGACTTGTAACTCAACAGTTCGATACTTGTTCTGATCAGTCTTACGGGCTTGGCCTGCCCCGGAGTGATGATGCTGACATCACTCATCCATCCTACTACCTATTACTGCTTAGCGGCACGTCTCGGATTCAGCCCCGAGAACCTTGACCGTGGTCCCGGGCACGCACGGGATACTATTGAGTTACATCGACGATTCATCAATTGATTTCAAAGACTATAGAGTAGAAACCTGATAGGACAGTTTAGTCACCACTGTACATTACCCTGCTCTGTTATTTCTTAGTACTGCTTTATTCATGTTCATACCTGCATTGCTTATTACCATGTTTATATTATATTATTTGGTTGACATGACGCGCTGACGTCTGGGTTTTGCATGGCCCAGATTCCTTACCACTATCGACGACCGAGCAGGAGTACTTCAGCCAGCAGGCTGAACTGTGAGTTCCTTAGGGTTTAGTTTATTTATTTTCATTTCATTTCCAGATGTGAGCCCGCATTATGGGACGTACTGTTTATTTATTGTATTGGATCATTTGCTTCCGCACTCATTGTTTATTGATTCTTGTTATTATGGATTTGGACATGTATTAGATTAGTTTATTATCTTGTTCTTGATATCCTCACAACCGTAATGTGACTGTGGATGGATACTTCCTACCCACAGGTAGCATGGTTGGCCATGTTACGTGCCCAATCTTGCGTACTCTAGGAAGCGGGGCGTGACATGGTTCTTTTGGTATCAGAGCCATAGGTTAATTGGGTTGATTCTTTGTAGTTGGGTATCGCACCCGATACACGAATCATAACACCCGTGATTAGGAAACATGTCCTGCCACTTTGACCGTTTTACCATCCTTGATTCATTCTTCCGGATCATGTCGACATGCAAACTTACTTTGCATTGTCAACTCGAAAACCAAATTTCTTGTTATCTCTAGGACTTAGGCGACTTGGGTGGAGTTAAGTAATTGCGGCTATGATACCGCGGCATAGCTACAATGCGATACTCTATTTAAGTATCTTGGAGTTCTAGCCTTGATCCATATTCAGAATCTATCATCATGCTAATATTGGGTGATTTGAGTTCAGGATTATGACAGGTAAGAAGTTGAAGACGTACCGGAGGCGTGTGAACGAAGCCGCCATGCTTGGAGTGATAAGAGGAATGCTGGAAATCAAAGAGACAGACCGAGCTGATCCAGCAACAGCAGATTCGTTTCAGGAAGGTTTGCAGATCGTTCAGCAGTCTGTAAACAACGATGGAACTAGACCAGTCGAACGAGTAAGGGCCGTAGCGGATTTCAGACTTTTGGGTCTGTCTACATTTACTGGTTTAAAGGAGCTGTTACCAGCTGAGCAGAGGCTAGTGACACGGAGAATTTGCTGTTTGCGGCACAGATTGCAGAGGACAAAGGAGTTGATTCAACTAGTGGATTACGCCGATAGTGATGGCTTGTGGAGGAGACCCGCTTGCCCAAGCCAATCAGTTGGGCTGTTTCTCTAAAAATTTCCTGGAGAAATTCTTCCCGCGGACTGCACGGGAGGAAATGAAAGAGAAGTTCATCGGACTAAGGCAGAATGGAGCGACCGTGGACGTGCATGCAGCAGAATGGACGAGACTCAGTAGTCTCGCTGGACCTTTCGCGGCCAACAATGTAGACAGCAGTTGCGGTAAGGAAGCAGTTCTGTCGGGCCAGTCGAGTTTAGGGCTAGGCCGACAAACAGCGTTCTTGCAGCTGTAGAAGTTGATAGTAAAGAAGAGCGGGCAGTTGTTCGTGACTTTATGGATGTGTTTGAAGATATATCAGGCTTACCGCCGAAGCGAGATGTGGAGTTGGCGATTGACCTTAGTCCTGGTGCAGCGCCAGTGTCTAAAGCTTACTATCCAATAGCACCAATGGAATTGGAAGGAGTTAAGAAGCAAGTTGGTGAATTACTTGAGAAGGGTTGGATTCGAAGCAGCAATTCGCCTTGGAGAGCTCCAGTTCTTTTAGTAAAGAAGAAGGAGGGCACGAGAAGGATGTGCATTGATTATCGAGAATTGAGTCGGGTGACTATTAAGAACAAGTACCCGATCCCTCGCATTGGAGAACTTTTTGAGCAGCTTAGTGGCGCGAGGGTATTCTCGAAACTGGACTTGCGATCAGGATATCATCAGGTCCGAGTAAAAGCAGAAGACATTTGCAAGACGGCGTTTCGAACTCGATATGGACATTTCGAGTATCTAGTGATGCCCTTCGGAGTGACGAACGCGCCGGCAATATTCATGGATTTGATGAACAGGATCTTTTCACCATTCTTGGACCAGTTTATTGTGGTATTCATTGACGATATTCTGGTCTACTCGAGGAGTTTTGAGGAGCGTGCTGAGCATTTGAAGATCGCACTGCAGACGCTGAGACAGGAGAAATTGTTCGCGAAGATGAGTAAGTGCGAATTCTGGCTGGAAGAAATGAAGTTTCTGGGGCATGTTGTGTCGGGCGATGGAATCGCCGTTGATCCCGAAAAGATTGCAGCGGTTCGAGATTGGCATATTCCAAGAAATGTGGCCGAGATAAGAAGTTTCCTTGGTTCGGCCGGATATTACAGGAGATTTGTAGAGAACTTTGCTCGTTTAGCAGAACCGTTGGACAAGCTTACGCGTAAGGAAGTACCTTTTATTTGGACGGATGGATGTGCATTAGCCTTCGAGACGTGGAAGCAGAAGTTGATAACCGCCCCTACCCTAACCGTACCAAATAATTCAGGAGGACTGGTGATTCACAGCGACGCATCCGGAAAAGGATTGGGATGTGTTTTGATGCAGAATGGGAGGGTCGTCGCTTACGCATCGAGACAACTGAAGACTCATGAGAAGAATTATCCGACTCATGACTTGGAGCTTGCGGCCGTGATCTTCGCCCTGAAAATTTGGAGACACTACCTTTTGGGCGAGAGAGTCGAAGTCTTTACAGATCACAAGAGTTTGAAGTATGTATTCACTCAGAAGGAGTTGAACATGAGGCAACGCAGATGGTTGGAACTGATGGCCGACTACGACCTTGACCTTAAGTACCATCCGGGAAAAGTTAACGTCGTGCCAGATGCGCTAAGTCGGTTACCAGCAATTCAGATATTGACTGCACAGAGGGAGATCATTGCGGATTTTCGGAGATTTGACTTGGAGGTTGTGCTACCACATGCTACGGGACAGTTGATGCAGTTGCAAGTACAGTCGTCCTTAGTTGAGAAGATTAAAGTGGCGCAATCGCAGGATCCTAGGCTGCAAAAGTTTCGAGAGCAGGTTGAAGCCGGACTACGAACCGATTTACTGATCCATGAAGACGGTTCGTTGAGATATGGTAGCCATGTGTGTGTGCCAAAAGGAGATGTGCGTGAAGAGCTTATGAAGGAGGCACACAGTTCAGCTTACTCTGTACATCCAGGAGGGACAAAGATGTACCGAGATATTCGACAGCACTTCTGGTGGGAAGGTATGAAACGGGAAATTGCTCGCTTCGTGGCTAAGTGCTTGGTGTGTCAGCAAGTCAAGGCTGAACACCAAAGGGTTGCTGGTTTGTTGCAACCACTTCCGATTTCTCAGTGGAAGTGGGAACATATAACCATGGATTTCGTGACGGCTTTACCGCGGAGTCCAAAGGGCAACAATGCAGTATGGGTGATTGTCGATCGGTTGACCAAGGCGGCTCACTTTATTCCTTTTCGGGTTGGTCAATCGACAGAGACTTTGGCAGAGCGGTACATGCAGGAGATTGTGAGATTGCATGGAGTACCGGTAAGCATCGTGTCCGATCGGGACACTCGGTTCTTGTCGCACTTCTGGAGGAGTTTACAAGAAAGTTTGAGGACTCGATTGAAGTTTAGCACAGCTTATCATCCTCAAACTGATGGACAATCGGAGAGAACGATCCAGACCCTTAAAGATATGTTGAGGGCTTGCATGTTAGACTTCAAAGGTTCTTGGGAGGATCATCTACACCTGGTGGAGTTTTCGTACAACAATAGCTTCCAAGCGACAATTCAGATGGCTCCGTTTGAAGCGTTGTATGGTCGTAAGTGCCGTTCACCGGTTTGTTGGGATGATGTTGGTGAACGAAGGTTACTAGGACCAGATTTGGTGGTACAGACAGTCGAGAAGGTGAATACAATCAGGAAGCATATGAAGGCAGCTCAAGACAGACAGAAAAGTTGGGCCGACACGTCAAGAAGACCTCTAAAGTTCGCCGTGGGTGATTTGGTATTCCTGAAGATATCACCGACTAGAGGGGTGATTCGCTTTGGAAGTCGGGGAAAGCTTAGTCCTCGATTCGTTGGACCCTTCGAGATATTGGAGCGTGTTGGAGAGGTAGCGTACCGTTTGGCGTTACCACAGTCATTGGCAGGAGTGCACGATGTGTTTCATGTGTCTCAACTACGGAGGTATGTTCGTGATGAGACTCATGTCTTGGATCATTCGGAGTTGACTGTACGGGAGGACCTAACTTTTGAGGAGCGACCAGTTGAAATCAAGGATCGAAGAGAAAAGGTTCTTAAGAACAAGGTTATCCCTCTTGTGCTAGTTTCTTGGGGTAATCGATCGCATGGAGAATCCACTTGGGAGCGAGAAGACGAGATCCGGCAGAAATTTCCTCACCTTTTCCAGTAGTTAGCTATCTTGTATTCTCGGAATTTCGAGGACGAAATTCTTTTGTAGTTGGGTATGATGTAACACCCGGGCCCAATTATACTATTTCTGGTTCTAGTTGAGTGTTATACATTGCTCATTCCAATTCTCCTGATTGTTTGGTGTTTATTGCTAAATGTTAACAGGTTAAGTCATTTTGGCACATAACAAATTTTAACACCTAAAATGAAATTTAAAATATCCATGTTGGCCTACTCGTCGCCACTAGTCGCGCGGTAGCGTCCGCGTGTCGAGATTTCTTCCCGTTCGGTTAAACGGGCAAGTTTGGACGCCTACGCGCGCGTACAAGTGTCCGACTTGGGGGCATACATTTTAATCATTAAACACCTCTTTTCAAAATTTGGAACTCGCTTAAAATCCTATAATTTGAATTTAAAACATTTGGGCGCAACCCGGGCGCGATTTGGAAATGTTTCATTTAACGCCAAAAATGCCCGTTTGATTAAATATATTTAAAACTATAATGTATATATTCTTTCACTGTGTAATCGTTTAAAATCTTTTTTAAAATCTTTTAATATATTTTCCTACCTACCGTACCCCTTCCCAGCCAATCACGAGGGAGTTAATTCCCTCGTGGGCCCCCTTTCTCTCTCTCTCTCTCTCCGTCTCTCTCTATCTCTCTCTAATCTCCTTCTCTCTCTATCTCTAAAATCTCTCTCCCTCTAATAATCTTCTCTCTCTCTCTCTATTATATAATCCCCACTGTTCCTTCGTCTTCATAAATCCCACGAGAAGCCTCGCCGTGAACCCTTCGAACCCCAACCCTAACCGCCGCAGCGAATCCTAGCCTCGCTGCCGGCGCCGTCGCCACCCTCGCCCGCGCCTCCTCGTCTCGACCATGACCTCGCCGTGTTTCCCGTGCACCTGCAACCCACCGAGCCTCGTCGTCGTCACTGTCCGAGCTTCGTCCACCGTTGCCCCACGCCGGCACCACCTTCTCATGCGCCCGACCTCCTCCTCACCTCACCATGACCACTCCCTCCACCTCTTTCTCTCATCCCCTTCTTCCGGCGATCCCCGAAGAACCCTGTGCACCTCGACGATGCCACCTACGGCAACCTCCGGCGAGCCCCACCTCTCCGGTGACTAGCCGTCGTCATCCTCCTCACCTCCCTCTCCACTTCCCGGCATGACAAGCCTCCACCTCCACCCTCTGCATAGCCCCGACCTCAACAGCCCGGGTAACCCTCTGCCTCGCCGGAAAGAGACACCCACTGCCAGAAATCAGTTGGTCTCGTCAGCATCATCTCGCTTCCTCTGTCCCCTGTGCACCTACAACCCAGTAAGGAGCATTTCCCTCTTCTCCTTCTTCCCTTCTTTCCTTTTCACTTTTCTTCGATTGATAGATTTCTGTATTTCCAGCGTTCGCCGGTGCCGGGCTCGACGTCGATGTTTCCCGACGACCCAGCAGGGACCCTTGACCCGTATGTTCCCTTCGTGCGTTGTTTGGACTCTTTCCGTGTGCCGTGCGTCCGTCGCATGTTTTCCCGCCGACGCTACATCCGTTTTCCCGGTTTGCGAAACCGCCGAGGCAAGATCTCTTGCTACATGCTACGTTGAACTAATTAAATGTTTGACTCATAAACTTGCTATATTAACTAAGTATTGCTACTTGTCTCATTGGACGAAATATGATGTACATTATAATACTGCCGCCTAAGTCGTATTTTGCCACCGTAACCTTAATAACAACTACCTGCTAATCATTTTACTATTTAGAGGATAATAGTCGCACACTTATATCTTTATTGCCTGCTGTTATTAATATTGCGCTACACTGTGATTATCGCACCCCAAGGGTGCTTGAACCTGTTAATAAGAGAATACAAAGCATCACTGTGTTTACATGGAATAATATTGTTATTTGCTGTTCCTGTTGTTGTTCCTTATTCGTTACTATACCTGTTATCAGCATACATTTGATTTCATTACATATTGACCGATCTTGATGCACCTGACACATGTACCGATACACCGGACATGACACCCTACATACTGACTCAACCTATTGGACTACAACCTGACTTGGGGTCCTCATGGACCATTCCTGTTGTCTATCCAGACATACCTGCTTTTACCTGATTCTGTGTTGACATTAATCCTTGATTATTGAATACCTGACCTGACATACATAACTTGGGGGTATGGGGAAATCAAAGGTGAAACCGACTTGTAACTCAACAGTTCGATACTTGTTCTGATCAGTCTTACGGGCTTGGCCTGCCCCGGAGTGATGATGCTGACATCACTCATCCATCCTACTACCTATTACTGCTTAGCGGCACGTCTCGGATTCAGCCCCGAGAACCTTGACCGTGGTCCCGGGCACGCACGGGATACTATTGAGTTACATCGACGATTCATCAATTGATTTCAAAGACTATAGAGTAGAAACCTGATAGGACAGTTTAGTCACCACTGTACATTACCCTGCTCTGTTATTTCTTAGTACTGCTTTATTCATGTTCATACCTGCATTGCTTATTACCATGTTTATATTATATTATTTGGTTGACATGACGCGCTGACGTCTGGGTTTTGCATGGCCCAGATTCCTTACCACTATCGACGACCGAGCAGGAGTACTTCAGCCAGCAGGCGGAACTGTGAGTTCCTTAGGGTTTAGTTTATTTATTTTCATTTCATTTCCAGATGTGAGCCCGCATTATGGGACGTACTGTTTATTTATTGTATTGGATCATTTGCTTCCGCACTCATTGTTTATTGATTCTTGTTATTATGGATTTGGACATGTATTAGATTAGTTTATTATCTTGTTCTTGATATCCTCACAACCGTAATGTGACTGTGGATGGATACTTCCAACCCACAGGTAGCATGGTTGGCCATGTTACGTGCCCAATCTTGCGTACTCTGGGAAGCGGGGCGTGACATTATCATAATGTAACCTTGGTTAAGTGTAGAGAATGAACTAGGGTTAGTTGAATGGTTAGGTTTAAGAGATGAAGACAAAATGGTCACTTAGTCAAAGATGCATGAAGCGTCAAGAAAGTTCTAGTATAAAAGCAACCATTTTGTTTTTCCTTTTTCTTTTAACTAAAATAAATAGATAAATAAAAAAGGAAATGAAACCCTAACCATTCACTAAACATGGTTTAAGTCTTACACAAACCCAAGTTTGCATGTATCATCAAACATGATACAAACAAGTGCACAAAAATATATCACATATACAACTTGTGCATTTCAAGTGAGAAAGTCAATCTTGAGTGAACCAATACTAGTTAATGTAAAGTAATATATCAAATATATAATTATACATTAAATCATTAAATCAACACTTGATTCAATGATCCGGTCATGTCGCATATAACCGACTAGTATCCAATGTATCGACTTATCGAATCAATCTTCGATTCGATAACTAGGTTATATCGCATACAACCAATCGATACATTCATCGCGAGAATAGAATATGGTATCACATACACGCATTATTCTCGGTCCCGCACATATCTCATATGCGCTCCTATTTCGTTTCGCTTGAGCCAGGAAACCTCTGTGTAGGACTCTAAAGACTCGTCAATACGCCGACAGCAGGTGATGATCATATCAAACACCCACAAGCCGCAAGCGGTCTGCTAAACGTAACGGCCTCCCGGGTATTGAGCGATCAGAAGATCGATGAGCAAGCCCGCTCACACTCCTGTGAATCCAACCAGTAACACTTACCGTACAGTCCGGTCTGTTCGTCTGATATGTCGCATATCTCGCCTAGGGGTGGTAAACGTCAGACCCCAGTAGCTCGATAAGTCATGCCGACGTGAGGTCCATAACATGTGTGAAACTACTGATAACACTTACCAGTAGATCACTGCAACCCTGGCCAGGGATTTCCAGTTATGGCCAGTCATGCATAGCGCAACATCAACCCCCAATACCGGGAGAGACGAATCCCCTCCTATCACTCATTGCCTCCATGTGAATCGGGACTGTACTAAAAAACCACCTGTTTGCACGACTCAGTAGAGCCGTGGTAGGGTGGAAATCAAAGCACAGTGGGGGACACACAAGACTCTATGACGATCTCGGGTCAACAGACTAAGCTGTACCAGTGTCACCAGAGAACTGCCATCTGACGTGATGTATAATACCATCTGGGAGTTCTCGGCGAGTCCGTTCAGTGTACCCAGTCTCCACTGAGCACCCGCATACCATCTCTGATGTCAAACACCAATGGATATGGGATCATCCATCGCCCATCACATGGGTCGAGAAGATATACGCTAGTCTACTCTGGAATATCGATGCCCCGTCTCGATATTCCCACGACTAGGAACACTGAAGGATGTACTCATTGACTACCCAGGCCCCACTAGTATGATCTACATCATAGTCCTGGAAGTCGAGTACACATCCTAAGGGCTTTATCTACATGTAATCAGAGAGACAGAAAGTATACATGTTAAGATAAAGAGCAACCAGATAGCATACTATCATGTCGAGCAAGAAAGTCCTACCTATATATGTCCCAGCATCCACTACTATATACATCCAATGTACAGTAATGGCCTCTAGGGCATACATATAACTAACACCAAGCCCTGCAATCTTTCTTCTAGTGTCCTTTCTTATGACAATAGAAGCATTCTTCTTTCTCCACTGTTGGTCCCGCCACATTTGCCTTCCCCTTGGCTTCCACCTTACTAACACCTCCTCTCGGTTTGGTGGGGGTTTCTTCTTCTTTCCCTTGGCTTTCGCCTTGGATCTAGAAGAGGAAATAACACCAACAGACAGAGTGTGTGTTTCCCTTGCTTTCTGCAGGGTGCCCTCTGCACTCCTCAACATGTTGAGGAGTTCCGGAAGTTCAACTTCTTTACCTAGAATATTAAAATTCAAGATAAACTGGGCGTAGGTGTAAGGAAGGGACTGGAGAATCAAGTCTGTGTACAGCTCGTTCTCTAACGTGGTCCCAAGGTCCGCGAGCTCCTCAATGTAGCCAATCATCTTAAGGACGTGTTCCCCTACAGATGATCCGACGGCCAACCTCGCTGAAAACAGTTTCTTCGAGGTCTCGTATCTTGCAATTGGGGATTGCTCTCCATATAGTTCCTTAGTATGGAGAAATATGGATTCAAGATCCATATTCTCATGCCTCCTCTGATGTTCATTGTCCATAAAGGCAAGCACGAGGCGCTTGGCCTTCGCGCAGTCAATCTCCCAGGTCTTACGGATTTCCTTATCCGCGACGCTGGATTTTGGACCTGGGACGGCGGGGGCCTTAGTGGTAAGGAGATACCCCAACTTGTCATAAGTGATTGTCATCTTGACATTCCTGAACTAATCTTTATAGTTTTGCCCTGTCAATATGTATTTATCTAATAGTAACTTAAGGCTCGTCATGTTGTTTGGTCGCTGCAATTAGGAGAGAGAGAAGAAACACTTTAGCATGATGATCTTGCAAGTTTAGAGTGGTTTTTAGTTTGTCTAAACATGATGGCTCCCACTATTCCTCAAATCCTTCCTCAAACCATAAAAGAAGAATTAGTCAGGATTAATCTCACCGTACAATACTTGCTTAACCATTCAGCCAGGCCAGTGTCGGTACTTCGAAGGAGGTTTTACGACGCTTTCGCGAAGTTCCTTAATTAAATAACCTCTTTTTCCTGTGGGCGTAGCCCCGCTAACACCTTTCTAGTCACCCACTTGGTTTATAGCATTGATCGTTAAGTGAAGAAAATCTCCCGAGGAGTAGCATATACTCACAGTAGGATCGGGATCCAAATATCATTGTGTGATAAAGCTGAAGGAATCCTACCAAAATTATCACACTCCAAATGGTATGCAACACAAGCAAGTTTCAGTTTCTTTAGAAACTCCCGATGTGGATTTTTGCCCCATGCTCTTATGACCTTGACTTTGGCCAACAAATCATAAGTCACATGTCAAGTTCCACCCGTCATTCTCCAGGTTAATTTGAACCCACCCGTACATACCCTTGAATTTGACCAACAAAGCAGTACGACTGTCCCAAACCAACGCATCTATTTATGCTTCATATGAATATCCAACAGCTACCAATTGTAAGTCCACGTTGCCCACCCCGGTGCTTACGGGGAGACGGAAACGTTATGAAAAATCGGATTTTTACAACACTAGGCAACATGGACTAGGCTAAAGGAGGGATCTTTGCTAAACATAAACTAACTACCAAGATAAAAGATTTAGCTACTCGGAAAAGGGGTTATACCTAGGTCTTCAAGTCCTTCTCTTCTTGCTCCTTGGAGTGTGATGAACCGGTTCTCCTTGTCGCCTTCTCTTGCCGAAGAAAGATCCACCCGAGGGCCTCTACCTTTGGCTCCAACCTCAAACTAGAAGTAACTAAGGTGCTTGGTGTGCTAAACCTAGAATCTTAGAAAGAGTAGAGAGTAATTTTAAGGGATTTATCTCAAGCTCAAATGGTTCTCAACTCATGAGAGGGGAGAGCTAGAGAGAGAGGAAGAGGATGAGAGAGAATGAGAATGATAGAATGAGAAGAATAATGCCAACCTTCTCACATATATGTGAATTATGATAAATAAATAATTAGCTAAAGATAATTGTGATGGTTAATCTTGAAATGACCATTATCATTTCACATTAATTACTTTTGCAAGAATCAAATAGCATCTTTCATATGAAATGATGATGGTCAACTTGTCAACCTAGGTCAACAAGTCAAGCATAGTCAAATGGTCAACAACCCTAACCATAACACAATTATAATTAACTAATATTAATAATCATAATTCACACATAAACATTACGGTTAAGAAAAAGACAATGGTCATCAACCCTAAAGAAAATCCTCTACCTCTGCCTCAGTCAACTGTGCATACAAACCCATATCCGTGTTCCGAGGAACACGAATACAAAGTGATAAAACCAATCCCAAAACATATATTAGGATCTCGCTTAAACCAAAGCCCGCTAGTATATGCTGTCCGGACACCAAACGTGCACAAGTGCGCGGATGTGAACGATCCCCGTCGCAAAACCATGCGGCCTCTACTCGTTTTGCCAAAAGGCGAATAACCCTCTGTGTGGGACTCTAAAGACTCGACGCTACGCTGGCAGTGGGTTTAACCACAGACCGCAAGCGGCACTAGCTGTACGTAACGGTCCCCAGGTAGATGCCGATAAGAAGACTGACGAGGTAAACCCATCTGAACTCCTACTGAGCCTGAATGTGACAGTCTCTGTGTAAGTCGATGTACTTCACCCCAGTACTTGTGGGGAGGCGGAATTTTCAAAACTTATCAAGTTTAAACAACGAACATCGACTAACCGCTTGAATCGAAGCTAAACTATAAATAACCGTATTCTAAGAGTTTCATTTCACTTGTGATTAGGGATTATACCTAATGAAACTAGTCCTTCGTCTTTGTGTCCTCCTTTGTTCTCCTCGACCTTCTCTAGGTAGTAGACGATCCACCCGAGAGCAAAACACCAAGCTAAACCTCTAACTTGAAGTAACTAATCAACTTTGATTGCTAATCAAAGATGAAAGGATGATATAGAGTGAAGGTAATGGATTGTTTAGTCTAACTAATCCTTTGATCTCAACACATGAGGATTAAGGATTAGGGTTTGAAGATGAGAGCTTGAGGAGAGAGAATGTGAGATAAGATAATGAGAGGAGAGAGAGTGTATCATAATATATTATGAAGCATTCTTTTTTAACAATAATGAATAAAGGAAATGAATAAGCATGCTTCATAAAATATCTAGTGGTGATTCATTAGCATGAGTCATTAAGCAATAAATGTGCATTAATGAAATGAATGAATCACCACCATGACTCACTTTCTTATCCAAAAGAAACCTCCTTAGTCACATCTTCTAGAAGCTTCTCGAGTAATTACGAGAACGCCCCTCCGAACCGTAAAAATACGGAAAATCTTTAGACTGTATAAATCCAATAACCGGATACCAGTAACTGGCTTAAACCAAAGCCGACTGGTAAAAACTGTCCGAAAGTCGTACGCGCGTAAACGCACGTATGCGTCCGAACCCTTTGTCGCAAAACCATGCAACCTCTATATCGTTTTGCCTGGAGTAGGAAACTCTCTGTGTGGGACTCTAGAGACTCGACTACTACGCTGGCAGTGGGTTTAACCACAGACCGCAAGCGGCACTAGCTGTACGTAACGGTCCCCAGGTAGTTGTCGATAAGAAGGCCGATGAGAAAACCCATCCGAACTCCTACTGAGTCTGATGTGACAATCTCCATACAGTCCGGTCCGTTCGTCCAAGACTATCGCATATCGGGCCTAGGGGGGCGGCAAGCGTCAGTCCCCTAATAGCGGTATAAGTCGTGTCGGAGTAAAGCCCATTACACCCTGAGAAACTGCTGGAACCTACCAGCAAATCTCGCTTGCCCTGGCCAGGGACTTTGCGTAATGGCTCTCTGACACAGCACGATATCTACTCCCAATACCGGGAGGGACGAATCCTGTCTAACCGCCACTGCCTCCAAGTGCTCGGGACTGCACCCAACTGCTACCTGTTTGCACGACTCCTTTGAGCCGTGGTAGGGTAGCAATCTAAGAACAGTGGGACACACTCGAGGCGAAGTAGCAGTGTCAAGTCTGTGGACTACGCTGTACTCATGTCACCTGGGAACTGTTCACTGACGACTGGTATCAAACCAACCAACAGTTCCCTGTGAGTCCTGTCCGGTGTACCCGTAACCTAACGAGCACCTGTATACTATCTCCAGTACGACGTACTGACGGCTGTGGGACAGACCATCTCCCCAACTGGGATGAGAAGCGTACACACCAGTCTACTCCGGAGTATCGATGCTCTGTCTCGATAATCTAACGACCAGGGACCTGAATAAGGATGTACTTGTAGACTACCCAGCCCCCACTAGTGTGACTGCCATCACAACGCTGGTAGACAAGCAAGATCCTAAGAGCTCTATCAATACGTATACTCACATATTAAGATAGAAAAACCAAGTAGCATACTACCATGTTTAGCAAGACTGTTATATACATGTGAATATCCCAAGCTTCCATTAAGTAATATACAAGCTAGTATGATACAGTAATGGCCTTCTAGGGCATAAACACTAACAATCTCCCACTTGCACTAGGGCCATGTACTGGCATATCGTAGACCAATGATCTCGAGTAGCCTCTCGAACTGAATCTGAGGAAGGGCCTTCGTGAATGGATCAGCAATGTTCTCTTCTGAAGCAACTCTCCGAACCTCGATCTCCTGACGATCAATGATCTCCCTGATCAGGTGATACCGCCTCAAGATGTGTCTGGACTTCTGATGGGACCTTGGTTCCTTCGCTAAAGCTATAGCTCCGTTGTTGTCGCAATACAGAGGTATTGGATCAACTATGGTAGGAACCACCTGAAGTTCTGTTAGGAACTTCTTCATCCAGACTGCTTCTTTTGCGGCATCGCAAGCAGCTATATACTCCGCTTCCATCGTCGAGTCAGCAACGGTGTCCTGCTTGGAGCTCTTCCAGCACACCGCCCCTCCATTGAGGGTAAAGACATAACTCGACATGGACTTGGAATCGTCCTTATCACTCTGGAAGCCGGAATCAGCAAAGGCCTCCAACCTGAGGTCTTTTCCGCCGTAAACCAAGAACATCTCCTTAGTCCTCCTCAGGTACTTGAGAATGTTCTTTACTGCTATCCAGTGTTTCTCCCCTGGGTCTGACTGATACCGGCTTACCACGCTTAGTGCGTAAGCTACATCTGGTCTGGTACACAACATCGCATACATTATAGAGCCTACCGCAGAAGCGTAGGGTATAATAGACATGCGTTCCCTTTCCAAATCAGTCTTGGGAGACATCTCTTTGGAGAGGGTGATTCCGTGACAAGCCGGTAGATTACCGCGCTTAGAATCTTCCATACTGAATCTTTTCAGTACAGTGTCGATATACCTGGACTGCGAAAGTCCCAACATCCTCTTGGATCTATCACGATAGATCCGGATCCCCAGAATGTAAGAGGCATCACCCAGGTCTTTCATGGAGAACCTGTGTGACAAGAATCCTTTGACAGATTGTAGCATAGGAATGTCATTTCCTATCAATAGAATGTCATCCACGTACAAGACGAGGAATACGACACTTCTGGCCACAACTTTACTATATATGCACGGTTCATCTGGATTTTTGATAAAGTCATATTCTTTGACAGTCTCATCAAAACAGATGTTCCAACTCCGCGATGCCTGCTTTAGTCCATAAATGGACTTAAGCAGCTTGCATACTTTCCCGCTGCTCCCACTCTGATTGAAACCCTCTGGCTGATCCATATAGACGCTCTCTTCTAAATTTCCATTCAGAAAAGCCGTCTTTACGTCCATCTGCCAGATTTCATAATCATGGAAGGCAGCAATAGCAAGAAGGACCCGAATGGATTTGAGCATAGCCACTGGAGAAAAAGTTTCGTCATAGTCCAAACCAGGTCTTTGACGAAAACCCTTTGCAACAAGTCTAGCCTTATAGGTTTCCACCTGTCCATCTACACCAATCTTTTTCTTGAAGATCCATTTGCATCCTATGGGTTTTACCCCATCTGGAGCAAAGTCCAAAGTCCATACTTTGTTGGTGTACATGGACTCCATTTCGGTCCGCATTGCATCTAGCCATCGTACCGAGTCGCCGCTCTGGATGGCCTGCTGGAAGTCAGTAGGTTCATCATCATCTATGATGCAATCCTCTCTATCCCCGTCAATGAGAAAACCGTAGTATCTCTCAGGCGGACGAGACGGCCTACTACTCCTGCGGAGGGGTGCGGGAATGTTCTGTTCTTCTTGAACCTCTGGTTCTACCAAACTTTCAGTAGCAGTTTGTGGTTCTGGAATTTCTTCCAGTTCTATTTCGCTCCCACTTGATTCCTTTTCTAAAAACTGATGTTCTAGAAAATGGGCATTACGAGAAACAAATACCTTCTGTTCCTCTGCGTAATAGAATAGATATCCCCTGGAGTGCTTTGGATATCCCACAAACAAACACTTTACTGATCGTGCCTCGAGCTTGTCCACATGCTGCTTTTTAACAAAAGCTGGACATCCCCAAATCTTTATATACTGTAGATGGGGTTTCTTCCCACTCCACATCTGATATGGAGTGGTAGGCACAGTCTTGGTAGGTACCATGTTCAAAAGATATGCTGCTGATTCTAGCGCATGTCCCCAGAAAGATCGCGGTAACTCAGCATTACTCATCATGGATCGTACCATATCCAATAGGGTTCGATTCCGTCTCTCCGATACACCATTATGCTATGGAGTGTACGGAGGAGTAAGCTGAGAGAGAATTCCTTTCTCTTTTAGGTAACCTAGGAACTCGGCACTCAAGTATTCACCACCTCGATCAGATCTAAGTGTCTTAATACTTTTGCCGGTTTGGTTTTCTACTTCATTCTTATACTCTTGGAATTTCTCAAAAGCCTCGGATTTATGTTTCATCAGATAAATGAATCCGTATCTTGAGTAATCATCCGTGAAAGTAATGAAATAGGAATAACCACCTCTCGCATGTGTAGACATTGGACCACATACATCACTGTGTATGAGTCCTAAGAGCTCGCTCGCTCTTACTCCTTGTCCAGTGAATGGAGTCTTTGTCATCTTTCCTTTGAGACAAGATTGACAAGTGTCATAAGTTTGATATTCGAACGTGTCCAAATATCCTTCTCTATGCAACTTAGTCAACCTTCTCTCATTGATGTGACCCAGTCTACAATGCCATAAGAAAGCTTTATTTAAATCTGGAGACTTTCTTTTTAGTGTGTTCTGGACATTGAAAATTTGGAGTTGGTTTAAAACATATATGCCGTTATTTAGAGTACCGGACCCAATCAAACCATGATTAAGGTGGATGTTGACAACATCTCTTACAAACGTGAAATCATAACCTTTATTTGATAACAAGGAAACTGATATGATATTACACGTTAAGCTGGGTACAAAATAACAGTTATGTAAAACCAAAATGTGTCCACTCGTCAATCCTAGGTGATAATCCCCGACGGACGCAGCTCCCACGCTAGCTCCGTTAGCAACCCTGAGGATCATATCACCATCCTTCAGCACTCTACGGTTTCTCAGTGCCTGCAAAGAATTGCAAATATGAGATCCTGATCCGGTATCCAATACCCAGGAAGTAGAGTTGATCGACAGACAATTCTCAATTACAAACACACCTGAAGTCGAAGCCACAGCTTGCTTCGGTTCCTGGTTCTTGGCGTTCCACGCCTTGCAATCCTTCTTCCAGTGCCCTTTCCTGTGACAATGGAAGCACTCATCCAGGCCAACTACCGGTGCTGTAAACTTTTTCTTTCCCTTCTTTCCCACCTTACTAACACCTCCTCTAGGTCTGGGTGCGGCCTTCTTCTTCCTTCCTTTGGCCCTAGCCTTGGACCCGGAAGAAGATGAACCGCCAACAAACATAGCGGGTGTTTCCCTTGCCTTCTGCAAGGTGCCCTCTGCACTCCTTAACATGTTCAGGAGTTCCGCAAGTTCAACTTCTTTTCCTTGAAGATTGAAGTTGAGGATAAACTGAGCGTAGGTGGGAGGAAGGGACTGGAGAACAAGGTCTGTATAGAGCTCATTATCCAAAGTCGTCCCAAGGTCCGCGAGCTCTTCAATATAGCCGATCATCTGTAGGACATGTTCACCTACCGATGACCCGACAGCCAACCTCGCTCGAAACAATTTCTTAGAGGTCTCGTATCTTGCTATACGAGATTGCTCTCCATAAAGTTCCTTTGTATGGAGAAATATGCCATCTAGGGACATATCCTCGTGCCTCCTCTGATGTTCATTGTTCATCGAGGCAAGCACGATGCACTTGGCTCTCGCGCAATCTAAATCCCAGGTTTTGCGGATTTCCTTATCCGCATTGCTGGATTTAGGACCAAGGACAGCAGGTGCTGTAGCGGTGAGGACGTACCCCAGTTTGTCATAGGTCAAAGCCATCTTGACATTCCGCAGCCAATCTTTATAGTTTGGCCCTGTCAGTATATTTTTCTCTAAAAGTAACTTAAGTCCAGTCATTTTCAGGGTCGCTGCAATTAGGAGAGAGAGAAGAAAACTCTTTAGCATGATGCTCTTGCAAGTTTAGAGTGGTTTTTAGTTTATCTAAACTGGATGGCTCCCACTGTTTCTCGAATCCTTCCTCAAACCATAAAAGAAGAATTAGCCAAGACTATTCTCACCGTACAATACTTGCTTAACCGTTCAGCCAGGCCGGTGTTGATACTTCGAGGGAGGTTTTCCAACGCTTTCGCGAAGTTCCTTAATTAAATAACCTCTTTTCTCTGGGGGCGTAACCCCGCTGACACTTTTCTGGACACCTACTAGGTTTATAGCATTGATCGTTAAGTGACGAATATCCTGATAAGTAGCATATACTCACAGTAGGATCGGGATCCAAATATCATCGTATGATAATGTTGAAGGAATCCTACCAACATTCATCAAACTCCAAATGGTATGCATCTCTTTGCAAATTTCAGTTTCTTTAGAAATTCCCGATATAAGTTTTTGCCCCATGCTCTTATGACCTTGGCGTTAGGTCAAAATGTCATAAGTCACATGTCAAGTTCTACCCATCATTATCTTGTCAATTTGAACCCATCCGTATATATCCTTGACGTTCGGCCAAAATGATAATACGACTGTCCCAAACTAACTCATCTATCTATGCAACAAATGAATATCCAGCAGCTACCAAACACTATGCCTTGGCGTTAGGTCAAAATACATAGCTTGAATACTACTGAATACCCAGATGAAATGACGGAGGGCTACGAATGGTTTTGGCGAAACCGTGAACGTAGTGAACTTGATATAACCGAAGGAACCTGATAGCTTTTAAAAGGA
Source organism: Agapanthus africanus (assembly GCA_030015575.1). NCBI lineage: Eukaryota > Viridiplantae > Streptophyta > Magnoliopsida > Asparagales > Amaryllidaceae > Agapanthus > Agapanthus africanus. The sequence continues at coordinate 181,043,778 of JASDDO010000016.1, read as the reverse complement.
GTGGTTAAAGCTCCGCATTTAAAAATATCTGTTTTAAAAATAACCGAGTGGTTTCTTTTAAATTGTTCCAACGATTTAAACTTTGGTTTGTTTTACTTTGCATTATAGATAATGCGTCCCATCATTAACCTATCATTGCAGAAAACAACGAAAATACAACGTCCTCTTATGCCATCCGCATTCGCCACGGGGTCCCGTCATCACCCGTTAGGTTACTTAACTAACGACAGAGCGGGGGCTGGGCTAGCGCGGGTGTAAAACATAAGTGACGTCTAAATAGCTACAATAAATATAGATATTTTACATTCGTCTGACGCAATGATATTCATTCCAGAACACAGATAAACAATATTGGATTTGCAAGCAATCTGTACTTCTTTTGAGCCTGCAAGAAAAGACAGATTACACAGTTGTGATGAATAGCCGTTTACCCCACCCTCGACCCCTACGGGTACGGCAAACTACCCACCCGGCAGTCTGTGTACCCCACCTTGGGTCAGTCCTAGGAGCAAAAACAGTAAAATGAAATAATACAACGGTGGCTACAACCGCAACCTAGAAGTGCCCCGCGAAAATAATATTACAACAAATTACATTTACAACAAATGAATTAATCAATAACCCATTGCTAACCCCGGCTATACACCACAACAGTCCAATACAGTTTATATGCACAAACAGATATAATCATTTCAGAAATGTGCAACCCCCTGCCAACCGACATACTAGCAGTTGGGGGAGGTTTACGAACACATTAAACAATCACAGATATAATACAATACGCAAATACTGTACAATTCGATCGAATAAACAACATCAATATTGCTCCAAAATCTGCTCTGTTAAACAGTAACCTGAGCAATAATTAAATATTCCAGAAAACCCCAAATGTCACAGGGGACCCACACAAGAAAGACGAGTCCATGACTCGGCCAAAGCGCCGCGGAAGGGCGGCGGATCCCACCGATCCGCCGCGCTTCCGCGGCCGAGTTGCCGATTCATGGGCTCGAATTTCTTGGGTGTTCTCCTGGACTCCTTTCTAGCTCTCTGAACACACCTGAAAAATTTTCTGACATCGTTTTAAATTCGACAGAAACTAGCAATTTTTAGGGTTTTCCGGTTTCGTTTTTCCGTTCGAAATTCGTACAAATTTGCGATTAAGTTATTTAGTGTTTAGCGAGGCTCTGATACCACTGTAAGTCGATGTACTTCACCCCAGTACTTGTGGGGAGGCGGAATTTTCAAAACTTATCAAGTTTAAACAACGAACATCGACTAACCGCTTGAATCGAAGCTAAACTATAAATAACCGTATTCTAAGAGTTTCATTTCACTTGTGATTAGGGATTATACCTAATGAAACTAGTCCTTCGTCTTTGTGTCCTCCTTTGTTCTCCTCGACCTTCTCTAGGTAGTAGACGATCCACCCGAGAGCAAAACACCAAGCTAAACCTCTAACTTGAGGTAACTAATCAACTTTGATTGCTAATCAAAGATGAAAGGATGATATAGAGTGAAGGTAATGGATTGTTTAGTCTAACTAATCCTTTGATCTCAACACATGAGGATTAAGGATTAGGGTTTGAAGATGAGAGCTTGAGGAGAGAGAATGTGAGATAAGATAATGAGAGGAGAGAGAGTGTATCATAATATATTATGAAGCATTCTTTTTTAACAATAATGAATAAAGGAAATGAATAAGCATGCTTCATAAAATATCTAGTGGTGATTCATTAGCATGAGTCATTAAGCAATAAATGTGCATTAATGAAATGAATGAATCACCACCATGACTCACTTTCTTATCCAAAAGAAACCTCCTTAGTCACATCTTCTAGAAGCTTCTCGAGTAATTACGAGAACGCCCCTCCGAACCGTAAAAATACGGAAAATCTTTAGACTGTATAAATCCAATAACCGGATACCAGTAACTGGCTTAAACCAAAGCCGACTGGTAAAAACTGTCCGAAAGTCGTACGCGCGTAAACGCACGTATGCGTCCGAACCCTTTGTCGCAAAACCATGCAACCTCTATATCGTTTCGCCTGGAGTAGGAAACTCTCTGTGTGGGACTCTAGAGACTCGACTACTACGCTGGCAGTGGGTTTAACCACAGACCGCAAGCGGCACTAGCTGTACGTAACGGTCCCCAGGTAGTTGTCGATAAGAAGGCCGATGAGAAAACCCATCCGAACTCCTACTGAGTCTGATGTGACAATCTCCATACAGTCCGGTCCGTTCGTCCAAGACTATCGCATATCGGGCCTAGGGGGGCGGCAAGCGTCAGTCCCCTAATAGCGGTATAAGTCGTGTCGGAGTAAAGCCCATTACACCCTGAGAAACTGCTGGAACCTACCAGCAAATCTCGCTTGCCCTGGCCAGGGACTTTGCGTAATGGCTCTCTGACACAGCACGATATCTACTCCCAATACCGGGAGGGACGAATCCTGTCTAACCGCCACTGCCTCCAAGTGCTCGGGACTGCACCCAACTGCTACCTGTTTGCACGACTCCTTTGAGCCGTGGTAGGGTAGCAATCTAAGAACAGTGGGACACACTCGAGGCGAAGTAGCAGTGTCAAGTCTGCGGACTACGCTGTACTCATGTCATCTGGGAACTGTTCACTGACGACTGGTATCAAACCAACCAACAGTTCCCTGTGAGTCCTGTCCGGTGTACCCGTAACCTAACGAGCACCTGTATACTATCTCCAGTACGACGTACTGACGGCTGTGGGACAGACCATCTCCCCAACTGGGATGAGAAGCGTACACACCAGTCTACTCCGGAGTATCGATGCTCTGTCTCGATAATCCAACGACCAGGGACCTGAATAAGGATGTGCTTGTAGACTACCCAGCCCCCACTAGTGTGACTGCCATCACAACGCTGGTAGACAAGCAAGATCCTAAGAGCTCTATCAATACGTATACTCACATATTAAGATAGAAAAACCAAGTAGCATACTACCATGTTTAGCAAGACTGTTATATACATGTGAATATCCCAAGCTTCCATTAAGTAATATACAAGCTAGTATGATACAGTAATGGCCTTCTAGGGCATAAACACTAACACTCTGTACAGTCCAGTATATTCGTCTAAGAGTATCGCATGGCGGGCCTAGGGGGGCGGTAAACGTCAGTCCCCTAATAGCTGTACAAGTCATGTCGGAGTATAGCCCAGAACACCTGAGATAACACTGGAAACCTACCAGTCTATCTCACTTGCCCTGGCCAGGGACTTTATGTAATGGCTCTTCTAGACACAGCGCGATATCAACCCCCAATACCGGGAGAGATGAATCCTGTCTAACCGTCACTGCCTCCAAGTTCTTCGGGACTGCACCCAAAAACTACCTGTTTGCACGACTCCTTTGAGCCGTGGTAGGGTAGTAATAAAAGAACGGTAGGAACACACTCGAGGCGAAGTGACAGTGTCAAGTCAACGGACTAAGCTGTACTCATGTCACCTGGGAACTGATAACTGACGATAGGTATAATACCAACCAACAGTTCCCGACGAGTCCTGTCCAGTGTACACGTAACCTAACGAGCACCCGCATACTATCTCAAGTACGACGTACTGACGGCTGTGGGACAGACCGTCTCCCAAGCTGGGATGAGAAGCGCATACGCTAGTCTACTCCGGAGTATCGATGCCCTATCTCGATAGTCGGGACCTGCATAAGGATGTGCTTGTGGATTACCCAGCCCCCACGAGTGTGACTGCCATCACAACGCTGGTAATCAAGCAAAGATCCTAAGGGCTCCACTAATGTGTAAAGGAGATATGATAAAAGAAACACATGCACACATTAAAGCAGAAACAAACCAAGTAGCATACTACTATTTTGAGAAAGATTGTCAATACAAGGTGAATATCCTAAGCTTCCATCAAGTAATATACAAACTAGTATGATACAGTAATGGCCTCTAGGGCATATAGACTAACAATCTCCCACTTGCACTAAGGCCATGTACTGGCGTATCGAAGACCTATCATCTCGATCAGCCGCTCGAACTGAGTTTGGGGTAAGGCCTTCGTGAATGGATCAGCAGTGTTATCTTCCGTAGCAACTCTCCGAACCTCGATCTCCTGGCGACCCACGATCTCCCTGATCAGGTGATACCGCCTCAAGATGTGTCTGGACTTCTGATGGGACCTGGGTTCCTTCGCTAAAGCTATAGCCCCGTTGTTGTCGCAATACAGAGGTACTGGATCAACAATGGACGGAACCACCTGCAGTTCTGTCAAGAACTTCCTTATCCAGACGGCTTCTTTTGCGGCATCAGCAACAGCGATATATTCCGCTTCCATCGTCGAGTCAGCAACGGTTTCCTGTTTGGAACTCTTCCAACACACCGCCCCTCCATAGAGGGTAAAGACATAACCCGACATGGACTTGGAATCATCCTTGTCACTCTGGAAGCTGGAGTCAGCAAAGGCCTCGATCTGGAGGTCTTTTCCGCCATACACCAAGAACATCTCCTTAGTCCTTCTCAGGTACTTGAGAATGTTCTTTACCGCTATCCAGTGTTTCTCCCCAGGGTTTGACTGATACCGGCTTACCACACTCAGTGCATAAGCTACATCCGGTCTGGTACACAACATCGCATACATTATAGAGCCTACCGCAGATGCGTATGGTATAATAGACATGCGAGCCCTTTCCAAATCAGTCTTGGGAGACATCTCTTTGGAGAGGGTGATCCCGTGACAAGCCGGTAGATTACCGCGCTTGGATTCTTCCATACGGAATCTTTTCAGTATGGTGCCGATGTACCTGGACTGTGAAAGTCCTAATATCCTCTTGGATCTGTCACGATAGATCCGGATCCCTAGAATGTAAGAGGCATCACCCAGGTCTTTCATGGAGAACCTGTGTGATAAGGACCCTTTGACAGATTGTAGCATAGGAATGTCATTTCCTATCAAGAGAATGTTATCCACGTATAAAACGAGGAATACTACAGTTCTTGCTACAAATCCACTATAGATGCAAGGTTCATCTGGATTTTTGATAAAGCCAAATTCTTTGACCGTCTCATCAAAACAGATGTTCCAACTCCGCGATGCCTGCTTTAGTCCATAGATGGACTTAAGCAACTTGCACACCTTTCCGCTGCTCCCACTCTGAATGAAACACTCTGGCTGATCCATATAGACACATTCCTCTAAATTTCCATTTAGAAAAGCGGTCTTTACGTCCATCTGCCAGATCTCATAATCGTGGAAGGCAGCAATGGCAAGAAGGATCCGAATGGATTTCAGCATAGCCACTGGAGAAAAGGTTTCGTCATAGTCCAAACCAGGTCTTTGACGAAAACCCTTTGCAACAAGTCTAGCTTTATAGGTCTCAACATGTCCATCTACACCAATCTTCCTTTTGAAGATCCACTTGCATCCTACGGGTTTTATCCCATCTGGAGCAATGTCCAACGTCCATACTTTGTTGGTGTACATGGACTCCATTTCGGTCCGCATTGCATCCAACCATTTTACCGAGTCAACGCTCTGAATGACCTGCTGGAAGCTAGTCGGCTCATCACTATCAATGATGCAATCCTCTCTATCCCCGTCTATGAGAAAACCGTAGTATCTCTCGGGCGGATGAGACTGCCTGCTACTTCTGCGGAGCGGCGCAGGAATGTCCTGATCTTTCGAACCCTCTGATTCTACTAAGCTTTCAGTAATAGCTCGTGGTTCTGGAATTTCTTCCAGTTCTACTGCGCTCCCACTTATCTGATTTTCCAAAAACTCAGTTTCCAAGATGTGGGCATGACGAGAAACAAAAACCTTTTGTTCCTCTTCGCAATAGAAGAAATATCCCTTGGAGTTCTTTGGATATCCCACAAACTGACACTGTACTGAGCGTGCCTCGAGTTTTTCCGCATGCTGCTTTTTGACAAAAGCTGGACATCCCCATGTCTTAATGTGATTAAGATAGGGTCTCTTCCCACACCACATCTGATATGGTGTAGTAGGCACTGTCTTAGTTGGAACTCGGTTCAAAAGGTATGCAGCTGATTCTACTGCATATCCCCAGAATGATCGCGGTAACTCAGTGTTACTCATCATGGACCGTACCATATCCAATAGGGTTCGGTTCCGTCTCTCCGATACACCGTTATGTTGCGGAGTGTATGGAGGAGTAAGCTGAGAGAGAATTCCATTCTCTTTTAAGTAATCCAGGAACTCGACACGCAAGTATTCACCACCTCGATCAGATCTCAGTGTCTTGATACTTTTGCCTGTTTATTTTTCTACTTCATTCTTATATTCCTGGAATTTTCCAAAGGCTTCGGATTTATGTTTCATTAAGAAGACATATCCGTACCTTGAAAAGTCATCCGTAAAAGTAATGAAGTAAGAATAACCACTTCGTGCATGCGTAGACATTGGACCGCACACGTCGCTGTGTACGAGTCCTAAGAGCTCGCTCGCTCTTACTCCGTGTCCAGTGAACGGAGTCTTTGTCATCTTTCCTTTGAGACAGGATTGACAAGTTGCATATGATTGATATTCGAACGGATCCAAATATCCTTCTGTTTGTAACTTCGTCAACCTTCTCTCATTGATGTGACCCAGTCTACAATGCCATAAGAAAGCCTGATTTGTTTCCGGAGACTTTCTTTTGTGTGTATTCTGGACATTGAAAATCTGTGGTTGGTTTAATACGTATATACCATTGCTTAATGTGTATCAGAAAGGAAAAATCGCACGCTACTTGATATGGTGCGTTCATTGATGAGTAGTGCTGAGTTGCCACTTTCCTTCTGGGGTTTTGCGCTGGACTCAGCTGCATACCTATTGAATAGAGTTCCAACTAAGTCTGTGCCTACCACTCCATATGAAATGTGGAGTGGGAAGAGACCATATCTCAAGTATCTCATGATATGGGGGTGTCCAGCATTTGTTAAAAAGCAGAATCCGGACAAGCTCAAGGCACGATCGGTTTTGTGCAAGTTTGTGGGATACCCTAAGAATTCAAGGGGATATCTTGTCTACCACACTGAAAAACAAAAGGTGTTTGTCGCTCGCCACATTTTCTTCTTAGAGAGCTAATATCTCGCAAAAGAAATTAGTGGGAGCGTAGTAGAACTAGAAGAAATTCCAGAACCCCAAACTACTGCCGAGGACTTAGTAGAACCTCAGGTTTCAATAGAGCCCGACGAACCGACGCCGCTCCGCAAATCTAGTAGGCTTTCTCGTCCGCCTGAGAGATACTATGGGTTTCTTGTAGATGGGGATCGAGAGGATTGCATTATCGATGATAATGAGCCTACTAATTTTCAGCAGGCTATCACGAGTAAAGACTCGATGAAGTGGCTGGATGCTATGAGATCTGAAATGGAATCCATGTACACCAATGAAGTATGGACTTTGGATGTTGCTCCTCCTGGGGTGAAACCAGTTGGATGCAAATGGATCTTCAAAAGGAAGATTGGTGCATATGGACAAGTGGAAACCTACAAAGCTAGACTCGTTGCAAAAGGTTTTCGTCAAAGACAAGGATTGGACTATGATGAAACCTTTTCTCCAGTAGCTATGCTAAAATCCTTTCGGATCCTGCTTGCCATTGCTGCCTTCCATGATTATGAAATCTGGCAGATGGACGTAAAAACTGCTTTTCTAAATTGACATTTAGAAGAAAGTGTTTACATGGATTAGCCAGAAGGTTTCTTAGACAGTGGGAGCAGCGGAAAGGTGTGCAAGTTGCTTAAATCCATTTATGGATTAAAGCAAGCATCGCGGAGTTGGAACATCTACTTTGATGACACGATCAAAGAATTTGACTTTATCAAAAATATAGATGAACCATGCATTTATAGGAAGATTGTAGAAGGAGCAGTAGTCTTCCTCGTACTGTACGTTGACGACATACTCCTGATAGGGAATGATATCCCTATGCTACAATCAGTAAAGCTCTTCTTGTCACATAAATTCTCCATGAAAGACTTGGGAGATGCCTCCTATATTCTGGGGATTAAGATCTATCATGATAGATCCAAAAGAATGTTGGGACTTTCACAGTCCAGGTACATTGACACTATACTAAAGAGATTTAGTATGGAAGATTCCAAGCGCGGTAATTTACCCGCTTGTCACGGGATCACCCTCTCCAAAGAGATGTCTCCAAAGACTGATGAAAAGAGGGCTCACATGGCCATTATACCCTACGCTTCGGCTGTAGGATCTATAATGTATGCGATGTTATGTACCAGACCAGATATAGCTTACGCACTTAGTGTGGTAAGCAGGTATCATTCTGACCCGGGTGAGAAGCATTGGATAGCGGTAAAGAACATTCTCAAGTACCTGAGAAGGACTAAGGATATGTTCTTGGTTTACGGTAATGAGGACCTCCAGGTCGAGGCTTTTACCGACTCCAGCTTCCAATACGACAAAGATGACTCTAAATCCGTTTCGGGTTTTGTATTTACCCTCAATGGAGGGGCGGTATGTTGAAAGAGTTCCAAACAGGCTCTCTCCTAGGTTTCCTCTCCTCCCCCTCAGGCTCATCCCATCACATGAGTTGTGAATCAATGAGCATTGAGACAAACTAATCAAATATATCTTCTCTACTTCTACTTAGTAGTCTTCCTTAGCAAGTTGGATTACTAAGTTACCTTTTTTGAGGTTGGAGCTTGACCATAGGCCCCCGGGTGGATCTTTCTTCGATACAAAGAAGACCGGCAACCGAGTTCATTTGAAGCTTTGGAGGAGCGAAAGAAAGGAGATCACAAAGAACCATTTGAAGACCCGAAGGACTCGACGCGAGGCTATAACACTTTAACCGAGTAGTTAACGCCCTATTGAAGTTTAGTATTTGCTAGTTATGGTTTAATCAAAATCCAAAAGTGGATAAATTTCTATGTTGCAAAGCCAAACATGATCTTTTGATGTGAGAAAAATCGTTTTTGATATATTCCGCCTCCCCGCAAACACGTGGGGTGTGCTACATAGACTTACAAGGGGAACGTCGGGTCTCATTTGCGGCTCAAGTGAAACCCGGGGCTCCCAGATTATCCACCATTCTGTGTTGCTTCTGTGATGCTTCTGTGATGTTGCTTATATCATGCCTGGGACGAATGTTATATATATATATATATATATATATATATATTTATATACTAGTAGATGTTGTATATGTTTTGCACCCGCGCTAGTCCAGTCCCCGCTCTGTCGTTAGTTAAGTAACCTAATGGGTGATGGCGGGACCCAGTGCCGAATGCGGATGGCATATACGTACATCATATATTTTCGTTCTTTTCTGGTGTGATTAATTGATGGGACTGCATTGATTCTTATCAATGCAAGGATAAAACAAACATATATGATGTTGTTGGAACCAAATTTTTTTTTAAATAACATTACAAACGTTCTCTTTTGCTTTGCACAGTGGTATTCGGTTATGAATATCCAACACCTCATTTGACGAGGCATGGGCCGAGATCCCTTCATCGGGAGTGACCCCTTGGGTAGAAGTTTGTGTCAACGTAATAATTTTACTATAGTCGATTCTTTTGCTTTGCATCGTGGTATTTAGTTTGGAATATCCTGCACCTCATTCGACGAGGAAAGAGCCGAGATCCATTCACCGGGAGTGACTTCTTTAGCAAAAGTTTTCGCCACAATATATTTGTAAAACCACTTGGATTCCTTCAATTATATCAAGTTCATTACGTTAAAGGTTTTTCGCCAAAAACCAGCCGTAGCCCTCCGTCATTTCTTATAAGTATTATTTAGTATTTGTGCTGCGTTTGTTGACCTGGTCAAGACGTAGTGTTCGGTAGCTAAGTTGTGCTTGTTTGTTGCATTTTAAATGCGATTGGTTAGGATAGTCGTGCGGCATTGTTGACCTAGTCAAGGGCACGTGCGGGTGGGTTTAATGCAATCCAGGATAATGACGGGTTGAACTTGACTAGCGGTTTATGGTTTGTTGACCTAGTCAATGTCATAAACTGCTTGGGACAAAAATCACATCGGAAGTTTCAAACATACAGGAAACTTGCCAGGCTTGCGCATACCTTCTGGAGTGTGGTAACTGGAGTGGCTTCCATCAATTTATCATGCAATGATATTTGGATCCCGATTCCCACTGATGAGTAGGTTTACTCCTCGGGTGATTTTAGATGATCCCGACTAATTCTCATTTTGGCTTTGGAGGAGAATTCGAGGAAACAGTGGGAGCCATCCTGATTAGATAAAGTGATTAACCATTCTGATCTAGCTTAGAGTGCACGCTGAGGGTTTCTTTTCTCTCTCTCTTTGACAGCGACCATGGCCCGACCCTTGACTAAAACTCATGAACCAAGTTAACCGAACCTTCTTAAAACATTTTGGCTTTTGGAATGTCACGCGGTCACAAAATATCTTTGCCACTTTTACATCACCTTTGCATTTCTCCAGAACACCCCGTATCACTACGAACATCCACTCTTATTGGATAAATCCATCGTATAGTTACATACGAACTCAAACTTGTTCCAGATTCGAGGATGGATTCTGGTTCTGCAGAGATTGAATAGGATTATTCGGTTATCTTTTCCTTTTACCTTCTCTCAGGTTGTGAGGGCTCCTAAGATTAGGAGAGGTACATCTATTGAGATTATTGGATAGTCTTCTTCCAGACCATAGGCAGGTGCCGAAAGGTAGGGAAGGAAGAAAACCAATTATCCTAAAGATGGTGTACAGAAGGTAATAAGTAAAGACATATAAAAGGATTAGAATAATGGCAAAGAAAATTGCGACTGCTATCATTCACGACAAAACCGTGTATACCCCTGCCAACCCCACAACCACTTTGGATATCTCCAGAACACTCCGTATCACTACGGATATCCACTCCTATTGGATATGCCATCGTATAGTTACATAGAACTCGAAGGAATTCATTCCAGATTCGAGGATGGTTTCCGGTTCAGGAGAAATAGAATAGGATTATTCAGATGTCTTTTCCCATTACCTTCTCTCAGGATGCGAGGGCTCCTGGCATAAGGAGTGTACACCTATTACGCTTATTGGATTGTCTTCTTCCAAACCATTGGCTGGTGCCGAAGGGTAGGGAAGGAAACCAATTAGCCTAAAGGAGGTGTACAAAAGGTAATAAGTAAAGACATAATAAAGGGATTAAAGTGAGGGTAGGTAAGTATATGGTTATTGTCATGAATCAGGATAGTGGAAGAGGCATTACTAGGAATAACCGGTTACCCTTTCAAAACATTTTCATGTTTCAGTTCACTGTGCGATGTTAATTGAAAACTGTTTTCCCAATTGGAATCTAACTCCTGGGTATGTATTTACCAGATCAGTTTCTCACATCTGTATGTTATTACGGATGGTGAGTGGGAGTAAGATGTTGGGAATTGGGTGATTAGATCCAGATTATATCTGAATTCATTGTAATTGGTGATATTTGAGAAAATCACCTGGGTTTTGCCTAACAGAAAATATTTGGTCTTGAATATCCGTTGTTATGCACCAATTTCAAATTGATATATCTGTACGTTTATTTTATAAAGTGAGATATAACTTTTTTGAAATTATTTCTGTGACATTTACCTATATCTGTTGATGGTTTGGTAAGGTGCATTCAACTGCGGTATAATTCTTCTTAACCATAGTACAGTTTTCAACCTACGACGCACAGGGTTTGAGTTATTGAACTCAGGGGACTTATACAAAGTATTGTAAGTTGTCCAGTGTCCATTAGGACGGTGGGGTTGGTACTCATACTATATTCTGTTTCCTCATGACTTCTCCAGTTCCAGACATGTGTTTCGTAGAAATACAAGGTCCAGATATTCAGAAGTTATAGGTATAAGAATAAAGTAGAGAACCATTTGTTGGAAGTATCAGGATTCTTCGAGGTAGTCGAAGATGTAGATACTTGTGTTTGGTATTCTGTTAATAGTGATGGTTTTGAGAACTTGCTTCTCTTTTGGGTTACTCATATATGGATGCATTCCTGGTTGAGTAATGCCGATTGGCCTCATTCTATTTGGTTGATATGCACTGGAGACAGCTGCATGATTTTGAATCTGGTTCCAATTGAATTAGTGCTTTTGTCTCTATATTGGATATATATAGAAACAATTTATATCTTAACGATGTTAAGGTATAGGGAGTACTCCGGCTGATGCTTAAAACCAGAATCCGGATAAACTAGAGGCACGTTTCAGTAATGGCAGTTTGTGGGTTATCCCGGGCTTTAACGAGGGTTAACTTTCTACCATCAGGAAGATCAATAGTGATATTATTATTGACTAGCCACAGTTTTAGTAAAATGGATTTTTTCAGAAAACAGAAGTGGGAGTATGGTAGAACTGGAAGTGATTCCAGAACCACAAACGATCACAGAAAATTTAATAGAACCTAAGGATTCAATTGGATTTGACATTCCATTAGCCACTCCGCAGATTTGGTAGGTAACCTCAGGCACCCGAGAGGTACTTCAGTCCTCTCAGAGACGATGACAGGGAGGTTCTTGTTTACCCAGACTTGCCATTGCTGCTGTTCTAGACTATAAGACCCGGCAGGAGGATGAGTAGCGACGTTCTAAACTAGCTTTAGAAGTGCACATGTATATGACTCTGCTAGAGGGTTGTTGTAGTCAGTAGGAGCAGCGGAAGCATAGAGGGCAAGTAGCTTATGTCTATTTCTAGACTAAAGCAGGTATAGCGGAAATAGATCATCTATTTTTGATGTGATAGTCATAGGCCTTGACCTCATCAGAATATGAGATGGATCTGGTAAGAAGGTTGTAGAGAGTGATGTCCAGGCATTTGGATGACATGCACTTGATAGGTAGTAATATTCCTATACTACGATCGGTTATACTGTGGTTGTCACAAAGTTGTTTCTCCATATAGGATCTGGACAAAATATCAGGGATTCTGGTGACTAGATCTATGGTTTTAGATCTAGATTTGGGAAGTGTCCCAATTAGGGTACTTTGACATTATTCTAAAGGTGTTTTAGAATGGTTGGCTCCTGGCGTGGTGGTGTACCCGCAGGTGATGGAGTCACCCTCTCTAAAGGATGTCTTACAGACTTATAAGGAGAGGGATTTGCATGATTGGCATATCACTTGCTTAGGCAATTGAGTCAATCATGAGATATCAAGCACAACACCAGATATTGCTTTCGCACTAGCAGCAATAAGCATATATTAATCCAATCATGGAGAAACGTTGGGAAGCAGTTTTGAACATAAGTAAATGTTCTAGGGATATGGTAACGACAGCCTCCTTCGGAAGACGGTTATCATTTCAGGCTTCCAAGGTGACCTGGATGACAGAGTGACTATCTTAGTTATACTTTTCCCTCTTTTCAGGGGAAGTATGTTGGACAGGTGGTCCAAGCGGATACTGAGGAAAGGCATGGCGCATGATACTGATTAAATTCAGTGGATGATTCTGTCTATGAAGTTTACTAGATTTGGAGTTCATTTGTGAACTGGGTCCCATCAGATATCCAGACAAATTCTAAGACACGTATTGCTCATTTCGGGAGAGAGCTTTGTCCGCGAAGTTGAGATATAGAGAGATACTGAAAGAACCATTGGAGCGGATTCACTTACTGAGGCTATTTCTCGAACACAATAGTTTCGCAAACGGGCTTTGCGAGACTGATTAGTAGAGAAGTTGGGTGTTCGGTATCACACGGGCTGTGAGTATGCGACACCGCATTAATTGCCCTTAAGTGCAAGTGGGAGATTGTTGGCTATAGTTCCCTCGAGGCAATTATCGTAGTCGCAGGCAGGTGATTATGATAATTGAGAGAGGACCTATACCGGTAGAACAGTCTTACTAGAGATGATAATATGCTATCTGGTTTGTCTTTATCATCATGCTATTACATGTTGATAGAGCCCATAGGATTTATGCTTGACTACCAGCATTATGATGCCGATCATATATGTGGGGGCTGGGGGTCTATAAGCACATCCTTAAATGTCCCTAGTCGTGGGTGTTTCGAGACTGGGCATCGATACTCCAGAGTAGACTAGTGTATAATGATCGAGACCCCGACGAGGGGCGGTGGCTTGGTCTCACAAGCCATTGGTGTTAGTTTGTTCACTTAAGATAGTATACAGGTGCTCATTCGGTTATGGGTACATTGTACGGACTCGCTGGGAACATGCTAGTTTGTATTATACCTATTGTCAGATAGCAGTTCACAGGTGACATTTGTACAGGTTAGTCTGTCGACCTGAGATCGTCATTGGTCTTGTGTGAGTTCCCACCGTGCTTTGATTACTACCCTACCATGGCTCAAAAGAGTCGTGCAAACAGGTTTTAGTTGGGTACAGTCCCAAGCCACATGGAGGCAGTGAGCGGATCGTCGGGGATTCGTCTCTCTCGGTTTTGGGGGTTGATGTCGCGCAGTGCACGGGTGGCCATCACCAGAAAACCTCGGCCAGGGTATACGAGAATTACCGATCCAGGATCGATAGTTTCTCAGGTGGTGATGGGTTACATACCGACACGAATTATCGCGTTGTTAGGGGTCTGACTTTATCCACCTCCCTAGACTCGATATGTGATACTCTTAGATGAACAGACCGGACTATACGGATATTGTCACTGTCAGGCTCAGTAGGGGTTCACGATGAGTTTGCTCGTCGGCCTCCCTTTCGCTCAATACCTGGGTAGCCGTTACGTACAGCTAGTGCCGCTGACGTGCTTCTGGTTAAACCCACTGCTAGTGTATTGATGAGTCTTTAGAGTCTCACACAGAGGGTTTTCACGGTTCAGGCGATATGGAGTAGATGACGTATGTTGGTACATACAGGTGTCCGATTAAATATGTGTACAGGCTGCACAGACTTTAATCGGACGGTTGATAATACTAGCGGCTTAGGATTAAGCCGGATTATTAAATTAGGTTTTGATTTAATAATTTATATATGTATTTATATTATAGTATTATTGTTCACTATTCATTTTCTCTCTTGGTTATTCGTATTTTTGTATGAATACACGTATATGTATTTCGATACATATACCGGGTTGCATTCCGTATTTATACGGAATAGTTTCTAGAAGATATGACACCTCATTAATTGATTTTTCTTTTTGGAAATCATTTTGGAAAATGAGGTGGAGGGGGTAAGGTGGCATGAACAATGCAAGGCATGTAGAGAGGTATGGCATGACTTTGTTTATTGGTAAAATGTGTTGAGATATTTTAGTTTCATGATTGGAAAATGGAGGGGCTGCCTGTTAGTTATATGTATGCCCTAGAGGCCATTGCTATACATGAGATGTATATTGTAGTGGATGCTTGGACATATATAGGGATGACTTTCTTGCTCGACATGATAATATGCTATCTGGTTACTCATTATCTTAATATGTACACTGATTGTCTCTCTGTTACATGTTGGTAAAGCCTTTAGGATGCGTACTTGACTGCCTAGATTATGATGCGGATCATACTAGTGGGAAAAAGGTAGTCGGTAAGTACATCCTTTAATGTCCCTAGTCGTGGGTGTATCGAGATGGGGCATCGATATACCAGAGTAGACCAACGTATAGCTTCTCGACCCATGTAGATGGACGATGGATGATCCCATATCCATTGGTGTTTGACATCAGAGATGGTATACGGGTGCTTAATGGAAACTGGGTACACTGGACGGACTCGCCGAGAACTCCCAGATGGTATTATACCTCACGTCATATGGCAGTTCTCTGGTGACACTGGTACAGGTTAGTCTGTCGACCCAAGATCGTCATAGAGTCTTGTGTGATTCCCACTGTGCTTTGATTTCCACCTTACCAAGTTCAAGAGGACATGCAAAACGGAGGTTTTTGGGTATAGTCCCGAGTCACATGGAGGCAATGAGCGATAGGAGGGGATTCTTCTCTCCCGGTATTGGGGGTTGATGTTACGCTGTGCTCGATTGGCTATAACAGGAAGTCCTTGGCCAGGGCTGTTTTAGAGATATACTGGTAAGTGTTATCAGTAGTTTCTCGACCGGTTACGAGCCTCATATCGACACGACTTATCAAGTTACTGGGGTCTGACGTTTACCACCCCTAGACGAGATATGCGACATATCAGACGAAGAGACCGAACTATACTGTAGTGTTACTGATTGGATTCGCAGGAGTGTGAGCAGGCTTGCTTGTTGATCTTCTGATCGCTCAATACCCGAGTGGCCGTTATGTTTAGCAGACCGCTTGCGGCTTGTGGGTGTTTGATATGATCATCACCTTCTGCCGGCGTATTGACGAGTCTTTAGAGTCCTACACAGACGTTTCCTGGCTCAAGCGAAATGGAGTAGGAGCACATATGTGATATGTGCGGGACCGAGAATAATACGAGTATGTGATACCGTATTCTATTCTCGCGATTTGTGTTATCGGCCGGGTATATGTGATATAGCCGGGTTATCGAATCAAGTGTTGATTCGATAAATTGATACACTAGATATTAGTCGGTTATATGTGATATGACCGGATCATTAAATCATGTGTTGATTTAATGTATAATTATATATTTGATATATTACTTTACATTAACTAGTATTGGCTCACTTAAGATTGTTTTCTCACTTTATGTGCACATAGTGTATATGTGATATATGATTGTGTACATGTTTGTATCATACTTGATGATACATCCAAACATGGGTGTGTGTATGACTTACACCATACTTAAAATAATGATTGGGGTTTTTATTTATTTTGTAATTCAAAATTGGTGGCATTTTGTCATGGCATGAAGCTTCATGAAGCTTAGTGATAACCATTGACCAAGTCCACTTGTTTTGTTTTACTCAAGATATTTATTAACCAAACCATTAGATTAAACCATGGTTATGTCTCTACAATGATTAGTATATGATACTAACTCACCCATGGTTGCATAACTCATTCATTCACTTGATTTATTTTCTTGAGTTGCTTTCTTCATCTTCTTCCTCTTGCTCTCTAGCTCCATTGAAAATGGTGAAAATGAGTGAGAAAATAAAATCTAAAGTGAGCCCACTTCTACTTCATCATCCTCTACTACTTGCCATTTAGTTTAGGGTGTTCTCTTCACATAGTTCTTGACCTAGTGAAGGGTTAGCTTGAGTTTGAGTCTTCTCGACGTAGATCATCTTCGGCCTCGAAGACTACAAGCAAGCTTGTTCATTTCTCCGAGGGAACCCATGCTAGAGTTCGGGAGATCGATGATCGCAGTGAAGGGACGTCAACACGGAGTTTTAGAAGTGAAGTACCGGTTTACAAAGGTTGTAATCCTTGCTCACTTTCCTTATGCAAAGTTGTTTGCATTACTTTCCGTACGATTTCTAGTTAAAGATTCTAAGCTTGGGTTAGCTAGAAAGGAAAATTTTTGAATTTGGCATGGACGATGCCTCCCGAAACCTTGCTGCCGTCCTATGTAACCCTGCAGTGGTATCAGAGATATGCTAGAAATTTATACGGATTTTGTTAGGATTACGAAACCGAAATACTCCGAAACTTTAAACGCAAAAATCATGTTTCTGTCGATTTTAAATAATTGTCAAAAAAATTTTTTAAACAAGTATAGAGTGCTATATGTGATATAACATGAACACTGACAAAATTTTAGGCAGTTTGGAAACTTTTTGGCCGGCCACCACCATGCACATCTCCGCCAAATCCGAGCACCCCCCATGAAATTTTTGCTGTGTTCCAGTGACTTGGTTTTGATGTTTCAGGTGTTGTTTATTTTTGCTAATTTTGCATGTGATGTAATCTTACACTATAATCAATTCAGAGTGTTTCGTATTCATAGTTTTAACAATGTTTCGGGTTATTCGCATGTTATTTAGACGAAGTTAAAAAGTTCGATCGAATGTCAAAAACCCATTTTTCCAAGTTTAACGTATTTGGAAAAACATGCAAGTGATCCTATGAACCCTCTAGAAGAATGAAACCCTAACTCGACTTTTTGGATCACAGAACCGCGGTCAAACCCTAGGGTTTGTCGTAGTTCCGTGGCGACATGAGTGAGGCTTGGGTTTGCCCTTCTACGGCTGGTGCATAGGTACTGTGGAATATTCTGGGTATAATTAAAACTGTGCTCAAGTGTTGAGCTATCGGGAAAATGTGGGACTTTGATGAATCGATCGAAAAGTTTAACGTTCGTCCGGGTATCATGTGATGGGATACAATAATTGGAATCTATCCAGTTGCATGCAAGTTTAACATTTCGGCCTTGGACGGAATCGGGAATCTTGTTGAATTAACCGACTTCCTTTGAAAAGTGTTTTCATGGTTGAGACCTAAATGTAAAATTTGCATTGTTAGGCATGAAATCCAGAATATGTGATATTCCGGGTTTGTGATGTCTAAGGGCAGTGCGGATTCCAATTGTTGTAGTTTTTCGCTTTCTTTTCTGCGACCGTAAGTGTAATATGTGGTATATCGCCGATTTCGTTGCTATATGTCAACGACAATTGGGATACGCATATTTACTTACGTTGATGACATGTGATGTTATGTGTTGCTGTGATATGTTATATTGGATCGTTGTGTTTGAATAGCCGGGGGTTTTATGTGTGATGAGAGTTTTTCATTTTCATTCATGTAAAATTCATTGTATGTAATATTCTTTTATTGGGGCACTTCCGGGTTGAGGATGATGTCACCATTGTATATTATTTACTTTTCCGCATTAGGATATACCCAAGGAGGGGAGCACAAGTAGCCAGGTTCTAGAGTTCAGTGGGAGACCATCTCGAGGCGTCGAGTCCGGGTCTCCTAACTCTAGAATTGGTTGGGTTGCTTGCCACTCTCGTAGGGGTCTAGGGATGTGGGTTTGGCTATTCATCACGACCGTGGAATCCGTGTTTTATACAGGCTTAATATAAAACCCGGAAATCCTAGTATATCCAATATTTCATATGTTGTTTTCTGCTGCGATATCTGTGATGTGAGCATTTGATATGTTGAGATAGATACCGTATATAGTAAATATGATATATTATATAGACGTTGCTTATGTTTTACACCAGCTCTAGCCCTGCCCCGCTCTGTCGTTAGTTACCTAACCTAACGGTGCATGACGGGACATCGAGGCGAATGCGGATGGCATAAGCATACATTGTATTTATCTGTGATGCTTAGGTAACTTAAATGATGTGACTTCATTAATGAGATTAATGAAAGAAAATAAATCTAGAGATGTTGTGGAATCGAATTTTCAAAAACAGGTTGCTCTAGTTGTAGCTTTGCATAGCGGTATTCCTTGTAGAATATTCAGCACCTTATTCGATAAGGAAAGAGCCGAGATCCCTTCACCGGGAGTGACCTATTTTGCAATAACTGGCAGATGCTACAACCCTCGGTTTTTTCTTTTGATTGCTTTTCTAGTTCTTTCTTTGCATAGTGGTATTGTGAATATCCTGCACCTCATTCGACGAGGAAAGAGCCGAGATTCCTTCACCGGGATTGACCTCTTTAGCAAAACTAGCAAAAGCCTAAAAAACACTCCATTTAAAATCATTTGATTCTACAACGATATCAAGTTAATTACGCAAAAGGTTTTCTTAAAAACCTGTCGTAGCCCTCCGTCATTTCAGATAAGTACTACTTAGTATTCGTGCTACGTTTGTTGACTATGTTAAGGCGTAGTGTGCGGTAGCTAATTAGTGCTTATCTGCTAAAACATGAGATGTGCTTGGATTAGGGTAGTCGTACGTCTTTGTTGACTATATTAAGGGTCATGCGGGTGGGTTTAATTCAATCGGGAAATGACGGGTTGAACTTGGCTAGCGCTTATGATTTGTTGACTATGTTAAGGTCATAAGTTGCTAGGGGCAAAACATTATTGGGAATTTCAAGTGTTGAAATTTGCAATGAGATTGCATATCTTCTATGAGATAGTTGGATCCCGATACCCACTGCGAGTAAGAGTCACTCCTGTGTGAGTTGTACACATTACAATTAGCCGATCAAGTAGGTGTCTAGAAAGGTGTCAACGGGGTTATGCCTCTGGGAAAACGAGGTTTATTTTAATTAGGTCCGTGTGAAAGCACGGGGAACCTCCCTCAAAGTACCGGCATTGGCCTGGCTGAAAGATTGGCGAACTTGTAGTGTGTGATTAATCCCGGCTTGTCTTTCCTTTTAGGGTTTGAAGGAAGATTTGATAAAAACAGTGGGAGCCATCCTGATTAGATAAAATAATAACCAATCTGATCTTGCAAGAGCATACGCTATAGTGTTTTCTTCTCTCTCTCCAGGTAGCGACCATGTCACGCCTTAATCAAGATAATAATACGGATGTATTGACCGAACCCGCTTGTTATACTGTACTGGGGAACGTTGGTCCCACTCCAACTTATAATTGTTATAAGACTGAGCAGGAAATAGGGAATTACCAGGATTCCCGTGCCGCTCAAATGAAGAAAGTGCATAATGATGCATCTTCTTTAGGTGTGTTCATTACCGAGAACTATGTTTAGTATCCTCTACGTCCTGGGTATGTAATACCGGATCAGGATCCCGCATATGTAAAATGCTACATGGGCTACGGATAGGTAGAGAACTGAGAACGGGTGATAAAGTTTCAAGAGTTGGAAACGGTGCAATTGGTGCAGCCAAGGTGTTAGCAGTTATCACCCTATATTACCAAATACAGTGATTCTGAACAAATGTTATTAGATACCGAACCTGATATACAACATGTAAGTCGATGTTACACACCCCACAAGATGCGGGGAGGCGGAATAGGTAAAACAATCATTTTGTTCAAGGTAACATCGACTAACTTTACGGATCTTTGCTAAACCCTAACTAACAAACTATCTAGAAGTGCTATACTACTATGATAGATGATTATACTTCAAGATACTAGTCCTTCTTGTTCTAGTTGTTCATCTCCTCGTCGGCCTCCTCGATGTAATAAAAGATCCACCCGAGAGTTCCTTCTCCAAGCTTTAACCTCTCACTTGAGGTAACTAAGTGGCTAGGATTGCTAATCCAAGTGACCTAGAGGATATAGAGATGGATTAAGGATTAACTAGTCTTTCTAACCCTTGGGATCTCAACACATGAGCGGATTAGGGTTAGGTTGAAGAAGAGGAGAGCTTGAGGAGAGAGAATGTATTTTTAAGAATGAAATGAATTATAACTCAATACTATATTTTATGAAGCATAAAGATTATCAAATAAATCATATATGATAATTACAACCATGCTTCATTTAATACAATCAATGAATCATCACATGAGTCATTAAGCAATAAATGCTTCATTAACTCATTTGGATGAATCATCTCATGAGTCACTAATTCATTTAATGCAAATTACACATAAGCTCTCCACCTCACCTTTCTTCTAGAAGCTTCTCGACTAATTACGAGAATGCCCCTACCATCCGTAAAAAACACGGAAATACTGAGACTGTATAAATCCAATAATCCAATACTAGAATCTAGCTTAAACTAAAGCCTGCTAGTATAATCTGTTCGAACATCATACGTGCACAAGTACACGTATATGTCCGAACCGTGTCGTAAAACAATACGACCTCTATATCATTTCACCTGAAGCAGGGAAACTCTCTGTGTGGGACTCTAAAGACTCGACACAACGCTGGCAGTGGGTTTAACCACAGGCCGCAAGCGGTACTAGCTGTACGTAACGGTCCCCAGGTGATGTCGATAAGAAGGCCGATGAGGAAACCCATCTGAACTACTACTGAGCCTGATGTGACAATCTCCGTACAGTCCGGTCTGTTCGTCTAAGACTATCGCATATCGGGCCTAGGGGGCGGCAAGCATCAGTCCCCTAAAAGCGATATAAGTCGTGTTGGAGTGAAGCCCATTACACCTTGAGAAACTACTGGAACACTTACCAGTAAATCTCGCTTGCCCTGGCCAGGGACCTTGCGTAATGGCTCTCCAAACACAGCGCGATATCAACCCCCAATGCCGGGAGAGACGAATCCTATCTAACCGCCACTGCCTCCAAGTGCTTCGGGACTGCACCCAACTGCTACCTGTTTGCACGACTCAGTCGAGCCGTGGTAGGATAGCAATCTAAGAACAATGGGAACACACTCGAGGCGAAGCAGCAGTGTCAAGTCTACGGACTATGCTGTACTCATGTCACCTGGGAACTGTTAACTTAAAACGGGTATAATACCAACCAACAGTTCCCTGCGAGTCCTGTCCGGTGTACCCGTAACCCAACGAGCACCTGCATACTATCTCCAGTACAACGTACTAATGGCTGTGGGACAGACCATCTCCCCTGCTGGGACGAGAAGAGTATACACTAGTCTACTTCGGAGTATCGATGCCCTGTCTCGATAATCCTATGACTAGGGACCTGAAAAAGGATGTGCTTGTAGACTACCCAGCCCCTACTAGTGTGACTGCCATCACAACGCTGGTAGTCAAGCATGATCCTATGGACTCTATCAACATGTATTCGCGATATGCTAAAAGAAACATATACACACATTAAGATAGATATAAACCAAGTAGCATATTACTATGTTGAGCAAGACTGTCAATATAACTGTGAATATCTCAAGCTTCCATTAAGTAATATACAAGCTATTATGATACAATAATGGCCCCTAGGGCATATACACTAACAATCTCCCACTTGCACTAGGGCCATGTACTGGCGTATCGAAGACCTATCATCTCGAATAGCCTCTCAAACTGCGTCTGAGGTATGGCCTTTATGAATGGATCTGCAGTGTTCTCCTCTGTAGCAACTCTCCGGACCTCGATCTCCCGGCGATCTATGATCTCCCGACGATCTATGATCTTCCTGATCAGGTGATACTGCCTTAAGATGTGTCCGGACTTTTGATGGGACCTGGGTTCCTTCGCTAAAGCTATAGCGCTGTTGTTGTCACAATACAGCGGTATTGGATCAACAATGGTAGGAACCACCTGAAGTTCTGTGAGGAACTTCTTCATCCAGACTGCTTCTTTTGCGGCATCGCAAGCAGCGATATACTCCGCTTCCTTCATCGAGTCAGCAACGGTGTCCTGCTTGGAACTCTTCCAGCACACCGCCCCTCTATTGAGGGTAAAGACATAACCTGACATGGACTTGGAGTCATCCTTGTCACTCTGGAAGTTGGAGTCAGCAAAAGCCTCGATCTGGAGGTCTTTTCCGCCGTAAACCAAGAACATATCCTTAGTCCTTCTTAAGTACTTGAGAATGTTCTTTACTGCTATCCAATGCTTCTCCCCTGGGTATGACTGATACCGGCTTACTACGCTTAGTGCGTAAGCTACATCTGGTCTGGTACACAACATCGCATACATTATAGAGCCTACCGCAGAAGCGTAGGGTATAACTAACATGCGATCCCTTTTCAAATCAGTCTTGGAAGACATCTCTTTGGAAAGGGTGATTCCGTGACAAGCCGGTAAATTACCGCGCTTTGAATCTACCATATTGAATCTTTTCAGTATAGTGTTGATATACCTGGACTGTGAAAGTCCCAAAATCCTCTTAAATCTATCACGATAGATCTGGATCCCCAGAATGTAAGAGGCATCACCCAGGTCTTTCATGGAGAACATGTGTGACAAGAATCCTTTAACAGATTGTAGCATAGGAATGTCATTTCCTATCAAGAGAATGTCATCCACGTACAAGACGGGTAATACGACAGTTCGTGCTACAATTTTACTATATATACATGGTTCATCTGGATTTTTGATAAAGTCATATTCTTTAACCGTTTCATCAAAACAGATGTTTCAACTCCGCGATGCCTGCTTTAGTCCATAAATGGACTTAAGCAACTTGAACACTTTCCCGCTGCTCCCACTCTGATTGAAACCTTCTGGCTGATCCATATAGATGCACTCTTCTAAATTTCCATTTAGAAAAGCCGTCTTTACGTCCATCTGCCAGATCTCATAATCATGGAAGGCAGCAATGGCAAGAAGGATCCGAATGGATTTGAGCATAGCCACTGGAGAAAAAGTTTCGTCATAGTCCAAGCCAGGCCTTTGACGAAAACCCTTTGCAACAAGTCCAGCCTTATAGGTTTCCACCTGTCCATCTACACCAATCTTCTTTCTGAAGATCCACTCGCATCCTATGGGTTTTACCCCATCTGGAGCAAAGTCCAAAGTTCATACTTTGTTGGTGTACATGGACTCCATCTCGGTCCGCATTGCATCCAGCCATCTTACTGAGTCGCCACTCTGGATGGCCTGCTGGAAGCTAGTAGGTTCAGCATTATCAATGACGCAATCCTCTCTATCCCCGTCTATGAGAAAACCGTAGTATCTCTCAGGCGGATGAGACGGCTTACTACTCCTGCGGAGGGGTATGGGAATGTCATATTCTTCTGGAACTTCTGGTTCTACCAAACTTTCAGTAGTAGTTTGTGGTTCTGAAATTTCTTCTAGTTCTACTGCGTTCCCACTTGTTTCCTTTTCTAAAAACTGTTGTTCTAGAAAATGGGCATTACGAGAAACAAAAACCTTTTGTTCCTCTGCGTAATAGAAAAAAATACCCCTTGGAGTTCTTTGGATATCCCACAAACTTACACTGTACTGAGCGTGCCTCGAGTTTGTCCGCATGCTGCTTTTTAACAAAAGCTGGACATCCCCATATCTTCAGATACTGAAGATAGGGTTTCTTCCCACTCCACATCTGATATGGTTGTGGTAGGCACAGTCTTGGTCGGAACCCTGTTTAAAAGATATGCAGCTGATTCTAGTGCATAACCCCAGAAAGATCGCGGTAACTCGGCATTACTCATCATGGAATGTACCATATCCAATAGGGTTCGGTTCCGTCTCTCCGATACACCGTTATGTTGTAGAGTGTATGGAGGAGTAAGCTGAGAGAGAATACCATTCTCTTTTAGGTAACCCAGGAACTCGACACTTAAGTATTCACCACCTCGATCAGATCTCAGTGTCTTGATACTTTTACCGGTTTGGTTTTCTACTTCATTCTTATATTCTCGGAATTTCTCAAAAGCCTCGGATTTATGTTTCATCAAGAAAATGAATCCATACCTAGAGTAATCATCCGTAAAAGTAATGAAATATGAAAAACCGCTTCTTGCATGTGTAGACATTGGACCACATACATTGCTGTGTATGAGTCCTAAGAGCTCGCTCGCTCTTACTCCGTGTCCAGTGAACGGAGTCTTTGTCATCTTTCCTTTGAGACATGATTGACAAGTGGCATAAGATTGATATTCGAACAGATCCAAATATCCTTCTCTATATAACTTAGTTAACCTTGTCTCATTGATGTGACCTAGTCTACAATCCCATAAGAAAGCCTGATTTATATCTGGAGACTTTCTTTTTAGTGTGTTCTGTACATTGAAAATTTGTAATTGGTTTAACACGTATATACCGTTATCTAGTGTACCGGACCCAATCAAACCATGATTAAGGTGGACGTTAACAACATTGGTTACAAACGTGAAATCATAACCTTTCTTTGATAACAACGATACTGATATGATATTACACGTTAAACTAGGTACACAAAAACAGTTGCGCAAAACCAAAATATGTCCACTCGTCAATCCAAGGTGATAATCCCCTACGGACACAGCATTCACGCTAGCTCCGTTAGCAACCTGGAGGGTCATATCACCAACCTTCAGCACTCTACGGTTTCTCAGTGCCTGCAAAGAATTGCATATATGAGATCCTGATCCGGTATCCAATACCCAGGAAGTAGAGTTGATTGACAGACAATTTTCAATTACAAACACACCTGAAGCCGAAACCACAACTTGCCTCGGGTCCTGGTTCTTGGCATTCCAAGCTTTGCAATCCTTCTTCCAATGTCTTTTCCTGCGACAGTGGAAGTACTCGTCCTTTGCCACTACCGGCACCGCAACCTTTACCATTCCCTTGGCTTCCACCTTACCAACACCACCTCTTAGTTTAGTAGCGGCCTTCTTCTTCCTTCCTTTGGCCCTTGCCTTAGACCTAGAAGAAGAAGCACCACAAACAAATATAGTGGGTGTTTCCCTTGCTTTCTGCAAGGTGCCCTCTGCACTCCTTAACATGTTTAGGAGTTCTGGAAGTTCAACTTCTTTACCTTGAATGTTGAAATTCAAGATAAAGTGGGCGTAGGTGGAAGGAAGGGACTGGAGAACCAAGTCTGTATACAGCTCGTTCTCTATTGTTGTCCCGAGGTTCGCGAGCTCTTCAATATAGCCAATCATCTTAGGGACATGTTCCCCTACAGATGATCCGATGGCAGCCTCGACTGAAACAAGTTCTTCGAGGTCTCGTATCTACTTATATGAGATTGCTCTCCATACAGTTCCTTGGAGTGGAGAAATATGGATTCAAGATCCATATTCTCGTGCCTCCTTTGATGTTCATTATTCATAGAGGCAAGCACGATGCATTTGGCCTTTGCGCAGTCAATCTCCTAGGTCTTGCGGATTTCCTTATCCGCGACCCTGGATTCTGGACCTGGGACGGAAGGGGCTTTAGTAGTAAGGACATACCCCAATTTGTCATAGGTAATTGCCATCTTGACATTCCGGAACCAATATTTATAGTTTGGCCCTGTCAAAATATTTTTATCTAATAATAACTTAAGGCCCGTCATGTTCTGGTCGCTGCAATTAGGAGAGAGAGAAGAAAACACTTTAGCATGATGCTCTTGCAAGTTTAGAGTCGTTTTTAGATTATCTAAACAGAATGGCTCCCACTGTTTCTCGAATCCTTCCTCAAACCAAAAAAGAAGAACTAGTCAGGACTATTCTCACTGTACAATATTTGCTTAACCGTTCAGCCAGGCCGGTGTCGGTACTTCGAGGGAGGTTTTACGACGCTTTCGCGAAGTTCCTTAATTAAATAACATCTTTTCCCTGGGGGCGTAGCCCCGCTGACACCTTTCTCGACACCTACTTGGTTTATAGCATTGATCGTTAAGTGAAAGAATCTTCCGATGAGTAGCATATACTCACAGTAGGATCGGGATCCAAATATCATCGTGTGATAAAGCTGAAGGAATCCTACCAAAATTATCACACTCCAAATGGTATGCAACTCTTGCAAGTTTCAGTTTCTTTAGACACTCCCGATGTGGATTTTTGCCCCATGCTCTTATGACCTTAGCGTTGGTCAAAATGTCATAAGTCACATGTCAAGTTCTACCCATCATTATCTTGTTAATTTGAACCCATCCATACATACCCCTGACATTGGCCAAATGGCAGTACGACTGTCCCAAACCAACCCATCTATCTATACAACAGATGAATACCCAGCAGCTACAAAACACTATGCCTTGGCATTGGTCAAAATACATAGCTTGAATACTACTGAATACCCAAATGAAATGACGGAGGGCTACGAATGATTTTGGCGAAACCGTGAACGTAGTGAACTTGATATGATCGAAGGAACCTGATAGCTTTTGAAAGGAGTGGTTTAAGATCCGCAATTAAAAAAAATCTTCTGTTTTAAAATAACCGAGTGGTTTCTTTTAAACTGTTCCAACGATTCAACTTTGGTTTATTTTCTTTGCATTAATATAATGCGTCCCATCAATTAACCTATCATTGCAGAAAACAACGAAAATTCAACGTCCTCTTATGCCATCCGCATTCGCCACTGGGCCCCGTCATTCACCCGTTAGGTTACTTAACTAACGACAGAGCGGGGGCTGGGCTGGCGTGGGTGCAAAACATAAGTGACGCCTACTAGATATCATATATAGATATTGTACATTCGTCAGACACAATAATAGGCATTCCAGATCACAGATGAACATATTGGATTTTTTAGGAATCCGCATTCCTTTTGAGCCTGCAAAGAAAGACGGATTACATAGTCGCGATGAATAGCCAAAACCCCACCCTAGACCCCTACGGGTACGGCAAACTACTCGCCAAGTACCCGAAGTGAAACGGTCTCCCTCAACGACGTGAGTAGGCCACTAAGCACTTCAAAGTACCCGGTAGTTTGTGCACCCCACCTTGGGTCTATCCTAGGAGCAGAAAACAGTAAATGAAATAATACAACGGTGGCTACAACCTCAACCCGGATGTACCCCGCAAAAGAATATTACAACAAATTACAATTTACATTTGAATGAAAGAAACACTCGTCTCACATCTCCTGCTATCCATTCATGACAATCCAATAAGTTCATAATCACAAACCAGTAAAAACCATTACAGAAATATGCAACCCCCTGCTAACCGATATACTACCAGTTAGGGGAGGTTTATGAACAAATTAATCACAACACAAATATAATCCAGTTACCCAAACATCTTAGAATTTCGATCAAGCAACACAAATGAATCTACTCCAAACATTTCTCTGTGCACATAAAACCTGAGCAGAAACAAAACATCCCAGAAAATACAACATCAACACAGAAGAATAACTGAGAAAATTTGTGTTGACTCGGTGTCAACTCGGCCGCGGATCCGCGGAGGATCGCTTGGATCGGCCGCGGTTCCGCGGTGGTTTGGACGAGTCACGATCCCAAATTTCTTCACAATTCTTTAAAAACCCTGCTTGTATTTTTAAGGTCCCTGAAAAATTTTTAGACCCCGTTTTAAAATCGGCAGAAATTATGTGAAAACGTCGTTTTTTCGGGATTATTTTGAGATCGAATTTCTAAAGACTTTGCTAACATGTTAGTTATGGTTTAGCTAGGCTCTGATACCACTGTAAGTCGACGTTACACACCCCACAAGATGCGGGAAGTCGGAATAGGTAAAACAATCATTTTGTTCAAGGTAACATCGACTAACTTTACGGATCTTTGCTAAACCCTAACTAACAAACTATCTAGAAGTGCTAAACTACTATGATAGATGATTATACCTTAAGATACTAGTCTTTCTTGTTCTTGTTGTTCACCTCCTCGTCGTCCTCCTCGATGTAATAAAAGATCCACCCGAGAGTTCCTTCTCTAAGCTTTAACCTCTCACTTGAGGTAACTAAGTGGCTAGGATTGCTAATCCAAATGACCTAGAGGATATAGAGATGGATTAAGGATTAATTAGTCTTTCTAACCCTTGGGATCTCAACACATGAGAGGATTAGGGTTAGGTTGAAGAAGAGGAGAGCTTGAGGAGAGAGAATGTGTTTTTAAGAATGAAATGAATTATAACTCAATACTATATTTTATGAAGCATAAAGATTATCAAATAAATCATATATGATAATTACAACCATGCTTCATTTAATACAATCAATGAATCATCACATGAGTCATTAAGCAATAAATGCTTCATTAACTCATTTGGATGAATCATCTCATGAGTCACTAATTCATTTAATGCAAATTACACATAAGCTCTCCACCCACCTTTCTTCTAGAAGCTTCACGACTAATTACGAGAATGCCCCTACCATCCGTAAAAAACACGGAAATACCGAGACTGTATAAATCCAATAATCCAATACTAGAATCTGGCTTAAACTAAAGCATGCTAGTATAATCTGTCCGAACATCATACGTGCACAAGTACACGTATATGTCCGAACCCTGTCGTAAAACCATACGACCTCTATATCGTTTCGCCTGAAGCGGGGAAACTCTCTGTGTGGGACTCTAAAGACTCGACACTACGCTGACAGTGGGTTTAACCACAGGCTGCAAGCGGTACTAGCTGTACGTAACGGTCCCCAGGTGATGTCGATAAGAAGGCCGATGAGGAATCCCATCCGAACTCCTACTGAGCCTGATGTGACAATCTCCGTACAGTCCGGTCTGTTCGTCTGAGACTATCATATATCGGGCCTAGGGGCGGCAAGCGTTAGTCCCCTAAAAGCGGTATAAGTCGTGTTGGAGTGAAGCCCATTACACCTTGAGAAACTATTGGAACACTTACCAGTAAATCTCGCTTGCCCTGGCCAGGGACCTTGCGTAATGGCTCTCCAAACACAGCGCGATATCAACCCCTAATACCGGGAGAGACGAATCCTATCTTACCGCCACTGCCTCCAAGTGCTTCGGGACTGCACCCAACTGCTACCTGTTTGCACGACTCAGTCGAGCCGTGGTAGGGTAACAATCTAAGAACAGTGGGAACACACTCGAGGCGAAGCGGTAGTGTCAAGTCTACGGATTATGCTGTACTGATGTCACCTGGAAACTGTTAACTGACGATGGGTATAATACCAACCAACAGTTCCCTGCGAGTCCTGTCCGGTATACCCGTAACCCAACGAGCACCTGCATACTATCTCCAGTACAATGTACTGATGGCTGTGGAACAGACCATCTCCCCTGCTGGGACGAGAAGAGTATACACTAGTCTACTCCGGAGTATCGATGCCTTGTCTCGATAATCCTACGACTAGGGACCTGAAAAAGGATGTGCTTGTAGACTACCCACACCCCACTAGTGTGACTGCCATCACAACGCTGGTAGTCAAGCAATATCCTATGGGCTCTATCAACATGTATTCGCGATATGCTAAATGAAACATATACACATATTAAGATAGATATAAACCAAGTAGCATACTACTATGTTGAGCAAGACTGTCAATATAACTATGAATATCCCAAGCTTCCATTAAGTAATATACAAGCTAGTATGATACAATAATGGCCCTTAGGGCATATACACTAACACAACATCATATCAGTCTCTTTATTTAGTAAAGAAAGATATAATTTTGTATTGATTGGATAATGTTTTGAACATTTCCTATATCAAAAGTTGATCGGTTCAGGCACGTTATCTAAAAACATATACGTTCTAAATCAAACCACGGTTCAGGCACGCACACAAGAGGAATAGTTCAGAAATGAACAAATCCTTCTTGAGGCATTGTAGACTAAGTCATACCAATGCGACCCGACTAGCTAAGTTACATAAAGATGCATATTTAAATCAATTTGAATTTACATCTTGTGAAACTTGCCAGTCATGTCACAAAGATAAGATGACCATAGCTCCGTTTATTAGAAACAGAGAAAGAGTTGATGAACTATTGGGATTGATACATGATGATGTATGTACATCCCCTGTCTACACATGCCAGGAACGGTTCTTTGTACTTCATTACATTCACTGATGATCTCTCAAGATTCGGACATATGTTCCTGTTGAAACACAAGTCTGAACCTTTTGAGATATTCAAAGAATATAAGTTAGAAGTAGAGAACCAAAACGGGTATTAGTATTATGTCCTTTGATGTGATCAGGGAGGAGAAAACTTAAGCACGGAATTCCTGGACTATTCTAAAGGAGAATGAGATTCTCTCTCAGCATTACTCCTCCGTATACACCACAGCACGTTGGTATATCGGGACGGAGCAATCGCATCCTATGTGAGTATTACTGAGTTGCCTATTTCCTTTTGGGGGTTATGCACTTGTGAAGCTGCATACCTATTGAATAGGGTTCCAATCAAATCAGGTGCCTACCACTCCATATGCGATATAGTATGGGAAGAGCACATCTCTTAAGGATGTTAAGATTTGGGGTTGTCCGGCCTATTTCAAAAGCAAAATCCGGACAAGCTCGAGGCAAGGTCAGTTCTGTGGAAGTTTGTTGGATATCCCAAGCATTCGCAAGGGAATATCTTCTACCACACCGAGGAACAAAAGGTGTTTTATTTCTCGGCATGCCACCTTTTTAGAAAAAGAATTTATTTTGGAAACAAATTTGTGTTCATGAGGTAGAACTGGAAGGAGTTCCAGCTATACAAACTACAGCTGATGATTTGGTAGAATCGGAGGATTCAATAGCTCCCAACGAACCCCAGCCTTTCCGCCGATCTGGTAGGGTTCCTCATCTTCCTGAGAGATACTTCGGTTTTCTCTATGATAGTGGGAGCGAGGATTGCATTATGAGATGATGACCTAACTAGTTTCGTGCAGGCCATCAAGAGTGGGGACTCTTTAAGAATGGCTAGATGCTAAGCGATCTGAGATGGAATCCATATACACCAACAAAGTATGGACTTTGGTTGCTATATCTGAAGGGTTAAATCCTCATCAAAAGCAAGTATATCTTGAGAAGATTACTTCGTGTTGATGGAAAAGTTGAGACTTTTGAAGCTAGACATATTGTAAAAGGTTCTCGTCATCGACCAGGTGTGGATAATGATGAAACCTTTTCTAATAGCTATGCTTAAGTCCATCCAGACCCTATTTGCCATTGCTACATACCATGACTTCGATATCTGGCGGTTGGGTGTCATGACTGCTCTTCTAAATACCGATTTAGAAGAAAGCATCTATAAGTACACAGCCAGAGGGCTTTGTAGACAGTAGGGGCAGCGGAAACGTGTGCAAGTTTCTTTACAGGTTAAAGCTGTAAGTCCACGTTGCTCACCCCGGTTCTCACGGGGAGGCGGAAACGGCGAAAAACAATGATTTTAGCACAAGGCAACATGGACTCAAAAGCACGGATCTTTGCTAAACTAGAAACTAGCAAACTACTAGAGGTTTTAACTACTATGCTGTAGAAAGTATACCTCACGAAACCGGTCCTTCGGGTCTTCATTCCGCTGTCCCGCTCGTCCATCCAAGCTCCAAGCGTCGATCCGGACCATGGGCACATCCGCGGCCTTCTTGAGTCGAAGACGATCCACCCGAGAGATGTACACCGAACTCCGCCTCGAGCCGAGGCAACTAGGGCAAGCCGAGGCAACTAGGGCAAAGAGATTGCTAGTCAAGAAGCCCTAGGATGTGCAGAGGAGATATATGGATGTGTTTGTCTTTGTGGGATCTTTTTCTCTCAACACATGAGATCAAAAGATGATATCAAGAGGAGGAAGAAGGAGGAGAACTTAGCAACCATGAGAGCTTTTCTTTTCTTCTCACTTCAAGAGAGAGAATGAGAGGAGAATAATGAAAGGATTAACCCAATTCAAATGAACCATGGTTGCAATAATACACTAAAATCATCATTACTAATCCTATCATGATAAAGTTGATGGCACATTGAATTGACCATTATCATAACTCAAGAATTAAAAAGAAAATGAAAGAAGAGTGTAGATCTCTCTTGAAGGTCAATGGTCAACACGGTCAACGGGTCAACAAAGTCAAGAGAGGTCTAAGTGGTCAATGCAATTAGCCATCACTAATCTATCACTAAAAGGATTAGTAAACAATGTCTCCGGCTCATAACGGTTTTGACCAAACGAATTGTCAAAACCCAAATGAGTGTGCCACATTACGGTTTTTGCCGAACCAACAGCCAAAACACTAATGGGGTACCTCCTCCTTCATCGCTCCTCAAAACTGTGCATACACACCCGCATCCGTATTCCATAGAATGTGAATGCACAGAAGACAAATCAAATCCATCTGTGCAATACTAGGATCTGGCTTAAACCAAAGCCCACTAGTATTGCCTGCCCGAACAGCATACGCACACAAGTG
This sequence comes from Agapanthus africanus, assembly GCA_030015575.1. Lineage (NCBI taxonomy): Eukaryota > Viridiplantae > Streptophyta > Magnoliopsida > Asparagales > Amaryllidaceae > Agapanthus > Agapanthus africanus. The sequence continues at coordinate 181,010,443 of JASDDO010000016.1, read as the reverse complement.
CACGTAAGTGATCGTAGCCCTGCCGTAAAACCATACGGCCTCTACACGTTTCGCTCAATGCAGGGAAACTCTCTGTGTGGGACTCTAAAGACTCGACACTACGCTGGCAGTGGGTTTAACCACAGACCGCAAGCGGCACTAGCTGTACGTAACGGTCCCCAGGTAGATGTCGATAAGAAGGCCGATGAGGTAAACCCATCCGAACTCCTACTGAGCCTGTATGTGACAATCTCCGTACAGTCCGGTCTGTTCGTCTGATACATCGTATGGCGGGCCTAGGAGGCGGTGAATGTCAGTCCCCTAATAGCGGTACAAGTCGTGTCGGAGTGTAGCCCAGAACACCCTGAGATAACACTGGAAACCTACCAGTATATCTCGCTTGCCCTGGCCAGGGACTACTTGTGTAATGGCTCTCCTAGACACAGCGCGATGTCAACCCCCAATACCGGGAGAGACGAATCATGTCTAACCGTCACTGCCTCCAAGTGCTTCGGGACTGCACCCAACTACTACCTGTTTGCACGATTCCTTTGAGCCGTGGTAGGGTAGTAATCTAAGTACAGTGGGAACACACTCGAGGCGAAGTGACAGTGTCAAGTCGGCGGACTAAGCTGTACTCATGTCACCTGGGAACTGATAACTGACGATAGGTATAATACCAACCAACAGTTCCCGACGAGTCCTGTCCAGTGTACTCGTAACCTAACAAGCACCCACATACTATCTCAAGTAAGACGTACTGATGGCTGTGGGACAGACCGTCTCCCCCGCTGGGATGAGAAGCGCATACGCTAGTCTACTCTGGAGTATCGATGCCCTGTCTCGATAGTCCTACGACTAGGGACCTGTATAAGGATGTGCTTATGGATTACCCAGACCCACGAGTGTGAGCGCCATCACAATGCAGGTAATCAAGCAAAGATCCTAAGAGCTCTACTAATATGTATATAAGCGATATGCTAAAAGAAACACATGCACATATTGAAGTAGAGACAAACCAAGTAGCATACTACCATTTTGAAAAAAAAATGTCTATACAACTGTGAATATCCCAAGCTTCCATTAAGTAATATACAAGCTAGTATGATACAGTAATGGCCTCTAGGGCATATACACTAACAATCTCCCACTTGCACTAAGGCCATGAACTGGTGTATCGAAGACCTATGATCTCGATCAGCCGCTCAAACTGAGTCTGGGGTAGGGCCTTCGTGAGTGGATCTGCAGAGTTGTTCTCCGTATTTACTCTCTTCACCTCGATCTCCCGACGATCTACGATCTCCCTGATCAGGTGGTACCGCCTCAAAATGTGCCTGGACTTCTGATGGGACCTGGGTTCCTTCGCTAAAGCTATAGCGCCGTTGTTGTCGCAATACAGTGGTATTGGATCAACAATGGTAGGAACCATCTGAAGCTCCGTGAGGAACTTCTTCATCCAGACAGCTTCCTTTGCGGCATCGCAAGCAGCTATGTACTCCGCTTCCATAGTTGAGTCTGCAACGGTCTCCTGCTTGGAACTCTTCCAGCAAACCGCCCCTCCATTGAGTGTAAAGACATAACCCGACATGGACTTGGAGTCATCCTTGTCACTCTGGAAGCTGGAGTCAGCAAAGGCCTCGAGCTGGAGGTCTTTTCCGCCATACACCAAGAACATCTCCTTAGTCCTTCTCAGGTACTTGAGAATGTTCTTTACCGCTATCCAGTGTTTCTCCCCTGGGTTCGACTGATACCGGCTTACAACTCTCAATGCGTATGCTACATCTGGTCTGGTACATAACATCGCATACATTATAGAGCCTACCGCAGAAGCGTAGGGTATAATAGACATGCGATCCCTTTCCAAATCAGTCTTGGGAGACATCTCTTTGGATAGGGTGATCCCGTGACAAGCCAGTAGATTACCGCGCTTGGAATCTTCCATACTGAATCTTTTCAGTATGGTGTCGATGTACCTTGACTGTGAAAGTCCCAACATCCTCTTAGATCTATCACGATAGATCTGGATCCCCAGAATGTAGTTGGCATCGCCCAGGTCCTTCATAGAGAACCTCTGCGACAAGAATCCTTTGACTGACTGTAGCATAGGAATATCATTTCCTATTAGGAGAATGTCATCCACGTACAAGACGAGGAATACTACAGTTCTCCCTACAATCTTACTGTAAATGCATGGTTCATCTAGGTTTTTGATAAAGTCGAATTCTTTGACTGTATCATCAAAGCAGATGTTCCAACTCCGCGATGCCTGCTTAAGTCCATAAATGGACTTGAGCAACTTGCACACTCTACCGCTGCTCCCACTCTGAATGAATCCCTCCGGCTGATCCATATAGACGCACTCTTCCAAATTTCCATTTAGGAAAGCCGTCTTTACGTCCATCTGCCAGATTTCATAATCGTGGAAGGCAGCAATGGCAAGATGGATCCGAATGGATTTCAGCATAGCCACTGGAGAAAAGGTCTCGTCATAGTCCAAACCAGGTCTTTGACGAAAACCCTTTGCTACAAGTCTAGCTTTATAGGTCTCAACCTGCCCATCTACACCAATCTTCTTTCTGAAGATCCATTTGCAGCCTAGGGTTTTACCCCTTCTGGAGCAAAGTCCAAAGTCCAAACTTTGTTGGTGTACATGGACTCCATCTCGGTCCGCATTGCATCCAGCCATTTTACCGAGTCACCGCTCTGAATGGCTTGCTGGAAGCTAGTAGGCTCACCATAATCCATGGTGCAATCCTCTCTATCCCTGTCTATGAGAAAACCGTAGTATCTCTCGGGCGGATGAGACTGCCTACTACTCCTGCGGAGTGGCGCTGGGATGTCCGGTTCTCTTGAAACTTCTGGTTCATCCAAGCTTTCAGTAATAGCTTGTGGTTCTGGAATTTCTTCCAGTTCTACTACGCTCCCACTTGCTTCTTTTTCTAAAAAATGATGTTCCAGAAAGTGGGCATGACGAGAAACAAAAACCTTTTGTTCCTCTGCGTAATAGAAAAAATACCCCCTGGAGTTCTTTGGGTATCCCACAAACTTACACAGTACTGCGCGTGCCTCGAGCTTGTCCGCATGCTGCTTTTTTACAAAAGCTGGACATCCCCATATCTTCAGATTCTTGAGACAGGGTTTCTTCCCACACCACATCTGATATGGTGTGGTAGGCACAGTCTTGGAGGGAACCTTGTTCAAGATATATGCAGCTGATTCTAGTGCATAACCCCAGAAGGATCATGGTAACTCAGCCTTACTCATCATGGAACGAACCATATCCAATAGGGTTCGATTCCGCCTTTCTGATACACCGTTGTGTTGTGGTGTGTATGGAGGAGTAAGCTGAGAGAGAATTCCATTCTCTTTTAAGTAGCACAGAAACTCGACACTCAAGTATTCACCACCTCGATCAGATCTCAGTGTCTTGATACTTTTGCCTGTTTGTTTTTCAACTTCATTCTTATATTCCTGAAATTTCTCAAGGGCCTCGGATTTGTGCTTCATCAAGAAGACATGCCCATACCTAGAGAAATCATCTGTGAAAGTAATGAAGTATGAATAACCACTTCACGCATGTGTAGACATTGGACCATACAGATCACTGTTATGAGTCCCAAGAGCTCGCTCGCTCTTTCTCCGTGTCCAGTGAACGGAGTCTTTGTCATCTTTCCCATGAGACAAGATTCACAAGTGGCATAAGACTGGTACTCGAACGGATCCAAGTATCCTTCTTTATGTAACTTTGTCAACCGTGTCTCATTAATGTGACCCAGTCTACAATGCCATAAGAAAGCCTGATTTAATTCCGGAAACTTTCTTTTAAGTGTGTTCTGGACACTGAAGACCTGAGCTTGATTCAAAACGTATATACCGTATTTCAATGTACCTGACCCAATCAGTACTTGATTTAGGTGGATGTTTACTACATCGCTTACAAAAGTAAAATCATATCCTTCCTTAGAAAGTAAGGATACAGATATGATGTTACAAGTCGCACCTGGTACATAAAAACAGTCACGCAGAATCAATATCTGCCCAGTTGTCAGTCCTAGATGATATTCCCCTACGGATTCAGCATACATGCTCATTCCGTTAGCAACCCTGAGAGTCATATCACCTTTCTTGATAACCCTACGGTTTCTCAGAGCCTGTAACGAATTACAGATATGAGATCCTGATCCGGTATCCAATACCCAGGAAGTAGGGTTAACTGACATACAGTTCTCTATTACACACACACCCGAAGCCGAAGCCACAACATTTTTCGAATTCTGGCTACTGGCTTTACAAGCCCTGTAATCCTTCTGCCCATGTTCATTCCCGTAACAATAGGAACATCCTTCTTTTACTACATCCATTCCCGAAACTTCTGCCCTTCTCTTTCTTTCTACTTCCCTGGTTTCCTTCAGGGTAGTAGGTAGAGACTGTTGAACTAAGCAAGTATCTGTCCCGTTCTTCAACGTGGTCTTCAGGTCCGTGAGCTCGAAAGAGCTGGTCTCTGTAAGGACGTTGCCCCCTACAAATGACCTGATAGCCAACCTCGCTGGAAGCAATTCGTTCGAGGTCTCATATCTTGCGATACGAGATTGCTCTCCATATGAAACTTTGTTATGGAGGAAGATAGAAACTGAGTCCATCTTCTCGTGCTGCCTCTGGTATATACCATCAACTGAGGCTAACACGAGGCACTTGGCTTTCGCACAGTCTTCTTCCGATGTCCTACGGATACCAATATCCGTGACAGGGGAAACTGGACCTGAGACGGCAGGGGTTGGATCAGTCAAGAGGTGTCCCAGTTTGTCATGGGCAATGGACATCTGGACAGACCTTTGCCAGTCATAACAGTCAGATTCAGTCGTTTTATTATCTAGATGTAACCTAGGTGCGGTCACTGGGTCCCTGCAATTAAGAGAGAGAGAAGAAAACACTTAGCATGATGCTCTTGCAAGTTTAGATTGGTTTTTAATTTATCTAAACAGGATGGCTCCCACTGTCTCTCGAATCCCTCCTCAAACCATAAAGGAAGAATTAGTCAGGATCAATCTCACCGTACAATACTTGCTTAACCGTTCAGCCAGGCCAGTGTCGGTACTTCGAGGGAGGTTTTCCAACGCTTTCGCGAAGTTCCTTAATTAAGTAACCTCTTTTCCCTGTGGGCGTAGCCCCGCTAACACCTTTCTAGACACTTACTTGGTTTATAATATTGATCGTTAAGTGAAAAAAGTTCCCGAGGAGTAGCATATACTCACAGTAGGATCGGGATCCAAATATCATCGCGTGACAAAACCGAAGGAATCCTACCAGAATCATCACACTCCAAATGGTATGCAGCGCTAGCAAGTTTCAGTACTTTTGAAACTCCCGATGTGGATTTTTGCCCCATGCTCTTATGACCTTGACGAAGGCCAACATATCATAAGTCACATGTCAAGTTCTACCCGTCATTATCCAGGTTAATTTGAACCCACCCGTACATACCCTTGACGAAGGCCAAAATAGTAGTACGACTGTCCCAAACCAACGCATCTATCTATGCTACAGAAAAATATTCAGCAGCTACCAATCACTATGCCTTGGCGAAGGTCAAAATACATAGCTTGAATACTACTGAATATTTAACCGAAATGACGGAGGGCTACGAAAGGTTTTGGCGAAACCGTGAACGTAGTGAACTTGATATAATCGATGGAACGAGATAGCTTTTAAAAGGAGTGGTTCAAGCTCCGTGTTTAAAATGCTGGTTTTTTTGAAAAGAACCGAGTGGTTTTCAAAGTGTTCCAACGACTTTTACTTGGTTTATTTTCTTGCATTAATTCCAATGCGTCCCATCATTTAATCCTACCATTGCAGAAAACAACCAAAATATGGTGTACGCTTATGCCATCCACATTCACCACGGGGCCCCGTCATCACCCGTTAGGTTACTTAAACTAATGACAGAGCGGGGGCTGGACTAGCGCGGATGCAAAACATAAGCAACACCTAAATAGATATCATATATAGATATATAGCAATGATAGCCATTACAGATCACAAATGAACACTTTGGATATACTAGGAATCCGCGATTCGTTCAAGCCTGCAAAGAAAAACGGATTACACGGTCGCGATGAATAGCCAAACCCCACCCTAGACCCCTACGGGTGTGGCAAACTACCCGCCAAGTACCCGAAGCGAAGCAACCTCCCTCAACCCGTGAGTAGGCCACTCGGCACTTCGAGATACCCGGTAGTTTGTGCACCCCACCTTGGGTCTATCCTAGGAGCAAAAACAGTAAAAAGAAATTATACAATGACGGCTACAACCCCGACCCGGTTGTGCGGCCATACAAATAATATTACATCAATTTACAACTTTTACAATGAATGAAAGAAAAAGAAACTCTCATCTCACACCCATTCCCGGCTATTCATCCGCGACAATCCACCGAGTTCATATCCACAAACCATCAACATTACAGATCACAGATATGTATAACCCCCACTAATCGATGTATAGCGATTAGCGGACGTTCAATACATATATCACATCACAGATAATATTCATTAGCCAAAGAGTATGGAATATCGATCAAAATACGGATTTGTAACCACCCGAAAATTCAATTTGTGCTCTGGAAAATCTGGGCAGAAACAACATATACTAAAATTCACAAAACTCCCAAATAAAAACACTGCAAGAAACCCGGTCCACGACCGAGTCAAATCGGCCACGGAACCGCGGCAAGAAGCATGTTCTTGCCGCGGAACCGCGGCGGTTTGGTCGGTTCAGTGGACCGGTTTTCTTCTGTGGTTTTAAAAAACCCTGAGTCGAATTTTCATGTATGTTAAAAAAATTTTAGAGCAGTATAAAAATTCGACAGAAACTTGGTTTTTCCGGCCGCGTTTTGCGACTTTTTTCCGATCGATATTCTAAACACTTTGCTAACTTACTAGTTTATGTTTAGCTATGTTCTGATACCACTGTAAGTCCACGTTGCTCACCCCGGTTCTTACGGGGAGGCGGAAACGGCGAAAAACAATGATTTTAGCGCAAGGCAACATGGACTCAAAAGCACGGATCTTTGCTAAACTAGAAACTAACAAACTACTAGAGGTTTTAACTACTATGCTGTAGAAAGTATACCTCACGAAACCGGTCCTTCGGGTCTTCATTCCGCTGTCCCGCTCGTCCATCCAAGCTCCAAGCGTCGATCCGGACCTTGGGCACCTCCGCGGCCTTCTTGAGTCGAAGACGATCCACCCGAGAGATGTACACCAAACTCCGCCTCGAGCCGAGGCAACTAGGGTAAAGAGATTGCTAGTCAAGAAGCCCTAGGATGTGTAGAGGAGATGTATGGATGTGTTTGTCTTTGTGGGATCTTTTTCTCTCAACACATGAGATCAAGAGGAGGAAGAAGGAGGAGAACTTAGCAACCATGAGAGCTTTTCTTTTCTTCTCACTTCAAGAGAGAGAATGAAAGGAGAATAATGAAAGGATTAACCCAAATCAAATGAACCATGGTTGCAATAATACACTAAAATCATCATTACTAATCCTATCATGATAAAGTTGATGGCACATTGAATTGACCATTATCATAACTCAAGAATTAAAAAGAAAATGAAAGAAGAGTGTAGATCTCTCTTGAAGGTCAATGGTCAACACGGTCAACGGGTCAACAAAGTCAAGAGAGGTCTAAGTGGTCAAATGGTCAATGCAATCAGCCATCACTAATCTATCACTAAAAGGATTAGTAAACAATGTTTCCGGCTCATAACGGTTTTGACCAAACGAATTGTCAAAACCCTAATGAGTGTGCCACATTACGGTTTTGGCCGAACCAACTGCCAAAACCCTAATAGGGTACCTCCTCCTTCATCGCTCCTCAAAACTGTGCATACACACCCGCATCCGTATTCCGTAGAATGCGAATGCACAAAAGACAAATCAAATCCATCTGTGCAATACTAGGATCTGGCTTAAACCAAAGCCCACTAGTATTGCCTGCCCAAACAGCATACGCACACAAGTGCACATAAGTGATCGTAGCCCTGCCGTAAAACCATACGGCCTCTACACGTTTCGCTCAATGCAGGGAAACTCTCTGTGTGGGACACTAAAGACTCGACACTATGCTGGAAGTGGGTTTAACCACAGACCGCAAGCGGCACTAGCTGTACGTAACGGTCCCCAAGTAGATGTCGATAAGAAGGCCGATGAGGTAAACCCATCCGAACTCCTACTGAGCCTGTATGTGACAATCTCCGTACAGTCCGGTATGTTCGTCTGATACATCGCATGGCGGGCCTAGGGGGCGGTGAATGTCAGTCCCCTAATAGCGGTACAAGTCGTGTCGGAGTGTAGCCCAGAACACCCTGAGATAACACTGGAAACCTACCAGTATATCTCGCTTGCCCTGGCCAGGGACTACTTGTGTAATGGCTCTCCTAGACACAGCGCGATGTCAACCCCCAATACCGGGAGAGACGAATCATGTCTAACCGTCACTGCCTCCAAGTGCTTCGGGACTGCACCCAACTACTACCTGTTTGCACGACTCCTTTGAGCCGTGGTAGGGTAGTAATCTAAGTACAGTGGGAACACACTCGAGGCGAAGTGACAGTGTCAAGTCGGCGGACTAAGCTGTACTCATGTCACCTGGGAACTGATAATTGACGATAGGTATAATACCAACCAACAGTTCCCGACGAGTCCTGTCCAGTGTACTCGTAACCTAACAAGCACCCGCATACTATCTCAAGTACGACGTACTGACGGCTGTGGGACAGACCGTCTCCCCCGCTGGAATGAGAAGCGCATACGCTAGTCTACTCTGGAGTATCGATGCCCTGTCTCGATAGTCCTACTACTAGGGACCTGTATAAGGATGTGCTTATGGATTACCCAGCCCCACGAGTGTGAGCGCCATCACAACGCTGGTAATCAAGCAAAGATCCTAAGGGCTCTACTAATATATATATAAGCGATATGCTAAAAGAAACACATGCACATATTGAAGTAGAGACAAACCAAGTAGCATACTACCATTTTGAGCAAGATTGTCTATACAACTGTGAATATCCCAAGCTTCCATTAAGTAATATACAAGCTAGTATGATACAGTAATGGCCTCTAGGGCATATACACTAACAAAAGCAGGCATCGCGGAGTTGGAACATCTGTTTTGATGTAGTAGTCAAAGCATTTGACTTCATCAAAATGGTAGATGAACCTTGTATATATACAAAAAGATAGTAGAGAGTAAGGTGGTCTTCCTCGTATTGTACGTGGATATCATACTCTTGATAGGAAAGGAGTTTCTTATGCTACACTCGGTCAATCTCCTCTTATCACATTGATTCTCCATATGGGATCAAGGTGATACCTCCTAAATCCTGTGTTTTGGATCTATGAGATAGATCTAAGTGGATTTTAGGATTCTCACTAGGTGTAGTGAGATTGTATCAATCGATCCTGGGGAGAATCACTGGATAGATTCCAGGGTGGTAAGGTCGACTAATTGTCAGTCACAGGCATTGTCTATACCCTCAGTGGAGGGACTGTATGTTGGAAGAGTTTCAAGCAAGATATCGTGGCTAACGAGACGATAAAGGCTGGATACATCGCTACCAAAGATGCTACCAAAAAGGAAGTCTGGGTGTATATTAGTTCATGAGATGAACTCCGTTCCTACCATTGTGTGACAATGGAGTTATGGCTTAGGCCTAGGAACACCCTTCCCATCAGTGATCTAGACATATTCTAAGGCAGTATCACCTGATCATGGAGATGGTTGATCTCCAGGGGATCGTGGTTAGGAGAGTAGACTCAGAGGACAACACGGCGGATCCACTCACGAAGGCCTTTTCTCAGAGAGAGACTTTTATGGGCTGGTTGAGTATGAGATACTACAACTGAAGGGTTTGCTACAGCACCACTACAAGGGTTTGGTAGCATCACATATGCCATATTAAAAAAAATATAGGGTGCTAAAGAAACTATCCTAAGGATCATTCTAGAAAAGCTAGGATAACAAGACTTTTAACAACAACACAAGTAGAAAAAGGGTAGGGTTTGAGAATGCAACCTTTGTAGCTCCCTACGCTAGACTCCTTGACCACTTGAGGGTTGAAAGAAGCTCGCTTGAGATCCTCTAGGTCCACGACGATCCACCCGGAGTCCTCTTTGTCCAAGCTTGAAGCTCCACTTGATCAAGAGAAGAAGAAGAAGCCAACACTCTAAACTAATGGGCAAGAGTAGTGTTGAATGATGATGTGGATTGTTTTCTCACTTCAAAACCCTAACTTGATCACTCTTTTGTTCACTATCAAAACCTAGAGAGCAAGAGAGTGAGGAAGAAGAAGATGGCAAATGAAGAGCTCAAGATAATGATAAGTCTTGAGATAAAAATGAGAAAAGAATATAACTAACTCTTTCAGGTGTATCAATCCCCATGCTTCTTCTTGAGATCCAAGTGTTAGTTATATGTATGCCCTAGAGGCCATTACTGTACATACGATGTATATTGTAGTGGATGCTAGGACATATATAGGGAGGACTTTCTTGCTCGACATGATAGTATGCTATCTGGTTGTACTTTATCTTAACATGTACTCTGATTGTCTCTATATTACATGTTGATAAAGCCCTTAGGATATGTACTCGACTACTGGGACTATGATGAGATCATACTAGTGGGGCCACGGTAGTCGACGAGTACATCCTATAATTGTTCCTAGTCGTGGGTGTATCGAGACAGGGCATCGATGCACCAGAGTAGACTAGCGTATACGCATCTTGACCCATATGATGGGCGATGGATGATCCCATATCCATCGGTGTTTGACATCAAGGATGGTGTACGGGTGCTCAGTAGAGACTGGGTACACTGGACGGACTCGCCGAGAACTCCCAGATGGTATTATACCATACGTCAGATGGCAGTTCTCCGGTGACACTGGTACAGAGTAGTCTGTTGACCCGAGATCGTCATAGAGTCTTGTGTGGTTCCCACTGTGCTTTGATTTCCATCATACCACGTCCAAGAGGGCGTGCAAAAAGGTGGCTTTTGGGTACAGTCCCGAATCACATGGAGGCAATGAGCGATAGGAGGGGATTCGTGTCTCCCGGTATAAGGAGTTGATGTTGTGCTGTGTTCGATTGGCTATAACCGGAAATCCCTGGCCAGGGTTGCTGAGATTTACTGGTAAGTGTTATCAGTAGTTTCTCGAACTGTTATAGACCTCAAATCGACACGACTTATCGAGCTACTGGGGTCTGACGTTTACCACCCCTAGGCGAGATATGCAACATATCAGACGACGAGACCGGACTGTACGGGAGTGTTACTGTTTGGATTCACAGGAGAAGTTACAGGCTTGCTTGTTGATCTTCTGAGCGCTCAATACCTGGGTAGCTGTTACGTTTAGCTGACCGCTTGCAGCTTGTGGGTGTTTGATATGATCATCACCTACTGCCGGCGTATTGACGATTCTTTAGAGTCCTACACAGAGGTTTCTTGACTCAGGCAAAACGAAGTAGGAGCACATATGTGATATGTGCGGGACCGAGGATAATGCGATATGTGATACCGTATTCTATTCTCGCGATATTTGATATCAGCCGGGTCATCGGATCAAGTGTTGATTCGGTGAATCGGTACGGATAAATATTAGTCGGTTATATGCGATATAGCCGGATTGTCGGATCAAGTGTTGATTCGATAATTTAATGTATAATAATATATATTATATATTAAATTGCATTAACTAATATTTGCTCACTAAAAGATTCTTTTTCTCACTCGGGTAATACATTGATATATATGCGATATATGTTAATTGTATTATTTTATTTTGTTGCAATAAATATTGTATATGTGATATATAATATTGTAACATGATATGATAAATAATGCAACTTGTTTAGTAGAGATTAAACATGGTTAGGGTTAAGGCTTTCTAGAAGTTTCTAGAAGTTTTCTTTCTTTGTCTTTGTTAAGATATTATGCTAGATATTTTCTAAACCCTAACCAAACCTTTAACCCTAGTCTATTCTCTACAATGGTTAAGTGAACCATGGTTGCATAATTCTATCATATTATTTCTTTTCTTATTCATCACAAATGGAAAATGATTATTCATTCATCTTCTTCCTTCATTTTCTTTCATGGAAAAGCTTGCTTGATTTTTCAAAGGTGATGAATAATTGTGAGAAAAATATAAATAAAGAGAGCAAAAATCCTACTTCATCATCCTCATCTTCCCTTGCCATTTAGATGAGGGTGTTCACATCATTTCATGAGTGTTAGCTTGTGTTAAAGAAACTTCAAGGTAGATCATCTTAGTATCGAAGATCGGAAGCAAAGGTTGCGTCTTTCTCTTCGTGGAACCTCTCGAGAGTCCGGATCCCGATGATCGCAGCGAAGGGACCACAACACAGAGCATATGAAGTGAAGGACCGGATCTACAAAGGTTGTAATCCCTCTCACTTATTGTTAAATTGTTTAGCATGCTTGTTTTCGCCTAATCTCTAGTTTAAAGTTCCGTATTCGGGTTGTTCGGCACGGCTAAATTTTAAATCGGGCATGGTTGATGCCTCGTAGACCCTTGTGCGCGTGCCTAGCAACCCTACAGTGGTATCAGAGCCAAGCTAGAGCTTTAGGCGAAGTCTAGACGAAGTTTAAAGTCCGATCGAACCCGAAACCCCGACTCCAAATTGCTCTCTGGAAATTTTCTGAAAATTTGGATTTTTGTCAATTAAAAATTTCTAAAAAATTCAGCAGGGTCTTATTAGAATTACTGTGAAATTCGAGGGGGTAATTCGTCAAAAGTGCGGCGGAACCGCGGCAGAAGCCTGGCTTCTGCGGCGGTTCCGCGGCCCTTTGATGACGTCACCCCTCCTATTTTGCACAGTAATTCCTATTACACAGTGCTGAGTTCTCTGGGAATTTATAATATTTATTCTACAGTTGAGTTTTCTGGGGTTATTTTGGGGATTCGATGTTTCGATCGGAGTATTAGATTTTGTCTATGTGGCTTTCCGGATAATTTTTAGAAACTGTTAAAAAGTTCGAACGGATATCAATAACTCACTTTTTCCCCTGTCGGAAAATTTTTCAAAAGTTGGATTTTTTCTCGTGTTCAAGAATGTTCTAAGTCATGCAAGTAACTCGGTGGACCCTCTAGAAGACAACAAACGTTAACTCGATTATGTGACCGTCTTGAACTGCCTTTTGAACCTTAGGGTTTGGGGCAGTACGGCGTGCCACATGTGAGGCGTTGGCTTGACCCTTCTACGGCTGGACCATTGGTACTGTGGCATGTGATGGACGTTTTTAAACTGATTTCAAGTGTTGAGATATATTGGGGAAATCTTGGGTGCTTGATGATTCGATCGGAAAGTTTAACTTTTTCTATTTATCTGGAATGTGATACAATATTTGGAATCCACAGGTAGTTATGAGATAACTAATTTGAATATTATAAACATAGCAGTTTGGTCTCGGATGATCGGTTGCTACGGAATTTTGATGTGATCAAAAGTCCGTCGCAATCACGTAGCGTATGCGGATACTCGCCGGGTAAACTTAATAGACAGCTACACCTCTTAGCCCCGACCAAGTGACTGTAGGAGAACCCCGTCGCCGAAAGCATCCGTTCGGGTGCTCCCGGTAGCGGTGTTCCGCCTTGGTGCACTTCGTCGACGGTATCGGGGGTGCGGCCGTCTAATAAAGTTTGCGACGAGCATTCGATCAGGACGTCGGGAATCTTGTTGAATTGCCCGACTTGATATTGAAAAGAGTTTTTGATAATGAGACTAAAATGCGGGGTTTATAATTGTTAAGCATGCGATGTCTAAGAAATTCATTTGGTTAGGCATGCGATGTCTAAGGAGGTTGAGGATTCCAACTGTTGTAGTTTTACACTTTCTTTTCTGTGACCGTAAGCGTAGTATGTGGTGTATCGCCGGCTTCGTTGCTATACATCAACGACAATCGGGATACGCATACTTGCTTACGTTGATGATATGAGATATTATGTGTTGCTGTGATATGTTGTATTGGATCGTCGCGTTTGAATAGCCGGGGGTTTTATGTGAGATGAGAGTTTTTCTTTTTCATTCATGTAAAATTCATTTGTATGTAATATTCTTTTATTGGGGCACTTCCAGGTAGCGGAAGATGTCACCGTTGTATATTATTTACTTTTCCGCATTAGGTAGACCCAAGGCGGGGAGCATAAGTAACCGGGTTCTAGGGTCCAGTGGGAGACCATCTCGAGGAGTCGAGACCGGGTCTCCTAACCCTAGAATTGGCAGTGTTACTTGCCGCTCTCGTAGGGGTCTAGGGATGTGGGTTTGGCTATTCATCGCGACCGTGGAATCCGTGTTTTATACAGGCTCGTATTGAAAACACGGACGTCCTAGTATATCCAATATTTCATATATGTTCTTCTGCTGCAATGTTCTGTGATGAGATCATATTACTGTCTGAGACGAATGTTTATATTATATATGAGATATATGTTATATTGCAGATTTCGTTTCAAAAGAGATGCTTGTGAAGCATATTAAAATGGGACTTCATTAATGAGATTAATGAAATAAAAGAAACCTAAGATGTTGTAGAAACTTGTTTATAAAAACTGGTAGCTCTAGTTGTTGCTTTGCATAGCGGTGTTCCTTGTAGAACATCCAGCACCTTATTCGATAAGGAAAGGACCGAGATCCCTTCACCGGGAGTGACTCCTTTAGCAATAACTGGCAGATGCTACAAACTCGGTTTGTCTTTTGATTGCTTCTATAGTTCTTGCTTTGCACAGCGGTATATATGATATATCCTGCACCTTATTCGATGAGGAAAGGGCCGACGATCCCTTCACCGGGAGTGACCCCTTTAGCAAAACTAGAAAAGCCTCAAAAACACTCCATTTAAAATCGCTCGATTCTACAACGATATCAAGTTCATTACGCAAAGGGTTTTCTTAAAAACCTGTCATAGCCCTCCGTCATTTCAGATAAGTACTAGTTAGTATTCGTGCTGCGGTAGTTTGGCATGCGTCAAGGCGTAGTGTACGGTAGCTAACTAGTGCTTATCTGCTAGCATACGATGCGATTGGATTAGGGTATTCGTACGGCGTTGTTTGGTATGCGTCAAGGGTCGTGCGGGTGGGTTTAATTCAATCAAGAAATGTACGGGTTGAACTTGACTAGCGGACTATGGGTTGTTTGGCATGCGTCAAGGTCATAGCACGCTAGGGACAAAATATTATTGGGAATTTCAAGTTTTGAAATTTGCAATGAGATTGCATACCTTCTATAAGATAGTTGGATCCCGATACCCGCTGCGAGTAAGAGTTACTCCTGGGAGAGTTTTACACATTACAATTAGCCGATCAAGTAGGTGTCTAGAAAGGTGTTAACGGGGTTACGCCTCTGGGAAAACGAGGTTTACTTAATTAGGTTCGTGCAAAAGCACGGGGGACCTCCCTCAAAGTACCGACACTGGCCTGGCTGAAAGATTGGCGAACTTGTAGCGTGTAATTAATCCCGGCTAGTCTTTCCTTTTAGGGTTTGAAGGAAGATTTGACTAAAACAGTGGGAGACATCCTGATTAGATATATTAGATAACCAATCTAATCTTGCAAGAGCATACGCTGAGTGTTTTCTTCTCTCTCTCTCCAGATAGCGAACATATCACGCCTTAATCAAGATAATAAAACGGATATATTGACCGAACCCGCTTGTTATACTGAGCTGGGGAACGTTGGTCCCGCTCCAACTTATAATTGTTATAAGACAGAGCAGGAAATCGGGGAATACCAGATTTCCCGTGCCGCCCAAACGAAGAAAGTGCATGTTGATGCATCATCTTCGGGTGTGTTCATTACACAGAATTGTTTCTCAGTATCCTTTACGTCCTGGGTATGTGATACCGGATCAGGATCCCGTATATGTAATCTGTTACATGGGCTATAGATAGGTAAAGAACTGAGAACGGGTGATAAGTTTCATGAGACAGAAAACGGTGCAAGTGTTGCAGCCAAGTCTGTTGGTCACTGTCACCCTGTATTACTAGAATACATTGATTCTGAACAAATGTTATTAGATACCGAACCTGATATACAAAATCATATCAGTCTCTTTATTAGCAAAGAAAGGATATAATTTTGTATTGTTGCATAATGTTTTGAACATTTCCTATATCAAGAGTTGATCGGTTCAGGCACGTTATCTAAAAGCATTGACGTTCTAAATCAAACTACAGTTCTTAGTATACGGAACACACACAAAAGGAAGAGTTCAGAAATGAACCTACTTGAGGTATTGTAGATTAGGTCATATCAATGCGACCAGACTGGCTGAAGTTACATATAGATGCATATTTAAATTAGTTTGAATTTACATCTTGTGAAACTTGCCGGTCATGTCACAAAGATAAGATGACCACAGCTCTGTTTGTTGGAAACAGAGAAAGAGTTAGTGAACTTTTGGGATTGATACATGCTGATGTATGAAAGTCCCCTGTCTACATATGCCAAGATCGGTTCTTTGTACTTCATTACATTCTCTGATAATCTCTCAAGATTCAGACATATCTTCCTGCTGAAACACAAGTCCGAAGCTTTTGAGATATTCACAGAATAGAAGTAGAAGTAGAGAACCAAATATGGGTATAAGTATTATGTCCTTTAATGAGATCAAGGAGGAGAATACTTGAGCACGGAATTCCTGGACTATTCTAAAGGAGAATGAGATTCTCTCTCAGCACTACTCCTCCGTATACACCACAGCACGTCGGTGTATCGGGGCGGAGCAATAGCACCCTATGTGATATGGTGTGCTCCATGATGAGTACTACTGAGTTTCCTATTTCCTTCAGGGAGTTATGCACTTGTGAAGTTGCATACCTATTGAATAGGGTTCAAATCAAATCAGTTGCCTACCACTTCATATGTGATATGGAAAGGGAAGAGCCCATATCTTAAGTTTGTTAAGATTTGGGGCTGTCCGGCCTATGTCTAAAAGCAAAATCCGGACAAGCTCGAGGCAAGGTCTGTTATGTAAAACTGGAAAGGTTCCAGCTATACAAACTGCAGCCGATGATTTGGTAGAACCAAAGGATTCAATAGTTACCAACGAACCTCAGCCTCTCCGCCGATCTAGTAGGGTTCCTCACCCACCTGAAAGATACTTCGGTTTCTCTATGACAGTGGGAGCGAGGATTGCATCATGAGATGATGACCCAACTAGTTTCGAGCTGACCATCAGGAGTGGGACTCTGTAAGAATGGCTGGATGCTTATCGATCAAAGATGGAATCCTTATACACCAACAAAGTATGGACTTTGGTTGCCATATCTGAAGGGTTAAATCCCCATCAGGAGCAAGTATATCTTGAGAAGATTACTTGGTGTACATGGAAAAGTTGAGACTTTCAAAGCTAGACTTATTAAAGGTTTGCATCATAGACCAGGTATGGATTATGTTGAAACCTTTTCTAAGGATCTATACTTAAGTCCATCCAGACCCTACTTGCCACGGCTACATACCATGACTACGATATCTGGTGGTTGGGTGTCATGACTGCTTTTCTAAATGATGTTTTAGAAAAGAGTGTCTATAAGTACACAGCCAGAGGGCTTCGTAGACAGTGGGAGCAGCGGAAACGTGTGCAAGATGATTTATATGATAAAACAGGCATCGCGGAGTTGGAACATCTGTTTTGATGTGGTAGTCAAAGAGTTTGACTTCATCAAAATGGTAGATGAACCTTGTATATACGAAAAGGTAGTAGAGAGTATGGTGATGATCCTCGTAGAGTACGTGGATGACATACTCTTGATAGGGAAGGAGTTTCCTATGCTACACTCGGTCAATCTCCGCTTATCACAAGGATTCTCCATATAGGATCAAAGTGATACCTCCTAAATCCTGGGTTTTGGATCTATGAGATAGATCTAATTGGATGTTAGGATACTCACTAGTTGTAGTGAGATGGTATCAATCGATCCTGGGGAGAAACACTGGAAAGGTTCCAGGGTGATAAGGACGACTGAATGTCAGTCGCAGGCTTGTCTTTACCCTCAGTCGAGGGACGGTATGTTGGAAGAGTTCCAAGCTAGATACCGTGACATACTAGACGATTAAAGGCAAGATACATCGTTACCAAGGATACTACCAAAGAGGCAGTCTGGATATATATAAGTTCATAAGATGAACTTCGTTCCTACCATTGTGTGACAATGGAGTTGTGGCTTTAGCCAAGGAACTACCGTCCCATCAGAAATCCAGATATAAATCTTAGGCAGTATCACCTGATCATGGAGATGGTTGATCTCCGGGAAGATCGAGGTTAGGAGAGCAGACACAGAGGACGACAACGCGAATCCATTCACAAAGGCCTTTTTCCCAATAGAGACTTTTATGGGATGGTTGAGTATGAGATACTTCAATCGCAGCTAATTGTTGGGTATGCGATACCATAACAGATGGCCCTAGTGCAAGTGGAAGATTGTTAGTTATATGTATGCCCTAGAGGCCATTACTGTACATACGATGTATATTGTAGTGGATGCTAGGACATATATAGGGAGGACTTTCTTGCTCGACATGATAGTATGCTATCTGGTTGTACTTTATCTTAACATGTACTCTGATTGTCTCTATATTACATGTTGATAAAGCCCTTAGGATATGTACTCGACTACTGGGACTATGATGAGATCATACTAGTGGGGCCACGGTAGTCGACGAGTACATCCTATAATTGTTCCTAGTCGTGGGTGTATCGAGACAGGGCATCGATGCACCAGAGTAGACTAGCGTATACGCATCTTGACCCATATGATGGGCGATGGATGATCCCATATCCATCGGTGTTTGACATCAAGGATGGTGTACGGGTGCTCAGTAGAGACTGGGTACACTGGACGGACTCGCCGAGAACTCCCAGATGGTATTATACCATACGTCAGATGGCAGTTCTCCGGTGACACTGGTACAGAGTAGTCTGTTGACCCGAGATCGTCATAGAGTCTTGTGTGGTTCCCACTGTGCTTTGATTTCCATCATACCACGTCCAAGAGGGCGTGCAAAAAGGTGGCTTTTGGGTACAGTCCCGAATCACATGGAGGCAATGAGCGATAGGAGGGGATTCGTGTCTCCCGGTATAAGGAGTTGATGTTGTGCTGTGTTCGATTGGCTATAACCGGAAATCCCTGGCCAGGGTTGCTGAGATTTACTGGTAAGTGTTATCAGTAGTTTCTCGAACTGTTATAGACCTCAAATCGACACGACTTATCGAGCTACTGGGGTCTGACGTTTACCACCCCTAGGCGAGATATGCAACATATCAGACGACGAGACCGGACTGTACGGGAGTGTTACTGTTTGGATTCACAGGAGAAGTTACAGGCTTGCTTGTTGATCTTCTGAGCGCTCAATACCTGGGTAGCTGTTACGTTTAGCTGACCGCTTGCAGCTTGTGGGTGTTTGATATGATCATCACCTACTGCCGGCGTATTGACGATTCTTTAGAGTCCTACACAGTGGTTTCTTGACTCAGGCAAAACGAAGTAGGAGCACATATATGATATGTGAGGGACCGAGGATAATGCGATATGTGATACCGTATTCTATTCTCGCGATATTTGATATCAGCCGGGTCATCGGATCAAGTGTTGATTCGGTGAATCGGTACGGATAAATATTAGTCGGTTATATGCGATATAGCCGGATTGTCGGATCAAGTGTTGATTCGATAATTTAATGTATAATAATATATATGATATATTAAATTGCATTAACTAATATTTGCTCACTAAAAGATTCTTTTTCTCACTCGGGTAATACATTGATATATATGCGATATATGTTAATTGTATTATTTTATTTTGTTGCAATAAATATTGTATATGTGATATATAATATTGTAACATGATATGATAAATAATGCAACTTGTTCAGTAGAGATTAAACATGGTTAGGGTTTGATTAGGGTTAAGGCTTTCTAGAAGTTTCTAGAAGTTTTCTTTCTTTGTCTTTGTTAAGATATTATGCTAGATATTTCCTAAACCCTAACCAAACCTTTAACCCTAGTCTATTCTCTACAATGGTTAAGTGAACCAAGGTTGCATAATTCTATCATATTATTTCTTTTCCTATTCATCACAAATGGAAAATGATTATTCATTCATCTTCTTCCTTCATTTTCTTTCATGGAAAAGCTTGCTTGATTTTTCAAAGGTGATGAATAATTGTGAGAAAAATATAAATAAAGAGAGCAAAAATCCTAATTCATCATCCTCATCTTCCCTTGCCATTTAGATGAGGGTGTTCACATCATTTCATGAGTGTTAGCTTGTGTTAAAGAAACTTCAAGGTAGATCATCTTAGTATCGAAGATCGGAAGCAAAGGTTGCGTCTTTCTCTTCGTGGAACCTCTCGAGAGTCCGGATCCCGATGATCGCAGCGAAGGGACCACAACACGGAGCATATGAAGTGAAGGACCGGATCTACAAAGGTTGTAATCCCTCTCACTTAGTATTAAATTGTTTAGCATGCTTGTTTTCGCCTAATCTCTAGTTTAAAGTTCCGTATTCGGGTTGTTTGGCACGGCTAAATTTTAAATCGGGCATGGTTGATGCCTCGTAGACCCTTGTGCGCATGCCTAGCAACCCTACACCAAGTACTCCGTGCAGTTGCGCTTCCAGTGTCCTGTTTTGTGGCAGTGATAACATTCCCTTTTCCCCGATTCCCCAGCTTTGGACTTGTCTTTCCCCTTAACCTTTTTGACTCCACCCTTAGGTTTGGTGGGTTTCTTCTTCATCTTTCCCTTGGCCTTAGCCTTTGGGCGAGAAGAGGAAGATTGTCCAACAGTCAAAACTGTAGTTTTAACTGATTTCAGCGTGCTCTCTGCACTCCTTAACATATTAAGGAGTTCAGGTAGTTCCTTCTCCATGTTGTGCATGTTGAAGTTAACTATAAATTGAGTAAAGGTGGAGTGGAGAGACTGCAGAATAATATCCGTATATTGCTCATTGTCCATTGTCCATCCAAGGTCCTCAAGCTCTTCTATGAGAACTATCATCTTCAGAACATGGTCTCCTACTGGTGTGCCAGCGGCCATTCGCATCTGAAACTGCTTTCTGGATGCTTTATATCGTAATACGCGAGATTGCTCTCCATACAACTCCTTTGTATGGAGAAATATGGCTTGGACGTCCATATTCTCATGCTGCTTCTGATGTGTGTTATCCATCGATGCAAGCGCGAGGCATTTGGCCGTGGCACAGTCAGTGTCCCATGTCTTGCGTACTTCCCTATCCGCAACTGAAGATTTAGGACCCGGGACGGGCGGGGCTAGAGTCGTGAGGACATATGATACCTTATCATAAGTCAAAGCAATGTTAAGGTATCTCAGCCAGTCTTTATAATTGGTCCCATTCAGTTTATTTTTATCTAGTAGAAGCTTGAGTCCTGTCATTGGTATCTGCCATTAAGAGAGATAAAAGAATACACTCAGCGAAAGCTCTTGCAAAGATCAGATTGGTTATTATTTCATCTAATCGATGTCTCCCACTGCTTTAATCAAGTTTTTCTTTCAAACCTTAAAAAGAAAACTACCCAGGATTAATTACAGTCTGCAACTTCGCTAACCGTTCAGCCAGGCCAGTGTCGGTACTTGAGGGAGTTTCCCCGTGCTTTCGCACGGACCTAATTAATATAAACCTCATCTTCCAAGAGGCGTAGCCCCGTTAACACCTTTCTAGACACCTAATAGGTTAGCAAATTGTAAACTGCAAAACTCTCCTGGGAGCAACTATTGCCCACAGTGTGATCGGGATCCAACCATCATATGGAAGGTATGCAATCTCATTGCAAATTTCAACTATTGAATTTCCCGATGTGGTTTTTACCCCTAGTACTCATGACCTTAGCTATGGTCAACAAATCATAAGTACTAGTCAAGTTCTACCCGTCATTTCTTGATTAATTAGACCCACTCACATGACCCTTAACTATTGTCAACAAAGTCGCATGAATGTCCTAATTAATCTACATCATATGCAGTGTAGGAAGACATCACTTAGCTACCGTACACTACGCCTTAACTATAGTCAACAAACGTAGCACGAAAACTAAGTACTCTACTTCCTAAAATGATGGAGGATTGCGGATGGTTTTAAGAAAATCTTTAACGCTTTGAACTTGATATCGTCGTAGAATCAAATGGTTTTCAAAAGAAGTGGCATAAGCTCCACAAGTTTGAAATGTAGCTTTTTCATAAAAAGACGAGTGATTTTCAAATCCGATTCTACAACATCCTTTTAGGCTTATTTTTCTTCACATTAATCATATTAATGTTGTCCCATCATTTAAGTCCTTAAGCCATCACAGAAAAGAAATGAAAATACAACGTACGCTTATGCCATCTGCATTCGCCGCAATGTTCCGTTATGCACCGTTAGGTTATTTAACTAACGGCATACCGGGACGGGACTAGCGCGGGTGTAAAACATATGAAACGTCTATTATACATCTCATATATAATATAGCATTCGTCTCAGATGTATTAAGCGATCACATCACAGAATATAGGCAGCAGAAACACAGATATGATAATATCGGATATACTAGGACGTCTGTATTTAGTATTTAGCCAACAATAGAAAATATGGATTCCACGATCGTGATGAATAGACAATCCCACACCCTAGACCCCTACGAGAGCGACAAGTGACCCTGGCAATTCCGGAGTTAGGAAACCCGGTCTCGACGCCTCGAGATGGTCTCCCACTGGACTCCAGAACCCGGTCACTTGTGCTCTCCTCCTTTGGTCTAACCTAATACGGAAAAGTAAATAATATACAACAATGGTGACAGCATCCTCAACCCGGAAGTGCCCCAAATAAAAGAATATTACATTACAAATGAATTTTACATGAATGAAAAGTAAAACTCTCATCTCACATAAAAAAAACCGGCTATTCGATCACGACAATCCAATACATCACAACACAGCAACACAAAATATCACATGTCATCAACGTAAGCAAGTATGCGTACCCCAATTGCCGTTGACATATAGCAACGAAACCGGCGATACGCATACTACGCTTACGGTGGCAGAAATAAGTATCACATACTACTAGACGATGTTAAACCCTTCGATCGAATTAACGAACACCCATATTTCCCAGCAAGCTTAGCACTTGAGCACCGTTAAACAATACCCAAAATCTATGCCACAGTATTTAATGGACCAGCCGTAGAAGGGCAGACCCAAGCCTCATTTGTGGCGCCACTAACTACGGTAAACCCTAAGGTTTAGTCGCAATTTGGTGGTCATATCTCGAGTTAGGGTTACATTCTTCTAGAGGGTCCATAGGAATACCTGCATTATATATCGAGTATGTTCAACCTGGAAAATACCAGTGTTTGATAATTCGTTTGACCTGTTTAACGTCGCCAAAGTTACCAATACGATGCTATAAAAATACGAATACGAACTATCCCGCAAAGAGCCCAATACCAAACTTACATCACATGCAATTCTGGATAGCCAAACAATACTAGAAACCTCATATCATAATGTAAAGAGCACTGGTGCAAAACGAGGAGCAGGGGAGCACAAAAGTCCGGCGACGCCGGAAAAGCCCACTTGGCCGCCGGCCAAAAACCGGTCACCCCCTCTCGTTTTGCATCTGTGTTCTTATATTCTCTTAAATGTCACTCTGCAGTTGTTTAAATAATTTTCAGGCCACTTTTTAAAATATATACAGAGAGCATTTCATGGGTTTTCTAAAATCGTATTTTTTGCGGAAGTTTTCGTTTTCGTATTGTCGTAACATCGTCTAGGCTTCTACTTAGGTTCTGATACCATCCAGGGTTTTCTACAGCACCACTACAAGGGTTTGGTAGCATCACACATGCCATATTAAAAAATATATAGGGTGCTAAAGAAACTATCCGAAGGATCATTCTAGAAAAGCTAGGGTAACAAGACTTTTAACACCAACACAAAAAGGCTAGGGTTTGAGAATACAACCTTTGTAGCTCCCAACAGTAGACTCCTTGACCACTTGAGAGTTGAAAGAATCTCGCTTGAGATCCTCTAGGTCCACGACGATCCACCCGGAGTCTTCTTTGTCCAAGCTTGAAGCTCCACTTGATTAAGAGAAGAAGAAGAAGCCAACACTCTAAACTAATGGGAAAGAGTAGTGTAGAATGATGATGTGGTTTGTTTTCTCACTTCAAAACCCTAACTTGATCACTCTTTTGTTCACTATCAAAACCTAGAGAGCAAGAGAGTGAGGAAGAAGAAGATGGCAAATGAAGTGCTCAAGATAATGATAAGTCTTGAGATAAAAATGAGAAAAGAAAATATATATATATTCTTCTTCTCATTCTTAACTCAAGTGAATAAATATCTAGATATTTTTTTTGGGAGACAAAATGGCCATGGAAATTAACTCAAGGTTAAAGCAAAGGTTAGTGAGTGAATAAAATAATCAAGCATGATAGAATTTCCATTTCCATTTTCTTTTATCCAAAAAGAAATATCAACATATTTATAAGTGTGTGAGTCTTATATTGTTACCATCCATTGTATCAACAACTATGATACAAGAGTGTATGCATATATGTGTGCATGCACATCCATATGTGCATCAATGAGAATAAATGCAAACATGCATGCATACAAGAAAAGACAAGAATTAAAGTGAAAAAGCTAATGGTCAATGATAAATCAACACTTGATCTAGCAAACCGGTCATATCACATACGACCTGACCAATAGCAAACCGCCCGATTAATATACGGTATCACATGCGCGCATTTAATCAGGTCCCCGTGTATATCTCATATGCGCACCACATCGTTTCGCCAGGACTAGGTAACTCCATTGTGGGACTCCAAGACTCGTCAATACGTCCGAAGTGGGTGATGATCATATCAAACACCCCCAATCCGCAAGAGGTCAGCTAAACGTAACGGCCACCCGGGTATTGAGCGATCGGAAGAAAACAAGCGAACCTGTCACAACTCCCGTCGAGCCAACCGGCAACACTACCGTACAGTCTGGTCTCTACGTCAGATATGCTGCATACTGAGTCTAGGGATGGTAACGTCGACCCCAATAACTCAATGAGTCGTGCCGATGAATGGTCTATAACGGATCGAGAAACTACTGATAACACTTATCAGTAAATCCCAACAGCCCTGGCCACGGACTTACTGATATAGCCAATCGAGCACAGCACATCATCAAATCCCAATACCGGGAGAGAAGAAACCCCTCCTATCGCTCATCGTCTTCGTGTGTCTCGGGACTGTACCCAAAAGCCACCTGTTTGCACGCCTCAGTAGAGCCGTGGTAGGGTGGTAATCAAAGTACAGTGGGAGAACAAACAAGACTCTATGACGATCTTGGGCCTACAGACTAACCTGTACCAGTGTCACCTGAGAACTGCTATACGACGATAGATATAATACCATGTAGGAGTTCTTGGCGAGTCCGTCCAGTGTACCCAGTCACCACTGAGCACCCGTATACGATCTCGATGTCAATCATCAAAGGATGTGGGAACATCCATCGCCCATCATATGGGTCTATTATCATATACGCTAGTCTACTCTGGTATATCGATGCCCCATCTCGATAGACCTACGACTAGGGACATTTCATGATATGCTTATAAACTACAGACGTCCCACTAGTATGATCTCCATCATAATCACAGTAGTCAAGCAAATATCCTAAGGGCTTTATCAACATGTGTAAATGAATAATAGCATGATCAAGTCAGCATGTCAGATAAAGAACAACCAGATAGCATACTATCATGTCGAGCAAGAATATACACTGAATATATATATATATATATATATACACACACATGTATAAATACATCCACTATCATATAATGTTCTCTAGGGCATACATATATCCAACAACAACCACTGCTATATGATGGCCCTAGTGCAAGTGGGAGATTGTTAGTTATATGTATGCCCTAGAGGCCATTGCTATACATGAGATGTATATTGTAGTAGATGCTTGGACATATATAGGGAGGACTTTCTTGCTCGACATGATAGTATGCTATCTGGTTACTCTTTATCTTAACATGTACACTGATTGTCTCTCTGTTACATGTTGGTAAAGCCCTTAGGATGCGCACTTGACTACCTAGATTATGATGCGGATCATACTAGTGGGACAAAGGTAAGTACATCCTTTAATGTCCCTAGTCGTGGGTGTATCGAGATGGGGCATCGATATTATAGAGTAGACTAGCGTATAGCTTCTCGACCCATGTAGATAGGCGATGGATGATCCCATATCCAATGGTGTTTGACATCAGAGATGGTATACGGGTGCTCAGTGGAGACCGGGTGCACTGGACGGACTCGCCGAGAACTCTCAGATGGTATTATACCTCACGTCGGATGGCAGTTCTCTGGTGACACTAGTACAGGTTAGTCTGTCGACCCAAGATCGTCATAGAGTCTTGTGTGATTCCCACTGTGCTTTGATTTCCACCTTACAACGTTCAAGAGGACGTGAAAAATGATGGTTTTTGGGTACAGTACCGAGTCACATGGAGGCAATGAGCGATAGGAGGGGATTCATCTCTCCTGGTATTGGGGGTCGATGTTGCGCTGTGCTCGATTGGCTATAACAGGAAGTCCCTGGCCAGGACTGTTTTAGAGATATACTGGTAAGTGTTATCAGTAGTTTCTCGACCCGTTATGAGCCTCATATCAACACGACTTATCGAGTTACTGCGGTCTGGCGTTTACAACCCATAGACGAGATATGCGACATATTAGACGAAGAGACCGGACTGTACGGTAGTGTTACTGATTGGATTCGTAGGAGTGTGAGCAGCCTTGATTGTTGATCTTTTGATCTCTCAATACCCGGGTGGCCGTTACATTTAGCAGACCGCTTGCGGCTTGTGGGTCTTTGATATGATCATCACCTACTGCCGGCGTATTGACGAGTCTTTAGAGTCCTACATAAAGGTTTCCTGGCTCAAGTGAAACGGAGTAGGAGCACATATGTGATATGTGCGGGATCGAGATTGATACGAATATGAGGTACCGTATTCTATTCTCGCGATTTGTGTTATCGGCCGGGTATATGTGATATAGCCGGGTTATCGAATCAAGTGTTGATTCGATAAGTTGATACACTAGATATTAGTCGGTTATATGTGATATGACCGGATCATTAAATCAAGTGTTGATTTAATGATTTAATGTATAATTATATATTTGATATATTACTTTACATTAACTAGTATTGGCTCACTTAAGATTGTCTTCTCACTTTATGTGCGCATAGTGTATATGTGATATATGATTGTGTACATGTTTGTATCATGCTTGATGATACATGCAAACATGGGTGTGTGTATGGCTTACACCATACTTAAGATAATGGTTGGGGATTTTATTTATTTTTTAATTCAAAATTGGTGGCATTTTGTCATGGCATGAAGCTTCATGAAGCTTAGTGATAACCATTGACCAAGTCCACTTGTTTTGTTTTACTCAAGATATTTATTAACCAAACCATTAACTTAAACCATGGTTATGTCTCTACAATGATTAGTATATGATACTAACTCACCCATGGTTGCATAACTCATTCATTCACTTGATTTATTTTCTTGAGTTGCTTTCTTCATCTTCTTCCTCTTGCTCTCTAGCTCCATGGAAAATGGTGAAAATGAGTGAGAAAATAAAATCTAAAGTGAGCCCACTTCCTACTTCATCATCCTCTACTACTTGCTATTTAGTTTAGGGTGTTCTCTTCACAAAGTTCTTGACCTAGTGAAGGGTTAGCTTGTGTTTGAGTCTCCTCGACGTACATCATCTTCGGCCTCGAAGACTACAAGCAAGCTTGTTCATTTCTCTGAGGGAACACATGCTAGAGTTCGGGAGATCGATGATCGCAGCGAAGGGTCGTCAACACGGAGCTTTAGAAGTGAAGGCCCGGTCTACAAAGGTTGTATTCCTTGCTCACTTTCCTTATGCAAAGTTGTTTGCATTACATTCCGTACGATTTCTAGTTAATGATTCTAAGCTTGGGTTAGCTAGAACGGCAAATTTTTGAATTTGGCATAGACGATGCTTCTCGAAACCTTGCTGCCTTCCTAGGTAACCCTGCACTGCCATATTTCTCCACATGCTTGGCTCATTCTTTTCTTAACTTGGTTTTCTTCACTTGCTCTTCTCACTTGGAGAAAACACTTACCCATTTTCTTTAGTTGCTCATGCCATGGTTTCCTCACCTCCTCTTCATCTTCTTGAGTTCCTTTTGGAGCATTTTTTATGATAGAAAAATTATAGTGACACATTCCTACACCTCCACTCTCTATTTCTAGCAACCTTGGAGCGTCGGTTGCCTCGCTTGGCGAGGTTGAAGCTTGCGCCGTTTTCCTCAGGTGGATCATCGTAGATGGAGGAAGACCGGCAACCAAACTCGATCCGCAGCCACTAGGTGCTTGGGAATATGGTTGAAGACCGAAGGACACGGATCAACTCGGTATAACCATTCTAACTTCTTTATATTGCTTGCTAGTATAGGGTTTAGGGTAGATCCGGGCATCGGGTCATGGTTGTGCCAGTTTATAAAAATTTTGTTCCGTATTTGGCCACGGTTTGATGGTCGGGGCGCTGCCGTAACCCAACAGAGAGTGTGGGTGGGGGTGTATTGAGTGTGAGAGTTTACTCTTGGCTAACATATAACCAACTCTTTTAACAAAAACAATAATAAAAACCTTTTTTCCTTTAAATAAATCCCTTCATGTTACTAAATCTAAATTCATGTTTTTAAAAGAAATGAAACACTTATTATAATACTCAAATACCATTATCTTATTACAAAATCTCAAGTCATGTTAAAACAATTAAAATATCATTTTTATGATATCACACATTTTTCTTCATTTTTACCAAAATAGTTACATTTTTGCGGATATAAATCCGATAACAAATTCATACGCGATATCATTTTTTGTAAACTCATTATATTCATATTTTAAATTATAAATTAATATTTATAATTTTCCAAAATATTACAATATCCCCTCCTCGGTCACCAAATTTAAATTTAACCCCTATCTTAAAACATTTTTCTCAGTCAAATCAACTCAATTCAAATCAAATTGTCGGGGACCAAATTTAAAAACATATAGTCCGCTCAAATTATCGGAACTCCGAAGTCCCACATGAGCTAAGACGTAATATAACGCAACCGTGCATGTGAAAACTCACATAACTGTAACTCTAGCAGTTGCTACGAGAATTACACCAGTTATGATGCAAAATTCCAAATACGAAAACCATTGTGTATATCAAGTACAAGATCATTGCTATAGCCGTAGTGCAATATCTGTAGCACACGACCAAGCGAAATTATAGAAATCAAATTTATAATATATCTTATCAAATGCAATGCATGAAAACGAAATCAACAATAACGGGTTTGCACGAAAATCCAAACCACATGCCACGGGTGTGCATGAAAACAAAAACAGCGCCAAGTGCAACAGGTGTGCATGAAAACAATATCCACTGCATCGAATGTGCATGGAACCAATATCAAGTGCATCTAGAGTGCAGAAGATCAATGTCAAGTGCATCGGGGTGCACAAAATAAATCTCAAGTGCATCGGGGTGCACAAAATCAACATCAAGTGCATTGGGGTGCACAAAATCAACATCAAGTTTATCAGGTTGAACAAAATAAATCTCTAGTGCATCGGGTGCACAAAATCAACATTAAGTGCATCGGGATGCACAAAATCATATCTAGTATGCCAAGAGTATATAATAATCTAATACAAGTGCAACTGACGTGCACGCAAATATCAGTCTAGTGCATTTGGTGTGCATAAAACGCCAATCGAGTGCAATCACTGTGCACTGAAATCTCAAACAAGTGTACATGGTGTGCACAAAACACCTATCAAGTGCAACTGATGTGCAAGGATATCTCAAACAATTGCACCTGGTGTGCACAAGTCATTTTTGTGACCCTCAAATCCTAAAAACACATAAGTTTTAATAACGGACATCGAGTTGTCCTTTCTTCAACGTCGAAAACACAATATTTGAATTATCAAAACGCAAATAAAAAACAAATGACATCGAAGTACATCTTCTTCCATGTCGAAAGGTGTCTATACAGTCGGAACTGGAAGAGCAAGGATTACCACTTGCCTTCTGCCCACGGTCTAGCATTCTCTTTCTCTGAATTCTTGTTCTTTCTGGGGATCACTAACACCATGGCCTCTTTATACAATCGTCTGGTGAGGAGCAGTGATGCAAACAGTCCTATGCTGATACTTCTCAAGACACTTCCTTGCCAAGTAGTCCAGTCCCTCGCAATGCCATATGTCGACGATAGCGATCTCTAACCTCTGCGTGCGCACCAAGCAACTGACCCTGGGTCCAATCTCAATTATTATAGAATCCTAGAATGAACCCGTCATGGCTCCTGTCGATTTCATCAACCCAATCTGCCCGGAACTAGCACTCCTTAATGAATCCGCTTCCATTTCGGAACAAAGACAATCTCATCAAGACTTACCCTTGAAAGTGGGGTCGTACACAACGCCTTTGTATACATATCGAATCTCCAGTATCGACGGGGAAGAACAACTGCGCATTGAGACTTCGCACCAATCTCCTGTTCCATTACTCTCCAGTATCAGTCAAATAAGGAGCGTATCGCGATAATTACGCGAATTGCAAGTCATACTCGGTTATGATCAAGCCCGGATTCATACACAAAAACTAGAAAATACAAATCCGGCATCTCTGACACTCTGTGAAAGAATATGGCTAAGCCCACATTCGAGAACTCGTCCCAATTCTTCGGAGGAAAACTCACTACATGGTCTCTCTCGAGCGACTCATATCAGGTCTGAGTAAGACCCATCAAAAGAAGCTAGTCAACTTCACCGATCTCGTATCGGAGCGCCACAACGAAATAAATATCCTAGCCATCACACCCCTGAATAACTACGAATCTTCTGGTCCATCTATACTCGTAAACACCGGCGACCTTAGCTTCATGAATTCTGGAATTGGCACTTCAATAATCTCAGTAACGGTTGGAACAACTGTCTGAATAGTAGGCAACACAACGATCTTTGGAGTAGGGTAAACATCATGTCTCCAAGTCCGGCTGGTCTCCAGCAATGACCCGACCCTTTGGTGCGGATCCCGAAGAAACTCGCTTCAAAATTAGAAATTCGATCATAAAAGGATAGACAACATGTTCCTATGTCACCGGAATATCACCCTTGTCAGTTCTCATCCCAGACAAGTCTTCCCTGACCGTGTCTCTTACCGCAGCCCTCTCGGCTTGTATAGACATGGTGACAGGAACAACAAACATGTATCGATGAGGATAGATCAACAGAACAAATAGAACAAAAGATCTCAAGATATATATCCTATGGTAACTTAGGCGGAGGATCGTATCGTAAATATGCCGTGGAACATATGTACGGTACGTCACTCTCTTTACTACCTACTCCATCAACCAAGGTCAACCTACGTAACGAAAGTTCAGGTATAAGACCCCCAAAATCAAGTCTAAGTTCGGTAAGGTCAAGCCTAAGTAACGAAAGTGTATGTCTAGACTCCACATAGTCAAACCTAGACTCAAACAAAGGTTAAACCAAAAGCTCTGATACCAATTTTGTCACGACCCAAAAGTGGCATGTGACCATCACTTAAATCACGTAACATCTAAAGACATCGATGCGGTCCAAGTAAGCCGAAAACCCGGAATCTAAACCCTTTTACGAAAATATTGGAGGTGAGGTTTAAAATAGTCATTAGATGGAATCAGTTTAAAATAAACATTTAAGTCTAAATAAGTATGTTTGAGAAGCATCCATGACATTTTAAAAATCGGCAGCAGCTCCTTTGTAAATTTTGAATAAAACCCGATCATGCATAATAATATAAAAAAAACATCCCAACGAGAGCTATCTTCCACTCCCAAATGGCGGAGCAACCACGCAGATAATATACGACGCCAAATGGCGAAAAAAAGAAAAGCGAAACAAGATCAACAAAACCAAAAAGTCGACTCCAATGAGTACGACGCCCACAAACACACAAACTCTAAGTCTCGATTCTAAGTCCACAATATACAAGTTCTAAGTCGATGGAGTTTTACTAGATACAAAAGAATATAGATATACAAGTGTGGGTACGATACAACAGTAGCCCACATACCAACGCAATCACCGAAAGAAGTGTGTACCGCAAACCGCTGATGATTCAAGCGGTATAACCTGCAAGAAACTGGGGCACAACGGAGGTGAGTTGCCAACTCAATGAATACAAGTATATCACAAGGTAGAAATCGAAATGCACAACGATATCCTAGGTCATAAGTATAGTACTATCATAACCTGCACTAATATATATGTAAAATGCATAAGTACAATAAATGCACCTCTACTGATCACAAAACTGTAACATCTCATATGTATATGACCTGTATCCAGGTATAAGCCTATAAGGTAGCCGAAAATATGTATGTAAAACCTCCTCTTAAAATAGCCACGAAATACGTATGTCACGACATAAAAGCAGACGTAATAGTATGAAGTAGAATAAGTATCTTATTTAAGATATGCGTCTTGCTGTTTAGTAAAGAGTTTTAAGAGGTTTACAGTTTTAAAGATCCCTATGTCTTTCTAGACATGCAAAATAATAAGACTATAACTCGTTTAGAAACCCTTTTTTTATATGTATCCACCGGTAAAATAGTATTCAGGTACTGTCCCTTGGATCAGTCCTAGTCGACTACAATAACTCATAAACTTTAACTGTATACCTCGAATGATCGCAAATCATCAATATATGGGTGTCCAGTATCGACACCCTAAATCCTCATATCTTTCGTGTCCATCACCGACACGCAAGTCAACAAATCTCTCGTGTCCATCACTGACACGCAAATCCAGATATCGTCGATACCGTCTCAATAGATCGGTCGCCCCTCGATATCCCTAGCCCCAGTCAGTATCCTCTGGATATCCGCCGTGGTCATATCTATCTCCGGTATCGAGTGTCCTCGCTAGGCTCCCAGCTTCTATCGTGGCTTTCCTGCCCCTCAGTCTCGACCGGGTCCACCATGTATCCGACTATATATCCCTCCCCACTCATTCCGGATATGTAACACGTCCATAACCGTATACCCCCCCTACTCAGTCGGAATAAAATCGAATCAGAAAACACAAAACTCATGGTGGACGTCAACTCATCGTATCAAGAAATATCAAGTAAAGAAGAAGAATAATTGCACATATCACTCTGATAATATATTAAACATATATATAGCAGCGTCCCATACCACTAATATATATCATCGAAAGTAAAAACATCAGAAAAACTCATAAGGATCGAATACAATACCTATGGTACTGGTATTCGCAATTAAACAACAGGTAAAAGACGTGTTTGTGTAGATCAGGTGTGTAATCACTCCAATCAAGTTTTAGATGGGTTATTCTTCAGAATTAGTTCTTAAGGCTTAAATAATATCTATTAATATCCACTTCACTTTATAAACTATTCTTGATATTACTTATTTCAGAACAATCATGTTTTATCCTCAAAAAATAGTTTATCAATTTAAAAGTTTTAAGACATATCAGACTTTATATCTTATTTTCAAAACTCACGACACGTGTAGTGTGATGCAAAGACGTATATTAGCTACGGTTAAACTCAAAGGAGGGTTATCTTTCATGTTTTCAAAATCTAAAAATAGGATGTAGTTGGTCCTATCTTATCAAACTAAACCGTCGGGATTTCGAATCTAAGTTCTCCCACTAGCTAACTTGATGCCAAAGTTTTTTATGTTTTGGAAAATTTTCTGATTTTTATGGGTTTTTGAATCTGTATGCAAATGAAGAATATACAAATAAATGCAAAAGATAGAGATGCTTACCGAGCACACCCCAAACTTAAACTTGACAGTGCCCTCACTGTCATGCTACACCGAGAGGGTCAAAATTGTTGGGGGGTCAAAATAGTCGGTTCTCCTCCCTTTTCTTATAACAGAAAAAATAAAACAAAATATATATACACAAAAAGCCCACCAAACTTTAAGTGAAATAGTGTTTCCACTGTTAAATGTTGAAGTTCAAAGTTGGGGGAGGGAACAGTTTCAATCTATACAAGGCCATACACAGGCCAAAGGTTAACACCAACCATTCAAAGATTCTATCTTGATGCGACCACGGTTGGTGACAGAACGCGGAGAGAAAGATACCAAAGAATACGCGAGACCATGTGTGGATGAGAGTGGTATACGGTCTAGGTAGACGAGGGGATGAACGGAAAGGAGAAAGAAACGGAGTGCAAACTCGAGGTTAAAAATTGATTGAATAAATTAGTACAGTCTGTAGTGATTTGAAACTGGAATTGTTTAACTGCTCTAATTTATCAGTACTATGAGAAATGTGGTCAAGCAACTCATGATTTGCTAGAAAACATAGGCTCGAACATGGTGAACCAGATGAAGAAAATGAACATATTATGTGGTCTTGTGGTAGGGAAACGATGAGAACGATGGAGGGAAGTAACCGAGGAATGGTATCGGTTCGAAGCACAGGAGGATGTTCACAGTCAATGGAAGGGACATGATGAATCGGAAAATCCAACTCATCCAATAAAACATGTTTATCCTCAAAAATTTCCTCTAAATTCACCTTAAAATAAAGATTATTCATGTTAGTGTAATATGCCTTAGAGGCCATTATTATATAGTACTAGTTTGTATATTACATTTTGGAAGCTTGGGATATATACACGGATTTATGACAGTCTTGCTCGATATAGTAGTATGCTACTTGGTTTGTATCTATCTTAATATGTGTATATGTTTCTTTTAACGTATTGCTAATACATATTGATAGAGCCCTTATGATCTTTGCTTGACTACCAGCGTTGTGATGGCAGTCACACTAGTGGTGGCTGGGTAGTCTACAAGCACATCCTCACACAGGTCCCTAGTCGCAGGATTATCGAGACAGGGCATCGATACTCCAGAGTAGACTAGTGTATACGCATCTTTTCCCAGCAGGGGAGATGGTCTGTCCCACAGCCATCAGTACGTCGTACTGTAGATAGTATGCAGGTGTTCATTGGGTTATGAGTTACACTGGACGGACTCGTGGGGAATTGCTGGTTGATAATATACCTATCTTCGGGTAGCAGTTCCCAGGTGACATGAGTACAGTGTAGTCTGTTGTCATGACCCGAAAGAGCACGTGACTGGCCCTTGAACCATATGAAGTCTATAGGATCCCATCTGATCCAAGTAAGCCAAAAGCCCAGAAATCTAAAACCATTTAAAGAGTAAATAAGGAAAACTGGTTTTAAGAAGTAAAGAAATCACGTTTCAAAAATCAAGTTTTTAAATAACTAAGCCGAATATGCATTTTTAAAATGTGTAACCTTTCCTGAAAATTTCGGCAGAGTTTCCTTTGTAAAAACTGGCCCCAAACGGGGTACAATAAGAATAATATATATGAAATGATAAAAGGCATCCCCAAGCGGGAGCTAGCTCTTCGTCAATCGACGGTCACAACCACGCAAACAATAATAATATACAACGCCAAAGGGCGAGGATCAAACCCAAAAAGAAACTCAAAACAGCCAGAAAACCGTAATACTACTAGCGCGACTCTAAGGTCGAAATAATTCAACACTGTTTTCTAAGTCTGAAACAATATACAAGTTTTGGTTGATGGAATGACTAGATACAATGAATAATACAGGAGCAATGGCGGTTCTGATACAAAA
This sequence comes from Agapanthus africanus, assembly GCA_030015575.1. Lineage (NCBI taxonomy): Eukaryota > Viridiplantae > Streptophyta > Magnoliopsida > Asparagales > Amaryllidaceae > Agapanthus > Agapanthus africanus. Next base: position 180,974,618 of record JASDDO010000016.1, on the reverse strand, counting down.
GAACCCACCTACCAACGCAAGTCACCCATATGGAAGCAGTGTGCCAGAAATGCCGCTATGGAATCTGTACGGCAAAACCTGCAAGAACTGTGGCACAACGGGGGTGAGTTGCCAACTCGTGAATAGAAAATATCTACAAGCAGAGATCGAATGCATGACCCATCCTAGGTCAATACGATCAGATATAAATATAACCTCAATATGAATAAGTCTGAAACATGCTAAACTGGCAATGTAATCTCTATACATGAGTGTAGTGCCAAGTACTCGTGCCAGTGCCTAAGGTAATAGCATAACATAAATGTGAGGTACAATCAATGAAATCAATCTGCATGTACGTGGATCCCGTCCACTCGTCACCCAATGACAAAACCATCATGCATGTAAATATCATCAGCATATGCATGGAAATATGAGGATATAAACCACCTGTGTCGCTCGCGACACGTCAAAATCATGGAACCGGAGTGCCCAGCATCGCCACTCGAAAACATCATGAAAACTGTGCCCAGCATCGGCACGTAAATCCTCATATATCGGGCTCCGTCAGTCCGGATCGGCCCACGGGCTCTGTCTGCGGTATCGGCCCTCCGCTCCGGCAGTACGCCCATATCCATCTATCGACTCTGGTCAGTATCCTCCGGATAACCGCCAGGTCCAACCAATCACCGGTAGGTACTCGCCACCCTGCCAGGCTCATCGTCTACTCCACGAAAAACATTTCTTGCCCCGGGGAACCATACCGGGTCCACCATGTACCCGCAATCGGCCTCATCCGCCTCCTCGAATCGGGTTTCACATGTCGCTCTCAGCACCGAGAAAACACATGGTGGACGCACTGAAATATCATATCAAGGGTAACCGGGTTTTAAAACAGTTACATATTCCCTTTTTAAACACCCACGGTTCCCAAAACCAGAAATATCATGGAAACAACATATCTCAATGCGTATAATCAGCAAGCATGATGTGTGTGACATGTAAAAGAAATGTAAGCACATCAGTCTGTCATGCAAGAATCATATCCTGAATGCAACAGTACTACAGTATAGTGACATGGCAATTATCGATGATGAAGTGTGTGAGACGGCAACAGTGTATGTGGAACATACGCATCATCGATAATGGTGCTGGTGTCCTAGCAGCATGACTGAAATATATCAACAATACAAGCGATGCAATGCAAATAGCATAAATATGCGGAATCGAATAATCAACGCAACAGTAAAGAACCTGCCCCAATAAATATATCATGCAACCTTGCCTTTTGAAATAAGACGAATCAGGGCTTTTGGTAAATAAGGGCTACGGTGTTTTAAGAAAAGATGCGTCTTTTGAAAATATCCGTATAAACCCTTTTGCCTATCTTTAAAATATCCCCGATTCGTTAGTTTTGAAATAAGTATGACTCGGGTCTAGTCTAACGCCTACTATGCGAACTACGAACCCAACAATCAAGTCAATCGAGAGGGGTATGGAAACCACCTAAATCTGAGTCGATATCACACTATCTCGTCACATGACAGGTATCACTACCATCATATCACATCTCCAATATGAACTCTGTCATGTCGCCAGATCTCACGGCCTCAATCGAATCTCATCGACTCATCTCAATCCCACGTATCATACTCAAATCTCGTATATGAACACATAGTCCCATACCCATGTGTAGATATACACACCATCATATGCGCACAGATAAATGAAAGAATGTATGCAAGTATGTGTGTATGTGTGAGTGTGGGTGCAACCACTACTCTTGGGTTTCGCACTATACTCAACCAATACATCCTTATCTCCAATAATCCATTATTACCATCAATAATCCTAAACAACACATAATAAATATATGTGTGTATATGTATTCGTATACATCACCACGGACTGCGGGAGTGCTATACGCCATCCACCCGACTTCTCTCCGTAGATATAATCTACTCACCTTGCTTCTCATGTATCGGTGCCGATGTCGCCATCTTCATCTTCTTTGCCTCAACATCTCGTAGGGTACCTACAGGTATATCACAACGCTAAAGCACATGAAAATCACATCGGAAACCAAAATAGCACACGCTACCCGCATAGGTAAAAACCTATCGACTCGCATGTAAACACGATCAATATCCACTTGTCGTTGACGTCCAAACGCCACTCGACAGGAATGAATCACCAAATACCAAAATCCATGCTAAAACAAGTCGTAAATCATACACCAACTCAAGCAAATCAACCCAGATTTTACCCTAACTGGAATCAGTCAAAACTAGACATACCCAGGGTCAAGACTAGAGGAAATAGGGCCATGCACAAAATTCGAGACAGTTCCCTCCTGCTCTGGCCGCAATTTGCGGCCAGAAGGGATAAATTGGCGGCCGAAGGAATGAGTTGGGGGCTAGGGTTTGGTGTGGTGGTTCTATGGTGCCTGCACATCTCACTGTCAACTCAGTTTTATTTTTGGGGTCTCGGGGTGATAGAAGATTCCACAAAACACCCCCAGATTTACAGTTTTCTCCGACATCGTCTCATAAATCCGTATTCTGGTTCCAAGTTCAGGTTTGGGTTCAAATTAGCATCACACAAGGGGTTCTAAGGTCACAACAAGGCTCAATTCCACTTTGATTTCAAGTCTAACCCTAAACCCTAACTTAAATTCTCCAAAGTCCACAAAACGACACAAGATCGATATGAAACTAGAATTGATGCACAAGAAATGAGATACTACTCTAATAGGTGCAAAAATTACCTCCTTTGGCAACTCAAGAAAATTCTTGAGTTGCTCAAAGTCCTCCAAATCCAATCTTGCTAGGTTCAATGTGTAGCTAGTGAGCTTGGGAGTAAGTTTTGTGAAGTGGGAATGGGGTTTTGGGGATGATTTCATTGTGGATCTAGGGTTTTTGTGAAGAGGGTGAGAGAGGGATGGCAGCAGCAGTAGCAACAAGGGGAGGGAGAGGAGAGAGAATGAGAAGGGGAAAATGATAGGGAATGGTTCATAAAGTGAGGGTTGACTTGGTCTCTCTCTCTCATCATTACTTTTTTTCCTTTTCTTTTCTTTTCCTTCTCACTCCAATAGTGAACCCAAAAGAACAACCATGGCAATAGAAATGTAACACAAGTGTAGCAAGTGTGGAAAATGATATGTGCACATTTTTGCACAAAAGTGCTAAAAATCCAATTAGCGATTTTTAATCGCGATTAACACTAAGCATATAACTAGTCTTAAAAACATTAAAATGGCATAATTCCATAAAATACCCTATTTTAGAATTTTCCATAATTTTCCCCCATTTATTTGTATTTAATTATACCAGAATATTAAAATATTCATTAAAATAATATTAAATTATAAAATTTCCCAAAAATCATATTTTATTATTTTGAAAACGTTACATCTGTCGACTTGACACTGCTACTTCGCCTCAAGTGTGTTCTCACTGTTTTTAGATTACTACCCTACCACGGCTTTGCTGAGTCGTGCAAACAGACAGTAGTTGGGTGCAGTCCCGAAGCACTTGGAGGCAATGGCGGTTAGATAGGATTCGTCTCTCCCGGTATTGGGGGTTGATGTCGCGCTGTGTTCGAAAAACCATTACACAAAGTCCCTGGTCAGGGAAAGCGAGATTTACTGGTAGGGATTTTAGTAGTTTCCCAGGGTGTTTTTGGCCGCACTCCGACATGACTTATTGCACTATTAGGGGTCTGACGCTTGCCGCCCCCCTAGGACCGATATGCGACACTTTTAGACGAACAGACCGGACTGTACGAAGATTGTCACAGACAGGCTGAGTAGGGGTACGAATGAGTTTCCTCGTCGACCTTCTTGTCGACAGATACCTGGGTAGCCGTTACGTACAGCTAGTGTCACTGACGCGCTTATGGTTAAACCCACTGCCAGAGTACTGTCGAGTCTTTAGAGTCCCACACAGAGGGTTTCCCGGCTTCGGGCAAAACGTGTAGAGGTCGTATGGTTTTACGACAGGGTTCGATCACATATGTGTACTTGTGTTCATATGATGTTCGGGAGGAAATTACTAGTGGACTTTGGTTTAAGCCGGATCCTAGTATATGATTATTGGATTAGTTTCGTCTCATTGTATTCGTATTTCTCGGAATACGGATACGGGTATGTATATACGGACGGGAGGGGCATTCTTATGATTTGATCAAGATTGCTTTTGGAGAATGACACCTCAAATTAGGGTTTCTCTTTTATGGTTAATTCTTTAATGAGGTGGAGGAATTGAGAGAGGAAACTATATAGTATTTTAGTGAAATGGATTAGGGTTTTGCATTGACCATCTTGGACTCTTTTGTGAGTTGACTTAGATATTATTGTGAGATATTTGTGAGATATTTTCATGAGGTTTAAATGCATAAACCCTAGCCATTTTCTTGATTCATTATTCACTAAAAAACTACATATACTTTCTTGCTCTCATTTCCTCAAGCTTTTCTCTATCTCCATTCAAACCCTAACCATCTCATGAGTTGAGAATCATAGGGTTTGTGAGACTACTAGACTCCTCATCACTCTCTACACATCCTAATCTACTATGTTTAGCACACCAAGTGACCTAGTTGCCTTAAGTTAGAGGTAAAGCTCAAAGTCAGATTTCTCGGGTGGATCTTCTACTATTTGGAGAAGACGACGAGGAAGTGCATTCCGTTTTCAGTTCAAGGAGCTCACGACTTGGAGAAGGACAGGGAGGAGGTGAAGGACAGTGAGAACATGAGGTATAACACTCACATATAGTAGTTAAACCTCTTTGCTAGTATGCTAGTTAGGGTTTAGTATTGATCCTGGAGTTTAGTCGATGTTACGAAGCTAATAAAAATCGTTTTTTGCAAACTCCGCCTCCCCGCGAACACGTGGGGTGCGTGGCATCGACTTACAGTGGTATCAGAGCCGACTAAACCATAGCTAACAGATTAAACGACAAATAAAACTACGAAATCGAAATAACCCGTAAACATCGAAACGTAGATCCTAGTTTCTGTTGATTTTTCCCGAGGCTCTAAAAATTATTTTAGCAACTGCAGAGTACTCTTTGAACTGTAAAATGAACACTCACCAAAAACGAGACAATCCCCTCTGAAAATGGCCGGCTACATTGAAGGAATTTCCGAGCTCACTGGGTCAAATGCAAGGGATGGCTTCGTGTTTTGGTCTGTGGCTTTGTGACTTGGATCTAGTGTTTCAGGAGTTGTTTATTTTGCCAATTTTGAATATACTGTCAATTCTTCACTGTGGAAAAAATGGGTGTTTCGAAGTCGCAGTTTAACGCCATTTAATGTTTCAAGTTGTGATAAATGTGTTCGTAAACTTTCGCTAATTGCTATATATCGGTTAGTTGGGGGTTGCATATTTCTGTGATGTTTGTTTGTGTATATGGACTTATTAGATTGTCGTGAATGAATACCCGGGGATGTGAGGTGTTATATTCTTTCATTCAATTGTAAATTGTTGTAATATTTTTTCACGGGGCACATCCGGGTTGAGGTTGTAGCCACCGTTTTATTATTTCATTTACTGTTTATTGCTCCTAGGATAGACCCAAGGTGGGGTGCACAAACTACCGGATACTTTAAAGTGCCAAGTGGCCTACTCATGTTGTTGAGGGAGGTTGCTGCGCTTCGGGTATTTGGTGGGTAGTTTGCCGCACCCGTAGGGGTCTGGGATGGGGTTTGGCTATTCATCGCGACCATGGAATCCGTCTTTCGTTACAGGCTTAAACGAAACGCGGAATTCCTAATATATCCAATGTGTTCATCTGTGATCCGGAATGCCTATTATTGTGTTTGACGAATGGATTATATATATATATATATATATATATATTATATAACAGACGTTTCTTATGTTTTGCATCTGCGCTAGTCCAGCCCCCAGCTCTGGCGTTAGTTATCTAACCTCACGGTGTAAGACGGGGCTCCGTGGCGAATGCGGATGACATAAGCGTACGTTGTATTTTCGTCTTTTTCTGCAATGGTAGGTTAATTGATGGGACTGCTTTACATTAATGCAAAGCAAATAAACCAAATTTGAATCGTTGGAACAATGTTAAAACAACTCTGTTTTTCAAAATAGAAAAAACTTTTAAATGCGGAGCTTAAACCACCCCTATTAAAAGCTATCAAGTTCATTCGATTATATCAAGTTCACTACGTTCACAGTTTCGCCAAAACCATTCGTAGCCCTGTTGGGGTAAAAATTTACACCCTTGTTGACCGAGTCAAAGTCAAGGTCAACCCCCAAGCTAGGTGGGCCCAAGCCCAGGTCAAGCGAGCCCATGCCCAAGTCGAGCCCGCGGCCAGCCTCCCAATGCCAACAACAAACTCATGTAATAAATAATTTTTTATGTGATTTTTTATACATGAATATACGCAAAATGGGTATAAAGCCAATATTTTGTAAGCCCATAGCTTATGTGCAAAAATGAAATGGCACATGAGTCATGGGATAGGCAAAATACCATTTTTGTGAAGCCCAAGGGGCTATATGCAAATATGTAAGCCTATAAAAGGCAACATGATGAATAAAAAAAGGGATACTTTCATTCTCTCAAAAACCTAGGGTTTGTCTTTCTTTCCCTTTTCTGAAGGTCTCAAACCTTCTTCTTTCTTTTGAATTAAATCAAGAGTCTCACTCTTCCTTTTCAAAAACAAAATAGTTTTTCACCATCAAACCCACAAAGGGGAACTTTGATCTGTCTTTAGATCCCCAAAAGGAGAGATTTTGAGATCTCACATCTCTTGATCTTCAAGATCCAGCTAACAGAGGAGGAAGAAGAAGAACCCCTTTCACTAAACCCAAGAAAAAAGAAAGAAAACACACTCAGGAGTCCAACTCCTCTCTGATTTCATTTCCGAGATTTTTTTTTTTGGCTAAAAGCCTCTTTTTCTCGCCGGCGCTTAAGCGTAGAGCGCCCCCGTGCCGACACGTGGCGCGCTTGCGTTCAAGCACTCAACGTTCGAGCGCAAGTCGCCCATGGGCCGACACGTGGCGCGCTTGCGCTCGAGCGCAAGTCGCCCCGGTGCCGACACGTAGCGCGCTTGCGCTCAAGTGCAAGCGCTCGAGCGCAAGTCGCCCCGGTGCCGACACGTGGCGCGCTTGCGCTCAAGCGCAAGCTCTCAGGCGAAAGTCGCCCCCGTGCCGACACGTGGCGCCCTTGCGCTCAACCGCCCAGCGCTCAAGCGCAAGTCGCCCCCCGTGCCGACACGTGGCGCACTTGCGCTCGAGCGTCGGGCGCTGAAGCGCAAAGCACCCACTTGCCGACACGTGGCACGCTTGCGCTCAAGCGCCCAGCGCTCAAGCGCCCAGCGCCCACGTGCCGACACGTGGCACTCTAGCGCCTGAGCGTACAGCACCTGGGCGTACAGCGCCCAAGGTGATGCCCCCACGCATCCTTTGGATGTCTTTTCTTCCCTTTTTTCCTTATATATATATACATACATATATATATATACACACACATATGTATACATATGTACACACACACACACATACTCCACGACACTGTCCCTGTTAGAAAAAAATTTCTAACGGGGCGCTGCCCCGCACCCCGCAAGGGGGCTGCTAGCCCCCTTGACCCCCAGCCCGCTATCCGGGTAGCGGGACCCCCGTAAAAACTCTGCGTGGCTCCCGATATATCCAAACCCCCCTTCCAAAACAACACACACGTACACTGTACATTGAGTTCCCATAACCAGTTTAACCCGTTAATCGGAGGTTCCCTTACCCCAAAGGCGAGGGGTGATTAACGGCAGCTTAGTCCGCGGCTGCCGGAGATTCGGATCCCCACAATCAATAAACCCCGGCCTACCCTAGGCAGGAGGAATCTGTAGTACGCCTGACAAGCACGCGCGTATTCCTATCTCAATGGGGTGACGAAAAACATCCAACAGATTCTGGCACGCCCGGTGGGACCAATCTCTCCTCCCATATTTCGGGTTAAGCATTCATGCGAACTCAATCATTATACATACCTGTATTTATACTAAAATAATGCTCTTTCATGCAGATTTTCAAACAATCACCTTCCGACAATGTCTTCGATGATGAACTCAGCTCCCGTCTCCTATACGATGAAGATAGACTCCAGGAGGTCCTTCCGGCCAGTCTCGGGCGACAATGGGAGGAGCCGCTGCTACCATTCGGCTCTATTATGTTCATGCCTGCTGGCGCCATCCCGGCTCCTCAAGCCCCGGTGGCGGACAAACCGGTCTCGAAAGGCAGGAGACCAAATGTGGTGGTCGCGAGGGCACCTCAGCCCAAGCGCAAGTCCGTTTCCGAACGACTCACCATGGCCCTAGCTGGGGGCAAGGCCATCAACACCAACAAAGCTACAACGCGTCCCGAGCAAGCTCCAGCGGTGCCCTTGACCACTGCTCGATCGGGTGTCTTCTCTAAGCTCCCCTCTGATCAACTCACAATGGCTTCCCGGATAGCGGATGCCCGCCAAGCCTTCAAAATCGAGCAGCTGAGGGAGAAAAGGCTCAGATACAAAGCCAACAAAAGGGCTTGGGCTCTGTCCATGTTAAAATTTATGAATTTCCAAAGCCCGGACCGCTCCGCGAAATCAGCTGCCAAAGATAAAAAAAATAGCTGGGTATGTGGTCTACACTGTCTACATGGTGGGCACGCGCAGCAAGAGGAAGGACGGGGCCACCGCATCTCAAATCCAATCTAGCTTGAATGTGGTCGCCGCTCCCAAGAACATCCGCCTCCGCTGGATGATGAAAACCCTCTCGATGAGGATGATAGGCGGAAAGACCCTTCGGTCCATGAGGAGTCAGGCTCGGAAAGCGAAGATGAGCCAACTTTCCATCCTAAGACCACAGAGCAGCAACTCCTCCAAGAGCTCCGAAAGCAGCTCAGAAGCAAAGACAAGGAAATGGCCAAGCTCTACTCAAAGGTCGATGACTTGACGAATGTCGTGATGCAGCTCACGGCCTAACTTGCCCCTCAGCCGCCCAATCAGGCGCAAGGCTCTCATGAACTGGGGAACGATGTCCCGAAACAGCCGACGCCCGTTCCCTCAAATCCAAAAGTGGGCGCACCGCATGAAAATCAGTCGCATCCTATCTCGGGAAATGTCTTGGCTACCGATGACAGTAGCCCGCTAACTCGGGATCAAATCATGGATTTGGTTGCCAGCAAAGTCAAAACATTGATGGCCGAAGCCGAAGTGCAAAAAGATATCAGCAGTAGTGGGAGACCATATCCTGCTCAGTATGATCTGGTAGAATTTCCTAGGGGCTATGTCATCCCGAAATTCGGAAGATTCGATGGGACAGGAAATGCGAATCAGCACATCGCCCACTTCAAAGCCTCATGCGGGAATACTGTGGGCAACGATGCGCTTCTCCTCCGCCAGTTCGTTAATAGCTTGACCGATGTTGCTTTCGAATGGTACGCGAGCATACCGGATGGCTCCGTTACTACTTTCGTCCAAATGGAATCTTTGTTTCGACAAAGGTTCATGAGCGTCAGCGATAAGATCACCATTGCCGAGCTCGTAAGGACCAAGTCCAAGAACAACGAAAGCAGCACGGATTTTATAACCCGATGGCGCAATCTCTCTGTCAAATGTGAACCGCCGATAGAGCAGGACCAATCTGTCAGTCTCATTGTCGGAAATCTCAACAACTGGATGGCCCCGTTTCTATGTACCGCGGGTCTCAAAACATTCCAAGAGCTGACCAGGAAAGTTCAGATGCTGGAGCGCTCAAAACAGGAGTCCTCCTCGGATTCCCAAAATAACAATAGGTCCTGGAGAAACCGAAAGGACGATAATCGCAAAGGCGGAAACTCCGATGATTCTGAATCTTTCAACACTTCGGCTAACCGAAATAAGCAAGGGATGAGCGGGCCTAGCGCCAACCAGCCTCGGAAGCCAATGTTCGGAGAGGGAGGAGAATCTCCACTGAAAAAGAAGCTGGATAAGGTCTATTCCTTCAGAAGGGACAAAATCCGTAAAATATTCAAAGACGCCCTGAAGAACGGTCTACAATTGCCAGAGTCAAAAAGACCGCAGGAAGCGAATAGGACTGATGACCCCAAATACTGCCCCTATCACAGAGTGATATGTCATGCCATTGAGGACTGCTTCGTCTTCAAAGATTGGGTCCAAAAGCAATACAAGGCAGGAGAGATAGAACTGTCCAAAGGCGTGTTAGTAAACAGTCAAGATGCGACCGCCAATTTCATACTAACGGAGACCGAAGTTCTTCATGAAACTGATTCTCTCAGACATCTGCCTTTCTCTGAAAACAATCGACCACTATGTCATTAAACTGGGAACAATCGACCTCTAAGTCGTTAAACTAGGAATGTAAAAAAATTGTGTAAATAAAAGAAAATTAAAGAAAAGCCAAAATGATGGGGCAGCCCGCAATAAAAATCAACGTGTGAAAATAAAAATGAAAATAAAGCCGAAATGATAGGGCAATCGCGATCTTCGCGATAAGAAAAGCTGAAATGATTGAGTAATCGCGGTGAAACAAAAATAAAACAAAACAAAAAACAAACAAAACAAAGGCGAATGATGAATCGCTCCTGGTACCATATTCCAGTGCAGCGATGCAGACGCCAACCAAAATCCAGTTTCCCAAAATTCTTCTGGCCCTACGGTTAGTCCTCAAATTGACTGCCGTATACAATCCACGGGCTCAAATAATTCTCAGCATATCCATGCCCCACCGCAACTACCAGTTATGCGGCTGGTCTCCGCCTTTGGAATTATGCTTCATTGGAAAGACCCACTCATGTGTCCTCACGATGCATGAGGAGAACAAACCTTCGTGAGATCCTTACGACTCACCAAGGAAAAACACACTTAGGAGTCCTCACGACTCTTAAGAAGAAAATACACCTGCGGGATCCTTACGACTCGTAGGGAGAAAATGCTTTTATGGGACCCTCACGGCCCATAAAATTGAAAAGTCTTAGGTGATAGGGATCTAAACCTGTCTCCTAAGCCATCGCTCCCCAATCCCGAAGCGGCGAATGATGAGTCGCTCCTGGTACCATATTCCAGTGCAGCGATGCAGACGCCAACTGTAACATTTCAGAAAATATAAAATAATATTTTTGGGAATTTAATATTAAAATAATATTTTTCCCGAAAACTGCCGATTTGCGAAATTGGGGTTTTCGAAAAAGGGTATAAATATATACCAATAATCCTGAAATAAATAGAAATTAAAATAATTTATTCATTTAATAATATAATTAAAGGATTTGGCATTTTTAAAATTTATTATACGTAGTTTCGATAAAAAAAAAACCCTGATTAGTGCACTGCTAATCGCGATTAAGCCAAATCCGCGTTTTTACAGTTTCCATGGTTAGTGCACCATGACATGTTCATTTTGTTACATGTTTCATTTCATTTGGGCTTTATATTATGGTTTTTGATGAGAAAAAGAGAGAAAAGGGGGGTCATGATGAGTGAGGAGAGAGAAAGGGACATAATGATGGCTTGGAAAGAGAGAGAGTGTGTGAATTATAATGAGAGGGGGGACTGCTGCCCAAATCATAACCCCTCACCATTTCCCTCATCCTCTTAATCTCCTCAAGCTCCCAACCCTCCTCAAATAATCCCTAGATCCATCTCCTAACAATCCCCAAAACCCTACACACCCTTCACAAATATTAATCCCCTATTCAAGCTTTATACATGGGACCAAGAAAAATTCAGTTTTGATGACCTTGGAGGATTCATGGATGCTATATGAGGTAATCCCTTCACTAATTGGGTAGTTTTTCATTTACTTTAGTGTTCACGTGTGTTTAGATGTGATATTGTGGAGATTAGTGAGATATTGGGAAACCCTAGAAAGAGGTTGAGTGTTTGTTGAAATTGGTGATGTGTAGTGGCTGCCCACAAGCCTTATTGGTGTTTTACTGACCTGGAACGGGGGATGAAACCCAAAATACGGATTTGGGATTTGAGTTCATGTCGATTTGTGTGATTTTAGAGGGTATTTTGAAATCTGGAGCAACCCGGGGACACTATAAATGAAATTGAGCTGACAGTGAGTCGTGCAGGCACCTAGGAAGCTACCACTGAGACCCGAGCCCCTAATTCAAACCTACGGCCGCAGATTTAATCATTCTAGCCGCAATTTGCGGCCAGAGTAGAAGGGAATGGGTGCATTTTTGTTCCAGGGCTCATTTTGCACTAAATTAGACCCCTCCTATATGTAGTTTTGGCTAATTGTCATTTTGGGAAAATCTGGAAGCATTTTGGTGTGTTTTAGGCTATGTTTTCCGTATTTTAAAATGCATTTTCTTGATATTTGGATTTGTATTTGGTTGTCGGGTGTTTGTACATCGACAACAGAGGTTGTTTGATTGATTTGCACGTTTAGGCCATAGGTTCTAACCTGTGAGCACACTGTGCGCTGTATCTGTTTTCTGCATCGATTTTAATACGTATTGCGATTGGTTATTATTATAGGTACCCTCGCATGGATTCCGAGGCGAAGAAGCATGGTGTCATCGATTTCGGCGAGCGAAGACCAGGTGAGTAGATCTATATCTACCGGGGAAGTCGGGTGGATGGCGTATATCACCCCCGCAACTTTTGATGGAATAACCGATTTATAGAGTATGGTTAGGGAACCTAGATTAGGAAACTAGGGTTAGAATATATATAGCTATGTAGTCATATTAGAAACTAGTGGATAGTTAAGTGTGATATGCTACTACTACTACCCTAGGATGACGTTTAGCGATACTACCGCTTAGGGTTCTTTTGGACTAGATAGTCGATGTAGATGCGTCATCCGAACCATACATTTTTCTAAACCAAAGAATCGTATGTATATTTTAAATGTATATCTTGAGGGATGTTACGGATTTTCAAATGATATCTTTTCTTTAAAATCACCGTAACCCCTGTTTTCAAAACTACGATTCACTTCTTTAAAAATCTGATTGTATGGTTCGGGTGCGTTTGTTAGATTAGATACTTATGCTTAGTAGAGATAGTATGTTTATGTAAACTTGACATGATATGTGACATAAATGCGATGAAAGAATACAAGACGAATTTGATGGTATGATGAGATGATGATATGATATGATGGTATACGGATGCGAGTCAATCAAGATGATTTATACCCTGCCGGTCCCCTGATATGAGATTATTGCAGATGCGACCTGGGACATAGGTATATAGTGTTATATATATATAGAATGTTGTGAATCATGGATGATAGGCTGTATGTGATATTAGGCCGTACCATCATTTGTCTTATAGGATGATAGGATCCCTATTAGCTTAATGCCGCCGTACGATGATATTCCGTGCGTGATGAGTTGACTTGATGATTGATCCTTACCCTTGACTAGAGGTTGCCGTACGATGGATTATACCGTACGCGGTGTTATTGGGCTAGATGCTGATTGATAGATTCACCGACTCGGACATATGATAGTTATGTATACCTTATAGCTGTTAGCTGATGGTTTACTTGCTGCTTTCATGATATTATTATTGCATCGCATATACCTGTGATAGTAAACCTGCACCATTATCGATGATGCGTATGTTACACGTACACTTATTTGCCGGCTCACACACTTCATCATCGATAATTGCCAAGTCACTACACAGTAGGGTTGCTGCATCATGACATATACATTGATACCTTCATACTTGCGCATATACATATTGTACCTACATAAATAACCGGTTTTATGGTAAAATTGGGAACCGCATGCTATATTTTAAAAACTGGAATGATTTTAAAAGAGAGGTTTTCCCCTTAATATGTCATATCACTATTCCATGTTGCATGATACACGGATATGCTCGCATTTCTTTTTCCATGTCGCATACATCATGCTCTATTATTTTACGCATTGAGATATGCTGTTTTCATGAGATTTCTGGATTTGAGAACCGTGGATATTTCAAAAGAGATTATGTGTTGTTTTAAAAATCCGGTTTCTCTTGATATGATATTTCAGTGCGTCCACCATGTGTTTTCTCGGTTCTGAGAGTGACATGTGAAACCCGATTCGAGGAGGCGGATGAGGCCGATTGCGGGTACATGGTGGGCCCGGTATGGTACCCCGGGACGATAACGGATCGCTGTGTAGTAGACGGTGAGCCTGGTAGAGGGACTACTACCTACCGGTGATATTATTTGGACTCGGCGGATATCCGGAGGATACCGACCGGAGTCGAGAGATGATATGGGTTGATCCAGACTGACGGAGCCCGTGGGCTGATCCGGACTGACGGAGCCCGTGGGCCGATCCAGACTGATGGAGCCCGAGATATGAGGATTTACGTGCCGATGCTGGGCACGGTTTTCATGATGTTTTCGAGTGTCGATGCTAGGCACTCAGGTTCCATGATTTTAATGTGTCGGGAGGGACACCGTTGATATATATATCCTCATGCTTTCATGCACACTCCTTTATGACATTTATGTGCATACAGACATTGATATTATGGTTGGATGGGATCCACCGGCATACATACACTGATTACATGGGTGGAAGAGATCCACATGCATACATGCATTGATTATTATTGTTGGATGTTATCCGCATGTACATAGGTAGTGACGACCTTGTTGGCACATGTACGACCCGGTCACCCTAGATATCATAGTATTACCTTTATGATATAGTTGACCTAGGAGTCGTCGTTTATTCGATTTCTACTTGTAGATATATTTCTATTCACGAGTTGGCAACTCACCCCCGTTGTGCCACGGTTCTTGCAGGTTGACCGCTTGGATCAGTAGCGGCTTCGCTGGCACACAGTTCCATTCGGGTGTTTTGCATTGATAGGTGGGACATTGTATCGTACCCACTCTTGTATTATATTTCATATTGTATCTAGTTAACTCCATCCATCAATCAAAAGTTGTATTTGTATAAGTGATGAGACTTAGTGAGACTTGTAGTTGCGAGATTTGAGCGATGGGTTTTATTTTCCCTTTGGGGTTATATCTTGCTCTTTTCTTTATCTTTTTGTGGTGAACTTCGCCGTTGGGCGTCGTATACTCATTTATATTGTATTGCGTGGATGTGATCCGCCGTTTGGCAAAGAGCTAGCTCCCGCTTGGGGATGCCATTATTCTTGCTATGTATTTGTGGTTTTGGATCAAAATATACAAAGGAAGTGCTGCCAAATTTTTTCAAAAGACGAAACATGTTTTCAAATTGGTAAATTTCACTTGCATCATTCATGTTCCTTTACTATGCATTAAGAAAACTTGTTTTCATTATACCCTTATTTCAAAACCTCACCTCCTTTATTTTTCTAAAAGGTTTAGATTTCTGGGTTTCAGCTTACTTGAATTCCGTTACGCCTTTAGACGTTGCGTGATTCAAGTGCTGGTCACGAGCTAATATTTTGGGTCGTGACACCAACCAAATTCCAAATCCCATACCCCAACGGCGAATGATGAGTCGCTCCTGGTACCATATTCCAGTGCAGCGATGCAGACGCCAACAAAGTCCCAAAATTTTTATGGCCCTACGGTCTGGATCATACATCCTGCAAAACTGTATACAATCCACGGGCGTAAAACAATCCCAATCTCTCCAAAAAAATAATAAAAAAAAGAGGTATGTCCAAAAGCAAAATGGGCACGGATGAAAACCCGAAAGGGCTCCGTGAGTAAAAACAGCAGAACTGCCGGCGAGTTTGTGAAAACCCGAAAGGGCGCAAACTCGTGAGAAAGAGATGAAATGAACTCACAAGGTCCTCTCGACTTTGTGAGGAGAAAATTCCCACGTGAGATTCGTACGACTCACAAAGGAGCAACACACTTGGGAGTCCCCACGACTCCCAAGGAGAAAATACACTTACGGGATCCTTACGACCCGTAAGTAGAAAATGCTTTGTGAGACCCTTACAGCTCACAAAATTGAAAAGTCTTAGGTGATAAGGGATCTAAACCTGTCTCCTAAGCCATCGTTTCCTAATAAGCAAATGCAAATGATGATTCGCTCCTGGTACCATATTCCAGTGTAGCGATGCTGATGCCAAACAAAAAAAACCAATCCCCAAATCCTCTCATGACAAATGATGATTCGCTCCTGGTACCATATTCCAGTGTAGCGATGCTGATGTAAACCCAAATCAAATCAAACAACAACCTCTACGGCGGAATCATGCTCCGTCCCAGAATTTACCCCCTGTCGAAATCATGCTTCGCCTCGGGATATCTACCTTCCCTGCCGGAATTATGCTCCGCCTCGGAATCAAATCAACCAACCAGCTCTACGTCAGAATCAAGCTTCGTCTCAGAATGTGCACCCCGTGTCGAAATGATGCTTCGCCTCGGTGTACCTTCCTTCCTTGTCAAAATTATGCTTCGTCTCGGAATCAAGTCAGCCAACAAGCTCTGCGCCGGAATCATGCTCCGTCTTAGAACGTACCCCGTGTCGGAATCACGCTTCGCCTCGGGATATCTACCTTCCCTGCCGGAATTATGCTCCGCCTCGGAATCAAGTCAACCAACAAGCTCTGCGCCGGAATCATGCTCCGTCTCAGAATGTACCCCGTGTCGAAATCATGCTTCGCCTCGGAGTATTTGCCTTCTCTGTCGGAATTATGCTTCGCCTGGGAATTAACCTCCGCATCAAAATTATGCTTCGGTTAGAATGCCTGTCACCCTTCGGAATGATGCTCCGAATCCTGGAATTATGCTCCGCTCATCGGAATGATGCTCCGAATCCTGGAATTATGCTCCGCTCTTCGGAATGATGCTCTGAATCATGGAATTATGCTCCGTCCATTGGAATGATGCTCCGAACCCTGGAATTATGCTCCGCTCTTCGGAAAGATGCTCCGAACACTGGAATCATGCTCCGCCCTTCGGAATGATGCTCCGAATCCTGGAATGATGCTCCGATCCCTGGAATAATGCTCCGCTCTTCGGAATGATGCTCCGATCCCCTGGAATCATGCTCCGCTCATCGGAAAGATGCTCCGATCCCTGGAATCATGCTCCGCTCATCGGAATGATGCTCCGATCCCCTGGAATCATGCTCCGCTGATCGGAATGATGCTCCGAACCCGTGGAATCATGCTCCGCTCATCGGAATGATGCTCCGATCCTTGGAATCATGCTCCGCTCATAGGAAAGATGCTCCGAATCCTGGAATTATGCTCCGCTCATCGGAATGATGCTCCGATCTCTGGAATCATGCTCCGCCCTTCGGAATGATGCTCCGATCTCTGGAATCATGCTCCGCCCTTCTGAATGATGCTCCGATCTCTGGAATCATGCTCCGCTCATCGGAATGATGCTCCGATCTCTGGAATCATGCTCCGCTCATCGGAATGATGCTCCGATCCTTGGATTTATGCTCCGCTCATCGGAATGATGCTCCGATCTCTGGAATCATGCTCCGCTCTTCGGAATGATGCTCCGATCTCTGGAATCATGCTCCGCTCATTGGAATGATGCTCCGATCCTTGGATTTATGCTCCGCTCATCGGGATGATGCTCTGATCCCTGGAATCATGCTCCGCCCATCGGAATGATGCTCCGATCCCTGGAATCATGCTCCGCCCATCGGAATGATGCTCCGATCCCTGGAATCATGCTCCGCCCATCGGAATGATGCTCCGATCCCTGGAATCATGCCTCTACTCTTCGGAATTATACTTCGACTCTTCGGAATGATGCTCCGACGTTGGAATTATGCTCCGCGAATCGGAATGATGCTCTGATCCCCGGGAATCATGCTCCCTGGGATGCTGCTCCGCCCCCGGAATGATGTTCCACCTCGAAGTTCAGCTTCAAGATCCATCAATTTCGTGCACACAATCATGCATGCGGTGTGCATTCATTTATGGGGGGCAATTTGTTGGGGTAAAAATTTACACCCCTGTTGACCGAGTCAAAGTCAAGGTCAACCCCCAAGCTAGGTGGGCCCAAACCCAGGTCAAGCGAGCCCATGCCCAAGTCGAGCCCGCGGCCAACCTCCCCATGCCAACAACAAAATCATGTAATAAATAATTTTTTATGTAATTTTTTATACATGAATATACGCAAAATGGGCATAAAGCCAATATTTTGTAAGCCCATAGCTTATGTGCAAAAATGAAATGGCAAATGAGTCATGGGATAGGCAAAATACCATTTTTGTGAAGCCCAAGGGGCTATATGCAAATATGTAAGCCTATAAAATCCAACATGATGAATAAAAAAGGGATACTTTCATCCTCTCAAAAACCTAAGGTTTGTATTTCTTTCCCTTTTCTGAAGGTCTCAAACCTTCTTCTTTCTTCTGAATTAAATCAAGAGTCTCACTCTTCCTTCTCAAAAACAAAATAGTTTTTCACCATCAAACCCACAAAGGGAAACTTGGATCTGTCTTTAGATCCCAAAAAGAAGAGATTTTGAGATCTCACATCTCCTGATCTTCAAGATCCAGCTAACAGAGGAGGAAGAAGAAGAACCCCTTTCACTAAACCCAAGAGAAAAAAAAGGAAAACACACTCAGGAGTCCAACTCCTCTCTGATTTCTCTTCCGAGATTTTTTTTAAGGCTAAAAGCCTCTTTTTCTCGCCGGCGCTTAAGCGCAGAGCGCCCGCGTGCCGACACGTGGCGCGTTTGCGCTCAAGCGCTCAACATTCGAGCGCAAGTCGCCCACGTGCCGACACGTGGCGCGCTTACGCTCGAGCATAAGTCACCCCGGTGCCGACACGTGGCGCGCTTGCGCTCAGGCGCAAGTCACCCCCGTGCCGACACGTGGCGCACTTGCGCTCAAGCGCCCAACGCTCAAGCACAAGTCGCCCCCGTGCCGACACGTGGCGCACTTGCGCTCAAGCGTCGGGCGCTGAAACGCAAAGCACCCATGTGCCGACACGTGGCGCGCTTGCGCTCCACCGCCCAGCGCTCAAGCGCATAGCGCCCACGTGCCGACATGTGGCACTCTAGCGCCTGAGCGTACAGCACCTGGGCGCACAACGCCCAAGGTGCTGCTCCCACGCATCCTTTGGATGTCTTTTCTTCCCTTTTTTCCTTATATATATACATATATACATATATATACACATATGTATACATATGTACACACACACACATACTCCACGACACTGTCCCTGTTAGAAAAAAAATTTCTAACGGGGCGCTGCCCCGCATCCCGCAAGGGGGCTGCTAGCCCCCTTGACCCCCAGCCCGCTATCCGGGTAGCGGGACCCCCGTAAAAACTCTGCGTGGCTCCCGATATATCCAAACCCCCCTTCCAAAACAACACACATGTACACTGTATATTGAGTTCGCATAACCAGTTTAACCCGTTAATCGGAGGTTCCCTCACCCCAAAGGCGAGGGGTAATTAACGGCACCTTAGTCCGCTGCTTCCGGAGATTCGGATCCCCACAATCAATAAACCCCGGCCTACCCTAGGCAGGGGGAATCTGTAGTACGCCTGGCAAGCACGCGCGTATTCCCATCTCAATGGGGTGACGAAAAACACCCTACAAGCCCTCCGTCATTTCATATGAATATTCAATAGTATTCAAGCTATGTTTGTTGGCCTTAGTCAAGGCATACTGATTGGTAGCTGCTGGGTATTCATATGTTGCATAGATAGATGCGTTGTTTTTGGACAGTCATACTACTTTGTTGTCCTTGGTCAAGGGTATGTATGGATGGGTTCAAATTAACCTGGACAATGACGGGTAGAACTTGACATGTGACTTATGATTTGTTGGCCTTAGTCAATGTCATAAGAGCATGAGGCAAAAATCCACATCGGGAGTTTCTAAAGAAATGAAACTTTCTAGTGCTGCATACCATTTGGAGTTTGATAATGTTGGTAGGATTCCTCCAGCATTATCACACAATGATATTTGGATCCCGATCCTACTTTGAGTATATGCTACTCCTCGGAAGATTTTTTCACTTAACGATCAATGCTATAAACCAAGTAGGTGTCTAGAACAGTGTTAGCGGGGCTACGCCTCCAGGGAAAAGAGGTTATTTAATTAAGGAACTTCGTGAAAGCGTCATAAAACCTCCCTCGAAGTACCGACACTAGCCTGGCTGAACGGTTAAGCAAGTATTGTACGGTGAGATTTATCATGACTAATTCTTCTTTTCTAGTTTGAGGAAGGATTCGAGAAACAGTGGGAGCCATCCTGTTTAGATAAACTAAAAACTAATCTAAACTTGTAAGAGCATCATGCTAAATTGTTTCTTCTCTCTCTCCTAATTGCAACAACCAAAGATGACGGGCCTTAAGTTACTATTAGATAAAAATATATTGACAGGGCCAAACATAAAGATTGGTTCAGGAATGTCAAGATGACAATTACTTATGACAAGTTGGGCTATGTCCTTACTACTGAAGCCCCCGCCGTCCCAGGTCCAGAATCTAGTGTCGCGGATAAGGAAATCCGTAAGACCTGGAAGATTGACTACGCGAAGGCCAAGTGCCTCGTGCTGGCCTCTATGGACAACGACCACCAGAGGCGACACGAGAATATGGATCTTGAATCCATATTCCTCCATACCAAGGAATTATATGGAGAGCAATCTCGTATCGTAAGATACGAGACCTCAAAGAGGCTTTTTCAGGCGAGGTTGGCCGTCGGATCATCTGTAGGGGAAAACGTCCTTAAGATGATTGGCTACATTGAGGAGCTCGCGGACCTCGGGACCACGTTAAAGAATGAGCTGTATACAGACTTAATTCTGCAGTCCCTCCTTCCCACCTACGCCCAGTTTATCTTGATTTTTAATATTCAAGGTAAAGAAGTTGAACTTTCGGAACTCCTCAATATGTTGAGGAGTGCTGAGGGCACCCTGCAGAAAGCCTGGGAAACACCCGCTCTACTTGTTGGTGGGGCTTCCTCTTCTAGATCTAAGGCGAAAACCAAAGGAATGAAGAAGAAGGCCCCCACCAAGCCGAGAGGCGGTGTTAGTAAGGTGGAAACAAAGGGTAAGGCAAGAGTAGTAGAGCCGACAGTAGGAAAGGAAGAATGCTTCTACTGTCATAAGAAGGGCCACTGGAAGAAAGATTGCAGGGCTTGGAAGGCCAAGAACCAGGACCCGAAGCAAGTTGTGGCTTCGGCTTCAGGTATGTTTGTAATTGAAAACTGTCTGTCAATCAACTGTACTTCCTGGGTATTGGATACCGGATCAGGATCTCATATCTGTAATTCTTTGTAGGCACTGAGAATCTATAGGGTTATGAAGACTGGTGATATGACCCTCAGGGTTGCTAACGGAGCGAGCGTGGATACTGTGTCCGTAGGGGAATATCACCTTGGATTGACGAGTGGAGATATTTTGGTTTTGCGCAACTGTTTTTGTGTACCTAGTTTGACTTGTAATATCATTTCTGTATCTTTATTATCTAAAGAAAGTTATGATTTTACATTTGTAAGCGATGTCGTAAGCATCCACCTTAATCATGGTCTGATTGGGTCAGGTACTCTAAACAACAGTATATACGTATTAAACCAACTACAATTTTTCAATGTCCAGAACACACTTAAAAGAAAGTCTCCAGAACTAAATCAGGCTTTCTTATAGCATTGTAGACTGGGTCACATCAATGAAACACGGTTGACAAAATTACATATAGAGGGATCTTTGGATACGTTTGAATATCAGTCTTATGCAACTTGTCAATCTTGTCTCATAGGAAAGATGACAAAGACACCGTTCACTGGACACGAAGTGAGAGCGAGTGAGCACTTATACACAGCGATGTGTGTGGTCTAATGTCTACACATGCGCGAAGTGGTTATTCTTACTTCATTACTTTTACGGATGATTTCTCTAGGTACGGACATGTCTTCTAGAAGAAGCATAAATCCGAAGCTTTTGAGAAATTCCGGGAATATAAGAATGAAGTGGAAAAATAAATAGGAAAAGGTATCAAGACACTAAGATCTGATCGAGGTGGTGAATACTTGAGTGCCGAGTTCCTGGATTACCTAAAAGAGAATGGAATTCTCTCTCAGCTTACTCCTCCATACACGCTACAACACAATGGTGTATCGGAAAGGCGGAATTGAACCTTATTAGATATGGTTCGTTCAATGATGAGTAAGGCTAAGTTGCCGCGATCATTCTGGGGATATGCACTAGAATCAACTGCATATCTTTTGAACCAGGTTCCTACTAAGTCAGTGCCTACCACACCATATCAGATGTGGAGTGGGAAGAAACCCTGTCTTAAACAATTTATGACATAGGGATGTCCATCTTTTGTTAAAAAGCAGCATGTGGACAAGCTCGAGGCACGCTCAGTACA
Source organism: Agapanthus africanus (assembly GCA_030015575.1). Classification (NCBI taxonomy): domain Eukaryota; kingdom Viridiplantae; phylum Streptophyta; class Magnoliopsida; order Asparagales; family Amaryllidaceae; genus Agapanthus; species Agapanthus africanus. The sequence continues at coordinate 180,952,360 of JASDDO010000016.1, read as the reverse complement.
GTGTAAGTTTGTGGGATACCCAAAGAACTCCAAGGGGTATTTTTCTATTACGTAGAGGAGCAAAAGGTCTTTGTTTCTCGTCATGCCCGCTTCTTGGAAACTGAATTTTTAGAAAATCAGATAAGTGGGAGCGCAATAGAACTGGAAGAAATTCCAGAACCACAAGCTATTACTAAAAACTTGGTGGAACCAAAAGTTTCAAAAGAACAGGACATTCCCCCGCCACTCCGCAGGAGTAGTAGGCTGTCTCATCCGCCCAAGAGATACTACGGTTTTCTCGTAGATGGGGATAGAGGGGATTGCATCATTGATAATGATGAGCCGACTAACTTCCAGCAAGCCATTCAGAGAACTGACTCGGTAAAATGGCTGGATGTAATGCGGACCGAGATTGAGTCCATGTACACCAACAAAGTATGGACTTTGGACATTGCTTTAGAAGGTGTAAAACCCATAGGCTGCAAATGGATCTTCAGAAAGAAGATTGGTGTAGATGGACAGGTTGAAACCTATAAGGCTAGACTTGTTGCAAAAGGATTTCGTCAAAGACCTAGTTTGGACAATGATGAAACCTTTTCTCTAGTGGCTATGCTCAAATCCATTCGGATCCTTCTCGCCATTGCTGCCTTCCACGATTATGAGATTTGGCAGATGGACGTAAAAACCGCTTTTCTAAATGGAAATTTGGAAGAGTGCGTCTATATAGACCAGCCAGATGGTTTCATTCAGAGTGGGAGCAGCGGGAAATTGTGCAAGTTGCTTAAGTCCATCTATGGTCTAAAGCAGGCATCGCGGAGTTGGAACATCTGTTTTGATGAGACAGTCAAAGAATTTGACTTTATCAAAAATCCAGATGAGCCATGCATTTATAGTGAGATTTTAGCATGAACTGTTGTATTCCTCGTCTTGTACGTGGATGGCATTCTTTTGATAGGAAATGACATTCCTATGCTACAATCTGTCAAAGGGTTCTTGTCACAAAGGTTCTCCATGAAAGACCTGGGTGATGCCTCTTACATTCTGGGGATCCAGATCTATCGTTATAGATTTAAGAGGATGTTGGGACTTTCACGGTCCAGGTACATCGACACCATATTGAAAAGATTCAGTATGGAACTCAAGCTATCTCACTCTAAAGAAGTGAACACACTAATCCCATGGGCTAGATGAGATGAGTATGAGAGAGTAGTGATTTTTCTTTCTTTTAATATCATTTTCTCATTTTTATTTCATCACTTCAAGATTTTATAGCAAGCTTTTCAAAAGAGAAGAAGAAGCTAATGGAAAAACAATAATGAGATTAAAAACCTTTTGTGATGAATAGAAAGAAACATATGATTGAATTATTAACCATGGTCAAGGATGATTGGATGAGAACAAGTAGAGAAACAACTAGGGTTAGGGTTTGGTTAGGTTAAAAATGTGTCATCCAAAATATCTTTACAAATGACAAAAGAAAATTGCTTCTAGAAAGAACTTGAAGCAACTAAACCCAATCAAACCCTAACCTCAATTAATCATCCTTAAACATGTTTAACAATTAATCATATCATGTCACAATAATATATATCACATATATATTATATATTTGCAACAAAAGAAAATAATACAATTAACATATATCGCATATATATCAATGTATCATCCACTGAGAAAATGAAATAATAAAGTAAGCCAATATTAGTTAATATAATAATATATCATATATATTATTATATATTAAATCATCGAATCAACACTTGATCCGACGATCCGGCTATATCGAATATAACCGACTAATATATCATGTACCGATTCATCGAATCAACACTTGATCCGATGACCCGGTTCATATCCATATATCGCGAGAATCTAATACGGTATCCCATATCGCATTATTCTCGCTCCTGCGCAAATCACATATGTGCCACTACTCTGTTTCGCCTGAGCCAAGAAACCTCTGTGTAGGACTCTAAAGAATCGTCAATACGCCGGTAGCAGGTGATGATCATATCAAACACCCACAAGCTGCAAGCGGTCAGCTAAACGTAACAGCCACCCAGGTATTGAGCGATCAGAAGATCAACAAGCTAGCCTGTGCGTTCTCCTGTGAATCCGATCAGTAACACTCCCGTACAGTCCGGTCTGTTCGTCTGATATGTCGCATATCAAGTCTAGGGGTGGTATACGTCAGACCCCAGTAACCGATAAGTCGTGTCGATGTATGGCTCATAACAGGTCGAGAAACTACTAGTAACACTTACCAGTAAATCTCTATATCAGCCCTGGCCAGGGACTTCCAGTTATAGCCAATCGAACACAGCACAACATCAACTCCCTATACCGGGAGAGACGAATCCCCTCCTATCGCTCATTGCCTCCATGTGATTCGGGACTGTACCCAAAAGCCACCGTTTTGCATGCCCTCTTGGACGTGGTAAGGTGGAAATCAAAGCACAGTGGGAATCACACAAGACTCTATGACGATCTCGGGTCTTCAGACTACCCTGTACCTGTGTCACCGGAGAACTGCCATCTGACGTGTGGTATATCACCATCTGGGAGTTCTCGGCGAGTCCGTCCAGTGTACCCAGTCTCCACTGAGCACCCGTACACCATCTCTGATGTCAAACACCGATGGATATGGGATCATCCATCGCCCATCATATGGGTCAAGATGCGTATACGCTAGTCTAATCTGGTGTATCGATGCCCTGTCTCGATATACCCTCGACTAGGAACAGTTATAGGATGTACTCATCGACTACCGCGGCCCCACTAGTATGATCTCATCATAGTCCCAGTAGTCGAGTACAAGTCCTAAGGGCTTTATCAACATGTGAGAGTAAAACAGTAAACCAGTACAAGTCAACATGTTAAGATAAAGTGAAACCAAATAGCATACTATCATGACGAGCAAGAAAGTTTTCTCTATATATAACCAAGCATCCATTATAATATACATCAAATGTACAACAATGGCCTCTAGGGCATATACATAACTAACAATCTCCCACTTGCACTAAGGCCAGCTGCTGTAGTATCTCATACCTAGCATCCCGAATAATCTCTCAAACTGTATCTGGGGAATAGCCTTCGTGAATGGATCCGCAGTGTTGTCCTTCGTATCTACTCTCCTGACCTCGATCTCCCGGCGATCTACTATCTCCCTGATCAGGTGATACCGCCTTAGAATATGTCTGGACTTCTGATGGGACCTGGGTTCCTTGGCCAAAGCCACAGCTCCATTGTTATCGCAATACAGAGGTATTGGATGCTCAATGGATGGAGCCACACCAAGTTCACTAATGAACTTCTTGATCCAGACAGCCTCTTTGGCAGCATCGTTGGCAGCGATGTATTCAGCCTCCATCGTTGAGTCTGCAACGGTATCCTGTTTGGAACTCTTCCAACATACCGCCCCTCCATTGAGGGTAAAGACAAAACCCGAATGCGACTTAGAGTCGTCCTTATCACTTTGGAAGCTGGAATCGGTAAAGGACTCCACCTGGAGTTCTCCATTACCATACACCAAGAACATCTCCTTAGTCCTTCGTAAGTACTTGAGAATGTTCTTCACTGCTGTCCAATGACTCTCTCCAGGATCTGCTTGATACCGACTCACTACACTTAGTGAGTATGCTACATCGGGTCTGGTACATAGCATCGCATACATGATAGAGCCTACTGCCGAAGCATAGGGTATCCCTTGCATGCGAGCTCTCTCCAAATCAGTCTTGGGAGACATCTCTTTGGAGAGAGTGAGTCCAGATATCGTGGGCTGATTCCCACGTTTGGATTCTTCCATACTAAACCTCTTTAGTATGGTGTCAATGTACCTGGATTGGGACAATCCCAGTATCCGTTTAGATCTATCTCTATAGATCATGATTCCCAATATGCAGGAGGCATCACCTAGATCTTTCATTGAGAATCTCTGTGATAAGAAGAGCTTGACTGATTGCAGCATAGGAATATCATTTCCTATCAAGAGTATGTCATCCACGTACAATACGAGGAAGACTACCTTACCCTCTGCCACCTTCTTATAGATACAAGGTTCATCTATATTTTTGATGAAGTCAAACTCTTTGACTACTACATCAAAACAGATGTTCCAACTCCGCGATGCTTGCTTCAACACATAAATGGATTTAAGCAGTTTGCACACCTTTCCGCTGCTCCCACTATCTACGAAGCCCTCTGGCTGAGTCATGTACACGCACTCTTCTAAATCACCGTTTAGAAAGGCGGTCTTAACATCCATTTGCCAGATTTCGTAGTCATGATATGCAGCAATGGCAAGTAAGATCCGGATGGACTTAAGCATAGCCACTGGAGAAAAGGTTTCGTCATAGTCCACACCTGGTCTTTGACGAAAACCTTTTGCTACAAGTCTAGCTTTGAAAGTCTCAACTTTTCCATCTACACCAAATTTCTTTTTAAAAATCCACTTGCTCCCAATGGGTTTTACCCCTTCAGGAGCATTTTCTAAAATCCATACTTTATTGGTGTACATGGATTCCATCTCAGATCGCATTGCATCCAGCCATTTCACAGAGTCAACACTCGTGATGGCCTGCTCGAAACTAGTCGGTTCATCATCATCCATGATGCAATCCTCGCTTCCACCATCAATGAGAAAACCGAGTATCTCTCAGGTGGACGAGAAACCCTACTAGATCGGCGGAGAGGCTGGGGTTCGTCGGGTACTACTGAATCCTCTGGTTCCACTAAATCATCTGTTGTAGTTTGTTCTGCTGGAACTTCTTCCAATTCTACCTCAGAGCCACTAATTTCTTTTTCAAGAAATTCCTTTTCTAAAAAGGTGGCATGTTGAGCAACAAACACTTTTTGCTCCTCACTGTGATAGAAAAAATATCCATATGAATTCTTTGGATATCCTACAAACTTGCAAAGAACTGATCGTGCCTCGAGTTTGTCCGGTTTTTGCCTTTTGACATAGGCCGGACAACCCCATATCTTAACTCGTTTAAGATACGGTCTCTTTCCACTCCATATCTCATATGGTGTGGTAGGTACAGATTTAGTTGGAACTTGATTCAATAGGTATGCCGCTGTCTCAAGTGCATACCCCCAGAAGGAAATAGGTAACTCAGCTGTACTCATCATCGAGCGCACCATATCTAATAGGGTGCGATTCCTCCGCTCAGATACACCGTTGTGCTGTGGTGTATAAGGAGGAGTAAGCTGAGAGAGAATCCCATTCTCTTTTAGATAATCTAGGAACTCACCGCTTAAGTATTCGCCTCCTCGATCAGATCGAAGAATCTTAATACTTTTGCCCGTTTGATTTTCTACTTCGTGCTTATATTCTCTGAATTTCTCAAAAGCTTCAGACTTGTGTTTCATCAGGAACACATATCCGAATCTTGAGAGATCGTCAGTGAATGTAATGAAGTAGGAAGAACCGTTCCTGGCATGCGTAGACATGGGACCGCATACATCACTATGTACCAGTCCTAAGAGTTCGGCAACTCTTTCTCCGTGTCCACTAAACGGAGCTTTGGTCATTTTTCCTTTGAGACATGAATGGCAAGTATCATAAGATGATAATTCGAACGAATTCAAATAACCATCTCTATGTAACTTAGCCAGTCGTGTCGCATTGATATGACCAAGTCTACAATGCCACAAGTAGGATTCGTTCACTTCTGAACTTTTCCTCTTGTGTGTGTTTTGTATATTCAGGACTGTATTCTGATTTAGAATGAATATGCCATTATGTAACGAGCCTGATGCAATCAACTTTTGATCTAGGAATATGTTCATAACATTATCCTGTACTACAAAATTATATCCTTCTTTACTTAATAAAGAGACTGATATAATGTTGCACATCATGTTCGGTATATAATAGCACTCATTTAGAATCAGTGTATTACGACTTGGTAATACAAGGTGATATTCGCCAACTGCTTTGGCTACAATACTTGCACCGTTCCCTACTTGAACGGAATGATCACCTTTTCCCAGTTCTCTACCTTTACGCAGCCCATGTAACAATTTACATATGTGGGATCCTGATCCGGTATCTAATACCCAGGACGTAGGGTGAACTGAGAAACAGTTCTTAATAACTAACACACCTGAAGAAGATGCATCAACATGCATGTTCTTTTGGGCGGCGTGAGAATCCAGATATTCTCCTGTTTCCTGTTCAGTCTTATAACTCTTATAAGAAAGAACGGGTCTGACGTTCCCTTGCTCAGTACAATAATCAGGTTCAGTCAATACATCCATATTATTATCTTGATTATGGCCTGAAATGGTCGCTACCTGGAGAGAGAGAGAAGAAAACACTTTAGCGTATGCTCTTGCAAGATTAGATTGGTTATTATCTTATCTAATCAGGATGTCTCCCACTGTTTTTATCAAATCTACCTTCAAACCATAAAAGGTAAGATTAGCCGGGATTAATTACACCCTACAACTTCGTCAATCTTTCAGCCAGATCAGTGTCGATACTTTGAGGGAGGTTCCCCGTGCTTTCGCACGGACCTAATTAAAGTAAACCTCGTTTTCCCAGAGGCGTAACCTCGTTAACACTTTTCTAGACACCTACTTGAATGACTAATTGTCCTGTGTAAAACTCTCCCAGGAGTAACTCTTACTCGCAGTGGGTATCAGGATCCAACTATCTCATAGGAGGTATGCAATCTCATTGCAAATTTCAACACTTGAAATTCCCGATAATATTTTGCCCCAAACGATCTATGACCTTGACAAGGTCAACAAACCATAGACCGCAAGTCAAGTTCAACCCGTCATTTCTTGATTGAATCAGACCCCCCCGCACGACCCTTGACAAGGTCAGCAAGGCCGCACGACTACCCTAACCCAATCTGCATCATATGCATAAGCAGATAAATACTGGTTAGCTACCGCACACTGCGCCTTGACAAGGTCAACAAACGCAGCACGAATACTAAACAGGACTTATCTGAAAAGACGGAGGGCTACGACAGGTTTTTCTAAAAACCTATTGCGTAATGAACTTGATATCGTCGTAGAATCATGTATTTTTGAAAAGGAGTGTTTTTGAGGCTTTTCTTAGTTTCGCTAAAGGGGTCACTCCCGGTGAAGGGATCGTCGGCCCTTTCCTCATCGAATAAGGTGCAGGATATATCATATATACCGCTGTGCAAAGCAAAACACTTAAAGCAATCAAAAGACAAACCGCGTTTTGTAGCATCTGCCAGTTTCGCTAAAGGAGTCACTCCCGGTGAAGGGATCTCGGTCCTTTCCTCATCGAATAAGGTGCAGGATATATCGTATATATCACTGTGCAAAGCAAAACTGTAGCTACCCTTTTTATAAAGTTTTTGATTCTACAACATCTTTAGGTTTCTTTTCTTTTATTAATCTCATTAATAAAAATCCCATCAGCTTATGCTTCCTAAGCATCACAGAAGAAACGAAAGCAGTAATATTTATATATCAGCATATATATATAGTATAAGCATTCGTCTCAGGCAGTAATATGATCTCATCACAGAACATTGCAGCAGAAGAACATATATGAAATATTGGATATACTAGGACGTCCGTGTTTTTAATACGAGCCTGTATAAAACACGGATTCCACGGTCGCGACGAATAGCCAAACCCACATCCCAAGACCCCTACGAGAGCGGCAAGTAACACTGCCAATTCTAGGGTTAGGAGACCCAGTCTCGACTCCTCGAGATGGCCTCCCACTGGACCCTAGAACCCGGTTACTTGTGCTCCCCTCCTTGGGTCTACCTAATGCGGAAAAGTAAATAATATACACTGGTGACAGCAACCGCATCCTGGAAGTGCCCCAAATAAAAGAATATTACATTACAAATGAATTTTACATGAATGAAAATAAAAACCCTCATCTCACATAAAACCCCCGGCTATTCTGATCGCGACGATCCAATATAACATATCACAGCAACACATAATATCTCATATCATCAACGTAAGCAAGTATGCGTATCCCGATTGTCGTTGATGTATAGCAACGAAGCCGGCGATACACCACATACTACGCTTACGGTCACAGAAAAGAAAGTGTAAAACTACAATATTTGGAATCCACAATCACTTTAGACATCGTAAATCCGAAATATCACATACTTCGTATTTCATGCCTAACTCTATGAATTCCACATATTGTATCACATTCCAGATAAATATACGGTATTAAACTATTTGAACAGATAATCAAACACCCAAAATTTCCCCAAGTGCTCAACTCTTGAGCGGAGTTCAAATAATCCCAGAATATGTCACAGTACCGGTGATCCAGCCGTAGAAGGGTCAAGCCAACGCCTCACATGTGGCACGCCGTACTGCCCCAAACCCGAAGGTTCAAAAGGCAGTTCAAGACGGTCACATAATCGAGTTAAGGTTTGTTGTCTTCTAGAGGGTCCACCGCTTAACTTGTACAATTTTCCGAAAGATTTAAACCCAATAAAAATTCAACGCTTGAAAGTTTGCCGTGCCGGAATAAAGTGGGTTAATGATATCCGTTCAACCAGTTTAACAGTTTCTAAATATCCGGAAAGAAATACGAATTTAAATATTCCGATCGAATCTACGATTACAAAATAAACCCCAGATTTTATAAACACCTGAGACAGATTAAAAATATCCAGAATACTCAGCAAGTAACTACGAGCAATACCATGAAGCCACGTGTCCCAATTCAACAGTGCCGCCGCGCAAGCGCCGCGCGAACCCTCTTTCTGCCGCGGAACCGCGCTCTGTTGGTCGAATTGTGGGCACGTGTTTCATGGTAATTCTTAGAATTACCTGTTGATTTTTTTACACATTTTTAATTCTGAAAAATCCCAAAATTTAAAAACTTTCCAGAGAGGGGTCCATTTTGTCCGTTTCGGGTTCGATCGGAGTTTTAACTTCGTAAACACATCGCCTAATGCTCTAGCCAGGCTCTGATACCAATGTAGGATTCCTAGGCACTCTTGTGAAGGTTCTTAAGGCATCAAACATGCCCGGATTAAATTTTAGACGTGCCGAACAACCCAAAGCCGGGATCTTTGCTAGATTATTAGGGTTTAACATGCAATAAGATAACTTTTATCTAAGTGTGAGGGATTACAACCTTTGTAGTCCGCTCCTTCACTTCACAAGCTCCGAGTAGAAGTCCCTTTGCCGCGATCCATGATCTCCCGGACTCATGAGAGGCTCCACGACTCGAACGATCCATTCTAGCTTGTCGTATTCCAAATCTCCGATGATCTACGTCGAGGTTTCGAAGAACTCAAGCTATCTCACTCTAAAGAAGTGAACACACTAATCCCATGGGCTAGATGAGATGAGTATGAGAGAGTAGTGATTTTGCTTTCTTTTAATATCATTTTCTCATTTTTATTTCATCACTTCAAGATTTTCTAGCAAGCTTTTCAAAAGAGAAGAAGAAGCTAATGGAAAAACAATAATGAGATTAAAAACCTTTTGTGATGAATAGAAAGAAACATATGATTGAATTATTAACCATGGTCAAGGATGATTGGATGAGAACAAGTAGAGAAACAACTAGGGTTAGGGTTTGGTTAGGTTAAAAATGTGTCATCCAAAATATCTTTACAAATGACAAAAGAAAATTGCTTCTAGAAAGAACTTGAAGCAACTAAACCCAATCAAACCCTAACCTCAATTAATCATCCTTAAACATGTTTAACAATTAATCATATCATGTCACAATAATATATATCACATATATATTATATATTTGCAACAAAAGAAAATAATACAATTAACATATATCGCATATATATCAATGTATCATCCACTGAGAAAATGAAATAATAAAGTAAGCCAATATTAGTTAATATAATAATATATCATATATATTATTATATATTAAATCATCGAATCAACACTTGATCCGACGATCCGGCTATATCGAATATAACCGACTAATATATCATGTACCGATTCATCGAATCAACACTTGATCCGATGACCCGGTTCATATCCATATATCGCGGGAATCTAATACGGTATCCCATATCGCATTATTCTCGCTCCTGCGCAAATCACATATGTGCCACTACTCTGTTTCGCCTGAGCCAAGAAACCTCTGTGTAGGACTCTAAAGAATCGTCAATACGCCGGTAGCAGGTGATGATCATATCAAACACCCACAAGCTGCAAGCGGTCAGCTAAACGTAACAGCCACCCAGGTATTGAGCGATCAGAAGATCAACAAGCTAGCCTGTGCGTTCTCCTGTGAATCCGATCAGTAACACTCCCGTACAGTCCGGTCTGTTCGTCTGATATGTCGCATATCAAGTCTAGGGGTGGTATACGTCAGACCCCAGTAACCGATAAGTCGTGTCGATGTATGGCTCATAACAGGTCGAGAAACTACTAGTAACACTTACCAGTAAATCTCTATATCAGCCCTGGCCAGGGACTTCCAGTTATAGCCAATCGAACACAGCACAATATCAACTCCCTATACCGGGAGAGACGAATCCCCTCCTATCGCTCATTGCCTCCATGTGATTCGGGACTGTACCCAAAAGCCACCGTTTTGCATGCCCTCTTGGACGTGGTAAGGTGGAAATCAAAGCACAGTGGGAATCACACAAGACTCTATGACGATCTCGGGTCTTCAGACTACCCTGTACCTGTGTCACCGGAGAACTGCCATCTGACGTGTGGTATATCACCATCTGGGAGTTCTCGGCGAGTCCGTCCAGTGTACCCAGTCTCCACTGAGCACCCGTACACCATCTCTGATGTCAAACACCGATGGATATGGGATCATCCATCGCCCATCATATGGGTCAAGATGCGTATACGCTAGTCTAATCTGGTGTATCGATGCCCTGTCTCGATATACCCTCGACTAGGAACAGTTATAGGATGTACTCATCGACTACCGCGGCCCCACTAGTATGATCTCATCATAGTCCCAGTAGTCGAGTACAAGTCCTAAGGGCTTTATCAACATGTGAGAGTAAAACAGTAAACCAGTACAAGTCAACATGTTAAGATAAAGTGAAACCAAATAGCATACTATCATGACGAGCAAGAAAGTTTTCTCTATATATAACCAAGCATCCATTATAATATACATCAAATGTACAACAATGGCCTCTAGGGCATATACATAACTAACACTGTAAACCACAGAGTTAAAATTTTGATCTACTAACCTTTTCCAAATTGGCCCCAAATGCAAATCCATCACTCAAACAATTCTGGGCCAAAACTATATATCACAAAAATCATATTTCCATGAACTAGAGCCCCAGAAAAAATTTGGGGCACTGTAGCCTAAAAATCGCGGCGGTTCCGCCGCAAAATGTGACATTTTGCTCCGATTCCACGGCGGAATTTTGGACTTAGGTGTCCAAATTTCTTTCGTAGCTCTAGTTTTGCCTGCACATATTTTTAAGATACCTAAAAAAAAATTTGAACAACTTTGAAATTCGACAGCAGGCACATGAACATGGAACTGTGATCCGGAAAAATTGGGCGATCGAGATTTTATCCTTATGCAAACTAGCTAGTAGGGTTTATGGGGTGTCTCTGATACCATGTTGGGTTTCGCCAGCGCCCTGGCCATCAAACCGTGGCCGGATGCGAAACAAAATTTTTAAAAAAAAATGGCGCTAACGGAACCCGCTTCTACGGATCGACCATTAACCCTACACTAGCAATATGTAAAGAGAGTAAAGAATGGTTATACCGAATTGATCCGTGTTCTTCCGTCTTCAACCACCTTCCCAAGCTCCTAGAGGCCTCCTTGATCAAGCTTGATCTCCGGTCTCCCTCCATCGAAGATGATCCACCAGAGAGTTTATGAAACGAGCTCCAACCTCATATCCGAGGTAACTAGGGTACCTAGATCGCTATACTAGATAGCCTAAGAGAAGTAGAGAGCGGCGAAGGATTAATTTGTCTCAAGACATCCTAGGTATCTTAACACATGAGAGGGTTGGGGTGGAGGAAGAAGAAGATGCCACGAGGATGAAAGTGTTGTAGGAGAGAGAATGAATAATGGCTAAGTGTTTTGAGTTGTGTTGTGAGAGTTAATGAAGCCATCCAATAAATATCCCATGTCTCCAAAATATCTTAAGTCAACCCAAAATATCTCAAGTCAACAAAACTCTCACAGAATCTCACAACACAACAAAAAACCAAGCATGCTACAAAAAATGCAATAAACACCTCATCCTTCACCTCATAAACCTTTTAATCCAAAATGTTTAAAACATAATGAGGTGTAATCTTCTAAAAGTAATCTTGTAAGAAATTACAAGAATACCCCTTATCCGTATATACATACCCGTATCCGCATTCCGAAGAATACGAATACAATGAGACGAAAATAATCCAACAATATAATACTAGGATCTGGCTTAAAAAAATCCCACTAGTATTATCCGTCCGAATCATGATACGTGCACAAGTGCACGTATATGATCGAACCCTGCCGCAAAACCATACGGCCTCTACATCGTTTCGTCCGAAGCAGGGAAACCCTCTATGTGGGACTCTAAAGACTCATCAATATGCTGGCAGTGGCTTTAACCACAAGCACGTCAGCGGCACTAGTTGTACGTAACGGCTACCCAGGTATTGAGCGAAAGGAAGGCCGACGAGCAAACTCATCCTGAAACTCCTGCTGAGCCAGACAGTGACAATATACGTACAGTCCAGTCCGTTCGTCTATGAGTACCGCATATCGAGTCTAGGGGGTGGATAAAGTCAAACCCCTAATAACTCGACATTTCGTGTTGGTATGAAGCCCATCACCACCTGAGAAACTACCGATCCTAGATCAATAATTCTCGACTACCTTGGCCAAGGATTTTTGGTAATGGCCACCCGTGCAGAATGCGATATCAATCCCCAATACCGGGAGAGACGAATCCCCTAACGATCCGCTCACTGCCTCCATTTGGCTCGGGACTGTACCCAACTAAAACCTGTTTGCATGGTTCCTTTGAGCCGTGATAGGGTAGTAATCAAAGCACAGTGGGAACTCACACGAGTCAAATGACGATCTCATGTCGATAGACAAACCTGTACACATGTCACCTAGGAACTGCTATCTAACAATAGGTATAATACCAAATAGCATGTTCCCGGCGAGTCCATCCGGTGTACTCATAACCCAATGAGCACCTGTATACATCTTAGGTGAACAAACTGACACTAATGGCTTATGAGACCGGCCACCGCCCCTCGTCGGGGTCTCGATCAGTAGACACTAGTATACTCTGGAGTATCGATGCCCAGTCTCGAAACTCCCACGACTAGGGACATTTAAGGATGTGCCTATAGACCACCCAACTCCCACATATATGATCGCCATCATAATGCTGGTAGTCAAACAAGAATCCTATAGGCTCTATCAACATGTAATAGTGATCTGTAATGACACCCAATGCTGTATATGATGATAAAGACAAACCCAGATAGCATACTATCATCTCGAGTAAGACTGTTCTACAGGTATAGGTCCTCCTTCAATCATCATAATGACCTGCCTGCGACTATGATAATTACCTTGAGGGCACTATAGCCAACATTGGGGTTCGCTTGCCCTTAAGTCCGTATTAATGGATGCAATGTGCAAATCAATGAAAAAGTTGTTCAAAACATCGAACGATCATTTTTTTTATGTTTAAGCGCGGCGCTGCAACAAATACGGGTTAGTTCTTTTAGCGTTTGGCAGCGAACTTGCAAAGAATCCTGCAAAGATAGATTCGTGGATGCGTCGGATTTGAGAAAGAAGGTGTTTAGGAAATAAGTACCGATGTGTTTTGGGTTAAGAAACCCCGTTGAACTGATTCCGATTAGCTTGAAAAGTTCGCTTGCACGGGTCAAACTACCCAGATGTTTGGCACTGTACTTCACTAACACCTTATACTGAATGTATGCTTTGCTCCACACGATTGCAGTTCGCAATTCCTTAAACCCTGCAAATGTCGGAAAAACGGATATTTTAGTGCGAAAAAGTGATATATGTGGCCAAACTCCTACACACACAAAATTATGAAAATCAAATAATAAAAATAGTGTACTAACAGAACACTGGAGGTACCCCAAGAAGAAAATTTACAAACACCCACAAAGGGGCCGGCGATGACGGGAAATTTCAATAAACCGCCGGTCAAATTTAACAATTTGTTGTTTTGTGTGGGCCCTCTATATTATACTAGTATACTACTGTTATACTTTGATTTTTCTATTTAACCACATAGTGTTAGCAGGTCAAATTTCCAGAGAACACAAAGTTAGAAATGCCAATTTTTTGTTTTGGTTTGTGAATTTTTTTCGATTTTTAGTTTTTTTTTCAGAATAGTGTTAGTGATATAAACAAGATATATAAAGATTAACCCGAAATAACAAGAATAAAAACGTTACCGTCTCCTCAGCAACGTCGCTATTTGATTAGCACGTATTTTGCGTGTCGTATCTAAGTTTAAAGTTAACCGCAATCAAGATGGCGTCGCGTATAGCTAGCCATGATAAGTACGGGTCGTCCGCAGGGAGATGGTGCGTTTTACATTCTTATTCTCACGAGTTATGCCGAAGGTTCGAATTAGTTCAATTCTAATCTAAGTGTAACGTTGTCACGCCCCGCTACCCGGCATACGGGTAAAGAGACGCGACGGGCCACACGACGTATTTACTCAGAAGTAAACACGCTAAGAGTATCTAAGCAATATAAGGAAAAATGTACATAAGAGATATGAATATAAATGAACAACATTTATTTATTCAACATTCCTTTACAAATACAACTGGAAATGTAAATACAGGAATAGAAAGCAATGCCTGAACAATGGCATAACCGAAAATAAAATGAGTACAATTAAAGTCAATGCTCAGGGTCTTCTGTGAACTGCTCCAAGTGCTCCTGGCTGGTCTCGAACTCCTTATAGTCAGGTCCTCCTGATAACATTCCAAAGAAGAAGAGAAATAGGAACGTCGTCAGCGAACAATCGCTCGGTAAGTCCCAAAGAAAGAATGAGAAGAATAGATAGAGAATAGAACAAGTGAAGTAGATAATGTTATATTTGTTTTACTAACGTAGTTGTTGTAGCTTGTTACAGAATATGCCAGTGTATGTTGGATATATGTATGCCCTAGAGGCCATTATATGTATAGTGGATGCTTGGACATGTATATATATATATATATATATATATATATATATATATATATATATATATATATTACTTTCTTGCTTGACATGATAGTATGCTATCTGGTTTACTTTATCTAACATGTTGATTTGATCATGTTTTTTTTATTCATTTGTACATGTTGATAAAGACCTCAGGATATTTGCTAAACTACTGTGACTATGATGCAGATCATACTAGTGGGGCACGTGTAGTTTATAAGCATATCCTTGAATAGTTCCTAGTCGTGGGTGTATCGAGACAAGGCATCGATATTCCAGAGTAGACTAGCGTATACCATTCTTGTCCCATATGATGGGCGATGGATGTTCCCATATCCATCTGGTGAGGTGACACCAAAGAATGTATGCGGGTGCTCAGTGGAGACTGGGTACACTGAACGGACTCACAGAGAACTCCTATGTGGTATTATATCTATCGTCGGATAGCAGTTCTCAGGTGACACTGGTACATGTTAGTCTGTAGACCCAAGATCATCATAGAGTCTTGTGTGTCCTCCCACTGTACTTTGATCTCCACCCTACCACGGCTCTACTGAGTCTTGCAAACGGATGGTCTTTGGGTACAGTCCCGAGGCACATGGAGGTGTTGAGCGATAGGAGGGGTTTCGTCTCTCCCGGTATTGGGAGTTGATGTTGTGCTATGCTTGACTGGCTATAATAGGAAGTCCCTGGCCAGGGCTGCTGAGATTTACTGATAAGTGTTATCAGGAGTTTCTCGATCTGTTGTGAGCCATACACCAGCATGACTTATTGAGTTATTGGGGTCGACGATACCATCCTTTGACTTGATATGCAACATATCTGACGAGGAGACCGTACTTTACAGTAAGTGTTGCCAGATGGCTCGACGGGAGTTTTGACAGCTTTGCTGGTTTTCTTCTGATCGTTCAATATCCGGGTAGCCGTTACGTTTAGCTGACCGCTTGCGGCTTGTCGGTGTTTGATATGATCATCACCCACTGCCGGCATAATTACGAGTCTTAGAGTCCCACACAGAAGATTCCTAGCCCAGGCGAAAAGATGTGGTGTGCATATGAGATATGCGCGGGACCCGATTGAATACGACTATGTGATACCGTATGTTAATTGGGCGTTTTTCTATTGGTCAGGTCGTATATGATATGACCGGATTGTTAAATCAATTGTTAATTTAACATTTTGACTTTTAGTTTTATTTTAATTCTTTAGTCACACATTTTTTATTAAAAAGGAAGAATGCATGCATGTATGCACATGTTGATGTGCAAGCATGCACATGTTGATGTGCATGAATACATGCATACAAAAGTATCATGGTTGTTGATACAACTTTGGTGGCAATATAAGACTTACATGGTTATATAATATATGGATATATATTTGCATTTGTTTTAAAACAAAAGGAAAAGATAATGATTAATCCATGGTTATCTTCTACACTCTTCTTGAAGTTAACCTTGCTCACCCACTTTTTAACCATAGATTAATCTTTCCTTTTGTCTTTTAACTCAAGTGCAATAATATCTATATTATGTAACCATGGTTTGAGATGAAGAGTAGAAAATATATATACTTATCTTTTCTATTATTCATCAAGCTTTATCATTTCACAAATGCTTTTGCCTTCATCTTCTTCTTCCTTCTTGCTCTCTAGGTTTTTCCATAGTTTGAGAGAGATAAATAGAAAGGGTTTTGACAAAAGAAAACTCACCACTTCATCATTCTACTCTAATCTAGCCAATTAGTTTAGAGTGTTTAGCTTCATCTTCTTCTTGCATCAAGTGGAGCTACAAGCTCGGAGCTAGTGAACTTCGGGTGGATCATCGTGGACATAGAAGCTTACTAGCAAGCCTTTCCAACCTCTCAACGATCCTAGGAGTCACTACAAAAGGACTACAAAGCTTGTATTCCTTTCACTCAGTGAAAATATAGTTCTAATATGTGATACTTGTGTTGTTACCCTAGAAATTCTAGTTAAAGATCCATGCTTAGTTTGCTTAGCACCTCTAGAAATTTTAAAGTGGCATGTGTGATGCTTCCATACTCATAAGTAGGTGCTAGGGAAACCTAACAGTGTATATGAGACGAGTCCATCTTACACAGTGGACTTTGGTAACCCGTAGTACAAAGCTCCTTCGATAATACCACGGAACAACGGCATGGATGTAATTACGTCTTTTAGTGACCACCTCGTGCCACCTTTAACATATTCCGTACCAGTCTACCCCTTTAAAAACCAGATTACCTCATAATTCTTATAGTAAATGGAAGACTTGCCGAAACCATGATATCAGTAAACGGAATGAATAGTCATGTAATCAGAGTATATCCATGGTTCGGATTTGGACCGGCCACCATAGGAAATATTCCGGCCTGGCCGGCCCCCTTCACCCAGAAACCCCCCCCTCCGTATTTCTCCAGTGCTCTTTTGGGTTCGTTTTTGGTTTTGTGGTATTGTTTACTTAGCCCAATTTTCATGTGATGATTGTTTATACTTGGGGCTAACTCGTAGTACTTCGAAGTCGTATTTTTTTAACACTAAATTGGTAACCTATACTATTTTTAACAGTTCGAACAGACATCGAACACCACACATTCTACCCCGCTGAAATTTCCAAGTGTTGTGTTTTTCCTAAGTTACCTTTGTATTCAATAGTCGCACAAGTGTTCCTATGGACCCTCTAGAAGATCATAATAACCTTAACTCGATTCTATGCCCACGGAACCGCGATCGAACCTTCGGGTTTGCCGTAGTTCCGTGGTGTCATAGGTGAGGCGTTGGTTAAATCCTTTTACGGCTGGACCATAGTCACTGTGGCGCGATTTTGGGTACATGTAACTTTGCTCAAGTGTTGAGCTCTTAGGGTAAAATGTGGGTGTATGTTGATTCGATCGAAACGTTAAACATCGTCTTGATTTCTGTGATTGCAATTGTTGTTTTTCACTTTCTTTTCTGCGACCGTAAGCGTAATATGCGGTGTATCGCCGGCTTCGTTGCAATACATCAACGACAATCGGGATATGCATACTTTCTTACGTTGATGATATGAGATATTATGTGTTGCTGAGATATGATGCAGGATTGTCGCGATCGAATAGCCGGGGGTTTTATGTGAGATGGGAGTGTTTATTTTCATTCATGTAAAAGTCAATTGTATGTAATATTCTTTTATTTGGGGCACTTCCGGGTTGAGGATGATGTCACTATTATTGTATATTTTTTACTTTTCCGCATTAGGATAGACCCAAGTAGGGGAGCACAAGTGATCGGGTTCTAGGGTTCAGTAGGAGGGCATCTCGAGGAGTCGAGACCGGGTCTCCTAAACTCTAGAATTGGCAGGATCACTTTCCGCCCTCGAAGGGGTCTAGGGGTGTGGGATTGGCTATTCATCGCGATCGTGGAATCCGTATTTTCTATTACTGGCTGAATACAAAATACGGACCTCCTAGATATCCTTTTTATTTTCATATGTTCTTCTGCTGCTGTTGATATTCTGTAATGTGATTACTTAGTATCTGAGACGAATGGATTATTATTATATATATGATATATAATAAACGTTACTTATATTTTACACCCGCGCTAGTCCCGCCCCGCTATGCCGTTAGTTAAGTAACCTAACGGTGCATAACGGGACACTGTGGCGAATGGGGGTGGTATAAGTATACGTTCTATTTTCGTTTCTTTTCTGTGATGGCTTAGGAACTTAAATGATGGGACTGCATTAATGAGATTAATGTAAAGTAAAAGAAACCTAAAGATGTTGTAGAATCGGATTTGAAACCCACTCGGCCTTTTTATGAAAAATGCAAGTTTCAAAAGATGCGGAGCTTAAGCCACTCCTTTTCTAAACTGTTTTGATTCTACAATGAGATCAAGTTCAAAGCGTTAAAGGTTTTCATAAAAAACCATCCGCAACCCTTCGTCATTTTAGGAAGCAGAGTACTTAGTATTCGTGCTGCGTATTTTGATCATAGTCAAGGCGTAGTGTACGGTAGCTAAGTGATGTCTTCCTACAAAGCATATGATGCGATCAGTTAGGACATTCATGTGATTATGTTGATCATAGTCAAGGGTCATATGGGTGGGTCTAGTTAATCTCGAAATGACGGGTAGAACTTGACCAGTGCTTGTGATATTTTGACCATAGCCAAGGTCATAAGCGCCTAGGGGTAAAAACCATATCGGGAGTTTCAAGAGTTGAAATTTGCAATGAGATTGCATACCATCTATATGATAGTTGGATCCCGATCCCACTGTGAGTAAGTGTTACTTCCGGGAGAGTTTTGCACTTTACAATTAGCTAATCCAATAGGTGTCTAGAAAGGTGTCAACGGGGTATGACCTCTGGGAAAACGTGGTTTATTTTAATTAGGTCCGTGCGAAAGCACGGGGAACCTCCCTCAAAGTACCGACACTGGCCTGGCTGACCGGTTAGCGAAACTGTAGAATGTAATTAATCCTGGCTAGTTTTCTTTTCAGGTTTTGAAAGAAAATTTGATTAAAGCGGTGGGAGACATCGATTAGATATGATAATAACCAATCTAATTCTTTGCAAGAGCATTTCGCTGAGTGTATTCTTTTCTCTCTCCTAATGGCAGATACCGATGACGGGACTTAAGCTTCTACTGGAGAAAAACAAACTGACTGGGCCAAATTATAAAGAATGGAAGAGGAACTTGAACATTGCACTCGCATATGATAAAGTATCATATGTCCTCACTACCAAAGCCCCACCCGTCCCAGGACCTGAATCATCTGTTTCGGATAGGAAGATCCGAAAAACATGGTATATTGATTGCAACATGGCCTGGTGCCTCGCGCTTGCTTCTATGGACAACATCCATCAGAAACAGCACGAGAAGATGGATGTACAATCCATCTTTCTTCATACAAAGGAGTTGTATGAAGAGCAATCTCGTACTTTGAGATACGAGGCATCTCAAAAGCTGTTTCAGATGCGAATAGCCCCTGGTGCATCTGTAGGAGACCATGTTTTGAAGATGATTGGTCTTATTGAAGAACTTGAGGAACTGGGATGGACTATGGATAATGAGAAATATACGGATGTTGTTATGCAGTCTCTATCCCCCGCCTTTGCACCGTTCATAGTGAATTTCAATATGAATGATTTAGAGAAATCATTGCCTGAACTTCTCGATATGTTAAGAAGTGCAGAGAGCATGCTGAAAACAGCGAAGACTCTCGCTCTGCTTGCTGGGACATCTTCCTCTTCCGTCCCAAAAGCCAAGGCCAATGGAAAGAAGAAGAAGAAGTCCATCAAACCGAAAGGTGGAGTCCAAAAGGCGAAGGGGAAAGACAAAACCGGGGCCGCGGGAAGTGGAAAAGG
Source organism: Agapanthus africanus (assembly GCA_030015575.1). Taxonomy (NCBI): domain Eukaryota; kingdom Viridiplantae; phylum Streptophyta; class Magnoliopsida; order Asparagales; family Amaryllidaceae; genus Agapanthus; species Agapanthus africanus. Next base: position 180,931,861 of record JASDDO010000016.1, on the reverse strand, counting down.
GGAATGTTTTTTCTGCCACAAGAAGGGAAATTGGAAACGGAACTGTGCTTTGTATCTTGCTGATCTCAAGAAGAAGAAGCATGCTGATGCTTCCACTTCAGGTGTGTTTGTAACTGAGAACTGTTTTTCAATTAACTCTGCATCTTGGGTATTAGATACCGGTTCTTGTTCTCACATCTGCAATTGTATGCAGGGGCTGAGAAACAGTAGAGTTTTGAAGACTAGAGACCATACTCTGTGGGTTGGAAATGGTTCCAATGTACATGCTGTATCCGTAGGAGAGTATCATCTTGGGTTGCCTTCGGGTTGTATTTTGGTTTTGAACCCGTGTTATTTTGTACCTAGTATGCTATGTAATATACTATCCGTTTCTTTGTTGGACAATGAAGGATATCATTTTTTGTTGCAAAATAATGTTATGAACATTAACTTGAATCAAGAGTTGATTGGGTTTGGTACATTGAATAACAGTATTTACGTCCTGAACCAACATACAGTTTTCAATATACAACATACTAATAAAAGGAAGTTTTCAGATATAGATGAAACTTTTCTTTGGCATTGTAGACTTGGTCATATTAATGAAACAAGACTAAACAAGCTACATAAAGATGGATATTTAAAACCTTTTGAATATAAATCTTATGCAACTTTCCAGCCCAGTATCAAAGGTAAAATGACCAAAACTCCGTTTACTGGACACGGAGAAAGAGCTGTGGAACTCTTAAGCCTCATACATAGTGATGTATGCGGACCAATGTCTACACATGCACGGTGGTTTTTCATACTTCATCACTTTTACTGATGATTTCTCAAGATTCGGACACGTGTTTTTGATAAAGCACAAATCCGAAGCTTTCGAGAAATTCAAGGAGTACAAACTTGAAGTTGAAAAACAAACGGGCTTGAGCATCAAGAAACTTCGATCAGATCAAGGTGGAGAGTACTTAAGTACAGAGCTTTCAGACTTCTTAAAAGAGAATGGGATTCTCTCTCAGCTCAGTCCTCCATACACACCACAGCACAACGTTGTGTCAGAACGGAGGAATCGTACTCTATTAGATATGGTACGATCCATGATGTGTGATGCTGAGTTACCGCTTTCCTTTTGGGGACATGCATTGGAAACAGCAATGTATCTGTTAAAAAGGATTCGAACCAAGACCGTGTCTACTACTCCATATGAGATATGGAGTGGAAAGAGACAATCTCTTAAAAGAGTTAGGATTTGGGGTTGTCCGGCTTTTGTTAAAAAGCAGAATCCACACAAACTCGAGACACGATCGGTCATGTGTAAATTTATGGGATATCCAAAACATTCCTATGGATATCTATTCTACCACAAAGAGGAACAAAAGGTGTTTGTTGCTCAGCATGCCACATTTTTAGAAAATGAAGTCTTTACAGAAAGTACTGATGGTAATGCGGTAGAACTAGAAGAGGTTCTAGAGAAACAAATTACTCAGGACGAATTGGTTGAAACTGATGTTATAGTAGAACTTCAAGAACCTCAGCCACTACGGAGATCTAGTAGAACTTCTCGCCCACCAGAGAGATACTATGGGTTTCTCATTGATGGCGATAGAGAAGATTGCATCATGGGTGATGATGACCCTACTAGTTTTCAGCAAGTTATCACGAGTGGTGACTCAGTGAAGTGGCTGGAAGCCATGAGATCCGAAATGGCGTCCATGTACACAAACAAAGTATGGACTTTGGACGTTGCACCTCCTGGGATAAAACCCGTTGGGTGCAAATGGATCTTTAAAAGAAAGATTGGTGTAGATGGACAGGTAGAGACCTTTAAAGAAAGGCTTGTAGCGAAAGGTTTTCATCAAAGACCAGTATTGGACTATGAAGAAACTTTCTCTCCAGTAGCAATGCTTAAATCCATTAGGATCCTACTTGCTTTTTCTTCTCACTATGATTATGAAATCTGGCAGATGGACGTTAAAAATGCATTTCTAAATGGTGATTTAGAAGAATGCGTTTATATGGATCATCCAAAGGGCTTCATTGACAGTGGGAGCAGCGGGAAAGCATGTAGATTGCTTAAAACCATTTATGGATTAAAGCAGGCCTCACGGAGCTGGATCATCTGCTTTGATGATACAATCAAAGAGTTTGATTTTATCAAAAATATAGATGAGCCATGCATTTATAAGAAGATTGTAGAGAGTACTGTCACATTCCTCGTATTGTACGTAGATGACATTCTCCTGATAGGAAATGACATTCTTATGCTACAATCGGTCAAACTATTCTTATAACAAAGGTTCTCCATGAAGGACCTGGGTGATGCCTCGTGCATTTTGGGCATAAGGATCTATAGAGATAGATCCAAGAGGTTATTGGGATTGTCCCAATCAAAGTACATAGACACCATCGTAAAAAAGTTTAGTATGGAAGATTCCAAGCGTGGTGCCTTACCCGCTTGTCATGGAATCACTCTCTCTAAAGACTTCTGTCCGAAGACTGATGAAGAGAGAGCTCGCATGAGCATTATACCCTACGCTTCAGCCGTAGGATCTATAATGTATGCGATGTTATGTACACGCCCTAATGTAGCTTATGCACTAGCTGTAGTAAGCAGGTATCAATCCAACCCAGGGGAGAAACATTGGATAGCAGTGAAGAACATTCTTAAGTACTTACGAAGGACTAAAGAATTGTTCTTGGTGTATGGTAATGGAGATCTCCAGATAGAGGCCTTTATCGATTCCAGCTTCCAAAGTGATAAGGATGACAGCAAATCTATCTCAGGGTTTTTATTTACCCTCAATGGAGGGGCGGTTAGTTTGAAGAGTTGCAAACAAGATACCGTTGCAGACTCCACGATGGAAGCTGAGTATATTGCTGCAAATGATGCTGCCAAGGAAGCCGTCAGGATGAAGAAGTTCATTACGGAACTAGGAGTAGTTCCAACCATTATTGATCCAATACCTTTATATTGTGATAATAATGGGGCTATGGCGTTAGCCAAAGAACCTAGATCCCATCAGAAGTCCAAACACATCCTAAGGCGATATCATTTGATCCGGGAGATAGTAGATCGCCACGAGATTGAGATTCGGATAGTAGATACAAAGAATAACACAGCGGATCCACTCACCAAGGCCCTTCCACAGCCGCAGCATGAGCGACTTTTTGAGATGTTGAGTATGAGATACGCCAATAACTGGCCTTAGTGCAAGTGGGAGATTGTTGGATATATATATGCCCTAGAGGCCATTATATGTATAGTGGATGCTTGGACATGTATATATATATATATATATATATATATATATATATATATATATATATATATATATTACTTTCTTGCTCGACATGATAGTATGCTATCCGGTTTTCTTTATCTGACATGTTGAATTGATCAAGTTTTTTATTCATTTGCACATTTTGATAAAGCCCTCAGGATATTTGCTAGAGTACTGCGACTATGATGCAGATCATACTAGTGGGGCACATGTAGTTTATAAGCATATCCTTGAATAGTTCCTAGTCGTGGGTGTATCGAGACAGGGCATCGATATTTCAGAGTAGACTAGCGTATACCATTCTTGTCCCATATGATGGGCGATTGATGTTCCCATATCCATCTTGTAAGATGACACCAAAGAATTTATGCGAGTGCTCAGTGGAGACTGGGTACACTGAACGGACTCACAGAGAACTCCTATGTGGTATTATATCTATCGTCGGATAGCAGTTCTCAGGTGACACTGGTACGGGTTAGTCTGTATACCCAAGATCGTCATAGAGCCTTGTGTGTCCTCCCACTGTACTTTGATCTCCACCCTACCACGGCTCTACTGAGTCGTGCAAACGGGTGGTCTTTGGGTACAGTCCCGAGGTACATGGAAGCGATGAGCGATAGGAGGGGTTTCGTCTCTCCGGGTATTGGGAGTTGATGTTGTGCTATGCTCGATTGGCTATAACAGGAAGTCCCTGGCCAGGGCTGCTGAGATTTACTGATTAGTGTTATCAGTAGTTTCTCGATCTGTTGTGAGCCAAACACCAACATGACTTATTGAGTTATTAGGGTCGACGATACCATCCCTAGACTCGATATGCAACATATTTGACGAGGAGAACGGACTGTACGGTAAGTGTTTCCAGATGGCTCGACGGGAGTTTTGATAGCTTTGCTTGTTTTCTTCTGATCGTTCAATACCCGGGTAGCCGTTACGTTTAGCTGACCGCTTGCGGCTTGTGGGTGTTTGATATAATCATCACCCACTGCCGGCGTATTGACGAGTCTTAGAGTCCCACACAGAAGTTTCCTAGCCCAGGCGAAAAGATGTGGTGTGCATATGAGATATGCGCGGGACCCGATTGAATACGACTATGTGTTATCGTATGTTAATCAAGCGTTTTTCTATTGGTTAGGTCATATGTGATATGACCGGATTGTTAAATCAATTGTTGATTTAACATTTTGACTTTTAGTTTTATTTTAATTCTTTAGTCAAAACCTTTTTATTAAAGAGGAAGAATGCATGCATGTATGCACATGTTGATGTGCATTAATACATGCATACAAAAGTATCACGGTTGTTGATACAACATTGGTGGCAATATAAGACTTACATGGTTATATAATATATGGATATATATTTGCATTTGTTTTAAAACAAAAGGAAAAGATAATGATTAATCCATGGTTATCTTCTACACTCTTCTTGAAGTTAACCTTGCTCACCCACTTTTTAACCATAGATTAATCTTTCCTTTTGTCTTTTAACTCAAGTGCAATAATATTTATATTATGTAACCATGGTTTGAGATGAAGAGTAGAAAATATATATACTTATCTTTTCTATTATTCATCAAGCTTTATCATTTCACAAAAGCTTTTGCCTTCATCTTCTTCTTCCTCCTTGCTCACTAGGTTTTTCCATAGTGAGAGAGAGATAAAAAGAAAGGGTTTTGACAAAAGAAAACTCACCACTTCATCATTCTACTCTAATCTAGCCAATTAGTTTAGAGTGTTTAGCTTCATCTTCTTCTTGCATCAAGTGGAGCTATAAGCTCGGAGCTAGTGAACTTCGGGTGGATCATCGTGGACGTAGGAGCTTACTAGCAAGCCTTTCCAACCTCTCAACAATCCTAGGAGTCACTACTAAGAGGACTACAAAGCTTGTATTCCTTTCACTTAGTGAAAATATAGTTCTAATATGTGATACTTGTGTTGTTACCCTAGAAATTCTAGTTAAAGATCCATGCTTAGTTTGCTTAGCACCTCTAGAAATTTTAAAGTGGCATGTGTGATGCTTCCATACTCATAAGTAGGTGCTAGGGAAACCTAACTGTGTATATGAGAGGAGTCCATCTTACACAGTGGACTTTGTTAACCCATAGTACAAAGCTCCTTCGATAATACCACGGAACAACGGCATGGATATAATTACGTCTTTTAGTGACCACCTCGTGCCACCTTTAACATATTCCGTACCAGTCTACCCCTTTAAAAACCAGATTACCTCATAATGTCTTATAGTAAATGGAAGACTTGCCGAAACCATGATATCAGTAAACGGAATGGATAGTCATGTAATCATAGTATATCCATGGTTCGGTTCGGTTCGGTCATGTTCATATTGATATGGATTGTATTCTGGTATTCATGGATTCATGTTGTATTGCAGTTATACTTGAAATGAACTCATGTCATATTGTATTCAAATTTGACCATGACTCGAACCGAGTCAAACTTTTAAACAGAATTGAAGTCCTGATTGTTTTGGAGTTATCGGTAACTGCTGCACATGGACGGCAGGATTTGTGTCTTTTTCCAAGGCAATTACCGTGTTAATAACACCGTTTTAGGTTGTCTACCTTAGATAGGCAAGCACCCATATTCTCCGGCTTCCTGAGGCTCAAGAGAACTGGTCCCGCTTAAACCTATGTTTACTAGGGTACTTATTGTAAATTAATATAACTTGATGGGGTTTTATGAAAAAATAGTTTTGATATATTTTCAAAATACACCCTAAGTATTTAATTATCGTCTTCAGGGTTTTCATAATTGTAATTTTTATCAAGTGAAATATTATAGTGGATATAACCTAGATTTCATTCTATATGGTATTTTAGTGTAATCTTGGAATTGTATTAAGTTTAAGGACATGGTGGTCCATTACCAGTTTAAGGACATAGGGGTCCAAGGTTAAGGACATCGTAGTCCGTGGGTTTAAAGGGACCCCACAGTCCGAGGTTAAGGACATCGTAGTCCGTGGGTTTAAAGGGACCCCACAGTCCAATTTAAAGACATTATAGTCTATGGAATGTATGGTTATCGGGACCCGTCACCTCTCTGAAGACGTTGAAGGGTTACAACGACAAATATCAGAGGAGTAAAGAGATGTACCCTCGAACCGATGTGAGTTGGTTGAAAGATCTGTAGCCCAATTTGGGACTAAGATCTATTGAATATTCATGAGCAGATGGGCTCAATTAAATATAAGTTGAGGACTTATGGCCAATATTAGGGCTAAGTCCAGTAAATGTTTAACATTTTATTGTTCTGGGCTGTTGAGCCATTATTTGAGCGTGGCCCTTTTAATAATGCCGAGCATTGGATCCCGACATCTTTTTGTCTTGTAATGAATGTATAGCATTCATCAGAGCAATGTGTGTTCTGACAGCGCGCCACGTGGCGCGTCAGGCGCTTTGCGCCAATTAAAGAGCGCATTGCGCTTCTTCCAAGTACCGCACATGAAAGGGACACGTGTCGCGCTTGGCGTTAAGCGCCAGATGATGGGCGCATTGCGCCAGTTTATGAGCGCATTGCGCTTTCAATTTATGAGCGCGTTGCGCTAGTTTAGTGGCGCGCAAGTGAGTGACACCTGGCGCGCTTGCCGCTAAGCGCCAGCCCATGAGCGTAGTGTGCTGTTTCAGAAGCGCAAAGCGCAAGTTGCCTACGTGGTTGACACGTGGCACGTTTTGGCGCTGAGCGCTGGTCGCAATTCATGAGTGCAAGGCACTTTTCAATAGCGCAAAGCGCATCTGATCAATTTTATGATATGTGAACAAATTTATGTTCCTTTTAAAGGAGGCTTTGCCTCAAGATTCAAGAACAACAGTTCTTATTTTTTTTAAAGGCTTGCCTTTATAAATCAATGATCTGTGAATGAAGTAAATACTTCCTTTTTTTATAATGAGATCTTTTGATCTTTTTTTTTATGAAAGACCTTGGTCTTTGTAGATCTATGATATTTTTTAAGAAGATGATTCTTATTTTTAATTGTGAGATGAATCCATCTCTTTGTTCATTACCATTTTTTTTACCTTGAAGAAAAGTCTTCTTTTGCTGAGAGCTTGCTCTTCTTTCTTTGAGTTTTCTCAAAGTTTTTAGGGTTTTTTTTCTATATTAGACTTGAAGTCTTGGGGCCTTTATATAGGGCAAATTGATTTGTTAAATCAGTTGAAGAGATCTTTCTCTGATTGATTTAGGGATGTTTCCACACCGTTGGATCTTTGATCCTAGGGCTTCTATTTTAGAGAAGGCAATCTTCCTGTTTTTAACAAGATTGGAAAGATCTTTCCATTACAGAATTTTATTCTGATTAATTAATGATTTATCATTATTAGATCTTTTGATCTAACGGTGGGGAATTTTCAATTCCAACGCTGGCGCACCCGTGCTTTGCACGTGGTGCGCTGCTCAGAGTGCAACGCACTTTGCTATAGCGCACCTACGTTTGACACGTGGCACGCAGCGCAGTGCAGCTTGCGCTAGCGCACCCATGTTTGACACATGGCGCGCAGCGCGCCTAGCGCTGGATCTGAAGCGTTGCTTCAATTTTTGAATTTTGAATTTTAAAACATAGCTTTGCTCTGATTGGGGGCGCGCTGCCTAGGGCGCAGTGCACTTGGCGCTAGCGCATCTGTGTTTGACACGTGGCGCGCAGCGCGCATAGAGCTGAATCTGAAGCGTTGCTTCAATTTTTAAGTTTTGAATTTTAAAACAGAGCTTTGCTCTGATTGGGGGTGCGCTGCCTAGGGCGCAGCGCACCTGGCGCTAGCGCATCTGTGTTTGACACGTGGCACGCAGCGCGCCTAGCGCTGAATCTGAAGCGTTGCTTCAATTTTTAAGTTTTGAATTTTAAAAACAGAGCTTTGCTCTGATTGGGGGTGCGCTGCCTAGGGCGCAGCGCACCTTGCGCTAGCACATTTGTGTTTGACACGTGGCACGCAGCGCACGTAGCGCTGGATCTGAAGCGTTGCTTCAACTTTTAGATTTTGAATTTTAAAATAGAGCTTTGCTCTGATTGGGGGAAACAAATTCCCCCCACCGTTGCGCCCACGTGGCGCACACGTGAGTGCAGCGGTGGCAGCATCTGAGCCCTTGGATCAACTCAGAAGTTGAAGAGGCGGTTCAATGCCTATAAATAGGACCTTTGGTCCCTTAGATGATTATCATCTTCTTTCTTTAAGAATTTCTGTTCAGAGCACAGCTCTTCTGTTTAAGAACTTCTCAAGAGTTAAATCTCTTTCCAAACTTAGGTAAAGTTTTAAAAAATTTTAATAAATTTTAATAAATTAGGGTCTTACCCATTAACAGAGCCTTGCTTTTTACAGATCTTTGATCTACAGAAAACCCATTTAGGGTTTTATTAGCAGAGCTTTGCTTTCATGAACCCATAAATCTAAAGAGATCTTTTGGGGTTTCTTAGCCCATAAACAGAGCCTTACTCTTTTGAATCATGTGTAGATTTCTTAATCTTTGATGAAGAACTCTTAAGAGTTTTTTCATGGATCTTGAAGATCCCAGAATTTTTTAATTCATAAAAATTAATTGATTTTAATTTTCTTTTTCTGATGGGTTTTTCCATCATCATTACAGAGCCAGGCTCTTTAAGGAATTTTATCCCTTCATGAGCAGAGTTTGACAAGTGTCACTCTGTCATAGAGCCTTGCTCTTAAAAGGAGATTTTCTCCTTTTCCCAAGGGATATCTCATTCAATGAGAATTTTCTTGAGGATTTCCTCATTAATTAACAGTCCCATGCAATGATGAGGCTGTTTTATTAATTGATGCATTGTCATCTAGATTTTGTGGGTCCCCCTTTGGTCCCCTTTCCACTGCATTGCAGTGTGGTACAACTTTTAAAGTACCAAGTTTCAGAAATTTAAGATTAAATTATAGCACTGACAGTTGATTTCTGTCCCTCTTTTTTTGCAGGCGACATGTCTTTCGATTTCTCTTTCCTGTTTGTTCGTTCAGAAGGAGGATTTCCTGGAGCACCTGTAGACCAGGAAGTCCTAGCTTTGATCAAAGATCATGGCCCAGAACATAAGAATCTTCACCTCTGGGGGACATGGTATAATCATATTATCAAGGGTCGACAAAGCTTTTCGTGTGCGGTACCCTCGGAGCCCATCTTGGCGATTCATTACGCCAACCCACCCCTGGTGAACTATGCCGTGGAGATGGTTAATTGGACTTCAGAAAGTCTTTTTCAGCCCGCTATGACTGCGATACCCGTTCAGCCTCCCATGGCTTCAGATATCTTGGGACGACGTATTTGTCAAGGCGAGGCGCGACCGTGGGGGCAACCGTATAATATATGTCTGATTCCTCGTCATCCGACTAGTTATCTGCAATGGGCCCGCTACATTCTGTCCGCGAAGAAGTCGCAGTTGTTGAGGCTTGGGTTGTATCCCGCCGTTTATGCTTCTCTCTTCTAGTATCCTATGCTTCCCACCTGGTCGGTTAAGGCATTTCTGGAGCAGTGGAACATTCCTACCCACACCTTCCTTTCGCTGGACCGAGAAGTATCAATCTCCTTAGAGGAATTTGCAGAAGTTTCCGGCTTACCGGTCATGGGGGAGCATTATGAGGAGCTGCTTCCTATGGATGAATATATTTTTGGCACTAAGCCAGTGATAATGGGCCTTACCCCGGAGAACGCCGTTCAACACCAATTTCCTAGTCTAATCAAAGTGTTGAATATTTATGAGGGCATTTTCCTCGAATCTGGGAGCCGCGGGGTTAATTTTGAGGATTTCATCGCTCGTTTTCTTCATCCGAAGGTTCTCTCGAAGGAGGCTGTTAAATTCGCCACGCTTGACGACCCTTTTGGCTTAGGTTTAAACAACCTGCCAACGATGGAGGTAGATTAGAAGAGTTTCTTCCTTCCCAACACTCCAGTTGTTCCTTTTGCGGAGATCGCAGTCCCTGGGTTTGATGAGGAAACATTCTTCTTGGGATTTCTTGGACTATGGATGAGCTGGTTCGCGCTCCCAATGCACCTTCGCCGTATGAGGCCGTCTGTCTTCTACCCGGCTCACTGAATGGTTATTGGGGTGAAAGTGGCTGTCAGGGTCGCCGGTTTAGCCCATTTGTATTACGACCTTAGTCAAGCGGCAGATACTACTGAACCCAGAGTGCAGCATGTGAACATCTCGATGCATTACTTCATGTCATGGCTCGAGCTACATGCACTTGGCGTTTTTGGTATTCATAAATGGCCTTCATTTTATGACAGGTGCAGCTTCCCCCGGATTATGCGACTAATCGGTGCATCTATTGTAAATCAGTCACCGCGGGATGCTAGAGGTTTGCTCCTTCGTCCTCGCACGGTTGGACACGGTATGACCTTCACCGACAAGGTTTTAACCATCGGAAAAGAGTCCCCCACAACGGTGCAGCCATTGCGGGATACTTTTAAAGATGGAGCCTCAGTTTTGAAAGCTCGGGAGATCCTCCATTTATATTCTATCAGACCGGATTTCTTGGTGTTTAGGCAAAATGATGCGGCGCTTTTCATTAGATACAATCTGCATCATTTTGCCCAACAATTGAGCTATAATCAAGGAGTTCCGCTGGAGGCTTTCTTGTTAGAACACACTGCCACTGAAGAGGGGATGTGAAACGCGCTACATCATTTCATGCGCTTTAACACGGGGTCCAATTTCTTTATTAGCGAACCGAGCTGTGTCCCGAAGGTCTTTAATATGTACACGGCGTGGTACCAACATTCGATGGGCATCGTCATTAAGGAAGAGAGGCGGCTGGTGCTCGATCGCAAAAGTGCACCTCCTGCCTGCGATCGCAACGTCCCTTTGAGGAGACAGACCACTGTCCCCCTTCCGCTAAAAGAGGTCACTGCAGTTGAGCCCCCTCGTATGCTAAGCCCTACGCGAGGGATGCCCCCTTCCAGCGCATCTGAAAAAGAAGTGGCTGCCGCGTCCTCCGAGTCGGATGTAGGAAAAGAAATTGGGACTCGTCGTCCCAAGGTGCCTGCCAAGCGTAAGCTAGTGCTGGCAGCGACCGGAGCTCGCTCACAAAAGAAGAAGAAGAAGTCAATCCTTTCTGTCGACGTTGTACTTGGCCAGGAGCCTCACGCTCCTTACGGCGAGGGCCTGAGCGAGTATGGGACAAATGAGGGTTTATTCATGCCTCCAGATAATACTGATCTGGCGGCTGCCATTGCAGCTTCTGAGCAATTGGCAAGCCACGAAAAGGGGTTGGCTGTCCTCGTGCGATCAGGTAATCATTAGATGTATCTTTCGCCATTGCATTGTACTTCTATTATCGTGTTTTGACTGATACTTTTCCTTCTTTAACAGGTATTTCTATCGAAGAAGCTCTCGCAGCTTCTCTCAAGACTTTTGAGGAAGAGGAACGACTTCGAGCATCCTTAGGCATCGGTACATTTCGGTTCACCATGTTCCCGCTCCCATTTTTTTTATGAGTAATCTGACCCCCCCTTTTTTATCACAGGAACTACCTCTACTCATGTTATTCCGGGCGTGGCACCGACTTCGCAGGGCGGTGCGGAGACGCTTGTTGGGCCAGCCAGCTCAGTTCCGCCAGTATTGTTGAAAGAAGTGTCACTTAAGAAACCGATGATGGATGCCATAACGGCTCCAGAGATAACCCTTGGCGCGGATAGCGACGTCCTATTGATGGAGGCGTCTAGAAGATCCGCTTTGAAGGCTCGAGCGGAGAGAAAGCGTAGAATGCGCGCGGCAAGGGAGCGTAGTGCTGCCTTAGCCGTGGGTGCGGGTTCGAGCACCGCTACCCCTGCCGCTATTCCTTCGGAGGAATCCCCTGCTGCCTTGTCCACTGCCTATAGATGGGCAGCACGTGCGCTCGGGAAGCAAACTGAAGATCAACTCAAGGTAATGTGACATGGGGTTCCGTTGTTAAAGTTTTAATTACCAGTTCTCTCATATCTTATCTTGCAGGGCCAAGTCTTACCGAAGAAGTGGCGGCGACCGCTGAGCCTGGGGTAGCGGTAGAGAACGTAGTCGTGATTTCCGAACCCGAGACGGTGGTAGGTGAGATGGCTGCGATCGCCGAGCTCGAGGTAGTGGCGGGCGAGACAGTCACGATCGCCGAGCCTGAGATGACAGTAGGTGAGATGACGACCATTGCAGAGACTGAGGTGGCGATGGGTGAGATGGCTACAGCCGCCGAGCTTGAGGTGACGATGGGTGAGACGGGTACAGCCGCCGAGCCCGAGGTAGTCACTCTTTCGCAAGAGTCGGGCACTGCCCCAATTGTCGCTTTTTCCGCCTACGGCTCTTTGCCATCTCCTGGCGTCGCAAGCGTTACGACGGCTCTCGTAGATTCAGGGGATGAGGCGACGGGGGGTGAGACCATCCCGATGGAAGAGGATGGAGCGGTTGCTGTATCAAGTGACGCCCTCGTCGCGGTTCCGACTGGCGACCCATCAGGTAGATTTTGGGTCATTGTTTTTCTTTTTATTCTGTAATCCCTTTCAATTTCTTTTTGACATCGTTTCTCTTATTTCTAATGCAGGTGCGATGAGCGTTGGGGTCGTGCCACCCGAGGAAGCATCTCCAGTTGCCGCTTTGACGGTGACCGCTTTTTTGCCTTCTCTTATACCATCTCAAATGCTGTAAGGTACGGATTTATGACTTATCGGTTTTCATTGTAGGTAATATACTTTATGTGCTGACATTGTATTATTACATCCTTGCAGGAGACCTTTTTGATCACCTGTATCAGGTGCTGCACCCACATTTCTCCTTCCAATCAGAGATTGCCTCATCTAGTGGTGCTGGTGAGTACAGCCTCCAACTAATGTCTCTTCTTTTACGGGCAACCAAATCATTTCTAATTCTTCTTTGTTTTGATTGCAGAACTGCAGATCGGAGGAGACGAAAGAACAGTTGCGCCACTGGTGCTCCCGGCCTTGCCACCCGCTGCAGCCGGTATAGTAGACTCTATTTTTCGTGTATATATATATTTTTATTTCCTGAGCCGACATCAGACTATGATCTATTTTGCAGCAATCACATCGACTCCAACCTCGTTCGAGTCTCGCATTATGATGCCGGCAGGGCCCTTTTCCAGACGTCCATCCTCAAAAGGGGTTGTGACCAGTCTGCGTATGCTGAGCGAATACGTCGAGGAGCTTGACGCGGAGGCTCCTACATCTGCCGCAGATTTCGCTGCCGAGGTCAATCCAATGCTGGCGACGCTTGTGAACTTCCATAATGAAGGCGTCGTCGAGTCTTAGGTTAATCATTGCAGGAAGATTGAGGTCTGCCTGTACGAGCTTGAGCTTAGGCGTCCTGCTCCTGAAATTCTGGCCGGGAACTCCCAGCGGGCTGCGTGGTTTGAGCAAAGTGCCATGTTCCTTCATCATTTCGAACAAGAGGCTATCCTTAAGCGAAAGGAACGTGAGGCGCCTTCTGCTGAGTCTGTTCAACTGCGTGCCCAGGTCGAAGAGAATGCTGCGCAGCTGAACTCCATCTTTGAAAGCCTTCAACGATGCATTTCCGACGGGCTGGTGCTGAGGAAGAAGCTTGACTTTACTGAACAGGTCGCGCAGAGTCAGAAGGCTGTTCAGCAAGAAATTGATGAGAAACTTTCATCCTGTCTGCAGCAACGGGCCCGAATTGAAGCGGAGCTGGCTGTGGCGGTTGACCTTGAAAAGGAGTTGAGAGGAGTGAGCGAGCAACTGGCTGACTTATTGAAAACGCCTCCTTCTTAGTAGCTGCCTTTGCATCAATTAAACACTTGTAATCTTTTGAATAACATGTATCCATTTTTTTTATTCTTTTACATGATGTATCTTGTGTTCAATTGAGTTCATGAATAAAGACACATTTTTCTTATCTCCCACTGTCATTTTCTTCTCTTTGTTGTGTTGTTGGTATGTGACTCTGGCCAGTATGGCATGTAGAGAATAAAGAACGTTTCATCTTGAACTCTCTGAGAGGTAGTGACGGCTTAGGAAGCAGGTTCAGATCTGCTACCTAATACATTTCAACTTCATGAGCCGTGAGGGTCTCATGAAGATTTTTCTCCCTACGAGTCGTTAGGATATTGTAAGTGTAGTTTCTCCTTAGGAATCGTGAGGATTCCTAAGTGTGTTTTCCCTCATAAGTCGTAAGGATCTTATAAGAGAGTTTTCTTCCTTACGAATCGAGAGGACCCGTAAGTGTTTAATGAGATTGACGTTATCCGCATTTCACGGCATCATTGGGTGATGTATTCCCGAGGCGGGGTCATGTAGATGACGTATTTCCGCGACGGGGTCATGTGGATGACGGGATCATGTTGATGACATATTTCCGCGACGGGGTCATGTGGATGCCGTATTTCCGAGACGGGGTCATGTGGATGACGTATTTCCGTGACGGGGTCATGTGGATGACGTATTTCGGAGACGGGGTCATGTTGATGACGTATTTCCGTGACGGGGTCATGTGGATGACGTATTTCCGATACGGGGTCATGTCGATGAGTTATTTCCATGACGGGGTCATGTAGATGATGTATTTCCGAGACGGGGTCATGTTGATGACGTATTTCCACGACGGGGTCATGTGGATGACGTATTTCCGAGACAGGGTCATGTGGATGACGTATTTCCGTGACGGGGTCATGTGTATGACGTATTTCCGAGACGGGGTCATATGGATGACGTATTTCCGTGACGGGGTCATGTGTATGACGTATTTCCGCGACGGGGTCATGTTGATGACGTATTTCCGAGACGGGGTCATGTGGATGACGTATTTCCGAGACGGGGTCATGTGGATGACATATTTCCGTAACGGGGTCATGTGGATGATGTATTTCCGCGACGGGGTCATGTGGATGACGTGCTTCCGCGATGGGGTAATTTGGATGACGTATTTCTGAGACGGGGTCATTTGGATGACGTATATCCGTGACGGGGTCATTTGGATGACGTATTTCCGCGACGGGGTCATGTAGATGACGTATTTCCGCGACGAAGGTCATTTGTTGACGTTGCGTCTGTCGTAATGAGACGAATGTCGAAGTGGTCTCTAGGTTGTCTGTGAACCATCAAGATTTGGCTTCATTTCGATGAAGCCTGGTGGGAAGGTATGGTTCCCTCTTTGTTTGCGCCCCTGGATTGTATACAGGGATTGATGTGATATTGTTAGTTATGTATATGCCCCAGAGGCCATTGTTGTACATATGATGTATATTATAATGGATGCTTGGGTATATATAGAGAGGACTTTCTTGCTCGACATGATAGTATGCTATTTGGTTTCACTTTATCTTAACATGTTGACTTGTATTGGTTTACTGTCTTTCTCTCACATGTTGATAAAGCCCTTAGGATCTGTACTCGACTACTGGGACTATGATGAGATCATACTAGTGGGGCTATGGTAGTCGATGAGTACATCCTATAATTGTTCCTAGTCGAGGGTATATCGAGACAGGGCATCGATACACCGGAGTAGACTAGCGTATACGCATCTTGACCCATATGATGGGCGATGGATGATCCCATATCCATTGGTGTTTGACATCAGAGATGATGTACGGGTGCTCAGTGGAGACCGGGTACACTGGACGGACTCGCCGAGAACTCCCAGATGGTGATATACCACACGTTGATGGCAGTTCTCCGGTGACACTGGTACAGGGTAGTCTGTAGACCCGAGATCGTCATAGAGTCCTGTGTGATTCCTACTGTGCTTTGATTTCCACCTTACCACGTCCAAGAGGGCGTGCAAAACGGTGGCTTTTGGGTACAGTCCCGAATCATATGGAGGCAATGAGCGAAAGGAGGGGATTCGTCTCTCCCGGTATAGGGAGTTGATGTTGTGCTGTGTTCGATTGGCAATAACTGGAAGTCCCTGGCCAGGGCTGATATAGAGATTTACTGGTAAGTGTTACCAATAGTTTCTCGACCCGTTATGAGCCTCACATCGACACGACTTATCAGTTACTGGGGTCTGACGTAAACCACCCCAAGACTTGATATGCGACATATCAGACGAACAGACCGGACTGTACGGGAGTGTTACTGATTGGATTCACAGGAGAACGTACAGTCTAGCTTGTTGATTTTCTGATCGCTCAATACCTGGGTGGCTGTTACATTTAGCTGACCGCTTGCAACTTGTGGGTGTTTGATATGATCATCACCTGCTACCGGAGTATTGACGATTCTTTAGAGTCCTATACAGAGGTTTCTTGGCTCAGGCATAACGGAGTAGAGGCACATATGTGATATGTGCAGGACCGAGGATAATGCGATATGAGATACCGTATTATATTCTCGCGATATAAATATATGATCCAGGTCATCGGATCAAGTATTGATTCGATGAATCGGTACAAAATATATTAGTCGGTTATATTCGATATAGCCGGATTGTCGAATCAAGTGTTGATTCGATGATTTAATGTATAATAATATATATGATATATTGTATTACATTATCTAATATTGGCTCACTTTATTATTTCATTTTCTCACAGGGTAATACATTGATATATATGCGATATATGTTAATTGTATTATTTTCTTTTGTTGCAAATATATAATATATATGTGATATATATTATTGCAACATGATATGATTAATAATGGAACATGTTTAGTAGAGATTAAGCAAGGTTAGGGTTTGATTAGGGTTAGCTCCTTCTTGCACCATCTAGAAGCTTTCCTTTTGTCAAGTGTAAGATATTATGGTTGATATTATCTTATGACTCATTCTTTAACCTAACCAAACCCTAGCCCTAGTTTATTCTCTACAAAGGTTATCCTAGTCATATTTGACCATGGTTCCATGTTTAATCATATATTCATTTCTATTATTCATCACAAAAGGATTATCTCATTATTCATCATCTTCTTCTCTCTTGAGCTTTGAGAAAGCTTGCTAGATTTTCCTTTTGTGATGATTTCTTGTGAGAATATGATATAAAAAGAAAGCATAAATACTACTCCATCATCCTTATCTAATCTAGCCCATTAGATTAAGGTGTTCACCTCATTAAAGTGAGAGAGCTTGAGTTATAGCAACTTCGACGTAGATCATCGGAGAAACGGAACACTACAAGCTAGCATGGATCGTTCGAGTCGTGGAGCCTCTCTTGAGTCCGGGAGATCATGGATCGCGGTGAAGGGACTTCTACTCGGAGCTTATGAAGCGAAGGAGCGGACTACAAAGGTTGTAATCCCTCACACTTAGTAGTAAAGATGTTTACTTGCATGTTAAACCCTAATAATCTAGCAAAGATCTAGGCTTTGGGTTGTTCGGCACGTCTAAAATTTTATTCGTGTATGGTTGATGCCTTATGAACCCTCACAAGAGTGCCTAGGAACCTTACAGTGGTATCAGAGCCTAGCTAGAGCATTAGGCGACGTGTATACGAAGTTAAAACTCCGAACGAACCCCGAAACGACATTTTAAACCCCTCTCTGGATATTTTTTAAAAACTGTGATTTTTCAGAATTAAAATTTCTTTAAAATACCAGCAGGAAAATATAAGCACCTCTGTGAAACACGTGTCAATGATCCGTACAATCCGCCGCGGAACCGCGGCAATACCTTGCTCCTGCCGCGGATCCGCGGCCGTACAGACATGTTGTTGACTCGTTTTTCCAGGGTTATATCCGCAGGTGATTATGTATTTTTATGGGTACTTTTAATCTGACTCAAGTGTTGAGTGTTCTGGGGTTTATTTTGTAATCGTTGATTCGATCAGAATATTTAATTTTGTGAAGTTTTCCGGATATTTAGAAACTGTTAAAATGTTCGAGCGGATATGTGACCGTCTGAACCGCCTCTAAACCTTAGGGTTTGGGGCAGTACGGCGTGCCACATGTGAGGCGTTGGCCTGACCCATCTACGGCTGGATCATCGGTACTGTGACAGATTCTGGGATTATTTGAACTCCGCTCAAGTGTTGAGCTATTTAGGAAATTTTGGGTATTTGATTATCTGTTCGAAAAGTTTAATTCTGTCTATTTATCTGGAATATGATACAATATGTGGAATTCATATAGTTAGGCATGAAATGCGAAGTATGTGATATTTCGGATTTACGATGTCTAAAGTGATTATGGATTCCAAATGTTGTAGTTTTACAATTTCTTTTCTGTGACCGTAAGTGTAGTATGTATTTGTATTGCCGGTCTTCGTTGCTATACATCTACGACGATCGGTGTATGCATACTTACTTACGTTGATGATATGAGATATTATGTGTTGCTGTGATATGTTATATTGGATCGTCGTGTTCTGAATAGCCGGGGGTTTTATGTGAGATGAGGTTTTTTATTTTCATTCATGTAAAATTCATTTGTATGTAATATTCTTTTATTGGGGCACTTCCGGGATGAGGTTGATGTCACCAGTGTATATTATTTACTTTTCCGCATTAGGTAGACCCAAGGAGGGGAGCACAAGTAACCGGGTTCTAGGGTCCAGTGGGAGGCCATCTCGAGGAGTCGAGACCGGGTCTCCTAACCCTAGAATTGGCAGTGTTACTTGCCGCTCTCGTAGGGATCTAGGGATGTGGGTTTGGCTATTCATCGCGACCGTGGAATCCGTGTTTTATACCGACTCGTATTAAAAACACGGACCTCCTAGTATATCCAATATTTCATATATGTTCTTCTGCTGCAATGTGTAAGTCGATGTACTACACCCCAGTATTTGTGGGGAGGCGGAATTTTCAAAAACGATCATGTTTAAAGAACGAACATCGACTAACCGCTTGAATCGAAGCTAAACGATAACTAACCAAACATATAGTTGTTCTAAACTACTATGCTTTGGGATTATACCTATCGAAACCGGTCCTTCGTCTTTGTGTTCTCCTTTGTTCTCCTCGACCTTCTCTAGGTAGTAGACGATCCACCCGAGAGCAAAACACCAAGCTACACCTCTAACTTGAGGTAACTAATCTACTTTGATTGCTAATCAAAGAAGAAAGGATGATATAGAGTGAAGGTAATGGATGTTTAAGTCTAACTAATCCTTTGATCTCAACACATGAGGATTAAGGATTAGTCTCTTGAAGATGAGAGCTTGAGGAGAGAGAATGTGAGATGAGTGAATGAGATGAGATTGAGTGTATCATAATATATTATGAAGCATTCTTATTTAAGAATAATCAATAATAGAAATGAATAAGCATGCTTCATAAATGAAAAGAGGTGATTCATTAACATGAGTCATTAAGCATTTATGATGCTTTAATGACTATGATGAATCACCCTCATGACTCACTAATCTTATCCAAATCTTATGTCACCTTAACCTCCTTAGTCACATCTTCTAGAAGCTTCTCGTACAATTACGAGAACGCCCCTCCAATCCGTAAAAATACGGAAAAACTTTAGACTGTATAAATCCAATAACCGGATACCAGTAACTTGCTTAAACCAAAGCCGACTGGTAAAAACTGTCCGAAAGTCGTACGTGCGTAAACGCACGTATGCGTCCGAACCCTTTGTCGCAAAACCATGCAACCTCTATATCGTTTCGCCTGGAGTAGGAAACTCTCTGTGTGGGACTCTAGAGACTCGACTACTACGCTGGCAGTGGGTTTAACCACAGACCGCAAGCGGCACTAGCTGTACGTAACGGTCCCCAGGTAGTTTTCGATAAGAAGGCCGATGAGAAAACCCATCCGAACTCCTACTGAGTCTGATGTGACAATCTCCATACAGTCTGGTCCGTTCGTCCAAGACTATCGCATATCGGGCCTAGGGGGCGGCAAGCGTCAGTCCCCTAATAGCGGTATAAGTCGTGTCGGAGGGAAGCCCATTACACCCTGAGAAACTACTGGAACCTACCAGCAAATCTCGCTTGCCCTGGCCAGGGACTTTGCGTAATGGCTCTCTGACACAGCACGATATCTACTCCCAATACCGGGAGGGACGAATCCTGTCTAACCGCTACTGCCTCTAAGTGCTCGGGACTGCACCCAACTGCTACCTGTTTGCACGACTCCTTTGAGCCGTGGTAGGGTAGCAATCTAAGAACAGTGGGACACACTCGAGGCGAAGTAGCAGTGTCAAGTCTGCGGACTACGCTGTACTCATGTCACCTGGGAACTGTTCACTGACGACTGGTATCAAACCAACCAACAGTTCCCTGTGAGTCCTGTCCGGTGTACCCGTAACCTAACGAGCACCTGCATACTATCTCCAGTACGACGTACTGACGGCTGTAGGACAGACCATCTTCCCAACTGGGATGAGAAGCGTACACACTAGTCTACTCCGGAGTATCGATGCTCTGTCTCGATAATCCAACGACCAGGGACCTGAATAAGGATGTGCTTGTAGACTACCCAGCCCCCACTAGTGTGACTGCCATCACAACGCTGGTAGACAAGCAAGATCCTAAGAGCTCTATCAATACGTACACTCACATATTAAGATAGAAAAACCAAGTAGCATACTACCATGTTTAGCAAGACTGTTATATGCATGTGAATATCCCAAGCTTCCATTAAGTAATATACAAGCTAGTATGATACAGTAATGGCCTTCTAGGGCATAAACACTAACAATCTCCCACTTGCACTAGGGCCATGTACTGGCATATCGTAGACCAATGATCTCGAGTAGCCTCTCGAACTGAATCTGAGGAAGGGCCTTCGTGAATGGATCATCAATGTTCTCTTCAGAAGCAACTCTCCGAACCTCGATCTCCTGACGATCAATGATCTCCCTGATCAGGTGATACCGCCTCAAGATGTGTCTGGACTTCTGATGGGACCTTGGTTCCTTCGCTAAAGCTATAGCTCCGTTGTTGTCGCAATACAGAGGTATTGGATCAACTATGGTAGGAACAACCTGAAGTTCTGTTAGGAACTTCTTCATCCAGACTGCTTCTTTTGCGGCATCGCAAGCAGCTATATACTCCGCGTCCATCGTTGAGTCAGCAACGGTGTCCTGCTTGGAGCTCCTCCAGCACACCGCCCCTCCATTGAGGGTAAAGACATAACCCGACATGGACTTGGAATCGTCCTTATCACTCTGGAAGCCGGAATCAGCAAAGGCCTCCAACCTGAGGTCTTTTCCGCCGTAAACCAAGAACATCTCCTTAGTCCTCCTCAGGTACTTGAGAATGTTCTATACTGCTATCCAGTGCTTCTCCCCTGGGTCTGACTGATACCGGCTCACTACGCTTAGTGCGTAAGCTACATCTGGTCTGGTACACAACATCGCATACATTATAGAGCCTACCGCAGAAGCGTAGGGTATAATAGACATGCGTTCCCTTTCCAAATCAGTCTTGGGAGACATCTCTTTGGAGAGGGTGATCCCGTGACAAGCCGGTAGATTACCGCGCTTAGAATCTTCCATACTGAATCTTTTAGTACAGTGTCGATATACCTGGACTGCGAAAGTCCCAACATCCTCTTGGATCTATCACGATAGATCCGGATCCCCAGAATGTAAGAGGCATCACCCAGGTCTTTCATGGAGAACCTGTGTGACAAGAATCCTTTGACAGATTGTAGCATAGGAATGTCATTTCCTATCAATAGAATGTCATCCACGTACAAGACGAGGAATACGACACTTCTGGCCACAACTTTACTATATATGCACGGTTCATCTGAATTTTTGATAAAGTCATATTCTTTGACTGTCTCATCAAAACAGATGTTCCAACTCCGCGATGCCTGCTTTAGTCCATAAATAGACTTAAGCAGCTTGCATACTTTCCCGCTGCTCCCACTCTGATTGAAACCCTCTGGCTGATCCATATAGACGCTCTCTTCTAAATTTCCATTCAGAAAAGCCGTCTTTACGTCCATCTGCCAGATTTCATAATCATGGAAAGCAGCAATAGCAAGAAGGACCCGACTGGATTTGAGCATAGCCACTGGAGAAAAAGTTTCGTCATAGTCCAAACCAGGTCTCTGACGAAAACCCTTTGCAACAAGTCTAGCCTTATAGGTTTCCACCTGTCCATCTACACCAATCTTTTTCTTGAAGATCCATTTGCATCCTATGGGTTTTACCCCATCTGGAGCAAAATCCAAAGTCCATACTTTGTTGGTGTACATGGACTCCATTTCGGTTCGCATTGCATCTAGCCATCGTACCGAGTCGCCGCTCTGGATGGCCTGCTGGAAGTCAGTAGGTTCATCATCATCTATGATGCAATCCTCTCTATCCCCGTCAATGAGAAAACCGTAGTATCTCTCAGGCGGATGAGACGGCCTACTACTCCTGCGGAGGGGTGCGGGAATGTCCTGTTCTTCTTGAACTTCCGGTTCTACCAAACTTTCAGTAGCAGTTTGTGGTTCTGGAATTTCTTCCAGTTCTATTTCGCTCCCACTTATTTCCTTTTCTAAAAACTGATATTCTAGAAAATGGGCATTACGAGAAACAAACACCTTTTGTTCCTCTGCGTAATAGAATAGATATCCCTTGGAGTTCTTTGGATATCCTACAAACTGACACTTTACTGATCGTGCCTCGAGCTTGTCCACATGCTGCTTCTTAACAAAAGCTGGACATCCCCAAATCTTTAGATACTGAAGATAGGGTTTCTTCCCACTCCACATCTGATATGGTGTGGTAGGCACAGTCTTGGTAGGAACCATGTTCAAAAGATATGCCGCTGATTCTAGCGCATAACCCCAGAAAGATCGCGGTAACTCAGCATTACTCATCATGGATCGTACCATATCCAATAGGGTTCGATTCCGTCTCTCCGATACACCGTTATGCTGTGGAGTGTATGGAGGAGTAAGCTGAGAGAGAATCCCTTTCTCTTTTAGGTAACCTAAGAACTCGGCACTTAAGTATTCTCCACCTCGATCAGATCTTAGTGTCTTAATACTTTTGCCGGTCTGGTTTTCTACTTCATTCTTATACTCTTGGAATTTCTCAAAAGCCTCGGATTTATGTTTCATCAGATAAATGAATCCGTATCTTGAGTAATCATCCGTGAAAGTAATGAAATAGGAAAAACCACCTCTCGCATGTGTAGACATTGGACCGCATACATCGCTGTGTATGAGTCCTAAGAGCTCGCTCGCTCTTACTCCTTGTCCAGTAAATGGAGTCTTTGTCATCTTTCCTTTGAGACAGGATTGACAAGTGTCATAAGTTTGATATTCGAACGAGTCCAAATATCCTTCTCTATGCAACTTAGTCAACCTTCTCTCATTGATGTGACCCAGTCTACAATGCCATAAGAAAGCTTTATTTAAATCTGGAGACTTTCTTTTTAGTGTGTTCTGGATATTGAAAATTTGGAGTTGGTTTAAAACATATATGCCGTTATTTAGAGTACCGGACCCAATCAAACCATGATTAAGGTGGATGTTGACAACATCTCTTACAAACGTGAAATCATAACCTTTATTTGATAACAAGGAAACTGATATGATATTACACGTTAAGCTGGGTACAAAATAACAGTTATGTAAAACCAAAATATGTCCACTCGTCAATCCTAGGTGATAATCCCCGACGGACGCAGCTCCCACGCTAGCTCCGTTAGCAACCCTGAGGATCATATCACCTTCCTTCAGCACTCTACGGTTTCTCAGTGCCTGCAATGAATTGCAAATATGAGATCCTGATCCGGTATCCAATACCCAGGAAGTAGAGTTGATCGACAGACAATTCTCAATTACAAACACACCTGAAGTCGAAGCCACAGCTTGCTTCGGTTCCTGGTTCTTGGCGTTCCACGCCTTGCAATCCTTCTTCCAGTGCCCTTTCCTGTGACAATGGAAGCACTCATCCTGGCCAACTATCGGTACTGCTTTCTTTTTCTTTCCCTTCCCTCCCACCTTACTAACACCTCCTCTAGGTCTGGGTGCGGCCTTCTTCTTCCTTCCTTTGGCCCTAGCCTTGGACCCGGAAGAAGATGAACCGCCAACAAACATAGCGGGTGTTTCCCTTGAATTCTTCAAGGTGCCCTCTGCACTCCTTAACATGTTCAGGAGTTCCGGAAGTTCAACTTCTTTTCTTTGAAGGTTGAAGTTTAGGATAAACTGGGCGTAGGTGTGAGGAAGGGACTGGAGAATAAGGTCTGTATAGAGCTCATTATCCAAAGTCGTCCCTAGGTCTGCGAGCTTTTCTATATAGCCGATCATCTGTAGGACATGTTCACCTACTGATGACCCGACAGCCAACCTCGCTCGAAACAAGTTCTTAGAGGTCTCGTATCTTGCTATACGAGATTGCTCTCCATAAAGTTGCTTTGTATGGAGAAATATGCCATCTAGGGACATATCCTCGTGCCTCCTCTGATGTTCATTGTTCATCGAGGCAAGCACGATGCACTTGGCTCTCGCGCAATCTAAATCCCAGGTTTTGCGGATTTCCTTATCCGCATTACTGGATTTGGGACTAGGGACAGCAGGTGCCGTAGCGGTGAGGACGTACCCCAGTTTGTCATAGGTCAAAGCTATTTTGACATTCCGCAGCCAATCTTTATAGTTTGGCCCTGTCAGTATATTTTTCTCTAAAAGTAACTTAAGTCCAGTCATTTTCAGGGTCGCTGCAATTAGGAGAGAGAGAAGAAAACTCTTTAGCATGATGCTCTTGCAAGTTTAGAGTGGTTTTTAGTTTATCCAAACTGGATGGCTCCCACTGTTTCTCGAATCCTTCCTCAAACCATAAAAGAAGAATTAGCCAGGACTATTCTCACCGTACAATACTTGCTTAACCGTTCAGCCAGGCTGGTGTCGATACTTCGAGGGAGGTTTTCCAACGCTTTCGCGAAGTTCCTTAATTAAATAACCTCTTTTCTCTGGGGGCGTAACCCCGCTGACACTTTTCTGGACACCTACTAGGTTTATAGCATTGATCGTTAAGTGACGAATATCCTGATAAGTAGCATATACTCACAGCAGGATCGGGATCCAAATATCATTGTCTGATAATGTTGTAGGAATGCTACCAACATTCATCAAACTCAAAATGGTATGCATCTCTTTGCAAATTTCAGTTTCTTTAGAAATTCCCGAGATATATATTTTTGCCCCATGCTCTTATGACCTTGGCGTTGGTCAAAATATCATAAGTCACATGTCAAGTTCTGCCCATCATTATCTTGTTAATTTGAACCCATCCGTACATATCCTTGACGTTGGCCAAAATGATCATACGACTGTCCCAAACTAACTCATCTATCTATGCAACAAATGAATACCCAGCAGCTACCAAACACTATGCCTTGGCGTTGGTCAAAATACATAGCTTGAATACTACTGAATACCCAGATGAAATGACGGAGGGCTACGACTGGTTTTGGCGAAACCGTGAACGTAGTGAACTCGATATAACCGAAGGAACCTGATAGCTTTTAAAAGGAGTGGTTAAAGCTCCGTATTTAAAAATATCCCTTTTTAAAATTAACCGAGTGGTTTCTTTTAAATTGTTCCGACGATTAAAACTTTGGTTTATTTTTCTTTGCATTATAGATAATGCGTCCCATCATTAACCTATCATTGCAAAAAACAACGAAAATACAACGTCCTCTTATGCCATCCGCATTCGCCACGGGGTCCCGTCATCACCCGTTAGGTTACTTAACTAACGACAGAGCGGGGGCTGGGCTAGCGTGGGTGTAAAACATAAGTGACGTCTAAATAGCTACAATATATATAGATATTTTACATTCGTCTGACGCAATGATATTCATTCCAGAACACAGATAAACAATATTGGATTTGCAAGCAATCTGCATTTCTTTTGAGCCTGCAAGAAAAGACAGATTACACAGTTGTGATGAATAGCCGTTACCCCACCCTCGACCCTTACGGGTACGGCAAACTACCCACCCGGCAGTTTGTGTACCCCACCTTGGGTCAGTCCTAGGAGCAAAAACAGTAAAATAAAATAATACAACGGTGGCTACAACCGCAACCTGGATGTGCCCCGCAAAATAATATTACAACAAATTACATTTACAACAAATGAATTAAACAATAACCCATTGCTAAACCCCGGCTAAACACCACAACAGTCCAATACAGTTTATATGCACAAACAGATATAACCATTTCAGAAATGTGCAACCCCCTGCCAACCGACATACTAGCAGTTAGGGGAGGTTTACGAACACATTAAACAATCACAGATATAATCCAATATGCAAATACTATACAATTTCGATCGATTAAACATCTTTAATATTGCTCCAAAATCTGCTCTGTTAACTGGAAACCTGAGCAAAATTAAAATATTCCAGAAAACCCCAAATACCAGAGAGGACCCACACATGAAAGATGAGTCCATGACTCGGCAACTCGGCCGCGGAACCGCGGCGGATCGGTGGGATCCGCCGCCCTTCCGCGGCGCTTTAGCCGAGTCATGGGCTCGAATTTCATGGGTGTTCTCCTGGACTCTTTTCTAGCTTTCTGAGTAACCCTGAACAATTTTAGGACATCATTTTAAACTCGACAGAAACTGAAATATTTTAGGGTTTTCCGGCTTCATTTTTCCGTTCGAAATTCGTACAAATTTGCAATCAAGTTATTTATTGTTTAGCGAGGCTCTGATACCACTGTAAGTCGATGTACTACACCCCAGTACTTGTGGGGAGGCGGAATTTTCAAAAACGATCATGTTTAAAGAACGAACATCGACTAACCGCTTGAATCGAAGCTAAACGATAACTAACCAAACATATAGTTGTTCTAAACTACTTGCTTAGGGATTATACCTATCGAAACCGATCCTTCGTCTTTGTGTTCTCCTTTGTTCTCCTCGACCTTCTCTAGGTAGTAGACGATCCACCCGAGAGCAAAACACCAAGCTACACCTCTAACTTGAGGTAACTAATCTACTTTGATTGCTAATCAAAGAAGAAAGGATGATATAGAGTGAAGGTAATGGATGTTTAAGTCTAACTAATCCTTTGATCTCAACACATGAGGATTAAGGATTAGTCTCTTGAAGATGAGAGCTTGAGGAGAGAGAATGTGAGATGAGTGAATGAGATGAGATTGAGTGTATCATAATATATTATGAAGCATTCTTATTTAAGAATAATCAATAATAGAAATGAATAAGCATGCTTCATAAATGAAAAGAGGTGATTCATTAACATGAGTCATTAAGCATTTATGATGCTTTAATGACCATGATGAATCACCCTCATGACTCACTAATCTTATCCAAAGCTTATGTCACCTTAACCTCCTTAGTCACATCTTCTAGAAGCTTCTCGTACAATTACGAGAACGCCCCTCCAATCCGTAAAAATACGGAAAAACTTTAGACTGTATAAATCCAATAACCGGATACCAGTAACTGGCTTAAACCAAAGCCGACTGGTAAAAACTGTCCGAAAGTCGTACGTGCGTAAACGCACGTATGCGTCCGAACCCTTTGTCGCAAAACCATGCAACCTCTATATCGTTTCGCCTGGAGTAGGAAACTCTCTGTGTGGGACTCTAGTGACTCGACTACTACGCTGGCAGTGGGTTTAACCACATACCGCAAGCGGCACTAGCTGTACGTAACGGTCCCCAGGTAGTTGTCGATAAGAAGGCCGATGAGAAAACCCATCCGAACTCCTACTGAGTCTGATGTGACAATCTCCATACAGTCCGGTCCGTTCGTCCAAGACTATCGCAGATCGGGCCTAGGGGGCGGCAAGCGTCAGTCCCCTAATAGCGGTATAAGTCATGTCGGAGGGAAGCCCATTACACCCTGAGAAACTACTGGAACCTACCAGCAAATCTCGCTTTCCCTGGCCAGGGACTTTGCGTAATGGCTCTCTGACACAGCACGATATCTACTCCCAATACCGGGAGGGACGAATCCTGTCTAACCGCTACTGCCTCCAAGTGCTCGGGACTGCACCCAACTGCTACCTGTTTGCACGACTCCTTTGAGCCGTGGTAGGGTAGCAATCTAAGAACAGTGGGACACACTCGAGGCGAAGTAGCAGTGTCAAGTCTGCGGACTACGCTGTACTCATGTCACCTGGGAACTGTTCACTGACGACTGGTATCAAACCAACCAACAGTTCCCTGTGAGTCCTGTCCGGTGTACCCGTAACCTAACGAGCACCTGCATACTATCTCCAGTACGACGTACTGACGGCTGTGGGACAGACCATCTCCCCAACTGGGATGAGAAGCGTACACACTAGTCTACTCCGGAGTATCGATGCTCTGTCTCGATAATCCAACGACCAGGGACCTGAATAAGGATGTGCTTGTAGACTACCCAGCCCCCACTAGTGTGACTGCCATCACAACGCTGGTAGACAAGCAAGATCCTAAGAGCTCTATCAATACGTACACTCACATATTAAGATAGAAAAACCAAGTAGCATACTACCATGTTTAGCAAGACTGTTATATACATGTGAATATCCCAAGCTTCCATTAAGTAATATACAAGCTAGTATGATACAGTAATGGCCTTCTAGGGCATAAACACTAACACAATGTTCTGTGATGAAATCATATTACTGCCTGAGACGAATGCTTATACTATATCTATATGCTGATATATAAATATTACTGCTTTCGTTTCTTCTGTGATGCTTAGGAAGCATAGGCTGATGGGATTTATTAATGAGATTAATAAAAATAAAAGAAACCTAAAAGATGTTGTAGAATCAAAACTTTATAAAAAGGGTAGCTACAGTTTTTCTTTGCATAGTGGTATATATGATATACCCTGCACCTTATTCAATGAAGAAAGAGCCGAGATCCCTTCACCGGGAGTGACCTGTTTAGCGAAACTGGCAGATGCTACAAACTCGCGGTTTAGTTTTTGACAGCTTCTATAGTTCTTGCTTTGCACAGCGGTATATATGATATACCCTGCACCATATTCGATGGGGAAAGAGCCGAGATCCCTTCACCGGGAGTGGCCTCTTTAGCGAAACTGGCAGATGCTACAAACTCGCGGTTTAGTTTTTGACAGCTTCTATAGTTCTTGCTTTGTACAGCGGTATATATGATATACCCTGCACCTTATTCGATGGGGAAAGAGCCGAGATCCCTTTACCGGGAGTGACCTCTTTAGCGAAACTAGAAAAGCCTAAAAAACACTCCTTTTCAAAAACTACTAGATTCTACGACGATATCAAGTTCATTACGCTCATGGTTTTCTGAAAAACCTGCGTAGCCCTCCGTCATTTCAGATAGAGACTAGTTAGTATTCGTGCTGCGTTTGTTGACTTTACCCAAGGTGTAATGTACGGTAGCTAATTAGTATTTATCTGCTAAAACATGAGATGTGATTGAGTTAGGGTAGTCGTACGACTTTGTTGACCTTAGCCAAGGGTCGTACGGGTGGGTTTAATTCAATCGGGAAATGACGGGTTGAACTTAGCTAGCACTTATGATTTTTTGACCTTAGCCAAGGTCATAAGTTGCTAGGGGCAAAATATTATCGGGAATTTCAAATGTTGAAATTTGCAATGAGATTGCATACCTCCTATGAGATAGTTGGATCCCGATACCCACTGCGAGTAAGTGTTACTCCTGGGAGAGTTTTACACAGGACAATTAGCCGATCAAGTAGGTGTCTAGAAAAGTGATAACGGGGTTACGCCTCTGGGAAAATGAGGTTTACTTTAATTAGGTCCGTGCGAAAGCACGGGGAACCTCCCTCAAGTACCGACACTGATCTGGCTGAAAGATTGACGAAATTGTAGGGTGTAATTAATCCCGGCTAATCTTATCTTTTAGGGTTTGAAGGAAGATTTGATAAAAACAGTGGGAGACATCCTGATTAGATAAGATAATAACCAATCTAATCTTGCAAGAGCATACGCTAAAGTGTTTTCTTCTCTCTCTCTCTCTCCAGGTAGCGACTATGTCAGGCCATAATCAAGATAATAATATGGATGTATTGACTGAACCCGCTTATTATACTGAGCAGGGGAACGTTGGACCCATTCTTTCTTATAAGAGTTATAAGACTGAACAGGGAATAGGAGAATATCTGGATTCTCACGCCGCCAAAACGGAGAACATGCATGTTGATGCACCTTCTTCGGGTGTGTTAGTTATTGAGTACTGTTTCTCAGTTCACCCTACGTCCTGGGTATTAGATACCGGATCAGGATCCCACATATGTAAATTGTTACATGGGCTACGGGAAGGTAGAGAACTGGGAAAAGGTGATCATTCCGTTCAAGTAGGGAATGGTGCAAGTATTGCAGCCAAAGCAGTTGGCGAATATCACCTAGTATTACCAAGTCGTAATACACTGATTCTGAATGAGTGCTATTATATACCGAACATGATGTGCGGCATTATATCAGTTTCTTTACTAAGTAAAGAAGGATATAATTTTGTAGTACAGGATAATGTTATGAATATCTTCCTAAATCAAAAGTTGATTGCATCAGGCTCGTAACATAATGTCATATTCATTCTCAATCAAAATACAGTCCTCAATATACAAAACACACATAAGAGGAAAAGTTCAGAAATGAACGAATCCTACTTGTGGCATTGTAGACTTGGTCATATCAATGCGACACGACTGGCTAAGTTACATAAGGATGGATATTTGAATCCGTTCGAATTATCATCTTATGATACTTGCCATTCATGTCTCAAAGGAAAAATAACCAAAGCTCCGTTTAGTGGACACGGAGAAAGAGTTACGGAACTCTTAGGACTGGTACATAGTGATGTATGCTGTCCCATGTCTACGCATGCCAGGAACGGTTCTTCCTACTTTATTACATTCACTGACGATCTCTCAAGATTCGGACATATGTTCCTGATGAAACACAAGTCTGAAGCTTTTGAGAAATTCAGAGAATATAAGCATGAAGTAGAGAACCAAACGGGAGAAAGTATTAAGATTCTTCGATCTGATCGAGGAGGTGAATACTTGAGCAATGAGTTCCTAGATTATCTAAAAGAGAATGAGATTCTCTCTCAGCTTACTCCTCCTTATACACCACAGCACAACGGTGTATCGGAGTGGAGGAATCGCACCCTATTAGATATGGTGCGCTCTATGATGAGTACAGCCGAGTTACCTATTTCCTTCTGGGAATATGCGCTGGGGACAACCATATACCTATTGAATAGAGTTCCAACTAAATCTGTGCCTGCCACTCCATATGAGATATGGAATGGGAAAAGACCATCTCTTAAAAGAGTTAAGATATGGGGTTGTCCGGCCTATGTTAAAAAGCAAAATCCGGACAAACTTGAAGCACGATCAGTTCTTTGTAAGTTTGTGGGATATCCAAGCAATTCGTATGGATATCTATTCTACCACAGTGAACAACAAAAGGTGTTTGTTGCTCAACATGCCACCTTTTTAGAAAAGGAATTTCTTGCAAAAGAAATTAGTGGCGATGAGGTAGAGCTGGAAGAGGTTCCAGCAACGCAAACTACAACTGATGAATTGTTGGAACCAGAGGATTCAGTAGTACCCGACGAACCCCAGCCTCTCCGCCGATCTAGCAGGGTTTCTCATCCACCTGAGAGATACTACGGTTTTCTCATTGATGGTGGAAGCGAGGATTGCATCATGGAGGATGATGACCCGAATAGTTTCGAGCAAGCCATCACGAGTGGTGACTCTGTGAAATGGTTGGATGCAATGCGATCTGAGATGGAATCCATGTACACCAACAAAGTATGGACTTTGGAAAATGCTCCTGAAGGGGTTAAACCCATTGGGAGCAAGTGGATCTTTAAAAAGAAATTTGGTGTAGATGGAAAAGTTGAGACTTTCAAAGCTAGACTTGTTGCAAAGGATTTTCGTCAACGACCAGGTGTGGATTATGAAGAAACCTTTTCACCAGTGGCTATGCTTAAGTCCATCCGGATCTTACTTTCCATTGCTGCATACCATGACTACGAAATCTGGCAAATGGATGTTAAGACCGCCTTTCTAAACGGTGATTTAGAAGAGTGCGTGTACATGACTCAGCCAGAGGGCTCCGTAGATAGTGGGAGCAGCGGAAAGGTGTGCAAGCTGCTTAAATCCATTTATGGGTTAAAACAAGCATCGCTGAGTTGGAATATCTGTTTTGATGTTGTAGTCAAAGAGTTTGACTTCATCAAAAATATAGATGAACCTTGTATCTATAAGAAGGTAGCAAAGAGTAAGGATGTCTTCCTCGTATTGTACATGGATGATATACTCTTGATAGGAAATGATATTCCTATGCTGCAATCAGTCAAGCTCTTCTTATCACAAAGATTCTCAATGAAAGATTTAGGTGATGCCTCCTGCATATTGGAAATCATGATCTATAGAGATAGATCTAAACGGACACTAGGATTGTCCCAATCCAGGTACATTGACACCATACTAAAGAGGTTTAGTATGGAAGAATCCAAGCGTGGGAACCAACCCACGATCTCCAAAGAGATGTCTCCCAAAGAGATGTCTCCCAAGACTGATTTGGAGATAGATCTAAACCGACTCACTCTCTCCAAAGAGATGTCTTCCAAGACTGATTTGGAGAGAGCTCGCATGCAAGGGATACCCTATGCTTTAGCAGTAGGCTCTATCATGTATGCGATGCTATGTACCAGACCCGATGTAGCATACTCACTAAGTGTAGTGAGTCGGTATCAAGCATATCCTGGAGAGAGTCACTGGACAGCTGTGAAGAACATTCTCAAGTACTTACAAAAGGCTAGAGACATGTTCTTGGTGTATAGTAACGGAGAACTCAGGGTTGAGTCCTTTACCGATTCCAGCTTCCAAAGTGATAAGGACGACTCTAAGTCGCACTCTTGTTTTGTCTTTACCCTCAATGGAGGGGCGGTATATTGGAAAAGTTCCAAACAGGATACCGTTGCAGACTCGACGATGGAGGCTGAATACATTGCTGCCAACGATGCTGCGAAAGAGGCTGTCTGGATAAAGAAGTTCATTAGTGAACTTTGTGTGGTTCCATCCATTGAACATCCAATACCTCTGTATTGCGATAACAATGGAGCTGTGGCTTTGGCCAAGGAACCCAGGTCCCATCAAAAGTCCAGAGATATTCTGAGGCGGTATCACGTGATCAGGGAGATAGTTGATCGCCGGGAGATCGAGTTCAGGAGAGTAGGTACGAAGGACAACACTGTGGATCCACTCACAAAGGCCATTCCCCAGATACAGTTTGAGAGATTATTCGGGATGCTAGGTATGAGATACTACAGCAGCTGGCCTTAGTGCAAGTGGGAGATTATTAGTTATGTATATGCCCTAGAGGCCATTGTTGTACATATGATGTATATTATAATGGATGCTTGGTTATATATAGAGATGACTTTCTTGCTCGACATGATAGTATGCTATTTGGTTTCACTTTATCTTAACATGTTGACTTGTATTGGTTTACTGTCTTTCCCTCACATGTTGATAAAGCCCTTAGGATCTGTACTCGACTACTGGGACTATGATGAGATCATACAAGTGGGCCATGGTAGTCGATGAGTACATCCTATAACTGTTCCTAGTCGAGGGTATATCGAGACAGGGCATCGATACACCAGAGTAGACTAGCGTATACGCATCTTGACCCATATGATGGGCGATGGATGATCCCATATCCATCGGTGTTTGACATCAGAGATGATGTACAGGTGATCAGTGGAGACTGGGTACACTGAACGGACTCGCCGAGAACTCCCAGATGGTGATATACTACACGTCAGATAGCAGTTCTCCGGTGACACTGGTACAGGATAGTCTGTAGACCCGAGATCGTCATAGAGTCTTGTGTGATTCCTACTGTACTTTGATTTCCACCTTACCATGTCCAAGAGGGCGTGCAAAACGGTGGCTTTTAAGTACAGTCCCGAATCATATGGAGGCAATGAGCGATAGGAGGGGATTCGTCTCTCCCGGTATAGGGAGTTGATGTTGTGATGTGTTCGATTGGATATAACTGGAAGTCCCTGGCCAGGGCTGATAAAGAGATTTACTGGTAAGCGTTACCAGTAGTTTCTCGACCCGTTATGAGCCTCACATCGACACGACTTATCGGTTACTGGGGTCTGACGTAAACCACCCCTAGACTTGATATGCGACATATCAGACGAACAGACCGGACTGTACGGGAGTGTTACTGATTGGATTTACAGGAGAACGTACAGTCTAGCTTGTTGATCTTCTGATCGCTCAATACTTGGGTGGCTGTTACATTTAGCTGACCGCTTGCAGCTTGTGGGTGTTTGATATGATCATCACCTGCTACCGGAGTATTGACGATTCTTTAGAGTGCTACACAGAGGTTTCTTGGCTCAGGCAAAATGGAGTAGAGGCACATATATGATATGTGCAGGACCGAGGATAATGCGATATGAGATACCATATTATATTCTCGCGATATAAAGATATGAACCGGGTCATCGGATCAAGTGTTGATTCGATGAATCGGTACAAAATATATTAGTCGGTTATATTCGATATAGCTGGATTGTCGAATCAAGTGTTGATTCGATGATTTAATGTATAATAATATATATGATATATTGTATTACATTATCTAATATTGGCTCACTTTATTATTTCATTTTCTCACAGGGTAATACATTGATATATATGCGATATATGTTAATTGTATTATTTTCTTTTGTTGCAAATATATAATATATATGTGATATATATTATTGCAACATGATATGATTAATAATGGAACATGTTTAGTAGAGATTAAGCAAGGTTAGGGTTTGATTAGGGTTAGCTCCTTCTTGCACCATCTAGAAGCTTTCCTTTTGTCAAGTGTAAGATATTATGGTTGATATTATCTTATGACTCATTCTTTAACCTAACCAAACCCTAGCCCTAGTTTATTCTCTACAAAGGTTATCCTAGTCATCCTTGACCATGGTTCCATGTTTAATCATATATTCATTTCTATTATTCATCACAAAAGGATTATCTCATTATTCATCATCTTCTTCTCTTTTGAGCTTTGAGAAAGCTTGCTAGATTTTCCTTTTGTGATGATTTCTTGTGAGAATATGATATAAAAAGAAAGCATAAATACTACTCCATCATCCTCATCTAATCTAGCCTATTAGATTAGAGTGTTCACCTCATTAGAGTGAGAGAGCTTGAGTTATAGCAACTTCGACGTAGATTATCGGAGAAACGGAACACTACAAGCTAGCATGGATCGTTCGAGTCGTGGAGCCTCTCTTGAGTCCGGGAGATCGTGGATCGCGGTGAAGGGACTTCTACTCGGAGCTTATGAAGCGAAGGAGCGGACTACAAAGGTTGTAATCCCTCACACTTAGTAGTAAAGATGTTTACTTGCATGTTAAACCCTAATAATCTAGCAACGATCCCGGCTTCGGGTTGTTCGGCACGTCTAAAATTAATTCGGGCATGGTTGATGCCTTATGAACCCTCACAAGAGTGCCTAGGAACCCTACAGATATCACATATAGGGCATAAAGTTTCATTTTATATATTTTTCTTTTCCGCGATGCTCTATCATTTCAGCTTTTATATCGCGAAAGTCGCGATTGCCCAATCATTTCGGCTATTTTTCGCGGTGCCCAATCATTTCGGCTATTTATTTTATTTTTACTCGCTTCTTTTTATTGCGAGTTGCCTAATCATTTCGGCTATTTTGGATGCATACATTTATACTTGCTGATTTTGTTGCAAGTTGCTCCATCATTTCGGCTATTTCATATGCATTTGTGGCTTGCTAGCTTCTTGCTGCAAGCTTGGAATTTGATACTGATTTAGGCATCAGCATCGCTACAACTGGGATATTGCCAGGAGTGAATCATCATTTGCCGCTGTCGATGTCGAACAAAGGTGGCTTAGCAGACAGGGTTAGGATCCTGTCGACTAAGGCTTTTGACTTCATGAGCCGTAAAGGTCACATAAAGGTATTTCTCCCTACGAGTCATGAGGATCTTATGGGTGCGTTTTCTCCTTATGAATCGTGAGGATTCCTAAGTGTGTGTTCTCTTATAAGTCGTAAGGATCTTACAAGAGTATTTTCTCCTTATAAGTCGAGAGGACTTACAAGGGTTGTCCACTGTGTAAACATATCCCCAGTCTCTGGTGGGACTTTGTTAGGGAAATGTTTATTCATGCCCATGGATTGTATACAAGGGTCAGCATTGAGCCGCTTGTAGGGCAGTTTCGGAGGTTGTGGTGGCTGCTTAAGAACAAGTTCAGATCCCTGTAGCTTAAGACTTTTGAATCTTATGAGCCGTGAGGGTCTCATAAGAGGGTTCATCTTACGAGTTGTTAGGATCTCGCAAGTGTAATTTCTCCTTAGGAATCGTGGGGACCCCTAAGTGTGTTGTTCCCTTGTGAGTCGTAAGGATCTCACGCAGGTGGTTTCTCCTCACAAGGTCGAGAGGACCTTGCAAGTGTCTTTTAACGAGCTTGCGCCCTTTCGGGTTTTCACAAAACTCGCCGGTAGCCCTGCTGTTTTTACTCACGGAGCCCTTTCGGGTTTTCATCCGTGCCCATTTTGCTTATGGACATACCGTTTTTTTTCTTCTTTTTATTATTTTTCTTTGATCTTCCTTTTTTTGTGTCATCCTTGGAATGATGCAGTCTACAGTAGTTTATCGACGTCTCGGTCAACAGCTAGTTTTAGGACATAGTGGTCCATTGTTAGTTTAACGACGTTTCGGTCTGGCGCCAGTTTTAGGACATAGTGGTCCATCGTTAGTTTTAAGAATGTTTCGGTCCATCGTTAGTTTAAGGACGTTTCAGTCTGTTGTTCGGCCACTACTTATAGAGTTTGGGCTTAGGAAGATAGCGAGCGGACATAGTCGTCGTCATCTATCATTGACCTAGGCCGTGACTCGTCAAACGTAGTACTTTTTCAGGAAGCGACCATTTATTGGCCTGAAAGGTCTTTCACCATGCATGTCCATGAGTTGATAGGACCCACCGTGGTAGACCTTGTCTATGATATACGGGCCTTCATAGTTCGGCTCGAATTTCCCCCGTTTGGCACGCTTAGGGATCATAGGTCTTTTGACCACTAACACGAGTTCGCTTTGGCGGAATGTTCTCGGCCTTGTCAATCTTTCATATGAGCGCGTCATCTTTGCTTTATAAGCCTCCAGATTTTGTTGCGCCATGAGCCGGGCTTCATCAAGTGCATCGAGCTCCTCAAGCCGAAGGTGAGCATTTTCTTCGTCTGTTAGCTCGTAGTGAACTGCCACTCGTAGAGAGGGTAGCTCTATTTCGAGGGGGAGTACCGCTTCTGTGTCGAACACCAATGCATACGGCGTTGTGTTTGTGGCTGTTTTGAACGTAGTTCGATATGCCTAGAGAGCTTCATGCAGTCTCTCGTGCCAGTCCCTCTTATTTCGAGACACCGTATTTTTCACGATCTTCGTCAAGGTCTTGTTGAAAGCCTCAGCTAGACAGTTAGCTCGGGGATTATAGACCGAAGAATATCTCCAGTCTATGTTATGCTGTTGTGCGAAGCGGATGATCTTGTGGCTTCTATAGGCTGGCCCGTTATCGGAGATGATCCGTCGTGGAGTGCCGAACCGATAAATGACGTGTGTCTTGAAGAAATGGAGGATATTCTCCGTCTTCACTTCCTTCAGCGGTACTGCTTCTGCCCATTTGGAGAAGTAATCAGTTGTCGCTAAAATGAATCGATGTCCTCTGGACGATGCTGGCTCGATGGGACCGATTATGTCAGTTCCCCACATTTCGAACGGCCAGCTAGCCACCGTCGGATGTAGTGGATTTGGATGCTGATGGATAAAGTCCCCATGAATTTGGCATGAGTGGCACTGCTTCGCGTATTCGAGGCAGTCTTGGATCATCGTAGGCCAATAGTAGCATATCCTCTTGATCTTCAGTTTCATCTTCGGCCCGGCTTGGTGAGAACCGCAGAGTCCGTCATGAGTTTCTTGGACGACTCTCCTTGCCTCTTCAGGTCCCAGGCATCCTAGCCATAAAGAGTCAAACGATCTCTTATACAGAGTATCATTGACGAATGCAAAAGAAAAAGCTCGTTTTATGAGCTGATGTCTCGAGGATGCATCTTCAGGTGTTCGACGGGATTTGAAGTAGTCTATAAAGACCTTCCCTCCAATCCATAGCCTTTTCCTGGCCTTTTACTTGTAGGGCCGTTTGCTCGGTAGCTCCCTTCTCTTCGGAAGACTCCAGAGATATTTCTACCGGTGCAAGAATCCGACGGCTTTGCACAACGATCCTCACGTCATCGAGGTTCTCGTCGGCCAGTTCTTTAGCGAGCTTGGCTAATGCATCCGCCTTGCTATTTTCCGCACGCGGTATACTTTCCAGCATGTAGGAGGGAATCTGGGTCAGCAATTGCTGCACTCTTTCGCCGTAATTCACCAGCTCTGGCTTGCACGTTTGATAGTCGCCGTTTACTTGACTAACGATCAGTTGGGAGTCTCCGTATATGAGGAGGTTTTCGATTCCCATGTCGACAGCGATCTCAAGACCTACTATCAAAGCTTCATACTCAACTTCATTGTTTGTCTGGGGCTCTGTTAAAGAGAAGGCGAAGCGCATTATCCCTCCTTACGGAGTCACGAAAATGTGGCCTACCCCTAATTTGATTATGGGGGTACATTGTTTGCGTTTCTTCATGGAAGACGCCCCGTCGAAGTAGAGTTCCCATCGGGTATCACTCCCTCTTTTCTCCCCGTCAATTGTGTCAAACGCGTGCTCATCTGGCAATTCGCAGTTCAAAGGAGAGTCGGCAGGTATCGGATGTTCAGCGAGGAAGTCGGCGATGGCCTGGCTTTTCACTGCTTTGAGGGGTCTGTATGTCATCGAGAATTCCATCAAGAGTATGGCCCATTTAGCGAGCCGCCCCGTTAATATAGCCTTTGACATCAAATATTTGAGAGGATCCACCTTCGATATGAGATGGATCTCATACGCCAA
The DNA here is from genome assembly GCA_030015575.1 of Agapanthus africanus. Lineage (NCBI taxonomy): Eukaryota > Viridiplantae > Streptophyta > Magnoliopsida > Asparagales > Amaryllidaceae > Agapanthus > Agapanthus africanus. Next base: position 180,892,791 of record JASDDO010000016.1, on the reverse strand, counting down.
CGCATAGTGTCGGAGCTTCGTTATCGTAAAGATTAATGCCAGGCAGTGTTTTTTGATAGGGGAGTAATTGCTTTCGGCCCCCAGGAGAACTCGACTCAAATAGTAGAGGGCTCTCTCTTTCCCTTGGTCGTTCTCTTGTGACCACAACGCGCCTAAAGAACCTTCGAGGGCAGTTGTATACAGAATGAGGGGTTTTCCCTTGACTAGAGAGGTTAGCACCGGCGGATTCTACAAGTATTGCTTGATTTCGTTTAGTGCGCTTTGGCATTTGCAATCCCAGACGAAAGGAGTCCCTTTCTTCATTAGGTGACTGTAAGGACGGCACTTGCCGGAGAGATTGGCTATGAATCGCCGGATATATGCGAGCTTTCCTTGGAGAGATCGCAGTTGCTTGAGAGTCCTTGGCGGAGGCATTTCCATGATCGCCTTGATCTTCAACGGGTCTATCTCGATGCATCGGTGTCGGACGACGAATCCTAGGAACTTGCCCGAGGAAACTCCAAATGCACATTTAAGAGGGTTCATCTTCAAGTTGTATTTCCGAAGGCGCTGAAACACGATCTTCAGATGCTTTAAATGTTCCTCGTATGATTTGCTTTTAACTACGAGGTCGTCAATATAGAATTCGACGATTTCATGTATGAGGTCATCAAAAATCTTCGTCATGGCCTTCTGATAGGTGGCACCAGCTTTCTTTAGACCGAAAGACATCACCTTGTAGCAGAATATGCCTAAAGGGGTCCGGAAAGCGGTATGCTTCTGGTCCGCGGGATGCATCTTTATCTGATTGTATCCTGATGAGCCGTCCATGAAGGAGAAAACTTCGTGAGTGGACATATTATCTATCATCAGCTCAGTGACCGGTACTGGAAAGTCGTCCTTCGGGCAAGCTTTGTTGAGATCCCGAAAGTCTACGCAGATGCGCACTGTCCCATTTTTCTTCATCACCGGGACAATGTTGGCGATCCAGTCAGGATACTGAACCACTTGGATGAAGCCGGAGTCGATCAGCTTCTTGACTTCGGCATTGATACTCATCTCAAGCTCGAGCCGCATTCTTCTCGGCTCGGCGCTTGTTTGGCCGGCTTGATGTCCGGAGATATCGCCAATTTGTGCACAGCAATCTCTGGATCTAGTCCCGGCATTTCGGAATAGTTTCATGCGAAGCAATCTTTGTACTGCATGAGCATGTCTTTGAGTGTAGCCACTTTTTCCTTAGACAACAGCTTACTGACGAAAGTCGGCCGTGGGTCGTCTGCCGTTCCCAAGTCGATTTTCTTGAGGTTATCGGCAGTAGTACGTATCCCATCATCCAGCTCTTTTGGCGCTGGTGGAAACTCTGAGATCACCTCGTCATCATCGTTTTCGAAGCACCAGGGGAGATCATCCATATTCTCCGGTTCTTCTTCTGACAGCGTTATCACGTAATAGGTGCGAGATCGCTTCCAAGGCCAATGTTGATCTGGCTCTACTCTCGTGGCTTTTAGTTCATGCTTCTGTGGCGGGGTTACCCTCCGACTGCTGGATAGAGTGAACTTGCCGAGTTTGTATTGGTCTTCGACCCAGTTCTTGAAGGTGAAGCAGTTTTCGAGAGGATGTCCTATTGCTTAGTGATAGGAGCAATAGTCTGGATGATGAACCTCACCTGCTTGCTCGGGGTGCTTGGACTTCGAGGGCGTCATCATCCGATGTTTCACGACGAGGTCAAATATCTTCCTTGTCTTGTCTCGGGGAGAAGATACGCTCGACCCATCTTCTTTATAAGAGACGAATCCTGGTTGCTCGATTCTGCTTCGCGTGTCTTTTTGGACCCGCTACGCTGCCGTCGAACATATTTTCCGTTCTTGGGTTTATTTCCGCCTCTGCATCGGGTCTTTTGTACGACAGGCTGGCGACGAAGGGCATCATCATTCTCTACGGCCTGGTGAAGGAGGCGTTGCGTCCTGGCTCTCTCGTAGATAGCCATTTCGCGGTTATGATCGTCTCGAACCTTTTGACCCACTTCTCTTATCAGCTTGTCCATCTGTTCTTCAAACGACGAGCTTGGTATTTTCACGGCGGGGCTCGTTTTGGTTCAGGGTTAGCATCTTCCCACAGAGCATCTCCTTCTTCATCGAAGTCATATATGACGTAGCAGCCGCGGGATCGCTCCCGTTTCTTGGATTGAACATATCCAAGCCCGATCGCTTCCATTCTCCTGTTGGGCAATTTTCGCTGAGTTCCGGGGACGTTCCAGATCCTGTTGTAGAACTGGGCTTGTCGAGCAGTTTGTTTTAAGGGTACGCCTTGGCGCCTCAACAGCCTTTTTAATCCTTCTGTGTAGTATCTGGGCAGACGGATGGGCTGGATCCTGTCAAGTGTAGACTCAGGACCATGCCAGATTTCTCTCTCCATTTTGGTTTCCCTGGATCGGTTGAATAAGATTGCCTTTTCACCTGTTCGCCTGGGAGGGACGTAGAATGTCTGCAGTTCCTGCACACTATAGGTATCAAGTGCGTCTAGCTCTTTGTAATGCTCTAGCAGAACCATGGAGATTTGCAAACTCTGATCTTCATTAGCGAAGGCTTGTATTGATGGACGAGCAGAGAATACGGCATTGACCTCATCTTCCGAGTCGCTGCTGAAGACCAGAATAGGGATGGACGGTCCTGGCTTGTTGCATTGGGGCGGCCCCGAATAAACTATCTCTTCTTCCTCTTTGGTAACGCCCACAAAGACCGGAATAGTGGTAATAGCTTTGCTCTTCGGTTTGTGACATCTTTCCGTGTCTTCGAAATCTGGTAAGAAGTATTTTGCGTCTTCGGGATTTGCCTTAGACGATGGATTAGCGAGTGATGCTGCCTGAGCAAGCATCTCCTGCAGATTTTCACGTTGAAGTTGAACTTTTGTCAAGGACCGAGTTTGAGGTCGGTGACTAGTAGAAGCTCAAAATTCGTCTTTGGAATTCACCACATAGACTATGTGAACTACCATGCCCCCATGCTTGGGATGTTTGGAGTTTTGGCCTTTGGAGTTTGCTCCGGGCATTTGAGCTTTATTAGGCCTCTTGTTGTGAAAAGCCGCTTTGGTTTTGGGAGGAATCGCTGTATCAGGATCCTTCTTGGGGTGAGTCCCTTTCACCGGCTTCCACACCTTATATATAAATGAGGAAAGTTGTCTCAGGGAGCGAACTGGTTTCTGGTCTCATGGGATCTCCATGGGCTGCGGAGACTTCTTCAATATCGCGGTAGGAAAATTTTGTCTGACCCTTCACAATCAATTTGAAGCTGTTTCCAGTTGGAATAACAACATTCACCACTGGGGTTGAAACAGGACCATAGGAGAACTGCCCCCAGCTCATTTTGTATGACGCTGATATCGACGTCGACCGTTTCTTACGGCCGGGATTTGATTAGCTTCAGGATTTTGCCGAGCCTGCCACCTGTTTCCTTTGAGAGCTTGAATATCCTGCCCCCTGCGTTAGCAAAGCTGCAGCTTGGGGAACCAGCCTGCGGAAGACAGACTTTCTCTAGGCCTCCTCCATCGGCGTTGAGGCACCGAGGGTAGGAGGTGGGAGCACCGATCCAAATAGAAGCATGTTGATTTCTTGGAGAGACGGATTGCAGAGATTTGAGGCTGCAAGTGGCCCATACTTGACTCTACCAGATGTGACAGAGCCTGGGTTGGGGTGAGTAAAAGCAAACGCCATTCTCGAAAAAGAAGAAATGTCGGCTTCAGTATCCACTCCCGTGAGGGCAACCACAAACATACACACCGCGATTATCTGATCGCGGGAAAAACACGACACACGAAGTGTAGAGTGGAAAGAGGAAAAGGTCCTACCGGGCGTGCCAGAATCTGTCCCCGCCGGAAGACGGAGACGCGACCGCGTAGGTCCGTCTTGCCTGAATTCGGGGCAGATGCTAATTGGTGCTATCCGTCCACCTCTCCGAAGATGCCAAGTTGATTTATGGCACCATGTATCGAAGGTTTAGACGGATGCGGCCGATGTAGCAGACTTTTTCAGATTCCCCCTCGTTTGAGGGTTTTTTGATTATGGGGATGCTCTTCCCTGCAGGCGCAAGCCCCTGCAGTTAATTACGCTACCGCATCGTGGTAACCACTTTCTCCTTCTCCAGATGGTCACTTCGAGTCGTGGGTGTATGTTTTGTTTTTGGTTGCCCGTGGATTGTATACGGAGACTAATTTATGTTGTCGCCCGTAGGGAGCGGATTAGTCCAAATCCGTATTTTCTTATATTTAGGTTTGGGGGTTGGTTTAAGGATACATTAGACTCATTTGAGACTAAGATCAACTTAAACATTTGTTAAGGATACGTTAGTCTAATTTTAGACTAAGATCAACTTAAAGGGATCGTTTAGATCCAGCAAGAGAGCATTTGGACTCAATTGTTTAGTTTAGGGACATTGTGGTCAAGTACCAGTTTAAGGACATGGTGGTCCATTACAAGTTTAAGGACATAGTGGTCCAAGGTTAAGGACATCGTAGTCCGTGGGTTTAAAGGGACCCCACAGTCCGAGGTTAAGGACATCGTAGTCCGTGGGTTTAAAGGGACCTCACAGTCCAATTTAAAGACGTTATAGTCTATGGAATGTATGGTTATCGGGACCCGTCACCTCTCTGGAGACGTTGAAGGGTTACAACGACAAATATCAGAGGAGTAAAGAGATGTACCCTCGAACCGATGTGAGCTGGTTGAAAGATCTGTAGCCCAATTTGGGACTAAGATCTGTTAAATATTTATGAGTAGATGAGCTCAATTAAATATAAGTTGTGGACTTATGGCCAATATTTTGGCTAAGTCCAGTAAATGTTTAACATTTTATTGTTCTGGGCTGTTGAGCCTTTATTTGGGCTTGGCCCTTTTAATAATGTTGAGCATTGGATCCTTACATCTTTTTGTCTTGTAATGAATGTATAGAATTCATCAGAGAAATGTGTGTTCTGACAGCGCGCCACGTGGTGCGTCAGGCGCTTTGCGCCAATTAAAGAGTGCATTGCGCTTCTGCTAGGTAGCGCACACGAAAGAGACACGTGTCGCGCTTGTCGTTAAGCGCCAGATTATAGGCGCATTGCGCCAGTTTATGAGCGCATTGCGCTTTCAATTTATGAGCGCGTTGCGCTAGTTTAGTGGCGCACAAGTGAGTGACACGTGGCGCCCTTGGTGCTAAGCGCCAGCCCATGAGCGCAGTGCGCTGTTTTAGAAGCGCAAAGCGCAAGTTGCCTACGTGGTTGACACGTGGCACGTTTTGGCGCTGAGCGCCGGTCGCAATTCAAGAGTGCAAGGCACTTTTCAATAGCAAAAAGCGCATCTGATCAATTTTATGATCTGTGAACAAATTTATGTTCTTTTTAAAGGAGGCTTTGCGTCAAGATTCAAGAACAACAGTTCTTAATTTTTTTGAAAGGCTTGCCTTTATAGATCAATGATCTGTGAATGAAGTAAATACTTCTTTTTTTATGATGAGATCTTTTGATCTTTTTTTTATGAAAGACCTTGGTCTTTGTAGATTTATGATCTTTTTTAAGAAGATGATTCTTCTTTTTAATTGTGAGATGAATCCATCTCTTTGTTCATCACCATTTTTTTTACCTTGAAGAAAAGTCTTCTTTTGCTGAGAGCTTGCTCTTCTTTCTTTGAGTTTTCTCAAAATTTTTAGGGTTTTTTTTCTATATCAGACTTGAAGTCTTGGGGCCTTTATATAGGGCAAATTTATTTGTTAAATCAGTTGAAGAGATCTTTCTCTGATTGATTTGGGGATGTTTCCCCACCGTTGGATCTTTGATCCTAAGGCTTCTGTTTTACAGAAGGCAATCTTCCTGTTTTTAAAAAGATTGGAAAGATCTTTCCATAACAGAATTTTATTCTGATTAATTAATGATTTATCATTATTAGATCTTTTGATCTAACGGTGGGGAATTTTCAATTCCAACGCTGGCGCACCCGTGCTTTGCACGTGGTGCGCTGCTCAGAGCGCAACGCATTTTGCGCTACCACACCTACGTTTGACACGTGGCGCGTAGCGCAGCTTGCGCTAGCGCACCCATGTTTGACACGTGGCGCGCAGCGCGCTGGATCTGAAGCGTTGCTTCAATTTTTAAATTTTGAATTTTAAAACAGTGCTTTGCTCTGATTGGGGGTGCGCTGCCTAGGCGCAGTGCACCTGGCGCTAGCGTATCTGTGTTTGACACGTGTTGCGCAGCGTGCCTAGAGCTGAATCTGAAGCGTTGCTTCAATTTTTCAATTTTTAATTTTAAAACAGAGCTTTGCTTTGATTGGGGGTGCGCTGCCTAGGGCGCAGTGCACCTGGCGCTAGCGCATCTGTGCTTGACACGTGGCGCGCAGCGCGCCTAGCGCTGAATCTGAAGCGTTGCTTCAATTTTTAAGTTTTGAATTTTAAAACAGAGCTTTGCTCTGATTGGGGGTGCGCTGCCTAGGGCGCAGCGCACCTGGCGGTAGCGCATCTGTGTTTGACACGTGGCGCGCAGCGCACGTAGTGCTGGATCTGAAGCGTTTCTTCAACTTTTAGATTTTGAATTTTAAAACAGAGCTTTGCTCTGATTGGGGGAATCATGATAGTTGGATCTCGATCCCACTGATGAGTAGGATTACTCTTGGGAGATTTTTTCACTTAACAATCAATGCTATAAACCCAGTAGGTGTCGAGAACGGTGTTAGCAGGGCTACGCCTCCAGGGAAAAGAGGTTATGTAATTAAAGAACTTCGTGAAAGCGTTGGAAAACCTCTCTCGAAGTACCGACACTATCCTGGCCGAAAGGTTAACCATGTATTATGACGTGCGATTAATCCTGACTAGTTCTTCTTTTAGGGTTTGAAGAAGAATTCGAGAAAACAGTGGGAGCCATCCTGATTAGATAAACTAATAACCAATCTAATTTTGCAAGAGCGAACGCTGAGAATTTCTTTTCTCTCTCTCCAGGTAGCAACCAATTCACACCCTAATCAAGATAATAAAATGTATCGATTGACTGATCCGAATTCTTATTCGGGGCTGGGGAACATCGATTTATCTCTAACTTATGACAACAGTCATGAGTATGAGTAGAGGAAAGATGATTGCATGAATTCCTTGATGACCCCAACGAAGAAGAAGCATACTATTGCGTCTCCTTCAGATGTTCTTTTTACTAAGAACTGTTTTTCGGTCAGTCCAACCTCTTGTGTTAGTTATATGTATGACCTAGAGGCCATTACTGTACATACAATGTATATTGTAGTGGATGCTTGGACATATATAGGGAGGACTTTCTTGCTCAACATGATAGTATGCTATATGGTTACTCTTTATCTTAACATGTACACTTATTGTTTCTCTATTGCATGTTGATAAAGCCCTTAGAATGAGTAGTTGACTACCAGGATTATGATGCAGATCATACTAGTGGGGAAAGGGTAGCCAGTAAGTATATTCTTCAATTGTTCCTAGTCGTGGGAGTATCGAGACGGGGCATCGATATTCCAGAGTAGACTAGCATATACGCTTCTCGACCCATATGATGGGCGATGGATGATCCCACATCCATTGGTGTTTGACATCAGAGAAGGTATACGGGTGCTCAGTGGAGACTGGGTACACTGAACGGACTCGCTGAGAACTCCTAGATGGTATTATACCTATCGTCAGATAGCAGTTCTCTGGTGACACTGGTAGTTCTCTGGTGACACTGGTACAGGTTAGTCTGTCGACCCGAGATCGTCATAGAGTCTTGTGTGATTCCTACTGTGCTTTGATTTCCACCTTACCACGTTCAAGAGATCGTGCAAAACGGTGGTTTTTGGGTACAGTCCCGAGTCACATAGAGGCAATGAGCGATAGGAGGGGATTCGTCTCTCCCGGTATTGGTGGTTGATATTGCGCTATGGTCGATTGGCTATAACAAGAAATCCCTGGCCAGGGTTGCTGAGATTTACTGGTAAGTGTTATCAGAAGTTTCTCGAACCGTTATGGACCCTGTATCGGCATGACTTATCAAGGTATTGGGGTGTGACGTTTACCACCCCCAGGCGAGATATGCGATATATCAGACGAAGAGACCGGACTGTACGGTAGTTTTACTTATTGGATTCACAAGAGTATGAGCAGGCTTGCTTGCTGATCATCTGATCGCTCAATACCCGGATGGTCGTTACGTTTAGCAGACCTCTTGCGGCTTGTGGGTGACTGATATGATCACCACCTACTGCCGGCGTATTGACGAGTCTTTAGAGTCCTACACAGAGGTTTCCTAGCTCAAGCAAAAGGAAGTAGGAGCACATATGTGATATGTGCGGGACCGAGATTAATACGTGTATGTGATACCGTATTCTATTCTCGCGATATGTGATATCGGTCGGTTATATGTGATATAGCCGGGCTGTCGAATCAAGTGTTGATTCGATAAGTTGATACATTTGATATTAGTCGGTTGTATATGATATAGCAGGATTATTAAATCAAGTGTTGATTTAATAATTTAATGTATAATTATATATTTGATATATTAACTTACATTAACTAATATTAGCTCACTTAAGAATTCTTTTTCTCACTTGTGCACACTTAGTATATATGCGATATATATTAATGTACATTATTTTGTGTCATGCTAGATGATACATGTTTCATGGGTGTATGAGACTCACACCATACTTATGTTAATGTTGGGTTTTATTTATTTAAAGTTAATCAAAATTTGTTGGAAATTAGTCAAATGGTTCAAGCTTGTGGAAGTTTGTAGAACCATTGACTTAGTCCACTAATTTTGTTTTACTTAAGATATTTATTAACCCAACCATTAGATTAGCCATGGTTTAGTCTCTACATGAGTTAATATGAAATATTATCTCACACATGGTTGCTATTTCTCACAACTTGATTCATTCTTCACTTGCTTGATTCCATGGTAGCTTTCTTCAACTCCTTCCTTAAGCTTTCTAGCTTCATGAGAGGTGAAGAAAATTAGTGAGAAAATTATTTCTAAAGTGAGCAAAATTCCTACTTCATCAACCTCTTCTCTACTAGCCATTTAGATTGGGTTGTTTCTTCACTAGTTCATCACTTAGTGAAGATGTAGCTTGTGTTAGTGTCTCCTCGACGTAGATCATCTTCGGCCTCGAAGACTTCAAGCAAGCTTGTTCATTTCACCTTGTGGAGCCTTACTAGAGTCCGGGAGATCACTACTTGGAGTGAAGGGACTACTACACGGAGCTATTGAAGTGAAGGACCGGTATACAAAGCTTGTATTCCTTGTTCACTTAGATGTAAAGATGTTTACATTCTAGTTTCGTCTAATTCTCTAGTTAAGATTCTAGGTCAGGGTTCTTTAGCACAGAAATTTTTTGAAAACGGCATGGGCGATACCTCCCGAAACCCAGCGGCTGCCCTAAGGAACCCTGCATTGGTATCAGAGCCATGCTAGAGAATTAGACGATGTTTGTAGGATTACGAAACTGAAACAACTCCGAAACACTCGAAATAAAAACCAAGTTTCTGTCGAAAATTTTAAGGTGTCTAAATTTTTTTTAAGCAGTTGCAGAATGTTGCATGAGATGTAACATGAACACCATAGAAATTTGAGCCATCCTCTCCGGATTTTGGCCGGCCACATGTGATGAAAATACAGCCTGGCCGGTTCTTTGAAATGTTCTGGGCTTCAATTTTTGTCGGTGTTCCAGTCTCTGGGTTTTGGTGTTTCAGGTGTTGCTTGTTTTTGCTAAGATTTCATGTGATGTTATCTTTGTGCAAAGGCAATTCGGAGTGCATCATAATCGTAATTCTAACATCATTTCGGGTTATTTAGACAACGTTAAAAAGTTCGAACGGATATCAATAACCCATTTTTTCCCTCGCTGGAAATTTTCCAAGAGTTGGAATTTTCCATGTTTAAAATCTTCTTTAAATCATGCATGTGTTTTCTATGGACCCTCTAGAAGAACGAAACCCTAAGTCGATTCTGTGAGCATCGAAACCGCCACCAAACCCTTGGGTTTGCGGTAGTTCCGCGGCACAATAAGTGAGGCAAGGGTTGACCCTTCTACGGTTGGTCCATAGGTGTTGTGGCATGTTCTGGGTGTTTTTTAAACTGTGCTCAAGTGTTGAGCTCTTTTGGAAATTTTGGATGTTTTTTGATTCGATCGAAAAGATTAACATCGTCTAGCAATCTGTGATTGTGATACAATATTTAGAATCCACAAAATTTAGTTTTATGAAAACTAATTTGAATTTTATAAATCTAGCAATTCAGTCTCATTTGATTGGTTGCCACGGGATTTTGATGTGGATCAAAAGTCCGTCGCAATTACGTAGTGTACGCGGATACTCGCCGGGTAACCTTACTAGATAGCCACTCACCATAGCCCCGGCCAAGTGACTATAGGAGAACCCCGTTGCCAAAAGCATCCGTTCGGGTGCTCGCGGCCACGTTGTTCCGCCTATGTGCACTTCGTCGACGGCATCGCGGGTGGGGCCGTCTACTAGAGTTTCCGACGAGCCCCGCCCGTAGGGCCCGGCCTGCTTCCTGCCCGAAAGAACCGCTCACTAGCTAGCCGGACTAGTGGTAGGGGGCCCGACCGTCAAAAACTCGAGAAAGCCAGGTCCAGTATGGCAGGCAAGAAGGAGAGAGGTCCCATTAAGACGGAGGAAGGAGAGAGTGAAAGCACAAGCACTTCGTTCGAAAAACATCTCTCCCTGGAAGCCATAAGCATCGACGCAAGCGGAGGGGTTTCAAGTGATTTGACCGTCAGAACCTCTAGTGGCTTGCTGTTTAGTCTTTCGCTGGGCCTTACTCTGGTGGGTCTTGCTTCCTGAGCCGATTCTCTTTTAGTAAGCTAGTCAGAAAAACGGCACCAACGGATACTGTCACAGCTAATTGAAGTGCTAGTCCAGCAACTGCGGTTAGTGATTCAATTGCCAGTCCTCTACCACCGGTTATAAGACCCTCAACGCAGACGCTCTTGGCATAGAAGCTGTCTTCATTTCCGCATCTATCATGACGATAGTACAAATGAGTTATAGCGCGTAATTGAGTGATTGTAGATCGTTTTGAAGATCCACACGCATTCTTATCCTTTTTCCTGTCTTTTCCCCTTTGACTTATATTCTCAACTGTACTTTCATTCAATGGTCCCCGGGCCCCGTCTTTGATTCCCACTTTAGCTGACAGCTATTCGATGTGGAACAGCCATCCTATATCTGCTACCGGCTCTGCTCAAAGCCGGGAGCTCATCTCAAACAAAAGATATAGGGGAGAGCCAAGGAAGACTTAGCGCAAGGAAGATCGATTAGGTTGTCGGGAATCTTATTGAATTACCCGACTGGTTATTGAAAAGTGTTTTCAATATCGAGACTAAAATGCGGGGTTTATAATTGTTAGGCATATGATGTCTAGGGAATTCATTTTGTTAGGCATGAAATCCGAAGTATGTGATACATTGGGTTTATGATGTCTAAGGTGGTTGCAGATTCCAATTGTTGTAGTTTTCACTTTCTTTTCTGCGGCCGTAAGTGTAATATGTGGTGTATCGCCGGTTTCGTTGCTATATGTCAATGACAATGGGGATACGCATATTTACTTACGTTGATGACATGTGATGTTATGTGTTGCTGGGATATCTTATATTGGACCGTCGTGTTTGAATAGCCATGGGTTTTTATGTGACATGAGAGTTTTTCATTTTCATTCATGTAAAAACTTATATGTAATATTCTTTTATTGGGACACTTCCGGGTTGAGGATGATGTCACCATTGATGTATATTATTTACTTTTCCGCATTAGGATAGACCCAAGGTGGGGAGCACAAGTAACCGGGTTCTAGAGTCCAGTAGGAGACCATCTCGAGGAGTCGAGACCGGGTCTCCTAACTCTAGAATTGGTAGGGTTGCCTGCCGCTCTCGTAGGGGTCTAGGGATGTGGGTTTGGCTATTCATCACGACCGTGGAATCCGCGTTTTTTACTGGCTAAATTAAAACACGGAATTCATAGTATATCCAATATTTCATATATGTTCTTCTGCTGCTGATATTCTGTGATGTGATCACTTGATATTCTGAGATGAATGCTTATATTATATATATGATATATAATAAATATTGCTGCTTTCGTTTCTTCTGTGATGCTTAGGAAGCATAATTGATGGGACTTCATTAATGAGATTAATGAAATAAAAGAAACCTAAAGATGTTGTAGAATCTTGTTTTAAAAAATAGTAGCTCTAGTTCTTGCTTTGCATAGCGATATTCCTTGTAGAATATCTGAAAGGTCCCGGCAGCGCCCCGGCCGTCGAAACGCGGCCAAAATGCGGAACAAAAATTTCCTAAACCGGCGCTACCGCTACCTGAATTCCGGATCGACCTTAAATCCTAAACTAACAAACTAAACTAAGAGTTAGAATCTTTATATCGAGATGATCCGAGTCCTTCGGTCTTCATTCCAAAATCCTAGCGATCCTTTGATGATGTTTGGTTACCAGTCTTTCTTTATCTCCGATGATCCACCCGAGGGAAACGGCGCAAGCTCCAACCTCGACAAACGAGGTAATCGACGCTCCAACGTCGCTAGCGATGGAGAGTCGAGGTGTATGGAAGTTTCACTACATTTTTCTCTCTAACCATGAGCTCAATAAGAAACTCAAGAAGAAGATCAAAGAAGGATGTGAAATTTTGCTAAGTCTTTTTGGGTGAAGCATGAGAGTGAGAGAGAGAGGAGGCTAGTGTAATGTTTCATCTCCCAAAAACCAAATGAAATTAACCCCCACCATCATATGGCCGGCCCGCCCTCTCTCCTCCACACAAAATAAAAACCTTTTCTTTTTCAAAAACCTTTTGCATTAAACAAATGAGACCATGCTTTGACCCATGCCTTTGCCACATCATCCCTTCCACCTCATTTATAAAACAAATGATTTTCCAAAAAAGGAAATCATATAAATGAGGTGGCAACTTCTTCTAGAAGCTATTCCGTACAAAATACGGAATACTTCCCGGTACATGTACTGAAATACATATACGCGTATTCGTACCAAAATACAAATAGCCGAGAGAGAAAACGAATAGTGAACAATAATACTAGAATACGTATATACAAATACATATATAAATTATTAAATCAAAAACCTGATTTAATAAACTGGCGTAATCCTAAGCCGCTAGTATTATCAACCGTCCGATTAAAGTCTGCACAGTACTTGCACATATTTAATCGGACACCTGTATGTATCAACATACCTCATGTACACCATATCGCCTGAACCGTGAAAACCCTCTGTGTGGGACTCTAAAGACTCGTCAATACGCTGGCAGTGGGTTTAACCACAAGCACGTCAGCGGCACTAGCTGTACGTAACGGCTATCCAGGTATTGAGCGAAAGGGAGGCCGACGAGCAAACTCATCCTGAACCCCTACTGAGCCTGTCAGTGACAATATCCGTACAGTCCGGTCTGTTCGTCTAAGAGTATCGCATATCGAGTCTAGGGGGTGGATAAAGTAAAACCCCCAACAACACGATATTTAGTGTCGGTATGAAACCCATCACCACCTGAGAAACTATCGATCCTGGATCGATAATTCTCATCCACCGTGGCCACGGATTTACGGTGATGGCCATCCGTACACAACGCGACATCAACCCCCAATAGCGGGAGAGACGAATCCCCGACGATCCGATCTCTGCCTCCATGTGGCTCTGGACTGTACCCAACTAAAACCTGTTTGCACAACTCCTTTGAGCCGTGGTATGGTAGTAATCAAAGCACAGAGGGAACTCACACGAGACAAATGATGATCTCAGGTCGACAGACTAACCTGTACACATGTCACCTGGGAACTGCTATCTGACAATAGGTATAATACCAACTAACAGGTTCCTGGCGAGTCCGTCGAGTGTACTCATAACCCAATGAGCACCTGTATACTATCTTAGGTGAACATACTAACACCAATGGATTGTGAGACCTGGCCACCGCCCCTCGTCGGGGTCACGATCAGTATACACTAGTCTACACTGGAGTATCGATGCCCGGTCTCGATGTTCCCACGACTAGGGACATTTAAGGATATGCTTATAGACCCCCAGCTCCCACGTATGTGATCGCCATCATAATACTGGCAGTCAAGCAAGAATCCTATGGGCTCTATCAACATGTATATGATGATAAAGACAAACCAGATTGCATACTATCTTCTTGAGTAAGACTGTTTCATCGGTATAGGTCCTGCCCCAATCATCATAATCACAAGTCTGCGACTATGATAATTGCCTTGAGGGCACTATAGCCAACAATCTCCCATTTGCACTTAAGGCCAATTATTGCGATATTGCATACTCACAGCCCGTGTGATACCGAACACCCAACTTCTCTACTAATCAGTTTCGCAAAGCCTGTTAGCGAAAATGATTGCATTCGAGAAATAGCCTCAGTGAGTGGATCCGCTCCAATGTTTCTTTCTGTATCTCTCTTAATCTCAACTTCGCGGAGAAAGCTATCTCCCGAAATGAGCAATACCTGTCTTAGAATTTGTGTGGATATCTGATGGGACCCAGTTCTCAAATGAACTCCAAATCCAGCAAACTACTTAAGACTGTATCGTCCACTGAATTTAATCAGTATCCTGCGCCATGCCTTTCCTTAGTATTCGCTTGAACTACCCGTCCAACATATTGTCACCTTGGAAGCCTGATATGATAACCGTCTCCTGAAGGAGGCTGTCGTTACCATATCCATAGAATATCCATTCATGTTCATAAACTGCTTCTCAATGTTTCTCCAGGATTGGATTAATATATCTGCTTATTGCATTAGTGCAAAAGCAATATCTGGTGTGGTACTTGACATTTCATGATTAACTCAATTGCCTAAGCATGTGATATGCTAATCATGCAGATCTCTCTCCCCTTTAGTCTGTAGGACACCTTTAGAGAGGGTGACTCCATCACCTGCAGGTACACCACCATACCAGGACTCGTCCATTTAATGTCAAAGTACCCAGATTAGGATACTTCCCAAATCTAGATTTAAAACCATAGATCTAGTAACCAGAAACCCTGATATTACATCCATATCCTGTGTGAAGAAACAACTTTGTGAAAACCAAAGTATAATCGATCGTAGTATAGGAATATCTCTTCCTATCAAGTGCATGGCATCCCAATACCTGGACATCACTCTTTACTACCTTCTTACCAGATCCATCTTCTATTCTGATGAGGTCAAAGACTATGACTGTCACATCAAAAATTAGATGATCTATTTCCGTTATACCTGCTTTGGTCTATAAATAGACATAAGCTGCTTGCTCACTATGCTTCCGCTGCTCCCACTGACTACAACAACCCTCTGGCAGAGTCATATATACGTGCACTTCTAAAGCTAGTTTAGAACGACGCTATACCCATCCTCCTGCCGGGTCTTATAGTCTAGAACAGCAGCAATGGCAAGTCTGGGTAAACAAGAACCTCCCTGTCACCGTCTCTGAGAAGACCGAAGTACCTCTCAGGTGCCTGAGGTTACCCACCAAATCTGCGGAGTGGCTAATGGAATATCAAATCCAATTGAATCCTTAGGTTTTATTAAATTTCCAGTAATCGTTTGTGGTTCTGGAATAACTTCCAGTTCTACCATACTCCCACTTATGTTTTCTGAAAAAATCCATTTTATTAAAACTGTGGCGAGTCAAGAACAATATAAATATTGATCTTTCTGATGGTAGAAAGTTAACCCTCGTCAAAGCCCGGGATAACCCACAAACAACCATTACTGAAACGTGCCTCGAGTTTATCCGGATTCTGGTTTTAAGCATCAGTCGGACAACTCCCTATACCTTAACATCGTTAAGATATAAATTGATTCTATATATATTTAATATAGAAATAAAAGCACTAATCTAATTTGAACCAGATTCAAAATCATGCAGCTGTCTCTAGTGCATATCAACCAAATGGAAAGAGGACAATCAGCATTACTCATCTAGGAGTGCATCCATATATGAGTAACCTGAAAAAGAATCAAGTTCTCAAAACTATTACTATTAACTAAATCCAAACACAAGTATCTACATCTTCGACTTCCTCGAAGAATCCTGATACTTACAACAAATGATTCTCTACTTCATTCTTATACCTATAACTTCTTAATATCTGGACTTTGCATTTCAACAAAATACTTGTTCAGAACTGTAGAAGTCACAAGTAAACAGAATATAGTACGAGTACCAACCCCATTGTCCTAACGGACACTGGACAACATACAATACTTTGTATAAGCCCCCTGAGTCCAATAACTCAAACTCTGTGCGTCGTAGGTTGAAAAATTGTACTTTGGTTAAGAAGAGTTACACCACTGTTGAATGCACCTTACCTAATCACCAACTGATATGGGTAAATGTCATAGACACAATATCAAAAAGTTATATCTCACTTTATAAAATAAATGTACAGATATACCAGTTTGAAATTGGTGCATAACAACGGATATTCAAAACCAAATATTTGCCATCCGGCAAAATCCAGATGATTTCCTCAAATATCACCAATTACAACGAATTCCGATATAATGAGGATCTAATCACCCAATTCCCAATATCTTATTCCCACTCACCATCCGTAATAACATGCAGATGTGAGAAACTGATCTGGTAAATACATACGCTGGAGTTAGATTCCAATTGGGAAAACAGTTTTCAATTAACATTGCACAGTGAAACTGAAATATGAAAATGTTTCAAAAGGGTTAACTGGTATTCCTCGTAACGCCTCTTCCATTATCCTGAATCATGACAGCAACCATATACTTACCTGCCCTCACTACAATCCCTTTATTATGTCTTTACTTATTACTTTCTGTACACCTCCTTTACGCTAATTGGTTTTCTTCATTCCCCTACCCTTCGGCACCAGCCTAAGGTTTGGAAGAAGACTATCCAATAAGCGTAATAGGTGTACTCTCCTAATCCTAGGAGCCCTCGCAACCTGAGAGAAGGTAAAGTGAAAAGACATCTGAATAATCCTATTCTTTTTCTCCTGAACCAGAATCCATCCTCGAAAAAGTTCCTTCGAGTTTGTATGTAACTATACGATGGATTTATCCAATGGAAGTGGATATCCGTAGTGATACGAAGTGTTCTAGAGAAATGCAAAGTGGATGTAGGAGTGGCAGGGGTATACCCGGTCTTTGTCGTAAAAGATGGTGATCGCAATTTCCTTTGCCATTTTTCTAATCCCTTTATATGTCTTTACTTATTTCCTTCTATACACCACAGTTAAGCTTGTTGCTTTTCTTCCTTCCTTACCGTTCGGTACCTGCCTATGGTCTGGAGGAAGACTATCCAATAAGCTCATTAGGTGTACCCTCTCCTAATCCTAGGAGCCCTCACAACCTGAGAGAAGGTAAAGAGAAAAAGACAACCGAATAATCCTATTCAATCTCTCCAGAACCAGAATCCATCCTCGAAAAAGTTCCTTCGAGTTCGTATGTAACTATACGATGGATTTATCCAATGGAAGTGGATATCCGTAGTGATACGGGGTGTTCTGGAGAAATGCAAAGGTGATATAGAAGTGGCAATGATGTATGCGACACCGTGACATTCCAAAAGTCAAAGTGTTTTAAGAAGGTTCGGTCAACTTGGTTTCATGAGTTTTAGTCAAAGGTCGGGTTATAGTCGCAGCCAGAGAGAGAGAAGAAACACTCAGCATGCACTCTAACCTAGATAAGAATGGTTAATCATTTTATCTAATCTTGATGGCTCCCACTGTTTCCTCGAATTCTTCTCTAAACCCAAAAGGAGAATTAGTCGGAATCACCCGAGGAGTAATCCTACTCATCAGTGGGAATCGGGATCCAACTATCATCGCATGATAACTTGATGGAAGCCACTCAAGTCACCACACTCCAGAAGGTATGCGCAAGCCTGGTAAGTTTCCTGTATGTTTGAAACTTCCGATATGATTTTTATCCCAAGCGGCTTATGACCTTTACAGAGGTCAACATATCATAAGTCGCAAGTCAAGTTCAATCCGTCATTGTCCTGGATTAAGTTAGACCCACCCGCACGAGCCCTTGACAGAGGTTGACATGACCGTGCGACTGTCCTAAATAATCGCATATCTATGCAACAAACAAGCATTACCCAGCTACCAAGCACTGTGCCTTGACAGAGGTCAACATACACAGCATGAATACTAAGTAATACATGTAAGAAATGACGGAGGGCTACGACTGGTTTTTGGAGAAAATCCTTTAACGTAATGAACTTGATATCGTTGAAGGAATCCAAGTGGTTTTATAAATATATAGTGGTGAAAACTTTTGCTAAAGAGGTCACTCCCGGTGAAGGGATCTCGGCTCTTTCCCCGTCGAATGGGGTGCAGGATATCCCAAACTGAATACCTCGATGCAAAGCAAAAATAATTGACTATAGTAAAGTTATTACGTTGACGCAAACTTTTACCCAAGGGGTCACTCCCGATGAAGAGATCTCGGCCCTTGCCTCGTCGAATGAGGTGCAGGATATTCCAAATGAATACCCCGATGCAAAGAAAAAGTAAACGTCTGTAATGTCAGTTTTTAAAAACTTGGTTCCAACAACATCATATATAGGTTTGTTTTATCCTTGCATTGATAAGAATCTATGCAGTCCCATCAATTAATCACACCAGAAAAGAACGAAAATAAAATCACGTATATGCCATCCTCATTCGCCACTGGGTCCCGTCAACACCCGTTAGGTTACTTAACTAACGACAGAGCGGGGACTGGGCTAGCGCGGGTGCAAAACATATACAACATCTACTAGTATATATAAATATATATATATATATAACATTCTTCCCAGGCATGATATAAACCAACATCACAGAAGCAATACAGAATGGTGGATAATCTGGAGACCCGAGTTTCACTTGAGCCGCAAGTGAGACCCGACGTTCCATGTCGTGTGGATAGCATGTGCAATGAAACCTAGACCCCTACGAGCGCGGCAAGTTACCCGCCAAAACCAGAAGTGAGCCAGCCACTTCAGCAACTTGAATAGACCACACAACACTTCACGGAATCCGGTAACTTGAGCACCCCTCCTGGGTCACCTATACCCCCTACGAGTGCGGCGAATAGCCCGCCAATTCTAGAGTAAGGTCCCCTCCGTCCCAATGCCATGAGATGCGGACCAGTTGCCCTCTAGAATTCGGCTATTCGTGCACCCCACCGCGGGGTAATCCTAGTACAGAAAATAAAATAATATACAAGGGTGACATCGACCTCAGCCCGGTCGTGCCCCAAAAGAATAATATACAAACTGGCAGTGACGGCAGTCCACATGTCGGACGCTCGCCCCGCAATATCGAATGTACAAATGAAATAAAACTGTACTAACATTGCACCATAGCTATCCACCACGACGATCCAACAAACATTACAGCACAACACAGAACATCAACGTGAATTTCACGTTCGCAAACCCGTCTAAAAGACATATAGCAGTTAGACGGGTTTACCGATCAAATGACATTCATGGTCGCAGAATATAATGTATGTATTGTCAAACGCACGCTTAGAATATCGATCGACTAAGTTCCAAATTGGCCCCAATAGTAAAAACAATATTGCAAAGAAACCTGGGCCAAAAAAGAATATCTCAAAAATGAAAATATCACATCAGGGGGCTACAGGAAAACTTTGAAGGCCCGTCGCTAATAAATGGCCGCGGATCCGTCGCCAAAAGGGGGTTAGTGTGGCGGATCCGCGGCACTTTAGTGGCATCACGAGCTCAAATGTTTTTTGTAGCCTTATATTTGCCTGCACAAATTTTTAAGCTACCACAAATAATTATTTGAACACTTTTTAAAAACGACAGCAAACAGAAAATTGAAATCATGATTTCGGTTAAATCCGTCGATCAAACTTTTAAGCACGTCTAAACAAGCTAGTAAGGGGTTTAAAGGGTGGCTCTAATACCATGAAGGGTCCCGGCAGCACCCCGGCCGTCGAAACGCGGCCAAAATGCGGAACAAAAATTTCTTAAACCGGCGCTACCGTTACCCGAATTCCGGATCGACCTTAAACCCTAAACTAGCAAACTAAACTAAGAGTTAGAATCTTTATACCGAGATGATCCGAGTCCTTCGGTCTTCATTCCAAGCTCCTAGCGATCCTTTGATGATGTTTGGTTGCCGGTCTTCCTTAATCTCCGATGATCCACCCGAGGGAAACGACGCAAGCTCCAACCTCAACAAACGAGGTAACCGACGCTCCAACGTCGCTAGCGATGGAGAGTCGAGGTGTATGGAAGTGTCACTACATTTTTCTCTCTAACAATGAACTCAATAAGAAACTCAAGAAGAAGATCAAAGAAGGATGTGAACTTTTGCTAAGTCTTTTTGGGTAAAGCATGAGAGTGAGAGAGAGAGGAGGCTAGTGTAATGTTTCATCTCCCAAAAACCAAATGAAATTAACCCCCACCATCAGATGGGCGGCCCCCCCTCTCTCCTCCACACAAAATAAAAACCTTTTCTTTTTCAAAAACCTTTTGCATTAAACAATTAAGACCATACTTAAAGACTATGCTTTGACCCATGCCTTTGCCACATCATCCCTTGCTCCTCATTTATAAAACAAATAATTTTCCAAAAAGGAAAATCATATAAATGAGGTGGCAACTTCTTCTAGAAGCTATTCCGTACAAAATACGGAATACTTCCCGGTACATGTACTGAAATACATATACGCGTATTTGTACCAAAATACGAATAGCCGAGATAGAAAACGAATAGTGAACAATAATACTAGAATACGTATATACAAATACATATATAAATTATTAAATCAAAAACCTGATTTAATAAACTGGCTTAATCCTAAGCCGCTAGTATTATCAACCGTCCGATTAAAGTCTGCGCAGTACTTGCACATATTTAATCGGACACCTGTATGTATCAACATACCTCATGTACACCATATCGCCTGAACCGTGAAAACCCTCTATGTGGGACTCTAAAGACTCGTCAATACGCTGGTAGTGAGTTTAACAATAAGCACGTCAGCGGCAGTAGTTGTACGTAACGGCTACCCAGGTATTGAGCGAAAGGGAGGCCGACGAGCAAACTCATCCTGAACCCCTACTGAGCCTGTCAGTGACAATATCCGTACAGTCCGGTTTGTTCGTCTAAGAGTATCACATATCGAGTCTAGGGGGTGGATAAAGTCAGACCCCCAACAAAGCGATATTTAGTGTCGGTATGAAACCCATCACCACCCGAGAAACTATCGATCGTGGATCGATAATTCTCGTCCACCGTGGCCACGGATTTACGGTGATGGCCATCCGTACACAACGCGACATCAACCCCCAATACCGGGAGAGACGAATCCCCGACGATCCGATCACTGCCTCCATGTGGCTCGGGACTGTACCCAACTAAAACCTGTTTCCACGACTCCTTTGAGCCGTGGTAGGGTAGTAATCAAAGCACAGTGGGAACTCACATGAGACAAATGATGATCTCAGGTCGACAGACTAACCTGTACACATGTCATCTGGGAACTGCAATCTGACAATAGCTATAATACAGACTAGCAGGTTCCTTGCGAGTCCATCCAGTGTACTCATAACCCAATGAGCACCTGTATACTATCTTAGGTGAACATACTAACACCAATGGATTATGAGACCTGGTCACCGCCCCTCGTCGGTGTCACGATCAGTATACACTAGTCTACACTGGAGTATCGATGCCCGGTCTCGATGCTCCTACGACTAGGGACATTTAAGGATGTGCTTATAGACCCCCAGCTCCCACGGATGTGATCGCCATCATAATGCTGGCAGTCAAGAAAGAATCCTATGGGCTCTATCAACATGTATATGATGATAAAGACAAACCAGATTGCATGCTATCATCTTGAGTAAGACTGTTTCATCAGTATAGGTCCTGCCCCAATCATCATAATCACAAGTCCGCGACTATGATAATTGTCTTAAGGGCACTATAGCCAACAATATCCAGCACCTTATTCGATAAGGAAAGAGCCAAGATCCCTTCACCTGGAGTGACCTCTTTAACGAAACTAGCAGATGCTACAACCCACTCGGTTGTGTTTTTGACTGCGTTTTTAGTTCATGCTTTGCATAGTGGTATTTTTGAAATATCCAGCACCTCATTCGATGAGGAAAGAGCCGAGATCCCTTCACCGGGAGTGACCTCTTTAGCAAAACTAGAAAAAGCCTCAAAAGCACTCCTTTTCAAAATCACTTGATTCTACAACGATATCAAGTTCATTACGCAAAGGGTTTTCTTAAAAACCTGTCGTAGCCCTCCGTCATTTCAGATAAGGACTATTTAGAATTCATGCTGCGTTTGTTGACCTTGTCAAGACGTAGTGTGCGGTAGCTGATTAGTGCTTATCTGCTAAGCATGAGATGAGATTGGATTAGGGTAGTCGTGCGGCCTTGTTGACATTGTCAAGGGTCGTGCGGGTGGGTTTAATTCAATCATGAAATGTACGGGTTGAACTTGACTTGCGATTTATGATTTGTTGACCTTATCAAGGTCATAGATCGCTTGGGGCAAAATATTTTCTGGAATTTCAAGTGTTGAAATTTGCAATGAGATTGCATACCTTCTATGAGATAGTTGGATCCCGATACCCACTATGAGTAAGAGTTACTCCTGGGAGAATTTTACACATTACAATTAGCCGATCAAGTAGGTGTCTAGAAAGGTGTTAACGGGGTTATTACCCTGGGAAAACGAGGTTTATTTTAATCAGGTCCGTGCGATAGCACGGGGAACCTCCCTCAAAGTACCGACATTGGCCTGGCCGAAAGATTGGCGAACTTATAGGGTGTAATTAATCCCGGCTAGTCTTACCTTTTAGGGTTTGAAGGAAGATTTGATAAAAACAGTGGGAGCCATCCTGATTAGATAAAATAATAACCAATCTAATCTTGCAAGGGCGCATGCAGAGTGTTTTCTTCTCTCTCTCTCTCTTAGTAGAGACCATATCATGCCTTAATCAAGATAATAATATGGATGTTTTGACCGGACCTGCTTATTATACTAAGCTGGGGAACGTTGGTTCCGCTCCAACTTATAATTTTTATATGACCGAGCAAGAAATAAGGGTAATACCAGGATTC
Organism: Agapanthus africanus; assembly: GCA_030015575.1. Taxonomy (NCBI): domain Eukaryota; kingdom Viridiplantae; phylum Streptophyta; class Magnoliopsida; order Asparagales; family Amaryllidaceae; genus Agapanthus; species Agapanthus africanus. The sequence continues at coordinate 180,869,662 of JASDDO010000016.1, read as the reverse complement.
CCGTGCCACCCAATCGAAGAAAGAGCATGTTGATGCATCTTCTTCGGGTGTGTTCGTTATCGAGAACTGTTTCTCAGTATCCTCTACGTCCTGGGTATGAAATACCGGATCAGGATCCCGCATATGTAATATGTTACATGGGCTACAGAAAGGTAGAGAACTGGGAATGGATGATATGTCTCTAAGTGTAGAGAATGGTGCAAGTGTTGCAGCCAAACTAGTTGAAAATATCACCTTGTATTAATACATTAATTCTGAATGAATGTTATTACATACCGAACCTGATATACAACATTATATCTGTTTCTTTATTAAGTTAAAAAAAGATATAATTTTCTATTACAGTATAATGTTGTGAACATTTTCCTTAATCAAGGGTTGATTGGATCAGGCACGTTTTGTAATGGCATATACGTTCTAAATCAAATCACAGTTCAAAGTATATAGAACACACACAAGAGGAGTTGTTCAGAAATGAACGAATCCTTCTTGTGGCATTGTAGACTAGGTCATATCAATACGACACAACTAGCTAAGTTACATAAGGATGAATATTTGAATCCGTTCGAATTTTCATCTTATGATACTTGACAGTCATGTCTCAAAGGTAAAATGACCAAAACTCCGTTTACTAGAAACGGAGAAAGAGTTAGTGAACTCTTGGGACGGATACATGATGATGTATACGGTCCTATGTCTACACATGCCAGAGTTGGTTCTTTGAACTTCATTACATTCATCGATGATCTCTCAAGATTCGGACATGTGTTCCTGTTGAAACACGAGTCTGGAGCTTTTAAGAAATTCAACGAATATAAGCTTGAAGTTGAGAACCAGACGGGTAAAAGTATTAAGTCCTTCGATATGATCAGAGAAGGGAATACTTGGGCACGGAGTTCCTGGATTATTTAAAAGAGAAGGGGAGTCTCTCTCAGCTTACTCTTCCGTATACACCACAGCACAACGGTGTATTGGGGCGGAGGATTCGCACACTATGAGATATGGCGCGCTCTATGATGAGTACTGCTGAGTTGCCTATTTCCTTTTGGAGTTATGCACTTGAGAAGCTGCATACCTATTGAATGGGGTTCCATCCAAATCAGTGCCTACCACTCCATATGAGATATGGAATGGGAAGAGACCATGTCATAAACGAGTTAAGATATGGGGTTGTCCGGCCTATGTTGAAAGGAAAAATCCGGACAAGCTCGAGACAAGGTCAGTTCTTTAAGTTTGTTGGATATCCCAAACATTTATGGGGGAATATCTTCTGGAGCAAAAGGTGTTTTGTTTCTCAGCATGCCACCTTTTTAGAAAAGGAATTTCTTACGAAGAAATTTGTGGTCATGAGGTAGAACTGGAAGGAGTTGCAGCTATACAAACTAGGACTGATGATTCAGTGGAACCAAAGGATTCAATAGTTTCCAACGAACCTTAGCCTCTCCGTGAATCTGGTAGGGTTCCTCATACACCTGAGAGATACTACGGTTTCCTTGGTGATGGTGGGAGTGAGGATTGCATCATGGTAGATGATGACCCAACCAGGTTTAGGCAGGCCATCATAAGTGGAGACTTTGTGAAATGGCTGGATGCTATGCTTAAGTCCATCAGGATTAAAGCAGGCATCGCAGAGTTGGAACAGCTGTTTTGATGTGGCAGTCAAAGAGTTTGACTTCATCAAAAAGGTAGATGAACCTTGTATATATAAGAAGGTTGTAGAGAGTAAGGTTGTCTTCCTCGTATTGTACGTAGATGACATACTCTTGATAAGAAATGGTTTCCTATGCTACATTCGGTCAAGCTCCTCTTATCACGAAGATTCTCAATGAAAGATCTGGATGATACCTACTACATCATGTTGATCATGATCTATGGTGATAGATCTAAGTGGATGTTGGGAGTTTCCCAAATCCATGTACATTAACACCATACTAAAGGGGTTTAGTATGGAAGATTCTAAGCGTAGTGGTTTGTCCACCTACTCTGGAATCAGTCTCTCTAAAATGATGTCTCCCGAGACTGATTTGGAGGGAGCTCGCGTACAAGGGATACCCTATGCTTCGGTACTAGGCTCTATCATGTATGCGATGTTATGTACCAGACCAGATGTAGCTAACTCACTGGGTGTAGTGACCAGGAATCAATCGAATCTTGGGAGAATCACTGGATAGCTACGAAGGACATTCTTAAGTACTTGAGAAGCACTAAAAAATGTTCTTGGGGTTTGGTCACGGTGTACTCCAGTAGGAGTTCTTTACCAATTCCAGCTTCCAAAGTGATAAGGTCGACTGAACGTCAGTCACGGGCTTTGTCTTTACCATCAGTGGAGGGACGGTATATTGGAAGAGTTCCAAGCTAGATACCGTGGCAAACTAGACGATAAAGGCTGAATACATCGCTACCAACAATGCTGCCAAAGTGGCTGTCTGGACATTTCTTATTCATAAGATGAACAAGGTTCTTACCATTGAGCGTCCAATAACTGTTATTGTGACAACAATGGAGTTGTGGCTTTGGCCTAGGAACGCCGGTCCCATCAGCGATCAAGACATATTCTGAGGCAGTATCACCTGATCAAGGAGATGGTTGATCTCCAAGGGATCGAGGTTAGGAGAGTTGACGCGAAGGATAACACGGCGGATCCACTCACGGAGGCCTTTCCCTAGAGAGACTTCTATGGGACGTTGGGTATAAGATACTACAATAGATGGCCCTAGTGCAAGTGGGAGATTGTTAGTTATATGTATGACCTAGAGGCCATTACTGTACATACGATGTATATTGTAGTGGATGCTTGGACATATATAGGGAGGACTTTCTAGCTCGACATGATAGTATGCTATCTGGTTGCTCTTTATCTTAACATGTACACTCTCTATTACATGTTGATAAAGCCCTTAGGATGAGTACTTGACTACCAAGATTATGATGCAGATCATACTAGTAGGGCAAGGGTAGTCGGTACGTACATCCTTCAATTGTTCCTAGTCGAGGGAGTATCGAGACGGGGCATCGATATTCCAGAGTAAACTAGCGTATGTTAGGTCCACGTTACCCACCCCGGTTATTTCGGGGAGGCGGAATAGGTAAAACGAAAAAATTTCTCTAGCTAGGTAACATGGACCGTATCATGAAGGATCGTTGCTAAACAAAACTAAATAAAATCTACAAGTTCTAACTACTATGCAGAATGGTTATACCTAGTCTTGAACTCCTTCTCTTCTTGTTGTTCTCTTGAACTCCTTCTCTTCTTGTTGTTCTCCTCCTTACTTGCTCCTTGTAGTAGTTTGTACGGCTCCTCCTCGTCGTCTCCTCTTTGTCGAAGATAGATCCACCCGAGGGCCTCGAACTTGAGCTCCTACCTCAACCTAGAGGTAACTAAGGTATTTGGTTTGCTAAACCTAGTACCCTAGAATGAGTAGAGATGTGTTATGGTGGCTATGTCTAAAAAACTTATGATTTCCAACACATGGAACACTTAAGCTTTTAGAGAGGAAGAAGAAGAGCTTTTGCAAAGAGAGAGAAAAGATATGATAGAATGAGAGCTCTCTTTTGCAACCATGCTCATATGAGAATAATAGATTAACAATAATAATCAAAAAAAAGTGTGATGGTGAGTATGGAATGACCATTATCATTTCATAATAAATGCAATTTGGAAAGATCAAGAAGCATCTTTGATATGAAATGATTATGGTCAAAATGTCAACAATGGTCAAAATGTCCACCATGGTCAAATGGTCAACCTAACCATCACACAACAATCCTTGATTATCATTATTAATCATATTTATCATTCTCAATAGGGTTGGGAAAAAGTCAACGGTCAACAAGTCAACCAAAGTCAAACGGTCAACAACCCTAATGAGAATCCTCTGCCTCTATCAACTGTGCATACACACCCGCATCCGCGTTCCGAGGAACACGAATACAATGAGACAAAACCAATCCTAAAACCAATACCAATATCTGGCTTAAACCAAAGCCCACTAGTAATAACTGCCCGGTCGCCAAACGTGCACAAGTGCGCGAGTGTGAACGAACCCTGTCGCAAAACCATGCGACCTCTACTCAGTTTTGCCCAAAGGCGAGTAACCCTCTGTGTGGGACTCTAAAGACTCGGCACTACGCTGGCAGTGGGGTTAACCACAGACCGCAAGCGGCACTAGCTGTATGTAACGGTCCCCAGGTAGATGCCGATAAGAAGACTGATGAGGTGAATCCATCCGAACTCCTACTGAGCCTGTATGTGACAATCTCCGTACAGTCCGGTCTGTTCGTTTAAGAACATCGCATGGCGGGTCTAGGGGAGCGGTAAACGTCAGTCCCCTACTAGCGGTACAAGTCGTGCCGGAGTGTAGCCCAGAACACCTGAGATAACACTGGAAACCTACCAGTCTATCTCGTTTGCCCTGGCCAGGGACTTTGTGTAATGGCTCTCCTAGACACAGCGTGATATCAACCCCCAATACCGGGAGAGACGAATCCTTTCTAACCGTCACTGCCTCCAAGTGCTTCGGGACTGCACCCAACTACTACATGTTTGCACGACTCAGTAGAGCCGTGGTAGGGTAGTAATCTAAGAACAGTGGGAACACACTCGAGGCGGAGTGACAGTATCAAGTCAACGGACTAAGCTGTACTCATGTCACCTGGGAACTGTTAACCGACGATAGGTATAATACCAACCAACAGTTCCCGACGAGTCCTGTCCAGTGTACTCGTAACCTAACGAGCACCTGCATACTATCTCCAGTACGACGTACTGATGGCTGTCGGACAGACCATCTCTCCTGCTGGGAAGAGAAGCGTTTGCACTAGTCTACTCTGGAGTATCGATGCCCAGTCTCGATAATCCTACGACTAGGGACCAAAATAAGGATGTGCTTATAGACTACCCAGCCCCCACTAGTGTGATCGCCATCACAACGCCGGTAGTCAAGCAAAGATCCTAAGGGCTCTACCAATATGTTTTTAGCGATATGTTAAAAGAAACATATACATGTTAGTGTTTATGCCCTAGAAGGCCATTACTGTATCATACTAGCTTGTATATTACTTAATGGAAGCTTGGGATATTCACATGTATATAACAGTCTTGCTAAACATGGTAGTATGCTACTTGGTTTTTCTATCTTAATATGTGAGTATACGTATTGATAGAGCTCTTAGGATCTTGCTTGTCTACCAGCGTTGTGATGGCAGTCACACTAGTGGGGGCTGGGTAGTCTACAAGCACATCCTTATTCAGGTCCCTGGTCGTTGGATTATCGAGACAGAGCATCGATACTCCGGAGTAGACTGGTGTGTACGCTTCTCATCCCAGTTGGGGAGATGGTCTGTCCCACAGCCGTCAGTACGTCGTACTGGAGATAGTATACAGGTGCTCGTTAGGTTACGGGTACACCGGACAGGACTCACAGGGAACTGTTGGTTGGTTTGATACCAGCCGTCAGTGAACAGTTCCCAGGTGACATGAGTACAGCGTAGTCCGCAGACTTGACACTGCTACTTCGCCTCGAGTGTGTCCCACTGTTCTTAGATTGCTACCCTACCACGGCTCAAAGGAGTCGTGCAAACAGGTAGCAGTTGGGTGCAGTCCCGAGCACTTGGAGGCAGTGGCGGTTAGACAGGATTCGTCCCTCCCGGTATTGGGAGTAGATATCGTGCTGTGTCAGAGAGCCATTACGCAAAGTCCCTGGCCAGGGCAAGCGAGATTTGCTGGTAGGTTCCAGCAGTTTCTCAGGGTGTAATGGGCTTTACTCCGACACGACTTATACCGCTATTAGGGGACTGACGCTTGCCGCCCCCCTAGGCCCGATATGCGATAGTCTTGGACGAACGGACCGGACTGTATGGAGATTGTCACATCAGACTCAGTAGGAGTTCGGATGGGTTTTCTCATCGGCCTTCTTATCGACAACTACCTGGGGACCGTTACGTACAGCTAGTGCCGCTTGCGGTCTGTGGTTAAACCCACTGCCAGCGTAGTAGTCGAGTCTCTAGAGTCCCACACAGAGAGTTTCCTACTCCAGGCGAAACGATATAGAGGTTGCATGGTTTTGCGACAAAGGGTTCGGACGCATACGTGCGTTTACGCGCGTACGACTTTCGGACAGTTTTTACCAGTCGGCTTTGGTTTAAGCCAGTTACTGGTATCCGGTTATTGGATTTATACAGTCTAAAGATTTTCCGTATTTTTACGGTTCGGAGGGGCGTTCTCGTAATTACTCGAGAAGCTTCTAGAAGATGTGACTAAGGAGGTTTCTTTTGGATAAGAAAGTGAGTCATGGTGGTGATTCATTCATTTCATTAATGCACATTTATTGCTTAATGACTCATGCTAATGAATCACCACTAGATATTTTATGAAGCATGCTTATTCATTTCCTTTATTCATTATTGTTAAAAAAGAATGCTTCATAATATATTATGATACACTCTCTCTCCTCTCATTATCTTATCTCACATTCTCTCTCCTCAAGCTCTTATCTTCAAACCCTAATCCTTAATCCTCATGTGTTGAGATCAAAGGATTAGTTAGACTAAACAATCCATTACCTTCACTCTATATCATCCTTTCATCTTTGATTAGCAATCAAAGTTGATTAGTTACCTCAAGTTAGAGGTTTAGCTTGGTGTTTTGCTCTCGGGTGGATCGTCTACTACCTAGAGAAGGTCGAGGAGAACAAAGGAGGACACAAAGACGAAGGACTAGTTTCATTAGGTATAATCCCTAATCACAAGTGAAATGAAACTCTTAGAATACGGTTATTTATAGTTTAGCTTCGATTCAAGCGGTTAGTCGATGTTCGTTGTTTAAACTTGATAAGTTTTGAAAATTCCGCCTCCCCACAAGTACTGGGGTGAAGTACATCGACTTACAGTGGTATCAGAGCCTCGCTAAACACTAAATAACTTAATCGCAAATTTGTACGAATTTCGAACGGAAAAACGAAACCGGAAAACCCTAAAAATTGCTAGTTTCTGTCGAATTTAAAACGATGTCAGAAAATTTTTCAGGTGTGTTCAGAGAGCTAGAAAGGAGTCCAGGAGAACACCCAAGAAATTCGAGCCCATGAATCGGCAACTCGGCCGCGGAAGCGCGGCGGATCGGTGGGATCCGCCGCCCTTCCGCGGCGCTTTGGCCGAGTCATGGACTCGTCTTTCTTGTGTGGGTCCCCTGTGACATTTGGGGTTTTCTGGAATATTTAATTATTGCTCAGGTTACTGTTTAACAGAGCAGATTTTGGAGCAATATTGATGTTGTTTATTCGATCGAATTGTACAGTATTTGCGTATTGTATTATATCTGTGATTGTTTAATGTGTTCGTAAACCTCCCCCAACTGCTAGTATGTCGGTTGGCAGGGGGTTGCACATTTCTGAAATGATTATATCTGTTTGTGCATATAAACTGTATTGGACTGTTGTGGTGTATAGCCGGGGTTAGCAATGGGTTATTGATTAATTCATTTGTTGTAAATGTAATTTGTTGTAATATTATTTTCGCGGGGCACTTCCAGGTTGCGGTTGTAGCCACCGTTGTATTATTTCATTTTACTGTTTTTGCTCCTAGGACTGACCCAAGGTGGGGTACACAGACTGCCGGGTGGGTAGTTTGCCGTACCCGTAGGGGTCGAGGGTGGGGTAAACGGCTATTCATCACAACTGTGTAATCTGTCTTTTCTTGCAGGCTCAAAAGAAGTACAGATTGCTTGCAAATCCAATATTGTTTATCTGTGTTCTGGAATGAATATCATTGCGTCAGACGAATGTAAAATATCTATATTTATTGTAGCTATTTAGACGTCACTTATGTTTTACACCCGCGCTAGCCCAGCCCCCGCTCTGTCGTTAGTTAAGTAACCTAACAGGTGATGACGGGACCCCGTGGCGAATGCGGATGGCATAAGAGGACGTTGTATTTTCGTTGTTTTCTGCAATGATAGGTTAATGATGGGACGCATTATCTATAATGCAAAGTAAAACAAACTAAAGTTTAAATCGTTGGAACAATTTAAAAGAAACCACTCGGTTATTTTTAAAACAGATATTTTTAAATGCGGAGCTTTAACCACTCCTTTTAAAAGCTATCAGGTTCCTTCGGTTATATCAAGTTCACTACGTTCACGGTTTCGCCAAAACCATTCGTAGCCCTCCGTCATTTCATCTGGGTATTCAGTAGTATTCAAGCTATGTATTTTGACCTAACGCCAAGGCATAGTGTTTGGTAGCTGCTGGATATTCATTTGTTGCATAGATAGATGAGTTAGTTTGGGACAGTCGTATTATCATTTTGGCCGAACGTCAAGGATATATACGGATGGGTTCAAATTGACAAGATAATGATGGGTAGAACTTGACATGTGACTTATGACATTTTGACCTAACGCCAAGGTCATAAGAGCATGGGGCAAAAACTTATATCGGGAATTTCTAAAGAAACTGAAATTTGCAAAGAGATGCATACCATTTGGAGTTTGATGAATGTTGGTAGGATTCCTTCAACATTATCATACGATGATATTTGGATCCCGATCCTACTGTGAGTATATGCTACTTATCAGGATATTCGTCACTTAACGATCAATGCTATAAACCTAGTAGGTGTCCAGAAAAGTGTCAGCGGGGTTACGCCCCCAGAGAAAAGAGGTTATTTAATTAAGGAACTTCGCGAAAGCGTTGGAAAACCTCCCTCGAAGTATCGACACCGGCCTGGCTGAACGGTTAAGCAAGTATTGTACGGTGAGAATAGTCTTGGCTAATTCTTCTTTTATGGTTTGAGGAAGGATTCGAGAAACAGTGGGAGCCATCCAGTTTAGATAAACTAAAAACCACTCTAAACTTGCAAGAGCATCATGCTAAAGAGTTTTCTTCTCTCTCTCCTAATTGCAGCGACCCTGAAAATGACTGGACTTAAGTTACTTTTAGAGAAAAATATACTGACAGGGCCAAACTATAAAGATTGGCTGCGGAATGTCAAGATGGCTTTGACCTATGACAAACTGGGGTACGTCCTCACCGCTACAGCACCTGCTGTCCTTGGTCCCAAATCCAGCAATGCGGATAAGGAAATCAACAAAACCTGGGATTTAGATTGCGCGAGAGCCAAGTGCATCGTGCTTGCCTCGATGAACAATGAACATCAGAGGAGGCACGAGGATATGTCCCTAGATGGCATATTTCTCCATACAAAGGAACTTTATGGAGAGCAATCTCGTATAGCAAGATACGAGACCTCTAAGAAATTGTTTCGAGCGAGGTTGGCTGTCGGGTCATCGGTAGGTGAACATGTCCTACAGATGATCGGCTATATTGAAGAGCTCGCGGACCTTGGGACGACTTTGGATAATGAGCTCTATACAGACCTTGTTCTCCAGTCCCTTCCTCCCACCTACGCCCAGTTTAACCTCAACTTCAATCTTCAAGGAAAAGAAGTTGAACTTGCGGAACTCCTGAACATGTTAAGGAGTGCAGAGGGCACCTTGCAGAAGGCAAGGGAAACACCCGCTATGTTTGTTGGCGGTTCATCTTCTTCCGGGTCCAAGGCTAGGGCCAAAGGAAGGAAGAAGAAGGCCGCACCCAGACCTAGAGGAGGTGTTAGTAAGGTGGGAAAGAAGGGAAAGAAAAAGTTTACAGCACCGGTAGTTGGCCTGGATGAGTGCTTCCATTGTCACAGGAAAGGGCACTGGAAGAAGGATTGCAAGGCGTGGAACGCCAAGAACCAGGAACCGAAGCAAGCTGTGGCTTCGACTTCAGGTGTGTTTGTAATTGAGAATTGTCTGTCGATCAACTCTACTTCCTGGGTATTGGATACCGGATCAGGATCTCATATTTGCAATTCTTTGCAGGCACTGAGAAACCGTAGAGTGCTGAAGGATGGTGATATGATCCTCAGGGTTGCTAACGGAGCTAGCGTGGGAGCTGCGTCCGTCGGGGATTATCACCTAGGATTGACGAGTGGACACATTTTGGTTTTACATAACTGTTATTTTGTACCCAGCTTAACGTGTAATATCATATCAGTTTCCTTGTTATCAAATAAAGGTTATGATTTCACGTTTGTAAGAGATGTTGTCAACATCCACCTTAATCATGGTTTGATTGGGTCCGGTACTCTAAATAACGGCATATATGTTTTAAACCAACTCCAAATTTTCAATGTCCAGAACACACTAAAAAGAAAGTCTCCAGATTTAAATAAAGCTTTCTTATGGCATTGTAGACTGGGTCACATCAATGAGAGAAGGTTGACTAAGTTGCATAGAGAAGGATATTTGGACACGTTCGAATATCAAACTTATGACACTTGTCAATCTTGTCTCAAAGGAAAGATGACAAAGACTCCATTCACTGGACAAGGAGTAAGAGCGAGCGAGCTCTTAGGACTCAAACACAGTGATGTATGTGGTCCAATGTCTACACATGCGAGAGGTGGTTATTCCTATTTCATTACTTTCACGGATGATTACTCAAGATATGGATTCATTTATCTGATGAAACATAAATCCGAGGGTTTTGAGAAATTCCAAGAGTATAAGAATGAAGTAGAAAACCAAACCGGCAAAAGTATTAAGACACTTAGATCTGATCGAGGTGGTGAATACTTGAGTGCCGTGTTCCTAGGTTACCTTAAAGAGAAAGGAATTCTCTCTCAGCTTACTCCTCCGTACACTCCACAGCATAATGGTGTATCGGAGAGACGGAATCGAACCCTATTGGATATGGTACGATCCATGATGAGTAATGCTGAGTTACCGCGATCTTTCTGGGGACATGCGCTAGAATCAGCAGCATATCTTTTGAACATGGTACCTACCAAGACTGTGCCTACCACTCCATATCAGATGTGGAGTGGGAAGAAACCCCATCTACAGTATATAAAGATTTGGGGATGTCCAGCTTTTGTTAAAAAGCAGCATGTGGACAAGCTCGAGGCACGATCAGTAAAGTGTTTGTTTGTGGGATATCCAAAGCACTCCAGGGGATATCTATTCTATTACGCAGAGGAACAGAAGGTATTTGTTTCTCGTAATGCCCATTTTCTAGAACATCAGTTTTTAGAAAAGGAATCAAGTGGGAGCGAAATAGAACTGGAAGAAATTCCAGAACCACAAACTGCTACTGAAAGTTTGGTAGAACCAGAGGTTCAAGAAGAACAGAACATTCCCGCACCCCTCCGCAGGAGTAGTAGGCCGTCTCGTCCGCCTGAGAGATACTACGGTTTTCTCATTGACGGGGATAGAGAGGATTGCATCATAGATGATGATGAACCTACTGACTTCCAGCAGGCCATCCAGAGCGGCGACTCGGTACGATGGCTAGATGCAATGCGGACCGAAATGGAGTCCATGTACACCAACAAAGTATGGACTTTGGACTTTGCTCCAGATGGGGTAAAACCCATAGGATGCAAATGGATCTTCAAGAAAAAGATTGGTGTAGATGGACAGGTGGAAACCTATAAGGCTAGACTTGTTGCAAAGGGTTTTCGTCAAAGACCTGGTTTGGACTATGACGAAACTTTTTCTCCAGTGGCTATGCTCAAATCCATTCGGGTCCTTCTTGCTATTGCTGCCTTCCATGATTATGAAATCTGGCAGATGGACGTAAAGACGGCTTTTCTGAATGGAAATTTAGAAGAGAGCGTCTATATAGATCAGCCAGAGGGTTTCAATCAGAGTGGGAGCAGCGGGAAAGTATGCAAGCTGCTTAAGTCCATTTATGGACTAAAGCAGGCATCGCGGAGTTGGAACATCTGTTTTGATGAGACAGTCAAAGAATATGACTTTATCAAAAATCCAGATGAACCGTGCATATATAGTAAAGTTGTGGCCAGAAGTGTCGTATTCCTCGTCTTGTACGTGGATGACATTCTATTGATAGGAAATGACATTCCTATGCTACAATCTGTCAAAGGATTCTTGTCACACAGGTTCTCCATGAAAGACCTGGGTGATGCCTCTTACATTCTGGGGATCCGGATCTATCGTGATAGATCCAAGAGGATGTTGGGACTTTCGCAGTCCAGGTATATCGACACTGTACTGAAAAGATTCAGTATGGAAGATTCTAAGCGCGGTAATCTACCGGCTTGTCACGGAATCACCCTCTCTAAAGAGATGTCTCCCAAGACTGATTTGGAAAGGGAACGCATGTCTATTATACCCTACGCTTCTGCGGTAGGCTCTATAATGTATGCGATGTTGTGTACCAGACCAGATGTAGCTTACGCACTAAGCGTGGTAAGCCGGTATCAGTCAGACCCAGGGGAGAAACACTGGATAGCAGTAAAGAACATTCTCAAGTACCTGAGGAGGACTAAGGAGATGTTCTTGGTTTACGGCGGAAAAGACCTCAGGTTGGAGGCCTTTGCTGATTCCGGCTTCCAGAGTGATAAGGACGATTCCAAGTCCATGTCGGGTTATGTCTTTACCCTCAATGGAGGGGCGGTGTGCTGGAAGAGCTCCAAGCAGGACACCGTTGCTGACTCGACGATGGAAGCGGAGTATATAGCTGCTTGCGATGCCGCAAAAGAAGCAGTCTGGATGAAGAAGTTCCTAACAGAACTTCAGGTGGTTCCTACCATAGTTGATCCAATACCTCTGTATTGCGACAACAACGGAGCTATAGCTTTAGCGAAGGAACCAAGGTCCCATCAGAAGTCCAGACACATCTTGAGGCGGTATCACCTGATCAGGGAGATCATTGATCGTCAGGAGATCGAGGTTCGGAGAGTTGCTTCAGAAGAGAACATTGCTGATCCATTCACGAAGGCCCTTCCTCAGATTCAGTTCGAGAGGCTACTCGAGATCATTGGTCTACGATATGCCAGTACATGGCCCTAGTGCAAGTGGGAGATTGTTAGTGTTTATGCCCTAGAAGGCCATTACTGTATCATACTAGCTTGTATATTACTTAATGGAAGCTTGGGATATTCACATGTATATAACAGTCTTGCTAAACATGGTAGTATGCTACTTGGTTTTTCTATCTTAATATGTGAGTATACGTATTGATAGAGCTCTTAGGATCTTGCTTGTCTACCAGCGTTGTGATGGCAGTCACACTAGTGGGGGCTGGGTAGTCTACAAGCACATCCTTATTCAGGTCCCTGGTCGTTGGATTATCGAGACAGAGCATCGATACTCCGGAGTAGACTGGTGTGTACGCTTCTCATCCCAGTTGGGGAGATGGTCTGTCCCACAGCCGTCAGTACGTCGTACTGGAGATAGTATACAGGTGCTCGTTAGGTTACGGGTACACCGGACAGGACTCACAGGGAACTGTTGGTTGGTTTGATACCAGCCGTCAGTGAACAGTTCCCAGGTGACATGAGTACAGCGTAGTCCGCAGACTTGACACTGCTACTTCGCCTCGAGTGTGTCCCACTGTTCTTAGATTGCTACCCTACCACGGCTCAAAGGAGTCGTGCAAACAGGTAGCAGTTGGGTGCAGTCCCGAGCACTTGGAGGCAGTGGCGGTTAGACAGGATTCGTCCCTCCCGGTATTGGGAGTAGATATCGTGCTGTGTCAGAGAGCCATTACGCAAAGTCCCTGGCCAGGGCAAGCGAGATTTGCTGGTAGGTTCCAGCAGTTTCTCAGGGTGTAATGGGCTTTACTCCGACACGACTTATACCGCTATTAGGGGACTGACGCTTGCCGCCCCCTAGGCCCGATATGCGATAGTCTTGGACGAACGGACCGGACTGTATGGAGATTGTCACATCAGACTCAGTAGGAGTTCGGATGGGTTTTCTCATCGGCCTTCTTATCGACAACTACCTGGGGACCGTTACGTACAGCTAGTGCCGCTTGCGGTCTGTGGTTAAACCCACTGCCAGCGTAGTAGTCGAGTCTCTAGAGTCCCACACAGAGAGTTTCCTACTCCAGGCGAAACGATATAGAGGTTGCATGGTTTTGCGACAAAGGGTTCGGACGCATACGTGCGTTTACGCGCGTACGACTTTCGGACAGTTTTTACCAGTCGGCTTTGGTTTAAGCCAGTTACTGGTATCCGGTTATTGGATTTATACAGTCTAAAGATTTTCCGTATTTTTACGGTTCGGAGGGGCGTTCTCGTAATTACTCGAGAAGCTTCTAGAAGATGTGACTAAGGAGGTTTCTTTTGGATAAGAAAGTGAGTCATGGTGGTGATTCATTCATTTCATTAATGCACATTTATTGCTTAATGACTCATGCTAATGAATCACCACTAGATATTTTATGAAGCATGCTTATTCATTTCCTTTATTCATTATTGTTAAAAAAGAATGCTTCATAATATATTATGATACACTCTCTCTCCTCTCATTATCTTATCTCACATTCTCTCTCCTCAAGCTCTCATCTTCAAACCCTAATCCTTAATCCTCATGTGTTGAGATCAAAGGATTAGTTAGACTAAACAATCCATTACCTTCACTCTATATCATCCTTTCATCTTTGATTAGCAATCAAAGTTGATTAGTTACCTCAAGTTAGAGGTTTAGCTTGGTGTTTTGCTCTCGGGTGGATCGTCTACTACCTAGAGAAGGTCGAGGAGAACAAAGGAGGACACAAAGACGAAGGACTAGTTTCATTAGGTATAATCCCTAATCACAAGTGAAATGAAACTCTTAGAATACGGTTATTTATAGTTTAGCTTCGATTCAAGCGGTTAGTCGATGTTCGTTGTTTAAACTTGATAAGTTTTGAAAATTCCGCCTCCCCACAAGTACTGGGGTGAAGTACATCGACTTACAATACACATATTAAGATAGAAACAAACCAAGTAGCATACTACTATATCGAGCAAGACTGTCGTAAAACCATATATATATCCCAAGCCTCCAAAATGTATTATACAAACCAGTACTATACAATAATGGCCTCTAGGGCATACATATCTAACAATCTCCCACTTTCACTAAAGGCCAGTAATTGGTGTACCGCATACCCAACGTCTGCACTAAGGCCAGCTGCTGGCGTACCGCATACCCAATAGCTCAAAAAGTCGCTCGAACTGTGTTTGAGGGAGGGCCTTCGTGAATGGATCCGCTGTGTTGTCTTTTGTGTCCACTCTCCGTACCTCGATCTCCTGGCGATCAATGATCTCCCTGATCAAGTGATACCGCCTTAAGATGTGTCTGGATTTATGATGGGACCTTGGTTCCTTCGCTAAAGCTATAGCCCCATTGTTATCACAATACAAAGGTATTGAGTCAACAATGGACGGAACCACCTGAAGTTCACTAATGAACTTCTTTATGCAGACCGCCTCTTTTGCGGCACCGCTTGCAGCAATGTATTCAGCCTCCATCGTCGAGTCTGCGACGGTATCTTGTTTGGAACTCCTCCAACATACCGCCCCTCCATTGGGGGTAAACACAAAACCCGAGACAGACTTGCTGTCATCTTTGTCACTCTGGAAGCTTGAATCGGTAAAGGACTCGACCCTGAGGTCTCCATTACCGTAAACCAGGAACATCTCCTTAGTCCTTCTCAGGTACTTGAGAATGTTCTTCACTGCCGTCCAGTGGTCCTCACCTGGGTCTGACTGATACCGGCTCATCACGCTCAGCGCGTAAGTTACATCTGGTCTTGTACATAGCATCGCATACATTATAGATCCTACCGCCGAAGCATAGGGTATAGTGTTCATGCGAACCCTCTCCTCGTCAGTCTTAGCAGACATTTTCTTGGAGAGGGTAAATCCGTGCAATGCGGGTATGTTACCGCGCTTGGAATCCTCCATACTAAATCTCTTTAGTACGGTCTCTATGTACCTGGACTGCGAAAGTCCCAGTAGTCTCTTGGATCTATCTCTATAGACCTTGATACCTAGAATGTACGAGGCATCACCCAGGTCCTTCATGGAGAACCGTTGTGACAAGAATAGCTTGACCGATTGTAGCATAGGAATGTCATTTCCTATCAAAAGAATGTCGTCCACGTATAATACTAGGAACACGACAGTTCGTCCTACAATCTTCTTATAGACACAAGGTTCATCTTCGTTCTTGATGAAATCAAATTCCTTGATTGCCTCATCAAAACAGATGTTCCAGCTCCGCGATGCCTGCTTCAATCCATAAATGGATTTAAGTAACTTGCACACCTTCCCGCTGCTCCCACTGTCTATGAAACCTTCTGGCGGATCCATGTAAACGCATTCTTCTAAACAGCCGTTCAGAAAAGCCGTTTTAACGTCCATTTGCCAGATTTCATAGTCATGGAAGGCAGCAATGGCAAGTAGGATCCGAATGGATTTGAGCATAGCCACTGGAGAAAAAGTTTCGTCATAGTCCAAACCAGGTCTTTGACGAAAACCTTTTGCAACGAGTCTAACCTTATAGGTTTCCACCTGCTCATCCACACCAAGTTTCCTTTTGTAGATCCATTTGCATCCAACGGGTTTTACCCCAGGTGGAGCAATATCCAAGGTCCACACTTTATTGGTGTACATGGACTCCGTCTCGGATTGCATTGCATCCAGCCACTTATCAGAGTCCCTACTGATAATGGCCTGCCTGAAACTGGTAGGGTCATCTTCTTCCAAGATGCAATCCTCTCGATCCCCGTCTATGAGAAAACCGTAGTATCTCTCTGGCGGATGAGAAATCTTACCAGATCTGCGGAGTGGCTGAGGTTCGTTCGGGGTTATTGAATCCTGAAGTTCTGTCAAATCTTCAGTTTCATTTTGTGGTCGCTGAATTTCTTCCAGTTCTACCGTGCTCCCACTAATTTCTTTTGCAAGAAACTCTGTTTCTAAGAAAACGGCATGCTGAGCAACAAACACCTTCTGTTCCTCGGTGTGGTAGAACAGATATCCATAACCATTCTTTGGATATCCTACAAACTTACATAAAACTGACCGTGCCTCCAGTTTATCTGGTTTATGTGTTTTAACATAAGCCGGACAACCCCATATCTTAAATCTTTTAAGATATGGCCTTTTTCCATTCCATATCTCGAATGGAGTCTTAGGCACTGATTTAGACGGAACACCATTCAATAGATATGCCGCTGTCAAAAGCGCATGTCCCCAAAATGAAAGAGGCAACTCGGCACTACTCATCATGGAGCGAACCATATCCAGTAGGGTACGATTCCTCCGTTCCGATACACCGTTGTGCTGTGGTGTATAAGGAGGAGTAAGCTAAGAGAGAATACCATTCTCTTTTAAGTAATCTAGGAATTCCGTGCTTAAGTGTAAGTCGATGTAGTACACCCCAGTACTTGTGGGGAGGCGGATTTTACAAAAACGATCAAGTTTAAACAACGAACATCGACTAACCGCTTGAATCGAAGCTAAACTATAAATAACCGTATCTTATGAGTTTCTTTTCATAAGTGATTAGGGATTATACCTAATGAAACCGGTCCTACTTCTTTACGTCCTCCTTTGTTCTCCTCGACCTTCTCTAGGTAGTAGACGATCCACCCGAGAGCGAAACTCCAAGCTAAACCTCTAACTTGAGGTAACTAATCAACTTTGATTGCTAATCAAAGATGAGAGGATGATATAGAGTGAAGGTTATGGATTGTTTAGTCTAACTAATCCTTTGATCTCAACACATGAGGATTAAGGATTAGGGTTTGAAGATGAGAGCTTGAGGAGAGAGAATGTGTGATAAGATAATGAGAGAAGAGAGAGAGTGTATCATAATATTATGAAGCATTCTTTTTAAAGAATAATCCATAAAGGAAATGAATAAGCATGCTTCATAAAATATCTTGTGATGATTCATTAGCATGAGTCATTAAGCAATAAATGTGCATTAATGAAGTGAATGAATCACCACCATGACTCACTCTCTTATCCAAAAGAAACCTCCTTAGTCACATCTTCTAGAAGCTTCTCGAGTAATTACGAGAACGCCCCTCCGATCCGTAAAAATACGGAAAAACTTTAGACTGTAAAAATCCAATAACCGGATACCAGTAACTGGCTTAAACCAAAGCCGACTGGTAAAATCTGTCCGAAAGTCGTACGCGCGTAAACGCACGTATGCGTCCGAACCCTTTGTCGCAAAACCATGCAACCTCTATATCGTTTCGCCTGGAGTAGGAAACTCTCTGTGTGGGACTCTAGAGACTCGACTACTACGCTGGCAGTGGGTTTAACCACAGACCGCAAGCGGCACTAGCTGTACGTAACGGTCCCCAGGCAGTTGTCGATAAGAAGGCCGATGAGAAAACCCATCCGAACTCCTACTGAGTCTGATGTGACAATCTCCATACAGTCCGGTCCGTTCGTCCATGACTATCGCATATCGGGCCTAGGGGGGCGGCAAGCGTCAGTCCCCTAATAGCGGTATAAGTCGTGTCGGAGTAAAGCCCATTACACCCTGAGAAACTGCTGGAACCTACCAGCAAATCTCGCTTGCCCTGGCCAGGGACTTTGCGTAATGGCTCTCTGACACAGCACGATATCTACTCCCAATACCGGGAGGGACGAATCCTGTCTAACCGCCACTGCCTCCAAGTGCTCGGGACTGCACCCAACTGCTACCTGTTTGCACGACTCCTTTGAGCCGTGGTAGGGTAGCAATCTAAGAACAGTGGGACACACTCGAGGCGAAGTAGCAGTGTCAAGTCTGCGGACTACGCTGTACTCATGTCACCTGGGAACTGTTTACTGACGACTGGTATCAAACCAACCAACAGTTCCCTGTGAGTCCTGTCCGGTGTACCCGTAACCTAACGAGCACCTGTATACTATCTCCAGTACGACGTACTGACGGCTGTGGGACAGACCATCTCCCCAACTGGGATGAGAAGCGTACACACTAGTCTACTCCGGAGTATCGATGCTCTGTCTCGATAATCCAACGACCAGGGACCTGAATAAGGATGTGCTTGTAGAGTGACTACCATCACAACGCTGGTAGACAAGCAAGATCCTAAGAGCTCTATCAATACGTACACTCACATATTAAGATAGAAAAAACCAAGTAGCATACTACCATGTTTAGCAAGACTGTTATATACATGTGAATATCCCAAGCTTCCATTAAGTAATATACAAGCTAGTATGATACAGTAATGGCCTTCTAGGGCATAAACACTAACAATCTCCCACTTGCACTAGGGCCATGTACTGGCATATCGTAGACCAATGATCTCGAGTAGCCTCTCGAACTGAATCTGAGGAAGGGCCTTCGTGAATGGATCAGCAATGTTCTCTTCTGAAGCAACTCTCCGAACCTCGATCTCCTGACGATCAATGATCTCCCTGATCAGGTGATACCGCCTTAAGATGTGTCTGGACTTCTGATGGGACCTTGGTTCCTTCGCTAAAGCTATAGCTCCGTTGTTGTCGCAATACAGAGGTATTGGATCAACTATGGTAGGAACCACCTGAAGTTCTGTTAGGAACTTCTTCATCCAGACTGCTTCTTTTGCGGCATCGCAAGCAGCTATATACTCCGCTTCCATCGTCGAGTCAGCAACGGTGTCCTGCTTGGAGCTCTTCCAGCACACCGCCCCTCCATTGAGGGTAAAGACATAACCCGACATGGACTTGGAATCGTCCTTATCACTCTGGAAGCCGGAATCAGCAAAGGCCTCCAACCTGAGGTCTTTTCCGCCGTAAACCAAGAACATCTCCTTAGTCCTCCTCAGGTACTTGAGAATGTTCTTTACTGCTATCCAGTGTTTCTCCCCTGGGTCTGACTGATACCGGCTTACCACGCTCAGTGCATAAGCTACATCTGGTCTGGTACACAACATCGCATACATTATAGAGCCTACCGCAGAAGCGTAGGGTATAATAGACATGCGTTCCCTTTCCAAATCAGTCTTGGGAGACATCTCTTTGGAGAGGGTGATTCCGTGACAAGCCGGTAGATTACCGCGCTTAGAATCTTCCATACTGAATCTTTTCAGTACAGTGTCGATATACCTGGACTGCGAAAGTCCCAACATCCTCTTGGATCTATCACGATAGATCCGGATCCCCAGAATGTAAGAGGCATCACCCAGGTCTTTCATGGAGAACCTGTGTGACAAGAATCCTTTGACAGATTGTAGCATAGGAATGTCATTTCCTATCAATAGAATGTCATCCACGTACAAGACGAGGAATACGACACTTCTGGCCACAACTTTACTATATATACACGGTTCATCTGGATTTTTGATAAAGTCATATTCTTTGACTGTCTCATCAAAACAGATGTTCCAACTCCGCGATGCCTGCTTTAGTCCATAAATAGACTTAAGCAGCTTGCATACTTTCCCGTTGCTCCCACTCTGATTGAAACCCTCTGGCTGATCCATATAGACGCTCTCTTCTAAATTTCCATTCAGAAAAGCCGTCTTTACGTCCATCTGCCAGATTTCATAATCATGGAAGGCAGCAATAGCAAGAAGGACCCGAATGGATTTGAGCATAGCCACTGGAGAAAAAGTTTCGTCATAGTCCAAACCAGGTCTTTGACGAAAACCCTTTGCAACAAGTCTAGCCTTATAGGTTTCCACCTGTCCATCTACACCAATCTTTTTCTTGAAGATCCATTTGCATCCTATGGGTTTTACCCCATCTGGAGCAAAGTCCAAAGTCCATACTTTGTTGGTGTACATGGACTCCATCTCGGTCCGCATTGCATCTAGCCATCGTACCGAGTCGCCGCTCTGGATGGCCTGCTGGAAGTCAGTAGGTTCATCATCATTTATGATGCAATCCTCTCTATCCCCGTCAATGAGAAAACCGTAGTATCTCTCAGGCGGACGAGACGGCCTACTACTCCTGCGGAGGGGTGCGGGAATGTTCTGTTCTTCTTGAACCTCTGGTTCTACCAAACTTTCAGTAGCAGTTTGTGGTTCTGGAATTTCTTCCAGTTCTATTTCGCTCCCACTTATTTCCTTTTCTAAAAACTGATTTTCCAGAAAATGGGCATTACGAGAAACAAAAACCTTTTGTTCCTCTGTGTAATAGAAATAATATCCCTTGGAGTTCTTTGGATATCCCACAAACTTACATTTTACTGATCGTGCCTCGAGCTTGTCCACATGCTGCTTTTTAACAAAAGCTGGACATCCCCAAATCTTCATATGCTGAAGATGGGGTTTCTTCCTAGTCCACATCTGATATGGAGTGGTAGGCACAGTCTTGGTAGGAGCTCTGTTCAGAAGATATGCCGCTGATTCAAGCGCATAACCCCAGAAAGATCGTGGTAACTCAGCATTACTCATCATGGATCGTACCATATCCAATAGGGTTCGATTCCGTCTCTCCGATACACCGTTGTGCTGTGGAGTGTATGGAGGAGTAAGCTGAGAGAGAATTCCTTTCTCTTTTAGGTAACCTAGGAACTCGGCACTCAAGTATTCACCACCTCGATCAGATCTTAGTGTCTTAATACTTTTGCCGGTTTGGTTTTCTACTTCATTCTTATACTCCTGGAATTTCTCAAAAGCCTCGGATTTATGTTTCATCAGATAAATGAATCCGTATCTTGAGTAATCATCCGTGAAAGTAATGAAATAGGAAAAACCACCTCTCGCATGTGTAGACATTGGACCGCATACATCACTGTGTATGAGTCCTGAGAGCTCGCTCGCTCTTACTCCTTGTCCAGTGAATGGAGTCTTTGTCATCTTTCCTTTGAGACAAGATTGACAAGTGTCATAAGTTTGATATTCGAACGTGTCCAAATATCCTTCTCTATGCAACTTAGTCAACCTTCTCTCATTGATGTGACCCAGTCTACAATGCCATAAGAAAGCTTTATTTAAATCTGGAGACTTTCTTTTTAGTGTGTTCTGGACATTGAAAATTTAGAGTTGGTTTAACACATATATGCCGTTATTTAGAGTACCGGACCCAATCAAACCATGATTAAGGTGGATGTTGACAACATCTCTTACAAACGTGAAATCATAACCTTTATTTGATAACAAGGAAACTGATATGATATTACACGTTAAGCTGGGTACAAAATAACAGTTATGTAAAACCAAAATGTGTCCACTCGTCAATCCTAGGTGATAATCCCCGACGGACGCAGCTCCCACGCTAGCTCCGTTAGCAACCCTGAGGATCATATCACCTTCCTTCAGCACTCTACGGTTTCTCAGTGCCTGCAAAGAATTGCAAATATGAGATCCTGATCCGGTATCCAATACCCAGGAAGTAGAGTTGATTGACAGACAATTCTCAATTACAAACACACCGGAAGTCGAAGCCACAGCTTGCTTCGGTTCCTGGTTCTTGGCGTTCCACGCCTTGCAATCCTTCTTCCAGTGCCCTTTCCTGTGACAAAGGAAGCACTCATCCAGGCCAACTACCGGTGCTGTAAACTTTTTCTTTCCCTTCTTTCCCACCTTACTAACACCTCCTCTAGGTCTGGGTGCGGCCTTCTTCTTCCTTCCTTTGGCCCTAGCCTTGGACCCGGAAGAAGATGAACCGCCAACAAACATAGCGGGTGTTTCCCTTGCCTTCTGCAAGGTGCCCTCTGCACTCCTTAACATGTTCAGGAGTTCCGCAAGTTCAACTTCTTTTCCTTGAAGATTGAAGTTGAGGATAAACTGGGCGTAGGTGGGAGGAAGGGACTGGAGAACAAGGTCTGTATAGAGCTCATTATCCAAAGTCGTCCCAAGGTCCGCGAGCTCTTCAATATAGCCGATCATCTGTAGGACATGTTCACCTACTGATGACCCGACAGCCAACCTCGCTCGAAACAGTTTCTTAGAGGTCTCGTATCTTGCTATACGAGATTGCTCTCCATAAAGTTCCTTTGTATGGAGAAATATGCCATCTAGGGACATATCCTCGTGCCTCCTCTGATGTTCATTGTTCATCGAGGCAAGCACGATGCACTTGGCTCTCGCGCAATCTAAATCCCAGGTTTTGCGGATTTCCTTATCCGCATTGCTGGATTTGGGACCAAGGACAGCAGGTGCTGTAGCGGTGAGGACGTACCCCAGTTTGTCATAGGTCAAAGCCATCTTGACATTCCGCAGCCAATCTTTATAGTTTGGCCCCGTCAGTATATTTTTCTCTAAAAGTAACTTAAGTCCAGTCATTTTCAGGGTCGCTGCAATTAGGAGAGAGAGAAGAAAACTCTTTAGCATGATGCTCTTGCAAGTTTAGAGTGGTTTTTAGTTTATCTAAACTGGATGGCTCCCACTGTTTCTCGAATCCTTCCTCAAACCATAAAAGAAGAATTAGCCAAGACTATTCTCACCGTACAATACTTGCTTAACCGTTCAGCCAGGCCGGTGTCGATACTTCGAGGGAGGTTTTCCAACGCTTTCGCGAAGTTCCTTAATTAAATAACCTCTTTTCTCTGGGGGCGTAACCCCTCTAACACTTTTCTGGACACCTACTAGGTTTATAGCATTGATCGTTAAGCGACGAATATCCTGATAAGTAGCATATACTCACAGTAGGATCGGGATCCAAATATCATCGTATGATAATGTTGAAGGAATACTACCAACATTCATCAAACTCCAAATGGTATGCATCTCTTTGCAAATTTCAGTTTCTTTAGAAATTCCCGATATAAGTTTTTGCCCCATGCTCTTATGACCTTGGCTTTGGTCAAAATGTCATAAGTCACATGTCAAGTTCTACCCGTCATTATCTTGTCAATTTGAACCCATCCGTATATACCCCTGACTTTGGTCAAATGATAATACGACTGTCCCAAACTAACTCATCTATCTTATGCAACAAATGAAAACCCAGTAGCTACCAAACACTATGCCTTGACTTTGGCCAAAATGCATAGCTTGAATACTACTGAATACCCAAATGAAACGACGGAGGGCTACGACTGGTTTTGGCGAAACCGTGAACGTAGTGAACTTGATATAACCGAAGGAACCTGATAGCTTTTAAAAGGAGTGGTTAAATCTCCGCATTTAAAAATATATGTTTTAAAAATAACCGAGTGGTTTCTTTTAAATTGTTCCAACGATTTAAACTTTGGTTTGTTTTACTTTGCATTATAGATAATGCGTCCCATCATTAACCTATCATTGCAGAAAACAACGAAAATATAACGTCCTCTTATGCCATCCGCATTCGCCACGGGGTCCCGTCATCACCCGTTAGGTTACTTAACTAACGACAGAGCGGGGGCTGGGCTAGCGCGGGTGTAAAACATAAGTGACGTCTAAATAGCTATAATAAATATAGATATTTTACATTCGTCTGACGCAATGATATTCATTCCAGAACACAGATAAACAATATTGGATTTTCAAGCAATCTGTATTTCTATTGAGCCTGCAAGAAAAGACAGATTACACAGTTGTGATGAATAGCCGTTTACCCCACCCTCGACCCCTACGGGTACGGCAAACTACCCACCCGGCAGTTTGTGTACCCCACCTTGGGTCAGTCCTAGGAGCAAAAACAGTAAAATGAAATAATACAACGGTGGCTACAACCGCAACCTGGAAGTGCCCCGCGAAAATAATATTACAACAAATTACATTTACAACAAATGAATTAATCAATAACCCATTGCTAACCCCGGCTATACACCACAACAGTCCAATACAGTTTATATGCACAAACAGATATAACCATTTCAGAAATGTGCAACCCCTTGCCAACCGACATACTAGCAGTTGGGGGAGGTTTACGAACACATTAAACAATCACAGATATAATCCAATACGCAAATACTGTACAATTCGATCGAATAAACAACATCAATATTGCTCTAAAATCTGCTCTGTTAAACAGTAACCTGAGCAATAATTAAATATTCCAGAAAACCCCAAATGTCACAGGGGACCCACACAAGAAAATTGAGCCCATGACTCGGCAACTCGGCCGCGGAAGCGCGGCGGATCGGTGGGATCCGCCGCGCTTCCGCGGCGCTTTAGTCGAATCATTGGCTCAAATTTCTTGGGTGTTCTCCTGTGGTCATGTCAAGCTCTCTGAACACACCAGAAAAATTTTAGGACTTCATTTTAAGTTCGACAGAAACTAAACAGAATTAGGGTTTTCCGGCTTCGTTTTTTCGTTCGAAATTCGTACAAATTTGCGATTAAGTTATTTAGTGTTTAGCGAGGCTCTGATACCACTGTAAGTCGATGTAGTACACCCCAGTACTTGTGGGGAGGCGGATTTTACAAAAACGATCAAGTTTAAACAACGAACATCGACTAACCGCTTGAATCGAAGCTAAACTATAAATAACCGTATCTTATGAGTTTCTTTTCATAAGTGATTAGGGATTATACCTAATGAAACCGGTCCTTCTTCTTTACGTCCTCCTTTGTTCTCCTCGACCTTCTCTAGGTAGTAGACGATCCACCCGAGAGCGAAACTCCAAGCTAAATCTCTAACTTGAGGTAACTAATCAACTTTGATTGCTAATCAAAGATGAGAGGATGATATAGAGTGAAGGTTATGGATTGTTTAGTCTAACTAATCCTTTGATCTCAACACATAAGGATTAAGGATTAGGGTTTGAAGATGAGAGCTTGAGGAGAGAGAATGTGTGATAAGATAATGAGAGAAGAGAGAGAGTGTATCATAATATTATGAAGCATTCTTTTTAAAGAATAATCTATAAAGGAAATGAATAAGCATGCTTCATAAAATATCTTGTGATGATTCATTAGCATGAGTCATTAAGCAATAAATGTGCATTAATGAAGTGAATGAATCACCACCATGACTCACTCTCTTATCCAAAAGAAACCTCCTTAGTCACATCTTCTAGAAGCTTCTCGAGTAATTACGAGAACGCCCCTCCGATCCGTAAAAATACGGAAAAACTTTAGACTGTAAAAATCCAATAACCGGATACCAGTAACTGGCTTAAACCAAAGCCGACTGGTAAAATCTGTCCGAAAGTCGTACGCGCGTAAACGCACGTATGCGTCCGAACCCTTTGTCGCAAAACCATGCAACCTCTATATCGTTTCGCCTGGAGTAGGAAACTCTCTGTGTGGGACTCTAGAGACTCGACTACTACGCTGGCAGTGGGTTTAACCACAGACCGCAAGCGGCACTAGCTTTACGTAACGGTCCCCAGGTAGTTGTCGATAAGAAGGCCGATGAGAAAACCCATCCGAACTCCTACTGAGTCTGATGTGACAATCTCCATACAGTCCGGTCCGTTCGTCCATGACTATCGTATATCGGGCCTAGGGGGGCGGCAAGCGTCAGTCCCCTAATAGCGGTATAAGTCGTGTCGGAGTAAAGCCCATTACACCCTGAGAAACTGCTGGAACCTACCAGCAAATCTCGCTTGCCCTGGCCAGGGACTTTGCGTAATGGCTCTCTGACACAGCACGATATCTACTCCCAATACCGGGAGGGACGAATCCTGTCTAACCGCCACTGCCTCTAAGTGCTCGGGACTGCACCCAACTGCTACCTGTTTGCACGACTCCTTTGAGCCGTGGTAGGGTAGCAATCTAAGAACAGTGGGACACACTCGAGGCGAAGTAGCAGTGTCAAGTCTGCGGACTACGCTGTACTCATGTCACCTGGGAACTGTTTACTGACGACTGGTATCAAACCAACCAACAGTTCCCTGTGAGTCCTGTCCGGTGTACCCGTAACCTAACGAGCACCTGTATACTATCTCCAGTACGACGTACTGACGGCTGTGGGACAGACCATCTCCCCAACTGGGATGAGAAGCGTACACACTAGTCTACTCCGGAGTATCGATGCTCTGTCTCGATAATCCAACGACCAGGGACCTGAATAAGGATGTGCTTGTAGACTACCCAGCCCCCACTAGTGTGACTGCCATCACAACGCTGGTAGACAAGCAAGATCCTAAGAGCTCTATCAATACGTACACTCACATATTAAGATAGAAAAAACCAAGTAGCATACTACCATGTTTAGCAAGACTGTTATATACATGTGAATATCCCAAGCTTCCATTAAGTAATATACAAGCTAGTATGATACAGTAATGGCCTTCTAGGGCATAAACACTAACATTAAGTACTCCCTTCCTCTATCAGACCGGAGGATCTTGATACTTTTGCCAATCTGGTTCTCTACTTCGTTTCTGAATTTCTTGAATTTCTCAAAAGCTTCAGATTTGTGTTTCATAAGATACACATATCCGAATCTAGAGAGATCGTCAATGAATGTGATGAAGTACGAGAACCCACCCCTTGCATGTATAGACATCGGATCACATACATCACTGTGTATGAGTCCCAAGAGCTCTGCTGCCCTTTCTCCATGTCCGGTGAACGGAGATTTGGTCATCTTCCCTTTGAGACAAGACCGACAAGTTTCATAAGGTGAAAACTCGAACGTATTCAAGAGTCCATCTTTATGCAACTTACTTAGTCTTTTCTCTCCGATATGACCAAGTCTACAATGCCACAAGTAGGATTCATTCGTACCTGAATTCTTCCTCTTGCGTGTGTTTTGTACATTGAGAACTGTATTCTGATTTAGAACGTAGATACCATTACACAGTGTACCTTCTGCAACCTGTACCTTATGAAGGTAGATGTTCATGATATTTCTATCAAGAACAAAGTTATATCCATGTTTATCGAGTAAAGAAACTGATATGATGTTGCAAACCATGGAAGGTACATAGTAGCAATCGTTCAAAATCATAGTATTGCCATTTGGCAACACTAGGTGATATTCACCGACGGCTGCAGCATTAACTTGTGCTCCGTTCGCTACTCTGAGCGACATATCACCATGTACAACTCTCCTACTTTTTCTCAGTCCCTGCAATAAATTACAGATATGAGATCATGATCCGGTATCAAGTACCCAGGACGTAGGGCTGACCGTAAAGCAGTTCTCAATTACAAGAACACCTGAAGTAGATGCAAAACCATGCTTCTTCTTCAACTGGGTATCCTTGGAATCCATATAATCCTCTTTCCCTTTCTCACACTTATGACTGTTGTCGTAAGTTAGAGCCGAACCAACGTTCCCCAGCCCCGAATAAGAATTCAGATCGGTCAAGCGATACATTTTATTATCTTGATTAGGGCGTGAAATGGCTGCTACCTGGAGAGAGAGAAAAGAAACACTCAGCGTGCGCTCTTGTAAGATTAGATTGGTTTATTAATTTATGTAACCAGGATGGCTCCCACTGTTTCCTCAAATTCTTCTTCAAACCTTAAAAGAAAGAACTAGTCAGGATTAATCGCACGTCACAATACTTGCTTAACCTTTCAGCCAGGCTAGTGTTGGTACTTCGAGGGAGGTTTTCCAACGCTTTCGCGAAGTTCCTTAATTAAATAACCTCTTTTCCCTGGAGGCGTAGCCCCGCTAACACCGTTCTAGACACCTACTTGGTTTATAGCATTGATTGTTAAGAGAAATATTCTCCCGAGAGTAATCCAACTCATCAGTGGGATCGAGATCCAACTATCATCGTGTAATGACCTAGATAGAATCCACTTTAGTCACTACACTCCAGAAGGTATGCTAAATCTGCGTTTCTTTAGAAACTCCCGATGTGGTTTTTACCCCTAACGGTTTATGACCTTGACTAGGTCAACAAACCATAAATCGTTAGTCAAGTTCTACCCGTCATTATCCTGATTGCATTAGACCCACCCGTACGTGCCCTTGACTAGGTCAACAAGGCCGCACGACTGTCCTAACCAATCCCATTTGCAATGCACAGAAAAATATTATCTAGCTACCGTCCATTACGCCTTGACTAGGTCAACAAACGCAGTATGAATACTAAATAATACCAATCCGAAATGACGGAGGGCTACGGCTGGGTTTTGGCGAAAAACCCGTTAACGTAATGAACTTGATATAGTTGAAGAAACATTATTGCCTTTTTTGAAAATACAGTGGCGAAAACTTTTGCTAAAGAGGTCACTCCCCGTGAAGGGATCTCGGCTCTTTCCTCGTCGAATGAGGTGCAGGATATTCCAAACTGAATACCTCGATGCAAAGCAAGAATAACCGACTATAGTGAAGTTATTACCCTGACGCAAACTTTTTATCCAAGGGGTCACTCCCGATGAAGGGATCTCGACCCTTGCCTCGTCGAATGAGGTGCTGGGCATTCATAACCGAATACCTCTATGCAAAACAAAAGAGAACGTCCTTGCAATAACAGCTTTTTGAAAATTGTTCCAACAACGTCTTTTAGGTTTGTTTTCTTGCATTAATTTAATGCGTCCCATCAGTTAATAATACCATTGCAGAAAACAACGAAAATATGACGTACGCTTATGCCATCCGCATTTGCCACGGGGTCCCGTTATCACCCGTTAGGTTACTTAACAACGACAGAGCGGGGGCTGGACTAGCGCGGATGCAAAACATAAGCAACACCTAAATAGATATCATATATAGATATATATTCACATTCGTCAGATGCAATGATAGCCATTCCAGATCACAGATGAATACTTTGGATATACTAGGAATCTGCATTCCGTTCGAGCCCGCAACGAAAAACAGATTACACGGTCGCGATGAATAGCCAAATACCCCACCCTAGACCCTTACGGGTGCGGAAAACTACCCGCCAAATACTCGAAGTGAAGCAACCTCCCTCAACAAAGTGAGTAGGCCACTCGGCACTTCGAGGTACCCGGTAGTTTGTGCACCCCACCTTGGGTCTATTCTAGGAGCAAAAACAGTAAAAGAAATTATACAATGACGGCTACAACCCCATCCCGGTTGTGCGGCCAAATAAATAATATTACATCACTTTACATGTTACATGAATTGAAAGATAAAGAAAACTCTCATCTCACAACCCCCCAGCTATTCATCCGCGACAATCCAACAAATTCATATACACAAACCATCAACATTACAGATCACAGATATGCACAACCCCCACTAATCGACGTATAGCGATTAGCCGATGTTCAGTGCATATATCACATCACAGATATATTAGCCAAAGTCTAGAGAAGTTCGATCAAAATACGGATTTGTAACCACCCCAAAAACAAATTTGTTCTCTGGAAAATCTGGGCAGAAACAACATATACTAAAAATCCCAAAACATCCAAATAAGAACACTACGCAAAACCCGGTCCACGGCCGAGTCAACTCGGCCGCGGTTCCGCAGAAGGAAGCATGTTCTTGCCGCGGATCCGCGGCGCTTTGACCGAGTCACTGGATCGTTTTTGTTCTGTGTTTTTACAAAACCCTGAGCCGATTTTTCATGTATGTTAAATCATTTTTAAAGCAGTATAAAAAATCGGCAGAAACATGGTTTTTCCGGACGTGTTTTGCGATTTTTGTCCGATCGAAATTCTAGATACTTTGCTAACATGCTAGTTTGTGTTTAGCTAGGCTCTGATACCACTGTTAGGTCCACGTTACCCATCCCGGTTCTTTCGGGGAGGCGGAATAGGTAAAACGAAATTTTTTCCCTAGCTAGGTAACATGGACCGTATCATGAAGGATCGTTGCTAAACAAAACTAACAAAAATCTACAAGATCTAACTTCTATGTAGAATGGTTATACCTAGTCTTGAACTCCTTCTCTTCTTGTTGTTCTCTTGAACTCCTTCTCTTCTTGTTGTTCTCCTCCTTACTTGCTCCTTGTAGTAGTTTGTATGGCTCCTCCTCGTCGTCTCCTCTTTGTCGAAGATAGATCCACCCGAGGGCCTCGAACTTGAGCTCCTACCTCAACCTAGAGGTAACTAAGGTATTTGGTTTGCTAAACCCAGTACCCTAGAATGAGTAGAGATGTGTTATGGTGGCTATGTCTCAAAAACTTATGATTTCCAACACATGGAACACTTAAGCTTTTAGAGAGAAAGAAGAAGAGCTTTTGCAAAGAGAGAGAAAATATATGATAGAATGAGAGCTCTCTTTTGCAACCATGCTCATATGAGAATAATAGATTAACAATAATAATCAAAAAGGAAAATGTGATGGTGAGTATGAAATGACCATTATCATTTCATAATAAATGCAATTTGCAAAGATCAAGAAGCATCTTTGATATGAAATGATTATGGTCAAAATGTCAACAATGGTCAAAATGTCCACCATGGTCAAATGGTCAACCTAACCATCACACAACAATCCTTGATTATCATTATTAATCATATTTATCATTCTCATTAGGGTTGGGAAAATGTCAACGGTCAACAAGTCAACCAAAGTCAAACGGTCAACAACCCTAATGAGAATCCTCTGCCTCTATCAACTGTGCATACACACCCGCATCCGCGTTCCGAGGAACACGAATACAATGAGACAAAACCAATCCTAAAACCAATACCAGTATCTGGCTTAAACCAAAGCCCACTAGTAATAACTGCCCGGTCACCAATCGTGCACAAGTGCGCGAGTGTGAACGAACCCTGTCGCAAAACCATGCGACCTCTACTCAGTTTTGCCCAAAGGCGAGTAACCCTCTGTGTGGGACTCTAAAGACTCGGCACTACGCTGGCAGTGGGGTTAACCACAGACCGCAAGCGGCACTAGCTGTATGTAACGGTCCCCAGGTAGATGCCGATAAGAAGACTGATGAGGTGAATCCTTCCGAACTCCTACTGAGCCTGTATGTGACAATCTCCGTACAGTCCGGTCTGTTCGTCTAAGAACATCGCATGGCGGGCCTAGAGGGCGGTAAACGTCAGTCCTCTACTAGAGGTACAAGTCGTGCCGGAGTGTAGCCCAGAACACCTGAGATAACACTGGAAACCTACCAGTCTATCTCGCTTGCCCTGGCCAGGGACTTTGTGTAATGGCTCTCCTAGACACAGCGCGATATCAACCCCCAATACCAGGAGAGACGAATCTTGTCTAACCGTCACTGCCTCCAAGCGCTTCAGGACTGCACCCAACTACTACTTGTTTGCACGACTCAGTAGAGCCGTGGTAGGGTAGTAATCTAAGAACAGTGGGAACACACTCGAGGCGGAGTGACAGTGTCAAGTCAACGGACTAAGCTGTACTCATGTCACCTGGGAACTGTTAACCGATGATAGGTATAATACCAACCAACAGTTCCCGACGAGTCCTGTCCAGTGTACTCGTAACCTAACGAGCACCTGCATACTATCTCCAGTACGACGTACTGATGGCTGTCGGACAGACCATCTCTCCTGCTGGGAAGAGAAGCGTTTGCACTAGTCTACTCTGGAGTATCGATGCCCAGTCTCGATAATCCTACGACTAGGGACCAAAATAAGGATGTGCTTATAGACTACCCAGCCCCCACTAGTGTGATCGCCATCACAACGCCGGTAGTCAAGCAAAGATCCTAAGGGCTCTACCAATATGTTTTTAGCGATATGTTAAAAGAAACATATACACATATTAAGATAGAAACAAACCAAGTAGCATACTACTATATCGAGCAAGACTGTCGTAAAACCATATATATATCCAAAGCCTCCAAAATGTATTATACAAACCAGTACTATACAATAATGGCCTCTAGGGCATACATATCTAACAGCGTATACGATTCTCGACCCATATGATGGGCGATGGATGATCCCACATCCATTGGTGTTTGACATCAGAGAAGGTATACGGGTGCTCAATGGAGACTAGATACACTGAACGGACTCACCGAGAACTCCTAGATGGTATTATACATATCGTCAGATAGCAGTTCTCTGGTGACACTATTACATGTTAGTCTGTCGACCCGAGATCGTCATAGAGTCTTGTGTGATTCCCACTGTGCTTTGATTTCCACCTTACCACGTTCAATAGATCGTGCAAAACGGTGGTTTTTGGGTACAGTCCCGAGTCACATGGAGACAATGAGCGATAGGAGGGGATTCGTCTCTCCCAGTATTGGGGGTTGATGTTGCGCTATGCTCGATTGGCCATAACAAGAAATCCCTGGCCAGGGTTGCTGAGATTTACTGGTAAGTGTTGTCAGTAGTTTCTTAAACCGTTATGGACCTTGTATCGGCATAACTTATCAAGCTATTAGGGTCTGACATTTACCACCCCCAGGCGAGATATGAGACATATCAAACGAAGAGACCGGACTGTACGGTAGTGTTTCTTATTGGATTCGCAGGAGTATGAGAAGGCTTGCTTGTTGATCTTCTGATCGCTCAATACCCGGGTGGCCGTTACGTTTAGCAGACCACTTGCGGCTTGTGGGTGACTGATATGATCCCCACCTACTGCCGGCGTATTGACGATCTTTAGAGTCCTACACAGAGCTTTCCTAGCTCAAGCGAAATGAAGTAGGAGCACATATATGATATGTGCGGGACCGAGATTAATACGTGTATGTGATACCGTATTCTATTCTCGCGATATGTGATATCGGTCGGTTATATGTGATATAGCCGGGCTGTCAAATCAAGTGTTGATTCGATAAGTTGATACATTTGATATTAGTCGGTTGAATGTGATATAGCCTGATTATTAAATCTAGTGTTGATTTAATAATTTAATGTATAATTATATATTTGATATATTAACTTACATTAACTAATATTAGCTCACTTAAGAATTCTTTTTCTCACTTGTGTACACTTAGTATATATGTGATATATATTAATGTACATTGTTTTGTGTTGTGCTAGATGATACATGTTTCATGGGTGTATGAGACTCACACCATGCTTATGTTAATGTTAGGTTTTATTTATTTAAAGTTAATCAAAATTAGTTGGAAATTAGTCAAATGGTTCAAGCTTGTGGAAGTTTGTAGAACCATTGACTTAGTCAACTAATTTTGTTTTACATAAGATATTTATTAACCCAAACATTAGATTAACCATGGTTTAGTCTCTACATGAGTTAATATGAGATATTATCTCACCCATGGCTGCTATTTCTCACAACTTGATTCATTCTTCACTTGCTTGATTCCATGGTAGCTTTCTTCATCTCCTTCCTTAAGCTTTCTAGCTTCGTGAGTGGTGGAGAAAATTAGTGAGAAAATTATTTCTAAAGTGAGCAAAATTCCTACTTCTTCAACCTCTTCTCTACTAGCCATTTAGATTGGGTTGTTTCTTCACTAGTTCATCACTTATTGAAGAGGTAGCTTGAGTTAGTGTCTCCTCGATGTAGATCATCTTCGGCCTCGAAGACTTCAAGAAAGTTTGTTCATTTCACCTTGTGGAGCCTCACTAGAGTCCGGGAGATCGCTACTTGGAGCGAAAGGCTACTACACTGAGCTATTGAAGTGAAGGACCGGTCTACAAAAGATGTATTCCTTGTTCACTTAGATGTAAAGATGTTTACATTCTAGTTTCGTCTAATTCTCTAGTTAAGATTCTAGGTCAAGGTTCTTTAGCACGGCAAATTTTTGAAAACGGCATGGCGATGCCTCCCGAAACCCAGCGACGACCCTAGGGAACCCAGCATCCTGGGTACTAGATACCGGATCAGGATCTCATACCTGTAATTTATTGCAGGGACTAAGAAATAGTAGGATAGTTGGACCTGGTGATATGTCACTCAGAGTAGGAAACAGAGCACAAGTTGATGCTGCTGCCGTCGGTGAATATCACCTAGTGTTGCCAAAAGACAATACTATGATTTTGAACAATTGCTACTATGTACCTTCCATGGTTTGCAATATCATATCAGTTTCTTTACTCGATAAAGATGGATATAAATTTTTTCTTGATAGAAATATAATGAACATTTACCTAAATGTCACGACCCGAAAATGGCACATGATGGCCCTTAAACTACGTAACGTCTTCAGGCGTAACGCAATTTAAGTAAGCTGAAAACCCAGAAATCTAAACCATCAAAAGTAGTAAGAAATAAGAACATTGCTAAAACTTTTGAAATCTCAAACCAAAATTCTTTAAAGTCCAACTTTTCTTTCTTTAAAATTTTGACAGCACCTCCTTTGTAAAACAAGCCCCAAAAATGGGTACAACATAATATAAGTAAAAGCATCCCAAACGGAAGTAAAATACACGCCCAACGGCGGAAATCAACCACCAACAACAGATATACGACGTCGTAGCGAAGAAAGAGACGATATACATAAAACTGCATAAAACCTCCAAGTCACAAAATAATATACAATATCGTCCTCTCAACATGTCTCTAAGTCATACAAGATAATGGTAGATGGAGAGTACATGATACAACGAATATACAACAAGCAACATCGGATAAACGCAAAACCTACCTAAGCAAAACTGCACACTGTCAGGCTAAGCGGTATCCGCAGCAAAAGATGATACGATGGATGGAAATAGCCCTGCCTCTAACTATCCTGAAGAACATCTGCAAACACTGTGGCACAACGGGGGTGAGTTGCCAACTCGTGAATAGTAAATTACATATGCTGGTAATCGCAAGTATGCACGTACAACGCGAATCTAAAACATGCAATCCGATAGCAATAAGATGGCAGTATGTATATGCAATAGTCATGAAAAGTACTCTAGCAGGTACTACAATACATGAAGCAATGCATATAAAGTAAATGAGGAGTATGGAATAACACATGTCATAAAATCACGGAATCCTGACCTCGTGATAGGACCAACGTCCATCAAGACAATCTAAATCCCAAAGTTCCTCAAATCAGCCCCCAAATTGGCTCACATATCAAGTAAATCTCGTATATCATGTATGTACAACATCAGTATATCCCACATATCCCGTATGTACAACATCAGTATATCGCACATATCCCGTATGTACAACATCAGTATATCTCACATATGTTTCATATAAGGCGAGTGTCTAACATCGACACCCAAAAACATCATGAAACAAGTGTCTAGCATCGACACCGAAATACTGACCTCTGAGGCGCCATCACCTGGGAATGGCCCTCCAATGTCAGGTACGTACACCCTAATAACCTGGGTAAGCACCACCCGCAATCCGTAAGGCATGTACGTACATAACCTCGATCGATATCCCCCAGATATACGTCGAGTCCAAATACTATCACCGGATGGCAAACGCCCCCAGCCGGGCTCAACGGCATGGACCTTCGATCTTCTTTCCCCGGGGAACCAACTGGGATCCACCATGTACCCGCACACGGACCACGACTACTCTTCGCATGGGGTATATATAGCTCAGAATCGAGAAATCTCATGGTGGAAGCTGAAATATCATATCAAGAGAAACCGGGTTTTTCAAATAATGCATAATTTCATGAAACAACCACGGTCCTCAAATCCAGAAAACATCAAGTAATGAATAAATATAACTGCATGAATCAATACATATATATTAGCGTCCCACTCCACTAATATATATATATATATAACAGTGTCCCACTCCACTGTTATATATACTTAGGAGTAACAATATCAGAGAACATCATATGAAATCCATGAATGTAACATATGCAGCATGAAACAATAATATGAGCATATAAAGGAAAACCGCTATTTAACTGCAACAAGTTATTAAATATATATCATGCGGTTCCTGATTTCTCCGAAATCAGATGCAACATCATATACAGGTGAACATGTAGCTATAACAAGGTATGCGTAACCATGTCGGTATAGCAAGACATGTGTGTCCATATGAAGTATGTATGATGTAAAAGTATCTGTAGCAAGGTATGTCTCTATGCTTATCCATAATACCCTCCAGGTATATGTATGTATGTATGCCAGATGTACCTGTAGCCATGTCTCATATGTGTATATACCTATCACTAATGGTACACTACCCTATATGTATATGGTAACTAGCATGTAAGCATGTCAGGGCATATGTGTAAGCATGTAGGTATACAGGTATGCTATAAGTCATATGCCCAAGGAAATATGAATCAATGTCTCAATGTCCCCAACCAAACAATATCTATAAGGGTGTTGTGCGTGTCATGGCAATTATTGACGTTGTGTGTGGTATACAATCAGTGCTCGTGCAACATAAGCCGTCAATAATAGTGCAGTGTCCTAAGGGTACTAGTCCAAGCACGACAGTAACTAAGCAGTAACGTGTATGCGCAACTGTATATATGCAATAGAATATGCGACAAAACATAACATCTCTAGCCCAGACGCATAACGCCATGTGGGCGATTCCCCTGTAGATGTTAAATCTACTCACCAACCGTACTGGCTAAGCAAAGCCAACCACCTGTTTCCCCCTTCGTCGCAGCGTCCGAAGTCCCCGCCTGCGAACCTAAAACAACAAAACGATAACACAAGTGTATATTAGCAAACGACCAAAAACACGTACAAACTACGTTTTACCGACACACCAACTCTAAACCTACTCCCAAGTGTTCGTATTGTGGCTAACGTACGTAGCGACACAACGAAACCAACTCAAGAGAAAAACCAGCACGAAGTGCACGGACCTTGTCGAATAACGTATCGCGCGTAGTCGTATCACTAGAAACTACCTATATGATCCCAGATTTTTCATACAGAGAAAACTAAACAATCAAACAGAACCAAACACACCTAAACCACGGCAGACACCTACCCACAAAAACCCAAACCCAAAACTCCACAAGAATTCCGGCGTCGCCGGAAATCCCCTTCACGTCGCCCGCCGAGTCCGAGCTCCTTGGGTTCGTGATCCAGGTGATGTCCTATGGTCACTGGTACAACACAACTACACTGTTTGGTTTTCTAGTAAAATCTCGGGGTCACAGCAGGTCACAGATATCAAATACGACACTAAAATTACGATATTACGCACAAAATCTAACTTTAAACATTCTAAACTGAAACTAAAAGTCTACACAACACACAAACTAAATAAAG
Source organism: Agapanthus africanus (assembly GCA_030015575.1). NCBI lineage: Eukaryota > Viridiplantae > Streptophyta > Magnoliopsida > Asparagales > Amaryllidaceae > Agapanthus > Agapanthus africanus. Next base: position 180,832,067 of record JASDDO010000016.1, on the reverse strand, counting down.
AACAGATAGGGATCATTACCTAACCAAAAGAACCCCAAGATCCAAGCTATCCAAGCTCCTATGCATCCAAGAGGTAATATCCAAGAAAAAGTTGTGATTTTGGTGAAGTTTTTGAATTTTGTGATGGATTTTGTGTTGGATAGTGAAGTGTTCGGATTGAAACAAGAAAGAGATGAAGAATATGAGAAATGAATAAGTGAGAGGGAATTGAAAAAGAAATGATAAAGGGAATGAGAGAGGTGAGTGCAAGAGGTGAATGCACCTTGCATTAATTTTCTCATTAATGCTTTCACACACCATCATTAGCCACCATGCCACCTTTCTCTTCCAAAAGAATATCTCTCTCTCTCACAAAAAAATAAAAGATTAAGGTTAATTTCAAGGTTAAAGCAAGGAATTAGATTCAAAGCAAAGGATTAAATTGTCAAGGTCACTAATACTAGTTTAGCACAAACAAACCCTCGCTTTTACGTGCACACGTGCGTGCATGCCCATAACAAATAATATTAAAATAATAATTAAATGTTATAAAATGTGAGGAACCCTAATTGGAAAACTTTTTACAGTAAACCCGCATTACCGTCTAAACTAACACTAACCGAAATCTAAGGCGTTACACTAAATTAGGTATTAGTTGTAAAAGGTACACTGTGTAATGGTATTTATGTTCTAAATCAAAACACGGTTTTCAATATACAAAACGCACGCAAGAGGAAAAGTTTAGAAGAGAACGAATCCTACTTGTGGCATTGTAGACTTGGTCATATCGGAGAGAAAAGACTGAGTAAATTGCATAAGGATGGATATTTGAATACGTTCGAATTTTCATCTTATGAAACTTGTCAGTCTTGTTTCAAGGGAAAAATTACCAAATCTCCGTTCACCGGACACGGAGAAAGAGCAGCAGAGCTCTTGAGAATCATACACGGTGATGTATGTGGTCCGATGTCTTTACATGCAAGGGGTGGGTTATCGTACTTCATCACATTCACTGACGATCTCTCTAGGTTCGGATATGTGTATCTCATAGAACACAAATCTGAAGCTTTTGAGAAATTCAAAGAATTCAGAAACGAAGTAGAGAACCAGATTGGAAAAAGTATCAAGATCCTCCGATCTGATAGAAGAGGGGAGTACTTAAGTACGGGATTCTGGGACTGTCTAAAAGAGAAGGGTATTCTCTTTCAGCTTACTCCTCCGTATACACCATAGCATAACGGTGTATCGGAGCGGAGGAACTGTACCCTATTAGACATGGTTCGCTCTATGATGAGTAATGCTGAGTTGCCTCTTTCATTCTGGGGGTTTGCTCTTAAATCAGCTGCATTCATATTAAATAGAGCACCGACCAAATCAGTGCCTACCACCCCATTTGAAATATGGAGTGGGAAGAGACCATGTCTTAATTACATTAAGATATAGGGATGTCTTTCCTTTGTTAAAAATCAGAACCCTGGTAAACTCGAGGCAAGGTCTGTATTGTGCAAGTTTGTGGGATACCCTAAGCATTCAAAGGGATATCTGTTCTAGCACACTAAAGAACAGAAGGTCTTTGTATTTCGCCACGCTACCTTTTTGGAAAAGGAATTTCGTGGAAAAGGAATTTCGTGGGAGTACTGTAGAACTGGAAGAAATTTCTGAACCACAAACTATAACAAAAGATTTGGTAGAACCCCTAGATTCACTAGTACCCGACGAACCTCGGCCACTCCGCAGATCTAGTAAGATTTCTCATCCGCCCGAGAGATACTATGTATCACGACCCGAAAATTTAGTTCGTGACCGGCACTTAAATCACGCCACGTCTACAGGCGTAACGTAATTCAAGTAAGCCGAAAACCAATCAATCTAAACCTTTTTAAGAAAATAAAAGAGGTGAAGTTTTGAAATAAAGGTATGATGAAATTAAAAAGTTTTCTTAAATACATAGATGAGGGAACATGAAAATACAAGTGGATAATGCAAGTTGAAAAACATGTTTCGTCTTTTAAAAATTTGGGCAGCACCTCCTTCGTATATTTTGATCCAAAACCACATATGCAAGATAATGATAAAGGCATCCCCAAGCGGGAGCTAGCTCTTCGCCAATCGGCAGATTCATAACCATGCAGGACAGTATATATGTATACGACGCCCAACGGCGAAGATCACCACAAAAGATAAAGAAATAAGCAAGACATCAACCCACCAAGCGAACATATAACCCATCGCTCAAGTCTCGTAACTATAAGTCTTGCTAAGTCTTACTGCTTATACAAATACTAGTTTCTGATTTGATGGAGTTAACTAGATACAACTGGAATAATAAATACAAGAGAGGTACGATCCAACATGTACCTCCTATCAAAGCAAAACACCCGAATGCAGCTGTGTGCCAGCGATGCCGCTACTGATCCATACGGTCAACCTGCAATAACTGTGGCACAACGGGGGTGAGTTGCCAACTCGTGAGTAGAAAATATCAACAGGTAGAAATCGAATAAACAACGATTCCTAGGTCAACTATATCATGAAGGTAATACTATAATATCTAGGGTGACTGTATCTACATATGTGTCAACAATGTATTCAATGCCTATCTGCATGTGGATATCATCCACGAGTCAATCAGTGACACAACAACGTCATGCATGTGAATATCATAAAAGCATATGCATGAAAGTATGAGGATATAAATCAACGGGTGTCCCTCGTGACACATCAATATCATGGAACCTGAGTGTCCAGCATCGACACTCGAAACATCATGAAACCCGTGTCCAACACCGACACATAAATCCTCATATCTCGGGCTCCGTCAGTCCGGATCGGCCCACGGGCTCCGTCAGTCCGGATCGGCCCACGGGCTCCGTCAGTCCGGATCGGCCCATATCATCTCACGACTCCGGTCGGTATCCTCCGGATAACCGCCGATCCAAAATACTATCACCGGTAGGTAGTGCTCCCCTGCCAGGCTCACCTCCTAACAAATACGAGTTTTCTTGCCCCGGGGTACCTCACCGGGTCCACCATGTACCCGCAGACGGTGCCTACCACTCCTCGAATCGGGTTTCACATTCCAATCTCAGAACCGAGAAAACACATGGTGGAAGCACTGAAATATCATATCAAGAGAAATCGGTTTTTTTTAAAACAATACATACTTTCCTTTGAAATAACCACGGTTCTCAAATCCAGAAATCTTATGAAAACAGCATATCTCCTTGCGTATAATCGTAAATCATGATGTATGCGACATATAACAAAATGTAAGCATATCCGTAAATCATGCAACATCGAACAGTGATGTGAGCATGGGCATATCATCATAATGTGAGCATAGCAATATAATAGCTTGATGTAGCAATTCTACTGTGTGAGTGACATAGCAATTATCGATGATGAAGTGTGTGAGCTGGCCAATCTGTGTAAGTGTAACATATGCATCATTGATAATGGTGTAGGTGTACTAGCACAGGTATATGAAATGCAAAGGGAATGACATGAACGTAGCATAAAGTACATCGTCAGTTAAATGCTATAAGGTATACGTATCTAACATGACCGAGTCGGTGAATCTATCTATTGGCCTCCAGCCTCACAACATCACGTACGGTATAATCCATCGTACGACATCCTTTAGTCAAGGGTATGGATCAATCATCACGTACGGTAAATCATCGTACGGCGGCATTAAACCAGTAGGAATCCTATCAACCTATATGACAATGTGGGTACGGACCTTATGTCTCGTATGACATATCGCTCATGATTCACAACATCATATCTATCAATATACCTACATCCCAGGTCACATCCATAACCATCTCATATCAGGGGACCGGCAAGGGTATCAATCATCTCATATCGACTCGCATCCGTATACCAACATATTAATCAAGTCATCATATCACATCGTATATCCTTTTCATCGCATTAAGTCATCTTACATCAAGTCAATTATATATATACTGTTAGTGTATATGCCCTAGAGGCCATTACTGTATCATACTAGCTTGTATATTACTTAATGGAAGCTTGGGATATTCACAGTTGTATAGACAATCTTGCTCAAAATGGTAGTATGCTACTTGGTTTGTCTCTACTTCAATATGTGCATGTGTTTCTTTTAGCATATCGCTTATATACATATTAGTAGAGCCCTTAGGATCTTTGCTTGATTACCAGCATTGTGATGGCGCTCACACTCGTGGGGGATGGGTAATCCATTAGCACATCCTTATACAGGTCCCTAGTCTTTGGACTATCGAGACAGGGCATCGATACTCCGGAGTAGACTAGCGTATGCGCTTCTCATCCTAGCGGGGGAGACGGTCTGTCCCATAGCCGTCAGTACGTCGTACTTGAGATAGTATGCGGGTGCTCGTTAGGTTACGAGTACACTGGACAGGACTCGTCGGGAACTGTTGGTTGGTATTATACCTATCGTCAGTTATCAGTTCCCAGATGACATGAGTACAGCTTAGTCCGCGACTTGACACTGTCACTTCGCCTCGAGTTTGTTACCACTGTACTTAGATTACTACCATACCACGGCTCAAAGGAGTCGTGCAAACATGTAGTAGTTGGGTGCAGTCCCGAAGAACTTAGAGGCAGTGACAGTTAGATAGGATTCGTCTCTCCCGGTATTGGGGGTTGACATCGCGCTGTGTCTAGGAGAGCCATTACACAAGTAGTCCCTGGCCAGGGCAAGCGAGATATACTGGTAGGTTTCCTGAAGGGTTCCTAGGCACACTAGTGAAGGTTCATAGAGTATCAAACATGCCCGAATAAAATTCTACATGTGCCGAACAACTCAAAGACGGGATCTTTGCTAGATTATTAGGGTTTAGCATGCAAGATAACAACTTTTTATCTAAGTGTGAGGGATTACAACCTTTGTAGTCCACTCCTTCGCTTCAAAAGCTCCGAGTCGAAGTCCCTTTACCGCGATCCACGATCTCCCGGACTCAAGAGAGGCTCCACGACTCGAACGATCCATGCTAGCTTGAAGTGTTCCGAATCTCCGATGATCTACGTCGAAGTAGCAAAAACCCAAGCTCTCTCACTCTATAGAGATGAACACCCTAATCTCATGGGCTAGATGCGATGAGGATGAGGGAGTAGTATTTATGCTTTCTTTTTAATTCACTTTCTCACAATTTATCATCACAAATGGAATTTCTAGTAAGCTTTTTCTTTTTAACTCAAGAGAGAAGAAGATGATAATGAAAAGATAATTCCTTTTGTGATGAATAGAAAAGAAATCTATATGATTGATATATCAACCATGGTCAAGGATGAGTGGCTAAGAATTTATAGAGAATAAACTAGAGTTAGGGTTTGGTTAGGTTAAGGATAAGTATCAACCATAATATCTTAACCAAGACAAAAAGGAAAAGCTTCTAGAATGTGCAAGAAGAAGCTAACCCTAATCAAACCCTAATCCCATTTAATCATTCTTAAACATGTTTAATAATAAATCATATCATGTCACAATAATATATATCACATATATATTATATATTTGCAACAAAAGAAAATAATACATTTAACATATATCGCATATATATCAATGTATTAATCCAGTGAGAAAATGAAATAATAGAGTGAGCCAATATTAGATAATGTAATACAATATATCATATATATTATTATACATTAAATCATCGAATCAACACTTGATCCAACGATCCGGCTATATCGAATATAACCGGCTAATATATCATGTACCGATTCATCGAATCAACACTTGATCCGATGTCCCGATTCATATCAAAATATCTCGAGAATATAATACGGTATCTCATATTGCATTATCCTCGGTCCTGCACATACACATATGTGCCTCTACTCCGTTTTGCCTGAGCCAAGAAACCTCTGTGTAGAACTCTAAAGAATCGTCAATACGCCGGTAGCAGGTGATGATCATATCAAACACCCACAAGCAGCAAGCGGTCAGTTAAACGTAACAGCCAACCAGGTATTGAGCGATCAGAAGATCAACAAGCTAGCCTATGCGTTCTCCTGTGAATCCAATCAGTAACACTCCCGTACAGTCCGGTATGTTCGTCTGATATGTCGCATATCAGGTCTAGGGTTGGTATACGTCAGACCCCAGTAACCGATAAGTCGTGTCGATGTGAGGCTCATAACAGGTCGAGAAACTACCGGTAACACTTACCAGTATATCTCTATATCAGCCCTGGCCAGGGACTTCCAGTTATAGCCAATCGAACACAGCATAACATCAACTCCCTATACCGGGAGAGACGAATCCCCTCCTATCGCTCATTGCCTCCATGTGATTCGGGACTGTACCCAAAAGCCACCGTTTTGCGCGCCCTCTTGGACGTGGTAAGGTGGAAATCAAAGCACAGTGGGAATCACACAAGACTCTATGACGATCTGGGGTCTACAGACTACCCTGTACCAGTGTCACCGGAGAACTGCCATCTGACGTGTGGTATATCACCAACTGGGAGTTCTCGGCGAGTCCGTCCAGTGTACCCAGTCTCCACTGAGCACCCGTACACCATCCTTGATGTCAAGCACCGATGGATATGGGATCATCCATCGCCCATCATATGGGTCAAGATGCGTATACGCTAGTCTACTCTGGTGTATTGATGCCCTGTCTCGATATACCCTCGACTAGGAACATTTATAGGATGTACTCATCGACTACCGCGGCCCCACTAGTATGATCTCATCATAATCACAGTCGTCGAGTACAGATCCTAAGGGCTTTATCAACATGTGAGAGAAAGACAGTAAACCAATACAAGTCAACATGTTAAGATAAAGTGAAACCAAATAGCATACTATCATGACGAGCAAGAAAGTCCTCTCTGTATATATCCAAGCATCCATTATAATATACATCAAATGTACAACAATGGCCTCTAGGGCATATACATAACTAACAATCTCCCACTTGCACTAAGGCCAGCTGCTGTAGTATCTCATACCTAGCATCCCGAATAATCTCTCAAACTGTATCTGGGGAATGGCCTTCGTTAGTGGATCCGCAGTGTTGTCCTTCGTATCTACTCTCCTGACCTCGATCTCCCGGCGATCAACTATCTCCCTGATCAGGTGATACCGCCTCAGAATATGTCTGGATTTCTGATGGGATCTGGGTTCCTTGGCCAAAGCCACAGCTCCATTGTTATCGCAATACAGAGGTATTGGATATTCAATGGATGGAACCACACCAAGTTCACTAATGAACTTCTTCATCAAGACAGCCTCTTTGGCAGCATCGTTGGCAGCGATGTATTCAGCCTCCATCGTCGAGTCTGCAACGGTATCTTGTTTGGAACTCTTCCAACATACCTCCCCTCCATTGAGGGTAAAGACAAAACCCGAATGCGACTTAGAGTCATCTTATCACTTTGGAAGCTGGAATCGGTAAAGGACTCCACCCGGAGTTCTCCGTTACCATACACCAAGAACCTGTCTCTAGTCCTTCGCAAGTACTTGAGAATGTTCTTCACAGCTGTCCAGTGACTCTCTCCAGGATCTGCTTGATACCGACTCACTACACTTAGTGAGTATGCTACATCGGGTCTGGTACATAGCATCGTATACATGATAGAGCCTACTGCCGAAGCATAGGGTATCCCTTGCATGCGAGCTCCCTCCAAATCAGTCTTGGGAGACATCTCTTTGGAGAGAGTGAGTCCAGAGATCGTGGGTTGGTTCCCACGCTTGGATTCTTCCATACTAAACCTCTTTAGGATGGTGTCAATGTACCTGGATTGGGACAATCCCAGTATCCGTTTAGATCTATCTCTATAGATCATGATTCCTAATATGCAGGAGGCATCACCTAGATCTTTCATTGAGAATCGCTGTGATAAGAAGAGCTTGACTGATTGCAGCATAGGAATATCATTTCCTATCAAGAGTATGTCATCCACGTACAATACGAGGAAGACAACCTTACTCTCTGCTACCTTCTTATAGATACAAGGTTCATCTATGTTTTTGATGAAGTCAAACTCTTTGACTACAACATCAAAACAGATGTTCCAACTCCGCAATGCTTGCGTTAACCCATAAATGGATTTAAGCAGTTTGCACACCTTTCCGCTGCTCCCACTATCTACGAAGCCCTCTGGCTGAGTCATGTACACGCACTCTTCTAAATCACCGTTTAGAAAGGCGGTCTTAACATCCATTTGCCAGATTTCGTAGTCATGGTATGCAGCAATGGCAAGTAAGATCCGGATGGACTTAAGCATAGCCATTGGAGAAAAGGTTTCGTCATAATCCACACCTGGTCGTTGACGAAAACCCTTTGCTACAAGTCTAGCTTTGAAAGTCTCAACTTTTCCATCTACACCAAATTTCTTTTTAAAAATCCACTTGCTCCCAATGGGTTTTACCCCTTCAGGAGCATTTTCCAAAGTCCATACTTTGTTGGGATAGTGCAAGTGGGAGATTGTTAGTTATATGTATGACCTAGAGGCCATTACTGTACATACGATGTATATTGTAGTGGATGCTTGGACATATATAGGGAGGACTTTCTAGCTCGTCATGATAGTATGCTATCTGGTTGCTCTTTATCTTAACATGTACACTCTCTATTACATGTTGATAAAGCCCTTAGGATGAGTACTTGACTACCAAGATTATGATGCAGATCATACTAGTAGGGCAAGGATAGTCGGTACGTACATCCTTCAATTGTTCCTAGTCGAGGGAGTATCGAGACGGGGCATCGATATTCCAGAGTAAACTAGCGTATGTTAGGTCCACGTTACCCACCCCGGTTATTTCGGGGAGGCGGAATAGGTAAAACGAAAAAATTTCTCTAGCTAGGTAACATGGACCGTATCATGAAGGATCGTTGCTAAACAAAACTAAATAAAATCTACAAGTTCTAACTACTATGTAGAATGGTTATACCTAGTCTTTAACTCCTTCTCTTCTTGTTGTTCTCTTGAACTCCTTCTCTTCTTGTTCTCTTCCTCCTTACTTGCTCCTTGTAGTAGTTTGTACGGCTCCTCCTCGTCGTCTCCTCTTTGTCGAAGATAGATCCACCCGAGGGCCTCGAACTTGAGCTCCTACCTCAACCTAGAGGTAACTAAGGTATTTGGTTTGCTAAACCTAGTACCCTAGAATGAGTAGAGATGTATTATGGTGGCTATGTCTAAAAAACTTATGATTTCCAACACATGGAACACTTAAGCTTTTAGAGAGGAAGAAGAAGAGCTTTTGCAAAGAGAGAGAAAAGATATGATAGAATGAGAGCTCTCTTTTGCAACCATGCTCATATGAGAATAATAGATTAACAATAATAATAAAAAAAAAGTGTGATGGTGAGTATGGAATGACCATTATCATTTCATAATAAATGCAATTTGGAAAGATCAAGAAGCATCTTTGATATGAAATGATTATGGTCAAAATGTCAACAATGGTCAAAATGTCCACCATGGTCAAATGGTCAACCTAACCATCACACAACAATCCTTGATTATCATTATTAATCATATTTATCATTCTCAATAGGGTTGGGAAAAAGTCAACGGTCAACAAGTGAACCAAAGTCAAACGGTCAACAACCCTAATGAGAATCCTCTGCCTCTATCAACTGTGCATACACACCCGCATCCGCGTTCCGAGGAACACGAATACAATGAGACAAAACCAATCCTAAAACCAATACCAATATCTGGCTTAAACCAAAGCCCACTAGTAATAACTGCCCGGTCGCCAAACGTGCACAAGTGCGCGAGTGTGAACGAACCCTGTCGCAAAACCATGCGACCTCTACTCAGTTTTGCCCAAAGGCGAGTAACCCTCTATGTGGGACTCTAAAGACTCGGCACTACGCTGGCAGTGGGGTTAACCACAGACCGCAAGCGGCACTAGCTGTATGTAACGGTCCCCAGGTAGATGCCGATAAGAAGACTGATGAGGTGAATCCATCCGAACTCCTACTGAGCCTGTATGTGACAATCTCCGTACAGTCCGGTCTGTTCGTTTAAGAACATCGCATGGCGGGTCTAGGGGAGCGGTAAACGTCAGTCCCCTACTAGCGGTACAAGTCGTGCCGGAGTGTAGCCCAGAACACCTGAGATAACACTGGAAACCTACCAGTCTATCTCGTTTGCCCTGGCCAGGGACTTTGTGTAATGACTCTCCTAGACACAGCGTGATATCAACCCCCAATACCGGGAGAGACGAATCCTTTCTAACCGTCACTGCCTCCAAGCGCTTCAGGACTGCACCCAACTACTACTTGTTTGCACGACTCAGTAGAGCCGTGGTAGGATAGTAATCTAAGAACAGTGGGAACACACTCGAGGCGGAGTGACAGTGTCAAGTCAACGGACTAAGCTGTACTCATGTCACCTGGGAACTGTTAACCGACGATAGGTATAATACCAACCAACAGTTCCCGACGAGTCCTGTCCAGTGTACTCGTAACCTAACGAGCACCTGCATACTATCTCCAGTACGACGTACTGATGGCTGTCGGACAGACCATCTCTCCTGCTGGGAAGAGAAGCGTTTGCACTAGTCTACTCTGGAGTATCGATGCCCAGTCTCGATAATCCTACGACTAGGGACCAAAATAAGGATGTGCTTATAGACTACCCAGCCCCCACTAGTGTGATCGCCATCACAACGCCGGTAGTCAAGCAAAGATCCTAAGGGCTCTACCAATATGTTTTTAGCGATATGTTAAAAGAAACATATACACATATTAAGATAGAAACAAACCAAGTAGCATACTACTATATCGAGCAAGACTGTCGTAAAACCATATATATATCCCAAGCCTCCAAAATGTATTATACAAACCAGTACTATACAATAATGGCCTCTAGGGCATACATATCTAACAATCTCCCACTTTCACTAAAGGCCAGTAATTGGTGTACCGCATACCCAACGTCTGCACTAAGGCCAGCTGCTGGCGTACTGCATACCCAATAGCTCAAAAAGTCGCTTGAACTGTGTTTGAGGGAGGGCCTTCGTGAATGGATCCGCTGTGTTGTCTTTTATGTCCACTCTCCGTACCTCGATCTCCTGGCGATCAATGATCTCCCTGATCAAGTGATACCGCCTTAAGATGTGTCTGGATTTATGATGGGACCTTGGTTCCTTCGCTAAAGCTATAGCCCCATTGTTATCGCAATACAAAGGTATTGAGTCAACAATGGACGGAACCACCTGAAGTTCACTAATGAACTTCTTTATGCAGACCGCCTCTTTTGCGGCACCGCTTGCAGCAATGTATTCAGCCTCCATCGTCGAGTCTGCGACGGTATCTTGTTTGGAACTCCTCCAACATACCGCCCCTCCATTGGGGGTAAACACAAAACCCGAGACAGACTTGCTGTCATCTTTGTCACTCTGGAAGCTTGAATCGGTAAAGGACTCGACCCTGAGGTCTCCATTACCGTAAACCAGGAACATCTCCTTAGTCCTTCTCAGATACTTGAGAATGTTCTTCACTGCCGTCCAGTGGTCCTCACCTGGGTCTGACTGATACCGGCTCATCACGCTCAGGGCGTAAGCTACATCTGGTCTTGTACATAGCATCGCATACATTATAGATCCTACCGCCGAAGCATAGGGTATAGTGTTCATGCGAACCCTCTCCTCGTCAGTCTTAGCAGACATTTTCTTGGAGAGGGTAAATCCGTGCAATGCGGGTATGTTACCGCGCTTGGAATCCTCCATACTAAATCTCTTTAGTACGGTCTCTATGTACCTGGACTGCGAAAGTCCCAGTAGTCTCTTGGATCTATCTCTATAGACCTTGATACCTAGAATGTACGAGGCATCACCCAGGTCCTTCATGGAGAACCGTTGTGACAAGAATAGCTTGACCGATTGTAGCATAGGAATGTCATTTCCTATCAAAAGAATGTCGTCCACGTATAATACTAGGAACACGACAGTTCGTCCTACAATCTTCTTATAGACACAAGGTTCATCTTCGTTCTTGATGAAATCAAATTCCTTGATTGCCTCATCAAAACAGATGTTCCAGCTCCGCGATGCCTGCTTCAATCCATAAATGGATTTAAGTAACTTGCACACCTTCCCACTGCTCCCACTGTCTATGAAACCTTCTGGCGGATCCATGTAAACGCATTCTTCTAAACAGCCGTTCAGAAAAGCCGTTTTAACGTCCATTTGCCAGATTTCATAGTCATGGAAGGCAGCAATGGCAAGTAGGATCCGAATGGATTTGAGCATAGCCACTGGAGAAAAAGTTTCGTCATAGTCCAAACCAGGTCTTTGACGAAAACCTTTTGCAACGAGTCTAACCTTATAGGTTTCCACCTGCCCATCCACACCAAGTTTCCTTTTGTAGATCCATTTGCATCCAACGGGTTTTACCCCAGGTGGAGCAATATCCAAGGTCCACACTTTATTGGTGTACATGGACTCCGTCTCGGATTGCATTGCATCCAGCCACTTATCAGAGTCCCTACTGATAATGGCCTGCCTGAAACTGGTAGGGTCATCTTCTTCCAAGATGCAATCCTCTCGATCCCCGTCTATGAGAAAACCGTAGTATCTGTCTAGCGGATGAGAAATCTTACCAGATCTGCGGAGTGGCTGAGGTTCGTTCGGGGTTATTGAATCCTGAAGTTCTGTCAAATCTTCAGTTTCATTTTGTGGTCGCTGAATTTCTTCCAGTTCTACCGTGCTCCCACTAATTTCTTTTGCAAGAAACTCTGTTTCTAAGAAAACGGCATGCTGAGCAACAAACACCTTCTGTTCCTCGGTGTGGTAGAACAGATATCCATAACCATTCTTTGGATATCCTACAAACTTACATAAAACTGACCGTGCCTCCAGTTTATCTGGTTTATGTGTTTTAACATAAGCCGGACAACCCCATATCTTAAATCTTTTAAGATATGGCCTTTTTCCATTCCATATCTCGAATGGAGTCTTAGGCACTGATTTAGACGGAACACCATTCAATAGATATGCCGCTGTCAAAAGCGCATGTCCCCAAAATGAAAGAGGCAACTCGGCACTACTCATCATGGAGCGAACCATATCCAGTAGGGTACGATTCCTCCGTTCCGATACACCGTTGTGCTGTGGTGTATAAGGAGGAGTAAGCTAAGAGAGAATACCATTCTCTTTTAAGTAATCTAGGAATTCCGTGCTTAAGTACTCCCCTCCTCTATCAGACCGGAGGATCTTGATACTTTTGCCAATCTGGTTCTCTACTTCGTTTCTGAATTTCTTGAATTTCTCAAAAGCTTCAGATTTGTGTTTCATAAGATACACATATCCGAATCTAGAGAGATCGTCAATGAATGTGATGAAGTACGAGAACCCACCCCTTGCATGTATAGACATCGGATCACATACATCACTGTGTATGAGTCCCAAGAGCTCTGCTGCCCTTTCTCCATGTTCGGTGAACGGAGATTTGGTCATCTTCCCTTTGAGACAAGACCGACAAGTTTCATAAGGTGAAAACTCGAACGTATTCAAGAGTCCATCTTTATGCAACTTACTTAGTCTTTTCTCTCCGATATGACCAAGTCTACAATGCCACAAGTAGGATTCATTCGTACCTGAATTCTTCCTCTTGCGTGTGTTTTGTACATTGAGAACTGTATTCTGATTTAGAACGTAGATACCATTACACAGTGTACCTTCTGCAACCTGTACCTTATGAAGGTAGATGTTCATGATATTTCTATCAAGAACAAAGTTATATCCATGTTTATCGAGTAAAGAAACTGATATGATGTTGCAAACCATGGAAGGTACATAGTAGCAATCGTTCAAAATCATAGTATTGCCATTTGGCAACACTAGGTGATATTCACCGACGGCTGCAGCATTAACTTGTGCTCCGTTCGCTACTCTGAGCGACATATCGCCATGTACAACTCTCCTACTTTTTCTCAGTCCCTGCAATAAATTACAGATATGAGATCATGATCCGGTATCAAGTACCCAGGACGTAGGGCTGACCGTAAAGCAGTTCTCAATTACAAGAACACCTGAAGTAGATGCAAAACCATGCTTCTTCTTCAACTGGGTATCCTTGGAATCCATATAATCCTCTTTCCCTTTCTCACACTTATGACTGTTGTCGTAAGTTAGAGCCGAACCAACGTTCCCCAGCCCCGAATAAGAATTCGGATCGGTCAAGCGATACATTTTATTATCTTGATTAGGGCGTGAAATGGCTGCTACCTGGAGAGAGAGAAAAGAAACACTCAGCGTGCGCTCTTGTAAGATTAGATTGGTTTATTAATTTATCTAACCAGGATGGCTCCCACTGTTTCCTCAAATTCTTCTTCAAACCTTAAAAGAAAGAACTAGTCAGGATTAATCGCACGTCACAATACTTGCTTAACCTTTCAGCCAGGCTAGTGTTGGTACTTCGAGGGAGGTTTTCCAACGCTTTCGCGAAGTTCCTTAATTAAATAACCTCTTTTCCCTGGAGGCGTAACCCCGCTAACACCGTTCTAGACACCTACTTGGTTTATAGCATTGATTGTTAAGAGAAATATTCTCCCGAGAGTAATCCAACTCATCAGTGGGATCGGGATCCAACTATCATCGTGTAATGACTTAGATAGAATCCACTTTAGTCACTACACTCCAGAAGGTATGCTAAATCTGCGTTTCTTTAGAAACTCCCGATGTGGTTTTTACCCCTAACGGTTTATGACCTTGACTAGGTCAACAAACCATAAATCGTTAGTCAAGTTCTACCCGTCATTATCCTGATTGCATTAGACCCACCCGTACGTGCCCTTGACTAGGTCAACAAGGCCGCACGACTGTCCTAACCAATCCCATTTGCAATGCACAGAAAAATATTATCTAGCTACCGTCCATTACGCCTTGACTAGGTCAACAAACGCAGCATGAATACTAAATAATACCAATCCGAAATGACGGAGGGCTACGGCTGGGTTTTGGCGAAAAACCCGTTAACGTAATGAACTTGATATAGTTGAAGAAACATTATTGCCTTTTTTGAAAATACAGTGGCGAAAACTTTTGCTAAAGAGGTCACTCCCCGTGAAGGGATCTCGGCTCTTTCCTCGTCGAATGAGGTGCAGGATATTCCAAACTGAATACCTCGATGCAAAGCAAGAATAACCGACTATAGTGAAGTTATTACCCTGACGCAAACTTTTTATCCAAGGGGTCACTCCCGATGAAGGGATCTCGACCCTTGCCTCGTCGAATGAGGTGCTGGGCATTCATAACCGAATACCTCTATGCAAAACAAAAGAGAACGTCCTTGCAATAACAGCTTTTTGAAAATTGTTCCAACAACGTCTTTTAGGTTTGTTTTCTTGCATTAATTTAATGCGTCCCATCAGTTAATAATACCATTGCAGAAAACAACGAAAATATGACGTAGGCTTATGCCATCCGCATTCGCCATGGGGTCCCGTCATCACCCGTTAGGTTACTTAACTAACGACAGAGCGGGGGCTGGACTAGTGCGGATGCAAAACATAAGCAACGCCTAAATAGATATCATATATAGATATATATTCACATTCGTCAGATGCAATGATAGCCATTCCAGATCACAGATGAATACTTTGGATATACTAGGAATCTGCATTCCGTTCGAGCCCGCAACGAAAAACAGATTACACGGTCGCGATGAATAGCCAAATACCCCACCCTAGACCCCTACGGGTGCGGAAAACTACCCGCCAAATACTCGAAGTGAAGCAACCTCCCTCAACAAAGTGAGTAGGCCACTCGGCACTTCGAGGTACCCGGTAGTTTGTGCACCCCACCTTGGGTCTATTCTAGGAGCAAAAACAGTAAAAGAAATTATACAATGACGGCTACAACCCCATCCCGGTTGTACGGCCAAATAAATAATATTACATCACTTTACATGTTACATGAATTGAAAGATAAAGAAAACTCTCATCTCACAACCCCCCGGCTATTCATCCGCGACAATCCAACAAATTCATATACACAAACCATCAACATTACAGATCACAGATATGCACAACCCCCACTAATCGACGTATAGCGATTAGCCGATGTTCAGTGCATATATCACATCACAGATATAACCCATTAGCCAAAGTCTAGAGAAGTTCGATCAAAATACAGATTTGTAACCACCCCAAAAACAAATTTGTTCCCTGGAAAATCTGGGCAGAAACAACATATACTAAAAATCCCAAAACATCCAAATAAGAACACTACGCAAAACCCGGTCCACGGCCGAGTCAACTCGGCCGCGGTTCCGCAGAAGGAAGCATGTTCTTGCCGCGGATCCGCGGCGCTTTGACCGAGTCACTGGATCGTTTTTGTTCTGTGTTTTTACAAAACCCTGAGCCGATTTTTCATGTATGTTAAATCATTTTTAGAGCAGTATAAAAAATCGGCAGAAACATGGTTTTTCCGGACGTGTTTTGCGATTTTTGTCCGATCGAAATTCTAGATACTTTGCTAACATGCTAGTTTGTGTTTAGCTAGGCTCTGATACCACTGTTAGGTCCACGTTACCCATCCCGGTTCTTTCGGAGAGGCGGAATAGGTAAAACGAAATTTTTTCCCTAGCTAGGTAACATGGACCGTATCATGAAGGATCGTTGCTAAACAAAACTAACAAAAATCTACAAGATCTAACTTCTATGTAGAATGGTTATACCTAGTCTTGAACTCCTTCTCTTCTTGTTGTTCTCTTGAACTCCTTCTCTTCTTGTTGTTCTCCTCCTTACTTGCTCCTTGTAGTAGTTTGTATGGCTCCTCCTCATCGTCTCCTCTTTGTCGAAGATAGATCCACCCGAGGGCCTCGAACTTGAGCTCCTACCTCAACCTAGAGGTAACTAAGGTATTTGGTTTGCTAAACCTAGTACCCTAGAATGAGTAGAGATGTGTTATGGTGGCTATGTCTCAAAAACTTATGATTTCCAACACATGGAACACTTAAGCTTTTAGAGAGAAAGAAGAAGAGCTTTTGCAAAGAGAGAGAAAAGATATGATAGAATGAGAGCTCTCTTTTGCAACCATGCTCATATGAGAATAATAGATTAACAATAATAATCAAAAAGGAAAATGTGATGGTGAGTATGGAATGACCATTATCATTTCATAATAAATGCAATTTGCAAAGATCAAGAAGCATCTTTGATATGAAATGATTATGGTCAAAATGTCAACAATGGTCAAAATGTCCACCATGGTCAAATGGTCAACCTAACCATCACACAACAATCCTTGATTATCATTATTAATCATATTTATCATTCTCATTAGGGTTGGAAAAATGTCAACGGTCAACAAGTCAACCAAAGTCAAACGGTCAACAACCCTAATGAGAATCCTCTGCCTCTATCAACTGTGCATACACACCCGCATCCGCGTTCCGAGGAACACGAATACAATGAGACAAAACCAATCCTAAAACCAATACCAGTATCTGGCTTAAACCAAAGCCCACTAGTAATAACTGCCCGGTCACCAATCGTGCACAAGTGCGCGAGTGTGAACGAACCCTGTCGCAAAACCATGCGACCTCTACTCAGTTTTGCCCAAAGGCGAGTAACCCTCTGTGTGGGACTCTAAAGACTCGGCACTACGCTGGCAGTGGGGTTAACCACAGACCGCAAGCGGCACTAGCTGTATGTAACGGTCCCCAGGTAGATGCCGATAAGAAGACTGATGAGGTGAATCCTTCCGAACTCCTACTGAGCCTGTATGTGACAATCTCCGTACAGTCCGGTCTGTTCGTCTAAGAACATCGCATGGCGGGCCTAGAGGGCGGTAAACGTCAGTCCTCTACTAGAGGTACAAGTCGTGCCGGAGTGTAGCCCAGAACACCTGAGATAACACTGGAAACCTACCAGTTGTTAGTGTTTATGCCCTAGAAGGCCATTACTGTATCATACTAGCTTGTATATTACTTAATGGAAGCTTGGGATATTCACATGTATATAACAGTCTTGCTAAACATGGTAGTATGCTACTTGGTTTTTCTATCTTAATATGTGAGTGTACGTATTGATAGAGCTCTTAGGATCTTGCTTGTCTACCAGCGTTGTGATGGCAGTCACACTAGTGGGGGCTGGGTAGTCTACAAGCACATCCTTATTCAGGTCCCTGGTCGTTGGATTATCGAGACAGAGCATCGATACTCCGGAGTAGACTAGTGTGTACGCTTCTCATCCCAGTTGGGGAGATGGTCTGTCCCACAGCCGTCAGTACGTCGTACTGGAGATAGTATACAGGTGCTCGTTAGGTTACGGGTACACCGGACAGGACTCACAGGGAACTGTTGGTTGGTTTGATACCAGTCGTCAGTGAACAGTTCCCAGGTGACATGAGTACAGCGTAGTCCGCAGACTTGACACTGCTACTTCGCCTCGAGTGTGTCCCACTGTTCTTAGATTGCTACCCTACCACGGCTCAAAGGAGTCGTGCAAACCGGTGGCAGTTGGGTGCAGTCCCGAGCACTTGGAGGCAGTGGCGGTTAGACAGGATTCGTCCCTCCCGGTATTGGGAGTAGATATCGTGCTGTGTCAGAGAGCCATTACGCAAAGTCCCTGGCCAGGGCAAGCGAGATTTGCTGGTAGGTTCCAGCAGTTTCTTAGGGTGTAATGGGCTTTACTCCGACACGACTTATACCGCTATTAGGGGACTGACGCTTGCCGCCCCCCTAGGCCCGATATGCGATAGTCTTGGACGAACGGACCGGACTGTATGGAGATTGTCACATCAGACTCAGTAGGAGTTCGGATGGGTTTACTCATCGGCCTTCTTATCGACAACTACCTAGGGGCCGTTACGTACAGCTAGTGCCGCTTGCGGTCTGTGGTTAAACCCACTGCCAGCGTAGTAGTCGAGTCTCTAGAGTCCCACACAGAGAGTTTCCTACTCCAGGCGAAACGATATAGAGGTTGCATGGTTTTGCGACAAAGGGTTCGGACGCATACGTGCGTTTACGTGCGTACGACTTTCGGACAGTTTTTACCAGTCGGCTTTGGTTTAAGCCAGTTACTGGTATCCGGTTATTGGATTTTTACAGTCTAAAGTTTTTCCGTATTTTTGCGGATTGGAGGGGCGTTCTCGTAATTGTACGAGAAGCTTCTAGAAGATGTGACTAAGGAGTTTTCTTTTGGATAAGAAAGTGAGTCATGGTGGTGATTCATTCATTTCATTAATGCACATTTATTGCTTAATGACTCATGCTAATGAATCACCACTAGATATTTTATGAAGCATGCTTATTCATTTCCTTTATTCATTATTCTTAAATAAGAATGCTTCATAATATTATGATACACTCTCTCTCTTCTCTCATTATCTTATCTCATATTCTCTCTCCTCAAGCTCTCATCTTCAAGTGACTAATCCTTAATCCTCATGTGTTGAGATCAAAGGTTTAGTTAGACTTAAGCATCCATAACCATCACTCTATCTCATCCTTTCATCTTTGATTAGCAATCAAAGTTGATTAGTTACCTCAAGTTAGAGGTGTAGCTTGGTGTCTTGCTCTCGGGTGGATCGTCTACTACCTAGAGAAGGTCGAGGAGAACAAAGGAGGACACAAAGACGAAGGACTAGTTTCGATCGGTATAATCCCTTAACAATATAGTTTAGTATAGCTATGTGTTTGGTTATTATTTGTTTAGCTTCGATTTAAGCGGTTAGTCGATGTTCGTTCCTTAAACTTGATCGTTTTTGTAAATTCCGCCTCCCCACAAGTACTGGGGTGTACTACATCGACTTACAGTGGTATCAGAGCCTCGCTAAACAATAAATAACTTAATCGCAAATTTGTACGAATTTCGAACGGAAAAACGAAACCGGAAAACCCTAAAAAATGCTAGTTTCTGTCGAATTTAAAACGATGTCAGAAAATTTTTCAGGTGTGTTCAGAGAGCTAGAAACGAGTCCAGGAAAACACCCAAGAAATTCGAGCCCATGAATCGGCAACTCGGCCGCGGAAGCGCGGCGGATCGGTGGGATCCGCCGCCCTTCCGCGGCGCTTTGGCCGAGTCATGGACTCATCTTTCTTGTGTGGGTCCCCTGTGATATTTGGGGTTTTCTGGAATATTTAATTATTGCTCAGGTTACTGTTTAACAGAGCAGATTTTGGAGCAATATTGAGGTTGTTTATTCGATCTAATTGTACAGTATTTGCATATTGGATTATATCTGTGATTGTTTAATGTGTTCGTAAACCTTCCCCAACTGCTAGTATGTCGGTTGGCAGGGGGTTGCACATTTCTGAAATGGTTATATCTGTTTGTGCATATAAACTGTATTGGACTGTTGTGGTGTATAGCCGGGGTTAGCAATGGGTTATTGTTTAATTCATTTGTTGTAAATGTAATTTGTTGTAATATTATTTTTGCGGGGCACTTCCAGGTTGCGGTTGTAGCCACCGTTGTATTATTTCATTTTACTGTTTTTGCTCCCAGGACTGACCCAAGGTGGGGTACACAAACTGCCGGGCGGGTAGTTTGCCGTACCCGTAGGGGTCGAGGGTGGGGTAACGGCTATTCATCACAACTGTGTAATCTGTCTTTTCTTGCAGGCTCAAAAGAAATACAGATTGCTTGCAAATCCAATATTGTTTATCTGTGTTCTGGAATGAATATCATTGCGTCAGACGAATGTATAATATCTATATTTATTGTAGCTATTTAGACGTCACTTATGTTTTACACCCGCGCTAGCCCAGCCCCCGCTCTGTCGTTAGTTAAGTAACCTAACGGGTGATGACGGGACCCAGTGGCGAATGCGGATGGCATAAGAGGACGTTGTATTTTCGTTGTTTTCTGCAATGATAGGTTAATGATGGGACGCATTATCTATAATGCAAAGTAAAACAAACCAAAGTTTAAATCGTTGGAACAATTTAAAAGAAACCACTCGGTTATTTTTAAAACAGATATTTTTAAATGCGGAGATTTAACCACTCCTTTTAAAAGCTATCAGGTTCCTTCGGTTATATCAAGTTCACTACGTTCACGGTTTCGCCAAAACCAGTCGTAGCCCTCCGTCATTTCTTATGAATGGTCAGTAGTATTCAAGCTATGTTTGTTTGGCCCTTAGTCAAGACATAGTGTTTGGTAGCTGCTGGGGTATTCATTTGTTGCATAGATAGATGAGTTGGTTTGGGACAGTCGTATTACTTTGTTTGGCCCTTAGTCAAGAGTATACGGATGGGTTCAAATCAACAGGATAATGATGGGCAGAACTTGACATGTGACTTATGATTTGTTGGCCCTTAGTCAAGATCATAAGAGCATGGGGCAAAAACTTATATCGGGAATTTCTAAAGAAACTGAAATTTGCAAAGAGATGCATACCATTTGGAGTTTGATGAATGTTGGTAGGATTCCTTCAACATTATCATACGATGATATTTGGATCCCGATCCTACTGTGAGTATATGCTACTTATCAGGATATTCGTCGCTTAACGATCAATGCTATAAACCTAGTAGGTGTCCAGAAAAGTGTCAGCGGGGTTACGCCCCCAGAGAAAAGAGGTTATTTAATTAAGGAACTTCGCGAAAGCGTTGGAAAACCTCCCTCGAAGTATCGACACCGGCCTGGCTGAACGGTTAAGCAAGTATTGTACGGTGAGAATAGTCTTGGCTAATTCTTCTTTTATGGTTTGAGGAAGGATTCGAGAAACAGTGGGAGCCATCCAGTTTAGATAAACTAAAAACCACTCTAAACTTGCAAGAGCATCATGCTAAAGAGTTTTCTTCTCTCTCTCCTAATTGCAGCGACCCTGAAAATGACTGGACTTAAGTTACTTTTAGAGAAAAATATACTGACGGGGCCAAACTATAAAGATTGGCTACGGAATGTCAAGATGGCTTTGACCTATGACAAACTGGGGTACGTCCTCACCGCTACAGCACCTGCTGTCCTTGGTCCCAAATCCAGCAATGCGGATAAGGAAATCCGCAAAACCTGGGATTTAGATTGCGCGAGAGCCAAGTGCATCGTGCTTGCCTCGATGAACAATGAACATCAGAGGAGGCACGAGGATATGTCCCTAGATGGCATATTTCTCCATACAAAGGAACTTTATGGAGAGCAATCTCGTATAGCAAGATACGAGACCTCTAAGAAATTGTTTCGAGCGAGGTTGGCTGTCGGGTAATCGGTAGGTGAACATGTCCTACAGATGATCGGCTATATTGAAGAGCTCGCGGACCTTGGGACGACTTTGGATAATGAGCTCTATACAGACCTTGTTCTCCAGTCCCTTCCTCCCACCTACGCCCAGTTTATCCTCAACTTCAATCTTCAAGGAAAAGAAGTTGAACTTGCGGAACTCCTGAACATGTTAAGGAGTGCAGAGGGCACCTTGCAGAAGGCAAGGGAAACACCCGCTATGTTTGTTGGCGGTTCATCTTCTTCCGGGTCCAAGGCTAGGGCCAAAGGAAGGAAGAAGAAGGCCGCACCCAGACCTAGAGGAGGTGTTAGTAAGGTGGGAAAGAAGGGAAAGAAAAAGTTTACAGCACCGGTAGTTGGCCTGGATGAGTGCTTCCATTGTCACAGGAAAGGGCACTGGAAGAAGGATTGCAAGGCGTGGAACGCCAAGAACCAGGAACCGAAGCAAGCTGTGGCTTCGACTTCAGGTGTGTTTGTAATTGAGAATTGTCTGTCAATCAACTCTGCTTCCTGGGTATTGGATACCGGATCAGGATCTCATATTTGCAATTCATTGCAGGCACTGAGAAACCGTAGAGTGCTGAAGGAAGGTGATATGATCCTCAGGGTTGCTAACGGAGCTAGCGTGGGAGCTGCGTCCGTCGGGGATTATCACCTAGGATTGACGAGTGGACACATTTTGGTTTTACATAACTGTTATTTTGTACCCAGCTTAACGTGTAATATCATATCTGTTTCCTTGTTATCAAATAAAGGTTATGATTTCACGTTTGTAAGAGATGTTGTCAACATCCACCTTAATCATGGTTTGATTGGGTCCGGTACTCTAAATAACGGCATATATGTGTTAAACCAACTCCAAATTTTCAATGTCCAGAACACACTAAAAAGAAAGTCTCCAGATTTAAATAAAGCTTTCTTATGGCATTGTAGACTGGGTCACATCAATGAGAGAAGGTTGACTAAGTTGCATAGAGAAGGATATTTGGACACGTTCGAATATCAAACTTATGACACTTGTCAATCTTGTCTCAAAGGAAAGATGACAAAGACTCCATTTACTGGACAAGGAGTAAGAGCGAGCGAGCTCTTAGGACTCATACACAGTGATGTATGTGGTCCAATGTCTACACATGCAAGAGGTGGTTATTCCTACTTCATTACTTTTACAGATGATTTCTCTAGGTATGGATATGTTTTCTTAATGAAGCATAAATCAGAGGCCTTTGAGAAATTCCTGGAATTTAAGAGTAAAGCGGAAAACCAAACAGGCAAAAGTATTAAGACACTAAGATCTGATCGAGGTGGAGAATACTTAAGTGCCGAGTTCCTAGGTTACCTAAAAGAGAAAGGAATTCTCTCTCAGCTTACTCCTCCATACACTCCACAGCACAACGGTGTATCGGAGAGACGGAATCGAACCCTATTGGATATGGTACGATCCATGATGAGTAATACTGAGTTACCGCGATCTTTCTGGGGTTATGCGCTAGAATCAGCGGCATATCTTTTGAACCAGGTTCCAACCAAGACTGTGCCTACCACACCATATCAGATGTGGAGTGGGAAGAAACCCTGTCTAAAACATTTTAGGACATGGGGGTGTCCAGCTTTTGTAAAAAAGCAGCATGTGGACAAGCTCGAGGCACGCTCAGTACTGTGTAAGCTTGTGGGATATCCAAAGAACTCCAAGGGATATTATTTCTATTACGCAGAGGAACAAAAGGTTTTTGTTTCTCGTCATGCCCACTTCTTAGAAACTGAATTTTTAGAAAATCAGAAGAGTGGGAGCGAAGTAGAACTGGAAGAAATTCCAGAACCACAAGCTGTTACTGAAAGTTTGATAGAACCAGAGGTTCAAGAAGAACAGAACATTCCCGCACCCCTCCGCAGGAGTAGTAGGCCGTCTCATCCGCCTGAGAGATACTACGGTTTTCTCATAGACGGGGATAGAGAGGATTGCATCATAGATGATGATGAACCTACTGACTTCCAGCAGGCCATCCAGAGCGGCGACTCGGTACGATGGCTAGATGCAATGCGGACCGAGATGGAGTCCATGTACACCAACAAAGTATGGACTTTGGACTTTGCTCCAGATGGGGTAAAACCCATAGGATGCAAATGGATCTTCAAGAAAAAGATTGGTGTAGATGGACAGGTGGAAACCTATAAGGCTAGACTTGTTGCAAAGGGTTTTCGTCAAAGACCTGGTTTGGACTATGACGAAACCTTTTCTCCAGTGGCTATGCTCAAATCCATTCGGGTCCTTCTTGCTATTGCTGCCTTCCATGATTATGAAATCTGGCAGATGGACGTAAAGACGGCTTTTCTGAATGGAAATTTAGAAGAGAGCGTCTATATGGATCAGCCAGAGTGTTTCAATCAGAGTGGGAGCAGCGGGAAAGTATGCAAGCTGCTTAAGTCTATTTATGGACTAAAGCAGGCATCGCGGAGTTGGAACATCTGTTTTGATGAGACAGTCAAAGAATATGACTTTATCAAAAATCCAGATGAACCGTGCATATATAGTAAAGTCGTGGCCAGAAGTGTCGTATTCCTCGTCTTGTACGTGGATGACATTCTATTGATAGGAAATGACATTCCTATGCTACAATCTGTCAAAGGATTCTTGTCACACAGGTTCTCCATGAAAGACCTGGGTGATGCCTCTTACATTCTGGGGATCCGGATCTATCGTGATAGATCCAAGAGGATGTTGGGACTTTCGCAGTCCAGGTATATCGACACTGTACTGAAAAGATTCAGTATGGAAGATTCTAAGCGCGGTAATCTACCGGCTTGTCACGGAATCACCCTCTCCAAAGAGATGTCTCCCAAGACTGATTTGGAAAGGGAACGCATGTCTATTATACCCTACGCTTCTGCGGTAGGCTCTATAATGTATGCGATGTTGTGTACCAGACCAGATGTAGCTTACACACTAAGCGTGGTAAGCCGGTATCAGTCAGACCCAGGGGAGAAACACTGGATAGCAGTAAAGAACATTCTCAAGTACCTGAGGAGGACTAAGGATATATTCTTGGTTTACGGCGGAAAAGACCTCAGGTTGGAGGCCTTTGATGATTCCGGCTTCCAGAGTGATAAGGACGATTCCAAGTCCATGTCGGGTTATGTCTTTACCCTCAATGGAGGGGCGGTGTGCTGGAAGAGCTCCAAGCAGGACACCGTTGCTGACTCGACGATGGAAGCGGAGTATATAGCTGCTTGCGATGCCGCAAAAGAAGCAGTCTGGATGAAGAAGTTCCTAACAGAACTTCAGGTGGTTCCTACCATTGTTGATCCAATACCTCTGTATTGCGACAACAACGGAGCTATAGCTTTAGCGAAGGAACCAAGGTCCCATCAGAAGTCCAGACACATCTTGAGGCGGTATCACCTGATCAGGGAGATCATTGATCGTCAGGAGATCGAGGTTCGGAGAGTTGCTTCAGAAGAGAACATTGCTGATCCATTCACGAAGGCCCTTCCTCAGATTCAGTTCGAGAGGCTGCTCGAGATCATTGGTCTACGATATGCCAGTACATGGCCCTAGTGCAAGTGGGAGATTGTTAGTGTTTATGCCCTAGAAGGCCATTACTGTATCATACTAGCTTGTATATTACTTAATGGAAGCTTGGGATATTCACATGTATATAACAGTCTTGCTAAACATGGTAGTATGCTACTTGGTTTTTCTATCTTAATATGTGAGTGTACGTATTGATAGAGCTCTTAGGATCTTGCTTGTCTACCAGCGTTGTGATGGCAGTCACACTAGTGGGGGCTGGGTAGTCTACAAGCACATCCTTATTCAGGTCCCTGGTCGTTGGATTATCGAGACAGAGCATCGATACTCCGGAGTAGACTAGTGTGTACGCTTCTCATCCCAGTTGGGGAGATGGTCTGTCCCACAGCCGTCAGTACGTCGTACTGGAGATAGTATACAGGTGCTCGTTAGGTTACGGGTACACCGGACAGGACTCACAGGGAACTGTTGGTTGGTTTGATACCAGTCGTCAGTGAACAGTTCCCAGGTGACATGAGTACAGCGTAGTCCGCAGACTTGACACTGCTACTTCGCCTCGAGTGTGTCCCACTGTTCTTAGATTGCTACCCTACCACGGCTCAAAGGAGTCGTGCAAACAGGTGGCAGTTGGGTGCAGTCCCGAGATAACACTGGAAACCTACCAGTCTATCTCGCTTGCCCTGGCCAGGGACTTTGTGTAATGGCTCTCCTAGACACAGCGCGATATCAACCCCCAATACCAGGAGAGACGAATCTTGTCTAACCGTCACTGCCTCCAAGCGCTTCAGGACTGCACCCAACTACTACTTGTTTGCACGACTCAGTAGAGCCGTGGTAGGGTAGTAATCTAAGAACAGTGGGAACACACTCGAGGCGGAGTGACAGTGTCAAGTCAACGGACTAAGCTGTACTCATGTCACCTGGGAA
Source organism: Agapanthus africanus (assembly GCA_030015575.1). Classification (NCBI taxonomy): domain Eukaryota; kingdom Viridiplantae; phylum Streptophyta; class Magnoliopsida; order Asparagales; family Amaryllidaceae; genus Agapanthus; species Agapanthus africanus. Next base: position 180,805,481 of record JASDDO010000016.1, on the reverse strand, counting down.
CTGTTAACCGATGATAGGTATAATACCAACCAACAGTTCCCGACGAGTCCTGTCCAGTGTACTCGTAACCTAACGAGCACCTGCATACTATCTCCAGTACGACGTACTGATGGCTGTCGGACAGACCATCTCTCCTGCTGGGAAGAGAAGCGTTTGCACTAGTCTACTCTGGAGTATCGATGCCCAGTCTCGATAATCCTACGACTAGGGACCAAAATAAGAATGTGCTTATAGACTACCCAGCCCCCACTAGTGTGATCGCCATCACAACGCCGGTAGTCAAGCAAAGATCCTAAGGGCTCTACCAATATGTTTTTAGCGATATGTTAAAAGAAACATATACACATATTAAGATAGAAACAAACCAAGTAGCATACTACTATATCGAGCAAGACTGTCGTAAAACCATATATATATCCAAAGCCTCCAAAATGTATTATACAAACCAGTACTATACAATAATGGCCTCTAGGGCATACATATCTAACAGCGTATACGATTCTCGACCCATATGATGGGCGATGGATGATCCCACATCCATTGGTGTTTGACATCAGAGAAGGTATACGGGTGCTCAATGGAGACTAGATACACTGAACGGACTCACCGAGAACTCCTAGATGGTATTATACATATCGTCAGATAGCAGTTCTCTGGTGACACTATTACATGTTAGTCTGTCGACCCGAGATCGTCATAGAGTCTTGTGTGATTCCCACTCTGCTTTGATTTCCACCTTACCACGTTCAATAGATCGTGCAAAACGGTGGTTTTTGGGTACAGTCCCGAGTCACATGGAGACAATGAGCGATAGGAGGGGATTCGTCTCTCCCAGTATTGGGGGTTGATGTTGCGCTATGCTCGATTGGCCATAACAAGAAATCCCTGGCCAGGGTTGCTGAGATTTACTGGTAAGTGTTGTCAGTAGTTTCTTAAACCGTTATGGACCTTGTATCGGCATAACTTATCAAGCTATTAGGGTCTGACATTTACCACCCCCAGGCGAGATATGAGACATATCAAACGAAGAGACCGGACTGTACGGTAGTGTTTCTTATTGGATTCGCAGGAGTATGAGAAGGCTTGCTTGTTGATCTTCTGATCGCTCAATACCCGGGTGGCCGTTACGTTTAGCAGACCACTTGCGGCTTGTGGGTGACTGATATGATCCCCACCTACTGCCGGCGTATTGACGATCTTTAGAGTCCTACACAGAGCTTTCCTAGCTCAAGCGAAATGAAGTAGGAGCACATATATGATATGTGCGGGACCGAGATTAATACGTGTATGTGATACCGTATTCTATTCTCGCAATATGTGATATCGGTCGGTTATATGTGATATAGCCGGGCTGTCAAATCAAGTGTTGATTCGATAAGTTGATACATTTGATATTAGTCGGTTGTATGTGATATAGCCGGATTATTAAATCTAGTGTTGATTTAATAATTTAATGTATAATTATATACTTGATATATTAACTTACATTAACTAATATTAGCTCACTTAAGAATTCTTTTTCTCACTTGTGTACACTTAGTATATATGTTATATATATTAATGTACATTGTTTTGTGTTGTGCTAGATGATACATGTTTCATGGGTGTATGAGACTCACACCATGCTTATGTTAATGTTAGGTTTTATTTATTTAAAGTTAATCAAAATTAGTTGGAAATTAGTCAAATGGTTCAAGCTTGTGGACGTTTGTAGAACCATTGACTTAGTCCACTAATTTTGTTTTACATAAGATATTTATTAACCCAACCATTAGATTAGCCATGGTTTAGTCTCTACATGAGTTAATATGAGATATTATCTCACCCATGGCTGCTATTTCTCACAACTTGATTCATTCTTCACTTGCTTGATTCCATGGTAGCTTTCTTCATCTCCTTCCTTAAGCTTTCTAGCTTCGTGAGTGGTGAAGAAAATTAGTGAGAAAATTATTTCTAAAGTGAGCAAAATTCCTACTTCTTCAACCTCTTCTCTACTAGCCATTTAGATTGGGTTGTTTCTTCACTAGTTCATCACTTATTGAAGAGGTAGCTTGAGTTAGTGTCTCCTCGATGTAGATCATCTTCGGCCTCGAAGACTTCAAGAAAGTTTGTTCATTTCACCTTGTGGAGCCTCACTAGAGTCCGGGAGATCGCTACTTGGAGCGAAAGGACTACTACACTGAGCTATTGAAGTGAAGGACCGGTCTACAAAAGATGTATTCCTTGTTCACTTAGATGTAAAGATGTTTACATTCTAGTTTCGTCTAATTCTCTAGTTAAGATTCTAGGTCAAGGTTCTTTAGCACGGCAAATTTTTGAAAACGGCATGGCGATGCCTCCCGAAACCCAGCGACGACCCTAGGGAACCCAGCATCCTGGGTACTAGATACCGGATCAGGATCTCATACCTGTAATTTATTGCAGGGACTAAGAAATAGTAGGATAGTTGGACCTGGTGATATGTCACTCAGAGTAGGAAACAGAGCACAAGTTGATGCTGCTGCCGTCGGTGAATATCACCTAGTGTTGCCAAAAGACAATACTATGATTTTGAACAATTGCTACTATGTACCTTCCATGGTTTGCAATATCATATCAGTTTCTTTACTCGATAAAGATGGATATAAATTTTTTCTTGATAGAAATATAATGAACATTTACCTAAATGTCACGACTCGAAAATGGCACATGATGGCCCTTAAACTACGCAACGTCTTCAGGCGTAACGCAATTTAAGTAAGCTGAAAACCCAGAAATCTAAACCATCAAAAGTAGTAAGAAATAAGAACATTGCTAAAACTTTTGAAATCTCAAACCAAAATTCTTTAAAGTCCAACTTTTCTTTCTTTAAAATTTTGACAGCACCTCCTTTGTAAAACAAGCCCCAAAAATGGGTACAACATAATATAAGTAAAAGCATCCCAAACGGAAGTAAAATACACGCCCAACGGCGGAAAACAACCACCAACAACAGATATACGACGTCGTAGCGAAGAAAGAGACGATATACATAAAACTGCATAAAACCTCCAAGTCACAAAATAATATACAATATCGTCCTCTCAACATGTCTCTAAGTCATACAAGATAATGGTAGATGGAGAGTACATGATACAACGAATATACAACAAGCAACATCGGATAAATGCAAAACCTACCTAAGCAAAACTGCACACTGTCAGGCTAAGCGGTATCCGCAGCAAAAGATGATACGATGGATGGAAATAGCCCTGCCTCTAACTATCCTGAAGAACATCTGCAAACACTGTGGCACAACGGGGGTGAGTTGCCAACTCGTGAATAGTAAATTACATATGCTGGTAATCGCAAGTATGCACGTACAACGCGAATCTGAAACATGCAATCCGATAGCAATAAGATGGCAGTATGTATATGCAATAGTCATGAAAAGTACTCTAGCAGGTACTACAATACATGAACCAATGCATATAAAGTAAATGAGGAGTATGGAATAACACATGTCATAAAATCACGGAATCCTGACCTCGTGATAGGACCAACGTCCATCAAGACAATCTAAATCCCAAAGTTCCTCAAATCAGCCCCCAAATTGGCTCACATATCAAGTAAATCTCGTATATCATGTATGTACAACATCAGTATATCCCACATATCCCGTATGTACAACATCAGTATATCGCACATATCCCGTATGTACAACATCAGTATATCTCACATATGTTTCATATAAGGCGAGTGTCTAACATCGACACCCAAAAACATCATGAAACAAGTGTCTAGCATCGACACCGAAATACTGACCTCTGAGGCGCCATCACCTGGGAATGGCCCTCCAATGTCAGGTACGTACACCCTAATAACCTGGGTAAGCACCACCCGCAATCCGTAAGGCATGTACGTACATAACCTCGATCGATATCCCCCAGATATACGTCGAGTCCAAATACTATCACCGGATGGCAAACGCCCCCAGCCGGGCTCAACGGCATGGACCTTCGATCTTCTTTCCCCGGGGAACCAACTGGGATCCACCATGTACCCGCACACGGACCACGACTACTCTTCGCATGGGGTATATATAAGCTCAGAATCGAGAAATCTCATGGTGGAAGCTGAAATATCATATCAAGAGAAACCGGGTTTTTCAAATAATGCATAATTTCATGAAACAACCACGGTCCTCAAATCCAGAAAACATCAAGTAATGAATAAATATAACTGCATGAATCAATACATATATATTAGCGTCCCACTCCACTAATATATATATATATATAACAGTGTCCCACTCCACTGTTATATATACTTAGGAGTAACAATATCAGAGAACATCATATGAAATCCATGAATGTAACATATGCAGCATGAAACAATAATATGAGCATATAAAGGAAAACCGCTATTTAACTGCAACAAGTTATTAAATATATATCATGCGGTTCCTGATTTCTCCGAAATCAGATGCAACATCATATACAGGTGAACATGTAGCTATAACAAGGTATGTGTAACCATGTCGGTATAGCAAGACATGTGTGTCCATATGAAGTATGTATGATGTAAAAGTATCTGTAGCAAGGTATGTCTCTATGCTTATCCATAATACCCTCCAGGTATATGTATGTATGTATGCCAGATGTACCTGTAGCTATGTCTCATATGTGTATATACCTATCACTAATGGTACACTACCCTATAGGTATATGGTAACTAGCATGTAAGCATGTCAGGGCATATGTGTAAGCATGTAGGTATACAGGTATGCTATAAGTCATATGCCCAAGGAAATATGAATCAATGTCTCAATGTCCCCAACCAAACAATATCTATAAGGGTGTTGTGCGTGTCATGGCAATTATTGACGTTGTGTGTGGTATACAATCAGTGCTCGTGCAACATAAGCCGTCAATAATAGTGCAGTGTCCTAAGGGTACTAGTCCAAGCACAACAGTAACTAAGCAGTAACGTGTATGCGCAACTGTATATATGCAATAGAATATGCGACAAAACATAACATCTCTAGCCCAGACGCATAACGCCATGCGGGCGATTCCCCTGTAGATGTTAAATCTACTCACCAACCGTACTGGCTAAGCAAAGCCAACCACCTGTTTCCCCCTTCGTCGCAGCGTCCGAAGTCCCCGCCTGCGAACCTAAAACAACAAAACGATAACACAAGTGTATATTAGCAAACGACCAAAAACACGTACAAACTACGTTTTACCGACACACCAACTCTAAACCTACTCCCAAATGTTCGTATTGTGGCTAACGTACGTAGCGACACAACGAAACCATCTCAAGAGAAAAACCAGCACGAAGTGCACGGACCTTGTCGAATAACGTATCGCGCGTAGTCGTATCACTAGAAACTACCTATATGATCCCAGATTTTTCATACAGAGAAAACTAAACAATCAAACAGAACCAAACACACCTAAACCACGGCAGACACCTACCCACAAAAACCCAAACCCAAAACTCCACAAGAATTCCGGCGTCGCCGGAAATCCCCTTCACGTCGCCCGCCGAGTCCGAGCTCCTTGGGTTCGTGATCCAGGTGATGTCCTATGGTCACTGGTACAACACAACTACACTGTTTGGTTTTCTAGTAAAATCTCGGGGTCACAGCAGGTCACAGATATCAAATACGACACTAAAAATACGATATTACGCACAAAATCTAACTTTAAACATTCTAAACTAAAACTAAAAGTCTACACAACACACAAACTAAATAAAGAACAGATAGGGATCATTACCTAACCAAAAGAACTCCAAGATCCAAGCTATCCAAGCTCCTATGCATCCAAGAGGTAATATCCAAGAAAAAGTTGTGATTTTGGTGAAGTTTGTGAATTTTGTGATGGATTTTGTGTTGGATAGTGAAGTGTTCAGATTGAAACAAGAAAGAGATGAAGAATATGAGAAATGAAAAAGTGAGAGGGAATTGAAAAAGAAATGATAAAGGGAATGAGAGAGGTGAGTGCAAGAGGTGAATGCACCTTGCATTAATTTTCTCATTAATGCTTTCACACACCATCATTAGCCACCATGCCACCTGTCTCTTCCAAAAGAATATCTCTCTCTCTCACAAAAAAATAAAAGATTAAGGTTAATTTCAAGGTTAAAGCAAGGAATTAGATTCAAAGCAAAGGATTAAATTGTCAAGGTCACTAATACTAGTTTAGCACAAACAAACCCTCGCTTTTACGTGCACACGTGCGTGCATGCCCATAACAAATAATATTAAAATAATAATTAAATGTTATAAAATGTGAGGAACCCGAATTGGAAAACTTTTTACAGTAAACCCGCATTACCGTCTAAACTAACACTAACCGAAATCTAAGGCGTTACACTAAATTAGGTATTAGTTGTAAAAGGTACACTGTGTAATGGTATTTATGTTCTAAATCAAAACACGGTTTTCAATATACAAAACGCACGCAAGAGGAAAAGTTTAGAAGAGAACGAATCCTACTTGTGGCATTGTAGACTTGGTCATATCGGAGAGAAAAGACTGAGTAAATTGCATAAGGATGGATATTTGAATACGTTCGAATTTTCATCTTATGAAACTTGTCAGTCTTGTTTCAAGGGAAAAATGACCAAATCTCCGTTCACCGGACACGGAGAAAGAGCAGCAGAGCTCTTGAGAATCATACACGGTGATGTATGTGGTCCGATGTCTTTACATGCAAGGGGTGGGTTATCGTACTTCATCACATTCACTGACGATCTCTCTAGGTTCGGATATGTGTATCTCATAGAACACAAATCTGAAGCTTTTGAGAAATTCAAAGAATTCATAAACGAAGTAGAGAACCAGATTGGAAAAAGTATCAAGATCCTCCGATCTGATAGAAGAGGGGAGTACTTAAGTACGGGATTCTGGGACTTTCTAAAAGAGAAGGGTATTCTCTTTCAGCTTACTTCTCCGTATACACCATAGCATAACGGTGTATTGGAGCGGAGGAACTGTACCCTATTAGACATGGTTCGCTCTATGATGAGTAATGCTGAGTTGCCTCTTTCATTCTGGGGGTTTGCTCTTAAATCAGCTGCATTCATATTAAATAGAGCACCGACCAAATCAGTGCCTACCACCCCATTTGAAATATGGAGTGGGAAGAGACCATGTCTTAATTACATTAAGATATAGGGATGTCTTTCCTTTGTTAAAAATCAGAACCCTGGTAAACTCGAGGCAAGGTCTGTATTGTGCAAGTTTGTGGGATACCCTAAGCATTCAAAGGGATATCTGTTCTAGCACACTAAAGAACAGAAGGTCTTTGTATTTCGCCACGCTACCTTTTTGGAAAAGGAATTTCGTGGAAAAGGAATTTCGTGGGAGTACTGTAGAACTGGAAGAAATTTCTGAACCACAAACTATAACAAAAGATTTGGTAGAACCCCTAAATTCACTAGTACCCGTCGAACCTCGGCCACTCCGCAGATCTAGTAAGATTTCTCATCCGCCCGAGAGATACTATGTATCACGACCCGAAAATTTAGTTCGTGACCGGCACTTAAATCACGCCACGTCTACAGGCGTAACGTAATTCAAGTAAGCCGAAAACCAATCAATCTAAACCTTTTTAAGAAAATAAAAGAGGTGAAGTTTTGAAATAAAGGTATGATGAAATTAAAAAGTTTTCTTAAATACATAGATGAGGGAACATGAAAATACAAGTGGATAATGCAAGTTGAAAAACATGTTTCGTCTTTTAAAAATTTGGGCAGCACCTCCTTCGTATATTTTGATCCAAAACCACATATGCAAGATAATGATAAAGGCATCCCCAAGCGGGAGCTAGCTCTTCGCCAATCGGCAGATTCATAACCATGCAGGACAGTATATATGTATACGACGCCCAACGGCGAAGATCACCACAAAAGATAAAGAAATAAGCAAGACATCAACCCACCAAGCGAACATATAACCCATCGCTCAAGTCTCGTAACTATAAGTCTTGCTAAGTCTTACTGCTTATACAAATACTAGTTTCTGATTTGATGGAGTTAACTAGATACAACTGGAATAATAAATACAAGAGAGGTACGATCCAACATGTACCTCCTATCAAAGCAAAACACCCGAATGCAGCTGTGTGCCAGCGATGCCGCTACTGATCCATACGGTCAACCTGCAATAACTGTGGCACAACGGGGGTGAGTTGCCAACTCGTGAGTAGAAAATATCAACAGGTAGAAATCGAATAAACAACGATTCCTAGGTCAACTATATCATGAAGGTAATACTATAATATCTAGGGTGACTGTATCTACATATGTGTCAACAATGTATTCAATGCCTATCTGCATGTGGATATCATCCACGAGTCAATCAGTGACACAACAACGTCATGCATGTGAATATCATAAAAGCATATGCATGAAAGTATGAGGATATAAATCAACGGGTGTCCCTCGTGACACATCAATATCATGGAACCTGAGTGTCCAGCATCGACACTCGAAACATCATGAAACCCGTGTCCAACACCGACACATAAATCCTCATATCTCGGGCTCCGTCAGTCCGGATCGGCCCACGGGCTCCGTCAGTCCGGATCGGCCCATATCATCTCACGACTCCGGTCGGTATCCTCCGGATAACCGCCGATCCAAAATACTATCACCGGTAGGTAGTGCTCCCCTGCCAGGCTCACCTCCTAACAAATACGAGTTTTCTTGCCCCGGGGTACCTCACCGGGTCCACCATATACCCGCAGACGGTGCCTACCACTCCTCGAATCGGGTTTCACATTCCAATCTCAGAACCGAGAAAACACATGGTGGAAGCACTGAAATATCATATCAAGAGAAATCGGTTTTTTTAAAAACAATACATACTTTCCTTTGAAATAACCACGGTTCTCAAATCCAGAAATCTTATGAAAACAGCATATTTCCTTGCGTATAATCGTAAATCATGATGTATGCGACATATAACAAAATGTAAGCATATCCGTAAATCATGCAACATGGAACAGTGATGTGAGCATGGGCATATCATCATAATGTGAGCATAGCAATATAATAGCTTGATGTAGCAATTCTACTGTGTTAGTGACATAGCAATTATCGATGATGAAGTGTGTGAGCTGGCCAATCTGTGTAAGTGTAACATATGCATCATTGATAATGGTGTAGGTGTACTAGCGCAGGTATATGAAATGCAAAGGGAATGACATGAACGTAGCATAAAGTATATCGTCAGTTAAATGCTATAAGGTATACGTATCTAACATGACCGAGTCGGTGAATCTATCAATTGGCCTCCAGCCTCACAACATCACGTACGGTATAATCCATCGTACGACATCCTTTAGTCAAGGGTATGGATCAATCATCACGTACGGTAAATCATCGTACGGCGGCATTAAACCAGTAGGAATCCTATCAACCTATATGACAATGTGGGTACGGACCTTATGTCTTGTACGACATATCGCTCATGATTCACAACATCATATCTATCAATATACCTACATCCCAGGTCACATCCATAACCATCTCATATCAGGGGACCGGCAAGGGTATCAATCATCTCATATCGACTCGCATCCGTATACCAACATATTAATCAAGTCATCATATCACATCGTATATCCTTTTCATCGCATTAAGTCATCTTACATCAAGTCAATTATATATATACTGTTAGTGTATATGCCCTAGAGGCCATTACTGTATCATACTAGCTTGTATATTACTTAATGGAAGCTTGGGATATTCACAGTTGTATAGACAATCTTGCTCAAAATGGTAGTATGCTACTTGGTTTGTCTCTACTTTAATATGTGCATGTGTTTCTTTTAGCATATCGCTTATATACATATTAGTAGAGCCCTTAGGATCTTTGCTTGATTACCAGCATTGTGATGGCGCTCACACTCGTGGGGGATGGGTAATCCATTAGCACATCCTTATACAGGTCCCTAGTCTTTGGACTATCGAGACAGGGCATCGATACTCCGGAGTAGACTAGCGTATGCGCTTCTCATCCTAGCGGGGGAGACGGTCTGTCCCATAGCCGTCAGTACGTCGTACTTGAGATAGTATGCGGGTGCTCGTTAGGTTACGAGTACACTGGATAGGACTCGTCGGGAACTGTTGGTTGGTATTATACCTATCGTCAGTTATCAGTTCCCAGGTGACATGAGTACAGCTTAGTCCGCGACTTGACACTGTCACTTCGCCTCGAGTTTGTTACCACTGTACTTAGATTACTACCATACCACGGCTCAAAGGAGTCGTGCAAACAGGTAGTAGTTGGGTGCAGTCCCGAAGAACTTAGAGGCAGTGACAGTTAGACAGGATTCGTCTCTCCCGGTATTGGGGGTTGACATCGCGCTGTGTCTAGGAGAGCCATTACACAAGTAGTCCCTGGCCAGGGCAAGCGAGATATACTGGTAGGTTTCCTGAAGGGTTCCTAGGCACACTAGTGAAGGTTCATAGAGTATCAAACATGCCCGAATAAAATTCTACATGTGCCGAACAACTCAAAGACGGGATCTTTGCTAGATTATTAGGGTTTAGCATGCAAGATAACAACTTTTTATCTAAGTGTGAGGGATTACAACCTTTGTAGTCCACTCCTTCGCTTCAAAATCTCCGAGTAGAAGTCCCTTTGCCGCGATCCACGATCTCCCGGACTCAAGAGAGGCTCCACGACTCGAACGATCCATGCTAGCTTGAAGTGTTCCGAATCTCCGATGATCTACGTCGAAGTAGCAAAAACCCAAGCTCTCTCACTCTATAGAGATGAACACCCTAATCTCATGGGCTAGATGCGATGAGGATGAGGGAGTAGTATTTATGCTTTCTTTTTAATTCACTTTCTCACAATTTATCATCACAAATGGAATTTCTAGTAAGCTTTTTCTTTTTAACTCAAGAGAGAAGAAGATGATAATGAAAAGATAATTCCTTTTGTGATGAATAGAAAAGAAATCTATATGATTGATATATCAACCATGGTCAAGGATGAGTGGCTAAGAATTTGTAGAGAATAAACTAGAGTTAGGGTTTGGTTAGTTTAAGGATAAGTATCAACCATAATATCTTAACCAAGACAAAAAGGAAAAGCTTCTAGAATGTGCAAGAAGAAGCTAACCCTAATCAAACCCTAATCCCATTTAATCATCCTTAAACATGTTTAATAATAAATCATATCATGTCACAATAATATATATCACATATATATTATATATTTGCAACAAAAGAAAATAATACATTTAACATATATCGCATATATATCAATGTATTAATCCAGTGAGAAAATGAAATAATAGAGTGAGCCAATATTAGATAATGTAATACAATATATCATATATATTATTATACATTAAATCATCGAATCAACACTTGATCCAACGATCCGGCTATATCGAATATAACCGGCTAATATATCATGTACCGATTCATTGAATCAACACTTGATCCGATGTCCCGATTCATATCAAAATATCTCGAGAATATAATACGGTATCTCATATTGCATTATCCTCGGTCCTGCACATACACATATGTGCCTCTACTCCGTTTTGCCTGAGCCAAGAAACCTCTGTGTAGAACTCTAAAGAATCGTCAATACGCCAGTAGCAGGTGATGATCATATCAAACACCCACAAGCTGCAAGCGGTCAGTTAAACGTAACAGCCAACCAGGTATTGAGCGATCAGAAGATCAACAAGCTAGCCTATGCGTTCTCCTGTGAATCCAATCAGTAACACTCCCGTACAGTCCGGTCTGTTCGTCTGATATGTCGCATATCAGGTCTAGGGGTGGTATACGTCAGACCCCAGTAACCGATAAGTCGTGTCGATGTGAGGCTCATAACAGGTCGAGAAACTACTGGTAACACTTACCAGTATATCTCTATATCAGCCCTGGCCAGGGACTTCCAGTTATAGCCAATCGAACACAGCACAACATCAACTCCCTATACCGGGAGAGACGAATCCCCTCCTATTGCTCATTGCCTCCATGTGATTCGGGACTGTACCCAAAAGCCACCGTTTTGCACGCCCTCTTGGACGTGGTAAGGTGGAAATCAAAGCACAGTGGGAATCACACAAGACTCTATGACGATCTCGGGTCTACAGACTACCGTGTACCAGTGTCACCGGAGAACTGTCATCTGACGTGTGGTATATCACCAACTGGGAGTTCTCGGCGAGTCCGTCCAGTGTACCCAGTCTCCACTGAGCACCCGTACACCATCCTTGATGTCAAGCACCGATGGATATGGGATCATCCATCGCCCATCATATGGGTCAAGATGCGTATACGCTAGTCTACTCTGGTGTATCGATGCCCTGTCTCGATATACCCTCGACTAGGAACATTTATAGGATGTATTCATCGACTACCGTGGCCCCACTAGTATGATCTCATCATAATCACAGTCGTCGAGTACAGATCCTAAGGGCTTTATCAACATGTGAGAGAAAGACAGTAAACCAATACAAGTCAACATGTTAAGATAAAGTGAAACCAAATAGCATACTATCATGACGAGCAAGAAAGTCCTCTCTGTATATATCCAAGCATCCATTATAATATACATCAAATGTACAACAATGGCCTCTAGGGCATATACATAACTAACAATCTCCCACTTGCACTAAGGCCAGCTGCTGTAGTATCTCATACCTAGCATCCCGAATAATCTCTCAAACTGTATCTGGGGAATGGCCTTCGTGAGTGGATCCGCAGTGTTGTCCTTCGTATCTACTCTCCTGACCTCGATCTCCCGGCGATCAACTATCTCCCTGATCAGGTGATACCGCCTCAGAATATGTCTGGATTTCTGATGGGATCTGGGTTCCTTGGCCAAAGCCACAGCTCCATTGTTATCGCAATACAGAGGTATTGGATATTCAATGGATGGAACCACACCAAGTTCACTAATGAACTTCTTCATCAAGACAGCCTCTTTGGCAGCATCGTTGGCAGCGATGTATTCAGCCTCCATCGTCGAGTCTGCAACGGTATCCTGTTTGGAACTCTTCCAACATACCGCCCCTCCATTGAGGGTAAAGACAAAACCCGAATGCGACTTAGAGTCGTCTTATCACTTTGGAAGCTGGAATCGGTAAAGGACTCCACCCGGAGTTCTCCGTTACCATACACCAAGAACATGTCTCTAGTCCTTCGCAAGTACTTGAGAATGTTCTTCACAGCTGTCCAGTGACTCTCTCCAGGATCTGCTTGATACCGACTCACTACACTTAGTGAGTATGCTACATCGGGTCTGGTACATAGCATCGTATACATGATAGAGCCTACTGCCGAAGCATAGGGTATCCCTTGCATGCGAGCTCTCTCCAAATCAGTCTTGGGAGACATCTCTTTGGAGAGAGTGAGTCCAGAGATCGTGGGTTGGTTCCCACGCTTGGATTCTTCCATACTAAACCTCTTTAGGATGGTGTCAATGTACCTGGATTGGGACAATCCCAGTATCCGTTTAGATCTATCTCTATAGATCATGATTCCTAATATGCAGGAGGCATCACCTAGATCTTTCATTGAGAATCGCTGTGATAAGAAGAGCTTGACTGATTGCAGCATAGGAATATCATTTCCTATCAAGAGTATGTCATCCACGTACAATACGAGGAAGACAACCTTACTCTCTGCTACCTTCTTATAGATACAAGGTTCATCTATGTTTTTGATGAAGTCAAACTCTTTGACTACAACATCAAAACAGATGTTCCAACTCCGCAATGCTTGCGTTAACCCATAAATGGATTTAAGCAGTTTGCACACCTTTCCGCTGCTCCCACTATCTACGAAGCCCTCTGGCTGAGTCATGTACACGCACTCTTCTAAATCACCGTTTAGAAAGGCGGTCTTAACATCCATTTGCCAGATTTCGTAGTCATGGTATGCAGCAATGGCAAGTAAGATCCGGATGGACTTAAGCATAGCCACTGGAGAAAAGGTTTCGTCATAATCCACACCTGGTCGTTGACGAAAACCCTTTGCTACAAGTCTAGCTTTGAAAGTCTCAACTTTTCCATCTACACCAAATTTCTTTTTAAAAATCCACTTGCTCCCAATGGGTTTTACCCTTTCAGGAGCATTTTCCAAAATCCATACTTTATTGGTGTACATGGATTCCATCTCAGATTGCATTGCATCCAGTCACTTCACAGAGTCACCACTCGTGATGGCCTGCTCGAAACTAGTCGGGTCATCATCTTCCATGATGCAATCCTCGCTTCCACCATCAATGAGAAAACCGTAGTATCTCTCAGGCGGATGAGAAACCCTGCTAGATCGGCGGAGAGGTTGGGGTTCGTCGGGTACTACTGAATCCTCTGGTTCCACTAAATCTTCAGTTGTAGTTTGTGTTGCTGGAATCTCTTCCAGCTCTACCTCATCGCCACTAATTTCTTTTGTAAGAAATTCCTTTTCTAAAAAGGTGGCATGTTGAGCAACAAACACCTTTTGTTGTACACTGTGGTAGAATAGATATCCATACGAATTGCTTGGATATCCTACAAACTTACAAAGAACTGATCGTGCCTCGAGTTTGTCCGGATTTTGCTTTTTAACATAAGCCGGACAACCCCATATCTTAACTCTTTTAAGAGATGGTCTCTTTCCATTCCATATCTCATATGGAGTGGTAGGCACAGATTTAGTTGGAACTCTATTCAATAGGTATATGGCTGTCTCCAGCGCATACCCCCAGAAGGAAATAGATAACTCAGCTGTACTCATCATAGAGCGCACCATATCTAATAGGGTGCGATTCCCCCGCTCCGATACACCGTTGTGCTGTGGTGTATAAGGAGGAGTAAGCTGAGAGAGAATCCCATTCTCTTTTAGATAATCTAGGAACTCATTGCTTAAGTATTCACCTCCTCGATCAGATCGAAGAATCTTAATACTTTTGCCCATTTGATTCTCTACTTCGTGCTTATATTCTCTGAATTTCTCAAAAGCTTCAGACTTGTGTTTCATCAGGAACACATATCCGAATCTTGAGAGATCGTCAGTGAATGTAATGAAGTAGGAAGAACCATTCCTGGCATGCGTAGACATGGGACCGCATACATCACTATGTACCAGTCATAAGAGTTCGGTAACTCTTTCTCCGTGTCCACTAAACGGAGCTTTGGTCATTTTTCCTTTGAGACATGAATGGCAAGTATCATAAGATGATAATTCGAACGGATTCAAATAACCATCCTTATGTAACTTAGCCAGTCGTGTCGCATTGATATGACCAAGTCTACAATGCCACAAAAAGGATTCGTTCATTTCTGAACTTTTCCTCTTGTGTGTGTTTTGTATATTGAGGACTGTATTCTGATTTAGAATGAATATGCCATTATGTAATGAGCCTGATGCAATCAACTTTTGATCTAGGATTATGTTCATAACATTATCCTTTACTACAAAATTATATCCTTCTTTACTAAATAAAGAAACTGATATAATGTTGCACATCATGTTCGGTATATAATAACACTCATTTAGAATCAGTATATTACGACTGGGCAATACAAGGTGATATTCGCCAACTGCTTTGGCTGCAATACTTGCACCGTTCCCTACTTGAACGGAATGATCACCTTTTCCCAGTTCTCTACCTTTACGTAGCCCATGTAACAATTTACATATGTGGGATCCTGATCCGGTATCTAATACCCAGGACGTAGGATGAACTGAAAAACAATTCTCAATAACTAACACACCTGAAGAAGATGCATCAACATGCATGTTCTTTTGGGCGGCTTGAGAATCTAGATATTCTTCTATTCCCTGTTCAGTCTTATAACTCTTATAAGAAAGAACGGGTCCAACGTTCCCCTGCTCAGTATAATAAGCGGGTTCAGTAAATACATCCATATTATTATCTTGATTATGGCCTGACATGGTCGCTACCTGGAGAGAGAGAGAGAAGAAAACACTTTAGCGTATGCTCTTGCAAGATTAGATTGGTTATTATCTTATCTAATCAGGATGTTTCCCACTGTTTTTATCAAATCTACCTTCAAACCCTAAAAGGTAAGATTAGCCGGGATTAATTACACCCTACAATTTCGTCAATCTTTCAGCCAGATCAGTGTCGGTACTTTGAGGGAGGTTCCCCGTGCTTTCGCACGGACCTAATTAAAGTAAACCTCATTTTCCCAGAGGTGTAACCCCGTTAACACTTTTCTAGACACCTACTTGATCGACTAATTGTCCTGTGTAAAACTCTCCCAGGAGTAACTCTTACTCGCAGTGGGTATCGGGATTCAACTATCTCATAGGAGGTATGCAATCTCATTGCAAATTTCAACACTTGAAATTCCCGATAATGCTTTTACCCCTAGCAACTTATGACCTTGGCTAAGGTCAACAAATCATAAGCGCCAGTCAAGTTCAACCCGTCATTTTCTGATTGAATTAAACCCACCCGTACGACCCTTGGCTAAGGTCAACAAAGTCGCACAACTACCCTAACTCAATCACATCTCATGTTTTAGCAGATAAATACTAATTAGCTACCGTACACCCCGCCTTGGCTAAGGTCAACAAACGCAGCACGAATACTAACTAGTCTCTATCTGAAATGACGGAGGGCTACGCAGGTTTTTCAGAAAACCATGAGCGTAATGAACTTGATATCGTCGTAGAATCAAGTGTTTTTGAAAAGGAGTGTTTTTGAGGCTTTTCTTAGTTTCGCTAAAAGGGTCACTCCCGGTGAAGGGATCGTCGGCCCTTTCCTCATTGAATAAGGTGCAGGATATATCATATATACCGCTGTGCAAAGCAAAACACTAAAAGCATTCAAAAGACAAACCGCGTTTTGTAGCATCTGCCAGTTTCGCTAAAGAGGTCACTCCCGGTGAAGGGATCTCGGCTCTTTCCCCATCGAATAAGGTGCAGGATATATCATATATATCTCTGTGCAAAGCAAAACTGTAGCTACCCTTTTTATAAAGTTTTGATTCTACAACATCTTTAGGTTTCTTTTCTTTTTATTAATCTCATTAATAAAATCTCATCAGCTTATGCTTCCTAAGCATCATAGATAAATACGACGTACACTTATGCCATCCGCATTCGCCTCGATGTCCCCTCGTGCACCGTTAGGTTAGGTAACTAACGACAGAGCAGGGAAGGGCTAGTGCGGGTGTAAAACATAAGTAACATCTATATAATATATCATATATACTATATACTGTATCCATCAGAACATATCAAATGATCACATCACAGATATCGCAGCAGAAACATAGATATAATGTGGGATATTCTAGGACGTCCGTATTTAGTATTTAGCCAACAATAGAAAATACGGATTGCACAGTCGCGATGAATAGCCAAGCCCACATCCTGGACCCCTACGAGAGCGGCAAGCGACCATACCAATTCTGGAGTTTAGGAGACCCGGTCTCGACTCCTCGAGATGGCCTCCCACTGAACCCCATAACCCGGTCTCCTGTACTCCCCTCCTTGGGTCCATCCTAATGCGGAAAAGTAAATAATATACAACACTGGTGGCATCAACCTCAACCTGGAAGTGCCCCAAATAAAAGAATATTACATTACATTTGAATTTACATGAATGAAAATATAAAACTCTCATCTCACATAAAACCCCCGGCTATTCAATCGCGACAATCCTGCACATCATATCTCAGCAACACATAATATCTCATATCATCAACGTAAGTAAGTATGCATACACCGATCGTCGTCGATGTATAGCAACGACAATCGGCAATACAACTACATACTACACTTACGATCACAGAAAAGAAAGTGTAAAACTACAATATTTGGAATCCACAATCACTTTAGACATCGTAAATCCGAAATATCACATACTTCGCATTTCATGCCTAACTCTATGAATTCCACATATTGTATCACATTCCAGATAAATAGATAGTATTAAACTTTTCGAACAGATAATCAAACATCCAAAATTTCCCAAAGTGCTCAACACTTGAGCGGAGTTCAAATAATCCCAGAATATGTCATAGTACCAGTGATCCAGCCGTAGAAGGGTCAAGCCAACGCCTCACATGTGGCACGCCGTACTGCCCCAAACCCGAAGGTTCAAAAGGCAGTTCAAGACGGTCATATAATCGAGTTAAGGTTTGTTGTCTTCTAGAGGGTCCACCGCATAACTTGTACAATTTTTCCGAAAGATTTAAACCCAATAAAAATTCAACACTTGAAAGTTTGCCGTGCTGGGAAAAAGTGAGTTAATGATATCCGTTCAAATAGTTTAACAGTTTCTAAATATCCGGAAATAAAAATGAATTTAAATTTTCCGATCGAATCTATGACTACAAAAGAAACCCCAGAATACTCAACACTTGAGTCAGAATAAAAATACGCATAAAATATATACCAGATATATATGAATTACTGTGCAAAAATGAGGCCCTGATCTCTTTATGCTGCCGCGGTTCCGCGGCCCAAGCGAGGTACGGCCGCGGTTCCGCGGCGGTTTGTACGAATCAGTGGATTATTTTTTCACCGTATTTCTTATTTTTCCCTGCTGTAATTTTCAGGTATTTTTAATTCAGAAAAATCCCAGATTTTGAAAACTTTCCAGAGAGGGGGTTAAATTTGTCGGTTCGGGTTCGATCGGAGTTTTAACTTCGTAAACACGTCGCCTAATGCTCTAGCTAGGCTCTGATACCGCTGAAGGGTTGCTAGGCACACTAGTGAAGGTTCATAGAGCATCAAACATGCCCGAATAAAATTCTACATGTGCCGAACAACCCAAAGACGGGATCTTTGCTAGATTATTAGGGTTTAGCATGCAAGATAACAACTTTTTATCTAAGTGTGAGGGATTACAACCTTTGTAGTCCGCTCCTTCGCTACACAAGCTCCGAGTAGAAGTCCCTTTGCCGCGATCCACGATCTCCCGGACTCAAGAGAGGCTCCACGACTCGAACGATTCATGCTAGCTTGAAGTGTTCCGAATCTCCGATGATCTACGTCGAAGTTGCAAAAACCCAAGCTCTCTCACTCTATAGAGATGAACACCCTAATCTCATGGGCTAGATGAGATGAGGATGAGGATGAGGGAGTAGTATTTATGCTTTCTTTTTAATTCACTTTCTCACAATTTATCATCACAAATAGAATTTCTAGTAAGCTTTTTCTTTTTAACTCAAGAGAGAAGAAGATGATAATGAAAAGATAATTCCTTTTGTGATGAATAGAAAAGAAATCTATATGATTGATATATCAACCATGGTCAAGGATGAGTGGCTAAGAATTTATAGAGAATAAACTAGAGTTAGGGTTTGGTTAGGTTAAGGATAAGTATCAACCATAATATCTTAACCAAGACAAAAGGAAAAGCTTCTAGAATGTGCAAGAAGAAGCTAACCCTAATCAAACCCTAATCCCATTTAATCATCCTTAAACATGTTTAATAATAAATCATATCATGTCACAATAATATATATCACATATATATTATATATTTGCAACAAAAGAAAATAATACATTTAACATATATCGCATATATATCAATGTATTAATCCAGTGAGAAAATGAAATAATAAAGTGAGCCAATATTAGATAATGTAATACAATATATCATATATATTATTATACATTAAATCATCGAATCAACACTTGATCCAACGATCCGGCTATATCGAATATAACCGGCTAATATATCATGTACCGATTCATCGAATCAACACTTGATCCGATGTCCCGATTCATATCAAAATATCTCGAGAATATAATACGGTATCTCATATTGCATTATCCTCGGTCCTGCACATATCACATATGTGCCTCTACTCCGTTTTGCCTGAGCCAAGAAACCTCTGTGTAGGACTCTAAAGAATCGTCAATACGCCGGTAGCAGGTGATGATCATATCAAACATCCACAAGCTGTAAGCGGTCAGCTAAACGTAACAGCCACCCAGGTATTGAGCGATCAGAAGATCAACAAGCTAGCCTGTGCGTTCTCCTGTGAATCCAATCAGTAACACTCCTGTACAGTCCGGTGTGTTCGTCTGATATGTCGCATATCAGGTCTAGGGGTGGTATACGTCAGACCCCAGTAACCGATAAGTCGTGTCGATGTGAGGCTCAAAACAGGTCGAGAAACTACTGGTAACACTTACCAGTATATCTCTATATCAGCCCTGGCCAGGGACTTCCAGTTATAGCCAATCGAACACAGCACAACATCAACTCCCTATACCGGGAGAGACGAATCCCCTTCTATCGCTTATTGCCTCCATGTGATTCGGGACTGTACCCAAAAGCCACCGTTTTGCACGCCCTCTTGGACGTGGTAAGGTGGAATCAAAGCACAGTGGGAATCACAGAAGACTCTATGACGATCTCAGGTCTACAGACTACCCTGTACCAGTGTCACCGGAGAACTGCCATCTGACGTGTGGTATATCACCAACTGGGAGTTCTCGGCGAGTCCGTCCAGTGTACCCAGTCTCCACTGAGCACCCGTACACCATCCTTGATGTCAAACACCGATGGATATGGGATCATCCATCGCCCATCATATGGGTCAAGATGCGTATACGCTAGTCTACTCTGGTGTATCGATGCCCTGTCTCGATATACCCTCGACTAGGAATATTTATAGGATGTACTCATCGACTACCGTGGCCCCACTAGTATGATCTCATCATAATCCCAGTAGTCGAGTACAGATCCTAAGGGCTTTATCAACATGTGAGAGAAAGACAGTAAACCAATACAAGTCAACATGTTAAGATAAAGTGAAACCAAATAGCATACTATCATGACGAGCAAGAAAGTCCTCTCTGTATATATCCAAGCATCCATTATAATATACATCAAATGTACAACAATGGCCTCTAGGACATATACATAACTAACAATTCCAGTGTTATCTCAGGGTATTCTGGGCTACACTTCGACACGACTTGTACCGCTATTAGGGGACTGACGTTCACCGCCCCCCTAGGCCCGCCATGCGATGTATCAGACGAACAGACCGGACTGTACGGAGATTGTCACATACAGGCTCAGTAGGAGTTCGGATGGGTTTACCTTATCGGCCATCTTATCGACATCTACCTGGGGACCGTTACGTACAGCTAGTGCCGCTTTCGGTCTGTGGTTAAACCTACTGCCAGCGTAGTGACGAGTCTTTAGAGTCCCACACAGAGAGTTTCCCTGCATTGAGCGAAACGTGTAGAGGCCGTATGGTTTTACGGCAGGGCTACGATCACTTACGTGCACTTGTGTGCGTATGCTGTTCGGGCAGGCAATACTAGTGGGCTTTGGTTTAATCCGGATCCTAGTATTGCACAGATGGATTTGATTTGTCTTCTGTGCATTCGCATTCTACGGAATGCGAATGCGGGTGTGTATGCACAATTTTGAAGAGCGATGAAGGAGGAGGTGCCCCATTAGGGTTTTGGCAGTTGGTTCGGCCAAAACCATAATGTGGCACACTCATTAGGGTTTTGACAGTTCGTTTGGTCAAAACCGTTATGAGCCGGAGACATTGTTTACTAATTCTTTTAGTGATAGATTTGTGATGGCTAATTGCATTGACCACTTTGACCTCTCTTGACTTTGTTGACCCGTTGACCGTGTTGACCATTGACCTTCAAGATCTACACGCTTCTTTTGATTTTCTTTTTCTTTTGATTATGAAAATGGTCATTTCAATGTAGCCATCAACTTTATCTTGATGGGATTAGTAATGATAATGTTTTTGCATTATTGAACCATGGTTCATTTTCTTTAGCTCATAATTCATTCTCATTTCTCTCTCTTGCTCTTTCTCATGAGAAGAAAAGAAAATGAGCTCTCATGGTTGCTAAGTCCTCCTCCTTCTTCCTCCTCTTGATTCTATCTTTTAATCTCATGTGTTGAGAGAAAAAGATCCCACAAAGACAAACACATCCATACATCACTTCTACACAACCTAGGGCTTCTAGATTAGCGATCGCGTCGCCCTAGTTGCCTTGGCTCGAGGTGGAGCTCGGTGTACATCTCTCGGGTGGATCGTCTTCGACTCAAGAATGTCGTGGAGGTGCCCAAGGTCCGGATCGACGCTTGGAGCTTGGATGGACGAGCGGGACAGCGGAATGAAGACCCGAAGGACCGGTTCCGTGAGGTATACTTTCTACAACATAGTAGTTAAAACCTCTAGTAGTTTACTAGTTTCTAGTTTAGCCAAGATCCTTGCTTTTGAGTCCATGTTGCCTTGAGCCAAAATCATTGTTTTTCGCCGTTTCCGCCTCCCCGTAAGAACCGGGGTGAGCAACGTGGACTTACAGTGGTATCAGAGCCTAGCTAAACATAAACTAGTAAGTTAGCAAAGTTTTAGAATATCGATCGGAAAAAAGTCGGAAAACATGTCCGCAAAACCTCAAGTTTCTGTCGATTTTTTTACTGCTCAAAAAGTGATTTAAAATATATGAAAAATTGTCTCAGGGTTTTGTAAAAACACTGCAGAAAAACGATCCAGTGACTCGATCAAACGACCGCGGTTCCGCGGCAATAGCAGCTCATTGCCGCGGTTCCGTGGCCGATTTGACTCGGCAATGGATCGGGTTTAGTGCAGTGTTTTAGTTTGGCTGTTTTGGGATTTTTAATACATGTTTTTTCTACCCAGATTTTCCAGAGAGCAAATTGACTTTTGGGGTGGTTAAAAATCCGTATTTTGATCGATATTCCGTAGACTTTGGCTAATGGATGTTATCTGTGATATGATATATGTATTGAACGTCTACTAATCGCTATAAGTTGATTAGTGGGAGTTATACATATCTGTGATCTGTAATGTTGTTGGTTTGTGTATATGAACTCGTTGGATTGTCGCGGATGAATAGCCGGGAATGGGTGTGAGATGAGAGTTTCTTTTTCTTTCATTCATTGTAAAATTTGTAAATTGATGTAATATTATTTGTTTGGCCGCACAACCGGGTCGGGGTTGTAGCCGTCATTTTATAATTTCTTTTTACTGTTTTTGCTCCGCCGAGTGGCCTACTCACGGTGTTGAGGGAGGTTGCTTCGCTTCGGGTACTTGGCGGGTAGTTTGCCGCACCCGTAGGGGTCTAGGGTGAGGTTTGGCTATTCATCGCGACCGTGTAATTCGTCTTTCGTTGCAGACTCGAACGAATCGCGGATTCCTAGTATATCCAAAGTGTTCATCTGTGATCTGTAATGGCTATCATTGCTATATATCTATATATGATATCTATTTAGGCGTTGCTTATGTTTTTCAGCCGCGCTAGCCCAGCCCCCGCTCTGTCGTTAGTTAAGTAACCTAACGGGTGATGACGGGGCCCCGTGGCGAATGCGAATGGCATAAGCGTACGTCATATTTTGGTTGTTTTCTGCAATGGTAGGATTAAATGATGGGACGCATTAAAAGAACTAATGCAAGAAAATAAACCAAGTAAAAGTCGTTGGAACACTTTGAAAACCACTCGGTTCTTTTCAAAAACCAGCATTTTAAACGCGGAGCTTGAACCACTCCTTTTAAAAGCTATCTCGTTCCATCGATTATATCAATTTCACTACGTTCACGGTTTCTCCAAAACCATTCGTAGCCCTCCGTCATTTCGGTTAAATATTCAGTAGTATTCAAGCAATGTATTTTGACCTTCGCCAAGGCATAGTGATTGGTAGCTGCTGAATATTTATCTGTAGCATAGATAGATGCGTTGGTTTGGGACAGTCGTACTACTATTTTGGCCTTCGTCAAGGGTATGTACGGGTGGGTTCAAATTAACCTGGAAAATGACGGGTAGAACTTGACATGTGACTTATGATATGTTGGCCTTCGTCAAGGTCATAAGAGCATGGGACAAAAATCCACTACCCTTGACGAAGCTTGAACCACTCCTTTTAAAAGCTATCTCGTTCCATCGATTATACCAAGTTCACTACGTTCACGGTTTTGCCAAAACCATCCGTAGCCCTCCGTCGTTTCGTATGGATAGTCAATAGTATTCAAGCTGTGTTTGTTGGTCAAAGTCAAGGCACAATGTTTGGTAGCTATTGGGTATTCATATGTAGCATAGATAGATGCGTTGATTTTGGACAGTCGTACTGCCTTGTTGGCCAAAGTCAAGGGTATGTGCGGGTGGGTTCAAATTAACCTGGATAATGACGGGTAGAACTTGACATGTGACTTATGATTTGTTGGCCAAAGTCAAGGTCATAAGAGCATGGGGCAAAAATCCACATCGGGAGTTTCAAAAGTACTGAAACTTGCTAGCGCTGCATACTATTTGGAGTGTGATGATTCTGGTAGGATTCCTTCAGTTTTGTCACGTGATGATATTTGGATCCCGATCCTACTGTGAGTATATACTACTCCTCGGGAACTTTCTCACTTAACGATCAATGCTATAAACCAAGTAGGTGTCTAGAAAGGTGTTAGTGGGGCTACGCCCACAGGGAAAAGAGGTTACTTAATTAAGGAACTTTGAGAAAGCGTTGGAAAACCTCCCTCGAAGTACCGACACTGGCCTGGCTGAACGGTTAAGCAAGTATTGTACGGTGAGATTGATCCTGACTAATTCTTCCTTTATGGTTTGAGGAGGGATTCGAGAGACAGTGGGAGCCATCCTGTTTAGATAAATTAAAAACCAATCTAAACTTGCAAGAGCATCATGCTGAGTGTTTTCTTCTCTCTCTCTTAATTGCAGCGACCCAGTGACCGCACCTAGGTTACATCTAGATAATAAAACGACTGAATCTGACTGTTATTACTGGCAAAGGTCTGTCCAAATATCCATTGCCCATGACAAGCTGGGACACCTCTTGACTGATCCAACCCCTGCCGTCTCAGGTCCAGTTTTCCCTGTCATGGATATTGATATCCGTAGGACATCGGAAGAAGACTGTGCGAAAGCCAAGTGCCTCGTGTTAGCCTCAGTTGATGGTATATACCAGAGGCAGCACGAGAAGATGGACTCAGCTTCTATCTTCCTCCATAACAAAGTTTTATATGGAGAGCAATCCCGTATCGCAAGATATGAGACCTCGAATGAATTGCTTCCAGCGAGGTTGGCTATCGGGTCATCTGTAGGGGGCAACGTCCTTACAGAGACCAGCTCTTTTGAGCTCTCGGACCTGAAGACCACATTGAAGAACGGGTCGGATGCTGACTTAGTTCAACAGTCTCTACCTACTACCCTGAAGGAAACCAGGGAAGTAGAAAGAAAGGGAAGGGTAGAGGTTTCGGGACTGGATGTAGTAAAAGTGGGATGTTCCTATTGTAACGGGAATGAACATGGGCAGAAGGATTGCAGGGCTTGCAAAGCCAATAGCCAGAATTCGAAGCATGTTGTGGCTTCGGCTTCGGGTGTGTTTGTAGTAGAGAACTGTATGTCAGTTAACCCTACTTCCTGGGTATTGGATACCGGATCAGGATCTCATATCTGTAATTCGTTACAGGCTCTGAGAAACCGTAGGGTTATCAGGAAAGGTGACGGTTATCAGGAAAGGTGATATGACTCTCAGGGTTGCTAACGGAATGAGCATGTATGATGTATCCGTAGGGGAATATCATCTAGGACTGACAACTGGGTAGATATTGATTCTGCGTGACTGTTTTTATGTACCAGGTGCGACTTGTAACATCATATCTGTATCCTTACTTTCTAAGGAAGGATATGATTTTACTTTTGTAAGCGATGTAGTAAACATCCACCTAAATCAAGTACTGATTGGGTCAGGTACATTGAAATACGGTATATACGTTTTGAATCAAGCTCAGTTCTTCAGTGTCCAGAACACACTTAAAAGAAAGTCTCCGGAATTAAATCAGGCTTTCTTATGGCATTGTAGACTGGGTCACATTAATGAGACACGGTTGACAAAGTTACATAAAGAAGGATACTTGGATCCGTTCGAGTACCAGTCTTATGCCACTTGTGAATCTTGTCTCATGGGAAAGATGACAAAGACTCCGTTCACTGGACACGGAGAAAGAGCGAGCGAGCTCTTGGGACTCATACACAGTGATGTATGTGGTCCAATGTCTACACATGCGCGGAGTGGTTATTCATACTTCATTACTTTCACAGATGATTTCTCTAGGTATGGGCATGTCTTCTTGATGAAGCACAAATCCGAGGCCTTTGAGAAATTTCAGGAATATAAGAATGAAGTTGAAAAACAAACAGGCAAAAGTATCAAGACACTGAGATCTGATCGAGGTGGTGAATACTTGAGTGCCGAGTTTCTGGGCTACTTAAAAGAGAATGGAATTCTCTCTCAGCTTACTCCTCCATACACAACACAACACAACGGTGTATCGGAAAGGCGGAATCGAACCCTATTGGATATGGTTCGTTCCATGATGAGTAAGGCTGAGTTACCGCGATCCTTCTGGGGTTATGCACTAGAATCAGCTGCATATCTTTTGAACAAGGTTACCTCCAAGACTGTGCCTACCACACCATATCAGATGTGGTGTGGGAAGAAACCCTGTCTTAAGTATCTGAAGATATGGGGATGTCCAGCTTTTGTAAAAAAGCAGCATGCGGACAAGCTCGATGCACGCTCAGTACTGTGTAAGTTTGTGGGATACCCAAAGAACTCCAGGGGGTATTTTTTTTATTACGTAGAGGAACAAAAGGTTTTTGTTTCTCTTCATGCCCACTTTCTGGAACATCAGTTTTTAGAAAAAGAAGCAAGTGGGAGCGTAGTAGAATTGGAAGAAATTCCAGAACCACAAGCTATTACTGAAAGCTTGGAAGAACCAGAAGTTTCAAGAGAACCGGACATCCCAGCGCCACTCCGCAGGAGTAGTAGGCAGTCTCATCCGCCCGAGAGATACTACGGTTTTCTCATAGACGGGGATAGAGAGGATTGCACCATGGATTATGGTGAGCCTACTGTTAGTTATATGTATGCCCTAGAGGCCATTACTGTACATACGATGTATATTGTAGTGGATGCTTGGACATATATAGGGAGGACTTTCTTGCTCGACATGATAGTATGCTATCTGGTTGTATTTTATCTTAACATGTACTCTGATTGTCTCTATGTTACATGTTGATAAAGCCCTTAGGATATGTACTCGACTACTGGGACTATGATGAGATCATACTAGTGGGGCCACGGTAGTCGATGAGTACATCCTATAACTGTTCCTAGTCGAGGGTGTATCGAGACAGGGCATCGATACACCAGAGTAGACTAGCGTATACGTATCTTGACCCATATGATGGGCGATGGATGATCACATATCCATCGGTGTTTGACATCAAGGATGGTGTACGGGTGCTCAGTAGAGACTGGGTACACTGGACGGACTCGCCGAGAACTCCCAGATGGTATTATACCTCACGTCAGATGGCAGTTCTCCGGTGACACTGGTACAGAGTAGTCTGTTGACCCGAGATCGTCATAGAGTCTTGTGTGATTCCCACTGTGCTTTGATTTCCATCATACCACGTCCAAGAGGGCGTGCAAAAAGGTGGCTTTTGGGTACAGTCCCGAATTACATGGAGGCAATGAGTGATAGGAGGGGATTCGTCTCTCCCGGTATAGGGAGTTGATGTTATGCTGTGTTCGATTGGCTATAACCGGAAATCCCTGGCCAGGGTTGCTGAGATTTACTGGTAAGTGTTATCAGTAGTTTCTCGAACTGTTATAGACCTCATATCGACACGACTTATCGAGCTACTGGGGTCTGACGTTCACCACCCCTAGGCGAGATATGCGACATATCAGACGACGAGACCGGACTGTACGGGAGTGTTACTGTTTGGATTCACAGGAGAATGTACAGGCTTTCTTGTTGATCTTCTGAGCGCTCAATACCTGGGTAGCTGTTACGTTTAGCTGACCGCTTGCAGCTTGTGGGTGTTTGATATGATCATCATCTACTGCCGGCGTATTGACGATTCTTTAGAGTCCTACACAGAGGTTTCTTGGCTCAGGCAAAACGGAGTAGGAGCACATATGTGATATGTGCGGGACCGAGGATAATGCGATATGTGATACCATATTGTATTCTCGCGATATTTGATATCAACCGGGTCATCGGATCAAGTGTTGATTCGATGAATCGGTACGGATAAATATTAGTCGGTTATATGCGATATAGCCGGATTGTCGGATCAAGTGTTGATTCGATAATTTAATGTATAATAATATATATGATATATTAAATGACATTAACTAATATTAGCTCACTAAAAGATTCTTTTTCTCACTCGGATAATACATTGATATATATGCGATATATGTTAATTGTATTATTTTATTTTGTTACAATAAATATTGTATATGTGATATATAATATTGTAACATATTATAATTATTAATGCAACATGTTTAGAGGAGTTTAAACATGATTAGGGTTTAGATTAGGGTCAAACTTTCTAGTTGATTCTAGAAGCTTTTCTTTTGTCATTTGTTAAGATATTATGATAGATATCTTTTGTGACTCACCCCTTAACCCAACCCAAACCCTAACCCTAGTAAACTCTCTACATTGGTTACTACAACCATGGTTGCATAAATGATTATGATAACATTTTATTATTCATCACAAATGATTGTTCATCTTCTTCCTTCATTCTTTCATGGAGAAAAAGCTTTCTAGATTTTTCAAAAGTGATGAATAAATATGAGAAAAAGATAAATAAAGAGAGAAAAAATCCTACTTCATCATCCTCATCTTCCCTTGCCATTTAGATGAGGGTGTTCACATCATTTCATGAGTGTTAGCTTGTGTTAACGGAACTTCAAGGTAGATCATCTTAGTATCGAAGATCGGAAGCAAAGGTTGCATCTTTCTCTTCGTGGAACCTCTCGAGAGTCCGGATCCCGATGATCGCAGCGAAGGGACCACAACACGGAGCATATGAAGTGAAGGACCGGATCTACAAAGGTTGTAATCCCTCTCACTTAGTGTTAAAGTGTTTAGCATGCTTGTTTTCGCCTAATCTCTAGTTTAAAGATCCGTATTCGGGTTGTTCGGCACGGCTAAATTTTTAATCGGGCATGGTTGATGCGTCGTAGACCCTTGTGCGCGTGCCTAGCAACCCTACAGTGGTATCAGAGCCAAGCTAGAGCTTTAGGCGAAGTCTAGACGACGTTTGAAACCCGATCGAATCAAAACCCTAACCCGAATATGCTCTCTGGACTTTTTCTGAAAACTGGGTTTTTTCCAGATTAAAAATTTCTAAAAAATTCAGCAGGGTCTTATTAGAATTACTGTGAAATTCGTGGGGCTAATTCGTCAAAAGTGCGGTGGAACCGCGGCAGAAGCCTGGCTTCCGCGGCGGTTCCGCGGCCATTTGATGACGTCACCCTTCCTATTTTGCACAGTAATTCCTCTTTCACAGTGCTGAGTTTTATGGGAATTTTTAATATTTATTCAAGAGTTGAATTTTCTGGATTGTTTTGGGGATTCGATGATTCGATCGGATTATCAGATTTTGTCTATGTGTTTTCCGGATAATTTTTAGAAACTGTTAAAAAGTTCGAACGGATATCAATAACTCACTTTTTCCCCTGTCGGAAAATTTTTCAAAAGTTGGATTTTTTCTCGTGTTTAAGAACGTTCTAAGTCGTGCAAGTAACGCGGTGGACCCTCTAGAAGACAACAAATCTTAACTCGATTATGTGACCGTCTTGAACTGCCTTTTGAACCTTAGGGTTTGGGGCAGTACGGCGTGCCACATGTGAGGCGTTGGCTTGACCCTTCTACGGCTGGACCATTGGTACTGTGGCATGTGATGGATGTTTTTAAACTGATTTCAAGTGTTGAGATATATTGGGGAAATCTTGGGTGTTTGATGATTCGATCGGAAAGTTTAACTTTGTCTATTTATCCGGAATGTGATACAATATTTGGAATCCACAGGTAGTTATGAGATAACTGATTTGAATATCATAAACATAGCAGTTTAGTCTCAGATGATCGGTTGCTACGGAATTTTGATGTGATCAAAAGTCTGTCACAATCACGTAGCGTACGCGGATACTCGCAAACTTAATAGACAGCCACGCCCAATAGCCCCGACCAAGTGACTGTAGGAGAACCCCGTCGCCGAAAGCATCCGTTTGGGTGCTCGCGGCAGCAGTGTTCCTCCTTAGTGCACTTCGTCGACGGCATCTGGGGGTGCGGCCGTCTACTAAAGTTTGCGACGAGCATTCGATCAGGACGTCAGGAATCTTGTTGAATTGCCCGACTTGATATTGAAAAGAGTTTTCGATAATGAGACTAAAATGCGGGGTTTATAATTGTTAGGCATGTGATGTCTAAGGAATTCATTTGGTTAGGCATGCGATGTCTAAGGAGGTTGCGGATTCCAACTGTTGTAGTTTTACACTTTTTTTTCTGTGACCGTAAGCGTAGTATGTGGTGTATCGCCGGCTTCGTTGCTATACATCAATGACAATCGGGATACGCATACTTGCTTACGCATATTGGATCGTCGCGTTTTGAATAGCCGGGGTTTTTTGTGAGATGAGAGTTTTTTCTTTTTCATTCATGTAAAATTCATTTGTATGTAATATTCTTTTATTGGGGCACTTCCAGGTAGCGGAAGATGTCACCGTTGTATATTATTTACTTTTCCGCATTAGGTAGACCCAAGGAGGGGAGCACAAGTAACCGGGTTCTAGGGTCCAGTGGGAGACCATCTCGAGGAGTCGAGACCGGGTTTCCTAACCCTAGAATTGGCAGTGTTGCTTGCCGCTCTCGTAGGGGTCTAGGGATGTGGGTTTGGCTATTCATCGCGACCGTGGAATCCGTGTTTTATACAGGCTCGTATTGAAAACACGGACGTCCTAGTATATCCAATATTTCATATATGTTCTTCTGCTGCAATGTTCTGTGATGAGATCATATTACTGCCTGAGATGAATGTTTATATTATATATATGAGATATATGTTATATTGCAGATTTCGTTTCAAAGGAGATGCTTGTGAAGCATAATAAAATGGGACTTCATTAATGAGATTAATGAAATAAAAGAAACCTAAGATGTTGTAGAAACTTGTTTCAAAAACAGGTAGCTACGGTTCTTGCTTTGCATAGCGGTGTTCCTTGTAGAACATCCAGCACCTTATTCGATAAGGAAAGGACCGAGATCCCTTCACCGGGAGTGACTCCTTTAGCAATAACTGGCAGATGCTACAAACTCGGTTTGTCTTTTGATTGCTTCTATAGTTCTTGCTTTGCATAGTGGTATTTGTGAAATATCCTGCACCTTATTCGATGAGGAAAGGGCCGACGATCCCTTCACCGGGAGTGACCCCTTTAGCAAAACTAGAAAAGCCTCAAAAACACTCCATTTAAAATCACTCGATTCTACAACGATATCAAGTTCATTACGCAAAGGGTTTTCTTAAAAACCCGTCGTAGCCCTCCGTCATTTCAGATAAGTAATAGTTAGTATTCGTGCTGCGTTTGTTGACCTTGTCAAGGCGTAGTGTGCGGTAGCTGATTACTGCTTATCCGTATAAGCATATGATGCGATTGGATTAGGGTAGTCGTGCGACTTTGTTGACCTTGTCAAGGGTCGTGCGGGTGGGTTTAATTCAATCCGGAAATGACGGGTTGATCTTGACTTGCGGTCTATGGTTTGTTGACCTTGTCATGGTCATAGATCGCTTGGGGCAAAATATTATCGGGAATTTCAAGTGTTGGAATTTGCAATGAGATTGCATACCTTCTATGAGATAGTTGGATCCCGATACCCGCTGCGAGTAAGAGTTGTAAGTCGATGTACTTCACCCCAGTACTTGTGGGGAGGCGGAATTTTCAAAACTTATCAAGTTTAAACAACGAACATCGACTAACCGCTTGAATCGAAGCTAAACTATAAATAACCGTATTCTAAGAGTTTCATTTCACTTGTGATTAGGGATTATACCTAATGAAACTAGTCCTTCGTCTTTGTGTCCTCCTTTGTTCTCCTCGACCTTCTCTAGGTAGTAGACGATCCACCCGAGAGCAAAACACCAAGCTAAACCTCTAACTTGAGGTAACTAATCAACTTTGATTGCTAATCAAAGATGAAAGGATGATATAGAGTGAAGGTAATGGATTGTTTAGTCTAACTAATCCTTTGATCTCAACACATGAGGATTAAGGATTAGGGTTTGAAGATGAGAGCTTGAGGAGAGAGAATGTGAGATAAGATAATGAGAGGAGAGAGAGTGTATCATAATATATTATGAAGCATTCTTTTTTAACAATAATGAATAAAGGAAATGAATAAGCATGCTTCATAAAATATCTAGTGGTGATTCATTAGCATGAGTCATTAAGCAATAAATGTGCATTAATGAAATGAATGAATCACCACCATGACTCACTTTCTTATCCAAAAGAAACCTCCTTAGTCACATCTTCTAGAAGCTTCTCGAGTAATTACGAGAACGCCCCTCCGAACCGTAAAAATACGGAAAATCTTTAGACTGTATAAATCCAATAACCGGATACCAGTAACTGGCTTAAACCAAAGCCGACTGGTAAAAACTGTCCGAAAGTCGTACGCGCGTAAACGCACGTATGCGTCCGAACCCTTTGTCGCAAAACCATGCAACCTCTATATCGTTTCGCCTGGAGTAGGAAACTCTCTGTGTGGGACTCTAGAGACTCGACTACTACGCTGGCAGTGGGTTTAACCACAGACCGCAAGCGGCACTAGCTGTACGTAACGGTCCCCAGGTAGTTGTCGATAAGAAGGCCGATGAGAAAACCCATCCGAACTCCTACTGAGTCTGATGTGACAATCTCCATACAGTCCGGTCCGTTCGTCCAAGACTATCGCATATCGGGCCTAGGGGGGCGGCAAGCGTCAGTCCCCTAATAGCGGTATAAGTCGTGTCGGAGTAAAGCCCATTACACCCTAAGAAACTGCTGGAACCTACCAGCAAATCTCGCTTGCCCTGGCCAGGGACTTTGCGTAATGGCTCTCTGACACAGCACGATATCTACTCCCAATACCGGGAGGGACGAATCCTGTCTAACCGCCACTGCCTCCAAGTGCTCGGGACTGCACCCAACTGCTACCTGTTTGCACGACTCCTTTGAGCCGTGGTAGGGTAGCAATCTAAGAACAGTGGGACACACTCGAGGCGAAGTAGCAGTGTCAAGTCTGCGGACTACGCTGTACTCATGTCACCTGGGAACTGTTCACTGACGACTGGTATCAAACCAACCAACAGTTCCCTGTGAGTCCTGTCCGGTGTACCCGTAACCTAACGAGCACCTGTATACTATCTCCAGTACGACGTACTGACGGCTGTGGGACAGACCATCTCCCCAACTGGGATGAGAAGCGTACACACCAGTCTACTCCGGAGTATCGATGCTCTGTCTCGATAATCCAACGACCAGGGACCTGAATAAGGATGTGCTTGTAGACTACCCAGCCCCCACTAGTGTGACTGCCATCACAACGCTGGTAGACAAGCAAGATCCTAAGAGCTCTATCAATACGTATACTCACATATTAAGATAGAAAAACCAAGTAGCATACTACCATGTTTAGCAAGACTGTTATATACATGTGAATATCCCAAGCTTCCATTAAGTAATATACAAGCTAGTATGATACAGTAATGGCCTTCTAGGGCATAAACACTAACAATCTCCCACTTGCACTAGGGCCATATACTGGCATATCGTAGACCAATGATCTCGAGTAGCCTCTCGAACTGAATCTGAGGAAGGGCCTTCGTGAATGGATCAGCAATGTTCTCTTCTGAAGCAACTCTCCGAACCTCGATCTCCTTACGATCAATGATCTCCCTGATCAGGTGATACCGCCTCAAGATGTGTCTGGACTTCTGATGGGACCTTGGTTCCTTCGCTAAAGCTATAGCTCCGTTGTTGTCGCAATACAGAGGTATTGGATCAACTATGGTAGGAACCACCTGAAGTTCTGTTAGGAACTTCTTCATCCAGACTGCTTCTTTTGCGGCATCGCAAGCAGCTATATACTCCGCTTCCATCGTCGAGTCAGCAACGGTGTCCTGCTTGGAGCTCTTCCAGCACACCGCCCCTCCATTGAGGGTAAAGACATAACCCGACATGGACTTGGAATCGTCCTTATCACTCTGGAAGCCGGAATCAGCAAAGGCCTCCAACCTGAGGTCTTTTCCGCCGTAAACCAAGAACATCTCCTTAGTCCTCCTCAGGTACTTGAGAATGTTCTTTACTGCTATCCAGTGTTTCTCCCCTGGGTCTGACTGATACCGGCTTACCACGCTTAGTGCGTAAGCTACATCTGGTCTGGTACACAACATCGCATACATTATAGAGCCTACCGCAGAAGCGTAGGGTATAATAGACATGCGTTCCCTTTCCAAATCAGTCTTGGGAGACATCTCTTTGGAGAGGGTGATTCCGTGACAAGCCGGTAGATAACCGCGCTTAGAATCTTCCATACTGAATCTTTTCAGTACAGTGTCGATATACCTGGACTGCGAAAGTCCCAATATCCTCTTGGATCTATCACGATAGATCCGGATCCCCAGAATGTAAGAGGCATCACCCAGGTCTTTCATGGAGAACCTGTGTGACAAGAATCCTTTGACAGATTGTAGCATAGGAATGTCATTTCCTATCAATAGAATGTCATCCACGTACAAGACGAGGAATACGACACTTCTGGCCACAACTTTACTATATATGCACGGTTCATCTGGATTTTTGATAAAGTCATATTCTTTGACTGTCTCATCAAAACAGATGTTCCAACTCCGCGATGCCTGCTTTAGTCCATAAATGGACTTAAGCAGCTTGCATACTTTCCCGCTGCTCCCACTCTGATTGAAACCCTCTGGCTGATCCATATAGACGCTCTCTTCTAAATTTCCATTCAGAAAAGCCGTCTTTACGTCCATCTGCCAGATTTCATAATCATGGAAGGCAGCAATAGCAAGAAGGACCCGAATGGATTTGAGCATAGCCACTGGAGAAAAAGTTTCGTCATAGTCCAAACCAGGTCTTTGACGAAAACCCTTTGCAACAAGTCTAGCCTTATAGGTTTCCACCTGTCCATCTACACCAATCTTTTTCTTGAAGATCCATTTGCATCCTATAGGTTTTACCCCATCTGGAGCAAAGTCCAAAGTCCATACTTTGTTGGTGTACATGGACTCCATTTCGGTCCGCATTGCATCTAGCCATCGTACCGAGTCGCCGCTCTGGATGGCCTGCTGGAAGTCAGTAGGTTCATCATCATCTATGATGCAATCCTCTCTATCCCCGTCAATAAGAAAACCGTAGTATCTCTCAGGCGGACGAGACGGCCTACTACTCCTGCGGAGGGGTGCGGGAATGTTCTGTTCTTCTTGAACCTCTGGTTCTACCAAACTTTCAGTAGCAGTTTGTGGTTCTGGAATTTCTTCCAGTTCTATTTCGCTCCCACTTGATTCCTTTTCTAAAAACTGATGTTCTAGAAAATGGGCATTACGAGAAACAAATACCTTCTGTTCCTCTGCGTAATAGAATAGATATCCCCTGGAGTGCTTTGGATATCCCACAAACAAACACTTTACTGATCGTGCCTCGAGCTTGTCCACATGCTGCTTTTTAACAAAAGCTGGACATCCCCAAATCTTTATATACTGTAGATGGGGTTTCTTCCCACTCCACATCTGATATGGAGTGGTAGGCACAGTCTTGGTAGGTACCATGTTCAAAAGATATGCTGCTGATTCTAGCGCATGTCCCCAGAAAGATCGCGGTAACTCAGCATTACTCATCATGGATCGTACCATATCCAATAGGGTTCGATTCCGTCTCTCCGATACACCATTATGCTGTGGAGTGTACGGAGGAGTAAGCTGAGAGAGAATTCCTTTCTCTTTTAGGTAACCTAGGAACTCGGCACTCAAGTATTCACCACCTCGATCAGATCTAAGTGTCTTAATACTTTTGCCGGTTTGGTTTTCTACTTCATTCTTATACTCTTGGAATTTCTCAAAAGCCTCGGATTTATGTTTCATCAGATAAATGAATCCGTATCTTAAGTAATCATCCGTGAAAGTAATGAAATAGGAATAACCACCTCTCGCATGTGTAGACATTGGACCACATACATCACTGTGTATGAGTCCTAAGAGCTCGCTCGCTCTTACTCCTTGTCCAGTGGATGGAGTCTTTGTCATCTTTCCTTTGAGACAAGATTGACAAGTGTCATAAGTTTGATATTCGAACGTGTCCAAATATCCTTCTCTATGCAACTTAGTCAACCTTCTCTCATTGATGTGACCCAGTCTACAATGCCATAAGAAAGCTTTATTTAAATCTGGAGACTTTCTTTTTAGTGTGTTCTGGACATTGAAAATTTGGAGTTGGTTTAAAACATATATGCCGTTATTTAGAGTACCGGACCCAATCAAACCAGGATTAAGGTGGATGTTGACAACATCTCTTACAAACGTGAAATCATAACCTTTATTTGATAACAAGGAAACTGATATGATATTACACGTTAAGCTGGGTACAAAATAACAGTTATGTAAAACCAAAATGTGTCCACTCGTCAATCCTAGGTGATAATCCCCGACGGACGCAGCTCCCACGCTAGCTCCGTTAGCAACCCTGAGGATCATATCACCATCCTTCAGCACTCTACGGTTTCTCAGTGCCTGCAAAGAATTGCAAATATGAGATCCTGATCCGGTATCCAATACCCAGGAAGTAGAGTTGATCGACAGACAATTCTCAATTACAAACACACCTGAAGTCGAAGCCACAGCTTGCTTCGGTTCCTGGTTCTTGGCGTTCCACGCCTTGCAATCCTTCTTCCAGTGCCCTTTCCTGTGACAATGGAAGCACTCATCCAGGCCAACTACCGGTGCTGTAAACTTTTTCTTTCCCTTCTTTCCCACCTTACTAACACCTCCTCTAGGTCTGGGTGCGGCCTTCTTCTTCCTTCCTTTGGCCCTAGCCTTGGACCCGGAAGAAGATGAACCGCCAACAAACATAGCGGGTGTTTCCCTTGCCTTCTGCAAGGTGCCCTCTGCACTCCTTAACATGTTCAGGAGTTCCGCAAGTTCAACTTCTTTTCCTTGAAGATTGAAGTTGAGGATAAACTGGGCGTAGGTGGGAGGAAGGGACTGGAGAACAAGGTCTGTATAGAGCTCATTATCCAAAGTCGTCCCAAGGTCCGCGAGCTCTTCAATATAGCCGATCATCTGTAGGACATGTTCACCTACCGATGACCCGACAGCCAACCTCGCTCGAAACAATTTCTTAGAGGTCTCGTATCTTGCTATACGAGATTGCTCTCCATAAAGTTCCTTTGTATGGAGAAATATGCCATCTAGGGACATATCCTCGTGCCTCCTCTGATGTTCATTGTTCATCGAGGCAAGTACGATGCACTTGGCTCTCGCGCAATCTAAATCCCAGGTTTTGCCGATTTCCTTATCCGCATTGCTGGATTTGGGACCAAGGACAGCAGGTGCTGTAGCGGTGAGGACGTACCCCAGTTTGTCATAGGTCAAAGCCATCTTGACATTCCGCAGCCAATCTTTATAGTTTGGCCCTGTCAGTATATTTTTCTCTAAAAGTAACTTAAGTCCAGTCATTTTCAGGGTCGCTGCAATTAGGAGAGAGAGAAGAAAACTCTTTAGCATGATGCTCTTGCAAGTTTAGAGTGGTTTTTAGTTTATCTAAACTGGATGGCTCCCACTGTTTCTCGAATCCTTCCTCAAACCATAAAAGAAGAATTAGCCAAGACTATTCTCACCGTACAATACTTGCTTAACCGTTCAGCCAGGCCGGTGTCGATACTTCGAGGGAGGTTTTCCAACGCTTTCGCGAAGTTCCTTAATTAAATAACCTCTTTTCTCTGGGGGCGTAACCCCGCTGACACTTTTCTGGACACCTACTAGGTTTATAGCATTGATCGTTAAGTGACGAATATCCTGATAAGTAGCATATACTCACAGTAGGATCGGGATCCAAATATCATCGTATGATAATGTTGAAGGAATCCTACCAACATTCATCAAACTCCAAATGGTATGCATTTCTTTGCAAATTTCAGTTTCTTTAGAAATTCCCGATATAAGTTTTTGCCCCATGCTCTTATGACCTTGGCGTTAGGTCAAAATGTCATAAGTCACATGTCAAGTTCTACCCATCATTATCTTGTCAATTTGAACCCATCCGTATATATCCTTGACGTTCGGCCAAAATGATAATACGACTGTCCCAAACTAACTCATCTATCTATGCAACAAATGAATATCCAGCAGCTACCAAACACTATGCCTTGGCGTTAGGTCAAAATACATAGCTTGAATACTACTGAATACCCAGATGAAATGACGGAGGGCTACGAATGGTTTTGGCGAAACCGTGAACGTAGTGAATTTGATATAACCGAAGGAACCTGATAGCTTTTAAAAGGAGTGGTTAAAGCTCCGCATTTAAAAATATCTGTTTTAAAAATAACCGAGTGGTTTCTTTTAAATTGTTCCAACGATTTAAACTTTGGTTTGTTTTACTTTGCATTATAGATAATGCGTCCCATCATTAACCTATCATTGCAGAAAACAACGAAAATACAACGTCCTCTTATGCCATCCGCATTCGCCACGGGGTCCCATCATCACCCGTTAGGTTACATAACTAACGACAGAGCGGGGGCTGGGCTAGCGCGGGTGTAAAACATAAGTGACGTCTAAATAGCTACAATAAATATAGATATTTTACATTCGTCTGACGCAATGATATTCATTCCAGAACACAGATAAACAATATTGGATTTGCAAGCAATCTGTACTTCTTTTGAGCCTGCAAGAAAAGACAGATTACACAGTTGTGATGAATAGCCGTTTACCCCACCCTCGACCCCTACGGGTACGGCAAACTACCCACCCGGCAGTCTGTGTACCCCACCTTAGGTCAGTCCTAGGAGCAAAAACAGTAAAATGAAATAATACAACGGTGGCTACAACCGCAACCTGGAAGTGCCCCGCGAAAATAATATTACAACAAATTACATTTACAACAAATGAATTAATCAATAACCCATTGCTAACCCCGGCTATACACCACAACAGTCCAATACAGTTTATATGCACAAACAGATATAATCATTTCAGAAATGTGCAACCCCCTGCCAACCGACATAATAGCAGTTGGGGGAGGTTTACGAACACATTAAACAATCACAGATATAATACAATACGCAAATACTGTACAATTCGATCGAATAAACAACATCAATATTGCTCCAAAATCTGCTCTGTTAAACAGTAACCTGAGCAATAATTAAATATTCCAGAAAACCCCAAATGTCACAGGGGACCCACACAAGAAAGACGAGTCCATGACTCGGCCAAAGCGCCGCGGAAGGGCGGCGGATCCCACCGATCCGCCGCGCTTCCGCGGCCGAGTTGCCGATTCATGGGCTCGAATTTCTTGGGTGTTCTCCTGGACTCCTTTCTAGCTCTCTGAACACACCTGAAAAATTTTCTGACATCGTTTTAAATTCGACAGAAACTAGCAATTTTTAGGGTTTTCCGGTTTCGTTTTTCCGTTCGAAATTCGTACAAATTTGCGATTAAGTTATTTAGTGTTTAGCGAGGCTCTGATACCACTGTAAGTCGATGTACTTCACCCCAGTACTTGTGGGGAGGCGGAATTTTCAAAACTTATCAAGTTTAAACAACGAACATCGACTAACCGCTTGAATCGAAGCTAAACTATAAATAACCGTATTCTAAGAGTTTCATTTCACTTGTGATTAAGGATTATACCTAATGAAACTAGTCCTTCGTCTTTGTGTCCTCCTTTGTTCTCCTCGACCTTCTCTAGGTAGTAGACGATCCACCCGAGAGCAAAACACCAAGCTAAACCTCTAACTTGAGGTAACTAATCAACTTTGATTGCTAATCAAAGATGAAAGGATGATATAGAGTGAAGGTAATGGATTGTTTAGTCTAACTAATCCTTTGATCTCAACACATGAGGATTAAGGATTAGGGTTTGAAGATGAGAGCTTGAGGAGAGAGAATGTGAGATAAGATAATGAGAGGAGAGAGAGTGTATCATAATATATTATGAAGCATTCTTTTTTAACAATAATGAATAAAGGAAATGAATAAGCATGCTTCATAAAATATCTAGTGGTGATTCATTAGCATGAGTCATTAAGCAATAAATGTGCATTAATGAAATGAATGAATCACCACCATGACTCACTTTCTTATCCAAAAGAAACCTCCTTAGTCACATCTTCTAGAAGCTTCTCGAGTAATTACGAGAACGCCCCTCCGAACCGTAAAAATACGGAAAATCTTTAGACTGTATAAATCCAATAACCGGATACCAGTAACTGGCTTAAACCAAAGCCGACTGGTAAAAACTGTCCGAAAGTCGTACGCGCGTAAACGCACGTATGCGTCCGAACCCTTTGTCGCAAAACCATGCAACCTCTATATCGTTTCGCCTGGAGTAGGAAACTCTCTGTGTGGGACTCTAGAGACTCGACTACTACGCTGGCAGTGGGTTTAACCACAGACCGCAAGCGGCACTAGCTGTACGTAACGGTCCCCAGGTAGTTGTCGATAAGAAGGCCGATGAGAAAACCCATCCGAACTCCTACTGAGTCTGATGTGACAATCTCCATACAGTCCGGTCCGTTCGTCCAAGACTATCGCATATCGGGCCTAGGGGGGCGGCAAGCGTCAGTCCCCTAATAGCGGTATAAGTCGTGTCGGAGTAAAGCCCATTACACCCTGAGAAACTGCTGGAACCTACCAGCAAATCTCGCTTGCCCTGGCCAGGGACTTTGCGTAATGGCTCTCTGACACAGCACGATATCTACTCCCAATACCGGGAGGGACGAATCCTGTCTAACCGCCACTGCCTCCAAGTGCTCGGGACTGCACCCAACTGCTACCTGTTTCCACGACTCCTTTGAGCCGTGGTAGGGTAGCAATCTAAGAACAGTGGGACACACTCGAGGCGAAGTAGCAGTGTCAAGTCTGCGGACTACGCTGTACTCATGTCACCTGGGAACTGTTCACTGACGACTGGTATCAAACCAACCAACAGTTCCCTGTGAGTCCTGTCCGGTGTACCCGTAACCTAACGAGCACCTGTATACTATCTCCAGTACGACGTACTGACGGCTGTGGGACAGACCATCTCCCCAACTGGGATGAGAAGCGTACACACCAGTCTACTCCGGAGTATCGATGCTCTGTCTCGATAATCCAACGATCAGGGACCTGAATAAGGATGTGCTTGTAGACTACCCAGCCCCCACTAGTGTGACTGCCATCACAACGCTGGTAGACAAGCAAGATCCTAAGAGCTCTATCAATACGTATACTCACATATTAAGATAGAAAAACCAAGTAGCATACTACCATGTTTAGCAAGACTGTTATATACATGTGAATATCCCAAGCTTCCATTAAGTAATATACAAGCTAGTATGATACAGTAATGGCCTTCTAGGGCATAAACACTAACAAGAGTTACTCCTGGGAGAGTTTTACACATTACAATTAGCCGATCAAGTAGGTGTCTAGAAAGGTGTTAACGGGGTTACGCCTCTGGGAAAACGAGGTTTACTTTAATTAGGTTCGTGCGAAAGCACAGGGGACCTCCCTCAAAGTACCGACACTGGCCTGGCTGAAAGATTGGCGAACTTGTAGCGTGTAATTAATCCCGGCTAGTCTTTCCTTTTAGGGTTTGAAGGAAGATTTGATTAAAACAGTGGGAGACATCCTGATTAGATATATTAGATAACCAATCTAATCTTGCAAGAGCATACGCTGAGTGTTTTCTTCTCTCTCTCTCCAGATAGTGACCATATCACACCTTAATCAAGATAATAAAAACGGATATATTGACTGAACCCACTTGTTATACTGAGCTGGGGAACGTTGGTCCCGCTCCAACTTATAATTGTTATAAGACAGAGCAGGAAATTGGGGAATAACAGATTTCCCGAGCCGCCCAAACGAAGAAAGTGCATGCTGATGCATCATCTTCGGGTGTGTTCCTTACACAGAACTGTTTCTCAGTATCCTTTACGTCATGGGTATGTGATACCGGATCAGGATCCCGTATATGTAATCTGTTACATGGGCTACAGATAGGTAGAGAACTGAGAACGGGTGATAAGTTTCATGAGATAGAAAACGGTGCAAGTGTTGCAGCCAAGTCTGTTGGTCACTGTCACCCTGTATTACCAGAATACATTGATTCTGAACAAATGTTATTAGATACCGAACCTGATATACAAAATCATATCAGTCTCTTTATTAGTAAAGAAAGGATATAATTTTGTATTGTTGGATAATGTTTTGAACATTTCCTATATCAAGAGTTGATCGGTTCAGGCACGTTATCTAAAAGCATTGTCGTTCTAAATCAAACTCCAGTTCTTAGTATACGGAACACATACAAGAGGAAGAGTTCAGAAATGAACGAATCCTTCTTGAGGTATTGTAGACTAGGTCATATCAATGCGACCCGACTAGCTAAGTTACATATAGATGCATATTTAAATTAGTTTGAATTTACATCTTGTGAAACTTGCTGGTCATGTCACAAAGATAAGATGACCACAGCTCTGTTTATTGGAAACAGAGAA
This sequence comes from Agapanthus africanus, assembly GCA_030015575.1. Taxonomy (NCBI): domain Eukaryota; kingdom Viridiplantae; phylum Streptophyta; class Magnoliopsida; order Asparagales; family Amaryllidaceae; genus Agapanthus; species Agapanthus africanus. The sequence continues at coordinate 180,762,912 of JASDDO010000016.1, read as the reverse complement.
AGAGTTAGTGAACTCTTGGGATTGATACATGTTGATGTATGTAAGGTCCCCTGTCTACACATGCCAAGATCGGTTCTTTCTACTTCATTACATTCTCTGATAATCTCTCAAAATTCAGACATATGTTTCTGTTGAAACACAGGTCCGAACCTTTTGAGATATTCACATAATATAAATTAGAAGTAGAGAACCAAAATACGGGTAAAAGTATTATGTCCTTTGATATGATCAAGGAGGAGAATACTTGAGCTCGGAATTCCTGGACTATTCTAAAGGAGAATGAGATTCTCTCTCAGCATTACTCCTCCGTATACACCACAGCACGTCGGTGTATCGGGGCGGAGCAATAGCACCCTATGTGATATGGTGTGCTCTATGATGAGTACTACTGAGTTTCTTATTTCCTTTTGGATGTTATGCACTTGAGAAGATGCATACCTATTGAATAGGGTTCAAATCAAATCAGTGGCCTACCATTTCATATGTGATATGGAAAGGGAAGAGCCCATATCTTAAGTTTGTTAAGATTTGGGGTTGTCCGGCCTATGTCTAAAAGCAAAATCCGGACAAGCTCGAGGCAAGGTCTGTTATGTAGAACTGGAATAGTTCCAGCTATACAAACTGCAGCTGATGATTTAGTAGAACCAAAGGATTCAATAGTTTCCAACGAACCTCAGCCTCTCCGCCGATCTAGCAGGGTTCCTCACCCACCTGAGAGATACTTCGGTTTCTTTATGACAGTGGGAGCGAGGATTGCATCATGAGATGATGACCCAACTAGTTTCGGGCTGGCCATCAGGAGTGGGACTCTGTAAGAATGGCTGGATGCTTATCAATCTGAGATGGAATCCTTATACACCAACGAAGTATGAACTTTGGTTGCTTTATCTGAAGGGTTAAATCCCCATCAGGAGCAAGTATATCTTGAGAAGATTACTTGGTGTACATGGAAATGTTGAGACTTTCAAAGCTAGACTTGTTAAAGGTTTGCATCATTGACCAGGTATGGATTATGTTGAAACCTTTTCTAACGATCTATGCTTAAGTCCATCCAGATCCTACTTGCCACGGCTACATACCATGACTACGATATCTGGTGATTGGGTGTCATGACTGCTTTTCTAAATGATGTTTTAGAAGATAACGTCTATAAGTACACAGCCAGAGGGCTTCGTAGACAGTGGGAGCAGCGGAAACGTGTGCAAGATGCTTTATAGGATAAAGCAGGCATCGCGGAGTTGGAACATCTGTTTTGATGTGGTAGTCAAAGAGTTTGACTTCACCAAAATGGTAGATGAACCTTGTATATACAAAAAGGGTAGTAGAGAGTATGGTGGTGATCCTCGTAGAGTACGTGGATGACATACTCTTGATAGGGAAGGAGTTTCCTATGCTACGCTCGGTCAATCTCCGCTTATCATAAGGATTCTCTATATAGGATCAAGGTGATACCTCCTAAATCCTAGGTTTTGGATCTATGAGATAGATCTAATTGGATGTTAGGATTCTCACTAGTTGTAGTGAGATGGTATCAATCGATCCTGGGGAGAATCACTGGAAAGGTTCCAGGGTGATAAGGACGACTGAATGTCAGTCGCAGGCATTGTCTTTACCCTCAGTGGAGGGACGGTATGTTGGAAGAGTTCCAAGCTAAATACCGTGACATACTAGACGATTAAAGGCAAGATACATCGTTACCAAAGATGCTACCAAAGAGGCAGTCTGGATATATATAAGTTCATGAGATGAACTTCGTTCCTACCATTGTGTGACAATGGGGTTGTGGCTTTAGCCAAGGAACTACCGTCCCATCAGAAATCCAGATATAATTCTTAGGCAGTATCACCTGATCATGGAGATGGTTGATCTCCAGGGAGATCGAGGATAGGAGAGTAGACACAGAGGACGACAGCGTGGATCCACTCACAAAGGCCTTTTTCCCAGTAGAGACTTTTATGGGATAGTTGAGTATGAGATACTTCAACCGCAGCTAATTGTTGGGTATGTGATACCACAACAGATGGCCCTAGTGCAAGTGGGAGATTGTTAGTTATATGTATGCCCTAGAGGCCATTACTGTACATACGATGTATATTGTAGTGGATGCTTGGACATATATAGGGAGGACTTTCTTGCTCGACATGATAGTATGCTATCTGGTTGTACTTTATCTTAACATGTACTCTGATTGTCTCTATGTTACATGTTGATAAAGCCCTTAGGATATGTACTCGACTACTGGGACTATGATGAGATCATACTAGTGGGGCCACGGTAGTCGATGAGTACATCCTATAACTGTTCCTAGTCGAGGGTGTATCGAGACAGGGCATCGATACACCAGAGTAGACTAGCGTATACGCATCTTGACCCATATGATGGGCGATGGATGATCCCATATCCATCGGTGTTTGACATCAAGGATGGTGTACGGGTGCTCAGTAGAGACTGGGTACACTGGACGGACTCGCCGAGAACTCCCAGATGGTATTATACCTCACATCAGATGGCAGTTCTCCGGTGACACTGGTACAGAGTAGTCTGTTGACCCGAGATCGTCATAGAGTCTTGTGTGATTCCCACTGTGCTTTGATTTCCATCATACCACGTCCAAGAGGGCGTGCAAAAAGGTGGCTTTTGGGTACAGTCCCGAATTACATGGAGGCAATGAGCGATAGGAGGGGATTCGTCTCTCCCGGTATAGGGAGTTGATGTTGTGCTGTGTTCGATTGGCTATAACCGGAAATCCCTGGCCAGGGTTGCTGAGATTTACTGTTAAGTGTTATCAGTAATTTCTCGAACTGTTATAGACCTCATATCGACACGACTTATCGAGCTACTGGGTCTAACGTTCACCACCCCTAGGCGAGATATGCGACATATCAGACGACGAGACCGGACTGTACGGGAGTGTTACTGTTTGGATTCACAGGAGAATGTACAGGCTTGCTTGTTGATCTTCTGAGCGCTCAATACCTGGGTAGCTGTTACGTTTAGCTGACCGCTTACAGCTTGTGGGTGTTTGATATGATCATCACCTACTGCCGGCGTATTGACGATTCTTTAGAGTCCTACACAGAGGTTTCTTGGCTCAGGCAAAACGGAGTAGGAGCACATATGTGATATGTGCGGGACCGAGGATAATTCGATATGTGATACCGTATTGTATTCTCGCGATATTTGATATCAACCGGGTCATCGGATCAAGTGTTGATTCGATGAATCGGTACGGATAAATATTATTCGGTTATATGCGATATAGCCGGATTGTCGGATCAAGTGTTGATTCGATAATTTAATGTATAATAATATATATGATATATTAAATGACATTAACTAATATTTTCTCACTAAAAGATTCTTTTTCTCACTCGGATAATACATTGATATATATGCGATATATGTTAATTGTATTATTTTATTTTGTTACAATAAATATTGTATATGTGATATATAATATTGTAACATATTATAATTATTAATGCAACATGTTTAGAGGAGTTTAAACATGATTAGGGTTTGGATTAGGGTCAAACCTTCTAGTTGATTCTAGAAGCTTTTCTTTTGTCATTTGTTAAGATATTATGATAGATATCTTTTGTGACTCACCCCTTAACCCAACCCAAACCCTAACCCTAGTAAACTCTCTACATTGGTTACTACAACCATGGTTGCATAAATGATTATGATAACATTTTATTATTCATCACAAATGATTGTTCATCTTCTTCCTTCATTCTTTCATGGAGAAAAAGCTTTCTAGATTTTTCAAAAGTGATGAATAAATATGAGAAAAAGATAAATAAAGAGAGAAAAAATCCTACTTCATCATCCTCATCTTCCCTTGCCATTTAGATGAGGGTGTTCACATCATTTCATGAGTGTTAGCTTGTGTTAACGGAACTTCAAGGTAGATCATCTTAGTATCGAAGATCGGAAGCAAAGGTTGCATCTTTCTCTTCGTGGAACCTCTCGAGAGTCCGGATCCCGATGATCGCAGCGAAGGGACCACAACACGGAGCATATGAAGTGAAGGACCGGATCTACAAAGGTTGTAATCCCTCTCACTTAGTGTTAAAGTGTTTAGCATGCTTGTTTTCGCCTAATCTCTAGTTTAAAGATCCGTATTCGGGTTGTTCGGCACGGCTAAATTTTTAATCGGGCATGGTTGATGCCTCGTAGACCCTTGTGCGCGTGCCTAGCAACCCTACACCTACTAGCTTCCAGCAAGCCATTCAGAGCGGCGACTCGGTAAAATGGCTGGATGCAATGCAGGCCGAGATGGAGTCCATGTACACCAACAAAGTTTGGACTTTGGACTTTGCTCCAGAAGGGGTAAAACCCGTAGGCTGCAAATGGATCTTCAGAAAGAAGATTGGTGTAGATGGGCAGGTTGAGACCTATAAAGCTAGACTTGTTGCAAAGGGTTTTCGTCAAAGACCCGGTTTGGACTATGACGAGACCTTTTCTCCAGTCGCTATGCTGAAATCCATTCGGATCCTTCTTGCCATTGCTGCCTTCCACGATTATGAAATCTGGCAGATGGACGTAAAGACGGCTTTCCTAAATGGAAATTTGGAAGAGTGCGTCTATATGGATCAGCCAGAGGGATTCATTCAGAGTGGGAGCAGCGGTAAAGTGTGCAAGTTGCTCAAGTCCATTTATGGACTTAAGCAGGCATCGCGGAGTTGGAACATCTGCTTTGATAATACTGTCAAAGAATTCGACTTTATCAAAAACCCAGATGAACCATGCATTTACAGTAAGATTGTAGGGAGAACTGTGGTATTCCTCGTCTTGTACGTGGATGACATTCTCCTAATAGGAAATGATATTCCTATGCTACAGTCAGTCAAAGGATTCTTGTCGCAGAGGTTCTCCATGAAGGACCTGGGCGATGCCAACTACATTCTGGGGATCCAGATCTATCGTGATAGATCTAAGAGGATGTTGGGACTTTCACAGTCAAGGTACATCGACACCATACTGAAAAGATTCAGTATGGAAGATTCCAAGCGCAGTAATTTACCGGCTTGTCACGGGATCACCCTCTCGAAAGAGATGTCTCCCAAGACTGATTTGGAAAGGGATCGCATGTCAATTATACCCTACGCTTCTGCGGTAGGCTCTATAATATATGCGATGTTGTGTACCAGACCAGATGTAGCATACGCATTGAGCATTGTAAGCCGGTATCAGTCGAACCCAGGGGAGAAACATTGGATAGTGGTAAAGAACATTCTCAAGTACCTGAGAAGGACTAAGGAGATATTCTTGGTGTATGGCGGAAAAGACCTCCATCTTGAGGCCTTTGCTGACTCCGGCTTCCAGAGTGACAAGGATGACTCCAAGTCCATGTCGGGTTATGTCTTTACCCTCAATGGAGGGGCGGTTTGCTGGAAGAGTTCCAAGCAGGAGACCGTTGCAGACTCAACTATGGAAGCGGAGTACATAGCTTCTTGCGATGCTGCAAAGGAAGCTGTCTGGATGAAGAAGTTCCTCACGGAGCTTCAGGTGGTTCCTACCATTGTTGATCCAATACCGCTGTATTGCGACAACAACGGCGCTATAGCTTTAGCGAAGGAACCTAGGTCCCATCAGAAGTCCAGGCACATTTTGAGGCGGTACCACCTGATCAGGGAGATCGTAGATCGCCGGGAGATCGAGGTGAAGAGAGTAAATACGGAGAAAAACACTGCAGATCCACTCACCAAGGCCCTACCCCAGACTTAGTTTGAGCGGCTGATCGAGATGATAGGTCTTCGATACGCCAGTTCATAGCCTTAGTGCAAGTGGGAGATTGTTAGTGTATATGCCCTAGAGGCCATTACTGTATCATACTAGCTTGTATATTACTTAATGGAAGCTTGGGATATTCACAGTTGTATAGACAATCTTTCTCAAAATGGTAGTATGTTACTTGGTTTGTCTCTACTTCAATATGTGCATGTGTTTCTTTTAGCATATCGCTTATATACATATTAGTAGAGCCCTTAGGATCTTTGCTTGATTACCAGCGTTGTGATGGCGCTCACACTCGTGGGGGCTGGGTAATCCATAAGCACATCCTTATACAAGTCCCTAGTCGTTGGACTATCGAGACAGGGCATCGATACTCCGGAGTAGACTAGCGTATGCGCTTCTCATCCCAGCGGGGGAGACGGTCTGTCCCACAGCCGTCAGTACGCCGTACTTGAGATAGTATGCGGGTGCTCGTTAGGTTACGAGTACACTGGACAGGACTCGTCGGGAACTGTTGGTTGGTATTATACCTATCGTCAGTTATCAGTTCCCAAGTGACATGAGTACAGCTTAGTCCGCCGACTTGACACTGTCACTTCGCCTCGAGTGTGTTCCCACTGTACTTAGATTACTACCCTACCACGGCTCAAAGGAGTCGTGCAAACAGGTAGTAGTTGGGTGCAGTCCCGAAGCACTTGGAGGCAGTGACGGTTAGACATGATTCGTCTCTCCCGGTATTGGGGGTTGACATCGCGCTGTGTCTAGGAGAGACATTACATAAGTAGTCCCTGGCTAGGGCAAGCGAGATATACTGGTAGGTTTCCAGTGTTATCTCAGGGTGTTCTGGGCTACACTCCGACATGACTTGTACCGCTATTAGGGGACTGACGTTCACCGCCCCCCTAGGCTCGCTATGCGATGTATCAGACGAACAGACCGGACTGTACGAAGATTTTCACATACAGGCTCAGTAGGAGTTTGGATGGGTTTACCTCATCGTCCTTCTTATCGACATCTACCTGGGGACCGTTACGTACAGCTAGTGCCGCTTGCGGTCTGTGGTTAAACCCACTGCCAGCGTAGTGTCGAGTCTTTAGAGTCCAACACAGAGAGTTTCCCTGCATTGAGCGAAACGTGTAGAGGCCGTATGGTTTTACGGCAGGGCTACGATCACTTACGTGCACTTGTGTGCGTATGCTGTTCGGGCAGGCAATACTAGTGGGCTTTGGTTTAATCCGGATCCTAGTATTGCACAGATGGATTTGATTTGTCTTCTGTGCACTCGCATTCTACGGAATGCGGATGCGGGTGTGTATGCACAGTTTTGAGGAGCGATGAAGGAGGAGGTGCCCCATTAGGGTTTTGGCCAAAACCGTAATGTGGCATACTCATTAGGGTTTTGACAGTTCGTTTGGTCAAAACCGTTATGAGCCGGAGACATTGTTTACTAATCCTTTTAGTGATAGATTTGTGATGGCTAATTGCATTGACCATTTGACCACTTTGACCTCTCTTGACTTTGTTGACCGTGTTGACCATTGACCTTCAACAGAGATCTACACTCTTCTTTTGATTTTCTTTTTCTTTTGATTATGAAAATGGTCATTTCAATGTAGCCATCAACTTTATCTTGATGGGATTAGTAATGATAATGTTTTTGCATTATTGAACCATGGTTCATTTTCTTTAGCTCATAATTCATTCTCATTTCTCTCTCTTGCTCTTTCTCATGAAAAGAAAAGAAAATGAGCTCTCATGGTTGCTAAGTCCTCCTCCTTCTTCCTCTTCTTGATTCTATCTTTTAATCTCATGTGTTGAGAGAAAAAAATCCCACAAAGACAAACACATCCATACATCACTTCTACACAACCTAGGGCTTCTAGATTAGTGATCTCGTCGCCCTAGTTGCCTCGGCTCGAGGTGGAGCTCGGTGTACATCTCTCGGGTGGATCGTCTTCGACCCAAGAAGGCCGCGGAGGTGCCCAAGGTCCGGATCGACGCTTGGAGCTTGGATGGACGAGCGGGACAGCGGAATGAAGACCCGAAGGACCGGTTCCGTGAGGTATACTTTCTACAGCATAGTAGTTAAAACCTCTAGTAGTTTACTAGTTTCTAGTTTAGCCAAGATCCTTGCTTTTGAGTCCATGTTGCCTTGAGCCAAAATCATTGATTTTCGCCGTTTCCGCCTCCCCGTAAGAACCGGGGTGAGCAACATGGACTTACATATACATTCTACCTTATACATCAATTTCATGCTACTCTAAAACCCATACCTATTCTAGTGCAACTACATATCTATAAGTCGTGATTAACATTCACTTTTCATATCCCTAAGCTTTCATCTCATATCTCAATATATATATTCAATCACTCATATCATCTCTAACTATCCTTTTAACCATATCCCTAGTTTTCTAATCTAGGTTTCTATGACTGTATCCAATAGATCGGTTTCCATAAATAATTTGCGTGGGTGCTATACTCCATCCACTCGACTTCCCCCGTAGATATAGATCTACTCACCTTGATCCTTGTTTGGCAAAGTCGATGACGCCATGCTCCGTCGCCTGGGAATCCACGCGAAGGTACCAACAATAATACACAATCGCAATCGCAATTAACATCAAGTCCGGAAAACCAATACGGCACACGGTGCGCTCATCGGTTAGAACCTATAGCCTACCCATGCAAAACAATCAAACAACCCTTGTTGTTTACGTACAAACTCCTAACAACCAAATACAAATCCAAACATCAAAACCAAGCATTCCAAAATACAGAAAACATAACCAAAAACACCCCAATGTGCTCCCAGATTTTGGTTCAGGTCAATAGGAACAAAAGTAGAAAGTATAGGGTGTTGTATATGAAGTAACTGAGCTACAGACCATACCTAGGCACCAAATTCCACATTTTGGCCGGCCACATAGACCCCAAAACCAGCCACCTCGGCCCATTCAGCTCCGTTGGGGTTCGTCTTCTCAGGGTGGTCTCCTAGTGTCTTAAATAAGTCTCTGGTATTGTTTGTTTTTCTCAAAAACTTCCCAGGTTGCCCCAGATTCCCTGTGGGCCAACACATTTTCACAAAACCGACACGGGTAATTTCCTAAGTTCGTATTTTGGTTTCTAATCCGGGTCTTGTCCAGAAAAAACAGCACTAAAGGTCTTGTAAACAGCCACTAACATCACAAATCCACACAAACACTCAGACCCTTCTCTTTAGATTTCTAACTTCATAATTTCACACTTAATCAACTTCTAAACTAAACTAGAATACAAAGAAACATAAACTAACCTAAATGAAAGGAATTATACCTCATTTGGGCAACTCAAGAAAAACCCTAGCTTCCCAAAGTCTTCAAAATCCAACTTTGATTGGTCCAAAGTGTTGAGGATGAGATGGGGATCAACTTTTGTGAAGGGAGTATAGGGTTTTGATGAAGATTTTGAGATGGTTTCATGGGGTAGAGGTGGAGGGAGATGAGGAGGAAGAAGATGAAGGAAAATAATGGGGACGGATTGAAATGGCAGCCCCCCCCTCTCTCTCTCTCTTATTCTCACCCTCACTCTCACTTAAGCTATGCCCCACTCCCTCTCTCTCCAATAATTCACTTTTTCTTTCCTTTTCTCTTTTCTTCTCACAATAACAAAACCAAATATCACAAATGCAAATGAAACAACATGTAACATGTCATGGTGCACTAGCCATGGAAAACTGTAGAAACATGGATTTGGCTTAATTGCGATTAGCTGTGCACTAATCAAATTTTTTCCAAACTGCATAAAATAAATTATAAAAATGCCAAATCCAATAAATATATTATTAAATGAATAAATCATTTTAATCTCCAATTATTTCACAATTATTGGTATATATTTATACCTTTTTACGAAAACCCCAATTTCGCAAATCGGGTAGTTTTCGCGAAATATATTATTTTAATATTAAATTCCAAAAATAATATTTTATATTTTCTGAAATGTTACAATCTTCGCCCCTTAAATAAATTCGGTCCACGAATTTAAATTTAAACCCTCAAATGTTAAAACATTTCAATAATCAACTCAAATCAACGGGGCTCCGAAATCACGGAAGATATAGAAATACTACAAAGCATCGTATGCGCCTGAAAACGAGTATGAAATTCAAAATTGAACTCCGTCAAGCGTTACGCAAACCATCGGATTTGCACGCATCTCATCGTAGTTACAATGGAGATACAGATCTCGAAATCCACTATTGAAATCCAATATGCACTAGTCAAATACAATAATAAGTGTATAGTATGCATCCATGGAAAAATCTACAAAAACAGAATGACACACATGCAAAATCTTTTCTAAATCTCCGTGTGATGCGTAACTCACGACATAAGTGACGGACGCTCATTTGTAAGTAATAAGTATACGCTCATATATGTTTTGCTAAAATATACGTTCCGCCTTTTTAAAATATCCCAAAAGGTTTTCCTTTTTTTTAACGTTCGTGTGGCTCACGGACACGTAGGAAATAGCGAGCCTATAGCTCCTTTTCGAAAACCTATTGGTAAATTTTTATGCATGTTGTAGGGTTACTAGGCACTCTAACAAGGTTCTACGAGGCATCAACCATGCCCGATTAAAATTTTAGCCGTGCCGAACAACCCTAAACTAGATCTTTAAACTAGAGATTAGGCGAAAACTAGCAAGTTAAACTCTTTAACACTAAGTGAATACGAAATACAACCTTTGTAGATCGGTCCTTCACTTCTAAAGCTCCTTGTTATAGTCCCTTCGCTGCGATCATCGAACTCCCGGACTCTCGGACGGCTCCATGAGAAGAGGGCAACGGTTTTGCTTGAAGTCTTCGAGGCCGAAGATGATCTACGTCGAGGGAATACGAACTCAAGCTTCTACTTCACTAACTAAAGATTTAGTGAAGCAAACACCCTAAACTAAAGTGCTAGTCTAGTAGAGGATGATGAAATAGGAAATAGGTACACTTTAGAATTTCTTTTCTCACTATCATTCTCTCTCTTTATCAAATCCTAGAAAGAAATTGAAGGAGGAAGAAGATGAGCTCAAAATGAGAAATGAAAACTAATAAAGAGAGAGTGTTAACTAACTATGGGTGAGTGGGTATCATATACTAACTCATGTAGAGACATAACCATGGCTAATTATAGTGGTTAGGTTAATAAATATCTTAAGTAAAACAAAACTAGTGGACTAAGTCAATGCAACCATAAGCTTCATGAAGCTTCATGCATGTGAGCTCATTATCCACTAATTTTAGAATTACTTTAAATATAAAATCCTAACACTATAAATAGTATGGTATAAGTCTTATACACCCATGTAAGTTGTATCAACAACCATGATACATAATGAACACAAATAAATATATATCACATATATATTAAGTTGTGCACAAGTGAGAAAAACAAATGCTTAAGTGAACTAATGTTAGTTAATGTAAATTAGTATATCACATATACATTTATACACTAAATTATTAAATCAACACTTGACTTAATAATCCGGTTACATCACATATAACCGACTAACATCCAACGTATCGACTTATCGAATCAACCCTTGATTCAATAACCAGGTCATATCGCATATAACCGATCGATACAAACAACGCGAGAATAGAATACGGTATCACATACACGCATTATTCTCGGTCCCGCACATATCACATATGCGCTCCTATTTCATTTTGCCTGAGCCAGTAAAACCTCTATGTAGGACTCAAAAGACTCGTCAATACGCCGGCAGTAGGTGATGATCATATCAAGCACCCACAAGCCGTCAGCGGTACTAGCTGGACGTAACGGCTACCCGGGTATTGAGCGATCAGAAGATCAGCATGCAAGCCCGCTCCAACTCCTGCAAAAAGCCTGACAGTGACACTACCGTACAGTCCGGTCTCCTCGTCTGATATGTCGCATATCATGTGTAGGGGTGGTAAACGTCAGACCCCAATAACCGATAAGTCATGCCTATATGAGGCTCATAACGGGTCGAGAAACTACTGGTAACTCTTACCAGTAAATCTCTAAACCAGCCCTGGCCATGGATTTCCCTGTTATGGCCAATCGAGCATAGCGCAACATCAACCCCCAATACCGGGAGAGACGAAACCCTTCCTATCGCTCATTGCCTCCATGTGACTCGGGACTGTACCCAAAAGCCACCGTTTTGCACGCCCTCTTGGACGTGGTAAGGTGGAAATCAAAGCACAGTAGAAATCACACAAGTCTCTATGACGATCTCGGGTCTACAGACTAACATGTACCAGTGTCACCAGAGAACTGCAATCTGACGTAAGGTATAATACCATCTGGGAGTTCTCGGCGAGTCCGTCCAGTGTACCCAGTTTTCACTGAGCACCCGTATATCATCTCTGATGTCAAACACCAATGGTTATGGGATCATCCATCGCCCATCTACATGGGTCGAGAAGGTATACGCTAGTCTACTCTGGTATATCGATGCCCCATCTCGATACACCCACGACTAGGGACCTTGAAGGATGTACTTATGGACTACCATGTCCCCACTAGTATGATCCACATCATAGTCCAGGCAGTCAAGTACACATCCTAAGGGCTTTACCAACATGTAACAGGGAGACAATCAGTGTACACGTTAAGGTAAAGAGTAACCGGATAGCATTCTATCATGTCGAGCAAGAAAGTCCTCCATATATATGTCCAAGCATCCACTACAATATACATCTCATGTATAGTAATGGCCTCTAGGTCATACATATAACTAACAATCTCTCACTTGCACTAGGGCCATCTGATAACAGTGGTTGTAGTATCTCATACTCAACCATCCCATAATAGTCTCTCTCTAGGAAAAGGCCTTTGTGAGTGGATCCGCCGTGTTGTCCTCTGAGTCTCCTCTCCTAACCTCGATCCCCTGGAGATCAACCATCTCCATGGTCAGGTGACATTGCCTTAGAATATGTCTGGATCACTGATGGGACGGGCGTTCCTAGGCATAGACCATAACTCCATTGTCACACAATGGTAGGAGCGAAGTTCATCTCATGAACTAATATACACCCAGACTGCCTCTTTGGTAGCATCTTTGGTAGCGATGTATCTAGCCTTTATCATCTAGTATGCCACGGTATCTTGCTTGGAACTTTTCCAACATAACGTCCCTCTACTGAGAGTAAAGACAATGTCTGTGACTGACTTTCAGTCATCCTTATCACTTTGGAACCTTTCCAGTGATTCTCCCCAGGATCGATTGATACCATCTCACTACAACTAGTGAGAATACTAACATCCAATTACAACTATCTCATAGATCAAAACTCAGGATTTAGGAGGTATCACTTTGATCCTATATGGAGAATCCTTGTGATAAGCGGAGATTGACCGAGCGTAGCATAGGAAACTCCTTCCCTATCAAGAGTATGTCATCCACGTACTCTACGAGGATCTCCACCATACTCTCTACTACCTTTTTGTATATACAAGGTTCATCTACCATTTTGTTGATGTCAAACTCTTTGACTAACTCATCAAAACAGATGTTCCAACTCCGCGATGCCTGCTTTATCACATAAAACATCTTGGAAACGTTTCCGCTGCTCCCACAGTCTATGAAGTCCTCTGACTGTGAACTTATAGACTCTCTCTTCTAAAACATCATTTAGAAAAGCAGTCATGACACCCAACCGCCAGATATCGTAGTCATGGTATGTAGCAGTGGCAAGTAGGATCTGGATGGACTTAAGCATAGCTACATAGAAAAGGTTTCATCATAATCCATACCTGATCAAATGATGCGAACCTTTAACAAGTCTAGATTTGAAAGTCTCAACTTTTCCATATACACCAAGTAATCTTCTCAAGATATACTTGCTCCTGATGGGGATTTAACCCTTCAGATAAAGCAACCAAAGTCCATACTTTGTTGGTGTATAAGGATTCCATCTCAGATCGCTAAGCATCCAGCCATTCTTACAGAGTCCCACTCCTAATGGCCAGCTCGAAACTAGTTGGGTCATCATCTCATGATGCAATCCTCGCTCCCACTGTCATAGAGAAACCGAAGTATCTCTCAGGTGGGTGAGGAACTCTACTAGATCGGCGGAGAGGCTGAGGTTCGTTAGAAACTATTGAATCCTTTGGTTCTACCAAATCATCAGCTGCAGTTTGTATAGCTGGAACTCCTTCTAGTTCTACCTCATGTCCACTAATTTCTTCATAAGAAATTCTCTTTCACAAAGGAGGCATACTGAGAAACAAAACATCTTTTGTTCCTCGGTTTGGTAGAAGATATTCCCTTGCGAATGTTTAGGATATCCCACAAACTTCTATAGAACTGGCTTTGCCTCGAGCTTGTCCGGATTATGCTTTTAGACATAGGCTGGACAACCCCAAATCTTAACTGACTTAAGAGATGGGCTCTTCCCTTACCATATCACATATGGAGTGGTAGGCACTTGATTTGGTTGGAACGCCGTTCAATAGGTATGCAACTTCTGCAGTGCAAAACTCCCAAAAGGAAATAGGTAACTCAGTAGTACTCATCATAGAGCACACCTTATCACATAGGGTGTGATTTCTACACCCCGATACACCGACGTGCTGTGGTGTATACGGAGGAGTAATGCTGAGAGAGAATCTCATTCTCCTTTAGAATAATCCAGGAATTCTGTGCTCAAGTATTCTCCTCCTTGATCACATCAAAGGACATAATACTTATACCCGTTTTGGTTCTCTACTTTCTAACTTATATTCCGTGAATATCTCAAAAGCTTCGGACTTATGTTTCAACAGGAACATATGCCTGAATCTTGAGAGATTATCAGAGAATGTAATGAAGTACAAAAAACCGGTCTTGGCATGTGTAGATAGGGGACCTTCATACATCAATATGTATCATCCCAAGAGTTCACTAACTCTTTCTCTGTTTCCTATAAACAGAGATATGGTCATCTATCTCTGCGACATGACCGACAAGTTTCACAAGATGTAAATTCAAACTAATTTAAATATGCATCTATATGTAACTTCAGCTAATCAGGTCACATTAATATGACCTAGTCTATAAAACCTCAAGAAGGATTCGTTCATTTCTGAACTCTTCCTCTTGTGTGTGTTCTGTATACTAAGAACTGTAGTTTGATTTAGAACATCTATGCTTTTAGATAACGTGCCTGAACCGATAAACTTTTGATATAGGAAATGCTCAGAAAATTATCCAATAATACAAAATTATATCCTTCTTTACTTATAAAGAGACAGATATGATGTTGTATATCAGGTTCGGTATCTAATAACATTCGTTCAGAATCAATGTATTCTGGTAATACAGGGTGATAACTACCAACAGATTTGGCTGCAACACTTGTACCGTTTCTATCTCATGAAACTTATCACCCGTTCTCAGTTCTCTACCTATCTGTAGCCCATTTAAAAAATTACATATGTGGGATCCTGATCCGGTATCTCATACCCAGGACGTAAAGGATACTGAGAAACAGTTCTCTGTAATGAACACACCCGAACATGATGCATCAGCATGCACTTTCTTCGTTTGGGCGGCACGAGAATTCTAGTAATCCCCAATTTCCTGCTCTGTCTTATAACAATTATAAGTTGGAGCGGGACCAACGTTCCCCAGCTCAGTGTAACAAGCTGGTTCGGTCAATACATCCGCATTATTATCTTGATTAAGGCGTGATATGGTCGCTACCTGGAGAGAGAGAGAAGAAAACACTCTGCGTGCGCTCTTGCAAGATCAGATTGGTTATTATTTTATCTAATCAGGATGGCTCCCACCGTTTTAATCAAATCTTCCTTCAAACCCTAAAAGGAAAGACTAGCCGGGATTAATTACACCCTACAACTTTGCCAATCTTTCAGCCAGGCCAGTGTCGGTACTTTGAGGGAGGTTCCCCGTGCTTTTGCACGGACCTAATTAAAGTAAACCTCATTTTCCCAGAGGCGTAACCCCGTTGACACCTTTCTAGACACCTACTTGATCGGCTAATTGTAATGTGTAAAACTCTCCCAGGAGTAACAATTACTCGTAGTGGGTATCGGGATCCAACTATCTCATAGAAGGTATGCAATCTCATTGCAAATTTCAACACTTGAAATTCCCGATAATTTTGCCCCGAACGATCTATGACCTTGATAAGGTCAACAAACCATAGACCGTAAGTCAAGTTCAACCCGTCATTTCTTAATTGAATTAAACCCACCCGCACGACCCTTGACAAGGTCAACAAGGCCGTACGACTACCCTAATCCAATCTGCATCATATGCATAAACAGATAAATACTAGTCAGCTACCGCACACTGTGCCTTGACAAGGTCAACAAACGCAGCACGAATACTAAGCTGGACTTATCTGAAATGACGGAGGCCTACGACAGGTTTTTCTGAAAACCTATTGCGTAATAAACTTGATATCGTTGTAGAATCAAATGATTTTAAAATGGAGTGTTTTTTTAGGCTTTTAGTAGTTTCGCTAAAGAGGTCATTCCCGGTGAAGGGATCTCGGCTCTTTCCTCATCGAATGAGGTGCAGGATATATCGCATATATCACTATGCAAAGCAAGAACTAGAAAAGCAATCAAATGACAAAACCGAAGGGTGTAGCATCTGCCAGTCATTGCTAAAGGGGTCACTCCTGGTGAAGGGATCTCGGCCCTTTCCTTATCGAATAAGGTGCAGGATGTTCTACAGGGAATACCGCGATGCAAAGCAAGAACTGTAGCTACCTGTTTTTGAAAATTCGATTCCACAACATCTTTTAGGTTTGTTTTCTTTCATTAATCATATTAATGAAGTCCCATCATTTAAGTCACCTAAACATCACAGATAAATACGACGTATACTTATGCCATCCACATTCGCCTCGATGTCCCCCTCGTGCACCGTTAGGTTAGGTAACTAACGGCAGAGCGGGGCAGGGCTAGCGCGGGTGTAAAACATAAGTAACGTCTATATAATATATCATATATACTATACACAGTATTTATCACAACATATCAAATGATCACATCACAGATATCGCAGCAGAAGAAACATAAGAAACATTGGATATACTAGGACGTCCTTGTTTTATTTTGAGCCTCTATAAAACACGGATTCCACAGTCGCGATGAATAGCCAAACCCACACCCCTAGACCCCTACGAGAGCGACAAGCAACCCTACCAATTCTAGAGTTAGGAGACCCGGACTCGACTCCTCGAGTTGGTCTCCCACTGGACCCTAGAACCCGGTTACTTGTGCTCTCCTCCTTGGGTCTACCTAATGCGGAAAAAGTAAATAATATACAAATGGTGACATCAACCTCATCCCGGAAGTGCCCCAATAAAAGAATATTAAATACATTGAATTTTACATGAATGAAAATAAAAACCCTCATCTCACATAAAACCCCCGGTTATTCAGAACGCAACGATCCAATATAACATATCCAGCAACACATAACATCACATGTCATCAACGTAAGTAAATATGCGCACCCCAATTGTCGTTGACATATAGCAACGAAACCGGCGATAACACATATTACACTTACGGTCGCAGAAAAGAAAGTGTAAAACTACAACAGTTGGAATCCGCAACCTCCTTAGACATCGCATGCCTAACAATTATAAACCCCACATTTTAGTCTCTATATCAAAAACACTTTTCAATATCTAGTCGGGCAATTCAACAAGATTCCCGATAAGTGATCGAATGCTCGTCGCAAACTTTAGTAGACAGCCGCACCTCCGGATGCCATCGACGAAGTGCACTAAGGCGGAACACCGCTGCCGCGAGCACCCAAACGGATGCTTTTGGCGACGAGGTTCTCCTACAGTCACTTGGTCGAGGCTTTGGGGCATGGCTGTCTATTAAGTTTACCCGGCGAGTATCCGCGTACGCTACGTGATTGCAATGGACTTTTGATCGCATCAAAATCCCGTGGCAACCGATCATCTGAGACTAAACTGCTATGTTTATAACATTCAAATTAGTTATCTCATAACTACTTGTGGATTCCAAATATTGTATCACATTCCAGATAAATAGACAATGTTAAACTTTCCGATCGAATAATCAAACACCCAAGTTTTCCTAAATAGTTCTCAACACTTGAGGGGACTATAAAAACATCCATCACATGCCACAGTACCAATGGTCCAGCCGTAGAAGGGTCAAGCCAACGCCTCACATGTGGCAACGCCGTACTGGCCCAAACCCTAAGGTTCAAAAGGCAGTTCAAGACGGTCACATAATCGAGTTAAGGTTTGTTGTCTTCTAGAGGGTTCATTGCGTAACTTGCACGATTTAGACGTTCTTAAACTACGGAAAAATCCAACACTTGGAAATTTTCCGGGTCGGGAAAAAGTGAGTTATTGATATCCGTTCGAACTTTTTAATACTTTCTAAATATCCGGAAAACACAACGAAATTAAATTTTTCCGATCGAATCAACGAATACAAAATAAACCCCAGAACACTCAACACTTGAGTCAGATTAAAAATAACCAGAAGAATACAATAGCAGATACGGTCATAACGGAGCAAAAAGAAAAGTCAAACCCGACTGTACGGCCGCGGATCCGCGGCGCAAGCAAGCTATTGCCGCGGTTCCGCGGCGGTCCGTACGGTTTAGCCCCTCGTTTTTCACAATTATGCTTAAAATTCCCTGCTGATTTTTTTAGGTATTTTTAATCCATAAAAAATCGCATTTTTAAAATTTGTCCAAATAGGTGGTTAAATTGACGTTTCGGGTTTCGATCGGGATTTTAACTTCGTATACACGTCGCCTAATGCTCTAGCTAGGCTCTGATACCACTGTAGGGTTACTAGGCACTCTAACAAGGTTCTACAAGGCATCAACCATGCCCGATTAAAATTTTAGCCGTGCCGAACAATCCTAAACTAGATCTTTAAACTAGAGATTAGGCGAAAACTAGCAAGTTAAACTCTTTAACACTAAGTGAATACGAAATACAACCTTTGTAGATCGGTCCTTCATTTCTAAAGCTCCTTGATGTAGTCCCTTCGCTGTGATCATCGAACTCCCGGACTCTCGGACGGCTCCATGAGAAGAGGGCAACGGTTTTGCTTGAAGTCTTCGAGGCCGAAGATGATCTACGTCGAGGGAATACGAACTTAAGCTTCTACTTCACTAACTAAAGAATTTGTGAAGCAAACACCCTAAACTAAAGTGCTAGTCTTGTAGAAGATGATGAAATTGGAAATGGGTACACTTTAGAATTTCTTTTCTCACTATCATTCTCTCTCTTTATCAAACCCTAGAAAGAAATTGAAGGAGGAAGAAGATGAGCTCAAAATGAGAAATGAAAACTAATAAAGAGAGAGTGTTAACTAACTATGGGTGAGTGGGTATCATATACTAACTCATGTAGAGACATAACCATGGCTAATTATAGTGGTTAGGTTAATAAATATCTTAAGTAAAACAAAACTAGTGGACTAAGTCAATGCAACCATAAGCTTCATGAAGCTTCATGCATGTGAGCTCATTATCCACTAATTTTAGAATTACTTTAAATATAAAAACCTAACACTATAATTAGTATGGTATAAGTCTTATACACCCATGTAAGTTGTATCAACAACCATGATACATAATGAACACAAATAAATATATATCACATATATATTAAGTTGTGCACAAGTGAGAAAAACAAATGCTTAAGTGAACCAATGTTAGTTAATGTAAATTAGTATATCACATATACATTTATACACTAAATTATTAAATCAACACTTGACTTAATAATCCGGTTACATCACATATAACCGACTAACATCCAACGTATCGACTTATCGAATCAACCCTTGATTCAATAACCAGGTCATATCGCATATAACCGATCGATACAAACATCGCGAGAATAGAATACGGTATCACATACACGCATTATTCTTGGTCCCGCACATATCACATATGCGCTCCTATTTCATTTTGCCTGAGCCAGTAAAACCTCTGTGTAGGACTCTAAAGACTCGTCAATACGCCGGCAGTAGGTGATGACCATATCAAGCACCCACAAGCCGTCAGCGGTACTAGCTGGACGTAACGGCTACCCGGGTATTGAGCGATCAGAAGATCAGCAAGCAAGCTCGCTCCAACTCCTGCAAAAAGCCTGACAGTGACACTACCGTACAGTCCGGTCTCCTCGTCTGATATGTCGCATATCATGTCTAGGGGTGGTAAACGTCAGACCCCAATAACCGATAAGTCATGCCGATATGAGGCTCATAACGGGTCGACAAACTACTGGTAACTCTTACCAGTAAATCTCTAAACCAGCCCTGGCTAGGGACTTCCTTGTTATGGCCAATCGAGCATAGCGCAACATCAACCCCCAATACCGGGAGAGACGAAACCCCTCCTATCGCTCATTGCCTCCATGTGACTCGGGACTGTACCCAAAAACCACCGTTTTGCACGCCCTCTTGGACGTGGTAAGGTAGAAATCAAAGCACAGTGGGAATCACACAAGACTCTATGACGATCTCGGGTTTACAGACTAACCTGTACCAGTGTCACCAGAGAACTACCATCTGACGTATGGTATAATACCATCTGGGAGTTCTCGGCGAGTCCGTCCAGTGTACCCAGTCTCCACTGAGCACCCGTATATCATCTATGATGTCAAACACCAATGGATATGGGATCATCCATCGCCCATCTACATGGGTCGAGAAGGTATACGCTAGTCTGCTCTGGTATATCGATGCCCCGTCTCGATACACCCACGACTAGGGACCTTGAAGGATGTACTTATGGACTACCATGTCCCCACTAGTATGATCTGCATCATAGTCCAGGCAGTCAAGTACACATCCTAAGGGCTTTACCAACATGTAACAGAGAGACAATCAGTGTACACGTTAAGGTAAAGAGTAACCAGATAGCATACTATCATGTCGAGCAAGAAAGTCCTCCCTATATATGTCCAAGCATCCACTACAATATACATCTCATGTATAGTAATGGCCTCTAGGGTATACATATAACTAACACAGGGAAAGTGCTCAGGTACTGTCCTCGGATCAGTCATGTTCGGCTAATACATAAGATAGTGCCCCTCATGATAACAAAATGCTCAAGAGCAAAATCGGCCTCAAAAGGCGTATCCAACAATCACGTGCGTCTGGTGCGCACGGAAACCATCCAAATACAAGTTCTACGAATGTGCACAAAACCAAAACTAAGTGCAACGGGTATGCACGAAAGAATCTGTCCAATGCAACGGGTGTGCACGAAAGCATCTGTCCAGTGCAACGGGTGTCCACGACAACATCTGTCCAGTGCAACGGGTGTACACGACAACAACATCAAGTGCATCTAGAGTGCACGAAAGTCTCAACCTAGTGCAACTAACCTGCACAATGAAAATCCCAATCGAGTGCATCCGTTGTGCATAAAATCACATCTCATATCATGCGCCCATCATGCGCGGAAATCCAAATCAAATGCATCTGTCATGCACAAATGAAATCTCATATAATATGCACGGATAAAATCTAAATCAAGGGCATCCCACATGCACGAATAAAATCTCACTCAAGTTCATCCGACGCGCACAAAATCAAATATCAAGCGCCTAATATGCGCAAAAATCCAACCCAAGCGCGTCAGGTTCGTATAAAACATCTAGTGCAGTAACATGCACGAAAACGAACATCAAGTGCAAACGCGCACAAAACATAAATCTGGTAACACAAATGCTCAAAGATATAAATCGGGTGCAACCAAGGTACGGAGTATAAATCTAGTGCAACCAATGCACGAAATACCCATCTGGTGCAATAAATGTACGAAATGCAATCTAGTCAACAAATGCACGAAACACAAATCTGGTGCATCCGGTGCATGAAATACAAATCCGGTGAATCTAGTGCACGAAATACAAATACAATGCATCCAGCGCACGAAATACAAATACAGTGCATCCACCGCACGGAATACAAATACAGTGCATCCAGTGCACGGAAACGCATTAATAACTCAAATGCGTATAAAAACAACACCGAGTGTACCAAGGTGTATAAATCAAAAACGTGTGCAACTATGTGCACAAAATCCGTATCAATGCACTGCAAGCACATGTGAGCTATACCGAGTGCAAAAATCACATCGAGTGCATACCACATGCACAAAATCAAATCAAATGTATGAAATCCACGAAATCATAAACACGTGCAGCCAAGGCACAAAACCGATCTCAAGTGCAATAGATATGTACAAATCATAACCCAACACAACGGTGAATAAAATATATATCAAGTGCGATAACTATGCACAAAATGTAAATACCCAGTAGGTGCAGCCATGGTACACGAAAACAATATCATGAAACTAAATCATAAAAACTCAAATCCAAGCGATATAAGCGTGATACTCGGATCACAAACGCAAA
Source organism: Agapanthus africanus (assembly GCA_030015575.1). NCBI lineage: Eukaryota > Viridiplantae > Streptophyta > Magnoliopsida > Asparagales > Amaryllidaceae > Agapanthus > Agapanthus africanus. The sequence goes on along the minus strand of JASDDO010000016.1, from coordinate 180,740,747 downwards.
TCGCAACAAATAACATTGAGCTACACCTCCTACAATGTCGAAAAAATGTCGGTGTGCCCAAAACTGGCAGAGCAAGAACATCCGCTTGCCTCCTGCTCACGGTCTGGCGTCCTCTTTCTCTGGGTCCTCATTTTCTCTGTGGATTACCAATCTTGCAATCCATCGGCACGTCGCCTCAGTCCAGTGTGCTAACGGAAACGATTCCGCTCTGGCACTCCTCTGGTCATCTCTCGGCCAATTAGTATGACAACTCGTAAAGCAGCACGTCACTGGCGTCGGCCTATGGTCCTCTAAATACACGCGACACAACTGATCCTAGGTGCAAATCTTATCGCAACAGTGTCCTGGAAGGAACCTGCTCAGGGTCTCTTCTAATCTCGCTTATGCCGAACTATACGGAGGCCGGTACTCTTGCATAATCTTTTATCGTCTTCTGGACATCTGCGTTCTAAGCACAACATTTCTTCGGGAACTAGTCATATCTCATGCCTCTGTATACATATCAGATCTCCCATCTCAACGGGGAGTAACAACAGCTCGTTAGCACCTCACACGAATCTCTTGTTCCACTCGTCTTTATTATCGTCCGCTTCGACATCATGTCATGCTATCTGCGTACTGCAATTGTTCTCGGCTACAGTCAATCCGGAATCTCTCACACGGACTCGACATCGGGAACTCGGTATCTTCATCACTCTGTAGAAAATCTCTAGCCGATCACGTCCTCAGGAACTCGTCCCAACCATCGGAGGAATACTCCATACTCGTCCGTTCTCGATCAACTCACAACGCATCTGGGTGAGGTCCTCTATCCGAAGCTGGTCCACTTACTGATCTCCCATCGGATCATTCAACGAACAACGTCCTCTCTGGATCGATCTACTCTAGATCTGAATAAGATTCTCCACACTGGAAATCTTCAACTCAACTGGGCCTGTGTCGGCGCATCAAATCTGACAAACCACCTTCGTCTCTCAACTCAAGATAGACTAGCTATCATCTATCGCATCTCTTCCTGAAAGCTCCAGCGATCTTAGCTCGTAAAGTCTGGAAGCGACATCCCATCAATCTCAGCAACAGCTGGGTCATCTGTCTGCAAGGTAGACGACATCACAATCTCCGAGATAGGCTGTACACTAACAGTCTTCCCACAACAGGCAGCCTCTAACAATGGCCCGATCATCCGGCGCAAGACCGAACACTCGCCTCAAACAAGAGGTCACAACACAAATACAAAATCGAGACGTTCCCATGTCACCAGAAAACACAATGGTCAGTCCTCGTCCATGACGAGCTCGCCCTGACCGCATCACTAGCAGCAGCTCAATCTGCGCTCGAACCATGGTGAAAAGAACCTCAATCAAGTATCGACGAAAGTAGATCAAAGGCATGAAGAAGAATCAACGGATCCCAAAATGGATACATGATCATAAGGAGGAACGAAATCAATGAGAGTATGATCATGAAAACGAATAGAATCAAGGATCTCATATGGATGTATAATCATGGGTACGAAGAGAGTCACAGATCTCAAAATATGTACATTCTAAGGTTTCTTAAGTGGGGTATCGTACCGTAAATATGCCGCGGAACATACGTACTGTACATCACTCTACTCAAGCTACCTACTCCATCAATCAGGGTCAGACTATGAAATGAAAGTTCGGGGTCAATACCCCCCTGTTCAAGTCTATGTTCTGTAAGGTCAAGCCCAGGTTCTGAAATATTTACAACCCAGAATCCACATAGTCAAACCTAAACTCGAACCAAGGTTAAACCTAGCGCTCTGATACCAACTTTGTCACGACCCGAAAATTTAGTTCGTGACCGGCACTTAAATCACGCCACGTCTATAGGCGTAACATAATTCAAGTAAGCCGAAAACCCAACAATCTAAACATTTTTAAGAAAATAAAAGAGGTGAAGTTTTGAAATAAAGGTATGATGAAATTAAAAAGTTTTCTTAAATACATAGATGAGGGAACATGAAAATACAAGTGGATAATGCAAGTTGAAAAACATGTTTCGTCTTTTAAAAATTTGGGCAGCACCTCCTTTGTATATTTTTATCCAAAACCACATATGCAAGATAATGATAAAGGCATCCCCAAGCGGGAGCTAGCTCTTCGCCAATCGGCGGATTCACAACAACGCAAGACAGTATATATGTATACGACGCCCAACGACGAAGATCACCAAAAAAGATAAAGAATTAAGCAAGACATCAACCCACCAAACGAACATATAACCCATCGCTCAAGTCTCGCAACTACAAGTCTCACTAAGTCTTACTACATATACAAATACTAGTTTCTGATTTGATGGAGTTAAATAGATACAACAGGAATAATAAATACAAAAGGGGTACGATCCAACATGTACCACCTACCAAAGCAAAACACCCGAATGCAGCTGTGTGCCAGCGATGTCGTTACTGATCCGTGCGGTAAACCTGCAAGAACTGTGGCACAACGGGGGTGAGTTGCCAACTCATGAGTAGAAAACATCATCAGGTAGAAATCGAATAAACAACGATTCCTAGGTCAACTATATCATGAAGGTAATACTATGATATCTAGGGTGACCGTATCTACATATGTGTCAACAATGTACTCAATGCCTATCTGCATGTGGATATCATCCATGTGTCAATCAGTGACACAACAACGTCATGCATATAAATATCATAAAAGCATATGCATGAAAGTATGAGGATATAAATCAATGGGTGATCCTCGCGACACATCAAAATCATGGAACTTGAGTGTCCAGTATCGACACTCGAAACATCATGAAACCCGTGTCCAACATCAACACGTAAATCCTCATATCTCGGGCTCCGTCAGTCCGGATCGGCCCACGGGCTCCGTCATTCCGGATCGGCACATATCATCTCACGACTCCGGTCGGTATCCTCCGGATAACCGCCGAGCCCAGTCCGGATCGGCACATATCATCTCACGACTCCAGTCGGTATCCTCCGGATAACCGCCGAGCCCAAATACTATCGCCGGTAGGTAGTGCTCCCATGCCAGGCTCACCGCCTAACAAATACAAGTCTTCTTGCCCCGGGGTACCTCACCGGGTCCACCATTTACCCGCAGACAGTGCCTACCGCTCCTCGAATCGGGTTTCACATGCCAATCTCAGAACCGAGAAAACACATTGTGGACGCACTGAAATATCATATAAAGAGAAACCGTTTTTTTTAAAACAATACATACTTTCCTTTGAAATAACCACGGTTCTCAAATCAAGAAATCTCATGAAAATAGCATATCTCAATGCGTATAATCGTAAAGCATGATGTATGTGACATAAAACAGAATGTAAGCATATCTGTATATCATGCAACAGGAACAGTGATGTGAGCATAGGCATATCATCATAATGTAAGCATAGCAATATAATAGCATGATGTAGCAATTCTACTGTGTGAGTGACATAGAAATTATCGATGATGAAGTGTGTGAGCCGGCCAATCTGTGTAAGTCTAACATACGCATCATCGATAATGGTGTATGTGTACTAGCACAGGTATATGAAATCAAAGGGAATGACGTGAACGTAGCATAAAGTACATCGTCAGTTAAATGCTATAAGGTATACGTATCTAGCATGACCGAGTCGGTGAATCTATCAATCGGCCTCCAGCCTCACAATATCACGTACGGTATAATCCATCGTACGACATCCTATAGTCAAGGGTATGGATCAATCATCATAAACTCATCATGTACGGTAAATCATCGTACGGCGGCATTAAACCAGTACGGATCCTATCAACCTATATGACAATGAGGGTACGGACCCAATGTCTCGTACGACATATCACTCATGATTCACAACAACATATCTATCTATATACCTACATCCCAGGTCACATCCATAACCATCTCATATCAGGGGACCGGCAAGGGTATCAATCATCTCATATCGACTCGCATCCGTATACCAACATATCAATCAAGTCAACATATCACATCGTATATCCTTTTCATCGCATTAAGTCATCTTACATCAAGTCAATTATATATATACATTCTACCTTATACATCAATGTCTTGCTACTCTAAAACTCAAACCTATTCTAGTGCAACTACATATCTATAAGTCGTGATTCACATTCACTTTTCATATCCCTAAGCTTTCATCTCATATCTCAATATATATATTCAATCACTCATATCATCTCTAACTATCTTTTTAACCATATCCCTAGTTTTCTAATCTAGATTTCTATGACTGTATCCTATAGATCGGTTTCCATTAATAATTTGCGGGGGTGCTATACGCCATCCACCCGACTTCCCCCGTAGATATAGATCTACTCACCTTGATCCTTGCTTGCCGAAGTCAATGACGCCATGCTCCATCTCCTCAGAATCCACGCGAAGGTACCTATAATAATACACAATCGCAATCGCTATTAACATCAAGTCGGAAAAACCAATACGGCACACGGTACGCTCATAGGTTAGAACCTATAGCCTACGCATGTAAAACAATCAAACAACCCTTGTTGTTGACGTACAAACGCTCAAAAACCAAATACAAATCCAAACATCAAAACCAAGCATTCCAAAATACGAAAAACATAACTAAAAACACCCCAATGTGCTCCCAGATTTTGGTTCAGGTCAATAGGAACAAAACTAGGAAGTATAGGGTGTTGTATATGAAGTAACTGAGCTACATACCAAACCTAGGCACTAAATTCCACATTTTGGCCGGCCACATAGCCCCCATAACCGGCCACCTCGGCCTATTCAGCTCCGTTGGGGTTCGTCTTCTCAGGGTGGTCTCCTAGTGTCTTAAATAGGTCTCTGGTATTGTTTGTTTTTCTCAGAAATTTCCCAGGTTGCCCCAGATTCCCTGTAGGCCAACACAACTTCACAAAACTGACACGGGTAATTTCCTAAGTCCGTATTTTGGTTTCTAATCCGGGTCTTGTAAACAGCCTCTAACATCACAAATCCACACAAACACTCAAACCCTTATCTTTAGATTTCTAACTTCACAATTCCACACTTAATCAACTTCTAAACTAAACTAGAATACAAAGAAACTTTAACTAACCTAAATGAAAGGAATTATACCTCATTTGGGCAACTCAAGAAAAACCCTAGCTTCCCAAAGTCTTCAAAATTCAACTTTGATTGGTCCAAAGTGTTGAGGATGAGGTGGGGATCAACTTTTGTGAAGGGAGTATAAGGTTTTGGTGAAGATTTTGAGATGGTTTCATGGGGTAAAGGTGGAGGGAGATGAGGAGGAAGAAGATGAAGGAAAATAACGGGGAGGGATTGAAATGGCAGCCCCCCCTCTCTCTCACACTATTATTCTCATCCTCACTCTCACTTAAGCTATGCCCCACTCCCTCTCTCCCCAATAATTCACTTTTTCTTTCCTTTTCTCTTTTCTTCTCACAATAACAAAACCAAATATTACAAATGCAAATAAAACAACATGTAACATGTCATGGTGCACTAGCTATGGAAAACTGTAGAAATACGGATTTGGCTTAATCGCGATTAGCAGTGCACTAATCATATTTTATCCAAACTGCATAAAATAAATTATAAAAATGCCAAATCCAATAAATATATTATTAAATGAATAAATCATTTTAATATCCAATTATTTCATAATTATTGGTATATATTTATACATTTTTATGAAAACCCCAATTTCGCAAATCGGGTAGTTTTCACGAAATATATTATTTTAATATTAAATTCCAAAAATAATATTTTATATTTTCTGAAATGTTACACTATGGTTTTCTCATAGACGGGGATCGAGAGGATTGCATCTTGGAAGAAGATGATCCTATTAGTTTCAGGCAGGCGATTATCAGTAGGGACTCTGATAAGTGGCTGGGTGCTATGCGATCTGAAATGGAGTCCATGTATGCCAATAAAGTGTGGATCTTGGATATTGCTCCACCTGGGGTAAAAACCATTGGATGCAAATGGATCTGTAAAAGGAAGATTGGTGTAGATGGGCAGGTGGAAACCTATAAGGCTAGACTTGTTGCAAAAGGTTTTCGTCAAAGACCAGGAGTGGACTATGACGAAACCTTTTCTCCAGTGGCTATGCTCAAATCCATTCGGATCCTACTTGCCATTGCTGTCTTCCACGACTATGAAATCTGACGGATGGACGTAAAAACGGCTTTTCTAAATGGAAGTTTGGAAGAGTGCGTTTATATGGAACTGCCGGAGGGTTTTGTAGACAGTGGGAGCAGCGGGAAGGTGTGAAAGTTGCTTAAATCCATTTATGGATTAAAGCAGGCATCGCGGAGCTGGAACATATGTTTTGATGAAACAGTCAAGGTATTTGACTTCGTCAAGAACGAGGATGAGCCTTGTATATATAAGAAGATTGTAGGACGAAATGTCATGTTCCTAGTCTTGTACATGGACGACATTCTTTTGATAGAACATGATATTCCTATAATACAATCGGTCAAACTGTTCTTGTCAAAAAGGTTCTCCATGAAGGACCTGGGTGATGCCTCGTACGTTCTAGGGATTAAGATTTACAGAGATAGATCCAAGAAATTATTGGGACTTTCGCAGTCCAGGTACATAGAGACCATACTAAAGAGATTTAGTATGGAAGATTCCAAGCGTGGTAATATACCCGCATTGCACAGAATCACCCTCTCCAAAGAGATGTCTCTTAAGACTGATGAGGAGAGGGTTCACGTGAGCACTATACCCTACGCTTCGGCGGTAGGATCTATAATGTATGCGATGATTTGTACCAGACTAGATGTAGCATACGCGCTTAGCGTGGTGAGCCGGTAACAGTCGAACCCGGGTGAGGATCATTGGACAGCTGTGAAGAACATTCTTAAGTACCTTAGAAAGACTAAGGAGATGTTCTTGGTTTATAGTAATGGAGACCTTAAGGTCGAGTTCTTTACCGATTCATGCTTCCAGAGTGACAAGGATGACAACATGTATGTCTCGGGTTTTGTGTTTACCCTCAATGGAGGGGTGGTGTGTTGGAAGAGATCCAAACAGGACACCGTCGCAGACTAGATGATGGAGGCTGAATACATTGCTGCAAACGATGCCGCAAAAGAAGCGGTCAGAATGAAGAAGTTCATTACTGAACTTCAGGTAGTTCCGTCCATTGTTGATCCGATACTTTTGTATTGAGATAACAATGGGGCTATAGCTCTAGCAAAAGAACCATGGTCCCATCAGAAATCCAGACACATCTTAAGGCGGTATCATCAGGGAGATCGTTGATCGCCAGGAGATCGAGGTGCAGAGAGTGGACACAAAAGACAACACAGCGGATCCATTCACGAAGGCCCTCCCTCAAGTGGAGTTCGAGCGACTTTTTGAGATGTTGGGTATGCGATACGCCAACAGCTGGCCCTAGAGAAGAAGTTTGGTAATCGGTACGCCAATATATGGCCTTAGTGCAAGTGGGAGATTGTTGGATATGTATGCCGTAGAGGCCATTATTGTATATGTATACATGTGGATGCTTGGACATATATATATACAGGACAATCTTGCTCGATATGATAGTATGCTATCTGGTTTGTCTTTATCTTAACATGTGCATATGTTCTACTTGTTATTACATATCATCTATACATGTCGATAAAGCCTGTAGGATCATTGCTTGACTACCTGCGTTGTGATGGCGATCATACTTATGGGAGAAGGGTAGTCGAAAAGCACATCCTTAAAAGGTCCCTAGTCATGGGAGTATCGAGACTGGGCATAGATATTCCGGAGTAGACTGGTGTATACGTTTCTAGACCCCGACGAGGGGCGGTGGTTGGTCCCACAACCATTGGTGTGATCACCCAAGATTGTATAAAGGTGCTCACTGAGGGTGAGTACACTGGACGGACTCGCCGAGAACATCTAGATGGTATTATACCTATCGTCAGATGGATGTTCTCAGGTGACATGAGTACAGGTTAGTCTTCGGACCTGAAATCGCCATGTCTCGTGTGAGTTCCCACTGTACTTTGATCACTACCCTACCACGGCTCTACTGAGTCGTGCAAACAAGTTTTGGTTGGATACAGTCCTGAGCCACATGGAGGCTGTGAGCGATTGTTGGGGATTCGTCTCTCCCGGTATAGGGAGTCGATATCGCACAGTGTTCGATTGGTCAGGACCATAAAACCTTGGCCAAGGCAGTTGGGATTTACTGATAGGTTGATCAGTAGTTTTCCGGATTGCTCTTGAGCCACATCAGCATGAATTATCGGGTTATTAGGGTCTGGCGTTTACCATCCCCTTTAAGTCGATGTCGCGCACCCCACGTGTTTGCGAGGAGGAAGAAATAGCAAAAAATAATTTTTACGGGCTTAGCAACACCGACTTGAACCAAGGATCAATCATAAATGTTAGGAATATATATGCCCTAGAAGCCACTATTGTACATGTGATGTATATTATAGTGTATGCTTAGACATATATATAGAGGACATTCTTGCTCGATATGATAATATGCTATCTGGTTACTCTTTATCTTAACATGTTGACAGGTATTCTTTACTGTCTTGCTCTCACATGTTGATAAAGACCTTAGGAAATGTACTTGACTACCGGATTATGATGAGATCATACTAGTAGGGCTAGGGTGGTCGAAAAGTACATCCTTTAATCGGTTCCTAGTCGTGGGAATATCGAGACAAGGGCATCGATATTCCAGAGTAGACTAGTGTGTACGTTTCTTGTCCTTTAGAGGGCGATGGTTGATCCCACAACCATTGGTGTGTGACATCAAAGATTGTACACATATGCTCATTGGAAAATGGGTACACTGAACAGGACTCGCCGAGGACTCCTAGTTGGTAGTATACCTATCGTCAGATAGCAGTCCTCTGGTGACACTGGTACAGGTTAGTCTGTAGACCTGAGATCGTCTTAGAGTCTTGTGTGGCTTCCACCGTGCTTTGATTTCCTGCCTACCACGGCTCAAATGAGTTGTGCAAACAGGTGGATTTTGGGTACAGTCCCGAGTCACATAGAAACAATGAGCGATAGGAGGGGTTTCGTCTCTCCCGGTATTGGGAGATGATGTTGCGCTATGCTCGATTAGCTATAACTGAAAATCCCTGGCCAGTGGCCAGGGTTGCTGAGATTTATTGATAAGAGTTATCAGTAGTTTCTCAAACTGTTATGAGCCAGACATCGGCATGACTTATCAAGTTAATGGGTTCTGACGTTTACCAATCCAAGACTTTTTATGCGACATATCAGACGAAGGGACCGGACTGTACGGTAGTGTTACTGATCGGCTTCATGGAGAGTATGGACGAGCTTGCTTGTTGATCTTCATATTGCTCAATACCCGGGTAGCCGTTACGTCCAGCTAGTACCGCTGACGGCTTGTAGGTGACTGATGTGATCATCACCTACTGCTGGCGTATTGACGAGTCTTTAGAGTTCCACACAGAAGTTTCCTGGTTCAAGCGAAACGAAGTAGGACACATATGTGATATGTATGTGGGCCTGATTAAATATGAGTATGTGATACCGTATTGTAATCTGGCAGTTATCGGTTAGGTTATATGTGATATAACCATATTATCGAATCAAGTGTTGATTTGATAATGTGATATACGGAAATATGATATTAGTCAGTCATATATGATATAGCCGGATTATTAAATCAAGTGTTGATTTAATAATTTGATATAAATTATATTTGATATAATTATGTATTAACTAATATCATTAGCTCACTAATTGCTTTATTTATATATATATATATATATATATATATATATGTATGTATGTATGTATGTATGTATATATTAATGTATATTTGATATATATAAATATATATATATATATGAAGAATGGCATGTTTTTCTATTTTAAGAAAATAGAAAAATGAGGTGTAAATTGTGGAGATATTTGTGGAATGGGCAAGGCATGGGTTTTATTCTTTGTATATTACTCTTGACTCACTATTCAAGCATGGTTGCAATTTGTTATTGCATTTTATTCCATGCTTGAATAAGTGACGAGATAGATATTCATTTTCTCATTCTATGCTTGGACACTCTCTTGATACCTTAGCCATTTCTTGAGCTCTTGCTCTCTACAAATTTCTTCACCTCACCTCCAAGTTCAAACCCTCACATGTGATGTGAATCATTGAACTTGTGAGAACCCTAGTGAGCAAATTAAACCCCTACTTCACCATCTCACAGTAGATTAGCAATTTGATGTGGAGTGTTGTCTTCACTAATGAGATTAGTGAAGGATTAGCTTGAGCTTGTGGACTTCGGGTGGATCATCTTTGGTGCGAAGATCACGAAGGAGATTCTTTCATCTTGAAGAGGAGCCTAGTGGAGTCACGTGGACCACAACCCGGAGCAATTTAAGAGAAGGACTCGATCTACAAGGGTATAACCTTCTTTCCTTATCTCTGTATATATCAAACTTCAAACCCTAATCAACTAGTTAAAGATCTTGTTTAGTCAAGCTTAGAACCTATAAAAATTTACATTTGGCTTTCTTGATGCCACAAAAACCCCTTGCTGGTTCTAGGGTAGACTTTCATGGTATCAGAGCCTAAGCTAGAAGATTAGGCGATGTAATTAGAATCACGAAACCGAAAAACTCCGAAACACCGAAACCCAAAATCAATTTTTCTGACGATTTTCAAATGATCTATAAAAATTTTTTAAGCAACTGTAGAATATTGTATATGATACAACTTGAGCACTGGAAAAATTTCAGGCCAAATCACCACTTTTGACCCGGCGAAAACCCATTAAAAACGGGTGTGGCCGGTTTTCTTAACTTGTCTGGCCTCGAAATTTTTTTGGTGTTCCAGTAGCTTGATTTTGGGGTTTCAGGTATTGTTTGATTAGCCCAGTTTTCATGTGATGTTAACAGTTCTATTGGGGATAATACGAAGTGTTTCGTAGTCGTAATTGTTACGTCGTTTCAGGTTTAAGTTTGATATGGAGGCAGTAGTTGGAACCCACATTTAATTAGTTTTGTGAAAACTAGTTAGTATTGTAAATCTAGCCGTTTAGTCTCGTTTGATTGATTGCCATGGAATTTTTATTCGGATCAAAACTCTGTCGCAATTGCGTATAGTACGCGATCACTTAGTCAGGAATCTTGTTGAATTATCCGACAGTTTATTGAAAACAGTTTTCAATTTGAGACTAAAATGCAAGTTTTATAAGTTAGGCATGGAATCCGGAATATGAGATATTCCGGGTTTATGACGTCTAAGGATATTGCGGATTCTAATTAATGTAGTTTTCAGTTTTCTTTTCTACGACCGTAAGTGTAATATGTGGGGGTATCCCAATCTCGTTGCTATATATCAACGAGTTTTAGGGATATGCATATTTGCTTACGTTGAAGATATGTGATATCATGTGTTGTTGTTGATATGGAATAGCCATGGGGTTTTATGTGAGATGAGAATTTTTTTTATTTTCATTCATGTAAAATCTGTATGTAATATTCTTTTATTGGGGCACTTCCGGGTTGAGGATGATGTCACCATTGTTGTATATTATTTACTTTTCCGCATTAGGATAGATCTAAGGCGGGAAGCACAAGTAACCGGTTTCTAAAGTCCAGTGGGAGACCATCTCAAAGAGTTGAGATCGGGTCTCCTAACTCTAGAATTGGCAGGGTTACTTGCCGCTCTCGTAGGGGTCTAGGGATGTGGGTTTGGCTATTCATCATGACCGTGGAATCCGTGTTTTCAATTACTGGCTAAATTTAAAACACGGACATCCTAGTATATCCAATATTTCATATATTGCTTCTGCTGCTTGATTCTGTGATGTTGATCATATAACTGCGTGAGACGAATGTATATTATATATATGATATATAATAAACGTTGCTTATGTTTTGCACCCGTGCTAGTCCAGTAACCTAACGGTGCATGACGGTAGTTAAGTAACCTAACGGTGCATGACGGGGCCCCGTGGCGAATGCGGATGGCATAAGCGTACGTTCTATTTTCGTTTCATTTTTCAGTAATGTTAGGAAACATTAAATGATGTGACTTCATTAATGAGATTAATGAAAAGAAAGAAACCAAAAGATGTTGTAGAATCAAATTTTCAAAAAGGGTAGCTCTAGTTCTTGCTTTGCATAGTGGTATTTCTTGATGAATATCCAGCACCTCATTCGATGAGGAAATAGCCGAGATCCCTTTACCAGGAGTGACCTCTTTAGCGAAACTAGCATATGCTACAACCCATTCGGTTTTGTTTTTGACAGCTTTTCTAAGTTCTTGCTTTGCATAGTGGTATTACTGAATATCCTTCACCTCATTCGATGAGGAAAGTGCCGAGATCCATTCGCCGGGAGTGACCTCTTTAGCGAAACTAGCAAAAGCCTAAAAAAACACTCATTTTCAAAATCACTAGATTCTACAATGATATCAAGTTCATTACGCTCATGGTTTTCTTAAAAACCTGCGTAGCCTTCCGTCATCACAGATAAATACTATTTAGTATTCGTGCTACGTTTGTTGACCTTGTTAAGGCGTAGTGTGCGGTAGCTGAATAGTACTTATCTGCAACATATGATGCGATTGGATTAGGGTAGTTGTACGGCGTTGTTGACCTTGTTAAGGGTCGTACGGGTGGGTTTAATTCAATCAAGAAATAACGGGTTGAACTTGGCTAGCGCTTATGATTTGTTGACGTTTTTAAGGTCATAAGTGGCTAGGGATAAAAACATTATCGGGAATTTCATGTGTTGAAATTTGCAATGAGATAGCATACCTTCTATGAGATAGTTGGATCCCGATACCCACTGCGAGTAAGAGTTACTCCTGGAAGAGTTTTGCACTTTACAATTAGCTAATCCAGTAAGTGTCTAAAAAGGTGTCAACGGGGTTATGCTTCTAGGAAAACGAGGTTTATTTTAATTAGGTCCGTCCGAAAGCACGGGGAACCTCCCTCAGAGTACCGATACCTGCCTGGCCGAACGATTGGAGAACCTGTAGGGTGTAATTAATCCCGGCTAATCTTACCTTTTAGGGTTTGAAGGAAGATTTGATAAATAACAGTGGGAGCCATCCTAATTAGATACGATAATAAACAATCTAATCTTGCAAAGAGCGCACTAATGCGTTTCCTTCTCTCTCTCTCTCTCCAGGCAGCAACTAATGTCACGCCTTAATCAAGATAATAATATGGATGTATTGACCGAACCCGCTTATTATACTGAGCTGGGGAACATTGGCTCCTTAGGAATAGGGGAATATCAGGATTCCCGCACCACCCGTATGAAGAAACAACATTTTGATGCATCTTCTTCGGCTGTGTTCGTTACCGAGAACTGTTTCTCAGTTTATTCTATGTTCTAGGTATTGGATACCGGATCAGGATCCCACGTATGTAATTTGTTACATGGGCTAAAGAAAGGTAGAGAACTGGGAAAGGGTGATAAATCCCTAACAGTAGGGAATGGTGCAATTGTTGCAGCCAAAGCAGTTGGCGATTATCACCTTGTATTACCAACTGGTAATACATTGTTTCTGAACGACTGTTACTACGTACCAAAGATGATGTGCAACAATATATCGGATTCTTTGCTAACTAAAGAAGAATATAATCTCACATTAGAGGATAATGTTATGAACATTTTCCTGAATCAAGTATTGATTGGATCTGGTACGTTATGTAACGGTATATACGTTCTTAATCAAAGTACAGTTCTTAACATACAGAACACAAACAAGAGGAAAAGTTCAGAAATGAACAAAGCCTTAGTGTGGCACTGTAGAATAGGTCAGATTAATGCGACAAGACTCGCTAAGTTTCATAAAGATGGATATTTGAATCCGTTCGAATTTTCATCTTATGAAACTTGCCAGTCATGTCTCAAAGGCATGTTGACCAAAACTCCGTTTACTGGACACGGAGAAAGAGCTTCGGAACTCTTGGGACTTATACATAGTGATGTATGCTGTCCTATGTCTACACATGCCAGAAATGGCTTCTCATGCTTTATTACATTCACCGATGATCTTTCAAGGTTCGGACATGTATTCTTATTGAAACACAAGTCTGAAGCTTTTGAGATATTCAAGGAATATAAGTGCGAAGTAGAAAACCATACGGGAAAAAGTATTAAAATCCTACAATCTGATCGGGAAGGAGAATACTTGAGTGGGGAATTCCATGATTATCTAAAAGAGAATGGGATTCTCTCTCAGCTTACTCCTCCGTATACGCCACAGCACAACGGTGTATCGGAGCAGAGGAATCACACCCTATTAGATATGGTGCGCTCTATGATGAGTACTGCTGAGTTGCCTATATATTTTTGAGGTTATGCACTTGATACAGCAGCATACCTATTGAATCAAGTTCCATCAAAATCTGTGCCTAAAACACCATATGAGATATGGAGTGGAAAGAGACCATATCTTAAACGAGTTAGGATATGGGGTTGTCCGGCCTATGTCAAAAGGCAAAATCCGGACAAGTTCGAGGCAATGTCAGTTCTATGTAAGTTTGTAGGATATCCGAAGAATTCTTATGGATATATCTTCTACCACTCTAAGGGAAAAAAGGTGTTTGTTTCTCAATACGCCACCTTTTTAGAAAAGGAATTTCTTGTAAAAGAAATTAGTGGCAGTGAGGTAGAACCGGAATGGGCAAGGCATGTGATTTATTATTTGTATATTACTCTTAACTCACTATTCAAGCATGGTTACAATTTATTATTGCATTTTATTCCATGCTTTAATAAGTTAGGAGATAGATATTCATTTTCTCATTCTATGCTTGGACACTCTCTTGAGTTCATGCCTTAGCCATTTCTTTAGCTCTTGCTCTCCCTTGCTCTCTACAATTTTCTTCGCCTCACCTCCAAGTTCAAATCCACACATGTGATGTGAATCATTGAACTTGTGAGAACCCTAGTGAGCAAATTAAACCCCTACTTCACCATCTCAAATTAGATTAGCAATTTGATGTGGAGTGTTGCCTTCACTAATGAGATTAGTGAAGGGTTAGCTTGAGCTTGTGGACTTCGGGTGGATCATCTTTGGTGCGAAGATAACGAAGGAGGTTCTTTCATCTTGAAGAGGAGTCTAGTGGAGTCGCATGGACCACAACCCGGAGCTATTGAAGAGAAGGACTCGATCTACAAGGGTATAACCTTCTTTCCTTATCTCTAGTTGTATATATCAAACTTCAAACCCTAATCAACAAGTTAAATGTCACGACCCAAATTATTAGCTCGCGACCAGCACTTAAATCACGCGACGTCTACAGGCGTAACAAAATTCAAGTAAGCTGAAAACCCAGAAATCTAAACCTTTTTAAGAAATAAAGAGATGAAGCTTTGAAATAAAGGTATAGTAAATCATGTTTTGTCTTTTTGAAAAATTTAGACAGCACCTCCCATGTAAAAACTAACCTCGAAAACGGGTACAACACAGAAAATAATAAAGCATCCCCAAACGGGAGCAAATCACGCCCATCGGCGGAAACAACCACCACAAGTATAAAAACAACTATACGATGCCCAACGGCGAAGATCCACACAAGGAAATAAAGTAAAGCAAGAAATCAACCCGAAAAGCGAACATAAAACCCATCGCTCAAGTCTCGCAACTACAAGTCTTCTAAGTCTGCAACATATTCACTTACTAGTTTCTAAATTGATGGAGTGACTAGATACAATAAGAATAACAAATAAAAGAGGGGCACAATCCAACATGTAGCACCTATCAAAAGCAAGTCACCCGAAAACAGCTGTGTGCCAGCGATGCCGTAACTGATCCATGCGGTCAACCTGCAAGAACTGTGGCACAACGGGGGTGAGTTGCCAACTCGTGAATAGAAAAACATCACCAGGTAGAAATCAAAATAAACAACGATTCCTAGGTCAACTATATCATAAAGGTAATACTATGATATCAAGGGTGACCGTATCTGCATATGTGCCAACACATGGTAAATGCCTATCAGCAAGTGGATAATCATCCAACAATATAATCAATGCATGTATGCAAGTGGATCTCGTCCACGTGTCAACCATTGACACAACAACTCCTGCATGTAAATATCATAAAAGCATATGCAGGTAAATATGAGGATATGAAACAACATGTGTCCTTCGCGACACAACAAAATCATGGAACCAGAGTGTCCACATCGACACATGAAAACATCATGAAACCCGTGTCTAGCATCGACACGTAAATCCTCATGTCTCAGGCGCCGTCACTACGACTGGCCTAGATGGCATGTCCGTACATCACTCCGGTCGGTATCCCCACGATAACCGCCGAGTCCAAATACAATCACCGGTAGGTAGTGGTCCCTCTATCAGGCTTATCGTCTACACCACGAAATCACCACTCGCCCCGGGATACCATACCGGGCCCACCATGTACCCGCAGACGGTGCCTCCCTCTCCTCGAATCGGGTTTCACATGCCAATTTCAGAACCGAGAAATCACATGGTGGACGCACTGAAATATCATATCAAGAGAAACCGGGTTTTCAAAAAACTCATAATTTCTTGAAATACCTCCACGGTTCTCAAATTCATAAATCACATGAAATCCATATCTCAATGCGTAAATCCATGAAAACTGATATATGCAACATAAAACAACAATATGAGCATATTAAGGGAAACCGCTCTTTTAAATGAATCCAGCTTTAAAATATATCATGCGGTTCCCAAATTCTCCGAAAAACAAGTGCAGCATCATATGATGTACATGTAACTGTAGCATGATATAAGTATCTACATGTAAGCAAGTATGTATGATGCATTTCATAAGCGCAACAGCACAATAATCAACGTCCTACTATCACATGTCAATACAATACCACTTAGGGGTATATGCAACTATAGCAAGATATGTGGGTGTACATGTCAGTATGTAGGCATGATGTACATGTAGCTGTATCAGAGTATGTGGGTGTACATGTCAGTATATCATGCAACCTAGCATAATGATGTGAACATGGCAGTATATCATAGCATGATGTAGTAATTCTACTGTGTAAGTGACATAGCAATTATCGATGATGAAGTGTTTGAGCCGGAAATCTGTGTATGTGTAATATACGCATCATCGATAATGGTGTAGGTGTACTAGAACAAGCATAAGAAATGCAATGAGAATAACATGAATGCATGTCACGACCCGAAATTGGCACGTGACGGCCCTTAAACTACGCAACGTCTACAGGCGTAACGCAATTTAAATAAGCCGAAAACCCAGCAATCTAAACTATCAAAAGTAGTAAGAAAGTGATAATAGCATTTTCAAAACCTTTGAAATCTCAACCCAAATTCTTTAAAGTCCAACTTTTCTTCCTTTAAAATTTTGGCAGCACCTCCTTTGTAAAAACCAACCCCAAAAATGGGTACAACATAAATATGAGTAAAGCATCCCCAACGGGAGAAAATCCACGCCCAACGGCGGAAAACAACCACCACAACAGATATACGACGCCGTAGCGAAGAAATAAAAGACGATATAAGTAAAACTGCATAAAAGACATCTAAGTCACCAAAATATACAATATCGTCCTCACATCAAGTCTCTAAGTCATACAAGATAATGGTAGATGGAGAGTACAGGATACAACGAATATACAATAACAACAATAGATAGCCGCAAAAACCCACCTATAGCAAAACCGTGCACAGTCAGCCGAAGCGGTATCTGCAGCAAAAGATGATACGAAAGATGGAAAGCCTGCCGCGACTGCCCTGGGAAACACCTGAAAACACTGTGGCACAACGGGGGTGAGTTGCCAACTCATGAATAGTAAATAACATATGCAGGTAATCGCAAGTATGCACGTACAACGTGAAACTAAAACATGCAAGCTGATAGCAATAAGATGGCAGTATGTACGTGCAATAGTCATGAAAAGTACTCTAGCAGGTACTACAATACATGAAGCAATGCATATAAAGTAAATGATGAGTATAGAATAAAACATGTCATAAATCACGGAATCCTGATCTCGTGACAGGACCAACGTCCATCAAGACAATCTAAATCCCAAAGTTCCTCAAATCAGCCCCCAAATTGGCTTTCAATCAAGTAAATCTCATATATCCTGTATGTACAACATCAGTATATCCCACATATCCCGTATGTACAACATCACTATATCCCACATATCCCGTATGTACAACATCAATATCAAATAAGTTTCATATAAGGTGAGTGTCTAACATCGACACCCAAACCATCATGAAACAAGTGTCTAGGATCGACACAGAAATACTGATCTCTGAGGCGCCATCACCTGGGACTGGCTCTCCAATGTCATGTACGTACATCCTAATAACTTGGGTAAGCACCACCCGCAATCTGCAAGGCATGTACGTACATAACCTCGATCGATATCCCCCAGATATACGTCGAGTACAAATACTATCACCGGATGGCAAACGCCCCCAGCCGGGCTCAATGGCATGGACCTACGATCTTCTTGCCCCGTGGAACCAACTGGGCTCCACCATGTACCCGCAAGCGACCCACGACACCTCCTCGCATGGGGTATAAATAATCTCAGAACTGAGAAATCTCATGGTGGAAGCTGAAATAACATATCACGAGAAACTGGGTTTTTCAAATAATACATAATTTCATGAAACAACCACGGTCCTCAAATCCAGAAAACATCAAGTAATGAATAAGTATAACCGCATGAATCAATACATATATATTAGCGTCCCACTCCACTAATATATATATATAAATATATATATATATATATATATATATATATATATATATATATATATATATATATAACAGCGTCCCACTCCATTGTTATATATACTTAGGAGTAACAATATCAGAGAACATCATATGAAATCCAAGAATGTAACATATACAGCATGAAACAGTAATATGAGCATATAAAGGAAAACCGCGATTTAACTGCAACAAGTTATTAAATATATCATGCGGTTCCTGATTTCTCCGAAATCAGATGCAACATCATATACAGGTGAACATGTAGCTATAACAAGGTATGCGTAACCATGTCGGTATAGCAAGATATGTGTGTCCATATGTAAGTATGTATGATGTAAAATTATCTGTAGCAAGGTATGTCTCTATGCTTATCTATAATACCCTCCAGGTATATGTATGTATGTATGCCAGATGTATATGTAGCTATGTCTCATATGTGTATATACCTATCAATAATGGTATACTACCCTATAGGTATATTGGTAACTAGCATGTAAGCATGTCAGGGCATATGTGTAAGCATGTAGGTATACAGGTATGCTATATGTCATATGCAAAATGAAAATAATGATCATGTCTCAATGTCCCTAAGCAATCCAATATCACATATGTATAGGTGTTGTGCGTGTCATGGCAATTATTGACGCTGTGAGTGGCATACAATCAGTGCTCATGCAACATGAACCGTCAATAATAGTGTTGTGTCTCATTAATACTATGTCCAAATACAATAGGTAAATGAGATGTGCAACGAAATACACATGCACAAACGAGTCCATATACTAAACACTAAAGCTCATATCAATTGATCTAGCCCAGACGCATAACTCCATGCGGGCGATCCCCCTATAGATGTTAAATCTACTCACAAACGCTCCTGGCTAAGTAAACCTACGACTCGCTTTCCCCTCTTCGCAGCGTCCGATGTCCCTGTAGGGTTCCTAGGCACTCTTGTGAGGGTTCATAAGGCATCAACCATGCCCGAATAAAATTTTAGACGTGCCGAACAACCCAAAGCCGGGATCTTTGCTAGATTATTAGGGTTTATAAGGAAAGTAAACATCTTTACAACTAAGTGTGAGGGATTACAACCTTTGTAGTCCGCTCCTTCGCTTCATAAGCTCCGAGTAGAAGTCCCTTCGCCGTGATCCACGATCTCCCGGACTCAAGAGAGGATCCACGACTAGAACGATCCATGCTAGCTTGTAGTGTTCCTTTTCTCCGATGATCTACGTCGAAGTTGCTATAACTCAAGCTCTCTCACTCTAATGAGGTGAACACCCTAATCTAATTGGCTAGATTAGATGAGGATGATGGAGTAGTATTTATGCTTTCTTTTTATATCAAATTCTCACATGAAATCATTGTAGGGTTTTCTTAACACCTCTATGAAGGTTTAGAAGCATCATGCATGCTATAACAATAAAATTTTTGAGGTGCTAAGCAAACTAAACAAAGAATCGAACTAGAATATATGAAGTAACAATTAATAGTATCAAGATTAAGAGTTAAGTTATGCTAAGTGTTGAAACTACAACCTTTGTAGTTCACTTTGGAAGACTCCTAAGCTTTGGAAAGGTCCACTTGATCAACTCCTCGTCCACGACGATCCACCTGAAGCACTTTGCCCTAAGCTTGATGCTTCCTACGATCTTTGGAAATCCTTGAAGCACAACACCCTACACAAGATGGCTAAGGTTGTGTTGATATATATATAGAGGACTTTCTTGCTCGATATGATAGTATGCTATTTGGTTTCACTTTGTCTAAACATGTTGACTTGTATTGGTTTACTGTCTTTCTCTCACATGTTGATAGCCCTTAGGATATGTACTTGACTACTAGGACTATGATGCAGATCATACTAGTGGGGCCAGGGTAGTCCAAGAGTACATCCTCTAACTGTTCCTAGTCGAGGGTGTATCGAGACAGGGCATCGATACTCCAGAGTAGACTAGCGTATAGGCATCTTGACCCATATGATGGGCGATGGATGATCCCAGATCCATTGGTGTTTGACATCAAAGATGTTATACGGGTGCTCAGTGGAGACTGGGTACACTGAACGGACACGCCGAGACTCCTAGATGGTATTATACCTATTGTCAGATAGCAGTTCTCTGGTGACACTGGTACATGTTAGTCTGTAGACCCGAGATCATCATAGAGTCTTGTGTGATTCCCACTGTGCTTTAATTTCCACCTTACCACGTTCATGAGAACATGCAAAATGGTGGCTTTTTAGTACAGTCCCGAATCACATGGAGGCAATGAGCGATAAGAGGGGTTTCGTCTCTCCCGGTATTGGGAGTTGATATTGCACTGTGTTCGATTGGCTATAACTGGAAGTCTCTGGCCAGGGCTGATATGGAGATCTACTGGTAAGTGTTATCAGTAGTTTCTCGACCCGTTATGAGCCTCACATTAACACGACTTATCGGTTACTGGGGTCTGACATTTACCACCCCTAGACTGTATATGCGACATATCAGACGAAGAGACCGGACTGTACTGTAGTGTTAGCGATTGGATTCACAGGAGTATGTGAAGGCTTGCTTGTTGATCTTCTGATCGCTCAATACCCGGGTGGCTGTTATGTTTAGCTGACCGCTTGCAGCTTGTGGGTGTTTGATATGATCATCACCTACTGCCGGCGTATTGACGAGACTTTAGAGTCCTACACAGAGGTTTCCTGGCTCAGGCGAAACAGAGTAGGAGCACATATGTGATATATGCGGGACCGAGATTAATACGATATGTTATACCATATTCTATTCTCGCGATATATGATATCGGTCGGTTATATGTGATATAGCCGGGTTATCGGATCAAGTGTTGATTCGATAAAAAGATACATGTTATATTGGTCGGTTATATGCAATATAGCCGGATTATTAAATCAAGTATTGATTTAATAATTTAATGTATAATTATTTATGTGATATATTACATTACATTAACTAATATAATCTCACTTAAATGATTCTTTTTCTCACTTAGGATGCATTGATATATATTTGATATATATTAAATATATTCTTTTCTTTTGTTACAAAATTATATATATGTGATATGTACATGCTAGGTTATACATGTGTCACGACCCGAAATATTAGCTCGTGACCAGCACTTAAATCACGCAACGTCTAAAGGCATAACATAATTCAAGTAAGCTGAAACCCAGAAATCTAAACCTTTTTAAGAAAATAAAGGAGGTGAAGTTTTGAAATAAAGGTATAATGAAATCAATTTTTCTTAATGCATAAAAAAGGAACATGAAAATGAAAGTGAATTTACTAGTTTGAAAACGTGTTTCGTCTTTTCAAAATTTGGGCAGCACCTCCCTTGTATATTTTGATCCAAAACCATAAATACATAACAAGAATAAAAGCATCCCCAAGCGGGAGCTAGCTCTTCGCCAAACGGCGGATCACAACCACGCAAGATAGTAAATATAAGTATACGACGCCCAACGGCGAAGTTCACCACAAAAGATAAAGAAATAAGCAAGACATTAAAAGCACAAGTAGCGGAAAACCCCTCGCTCTAAATCTCGCAAGCACAAGTCTCACTAAGTCTCACTACTTATACAAATACAAGTTTGATTGATGGAGTTGACTAGATACAATGTGAAATATAAATACAAGAGTGGGTTCGATACAAATGTCCCACCTACCAAAGCAATCACCCGAAAGCAACTGTGTGCCAGCGATACCACTACTTATCCATGCGGTCAACCTGCAAGAACTGTGGCACAACGGGGGTGAGTTACCAACTCGTGAGTAGAAAACATCAACAGGTAGAAATCGAATAAAATAACGATATCTTAGGTCAACTATATCATAAAGGTAATACTTTGATATCTAGGGTGACCGTATCTACAACTGTGCCATCAATATACTCAATGTCTATATGAATGTGAATATCATCCAACCATAATCAATGCATGAATGCATGTAGATCTCGTCCACCATATAATCAATGTATGTATGCATGTGGATCTTGTCCACGTGTTAACCAATGACACAACAACGTCATGCATGTAAATATCATAAAAGCATATGCATGAAAGTATGAGGATATAATCAACGTGTGTCCCTCGCGACACATCGAAATCATGGATCCTAAGTGTCCAGCATCGACACTCGAAACATCATGAAACCCGTGTCCAGCATCGACATGTAAATCCTCATATATCTCAGGCGCCGCATCCTCAGATCGGCCTTCGGGCGCCGCACACCCTGGCCGGCCCTCATAGCCATCTAGCTACTCCGGTCGGTATCCTCCGGATAACCGCCGAGTCCAAATACTATCACCGGTAGGTAGTGCTCCCCTGCCAGGCTCACCGTCTAACAATACGAGTCTTCTTGCCCGGGGGTACCTCACCGGGTCCACCATGTACCCACAGACGGTGCCTACCGCTCCTCGAATCGGGTTTCACATGCCACTCTCAGAACCAAGAAAATCATGGTGGACGCACTGAAATATCATATCAAGAGAAACCGGGTTTTTAAAACAATACATACTCTCTTTTGAAATAACCACGGTTCTCAAATCCAGAAATCTCATGAAAACAACATATCTCATGCGTATAATCATAAAGCATAGCATGATGTATCCGACATATAACAGAAATGTAAGCATATCCGTATATCATGCAACATGGAATAGTAATATGCACATATCAAGGGAAAACCGCTCTTATAAATGAATCCAGTTTGAAAATATCTCATGCGGTTCCCAAATCTCCAAAATCGAATGCAATATCGTATAAAGGTGCATATGTGTATGTACGCAAGTATGGGTGTACAATATGTATGTACGCAAGTAAATTATGCAAGGAGTCATATCATGATGCAGCAACTCCCACTGTGTAGTGACATGGCAATTATCGATGATGAAGTGTGTGAGCCGACAAATCTGTGTATGTGTAACATACGCATCATCGATAATGGTGTAAGTGTACTAGCACAAGTATATGCAATGCAATGAGAATAACATTAATGCAGCCTAAGGTAAATTATATGCAAATGCTGACGGGTATACGTATCTAACATGACCGAGTCGGTGAATCTAACCATCGGCATCTAGCCTCACGACATCACGTACGGCATAATCCATCGTACGACATCCTCTAGTCAAGGGTATGGATCAATCATCAAGCCTATCTCATCACGTACAGAAAATCATTGTACGGCGGCAATAAACCATCGGGGATCCTATCCTCCTATATGACAAAGAGGGGTACGGACCTAACGTCTCGTACGGCCTATCATTCATGATTCACCAGTCATATTCATAACAATCTCATATCAGGGGACCGTCAAGGTATCAATCCTCTCAATCGACTCGCATCTGTATACCAACATATCATCATATCACACGCCAAATCGTATTCTCTTTTCATCGCATCTATCTCTCACATAAGGTCAATTTACAATTACATTCTACCTTCACTATAAGCATACATATCTAATCTAACATACACACCCGAACCATACAATCAGTTTTTAAAAGATGCAAATTATAGTTTTGAAAGTAGGGGCTACAGTGTTTTTAAGGAAAAGATATCATTTGAAAATCCGTAACGTCCCTCAAGGTATCTATTTAAAAGATGCATACGATTCTTCATTTTGGAAATAAGTATGGTTCGGATGACACATTTATGTCGGCTATCTAGTCTTATAGTACCCTAAACGGCAATATCATCAAACATCATCCTCAAATCCCGTCATCACATATTAGTCGTATCATATCACTTCTAACTATCCTTTAGTTTCTAATATGGTTTCTCTAACTATCTTTTAACTCTATCTATAGTTTCTATTAAAGGTTCCTTTAACCATACTCTATATATAAATCGGTTTCCATCAAAGTTTGCGGGGGTGCTATACGCCATCCACCCGACTTCCCCCATAGATATAGATCTACTCACTTGATCCTGGCTTGCCGAAGTCGATGACGCCATGCTCCGTCGCCTCGGAATCCACACGAAGGTACCTACAATAATACACAATCGCAATCACTATTAAAATCGAATCCGGAAAATCAATACGGCACACGGATCGCCTATAGGTTAGAACCTATAGTCCACGCATGCAAAACCAACCAATCATCCCTTGTTGTTGATGTAAAAACATCCAACAACCAAATACAAATCCAAATATCACAACCTAGCATTCAAAATACGGAAAGCATAACCAAAAATCAAACCAATGTGCTCCCAGATTTTGACTCGGGTCAAACTAGCCAATTTTGCATATGGGGTTGCTCTAGATATAGGATAACAATGCCCCAGACCAAAAATCACAAGGTTCCACTCTAACTTGGCCGAAATTTGCGGCCTATAGCATTAAATCTGCGGCCAGACTAGTGGATATTGGGCTCGGGTTTCAGGTGGTGGTTCATGGTTGCCTGCACGTCTCATGGTCATGGGAACTTCTTTTATGGTTGATCGGGTCATCCCAGATCTCTAAATACCATCACTAAATCCACAAAAACCCGATATCGATGAATCTAAAGTTTGTATTTTAGGGTTTGGTCGCTGGTCCAGGTTAAGAATTGGTCTCTAGGGCCATGTAACAGCCACTAGGTAACACCCAATCCACACAACACTCAAACCCTTATCTAGGAATTTCCAAGTTCACAAATCCACACCTTAACCCAATTCTAACTAACTAGAATGCTAGGAAAACATAAACTAAACTAAATGGAAGGGATTATACCTCATGGATGCCACCAATAGAAGTTTAAAGTCCTCAAAATCCAACATTGATGGTCCAAAGTGTAGAAGGTGAAGAGCGGATCAACTTTTGTGAAGGGGGTTTAGGGTTTGGATGAATATTTTGAGATGATATCATGGGACGAAGGTGGAGGGAAGTGAGGAAGAAGAATGAGAAGGAAATGATGGGGGAGAAAAGATGTGGCTTCCCTCTCTCTCTCTCCCTTCTTTATTCTCACCCTCTCTCACTAATTTACCCTATTGCCCTTTCTCTTATTCTTTTCTTTTTCCCCCACAAAACCAAAACACAATATGAAACTAATAACACAAATGACCGACATGCAACCCAATGCAACATGACATGGTGCACTAGCCACGAAAAACTGTAGAAACACGGATTTGGCCTAATCGCGATTAGCAGTGCACTAATCGATTTTTATCCAAATAGCATATAATAAATTTTAAAAATGTCAAATCCAAGAAATATCTTTTAAAACGAATAAATCATTTTAATTTCCATTTATTTCACAAATATTGGTGTGTGTGTGTGTGTGTGTGTGTGTGTGTGTGTGTATACCCTTTTTCGAAAACCCTAATTTCGCAAATCGGGCAGTTTTCGGGAAAAATATTATTTTAATATTAAATTCCAAAAAGAATATTTTATATTTTCTGAAATATTAAAACATGCAACTTGAGTGTATGAGAATTACACCATGCTATTGTGATAAATGTTGAGTTTATATTTATTTTAGCAAAATTCAAAATTGTGGAGAATTAGTCATGAGCTTGGATGAAGCTTGTAGTACATTGACTAAGTTAACCAATTTTTTTTTACCTAAGATATTTATTGACCTAATCCTAAGCACTTTGACCATGGTCTATTCTCTACAAGGGTTTATGTTATGGTTTTATTTATCTTTTTAAGAAATTCACAAATGATATGGAATTAGTCATGGTTAAGCTTCATGGAAGCTAGTAGAACATTGACTAAAGTCCGCCTCTTTTGTTTTTACTTAAGATATTTCTTAACCTAACCTTTAACCCTAGCCCATGGTTTATTCTCTACAAGGGTTAAGCATTACATTCTTAACCCATGGTTGCATTTCTAACCTCATAACAATAATTCATTCATCACTTCTTCTTCTTCTTCTTCACAAAAAAAGGCTTGCTTGATTTTTTTTCCCAAGTGATGAAAGATTGTGAGATGTATAAAACTAAAGAGAGCAAAATTCCTACTTCATCATTCTCTTCTATACTAGCCATATAGATTAGTGTGTTAGCTTCACTAATCCATAATTAGTGAAGAGATAGCTTGGGTTTGTGATTCCTCAAGGTAGATCATCTTGGATTGTGAAGACTTCAAGCTAGCAAGGATCATTAACCTCATGGAGCCTCTCTAGAGTCCGGGAGCTTGATGATCGCAGTGAAGGGACCACAACTTGGAGCTTATGAAGCGAAGGAATGGACTACAAAGGTTGTAATCCCTATCACTTAGAAGTAAAGATGTTTGCTTTATGTTTCTAACCCTAATTCTCAAATAAAGATCCTTGCTTAGGTTGTTTGGCACTTGAAAATTTAAAAAACGGCATGTTTGATGCATTGTAGAACCTTGTTCTAGTGCCTAAGAACCTTACAGTAGTATCTGAGATACTAGGCATTGGATGTCGACCTATGGGGGGTTCTCACTGTGTGACAGTGTGGCGAAGCATAGGCTCTTACCCCCAAGGTGTCCCGAGACCGGAAGGTGTTTGTCACGACCCGAAATATTAGCTCGTGACCGGCACTTAAATCACGCAACGTCTAAAGGCATAACGTAATTCAAGTAACCCGAAGCCCAGAAATCTAAACCTTTTTAAGAAATAAAAGAGGTGAAGTTTTGAAATAATGGTATAATGAAAACAAACGTTTTATTAAATGCATGGATAATAGAACCTGAAAATGCTAGTGGATTTTATTAGTTGGAAAACATGTTTCATCTTTTAAAAATTTGGGCAGCACCTCGTTCGTATATTTTGATCCAAAACCACAAATACAAGATAGTATAAAAGGCATCCCCAAGCAGGAGCTAGCTCTTCGCCAATCGGCGTATCACAACCGCGCAAGACAGAATATATGTATACGACGCCCAACGAAGAAGATCACCACAAAAGATGAAGTAAAGCAAGACATCAACCCAAAAAGCGAACATAAACCCATCGCTCAAGTCTCGCAACTACAAGTCTTGCTAAGTATTATTATTTATACAAATACTAATTTTGATTGATGGAGTTGACTAGATACAATATGAATAATAAAATACAAGAGGGGTACGATCCAACATGTACCACTTACCAAAAGCAAAACACCCGAATACAGCTGTGTGCCAGCGATGCCGCTACTGATACATGCAGTCAACCTGCAAGAACTGTGGCACAACGGAGGTGAGTTGCCAACTCGTGAGTAGAAAACATCAACAAGTAGAAATCGAATAACAACGATTTCCTAGGTCAACTATATCATGAAGGTAATACTATGATATCTAGGGTGACCGTAACTGTATATGTGCCAACAATCTAATCAATGCCTATCAGCATGTGGATATCATCCAACTATATAATCTATGCCTGTATGCATGTAAATCTCGTCCACGTGTCAACCAATGACACTACAACATCATGCATGTAAATATCATAAAAGCATATTCATGAAAGTATGAGGATATAAATCAACGTGTGTCCTTCGTGACGCATCAAAATCATGGAACCAGAGTGTCCAGCATCGACACTCGAAACATCATGAAACCCGTGTCCAACATCGACACGTAAATCCTCATATCTCGGGCTCCGTCAGTCCAGATCGGCCCACGGGCTTCGTCTGCGGGATCGGCCCTCGGGCTCCGGCAGAACGGGTCGGCCCCTATCCATCTCTCGACTCCGGTCGGTATCCTCCGGATAACCTCCAGGTCCAACCAATCACCGGTTGCAGTGTTCCCTCTGCCAGGCTCATCGGCTAATCCATCGACATACCTTTCTTCCCCCGGGGTACCATACCGGGTCCACCATGAACCCGCAAACGGGTCATCCACCTCCTCGAATCGGGTTTCATATATCACACGTCTCAGAACCGAGAAAACGCATGGTGGACGCACTGAAATATCATATCAAGAGAAACCGAGATTTTTAAAAAATAATACATACTTTCCTTTGAAATAACCACGGTTCTCAAATCCAGAAATCTCATGAAAATAGCATATCACAATGCGTATAATCGTAAAGCATGATGTATGCGACATATAACAGAATGTAAGCATATCCGTATATCATGCAACATGAAAAAGTGATGTGAACATGGGCATATCATCATAATGTGGGCATAGAAATATAATAGCATGATTTAGCAATTCTACTGTGTGAGTGACATAGCAATTATCGATGATGAAGTGTGTGAGCCGGCCAATCTGTGTAAGTGTAACATACGCATCATCGATAATGGTGTAGGTGTACTAGCACAGGTATATGAAATGCAATGAGAGTGACATGAACGTAGCATAAAGTAAATCGTATGCGAATGCTGACAGGTATACGTATCTAACATGACCGAGCCGGTGAATCTATCAATCGGCATCCAGGCTCACAACATCACGTACGGTATAATTCATCGTACGGCATCCTCTAGTCAAGGGTATGGATCAATCATCATAAAACTCATCACGTACGGTAAATCATTGTACGGAGGCATTAAACCATTAAGGATCTATCCACCTGTTCAGTTGATAAAACTGCACATTTGTTATTACATTTTTTCCTACCATTTCCATATTAAAAAAGGTCTTTATTAGAATATATCATACATAAGAGGGTTTATTTGTAAAAATACTATTCTCCATGTGTTGATATATTATAATTAGCATTTGGTAGGAAAATGTATATAATATTATTATTGACCTAAACCTAGTAGAACTAAGTCTACTAAATATTATTTAAGTTGTTGTGCAGAATTTGCAGGTCTAAAATCAAGGAAATCAGGTTGTTGAAGCTAACCTGCCTAATTAAGAACTCAAAATGAAGAAATCAAGTCTGGCAGAAGAAAAGAAAAGATTTCAAATTTCCAAAGATACCAGAGATAGACACATGTCACAAGGAGAAAGCCCCAAACTTTTGATGAAGTAATCCCCACCCTTGGCCGCGGATCCGCGGCCATACCTCCCAATTGGCCGCGGATCCGCCGCAGGCTAGGAGATTTAGGAGATGAGGATTTTGGGGGTGAATCTATACTGTTAGCTTCCAATTTTGGAAGCTAACTTTCTGGCTTTGGGACTATAAATAAAGGCCGAGAGCCTCTTGGAAAAATCATCAAGCCAAAGAGATCACGAAGTCCCTGACGCTCACGCATCCAGGCTGATCATCAACTGTTCGTCTACCTCCTTAGGAAAGATCGAGAAGCAACTAGTTTTGTAATCATTTTCTACGGAATAAAGTGTAGATTGTTTAAGTTGATTAATAAAGGTAGTTATTTTATTTAATTCTTTTGCATTTTACATTATGTTTCCCCTCTCTGTCTTTTCATCATCTTCTCCCAACATGCGCGAGTAATTCTCCGCTTGTTAGGGTTCGTAGGATTAGGGTAGGCTAATGGATGATGAACATCCCTAAACACTTTTTAAGTCCTATAAAGTTTATGAACTTTATCAAATGAATCATTAACATCCTAATCGGGTGCGCTAGCAATTCTTTGCTAGTTCCGACCGCGATTAGAGATTAGATTAATGATTGTTTTGGTAAAGGTTAGATTTGAACGGAGTTCCGTGTCGAGATAAGGGTTAAGAGTGGGATTTCTTTTCCCTCCAGAAACCCTAATCTACACGCATCACCGTCATTCTAGTTTTAAATCTATTAATGGATAAAAAGGGTAACTTTTAATTAATCGTCCATGACTACTAAATCCTAACGAACCCTACAAGCCCTCTTATTATATTATCTACATCCCTAAAATAATCTAGATCTATATTTTGCATTCTTACTTAACGTAGATCTAGAAACCATTTTTCAAAATTCTTTATCCCTCCTCTTTTTCTCAACACATCTAAAGTAAGAGTAAAAGATTCAACGTTTCTCTGAGGACGACCCGTACTCACCTCGGTCTAGCTACACGCGACACCGTTCTGATTGCGGTTAACTACAAACACACTCTTTCGTAATAATCAAATGGCGCTGTTGCCGGGGATACGTGCGTAATTTTTTATTCTTACTATTTGTGTTGAATTCTTAGACGATTCATATCATTATTAAAACAAAACTGCAAATTGCATATTTAACGATTTGTGTGTGAATTTTGCGAGGGAATCTGGAGTCACGGACTTGAGGAAACAGGAGATCTAGGGTTTCACACTTCTCTGGTATCTTTCTTAACTCCTTCTCTCTCCTCTCAAATCCAATAAAATCTATTTTCTGCAGGATTCTTTGCAAAATATCGCCGCTCAAAAATCTTTTTGCAAAGTTTTGTTTTGCGGTTTGTTTTTGCATATTTTAATACGGATTTTTAAGGGGAAAGACCCAATCCAGATTAGGTGGGGATTTCATCACCCTTCCTAAGCCCCACAAATCACAAACTGAGCATCTGCATCAACCCTACATTAATTTAAAAAATATCTAGACCAGACTCTAAGGACTGTCGCGCTCAATAAGGACAGAGGAAGGTCGTGGGTAATCTATCGCTTATCCACATTACTTTTGTGGTGACTAGGCAAGTGTGTCCAAGGCAAGTGGTTACTTAATTAGGACCGCTACTTGTAGCGGGGAGCCTCCCACTCACCTGGCACTTACCTGGCTACAAGGGTAGTAAAGAGGCGGTAGAGGATTTATCCTGCGGCTTGTCCTTTGGAAGTCTAGGAGCGGTCTAGAGACTGGACCTAGGTAACCATAGTTCTAGGGTTGTTTGTTCATTTTTGTGTGATTTGTCTAAATCCGTCATTTTTCAAAACAAACCAATTATTTTCTCCCCTTTCTACCCCTTCCCCCTTCTTCTCTTCTTATAATGGGTGACCTAAACAGAAGAACACTTGCCGAGCTTTGCTGTCCACAACCAGATATCTCTTGTTTTCGTAATTCTTTCGGTATACCGTCCGGCTCTTCCATGTCCTTAAGAGATCATATAGAATAGGCAGGAAGAAACAGTTGGCCACCTCAGTCTAGGTCTTATCAACCGTATCCTAATCCTATACCTGTTTCAGTTCATACCCAGAGTGAGGAAGCCCCTAGACGAATGTCCATTGCTGAGCACATAGCTAGGTCTGGAGGCCAAAGTTTCAACCCGGACCAATATCAACCATCACCACCACTGTCCGGAGAAGAGTTTGATATGCAGTTTGTGGCATATAAGATGTCTGTTGAAAATAGCCAACCAACCAACCCATATCAATATTCTTCTTATCATAATATTGATCCTACTCCTACCCAAGTTCCGCAACCATTCTATTCCTATCAATCGAATCCGACTTTTCCACCTACTCTAGACAGTTCTTCTAATCAGTCATTTAGGAGTTTTAATTATCCACGGGAATTTCAATCTTATACTGAAACCCCTTATCAACCCAAGACTAGTCTGGAGCAGACATTAGAAAAATTTCTGGAACTGTCGAACCAAATTATGAAGGATTTAGGTAGTAAGATAGAACTGTACACCCTTCCTAATCAAACCTCCCCATTCCAAACTGAAATCCACAACTCCGGTTTCATAGATTCATCAAGTACACCAAATAGAATGTCTGATAAGTTGTGTGACTTTGTAGTGTTTGATTTACCCGACTGTGAAGGGTCCATCTCAAGTGAAACCATACCCAACCCTTGTGATCTCTACACCTCCACTCTTGAACCAAAACTGATTGAAAACCATACTTTTGATGAGGTGTTTGAGAATTTTAACCTTCACTTGAATAAGGTGATTGACGTTGGGGATATATTGATCGATGAACCCGAAATTTTGAATGATTTTGTCCCACCAATTCATCAAATCCTTTCACTTCCTTGTGGTCATCATCTTGAGCCTTTAATTGTTCCCGAATCCCAAATATATCTTGAAGTTGATGATAATGGTATACCCGAAGATCAGACCGAAATACAGCCTCCATCTTCCACATCTGGTACAGCAACACTCGACACACCAATTTGTTTACCCATTTCACCTTCTACTTTCTTCAGTTCTTCTTCCGTTCCTATAGTTTCAGTGAGTTTTGATAAATCACAATCCGTTAATTCAAGTTCAATAATACCATAAATTCAACTTGATTTGGATATTTTTGAAAATGAGGTAGATGAGTTTTTCGAGTCCTCTACCTCAATAATTTTTGAATCAAGTAGGATAAATTCTGGCACAAAACTCTCTGACAGCAAAATGTTCAATCACACCATTGATAAAAGTTTTGAAGAACTTTTTGCTGACGAACTTGAATTTTTAAACAATATGGATTTTGTGATTAATCAATCTCCACCTATAGAGGTTGGACCGTCACCATTCCTTCTTCCTAATCATTCACATTCATCCTCATTCTTTCTTTTCTCTAATTTCAAACCCTTTCCAGACCACCTCTTATCCCTTCCCCACTTTTTCTTGACTCGATACAACACATTCTTCCACCAACCTATACGATATACAGATAAAATCTTTGAATGGTTGGTGTTAACTTTTGGTCTTTGTAAAGTTTTATTTTGATCAAATGACTCACCCCCTCTTAAAATGCTTCATATTGTCTAACTCATGTTTGAGGAGGGGGTATATTTTTGGCTCTTGAACATAACTTTTGTCCTCAAATTTGTGAGCCAAAAATAAGTTTGGGGGAGCATTTTCACTTTCATATATTCTTGCCCCCATTAATAATGTCCTCCCAAGCTTACAGGTTTTTGTGATCCAGCAGATAGCAACAATGAGGACACTGTTGAAAACAAGTTTGGGGGAGGTTTATGCTTATTTACGCATACTTTGCATTATACTATATTTAAGCACAAATTTTTTTTGATAATAAAAGAATAGAAAGTGAAAAATTATATATGATAGATAGGAATAGTTTAAGAAAACCAAGAAAATTAGAAGTTTTCTTAAATGAACTAGTAATAAGTAGTTATGAGCTGTTGTCCCAAGGGTTAGTAAGATGATGGAAGTCACTAATCTGAGGATAAAAATAAATCTGAAAAATAATTTCTATTCTGGAAGTCAAACATTTGAATGTTGATACCCTACTATATGCACTTACACACGTCTTGAAACTCGGGATAGTAGAGGATACCTTGAAATGCTCTTGTCTAAAAGCCAAAGTATGAAGGAAATGAAAAAAAAAATAAATGAAGAAAATATAAAAAAGGTGAAAAGAAAAAAATGAATACTGGTTTTGTATCGCCAAGGCAGCAATAAAAAAATATAGCGAGGGTGCCTCTTCACCTAGTGCCCTAAGGCCAACTGGTCTGGGAGTCACTGCTAAGCCTTAGGTGGTACAAGACGAGGAAAATATTATCACCTAATCAGCAAGCACATGAGTAATCGGTCGGTTAGTACCTCAAGAAGTATTAACGGTCGCATGAAAAGGTGTGAGCAAACCTAAGTATTCATCAAATTAAAAAGTACTAAGGTAGATGGACAAGAGTATGATAGCTTGAATTGAATTCTCCGAGTGTAGGGATGTTCTATACACACACATAGGGGTATATGATCAATGTTTGGAAGAAAGATAGGAATGAAGAATAAAGACGATGTTTTATTGAGGGATACTGTGATTTCTAACATTTTTTCATGACTATTAAGATAGGGCTCATGACAACTGAAAAACTAGTGTAGTTGGAAACTCTTATTTTCAAAGTCTTTCTTTTATGGTTCTTATCTTTATATGTAAATTTCACCATCTCTCTTTTGTTAGTGGATTTTGTGGGTGTAATCCGCTGAAAACCCTCAGGAGACAGCACTCCTCCTACAAGGGACACCTAGAGGTTTAACGGCTTGTTGCACATGCTCAGTGCAATCGTGTGTTGCCTACGAAAGTGTGCTTAGCTTTCTCCTTTCTTTTTTCTCCTCTCTTGAATAAACTAGTTTGCTCGGGACGATCAAAGATAAGTTTGGGGGTATTTGTTCAGTTGATAAAACTGCACATTTGTTATTACATTTTTTCCTACCATCTCCATATTAAAAAAGGTCTTTATTATAATATATCATACATAAGAGGGTTTATTTGTAAAAATACTATTTTCCATGTGTTGATATATTATAATTAGCATTTGGTAGGAAAATGTATATAATATTATTATTGACCTAATCCTAGTAGAACTAAGTCTACTAAATATTATTTAAGTTGTTGTGCAGAATTTGCAGGTCTAAAATCAAGGAAATCAGGTTGTTGAAGCTAACCTGCCTAATTAAGAACTCAAAATGAAGAAATCAAGTCTGGCAGAAGAAAAGAAAAGATTTCAAATTTCCAAAGATACCAGAGATAGACACATGTCACAAGGAGAAAGCCCCAAACTTTTGATGAAGTAATCCCCACCCTTGGCCGCGGATCCGCGGCCATACCTCCCAATTGGCCGCGGATCCGCCGCAGGGTAGGAGAATTAGGAGATGAGGATTTTGGGAGTGAATCTGTACTGTTAGCTTCCAATTTTGGAAGCTAACTTTCTGGCTTTGGGACTATAAATAAAGACCGAGAGCCTCTTGGAAAAATCATCAAGCCGAAGAGATCACGAAGTCCCTGACGCTCACGCATCTAGGCTAAGCATCAACTGTTCGTCTACCTGCTTAGGAAAGATCAAGAAGCAACTAGTTTTGTAATCATTTTCTACGGAATAAAGTATAGATTGTTCAAGTTGATTAATAAAGGTAGTTATTTTATTTAATTCTTTTGCATTTTACATTATGTTTCTCCTCTCTGTCTTTTCATCTTCTTCTCCCAACATGCGCGAGTAATTCTCCGCTTGTTAGGGTTCGAGGATTGAGGTAGGCTAAGGGATGATGAACATCCATAAACCCTTTTTAAGTCCTATAAAGTTTATGAACTTTATCAAAAGAATCATTAACATCCTAATCGGGCGCGCTAGCAATTCTTTGCTAGTTCCGACCGCGATTAGAGATTAGATTAATGATTGTTTTGGTAAAGGCTAGATTTGAACGGAGTTCCGTGTTGAGATAAAGGTTAAGAGTGGGATTCCTTTTCCCTCCAGAAACCCTAATCTACACGCATCACCGTCATTCTAGTTTTAAATCTAATAATGGATAAAAAGTGTAACTTTTAATTAATCGTCCATGACTACTAAATCCTAACGAACCCTACAAGCCCTCTTATTATATTATCTACATCCCTAAAATAATCTAGATCTATATTTTGCATTCTTGCTTAACGTAGATCTAGAAATCATTCTTCAAAATTCTTTATCCCTCCTCTCTTTCTCAACACATCTAAAGTAAGAGTAAAACATTCAACGTTTCCCTGAGGACGACCCGTACTCACCTCGGTCTAGCTACACGCGACACCGTTCTGATTGCGGTTAACTACAAACACACTCTTTTGTAACAATCACCACCTATATGACAATGAGGGTCCGGACCTAACGTCACGTACGGCCTAACATTCATGATTCACCACATTATATATATCTATATACCTATATCCCAGGTCGCATCCATAACAATCTCATATCGGGGGACCGGCAAAGGTATCAATCATCTCAATCGACTTGCATCCGTATACCGACATATCAATCAAGTCATCATATCACATCGTATATCTTTTTCATTGCATTAAGTCATCTTACATCAAGTGAATTTTATATATACATTCTACCTTATACATCAAATGTCATGCTACTCTAAAACTCATACCTATTCTAGTGTAACTACATGTCTATAAGTCGTGATTCACATTCGCTTTTCATATCCTTATAGCTTTCGTCTCATATCTCAATACATATATTCAATCATTCATCACTAACTATCTTTTAAACATATCCCTAGTTTCCTAATCTAGGTTTCTACGACTGTATCCTATAGATCGGTTTCCATCAAAAACTTGCGGGGGTACTATACGCCATCCACCCGACTTCCCCCGTAGATATAGATCTACTAACCTTAATCCTTGCTTGCCGAGGTCGATGACGCCATGCTCCGTCGTCTCGGAATTCACGCGAAGGTACCTACAATATCAACACATATCGCAATACCATTAACATCAAGTCCGAAAAACCAATACGGCACGCCCATCGCTTATAAGTTAGAACCTATAGCCTACGCGTACAAAAACGACCAAACAACCCTCGTCGTTGACGTACAAATATCAAACGACCAAACACAATTTCAAATACTAAAACACAAGTTTCAGAATCGAAAAACACGAAAACAGCAACATAGGAAAACCACTCCCAGATTTCACCCTAAGCCAAACTAGAACATTTTGCACATTGGGTTGCTCTAGATATCTGATAAGGAAGCCATGGTCCAAAAATCACACAAAACCACTCCGACTTGGCCGCAATTTGCGGCCAAATCCCTTAAATCTGCCGCCAGGAATGCTCATTAGGGGCTCAGGTTTCTAGGGTTGCTTCATGTTTGCTTGCACGTCTCACTGTCAAGGGAACTTAATTTATGGGTCTCTCGGGTCATCCCATATCTCTAAATACCATCACTAAATCCACAAAAGACCTGATATCGACAAATCTAAAGTTCGTATCTTGATTTCTAATCCGGGTCTTGGCCAGTAAAAACAGCACTAAGGGTCCTACAACAGTCACTTCCATCACCACAACACAATTCAAACCATAACCTCAACTTGGAAAATTCCAAGATCACTAATCCACACTAAATCACATTCTAAACTAAACTAGAATACTAGGAAACTTAAATTAAACAAAATGAAGGAAGATATACCTCATTTGGGCAACTCAAGAAAAATCCTAGCTTTTCAAAGTCTCCAAAATCCAAACTTGCAAGGTCCAATATGTAGAGAATGAAGTGGGGATCATTTTTAATGAAAGGGGTTTTGGGTTTTGGGAAGGAAACTGAGATGAAGTTTGGGGGTGAAGGTGGAGGGAGTAGCATGAAGAAGATGAGGAAACCATGGAGGAAAAATAAAAGAATGGCAGCCCCGTTCTCTCTCCTACCCCCACTCTCTCTTATCCTCACCCTCACAATCATCACATGTCACATGCGGTCCCCCCTCTCTCCCCCCTCAATAATTCATTCTCTTCTCTTTTTCTTCTCTCTTTTTCACACAAAATACACATAATACCCATGAAACAACACAAATGCAACAACATGTAACATGTCATGGTGCACTAGCCTTGAAAAACTGTAGAAACACAGATTTGGTTTAATCGCGATTAGTAGTGCACTAATCTATTTTTATCCAAACTGCATATTATAATTTATCAAAATGCCAAATCCGATAAATATACTTTTAAATGAATAAATCGTTTTAATCTCCAATTATTTTACAAATATTGGTATATATTTACACCATTTTACGAAAACCCCAATTTCGCAAATCGGGTAGTTTTCGCGAAATATATTATTTTAATATTAAATTCCAAAAATAATATTTTATATTTTCTGAAATGTTACAATCTTCCACCCTTAAATAAATTCGGTCCCCGAATTTAAATTTAAACCCCCAAATGCTAAAAACATTTCAACAATCCCCTCAAATCAACGGGGCTTCGAAAACACGGAAGATATAGAAATACCACGGCGCATCCTATGCGCCTGAAAACGAGTATGAAACTCAAAATCGAACTCCGTCAAGCGTCACGCAAACCATCGGATTTGCACGCATATCATCGGAGTTACGATGGAGATGCAGATCTCGAAATCCACTACTGAAATCCAATATACACTAGTCAAATACTATTATACATATATAGTACGCGTCCTTGAAAATCTTCTAAAATTGACTAAAACACATGCAAAATCTTTTCTGAATCACCATGTGATGCGTAACTCACGGCATAAGTGACAGACGCTCATTTGTAAAGTAATAAATATACATTCATATATGTTTTGCTAAATATACGTCCCGCCGTTTCAAAAATATCCCAAAAGGTTTTCCTTTATAAACGTTCGTGTCACTCGTGGGCAAGTAGGAAATAGCGAGACTATAGCTCCTTTTCGAAAACCTCTTGGTAAACGTTTATGCATGCAAAGTACTCAGGTACTGTCCTCATATCAGTCATGTTCGGCTACTATTTAATATAGTGCCCCTCATAAAAGCAAAGTGCTCAAGAGCAAAATCAGCCTCGAAAGGCGTATCCAACAATCACGTGCGTCTGGTGCGCACGGAAATCAAATCAATACAAGTGCCACAATATGCACAAAAGCAAAACTAAGTGCAAGGGGTGTGCACGAAAGCATCTGTCCAGTGCAACGGATGTGCACGACAACAACATCAAATGCACCTAGAGTGCATGAAAACCTCAATCCAGTGCAACTAACATGCACGAATGAAAATTCCAAATCGAGTGCATCCGGTGTGCACAAAATCACATCTCATATCATGTGCCCAACATGTGCGAAAATCCAAATCATGTGCATTCATCATGCACGAATGAAATCGAAATCAAGTGAATCCCACATGCACGAATAAAATCTCACTCAAGTGCATCCGATGTGCACAAAATCCAATATCAAGCGTCTAATATGCGCAAAATCCAACCAAAGCGTGTCAGGTCCGTAAAAATGCATAGTGCAGTAAAACACACGAAAAACGAACGTCAAGTGCAAACGCGCACAAAACATAAACCTGGCAAAACAAATGCTCAAAGACATAAATCGGGTGCAACCAAGGTATGGAGTATAAATCTAGTTCAACCAATGCACGAATGCCCGCCTGGTGCAACAAATGCTCAAAACAACAATTTGGTGCAACAAATGCACAAAATACGAATCCGGTGCATCCAGTGCAGGAAATAAAAGTACAGTGCAACAAGTGCATGGAAACACATTAATAACTCAAATGCGTATAAAAGCAACACCGAGTGTACCAAGGTGTATAGAATCAAAAACGCGTGCAACTACTTGCACAAAACACGTATCAATGCACTGCAAGCACATGTGAGCTATACCGGGTGCAAAAACCAAATCGAATGCGTACCACATCCACAAATCAAATCAACTGTATGAAATCCACGAAATCATAAACATGTGCAGCCAAGGCACAAAATGAATATCAAGTGCAATAGGTATGCACAAATCGCAAATCAACCCAACGGTGTATAAAATATTTATCAAGTGCAATAACTATGCACAAAATGTAAATACCCAGTAGGTGCAGCCATGGTGCACAAAAACATTATCATGAAACTCAATCATCAAAACTCAAATCCAAGCGATATAAGCGTGATGCTCGGATCACAAACGCAAATCGCAACAAATGACATTGAGGTACACCTCCTATAATGTCGAAAAATATCGGTGCTCCCAAAACTGATAGAGCAAGGACATCCGCTTGCTTCCTGCTCACGATCTGGCGTCCTTTGTCTCTGGGTCCTCATTTTCTCTGCGGATTACCAATCTCGTAATCCATCGGCTCGTCGGCCCGGTGCGGTGTACTAACGGAAACAATCCGCTCCAGTACTTCACTGGTCATCTCTCGGCCAATTTGTATGACTACTCGTAAAGCAGCACGTGGCGTCGGCCTCTAGCCCTCTGAATACTTGTGACACAACTGATCCTTGGTGCAAATCTCATCGCAGCAGTGTCCTGGAAGGAACCTGCTCAAGGTCTCTTCCAATCTCTCCTATGCCGAACTATACGGAAGCTGGTACTCTTACCTAATCTTTTCTCGCCTTCTGGACATCTGCGTTTTCAGCACAGCATTTCCTCGGGAACTGGTCGTATCCCAACGCCTCTGTAGACATATCCGATCTCAAATCTCAACGGGGAGTAACAACAGCTCGTCAGCATCTCGCACGAACCTCTTGTTCCACTCGTCTTTATTATCGTCCGGTTTGACGTCACGTCATTCTATCTGCGTACTATAATTGTTCTCGGCCACAGTCAGTCCGGAATCTCTCACACGGACTCGAAATCACGAACTCGGTATCTTCATCGCTCTGTAGAAGATATCTTCTCGAACACGTTCTCGGGAACTCGTCTCAACCATCGTAGGAATACTCAATACTGTCTGTTCTCGATCAACTCACAACGCATCTGGGTGAGGTCCTCTATCCGAAGCTGGCCAGCTTGCTGATCTCCTATCACATGATATCCGGACGATGTTAAACTTTTCGATCGATTCATCAAAGTCCCATAATTCTCTGAAAGCTCAACACCTGAGCACAATTTAATAATATCCAGTACATGCCACAGTACCTATGGACCAACCGTAGAAGGGCAAACCCAAGCCTCACTGATGGCATTGCGGAACTGCCTCAAACCCTAAGGTTCAAAAGCGGTTCCATGGTCATTATGTCGAGTTAGGGTTTCATTCTTCTAGAGGTTCCATAGAATTACTTGCATGTTCCTCCGAATACCTTAAATTTGGAAAAATGGGTTTCCGACATTCGTTCGAACTCTTTAACTTTGCCTAGAAAACATGTGAATACCCTTCAT
Organism: Agapanthus africanus; assembly: GCA_030015575.1. Classification (NCBI taxonomy): domain Eukaryota; kingdom Viridiplantae; phylum Streptophyta; class Magnoliopsida; order Asparagales; family Amaryllidaceae; genus Agapanthus; species Agapanthus africanus. The sequence goes on along the minus strand of JASDDO010000016.1, from coordinate 180,699,739 downwards.
CTCTCAACTCAAGGTAGACTAGCTATCATTTGTCGCAGCTCTGCCTGAAAGCTCCAGCGATCTCAGCTCGTAAAGTATGGAGGCGACATCCTATCAATCTCAGCAACAGCTGGGTTATCTGCCTGCACGGTAGACGATATCACAATCTCTGAGGTATGTTGTATATCAACAGTCCTCTCACAACTGGCAGCCTCTATCAACGGCCCGATCATCCGGTGCAAAACCAAACACTCGCCTCAAACGAGAGGTCACAACACAAATACTAACTTGATATGTTCCCATGTCACCAGAAAACACGATGGTCAGTCCTCGTCCATGACGAACTCGTCCTGACCGCATCACTAACAGCAGCTCAATCTGCGCTCAAACCCTGGTGACAGGAACCTCAAGTGTGTATCCAAGGGATGAAATGGACGAATAGATCCAAAATGGATACATGATCATAAGGAGGAACGAAATCAATGAGGGTATGATCATGGAGACAAATAGAATCAAGGATCTCAAATAGATGTATGATCATGAGAACAAAAAGAATCAAAGATCTCAAAATATGTACATCCTAAGGTTTCTTAAGTGGAGTATCATATCGTAAATATGCCGCGGAATATACGTACGGTACGTCACTCTACTCAAGCTACCTACTCCATCAATCAGGGTCAACCTATGAAACGAAAGTTCGGGTCTAATACCCCCATGTTCAAGTCTATGTTCCGTAAGGTTAAGCCTAGGTTCCGAAATATATATACGCCCTAGACTCCGCATAGTCAAACATAGACTCGAACCAAGGTTAAACCTAGCGCTTTGATACCAACTTTGTCTCGACCCGAAATATAAGCTCGTGACCGGCACTTAAATCACGCAACGTCTAAAGGCGTAAAGTAATTCAAGTAAGCCAAAGCCCAGAAATCTAAACCTTTTTAAGAAATAAAAGAGGTGAAGTTTTGAAATAAAGGTATAATGAAAACAAAGGTTTTATTAAATGCATGGATAATAGACAAGAAAATGCTAGTGGATTTTATTAGTTGGAAAACATGTTTCTTCTTTTGAAAATTTGGGCAGCACCTCCTTCGTATATTTTGATCCAAAACCACAAATACAAGATAATATAAAAGGCATCCCCAAGCGGGAGCTAGATCTTCGCCAATCGGCAGATCACAACCACGCAAGACAGAATATATGTAGACGACACCCAACGGCGAAGATCACCACAAAAGATGAAGTAAAGCAAGACATCAACCCAAAAAGTGAACATAAACCCATCGCTCAAGTCTCGCAACTACAAGTCTTGCTAAGTCTTATTATTTATACAAATACTAATTTTGATTGATGGAGTTGACTAGATACAATATGAATAAAAAAGTACAAGAGTGGTACGATCCAACATGTACCACTTACCAAAAGCAAAACACCCGAATGCAGCTGTGTGCCAGCGATGCCGCTACTGATACATGCGGTCAACCTGCAAGAACTGTGGCACAACGGGGGTGAGTTGCCAACTCGTGAGTAAAAAACATCAACATGTAGAAATCGAATAACAACGATTTCCTAGGTCAACTATATCATGAAGGTAATACTATGATATCTAGGGTGACCGTAACTGTATATGTGCCAACAATCTAATTAATGCCTATCAGCTTGTGGATATCATCCAACCATATAATCTATGCCTGTATACTTGTAGATCTCGTCCACGTGTCAACCAATGACACAACATCATGCATGTAAATATCATAAAAGCATATGCATGAAAGTATGAGGATATAAATCAACGTGTATCCCTCACGACACATCAAAATCATGGAAATTGAGTGTCCAGCATCGACACTCGAAACATCATGAAACCCGTGTCCAACATCGACACGTAAATCCTCATATCTCGGGCTCCTTCAGTCCGGATCGGCCCACAGGCTTCGTCTGCGGGATCGGCCATTGGGCTCCGGCAGAACGGGTCAGCCCCTATCCATCTCTCGACTCCGATCGGTATCCTCCGGATAACCGCCAGGTCCAACCAATCACCGGTAGGCAGTGTTCCCTCTGCCAGGCTCATCGGCTAACCCATCGACATACATTTCTTGTCCCGGGGTACCATACCGGGTCCACCATGAACCCGCAAACGGATCATCCGCCTCCTCGAATCGGGTTTCACATATCACATGTCTCAGAACCGAGAAAACGCATGGTGGACGCACTGAAATATCATATCAAGAGAAACAGGTTTTTTTTAAAACAATACATACTTTCCTTTGAAATAACCACGGTTCTTAAATCCAGAAATCTCATGACAACAACATATCTCATTATGTATTATCGTAAAGAATGATGTATGGGACATATAACAGAATGTAAGCATATCCGTATATCTTGCAACATGAAACAATGATATGAACATGGGCATATCATCATAATGTGAGCATAGCAATATAATAGCATGATGTAGCAATTCTACCGTGTGAGTGACATAGCAATTATCGATGATGAAGTGTGTGAGCCGGCCAATATGTGTAAGTGTAGCATACGCACCATCGATAATGGTGCAGATGTACTAGCACAGGTATATGAAATGCAATAAGAGTGACATGAACGTAGCATAAAGTAAATCGTATGCGAATGCTGACAGGTATACGTATCTAACATGACCGAGTCGGTGAATCTATCAATCGACATCCAGCCTCACAACATCACGTACGGTATATCATCATACGACGGCATTAAACCATTAAGGATCCTATCCACCTATATGACAATGAGGGTCCGGAACTAACGTCATGTTAGTTATGTATATGCCCTAGAGGCCATTGTTGTACATTTGATGTATATTATAATGGATGCTTGGTTATATATAGAGAAGACTTTCTTGCTCGTCATGATAGTATGCTATTTGGTTTCACTTTATCTTAACATGTTGACTTGTATTGGTTTACTGTTTTACTCTCACATGTTGATAAAGCCCTTAGGATCTGTACTCGACTACTGGGACTATGATGAGATCATACCAGTGGGGCCGCGGTAGTCGATGAGTACATCCTATAACTGTTCCTAGTCGAGGGTATATCGAGACAGGGCATCGATACACCAGAGTAGACTAGCGTATACGCATCTTGACCCATATGATGGGCGATGGATGATCCTATATCCATCGGTGTTTGACATCAGAGATGGTGTACGGGTGCTCAGTGGAGACTGGGTACACTGGACGGACTCGCCGAGAACTCCCAGATGGTGATATACCACACGTCAGATGGCAGTTCTCCGGTGACACAGGTACAGGGTAGTCTGTAGACCCGAGATCGTCATGGAGTCTTGTGTGATTCCCACTGTACTTTGATTTCCACCTTACCACGTCCAAGAGGGCGTGCAAAACGGTGGCTTTTGGGTACAGTCCCGAATCACATGGAGGCAATGAGCGATAGGAGGGGATTCGTCTCTCCCGGTATAGGGAGTTGATGTTGTGCTGTGTTCGATTGGCTATAACTGGAAGTCCCTGGCCAGGGCTGATATAGAGATTTACTGGTAAGTGTTACTAGTAGTTTCTCGACCCGTTATGAGCCACACATCGACACGACTTATCGGTCACTGGGGTCTGACGTATACCACCCCTAGACTTGATATGCGACATATCAGACGAACAGACCGGACTGTATGGGAGTGTTACTGGTTGGATTCACAGGAGAACGCACAGGCTAGCTTGTTGATCTTCTGATCGCTCAATACCTGGGTGGCTGTTACGTTTAGCTGACCGCTTGCAGCTTGTGGGTGTTTGATATGATCATCACCTGCTACCGGCGTATTGACGATTCTTTAGAGTCCTACACAGAGGTTTCTTGGCTCAGGCGAAACAGAGTAGTGGCACATATGTGATATGCGCAGGAGCAAGAATAATGCGATATGGGATACCGTATTATATTCTCGCGATTTATGGATATGAATCGGGTCATCGGATCAAGTGTTGATTCGATGAATCGGTACATGATATATTAGCCGGTTATATTCGATATAGCCGGATCATCGGATCAAGTGTTGATTCGATGATTTAATATATAATAATATATATGATATATTATTATATTAACTAATATTGGCTTACTTTATTATTTCATTTTCTCAGTGGATGATACATTGATATATATGCGATATATGTTAATTGTATTATTTTCTTTTGTTGCAAATATATAATATATATATGATATATATTATTGTGACATGATATGATTAATTGTTAAACATGTTTAAGGATGATTAATTGAGGTTAGGGTTTGATTAGGTTTAGTTGCTTCAAGTTCTTTCTAGAAGCAATTTTCTTTTGTCATTTGTAAAGATATTTTGTGATGACACATTTTTAACTTAACCAAACCCTAACTCTAGTTGTTTCTCTACTTGTTCTCATCCAATCTCCTTGACCATGGTTAATAATTCAATCATATGTTTATATTTCTATTCATCACAAAAGGAAATGATTATCATTATCTTTTGATTATCCATTATCTTCTTCTTCTTCTCTCTTGAAGAAGCTCTCTTGAAAATTCTTATGTGATGAAAGATTATGAGAAAATGATATAAAAGGAAAGCTAAATTACTACTCTCTCATCCTCATCTCATCTAGCCCATGGGATTAGTGTGTTCACTTCTTTAAGAGTGAGATAGCTTGAGTTCTTTGAAACCTCGAGGTAGATCATCGGAGATTTGGAATACGACGAGCTAGAATGGATCGTTCGAGTCGTGGAGCCTCTCATGAGTCCGGGAGATCGTGGATCGCGGCAAAGGGACTTCTACTCGGAGCTTGTGAAGTGAAGGAGAGGACTACAAAGGTTGTAATCCCTCACACTTAGATAAAAGTTATCTTATTGCATGTTAAACCCTAATAATCTACCAAAGATCCTGGCTTTGGGTTGTTCGGCACGTCTAAAATTTAATCCGGGCATGTTTGATGCCTTAAGAACCTTCACAAGAGTGCCTAGGAACCCTACAGTGGTATCAGAGCCTAGCTAGAGCATTAGGCGATGTGTTTACGAAGTTAAAACTCCGATCGAACCCGAAACGGACAAAATGGACCCCTCTCTGGAAATTTTTTAAATTTTGGGATTTTTCTGAATTAAAAATATGTAAAAAAATCAGCAGGCAATTATAAGAATTACCATAAAATCCGAGCCTCTAATTCCACCAAACAGCGGCGGAAGAGCGGCGCAAGCATGGCTTGCGCGGCGCTTCCGCGGCGGAACAGTAAGATCAGGACACGTGGCTTCATGGTAATTCCCGTAGGTACTTGCTGACCATTCTGGATATTTTTATTCTGTTCCAGGTGTTTAAAATTCTGGGGTTTGTTTTGTAATAGTAGACTCGATCAGAATATTTAAGTTCGTATTTCTTTCCGGATATTTAGAAACTGTTAAACTGGTTGAACGGATATCATTAACCCACTTTATTCCGGCACGGCAAACTTTCAAGCGTTGAATTTTTATTGGGTTTAAATCTTTCGGAAAATTGTACAAGTTAAGCGGTGGACCCTCTAGAAGACAACAAACCTTAACTCGATTATGTGACCGTCTTGAACTGCCTTTTGAACCTTCGGGTTTGGGGCAGTACGGCGTGCCACATGTGAGGCGTTGGCTTGGCCCTTCTACGGCTGGATCACTGGTACTGTGACATATTCTGGGATTATTTGAACTCCGCTCAAGAGTTGAGCACTTCGGGAAATTTTGGGTGTTTGATTATCTGTTCAAATAGTTTAATACCGTATATTTATCTGGAATGTGATACAATATGTGGAATTCATAGAGTTAGGCATGAAATACGAAGTATGTGATATTTCGGATTTACGATGTCTAAAGTGATTGTGGATTCCAAATATTGTAGTTTTACACTTTCTTTTCTGTGACCGTAAGCGTAGTATGTGGTGTATCGCCGGCTTCGTTGCTATACATCAACGACAATCGGGATACGCATACTTGCTTACGTTGATGATATGAGATATTATGTGTTGCTGTGATATGTTATATTGGATCGTCGCGATCAGAATAGCCGGGGGTTTTATGTGAGATGAGGGTTTTTATTTTCATTCATGTAAAATTCTTTTGTAATGTAATATTCTTTTATTTAGGGCACTTCCTGGTTGCGGTTGCTGTCACCAGTGTATATTATTTACTTTTCCGCATTAGGTAGACCCAAGGAGGGGAGCACAAGTAACCGGGTTCTAGGGTCCAGAGGGAGGCCATCTCGAGGAGTCGAGACCGGGTCTCCTAACCCTAGAATTGGCAGAGTTACTTGCCGCTCTCGTAGGGGTCTTCGGATGTGGGTTTGGCTATTCGTCGCGACCGTGGAATCCGTGTTTTATACAGGCTCGTATTGAAAACACGGACGTCCTAGTATATCCAATATTTCATATATGTTCTTCTGCTGCAATGTTCTGTGATGAGATCATATTACTGCCTGAGACGAATGCTTATACTATATATATATGCTGATATATAAATATTACTGCTTTCGTTTCTTCTGTGATGCTTAGGAAGCATAAGCTGATGGGATTTTTATTAATGAGATTAATAAAAGAAAAGAAACCTAAAGATGTTGTAGAATCAAAAACTTTATAAAAAGGGTAGCTACAGTTTTGCGATGCACAGTGATATATACGATATATTCTGCACCTTATTCGATGAGGAAAGGACCGAGATCCCTTCACCGGGAGTGACTCCTTTAGCGAAACTGGCAGATGCTACAAAACGCGGTTTGTCTTTTGATTGCTTTAAGTGTTTTGCTTTGCACAGCGGTATATATGATATATCCTGCACCTTATTCGATGAGGAAAGGGCCGACGATCCTTCACCGGGAGTGACCCCTTTAGCGAAACTAAGAAAAGCCTCAAAAACACTCCTTTTCAAAACTTCACTCGATTCTACGACGATATCAAGTTCATTACGCTCAGGGTTTTCTGAAAAACCTGCGTAGCCCTCCGTCATTTCAGATAGATATTATTTAGTATTCGTGCTACGCTTGTTGGCCTGCGTCAAGGCGTAGTGTGCGGTAGCTAACTAATATATATCTGTTTATGCATATGATGCAGATTCGATTAGGGTAGTCGTGCGACTTTGTTGGCCTGCGTCAAGGGTCGTGCGGGTGGGTTTAATTGAATCAAGAAATGACGGGTTGAACTTGACTAGCGCACTATGGTTTGTTGGCCTGCGTCAAGGTCATAGGATGCTAGGGGTAAAAGCATTATCGGGAATTTCAAGTGTTGAAATTTGCAATGAGATTGCATACCTCCTATGAGATAGTTGGATCCTGATACCCACTGCGAGTAAGAGTTACTCCTGGGAGAGTTTTACACAAGACAACTAGCCGATCAAGTAGGTGTCTAGAAAAGTGTTAACGAGGTTACGCCTCTGGGAAATCGAGGTTTACTAATTAGGTCCGTGCGAAAGCACGGGGAACCTCCCTCAAAGTACCGACACTGATCTGGCTGAAAGATTGACGAAATTGTAGGGTGTAATTAATCCCGGCTAATCTTACCTTTTAGGGTTTTAAGGTAGATTTGATAAAAACAGTGGGAGACATCCTGATTAGATAAGATAATAACCAATCTAATCTTGCAAGAGCATACGCTAAAGTGTTTTCTTCTCTCTCTCTACAGGTAGCGACCATTTCAGGCCATAATCAAGATAATAATATGGATGTATTGACTGAACCTAATTATTGTACTGAGCAAGGGAAAGTTGAACCCGTTCTTTCTTATAAGAGTTATAAGACTGAACAGGAAACAGGAGAATATCTAGATTCTCACTCCGCCCATAAGAACATGCATGTTGATGCATCTTCTTCAGGTGTGTTAGTTATTGAGAACTGTTTCTCAGTTCACCCTACGTCCTGGGTATTAGATACCGGATCAGGATCCCACATATGTAAACAGTTACATGGGCTACGTAAAGGTAGAGAACTGGGAAAAGGTGATCATTCCGTTCAAGTAGGGAACGGTGCAAGTATTGTAGCCAAAGCAGTTGGCGAATATCACCTTGTATTACCAAGTCGTAATACACTGATTCTAAATGAGTGCTATTATATACCGAACATGATGTGCAACATTATATCAATTTCTTTATTGAGTAAAGAGGGATATAATTTTGTAGTACAGGATAATGTTATGAACATATTCCTAGATCAAAAGTTGATTGCATCAGGCTCGTTACATAATGGCATATTCATTCTAAATCAGAATACAGTCCTGAATATACAAAACACACACAAGAGGAAAAGTTCAGATATGAACGAATCCTTCTTGTGGCATTGTAGACTTGGTCATATCAATGCGACACGACTGGCTAAGTTACATAAAGATGGTTATTTGAATCCGTTCGAATTATCATCTTATGATACTTGCCATTCATGTCTCAAAGGAAAAATGACCAAAGCTCCGTTTAGTGGACACGGAGAAAGAGTTGCTGAACTCTTAGGACTGGTACATAGTGATGTATGCGGTCCCATGTCTACGCATGCCAGGAACGGTTCTTCCTACTTTATTACATTCACTGACGATCTCTCAAGATTCGGATATGTGTTCCTGATGAAACACAAGTCTGAAGCTTTTGAGAAATTCAGAGAATATAAGCATGAAGTAGAGAACCAAACGGGCAAAAGTATTAAGATTCTTCGATCTGATCGAGGAGGTGAATACTTAAGCGGTGAGTTCCTAGATTATCTAAAAGAGAATGGGATTCTCTCTCAGCGTACTCCTCCTTATACACCACAGCACAACGGTGTATCTGAGCGGAGGAATCGCACCCTATTAGATATGGTGCGCTCTATGATGAGTACAGCTGAGTTACCTATTTCCTTCTGGGGGTATGCACTGGAGACAGCTGCAGACCTATTGAATATGGTTCCCACCAAATCTGTGTCAACCACTCCATATGAGATATGGAAAGGAAAGAGACCATATCTTAATTATGTTAGGATATGGGGTTGTCCGGCATATGTAAAAACACAAAATCCGGACAAACTCGGCGCAAGGTCTATTCTGTGCAAGTTTATTGGATATCCCAAACATTCGCGAGGGTATATCTTCTACCACACCGAAGAACAAAAGGTGTTTGTTTCTCGCACGCCACCTTTTTAGAAAAGGAATTTCTTGAAAAAGAAATTAGTGGCTCTGAGGTAGAACTGGAAGAAGTTCCAGCAGAACAAACTACAACAGATGATTTAGTGGAACCAGAGGATTCAGTAGTACCCGACGAACCCCAGCCTCTCCGCCGATCTAGTAGGGTTTCTCATCCACCTGAGAGATACTACGGTTTTCTCATTGATGGTGGAAGCGAGGACTGCATCATGGATGATGATGAACCGACTAGTTTCGAGCAGGCCATCACGAGTAGTGACTCTGTGAAATGGCTGGATGCAATGCGATCTGAGATGGAATCCATGTACACCAATAAAGTATGGATTTTAGAAAATGCTCCTGAAGGGGTAAAACCCATTGGGAGCAAGTGGATTTTTAAAAAGAAATTTGGTGTAGATGGAAAAGTTGAGACTTTCAAAGCTAGACTTGTAGCAAAGGGTTTTCGTCAACGACCAGGTGTGGATTATGACGAAACCTTTTCTCCAGTGGCTATGCTTAAGTCCATCCGGATCTTACTTGCCATTGCTGCATACCATGACTACGAAATCTGGCAAATGGATGTTAAGACCGCCTTTCTAAACTGTGATTTAGAAGAGTGCGTGTACATGACTCAGCCAGAGGGCTTCGTAGATAGTGGGAGCAGCGGAAAGGTGTGCAAACTGCTTAAATCCATTTATGGGTTGAAGCAAGCATCGCGGAGTTGGAACATCTGTTTTGATGTTGTAGTCAAAGAGTTTGACTTCATCAAAAATACAGATGAACCTTGTATCTATAAGAAGGTAGCAGAGGGTAAGGTTGTCTTCCTCGTATTGTACGTGGATGACATACTCTTGATAGGAAATGATATTCCTATGCTGCAATCAGTCAAGCTCTTCTTATCACAGAGATTCTCAATGAAAGATCTAGGTGATGCCTCCTGCATATTGGGAATCATGATCTATAGAGATAGATCTAAACGGATATTGGGATTGTCCCAATCCAGGTACATTGACACCATACTAAAGAGGTTTAGTATGGAAGAATCCAAACGTGGGAATCAGCCCACGATATCTGGACTCACTCTCTCCAAAGAGATGTCTCCCAAGACTGATTTGGAGAGAGCTCGCATGCAAAGGATACCCTATGCTTCGGCAGTAGGCTCTATCATGTATGCGATGCTATGTACCAGACCCGATGTAGCATACTCACTAAGTGTAGTGAGTCGGTATCAAGCAGATCCTGGAGAGAGTCATTGGACAGCAGTGAAGAACATTCTCAAGTACTTGCGAAGGACTAAGGAGATGTTCTTGGTGTATGGTAACGGTGAACTCCAGGTGGAGTCCTTTACCGATTCCAGCTTCCAAAGTGATAAGGACGACTCTAAGTCGCATTCGGGTTTTGTCTTCACCCTCAATGGAGGGGCGGTATGTTGGAAGAGTTCCAAACAGGATACCGTTGCAGACTCAACGATGGAGGCTGAATACATCGCTGCCAACGATGCTGCCAAAGAGGCTGTCTGGATCAAGAAGTTCATTAGTGAACTTGGTGTGGTTCCATCCATTGAGCATCCAATACCTCTGTATTGCGATAACAATGGAGCTGTGGCTTTGGCCAAGGAACCCAGGTCCCATCAGAAGTCCAGACATATTCTGAGGCGGTATCACCTGATCAGGGAGATAGTTGATCGCCGGGAGATCGAGGTCAGGAGAGTAGATACGAAGGACAACACTGCGGATCCATTCACGAAGGCTATTCCCCAGATACAGTTTGAGAGATTATTCGGGATGCTAGGTATGAGATACTACAGCAGCTGGCCTTAGTGCAAGTGGGAGATTGTTAGTTATGTATATGCCCTAGAGGCCATTGTTGTACATTTGATGTATATTATAATGGATGCTTGGTTATATATAGAGAAGACTTTCTTGCTCGTCATGATAGTATGCTATTTGGTTTCACTTTATCTTAACATGTTGACTTGTATTGGTTTACTGTTTTACTCTCACATGTTGATAAAGCCCTTAGGATCTGTACTCGACTACTGGGACTATGATGAGATCATACTAGTGGGGCCGCGGTAGTCGATGAGTACATCCTATAACTGTTCCTAGTCGAGGGTATATCGAGACAGGGCATCGATACACCAGAGTAGACTAGCGTATACGCATCTTGACCCATATGATGGGCGATGGATGATCCCATATCCATCGGTGTTTGACATCAGAGATGGTGTACGGGTGCTCAGTGGAGACTGGGTACACTGGACGGACTCGCCGAGAACTCCCAGATGGTGATATACCACACGTCAGATGGCAGTTCTCCGGTGACACAGGTACAGGGTAGTCTGTAGACCCGAGATCGTCATGGAGTCTTGTGTGATTCCCACTGTGCTTTGATTTCCACCTTACCACGTCCAAGAGGGCGTGCAAAACGGTGGCTTTTGGGTACAGTCCCGAATCACATGGAGGCAATGAGCGATAGGAGGGGATTCGTCTCTCCCGGTATAGGGAGTTGATGTTGTGCTGTGTTCGATTGGCTATAACTGGAAGTCCCTGGCCAGGGCTGATATGGAGATTTACTGGTAAGTGTTACTAGTAGTTTCTCGACCCGTTATGAGCCACACATCGACACGACTTATCGGTTACTGGGGTCTGACGTATACCACCCCTAGACTTGATATGCGACATATCAGACGAACAGACCGGACTGTACGGGAGTGTTACTGGTTGGATTCACAGGAGAACGCACAGGCTAGCTTGTTGATCTTCTGATCGCTCAATACCTGGGTGGCTGTTACGTTTAGCTGACCGCTTGCAGCTTGTGGGTGTTTGATATGATCATCACCTGCTACCGGCGTATTGACGATTCTTTAGAGTCCTACACAGAGGTTTCTTGGCTCAGGCGAAACAGAGTAGTGGCACATATGTGATATGCGCAGGAGCGAGAATAATGCGATATGGGATACCGTATTATATTCTCGCGATTTATGGATATGAATCGGGTCATCGGATCAAGTGTTGATTCGATGAATCGGTACATGATATATTAGCCGGTTATATTCGATATAGCCGGATCGTCGGATCAAGTGTTGATTCGATGATTTAATATATAATAATATATATGATATATTATTATATTAACTAATATTGGCTTACTTTATTATTTCATTTTCTCAGTGGATGATACATTGATATATATGCGATATATATTAATTGTATTATTTTCTTTTGTTGCAAATATATAATATATATATGATATATATTATTGTGACATGATATGATTAATTGTTAAACATGTTTAAGGATGATTAATTGAGGTTAGGGTTTGATTAGGTTTAGTTGCTTCAAGTTCTTTCTAGAAGCAATTTTCTTTTGTCATTTGTAAAGATATTTTGTGATGACACATTTTTAACTTAACCAAACCCTAACTCTAGTTGTTTCTCTACTTGTTCTCATCCAATCATTCTTGACCATGGTTAATAATTCAATCATATGTTTATATTTCTATTCATCACAAAAGGAAATGATTATCATTATCTTTTGATTATCCATTATCTTCTTCTTCTTCTCTCTTGAAGAAGCTCTCTTGAAAATTCTTATGTGATGAAAGATTATGAGAAAATGATATAAAAGGAAAGCTAAATTACTACTCTCTCATCCTCATCTCATCTAGCCCATGGGATTAGTGTGTTCACTTCTTTAAGAGTGAGATAGCTTGAGTTCTTTGAAACCTCGAGGTAGATCATCGGAGATTTGGAATACGACGAGCTAGAATGGATCGTTCGAGTCGTTGAGCCTCTCATGAGTCCGGGAGATCGTGGATCGTGGCAAAGGGACTTCTACTCGGAGCTTGTGAAGTGAAGGAGAGGACTACAAAGGTTGTAATCCCTCACACTTAGATAAAAGTTATCTTATTGCATGTTAAACCCTAATAATCTAGCAAAGATCCCGGCTTTGGGTTGTTCGGCACGTCTAAAATTTAATCCGGGCATGTTTGATGCCTTAAGAACCTTCACAAGAGTGCCTAGGAACCCTACACGTCACGTACAGCCTATCATTCATGATTCACCACATTATATATATCTATAAACCTATATCCCAGGTTGCATCCATAACAATCTCATATCGGGTGACCGGCAAAGGTATCAATCATCTCAATCGACTCGCATCCGTATACCGACATATCAATCAAGTCATCATATCACATCATATATCTTTTTCATTCCATTAAGTCATCTTACATCAAGTCAATTTTATATATACATTCTACCTTATACATCAAATGTCATGCTACTCTAAAACTCATACCTATTCTAGTGTAACTACATGTCTATAAGTCGTGATTCACATTCCCTTTTCATATCCTTATAGATTTCATCTCATATCTCAATACATATATTCAATCTTTCATCTCTAACTATCTTTTAACCATATCCCTAGTTTCCTAATCTAGGTTTCTACGACTGTATCCTATAGATCGGTTTCCATCAAAAACTTGCTTGGGTGTTATACGCCATCCACCCGACTTCCCCCATAGATATAGATCTACTCACCTTAATCCTTTCTTGCCGAGATCGATGACGCCATGCTCCGTCGTCTCGGAATCCATGCGAAGGTACCTACAATATCAACACATATCGCAATACCATTAACATCAAGTCCGAGAAACCAATACGGCACGCGCATCGCTTATAGGTTAGAACCTATAGCCTATGCGTACAAAAACGACCAAACAACCTTCGTCATTGACGTACAAACATCAAACGACCAAACAAAATTTCAAATACTAAAACCCAAGTTTCAGAATCGAAAAACACGAAAACAACAACATAGGAAAACCACTCCCAGATTTTACCCTAGGCCAAACTAGAACATTTTGCACATTGGGTTGCTCTAGATATCTGATAAGGAAGCCATGGTCCAAAAATCACACAAAACCACCCCTACTTGGCCATAATTTGCGGCCAAATCCCATAAATCCGCGGCCAGGAATGCTCATTAGGGGCTTAGGTTTCTAGGGTTGCTTCATGGTTGCCTGCACGTCTCACTGTCAAGGGAACTTAATTTACGGGTCTCTCGGGTCATCCCAGATCTCTAAATACCATCACTAAATCCACAAAAAACCCGATATCGACAAATCAAAAGTTCGTATCTTGGTTTCTAATCCGGGTCTTGGCCAGTAAAAACAACACTAAGGGTCCTACAACAGCCACTTCCATCACCACAACACAATTAAAACCATAACCTCAACTTGGAAAATTCCAAGATCACTAATCCACAGTAAATCACATTCTACACTAAACTAGAATACTAGGAAACTTAAATTAAACAAAATGAAGGAAGATATACCTTATTTGGGCAACTCAAGAAAAACCCTAGCTTCTCAAAGTCTCCAAAATCCAAACTTGCAAGGTCCAATGTGTAGAGGATGAAGTGGGGATCATTTTTAATGAAAGGGGTTTAGGGTTTTAGGAAGGAAATTGAGATGAAGTTTGGGGGTGAAGGTGGAGGGAGTAGCATGAAGAAGATGAGGAAACCATGGAGGAAAAATAAAAGAATGGCAGCCCCCCTTCTCTCTCCTACCCTCACTCTCTCTTATCCTCACCCTCACAATCATCACATGTCACATATGGTCCCCCCTTTCTCTCCTCAATAATTCATTCTCTTCTCTTTTTCTTCTCTCTTTTTCACACAAAATACACATAATACCCATGAAACAACACAAATGCAACAACATGTAACATGTCATGGTGCACTAGCCATGGAAAACTGTAGAAACACGGATTTGGCTTAATCGCGATCAGTAGTGCACTAATCAATTTTTATCCAAACTGCATATAATAATTTATAAAAATGCCAAATCCGATAAATATACTTTTAAATGAATAAATCATTTTAATCTCCAATTATTTCACAAATATTGGTATATATTTACACCATTTTACGGAAACCCCAATTTCGCAAATCGGGTAGTTTTCGCGAAATATATTATTTTAATATTAAATTCCAAAAATAATATTTTATATTTTCTGAAATGTTACAGTGTTTCGGCGGGTTATAGTCCTCGCGTGGGGGCATGCGTAAAAAGTAGTTGCTGAGGG
Source organism: Agapanthus africanus (assembly GCA_030015575.1). Taxonomy (NCBI): domain Eukaryota; kingdom Viridiplantae; phylum Streptophyta; class Magnoliopsida; order Asparagales; family Amaryllidaceae; genus Agapanthus; species Agapanthus africanus. The sequence goes on along the minus strand of JASDDO010000016.1, from coordinate 180,684,563 downwards.
ACCTGTAGGTGCCACGGCGACCCAAGTCAATTTTATATATACATTCTACCTTATACATCAAATGTCATGCTACTCTAAAACTCATACCTATTCTAGTGTAACTACATGTCTATAAGTCGTGATTCACATTCGCTTTTCATATCCTTATTGCTTTCATCTCATATCTCAATACATATATTCAATTATTCATCTCTAACTATCTTTTAACTATATCCCTAGTTTCCTAATTTAGGTTTCTACGACTGTATCCTATAGATCGGTTTCCATCAAAAACTTACGGGGGTGCTATACGCCATCCACCCGACTACCCCCGTAGATATAGATTTACTCACCTTAATCCTTGTTTGCCGAAGTCGATGACGCCATGCTCCGTCGTCTCGGAATCCACACGAAGGTACCTACAATATCAACACATATCGCAATACCATTAACATCAAGTCCGTGAAACCAATACGGCACGCGCATCGCTTATAGGTTAGAACCTATAGCCTACGCGTACAAAAACGACCAAACAACCCTCGTCGTTGACGTACAAACATCAAACGACCAAACACAATTTCAAATACTAAAACCCAAGTTTCATAATCGAAAAACACGAAAACAGCAACATAGGAAAACCACTCCCAGATTTCACCCTAGGCCAAACTAGAACATTTTGCACATTGGGTTGCTCTAGATATCTGATAAGGAAGCCATGGTCCAAAAATCACACAAAACCACCCCGACTTGGCCGCAATTTGCGGCCAAATCCCTTAAATCTGCGGCCAGGAATGTTCATTAGGGGCTCAGGTTTCTAGGATTGCTTCATGGTTGCCTGCACGTCTCACTGTCAAGGGAACTTAATTTATGGGTCTCTCGGGTCATCCCAGATCTCTAAATACCATCACTAAATCCACAAAAAACACGATATCGACAAATCTAAAGTTCGTATCTTGGTTTCTAATCCGGGTCTTGGCCAGTAAAAACAACACTAAGGGTCCTACAACAGCCACTTCCATCACCACAACACAATTAAAACCATAACCTCAACTTGGAAAATTCCAAGATCATTAATCCACACTAAATCACATTCTAAACTAAACTAGAATACTAGGAAACTTAAATAAAACAAAATGAAGGAAGATATACCTCATTTGGGCAACTGAAGAAAAACCCTAGCTTCTTAAAGTCTCCAAAATCCAAACTTGCAAGGTCCAATGTGTAAAGGATGAAGTGGGGATCATTTTTAATGAAAGGGGTTTTGGGTTTTGGGAAGGAAATTGAGATGAAGTTTGGGGGTGAAGGTGGAGGGAGTAGCATGAAGAAGATGAGGAAACCATGGAGGAAAAATAAAAGAATGGCACCCCCCTTCTCTCTCCTACCCTCACTCTCTTTTATCCTCACCCTCACAATCATCACATGTCACATGTGGTCCCCTCTCTCTCTCTCTCTCCTCAATAATTCATTCTCTTCTCTTTTTCTTCTCTCTTTTTCACACAAAATACACATAATACCCATGAAACAACACAAATGCAACAACATGTAACTTGTCATGGTGCACTAGCCATGGAAAACTGTAGAAACACGGATTTGGCTTAATAGCGATGAGTAGTGCACTAATCAATTTTTATCCAAACTGCATATAATAATTTATAAAAATGCCAAATCTGATAAATACACTTTTAAATGAATAAATTGTTTTAATCTCCAATTATTTCACAAATATTGGTATATATTTACACCATTTTACGGAAACCCCAATTTCGCAAATCGGGTAGTTTTCGCGAAATATATTATTTTAATATTAAATTCCAAAAATAATATTTTATATTTTATGAAATGTTACAGTGTTCCGGCGGGTTGTAGTCCTCGCGAGGGGGCATGCGTAAAAAGTAACTGTTGAGGGACCTGTAGGTGCCACGACGACCCAATTAGATGGGGTGGCTGCCTGACTTACAGTGGTATCAGAGCCTAGCTAGAGCATTAGTCTTTGCGTAGGCGAAATTAAAAGTCTGAACGAACTCCAAATAACCAAATATTCCCACTTTCTGGAAAAATTTTCAAAAGTAGAAATTTTTAATATTAAAAATATTCAGAAAATCATGCAGGTAATTCTATGGACCCTCTTGAAGAACGAGTCCCTAACTCGTTTTAGTGACGGCGGAACCGCGGGCAAAACATGGTTTTGGCGGCGGTTCCGCGGCGCCACTAAGGAGGCAAGGGACGGCACTTCAACGGTTGGTCCATTGGTACTGGAGCATGCTTCTGGGAATTTTTAATAGTGCTTAAGTGTTGAACTCTCTGGGAATTTTAGGAATTCGTTGATTCGATCGAATTGTTTAACGTCGTCTAGCTTTCTGAAATGTGATACAATATGAGGAATTCATATAATTAGGCATGAAATCCGTAATATGTGATATTTCGGGTTTATGATGTCTAAGGTTATTGTGGATTCCAAATGTTGTAGTTTTTTATTTTCTTTTCTGCGACCGTAAGTGTAATATATGGCGTATCGCCGGTTTCGTTGCTATACATCAACGACAATTGGGATACGCATATTTACTTACGTTGATGACATGTGATGTTATGTGTTGCTGTGATATGTTATATTGGATCGTCGTGTTTAGAATAGCCGGGGTTTTTATGTGAGATGAGAGTTTTTATTTTCATTCATGTAAAATTCATTGTATGTATATTCTTTTATTGGGCACTTCCGGGTTGAGGATGATGTCACCATTGTATATTATTTACTTTTCCATATTAGGATAGACCCAAGGAAGAGAGGACAAGCAACCGGGTTCTACGGTCTAGTGGGAGGCCATCTCGAGGAATTGAGACCGGGTCTTCTAACTCTAGAATTGGTAGGGTTGCTTGCCGCTCTCGTAGGGGTCTAGGGATGTGGGTTTGGCTATTCATCACGACCATGGAATCCGTGTTTCATACAGGCTCAAAATAATACACGGACCTTCTAGTATATCCAATATTTCATATGTTATCTTCTGCTGCTAATATTCTGTGATGTGATCATTTTATATGTCTGAGACGAATGCCTTATTATTATATATATGATATATAATAAACGTTGCTTATGTTTTGCACCCGCGCTAGTCCCGCCCCGGTATGCCGTTAGTTAAGTAACCTAACGGTGCATAACGGGACACTGTGGCGAATGCGGATGGCATAAGCGTACGTTGTATTTTCATTTCTTCTGTGATGCTTAGGAAGCATAATTGATGGGAATTCATTAATGAGATTAATGAAAGAAAAGAAACATAAAAGATGTTGTAGAATCATATTTTCAAAAAGGGTAGCTATAGTTTTTGCTTTGCATAGCGGTATTCGTTGTAGAATATCCAGCACCTTATTCGATAAGGAAAGAGCCGAGATCCCTTCACCGGGAGTGACCACTTTAGTGAAACAAGCAGATGCTACAACTCACTCGGTTTTTGTTTTTGACTGTTCTATAGTTCTTGCTTTGCATAGCGGTATTTTAGAAATATCCTGCACCTTATTCGATAAGGAAAGAGCCGAGATCCCTTCACCGGGAGTGACCTCTTTAGCGAAACTAGCAAAAGCCTAAAAAACACTCCTTTTCAAAATCACTTGTTTCTACAACGATATCAAGTTCATTACGCAAAAGGTTTTCAGAAAAACCTGTCGTAGCCCTCCGTCATTTCAGATAAAGATTATTTAGTATTCGTGCTGCGTTTATTGTCCTCTGTCAAGGCATAGTGTGCGGTAGCTGATTAGTACTTATCTGTAAAGCATGTGATGAGATTGGATTAGGGTAATCGTACGACCTTGTTGACCTCTGTCAAGGGTCATGCGGGTGGGTTTGATTCAATCAAGAAATGACGGGTTAAACTTGACTAGTGCACTATGGTTTGTTGACCTCTGTCAAGGTCATAGCATGCTAGGGGCAAAAACATTATCGGGAATTTCAAGCGTTGAAATTTGCAATGAGATTGCATACCTTCTATGAGATATTTGGATCCCGATACCCACTGCGAGTAAGAGTTACTCCTGGGAGTGTTTTACACATGACAATTAGCCAATCAAGTAGGTGTCTAGAAAGGTGTTAATGAGGTTATGCCTCTAGGAAAATGAGGTTTTGTCACGACCCGAAATAGCACGTGACTGGCACTTGAATCGTATGAAGTCTATAGGACCACATCTAATTCAAGTAAGCCAAAAGCCCAGAAATCTAAAACCATTTTAAAGAAATGTTTTATTAAAATAAGCCGAATATGCATTTTTAAAATCACAAGTCTTTCCTGAAAATTTCGGCAGAGTTTCCTTTGTAAATACTGGCCCCGAACGGGGTACAACATGATAAATATATACATGAGTGATAAAAGGCATCCCCAAGTGGGAGCTAGCTCTTCGTCAAACGACGGGCACAATCACGTAAGCAATATAATATACAACGCCGAAGGGCGAGGATCAAAACTCAAAATGAAACTCAAAACAGCATGAAATCCATAATAATACAACACGCGACTCTAAGGTCGAAAGAATAAACATCACAGGTCTGCTAAGTCTGAGATAAATATACAAGTCTGGTTTATGGAGTTTACTAGATACAAGGAATAAAATAAAGTACAATGGTGGTCACGATACAAGTGAACCCACCTACCAAGCAATCATCCGGAATAGAAGCAATGTGCCAGCAAAGCCGTAACGAAACCTGTACGGCAAAACCAGCAAGAAACTGTGGCACAACGGGGGTGAGTTGCCAACTCGTGAGTAGAAAACATCACCGAGCAGAAATCGTATGTATGACACAATCCTAGGTCAATATGATCAAAAATATATATAACCTCAAAAATGATAAAGTCTGAAGCATGAAATGGTGGCAAGGGTAAACATCTATACATAGTGTAATCCCATGTGCTCGTGTCAGTGCCTCAGGTAACAATGTATCATAAGTATTAGGTATGAATGTAATGTAATGAAATGAGTGAGACAACTGTTTTCTTTATTTAATGAGATTTCTGTATGTATATAAATCGAGTATCATCAATGAAATCAACCGAGAAATCCATGTCAAGCATCGACACAAAACATAAATCTCAATATCTCAGGCTCCGGCTACCCGGACTGGCCTGCATCATCAAATCTCAAATTTCAGTGTCTCAAATCTCAATATCACAATGTCTCAATACCTCGAGCTCCGTCAGTCCGGATTGGCCCGTATCATAAATCACACGACCAAGAACGGTATCCTCCGGATATCCGACGCGCCAACAATCACCGGTAGGCAGTCTGCCCCTGCCGGGCTCATCATCCTCCATGAAATCACTCTTTCCCCGGGGTACCATACCGGGTCCACCATGTACCCGAGACGGTTCATACGACTCCTCGAATCGGGTCTCAAAATCCATCTCATAACCGAGAAAACATCATGGTGGACGACTCATACATCACGAGAAAACCACAACTTTGCATTTTAAAAAGAGAGAGAGAGAGAAGTTTATATATATTCTTGCGGTTTTCTCCCAAATCCAGGAATCTCATGAAAATCCGAAATCCAAGAATCAATAGTAAGTAAACTGTGAATATCGGCATAAAACTCCATAATACTACATAACAGCGAATAATGATATGCATGAATTTGCAAGTAATAAGTGTAATATCTAAACTGGCATATAAAGCAAGTACACTAATATCATGTCGAAACTATCAGCTACCAAGCTATGTCCATGAAATAATATTCTCTAAAGTGTTCCTGACATGGCAATTACCGATGATGATGTGTGTGAGCCGGCAAGTAAGTGTGTGTGAAACATACGCATCATCGGTAATGGTGTTGGTGTCCTGTCAGCATGATCTCAATATTAACATATGAAAACACAATATAAGCATGCAATGCGATGCGAATAGCAATAATATGCGGGAGCTGAATAATAAACACAATGATAACGAATCTGCATTTTTATAAATATGAGTCATACAGTTTTGCCATTTGAAATAACATGAATCGTGTGTTAGAAAATATGGACTATGGTGTTTTTAAGAAAATGAACATCCTTCGAAATATCCGTAGAATCCCTTAGCCTGTCTTTAAAATACTTACAATTCGTTAGTTTTGAAATAGGTATGACTCGAGTCTAATCTATCATTTATAAGTAAACTACAGGACCAAACTAAACAGCCTGATCGAAAGGTAAGGAAACCTCCTAACATCTGAGTCGATACATATATATACATATATATAACAGTCGGTGATCCCGCCTCAATAGTATCCCATACGATACAATATCTAAAATATGACATCCTCAAGTCAAGAGTGCGGATCTATCATCAATATAGCTCGTACGGTAAATCCGTCGTACGTCATCCCAAATCTGGGTACGGGTCAAATGTCACATCTATCACATTGTTCATCTGGTATCCTCTTTATCAAATATCATGATCCTGGGTACTGATCTAAGTCTAGTACAATACTGATACCATCTATGTATGCATGCGTGTGTATGAAAACACCACGCCTAAAGGACCCGCTAAATATATCAAGTCGTATCTCAAATACGAACCATGTTACATCACCGATCTCACGGCCTCAAGCCCAATCTCATCGACTCATATCAAATCCCGAGTAGTATCCTCATAATCCATGTATATGTATACGTGTGTGTGTATATATATATATATACACACACACACACACACATACATAGTCCCATACCCATGTGTGTGTGTGTGTGTGTGTGTGTGTATATATGTATCCCCATATACGCACAAGTAATGGAATGTATGCATGTGTGTGTGTGCGTGCGTGTTTGCCAATCACTACCCTATGGTTCGCGACTAAAAACTATCTAAACACTAAAAACAAGTGCACTATACTAGTCCAAAGTCATATCATATCACAACCGTATGTATAAGTATAGAATAATATATAACGCATTCGCGTTCTATTACGAAACTGCGGTGGTGCTATACGCCATCCACCCGACTTCCCCCGTAGATATGTATCTACTCACCTCATCTTGCTTGCCGATGTCGATGTCACCATCATCTTCTTCATCTTCTCGAATCATCGTGGGGGTACCTACATATATAACACAATCGCAAATGCGTATTAAAATCACATCGGAAAAACCAAACGACACGCTAAAGGCCTATAGGTTAGAACCTATGGACCACGCCTTCAAAACCACCAACAACCCTCGATATCGTCGTACAAACGTCAAGTGATCGTGGTAAAACACAGATACTAAAATCCAGAATTCAAAATACGAGAAATGAAACCCCGAATCAAAACAGCAACTCTTGAAAATGGTCCCAGATTTTACCTCAGGTCAAATTTGCCAATTTTGCATATGCCAAGGGTCTAGTTTACTGGAGATGGAGCAACAGAACAAGCACGAACCAAAATGAACCAGGTTTGGCCGCAAATTGCGGCCAGAACGAATATATTTGCGGCCATGGAATGGGGTTAGGGGCTAGGGTTTCTGTGGGGGGTTCTAGGTTGCCTGCACACTCCTCTATGTTTGCTAAATAATTTTCAAAGGCTCCGGGTGTTAGAAGATTTCCAATTCCCTTCACAAATCCACAATGTTCCGAATCGGCAGATTTTCAAAGTTTGTAATTGGGGTTAAGTCTCGGGTTTTGGGTCGAATATGCTATCACAACAGGGGTTTTAAGGTCACTACTAAACTCAAATTCACCTTTGGATTCAATTCAAACCCTAATCCTTTTCTAGGGATTTCAAAGTTCGCTAAACCATATCGAAACACGTCTAAACTTGTATGGGTGATAAGGAAATTGAAATACAATACTAAGGGTGTAGAGATTACCTCATTTGGCAACTCAAGAAATTTCTTGAGTTGCCTCAAGTCTCCAAAATCCTTGCTTTCTTGGTCCAAAGTGTAGCTTGTGAGCTTGTGCATAATTTTTATGAAATGGAAATGGACTTTTGGGGTTGTTTTGATGATGAAGTGAGGGTTGAAGAGGGGGAGGGAGGAGGTGCTACCATGGGGCTGAAAAGGAGAGGAGGATGAAGAGGAAATAATGAAGGAGGGAAATGCTATGACCAAGGTTGACCCCCTCACCACTCTCTCTCATTCCCATCCCTCATTCTTTATTATTTTCCTTTTTCATTTGTTTTGTTTTGTTTCTTTTCCTTTAACTTAAAACCAAATCCAAATGACAAAATGAAAAAGAGAAACCATGATGGAAAAATGTAACAAATGTGAAAAATGACACGGTGCATGTCATGTGCATAATTCCGGCTTAATGCGCGATTAGCGATTAGCACTAAAATAGTGTCAAATAAATCATAAAATTTCATGATTTGCTTAAATCACATAAAGCACTCTCTTTTTAGTAATTTCCAAAATTTTCAAAAATTTTCCCAATTTATCGGTAGTTAATTATACCGAAATATTAATATATTCATTATAATTATTGTTTAATTATAAAAATTCCCAAAAATAATATTTTATTTTTTTGAAATATTACAATCTTCCCCCCTTAAAGAAATTCGGTCCCAGAATTTAAATTTAAACCCCCCAATACTAAAACATTTTAGTTAAAGACTAAGTCGTCGGGGTCCCGAGATCATAAATACATAAAACTCATCGTAGCGCAATGCATGCGCATGAATAATGAGCAGATAACTCAAAATTAAAACTCCGTCAAGCATCCGAAATCATCATAGTCATGGGGAAGACATCAATGTCTAAATCCAATACGAAAACCAATATGATATACATCAACACTATACATATAAACACCTGAAAGAAATGCATGCCAAACCTTTCTAAGTCGCTGTGCGATGCGCATAACACTGCACAGTGGCGGACGTCTATTGTAAAAAAATAACTCTCTCTATGTATATATATATAGCCTTTGTTTACATGCACGTACCGCCGTTTTGAAAACAATTTAGAAGGTTTTCCTTATTTTAAACGTTTCGTGTCATATCAGGCACGTAGGTAAATACTGAGACTATAGCTCCTTCTTTGGAAATCCCTTCGATATCTATCAATGCATGCAAAAATATACTCAGGTACTGTCCTAGGACTAGTCCTGCTCAGTACGAAACAAATAGTAAATATCATAAAGATGTACTGCTCCAAAAATCAATCCCAAAATGTGCATATGAATGTTACGTGCATCTGGTGCGCACGGAAATCAAAATCCATGAATGTGATATACATGTGCACAGAAACAACATCTAAGTGCAATAGTTGTGCACGAAACACCTGTCAAGGCAACGGTGTGCCTGACAGCAAAATCAGGTGCATCTGATAAGCATAAAGAATCCCGATTTAGTGCATCTGGTATGCACAAAAATCGCATATCATATCATGCGCCCAACATGCGCGAAAATCCAAATCAGGTGCATCCATCATGCACAAATAAAAATCTAAATCATGTGCATCCAACATGCACGAAATCACGAAATCCAATATCAGCGTCGATCATGCTGAAAATCCAATCTAAGCGCGTCAAATATGCGCAAGAATCCAATCAGGTGCACAAGGTGCACAAAAAAAATATCGAGTATCACAATCGAAATCGACAGTTTACAACACATCTCAAATCCAAATCCAGTATACCGTGGTATATAATCTCATAACCATGTGCAACCGCGTGCACAAAATACGTATCGAATGCACTGCAAGCATATGTGAACTATACCGAGTGCAAAATCCAAATCGTGTGCGTACCATATGCACAAAATCAACCCAACTGTATAAAATCCATGAAGTCACAAACATGTGCAGCCAAGGCACTAAAAAAACGATATCAAGTGCAATAACTGTGCACAACTCATAAATCAACACAACGGTGTATAAAGCACATCTCAAGTGTAATAACTATGCACAAAATATAAATACCCAATAGGTGCAACCATGGTGCACGAAAACAAATATCATGAAACTCGGTCATCAAAACTCAATCATGCGAATAGATCGCCCAAAATAACGAAATCAAGTATGGTGGAATAGTCCCGCTCAAGCACATTCTCTAAGGATCTCTGGACAACTGTCATGGTCACTCATAACATGTCTCGTCGACGATGCCGAACTCTGGCCGGCTAAGTGTGCACAATATGACCACTCCTGGGTCCAAGTCTTCTCGTAAATTATTCCAGAAAGGTCCTGTCGAAGTCTCTCCCAAATCTCGTTCCTATCGAACTTCCCGGAGGTTATCACCCTTTACTATATCTATTTCTGTTCCCGGAACGGCTGCATACTCATCGCGACTCTTTCAGGAAGATATATCCATATATAACGCCTCTGCATATGTATCACATCTCTGATGTCGGCGGAGTGGAACGTCATCTCATCAAGATCTCGTACGAATCTCTTACTCCACTTTTCTCTAATGTCGACTGCTTCGGACTCGTCTCTTCGTGATTGCATGGACTGCGCTCCAACGGCTATACTCGTATTTGGAGTCTCCCAAGCAATGCATCCCATCACATGATAACCGAAAGATGTCGAACCATCCGATCGACTCGTCAAAACCTCATAATCCCCCAAGAGATCAACATCTTGGGTACAGTTTAATAATATCGAGTACATGCCACAAAACCTATGGACCAACCATAGAAGGGCAAACCCAAGCCTCATTAATGGCACCGCGGAACTGCCGCAAACCCGAAGGTTCAAAGGCTTTCACGTGGTTATTATGTCGAGTTAGGGTTTCATTCTTCTAGAGGGTCCGTAGAGTTACTTGCATGTTTTCTTCAAATACTTTAAACTTGGAAAATGGGTTTCTGACATTCGATCGTCTCTATCGACTCCCAACGTATCTGTGTGAAGTCTTCTCAAGCTGGAATCAATCAATCTGATGACCTCGTATCGGGGTAAGCGAACGAATCACATGTCTAGTCATTCATCCTCGTGTGACTAGTGACCATCTATCATATCTCTGAGTACAACTCGTACTGCAATAGCTCCAACATCTGGGGTGATATCTCATCATTCGCAGCAACAACTAGCTCATTCGTCTGCACGCTGAACAGTGCCTCAATCATCCTGAATAAGCGATACATCAATGGTCAACACATTCTGGCTGGCCTCTATCAGTGGCTCAATCCTCTGGTGCTGATCTGCACGTCCGAGTAATCTCGTAAAAGCGATCCATTAAACGCTCATGGCGCGAAAACACAATAAAACGATGCCTCTCTATGCAATTGTATGTCCCTGTAATCACGCCCTGGTCAGTCCTCGTCCGTGACGAGCTTGTACTGACCGCACCTCTAGCCGTTGCACTCTCTGCCCGTGTAATCGTGGCAGCAACAACATAACCGATATCGATGAGGATAGATCATGAATGAATAAAATGATGTGCAAGGAAATGTACATCCTAAGGCTTCTTAAGCGGAGTAGCGTATCATAAGTATGCCGCGGAACAAACACACGGTACGTCACTCTCCTTAAGTCACCTACTCCATCAACCAAGGTCAACCTATGCGACGAAAGTTCGGGTCTAATACCCCCTCGACTAAGTCTAAGTTCCGTAAGGTCAAGCCTAGATTTCGTATATATACAAATACCCTAGGCTCCGCATAGTCAAACCTAGACTTGAACCAAGGTTAACCTAGCACTCTGATACCAACTTTGTCACGACCCGAAATAGCACGTGACTGGCACTTGAATCGTATGAAGTCTATAGGACCACATCTAATTCAAGTAAGCCAAAAGCCCAGAAATCTAAAACCATTTTAAAGAAATGTTTTATTAAAATAAGCCGAATATTCATTTTTAAAATCACAAGTCTGTCCTGAAAATTTCGGCAGAGTTTCCTTTGTAAATACTGGCCCTGAACGGGGTACGACATAATAAATATATACATTAGTGATAAAAGGTATCCCCAAGCGGGAGCTAGCTCTTCGTCAAACGACGGGCACAACCACGTAAGCAATATAATATACAACGCCGAAAGGCGAGGATCAAAACTCAAAATGAAACTCAAAACAACATGAAATCCATAATAATACAACACACGACTCTAAGGTCGAAAGAATAAACATCACAGTTCTGCTAAGTCTGAGATAAATATACAAGTCTGGTTGATGGAGTTTACTAGATACAATGAATAAAATAAAGTACAATGGTGGTCACGATACAAGTGAACCCACCTACCAAGCAATCACCCGGAATAGAAGCAGTGTGCCAGCAAAACCGTAACGAAACCTATACGACAAAACCTGCAAGAAACTGTGGCACAATGGGGGTGAGTTGCCAACTAGTGAGTAGAAAACATCACCGAGCAGAAATCGTATGTATGACACAATCCTAGGTCAATACGATCAAAAATATATATAACCTCAAAAATGATAAAGTCTGAAGCATGAAAAGGTGGCAAGAGTAAACATCTATACATAGTGTAATCCCATATGCTCGTGTCAGTGCCTCAGGTAACAATGTATCATAAGTATGAGGTATGAATGTAATGTAATGAAATGAGTGAGACAACTATTTTCTTTATTTAATGAGATTTCTGTATGTATATAAATCGAGTATCATCAATGAAATCAACCGAGAAATCCGTGTCAAGCATCGACACAAAACATAAATCCCAGTATCTCAATATCTCAAGCTCCGGCTACCCGGACTGGCCTGTATCATCAAATCTCAAATCTCAGTGTCTCCAATCACAATATCTCAATGTCTCAATATCTTGGGCTTCGTCAGTCCGGATCGGCCCGTATCATAAATCACATGACCATGAACGGTATCCTCCTGATATCTGACGTGCCAAATAATCACCGGTAGGCAGTCTGCCCCTGCCAGGCTCATCATACTCCATGAAATCACTCTTGCCCCGGGGTAACATACCGGGTCCACCATGTACCCGAGACGGTTCATACGACTCCTCGAATCAGGTCTCGAAATCCATCTCATAGCCGAGAAAACATCATGGTGGACGACTCATACATCATGACAAAACCGCAACTCTGCATTTCAAAAAGAAAGAGAGAGAGAGAAGTATTTCTATATTCTTGCGGTTTTCTCCCAAATCCAGGAATCTCGTGAAAATCCGAAATCCAAGAATCAATAGCAAGTAAACAGTGAATATCGGCATAAAACTCCATAATACTGCATAACAGCGAATAATGATATGCATGAATTTGCAAGTAATAAGTGCAATATCTAAACTGGCATATAAAGCAAGTACACTAATATCATGTCGAAACTATCAGCTAACAAGCTATGTCCATGAAATAATATTCTCTAAAGTGTTCGTGACATGGTAATTACCGATGATGATGTGTGTGAGCCGGCAAGTAAGTGTATGTGAAACATACGCATCATCGGTAATGGTGCTGGTGTCCTATCAGCATGATCTCAATATTAACATATGAAAACATAATAATAACGATGCAATGCGATGCGAATAGCAATAATATGCGGGAGCTGAATAATAAACACAATGATAACGAATCTGCATTTATATAAATATGAGTCATACAATTTTGCCATTTGAAATAACACGAATCGTGTGTTAGAAAATAGGGACTACGATGTTTTTAAGAAAATGAACGTCCTTTGAAATATCCGTAGAATCGCTTGGCCTGTCTTTAAAATACTTACGATTCGTTAGTTTTGAAATAGTTATGACTCGAGTCTAATATATCATTTATAATTAACTACAGAACTAAACTAAACAGGCTGATCGAAACGTAAGGAAACCGCCTAACATCTGAGTCGATACATATATAACAGTCGGTGATCCCGCCTCAATAGTATCGCATACGATACAATATCTAAAATATGACATCCTCAAGTCAAGAGTGAGGATCTATCTGTAAGTCTACGCTAGCGCCCCGGCAGTCTACAGACGCCAAAATGCGGAACAAAACTTTTAAACTGGCGCTATCGTACACTTTAACCCGGATCTGCCATTATTGCTAAACTAACAAACTGTAAAGAGTGTAGGAATGTTATACCGAACGATCCGAGTCCTTCGTTCTTCAACCATCATCCCACGCTCCGTTGCGGCTGCTCCGATCTCGTCGATCTCCGATCTCCTCGTCGAGGTGGCACCACATGATCGGTTCTTTAAACGGGCTCCCGCCTCTGACTCGAGGCAACTCGATCGTCAAGTTTGCTAAAAGAGACGACCAAGATTGATGTAGAGAATGAGTAGATGACTTTGTCTCACTTCGTCCAAATCCGTGGACGATCGGTTAATGAAGTTGCCGTGGAAATCGGGTGATGGAATGAAATGAACTGTAAAATTCCATACACCCCGAATACTATCATAATCTTTTCTAGTCAAAATGAAACATCAAGTGAGAGTGTGAATGAGGAGAGAGAGAGGGCAAGCCATATATAGCAAGAGGGAGGTGACCGTAGGAGAAGGGGGTGACCTTAAGCAAAAGCTTCTCACTTTTAAAATATCTTTAGCTAAATAAAAGATCTTAACCAAAACAAGAAAGTGGTTAAAATCAAAGCATGAGTCACTCGACACCTCACCCAATCTAGAACCTTCTAGAACCTTCTAGAAGCATGACTCACTCTCATCCAAGAAAAGATAAATCCGTCTTTAACCGAATGTTAAAAGACGGCTGATAGAAAACTGGAAACTGGCAACTTCCAAAAGTGATCCTAAAACGACTTTCAGGATAATACTCGGATCCGGCTTAAACCAAAGCCGACCAGTATCATCTGTCCGAAAATCGACACGTGTGTAAACGCACGTGCATTTTCCGAACCCTGCCATAAAACCATACGGCCTCTACAACGTTTCGCCCGAACTTGGGAAACTGTCTGTGGGGGACTCTAATGACTCGTCAGTACCCTGGCAGTGGGTTTAACCACAAACCGTCAGCGGCACTAGCAATGCGTAACGGCTGCCCACGGACTGACCTCAAGGGATGCCGATGAGCGCACTCATCCGGAAAACCCTACTGAGCCTAACAGTGAAAATGTATATACAGTCCGGTCCGTTCGTCAATGAGTATCGCATATCTGCCTAGGGGGCTAGTAACGTCAGACCCCCAATAGCAGTATAAGTCGTGTCGGAGTGAAGCCCAATTACACCCTGAGATACTACTGGAGTACCTACCAGTAAATCTCCTGCCATGGCCATGGACTTCGTGTAATGGCTCTCCTAGACACAGCACGACCTCGCCCCCAATACCGGAAGAGACGAATCCCCTGCCGATCCGCTCACGTGCCTCCATATGGCTCGGGACTGTACCCAAAAACTACCTGTTTGCACGACTCCTTTGAGCCGTGGTAGGGTAGAAATCAAAGCACAGTGGGAACTCACACGAGACAAATGACGACCTCAGGTCGATGAACTAACCTGTACACATGTCACCAGGGAACTGCTATCTGACGATAGGTATAGTACTAACTAGCAGATTCCCGGCGAGTCCTATCCGGTGTACTCATAACCCAATGAGCACCTGTATACATCTTAGGTGATCCAACTGACACCAGTGGCTTGTGAGACCGGCCACCGCCCCTCGTCGGGGTCTCGACTGTACACACTAGTCTACTCCGGAGTATCGATGCCCTGTCTCGAAACTCCCACGACTAGGGACCACAATTAAGGATATGCATATAAACTACCCAACTCTCACGTATATGATCGCCATCATACTGTTGGTAGTAAAGCAAGATCCTAAGGGCTCTATCAAAGTGTAACATGCAATCAGTCACCTGAACATGTACACGACTGATAAAGGCAAACCAGATAGCATACTATCATCTCGAGTAAGACTGTGCTACCGGGATAGGTCCTCCGCAATCATTGCAATCACGTACCTGCGATCCAATAATTGACTATGAGGGCACTATCTCCAACAATCTCCCACTTGCACTCAAGGCTAATATTGCGATGTCGACTACTCACGGCCCGTGTGAAACCGAACATCCAACTCCTCTACTAATCAGTTTCACAAAGCCCGTTTGTAAAACTATTGTGTTCGAGAAATAGCCTCGGTGAGTGGATCCGCCTAGAAGTTTCTTTCTATATCTCTCTTAATCTCAAGTTCGCGGAGAAAACCATCTCCCGAATTGAGTAGTACCTGTCTTAGAATATGTCTGGATATCTGATGGGACCTTAGTTCATAAATGAACTCCATATCCAAACTTCTTAGACTGAATCGATCACTGAACCTAATCAGTATCGGGCACCTTGCTTCCCACAGTATCCTCTTGGACCACCTGTCCATAATACTGTCCCTCTTCGTCAGAGGGAAATACTATAACTCTGACAATCACTCTGTCATCCATGTCACCTTTGAAGCTTGGAATGATAACCGTCTCCCGAAGGAGGCTGCCGTCATCAAATCCGCAGAACATGTACTTATGTTCTAAAACTGCTTCCTTATGTTTCTCCAGGATTGGATTAATACAAACTTATTGCATCTAGTGCAAAACCAACATTTGGTATGGTACTTGACATCTCATGATTGACTCAATTGCCTAAGCAAGTGATCTGCCAATCATGCACATCCCTCTCCCCTTTAGTCTGTAAGACACCTTTAGAGAGGGTGACTCCATCACCTGCAGGTACACCACCATGCTAGGAGTCAACTATTCCAAAAACCATTAGAATATCTGTCAAAGTACCCACATTGGGAAACTACCCAAATCCAGATCTAAAACCATAGATCTAGAAACCAGAATGTCAAATATTATATCCATATCCTGTCTGGAGAAAAAACTGTGTGACGACCACAGTACAACCGATCGTAGTATAGGAATTTTACTTCCTACTCTGTGTATGTCATCCAGATACCATGACATCACACCCTACTACCTTCTTAACTGATCCATCCCCTATTCTGATTGAAGTCAAACCCATGACTGTCACATCAAAATTAGATGATCTATCTCCGCTATAACTGCTCAAGTCTATAAATAGATATAAGCATCTTGCCCACTATGCTTCCGTCGCTCCCACTGACTACGACAACCCTCCTACCGGGTCTCATATCCTGGAACAACAGTAGTGTCAAGTCTGGGTAGATAAGAACCTCCCTGTCACCGTCCTTGAGGCTACCGAAGTACCTCTCGGGTGTCTGAGGTTACCTACCATACCTGCGGAGTGGTTATTGGAATGTCAAACCTGATTGAATGTATAGGTCCTATTAAATTTTCCGTAATCGTTCGCGGTTCTGGAATCACTTCCAGTTCTACCATACTCCCACTACTGTTTTCTGAAAAAGATCCATTTTTACTAAAACTGTGGCGAGTCAAGAACAATATCACTATTGATCTTGCAAATGGTAGAATATCAACCCTCGTCATTGCCAGGGTCAACCCACAAACAGCCATTACAGAAACGTGCCCTGAGTTATCCAGTGTCTGGTTTTAATCATAAGCTGGACAACTCCCCGTACCTCAATATCTTTTAAGGTACGAACTATTCTATATCCAATATAGAAACTTTGGCACTTATTTAATTGGAACCATATTCAATCCATGCAGCTGTCTCCAGTGCATATCAACTTAATGAAAAGAGGCTAATCAGCATTACTCAACTTAGGAATCCATCCAATTATGAGTAACCTGAAAGAGAAAACTCGTTTCTCAAAACCATCACTATTATCTGAATACCATTCATAAGAATCTACATCTTCGATCTCTTTGAAGAATCCCGATACTTGTGATACCTGGTTCTCTACTTTATTCTTATACCCACAACTTCTCAAAACTTAGACCATGTATTTCTACGAAACACTCGTCTAAATACTAGAGAAGTTATAAGTAAACAGAACATAGTACGAGGACCTACCCCTTTGTCCTGATGGACACTGGACAACATACAATATTCTGTATAAGTCCGCTGAGTTAAACAACTCAAAACCTGTGCGTTGTAGCTGGAAAACTGTACCCTGGCGATTTCCTCAAATATCACCAATTACAACGAATTCCGATATAATGAGGATGATCACCCAATTCCCAATATCTTACTCCTACTCATCATCTGTAAAACCATACAGATATGAGAATGAAACCTGGTAAATACATACCCTTGGAGTAAGTGTCTAATCGGGAAAACAGTTTTTCTTTAACAATGCACTGAAACATGAAAATGTTTCGTAGGGGTATCCTGGTATTCATAGCAATGCCTCTTCCATAATCCAATTCATGACTTCAACCGTATATTTTATTGCCATCTCTCCAAATCCCTTTATTTGTCTTTAGTCGTTACCTTCTGTACACCATCGTTAGGATAAATGGTTTTCTTCCTTCCCTACCGTTCGGCACCAGCCTATGGTTTGGAAGAAGACTATCCAGTAAGCATAATAGGTGTACCCTCCTAAACTAAGGAGTACTCGCATCTCGAGAGAAGGTGACGATAAAAGACAACTGAATAATACCTTATTCTTTTAAAGGTGAAATAGGAGTGGCGATGAAGTACGCGGTTTTGGTCGTGAATGATATCAGTCGCAATTTACTTTGCCCTCTTTCTAATCCCTTTATTTTGTCTTTACATATTTCCTTCTGCACACCCTACTTATGCTAATTGGTTTTCTTCATTCCCTACCTTTCGGCACCAGCCTATGGTTTGGAAGAAGACTATCCAGTAAGCATAATAGGTGTACCCTCCTAAACTAAGGAGTACTCGCATCTCGAGAGATGGTGACGATAAAAGACAACTGAATAATACCTTATTCTTTTAAAGGTGAAATAGGAGTGGCGATGAAGTACGCGGTTTTGGTCGTGAATGATATCAGTCGCAATTTACTTTGCCCTCTTTCTAATCCTTTTATTTTGTCTTTACATATTTCCTTCTGCACACCCTACTTATGCTAATTGGTTTTCTTCATTCCCTACCTTTCGGCACCAGCCTATGGTTTGGAATAAGACTATCCAATAAGCGTAATAGGTGTACTCTCCTAAACCAAGGAGCTCTCGCAACCTGAGAGAAGGTGATAATAAAAGACAACTGAATAAACCAATTCTATTTCTCCTGAACCTTGATCCATCCCCGAAGAAGTCCCTTCGAGTTCGTATATAACCATACGATGGCTCTATCCAATGGAAGTGGATATCCGTAGTAATACGGGTGTTTTGAGAAATACAAAGGGTAAAAGAAGGAGTGGCAATGACTTATGCAACTCAGACAATCCAAAAGCCAGTATTTTAAGAAGGTTCGGTCAACCTGATCACTGAGTCATAGTCTAGGGTCGGTCAAAGGTCGCTGCCAAAGAGAGAGAGAGAAAAGAAACACTCAGCGTGCACTCTAACCTAGATCAGAATGGTCATTATTTTATCTAATCCGGAAACCTCCCACTGTACTGTCAAATTCTCCTCCAAACCTAAAGAAGAATCAATCGGGATCGCCCGAAGAGTAAACCAACTCATCAGTGGGAATCAGGATCCAACTCTCATCGCATGATAACGTGATGGAATGCATCCACGTTACTCATACTCCAGAAGGTATGCGCATACTCGGCAAGTTTCAGTTTCTTTAGAAACTCCTGATATTGTTTTTGCCCCATGCTCTTATAACCTTGGCGTTAGGTCAAAATGTCATAAGTCACATGCCAAGTTCTACTCATCACTCTCTTGTTAATTTGAACCCACCCGCACATGCCCTTGGCGTTAGGTCAAAATGGCAGAACGGCTGTCCCAAACCAACTCATCTATCTATGCAACAATTGAATACCCAGCAGCTACCAAACACTATGCCTTGGCGTTAGGTCAAAATACATAGCTTGAATACTACTGAATACCCAAAAGAAGTGACGGAGGGCTACGGCTGGTTTTTGGCGAAAAACCTTTAGCGTAGTGAACTTGATATCGCTGAAGGAACCTAATAGCTTTTTAAAATATAGTGGCGAAAACCTTTTGCTAAAGAGGTCACTCCCTGTAAAGGGATCTCGGCTCTTTCCTCGTGGAATGAGGTGCAGGATATTCCACTGAATACCGCTATGCAAAGCAACTTGTAATCGACTATAGTGAAGTTATTACGCTGACGTAAACTTCTGCCCAAGGGGTCAGTCCCGGTGAAGGGATATCAGCCCTTGCCCCGTCGAATGAGGTGCAGGATATTCCACTGAATACCTCTATGCATAACAAAAGGAAACGTCTTTGCAATAACACTTTTTAAATTGTTCCAACAACTGTATACAGGTTTGTTTTTACTTTGTGTTGATCAGAATCAACACAGTCCCATCAATCGATCACACCAGAAAAGAACGAAAATAAAATGTACGTATATGCCATCCGCATTCGTCACTGGGTCCCGTCATCACTCGTTAGGTTACTTAACTAACGACAAAGCGGGGGCTGGACTAGCGCGGGTGTAAAACATATACAACATCTAATAGTATATAAGCCAATATACAATAATCGCTCCAGGCGTGATAGTATGCAACATTACAGAAAAGTAATAAGCATCACAGAACAATACAGATATCTGGGATCCCCGAGTTTCACAGAGCCGCTGCTGAAACTCGACGTTCCCCTATCGTATGGATAGCCTGTGCAATGAAACCTAGACCCCTACGGGTGCGGCAAGTTACCCGCTAAAACCTGAAGCGAGGTAGTCCCCACAGCATAGTGAATGGAATACCCGGCACTTCATGGAATCCGGTAAATTGAGCACCCCTCCTTGGGTCAACCTGTACCCCCTACGAGTGCGGCGAATAGTCTGCCAATTCTGAAGTGGGGCCCCTCTGTCTCTCAAAGCCATGAGATGCGGACCCGTTGCTTTCCCGAACCCGGCTATCCGTGCACTCCATCGCGGGGCAAAACCTAGTACAGTAATGAAAAATAGTACAATAGGTACATCGACCGCAACCTGGTCGTGCCCCAAAAGAATATTATACAACAGGCAGTGACGGCAGTCCACATGTTGGACGCTCGCCCCGCAATATCAAATGTACAAATAAACACAAACTGTACTACCATTGCACACTGCTATCCACCACGACAAATCCGCAACATCACAGCACAACACAGAACATCAATGCGAATGTCACGTTCGCAAACCCGTCTAAAAGAACTATAGCAATCAGACGCGGTTTACCGATCAAATGACATTCCCGGTCGGAGATATAATGTAAGCACTGTAAACTAACGTGTTTAAATTTCGATCGACCAAAGACCAAATATCAAAAAGTGGGCCCCACTGCTTACTGGTGAACAGTAACAAAATCTGGGCCAAAACGATATATACCAAAAATCACAAAATCCCACAGAGAACCATCTGACAAAATTTGGGAGCACGTGCTCCCCACTTGGCCGCGGTTGCGCGGCCAAACCATGGGTTTGGCCGCCCTTCCGCGGCAGCTTGGAGGGATCACGACCCCAAATTTTGTCGTGGCTCTTAAAATTCCCTGCACAGATTTTTAAGACATCCAGAAATAAATTTTGAGACCGTTTAAAATTAACTGAAACTGTCAGGTAGGAATTTTGCAATTTTTGTTTTTCCGGTCGGATCGATGTTTTAAACGCGTTAGCACAAGTTAGTATAGCAAAATGGTTAGGCTCTGATACCACTGTAAGTCTACGCTAGCGCCCCGGTAGTCTACAGACGCCAAAATGCGGAACAAAACTTTTAAACTGGCGCTATCGTACACTTTAACCCGGATCTGCCATTATTGCTAAACTAACAAACTGTAAAGAGTGTAGGAATGTTATACCGAACGATCCGAGTCCTTCGTTCTTCAACCATCATCCCACGCTCCGTTGCGGCTGCTCCGATCTCGTCGATCTCCGATCTCCTCGTCGAGGTGGCACCACATGATCGGTTCTTTAAACGGGCTCCCGCCTCTGACTCAAGGCAACTCGATCGTCAAGTTTGCTAAAAGAGACGACCAAGATTGATGTAGAGAATGAGTAGATGACTTTGTCTCACTTCGTCCAAATCCGTGGACGATCGGTTAATGAAGTTGCCGTGGAAATCGGGTGATGGAATGAAATGAACTGTAAAATTCCATACACCCCGAATACTATCATAATCTTTTCTAGTCAAAATGAAACATCAAGTGAGAGTGTGAATGAGGAGACAGAGAGGGCAAGCCATATATAGCAAGAGGGAGGTGACCGTAGGAGAAGGGGGTGACCTTAAGCAAAAGCTTCTCACTTTTAAAATATCTTTAGCTAAATAAAAGATCTTAACCAAAACAAGAAAGTGGTTAAAATCAAAGCATGAGTCACTCGACACCTCACCCAATCTAGAACCTTCTAGAACCTTCTAGAAGCATGACTCACTCTCATCCAAGAAAAGATAAATCCGTCTTTAACCGAATGTTAAAAGACGGCTGATAGAAAACTGGAAACTGGCAACTTCCAAAAGTGATCCTGAAACGACTTTCAGGATAACCCCGAAACTGTATAAATATACCCGCATTTGTATTACAACCAAATACAAATGCAACTGAGACAAAGATATTATACCTACTCAATATAATACTCGGATCCGGCTTAAACCAAAGCCGACCAGTATCATCTGTCCGAAAATCGACACGTGCGTAAACGCACGTGCATTTTCCGAACCCTGCCATAAAACCATACGGCCTCTACAACGTTTCGCCCGAACTTGGAAAACTGTCTGTGGGGGACTCTAATGACTCGTCAGTACCCTGGCAGTGGGTTTAACCACAAACCGTCAGCGGCACTAGCAATGCGTAACGGCTGCCCACGGACTGACCTCAAGGGATGCCGATGAGCGCACTCATCCGGAAAACCCTACTGAGCCTAACAGTGAAAATGTATATACAGTCCGGTCCGTTCGTCAATGAGTATCGCATATCTGCCTAGGGGGCTAGTAACGTCAGACCCCCAATAGCAGTATAAGTCGTGTCGGAGTGAAGCCCAACACACCCTGAGATACTACTGGAGTACCTACTAGTAAATCTCCTGCCATGGCCATGGACTTTGTGTAATGACTCTCCTAGACACAGCACGACCTCGCCCCCAATACCGGGAGAGACGAATCCCCTGCCGATCCGCTCACGTGCCTCCATATGGCTCGGGACTGTACCCAAAAGCTACCTGTTTGCACGACTCCTTTGAGCCGTGGTAGGGTAGAAATCAAAGCACAGTGGGAACTCACACGAGACAAATGACGACCTCAGGTCGATGAACTAACCTGTACACATGTCACCAGGAAACTGCTATCTGACGGTAGATATAATACTAACTAGCAGATTCCCGGCGAGTCCTGTCCGGTGTACTCATAACCCAATGAGCACCTGTATACATCTTAGGTGATCCAACTGACACCAGTGGCTTGTGAGACCGGCCACCGCCCCTCGTCGGGGTCTCGACTGTACACACTAGTCTACTCCGGAGTATCGATGCCCTGTCTCGAAACTCCCACGACTAGGGACCACAATTAAGGATATGCATATAAACTACCCAACTCTCACGTATATGATCGCCATCATACTGTTGGTAGTAAAGCAAGATCCTAAGGGCTCTATCAAAGTGTAACATGCAATCAGTCACCTGAACATGTACACGACTGATAAAGGCAAACCAGATAGCATACTATCATCTCGAGTAAGACTGCGCTACCGGGATAGGTCCTCCGCAATCATTGCAATCACGTACCTGCGATCCAATAATTGACTATGAGGGCACTATCTCCAACACTATCATCAATATAGCTCATACAGTAAATCCGTCGTACGGCATCCCAAATCTGGGTACTGGTCAAATGTCACATCTATCACATTATTCATCTGGTATCCTCTTTATCAAATATCATGATCCGGGGTATTGATCTAAGTCTAGTATAATACTGATACCATCTATGTATGCATGCGTGTGTATGAAAACACCATGCCTAAAGGACCTGCTAAACATATCAAGTCGTATCTCAAATACGAACCATGTTACATCACCGATCTCACGGCCTCAAGCTCAATCTCATCGACTCATATCAAATCCCGTGTACTATCCTCATAATCCATGTATATGTATACGTATATATATATATATATATATATATATATATATATACATAGTCCCATACCCATGTGTGTATATATATACGTAACCCCATATACGCACAAGTAATGAAATGTATGCATGTGTGTGTGCGTGCGTGTATGCCAATCACTACCCTAGAGTTCGCGACTAAAAACTTTCTAAACACTAAAATCAAGTACACTATACTAGTCCAAAGTTATTTCATATCACAACCGTATGTATAAGTATAAAATAATATATAACGCATCCATGTTCTATTACGAAACTGCGGGGGTGTTATACGTCATCGACCCGACTTCCCCCGTAGATATATATCTACTCACCTAATCTTGCTTGCCGATGTCGATGTCGCCATCATCTTCTTCATCGTCTTGAATCATCATGGGGGTACCTACACATATAACACAATCACAAATGCATATTAAAATCACATCGGAAAACTCAAACGACACGCTAAAGGCCTATAGGTTAGAACCTATGGACCACGCATTCAAAATCACCAAAAACCCTCGATATCGTCGTACAAACGTCAAGTGATCGAGGTAAAACACAGATACTAAAATCCAGAATTCAAAATACGAGAAATAAAACCCCGAATCAAAACAACAACTCTTGAAAATGGTCCCAGATTTTACCCTATGTCAAATTAGCCAATTTTGCATATGCCAAGGGTCTAGTTTACTAGAGATGGAGCTACAGAACAAGCACGAACCAAAATGAACCAGTTCTGGCCACAAATTGCGGCCAGAACGAATATATTTGCGGCCATGGAAGGGGGTTAGGGGATAGGGTTTCAGTGGGGGGTTCTAGGTTGCCTGCACACTCCTCTGTGTTTGCTAAATAATTTTCAGAGGCTCCGGGTGTTAGCAGATTTCCAATTCCCTTCACAAATCCAAAATTTTCCGTATCGGTAGATTTTCAAATTTCGTAATTGGGGTTAAGTCTCGGGTTTTGGGTCCAATATGCTATCACAACAGGGGTTTTAAGGTCACTACTAAACTCAAATTCACTTTTGGATTCAATCCAAACCCTAATCCTTTTCTAGGGATTTCAAAGTTCGCTAAACCATATCGAAACACTTCTAAACTTGTATGGGTGATAAGGAAATTGAAATACAATACTAAGGGTGCAGAGATTACCTCATTTGGCAACTCAAGAAATTTCTTGAGTTGCCCCAATTCTCCAAAATCCTTGCTTTCTTGGTCTAAAGTGTAGCTTATGAGCTTGTGCATAATTTTTGTGAAATGGAGATGGACTTTTGGGGTTGTTTTGATGATGAAGTGAGGGTTGAAGAGGGGGAGGGAGGATGTGCTGCCATGGGGCTGAAGAGGAGTGGAAGATGAAGATGAAATAATGATGGAGGGAAATGCTATGACCAAGGTTGACCCCCTCACCACTCTCTCTCATGCCCATCCCTCGTTCTTTATTATTTTCCTTTTTCATTTGTTTTGTTTTGTTTCTTTTCCTTTAACTTAAAACCAAATCCAAATGACAAAATGAAAAAGAGAAACCATGATGGAAAAATGTAACAAATGTGAAAAATGACACGGTGCATGTCATGTGCACAATTCCGGCTTAATGCACGATTAGCGATATTTAATCGCGATTAGCACTAAAATAGTGTCAAATAAATCATAAAATTTCATGATTTGCTTAAATCACATAAAGCACCCTCTTTTTAGTAATTTCCAAAATTTTCCCCAATTTTTCGGTATTTAATTATACCGAAATATTCATTATATTTATTATTTAATTATAAAAATTTCCAAAAATAATATTTTATTTTTCTGAAATATTGCAGGTTTATTTTAATTAGGTCCGTGCGAAAGCACGGGGAATCTCCCTCAAAGTACCAACATTGGCATGGCCGAATGACTGGCGAACTTATAAAGTGTAATTAATCCCGGCTAGTCTTACCTTTTAGGGTTTGAAGGGAGATTTGATGCAAACAGTGGGAGCCATCCTGATTAGATAAGATAATAACCAATCTAATCTTACAAGAGCGCACGCTAAAGTGTTTTCTTCTCTCTCTCTCCAGGTAGCGACCATGTCAGGCCTTAATCAAGATAATAATATGGATGTATTGACCAAACCCGCTTATTATTCTGAGCAGGGGAACTTTGGTTCCGTTCTTTCTCATAATTGTTATAAGACGGAATAGGAAATAGAGGAATATCCGGAATCCCACGCCGCCCAAACGAAGAACAAGCATGTAGATGCATTTTCTTCGGGTGTGTTTGTTATCGAGAACTGTTTCTCTGTTCACTCTACGTCATGGGTATTAGATACCGGATCGGGATCCCACATATGTAACATGTTACATGGGCTACGGAAAGGTAGAGAACTGGGAGAGGGTGATCATTCCATAAGAGTAGGGAATGGTGCAAATGTTGCAGCCAAAGCAGTTGGCGAATATCACCTTGTGTTACCGAATAGTAATACATTGATTCTGAACGAATGCTATTATATTCCGACCCTGATATGCAATCTTATATCAGTTTCTTTATTAAGTAAAGAAGGATACAATTTTGTAGTACACGATAATGTTATGAACTTCTTCCTGAATCAAAAGTTTTTTGGATGTAACACCTTAGGATGCGATTAGTGGCTAATTATATTTAAATAAACGGTTTTTAATAAAAAGTTTACCAAATTGAGTTTCAAATATTTTTCCAAATTTAATAAATATTTTTCTAGAATTTTCCTAGGCTTGCACACACATGTGCATGTAAACAAGGGTTTTAAAATGAGGTAATACCATGATTAGCAACCATGGTGGGTTTAATCATGGGGATTAAGTCTTTTGGGTTTTAATTAAGTTTAATTAGTTAATTGAGGGTTGCTTTAATTTGAATTTCCCTTTTGGAGTGTTGACTTGGTGAGAATGAGAGAGAGAGAATGCATCATGGCAAAATCCATGCTTGCATTTAATGAAGAGAGAGAGTGGAAGGGTTGACCTTGGGGGGGTATCTTTTCTTTTCCATTCATTCTTGTGTTGTTTCTCTCAACCTCACTCTTACACTCACACACACACACCCCACAACAGCAGTAGCAGCAGCAAACACAACAGCAGCAACAGTAGCAGCAGCAAACACAACAGCAGCAGCAGCAGCTTCAGCCTCAGCAACAGCAGCTCAGGCAACAACAGCAGCAGCTACAGGCTGCAGCAACAGCACCCCAGCAGCTCCATTCCCTCTTCTTCTCCTTCTACTTGCTTGTGAGATTTCTTGAGGGTATAACCTCTAAACTTATTCATACTTTCGCTTAATTGAGTAGATTAGCTTCGATTAGCGATAGTTTTGTGTATTTAGTGCTTTGTGTGGTGATTGGTGGGAACTTTGACCAAGTGATGTTTGAATTGGCTTTAGTAAGTTGATGGAGTGTTGTTAGGGCCCTGTTAACCTAGCTTAACCCCCATTGCACTAAAATACCACCAGATTCCTAATTGATGCAAATTCTTCGTTTTTGAGCAAAAACTAGCTTTCTGCAAACTGCTATCGACCCGGTGAGTTCAGAATAATTTTGAGAGGACTGCAGTATAGTTGTTAGGTGCTGATCCCCCAGGTAGAACCCGACCCCCATACCTCTTGTTCAGGCCGCCGGAAAATTGTATCTGGCCGCAAATTGCGGCCGGATGGGGAGGGTTTGGGTTGGGGTTTGTCTCTAGTGGTGTCTGTTGCAACCCTTAGACTCATGGCATGTATAATTTTATTTGATTCTTACTGTAGAAAAATCTGGAGCTAAACACCCTATTTCCCGTATTTTAAACCTTCGCGACACGCGTGATACGCATGTGGTTTAGGATTTCTGCGTATCGCGACGCGTCAGGGTAGTTTCAGGCGCGTAATCACACGTTTTTACGTATCGTGCAGACGCGCGCTTGGTTTGCGACACGGGTTTCTAGTTTGACCTTAATGTCACATTTTTGTGGATTTGAGCTTATGTGTGATATATTGTGTGATTCTAGGTTCGCAAGCGAGTGAGACGGACGCTGCGAAGAAAGGGAAGCAAGTCGTCGGCTACACTTAGCGCGAGACTTCGGTGAGTAGATTTAACATCTACGGGGATATCGCCCGCATGGCGTTATGCGTCAGGGCTGATAGGACCTTATAGTTATATATTGCATTTACCTACATTGACTGTCATGTATACTATTGTTGCATACTGCATTCCCTGCTATATGTATGTAAACATAGAATTGATAGAACACCGCACTATTACTAACGGTTCATGCTGCACGA
The DNA here is from genome assembly GCA_030015575.1 of Agapanthus africanus. Taxonomy (NCBI): domain Eukaryota; kingdom Viridiplantae; phylum Streptophyta; class Magnoliopsida; order Asparagales; family Amaryllidaceae; genus Agapanthus; species Agapanthus africanus. The sequence goes on along the minus strand of JASDDO010000016.1, from coordinate 180,656,464 downwards.
GCACTAATCTGCATGTTACACACACACCGTTAGTAATTGCCATGACACACTCACTGTAGAATTGCCATGATTATATTGCTGTAGTTCATTTCATATATGATTCGTTATGATTTTCATAGAAATTGGGAGCCGCAAGATGTCTTTGAAAACTGAAACTATTTTAAAAGCGGTTCTCCCTTGTACCTACATTGTGACTTGATGTACATAGCACATCGCATTTGATTCACTCATTGGTGTTGGAATTCCATGAAATTTCTGGTTTTGAGGACCGTGGAACTATTTAAAGAAAAGATGCACTATTTGAAAACCCGGTCCCTCGTGATATGATATTTTGGTGCGTCCACCACGCGTTTTCTTGGTGTTGAGACGTGTGCTTGAAACCCGATTCGAGGAGTTGGATGATCCGTTTGCGGGTTCGTGGTGGACCCGGTATGGTTCCCCGGGGCGAGAAATGTTTTTCGTGGAGTAGACGATGAGCCTGGCAGGATGGCGAGTACCTACCAGTGATTGGTTGGACCTGGCGGTTATCCAGAGGATACTGACCAGAGTCGAGAGATGGATGCGGGATGATCCGTACTGCCGGGGCCGAGGGCCGATGCCGCAGACGGAGCCCGTGGGCTGATCCGGACTGACAGAGCCCGATATATGAGGATTTGCGTGTCGATGTTGGACACGAGTATTTTATGATATTTTGAGTGCCGATGTTGGGCACTCGTGATTCTCAGAGATTTACAAGATTTGAGGGCCGAGGAGGGTGCCGGTGCCTGAGTTTATTTGGGATTTGGGTGCAGTTTGGTGTACCGATTATTTTTCCATGTTGATACTTCCATGTAGATGTTGTTTATCCCATGCTCAGCATTGTTTATCATACATTTCATCCTGTAGTCGTTTTACCAGACAGAGCATTTGCATGATTATTGCACCTACTTCTTGTCGCATTTAGATCTTACTTGCTGGCATATGATAGAGTAGTGCAGTACGTGCATGCTCGCGATTACCTTTATATGTTATCTCTATTCACGAGTTGGCAACTCACCCCCGTTGTGCCACAGAATTTGCAGGTTGCCCTTCAGAGTAGTCGCGGCAAGCTGCCTTTTGCATCTTTTGGCTGCAGATACCACTACAGTTGGTGCGAGAGCTGTTTTGCTTTTAGGTGGGTTGTGGTATCCGATTACTTTTATTGTACCCCTTTTGTATGTAGTATTCTCCATCTACCATATATGTACTGGACTTAGATACCGTGTGAGGACGATGATGTATATTTTTGTATTCTGGTGTCGAGCTCGTGGGAGTCGACTGTTTTTATATGCAGTCATTATTCTGTGATATTTACTTATTGCTCATTCTTCGCTACAGCGTCGTATATTACTCTTGTGATGATGGTTTCCGCCGTTGGGCATGATTGCTCCCGTTTGGGAATGTTTGGTTTCATTATATCTCATTTTCATTCATATCCTGTTTTATATCCGATTTCGGGTTTACTTTTACAAAGGAAATGCTGCCAAAATTATTTAAATGATGACGTAACTTTAAAAGAACTTATTGAACTATTTAAGTTTTTTCTAAATGTTTTGATAAAATGTTTTCAACACTCGTTACTTTTAAATGGTTTTGATTTCTGGGTTCGGCTTACTTAGTCGCATTACGCCTGTAGACGTAGCGTGGTTAAGTGCCGGTCACGAGTCGAAATATTCGGGTCGTGACAAAGTTGGTATCAGAGCGTAGGTTTTACCTTTCGGAGTGTAGGATGACCTTGGTATGATGGAGTAGGTAGCTGAAGCAGAGTGGCGTAGCGTGTATATGTTCCGCGGCATACTCACGACACGGTACTCCGCCAAGGCGACCTTAAGACTTATTGATTTAAATTCCTTTTTGAGTATAATATTCTTGTGATTCGATTTCCGTATTCTTATCGGATCCTAATTTCCTTTCAGCCATTATGCCGCCAAAGACTACGAGGGCGCAGAGAGCGACCGCGAGGGCCGAGATTCGAGTTGATTCGTCTGAGACGAGGACTGATCCGGGCAGTACACCGGTTGTACCCGAGCAGGTTGTTCCTCCCGTAACAGATCAGATCGCCACGCTAGGGGCAGGTATGCAGGAGATGCGCCAGACGGTGGGATCCAGCATGCAGGAGATGCGCCAGATGATAGGATCGCTAGTTGAGACGCTTCGAGCGCAGCGACCAGAGGTAGCTCCACCCGTTCCAGAGACCGCGATGGTACCTACCGCACAGCCAGTTGCCCCTGCAGCCACGGAGGTGATTACGGTATCGCTATCAGAGTTTATGAGGCTGAAGCCTCCGGTCTTCACAGGCACCGATACAGCCGAGGACCCACAGTCTTTTATTGATAGGATGGGCCGGATATGCCGTTCCCTCAGATGCGCAGATGCGAGATGGGTTGAGTTCACGAGCTTTCGCCTGGAAGGTCTTGCGCAGAAGTGGTGTGATTCAGTTGAGAAGGGCAGAGCGGCAGGTCTTCCTCCTATGACCTGGACGGAGTTTGTGACAGTATTTCTAGCCCGTTTCCTTCCCCAGAGTGTTAGGGATGCCTGAGCACGCAGATTAGAGTCCTTGCGCCAGACGCCAGAGATGACAGTGGCAGAGTATGACGTGCTGTTTACAGAGCTAGCAGTTTATGCCCCGTATTTAGTGGCTACCGAGGAGTTGCGAGTCAAGAGATTTGTTCGAGGCTTGCTTACACCACTGTTCCTTGCGATCAGCGCGCAGCACTACGAGACCTACGCAGCAGCTGTAGATGCAGCCTTATTGGTTGAGGAGCGCCTTGCTGAGACTTCAGTAGTTCCAGAGCCGAAGAGAGTTCGTACTAGTATATCCGCACGGAGACAGTCATTCAGACGCCGCGACAGGTATCGTTCAGGTACGGGGAGTGGCAGAGATTCGGGGCGAGGTCAGATGTTTAGTTCGTATCCCCGGGAGAGTCAGCATTCGTCGTGGGGTTGCTTTAGATGCGGCAGTATACTTCACCTCGTTAGAGATTGTCCTGAGATACACCGGAGGGAGGCGGCAGCACCGCATGTTACTTTACCACCTTCACCACCCCAGAGGGCGTTTCCAGTTGTACCTACCGTTGTTCCGCGTCAGACTCATACTCAGAGAGGTCGTGGGCGTGGAGGAGTTGCTCAGAGAGGACGGGATGACCGAGGCAGAGGGCAGTCAGTCACCGGTGGAGGACAGGCGCAGGTCTTTGATTTGACGCATCGGGACGCGCAGGCGTCCAATGCGGTGGTTTCAGGTATCCTTTCAGTATGTTCTGTTGATGCACACGTGTTGTTCGATCCCGGATCCACGCACTCGTACGTATCCACACACTTTGTGCCGAGTTTGGGTAGAGAGTCCGGTTTGCTTGATAAGCCGCTTGTGGTGACTACTCCTGTGGGAGAGTCGTTTGTTGCTAGGCACGTGTTCCGATCTTGCACCGTCTGTATTGGCGAGAGAGAGTTGCCTGTCGATTTGATCCTTCTTGAGATGTTGGACTTCGATGTTCTTTTGGGCATGGATTGGTTAGCCACGTGCTATGCTTCTGTGGACTGCCGTGAGAAGACAGTTAGATTCTGTTTTCCCGGCGAGTCGGTTTTTGTTGTGTTGGGGGACCGTGGTGCCGCCCCTCACATTGTGATTTCTTCTTTTCGCGCGGGACAGCTTTTGAGGAAGGGATGTCAGGGATTTCTCGCCTATGTTTGCGACGCTAGCGCTACAGAGGTTCCATTGAATCAGGTTCCGGTTGTTAGCGAGTTTCCTGATGTGTTCCATGACGAGCTTCCTGGGCTACCGCCCGAGCGCGATATTTCTTTCTGTATTGATCTGGTTCCTGGCACGGGGCCTATTTCCATACCGCCTTATCAGATGGCCCCGGCGGAACTTCGGGAATTGAAGGGTCAGTTGCAAGATTTGCTGGATAAGGGACTTATTCGACCCAGTGTTTCTCCTTGGGGTGCTACAGTCCTGTTCGTCAAGAAGAAGGACGGCAGTTTGTGTCTGTGTATCGACTACCACCAGCTGAACAGGGTGACAGTGCGGAACAGATATCCCTTGCCGCGTATCGACGATTTGTTCGACCAGCTCCATGGGGCAGGATACTTTTCGAGGATCGATTTACGATCGGGCTATCATCAGCTGCGGGTTCGACAGGAGGACAATCCTAGGACAGCTTTCCGTACGCGCTATGGCCATTATGAGTTTTTGGTGATGTCGTTCGGACTCACCAATGCGCCAGCAGCATTCGTGGACTTGATGAACCGTATTTTCCGGCCATATTTGGATCTGTTCATCATAGTGTTCATTGACGATATCTTGGTGTATTCCCGGAGTTGTGAGGAGCATGAGCAGCACCTGCGGATTACACTGCAGACCTTAAGGGAGCACCAGCTTTACGCGAAATTCTCCAAGTGTGCTTTCTGGCTGGACAGCGTAGTCTTCTTGGGGCATGTGATCTCACGAGACGGTATATGTGTAGACCCGAGGAAGATCGAGGTCGTTCAGCGTTGGCCCAGACCCACATCAGTTACGGAGATTCGCAGCTTTTTTGGGTTGGCCGGTTACTACAGGCGATTTGTGCAGGACTTCTCCAGTATTGCTACTCCTTTGACCGGGTTGACCCGGAAGGGAGTTCCTTTCGATTGGACGGAGGAGTGCGAGCACAGTTTTCAGCAGCTACGGACTCGGCTGACTACGGCACCGGTATTATCATTACCTTCCGGATCAGGCGGATTTATGGTCTATTGTGATGCTTCTCGAGTGGGGCTAGGGTGCGTATTGATACAGCATGACAGGGTGATCACGTATGCTTCGCGACAATTGAAGAGACATGAACAGAACTACCCCACTCACGATTTGGAGATGGCTGCAGTGGTCTTTGCACTTAAGATCTGGCGACATTACCTATACGGCGAGTCGTGCCAGATATTCACTGATCACAAGAGTTTAAAGTATATATTTCAGCAGCGAGACCTAAACCTTAGACAGCGCCGATGGATGGAGTTAGTGAAGGATTATGACTGCGAGATCTTGTATCACCCGGGCAAAGCGAATGTGGTGGCGGATGCTTTGAGCAGGAGGCCCGGGGGTAGTCTATCTTGTTTGAGAGCAGTACAGGGGCAGTCGTCGGCAGATTGGCTGATATTATGCGACAACCGAGTACAGTTCGAGTTCACGCCGATTGGAGGACAGATCGCGCATGTTCGTGCACGCCCACAGTTGCTTGACCGTGTACATGAGGCACAGCACAGTGATGACCGATGTTCAGAGATCAGGACGCAGATTGGACAGGGCAGATTTTCAGAGTTCGTGATCGATGATCAGGGGATGCTGAGATTTGGGACTAGACTGTGCATACCAGATGCTGAGGGGCTGCGGCGTGAGATTCTCGAGGAGGCACATCGATCGGTGTACAGCGTCCATCCCGGTTCCACCAAGATGTATCATGATATGAGAGATGTTTACTGGTGGGACGGAATGAAGAGGGACATCGCAGATTTTGTGTCGAGATGCCTGACTTGTCAGCAAGTCAAGGCTGAGTACCAGAGGCCCGCGGGAGAGCTACAGCCGTTACCCATTCCAGAGTGGAAATAGGAGCAAATTTCGATGGATTTCGTTGTGGGTCTACCCAGGACTAGGCGAGGGTATGACTCCATTTGGGTGATCATAGATCGTTTGACGAAAACGGCTCACTTCCTGCCAGTGAAGACGACTTTCGGATTTGCTCAGTACGCCCAGATTTACATCGACGAGATAGTACGACTGCATGGAGTCCCGACATGTATCGTGTCCGACAGAGGCACCCAGTTTACCAGTCGACTATGGCAGAGGCTTCAGGTGGCTTTGGGCACTCGCTTGAGTTTCAGCACAGCATTTCATCCGCAGACCGACGGACAGTCAGAGCGGACTATTCAGACTCTCGAGGACATTCTCAGAGCGTGTGTATTAGATTTCGGAGGTAGCTGGAATCATCACTTACCCTTAGTAGAGTTCTCCTACAATAACAACTACCAGGAGACCATTCAGATGGCACCATTTGAGGCTCTTTATGGGAAGAGATGCAGATCGCCCGCCTGTTGGACAGAGCTCAGTGAAAGCAGTATCTTAGGGCCACAGATTGTTGAGGAAACGACCGCGAAGATCCAGTTGATTCGCGATAGGATGAGAGCAGCCCAGAGTAGGCAGAGATCTTATGCGGACCGTCGGCGGCGCAGACTTGAGTTTTCTGTTGGTGATCATGTTTTCTTGAGGGTCTCCCCAATGAAAAGTGTGATGAGGTTTGGGAAGAAGGGGAAGCTCAGTCCCAGATATGTGGGCCCCTTCGAGATCCTCGAGCATGTTGGTGCAGTTGCATACCGGTTAGCCCTTCCGCACAATTTTCCAGATGTGCACCCCGTATTTCACGTTTCGATGCTCCATAGATATCTTCATGATACTTCGCATGCGATTCAGCACCCGACGATCCAGCTTGAGCGCGACCTTTCCTATGCAGAGCAGCCGGTGATGATCTTGGAATGACAAGTGAAGAAATTGAGATCGAAGGACATTCCATCAGTCAAGGTACTTTGGCGTGGTCCGAGCAGCGAGGAGGTCACTTGGGAGACCGAAAGCGAGATGAGGAAGAAGTACCCCCGTCTTTTCGAAGGTACGGGTAGTTAGATTTTGAAATTCGGGGACGAATTTCTTTAAGGGGGAGAGATTGTAACACCTAAGGATGCGATTAGTGGCTAATTATATTTAAATAAAGGGTTTTTAATAAAAAGTTTACCAAATTGAGTTTCAAATATTTTTCCAAATTTAATAAATATTTTTCTAGAATTTTCCTAGGCTTGCACACACATGTGCATGTAAACAAGGGTTTTAAAATGAGGTAATACCATGATTAGCAACCATGGTGGGTTTAATCATGGGGATTAAGACTTTTGGGTTTTAATTAAGTTTAATTAGTTAATTGAGGGTTTCTTTAATTTGAATTTCCCTTTTGGAGTGTTGACTTGGTGAGAATGAGAGAGAGAGAATGCATCATGGCAAAAGCCATGCTTGCATTGAATGAAGAGAGAGAGAGTGGAGGGGTTGACCTTGGAGGGTATCTTTTCTTTTCCACTCATTCTTGTGTTGTTTCTCTCAACCTCACTCTCACACTCACACACACACACCCCACAACAGCAGCAGCAGCAAACACAACAGCAGCAGCAGCAGCAGCAAACCCAACAGCAGCAGCAGCACCTTCAGCCTCAGCAACAGCAGCTCAGGCAACAACAGCAGCAGCAACAACACCCCAGCAGCTCCATTCCCTCTTCTTGTTCTCCTTCTACTAGCTTGTGAGATTTCTTGAGGGTATAACCTCTAAACTTATTCCTACTTTCGCTTAATTGAGTAGATTAGCTTCGATTAGCGATAGTTTTGTGTATTTAGTGCTTTGTGTGGTGATTGGTGGGATCTTTGACCAAGTGATGTTTGAATTGGCTTTAGTAAGTTGATAGAGTGTTGTTAGGGCCCTGTTAACCTAGCTTAACCCCCATTGCACTAAAATACCACCAGATTCCTAATTGATGCAAATTCTTCGTTTTTGAGCAAAAACTAGCTTTCTGCAAACTGCTATCGACCCGGTGAGTTCAGAATAATTTTGAGAGGACTGCAGTATAATTGTTAGGTGCTGATCCCCCAGGTAGAACCCGACCCCCATACCTCTTGTTCAGGCCGCCGGAAAATTGTATCTGGCCGCAAATTTTGGCCAGATGGGGAGGGTTTGGGTTGGGGTTTGTCTCTAGTGGTGTCTGTTGCAGCCCTTAGACTCATGGCATGTATAATTTTATTTGATTCTTAATGTAGAAAAATCTGGAGCTAAATACCCTATTTCACGTATTTTAAACCTTCGCGACACGCGTGATACGCATGTGGTTTGGGATTTCTGCGTATCGCGACGCGTCAGGGTAGTTTCAGGCGCGTAATCACACGTTTTTACGTATCGCGCACAGACGCGCGCTTGGTTTGCGACACGGGTTTCTAGTTTGACCTTAATGTCACGTTTTTGTGGATTTGAGCTTATGTGTGATATATTGTGTGATTCTAGGTTCGCAGGCGAGTGAGACGGACGCTGCGAAGAAAGGGAAGCAAGTCGTCGGCTACACTTAGCGCGAGACTTCGGTGAGTAGATTTAACATCTACAGGGATATCGCCCGCATGGCGTTATGCGTCAGGGCTGATAGGACCTTATAGTTATATATTGCATTTACCTACATTGACTGTCATTTATACTATTGTTGCATACTGCATTCCCTGCTATATGTATGTAAACTTAGAATTGATAGAACACCGCACTATTACTAACGGTTCATGCTGCACGAGCACTAATCTGCATGTTACACACACACCGTTAGTAATTGCCATGACACACTCACTGTAGAATTTCCATGATTATATTGCTGTAGTTCATTTCATATATGATTCGTTATGATTTTCATAGAAATTGGGAGCCGCAAGATGTCTTTGAAAACTGAAACTATTTTAAAAGCGGTTCTCCCTTGTACCTATATTGTGACTTGATGTACATAGCACATCGCATTTGATTCACTCATTGGTGTTGGATTTCCATGAAATTTCTGGTTTTGAGGACCGTGGAACTATTTAAAGAAAAGATGCACTATTTGAAAACCCGGTCCCTCGTGATATGATATTTTGGTGCGTCCACCACGCGTTTTCTTGGTGCTGAGACGTGTGCTTGAAACCCGATTCGAGGAGTTGGATGATCCGTTTGCGGGTTCGTGGTGGACCCGGTATGGTTCCCCGGGGCGAGAAATGTTTTTCGTGGAGTAGACGATGAGCCTGGCAGGGTGGCGAGTACCTACCGGTGATTGGTTGGACCTGGCGGTTATCCGGAGGATACTGACCAGAGTCGAGAGATGGATGCGGGATGATCCGTACTGCCGGGGCCGATACCGCAGACGGAGCCCGTGGGCTGATCCGGACTGACGGATCCCGATATATGAGGATTTGCGTGTCGATGCTGGACACGAGTATTTTATGATATTTTGAGTGCCGATGTTGGGCACTCGTGATTCTCAGAGATTTACAGGATTTGAGGGCCGAGGAGGGTGCCGGCGCCTGAGTTTATTTGGGATTTGGGTGCAGTTTGGGGCACCGATTATTTTTCCATGTTGATACTTCCATGTAGATGTTGTTTATCCCATGCTCACCATTGTTTATCATGCATTTCATCCTGTAGTCGTTTTACCAGACAGAGCATTTGCATGATTATTGCACCTACTGCTTGTCGCATATAGATCTTACTTGCTGGCATATGATAGAGTCGCGCAGTACGTGCATGCTCGCGATTACCTTTATATGTTATCTCTATTCACGAGTTGGAAACTCACCCCCGTTATGCCACAGTATTTGCAAGTTGCCCTTCAGAGTAGTCGCGGCAGGCTGCCTTTTGCATCTTTTGGCTGCAGATACCACTACAGTTGGTGCGAGAGCTGTTTTTCTTTTAGGTGGGTTGTGGTATCTGATTACTTTTGTTGTAACCTTTTTGTATCTAGTATTCTCCATCTACCATATATGTAATGGACTTAGATACTGTATGAGGACGATGATGTATATTTTTGTATTCTGGTGTCGAGCTCGTGGGAGCCGACTATTTTTATATGCAGTCATTATTCTGTGATATTTACTTATTGCTCATTCTTCGCTACGGCGTCGTATATTACTCTTGTGATGATGGTTTTCGCCGTTGGGCGTGATTGCTCCCGTTTGGGAATGTTTGGTTTCATTATATCTCATTTTCACTCATATCCTGTTTTATATCCGATTTCGGGTTTACTTTTACAAAGGAAATGCTGCCAAAATTATTTAAATGATGACGTAACTTTAAAAGAACTTATTGAACTATTTAAGTTTTTTCTAAATGTTTTGATAAAATGTTTTCAACACTCGTTACTTTTAAATGGTTTTGATTTCTGGGTTCGGCTTACTTAGTGCCGTTACGCCTGTAGACGTAGCGTGGTTAAGTGCTGGTCACGAGTCGAAATATTCGGGTCGTGACATTGGATCAGGCTCGTTAAATAATGGCATATACGTTCTTAATCAAACCATGGTTCTTAATATACAAAACACACACAAGAGGAAAAGTTCAGAAATGAACGAATCCTTCTTGTGGCATTGTAGACTTGGTCATATCAATGCGACACAACTAGCTAAGTTACATAAGGATAGATATTTGAATTCGTTCGAATTTTCATCTTATGATACTTGCCAGTCATGTCTCAAAGACAAGATGACCAAAACTCCGTTTAGTGGACATGGAGAAAGAGTTACGGAACTCTTGGGACTGATACATAGTGATGTATGCGGTCCCATGTCTATACATGCCAGGGTTGGTTCCTCGTACTTCATTACATTCACTGACGATCTCTCAAGATACGGACATGTGTTCCTATTGAAACACAAGTCTGAAGCTTTTGAGAAATTCAAAGAACATAAGCACGAAGTCGAGAACCAAAAGGGTAAAAGTATTAATATCCTTCGATCTGATCGAGGAGGAGAATACTTGAGCAATGTGTTCCAGGACTATCTAAAAGAGAATGCGATTCTCTCTCAGCTTACTCCTCCTTATACACCACAGCACAACGGTGTATCGGAACGGAGGAATCGGACCCTATTAGATATGGTGCGCTCTATGATGAGCACCGCTGAGTTACCTATTTCCTTTTGGGGTTATGCGCTTGAAGTAGCAGCATACCTATTGAATCAGGTTCCATCAAAATCTGTACCTACCACACCATATGAGATATGGAGTAGGAAGAGACTATGTCTTAAACGAGTTAAGATATGGAGTTGTCCGGCCTAAGTCAAAAGGAAAATCCGGACAAACTCGAGGCACGATCAGTTTTTTGTAAGTTTGTTGGATATCCTAAACATTCAAATGTATATCTATTCTACCACACTGAACAACAAAAGGTGTTTGTTGCTCAACATGCCACCTTTTTAGAAAAGGAATTTCTTGCAAAAAATATTAGTGGCGAAGAGGTAGAGCTGGAAGAAGTTCCAGCAGAACAAACTACAACTGGAGATTTAGTGGAACCAGAGGATTCAGTAGTTCTCGACGAACCTCAGCCTCTCCGCCGATCTAGTAGGGTTCCTCATCCACCTGAGAGATACTAAGGTTTTCTCATTGATGGTGGAAGCGAGGATTGCATCATGGAAGATGATGACCCGGCTAGTTTCGAGCAGGCCATCACGAGTGGGGACACTGTGAAATGGCTGGATGCAATGCGATCTGAGATGGAATCCATGTACACCAACAAAGTATGGACTTTGGAAGTTGCTCCTGAAGGGGTAAAACCCATTGGGAGCAAATGGATCTTTAAGAAGAAACTTGATGTAGATGGAAAAGTTGAGACTTTCAAAGCTAGTCTTGTTGCAAAGGGTTTTCGTCAAGACCAGGTGTGGACTATGATGAAACTTTTTTTCCAGTGACTATGCTTAAGTCCATCCAGATCCTACTTGCCATTTCTACATACCATGACTACAAAATCTGGCAAAGGGATGTTAAAACCGCCTTTCTAAATGGTGATTTAGAGGAGTGCGTGTACATGACTCAGCCAGAGGGCTTCATAGACAGTGGGAGCAGCGGGAAGGTGTGCAAGCTGCTTAAATCCATCTACGGGTTAAAGAAAGTATCGCGGAGTTGGAACATCTGTTTTGATGTGGTAGTCAAAGAGTTTGACTTCATCAAGAACGTAGATGAACCTTGTATATACAAGAAGGTGGCAGAGAATAAGGTTGTCTTCCTCGTATTGTACGTGGATGACATACTCTTGATAGGAAATGATGTTCCTATGCTGCACTCGGTCAAGCTCTTCTTATCACATAGATTCTCAATGAAAGATCTAGGTGATGCCTCCTGCATTTTGGGGATTTAGATCTAATAGGATACTGGGATTGTCCCAATCCAGGTACATTGACACCATACTAAAGATGTTTAGTATAGAAGAATCCAAGCATGGGAATTTATCCACGATCTCTGGACTCACTCTCTCCAAAGAGATGTCTCCTAAAACTGATTTGGAGAGAGCTCGCAAGCAAGGGATACCCTATGCTTCGGCAGTAGGCTATATCATGTACGCGATGATATGTACCAGACCCGATGTAGAATACTCACTAAGTGTAGTGAGTAGGTATTAAGCCGATCCTGGAGAGAGTCACTGGACAGCTGTGAAGAACATTCTCAAGTATTTGAGAAGGACAAAGGAGATGTTCTTGGTGTATGGTAACGGTGAACTCCAGGTGGAGTCCTTTACCAATTCGAGCTACAAAGTGATAAGGTCGACTCTAAGTCGCACTCGGGATTTGTCTTTACCCTAAATGGAGGGGCAGTTTGTTGGAAGAGTTCCAAACAGGAAACCGTGGCAGACTCGACGATGGAGGCTGATTACATCGCTGCCAACGATGTTGCCAAAGAGGTTGTCTGGATCAAGAAGTTCATCACTGAACTTGGTGTGGTTCCGTCCATTGAGCATCCAATACCTTGGTATTGTGATAACAATGGAGCTGTAGCTTTGGCCAAGGAACCCAGGTCCCATCAGAGATCCAGGCATATTCTGAGGCGGTATCACCTGATCCGGGAGTTAGTTGATAGCCGCGAGATCGAGGTCAGGAGAGTTGACACGAAGGACAACACTGCGGATCCACTCACGAAGGCCATACCCCAGATACATTTTGAGAGACTCTTCGGGATGTTGGGTATAAGATACTACAACAGCTGGCCTTACTGCAAGTGGGAGATTGTTAGTTATGTTTACGCCCTAGAGGCCATTGTTGTACATATGATGTATATTATAGTGGATGTTTGGATATATATAGAGAGGACTTTCATGCTCGATATGATAGTATGCTATCTGGTTTCACTTTGTCTAAACATGTTGACTTTTATTGGTTTATTGTCTTGCTCTCACATGTTGATAAAGCCCTTAGGATACGTACTTGACTACCCGGACTATGATGCAGATCATACTAGTGGGGCCAGGGTAGTCCAAGAGTACATTCTATAACTGTTCCTAGTCGAGGGTGTATTAAGACATGGCATCGATACTCCATAGTAGACTAGCGTATACGCATCTTGACCCATATGATGGGCGATGGATAATCACACATCCATTGGTGTTTGACATCAAAGATGGTATACGGGTGCTCAGTGGAGACTGGGTACACTGAACGGACTCGCCGAGAACTCCTAGATGGTATTATACCTATCGTCAGATAGCAGTTCTGTTGGGTTCCTAGGCACTCTTGTGAAGGTTCTTAAGGCATCAAACATGCCCGGATTAAATTTTAGACGTGCCGAACAACCCAAAGCCGGGATCTTTGCTAGATTATTAGGGTTTTATATGCAAGATGATAACTTTTATCTAAGTGTGAGGGATTACAACCTTTGTAGTCCGCTCCTTCACTTCACAAGCTCCGAGTAGAAGTCCCTTTGCCACGATCCACGATCTCCCGGTCTCATAAGAGGCTCCACGACTCGAACGATCCATTCTAGCTTGTCGTATTCCAAATCTCCGATGATCTACCTTGAAGTTGCTTCGACTCAAGCTTTCTCACTCAAAAGAGAAGAACACCCTAATCACAAGGGCTAGATGAGATGAGGATGAGAGAGTAGTGATTTTGCTTTCTTTTTATATCATTTTCTCATATTTTATCATCACTTAAGGATTTTCAAGAGAGCTTCTTCAAGAGAGAAGAAGAAGATAATGGATAATCAAAAAGATAATGATTAATCTTATCCTTTTGTGATGAATAGAAATATAAATCATATGATTGATATATAACCATGGTCAAGGATGAATGGATGAGAATGTGTAGAGAAACAACTAGGGTTAGGGTTTGGTTAAGTTAAATGAATGTGTCATCCATAAAGATCTTAAGAATGACAAAAGAAAAAGCTTCTAGAAGGAACTTGAAGCTACTAACCCTAATCAAACCCTAACCTCAATTAATCTTCCTTAAACATGTTTAACAATTAATCATATCATGTCACAATAATATATATCACATATATATTATATATTTGCAACAAAAGAAAATAATACAATTAACATATATCGCATATATATCAATGTATCATCCACTGAGAAAATGAAATAATAAAGCAAGCTAATATTAGTTAATATAATAATATATCATATATATTATTATATATTAAATCATCGAATCAACACTTGATCCGACGATCCGGCTATATCGAATATTACCGACTAATATATCATGTACCGATTCATCGAATCAACACTTGATCCGATGACCCGGTTCATATCTAAATATCGCGAGAATATAATACGGTATCCCATATCGCATTATTCTCGTTCCTGCGCATATCACATATGCGCCACTACTCCGTTTCGCCTGAGCCAAGAAACCTCTGTGTAGGACTCTAAAGAATCGTCAATACGCCGGTAGCAGGTGATGATCATATCAAACACCCACAAGCTGCAAGCGGTCAGCTAAACGTAACAGCCACCCAGGTATTGAGCGATCAGAAGATCAACAAGCTAGCCTGTGCGTTCTCCTGTGAATCCAACCAGTAACACTCCCGTACAGTCCGGTCTGTTCGTCTGATATGTCGCATATCAAGTCTAGGGGTGGTATACGTCAGACCCCAGTAACCGATAAGTCGTGTCGATGTATGGCTCATAACGGGTCGAGAAACTACTAGTAACACTTACCAGTAAATCTCCATATCAGCCCTGGCCAAGGACTTCCAGTTATAGCCAATCGAACACAGCACAACATCAACTCCCTATACCGGGAGAGACGAATCCCTTCCTATCGCTCATTGCCTCCATGTGATTCGGGACTGTACCCAAAAGCCACCGTTTTGCACGCCCTCTTGGACGTGGTAAGGTGGAAATCAAAGCACAGTGGGAATCACACAAGACTCTATGACGATCTCGGGTCTTCAAACTACCCTGTACCTGTGTCATCGGAGAACTGCCATCTGACGTGTGGTATATCACCATCTGGGAGTTCTCGGCGAGTCCGTCCAGTGTACCCAGTCTCCACTGAGCACCCGTACACCATCTCTGATGTCAAACACCGATGGATATGGGATCATCCATCACCCATCATATGGGTCAAGATGCGTATACGCTAGTCTACTCTGGTGTATCGATGCCCTGTCTCGATATACCCTCGACTAGGAACAGTTATAGGATGTACTCATCGACTACCGCAGCCCCACTAGTATGATCTCATCATAGTCCCAGTAGTCGAGTACAGATCCTAAGGGCTTTATCAACATGTGAGAGTAAAACAGTAAACCAATACAAGTCAACATGTTAAGATAAAGTGAAACCAAATAGCATACTATCATGACGAGCAAGAAAGTCTTCTCTATATATAAACAAGTATCCATTATAATATACATCAAATGTACAACAATGGCCTCTAGGGCATATACATAACTAACAAGTTCTCCGGTGATACTGGTACAGGTTAGTCTGTAGACCCCAGATCGTCATAGAGTCTTATGTGATTCCCACTGTGCTTTGATTTCCACCTTACCACGTTCATGAGAACGTGCAAAACGGTGGCTTTTGGGTACAGTCCCGAATCACATAGAGGCAATGAGCGATAGGAGGGGTTTCGTCTCTCCCGGTATTGGGAGTTGATGTTGCGCTATGTTCGATTGGCTATAACTGGAAGTCCCTGGCCAGGGCTGATATGGAGATCTACTGGTAAGTGTTATCAGTAGTTTCTCGACCCGTTATGAGCCTCACATAGACACGACTTATCAGTTACTGGGGTGCGTTTACCACCCCTAGACTGTATATGCGACATATCAGACGAAGAGACCGGACTTACGGTAGTGTTACTGATTGGATTCAAAGGAGTATGTACAGGATTGCTTGTTGATCTTCTGATCGCTTAATACCCGGGTGGCTGTTACGTTTAGCTGACCGCTTGCAGCTTATGGGTGTTTGATATGATCATCACCTACTGCCGGCGTATTGACGAGTCTTTAGAGTCCTACACAGTGGTTTCCTGGCTCAGGCGAAACGGAGTAGGAGCACATATATGATATATGCGGGACCGAGATTAATACGATATGTGATATCGTATTCTATTCTTGTGATATATGATATCGGTCGGTTATATGTGATATAGCCGGGTTATCGGATCAAGTGTTAATTCGATAAAAAGATACATGTTATATTGGTCGGTTATATGTAATATAGCCGGATTATTAAATCAAGTATTGATTTAATAATTTAATGTATAATTATATATGTGATATATTACATTACATTAACTAATATAAGCTCACTTAAATGATTCTTTTTCTCACTTAGGATGCATTGATATATATGTGATATATGTTAAATGTATTCTTTTCTTTTGTTACAAAATTATATATATGTGATATATATAATTGTGACATGCTAGGTTATACATGCAACTTGGGTGTATGAGAATTACACCATGCTTTTGTGATAAATGTTGAGTTTATATTTATTTTAGCAAAATTCAAAATTGGGGAGAATTAGTCATGAGCTTGGATGAAGCTTGTAGTACATTGACTAAGTCAACCAATTTTGTTTTGCCTAAGATATTTATTAACCTAACCCTAATCACTTTGACTATGGTCTATACTCTACAAGGGTTTTTGTTATGGTTTTATTTATCTTTGTAAGTAATTCACAAATGATATGGAATTAGTCATGGTTAAGCTTCATGGAAGCTAATAGAACATTGACTAAAGTCGACCTCTTTTGTTTTTATTTAAGATATTTCTTAACCTAACTTTTAATCCTAGCCCATGGTTTATTCTCTACAAGGGTTAAGCATGTCATTCTTAACCCATGGTTGCATTTCTAACCTCATAACAATAATTCATTCATCACTTGTTCTTCTTCTTCTTCTTCACAAAAAAAAGGCTTGCTTGATTTTTTTTTCCAAGTGATGAATGATTGTAAGATATAGAAAACTAAAGTGAGCAAAATTCCTACTTCATCATCCTCTTCTATACTATTCATATAGATTAGTGTGTTAGCTTCACTAATCCATAATTAGTGAAGAGATAGCTTGGGTTTGTGATTACTCAAGGTAGATCATCTTGGATTGTGAAGACTTCAAGCTAGCATGGATCATTCACCTCATGGAGCTTCTCTAGAGTCCTGGAGCTTGATGATCGCAGCGAAGGGACCACAACTTGGAGCTTATGAAGCGAAGGAACGGACTACAAAGGTTGTAATCCCTATCACTTAGAAGTAAAGATGTTTGCTTTATGTTTCTAACCCTAATTCTCTAGTAAAGATCCTTGCTTAGCTTGTTTGGCACTTGAAAATTTAAAATACGGCATGTTTGATGCCTTGTAGAACCTTGTTCTAGTGTCTAAGAACCTTACAAGAGTGTACTGAGAAACAGTTCTGGGTGACTAACACACCCGAAGAAGATGCATCAACATGCTCATTCTTTGTTTGGGTGGTGTGGAAATCCGGATATTTTCCTATTTCTTGCTCGGACTTATAACAATTATAAGTGGGAGCGGAACCAACGTTCCCCATCTCAGCATAACAAGCGAGTTCGGTCAATAAATCCATATTATTATCTTGATTAAGGCATGGTCGCTACCTGGAGATCAAGAGAAGAAAACACTTAGCGTATGCTCTTGCAAGATTAGATTGGTTTTTATCTTATCTAATCAGGATGGCTCCTACTGTTTTTATCAAATCTTCCTTCAAACCCTAAAAGGTATGACTAGCCGGGATTAATTACACCTTACAAGTTCGCCAATCTTTCAGCCGGGTTAGTATCGGTACTTTGAGGGAGGTTCCCCGTGCTTTCGCACGGACCTAATTAAAATAAACCTCGTTTTCCCGGGGGCGTAACCTCGTTAACACCTTTCTAGACACCTACTTTGATCGGCTAATTGTCATGTGTAAAACTCTCCCAGGAGTAACTCTTACTCGCAGTGGGTATCGGGATCCAACTATCTCATAGAAGGTATGCAATCTCATTGCAAATTTCAACACTTGAAATTCCCAATAATAGTTTTTATCTCAAGCGTCCTATGACCTTGACAGAGGTCATCAAACCATAGTGCGCTTGTCAAGTTCAACCCGCCATTTCATGATTGAATTAAACCCACCCGCACGATCCTTGACAGAGGTCAACAAGGTCGTACGACTACCCAAATCCAATCGCATCACATGCTTTACAGATAAGCACTAATCAGCTACCGCACACTACGCCTTGACAGAGGTCAACAAACGTAGCACGAATACTAAGTGGCACTTATCTGAAATGACAGAGGGCTACTGTTGGGTTACCTACAACGGCAACAAGGTTTCGGGAGGCATCATCCATGCCAAGTTTAAATTTTTGCCATTATAGATAACCCTAACACAAGATCTTTAACTAGAGAATCAAACATAAACTATATGTTAACAACTTAACATCTAAGAGTTAGGGATTACAACCTTTGTAGTCCGTTCCTTCGCTTCATAAGCTCCTTGTTGTGCTCCCTTTGCTGCGATCATCGAGTTCTCGGACTCTCGAGAGGCTCCATGAGGTGAATGATGCATCTTGCTTGAAGTCATCGAAATCCAAGACGATCTACCTTGAGGAATCACAAACCCAAGCTCTCTTTTCACTAATTAGGTATTAATGAAGTGAACACCCTAATCTAAGTGGCTAGAATAGATGAGGATGATGAAGTAGGAATTTTGCTCTCTTTTGTTTTCTTTTTCTCTCAATCTTTCATCACTAAAGAAAATTCTAGCAAGCTTTTTCAAGAGCAAGAAGAAGATGAAGAAGTGTTGTGATGAATGAATTATTGTTTTGGTTAGAAATGCAACCATAGTTAGATATGTGTCATGGCAAACTCATGTAGAGAATCGACCATAGGATAGGGTTAAAGTTAGGTTAACAAATATCAAGGATAAAACAAAGAGGGTGGACTTTGTCAAAGGATCATGAAGCTTCCTCAAAGCTCATCCAAAACATAATCCATCCAAAAAGAAAATGTTAACCCAAGTTTAAACCCTAGTTGCATTTGTAACCCTAACATGTTACAATATTATATATCTCATATACAATATTTTGTAACAAAAGAAAATAATACAATTAACATATATCACATATATATCAATGTATCATCAAGTGAAAAAGAATCTTTAAGTGAGATTATATTAGTTAATGTAATGTAATATATCAAATATATAATTATACATTAAATTATCGAATCAACACTTGATCCGATAATCCGGCTATTTTGCAAATAACCGACTAATATAATCTGTATCAGTTCATCGAATCAACACTTGATCCGATGACCCGGCTATATCACATATACCCGGTCGATATCACATATCACGAGAATCGAATACGGTATCACATACACGTATTATTCTCGGTCCCGCACATATCATATATGTGCTCCTACTCCGTTTTTCTTGAGCCCGGAAACCTCTGTGTAGGACTCTAAAGAATCGTCAATACGCCGGCAGTAGGTAATGATCATATCAAACACCCACAAGCTGCAAGCGGTCATCTAAACGTAAAACCACCCGGGTATTGAGCGATCAGAAGATCAACAAGCAAGCCTGCACACACTCTTATGAATCCAATCAGTAACACTCCCGTACAGTCCAGTCTCTTCGTCTGGTATGTCGCATATCCAGTCTAGGGGTGGTAAACGTCAGACCCCAGTAACCGATAAGTCGTGTCGATGTGAGGCTCATAACGGGTCGAGAAACTACTGATAACCCTTACTAGTAGATCTCCATATCAGCCCTGGTCAGGGACTTCCAGTTATAACCAATCGAACACAGCGCAACATCAACTCCCAATACCGGGAGAGACGAAACCCCTCCTATCGCTCATTGCCTCCATGTGATTTGGGACTGTACCCAAAAGCCACCGTTTTGCACGTTCTCGTGAATCTGGTAAGGTGGAAATCAATGCACAATGGGAATCACACAAGACTCTATGACGATCTCGGGTCTACAAACTAACATGTACCAGTATCACCAGAGAACTGCTATCTGATGATAGGTATAATACCATCTTGGAGTTCTCGGTGAGTCCGTTCAGTGTACCCAGTCTCCACTGAGCACCCATATACCTTCTCTGATGTCAAGCACCAATGGATATGGGATCATCCATCGCCCATCATATGGGTCGAGAAGCGTATACGCTAGTCTACTATGGAGTATCGATGCCCTGTCTCGATACTCCCTCGACTAGGAACAGTTATAGGATGTACTCTTTGCCTACCTTGGCCCCACTAGTATGATCTGCATCATAGTCATAGTAGTCGAGTACATATTCTAAGGGCTTTTATCAACATGTGTGAGCAAGACAGTAAACCAATACAAGTCAACATGTTAAGATAAAGTGAAACCAAATAGCATACTATCATGTCGAGCAAGAAAGTCATTTCTATATATATCCAAGCATCCACTATAATATACATCATATGTACAACAATGGCCTCTAGGGCATATATATAACTAACAACTACGACAGGATTTTAAGAAAACCCTTTTGCGTAATGAACTTGATATCGTTGTAGAAACAAGTGATTTTTGAAAATGAGTGTTTTTGAGGCTTTTTACTAGTCTTGCTAAAGAGGTCACTCCCGGTGAAGGGATCTTGACCCTTTCGTTATCGAATAAGGTGCGGGATATTTCACAACTACCACTGTGCAAAGAAAGAACTAAAAGAAGCAATCAAAAGACAAAATCGAGTGGGTTGTAGCATCTGCTAGTTTCGCTAAAGAGGTCACTACAGGTGAAGGGATCTCGGCTCTTTTCTCATCGAATGAGGTGCTGGATACTCTACAAGGAATACCGCTATGCAAAGAAAAAACTAGAGCTACCCTTTTTGAAAATTTGATTCTACAACATCTTTTAGGTTTCTTTTCATTCATTAATCTCATTAATGAAGTCCCATCATTTATGCTTCCTATGCATCACAGAAGTAACGAAAATACAACGTACGCTTATGCCATCCGCATTCGCCACAATGTCCCGTTATGCAACGTTAGGTTACTTAACTAACGACATAGCGGGGCAGGACAAGCGCTGGTGCAAAACATAAGCAATGTTTATTATATATCATATATACAATAATAAAGCATTCGTCTCACGCATATAAAGTAATCACATCACAAAATATCAACAGCAGAAGATAACATATGAAATATTGGATATACTAGGAATTCCATGTTTTAAATTAAGCCAGTATAAAACACGGATTCCACGGTCGCGATGAATAGCCAAACCCACATCCCTAGACCCCTACGAGAGCGGCAAGCAACCCTACCAATTCTAGAGTTAGGAGACCCGGTCTCAACTTCTCGAGATGGTCTCCCCCTGGACCCTAGAACCCGGTTACTTGTGCTCCCCTCCTTGGATCTATCCTAATGCGGAAAAGTAAATAATATACAACAATGGCGACATCATCCTCATCCCGGAAGTGCCCCAATAAAAGAATATTACATACAAGTTTTTTTTACATGAATGAAAATAAAAACTCTCATCTCACATAAAACCCCCGGCTATTCAAAACACGACGATCCAATATAACATATCCCAGCAACACATAACAACACATGTCATCAGCGTAAGTAAATATGCATATCACAATTGTCGTTGACATATAGCAACGAAAACGGCGATACACCACATATTATACTTACGGTCGCAGAAAAGAAAATGTCAAACTACAATATTTGGAATCCACAATCATCTTAGACATCATAAACCCGAAATATCACATACATCGGATTTCATGCCTAACTATATGAATTCCAAATATTGTATCACATTCCACAAATAGCTTGACGATGTTAAACATTCCGATCGAATCAACAAACACCCAAAATTTCCCAAAAAGCTCAACACTTGAGCGCAGTTTAAAAATACTCAGAACATGCCACAGTACCTATGGACCAACCGTAGAAGGGTCAACCCTTGCCTCACCTGTGGCGTCGCGGAACCACCGCAAACCCTAGGGTTTGGCGGCGGTTCTGACGGTCAAAGAGTCGAGTTAGGGTTTCGTTCTTCTAGAGGGTCCATCGCATTACTTGCATGATTTTTGAATGTTCTTTAACTTGGAAAAATCCAACTCTTGGAAAATTTCCAGCAAGGGTTAAAGTGGGTATTTGATATCCGTTCGAACTTTTTAATGCCGTCTAAATAACCTAAAATAAAGTTAGAATTACGACTACGAAACACTCTGAATTGCCTTTACAGAAAGTTAACATCTCATGTAATTTTAGTAAAAACAAGCAACACCTGAAACACCAAAACCCAGAGACCAGAACACCAAACAATTACAAAGCCCAGAAGACATCAAGGGGCCGGCCAGATCGGATTTTAGGGGCATCTCGCCGGGTGAAAACCGGTGGAATGGGTTCGTATTTGTTCAGTGTTCATGGTATATCTCATATAACATTCTGCAGTTGCTTAAAAAAAATTTCGACGACTTAAAAAATTGACGGAATCTAGGTTTTTGTTTTGAGTGTTTCGGAGTTGTTTCAATTTCGTAATTTTACAAACATCGTCTAATTCTTTAGCTTGGCTCTGATACCATTATTGGAATGCCTAGCACGACAGCAAGGTTTCGGGTGGCATCGTCCATGCCATTTTATAAAATTTTCCATGCTAAACAATCCTAACCCTAGAATCTTAACTAGAGATTTAGACAATACAAGATGTAAACAACTTTACAACTAAGTGAATATGGAATACAACCTTTGTAGACCGTTCCTTCACTTCAATAGCTCCGTGTAGTAGGCCCATCGCTCCAAGTAGTGATCTTCCGGACTAAAGAATGGCTCCACAAGATGAAAGGAACGTGCTTGCACGAAGTCTTCGTGGCCGAAGATGATCTACGTCGAGGAGAGACTAACCCAAGCCACCTCTTCACTAATTAGGGATTAGTGAAGCTAACACCCTAAACTAAATGGCTAATCTAGTAGAGGTGATGAAGTAGGAATTTTGCTCACTTTAGAATTATTTTTCTCACTCTTTTTCTTCTCCTCTCAATAACCTAGAGAGCTAAGCTCTTGATGAAGAAGAAGAAGCAAATAATGGATGAGAGAGCGAATGGCAACCATGGGTGAGAAATATCTCATATAACTCATGTAGAGACTTAACCATGGGTTTAGATAATGGTTGGGTTATTAAATATCTAGTGCAAGACAAAACTAATGGACTAAGTTAATGGTTCTACAAGCTTTCACTAAGCTAACCCATGTGACTAATTTCCAACTAATATTTGATTTACTCTAAATAAATAAACCCTACATTATCATTAGCATGGTGTAAGTCTCATACACCCATGTAGCATGTGGCATCAAGCATGACACAAAAAGAAATACAATTAATAGATATCACATTTATATTAAATGCATAAGTGAGAAAAGAAATGCTCAAGTGAGCTAATATTAGTTAATGTAAATTAATATATCAAATATATAATTATACATTAAATCATTAAATCATTAAATCAACACTTGATTTAATAATCCGGTTATATCTCATATGACCGACTAATATTATTTGTATCAACTTATCGAATCAACACTTGATTCTATAACCCTGTATCACATACTCGTATTAATCTCAGTCCCGCACATATCACATATGTGCTCCTATTTTGTTTTGCCTGAGCCAGTAAACCTCTGTGTAGGACTCTAAAGACTCGTCAATACGCCGGCAGTAGGTGATGATCATATCAAGCACCCACAAGCCGTCAGCGGTACTAGCTGGACGTAACGGCTACCCGGGTATTGAGCGATCAGAAGATCAACAAGCAATCCCACTCTAACTCCTGTAAAGCCTGTCAGTAACACTACCGTATAGTCCGGTCTTTTCGTTTGATATGTCGCATATCTAGTCTAGGGGTGGTAAACGTCAGACCCCGGTAACCGATAAGTCGGGCCAATGTGAGGCACATAACGGGTCAAGAAACTACTGATAACACTTACCAGTAGTGAAGGGTTACCTACGACGGCAGCAAGGTTTCGGGAGGCATCGTCCATGCCAAATTTAAAATTTTGCCGTTTTAGCTAACCCTAAACTAGATCGTTAACTAGAAATAATACGGGATATGAATGCAAACACTTTGTAAAAGTAAAGAGAGCAAGGAATACAACCTTTGTAGACCGGTCCTTCACTTCAATAGCTCTGTGTAGTAGTCCCCTCCGCAGCGATTGCAAACTCCGGACTCTAGAGAAGCTCCACAAGAAGAACGAACGTACTTGCTTCGATGACTTCGAGGCCGAAGATGATCTACATCGGGGAGACACTAACTCAAGCTATTCCTTCGCTAGGTCATGAACTTTATGAAGAGAACACCCTATACTACATGGCAAGTAGTAGAGGATGATGAAATAGGAAGTGGGCTCACTTTAGAATTGATTTTCTCACACTTTTTATCATACCTCCATTAAAGCTAGTAAGCTTTTGAGAGGAAGAAGAAGATCAAGATAGAACTCATTCTATGAGTTAATCCAAATGAATAATCCAACCATGTGTGAGTTAAGCCATCATGCTTAACTCATGTAGAGAATTAACCAAGCTATAAGGTTAAGGGTTGGGTTAACTAAATATCTAAAGAAATGACAAAAGAGAAGACTTTGTCAATGTTTCTACAAGCTTCTTCCAAGCTTGACAACTTTGACTAAGTCTATCCCTTTTGTTAAATCTTAAGACATAAACAAAACCCTAATTTAATCTAATCATGGTATAAGTCTCATACATCCATCTTTCATGTATCATCAACCATGACACAATGCATATACACAAACATACATATCACATATGTACAATGTGCACACAAAGTGAGAAAACAAATCTTAAGTGAGCTAATACTAGTTAATGTAATGTAATATATCAAATATATAATTATACATTAAATTATTAAATCAATTCTTGATTTAATAATCCGGCTATAACCGACTAATATCATGTGTAACAACTTATCGAATCAAGACTGGATCCGATAACTCGGCTATATCGCATACAACCCATCAATGTCACAAATCGCGAGAATAGAATACGGTAACTCATATCATATCAATCTCGGTCCCGCACATATCACATATGTGCTCCTACTCCATTTCGCTTGATCCAGGAAACCCCTGTGTAGGACTCTAAAGACTCGTCAATACGCCGGCAGTAGGTGATGATCATATCAAACACCCACAAGCCGCAAGCGGTCTGCTAAACGTAACGGCCACCCGGGTATTGAGCAATCAGAAATACAACAAGCAAGCATGCTCACACTCCTGCGAATCCAATCAGTCACACTACCGTACAGTCCGGTCTCTTCGTCTGATATGTCGCATATCTCGTCTAGGGGTGGTAAACGTCAGACCCTAGTAACTCGATAAGTCGTGTCGATATGAGCCTCATAACGGGTCGAGAAACTACTGATAACACTTACCAGTATATCTCTAAACCTGCCTTGGCCAAGGACTTCCTGTTATAGCCAATCGAGCACAGCGCAACATCAACTCCCTATACTGGGAGAGACGAAACCCCTCTTATCGCTCATTGCCTTCATGTGACTCGGGACTGTACCCAAAAGCCACCTTTTTGCACGTTCTCTTGAACGTGGTAAGGTGGAAATCAAAGCACAGTGGGAATCACACAAGACTCTATGACGATCTCGGGTCTACAGACTAACCTGTACAAGTGTCACCAGAGAACTGCCATATGACGTGAGGTATAATACCATCTGGGAGTTCTCGGCGAGTCCATCCAGTATACCCAGTCTCCAATGAGCACCCGTATACTATCTCTGATGTCAAACACCAATGGATATGGGATCATCCATCGCCCATCTACATGGGTCGAGAAGCTATACGCTAGTCTACTCTGGTATATCGATGCCCTGTCTCGATACACCTACTACTAGGAACATTTGAAGGATGTACTTAGAGACTACACTGTCCCCACTAGTATGATCTGCATCATAGTCCTGGTAGTCAAGTACTCATCCTAAGGGCTTTATCAACATGTAACATAGAGACAAACAGAGTACATGTTAAGATAAAGTGCAACCAGATAGCATACTATCATGTCGAGCAAGAAAGTCCTCCTATATATGTCCAAGCATCCACTACAATATACATCGTATGTAGAGTAATGGCCTCTAGGGCATGCATATCACTAACAATCTCCCACTTGCACTAGGGCCATCTGTTGTAGTATCTCATACCCAACAATCAGCAGTGGTTGAAGTATCTCATACTCAACCATCCCATAAAAGTATATACTGGGAAATAGGCCTTTGTGAGTGGATCAGCGCTGTTGTCCTCTATGTCTACTCTCCTAACCTCGATCTCCCTGGAGATCAACCATCTCCATGATCAGGTGATACTGCCTATGAATATGTCTGGATCTCTGATGGGACGGGGGTTCCTAGGCATAAGCCACAACTCCATTGTCTTACAATGGTAGGAACGAAGTTCATCTCATGAACTTATATATATATCCAGACTACTTCTTTGGTAGCATCCTTGGTAGCAATGTATCCAGCCTTTATCATCTAGTATGCCACGGTATCTAGCTTGGAACTCTTCCAACATACCGTCCCTCCACTGAGGGTAAAGACAATGCCTGTGACTGACATTCAGTCGACCTTACCAGTCTGGAAGCAATCCAGTGATTCTCCCCAGGATCGATTGATACCATCTCACTACACCTAGTGAGAATCCTAACATCCAATTAGATCTATCTCATAGATCCAAAATCTAGGATTTACGAGGTATCACCTTGATCCTATTTGGAGAATCCTTGTGATAAGCAGAGATTGACCGAGCGTAGCATAGGAAACTTCGTTCCTATCAAGAGTATGTCATCCACGTACAATACGAGGATCATCACCATACTTCCTACTACCTTTTTGTATACAGAAAGTTCATCTACCATTTTGATGAAGTCAAACTCTTTGACTACCACATCAAAACAGATGTTACAACTCCGCGATGCCTGCTTTAACTCATAAAGCAACTTGCTCACGTTTCCGCTGCTCCCACTGTCTACGAAGCCCTCTGGCTGTGTACTTATAGACGATCTCTTCTAAATCACTATTTAGAAAAGCAGTCTTGACACCCAACCGCCAGATATTGTAGTCATGGTATGTAGCATATGGTAAGTAGGATCCGAATGGACTTAAGCATAGGGACTAGAAAAGATTTCATCATAATCCACATCTGGTCAATGTCGAGAACCTTTTGCAACAAGTCTTAGCTTTGAAAGTCTCAACTTTTCCATGTACACCAAGTAATCTTCTCAAGATATACTTCCTCATGATGGGCATTTAATCCTTCAGATAAAGCAACCAAAGTCCATACTTTGTTGGTGTATATGGATTCCATCTCAGATTGCTTAGCATCCAGCCATTCTTACAGAGTCTCCACTCTTGATGGCCTGCTTGAAACTAGTTGGGTCATCATCTCATGATGCACTCCTCGCTCCCACTGTCATAGAGAAACCGAAGTATCTCTCAGGTGGATGAGGAACCCTACCAGATCGGCGGAGAGGCTGAGGTTCGTTGCGAGCTATTGAATCCTCCGGTTCCACCAAATCATCAGCTGCAGTTTGTATAGCTGTAACTCCTTCCAGCTCTAACTCATGACTACTAATTTCTTCACAAGAAATTCCCTTTCCAAAAGGTGGCATGCTGAGAAACAAAACACCTTTTGCTCCTCAGTGCGGTAGAAGATATTCCCTTGTGAATCTTGGGATATCCAACAAACTTCCACAGAACTGACCTTGCCTCAAGCTTGTCCGGATTTTGCTTTTAGACATAGGCCGGACAACCCCAAATCTTAACATCCTTAAGAGATGGGCTCTTCCCATACCATATCACATATGGAGTGGTAGGCACATGATTTGATAGAAATCCTATTCAATAGGTATGCATCTTCATAAGTGCATAACCCCCAAAAGGAAATAGGCAACTCAGTAGTACTCATCATAGAGCACACCATATCACATAGGGTGCGATTGCTCCGCCCCGATACACCGACGTGCTGTGGTGTATACGGAGGAGTAATGCTGAGAGAGAATCTCATTCTCCTTTAGAATAGTCCAGTAATTCCGTGCTTAAGTATTCTCCTCCCTAATCTCATCAAAGGACATAATAATTATACCCGTTTTGGTTCTCTACTTCTAACTTATATTCTTTGAATATCTCAAAAGGTTCAGACTTGTGTTTCAATAGGAACACTTGCGTGAATTTTAAGAGATCATCAGTGAATGTAATGAAGTACAAAGAACCGGTCCTGGCATTTGTAGACAGGGGACCTTTATACATCATCATGTATCAATCCCAAGAGTTCACTAACTTTTTCTTTGTTTCCAATAAACGGAGCTATGGTCATTTTATCTTTGTGACATGACTGGAAAGTTTCACAAGATGTAATTTCAAACTAATTTAAATATGCATATAAATGTAACTTAGCTAGTCGGGTCGCATTGATATGACCTAGTCTACAATGCCTCAAGAAGGATTCGTTCATTTTCGAACTCTTCCTCTTGTGTGTGTTCTGTACGTTTAAGAATTGTGGTTTGATTTAGAACGTATATGCTTTAAGATAACGTGCCTGAACCGATCAACTTTTGATATAGGAAATGTTCAAAACATTATCCAACAATACAAAATTATATCCTTCTTTACTAATAAAGAGACCGATATGATGTTGTATATCAGGTTCGGTATCTAATAATATTCATTCAGAATCAATGTATTTCGTAATATAGGATGATAACAGCCAACAGACTTGGCTGCAACACTTGCACCAATTTTAACTCTTTAAACTTATCACCCTTTCTCAGTTCTCTACCTTTCAGTTGCCCATGTAACTGATTACATATGAGGGATCCTGATCCGTTATCACATACCCAGGACGTAAATGATACTGAGAAACAGTTCTCTGTAATGAACACACCCGAAGATGATGCATCAGCATGCACTTTCTTCGTTTGGACGGCACGGGAATTCTGGTAATCCCCTATTTCCTGCTCTGTCTTATAACAATTATAAGTTGGAGCGGGACCAACGTTCCCTAGCGCAATATAACAAGCGGGTTCGGTCAATACATCCGTATTATTATCTTGATTAAGGCGTGATATGGTCGCTACCGAGAGAGAGAGAGAAGAAAACACTCAGTGTATGCTCTTGCAAGATTAGATTGGTTATTAATATATCTAATCAGGGTGGCTCCCACTATTTTAGTCAAATCTTCCTTCAAACTCTAAAAGGAAAGACTAGCCTGGATTAATTACAGCCTACAAGTTCGCCAATCTTTCAGCCGGGCCAGTGCCGGTACTCTGAGGGAGGTTCCCCGTGCTTTCGCACGGACCTAATTAAAATAAACCTCGTTTTCCCAGAGGCGTAACCCCGTTGGCACCTTTCTAGACACCTACTTGATCGGCTAATTGTAATGTGTGTAACTATCCCAGGAGTAACTCTTACTCGCGGTGGGTATCGGGATCCAACTATCTCATAGAAGGTATGCAATCTCATTGCAAATTTCAACACTTGAAATTCCCGATAATATTTTACCCCTAGCGTTCTATGACCATGACGGAGGCCAAACTATCCATAGTCCGCTAGTCAAGTTCAACCCGTACATTTCTTGATTGAATTAGACCCACCTGCACGACCCTTGACGGAGGCCAAACTACGCCGTACGAATACCCTAATCCAATCGCATCGTATTCTAGCAGATAAGTACTAGTTAGCTACCGTACACTACGCCTTGACGGAGGCCAAACTACCGCAGCACGAATACTAAGTAGTACTTATCTGAAATGACGGAGGGCTACGACTGGTTTTTAAGAAAACCTTTTGCGTAATGAACTTGATATCGTTGTAGAATCAAATGATTTAAAATGGAGTGTTTTTGAGGCTTTTACTAGTTTTGCTAAAGAGGTCACTCCCGGTGAAGGGATCGTTGGATCTTTCCTTATCGAATAAGGTGCAGGATATTTCACAAATACCACTATGCAAAGAAAAAACTATAGAAGCAATCAAAAGACAAACCGAGGGTTGTAGCATCTGCCAGTTATTGCTAAAGAGGTCACTCCCGGTGAAGGGATCTCGGCTCTTTCCTTATCGAATAAGGTGCTGGATGTTCTACAAGGAACACAGCAATGCCAAGCAACAACTAGAGCTACGTTTTCTTT
This sequence comes from Agapanthus africanus, assembly GCA_030015575.1. Taxonomy (NCBI): domain Eukaryota; kingdom Viridiplantae; phylum Streptophyta; class Magnoliopsida; order Asparagales; family Amaryllidaceae; genus Agapanthus; species Agapanthus africanus. The sequence goes on along the minus strand of JASDDO010000016.1, from coordinate 180,626,254 downwards.
TGAAAATTCGATTCCACAACATCTTTAGGTTTCTTTTATTTCATTGATCTCATTAATGAAGTCCCATCATTTTAAGTTACCTTAACTTAACAGATAAATACAACGTACGCTTATGCCATCCGCATTCGCCTCGATGTCCCCTCGTGCACCGTTAGGTTAGGTAACTAACGGCAGAGCGGGGCAGTGCTAGCGCGGATGTAAAACATAAGCAACGTCTATATAATATATCACATATACTATATCATGTATCTATCTCAACATATCAAATGATCACATCACAGATAACGCAGCAGAAGAACAACATATGAAATATTGGATATACTAGGATTTCCGTGTTTTATTTTAAGCCTGTATAAAACATGGATTCCACGGTCGTGATGAATAGCCAATCCTACACCCCTAGACCCCTATGAGAGCGGCAAGCAACCCTACCAATTCTAGAGTTAGGAGACCCGGTCTCGACTCCTCGAGATGAGCTCCTACTGGACTCCAGAACCCGGTTACTTGTGCTCCCCGCCTTGGGTCTATCCTAATGCGGAAAAGTAAATAATATACAATGGTGACATCATCCTCAACCCGGAAGTGCCCCAATAAAAGAATATCACATACAATGAATTTTACATGAATGAAAATGAATAACTCTCATCTCACATAAAACCCCCGGCTATTCAAACTCGACGATCCAATAAAACATATACTAGCAACACATAACATCACATGTCATCAACGTAAGTAAATATGCGTATCCCAATTGTCGTTAACATATAGCACCGAAATCGGCGATACACCACATATTACACTTGCGGTCGCAGAAAAGAAAGTGAAAAACTACAACAGTTGGAATCCGCAACCACCTTAGACATCGCATGCCTAACCAAATGAATTCCTTAGATATCGCATGCCTAACAATTATAAACCCCGCATTTTAGTCTCGATCTCGAAAACAATTTTCAATATCTAGTCGGGAAATTCAACAAGATTCCCGACATCCTGATCAAATGCTCGTCGGAAACTTTAGTAGACGGCCGCACCCCCGATGTCGTCGACGAAGTGCACTAAGGCGGAACACCCCTGCCGCTAGCACCCGAATGGATGCTTTTGGCGACGGGGTTCTCCTACAGTCACTTGGTCGGGGCTATGGGGCGTGGCTATCTATTAAGTTCAACCGGCGAGTATCCGCGTACTCTACGTGAGACTTTTGATCACATCAAAATTCCGTGGCAACTGATCAAATGAGACTAAACTGTTAGATTTATAACATTCAAATTAGTCATCTCATAACTACATGTGGATTCCAAATATTGTATCCCATCACATAATATCCGGACGACGTTAAACTTTTCGATCGATTCATCAAAGTCCAAAAATTTCCCGACAGCTCAACACTTGAGCACAGTTTTAGTAATACCCAGAAGATGCCTCAGTACCTATGAACCAGCCGTAGAAGGGTGAAACCAACGCCTCACATGTGAAATGATAAACTACCACAAACCCTAGGGTTCAAGTGGTGGTTTTGACGGCCACATAGTCGAGTTAAGGTTTCGTTCTTCTAGAGGGTCCACGGAATCACTTGCATGTTATTCCGAGTACGTTAAACTTGGAAAAATGGGGTTTTAACATTCAATCAAACTTTTTAACATTGTCTAGACAATATGTGAAACACCCGAAACAATGTTAAAAGTACAAATACGAAACACTCCGACGTGCTTATAGTGTAAGATTACATCACATGCAAAATTAGCCAAAATAAACAACACCTGAAACACCAAAACCAAGTCACTGGAACACACCACAAAACTCAATCCCATTCACCATCAAAAGTTCGGCGTCGCCGGAATTTCAAGCCTGGTCGCCGTCCATGGGCCGAGCACTGGGGTTGGGTTTTCTTGTGTGTTTATGTGGTATCACATACTACATTCTGCAACTGTTTAAATAATTTTTTGAACTGTTTTCAAAATCGACATAAATTATAGTTTTGGGTTTCAAGTTTCGGAGTTGTTTCGGTTTCGTAATCTTAACAAAATCCGTATTTATTCCTAGCATGGCTCTGATACCACTGAAGGGTTACCTACGACGGCAGCAAGGTTTCGGGAGGCATCGTCCATGCCAAATTTAAAATTTTGCCGTTTTAGCTAACCCTAAACTAGATCATTAACTAGAAATAATACGGGATATGAACGCAAACACTTTGCAAAAGTAAAGAGAGCAAGGAATACAACCTTTGTAGACCGGTCCTTCACTTCAATAGCTCCGTGTAGTTGTCCCCTCTGCTGCGATTGCAAACTCCAGACTCTAGAGAAGCTCCACAAGAAGAACGAACGTGCTTGCTTCGATGACTTCGAGGCCCAAGATGATCTATGTCGGGGAGACACTAACTCAAGCAATTCCTTCACTAGGTCATGAACTTTGTGAAGAGAACACCCTATACTACATTGCATGTAGTAGAGGATGATGAAGTAGGAAATGGGCTCACTTTAGAATTGATTTTCTCACACTTTTTATCATACCTCCATTAAAGCTAGTAAGCTTTTGAGAGGAAGAAGAAGATGAAGATAGAACTCATATATGAGTTAATCCAAATGAATAATCCAATCATGGGTGAGTTAAGCCCTCATGCTTAACTCATGTAGAGAATTAACCAAGCTATAAGGTTAAGGGTTGGGTTAACTAAATATCTAAAGAAATGACAAAAGAGAAGACTTTGTCAATGTTTCTACAAGCATCTTCCAAGCTTGACAACTTTGACTAAGTCTATCCCTTTTGTTAAATCTTAAGACATAAACAAAATCCTAATTTAACCTAATCATGGTATAAGTCTCATACACCCATCTTTCATGTATCATCAACGATGACACAATGCATGTACACAAACATACATATCACATATGTATAATGTGCACACAAAGTGAGAAAACAAATCTTAAGTGAGCTAATACTAGTTAATGTAATGTAATATATCAAATATATAACTATAAATTAAATTATTAAATCAACTCTAGATTTAATAATCCGGCTATAACCAACTAATATCATGTGTAACAACTTATGAATCTAGACTTGATCCGATAACCCGGCTATATCGCATACAGCCGATCAATGTCACAAATCGCGAGAATAGAATACGGTAACTCATATCGTATCAATCTCAGTCCCGCACATATCACATATGTGCTCCTACTCCATTTCGCTTGAGCCAGGAAACCCCTGTGTAGGACTCTAAAGACTCGTCAATACGCCGGCAGTAGGTGATGATCATATCAAACACCCACAAGCCGCAAGCAGTCTGCTAAACGTAACGGCCACCCGGGTATTGAGCGATCGGAAGATCAACAAGTAAGCATGCTCACACTCCTGCGAATCCAATCAGTAACACTACTGTACATTCCGGTCTCTTCGTCTGATATGTCGCATATCTCGTCTAGGGGTGGTAAACGTCAGACCCCAGTAACTCGATAAGTCGTGTCGATATGAGGCTCATAACGGGTCGAGAAACTACTGATAACACTTACCAGTATATCTATGAAGTGCCTTGGCCAAGGACTTCCTGCTATAGCCAATCGAGCACAGCGCAACATCAACTCCCTATACCGGGGGAGACGAAACCCGTCCTATCGCTCATTGCCTCCATGTGACTCAAGACGGTACCCAAAAGCCACCGTTTTGCATGTTCTCTTGAACGTCGTAAGGTGGAAATCAAAGCACAGTGGGAATCACACAAGACTCTATGACGATCTCGGGTCTACAGACTAACCTGTACCAGTGTCACCAGAGAATTGCCATCTGACGTTTGGTATAATACCATCTGGGAGTTCTCGGCGAGTCCGTCCAGTGTACCCAGTTTCCATTGAGCACCCGTATACTATCTCTGATTTCAAACCCAATGGATATGGGATCATCCATCGCCCATCTACATGGGTCGAGAAGTTATATGCTAGTCTGCTCTGGTATAGCGATGCCCTGTCTCGATACACCTACGACTAGGAACATTTGAAGGATGTACTTAGCGACTACACTGTCCCCACTAGTATGATTTGCATCATAGTCCTGGCAGTCAAGTACTCATCCTAAGGGCTTTATCAACATGTAACATAGAGACAAACAGAGTATATGTTAAGATAAAGTGCTACCAGATAGCATACTATCATGTCGAGCAAGAATTTCCTCCCTATATATGTCCAAGCATCCACTACAATATACATCGTATGTACAGTAATGGCCTCTAGGGCATACATATCACTAACAAGTAGATCTCCATATCAGCCCTGGCCAGGGACTTCCCGTTATGGTCAATCGAGCACAGCGCTACATCAACCCCCAATACCGGGAGAGACGAATCCACTCCTATCGCTCATTGCCTCCATGTGACTCGGGACTGTACCCAAAAGTCACTGTTTTGCACGTTCTCTTGAACGTGGTAAGGTGGAAATCAAAGCGCGGTGGGAATCACACAAGACTCTATGACGATCTCGGGTCTACAGACTAACCTATACCAGTGTCATCAGAGAACTGCTATCTGATGATAGGTATAATACCAACTAGGAGTTCTCGGTGAGTCCGTTCAGTGTATCCAGTCTCCACTGAGCACCCGTATACCATCTTTGATGTCAAACACCAATGGACATGGGATCATCCATCACCCATCATATGGGTCAAGAAGCGTATACGTTAATCTACTCTGGAATATCGATTCCCTGTCTCGATACACCCTCGACTAGGAGCAATTATAGGATGTACTTGTGGACTACCCTTCGCCCCACTAGTATGATCTCCATCATAGTCCTGGTAGTCAAGTACACATCCTAAGGGCTTTATCAACATGTGAGAGCAAGACAGTATCACAATACAAGTCTATATGTTAAGGCAAAGAGCAACCAGATAGCATACTATCATGTCGAGTAAGAAAGTCCTCTATATATATATATATATCCAAGCATCCACTATAATATACATTACATGTACAATAATGGCCTCTAGGGAATACATATAACTAACACCCCTGCCACTCCTACTTCCCCTTTGCATTTCTCCAGAATGCCCCGTATCACTACGATCATCCACATTTATTGGATATGCCATCGTATAGTTTCATACGAACTCGAAGAAACTTGTTTCTGATCGAGGATGGATTCTGGTTCTGGAGAAATAGAATAAGGATTATTCAGTTGTCTTTTCTCTTTACCTTCTCTCAGGTTGCGAGGGCTCCGGTATTAGGAGTGTACAGCTATTACGCTTATTGGATAATCTTCTTCCAAACCTTAGGCTGGTGCCGAAAGGCAGGGAAGGAAGAAAACCAATTAGCCTAAGTGTGGTGTACAAAAGGTAATAAGTAAAGACATATAAAGGGATTGGAGTGAGGGCAAGAAAATATACGGTTTCTGTCATGAATCTGGATAGTGGAATACCCGGATACCCCTTTGAAACATCTTCATGTTTCAGTTTCACTGTGCAGTGTTAATTGAAAACTGTTTTCCCAATTAAATTCTGACTCCAGAGTATGTATTTACCATATTTGATTCTCATATTTGTATGGCGTTACGGATGCTGAGTGGGAGTAAGATATTGGGAATTGGGTGATTATATCCTCAACATATCGGAATTCTTTGTAATTGGTGATATTTGAGAAAATTACCTAGGTTTTTCCTAACAACAAATGTTTGGTTTTGAATATCCGTTGTTATGCACCAATTTCAAACTGATATGTCAGTACGTTTATTTCATAAAGTGAGATATAACTTTTTGAAATTATATCTATGACATTTACCTATATCAGTTGATGGTTAGGTAAGGTTCATTCAACATCGGTGTAATTCTTCTTAACCATAGCACAGTTTTCAACCTACAACGCACAAGGTTTGAGTTATTAAACTCAGAGGACTTATACAAAGTATTGTATGTTTTCCAGTATCCATTAGGGTAAAGGGGTTGGTACTCGTACTATATTTTGTTTACTTTTGACTTCTCTAGTTTAGGACAAGTATTTCGTTGAAATACAAGGTCCAAATTTTGAGAAGTTATCGGTATAAGAATAAATAGAGAACCATATATTGCATAGTATCAGGATTCATCAAGGTGATCGAAGATGTAGATACTTGTGCTAGGTATTCCGTTGTAAGTAATAGTTTTGAGAACTTGCTTCTCTTTCAGGTTACTCATACGTGGGTGCATTCCTTGATGAGTAATGCTGCAAGGTCTCTGTAACGTTCTGAAAATCGTTTAGGTGAAATTTCGGAGAATCGGTAATATAATAGGTGTTTTCCGTAAAAATCAAGATATAATTATCTTTCATCATAATATCAAATATACCTATTCTAGCAATGTAATTGCTAGTATTTGGTGTTTATTGAGTCACTTGCAAAATTTCTAGTTGACTGAAAATTTTTCCGAAATTAATTATTTTAATATTATTTTAAGCCGTCACTAATACATTTAATTAGTGATAATTACATATTAGAATGGGTTAATACAAATTTTGTGCATCATATAACATTAAACCACAATTTAACATGTTGTTTTTGAAATGAAAAGAAATTGTTAAGATGGTTTTAGAAAATATAAAATAAAAAGGCTTAAATGGGAAAAATAAACTAAATAGAAATGAAATTTGGGCTTGTTAACTTGTGGTTTTGGGATTTTTTTTATTTAGAAAAGTTTCCCACACACCCACACACCCCCCACCCATGTTCTGGCCGAGCCCAATGGGCAGCCTCAATTTTCCCCCATTGCTTTCCAACTTCAAGTAAAAAAAAAGAAAAGGAAAAGGAAAAGATTAAACTTTGAGGTATGGTTTTGTTGACTTTGGGGGGGGGGGGGATTCAACACACACCTCACCTCTCTCTCTCCTCCCCAAAATTATGGCCGAGCCTCCCCTCTTCACTGCTGCAACAGCCCCTCCCCTCTTCTCCTTCTCATTTCACCTCAAAATTCTACACAAAATGCCCAAATATCAACACCAAAAATACCACAAAATCCAAATCAAAACCCTACCCGTTTTTCCTTAGCCTATCTAGTATAGATCTTGGTGAAAAGAAGCTAATTTGGAGGGCTAAGTTTGCTTGTGGGATCTTCAAATTGTTGGGTATAAATTCTAACCCTTTGGTAAATTGTTAGTTAATTACTTTAATTTAGCTATTAAGTGTTTAATTAGGTTTTAAATTGGTTTTAATTGCATGATTGAAAATTCAAGAAAATGGTTTGTGATCAAATTAGGGTGTTTATCATTAGATTATGGTTGTGATGACTAGATTAATATATTAATGCTATGCTAAAACTAATCTAATTGCTAATTTGCTAATTGTAACATTTAAAATCTCCAAATTAAGTTTTTAGCAAACTAGGTTTTGTAATTTAATTGAAAATGTGAGATTAAAATCTAGTTAGGGTTTTATATCATTTGAACATGGTTTAAGTGTGTAATTTATCATATTAAGGCATGTTAAATCAAACCTAGTAGCTAGTTTGCAAATTGTATTTTAGAATTTTACTATTTAAGCTAAATTGCAAACTAGAATTTTGGGATTAATGGAAATGAGTAAGTTTTAAATTTAGTTTGGGTTTGGATGGATTAATCAAGATATTTAGTGAGTATTGTAGCCGCTAGAATTGTTAAAACATCATGTTTTGAACTAAATTGACAATTGTTGCTTACTAGAGTTTCGGAAAAATAGCTCTTAAAACGAATTTGAAGTTTCGATGATTTAAACCTTATTTCATATATATATTTAGAGTGTTGTGAAACAAAGAATGGTATGTTTGAGTTTTTCTCGATCAATCGGCGTTTGTACGCCGATGTCGAGGGTTATTTGGTTCTTTTGCATAAGCGGGCCATAGGTTTTGACCTATGTGAGATTCGTGTGTCATTGGATCATGAGTCGGATTTTAATGCGATACGATGTATTATGACATGTAGGTACCCTCACAAGGACTTCGAGACGACAAGCAAGCTCGTGGCGACATCGTCATTGGCAAGCGAAGATTAATGTGAGTAGATATATATCTACGGGGAGAAGTCGGGTGGATGGCGTATAGCACCCCCGCAATGTCGTAAGAAATGATATGTTGTGATATAGATATACTTAAAGCTGTTATTGAGGGATATGAACACTTAGAAAGAAAAGCTTTAGAAGATCATGAGTTAGTGTTAGCGAGAATTGAGGAAAGTGATTTAGTTGGTTTCATACTCGCGAAACCTAGAGTAAGGTTGTTACACATACACATACACGCACGAGATATGGGTTTGGGTGTATATGTATATGTATATAGATAGATGTGGATGCTGTAAGTATACCGAATATAAATGCAACTGAGACAAAGATATTATATCTACTCAATATAATACTCGGATCCGGCATACACCAAAGCCCACCAGTATTATCTGCCCGAAAAATGACACGTGCGTAAACGCACGTGCATTTTACGAACCCTTCCATAAAACCATACGGCCTCTACAACGTTTCGCCCGAACTTGGGAAGGTGCCTGTGGGGGACTCTAATGACTCGTCAGTACCCTGGCAGTGGTTTTAACCACAAGCCATCAGCGGCACTAGCTGTGCGTAACGGCTGCCTATGGACTGACCTCAAGGGAGGCCGATGAGGGAACTCATCCGGAAACCCTACTGAGCCTAACAGTGACAATGTATATACAGTCCGGTCCGTTCGTCTATGAGTATCGCATATCTGCCTAGGGGGCTAGTGACGTCAGACCCCCAATAGCAGTATAAGTCGTGTCGGAGTGTAGCCTAAAAACACCCTGAGATACTACTAGAGTACCTACCAGTAAATCTCCTGCCACGGCCGTGGGCTTTGTGTAATGGCTCTCCTAGACACAGCACGATCTCACCCCCAATACCGGGAGAGACGAATCCCCTGCCGATCCGCTCACGTGCCTCCATGTGGCTCGGGACTGTACCCAAAAACTACCTGTTTGCACGACTCCTTTGAGCCGTGGTAGGGTAGAAATCAAAGCACAGTGGGAACTCACACGAGATAAATGACGACCTTAGGTCGATGAACTAATCTGTACACATGTCACTAGGGAACTGCTATCTGACGATATGTATAATACCAACTAGAAGGTTCACGGCGAGTCCTGTCCGGTGTACTCATAACCCAATGAGCACCTGTATACATCTTAGGTGATCCAACTGACACCAGTGGCTTGTGAGACCGGCCACCACCTCTCCTCGGGGTCTCGACTGTATACACTAGTTTACTCCGGAGTATCGATGCCCTGTCTCGAAACTCCCACGACTAGGGACCACAATTAAGGATATGCTTATAAACCACCCAACTCTCACGTATATGATCGCCATCATACTGTTGGTGGTAAAGCAAGATCCTAAGAGCTCTATCAAAGTGTAACAGTGATCAGTCACCTGAACCTGTACACGACTGATAAAGGCAAACCAGATAGCATACTATCATTTCGAGTAAGACTGTCCTACTGGTATAGGTCCTCTGCAATCATTGCAATCACGTACCTGCGATCCAATAATTGACTCTGAGGGCACTATCTCCAACAATCTCCCACTTGCACTTAAGGCTAATTATTGCGATGTCGACTACTCACAGCCAGTGTGAAACCGAATATCCAACTCCTCTACTAATCAGTTTCACAAAGCCCGTTTGTAAAACTATTGTGTTCGAGAAATTGCCTCAGTGAGTGGATCCGCCCAGATGTTTCTTTCTATATCTCTCTAAATCTCAAGTTCGCAGAGAAAGCCAGCTCCCGAATTGAGTAATACCTGTCTTAGAATATGTCTGGATATCTGATGGGACCTAGTTCATAAATGAACTCCAAATCCAAATATCTTAGACTGTATCGATCACTGAACCTAATCAGTATCCGGCACCAAGCCTCCCACAGTATCCTCTTGGACCACTTGTCCATAATACTGTCTCTCGTCAGAGGGAAAACTATAACTCTAACAATCTCTCTGTCATCCATGTCTCCTTTGAAGCCTGGAATGATAACCGTCTCCCGAAGGAGGCTGCCGTCATCTAATCCGTAGAACATGCACTTATGTTCTAAAACTGCTTCCTTATGTTTTTCCAGGATTGGATTAATACAAACTTATTGCATCTAGTGCAAAAACAACATCTGGTGTGGTACTTGACATCTCATGATTGACTCAATTGCCTAAGCAAGTGATCTGCCAATCATGCCCATCCCTCTCCCCTTTAGTCTGTAAGACACCTTTAGAGAGGGTGACTCCCTCACCTGCAGGTACACCACCATGCCAGGAGTCATCTATTCTAAAAACCATTAGAATACTGTCAAAGTACCCATATTGGGAAACTACCCAAATCCAGATCTAAAACCATAGATCTAGAAACCAGAATGTCAGATATTATATTCATATCCTGTCTGGAGAAACAACTGTGTGACGACCACAGTACAACCGATCGTAGTATAGGAATTTTACTTCCTTCTCTGTGTATGTCATCCAAATACCATGACATCACACCCTACTCCTTTCTTAACAGATCCATCCCCTATTATGATGAAATCAAACCTATAACTGTCACATCAAAATTAGATGATCTTTCTCCGCTATAACTGCTCAAGTCTATAAATAGACATAAGCATCTTGCCCACCATCCTTCCGCTGCTCCCATGACTACGACAACCCTCTGGCAGAATAATATATACGTGCACTTCTAAAGCTAGTTTAGAACAATGCTATACTTAACCTCCTGCCGGGTCTCACAGTCTGGAACAACAGTAGTGTCAAGTCTTGGTAAACAAGAACCTCCCTGTCACCGTCCTTGAGGCTACCGGAGTACCTCTCGGGTGTCTGAGGTTACCCACCATATCTGCGGAGTGGCTAATGGAATGTCAAACCTGATTGAATATATAGGTCCAATTAAATTTTCCGTAATCGTTCGCGGTTCTGGAATCACTTCCAGTTCTACCATACTCCCACTACTGTTTTCTGAAAAATCCATTTTACTAAAACTGTGGCGAGTCAAGAACAATATCACTATTGATCTTCCAAATGGTAGAAAGTCAACCATCATCATAGCCAGGGTCAACCCACAAACAGCCATTACAGAACCGTGCCCTGAGTTATCCAGAGTCTGGTTTTAAGCATAAGCTGGACAACTCCCCGTACCTTAACATCGTTAAGGTATGAACCATTCTATATTCAATATAGAAACTTTGGCACTTTATTTAATTGGAACCATATTCAAATCATGCAGCTATCTCCAGTGCATATCAACTTAATGGAAAAGAGGCTAATCAGCATTACTCAACTTAGGAATCCATCCAATTATGAGTAATCTGAAAGAGAAACAAGTTTCTCAAAAACCATTCCCATCATCTGAATACCAATCACAAGAATCTACATCTTCGATCTCTTTGAAGAATCCCGATACTTGTGACACCCGGTTCTCTACTTTATTCTTATACCCACAACTTCTCAAAACGTAGACCTTGTATTTCTATGAAACACTTGTCTAAAAACTAGAGAAGTCATAAGTAAACAGAACATAGTACGAGGACCTACCCCTTTATCCTTATGGACACTTGGACAACATACAATACTCTGTATAAGTCAGCTGAGTTGAACAACTCAAAACCTGTGCGTCGTAGGTGGAAAACTGTACCCTGGCGATTTCCTCAAATATCACCAATTACAACGAATTCCGATATAATGAGGATAATCACCTAATTCCCAATAACTTACTCCCACTCATCATCTGTAAAACCATACAGATATGAGAATGAAACCTGGTAAATACATACCCTTGGAGTAAGTATCTAATCAGGAAAACAATTTTCTTTTAACAATGCACTGAAACATGAAAATGTTTCGTAGGGTATCTTGGTATTCTTAGCAATGCCTCTTCCATAATCAAATTCATGACTATAACCGTATATTTCTTTGCCATCTCTCCAAATCCCTTTATATGTCTTTAGTCATTACCTTATGTACACCATCGTTAGGCTAAATGGTTTTCTTCCTTCCCTACCGTTCGACACCAGCCTATGGTTTGGAAGAAGACTATCCAGTAAGCATAACAGGTGTACCCTCCTAAACCAAAGAGTACTCTCATCTTGAGAGAAGGCGACGATAAAAGACAACTGAATAATACCTTATTCCTTTTTAAAGGTGAAATAGGAGTGGCGATGAAGTACGCGGTTTGGTCGTGAATGATAATAGTCGCAACTTTCTTTGCCCTCTTTCTAATCCCTTTATTTTGTCTTTACACATTACCTTCTGTACACCCTACTTAGGCTAATTGGTTTTCTTCATTCCCTACCTTTCGGCACCTACCTATGGTTTGGAAGAAGACTATCCAATAAGAGTAATAGGTGTACTCTCCTAAACCAAGGAGCCCTCGCAACCTGAGAGAAGGTGATAATAAAAGACAACTGAATAAACCAATTCTTTTTCTCCTAAACCTGGATCCATCCTCGAAGAAGTCCCTTCGAGTTCGTATATAACCATACGATGGATCTGTCCAATGGAAGTGGATGTCCGTAGCAATACGGGGTGTTCTGAGAAAATGCAAAAGGTAAAAGATGGAGTGGCAATGACTTATGCAACATAGACAATCCAAAAGCCAGTATTTTTAAGAAGGTTCGGTCAACTTGGTCAATGAGTCATAGTCTAGGGTCGGTCAAAGGTCCCTGCCAAAGAGAGAGAGAAAAAAGAAACACTCTGCGTACACTCTAACCAAGATCAGAATGGTTATCACTTTATCTAATCAGGAAACCTCCCACTGTACTGTCAAATTCTCCTCCAAACCTAAAAGAAGAATCAATCGGGATCACCCGAAGAGTAAACCAACTCATCAGTGGGAATCGGGATCCAACTCTCATCGCATGATAACATGACGGAATCCACTCACGTTACTCACACTCCAGAAGGTATGCGCATACTTGGCAAGTTTCAGTTTCTTTAGAAACCCCCGATAAGATTTTTGCCCCATGCTCTTATGACCTTGGCGTTAGGTAAAAGTTTCATAAGTCACATGCCAAGTTCTACCCGTCACTATCTTATCAATTTGAACCCACCCGTACATGCCCTTGGCGTTAGGTCAAAATGGCAGAACGACTGTCCCAAACCAACTCATCTATCTATGCAACAAATGAATACCCAGCAGCTACCAAACACTATGCCTTGGCGTTAGGTCAAAATACATAGCTTGAATACTACTGAATACCCAAAAGAAATGACGGAGGGCTACGGCTGGTTTTTGGCGAAAAACTTTTAACGTAACGAACTTGATATCGCTGAAGGAACCTGATAGCTTTTATAAAAATATAGTGGCGAAAACCTTTTGCTAAAGAGGTCATTCCCGGTGAAGGGATCTCGGCTCTTTCCTCGTGGAATGAGGTGCAGGATATTCCAACTGAATACCGCGATGCAAAGCAACTTGTAATTGACTATAGTGAATTTATTACCCTGACGCAAACTTCTGCCCAAGGGGTCATTCCCGGTGAAGGAATGTCGGCCCTTGCCTCGTCGAATGAGGTGCAGGATATTCCAACCGAATACCTCTATGCAAAACAAAAGGAAACGTCTTTGTAATAACACTTTTTAAATTTGTTCCAACAACTGCCAAAAAGGTTTGTTTTCCTTTGCATTGATCAGAATCAACGCAATCCCATCAATTAATCACACCAGAAAAGAACGAAAAATAAAATGTACGTATATGCCATCCGCATTCGTCACTGGGTCCCGTCATCACCCGTTAGGTTACTTAACTAACGACAGAGCGGGGACTGGACTAGCGCGGGTGCAAAACATATACAACATCTACTAGTATATATACCAATATACAATAATCGCTCCAGGCGTGATTATATGAATCATTACAGAAAAGTAATAAGCATCACAAAACAATACAGATAATCTGGGATCCCCGAGTCTCACAGAGCCGCTGCTGAAACCCGACGTTCCCCTGGTCGTGTGGATAGCCTGTGCAATGAAACCTAGAACCCTACGGGTGCGGCAAGTTACCCGCCAAAACCTGAAGCGAGACAGCCCCTTACAGCAAAGTGAATGGACCACCCTGCATTTCACGGAATCCGGTAGCTTGAGCACCCCTCCTTGGGTCAACCTGTACCCCCTACGAGTGCGGCGAATAGTCTGCCAATTCCAGAGTGAGGCCCCTCTGCCTCTCAAAGCCATGAGATGCGGACCCATTGCCCTCCAGAACCCGGCTATCCGTGCACTCCGTCGCGGGGTAAAACCTAGTACAGAAATGAAAAATATGTACAACGGGTACATCGACCTCAACCCGGTCGTGCCCCAAAAGAATATTATACAACAGGTAGTGACGGCAGTCCACATGTTGGACGCTCGCCCCGCAATATCAAATGTACAAATAAATCCAGACTGTACTACCATTGCACACTGCTATCCACCACGAAAAATCCGCAACATCACAGCACAACACAGAACATCAACGTGAATGTCACGTTCGCAAACCCATCTAAAAGAACTATAGCAATCAGACGCGGTTTACCGATCAAATGACATTCACGGTCGGAGATATAATGTAAGCACTGTAAACTAACATGTTTAAATTTCGATTGACTAAATATCACGAAGTGGGCCCCACGTACATCTTCTGTATAGTAACAAAATCTGGGCACAAAAGATATATACCAAAAACCACAATTTCTACAGAAGAAGCCACTGTGCAAATTTGGAGCAATGATCACACAGACAGGCCGCGGATGCGCGGTCAAACCCTAGGTTTGACCGCGATTCAGCGGCGGTCTTGTAGGGTCACGTGCCCAAATTTGTACCATGTGCTTAGAAAAGCCTGCTGAATTTTCTGTGATGTGTAAAATTATTTTTATAACCATTTTAAAATCGACAGAAATTCAGAACTGAAAAGTTGTAGTTTTTGATATTCGGTCCGATCGATATTTTAAACGCGTTAGCACAAGTTAGTAAAGCAAAATGGCGAGGCTCTGATACCACTGTAAGTCTACGGTAGCGCCCCGGCCGTCTAACAGACGCCAAATGCGGAACAAAAACTTTTAACTGGCGCTATCGTATACTATAACCCGGATCTTCCATTATTGCTAAACTAACAATCTGTAAAGAGGGTAGAAAGGTTATACCGAACGATACGATTCCTTCGTTCTTTAACCATCATCCCACGCTCTGTTGCGGCTGCTCCGATCTCGTCGATCTCCGATCTGCTCGTCCAGGTGGCACCACGTCAACGGTTCTTTAAACGGGCTCCCGCCTCTGACTCGAGGCAACTCGGTCGTCAAGTTTGCTAAAAGAGACGACCAAGATTGATGTAGAGAATGAGTAGAATACTTTGTCTCACTTCGTCCAAAGCCGTGGATGAACGGTTAATGAAGTTGCCATTTGAATCGGGTGATGGAATGAAAGAAACTATGAGATTTCCATACACCACAAACTATCATCTTTTAAAACAACAACCATAATCCTCCACCAAGGGGTGGCCGGCCATATAAAGAGGAGGGGGTGAGTGTAGGAGCAAGGGGGGGTGACCATAACAATGAAGCTTATCATAACACCTTGTATGAACACCATTAATGCAAGTGATGAATCATTAACCCTAGTCATCAAACATCATTAAATGCACTAATGAGTCACAAAGATGCATGAACCTAGTCACCACCTTCTAGAAGCCTCTAGAAGCTTCCACACTCATCTCAAGAAAAGATAAATCCGTATTTAACCGAATGTTAAATACGGCTGATAGAAAACTGGAAACTGGCAACTTCCAAAAGTCATCCTGAAACGAATTTCAGGATAACCCCGTAACAGTATAAACATACCCGCATTTGTATTACGACCGAATACAAATGCAACTGAGACAAAGATATTATATATACTCAATATAATACTCGGATCCGGCTTAAACCAAAGCCCACCAGTATTATCTGCCCGAAAAATGACACGTGCGTAAACGCACGTGCATTTTCCGAATCCTGCCATAAAACCATACGGCCTCTACAACGTTTCGCCCGAACTTGGGAAGCTGCCTGTGGGGGACTCTAATGACTCGTCAGTATCCTGGCAGTGGTTTTAACCACAAGCCGTCAGCGGCGCTAGCTGTTGGAGATAGTGCCCTCATAGTCAATTATTGGATCGCAGGTACGTGATTGCAATGATTGCGGAGGACCTATCCCGGTAGGACAGTCTTACTCGAGATGATAGTATGCTATCTGGTTTGCCTTTGTCAGTCGTGTACATGATCAGGTGACTGATTGCATGTTACACTTTGATAGAGCCCTTAGGATCTTGCTTTACTACCAACAGTATGATGGCGATCATATACGTGAGAGTTGGGTAGTTTATATGCATATCCTTAATTATGGTCCCTAGTCGTGGGAGTTTCGAGATAGGGCATCGATACTCCGGAGTAGACTAGTGTGTACAGTCGAGACCCCGACGAGGGGCGGTGGCCGGTCTCACAAGCCACTGGTGTCAGTTGGATCACCTAAGATGTATACAGGTGCTCATTGGGTTATGAGTACACCGGACAGGACTCGCCGGGAATCTGCTAGTTAGTATTATATCTACCGTCAGATAGCAGTTCCCTGGTGACATGTGTACAGGTTAGTTCATCGACCTGAGGTCGTCATTTGTCTCGTGTGAGTTCCCACTGTGCTTTGATTTCTACCCTACCACGGCTCAAAGGAGCCGTGCAAACAGGTAGCTTTTGGGTACAGTCCCGAGCCATATGGAGGCACGTGAGCGGATCGGCAGGGGATTCGTCTCTCCCGGTATTGGGGGCGAGGTCGTGCTGTGTCTAGGAGAGCCATTACACAAATCCATGGCCATGGTAGGAGATTTACTGGTAGGTACTCCAGTAGTATCTCAGGGTGTATTGAGGCTTCACTCCGACACGACTTATACTGCTATTGGGGGTCTGACGTTACTAGCCCCCTAGGCGGATATGCGATACTCATTGACGAACGGACCGGACTGTATATACATTGTCACTGTTAGGCTCAGTAGGGTTTTCGGAGGAGTTCGCTCATCGGTCTCCCTTGAGTTCGCTCCTCGGCCACCCTTGAGGTCAGTCCGTGGGCAGCCGTTATGCATAGCTAGTGCCACTGACGGTTTGTGGTTAAACCCACTGCCAGGGTGCTGACGAGTCATTAGAGTCCCCCACAGGCAGTTTCCCAAGTTCGGGCGAAACGTTGTAGAGGCCGTATGGTTTTATGGCAGGGTTCGGAAAATGCACGTGCGTTTACGCACGTGTCAGTTTTCGGGCAGTTAATACTGGTCGGCTTTGGTTTAAGCCGGATCCGAGTATTATATTGAGTAGGTATAATATCTTTGTCTCAGTTGCATTTGTATTCGGTCGTAATACAAATGCGGGTATATTTATACAGTTTCGGGGTTATCCTGAAAGTCGTTTCAGGATCACTTTTGGAAGTTGCCAGTTTTCAGTTTTCTATCAGCCGTCTTTTAACATTCTGTTAAAGACGGATTTATCTTTTCTTCAGATGGAGTGAGTCATCATTCTAGAAGCTTCTAGAGAGGGTGACAAGGCTAGTGACTCACTTAAGTCATTAATGGTTCATTAATGTTAAAGCATGACTAGGTTTTATTTGATTGGTTTGCTTTTAATGATATGAGGTGATTCATGCTTTGTGTTCATATGATGATAAGTATGATAGGATATGGTCACCACTTGGAGATCCTACACTCACCTCCCTCCTTTGATATATATAGCCTCCTCTCTCTCTCTCTCACTCACTTACTCTCTCACTTGATTCATTGGAAAAGGATTATGATAGGTTTTATCGGTGTATGGAATTTCACAGTCCATTTCATTCCATCACCCGATTTCCACGGCAACTTCATTAACCGATCGTCCACGGATTTGGACGAAGTGAGACAAAGTCATCTACTCATTCTCTACATCAATCTTGGTCGTCTCTTTTGGCAAACTTGACGATCGAGTTGCCTCGAGTCAGAGGCGGGAGCCCGTTTAAAGAACCGATCATGTGGTGCCACCTCGATGATGAGATCGGTGATCGACGAGATCGGAGCAGCCGCAACGGAGCGTGGGATGATGGTTGAAGAACGAAGGACTCGGATCGTTCGGTATAACATTCCTACACTCTTTACAGTTTGTTAGTTTAGCAATAATGGCAGATCCGGGTTAAAGTATACGATAGCGCCAGTTTAAAAGTTTTTGTTCCGCATTTGGCGTCTGTTGACTGCCGGGGCGCTAGCGTAGACTTACAGTGGTATCAGAGCCTAACCATTTTGCTATACTAACTTGTGCTAACGCGTTCAAAACATCGATCCGACCGAAAATCAAAAACGACAAAATCCTTGCACGACAGTTTCTGTTGATTTTAAACGGTGTCGAAATTAATTTCTGGATGTCTTAAAAATCCGTGCAGGGAATTCTAAGAACGACGTAGAAATTTGGGCACGAGATTCGATGAGACTGCCGCGGAAACGCGGTCAAACCTATGGTTTGACCGCGCTTCCGCGGCCAAACAGTGAGCTCGTGGCCCCAAATTTTTCCAGTGGGTTCTTGGTGGGATTTTGTGGTTTTTGGTATATAAAATTTTGGCCCAGATTTTGTTACTGTTCACCAGTAAGCTGTCGGGCCCACTTTTTGAAATTTGGTCTTTGGTCGATCGAAATTTAAACGCGTTAGTTTACAGTGCTTACATTATATCTCCGACCGGGAATGTCATTTGATCGGTAAACCGCGTCCGATTGCTATAGCTCTTTTAGACGGGTTTGCGAACGTGACATTCGCGTTGATGTTCTGTGTTGTGCTGTAATGTTGCGGATTTGTCGTGGTGGATAGCAGTGTGCAATGATAGTACAGTTTGAGTTTATTTGTACATTTGATATTGCGGGGCGAGCGTCCAACTTGTGGACTGCCGTCACTGCCTGTTGTATAATATTCTTTTAGGGCACGACCAGGTTGCGGTCGATGTACCTATTGTACTATTTTTATTACTGTACTAGGTTTTACCCCGCGACGGAGTGCACGGATGGCCGGGTTCTGGAGGGCAACGGGTCCGCATTTCATGGATTTGAGAGGCAGAGGGTCCCCACTTCAGAATTGGCAGACTATTCGCCGCACTCGTAGGGGGTACAGGTTGACCCAAGGAGGGGAGCCCAAGATTACCGGATTCCGTGGAGTGCTGGGTGGTCCATTCACTATACTGTAGGGGGCTGCCTCGCTTCAGGTTTTGGCGGGTAACTTGCCGCACCCGTAGGGGTCTAGGTTTCATTGCACAGGCTATCCAGACGACAGGGGAACGTCGAGTTTCAGCAGCGGCTCTGTGAAACTCGGGGATCCCAGATATCTGTATTGTTCTGTGATGCTTATTACTTTTCTGTAATGTTGCATATTATCACGCCTGGAGCGATTATGTATATTGGTTTATATACTATTAGATGTTGTATATGTTTTACACCCGCGCTAGTCCAGTCCCCGCTCTGTCGTTAGTTAAGTAACCTAACGGGTGATGACGGGACCCAGTGACGAATGCGGATGGCATATACGTACATTTTATTTTCGTTCTTTTTGGTGTGATTGATTGATGGGACTGCGTTGATTCTGATCAATGCAAAGTAAAACAAACCTGTTTGAGTTGTTGGAACAATTTAAAAAGTGTTATTGCAAAGACGTTTCCTTTTGTTATGCATAGCGGTATTCAGTGGAATATCCTGCACCTCATTCGACGGGGCAAGGGGCGATATCCCTTCACCGGGAAAGACCCCTTGGACAGAATTTTGCGTCAGAGTAATAACTTCACTATAGTCGATTACATGTTGCTTTGCATAGCGGTATTCAGTGGAATATCCTGCACCTCATTCCACGAGGAAAGAGCCGAGATCCCTTTATCGGGAGTGACCTCTTTAGCAAAAGGTTTTCGCCACTATATTTTAAAAAAGCTATCAGGTTCCTTCAGCGATATCAAGTTCACTACGCTAAAGGTTTTTCGCCAAAAACCAGCCGTAGCCCTCCGTCACTTCTTTTGGGTATTCAGTAGTATTCAAGCTACGTGTTTTGACCAACGCCAAGGCATAGTGTTTGGTAGCTGCTGGGTATTCAATTGTTGCATAGATAGATGAGTTAGTTTGGGACAGTCGTTCTGCCATTTTGGCCAACGTCAAGGGCATGTGCGGGTGGGTTCAAATTGACAAGATAGTGACGGGTAGAACTTGGCATGTGACTTATGACATTTTGACCAACGCCAAGGTTATAAGAGCATGGGGCAAAATCTACATCAGGAGTTTCTAAAGAAACTGAAACTTGCCGAGTATGCGCATACCTTCTGGAGTATGAGTAACGTGGATGCATTCCATCACGTTATCATGCGATGAGAGTTGGATCCTGATTCCCACTGATGAGTTGGTTTACTCTTCGGGTGATCCCGATTGATTCTTCTTTAGGTTTGGAGGAGAATTTGACAGGACAGTGGGAGGTTTCCGGATTAGATAAAATGATGACCATTCTGATCTAGGTTAGAGTGCACGCTGAGTGTTTCTTTTCTCTCTCTCTCTTTGGCAGCGACCTTTGACCGACCCTAGACTATGACTCAGTGACCAGGTTGACCGAACCTTCTTAAAATACTGGCTTTTGGATTGTCTAAGTTGCATAAGTCATTGCCACTCCTTCTTTTACCCTTTGTATTTCTCAGAACACCCGTATTACTACGGATATCCACTTCCATTGGATAGAGCCATCGTATGGTTATATACGAACTCGAAGGGACTTCTTCGAGGATGGATCAAGGTTCAGGAGAAATAGAATTGGTTTATTCAGTTGTCTTTTATTATCACCTTCTCTCAGGTTGCGAGAGCTCCTTGGTTTAGGAGAGTACACCTATTACGCCTATTGGATAGTCTTATTCCAAACCATAGGCTGGTGCCGAAAGGTAGGGAATGAAGAAAACCAATTAGCCTAAGTAGGGTGTGCAGAAGGTAATATGTAAAGGCAAAATAAAGGGATTAGAAAGAGGGCAAAGTAAAATTGCGACTAATATCATTCACGACCAAAACCGCGTACTTCATCGCCACTCCTATTTCACCTTTAAAAGAATAAGGTATTATTCAGTTGTCTTTTATCGTCACCTTCTCTCGAGATGCGAGTACTCCTTGGTTTAGGAGAGTACACCTATTATGCTTACTGGATAGTCTTCTTCCAAACCATAGGCTGGTGGCCGAACGGTAGGGAAGGAAGAAAACCATTTAGCCTAACGATGGTGTACAGAAGGTAACGACTAAAGACAAATTAAGGGATTTGGAGAGATGGCAATAAAATATACGGTTGAAGTCATGAGTTGGATTATGGAAGAGGCATTGCTATGAATACCAGGATACCCCTACGAAACATTTTCATGTTTCAGTGCATTGTTAAAGAAAAACTGTTTTCCCGATTAGACACTTACTCCAAGGGTATGTATTTGCCAGGTTTCATTCTCATATCTGTATGGTTTTACAGATGATGAGTGGGAGTAAGATATTGGGAATTAGGTGATCATCCTCATTATATCGGAATTCGTTGTAATTGGTGATATTTGAGGAATCGCCAGGGTACAGTTTCTACCTACGATGCACAGGTTTTGAGTTGTTTAACTCAGTGGACTTATACAGAGTATTGTATGTTGTCCAAGTGTCCATTAGGACAAAGGGGTAGGTCCTCGTACTATGTTCTGTTTACTTATAACTTCTCTAGTATTTAGACAAGTGTTTCGTAGAAATACAAGGTCTAAGTTTAGAGAAGTTGTGGGTATAAGAATAAAGTAGAGAACCAGGTATCACAAGTATCGGCATTCTTCAAAGAGATCGAAGATGTAGATTCTTGTGATTGGTATTCAGATAATAGTGATGGTTTTGAGAAACGTGTTTCTCTTTCAGGTTACTCATAATTGGATGGATTCCTAAGTTGAGTAATGCTGATCATCCTCTTTCCATTAAGTTGATATGCACTGGAGACAGCTGCATGGTTTGAATATGGTTCCAATTAAATTAGTGGCCAAAAAAATATTCTGTATTGGATATAGAATGGATCGTACCTTAAAAGAAACTAAGGTACGGGGAGTTGTCCAGCTTATGATTAAAACCAGACACTGGATAACTCAGGGCACGATTCTGTAATGGCTGTTTGTGGGTTGACCCTGGCTATGACGAGGGTTGATATTCTACCATTTGGAAGATCAATAGTGATATTGTTCTTGACTCGCCACAGTTTTAGTAAAAATGGATCTTTTTCAGAAAACAGTAGTGGGAGTATGGTAGAACTGGAGTGATTCCAGAACCGCGAACGATTACGGAAAAATTTAATAGGACCTATACATTCAATCAGGTTTGACATTCCAATAGCCACTCCGCAGGTATGGTAGGTAACCTCAGACACCCGAGAGGTACTTCGGTAGCCTCAAGGACGGTGACAGGGAGGTTCTTATCTATCAAGACTTGACACTACTGTTGTTCCAGGTTATGAGACCCGGTAGGAGGGTTGTCGTAGTCAGTGGGAGCAGCAGAAGTATAGTGGGCAAGATGCTTATATCTATTTATAGACTTGAGCAATTATAGCGGAGATAGATCATCTAATTTTGATGTGACAGTCATGGGTTTGACTTCAATCAGAATAGGGGATGGATCAGTTAAGGAGGTAGTAGGGTGTGATGTCATGGTATCTGAATGACATACACAAAGTAGGAAGTAAAATTCCTATACTACGATCGGTTGGACTGTGGTCGTCACACAGATGTTTCTCCAGACAGGATATGGATATAATATTTGACATTCTGGTTTCTAGATCTATGGTTTTAGATCTGGATTTGGGTAGTTTCCCAATGTGGGTACTTTGACAGATATTCTAATGGTTTTTGGAATAGTTGACTCCTAGCATGGTAGTGTACCTGCAGGTGATGGAGTCACCCTCTCTAAAGGTGTCGTATAGACTAAAGGGGAGAGGGATGTGCATGATTGGCAGATCACTTGCTTAGGCAATTGAGTCAATCATGAGATGTCAAGTACCACACCAAATGTT